>JAHCVI010000003.1:0-2442552 GCA_019096155.1 Staphylotrichum longicolle
TTTCTTGGTTTTGCGGGGAGAGTGCTTCTCAAATGAGACAAATACCTATCTCAAGAAGCGGGTTTTGTGCCAGTATGTTTTGGATGATTGGCCCGGAAACCGTTTGCGCCATCCCCCAATATCACCTCATGGTTGACGTCGTCAACTCCACCGGAGAACTGTTCGGAATCATTAAAGGGTTAGGGTTTACCCAGCCGGCGACTGCTGCCTGCTCTCACTGCTCTAACCGTGTTGGGCACGCCGTGAGGGAAGTCGGCTGCTTGCCCGATGACACACACCAAATTGATAGGTTGGTTACAGCGTTCATAACATTCTCCCTTTTACCATTTACTAAAGCCGCTGGTTTGCTGTTGCTTGAAAACAATCACGTTCGGGAACTTCCACAACCTCACACACAACGCGCAATGTGGAGGAAGAAGTACTACGAGGACCCGCGACGTCTGGCGCTCGCCGCGGTCGCCAAGGAGACCGAGACGACCACCCCGACCATCGCATCAAGCCTGCCACACTTGGATCCTGCAAAATCCGAAAAGCTCGACCTGCGAACACTGCCACCTCTCGACGCATCAAAATGCCCGCGCTTCAAGCTGACGAATAGGCCCGGCTTCGCCTATGGAACCACGTCCCGGGTCCTCAACCAAGACTCGTTTGATGCCGCCCTCGCCATGCCGTCGTCCACTCTGGGCATCCCGCTGAGCGTGGGGAAACCGACCAGCACAGTTGAGACAGAGATACTTGGGCACCTCAAGTCCATCGCGGCATCCCCGGGCAACCTCGACCCTACCACCGCCACTCGCGTCGCCGTGCTGAACATGGCGTCGGAGCGCAGCCCGGGTGGCGGATGGCTGAAAGGTGCATCGGCCCAGGAGGAGGCACTCTGCTTCCGCAGCACCCTGGCCGCGTCTCTCCACCGCGTCCTGTATCCCATCCAGCAAAGGGCGGGCCTGTACACCCGCGACGTGGTCGTCTTCCGCACTTCCATGACCGACGGACACAAGCTCATGATTCCCGCAACGCCCGCTTCCAATCTTCCCGTCGTCAGCGCGTTGAGCGTTGCGGGCATTCGGCGGCCGGACGTGAAACCACTCGATGAGGCAAGTGGATCAACCGGCCAAACGGACAACAGCTCCGGCCACAAGGGAAATGCAGCCAAGGGACCGTTTGTATTCGCCGACCCCGCCGCGCGGGAGCTGACCAAGGACAAGATGCGCCTGTGCCTCCGCATGGCTGGCGCGAGGGGAACCACAATGCTCGTTCTTGGGGCCATTGGCTGCGGTGCCTTCCGAAACCCGCCCGAGGAGGTGGTCAAGTGCTGGCAGGAGGTGCTGGACGAGGACGAGTTTGCTGGCGGCTGGTTCAAGGAGATTTGGTTTGCGGTCTATGACCGGAGGAAGGAGGGCAATTTTGAGATTTTTAGCAAGGCGTTTGATGGGAAGGTGGTCGGCGGCAAGGCTTGGTGATGAACAGGGGGGTAAGTTATACTCCCTGGATGGAGGGGGAGAGAGAGGAGGGGTTCAGACACTCGTGATTTGAAACCGGGATTTCAGCGAGGCTTTATTTCAATTTTGGCCCCGGGACACCAACAGGCGACAGATGGTTTTTCTGGTCGTTTGCGTTTAGAACGAGAGCTCTTTGCGTACCGTGGCTGTGAGCACCTGAAGCTCAGCAGCACTGTCTTGCTTGATACCGTGATTCAACAAGGGATTATCTTTGGTGCTTGCCTCAACCCACGACATCATATGTCTAATGTGGACGTGCCACAGCACTACGGAAGAGTGCACAGTTTCTATATCCAGAAATGGATTCTAAGAAAAATAAGCCCCAGCAAAGGCGAGTGCCCCTTGGCTTCATACTAGCACGCCAGAAATGATTGTTGTTGATAGAACAGCTGTTGCACTTGTTACAAGCTGGCCCCTTTTGCTCTCACACCGAGAAGCTGTCACCTCCAGATCGCTGTGCCCAATCACCAGCGCGGTTTCCTCTTCTCGAGAAAAGCCGAAACGCCTTCTGTCTTGTCTCTGCTGTCAAACGCAGAATAGTAGAGCTTCCGCTCATACTGGTCATCTCGTCCGAGGGAATCCGCTATCTCAAGTCAGAAACTCAATAGACCCAGACAAGAGCCAGACACTCACCCCGGCATATCGCCTCTTTTGCCAAGCACAAAGCTGAACTGCTTTGTTGAGCGAGCTCGCCAGCCACCTTGACGGTTTGATCCAGAACTGTCCCAGGCTGGAACAGCTCGGCAACCACTCCCATGGACTTAGCCTCCTGAGAGGATATGGGCTGCCCCGACAAGATGATTCTCATTGCCTGGAATCGAAATTCAGAATCGGGATCTACGATTGAGAGGGTGATCACTCGCTCTGTATTTTCCCACTGCATTCGTCAAGCGCTGAGTCCCTCCTGCCCCTGGTATCAACCCAATCTTGACCTCGGGCAGGCCGAACTTTGCCGAGGCGGACGCGAAGATCAAGTCGCACTAGTTGAAGCATGTCGTTGGGCTGGTCACCAGTATCTATGTATTGCAAAGGTACTTACCATTAAGGCAAGCTCGAACCCGCCGCCAAACTGAAGCGGTTATTAGTGCCAGTGGCTAGTTCAGTTCGACGAAGTGACCCACAGCAATGCCCTCAACGGCGGCGAGGAGCGGCTTCTTCACGTCTGCCATGCCCTTACACAAGTCCTCTAGGTAGCGATGTCGGATTGCGGCCTCGGTACTCAGCGCAGCGATCTCTTGGATGTCAGCGCCGGCTGCGCGGTCCGAGTTGGCTGGGTCAGCAAAACACAGGCCCCAAGGACAACGCAATGGGCCCCGTACCGCAGAACATGGCCTCGGTGCCGGTGACGACAATGACCCGGCAACCCTCGTCATGAATGCGTCCCTGAGCTCCTCGAGGAAGCAATCGATGACTTGCTGGGAGAGCGCATTCCGCTTCTCGGGCCGGTGAATGGCCAGGACTCGCACATGGTCGCAGGGGGTGCTGCGAATGACGAACTGCTTGGTCATGTTGCTGTGGTAAGCGGCCTCAAGTTGTCGGCCACCGAAGAACTCGGGATTCTGGTCGTTGCTCAAATTGATCAGCCAGACGACATGAGTGTTAACAGCATGCGACATATGTACATTTGATTAGCGGCGAGGCCAAGGCGGTGCCAGCCGTGGTACCGACGAGGGAGACCGCCAGACCTGCCTAACCGAGCACTGCGGAATCGACAGCGGACGACAGCGGAAAGGGAATCCGGATCGTCGATAGCTTGGTAATCGCCGCGTAATACGCACATCGAGATGTCCATCCGGCCAAAGTAACCTGGCTCTGGGACCCTAAGGGTTCGCCAAGGAGAATGTAACGGTTTTTAGTTGCCTGTGGGGAGGGGACCCTTGCATGAGTGTAACCCACGAGAGCTTGGAAAACCGGGCCATCAAAGAGTACGGAGTAGCCGCGTAGCATCGGGGCCGATTCATCTGCGACCCTGCGAGCTAGACGTCAAACCGCATCTCCTTTGGACATCGATTCGCGCAAAGACAATTACCGAGAGAGGTGCAATACGAGCAGTGGATGACGGGTAACGCTGCAAATCATCCACGGCGTCCGACACTGCAGCTCCGTGCTCTATGATTTCCTAGATGAGTCTACTGCGCCGTGATGGACCCGGAAAGAACCGCCGGGCACCAAGGGCCTACTAGATTAGGAACTTAGTTCCGGGGTCGCGTAAAGGGCCTTGTGATGGTGTGGTGACTTGAGGTGCGCATTTTCCATGAGGCCAGGACGGACTGTCCAAACTTTAAAGAGTTGGGCTCCTCGCGGCGTGCCCGTCTACAGTCTGCTTCCCTCCATGACCAGGCCCAAACGAAGATACACTGGGAAACAACCAACGTAGTACGCTCAATGTCCTCCCCATCTATCTCTTCAACGGGCTGTGAGACGCTCGAGGGCGCTCGGCCTGTACCAGCCCAATTCTCAACCGGGCGTATCGCGTCATGCCCCTTTCCTACCGTCACGGCTGCCATCCGGCAAGCGGCAAGCAGCTACCCGGACTCGGTGGCTGCTATCGACCTTTCCCACACCGTCCGCCGTGAAATGTCCTACGCCGAACTGGACGTCCGCGGCCGATGGTTGGCCCGACGTCTGCAGGCGCTCGGTGTTGGTCCCAATGATCGGATTCCTGGTCGTCAAACGTGGTATCGAGATGCTGGTTGGCATCTATGCCGTCCTGCTCTGTGGTGCCCAATACGTCCCGCTGGACGGTGGGATTGTTACCACAGCCACTCTGCAAACCGTCATCTCGCAGTCGGGCAGCAGCCTGATTGTCTGCACAGCATCTGCCAAGAGACGGCTGCAGCAGACAGAATCCGACACCATTCGAAACTGTCGCCTGCTATGCATTGAAGATGAACTTGAGGGAGGTGTTGAGACCGTCGAGTTGATCGACCTTTCTACTCCTGCGGTGGTTGCTATGTGATTTACACATCAGGTACGTTGAGCGAGTTGGATCACTTACGACTCCTAGAGTTAACACCTGAGCTGGCAGGAACGACAGGAACCCCCAAGGGCGTTGACGTTACACACTCCAATGTCACCAACTTGGTGTGTCTATCGCCCGGCAACCTCGGGATCCGGCCAGGTGTAAAAGTCGGCCAGGTTCTTAACGTCAGCTTTGACATGGGTAAGCGCTCCGGGGCTTCCCATTCTGAATCAAGCTAATCTGGGCAGCTGCCTGGGAAATCTTTGCCTGCCTCTGTAATGGTGGCACCCTGGTGTTGCGCGGCTCAGATGTGGTCCCTACCCTTGAAGAGGTAAATGCTACACGCCGACTCTGAGCGAAGCTGTCGTTGACCGACGTTCAGATTGACGTATTGATATGCACCCCCTCGATCCTGGGCCTCAAGACACCGGAGGAATTCCCAAACATCAAGGTCGTTGCAACGGCTGGGGAGCGGAGCAATCAGCTGTGAGTAAGTGTCCTCCTCGGAAGGGAAGAGGCACATGCTAACCGAAGCAGACTGGCGGAGATGGGCAAGGAACGGCACTTATTACAACTGCTGTGGGCCAACGGAAACTACGATCGTGAATACCATGCACCGCCATCAACTGGGGGAGCCCCTGACAATTGGCAAGCCCACGCCCAACAACTCGGTATACATTCTGGACGATGACTTGCGGCCAGTTGCCGTCGGCCACGTCGGGACCATGTGGGCTGGAGGCCGAGGCGTGTCCAGGGGCTACCTCGGACTGGCCGATGTAACGGCGGCCAGGTTTCGCCGGGATCCGTTTACCGGCGACGGGTGGGTCTGAGCAGCCTTCGACGTGTCGAGTCCTCGCTGACTGTCAGCAGATCCATGATGTACAACACGGGAGACCTCGGCCAATGGCTCGACTCTGGCGAAATCGAGATCCTGGGCAGGATGGACGACCAGGTCAAGGTCAAAGTATGTGCTGGAATAATGAATGCTGACAAACGAAGCTAACTGCCCCAGGGGTTCCGGGTTGAGCTTGATGGAGTCGCCAACGTTCTGGTGACAGTACCCGGCATCCAGAACGCCTTTGCGCTACTGATCGACGGCGAAATCCACGCCTTTGTGCACCCGGCAAGCCACGACACGCAGCAGGTGCAGCGGGCAGTTGAAGAGATCCTCCCGTATTACTCCCGTCCAGCCCGGATTCACGGCCTCGACAACCTTCCTTTGACACAGAATGGGAAGGTCGACAAAGCCGCACTGCGGGCGCTTGCTGCTCCCAGACCGCCCTCTGGCGGATCTTCTGACGCCCAACCAGACTTGGAACATGGCGCTGTTGATACCCTTACCGAGAAGCGCTCCCTGAGTTCGACTGAGGAAGGGTACAGCTCGACACTCGACCTCGACAAGCCAGAGGCTCAGATCGACTTCGACCTCGACCGCGATCTCCCACCCAAGACTCTGCCAAAACTGTGCAGGAACCTAGTATACCGAGCCTTCATTCCGTACCGCTTTCTACTGACGCTGGTATACCTGGGCAACATTGGAGCCATGGTTGCCATGTACGTTCAAAGCATCAACCGCGCCTGGGTTGGAAACATGGTCGCCATGAACCTTCTCATCGCGGTGCTTGTGCGCCAGGACATGGTCGTCAACGCCCTGTTCACGACGGCGTCTTCGGTTCCCAAGTCATGGCCTCTCAGGCTCCGCGCGTCATGCGCCAAGATCTACCACATGGGCGGCGTTCACTCCGCCGCAGCGACCTGGTCGGGCGTCTGGCTGCTGGCCGCCAACGTCGGCGATGCATACTGCTTTTCCAGTAATTCCTGTGGTGCCGGCTACCCATCCCACTCCAAGGCCTTCCAGGCTCTTTCCTGGATGTTGACCGTGTTCTTTGCCGCCGTACTCGTCCTCGCCCTGCCGCCCTTTCGCGCCAAACACCACGACTTCTTTGAGCGCTCCCATCGCTTTCTTGGTTGGACCATGCTGGTTCTCTTTTGGGTGCAGACTATGCTTGGTATCTCTGACGAGGCCACCGTCGCATCATCTCCCTACGGTGCCACTGTCGTTTCGACCCCCGGTTTCTGGATCCTCCTCGGCGCAACCCTCAGCATAGCCAGCTCCTGGCTCTGGCTTCGCAAGGTACCCGTCACATCCGAAGTTCTCTCCAACCACGCCATCCGGCTGCACTTTTCTTACACGGTCCCCGTCAACGGCACCTCTACCCGCCTGTCCTTCCGCCCCCTGCTCGAATGGCACTCCTTCGCCACCATCCCTGCCCCGCAGCCCGCCCGCGGCTTTCCCGCTGGCTACTCGCTCGTCGTCTCCAACGCGGGCGACTGGACGCACGCCTGCATCCAGCGCGCCCCCAGTCATATTTGGGTGCGCGGCATCCCCGTGTGCGGCGTCATGCGTATCGCAACGCTCTTCAGCCGACTTGTCATCGTGGCAACGGGATCCGGTATCGGTCCGCTGCTGGGGCATATCCAGCAGCCTTCGTGCGCGACCGCCTGTTTGTGGAGCACCAAAGACCCCGTCAAGACCTATGGGCGCGACGTGGTGGACCTGGTGAAGAGACAGATACCCGGGGCGGTCATCTGGGACACGACGGCGCAGGGGCGGCCGGACATGGTCAAGCTGAGCTACAACATGGCGCGCAGTTTCCGGGCCGAGGCCGTGATCATCATTGCGAATCGCAAGATTACCACCAAGGTGGTCTATGGGCTCGAGACGCGGGGTGTGCATGCGTACGGTGCGATATGGGATAGTTGAGGGCTGGTCGATGAGCTGAGGACATGAGAAACAGATTGACCTAGAGAAGCTGAGTGGTTGGTGTTGATTGCCTGATGACTGGGAAATGGTCCAGTTGGCCTCGGCTGGCTGGAGATGGCTTGGTAACTTTCGTCAAAAAATGAATCTGTTGGCCTAAACATGGCTTCGACTCCCGAGATAAGTGAAGTGAGTCGGCTGACAACGAAGGATGTGCCATCAGAGTTGGACGAGAGAGGCGGTGTCACACATAGACTCTCTTCTTGACGGCACCGCGATATCATAGAGGCCGAGATAATTGTTGAACCGTCAACCCGACACTGCCTGGAGGGTGGGATGGCCTGGCTAACTACCCTTAGGAGCTCTCACCCGGTGATGTTATCCTGATGCTTTCTCATCGTTCAGGAGCTTCCTCCTTTCTTAAGAGCCAAGAGAAGTCACTTCTGAAGACTCTTTGACAAATCATCAAGGCCCTGTCCATTGGACATCAGACCATCCTACCCACTCTCGTCAGCACACTTTATGGACAAAACAGGCGAGTAGCATACCAGTATCCATGTCGGCAGCCACGTCGAAGCGAATTTGACTGCTCCACTGTTGGCCCCTTTCCATACCTTAACACCCGTTCCTGTGCCAACAACATCTTGAACCAGAGACTCCGCAAGCTCCTCGACCGAGCCGCCTTTGGGGCCGGCCTCCCCTGTCGCCCAGCGGGAGATGGCGTCCTTGATAACCGCATATCGAGACGATGGCGGCAAGACAACAGCCGGCTCATTGGCGTGGAATGGCGTGCTTATGGTGCCGACCATGACTGTGACAATACTGACCTTAAAAGGGGCGAGCTCAAGGCGGAGCGTATCAGAGAGAATGTTCAGAGCTGCTTTGGATGTAGAATATACTCCTTCAATGAATCAGTTTTAGACGAGATTGACGCAGACTTTTGTGTCACGACGACTCACCGATCCACGGCGTGTTAACCACAGCCCCAACACTGCTGATATTAACCACCCTTCCCTGGCTTGCAATCAGCAAGTCTGAAAAGGCCTGTACAGTCCTGAGAGGCCCCCAGAGGTTCGTTTCGTGCACTTGCTGCGCCCGCGCAATGTCCACGTCCAAGAGCGGCATCGTTAATCCAGCGCCGGCGTTGTTGACCAGCACGTCCAGCCCCTTGCCGTCCGCCGCGACAGCCTTGGCGGCCTCGTTAGTTGAGGATGTCGACGTGACATCGAGATGAAGAGTCGTGACATTGGCCAGTTTCGAGAGTTCGGTTGGGATTTTGGATGTGTCCCGAGCCGTTGCGTAGACATTGTGACCCTGGCTGGCGAGGGTGTGCGCAAGCGCGGCACCAATGCCACCGGCTGAGCAGCCCGTAATCAGGATTGTCTTCACGGTAGCTGACATGGTGCAAAGCTTAGTCTGTTGTGGATGGAAGTTGCCCGGTGACCACGAAGAGGGGAGGAGGTCTTTGGTTGGGCATTTTGGTGTCACGCCGGAGACAACAGGCTGCAGTCCACCTGACTAAGCTCTCGAAGGTTCAGGTTCCTGACATCTGACATGCCCAACCAGTTGTGTGAGATGCCAAGCATCCCTCAAATTGGAGACATGGCGCGACTCACAATTCTCCCCTAATGGGAATGCAGCGTGTTTCTTCAAGTTTCAGTCTGTTCAATATGATTTCCTTTACATCGCCCGATACTCTGTAGATGGAAGTATATCAGCTGTGCAGCAAATACCGAAGACTGTCTCATATCCCGAATATCTGTGTCCCTGGTACGTGTATGAGTGACAACCTTGAACGCAGCCAATGAATGAACCAAAATGGGAGCTTGGACTGTTTCGTGCCACAAACAAGCTACAAGAGTCGAAGCAGTTAGAAGATACGTTACCCGCAGGGGTAAGGAAGGCGACGATACGTTGTCCCTAGAGGCAACGAAGAGCGGCCGCGGGCTGCTCCTTAGAGGCAAAGGCATGGACATGCAACTACTTCTTCAACTGTATAGCTTGTCTCGAAATGTCACGTCGGAGGGTCGGCAATAGCAAGAGCGAAGTAGATATCGAGCCATATCGAGGATGTGCGGGGCGGCGGAATCTCGAGGCCAACAGGTAGGCTGAATACATGACTACCTATGTAGTGCCCAAGAAGGGTATCACATGGCCATCCCAAGATATCGGAGACGGATCGAGAACCCCCGCATGATGCAAGGGAAGAAAAAGATGATGACGAGTTTGATAACGTGTATATTGATGCCCAGAAAATTACAGCACACGACCCAGTCTTGGCGTCGGCAGCCGTTTTCACAGAGAGAAAAGTTCGTGCCGGTTTAGGGTGGGAATGCCATGCCGGGCTTTTGCCAACCCTGTCAATCCATGGACACTTAATGGGGATATGCCATAGGAACGAGGGGCCAACTCGTTTCTACCGGTACCAGGGTCGTCATGCACAGATACTCTGATTGGCCTTATAGATGTCAAGCCATCAAAGTGCGCGAACAGCCTGAAATTGATCAAGATGTTGGTCGAGTTCACTTGTTTCTTATATACCCACCGTGCGGGACAAACAGCCTCGGAGCTTTTCCACGATCTGAGCTGATCAAACCCTCGATCGTCAAGGAACACAACACGCTAAAGAACAAGGCCGCCGCAAACATGATGCATCTCGGAGTTGCTGTCACTTACGCCCTGGCATTGGTGACCGGTGCTTTGGCCGTCCCATCGCCACAGTTGGACACTCGCCAGCAGCCGTTCAAGTCGACGGCAATCACCGACCATGCCGAGCCATGGGCGATTGCCTTCCTGCCCGACAACCGTATCCTCGTCACCGAAAGACGGGGCAACCTACGTCTCGTCGACCCAGCCACGAAGTCCAAAGGTACCATCACCGGTGTACCCTCGGTCGCCTACGGCGGCCAGGGCGGTCTACACGACGTCGCGTTACACCCCAAGTACGCCGAGAACAGCATCATATATATCAGCTACGCCGAGAGCGGCACTGGCGGGGCAGGCGGTGCAGTCGCGCGGGCCAAGCTGACGCTGAACTCCAACGGCGGCGGCGCGCTGTCCGGCCTCGAGGTCATTTGGCGCCACTCGCAGAAGGCCTCGGGTGGACTCCAGTTTGCCTGTCGCCTGCTCTTTGGCCCAGACGGCGCGCTATGGATCTCGTCCGGCGAGATCAACCAAATGACCCCAGCCCAGTCCATGACCAGCAACCTCGGCAAAATGATCAGGCTGTACGACAACGGCACTGCCTTTGCGGGCAACCCGTTTGCTAGCCAAGGCGCCGTCCAGGCGCAGATATGGTCGCTGGGCCATCGCAACCCGCTAGGCATCGACTGGGACGCACAGGGGCGTCTCTGGGAGGTCGAGATGGGGCCCATGGGGGGCGACGAACTCAACCTGATCGAGTCGGGTGCCAATTACGGATGGCCGCTCGTGTCCCAAGGCCGCCATTACGACGGCCGGACCATCCCCGCGCACAGCACACGCCCTGATTTCGCACCGCCCAAGGCCTTTTGGGTCCCCGTTATTTCTCCGGGCGGCTTGATCATCTACAAGGGCGACCTGTTCTCCAGCTGGAAGGGCAATGCCATCATCACCGGCCTCAGCTCACAGTCAATTGTACGTGTGACCATCACTGGTGACACGGCGAAGGAGGCTCAGCGTATCTCAATGGGCAAGCGTATGCGCGGTATCCGAGAGGACAAGGACGGCGCCATCTGGGTAATTGAGGATGGTGCCAACGGCCGGCTCTTGAAGCTTACCCCCAACTGAACTTGCGTCAGCGAAAGACATGGGAGGCTTCGGACCGCATGAACATACGGTAGCCGGGTAGAGTTAGAGTAGCAGAACCTCCCTGACTCTGACAGAGAGCTGTCAAATACATCAGTGAGGATAGTTGGGTCATTGGAAGCCTGTATCTCAAACTACCACCCCCATCGTGAACTCATGATCCTTCGCGTCACCTGATGAGATGCCGTGGTTAGCCAACACACCGATGGCGTGGGAGAGTCCCCTCAACGACTGCCTTTCCTGGGGCCTGAACCGACAGGCGAAGATGTGTCTTGGATTACAGGAGAAGGTCGGTGTGACAGCTTTGATTGAGAAGATATTGACGCTTAACTTACTGACTGCGGCGTGAGTAGTCGTGTCGTCTCACAGCCACTCTTGTTGAGCTGCTCACTATCCCCGCTTTGCAGAATCTCGCATTTCTCCTCCTCCGTCACACTTCATCGGGTTTCTCAATGAACTTCTCGGTTCTCAGAACCCACAGCTGGCTCGCCAGTTTGGTCAAGCCATGCCGAGTGAGAAACAAATCCTAATCCATTGAACAAG
Organism: Staphylotrichum longicolle; assembly: GCA_019096155.1. Taxonomy (NCBI): domain Eukaryota; kingdom Fungi; phylum Ascomycota; class Sordariomycetes; order Sordariales; family Chaetomiaceae; genus Staphylotrichum; species Staphylotrichum longicolle. Next base: position 11,552 of record JAHCVI010000003.1, read on the forward strand.
ACGTGTTTAGACAGTAGTGATGTCTATTTCATTTACACATTATATGCGGCAGGTGTTCAGCGAGGAAAACCGAGCAGCTCAGACGGCGTCCTCGCGCGGTTCCCGCCTGGACTCTGCGCCAGGGGCGGGGAAAGCGATCGCAAAGTCGGCGACACGTCTCGGCTACTGCGCCGAGGTGCATCTTCGTGACTCGGCACTGCCGACTCGCCGAGGTCAAAATCCCAGGCCGTGAAGCGGGGGTTGGGCGGCAACATGGGAGACCTGCTGGCCTCCTCTTTCCGCTTCTGCTCAAAAAGCTTTCGAAACCGGTTGGCGGCTGCGAATGAGCGGTTTAGCGATGCTCACCTCGTCACCGTGGAGGAGAATCGGTGGGACCAAAACCTACCGTTGGGCGCCGTCTCGACGACACAGCCTTTTGCGTCCTCGACCTCGCTGAACTGCACGGCAAGATAGCGCAGGCCGGTAAAGAAGTCGTCTTCCGAGAGGAGGGGCGCAGATCTTTGCGACGTGAACGACGACCTGCTGGCCCTCGATCGCTCTCCGCCTTGTGATCGGGAGAACATCCCGGAAAACCGCCTCATTGTCCGCCCTAGCCCTGTTGGGCTCGGGGCGTTGCTGTGAAGCTCGTCTGTTGCTGCTGTGCTCTGGCTGTCTCGGTCGCCGCTGGCAAAGTCAAGATAGACAACGTGGGTGTGATCCCTTCCTCCCGTGCGCGTGGTGGGCACAAACCGGCGCAGTTCGCACTCAACATGGCGGTTCCTGTGTGGGCCGTTCGTCACGTTAAAAGAGAGGGAGTAACATCCCTCCTGGCTACTCCGACCACACCACATTTTGATATCTTGGCCCCACGACTCGCGCCCGCTATGCCGCGTCTCAGTTCGGTCGGTCCAGATGACGTCGGTGTCAAAGGTGCCGGCGGTGACGAGATGTTTGTCCCGCACGTCGCTCTGGAAGACACGCCGCGCTTCGGCTGCTTCGGACGATACGAACTGGTACTCGGGGACTATGGTATCGTAGCTGCTGCCGTTGCCGCCACCCCGGAAGTCGGTCTCCGGCTTCCAGACAAGTTGATGTCCTTCGTCGTGGTCTTTTGGAATCGGGAAGCTCACATGGCTCGTCTTGCCTAGGGAGCTGTGAAGGGTTTCGGGAAATACGTCCTTTGGGACTGCAGGTCGCAAGGGATTGTCAGCAAAGAGAGCGCTTCTCCCAGCCGTGTTCACTGGCGGTTGATGTCGGGCACTCACGGACGTGTTCCAACACACCCGGCGGTCTTTCCGCCAACCATATCAGCTTTGGTCTCGCCCCTGACCGATCTACGCACCATTCTCTGAGCTTGACCTGGCCCTCCCGGCCAAGCGTAACATATACGGTCGCCTGATAAAACTCGGTTGGAGGGATGGAGCTGAATGGAGAGCGGGTTCCCTCGGACTGGCGCAGCATGGAGGGGCTTGCCGAGGGGAGGCTGGGCGTCGCCAAAGGCGTGGTGGCGTTGGAGGATGCCACAGTCCTCGCTATGCTCGGGCTCGGGTTAGCGACTGTCGAGATTGTCGGAGAGGCCGCCACCCAGTCCGGCTCCGATTGCAATGTCTCGATGCGTCTGGGCTGCGGCACGGTATAGTGTACGGACGGTCTTGTAGCGTTGAGGACGGCGTCGGACCGGCTCCTCACAGGGGCCGCCAGCCAGTCGATGGGCAGCGGCGGACGTGAGGATGTGGGTAGGCCGGCACGGGTGCAGAAGTCGTTCCACACGCCGTACATCTCGGCATACACGCCGGACAAGTCGGGTTCGCGAGTGGGGCCTGCCAACATGAGCTGCACTGAGGCGCTCATCTCCCGCTCGTACCGATTGCTAATGGATCGCAGGCGCGCAAAGATGTTCTCAATCCATCTCGGGTCGTATCCTGGCGGCCCATGGGCGACACCGCCCCACGTTGATGTGGTCAGGGAGGTCGAGTTATTTGCGCGATTCCTGTGAGTTCAGATGGTTGGGTTAGTACATCTTGAGCGTCTCTGGTCTCGCTTTGCGAACCGCTGGTTGCCAATGAAACAGGTTTACGCGCACCGCATGGACGTCATTACAAAGAGGAGCAGCTTTCCCGTTTCGAGATCCAGGGCATCGCGCAGTTCCTTGGCCGTCTTGCCGTCAAAAGCGTATCGCCCCGTCTGCCATGTTACCTGCCAGTGGCCAAGCAGGCGGTTCGTGATGGACGCAGCCCGGTGCTCGGCCAAGAAATCCTTCTTCAAGGCCCGATACTTTTTGATGAAAACGTTGCACTCCTCAAGCTTGCGCACGAACGTTTCGTGTAGCTCCTCCGGCACGCCGCCGCCCCCGCCGCCGTCGATGGCGGTAATATCGGAGAAAACATTGGTAAGGTAGCGACACGTGTCGACAAGCTCCTGCACGCGTGCCGGGGCGCTCTCGTATTCGTCGGCAAAGGCTGTGTAGATGTCCTTGCACTTCACGATAACCTTGATAATGTCCTGGACGCCGACGCCGGGAGCGCTCATGACGGCATAACGGGAGTTTTATCTACATTCGTGGTGTTTCAGATGAGGGGAGATGCACAGATATGCCCACCGCCAGCATGGATTATTGGACACGGTTGGAACAAGCACCCGCCCGTGTCAGTTGACATGCAGCCCTGTCTGCACGCCTGAGGGGTTGGAAGGGTAAGGTACTACATAGGTACCTATCTGCCTGCCAGAACAAGACGGCCCGAAGCGTGGGAGAAATCCTGGTCTGCGAGAGTCCCGTTTGGGGAGAGACCGGGGGGCAGGGCCCGCCTCGCGCTTCGCGAAGCAGAATGCCCCATTTCAGCACGTGGGATCCCAATATGCACGTTCGCCGGCGGAGAGTACCAGTTCGGGGAAAGTTGCGGCTGAGAACAAAAATAACGGATCCTTTCCCCGCGTCCGTAAAAACCACCTTGGTCCAAACCGCGTGGCAAGCAGAACCGTTGGGGTGGGAAAAGCCCCGTCACATGGCGCTTGGATCCGCGCAAGGGCTCCCTCTACCCTGCAGCTTTTCCGTCCTTTGGTTCCAAAGAACAATCTGACTAATGACCGAAGAGCTGAGCAAAGAAGGAGACGCAGCCTTGGTAAATTGGGGTGCCGAAATGGGCTTGGTGGTGTTGAGCGCTGAGGGCGAGCTCCAGAGCATCTGTTCATGGAGGCTGAGGTTCCAAGCGAGAGCCTCTACTGTGACCCATCTCACCCTCCCCTTCTCGCTCAAGCATTTCCAGACATGGCATCGTTCTCTTGATATTTCCCAGGTTGCGGGCAACGCGAGTAGTAGAGCTTTCAACGTCCCCTGTCCTTTCCTTCTCGGAGAGCAAAGTCCCGAAGATCACATTCCTTAACTGTCAGCCACGGTTCACCCCTGAGAGGATGGGGTCGACGGTTTCACGGCCGCAGTTCCCGGAGAACCTAACAGTACGATCACCGCTGTTCACTTACAACACGACGAATTTGCGAAAAGGTTGTTTATTGACCCTGGTATCACAGACTCGGCGACAAAAGCGGCTCTTCATCCGCCGAGCCATCGATGCTTACGGCTTCCGATGGCTCGTCTTCGCCGTGGCAGCCAGTGGTTTCCTGACTGACTCGTGGAATTTTGTTTCCACAAACGTGATTCTCCCCTCGGTCGCTTTTGTCTATTGGCCTGAGGAACTTGGGCGCTCAGCATGGCGCGAGTCACTCATTAACTGCATGACTCTAGCCGGCTCGCTCATCGGCCAACTGCTATTTGGCTACCTTGCTGATAGTGAGTCACTGTTTTCTTTAGTTTCCCCGGTCAGATTCCCTCGGCCCCCTTAAAAGACTAACACACAAATCAGAGTATGGCCGAACACGGCTGTATGGCATCGAGCTTGTGATAGTTGCAGTCACAACCATAGCGCTCTCCGCAAGCTCGACCGGTTATGGAAATTCCATTGCTGTGCTCCCGTGGTTTGTATCGATGCGGTTTGTCATGGGCGTGGGTATAGGCGCAGAGGCACGAATCTCCTTTTCCGGTCAGAGTTGGCGGAATCTTGGTCTGACCTCGTCTTAGTATCCACTGTCCGCCTCCATATGCGTCGAGTAAGACCTTCACGGTCCACCTCATCTTGCGAAGCTCAACTAATACATCTCAGATGGGCCTCGACAAAAGCGAGAGCCAAGATGATGGTTGCCGTTTTCCTCATGCAACCCCTCGGCCAGTTCATGTCTCAGCTGGTCGCGTACGGCATCCTCCGCGGCTACAACAACACGTATAACCTGCAGCAGTGTCACCATCCAGCAGACGGCGACGGCCAGTGCGGCAGAGTAGTTGACAGCATCTGGCGCTGGGTGGCCGGGGTGGGTGCCATCCCCGCCCTCATTGCCATCTTCTTTCGTTTTCAAATTGAAGACCCCGGGTTGTACGATCTCGACGTCAAGGACGAGGGAGCCCGTGCCATTCGGAATACCCTGATGGTGTACCGCTACCGCCGCCTGCCAACTGAGATGCCTGACCAAGACTCCAGCGTGGAGATGGAGCAAGTCGGCCCTGATGGCGAGGAGTGCCCGCCAATGAATGGTAGAGATCTCCGACACGAACACGAGGAAGAACTTCCAGCGCAGTTCTCAAGAGCGGACATCAAAGATTACTTCTTCACTCAAGGAAACTGGCGCAGTCTCGCCGGCACATCCATGTGCTGGTTCCTCCTTGACATGTAAGTCTTTCCTGTACACTCACTCTCAGACCGTTTCTCCTGTGCTCCCAACCATTGACACTCGCGACTGCAGTGCATTCTATGGTCTCGGGATGGGCAACCCTTCGACGCTGGCCAAGCTTTGGACATACAAGCCCGACGATAAGATACTTGGCGACGTGCCCAGCTGGAATCCCAACGCCGCACGGCCAGACGCGAGCATCTTTGACGCACTGCACGACAACGCCATACAGAACCTCACCACGGTCTGCATTGGGTCGCTAACTGGGTGTTTCGTCCTTCTCCTCATCATTGACTACGTCCCGCGGAAGCAGTTTCTTACGTACTCGTTCGTCTGGCTCGCCGTCCTGTTCTTCGTCACGGGTGGCAGCTTCTTCGCCGTGTTTCACAACGACTTCCACGCTGTCTCCATCGTTCTCGTCGCGCTGTGCCACTTCTCATTTAACCTCGGTCCCAACACGCTGACGTTCCTCATTCCCGCTGAGATCTTCCCCACGCGGTACCGTGCCACATGCCACGGTATCGCAGCCGCCGCCGGGAAGCTCGGCTCCGTCATTGTGCAGGCGACGCTGCCAACATGGAAAATCAACGGCATGCGAGTGGCCGATCCCAACAGCAGCGGGCTCGGGTGGGTCTTCATCACGTACGGCTTTGTCATGGCCCTCGGAGCTGTTTTCGCGTGGGGCTGGATCCCAAGCTTGCAATATTACCGTGGCCTGGATGCCGCTGCAAGAGCGCCCGCCAGGGAAGGATTGAAGTTGCCGAGCAAGACACTCGAGGTGCTCGGCGAAGGCTTGGTGAGGGCAGAGGCGGACGGGGAGGTTATCGGTATGCGAAGAAGGATCCGGTCTTCTTAGGTAGGTAGGCTGGCTACGTGAAGCACGAAAGACTTGAGTGGAGTTAAATAGATAATGCCCAGGATCCCCTTATCCCGGACTGCCGCGTAACGCCTGCCAGATTGGTCTTAGGGGCTGCAGCAGTTGCAGGACGGCATGGATCGAGACCAACCAAACCCAGGCACTGCATCTGCAAATCGTTTTGTTCCGATGCATCAAAGCTTGTCTACCAGTGCGGGGGTGTGGTATGGGTCCGAGGGAGACACTCTTCACCGAGCACGGTTTAGGCATGGTAGTTTGCTATCATCGAACGTGGGTGAGACGATTGGGCGAGATATGCCCTTCTTGGCAGGTCCCTGCTCAACCTTTACACAACGACGTGTCGGTTCAAGCTATTGCAGAGACCGATGGCGGAGGAGATACCCTGACTGGAGGCAGGCACCGCAGGGCGCTCATGCACAGTATCGTAGAGCTTGAACAGGACTACGTTGCAAAAAGGGACCGAGGAACTACGCTCCAGCAGAAGATAAAAAGCCCAGCGTTTGCGCCCCAAGACGGACATCCAAGCAACCCCTCAACCACAACCCAACTCTATCCTCGGTCTTGTTGCTATCATGGCACGACTGATTCCACTGCTCATGCTGGCGACCGCCATCCCTCAGGCCATGGCCTGGGGCGCAATGGCACACTATGCAGTCGCCTATGTAGCCACCAATTTCGTGACGACAAGCACCAAGACGTACTTGCAGAGCCTGCTCGGAGACACCTCGGCCGACTACCTTGCCAACGTGGCGAACTGGGCCGACTCGTACCGGTCCACTACCGCCGGCGCGTTCAGCGCACCATTCCACTACATCGACGCTTTGGACAGCCCGCCCTCGAGCTGCGGTGTCAGCTTCTCCCGGGACTGCGGGAGCAGCGGCTGCATCGTCGGGGCCATCTCCAACTACACCAGCCGCCTCCTGACAACCTCGCTAGCGACCTCAGAGCGGCAAATCGCGGCCAAGATGCTGGTTCACTTTCTCGGCGACATCGGACAGCCGCTGCACTGCGAGAACCTGGATGTTGGCGGCAACAGCATTGCGGTGACATACAGCGGCTCGTCCACCAACCTCCACACCGTCTGGGACACCAAGATCCCTGAGCATATCTCTGGCGGCTCGTCGAAGTCGATTGCCAAGACCTGGGCTTCCAGTCTTACTTCAGGTATGTGCAAGAAGAACACCTTACTTCTCCGTGTGCAGAAACAGCTCGCAACAGTAGTCACTCACACTGTGACACCGGTAATCATAACAGAAATTAACACCGGAAGCTACAAGTCCTCTGCCACCGGGTGGGTTAGCGGCTTGAGCATTGCCAATGCGCAGAGCTCTGCGCTGATCTGGGCCTCGGAGAGCAATGCGCAGGTGTGCACCGTGGTGATGCCCGGTGGGGTTTCCGCTCTCCAGAGCGTGGATCTCTCTGGGGCTTACACCACGTCTGCCACACCGACGGTGAAGCTGCAAGTGGCAAAGCAGGGATACCGGTGAGTAACTACACGTGTTTCATGGCTGGCACCTTGAGCTTGCGTCTGTTTGGGGATTTGCAGACTGACATGACGGTTCCTTGCTGTAGACTAGCCAAGTGGCTCGATGCCATCGTGGCTGCTATTTAGGGAGGGAGGCAAGGAGAAAGAGCTCTCGGGTGCGGTGGATTATTGGCTGGGTGCTGGCGCGTTGGGTTTGTTGCCAATGAAGGTTGATTCAACACGGAGGGATGTAAAGTCCGTCTCGCGATACACACTCCGAGAAGAACCGGGCACGGCCACCGTAGGCTGTGTGTACGAGATTTAGCCAACACTTAGACGAGATGTATTAAAGTCGGATTGATGGCGAATGGACAGCTACCCACCTGATCCAGTGCACCGCATCATACTGGCATCGATTGTCGACCGCTTCCTGTCCCTCGGTTCCAGACTCCATCGGTAAGGTATCTCCCAGTTTGGTAGTCCTGCACTGATGCCTTTGACGGTTTTTCGATTCGTCGCAGGAGCTCAGCCGGAACAACATAACAGCCGGCACGGGCGAGGCCACGAATGCCGGTACCAATGGCTTATCTCGGTTACTTCGCGAAGCAATCCCGTAACCGCTCATGGTCGGCGAGTCTCGTGCAAAGTCGGGTTCACTCGCCTTTGAAGGTACAGTGAAGGCTGAGGTGACCGCCCGGTCTAACTATTCATGTAGATCCTGCTTTTCATAAGGTAAGGTAGTTGTTCAACAACGTACTAAGAGAGCCATAGTCATTTTCGGCATACAAGGACAGGTCTTACGCCGGAAACGTCCCTCATTCAAGACGACCTCTAACTGTTTACATGGATACATTATGTTCGGACATGATTGATCATGGTGAAGAGGAGGCGACCAACACCCGTCCGAGATTTCAGGCCTGGGAGGTGAAAGCGTCATCCATGATGAACTATCCCCAAGGATCTCGTAAGAATCTCGGTAATTTCAGCTGCTCTCTTCTTGAAAATAATCAGGCCTCAAACGAAAATGCATGATCTAGATCCCATATCCACATATTCATTCTCTGAAAAGACCTCGTCGTCAACACCCACTTTCTCAAAAGAGTTTGTATGGCCGTGCAGCTCCGTTAATATCATCGGATTGACTACGTCACCAGCCAGAGATGACTCTCGGACGCCAAAAGTGTCAACTCTCAAACCCTTCACTCGAGTGAGACTTGTGATGCTGGGAACTGCAAAGACAAGTGGGTTGGACCGAGACTCAACTCCTTGGATGTACACTTGTTCACAGAGTGTTAGATACTCTCGGCTTTCCTTCCGAGTTATCATCGAATGTGAATCGCTAGCATAGTTACAATGCCAAAAGCACACATCCGTTGCTCTCGTATTCTGTTGGCCTGTTGCATCATCATCCCAGGCTGCCACCGGCTCCCAACGCACAAATACATGGCTTGAATGATACGGCGATGTGAAGTCGTGACATGTTGCCCTTTGGTACTTGATACAGTCCAACAATAGCATCAGCAGCAAGCTTCGGGCTGGTGGTTGTGGGTGTCTCACTCCTGACCTTGGCCATTTTCCGAGTCATGTCTTGGGTTTGCATCGTTTTTGGCCCCTGCATTCAAAGCAAGCCTGGGCAGGGACAGGCAACTTCCGTCTTCCGAGACTGCGTCGCTCAAAACAGCAAGCCGGGGCCACATCGTCCTCAGCCGCAAGCGGTCAGCCCCCCGTCTCAGACCTCCTCCCTTGCATCAGGAATTGAACTCTTCCCGCTAATGCAAGGGTACCCTTGATCGGGCCGTCATGTCCACTTTTAGGGCTCGCCGAACATTCCCATTCGCCGGATGGAAGGGGTTTCGCTGTGCTGACGTGCGTCCCAGGGTCCAGCTTGCTCGTGTTCGGATCCTTAATTCCCCCAGGCAGCCAGGTTAGTGTGCGAGCCAAAGTAGCGCTCCCGCTCGTTGTCCAATTTATCTCCTCCAGGACCCAAATGCGCATCACGTTAATGTCGGGCCGTTGCGTCACCAACGTGCCTTGCTCCGCAACGCCTATATGATGTCGCACCATGAGGTAGCGAACTCGTCGCTGCCGGTGCAGCTTCTGCACCACATTACCCGCCGTCGGAACCGGGTCTACGGCGCCGTCGGCGTCGCATTTGTGCTCGTCGCCGCCGCCGTTTGGATCTATGGGGGTTTCGCCAAGGGCATAGATTTCATCACCTCCATCCCGCGCCCGGCAGCCATCCCGCCAACGCACGCGACGCCGTTCCATTTCCCGGCAACACCGTCCGCGCCGTCGATTTTGCCGCCGGTACAGTCCGTCCCGGTTCATTTGCCACCGGCGGAATCCACATCGGCGCCAGATAGCGCGATCGCCGAGACGCACGGGGTGCAGGGCGCCAGCGCCTCCCAGACGCAGGCGCAGACACAGGCGCAGACACAGACGGCGTCCGAGACTCAGCAAACCGATGCATCGGACGCGTGGCGCCACTCGTCGCAGAGCCCTGCTGCGAATGTTAGCCATGGCATCCCGCCCTACATTTGGCAGATCATGCTGCCAAAGAAGGCATCCGACGACAAGTTCATCCCCAACTCCAAGAACCTCGAAGACACGCCCACTTGGCTCGCTATGAACACCGACTACGCATAGTAAGGAGGCCCTTCCCTATCTTCCCTCGGGACTTCATTGACTGTTTGCACAGCACCCTGGTGAGCGCAAAAGGAGGCGATGAGTTCGTCCAAAAACACTTCGGCGACCAGCCCCGAATCGTCGAAGCATACCACAATATGCCCAACGTCGGCATGAAGTCGGACCTCCTCCGCTACCTCATTCTGGGAGCCGTCGGAGGCGTCTACACCGACACCGATACCGTCGCACTCAAGCCGATCGACAAATGGGTGCCTGCCGAGCTCCGCGACAAGGTCTCGGTAGTCGTTGGCATCGAGTTCGACCGGCGCGACGGGCCCGGTTGGGCAGACATCATCCACTGGGTTCAATTTTGCCAGTGGACCATCGCAGCTGCGCCGGGCCACCCCGTGTTCCGGAAAATGGTCGCGCGTATTCTCCAGGCACTGGACGACCTGTCGGCCACGCACGAGGTCTCGTTCGACAAGCTCAAGCCGAGCAGCTTCGAGGTCATGAACTCGACGGGCCCGGCCGCGTGGAGCGAAGTGGTTTTCCAGCAGTTGCAGGAGTACGATCCGTCTCTCAAGGAACACAAGGATCTCTCCTTCATGACGGAGCCGAGACTCATCGGCGACATTCTGGTCCTTACCATCGACGGGTTTGGCATGGGCCAGCCGCACTCAAATAGTACGAAAGATCATGTCCCGGAGGCTGCCCTGGTGAAGCACCTCTTCAAGGGGTCGTGGAGAGGGGACAAGCGAAGGAACGGACAGGAAATTTGATACATTTGTGTTTTGGGTTCCGTATATATCATGATCGACTCTGTACTATACGAATTGAACGGCACCTTTGGCTGCATCAGACTGCGCGACTTCGGGTCAGGGCAGGATTGAGACCTTGGAACCTTGAGCAACCTTGCAACAGTGCGCTGCACCAGTCATGGCGGTGAGCAGCGAGCCGATCCTTGAGTGATGCGCTACTGGGAGCCGCATCTCGTCAATCAAGGTGGCAAGAGTATCTTTGTGGAAAGGAACAGACTTCCCCATTAAGTCGTCGTCATTGCTTAGAGTTTGCCTGCGATTTCTTGTCTAGACCCGCAAGTCCTTTTTCGTCCAGGCAGCAGAGGAAAAGAAGCAGAATTCCTTACACGATTCCCACTCGCTGGACTTTACCTTCCGGAGAAGGTGGGTTTTATCCAGCTCTGGGAAACACGTTGAAGATCCAGGGACTGCTACCAAATGGTGAGATGATGACATCTAAACTACCAAACTGACGTTCGGTTCTCAGGGCCTTCAAGTTTCAAGCTACAAAGTAGTTATTACGAACCTCATGTTCATTTTCTATTTGCCCAAGGAGTCAACACTTGGCTGTACACTCGGCAGTGGTTCTCGGTTCTCAATAAACTGCTCAAACCAGCTGAGCACCTTATCCTGCTTCGTGTCATTGAGCCAAAGCTTCCAGCCGCTATTGAAGAGTGTGTTGCTGCCTCCCAAAGAGTCGTTGAAGAACGCTCCCTGATGCCGTGCCGAGGTTGTGCACATCGCTGAAACGCCCCTTGTGAGGAACCGGGGAGCCCAACATACATAGGACCATGCTCCTCCTCAAGTAGCCATCCACATCCAAACAAGCTCATCGTCTGAATTATCGGCAAGGGTGGCTTTTCAGAACGGTCTGATGCGGTCGAGGTCGGAGTCGCCAGAGTGGAGGGCGGGAAGGAGAGCCGCAAGAGGTCGCCGAAGAGTTTCTTCCCGCCGCCACCAGATCGAAGTGAAACGCTGAGCTCAAAGGAATTACAGTGCCGAGAGAGATCAAGAGTGAGATTTTGGACAGGGATCTGGTCTGAATGTGGGGCAGAGGAGTAGACGGCAACGAAGCAGTGCTGATCATTGATGTCTTTTGACATTCCTTCTAACCCGGGGTTATCTATTCTTTCTCTGCGACCTGTCTTTCTCTGTTTGTTGTGTGCGTTGTTTTCAACTTGTTCCACTGTCCCCCTTCTTTCCTTTCCCTTTTTTTTATTTTTTCATCTTTTTGCTTTCTTTTTCTTTCTCCTTCTGAGGGAGCCCTTCATAACAAGAAACACTACACGGGGCAAGCTTCTAGACCTTGTACATACACTCTCCAGTTACCATATTACCAGTCAAGAAAGTAATCAATCCCGTCCGTCAGCGCGCTCCCGCCGACGCCGGCATGGTCCTGGCCGAGGTACTCCTTGAGCACGACATCGCGCGTTCGCCCGCTCGCCCTGACGCGGTCGTACAGGTCGTGGCAGTACTCGGTCATGTGAAATGCCTGAAAGAAGCTCTTGCGGGTCTTAAAGGCCTCCTCCGTCTCGGTTCGCCGCTTCACTGGGAACTGCTCCAGACTCCCGTAGCCGATGAAAAAGGCCGGCTTTGAACCGCTGCCGTGGCGCTCGGAGCCATCGTTCGCAGCAGATGGCCAGGCAGCGGGCTGATGTCGTCCAAGATGGAGCCGTTGTTCCAGAAGATTGCCGGGCTGGCCGACACCAACGTGTCAAAGAGGTGCGGGTTGGCGAGCAGGGCGTAGATGACAAACAGGCCGCCAAAAGAGTGCCCGTACAGCGCGTCTCTGGTAAACACAACGTGGGGAAAAACCCTTGAACGCACCCACGGGCGCAGCACGTTGTCGATGAACGTGATAAAGTCGTCGGCACCAGAGGGCGGGTCTTGGGGGACCGGCATGGGTGGTCGAAAGTCGATGGCGCGCTGCGAGAAGCTGTAGACCGAGTCGGTGAGGGGGTATCCGACGCTGACAACGATGCTGTCGGGCTGCGCCGAGTCGACCGGCTTACGCCGTTTGAACCCCTCTGCGGCGGTCATGCCGAGGGCGTTGCCGTCAATGACGTACCTGGAGACGTCAGCTTGCGAAAGCAGTTCGCGTCGTGCCGCTTACATGGTGAGGGCCGACTTGTTCACCTCGCGAGACGCCCATTCGAACGGCCACGAAATTCCCACTTGGTAGGTGAGGTTCTTGGCGGCGTTGCTCGCACTCCACAGCGCGATGTTGGGAAACACGGTGGGCGCGAATGCAGGCAAGGGGGTGAACGACCAGGCGGCAGGCGAAGCCATGGCGACGGTGACTACCAAATAGATACTTTAATCGTTTAGTGATGACGGTCCATAAACGAAATATTGACCTCAGAACTTAATCATTACCCTGGAAACTTGTTGTTTAATCACCCGGTTCATCAGGCTCGACAAGAGCGGTGCGGAGAAGTTCGGGTTATTTGCATCCGAGCAGACGAATCAGGCCACTTCAGGGGCCGGACTCCCGCTGTAGAATCTGACAATGACCTTGTGCTGCGAAGGGGTGGCATTGAACTGCCCATCAACCAGCGCCAACGCGTCTCGAGCAGACTGAAGCCCTCCTCAACTTGACTAGTCACGGTGAGGCCCGTGGAATTCCCACGTTGCATGTGCGTTTCCAGCGACGACAGGCCAGTCACTTCTCCTGGAGGAGCTTCAGACCGCGCAAGTCGACTTCTCTGAGCACGGCATCCCCATCGCAGCTCTCGGCCGCAGGTGGGCGAGTTGGTAGGTAGGGGGTGTATCTTGAGGGAAGGTTGTGATTGTAGGTAAAGCTACCTAGGCAGGGAGCGGGTAGAGAGGTGATGACATGTCTGTATGTTGTTGTGAGATTGCTCTAGAAGGGGGTTGGGTAGAGGTAAACTGTATACCGGCAAGAAGACTCCTCATGTCTATGTAAATACAAGCCCAGCTACATATCCCAGTGCGCGAGTGCAGTTCTCGACATCCCCCGGGACAGAGAAAGCAGTGTCCATCCCATCAGAGCCACTGCTTGTTGCCAAGGTGAGAAATAAACTCACCGCCATGGCCCTTCTCAATACTGGCACTCGCAATCACCGACTTCATGGCAGTGACAGACTGCTCAGGGGTTATGGGCCCCTTGAAGTGAGGGGCATACTCGACGAACTTGGCCAGCATGCCTCCCACTGCCTCCATCTGTTCCGCGGTCACTGTGAAAAGGACACAGCCTCGTCAGCCGGGCTGGTCAGAAGAGTCTGGGAAAATGGACTATTTGGGCCTTACCGTCCTTGAAGTGGCCCACCTCTACCATCCCCGGGGAAAGCGCCAGGAAGAGAACGCCATCCTTCTTGTACTGCGCGCTGTACTTGGCAACGACCATGTTCATGGCCGCCTTGCTCGTCGAGTACAGCGAGCCGGAGGTCAAGTCGTAGCGGTTGGTGAGTACCGTGTCGGCAAGGCCGGAGGAAATGGTGATGACCTTCTTCGCTTGACCCTTGAGGATCAGTGGCAGGAAGGAGTTGAAGAGGTGGATGTTGCCAATGACGTTGACATCGAACAGCTCCCTCAACGTCTTGGTAAGCATCTCGGGCTGGTCACCCAGGGTCCCGATGGGGTCATAGGCATCAAACGTGGTCACGAGGCCAGCGTTGGCGATGAGGTAGTCCAGGCTCCCGCCGGTGATCTTGGCCGTCTCGGCGGCTGCGGCCTGTCGAACTGCTTCAGCGCCTGCACTCAACTTACTCATGCAATCTGGCCCCCTAGCCGAGCTGGCTTCCTACCTGAAGAGCATTGTAGTCGGTCACGTCGGCTTGCACAATGTGGATGTTGTGGCGCCCGTTGAGGTCCGGGTCCTCGGATACTTTTCGCAAGGTCGCAGTCTTATCACGGACGAGGCCGATGACGGTGTCGTTTGGGTCGTTGGAATACTGGCGGATGAACTCGTACTGTTTGGATCGCGGTTATCAGCACCGACTCAAGGGCACAGAGGTTTACGGCGAGGGTCAATCGAAACATACCCCGATTCCTCTGGACACTCCGGTGATGACGTAGGAAGGCATTCTAAGAACCAGGTGGACAGTGGGACAAGGGACTAAAGAGATGATAACGATGTGCGTTGAGGAAAGTGAATGTGTTAGCATCATTTACAACGGGATGGAAGCGCGAGGTGTGGTTGCTATATAATTCCCATTTCCCCGTTTGAGTTTCCTGATTTGTTGAGTCTGCTAGGAATAGCCCGTCTTGGATCTCGATTCCTCTGTAAGCTCTGCTTACACGAGAGTTGCCCAATTTTGAATCCTGTGGTCCGCCTGCAGCTGGTGGAGCAAAAAAGGACCAATGGAAAGGAGAGCTGAAAGAAGACTCCACACACGACCTGCAGTGTGATCCGAGTGTTGAGACCGAGGCAATTTGTCAGCATTGTGCTTCTTCCCAGCGAGATACCTGAGGTCGGCTTCCACCCAGCCGCCCGAACGGCGTTCTGACAGAGCAACCTACCAGCTCGTATTCTCACTCCTGCGACATGGCATTGATATTGCAATCCGCGGACGTGCCTTGTAAGACATTCCTCGAGGCTACTCTCGCCCGAGGCTCGAGACTGGTCAAACACTAACAAAAGTGAAAATCTACAGCGAAACATGGACGTGATTTTTTTCATAGCTCTCCGGCCTCGGAAGTGGACCTATGTCCACTGCTTCCGAGATCCCAGTCTCGACAAGGTCCTGGTCTTCGGCTATCCTGGCCCAATATAGGTGATCGCAAACGCGCTGTTGTGGGCAAGTCGCCAGTCCCCAAAGCGGCGAGCAGAAACCCGCATGCGCATGCTGGCGACACGCACATAGTCCAGGTATCGCATGAGGATATGGAAATGCATTATTATCTTAGTCACCCGGCACCCAATGGTAACACCTCCCGAGATAATACCGAACTTGGCCGCGTCCTAACGCGTTCTAGAGCGCATCCGGCCAGCCTGGGACATGCGAGGGGCTTGGAATCCGACCGACATACAGGCCGGTGACCACGATCTGATCCAATACTTTCAACTCGTCGCTTCGAGATCCCTTGCCGCCTTTGGGTGCGATTCCGCCGAGCTGGGAAACGTCGTCATCCGCATCGCTCTGGTCAGGAACACGGCGCCGTCTACGGCCTTGTTCCACTCACTTCTCGCCTTCTCCTCGCTCCATCGCCACGGAGACAACCCACAGGCGGTCGAACACAAGATTTCGGCCCTCGAAGCGTTAACAGCCGCATCGGGAAAACACATGGACACCACGGAAGCGATTCAGCATGTTGCGACAAATATGTTGCTGTTGTCTCTTGAGGTCGGTACTCTCACCGGCCGCCGGCCTGCTCCCGTGCTGACTGCTGCATTAGATCCACAAACTATCCTGCAGTTCAGGTGAGTGGAGGTGTTATCTCGACAACGCCAAGGACGTCATACAAGCCACTGGACTCGACGAGCTGCATCACGATAGCGGCCTGGCCGCTCTGTTGGACTGGGTGTACTATCACGACGTGCTCGCCCGCTTCAGCGTCCGGCACTGGCACCGGGGGTCCAAGGGAAAACCGTTGCCTTCGCCAACCGTCATGTCCAGTCCATCAGGCGTCTCGCCGAGTCCGAAAAGTCCCCACCGTGCCCAGGTAAGGTCACTATGGCGATGGACGACGTGCTTGGAAGCCATTTTCTGACTCGATCTTCCCTAGCCTTCCAAAACAGCACCGCTCCCGTTGGCTCTCATAGGGCTGCTGTCGGAAATCTGCGACGCCGTCCCCGGCCATCTCCCATCCATGACTTCTGCCGAACGAGACGGGTACAAGTCCTTCTTGAAGATCCTCGATTGGAAGTGTAGGAGCATGGAGCTGCCGCCGACAGCCGACGGCGGCGTAGACGCGTCATCGGCAATGGAAGTGTACCGACTGGCCATGCTTGTGTACCTCAACCGGGCGTCCGATAACATCCTGAACCAGTCGACTAGGACACAGCAGCACATCGACGAGGCCTTTGCCATACTCTCCCGGCTGGGCTCCTGCGACCGACAATTCCCCGTCCTCATCCTCGGCTGCGAGGCCCAGAGCGATGAGCAGCGGGCTGTGGTTCTCGAGGTGATCGCCAGGACGGAAAGGGGCGACTCGTCCCGCTCGCTCAAACTTGTGCGTGTGTTGGTGCAAGCCATTTGGGCGCAGGATGAACTGGGTAAGGGGAATATGAGGTACTGGGACAAGTTGAGCTGGATCATCAGTTGCTGTAAGATCTTGCCTGCATTTGTTTAGGAAGACTGTACAGATAGACACGTGGAATTGGGTCCGCTGGCAGACACAAGAGTGAGCTTCACACAGCCTTCTTGATGAACGCCGCCAGTTTGTACCACGGCTTTTCCAGGATGTCTCCTACGCGAGGTTGTTCCCAGCCCGTCAAGGCGCCGCAGCCACGCAACTCCCTCTCGACCTGGTCGACGAGCCATTGTTAAAAACAATGTTATAGACGTGGAATTGCCAGAAGAAACAGCCATCGCAAAACGCACAGTCGGCGTAGGCATCGGGTTCCACAACGACCACGCGCGTCGTCGTTGTTGTTCTCGGCACAAAAGTCGTTGTCGTTTGCGTTGTGGTGATGGTCTCGAGCGGGATCTTAAGTTGCCGTAGTCGGGCGCCCAGCCGCCGTCCCCACCATCACCGAGAAGGGGAACCTGGTCCTCGAGGTTGCCGCGGTCGTACGCAGTGACCGCCCGGGTCTAGATTCCTAAACGGACTTACCAATTCACATGAGCCTCGCTTCATGAGTGTGAGCCACTCACCCCTTGCGCCCGCTTCAAACAGCGGGCGGAGCCGACCTCGGTAGCGGGAATGGTAGCCTATCGCTATTTTGAATGCGCGGATGGCACCAAGGTAAGCTGATGGAAATGCTCGTGGCAGGATCAAGGGTACGGATGTGTGAACAATTTGGGAGTACTCCGTGACACACCGGTCCTTTCATTTTACTCCAACAACAGTAAGTTTCTTGCAGGACTTGTCATGTGTGCTGTTCAACTAGCTCCTGTTGGGTTGCAGTCTGGCGCGCCAGCTCCATCTAATCACATAATTACCACGGAAAGAAAAGCGGATGGTTCCGGGTTCGTCGTCCTGAAGTGGATGGTTATTGTGTGGGGTCTTTCGTTGGAGGCTATGCGCAGAGAAGAAAGGAAGGTGACAAATCAAGACCAACGAGGCATTGGAAAGTGCAGTATTGTTGAGTCTAAAAAGCGATCCAGACAAGTTCCACACGATCAGAATGACAAAAGCTACTGTGTACTATTGCGTGACTCTCCGATCCCGTTCACGGAAGTTTCACTACGAGACGATCTCCAAATGAGCGGCGTCAGCTAGAATTGTAGCGGGATGCAGTTGCTCACCCTCAAGGGTGGCTCGTCGGTATCGATCAGTACCTCACAGGCAGAGCAGCAAGCACCTGGCCAAGACAGTCGAGTCGGAATCCATCACAGCCAAATCTTGAGTTCTTGGCTCAAGGAGGCCCAGATGCCACGATTGATTTCCTCAAAGTTTGTCCGTTAGTGGACCAACATGCTCAAGAGTCAGAACATCTCCATTTTCTTTATCTTCCTCTTTTCCTCTTTTCCTCTTTTCCTCTTTTCCTCTTTTCCTCTTTTCCTCTTTTCCTCTTTTCCTCTTTTCCTCTTTTCCTCTTCCTCTTCCTCTTTATGTTTCTGCGATAAGAATTAAATCACATAGGGAAGATAAGGTACCGGGTTGACTCAATCCTGAGTTAGGTGCGTCGAGGTGCATCTAGGTGCATGTCTCCTTTCGTCAGAGGGCGACTCCAAGCTGCCAACCTGAGTGGCTCAAATCAGGGGTTCTCTTAAACAAGGGATCCATCCACAAGGATCGATCGGAGTTCAGCTCCCCACGTGGACCATTCGGCATTTAGCGAACCACTAGCCCAGCTGAGGAACCGCTGCTGGCGAATCGTCGTCCAGCAATCGCAATGCTAAGACCTGATAGCGTCCGGGGCTGATGGGCCAAAATTGACAGGGAGGCCCGTCGGCCACAATGAAAAGCTGGTCCCCTCCGCAACAGTCAGCCTGCTGCCACTCTGCCCTCAACCCAACGACATGGCCAGGTAGACCACAACCTCCATAACCTCGTCACTCGTTGTCACCGACCCACAATGCGGCCTTCTCTGCTCGCCCTGGGCTTGCTCTCGGCTCCGGCCCTAACCGCCAAGTCCCCCAAGCGCGGCCTCGCGGCTGTGGGCAACAAGGATTGGCCCGAGGACGACGCCATCTGGGTGCACCAGGACTCGCCCATTTCGTGGTATTACAACTTCTACTGGAATGTCTCCGACAGCTACGCGGCGCTGCCGCAGGACCAGGTCGAGTTCGTACCCATGATGTGGGGTGGCGGCGTCAACGACACCGACTTTCTCGGCAACATGACCGAGATGATCCAGCCGTCGTCGGGCGCGGGCGGGCGCAACATCACGCACATCCTCGCGTTCAACCTGCCGGATCGGCCCTTCACAGCCGGTGGGAGCCAGATGGAGCCAGCCGACGCGGCGAAGGCGTGGGTGCGCAACCTCCTGCCTCTCCGAGAAAAGTTCGGAGTCAAGGTCGGCCTGCCGGCGGTCGGGGATCCGTACGGCGGCTGGGTGGAGCCGTTCCTCAAGAACTGCTCGAGCCTGAACGATGGCAAGGACTGCGCCTTTGATTTTGTCCCGCTCCACTCGTTTGGGAGCCTCGGTGTGCTCATGGATCAGATCGGCAACTTTTCGTCTGCGTAAGTGTAGCGGCGGACGTGCCGGGGCAGCTTCAGTTGTTGATGATCTTTCAGATTCCCCGGCCACCCGCTGTGGATTGTCGAGTACGGGTACAACGACCAGTCCTTGGCGACGACGCAGGATTACTTCAACCAGTCGCTTGCGTTCCTGGACGGCAACGAGATCGTGGAGCGCTACAGCTGGTTCGGCTTCTTCCGCAGCACCGTCTCAAACGTCGGCCCCAACATGGCCATGCTGGACCCGTGGGGCAACCTGACCGACATTGGTTCGTGGTACCTCGGCGGCAACGCCACCGGGAAGGCGGCCATGCCGAGCGACACGCCGCGGACCGATGCGTGCACAGCTGAGCACCCTTGCATTGGCGGGGCCAAGAAGAACGACGGAGCAGACTTGCCGAGTGTTAGGGTTGGGCTGTGGAGCGCTGCCGCCGCGATGTTCTTGCTGCTTCTCTCTTAGGAGTTCTAAAAACCGGCGTGAGCCAAATGCTTGTCTTCTTAAGCTCAGAGGAGACTCGGTCTCGTCATTAGATGACCTGTTAAGTCTTTGTTTATCGCATATGTGGTACGCTCTTCGAGGTCGGGTGAGATTTGTCCATCGGCTCAGGAGAGAAATGGTCCAATTGTGGTGGATTGGATGGAACTCTTTCCACGACGGGAGAGAGCAGTGTCTGGGTTGCTATGGGGGTCGTAGCAATCCACCAACTCGGGTAAACAATGAACAGTGAAGTCGAGCCCCAGTTGGAATGCACCTCGTTTCAGGAGCGTTCAGAACCCAATGGCTTTGTTGACTGAAAGTTGGAGAGAGAAAGTTGCAGATGCCTGTCCAGGCCCCTGAAACCCCAGCACCCAGGGTTAGGGGATCAGTCTCGGCGTTCCACTTGCGATCTGGACAACTCCACCAAATTGCCACTCCTCGACAGCGCAACTGACTTTGGATTCTGGAGACACGAGCTTGCTTCCTGGCATTCCCAGCCCGCAAAATGCGCGGGCGCGTCCCATAACCCTTCATCACAATTGTACACGGCCACCATTCAACAAACCCCAAGATGGCGCTCCTGCCGCTGCAATGGCAGCTGCTGGTCCTGGTCGCGGTCTCCTTCGCCGCGTCAGTGCTGGCCGCGGGCCACGAGGGCGCACTTCCCTCGTACCACTACGGCGCCCCGATCCGCGTCGAGTGCATGAACCGGAGCTCGTAGGTCATCTCCCACAAAGCATCCTCAAGTCAAGACAAAAACTGACTCGCTCCAGCGAAACGGGCGAGCACATCGAAAACGCGGCGCACGAGATCCAGTGGATCCCCTTCCCGGTCTGCAACGAGACGAACCAGCCGCTCGAGTTCCACTACGGCATCGAGGGCGAGCAGAACTGCACCATTCCCATGATCAGCGACCCGTTCTTCCACCTGCTCGAGTTCTACATCCACAGCGACGCGCCGCTGTCGTGCCGCCTGCCCACGCGTCCGGCCCCGCACGTCCAGGTCGTCGGCGAGAAGCAGCCGGAGCAGGAGTACATCCCGCTCGTCTTTGCGCTGGCCGGCACCCTCCAGCTGAGCCACATGCACATCAGCACGCACCTCAACGTGCTGCTCCACAGCACCCCCAAGCACCACATCCAGCCCCACGACAGCGGCGTCCTTGACAGCGCCACCGCGTACAGCACGAGTCCGCTCACACACATGGAGGGAAGCGCGACGCGCCGGCTGGTGATTGGAGACCCGCTGCCCCTGTCCTTTAGCGTCAGGTGGTTCCCGACGCCCGCGCTGCCCAAGGTCGCCGGCAAGGTCGAGTGGTCGGGCATGGGCGGCCACATCTACGCGAGCACCGTCTTCTACAGCCTCGTCTCGTTCTGCGCCGGCGCCGTGGTATCGGCCGTGTACTTCTTTGGGTCTGTCCTGCCGAGACGCCTCAGGGGAAGGGGCCTCGGCGGCGCGACTCCTCTCGGGTATGGACTCAACGGCGTGGGCAACGGTTGGGGATACCAGAAGCGGGCGGTGGACTAGCAGGTTGACGGCGGGGTTTGGTCTTGGAATACAAACGGTGTACCAACAAAAGATACCACGGCGTTTTTGGAGTTTCTACGGCGAGAAGTGCTAATACATGCCTCTGGAATCGAACGCAAATCTTGCCCTTTCACAAACCTGTGCCCATTCCGAACCTGTGCTCGTCACAAACCGGACCACTGCCCTGGAATCCCCTCCCTCTTGCCTCCCTCGTCGACGACTACTGCACCTTTCTGGTCTCCGAGGCAGCGTCGGCGGCCTTGATGCGGCCCAGGATCCGGGTCGCCATGTCGAGAGCGCCGAGAGCCGCTGGTCCTGGTAAGCCGGTGACCGATTTGAGGTTGGATGAGCACTTACGGATGACGAGCCACGGCCCATACAGCTGCACCTGCAACTCGCGCTTCAACTCGGCCGAATACACGGCATTGTCCCAGTAGACGGTGTCGTAGAGGCACACCAGCGTCGTGAAGGCGACCTCGAGCGCGTACACAAGGAACAGCAGCTCGTCGCCGCCCGAGGTGCCCCGGCGCTGCACTGCCAGGCGGTACACGCCGTACAGCACGGTGGGCAGCAGGAAGGCGAACTCGAGGTAGAGGAACAGCCCCATCCAGCTGTCGTGGCCCGTCGCCGTCTCTGGCGACCACTGCACGATGGGGTCGTTGTACTTTTGGATGTACCACTGTTTCAGCTCGTAGGCCGCGTGCAGCGGCGCGCCGGCCGGCTCGTAAGCCCAAGCGGGCCAGATGAACTCGAGCAGGTCCATGACTTTGGGGACCGTCAGCTCCGGCCGGATCGGGTCTTGGAGCCGCGGGCGACTTACAGAAAATCAAGGGAACCTGCATCAGGAACCACCCCGTCCACACCTTGTTCCGCCAAGTGTTGGCGTAAGTCGCCATTTTAGCACAAGAAAGAGGCTGGTTTGTGTGTTGGGTAAGAAAAGCAGTGCTCAATGGCAACGACTTGAGGTGGTGAGATGCATGTCAGAGATGGCCGTCCCGTGCCTCGCGCCATCGCGTCTCTTGTCAGGGATCTCATCATCCGGCTGCTCTGACGGGCCGGACAAGGGTCGGTTGGTGTCACAAACCCCCCTGGACCTGCAGCGGGGCGGCATCCCTCCACCACTCCTCCCAGCTCCGATAATAACCTCCATCTCCACCGGAAGTCTCTGTCCAACACCAGGCAAGGTGGCCGAGCGGTCCAAGGCGCCACGTTAAGGTCTTCCAAACCCTTAATCTCAGTTTCCGTGGTCTCGAAAGGGGCGTGAGTTCGAATCTCACCCTTGTCAGCTGTCGTTTTGCCCTCCGTTTCTGTAGACCTTGGCATTTCTCTTTTGGTCTACCTCTGCTGTGGCTCCCGATCTCAGCAGAGAAGTTGAATGAGAGGTTCATAGGATTTGGAGCACACTCTCTCTTCGAGACCGAGAGGTGTCATTTGTTGTTGAGCAATGTCTCAAAAACCAAGCCCACCAACGACAGTCCAAGTCATTGACCAAAAGGCTGTTCACAGCGTAGATTTGGCGGGCTGTTGCAATCTCGCTCGACATGTGTTCCTAAGAGCTTGCAGCGCACAAGTCACCAGGGACAAGTGACCTGGAAGAGCCGAGAACTGAGACCTTTTGTTCTGGAAATTCGTTCTTGTCCTTTGCAGCTGGGCACCGATGCTCATCTCTGAGGTTATTATTTTTAAAACCTGGTCCACAGATACTGTGTACATACAGTTGCTCATCGAGGTTCGCTGGCCTAATTCTTATTCATCAGTCCATCACTGGCAGGGTTAGGGCTGCTCTTGTCTCCACCTGGAACTGCCAATTTGGGGACTTGCCAGGAACCCAGTTTCCAAGGTCGACCTTCAGAAACCCGGAAGTTCGGGGCACTTCTTGGAGCTCCATCTCAACTCCAAGCCCGCCCAAGATCGTTGCATCTAAAACTTCGCTCCACAACGCTCAGTGCGGCACGCGATCACTACGCAAACCCGCCAGCCCGCCAACATGACTCGCCCTGCGCGTTGGCCATCAGGGGTCGCCAAGCTGCCGGAAACGACGGATTACGTTATGATATGCCGATAAGATCCACTGCGACCACAGCGCCGGACATTGTGAGGCTGCCTTGGGTCTTGGAGCCAAAATTGAAGCAACGTCTCCAGCTCGCCGCCTTCCTCCACGCCAAAACCGAACTGCGGTTGCTCCGCCGGGCCCTCGACCGATGATTCTTGACCAGCTGTAGCCCCGACGCCAACGATATGGGTGCGGATTTTGACGACTCCAGCTCCCGGTCTTCGTGCGACGACGACGATCCCGAGGCGGCCCTCCACCCGACGGCGACGGCAACGGCAACGTGGCGCCTCTCTTCCGCCTCCGACGGCTTCCCCAGGGCGGCCAGGATGCCGACTCGGCATTGCTGCCCGGGGAGGCCACGCCCTGTCGGTCTACGTCATGATGCACCGGTATGCGAGCAGCTTCGTCGAACGGGAACGACACGCTAACGGCATGCAGGATACGGCGTCTGGTCATGGCGGCCATCGGTTCGTGCCCCGAGAAGCAAAGAAAACAAGCAGACTCTGGCCTCTGACACTGTCCAGACGATACCTACACCCTCGATGAGCTCCGAGCACCCCACATGGACCACCAGGTCGTGCGACCCCTTGTCGACCGCTTATACAACCCGAAAGACCCCGCGACCGGTCGGTAACCCGCAGCCCATATACCTGGAATGCCACTGACTCGGCCGCGCAGTCTACTGTCTCGTCGCCAACCGCGTCCAGTTCCTCCGCCCTCGCTCCCACGAGGCCCTTCACCAGGGGCTAAACGAGTCGCGTGCCACCCTCTGCGAGCTGCTCGCAACCCGCATCCTCCGCCGGTTCCACGAAGACCACTCGGGCCGCTCGGGTCTCCTGCTCCTCGCCAACATCCTGGTCTCGGGCTACGACCCGTGTGACACTGCGCCGGAATCCGTGCGATCTCGCCGCCCGCAATGGGCGATCCAGGACCGGGGCGGCCACGAGCGAAAGCTGACGGCCCTTGAGCTCGCCATCATCTCAGAGAGCAAGATGCTGATCAAGTCACCCGCCTGTCAGCTGGTCGTGGACGCCGTGTATAAGGGAATTGTCGTCTATACGCCACTGTCCTTTGTCGACTTCCTCCCGGATCACTACAAGTACCATCCAGTGTCGCTCTACGAGCCCCGCCGCGCCGCCATCCTCAACCACCACCGTCTCATCGTTCCCCAGCTGAGGAACCTGATCGAGTTGATGCACTTCGCCCTCCTCCTGGTCCTCTACATGCTGACGGTGGCCCACTACGGGTTTGGGAGCGACATGGCAGGCGTCCGCATCTACGAGACCGTCTTCAACATCTTTGCCGCGGGATGGGTGCTCGAGCAGTTTGCCGCCGTGGTGGAGCATGGCTGGGAGGTGCACGCCCAGAACCTCTGGTCTTTTCTCGATGTTACGTTCGTCGCCATCTACGCCGCCTACGGCCTGGTGCGTGCCGTCGAGCTGCTGGTCAGCGACGACGCCTACTACGCGCTTCCCGTCTTGTGCACTGCCGCGCCCGTGCTGCTCACGCGCATCGCCTTCACTCTGATGCCCGACAACATCGTCTTCATCGCGCTCCACGCCATGATGCGTGACTTTACCCGGCTGACCTTTATCGCGATCTGGTGTTTCGCTGGTTTCGTCATGGGGCTGTTGTTCCTGGCGCGGACGAGCGGCGAGGACTCGCTGAACGTGGGTGTGACCTGGGCCACCATCACCAAATGGCTGCTGTGGTATGTTTTTGAGCCTTGTCTCTTCCCAAATTCTGGTTGACTGACCCCTGAACAGGATCTGGTTCGGCCTTGACGGCACCGGTATCGAGCGCGCGGCCGACTTCCACCTGATCCTGGGCCCGATGCTCATTATCACGTTCGCCTTTCTCGGCAACACTCTGTTCCTCACCATCCTGGTCGCCATCCTGACCAACACCTTTTCCAAGATTATCTCCAACGAAGCCGCAGAGATCCAGTTTCGCCGCGCCGTGCTGACTTTCCAGGGCGTCAAGAGCGATGCCATCTTCTCGTACCCGCCGCCCTTCAACATCGCAGCCCTGCTGATCCTGCTACCGCTCAAGTTCCTCGTCGGGCCACTGGCTTTTCACCACGTCAACGTGGCCATCATCCGAGTCATCAACGCCCCGATTCTCCTCCTCATTGGCCTCTGGGAGCGGCGGAGGGTGTGGGCGCGGCGGTCAAAGTCATCGCGGCTCAAATCGTGGCGCTTCTTCCCCGGCCTGTCTCCGCACGGGGACATTCAGGTTGTCTTCGGTTCGGAACCGCGCCCGAGGTCGTGGACGCGCTCGAGAAGATGGATGCGTTGCACGAGGTGAACGTGGCAGGTCGTGGATGGTAATGCAGTCACCAAAAGACCTGCGTGGGGCTGCTTCCGCTGTGCGAAGACGAAGGACGTCCAACAGCAGCAGCATCAGGAGGTTTGAGGCGTAGCAAAAGTCGGGTCTGCCTCTCGACCATCTAATTTACAAATCATCTCCCATTTATTTGGCACAAACTGCGTTAATGAACCCCGCCACGGCCCTCCCATCAGTTCAAAGAAATGTCCCATCGCTGTCTCAACGCTTCCTTCTCCTCCATCCCCTCCCGCAATATTGCTACCTGCTTCTTGATCTCGACCCACAAGGCGAGGTCGTCCAAGTCGCCATCGTCCTCCGAAGCGGCGACGCCCACCCAGCCATCCTCGATCTCGTCACTTCCCGACTGCCACCCGCCTGCATCCCGGGCGATGACGATAAGCGCCGCCACAAAGGCCTCCTGGATGTACGCAAAGCTGAAGCCGTCCGTAATCCCGGCGATTGCCTTGCAGAGCTTGTCCGGAAAGTCAATGTCCTTGTTGTCCGCAAGCTTGCGCTGCCAGAACTGGCAGTAAGCGACGCGCTGGTCCAGGTCGGGATCCGGAAAGTAGTACTTCCTATCGAACCGCGAGGGCCGTTTCTACAGACTGGTCAGCTCGTCTTCTTCGCGGACGGCAATCTCCTTACCGAGATACCCGGGTCCAGCCGTTCCAGGTGGTTCGTGCTGCCGACAATGAAGATGCCGTCGTTGCTCTGCAGGCCGTCGATCTCGTTGAGAAAGTAGCTGCGCACCGAGTCCGTCACGAGCGAGTCGAGATCCTCAAAGATCAAGTAGCAGGGCGCAAACTGCCGGGCCTTGAGGAAGATCTGGCTGATGCCGTACTCAGGTCCCGCAAACTATATGGATCACGTCAGCGACTGGTCGGTTTGTCATTGGGTGCCAGGTCCTACCGAAGAGAAGCTCCGAACGTAGAGCGCAGGCACCGGGTCTTTCCTGTCATACAGCGTGTGCATCATCGCCTTGATAGAGATGGTCTTGCCGTTCCCCGGAGGGCCGTGGTAGATGAGTCCGCGCTTCCACGGCACCTTGAGTCCCTCATACGTGGCGCGCGAGTCGAAAAAGGACTGGTGGTCGGCTATGATGGCCTTCTTCATGCTCTCTTCGAGGATGACGGCGTCCCAGGACGCCTTGCGGATGCTCCGATACAGCTCCGCGCTCTTCTGCCACCTGCCGCTGTCCCACACCCACACCTCTTCGTGCAGCTCGTTGCCCCACTGCCCGGCGGCGATGACGAGCGCATCCGCCTTGGACGTGTCGGCGGTTAGAATGTAGTTGTTTCGCACACTTGGATACGAACTCGTCCCGTCGCGCCCGTCCACCATGTACAGGATGAATTCCGCGTCCCGCCACTTGTACAGGAACTTGGCGAACACGACGTCGTGCGCCAGCCCGCCGGGGCTGCCATCGATCCGCCGGCTGGGGGGCGTGTAGACCTTCCATATCAGCGAGGACGGCAGCTCACTGCCGGCGTGGTCTACGGACGTGAAACTGGCGTGGCCCGCTGAGGCATAGCCGAGGAGATCGACTCCCCAAGAAGGGACAACCACCAGGTGGAGACTCGGATACTCTGACTTGAGGGCCTTGGCAATGGTTGCGTCGGTGTTGACGCGCTTGGCAGACGAATGGTGGAAGAACTGGCTGGTGGTCTCGTCAGACTTTGGCCTGAAACTAGCAGGGAAGATCCGGTGGGAAGCCATCTTGTCGTCCGAACCTAGTTTGCGTAGAACAAAAGCAATATGACAAGCAGAGAGGAGGCGAGTCAATGATTGTTTGGAAGCTGTACTGAGTCGTCATGCAGGTGCGGGGAAGCCTGGCTGTGCCGCAGGATCCGACGCAGGGTCAAGAAGCGAATATGATTTGATCGGCAGTCGACCGTCAGCAAAGCGAAGGCATCTCGTATTTCTCCCTACAAACAGCTCCTGACAACGGCGTCCAATGTAGATTTGTGGCCATCACTTCGTCTCTCCGTACAGCAGCCGCCGGACTTCCCCTCCCACCTCTACAGTCGCATTCCGCGCTGCCTGAGACCAGGCTGTCATTTGCAGCCATCCGTGGGCGAGATCATCGTAGTGCCGCCATTGAATTGGCACCCCTGCCAGCCCGAGCTTTCGCGCATATTCGATACCGACGTCTCTCAGCGGATCGAACCCGTTGGTGAATATTGCAGCAGGCGGCTGATTCAAAAGCTTGTTTGCTTCCTGCATGCCGGGAGAGACATATCGGTCAAGAGGTGATGGACCTGTTGGTGTCAGGGACTGTGGAAAGGAGCAACGCAGAGGAGCCGCCAGAGCTCACCATAGGGACGAGGCAAGTAATTGTCCATGAACCCAAAGATGCCGTTGCACTCCAGGTAGTACCCGTAGTTGTTTTCTTTTGCCGCGGGCGTATCAAACGGGAGACGCGGCTCAGGGTAGAGCAGCAGCTGAGCGGCAAGCGCCTTCTTCCCTTGGTCGAGCCGACGCAGGCAGATCGCAGCAGTCATGGTGCCACCAACAGAGTCACCTCCTCCAGCCACGCGATCCGGGTGGACGCCTCGACTGCGGCAGCCGTCGGCGTACAGCCAGTCAATCACGGCGCAGTATTCGTCCAGCTGTGTGGGATACCGGAACTCTGGTGCTAATCGGTAATCGACTGCATACACCTGCACTCGTGAGCATGTGGCTTCTGGATTCGAGGTATCCTTCCCCTGAGCGGGACCTCGAGGCCGTGATTACCTGGCATCCGGACTCCTCGGCAATAAGCCTCAAGCCGTTCTCAAACTCGTCCACGCTCCCGACCGAGTATCCGCCCCCGTGAAAGTAGACGAGCGCCCCGGCCTCGCCCCTCACGCGGCGCGTCTCCCCCGATGAAGGGTACAGGACGCGGATCGGGATGGCCCCATGCGGGCCGCGGATCGCTGTGAATTCCACCTCGCCAATCGGGTGGATTCTGGTTTCGTGGATCTTGTGAAGCGCGAATATGTCCATGTGCGTCCGCCGCTCGACGGCAAACCCCTTGACACCACCGAGCTCCAGGTCCGGGTGGTTGGCGAAGAAGTCGGCCACTGCCCCGTTGACTCGATGCGATCGTGTACCGACGGTCGGGATAGAAGGAGCTGGCATGTTGGGGGTTTGATATTTTGCTCTGGGCTAGGTGCTTGTACCCATTCACGGTGGCAATGGATACCCGCCCGGGTCAATGACAGTCGGTAGTGACCAAACGTCATGATTTCGACGTCATGGGTAGTAAATGTCTGTGCTGGAGTTTAAACGACGGTTGGGTTCAGATGGTTTATCTGTGTTCTGCCTTGACACTTGATCGCCGCTCGGACCTGATTCCTTCGTAATAACAGAACGCCGCACCAACACAGGTACAAGGAAGACGCGAAATTGCATGAAGCGCTGTATGAAAAGCCACTCCTCTATTGTTATTCCACATGGTGTTATCACGGTCAGGTTGAGCATGCCACAATCGAGTGTTGTCTTGGTAATGAGTCAGCGCGGTCAGGGAAGAGTGGCCGCGTAGCCTAATCGTTGACCGCGGAACTTTTTGAGGGCCTGCTGAATTTGGCCGAGTTGTTTTGGCAGAACGGATGGACAACATGAACGTAAAGAGGCCGTACGGCAGCGAGGGTGGTCGTTGCGGGATCTTGGATCCAGTGGTTGTCTGTTTCATGAAGGTCGCCTGCTGGACGTTTCTCAAGTTGGTGTGGGATGGGAGACCTGCACACCGCCGTGGGCTTGCAGGGCCGGGATGCAGGACATCAGGGTCGAGCCAACCACAGCGTGCTTGAATGCTGTTGGCGCTAATGAGACCACTCGGCTTGTGAAAACACCTCACCCCTGTATGAAGTTGGTGGATGGATTTGTCACGTTGGCATGGTGCGGCAGTCTCCCTCTGCCAAACCTCCGACTCGAAATCGGGCCGTCGGCATCATCTCGAAAATTACCATGGCTGCCATGTCTTCAACCGCCACTGATCCCATTCTTCTCCTCATTATCACTGGCATTGCCACTATTGGCTACTTTGCAGTCCGCAAAATGTTTGGTCATGACTCCCGTGAGCCGCCCCTGGCGCCTTCTTCCATCCCCTTCATCGGCCATTTGGTTGGGCTTTCTCGCAGCAGCTTCGACTATTACGGCGAGCTCAGCAAGAAAGTCAATGTCCCGATATTTACCCTGGCCCTCCCCGGCCAAAAGATGTACGTCGTGACACAACCCGACCTCGTCCAAAAGATCCAAAAACAGCACAAGATCCTCGCCTTCCCGCCCATTGAGGCAAAGTTTGCATCAGCCATCTGCGGCGCAAGCAAAGAAGCCCAGGCTATTCTCGCAAAGAATGTCAACGGCGACGACGGTGACCACGGTCTCTCCATGGAATCCTACACCGCCATGCGTGATGCGCTCAGGCCTGGCCCGCAACTAGACGACATGAACCGACACATGATTCAGGAGATTGCCCACGCCCTCAACACTCTGCAGCCTGCTCCAAAAGAGACCAAGAAGATTGGCATCTACGCCTGGCTCCGCGGCACAATTACCACAGCGACCACCCGCTCTGTCTACGGGCCGATGAATCCCTATGACGACAAGGCGATCGCCGACGCTTTCTGGGAATTCGAGGGCGGCCTCATGTCCATTCTTGTCGGCGTCTTGCCCTCCATCACGGCACGTAAGCCCACTGCAGCACGCAGCAAGGTCGCCAACGCATTCGAGGCGTATTACCGTGCCGGCGGGGTCGAGCAAGCTTCCGCCCTGGCCAAACTTCGATACCAGGCCGAGATCAACAACGGGGTGCCCGTCGAGGACATTGCGCGGTACGAGGTTGGCGGCTCCATCGCGATCATGGTCAACACGGCCCCAGCGGCGTTCTGGACACTTTTCTTCTTGTTCTCACATCCCGGCCTGCTCGAGGAGATCCGCGAGGAGGTAGACGCCTGTGTTGCCACCGAGGGAGACACGAGAACCCTCGACATCACAACCCTCAAGTCCTCCTGTCCGCTACTCTTGTCTGTGTATCAAGAGGTGCTGCGCCATCGGTCAATGGGGACTTCGGTCAGGGAGGTGATGGAGGACACGTACCTCGACCAGTGGCTGCTCAAAAAAGGGGCAATGCTACAGATGCCCAGCCGGGTGATCCACCAAGATCCTGCTCTCTGGGGCAATGATGCCGCAGACTTCGATCCCCGACGTTTTTTGGCCGAGAATCGGCAGAACCGCGCCAAAGATGTTTGTTTCCGGGCTTTTGGCGGCGGCAAAACTCTCTGTCCCGGCCGGCACTTTGCCACGAATGAGGTTCTGGCCGTCGTGGCGGTGTTTATTGCCAGACTGGATTTGAAGCCTGTCGGAGGCGTAAAATGGGAAATGCCGACAAGCAAGAACACCAATGTTGCCGCGGTTGTCATGGAGCCAGATGTTGATATCGAGGTGGAGGTGACGTTGCGGAAGGGGATGGAGGGCCTCCACTGGCATGTCAGACTCGATGGAAAGGGGGATCGGGTGTTTGCAATGGTTACCGAGGATCAAGAGGTGCAGTGAAGCCAGCGTGCGTTGCTCTGGAACTGGGAGCAGAATGATCTGGTGAGGCGTGGTGTAACAAGCAGTTCGACAATCACCTACCACTCTGCCACTGCTTAGCTCCCAAAGCCGATAATTTACGCAGCAACCTCGCATATTTTTGGTAACACAGCGACAACGAAAGAACAAACATTAGCACGGCATTCAGAGTTTGGCAGATCGGTATCGGCGCCACGAGATGGCTCGGAATGGCACCCAGAGTGTATCAAGCCACTCGGGTTCGGTATTAAGACGATATCTGAATCGGGATTGGTCGGTTCATTCATCGAGTCAGCCAAAAGATCTCGTCGGGCTGGACCAGTCGGAGGAAGATACCTTGACCGCTTGCTGAGGAAGGTGATAAAAAACTCAAGCGGTCAGCCTCCCACCTATCTTCCAGTTCATCTTTCAACTTGTTTTCCAATGCGTTTTGTCGGATGGGGTTTCCAAATCTTTTTCCAAGTCTTTTTCCAAGTCGTTTTCCAGCCCGTTTTCCAACTCCATTCCAACCCCTTTTCCATGTCCTTTTCCAACCCGGTTTTCCAAGTCCTTTTCCAAACCCTTTTCCATGTCCTTTTACAACCCGTTTTCCAGCCCTCAAGTACATAACCTCAAGCCCCAGAACAATTAAAATCGATCCTCCGCCGTGTTGGCGACATTGAGACAACCGAGTCTCTCTAGGAATCAAAAGGAAGTTTAGAAGCCCGTCCCGACTCGTTTTCAGATCCTCTACCGCGTCACCAATTCACCAGCCGCGTTATTTCAAACCCGTTCCCAACCAGTTTTCTCAACGGTTATCGATCCTTTTGTGCGTCAGTCCTTCCCGCATTGTTCATGGCGCCTTCTACCTCGTTCATGAAGTTGTCTGTTCAACTCGTTTTCCAGGTCACTTTAAGTACAATGTGATCATACGTTTCGTAATTCTAACGAGAACGCATCTGTCAATATGCAAATATGGTTTCTTCGTGCTCTTTGGAATTCAGAACATGATGGACTATATCCTCCCGAAGTAGGCACGTCTCAACAAGACTGGAGCCAAAGGATTCGTGCGCCTCCTGCTCTCCAGTGCGCCTCGGCATGGTCCAAACTAGTCCATGTAGCCTCTTGCTATAGGGCGGCAGCCTTGATACTAGGCGATAAGGGTAGTTCGTTTGCCAAGTTATTAATGGGCAGCGTCAGCAATGCTGAGACCTCTAAGACGAGTGAAACTAGGATATCGCGAATGTGTATACCATCAAGGTCTGTAAGGGAGGCCTTGATCCGAGACTACTCATATCCTTCTCGCCCGTCTGCATCAAGACCTGGGAAAACACACCGCAGATGATGGAACGCGGATGATGCACGTCTCAAGAACTCTGTAGCCAACTCCCAGCAGAGTTTCAAA
Source organism: Staphylotrichum longicolle (assembly GCA_019096155.1). NCBI lineage: Eukaryota > Fungi > Ascomycota > Sordariomycetes > Sordariales > Chaetomiaceae > Staphylotrichum > Staphylotrichum longicolle. Next base: position 44,082 of record JAHCVI010000003.1, read on the forward strand.
CCAAGACGTTGCTCACAACACCTTCCCCTAGCTGAAGCGCAAATTCAGGTACGACATCCCGGGCTCCACGATGTCAACGCCCAAGGCCTCCCCTTTTGTGTCCCCCGCCGCACCAGCCACGACGAGGAGCGGAGTGAAATGCTGAAACACGGCGAAGTTAGATGATGTTCACGCGGGGGACCATAGACCTCAGCATCAAGCTTACCTCTACAGTTGGATGGGATCGCTTGAACTCGTAAAGGGATTCCAGTTCGAGCAACGCCTTCCTTCTCGCGCCAGCATCCCTGTGCTGGACAGCGCTTCTGATGTGAGCATCGAAAGTCTTTGACTCGGCAAGAACTTTTGCCCGAACAGCCTCCCTCTCCTCTTCCGTTTTGGCCTCCCGTATTTCGTCAATGGACCGGAATGAATGCACAGCCATTCCGGAGCCCACGATGAGATACCCCTCATGCCTGTTGCATTGACGAGTCAGCAGGGATGGGGACGTCATGTCTAGCCGATGGAAATAACACACCGCAGAGACTCGAAGATCTCGCCCAAACGAATTTGGCTCTCGAGATCATAGCCGTGATACGTCGATACCTGAATTACCGGAATATCCAGGGGCTTCTCCTCCGGGAACATGAGCTTGAAGGGCACCCAGACGCCATGGTCCACGCCGCGCTCTACGCGTTTGGACTTGACTCCCGACTTGACGAGGTGTTTCCAAACTTCTACTGCGAGGTCGGGTGCGTCTTGATGTGGCCAGTCGTACTTGTAGACAAAAGGGCTCGAGTCGTGGAAGTCGCCGACGAAGTCATGCTGGATATATGTCCCGTCTTTGACGTTTACTGTGTGACGCTGTGTCAGCAACATCTTCGTGTTGGTGGTCTAGTCCCCTACCCAGACAGATGCCCAGATACGCAACCAACTGCTTACCTTCAATCACGCCAGGCCCGTGAATCTCGCCGGCTTCAAAGTGGCCACTAAACACAATAATGGCCTTCGGTCGGGGCGACAGCGCGAGAATCTCATCCCCAATGGCCCTCAGGTTGTCCTGGACAATGCGATTGTTGGGTGTGTCGCTGTAAAGAAGGGGGACACCAGCGTGACCGATGTAGTACGTCGGGAGAGACTGCGGACCCTGAGTGGCTGACGGCATCGTCGCTGGTTGATGGGGCACAGACTGGAGACAAAAATGATGCACGGGAACAAGGCTCAGGGGTTGACAGACTGGAGCTTGTCATCATGAGTTACTTGAAGAATGTCTACGACACCAACTCTTATACAGAGCAAGATACTCTATGCCAGGTAGGTACCTAAAAAATAAGACCGGGATCTCCGCACATCTCCGAGGTTGCTTGCTCATCTCACCTCATTGCATTTGAAGTAACTGCTTCTGCCGACGGCGCTTGGGATTGCGTGATTTTGGGGCTGGTGGCGTGGGCTTGTTTGGACCCAACAACGTCTCGGTTGCGCAGAAACGGATGAAGCTCAGGAACAGCTTCCAGGCACGTAAATGGCACGGGCGAAGGCTCGGTGATAAGCGACAAAAACGACCCCCATCAGTGCAGATGGAAAAGTCGAGTTGTTCTTAGTGCTTCTCCGCTTCCAACGCCATTCCTTCACACAACCCCACAGGTGCCGGTCACGACATCTTAGCCGCAAAGGCGTACAGGCTGCAAAAGGATCGCAAGGGGTCGTGTATTGCGTACAAAGCTGGCATTAGTAATGGTCATGCTCTCTGTAGTAACAGTCCATTGGCTCGGGTGAGTCGGTCTCGCTTTTCCACAACAGGGGCAACGCAGGCGCTGTTCGGTTTCGGTTTCAAGGTATTTTTCTGATGAGCTTTGGGAGCCATGCCGGGATGAGATGATATGTGTATATTTGGAGCCCTTCACCGCGCACTTCGCTGCCCTGTCTGCGTGTGTGCGGCCCGCTTCTCGGTGTGTTCCAGGACAGCGCCATCTCTGGCAAGTTGCAACACAATGGCAGCCCAACGCCCGCACTCCGAAGGGGCCTTCGTCGCAGTGCAGACAGAGCATGAAAAAGAAGTCCACCAAGACGACGGAAACTCTGGCACCTCCAGCCCGAGGATTTCAGACCAACTCAAGCAGAGCCACATCCATGAGCGGGATCTCGAAGATCCCAGCGATGGCTCCCTTCACCAAGTCATCACCAAGGAAGGGAAAGACATCCTTGTGAGCTGGACACGGGAGGAACAAGCACGGGTTGTCCGCAAGGCCGATTTCCTGTTCCTGCCATTGTTTGCTGTATGTATAAGCCGGGGTCTTGTGGCTGGGAGCCATGCCGGGTTGTGTGGTACACTGCGGATGGGTATGTGCTAACGGTGCCGGATCCAGATCATGTTCACCTGGATGGCCATCGATCGTGCCAATGTCTCAGGGGTTCTGACGTCGACATTCCTCAAAGACACAGGCATCACTCGCGACCAGGCCAACACTGGAGTGTCGCTCCTGTGGCTTGGCATTGTCCTCCTCGAAATCCCATCCAACGTGAGCATGGGTGCCCATCTCAACCTCCGCCTTCATGTCAACTGACTTGCCCTTGCAGGTAATCCTGCACCGCATTGGGCCCCACGTCTGGATTCCCGCACAGGTCATGGTCTGGGGCCTCGTCGAGATTCTGCAGTGCTTCGTCACAGGCCCGGGGGGGTGGTACGCCGCCCGCTTGTTTCTCGGCTTGGCCGAGAGCGGTTTCCTCCCGGGCTCCCTCTACACGCTCTCGCAGTGGTACACGCAGGACGAGATTACCTCCCGCACGACCGCCTTCTTCTTCGGCTCGTCCGTCGCGTCTGCCTTTGGCTCTCTCATCTCCTCGGGGGCGCTCCGGCTCGAGGGCCAGCACGGCATAAGCGGTTGGCAATGGTCCGTCCTTGGATAAAGTATACCCTACAAGAGCGATATCACTAACGGAAACTCCAGGATCTTCATCATCTGCGGGGTTTCAACCATAGCCACCGGCATACTCGCGTTTGCTTTTCTCCCAAAGTCCCCCTACCACACCGGCAATCTCTTCGGTGGACTCGTCCGGTCCCGGGGTTGGCTCTCCGAGCGCGAGGCCGACGTATTCACCGCAAGGATTCTTTACAAGGACGGCAATAAGAGGTACACGTCATCGATGAGAATCACATGGAAAGATATGTACGTACTGCTCATCTTTGGTCGGGAAGCCTAGGTCGCCTTTGGCACTCACTAACCACCTGCTCATAGAACAGACGTCTTGTCCCACTGGGCTACCTGGCCGTACCTCATCGCCTGCCTGAGCGGTCTTCAGTCCATCAATGGGTTGTCGACCTGGGGCGCCACCATCATCCAGTCCTTGGGATTCAGCAGCATCAAGGCCAATCTGCTCAATGCTCCTGGCCCCATTCTGGCCGGCATCTTCGGCCTCATGTTGTCTGCCTCTGTGGATCGACATAAACGGTTTGGCTACGCTATCTTATTCTCGGGTTTCTGGACTCTCGCGGGTCTGATCGCCCTTTATCATCTACCGGTGACTTCAAAGTCGTCCTGGTCCTTCTATGCCGCGTACCTCGTCACGCAGGCGTCTCCGTAAGTGCAATGTCAAGACGGAGTGTAAAGAAAAAAGTTGTCTGATTCACCGTGGCAGGAGTTGGCAGCCGATCAACGTGACTTGGCTCTCACTCAACTTCAAGTCGCCGCAGAAACGCGCCATCGCGTACGCTGTGTACAGTAAGAAACAGTTTTCAAGCTGTCAGAGTTGCGCATGCTGATTATGAAACACAGTGGGATGCTCTAACTTGGGGGGGACTTATGGGAATCAAGTATTCAGAGGCGTGAGCAACCATATGACTCGTCTCTTGCCGCGCCGAGTGCCTTGCTAACGGCTGTCTTAGAGCGACGCCCCCCTCTACCGGAAGGCATGGATTGAATGCCTGTCCCTCGCCGCCGTGTGGATTCTGACCATCGCCACCCAAACCTCGGTTTTTCAACTCTCGAATCGACGCTTCAGAAAGGAGCTCGAGAACCGGCCAGAGCTGGAATCAGAGGTTGTCTTTAACGACCAAAGGGGGCGCAAGCACAGGTTCTATTGGTAAATCCTGAAAGACGAAATAGCTTGCGGTTGCCGGTTGCTTTGCAGGGCAAGGAGACAACTCATGGCCAAAGTTGCCTTAACGTTACCTCCAGGTTCTTAGTTGTGGACCTGGTCTATCATGCACCTTTGCCTGGCTCACAATTGTCAAAACTTTCGCTCATGAACCAAGACACCGGGTCCGTCGTCGCGCCACCCCCTACGGAGTACGGATTAGCTCCAGAGGACTAGGCTGGCAAAATCGCTAACGTAGCCAACATCGACACAGCGCCAAACGCGCACGCGGTCAGAGGTCCCTCGATGCCCCAGGATGCACCCAAGAGTCCCCGCAAAAGCAAGGAGTCAGTAGAGCCGCTTGGCCCTCGGCCTGAAGATGCCTATCCGCTATCGTTCCCTGGGCACATCGGGCTTGTTTAAGCGCGAGCCCACGCCTCCCCCCCCCCCGTCTTTACGCGGCGACGAGGTGCGAACCAAGGACGTCTTCGAGTATCCCGACAAGGACCGGGACAGCCCATCAGGCCTCGAACCGGGCGTTATTTGGCGCTTCCGTAGGACCTGGGGCTCTCCACACTTCAGCCTCCTCGCTTCGTCAGTGGAGTCACTTGAGACAATCCACGTAGTGACAAGTGCCGAGATTCCTCCTCTACGCCTGCCCAAGTAGGGCAAGGGGGCTTCCAACTTTACGTCGGAGAAGGTCCATATCGAGATAGTGTAATTTGTAACCAGGATAGACATCTATCTTGACCTTATATCTTGCTATTCCCCTTGCTCGCCGTATGCTGCCACCTCTTTCACCTTGTAGCATTATTCCCATCGCTAGCATATACTACCGCCTCTTGTATCCCTCCCCGCAACCTGTATAACTCGCTTGTGCTTCCATTGCCGGCTGTGCTGCCCCCGTCTCTCCTTCTAGTACCTTAGCTTTCGTGCTACCACCGCCGCTCTGTGTTCCCGTCTCTTATGTCTTCCCTTGTATCTGAGCTTTTCTTCGGGTCGCAGTTTGGGGATTCACGCCTTACCCAACAAGGTGATGGGACAGAAGGAGCTCGCCGAGCTCCCGTCGACGTCTGAAAAACCACCGCTTCGTCGACGCGGGGGCTCCTGCATGCCGAGGCAAATGGCAAGAGAATCTTGTCCCCCAATGAGGAGGAAGAGGGGGAGATTAAGGAGCTGACGCGCAGCCAGGCAAGGGAGCGAGAAGCCAACGCCCGACGCGGAGCCTTCAGACGTCAAACAAGCCGAGCGCGAGGAACCGACGCCCGGCGCAGCCTTCAGAAAGCAGCTGGGAGAGCACTTGAGGAGTTGGATTAATACCATCTTTTCCCCTCCACTTTGTTGATCGTTCCCTGCCCGTGACTGTGACGCTTGTGAATATGTGCGAGGCATAATTAAGCCCGCGTCGTGATCATGGTGTTGTGCCACTGTTTCCAGAGCCGCCCTGCCAGCGCCATCCCCTCCAGGGCCCTCGCTGAACTGAACTAACCTCTCACGCTCTGCAGGTTCGTTTTTGCCAGAACGCCGCAGCATATCTCGTCAGAGCCAATGCTAGGTAGGCGGACCATGCAACATGTGGACTGTCAGCTGTCTTGAAGCCTGGTTTTTCTGGCATGTCAACCATGGTCATGTTTATCTCCCAAACTGCCTCCGAGTCTGTGCCCGCCATGGTGAACTTGGTTCTGTGCCCGACGTGGCATGGAAATTTCTCCGCCCGCGACGGTAAAACTCTGTGCCTACCACGGTTAGTCGTGGAGGGTTTCTAACCGGGCGGCCACTCTGACCCTCCTTCCAGCACCGTGAATGTTGTCGATAAATCGGCCAGTCAGAAACAAGCAATCAGTCCGACCAACTGACTCAACACAACCACCCACAATTTTGCCCTCTCTCTTCCTCTTCCTCTCTTTTCTCCTCCAAAATTCATCAAAATTTGCATGGCGACCAACCCATCGATCGCGCAAACAGATGTACAGTTTCCGTTCCCATTATCTCGTGAGCCGGACTCTCACTAACCATGTCTGCTTTTTGCGACCTAGAAAAAGATATGAATATAAACATGGCCGGCACGGCCGCCCAAAATGGCGGACCGTCCACTGGTCCCTCTGGAACCACCGACCCTGCCGGAGCTAGATCTTCCGGAAACAACACCGCGGCTACGGCCGCCCAGCAGCAGACCACTGGCCAGCTGAACCCCCAGGCTCGCCCTTTCTGTAGCAACCGCGCCGGAAACGGACCCTCTGGAACCGGCACCCGCCCTGGATCTTCTTTCCAAGCCACCACACGTGCTGGGACCAGCAACCATTCCGGCATGTCCGGACACAGCCGCCTAGCGCCCCCGGCCAACAACAAACGCAAGCGCGAGTTTGATCGCGACGCTGCGTTCCGAGCCGCCATGACCGACAACTCGACGCTCCCCCGGACCTACGAGGAAGCCGAAGCTGTCGGATGGACCCCGCAGCGCCTCGATGGCCAAATCGGCAGTGCAAGGCTGCCCATGGTCGACTCGATCCAGGTGCTTACCCGGTACCGGATCCAGGAGCCATCCGTCGTGGACACCCCAAGGTACCAGGTCAACTGGATCGCCCGTGACCCCCGCCGACTCGCCGCCAACGGCTACTGCGGCAAAATTCTTGTGGACCCTCAGTCCGTCCAGGCACTGGCCAACTGCATTCTAGAAGTGGCACGGGAGTCTGGCTCCCCTTTCATGAACTTCGCCTTTGAGCCCGTCAGCTGGAGGGACAGCAATCGGCACCGACAGCAGATCGCCATCTGGGCAGAAGAGGCGAGAGCCCGCAGGAACTCGCCGACAACAGGGTGTCCACCTGCGCAAACTGCGGACAGGTTGGCCACACGGCTCGCAAGTGCGTGATGCCGTGCCGCAATTACGGCAGCAACAAGGCGTGCCCCCTCTGCAACACCCAAGACCATGTCTTTCGACGACTGCCCTCGAATGCAGGGAAACAGCTTGCAGGACAGGGATTTTGCCAAGGCACTTGGTGAGTTGCTCTTTCTCTCACGGCCGAACGCGCCTCAGATCCGCAGTGTCAAGTGGATCTTTTACGACGTGCTGGCCGCCGCACAGAGCATGAAGTTCGCCTTCTTCAAGTCGGACTTGGAACTCGCCTGGCCGTGGAGCAACGACTTCGCCCAAAAGGTCGCCAACGCCAGCCCTGGCGACAAAATCCTCCAAGGGAAGCTGCATCCCTCGGAATTCGACTACGCCCTGCATACCTGCGACGACCTGCCTGCCGACCCCTTATTTGCTGGTATGACGGTTGGTCAGATCCTCCAGCAAAGGGCTGCTGGTGAGTTCGACGCGGACCGCTTCGTGCCGACAGAGCACGCACAGGTCCCTGCCCAGCCCTCGGACCAGCACCGAGCGCAGGTGGTCTTGAGCACCACGGACCGCGTGGATGTCATCAAAAGCAACATGCGGCCCAAGCCGCTGTCCACCGTTCCTCTTGACGGGATCAGGTGAAGATGATGTCAACTAAGGTCCCGGGCAGCGGTATTAGCACCTAAGGCAGCCAGCCCCCTCCTGAGTGTTTTGTCCTGAGACGGCGCTCGTCTTTTTGATAGACAATTGAACTCGTTTGTCTGTCACTCTGGGATTTCCCAACCGTGAACTGATGTGCCATGCCTCTGATCTTCCATGTTTGTCCCTGATTGTTTAACGCGTCGATGTTGGTTCGTGTCTTTAGCTGGGCATTGGATCTCGTGGAATCGTGCATCGGTTAAAGCGAGGTTGAAGGCAATATCGAAGTGTCGCAACAGGGATTCGGCAAGGATTGAGGCCTTGCCTCGACACCCGTGACCGAACTGGGGCCTGGACATGAGATTTATCACCACAGGCCGAGGCAGCATCGGTGACCACGGAGCAAGCCAAGCACAACACGAATCACGACGTGTAAGTCCAACAAGGCCATGACAAGCAAGATCCAGCGCAGCCACATCGAGAAGAGCAACTTGTTCTAATTGACCGCTAAAAACAGCAGCCGTTTTGATTGATTGTCAAGGGCGGCGGTTTTAATGACGGGAAGAGCCAGCCTCGTGGACAAGCATGACCACGGAAACCTGATGCCAAGTTGCCAGAGACTGGAATGTCAACCAGGTTCAAGGCGCTCGTCCTCCCTTGGGTGTATGAGCTGCGCTGTCGGACCAGGAGTTGACTGGATTTAAAGGGGAACCCGGTTAAGGAGGCTGAAATTGAACCCTACAAGCTGAGTGAGTTCTACGGCAGGTATGAGAGGGGTCTGACGTACGAGGGATACTGGGAGCATGCCAATGTTTCCAGGAAGGATAGGGTCCGGGGCGAAATCATGCGCATGTTGCTACCACTGGTGAAGGGCGACGTGGTCCAGAATGACTGACATTTGGCGAACTCGTGATCGCCTATTTTCTTGCTTTCTCTTACTCCGTCCCGTGGAATAGGTAACTACCAGATACTTTATCTTCTGTTCACCCCTCCTGGATACCAACCCCGACAGAAAAAGGGGCTAAAGGCTCCGCTTCCACACGCATGCACTTACTGCGGTGCAGCATTTAAACAACCATGCTACAGGCAACGGCATAACTCCCAGTCGGACATGGACAGGCAGCGACATTCCACTGAGGCAACATGCACTAGGCAATGCGCGCTTGATCTTTGGGAGACATACCATGCCAGAGCCGACGCCGCCGCCCGTGTATTTGGACGACCTTAGTTAGGTAGTTAGCTTAACCATACGTTACACTTGTCAGTATTGGAATGCCTCCAATGCTACCTATCTATACAGCCCCGCTGAGACGAAGTGCTACTGATGTTCCGAAGGTTCCGAGTGAGGCCTTGCGACAGTCAATTGTAGGCTGCCAGGATTGTATTGGTCTAGTCTTCTACCGCGCCTCTTTATGCAAGTCCCGTTCAATGACGGACTGGTCCACCCAATATAGCTGCTAAGTGATTCGCTCCGTCCATCCCGTCTCAAGCGCTAACTGGGTACAGTGACTTTCCAACAATACCAGCCAGGACCTAGAAAGAGTGGGAGTTAGAACTTGATTCACTACTGCGACTGCACCACCTCCTTCTCGCTCGAGAGCTGCTCCCTCAACCCGTCAATCACTCTGCCGAGGCCCATCTTGAGCTGCGGAGACTTGGCCTGCTCTGCTGACAGTTCCATCTCCTTGATCTTCTCCTCCAGCGCTCTGACTCTTTCAGCCTCTGGATCTTCCTGTTGCTCTTTGTCCTGTGATACCGGGTCCTTGGCATCTTCCCTTACCAAACCTTCACCAAAGGCCTCGGCAAACCGTTCCGCAAGACTGGGAACCAAAATAGCAAACACCACCTCCTCGATGCCATCCCAACCCCCGCCCTTGCCCTTCTTCGACCCAAGAAGAACGCTTCTCCAAGCCTTTGCCACTTCACCCACCGGATTCCCGTACGCACCGCAACCCCACGCACCCAGTACGACCCTCCTCGCCCCCTTTGCCCTCAACACCCCCATCACCAAGCCCATCTTCCTCCTCATCAACTCGCGATCTTTCTCACTCAGCACCATCCTCCCCCCACCCCCTAACCCACCACCATCTCCCGCCTCATCCTCACCCCCCTCCTCAACCTCAGGCTGCCTCAACATCGCCGCACTAACGCAGTCCACAAACCAGCGGTCGCGCTTCGCCAACTCGACATCCTCCTCTGCACCGCGAAACACCAGCACGTCGGGCGTGTAAACGGCGCCGAGCTCCGGCAGCCTGTAAAACTCGTCGCGCAGCGATGGAAGCAGTGTCGTGCGCATGCACAAGAACTCTTCCTGACTAGATGCACCGCGCAGAAAGCCGCCGCCGGGAGAGAGCGGGGAGGCCATGTTGAGGATGGCGACGCGGGCGTGGCGGTTAGTGAGGTCGAGGTGGGTGTTGTTGTTCGGGTTAGAGGTGGGGGTGCATTCGGAGACCGTGGTGGCCGTGGTTGGGTGGTTGGAGATGCGGAGAAGGGAGTGTGCGGCTGTGAGCGTGTCGGTGACACGAAGCGTGATGCGCGGGCCGGGGCCGGTTGGTGGAGGTTGCAAGCTGGGTGGTGGTACCTGGTCGGGGGTGATGAGCTCGGAGCGGGCGAGGCCCTCGCGTGCGCGCGGATGGGCGGACAGCAGGGATGGGATGACCTTGTTGAGGGTCAATTTGGCTTTCTTTGCACGTGCATCTTTGCGGAATGCCGCTGGCGGCTGGCTGTATGACGGCTTTGTCCTTCCCATACTGTCGTGTTGTTCAGTCGAGCATTCTGCCGAGGAAAGTTGTGTCTCGAGTTAAGCGTGACGTCTGTGGGTGGTGACGACAAGCCGAGTGGGGAACGTAAGGTAATTAAGGTAAGGTACATATGCATGCTGATCGTACTGTCATCAATACGGAGACCATCTGAGGATTCTGGAGTCGTCGTATAACTATTTAACGTCTGAAGTCCATCGAACAGTTCTCATTTACGGCAACCGCTTCACCCAGTCTGCTCTAACATTCAAAGAAACAGGTTTTTTTTACACCTGTTCCCTTGTAGCCTACTACAATTGTGCTTGTGGCCTGACGCAGGTCAATCGAACTGGATAACCCCACTGGCGAAGTACACGCAACCACATCCATGTCAACGGCAAATCATCAAGATGCTTGATGGTACACTCACAGAAGCCGAAAGGCCTTTGTTACAGATAATTCCAGGTTTTGCTCCAACTCTCGTAGCTTGGTTAAGCCTGCGCCTAAATTCAAGATCCTGCCTTTAGAATCCCCATTCTTCCAGGAAGCACTGCACACAGCGCATAGTCGATAAGAAACTGAGGACGTAGGTTGTACGAAGCCGACCATTTAGCACAACTGAGTCTGCAACTTCTTCTCCAAAAGAAAAGTGAACTACCGGTCTAGAAACATGTCTTACCCTCCCAATAAAAGCGATAGCTTCTAGTCTGCATTATGATTCAGAAGGTGCGGTTTTTGTCCTTGTAGCTCCTCGTTCTGAACCCTTCTGAGCAGAGACAGAATTTTACGGGCAGACCGTCCCCTCGACAAGAACATGCTCCCCGACGTGGACCCGCAAGCAACGAAAGAGGCGTTTTTCTCCTGGCCCCTGGCTCCAGCGCTTCCAAAACGTTTGCATTATATTACCACCTGTATCAAGCTACAACCACTCTGTCTAAGGTACTGTGCAACCCAGCCCTGTGTCTCTAAAAGAGACCGAAGCAGTTGGCGTAGTAGGTGACGGTAGCACTCCAGTCGGAGAAGACACCAATGACACCCACGTCCTGAGCCAGCACATGCAAGAGGTTGAACACATCGCCCTCGTTGTTGGTGACGTTCGCAATGCTGCTGTAGTAGTATCCGCCGCCCGAACCGTCGCCCAGCCAGCCGCTGCGCTCGAGGCTCCAGGTGATGATCTTGAGCCCGACCTTCTTTGCCGTCACGGCGTACTCGCTCGACACAATCTTGCCGTTCTGGACGGTGACGAGGTACGGCAGCGGCGGCGCAATGATCTTGACGCCCGCCTGCGCATATTTCTTGAGGTTGGCCACGGCCTGGGGCATGGTGCCGGCCTCGTCGGCGCTCTCGTCCAGCAGGATCGCCTGCTTGGCCCACTTGGGCTCCGCCTTGAGCCAGTAGAGGACGTCGTCGTAGAGGAAGGACTGGGGGAACACGCGCTCGGGCTTGATGCCCGCGGCCTTGAACTCGTCGATCATCTGCTGGGCAAACTTGGCCTGCGTGTAGTCGCTGCCGGCCGGGAAGGGCATCGGCACCTCGGGAGTCTTGAGCTCGGCGGTGAACTTGAGCCCGAGGGCGTCGACGAGGTCAATGTACTCGCGGAGCGTGTTGACGCGGTCGCACGTCTTGGCGTAGAGATCGGTACGGTAGCCGGGCGTGCCGGAAAGGTACTCGGCGGGCGTGGTGGCCGCGGCGTTGGAGGCATCCATCTTGGCACAGAGTGTCTTGATCTCGGCAAGAGTAAAGTCCGAGGTGCAGCACTTGGCCGTCGCCTTGGAGCCGTTGGCGGCCGGCTTGAAGGGAGTGGTGCACTTAGCGTTGAGCTCAGGGATGGCGACCACATTGGTGGTCGTGTGAAGGTCGCACTGGGCGTGGCGGCACACGAGTTGCTTGTCCTTGGTGAACGTGACGTCGCATTCTTGGATGCCCGCACCCATCCGCGTCTATTGGAGTTAGCAACGCCGACGTTTGAGGGAGACGAAGACATACGCCAGCCAGGATCGACCCGGTGGTGTGCTCAGGAAACTGGAGCGTGCCACCGCCGCGATGCGAGATGCTCCAGTCACTGCGCCTCATGCTCTTCTCGGAGCACGAGGCGAGCTTGTTCTTCAGCGGTCCCTCGTCCATGTTGTTGACGAGCCAGTACGGACGAGGGCCGAGCGAGATCTCCCGGACGGGATTCACCTTGGCCTTGTCGTGGCCATGACCACCGTTGTGGGGAGTCGCGAGGACCGGAAGGGTGAGAGTCGACCACGCGAGAAAACGAAACGCCATTGTCGTTGCCGTGTCGTAGGATTGGAACGGGACCTTGGTGGGCATTCCGCAAGCCGGTCACTTCGGGAACAATTGAACTCATATAAACCCGGCGTGGAGTTCAAGAGGCGCCCTCCCACTGCATCGGGATACAACCCTCCCCGGATTACCCATGCCCCGGCACCACGTGTTGAAGATGTCGAGATCAGGGTCGTCCCATTCCCGACGCTACTTTGCAATTGGGTATTTCTCCTTTCGAGGTCCTCTCGATTCGGAGCTCGGTGTATGCCACTTCAACAACCTGATCTCTTTTCAGGCCTGTACAGTCCGCCTTCACCTCTCGTCTCCGGCACGTGGTTGCGAACTGCCCAGGCAGCTTCCAGATTCGGCATGAGCTGCCAAGACGAGGGAGGGCCGGGCCTGCATGAGGATCGCTTCTTCTTTTGCAAACGTGGAGCAACGACTGTTTGTGATTGGCTTGGCCCTGCAGTACAGACTCCTGGCAGCCCTTGACCATCCCGGGTCGAAGATAAGCCCAACCTGGTTCTGCAGTCACTGCACTGGGCTCTAACTAACGTATTATGTACTGCAAGAACTACAAGAGGAGCTGCCCACGCCAAGAGAACAGCCACAAACACCAAGTCATGACCCCACCATGAGTTTCCCACCCATTGAATGTCTGATGATTCCCACACAGAACATAATGACGATTGACCAAGATGTACTCTACTTTATACATGAATGTTGATCTCGTTTCAGGCCACAAGGGGTACCCTGAAGGCCAGGAAGACGCGGTGAAATCAACCTTTTCAGGGGTAAGCTGCCAAAAGCGTGTTCTAGGCAAACAACCTAAGTCTGCGTCTGCTGTCCGGGACCTTACAAGCTGGACAAATCACCGGTTGTTCCCATTGAAATTAAGCACTTGAATCTGGCTCTCTGGCAGAATATGGGTTGAGTCTGTGCCGCAAGATAGCGCTTGCAAGTCGACAGGGAGGCAAATGCATGTTTCGGGCGATATTCTCCTTGTGAGATCAAGCATTTGATGTGTACGGGAAGACAGAGTCAAAGTTCATTGCAGCTATTGCAAAACTGAGAGTTGTCGCGACATGTGTATCGGATCTCTACCTACCTCGGCATTGGTTCATTGAGTCGGTTGTGTTGAGAAGAAGCATTTCTGCAGCATATCCCTGGAGGACATCAACTTGATTCAGTGCGTACCCGGACGTTCCTGCCTATATATTTTGCTCGTTTGCGTATTAAGAATGCAAGACTTCCTATGAATAAGTTGGAAGTCAACAGGAAGTTCATTTCCATAGGAACCACTACTCGTAGTTGACCGTGGCCTCGGGAGAGGAAGGTCAAATTTCAAGGACACACAGATGTTGGCGAACACTGGCTCCAAAAAAAAATAAAATAAATAAAATAAAATAAAGCAAAGGGCCAATGCTCAAAATCTTTGAAGCTGAATAAAGATCTGGCAGAAACTCTGCTCTTGCTCGCAACATCGATGGTCCCAACATTCCAACCTCGAGTTGATGTCGGGACTGCGAACTTTGAGCCTGAGGTTGCGATTACGGTACATTTCCTCCACTCTGTGGGAACTCTCTTCTTTTCATTCTAAGTTCTTCCTTGCCCTCACCTTGCAACCAACGCATTGACTGCACAGCCGAAGTTGAAACTCCCCTGCTCGCTCCCAGCCCATTTCGGGATTCAAGTTTCTTGACCTGACAACTCTCCATTTTTCCGCTCCCCATCCTGCCGGCTCGCGTCTCTCGATTTCTTGACGCCCCGACTTCCATTCTCTTACAATCAGCTCCTTGATTCTGGCAACAAGACGACAACAAGAATGAGGAACAAGATGAGCTTCGAAATGCCTGCTTTTGTACTCGACACCTCGATATTCGGGTCCGACGCCCACCTTGAGCGGCGCCAGCACATGGACGTCTTCTTGGCAAGCCTCGATGTCAGCATGGGGAAAAAACGGGAGGTATTCACCGAGGCGTTTTTTGCAGTTTGCAAACGTCTTTATGAACAAGCCATGGAGCCGTACGTCGTGGGCCATGAATACTTCCACCTTCTTGTTTGGCAGGAGATGTATCTCAACTTCGGTATGGCAATTTATGACTCTCGGCTGCGAACTTCTTCTAATTCGTTTTGCACACAGGTACCCAAGAAAGTTTCCCTTGGGTGAACGAAATTTCCAGCTCCTTCAATGATCGCACGTCCGAGCGGTCGTTAGAGTACGCGGAGTATCATGACCGCGTTAGAGCAGTCGCCGCGAGAACCGGCTCCACGACATGTTCGAAGGTCTAATGCGCAACATGACCGCCACCAACTCGACCGGTGCCCCCCCCAGCCACGGAGACCGGGCCCGAGTCGGGAGAAACATCCGACGTTGTGTCTGGAAAGCCGCCGTCGGGATCGTCTCCTTCCGAGCAAGAACTTTAGCGCGTCGACAGCCGCACCACGCAGGAGCCACATCACCAAGAACACCTCAGTCAAGGGTACACCATGCGAATCGGAGCATTCAACAAGTGGCCTAAGCACTGTTATTGCAACCCGGAAGAGCACGAGTTTGGGGTAAAGAGCCCATGCCGAGACAGGCGAAGAATAGGATGCGGGGCATAGGGAAATCAAGTTTTGTTCTGCTCTTCACCTATGTTGAAATGTGTGACTGCAATTGATATGACTGTTCAGATACCGTGCTCTCATGTCTAAACCTTGGGCATGCCATGTTGCTCTCCTTCACCTGGTGGCGCTGCTGGCTTGGTATCTCCCTGGCTTAAGTGTGAGATCCCTCAGAGATGAGGCCGCTAGAATTCTGCTTGCCAAACCCTTAGCAGGTCAGCCTGTCTGTAAATTCCGAGATCGTCTCAGTGTGTCGTTTCCACTTTTGGTGGCTTGTTGTGTCTCACTGTTATTTCCCGCCCTAGGACAGCGGCCCCGTGACATTCATGGGCAGAACGGGGCGACGCTATCGCGCTGCTCATTCGTCATTAAAGCACGACGACGCAGTGGAGATCACGATGGCAAGAACAGTAAAACGGCCGGAAGGGGTTAAGGAGCCTGAAAATCACGCTGTGTTGGAGGTGGCGCGTTTGCAGCCTCAAAGACAGTCCGTTTGGCTTGATGAGCAAGTGACAGCGGACAGGTGGGCTGCACATTGATCACCACGAGGCAAGTCAGGCATGGGCACCATGGCAGTGCGTCTAGAATCATCACAGAAACAGATCCAACATTGGCACAATCAGAAGCGCAAAGATGGCAGACACTGTGTCTCAGCCGCCTGCTCAATAAAAGAGCAATGAGCTCATCACAGAGACCATGGACCCCATTTAACGGACAGCCGTTATGAATAGGCGTCAAGGAGCGAGTTCTCTTGGAAGAGCACGATCGTGTGGACGATGGTGCTTTCCAAGTTGCCGGGCCCATGGAGACATTCTGGGTCTCCCCAGAACCCTGCTCCTTCGAGGAGTGATCCTCGCCGAATCCTTTAGGCAACGACAAGCCGCGAGCGTTGCCCGTCGTGTTGCAGGTCACGGGTCTGTTTGACTTCGTCTACTTTGAGATTGTCCTGCATTATTCTCTCACGGTCTTTCAGCTTTGATGGCCTTGAGCTTGGGCTCTCAGGGGACCTCAGAACGGGGTGTGGGTTTGCCAATCGAATCCAACGCGCCAATCTTTCTCATCGCGCTAAGGGCCATCGTTTTACCGATATCGTCATCCGGTGCCTCCCCCATAATGTCCTTCATTCCCTGGTCGGTGTCAGCGGCGGCATTTGTGCGGTCGGAGCTCTTGGAGTCTTTGGTGACCTTGGGGGTCTGTAGGTATAGGTTGTCCTTGAAGTTCCTGGTGCCGGCAGGAATCGCAGCTTTTCCGGTCTGATTGGTGTTCTCGGTGCGCTGAGGGTTCCGGGATTTCCTTCTCTTCCTCTTCCGCTTCCTAATTTTCTTGGACTGCTTGGGGGCAGTGTCGGTCAAATTGGCGGAATCCTCGTCATCCTTGCAGGCAATGCATGTCGGTCGTCGCGTTGCAATTTTGAATGGAGTTGTGCGTGAAAGAAAACGGGGGAAAGTACCTGGTAGGCAGGTGTAAGTCGACCCGGAAGTGTTTCCTGAGCCAGCCCAGCTTTGAGTCCTGGATGGCCGAACTTTCTTCAGCTGACATCGTACCCGTACTTCAGTAAACATAACCATGCGCGCTTGCTCCGCTTGACTCGTCAAAATCGGCTCTCCGTTCCCTTGTCTGACAGTCACAACTTTGCGAACCAGTCAGTGCTGAGTTCACTCTGAGTTGGAGAATCCCAGGTAACGTTTCCATGCCCATCCAAGCCGCATGTCTGAACGTCCGAGGTCCTCACGCGTTCATCGCACTCTATCATTTCGGCAGGTCACAACAATCCGAACCCGACTCGCAAATCCCATCATTCTAAATTTCAGTTTATCTCGGTTTCGAGAGATTGGCTTCTCCAAGTTCCAGTGTTTTCCGAACACCTCGCGGCATTTCAACTCAGTCGTGTCTCGGTTTCCCAGCAGCCAGTCTTTCACTCACTGTCCATTCTCAAGTTCACTGGCAGAGAATTGCATTTCTATGTTTGCCCTCCAGGTATGCTCTTCCCTAGGTTTCAATAAAGTTGACGGATTCACCTGGGGACGATAATGGGTCACGGGTCGATCCGATACACCACGCGACGTCAAAACTACTTGACGTCCCGCTCCCGATCCATGACCCTTTCAAGTGACATGGATAACAATTCTCTACGACTGTTATCGCAAGATGTTCTCGGTCACTACTCCATAATTCAAGGTTGCTTCCATGCCAAATTCTCTAGAAGGTGCTAGCGGGGGAGACTCGAAGCCAAACCCCTGACTCCGTTTGACTAGCATGGACGACATTGCTGAGACTGAGTTATCTCAAAAGGCCGACAAGAAAGGTCTCGGCCATGCGCGATTTGGCAATCAATCTTTTTCTGTCATTTCTTGGTGAGACTGGAGCAGTGGAAAGAAGCTGACGCCCGTCTCAAAGGGGCTACGCTACCCCCTAATTCCCTCCAACAACTCCCCCTCTGGCTCCAATTAATAGGCCGAGAGCAGAATGCCTTACGATGCAACATTGGTCTAGCCATCAATCAAGCTGAAAACAGCATTTGTTGTCTTACTTGTTGTTTCACCAGCGTTTGGAATGAGGCTATGGTAAAGTATTCAGAACAGGTGGCTCAAGATGCACTTTTTGCGTTCTAGAGCCGAACACTGCCTTGAGGCTTTCAAAAAGGATGCTGCGTTAGCCTACTCTAGATGGCCGGGTTTCAATATCCCGGCCCTTGCCATCCCATGGGACTCCCCTTTGTGCCTACGTGCACCCAACGCGCGTCGAGCTGACGGAAATGTCGTCGTACCAAAAGGTGTTGGTGTCGCCGCCATACGACTCCCACCCAAAGTAGATGGCGGTGGGCTTGGGCTTGATGCTGCTGCGCTGCCATTGGGCCGCGTTGGGGTTGCTGACGCCCGGCTTCGAGGTAAGGCCGGCTACGACCTTGCCGTTCAGCCATGTCTCGATGGAGCCGTCGGGGCCGAGGTGGTACTCGAAGCACTGCCAGCTGCCGGTAGGGAGCGCGGCCGAGGTAGCGATGCCTTGCGGGGAGAGGTCCGGGAGGGTGGCGTCGTCGGACTCGCGGTTGTACATCAGGATCTTGCTCTGGCCGCCGATACGGAGGTGCTTCTTGCTGCCCTGTGCGGAGTCGGGCATGGTGATGAAGGTGACGTGGGAGTCAGTGAAGGCCTTGGACGCCTTGCTGAACGGAGTGTCAGTGATTAACCTTCTCTCGGTGGTTGCCGGCACAACGTACACATAAGCCCTGACGTAGACATCGCCGCTGGGGACCTTGGACGTGCCGAAGAAGATGTGCCCGCAGTAGCCGCCCGCGCCGTCGACCCTGATCGAGTTCTTGCCGCTGTGGGCGGTGGAGCTGTCGAGGCTTACTTTGCCGCCCTGGCTGCAGTCAGGGGCGTATGTGGGCCATGCCGACTGGTCCCAGCCGCTCTCAAAGTCCTCGGACACCTGGGCAAAGGAGAAGGGGAGGAGCGCGAGGGCGAGAAGAGCGGTTTGGCGGAACATTTTGGCAATGGCTTGATGGAGGCAGGAGTCTGAGCAAAAAAAGGGGTCGAGACGAACAAATTCAGGGGACGGCCATATTTATATCGAAAACCCCGGGTTCATCGCTCCGTGGCCGGTCCGGAAAGCTTGTTTGGGCCCGAGATCGTACCGCCATCATCTCCATCACTCTAACGCGCTCCGCGCAACTCAATTGGGAAGGTCAACGGCTGGGTTCTCGACGGGCCCTTAATTAACAACCGGTCGCGTCGGACCGTGGCAATTTATCCCAACAAGCCGCGTGCGGTACTTTTGGCGGCGATCATCTATGCACCCCGCACAGGCCAGGAGTATGCTGACAGGCGGGTGATTGTGGTGTATAACGATTGTATCGTCCGATGGGTGGAAGAGATGGTTGTGTTCGTTATCCCGCCTTGTCTTGGCCTGCTTGGGTGCGATTACAATGCTGGGAATCACTCACCTCATGCGCGTTCAAATAGAAGGAACGAGGAATGGGGCAAACTGTGCAACAGAGGCATCAAGTAGATGTTCAGCGTACTCTCCGAACTGTTGTTCAGTAGACTAACTAAGGATGCGAATGCATAAAGCAGAGCGCACGATACTGACTGCTGCCGAGACCAATTTCCCAACGACTCCCGACCACTTTCAAGTTCACTGCCTTCCCTGCGTGATACCAACGCCTAACGTCCTTCATGAATCATGCCAGTGGAATCAGGCTCACGGCCATCAGGCGAGACACTAAGCAAGTGTCTCGTAGCCAGAGCCGCGCTGGTAAGAAGAGCGGTTCGAAAACAGGTAATAGGCGATCAGGCCGATGACGGGGAAGAGGAAGACGACCAGGCACCAGATGAGCTTGTGCACGGGCGGGCGGCTCGACTTCAAGACCTCGACTGTGAAACGGTCAGCACGCAGTCCTCAGGGCGAGCGGGGGCGCGGAACGCACCAAAGACGATGATATCCAGAATCAAAATGACAAGGCCCACAAGTCCGCCACCGGTACCATACTGCCAGCTGTTGTCCAGGGCTTCGGTCGAGACGGGCGCAGCGAGGCCGAGTGAGGCCAGGCAGAGCTGGAGCAGGATGCTCGAGAGCAGGGTGTTGAGAGACATGGTCGCTGGGGGTTGACTGCTCGTTTTCAGGCTTTGGTGTTGCAAAGAGATTTGTTGTGAGTCGGGCGGGGTGAAGCAGCAATCTGAACTCTTAAGCAGGGGGGAGCGGGCAAGTTTTGACTGTTTTGTGTGGTGCGCTTGGGCTGACTGTTGACGTCATGCAACGCCGTGGACCATGACGCAAGCACATCACCTGCCTCAAATAGAGGGGTCCGCCGTTGGCCAAACCTTGACAAAACCGCCAAAGCACCGCTTCCATTGGACAGCGACTTTGTTTTGATCCCGTGCCCCGTCAATGCATGATAGGTATTAGGGAATAGCAAACAGCGCGCCGAGTCCAAGATCACCCCACGGGCCCACGACGCGCTCGATCCTGCCACGCACTCCGCGCACCTTGCTCTGCGCTCTCAGATTCGTCAGCCGGGTTCCATGAGCCCACAGTTATACATGACTACCTAACTCAACAGACCAACTCTGTCTCAACTATCTGACATGTTTATTCAGTAGGGTTCTCTATCTTGCGAGTTTAACACCTTCGCCAAGAAAATACAGTCCAGCAACCATCAATATCATGGGTATCCAAACCAAGCGCCATCCCCAATCCACCCTCATGCAACTACCTTACCTTAGGTATTCAATACTGTCCCAGACTCGACGGCCTCGCCGGCTGCGGCGTTCGAGCGCCTTGCAGCTCAGCCGCCCGCGGCGTTCCACCCGCCTTGTACACGCGGTGCGCCGGTACGGGGGTCGGCGACAGTTCAGGGCGTTGCTGGTACATGTCCGGCTGTTGCGGGTAGTGCTGCTGGTGCGTCTGGTATTGCTGATACATGTTCGGTTGCTGCTGGTAGCCGTGCTGCGGCGGGTAGTACCCCGGCACGAACTGCGACGGCCCATGGTCGGGGATCGCTGTCGGATCCAGCCAGACTTGATTCCACAGGACACAGGAGACCAGAGCCAGGACGGTGGCCGACACCCAAAGATCCAGTATCGGTAAGAGAAACTTTTGCACTGCGAACTCATCGTCCGTCCAGTCGCGCAGGACAGTCTTGAGGTGGACTGACAAGACAAAGGTGCAGCGGAGGAGCCAGAGAATGGATGCCGAGAGCAGGAGCGCCGAGAGCTGCCGTCAGTTAGCGGCCGGTATGTGTGCGCGTGCGGTAGGTAGGCTTCACTCACGTTCCCAACGGCCAGGTCGGTGCGCTTCTTGAGCTTCGGCATGACATAGAAGGCAATCCCGACCACACCCGCCGCGAGGAGACAGAGGGTCACATCGACGATGACAATCAGCCAATCCAGCGAAATCCCGTCGTCGTCGCCGCTGCGGAGAACGGCGAGGGCCCTAGCCCACCAAGCGACGTCGAGGACGAACAGGAGAGCTGCGCCACATATGGCGTCCAGCCGCAAGTACTTCCACCACTTCTTCCTGCCCAATACCACGTATAACACGGAGAGGCCGCTGAGATAGACGGCCGATGTGGTGGCGATGCTGGCCGCGACGACGCCGAACAAGGACGTCATCGCCGTGTATGCTGCCGCCAGCGCGGCCCTCGAGCCTGTCCATCGCCCGTTCCTCATCATTGCGTTGACCACTGGGGCGAAGATGTCAAGCGCAACCGCCCTGTCGACACACATTGTTAGCAAACCGCGTAACCAGAGAATGTGCAGGCGAGTGACTTGGAAACGTGCATGATGAAGATGGGCAAAGCTATCCGGAGAAAGAGGATCGCCATCTTGACTGGCTGGGCTCGTTGCCCGGGGCGCCCCGGCATGTTCAAGGCCCAAAACGTCCCGAGCGGTATCAGAGTGACGCCGGTCAGTGCTGCGCTTGCGGCCCACGCCGCTGTCGTGTCGAGCCCGCTCATGGTGTTGCTGTGGTGTGCTGTTTCCTCGAATGATTGGGAGTGGCATCAAGCGGAGATCGTAGAGCGGGGCAGGATCCTGAATATCAACGATCCAACGCAACGCCAGTCTCGGCGCCGAGACGGGCGAAATGGGGCTGGGTGCGCCTCAGCCTCTTCCGGGGCTCTCTGCACCAGCATCGCACCGCCAATGCCATCCATGTGATGCGAGAAATTCCCGTGAAACCAAACGCCCAGGCGCCGGAAGTGCTGGCGCTAGCCGCCTTGAGTCGAAACGTGCCATCAAGCTTGCCCGGACCAAAGGCCTGTTACCATCTCGCTTGGCAGCGTTGGCGCTTATTCATGCAATCCTGAGACCAGGCTCCCAGACACTCCCAAGGTTGACTTCTGATCCATGAGCCCACCTAAGTTGCCCACAAACGCATTAGTACGGGAATGCAACCACATCAAATCCAGGCACGGATGCCTGTCGACAATTCCAATCAGGGGGCTGGTGCCCCCGCTCCTTTTGCAAGACAGCTTCATGGATACCCTTTATGTCTATCACGACTACCTAGATAGGTACCCTGACATCCAAAGAACAAATGAATATCCACTTAAACAGAGAATCGACGCACTGAGCCCCAAATCTCCCACATTCTCTCACCCCTGAGAGACTACAGATACCATCTCGTTACTCATCCTTCATCGATTAGCAAAGACCACCATGACATGGTTCAAACGTTAGACCGTCAAGCCAAGCAACTTTGGCCTGATGTCCACATTGCTTGCGAATAGCTCTCGTCAACCGTCCACAAGGTCCCGCCGATCGTTTGGTCTAGACACAACTAGCTCAGAGAGAACCTGGATAATATGGTTCCCCGGCCGGATCGCTTAAGCCTTTTCTCTAAATTGCCCGCAGATTACTTGGTACCCCTGAATGCCGGATCGTTCCCCGCGATCGTCCTCTGTACCCCAGATTCTCGGTTGCTCGCCGTCCAAGCCACACCGGGAACAAGCTGCCCAAGCCTGGCCTTACACCACCAACTCTCGCAATAACCCGACGAGCAATTTTCTTCATAAACAAGGCTGCGTCAGCTGTCCTGGTTCTTGGCACTCTGCCCCCTCTGGCTAAACGAGACGGGCCATTTTCCTTGGTCTTAGTCCGCCAACCGGGTGATACGCTCGGATCTATAGCCGGCTGCCGCTCGCGGAGAGTTCCACAGCGTTGTTTATATAGACATGGCCGACTGCCGCCAGCCAAGGAGGAGCAGTGTTCACGATCCGGGAAATCAAGCTGTGCGCAACGCTGCCACTTAACTTTGCTCGCTATATTGTCAGCCGGTCTACACGGCAATGTTGGACGGGCCCGTTGCCGTCCGCCTGGCTGGGATCGGGTGACGTTATTTAAGAGCAGAAGCATCCCAGCAGCGTTCCTGGCAACTTGGACCGTTCATTCAGTCGTGGCATCCGTTTGAGTACCTACCCAGAACCACGTGCAGTTTTCGAGATGAAGTCAACTTATCTGCTTGGGGCTCTGGCCTGCGGCCTCCGTGTTGATGCCAGGCAGGCTCCCGCCGAGGGGGTTGCTGCCCGGCAATGGGGTGAGGGTGGAGGCGGCGGATGGGGAGAAGGCGGATGGGGAAGCGGTGGATGGGGCAGCGGAGGTAGCGGAGGAAGTGGAGGGTCTACCTGTACATGGACGGACCACTGTCTCGGTATGTTTGGGATTCCCCGTTGGTCCATGAGCATCAGGACTAACCGACTCCCCAGGTGACCCCTGCGACACCGAGATTGACTGTGACGGCGACCTTACATGCCGCGCTGGCAAATGCGCCAGCGCGGGCGCGGGCGCGACCCTCACTGTGGGAGTCCCGACTCGGACCCTCAAGACATCTATCAGGACGACAACCGTCTATGTGACGATCAAGCCGACAACATCCGCCAATCCCAAATGCGAGTGGACTGGACACTGCACTGGTACGTTGACACACTTGAGGTGGCGTCGGCCAAGACTCTGTGCAGAAGCTGACAAGGAGCTTTTGCTTCAGGCGACCCGTGCGAGACTGAGAACGACTGTGACGGCGACCTAATCTGTCGGTCGGGCAAATGCGCCGCGACTGGCACGGCCCCAACGACCATCATCACCACCCGCCGGCCAACGACCATCATCACCACTCGCCGGCCAACTATCACGAACACTGACCGGGGGACGACTGCCCCTCCTCCCACGACCCGCTCGACTGTTCGCCCGCAACCGACCACAACCCAGAGACCTTCCACGCCCTCGTGCGGCGACAGCCCTCTTGCTTGCATTGGTATGTGACCACAAGTGAGGGGTATTGTTGCGTCTTCGCTAACTCTCATCTCAATAGGCGCCAGCTGCCAAGCCGATGCCGATTGCGGCTTTTCCTTGATCATCTGCAAGGAAGGTGTCTGCGGACTCTGAAGTCCAGCATAGTTTCGAGTGTATTCCTGGCCGCTTCTTGTTCAGGTTGTCTCCCTTGGTTCGCAAAAGCTTGTTTTTTGTCAGTGCAAATGAATTGATCTTGGCTGTTCGATATACTTCTGGTCTGTGTGTTGCGGTTTTGTTTGTCACTTTGACCCGAGCTTTTTCTGGAATCCGTGTGGCTGTGGGTAAGAGCTCAAAGTTGAACTTGACTGGAAACCAACAAAGCCTGGAACCTCAGCCACTGGGTGTCTTTCAGCAGCAGGCTGGTTCCTACCACCTCCTGACAAAGTCCATTGTCTCTATGACACTCAAGTACTTAGGAACGCCCTTGAGATAAAATGAACAACATCCTGTCATAAATCGCTGTTCACATCTCCCCTGGACGTGGTTTTCCTCCCCCTTTAAACAGTGCAACACTTAATTATCCCTCCGATTTGGACCAACTCAACAGCATGACACACACACAATTTCTATCCTCGATGATCCAAGCAAACGCTATTGACGATGCGCCATTGCCGCCTCCGCCTTCAGTCACCAAGCTCATCCCGCCCTTTCACCAGCACGGTGAGCACAACTGCGGCAACCACCAGCACGACATCAGCAACAGCCAATTCTCAAGATGCCTACCCCGACAAGACAAGAACAATCCCACGGCAGGGAACTTGTCATGCACCAAATGCCACTCCCGCGCCACACTCAACCAGCTGCACGACCTACGCTGCGGGGACATAATCTGCCGCGACTGCCTGCTGATCAAGGCACACAGGGTCAGTCTCAGCATCGAACGAAACCTTGAGAGGATTCAGGACTCGTGGGCACAGATGGAGGCCCTCTACATTTATTCCTCTACCAAGCCCGACATGGACCTGCGGGAGAAAAAGCTGGTGGCTCGTCGCTACGGCAGACACAAGCTATCTCTCCTCCGTCTGGCTGGGCTGACGTGCTGCGGTGTGAACATGCGGCTAGATCGGTTCCTGTCGTGCATGGGCACGGTGGTATCGCGGGACTTGTGGCTCGCAATGTGCTGGGTTAATGATGACCCCAGCGAGCAGAGGGCCTGTGCCTGGCCGGACTGTGGCGCGTATCTGCCCGTGTGCTGCCAGTACGAGGTCCCTGCGGCGTCTGCCCGCCGCTGGTATTGCGTTGTTTGCCAGGGTAACTCGATGGACTGTGTGAGGACGCTTGACGCGGCTCAGACAAGGTTTCCGTTTCTACCCCAGGGACATGATGCTCTGACACCGTCGAGATAGACAGGGGGCGGGGATCTCATGGTGATGCCATCATTGGAGTTTCTCAGCGTGATGTTTATTTGTTCAGGGGAACGGAACTTGTCGAATGTAGAATTTGCCTGTAGAAGTCCCAAATCTTGAACAATTAGTAGAACGATCAACAAACGACTCTATGCGAGAAACACTCTAGGTTGTACGGTCTGGCGACGCGAACGGGATCACGTCCAGCATACCACTGGGCGAGTAGTGCATAGGGTGTGTTCAGTCAGCAATTGTATGGCAAGATTTTGTATTTGACTATGGTACGGTCGGTTGTGAAACTTGGATGGTTGGCCTTTCCTACCCAACCTCCGACTTATGCCGGGTCCTTCATGCGCCGTCGCCTCCGATCCTACACCTGCAGTGTCTGGCCCGTCGCGGGCCCCTTGTCGTTAGGCTGTTCCCACTTCATCTCTTGCTTCAGGAACTCCTTCAGCGCCGTCTTGATCTCGGCGACCTTGGCGTTCCACTTCTCTCGGTTTACCCTTGCATCTTTGGTCACCTTCGGATGCAGGATCTCGCGAACAGCACCATTCTTCGGCGACAGATAGGTCCCCAGCTGCAAAACCCGGCCCTTGCCCCGAGGAGGGGCTGCTCCCGTCTTTTTCCGCAATGCCTCCTTGAGCTTGACCATGTTGTCGTGCTCGCGGAGGGCAAACACGATGACATAGTCAAAATAAGAAAACACATCCTTCTTCATGCCGCGGGACTTCCGGGCGGTGATCTCCCCTCGAATCTCCTCCTTGAAGGGGTACTCGCACCACTTGTTGTCGAAGAGACCCGCCATGGCCACGCCGTTGGGACTCTGCCCGCCGGGCCACCATGGCAGCTTGAAGGTCTCGTGACTGTACTTCAACCCGTCGATCACGTCCACGCACTCGCTCTTGTCCTTGGCGAAGAAGCCGGCCGACCTGACCTCGGCGATGCGCCAGTCGCCGCGGGCCCGAAGGGTGAGCTGGGCGAGCAGCTTGACGAGCGCCTCTGCAACCACGCTCCGGCCCTCGTTGTAGGGGTCGACAAACAGGATCCTGTAGTCCCGTCGCGGCGGGGCTGGCGAGGGCGACGGGGAGGGACGCTTTGCCACTGCCGTCGACGTCGTCGCCGCCTGCTTCTCTGTCTTTCGGCCGGACCGTGTCGGGGCCGGAGCGGACGGCGCAAGGTCGCGACCGACGGCCATCAAATTCAGGTAGTCTCTCACTTCGCTCCGCTCATAGTCGATCTCCTCCATGAGCTCCTTGACCTTGTCTGGGCTGCTGTCCACGAGGGAAAACCAGAGCTGGGATGCCCATCTCGCGCGGAACTGCAGATCCCTGGACCGCGACAGGATGCCCTTTTCGTAGCGGTCAAAGAGGTCGTACACCTTGGCCGCGTTGGCCTCGATCTCTTTGAGAATCTTGCCGAGATCGGCCACCTGTCCGGACAACAGGGTGGGCGGCGCGGTGGCCTTTTTTTGGCTGTGCTTCTCGAGGACGGCTTTCAGGTGGACGAGGAAGATGTTGAGCCGCTCCATCCGCCGCCCCAGCTGCGTCATCTGCTGGGGGAGGCTCTCAATCTTTTGGTAGATGGCGATGCTCTTTTGGACCAGCTCGACCACCGTGAGCACGGTGCCCAGGTCGGCCATCGTGGACTTGTTCGTAGCGATTCAGTCGAAGCAAACTGCACGGGGATGGTAGAGGATGTGGGGAGGTAGTCGAGGTCAGCCGCCGATCCTTTGATGACCCATTTGTGCAAGGTGAGAAGGAACCTAGCTGCGCCGCACAGCCCCCGCACAGCCTGCGACGGTACTCCGCCCTGGCGTTGATTTGCTGTGGGCTACCGGAGCTTTTGTCGGCGACGGGCACGGCGCCCACTATAAACACAAGCATTAGGTAGCTGTCAGGGACTTTTGTAGGGCCGTAAACAACCCAAGTTGCTTGAATCAGTGTTTCATCTCAGTTCAACGAGCACGAGGTGTCCATGGAGCTGCGCCGTTGTCCTCCCCCGGGGTGAGCAGATGCACGCCGCTCTCTCCCCACTTGGGTTTAAAGCTTTCACCAAACATCGCGTGGACATCTCAGCACGCGACCGGGACATTCAAGTGAACGCAGTTTTCATTCATGGCGAGCTATCAGCTCTAGAGATCTACCCGTTTTTGGTGCCTGGACGACTCTTGGTATCCTCGAAAGACAAAAGGCCATGGGCATCGCATACCCCACCCCTTTTTTTGTCTACCTCTACCACCCTCGACTTTTGACTGTCCGTCTGTCTATTGCCGCCGAGTAAAACCGTCTCCGGAATGCAGGGTAAAAGGAAGGAAGGTCGAGCCTCATCATCGCACGTCGTGAGAGAGAAAGCATAGAAAATTGAGAGGACATGCTTGGAAGACTAAGAGAAACGCTTGACTAGTGTTGACTGGTAGATTAGGAAATAGACGCAAAGAGATTATCGTGGGTCCATAGTTGTGTCGTGTGACATTACGAGGCCAGGGATGGCTGGGGTGCCTGAGTCGACTTCCGACGACTGCAGACCAAAATCCCCAAGCATGCCGTCCTCCGACGTAATTGCCCGGTCCCGCTGCGGCCGACTCCGCCCGGCGAGTCCGTCAGATCTGCAAAACCTCCATGTCCGAGAGGCTCCGGTGACGCTTGTGGATGCTGGGGTCGGCGAGGTTGCTGGACGCCTTTCGCTTTTGCGAGAGGACGTTGAGAGGGCTGCTCTGCTGCAGCTCCGAGAACCCATGCATGCCGACCGTGTTGCTGCGCTTCTGCCGGCGGATGGGAGTGATGGGCGTGGTGACGGTCTCCATGCTTCCCGACTTGATGCCGCGGAGCGTGCCATGGTAATACGGGCCCGAGAATGCGAGCGACTCCTGGCTGGCCTTGTCGCTGTAGATGAGCTGCTGGTTGATCTGGTTGCGGCGAAAGGCGCCGACATCCGAGTTGTTGTCGAAATGGGTGAGCAGCGGATGGGCGGGTGCCGAGTCGGTCGCTGCGCTCGCGGTGCTCGCCGCAGTCTTTGGGCGAGTGGGGCTGGAGATGAGATCTCCATTCCAGTCGCCGCCAAACTCCTCCTCGTCAGAGGAATCATGGTTGAACGTGACAAAATCCTCAAGCTTGAGCAGGCTCTCCTCCTCGTCCTCGTCCTCCTCGAGGCCGGCAAAGTACGAGTCGTCGCTCTCCTCAGCAGTGAAGACGTCCGGGGTGCATGGGAAGAATGCCTCGGCCGGACCGAACGGCTGCATGTTGATAAAGTCGCCAAACGGGTTGGACGAGACCATGGCGCCCATCATGATGAAGCCCGGGTTCCTAACGAGCGGGGAGCAGGTCAAATCCTGGTTGAAGTCCAGCTGGAGCGATTCGGGCGAGAGATCAAGCTGGTTCGTCCTGCGTGGCGTGAAGATGATCATCTTGCCAGAGGCAGGGTCGACGACGCCGATGGGTTTGTTGTCAGACCGGTCGAGGTTGAAGCGGCCGATGCGGGGCTTCCCTGGTCTATACTGGACGCCTCTCTCCGTGTCCGAGTCCGACGACGCCTCGACCGAGTGAGCGCGCCGCATGTGCTTCCTGCGGACGATGGGCTCGGGGATATCCTCCTCGGTGGTGTCACCGTCGGCTGGCGGAAAGGTTAGCACAAATCATCCACACTCTTGACAAGCAATCTCACTCTCGTATCCGTCGAGCTCTTGCACTTCTGCAAAGGCTGCGACGGGTGTTGCCGCTTCCGAGGGTGGCTGGCTCGGCCGCGGCGTGGCAAGCGGAGTGAGGTCAAGATCCTGGGCGGCGGCGTCGTCGTCCGAGTCCTGCGCGTCTCGGGTCCCGATCTCCTGCGAGCCGCTGTGGAAGTCCCAGAAGGAGCCATTTGAGGACGTCTCGTCGTCATGCTCAATCTCGCGGCGGAACGAGGGGTCAAGAGCGCTTTGCTCGACAAAGATATCAGGGAAAAAGTCATTAATCTCGGACGTCTCGCTTGTCGTCGAGTCCGAGTCGCTGTCAGGGACACCGGCAAAGCGCACATGACGCTCGACAGGGGTGGCAAGCTGCTCGAGGTTGTCGCTGGTTAAGGGGGCGGGGATGGGCTCGTCGTGGTCCGACAAGATGCCGTCCCAGCTGGCGCTGTCGTCGACGGGGTCGACGTCTTCGGCCTCGGCCTCGTCATCGTCTTCATCCGCCTCGCTCTCTTCGTCTGCATCGTCATCGTCGTCCTCCATCAGCGGCCGAGGGGGTTCCGATCGCTTTCGCGACGCATTGGTGATGATATGCTCCTCCTCGGCCGCAAACACATGGTCCTCGTCGTCGTCTTCGGAGTCGGTGACGTCCTCGACGCCCGAGTAGCCGCTGTCGTCGTCCGACAGGTCGAGCGACGACGAGTCGTAGTCCCGGCGCTTGGTGGCCCGGGCCGGGGCCGGCTGGTATTTTTGGCGGACGTTGCGAGACATGGCGGCAGATATGCAGGGGTTCCCGAGATGCAGGGCGCACGGTCTTGCAGCAAGCGGCGGTGAACCCTGCAAACGGACCGAGTCGGGGTGGTCCGAACGCTTAGGGTAGATATGTTGCGGATGTAGCTGGCTCGTCTATAGAGCGACACTTGCAGTGTGTAAAGGGGTGCTAGTTGAAGTCGTGGGATGTGGTCTGGACTGAGCGGGGGACGGGAGGGGGGTAGTTGCTCAGACAGCGTCCGGGAATGAAGTCGCGTAGGGCCGTACTGGTGGGCCTGGGATGGAACCTTGGATTTCAGCTCGAGGGCAGACTCTCCTTGTCGCGGTGAGAGTGAGGCTCGTTCCCGGGGGCGGAGACGGGCTCGAGACGGCGGGAGTCTGCAAAAACTTGGTCGAGGGCGGGCAGAATTGAGTATCTCGTTGAGGCTGCTGGACTGCAGGCGTGCCGGGTGCAATTGGCACGCCCGCAGTGGGCGCTTAGAGCTCAACGACGGCCGACGGCATCTTGAAAATCTCGACGAAGTTTTGGTAGGGACGGTACTGAATTCGGGGTGTGGTAGTGCGACTTCGTTGTCTGGCTGGTTTTGGTTTGGGGTTGGGGACGGAGGGAGGAAGCTCGAGGAGGGGGAGCGGGCCGTCTGATGCTTTTGACCAGACTTTTTTCGCACCGGTGGGACCAGGGTGGGCTCGGCTCGATCCACAAACTGGAGCCAGATCGGTGGGGCACGGCCGGCGAACCCCCTGCAGCAACGGCGGCAACGGGGCGCTCTCTCCCTCGCTGCCCTCGTCTCTCTCTCGTGGCATTTCTCTGGCGCCCTTTGGCGCCCATTGGCATTCCGCTGGCAGCTGGCTGCCGTGCAGCAAAAACCACCCCCTCCCCACTTCCATTGCTTCCAATGTGCGTCAGGCTGGGGTAAATTACCGGAGCGGAAGGCCCCGCCGGGACACGGGCTCGTCACCGCTCTTTTCCCGCGCGGGAGTGGTGTCGTGGCTGCATCATCGCCTGCCAGACGAGACGAGGACACGAACAAACCGCTCCGCTGCAAGGTCTCTTTGGGTTTGAGCTTCGACTTTGCCGCCGTGGATACCATTCTCTATTCTTGATCCACGCTCAGGTCCATCCGGCATCATCAAGTCCGACCGATGCTGCGGCGGGCGGGTACAGCACGACATGCAACAAATTTCCATCTCCCGAGTGCCACCAGCCGCCCGGGTTTCACAGTGGGGCGCTGGCCGTCTGCCCCGCACTGCGACAGCTCGCTTGCCCAGGCGCAGGTGAGGTGCAGCGCATATGACGAGTGTACGTGTTGATCGTGACTGGAACGGCGAGCCAGCTGCTCCAGTCCGTCTCCACAGCTCAATTTGAGGATTGGACGCAGGGACCGACCGCCGCCTGCTGCATGGAGCAGGTGGTCACGATTGGAAACCACAGACAAGCACGACGACACCTCCAAGACGTGCTGCATTCCAGGGTGCCCGCTCGCCCGTGTCTCTGTGACGGATCCCCGCGCCAGCTGCCGCGTCGAGCAGACAGGGTCGGGCCGAGGCGGCGACGACGCCCCTCATGGGCATCGCTCAATGTGATCATCAAGCTGGCTCGTACGAGTGCTGTCAGCAGCTCGCGAAGCACGGTCTTGATGGAAGGCAAACACATTTTGGACCGGCGGGTTTGCGGCCGAACGTGAGTGGTCAGCCAGACTCTTCTCAGCCTCCGGTCCCAGACCGCGGCGAAGAGTCAGAATGTGCGCAAGGCACCAAAGGGAATCCTGTGACTCGATTTGCAAAGCCAATGCGGCCCTTCGATTGGCCGTGTGCAAAAATGAATCTTGTCTGCTTCCATGGAACCTGTGGCCACTTTGATGGTTCGAGAAATTTTTGAGAAAGGAGCTGTCTCCACACCGAGGCCGGCGACGAAGGCAAGAGAGGGGTCGGGCTCGATGAAGACAGTTTTGCGCCGAGACTGCCAGCGACCCAGGGCTCGTGCCACAGCAGGCTACGGACTCGTCTTGACCTAAGACAACCGAGTGTAGGGAGGATTGTTTGCGTCTTGCTGGATTGGCAATTTAGCCTTGTAACATGGAACCGCTCAACTCACACCCTCCAACACGAACTTGGGCTGCACTTCTCTTGGGGTTTGCAACTGGAGGTGGTCAGCCTCAAACCGCCGAGGGGTAATGCCAAGCCTTTCCCGGCTTGGCAGATCTTATCTTATCACATCCATCCTGGCAGCCCCTGTCCTGTTGCTGGGGAAACATGGCTGCCTGCCCAAGTCGGCATAAACACTTTTTTTGATCCACAATCCGAGCTTGTGCAAGTCCAGGGTCCAACGCCCGACAAGCCACTTGCAACATTTTTCCTCCACATCACTTGCACGATCCGATCTCAATCTCCGGAGACCGTCGGCAGCTGCCAGCAACGTGCAAACATCGTTGCAGCGCCTTGCAGAACTCGACGCCTGCCCTGCCACGGAAAGAGCGCCGGTCATGTCGGCGTCAACACAGAAAGCCACCAACCTGTTCCAGGTCTATCTCCGGCTACGTCCACCGCCCGGTGGAGCTGCCGCCGGAGAACGGTTCCTGGCGGTCGAGGAGTCCGACGACGACAGCACGACGCCCAAGCACATCACGCTCAACCCGCCCAACGATCGGCGACGCGCCATCGAAAAGTTTGCCTTCACGCAGGTCTTTGAGGAGGATGCGACCCAACTCGACATCTTTCACTGCATCGGCGTGGCCAACTTGGTCAAGGGGGTGCTCGCGCCCTGTGGCGGGGATGGAACGGACGCCTTGCTGGCCACGCTGGGCGTCACGGGGTCGGGGAAGGTTGTCTTCAACTCGTTAACACCATGGGGACGTGGAGATGGATGCTAACATGCTGCCGACAGTCACACACGATCCTCGGCTCGAAGTCTCAGCGCGGCGTGACCCAACTCGCTCTGGATGTCATTTTCCGATCGATTGGCCAAAACCTCCTCGACTGCGACGCGCACCCGACTCTCGAGTCCTCTATTGTGGCATCGGATCCGTCTGAGGCCGCCATCTTCTCCGCCTCCGGCTTTCTAGACAGCGTCTACGCCGACGCTCCAGCGCCCTTCCGGTCCAGTTCAAGAGCGCCAACTCCCATGATTGTAGGACCCCCACAGACGCCTCCCCAACCACATGTCCGTCAACAGGAGGAACTTGGCCCCAGTGGGCTCAAGCTCATTTTCAGACTCAACAACGTCCGCATGGTCAGCAGGGAAGACTCTGTGGCGCCGCCCACACCGCCTTCACCTGGCATCAGGAGCAGGGTTCCACGTCAAGACAGTACCGGCCGCAATCGTGGCGCTGCTTTTCCTCGTAGCAGCGTCCACGGCAGCCATCAGTCTCGCGGCTCTCACCAGCAAGTGCACAAAAGCAAGAAGAGCCGCCAAGGCCACCCACCCAAGCATTTCATGGCATCGACCACGTCTATCCGTTTGAAGACAGGCACTAAATCTGCTTTGCACTCCCAGGGCGAGTCTATCGGACCAGGACAGACACCGCGGCGGCTACATCGACCTTCGGCCTTCCCCCAGCAACCAGACGTCAGCGCCCTTTCGATGTCATGCGATCCGTCGGCCGATTACGCTGTCCTCATTTCCATGTACGAGGTGTACAACGATCGAATCTTTGACCTCCTGACTCCTCCCATCAAGTCCACAGCGACCAAAGAATACCGCCGTCGTCCGTTGCTGTTCAAATCGACCGAGGGTTCGCCAGACCGCAAGGTTGTGGCTGGACTGCGAAAGGTGATTTGCGGAAACTTCCACCAGGCTCTGATGGTCCTTGAGGCGGGCCTGCACGAGCGGAGAGTAGCCGGCACGGGCAGCAACAGCGTGAGCTCGCGAAGCCATGGCTTCTTTTGCGTCGAAGTCAAGAAGCGGACCAAGGGCAGCCGGCGACACGGCTCCGAGCTGGCATGGAGCGGGAGCGCCCTTACAATTGTTGACCTTGCAGGAAGTGAGAGAGCCAGAGACGCAAAGACTGCTGGCGCGACGCTCGCCGAAGCCGGAAAGATCAACGAGAGTCTAATGTACCTGGGGCAGTGTCTGCAAATGCAGAGTGATGCTGCGAACAAGGACAAGGTGAGTAGCCAAGTATTTCCAGCGTCCGAGCAGGACTAACCGGCCATCAAGCCCAATTTGGTCCCTTTCCGGCAGTGCAAACTGACCGAGTTACTGTTCTCCAACTGCTACCCATCCGCCTCGGCGTACTCCTCGGCAAGGCACCGTAATCCACAAAAGGCCGTCATGATCGTCACCGCCGATCCCCACGGTGACTTCAACGCGACTTCGCAGATCCTTCGCTACAGTGCGCTGGCCCGGGAAGTTACCGTCCCCCGCATCCCCAGCATCACCCAGACGATGCTCACCGCCGCGGCGCAAGCCCCACAACTATCCTCGAGCCCGCTCGCCTCCCCCACCCTCTCGCGCCCCTTCTCGCCGCTCGGATCCCCAGGTTCCGTCGGTTACCCGCAGCTCTTGACCTCGCCCAACATCGTCCGCAATGTCTCCCCGACGAGCAGTGCCGGTGGCGACGTGCACCGCACGACCATGGAGGCGGCCGCGCTCGAGATCGCCCGCCTCTCGGAAGACGTCGAGTACCTCCGCCAGGCGCTCGACGCGGAACGGGCCGCCCGCGAAGAGGCCGAGTCCCACCTCCTGTCGATGGAGGACCGCATGATCGAGCTGGAGCAGGCGATCCGCGAGGACTGCACCAACGAGTTTGAGCGGCGCCTCGAGATCGAGATGGCGCGCTGGCGCGCGACGATGCAGGTCGAGATGGAGCGCGGCGAGGAGCACTGGGGCCGCAAGATCGAGGTGTTTGAGCGGAGCATGGGCGTCAGTCTGGCGGGACAAGGGGAGGAGGGGGATGAGGACAAGGAGAATGTGCTGGTGGAGAATGTCAGCCAGGAGAACGAGCGGCTGCGTAGGGAGAATGAGGTGCTGCGCCGGGAGGTGGCGGGGATGAGTCCTACCAAGAGGATGCCACTGCAGGAGCGGGGCAGTGATGCCGGTATGATGATTAGGGGCAAGCCGGCAATGGAGACGGGGAGCCCGCGGACTGGTCGCACAGCGAAAGCCGGTGGTGAGGATGATGGTGTGCTCCGGCTGAGGATGGAGAAGCTGCGCTTGAGTGAGGACCAGGCTTCGGCGCGCAGCTCGGCGGGGAGCGTCAGCCCGAAGAAGATGAGGAAGCTCCCGGCCAAGAGGTGGAATGCGGTTACTGATGATGATGACCTGTTTTGAGCTTTCTTTTTGGGTCTGGATGGTTGGCTTTATTACGAGATACCACCTGGCAGCGCGCCGGGCAATCGCTGGCGTTGGGTCTGGGTTATGGTTGGGATATCTGTGGGAGTATGATATGAACGCCTAATGACACATCTTTTCTTTGTTCGGGAACCTGAGGGCGAGTGCCTCTTTCTATTTGTATTTGAAACAAAACGTGGGCCAGTCTCCTGACGGGAGAAGAGATGGGACTGCTGGCGGTCTTGAAGGTCATGATGAACTCTTTGTTCTCAGGAGGGCAAGAGCAGCTTGTTGGAAGGACCTGCTGCCCTCCATGTTATTGGTTTCTGTTGACGATCATGTACTCTTGAGAATGCACATCACACATACGCTTGCCCATATAATACCAACGATCCTGGTTTTCAACGTTCCTCCCTTTGACCAAGTTAGTTACGAGACCAATTTGAGTGTCTCTGTTCTTTATACCTTACGATTGGTTTGGCAACTTGCGCCTTCCTAGATTCGAGTCTATCATCATGAAGATCCTCCTCACACAAGTCCTCGTCGGGCTTCTGGCTTTCCCCAGCATCGGCATCGCTACCAACACGAAGTCCGTCCGCAACTCAGCTACCACGAGAGCCTTGCCAAACTTTGCCCGTCCGCGCTGCGGACGCCACCGACCGACCATGCCCTACCACAGCGGCGCCCACCGGTACGCTTATCACGAGTCCGTCTACGCGGCGCTGGCCTGCAACCACGACGCGAGCACGTCCGACATGTTCCACGCGTTTGCGCTCCACCACAGCGACGAGCCAGAGCGGCTGCGGTGGTATCTCCGCCTCACGGAGGACTACGCCGCGCAAGAGAACCAGACTGTCGGTGCGATTCTGGGGAGGCTGATGGGGACTCTGGCGCGGGGAAGCAACTCGGGAAGATGGCATGGCGGACCTGATCCGTTCGCGCTCGCGATCGTGGGGCTCTTTCAACCACCGGTGTTGCGCTGCGTAAAAGACAAGCAAACACTGTTGAAGATTGGGGAATATCGTGGGGAAGAGTGCGACTGGGCTGCGGAGAGGGACTTGCTCGAGGTCGGGCAGGCGGAGAAACTTGTCGTTGAGCGGATAGGGGAGTTCAGGGGGGCGTTGGAGAGGACATTAAGGGCGGTTGAAGAGCGGGATGACGTGTATCTTTACGGATAGTTAAAAGGAGAATGCTTTTGGCTAGGTTACTTCCTTCTGGATTGGTTCTGGGGGTGTAGAACGGGTATGGCTAAGAACCAGAATCGAGGCTGGCGGCGGTTTTGGGTTCCAAGCGTTAATCATTGGAAGAGCAACTGAAGCCTGAGATGATTTTCAGACCTACCCTTTTGTTGGCAGAATCAAAGAGAAATAGAGACAATCGTGGGCTTCCAATTGCACTGGGGCAATTCTGTTACAAGCTGGCAGCAGTCAACGCTCAAGCTCCAGAGACAGGAACCATGTTAGGCATGGCAAACAACATGCATGAAGAGGAAAACCCATCATCGAAACGTCAACATATACCGAAAATGAGGTCACAGTTTCAGGAGACGATCGCAGCCGAAGAGAGACCAAAACGACGGCTGCTGCCTGCGGCTCGACCTGCCTATTTCAGCAACGTCTGGTTCACTAGACTGAAATGACTCACAACTGCCAACGTAATGTGCATCCGACCAGGACTATAAGAACCGAGTCCCTCCTGCCCTCATCCGCTGCACAAACTTCTTTCTCTTTCCACAATACAGGCTGACTACCATGGAGATCAAGCAGTCCATGAGAGTGTGGCGATCAGGCGACAGCTTGGTCGTTCATGTCTGTTCTCGAGGCCTCGTCTGCCCGGGACCGGACCAGTCACAATTTTTGATTTTGACTCTTCTCTTTTTCGCTGTGTGCATCGCTATCGCGGTGCCACGGAGAAGAAGCAAGCACTCAAGGTGGTCACTCTGCCAACCACATCCCGTCACGAGGTGGGGGGGCGGATGTGTGTGCAAGCAAGTGCCGAGCCGAACCAGAGTGCCGGGATTGAGCAACTGAATTAGAAACCGCAGTCGGGCATCCAGCACTAGCACGTATGCATCTCATTGTTGGTTGGAAAAAGTACCAAATTTATCTCGAGAGTATCACTGCGTATGTACTCCGTCGACGCCAACATGCCGGTTCAGACGTGCTCGGTTGGCAAGCCAGCCTGAGCAGGAGGGATATGCCGGGACGCAGGGTCGTAGTGCACACTCGGCTTGGCTGGCTGCTTACCGGGCATGTGCAATCCTTCGGCCAAAGATAACGGTAGGGCACACCGTCTCGTCTGGTTCGCCGGGCCTGTTGGACCAGTCAAGTGGTGTACCGAAATTCGTCGCCTCCATCCTTCCCTGTGTCCGGGAATCTCATGCTGCAGTGCTACCCTCAAGCTGACGTTTTTAGCCGGATGTGGGTTGCGAGTGTGTCCGGTCTTCCACGGTCCGTCCTTGACGGGAGGCAACACCATCTTTCTGAGCGTGGCCTTTCGGACGGGCTGCGTGCATCGTCTCGAGCTTGAACAGTGGGATCGGCTTCGCCAACCGCCATGATCCTACCTCGGATCATTGGAGTCTAAGCCAGAGAGTCTCTCCAATAACTCGCCTCAAGACCTTGATCGAGTGTATCTCTCGGCACAGGCACTTTGGCGATGGCGCAAGAGACGGACGACTTTTCGCAACTGTGGCAGCGCCATTTGACGGTGCTGAGGGACGACTTCTCAGCAGCAAGCGTGCAGGCACTGCCAAGCCTACCTTCGGGATCGCGGAGCTTCGACGGCGAGGCGGCTGGCGAGAGAGGCCTTGAGCGGAGATCAAGCCATTCGTGGGACGAGAAGATGGGTTCGGTAGCCGATGCTCTGGACGAGCTAACGCTGTGTGTGTTTCCGTCTTGATCGGACTCAGGGCAGGCACTGACACGACACAGACAAAGCCCGATTACCACGGACACGCACAGCCCCGAGACAGCTTGGTTTCCAGATCGGGATGCGTACACAGAGACTGCGCTCTCTTCCCCCCTGAACTTGAGCTGGCCGAGAGCAAGCACGTCGAGAAACCCCGGCTTGCCGCATCTCCGTGTCGACGACTACTCAGACGCGCCTTTTCCCGAGCCAAAAGGAAAAGGGGTGGATGACAGCTGGCACGCGGAACCCAAGACGCCCTTCCTCCTGCAACGACAATTCCTCTACGACAACCCCCTGCCCTCAACAGCACTGCCATCAACAGCAACCACGACGGCAACAACCGTCCTCCACACCCCGCTCTCCCCTTCCCAAAAGCCCCCGCCCACCCAAGTGCACGTGCTGATCCTCACCTGGGCCAAGCACGACCGCCGCGGCGCCGACGGGCAGCTCCTCAGCCCGAGCCTAGACAGCGACACCGAGGCGCGCGGGCGTGCCTCAAGCGGCGCGGCTACCGCGTGCAGTGCCGCGCCATCCCCGCCGACTACCCGACGGCCGCTGTCGAGACGCTGCTGGACCGGTTCCTGGAGCGGTCGGCGGCGGACAGTTTGTTGGTGGTGTACTACTGCGGGTACGGGTGCTTGGACCGGGAGGGGAGGATGGCATTTTCAAGGTGAGCACCGACCTGAGCTTCTGTTTGTCTCTTCTGGGAAAGAAAGCGCGTGCTGACTGTGATGAAGTGGCCCGGGTTCGGGCGCGAGCAGTTTTTTCTGGGACGACGTGCGGGATCCGATCATGCAGGTTCCGGGGGATGTGCTGCTGGTCTTTGACTGCACTGCCTTGCCGGGGGTACGAGAGGAGCAGCGGGAAATGCGGGTCGAGGTGGGCATGGTGTCGTCAGCGTCCACGAAACAGCTGCTTGGGATGTGCGCACCCTCAAGTTCCAACGATGGCGAGTCGACGACGGCGATCCCGGGTGACGACATGACTCGGTCGCTTCGAAGAACGCTGGATAGAATGGGCGATGTGCCTGTGTTGTCGGTACAGAGGCTGTGCTCGCTCATGAGGGAAGATCTGCGGACGACTGGGCTCGCGTCTCGGGTTTTTGTGAGCCAGTTGGGGGGTGGGCATCTGCTGGATGTGTATCTTCCCAGGCTTGCGGTCTCCCCGAGAGCCACGAGGCCAAGCATAAGCCTGTGGTAGACAACCTGAAGTATATTGCCGTTTCAGCGGTGCTCAGGTCAAGCGCGACGCTCCAGCTGCTTGATCTTCTGGACGACCGACTCGTGGTGCTCGTGCGGCTGCCCCAGTTCCTTGCCCTTGCGCACGAGATAGGCGTTGATGTAGTCAATCTCGGTGCGTCGACCAGCCCGGACATCCTGCAGCATTGAGCTGGTGTTTCCGGCGGTCGCCGTGGCGACTCGGTCGACGAAGCTGCGCAGCTTATCATCAGCGAAGGTAGCCCTGATCTCCTCTTCGTCCCGGAAGCGAGGCAGCGCCCTGATGATGGCACCTGCC
Source organism: Staphylotrichum longicolle (assembly GCA_019096155.1). NCBI lineage: Eukaryota > Fungi > Ascomycota > Sordariomycetes > Sordariales > Chaetomiaceae > Staphylotrichum > Staphylotrichum longicolle. The sequence continues at coordinate 83,481 of JAHCVI010000003.1, forward strand.
TCACGGATAAGAGGGTCGATCATTTCCCTCGCCGCTTCGATGTTCAAGATGTCACCGTTTCGGCAGTCGAAGAGAGCAGTCAGAGGATTGATGATGGCATTGGCGACAAGCTTCGTGAGCTGGGCTTGCACGATTTTCTGCGAGGGTACCAGCTGGGTCTCGAGCATCTCTACACCCGAAAGCTGGGGAATCATGGAACACCCCTCCAGAGGTGCCGTACCCGTGGTGGTCTGGTTTTCCAACGCACCAAAGACCAGCGGTCCGCGGCCGGCGTGGACGATGCTAAAAGGCCCTTCACTGTAGACGCCCGCACTGCAGACCCCGGCCCAGTACGCTGTGCGTGTGTTGCTGTCCGTGAAGACCTTCTCAGAGACCTCACGTCCAACACCTGGCACAATCTGTCAGACCGGTACTTGGTGAACAGAACGGAGCTCACAGGCTTACCCATGCCGTTGTGGAGTAAAAGGATATGTGAGTTTCGGTCCAGCCGGTGCTTCAACGGAGCAAGTGCGGCAGCAACCGCATATGCTTTGGTTGCCACAATCAGGTACTTGATTAGGGTCCTGTTGCCAACAACGACCTCTGGATGATTCTCAATCCTCAGGCCCTGGGTTGCAAGGGGGTCAACGAGCTCAACGCGGAAGCCCTCAGCCCTTGGCCCCTCAGCTTCCGAACTTCCAGGTCTGGTCTTGTCAGTGTAGCGAATCGAGCGGTCTGCGCGTTCCCAGTCGTCGAGCAGGCCCCGGCGGTGGAAGAGCAGCGTTGGGGGCGGGAATGGTCGGGAGCCGGTCAAGGCCTGCTGTTGACACCGTCGCATTAACCCGTAGGCCAAGTATTTCCCCATATTCCCCAGGCCGAGAATGTGGATTGACTCCATGCTGCCCGCGTTTGCCTTGCGGTCTTCCGCTGAAATGTGTGGTTGGGGTTGCAATGTGAGTTGAAGGTTGAAGCCGCTTGCCGAGCGTGGAAATTGGATCAACCAACGCAAATGACAAGGCCAGGGTTAGGGTACTCGACAAAACCAGGCTCAACCAATGCACCAATTCAAGTAGCTCACAACAGGATATGTTTATTATTGTTTTGTTTTTTGTATGAGTTTTATCAAGCACCCTGTCCGACGCCCCAAATCTCGGTCCACCGCCGCGCGCTCGTCCTCAGCGGGCCGTCCAGCCGCCCAAATCTCGCCGGCAGCCCCGTGTTGGACTCGGGCAGGCAGAGCCACTCTCGCACGCAGTCGGGGACCTCCTCCTTGACGTGGCTGATGCAGATGAGCGCCTGCTGGTCCGAGAGGCCCCTCACCTTGACCTTCCCGGCCTTCGCGGCAGCGCTCTCAACCACCGCCGCCCCAGTCAGTGACCGGCTTCCCGGCTTGGACTCCAAGGTGTACGTCTTCTCCTCGCCGTACGCAAGGAAGAGCATGCACTTGTCCCGCACGGCGTCGTCCATGCCGCCAAATGCCTCGTCCAGCACCACAACGTCAGGGTGCTTGATGATGGCCCGGAGGAAGAGCAGCAGGCGCTGGGCGCTGAACGACAGTCCGCCAAACAGGTAGTCGGCGGCCCAAGCCAGCGAGGTCTCTGCTGTGCCCTCGGGGGCAGCAGGCTGCGACTGTTTGTGGAAGACGGGGTTGAGCTCGTGTTCAAACCACTTCAGCGTTGCCTCGACCTGCTCCGTGGCGGCCGCATCAAGAATCGGCTTGCTGCGGAAGGTATCGGCCCACGCACTCTCAAGCACCTGCCGGATCGTCAGATTGCGCGGCATATGCTGGTGGATCTCGGGGCTCGAGTGGCCAACGCGAGACTGAATGTCCCAAAAGGTGAAGGGGCGCTGTCCGGAACCTGGCTCGGGCAGTCTGCTACGCCCGAAGAGCTTGATCGGGAGCGAATATGTTTGAGGGTGGTCGGAGCAGAGGAGCGAGACGATGGTCGTTTTGCCAGAGCCGTTCGGTCCAAAGACACCCCACCTCTCGCCCCTGCGCACCGTCCAGTGGAGCCCGCTCACAGTCTGCCCATCACGCTCCTCCGTCCAGTTCCCCAGAGCGACCTTGTCGCCATACTTGACGGTGCAACCGTTCATCTCAATGAGCGGCTCTCCCAAGCTTTGTGACGCGGCCCCTTCATCACCCTTACTCGCAGTCACGCCAATCGAGAAGTCCTCAGCCATCCCCTGGCCCGTGATGCCGTTTTTCGTAAGAGTCCTCCCCATCTCGCTCAGCGCATGCACAGGGAGCGTCTCGTCCTCGGCGTGTGTACCATTTCGCACACCCCGCACGTACTTCCTCAATCCCTCCAGGACGGTCTCCTTCTCGCCCATGGCTCCGATCTGGGCATCCGTCCTCAAATACGCCAGATGCGTAATCCACTCGGGCAACGGATCCTGCGGCCTCGCGCTCAGCACCAGGCGCGGGCTCGCCTTCTCAGCAAGCGAGTGCAACAGCGGGCTCAGCCCGGCGACGGTCGGCGGATCCAGACCCATGAAGGGCTCGTCCAACAGCAACACCTCCGGGCTCGTCAGCAGCGCACGCGCAATGCGTGCTCTGCGTCCCTGGCCGTTGGATAAGAAGGATACGGGCAGGTCCAGCAGGCTTTCCAGACGCAGATCGACAATCACGCGCTTGAACAGCTCCTGGTTGACGCCCTCGTCGTCGGGCAGTTTGGACGGGTTCAGCTGCATGTTGCCCAGGAGGAAGTCCCTCAGCGAGAAGTCGGTGATTTCTCTTCTTGACTCGTACCGCGCGGACAGGTAGGTGGACTCGGCCGGGCCGAGACCGCCGCCACCCTGCGAGTCAAAGCCAACATACTGGATCGCGCGGGCCGGTGTCCGCAGACGGTAGGGGACCTCGTCGGTGCTAAGGTACGGGAAGGACCGTGCCGTCGGTGGGATCGACAAGTGCTGCCCGCGCAGGACCTGCAGGAAGGTGGTCTTTCCGGAGAGTGACGGCCCAACAATGCACCAGTTGTGGGGGGTGTTGCTTCGGGAGGGCAAGCTAAAATTCAAGTCTTTGAAGAACGGCGGATTTGGGTGAGAGTGGGTGTGTGCAAGCGTTGCCGAGACGCTGCTCGGTTGGTGGCGGTAAAAGGTGCCATTGGCGATGCGGATTATGGGCGGGGGTCCAGACGGGAGACGCATCTTGTCAATTGGCCTCTGGAAATGCGTCGAGAGGCCATGATGTTGCAAAAACGAGACCGTGAGTCAACAAAAGAATTCAGGCCTTGAACGGTGTCGTTGCCGGCTCGGAGATAACCAGCAAGGTGCCGGGGATAAATGGGGTGATGGCGAGATGCCTTACGTAATGCAGCCAGGGCGCAAACGCAACAACAGTTGGCGCCTGGCAGTTGCCGGGATCCCTGCTGAACGCGAGGCTGCTGGAGCCTTGAGCTGCATCACCAGAACCGACCTGAGCTTCCTGCATCCCCATCAACATCTCCCCCAACGCACAAACAAAAGTTTTGACGACCAAACCAGCTTGATCAACGAAAACAAACCCGTTGCCGTCAGACACAAGAAATCGATCGTCACACAATCAACTACCGCCAAAATGGTAAGCTCCCGTCCCCTCTCTCCGCCCGTCCACCGACCTTCCCCAGCCCACTAACTCCCCTCCGACAGTCTCTCCGCATCGTCCCCGGCGACGCCCACCACTCCTCCTTCAGCCACATCGCCCCGCGCACCGCCGGCGCGCCCTCCGCCCCAGGCCTCCACGACACCCTCCGCGCGGGCGTCGGGCCCTCCGCCTTCACGGCCGACCAGGCCACCTCGGCCCACCCGCTCGAGGCGCGCCTCAAGTCGTGGGAGGCGACGCGCGAGGCGCTGCGCATGGAGACGTTGCGGCGCGCGTACGGCGTCGCCGAGCCCGTGCGCCGGCAGATGGAGCTCAAGATCACGCGGGACGGGCAGTGGAAGCCGATGGCCCTCGGGGGCGGGAGCGCGGGCAGCGTGCACGAGGAGATCCTGGCGGGGCGGGATGATACGATTACGTGGGAGGATGTGTATACCGGAGAGGAGAGCAGGGCGGTGCCCGGGGTGCATGAGGAGATGGAGAGGAAGCTCAAGATGTGAGGGGTGTGCCTACGATAGAGGTCGGGTGGAAACAGTCTGAGGAGGGCGAAGGTTTCCAGAGGGAGCAGATCGAGCGGAAGCAAGTACTGCGGACATGAGACATGAGGTTGGGGGCATCTGGGGCCCCGGGGAGCTGTACATTACAGGTGTCCAGGGTCGAGCAGGCGAGGCGTCACATAGACATGACATGACAGAGCCGCTTTGGGCCCGAGTCATCATCACCTGTTTCCCTAGGTTTACATTCCGGCGCCGCGAAACAAGACCAATATTTCCACCCTCATGCAGATGGCCCCAAGGCCCACTTGGACTCTAGAACCCACCCACGCAGCCCGTGTTGAAAAGCATCGCTGGAGAGACCCGCAGGTCTCCTCATCATGTATTTGTACGGAAAAGAGACAAAATCAACACAGTACGCCAGTCCCAGCCCTGCACCCCGTGTACAACGAATCAGAACCCCTCATGTAAAACATCGCTCGCCTGCGCCCCGCCGCCTCAATGCTGTTGAATCTCGTAGCAAACAAGAAACCGGATCGCCACTGCCGGGCGCCCGCTCATAAAATGACACAGCAGCCGCTGCCACCGTCACGGTTCCGCCCCTCGCGGCCGTGCGACTTGCCCTTTGCCGTCTCCTCCTCCTCCATCATCTCGGGCGGGCGCACCGACATGTGCACCACGTTGGGGCTGTCCTGGCTAAACTGGTATTCTGCACGGCTGTTAGTATTCTGCAACGTGGTGCTCTCTGACTCAAAAAGAAGAAACCAACTCTTCAACTGCTCCTTGTCGTCCAGCAACTTTCCAAAATGGATTAACCGGATACTACTCGGGCTGGCCGGCTTGCCATCCCACTCTTCCCTCCACTCCCGCAGGATCAGCTCCTTCAGCTTATAGACCGAGATGCTGAACGGGTCCCGCCCGCCCGACTCGGTCACGTCGGGGACGTCGACGTTGCGCTTAGCGAGGTACTTTTCGTCAAGCCGGTAAGGGTGTCGGGCGCCCGTCGGGAGAAGAAGTGTGATGGCGCACACGGGCGCATCGGTGTTGCTCGCCGTGATGGCGGGCGGCGGCAGGTCCGAGGGCCCTATTGACAGCGAGTCGCCCTCTCTTTGCTTCTCGACCGCGGCCGTTGCCTCGTCCGTATCTTTCCCTTTCGATGTCGTCTCCGTCTCTGCTGAGGTAGCGGCGGCCGCAGCACTTGATTGCGCCACTGGCTCGTCGGCTGCCGTCTTGTCCTCCGTCTGCTCCTTCGCGTCCCTTCCTCCACTTCGTTCACGGGTAGAGTCCGACGGCTGCGGCACTGTGTTCTCATTCGACGTCCGGTCGGCGTCAGCCTTGGTCGTGGGTTCCGCCATGGTCGCAGATGCGTGGAAATTGATCGGCGTGGCGAGTCACAAAGCGAGTGGACGGGTTGCGACGGGGTGATATGCTCGAGACGTCAAGAAACCGAAAACGGATGACGGTTTCCCCCTGTGCGGTGAGACGCGACAGCCGGCTGCAGAGCACGGAGATTGCCGCTGCGCCGGAAGTGGGTGGGTATTCGCTTCCGACTGTCCGGAAACAGTGGCTCGCTGCTGTCTGAGAGATCGGCCCTACGCAATACACTACACACGTGTGCCGCCTTCTCCGTCCCTTCTCCGTCTTTTCAGAGCGCCGCGGGCCTCAAATAACGACTGCAAGGAGCGTGCAGGTGGGCGTCGGCTCTAGCGGAATGCGCCTGTCGTCATGTGTCCGCCGCGAGTCGTCGTCGGGCATACGTCGGGGTGTGGATTGGCTGCCAAAACAGGGCGATAACGGTTCCGCATGCAGAACTAGGTGAACAAAAAAGAGAGATTTCTAGGTAGAGTATGGTTGCAGAATTGATGGGCGGAAAGGCCGGGCGAAACAGCCGCTTGGTGGCCAACGGTGACGGTCGGTGGTGAGGCACGCGAAGGGCAACCACCTGGAACAGGGACACCAAGGCAATCAGGGGCGGGTGTACAGGATGACAGGCGCCAGATAAATGTGGCACTCAGAGGGGAGAAAAAGCAAGCGCGGCAACCAAAAGATTCGTTTTCGAGCTGCAGCTGTTGCAACGGAAAGGAAATGGAAGGGGAACTCTTGGCAGGAGTGCTTCGATGCCCGGAAGCTGTGGAACAGGTGGAACAGGGCAGCGCCTGACGCCCGCCGGGAATCCTTGGAACAGCATGGGGAAGACCCACAAGCTTCCCCCAAAAATCCACCCATGCACAGACCAGGTTGATCCTCCCCAGTGGCGGCGGGTCCCAACCTGGAACTTCGGCCCTCAGCCAAACGCCCAAAGCTCCAACTTGAGCTCCATGTCCGAGGTCGAATCCGCCCTTGCCCGCCCACTTGCAACAATCCGCCTCGTATCTGCGGACTACTGCGATGTTCTTATTAACGTGCTGACGTATTGTCCCTGCGTCACTCTCAGGGATATATACGGAACCTGCGACGGAACCTCCCATCGAGGAACCTGCTGCGACACCTTGTTACCGTGACGGCCGCTTCAACATCGGGAGGTATTCGTATCAGCGGATTCTGGTGCTCTTCGTTCCCGTCTCCATTGTTGATGTGATCGAATGTCATATCCCTGTTCTGCACAATATGTAGGGTATCCATTCGGTCCCGTGGATGCAGCTGGCACGACGACTGGCTGCTTGGCTCACCACGGGCAGACACTCGTGTTCCAATGTGGTGCCTCGAGGAGAGAAGGGAATAAGCGTCTCTCCATTTATGAGATTGTGTCCTGAGAACCATCAGCCGTTTCTAGTGCAACGCGCAACCATCGCACCGCATGATCGCGTGTTAGCACCTCTTCTGGCGCCTTTCTCAGTGTTCCTGGTATCTGTGAAGCGCGGGGTACCGATGAACCTGGGAAGAGTTTGTACTGTGCTATGTTTCAAAGAACTTCCAGGTTGTTAAGTGGCGGGCTCTCTATGTAGGCCAAGAGATGCTTGTTTGCCTGACTGACTGAGGTGGTGATGACTGAATACAAACTTGCTCATTGGCGTGCTAAGAGTCGAAGCAACAAACGAGCCGAACGCAGAGCCTGTCTCGGGATTTTCCCATCACACACTACAATCTACGGGTGAGAATCCAAGGCATTCTTGAAGTCTACGGAGAATACGATCTTTATTCCTATTTCCGACGGACCTGTCAGTCCGAACCTTTTTACCTTCCCCCACCTCCTTAAACCTGCTCTCAAATTGTCCACTCATCAAAGCAGTTGCCCCAGTTCAAATTTGCCAAATCCCTATGAGAATCGAACCACCCAGCATTCTCCTTAACACCATCCTCATCCACCGCCCAGACCCCGTCCTCCACCAGGTTCGCCCAATGACCGAGCACCTCGGCGAGCCGCGGGGATCTATAAGGTCCCCAGGGACAGGGGCCAACAAACTGACTAATCTCCGTTTGTCCAGATGGGCATACCAGTGTCACCGTGTCTCCGTCCCGGTCGTCTGCGAAGTCGATATATAGCCCGGCCCGCCGCCCAACCGAGCACTTTCCAAACCCGTGGTCCTTGTCAAATGACCGGATCCCCATGTCAGGAACGTCGCTGACATCCTCCGGAATCGATCCGACGAGGTTAGGAAGCACCAACGAAGCCCAATCCTCCCCTTCCTCCGAAGATGTAAACGTGCGCCTAAACGTGTCCTCTGGTTCCGCCAAATAGGCCTCGCGCAGGCTCTCCTCGGAAAAAGTCCCGATGCCCGGGGCGACGAATGTCCACCCCTTTGGTCTGCGTGCCCGGCTAAGGAACTGCTTTGCAAACTTGCTCAGGCGCAGGTCCTCCATGGCCTCTGGCCGCAAGGGCTCCCCTCTTTCTCTCGCTAGCGTCGGCGAGGGCAATCTGGATTCGATGAGGCCAAGCAGGCGCTCCCAGTCCGAGAGGGCCTCTGCAAGTTGTAGGCTGGGGTAATCGCCTTCCACGGTGGAGGGGACGGGGACCCATTTCTGCACCCTGAGGCCCTCTTCTGCCTTGGAATCATGGACGTAGCGGCCGGACTCCCAGCGAGACAGTTCCAGTTTGAGGAGGTGATCGAGGCGCAGCCATTCTTCCGAGGGAGGGATTGCGCCGAAGGGATCAGAGGGGGTTTGGCGCCAGATGCCGCGGAGGTTGTACATATCCACAAAGAGACCGCCGTCCGTGGGAGGTTCGCTTGGGAGACGCTGGGGATAGAGGAGGATAAAGCTGTCATCGGCGGCCTCGATGTCGATGCTGTAGAGTGGTGGGAAGAACCATTCCGGCGTCGGTTGATAGAGGAGGGGCGTGAAGGGAACGGCATTACCCATATACGTGGTGGTAGTCCTAAGCCGAGAGAGGAGGGTAGCGAGGGGTGAAAGGGGATCTAGAGCGGGCAGGTCGCCTGGGTAGTCGTCGGAGCGGGCGTTGGCTCTATGTGCTTCGTAGCGTTGGAGAAGGTCGGTTGTTGGAGTTTCTAGTAGCGAAGAGTTTGGGGGAAATGATTTGGCGAGGAGGGTATTATGAAGGTCGGCGCAGAGAGTGATATACTCGTCAAGAGACATGAGTGGCTGCTCGGCTTCAGGAGAGGCTGACATGATGTCGGGGGGTGCGTAGCGAATGTAGTGAATGCGGAGATAGAGCCATGCGATGAATACGAAGAGGATGAGGCGTATCTGGGTGAATATTTTCAGCATTGACATGCTTCCCTCTTACAGGAGAGCAAGAACTTGAGCTTGATAACTCGGGCAATGGTCGGCTAACGTCAATTTGTCCTCAAGAGTCAAGACATTGTGCCAAGCTGCACTAGACCGTAGCAGTTGGTTGCGGCGAAGAGTGGAGCCAGGCAAAACCTGTGAAGCTCGCAAGTTAAGTCTGATTGAACTCTGTCATCCCACGTGGAACAGTGGATGGTAAGTAGCTTGTCAGCGTCCGAAGAGAGAGAGGATAGGAGAGGGCATGTACATCTAATCCTGAATCCCAACTTCATTCTGTTTTCCTACAATGTTGTTGCAGCCGGAGCCAACAACCTCAAGTGACTCCTACATCCAAAACCCAAGCGACGAGGGCGGGCAAGACACCAATACTGCGCACATATTCGACTCGGATGGTCCACCAAGCTCCGGTCGCTATGTAATATGTGGATGTCTGGGCAAGGATGGAGAACTGTCCCTTGTAAATGACTGAAACGGCAATGAGCGGGGAGAACTCATGTTGAAGTGAGATTGAAATCGAAAGCAGTCAACCGATCTGCTTCCAGGACATAAACCAAACCCTTCAGCACATCATGGGTGTCAAAAGCTGTCCCTCAGAGTATCCGTCCAACTCCTTGCACCACCAACATCAAGCAACATACCCAGATAAAACTTGACTGTCGTTTGTCGTCAAGGGTCAAGGATACATGAAGTTGGTGCCAGCCAAACAGCCCCTTGGGCTCTGGTATCTAGTAATGGAATCCATCCCGAGCCCACCGGCCGTAAGCTGACATGTCACACGATCTGCCATGAATAAGGTAATGAAAGTTGGTGGGACAAAGAAGTTGCTTACTGATCCCTGTGTTTAAAGCCGCCGGCTGTTCCTCAAACCTCTTCATGCTTCCCTCCCATCAAGGCTCTCAAACCTCACGGTCGACCACGCAGCATGGCGCACTCCAACCCGACCACCCTTCCCCCTCGTTTCGAGGTTCGAAAGCTCGAGCCCAGCCACCACGACTGGGCCAAAGCTATCATTTGCCACAGCAATGCATTCTGCTCCCCTATCTGGAGCGTCGTGTACCCGGACAACCAAACCGAGCTGACCTACCGCGTGTTCCGTACCAGCGACTATCTTGTCTCGCACTCAATCGATTCGGGCCTTTCCTACGGCATCTTTGACACCCAGTACCAGTTCAAGCACCCCTCGTCCGCCGCACAAGGCGGACAACTCCTCTGGGACCTGACCGACACCACCGCCACCCGTGCGCAGCTCCTCGAGCACATGGACTTCCCCCTCGTCTCGGTCGCGCTCGCCTACGACGGCATCAACCCCCTTGACCCTTCGAAGTTGGGATCTCTGATGCAAACCCTGCCGCTGCTTGGCACGATGCTTTCCGCGCTGGAAAAGGGGGACAAGCGAGACCCAGAAAGCTGGAAGGCCGGAAAGGCCGGCGAGGTCCTGCTGCGCAGCGGGACGTGTACGCGTGAGGACTATGGCGGATTAGGGCTGGCCAGGGGGCTGGCGCACTGGTTGATGTTTGAGGCCAAGGGGTTGGGATATAGGGGAATCCAGATTGAGACGGCGAATCGGGCGGTGGACAAGATCTGGTTGAGTCCGCCAGGCGGGTTCAAGGCGGAGTTAGTGTACGCTCTGGAGACGGGGAAGTATGAGGAAGAGGTGGATGGAAAAATGGCCAAGGTCTTTCAGCCATGCGAGGTGACGTGTACCAAGATTTATGTGACGTTGGCTTGATGATGGTGGGCCAATGGCAGATTCATGACATGTAGTAGAACTTATACGGACGAAGCATACGGTACCTTGGTGCAGTGCCCTACCTCAGAGCTCCCAAACTTCACGCCTCTCGCCGAACATAGGCCAATGCCCGATGGAACACCGCAAGATGTAGTTTGTTAAGCTATTTCTCTGCTTTGCTTTTCTCTTTCTTTGTGTCTCTCGTTGTGTCTCTCTCGTTCTTTCCCGCCTTATTTTTTGGAGGATTAATCTGACTCCGTAGAAAGAGAGGGATGAAGGTGCCCCAACCTCAGAGTTGGTTCAAGACTTGTCTGGGCAGAGGGGTCCCTATCTGGGTACGGTACACGGAGGATGTGTTCCGGAGCCTCGAATTGCCTTTTGGGTCCTGTTCGGACTGATTTAGCCCGAGGCAGAAAACCAAGGGCCATTAACCCGGCGACGCCAGCTGTTCAAGGGGCAACTCAGGGCAAAAACAATTAGACCACTTTGAACGGAATAACTGCTCCCGTAAAACGAAGGGTAATTCCTCGGTAAATTCATGTTCCAGTGAGGAGCGGATGCAACTGTCTCTCCGGAATGCTATATCGGCGGACAAACCGCATCCCTCTTCGGTATCTGGGACAAACTTCGGCGATGGAAGAGGAGCGACTTTTTGCAAGATATAAGCTGCGTCGAGTGCATCTTAATCGACTTCCGAGTCTGGACTCATGGGCCAAACCCGCCACATGCCAAAAACGAAACCACAAGCCGGCCACCATGAGCCTCTTTTTGTTCTGCAGCCTTTCATTGGCAACAATCGCCTCTGCAGCCATCACTGCCAGTGAATCGAGCACATCCATCAGTGTCAGAAATGATCGCCTCACGTTCTCCGTGAACAAGAGCGCCGGCACTATTAACCAGCTCACCCTCGACGGGCAAGATCTTCTCGGCTCCGGCGGGCGACTTTACCTTGACTGCCACTGCGACAGCGGATACTGGAACGGCGGCACATTTCAGCTCTACCGGGGCACTGACACGTCGGGTACTGCCTACGCTGGCGTGCGCATTTCTGCCAGTGTCGGTAGTGGTAGGACCTTCGAGTCGTACTACTTTCTAAGAGATGGCGAGACTGGACTTCACACCTTCGGCCGGGCAGCGTACCCCAACGGAGGCTCTCTCGGAGAGATGCGGTTTCTCTTCAGACCCAGCACCTCCATCTGGAACCACTTGTCCTCGTCTGACGAGATGTGGTCAGTCTTGCCCACAGAGAGCGGCCGGACGACCGTTCAAGACACGACATACCGCATCTCTGGGGACGGCGTCAATGCTCGATACCGTTCGCAAATGTCCGACTACTTCTCCAAGTACATGTTTTCCGAGTCGTGGGAGTACCACACGCACCACGGCCTCTTCGCCGATGGCGCGGGCACTCGGGACGGGTCGACGTACGGAGCCTGGCTTGTCATGAACACCAAAGACACATACTACAACGGTCCAAAATGGTCTGATATGACCGTAGACGGCATTGTATACAACTATATTAGTGAGTTGCAACCTTCCCTTCCTTGGTTGAATTGCTCACTGACGTGCTCCAAGTCTCCAATCATCATGGGAATGGCAATCCCGACACGCGAAACTTTGACCGCACGTTTGGCCCGGTAAGCCCGTTCACTCTCAAGCGCACACCTGTCCAGGCACTGAGATCCTCAGCAATATTACTACTTCAACAAGGGAGCAAAAGGGGCTTCCGCCAATGATCTTCGCCGGGATGCCGGCCGCTTCGCCAATTCGAGCTGGAATGCGGATTTCTACGACTCAATTGCGCAGTATGTCCCTGGTTATCTTCCTTCATCTGGCCGGGGCACCTGGTCGGGCCGCATCGTTCTCCCAGCAGGTGTCACGAAACCCATGGCAGTCCTGTCCGGCAACGGAAGGGACTTCCAGGACAACAACTTGGATACCAAAGCCCGACAATACTGGGCCGAGATCAGCAGCGGCGGCGAAATCACAATTCCTCGCGTCGCGGCTGGTACTTACCGTCTCACCATTTACGGCGCCGGGATCTTTGGCCAGTATGTCCAGGACAACATCGCCATCCGGGCAAACTCTACAACCACGACAACGGCAACATGGACCCCCGAGTCCGCCGGCACCGAGCTCTGGCGCATCGGGACTCCCGATCGGAGCTGTGGCGAGTTCCGTCATGGCAATGAGCGTGACACCACACGCACCAACCAGCCGAAGCAGCACCGTCTCTACTGGGCAGTTCACGACTTCCCCAAGGACTTTCCCAACGGTGTGAACTTTCACGTCGGCAGGAGCAACATCACGCGGGACTTCAACTACATCCAGTGGAGCGTCTACGGCGGCAAAGGGAACAGCATCCGCCCGGACCCGTACTACACCAATGTGAACGCGTGGACGGTAACCTTTGACGCCACTGCGGCGCAGCTCCAGGGGAAGACCCGGGCTACCTTTACTGTTCAACTTGCGGGCGTCAAGACTTCGGCGGGCAATACAGATGACACGAGCAAGCCGTTTGCCAACCTGGCGTACAATGTCACCATCAACGGCCGAGCTCTTCCCGTGTGGACCATTCCGTGAGTCCACCCACTTCCGTATCCCTCCCGATCATGGTGAAGATGGCACGTTTGTTCTCTGGCTAACAGTCGTCTGCTCGATAGTGCCAACCAGAGCAGTTCCTGCGGCGCGCGGTCCGCCGCGAGCTGCTACAATACACGCAACAAGTGGGCCTTTGATGCCGCCTACTTGCAGCAGGGTCTCAACACCTTGGTCCTCTCGCTTCCTGCGCGTGCGACTGCGCCAGAGAGTGCCGTGCTTCCGGAGAGTGTCTACCTGCAGTATGATGCTTTGAGAATGGAGGTTTCATGAGGAGTCAAGCCCGGTTGGCAGAGAAGGACGACCAGACTTATCAAGCTCAAAGCCAGGCACATAGTCTTAGCCGGGCACACAGTCTGACTTGGGGACGATGTACAGCCTTTTGGACATTGGGTCACGATTGAGAGAAAGAAAGTGTTAGCCGAGTTGTGGTCAAAATTGCGCTGCTAGATATTAAGATTAAAGGGTACTCGGCGTGGTATTTCACACAACCTCCTGACGATAACGACAGACAGACGGACAGACTGGCACTCGGGCACACTGCACTCGCACGATCTCACTTCATTGCTTCTTCTTTGAAGACCACCTAACAACAAAAAGAGGCCTCACTTCTTCCTGTGAGCGTCCTGAATGATCAAGTCGGCAGCCCTCTCGGCGATGCCATAGACGGCAGTCTGGATGTGGCCCGAGATGAGGATGGGCATGATGCTGGCGTCGACGACGCGGAGGTTGGTGGTGCCGTAGACGACCAGCCACGGGTTGACGACGCCGCCCTTGTCGCGCGGCAGCATGGCGCACGTGCCGACGGGGTGGAAGATGGACAGCGTGGTGCTGAGCGCAAAGTCGCGCCACTTGGCCTCGTCGGCCGGGGTCGTCGGCGCCGTCGCGGGCACCGCCGCCAGGCCGGGCTCGTACTCGGACACCCACACGGCCGAGAGCGGCGCCGTGTTGGCGATCTTGCGGATGTACTTGATGGCGGTGATGGCGGCCTGGATGTCGTACTCGTTGGAGAGGTAGTTGGGGTTGATGACCGGCTGGTCGGCGAGGCTGGACGTGCGGACGTGCACGCTGCCGCGGCTGAGCGGGTGCATGATGCCGGCGATGAGCGTGAAGAAGCCCTTGCCAAAGAGCGGGGCGCCCGCCGCCGGGTAGCCCTTGACGCCCGTGTAGCCGTCCGAGAAGATGACCTCGAGCTGCGGCACGGAGCTGTCGGAGAGCAAGCCCATGCGTTTCTTGTCCACGGGGTTGCTGGATGCGCCGATGGCTTGCTGGGCGAGCGAGCGCAGGGTGGACGCGCCGCTGGGGCCGACCGTCTTGTCCCAGTTCAGGAACGTGTAGCCGCTGCCCGTGTAGTCGTACAGCGAGGGCTGGCCGGCACGCCAGAGGGCGAGCTGCTCGTTGGCGAGGGTGGTGTTGGAGCGCAGGATGTCGAACGACGTGTAGTTGTCCTTGAGCTGGAACGAGCCCTGGATGCGGAAGTGGTCCTGCAGGTTCTCGCCGACGCCGGGCAGGTTGATGACCTGGGTGATGCCGGCAGCATCGAGAACCGACTTGCGGCCGATGCCCGACAGCTCGAGGAGGCCAGGGCTCTGGATGGAACCCGCCGAGAGAACCACCTCCTTCCGCGCCTGGATGACGGTGCCGCCCTGGAGGGTAACGCCGGTAGCGGAGAAGCGGCCGGCGCAGGGGGTGAGGTTGATCTTGGCCACGCGCACACCCGTCACGACGTCGAGGTTGGACCCGGCGTTGGGGAGGTAGCCGTTGGCGGCGTAGGATCGGGTCCAGGTGGCCGGGTCGATGTTGCTGGGCTGGTACATGACGCCCAGGGGGTTGCCGCCGAGAGACTCCTTGTTGAGAGGGACACCCAGGGTGTTCATGGTCGGGATCCACGACTCTTGGTGCGTCGGGATGAGGCGGTTAATGACCGTCTTGATGGGGCCCGACGTGCCCACTCCGGTCGTCCCGTAGTGCGGCGATGGCGTGAAGGTCTCGACGCGCTTCATGGCGGTGATCATGGACTGCCAGTTCCATCCTGGGTTGCCCAGGGCCTCCCAGGCGTTGTACTCGGCGACGCTCGCGCGGTCCCAGCTCATCAGGTTCAAGGCGGAGCTGCCGCCCAGCACCTTGCCTCGGGGAACACTGAAGACACGGCTGTTGGCCCCGGGCTGGGCGACCGTGGTAAAGTTCCAGTCATAGACAGTGCCCAAGGTAGAGCCCTTTCTGCCGGGGATGTTGATGCGCTCCTCGTCCGGGGCCGAGGGGCCGGCTTCGAGCAGGAGGATGCTTGCCCCGGGCAGCCCCTGGCTCAGCCGGGTGGCAAGAGCCGAGCCAGCAGTCCCGCCCCCAACGACGATCTGGATAACGTTAGATTCATCAGCGACTGTGGTTGTGACGGGTGTGTCTCGTCATGTGATGTGCACAAAAGCAAAGCGTCTGAGCAAAGAAGAAGAGATAGGCAACACATACGTAGTCATACGTCGTTTTCGGCACGGTCGTGACGACGGGGGCTGCCAGGACCGAGCTGCTGCAGAGCAGCGCGGTCAACGCAACAGCAATGGAGGGGGCCATTTCGATTTGTTTGGGCGGCGATGGGATGCGTGTAGCCCAAACGGGGGGGGCAGATGCGGGTGTGAAACCTGAAACCACGTGGGTTCCCACCAAATGAATGGGCGGGACGCAGTTTTGTACTGCAGGAGAGCAAGTTGTCACCCTTGGCCGTGATTGTGCAACTCCCCCACGCCAACAAGAGAGAGGGAAAGCGGCATTTGCTCGACCATCATGCGGAACTTCTGGCCAAGCTTGCGACCTGCGGTCCGAGCAACCTTTAGCTCAGTCACATCAAGCATAGTGTTCAAGGCAACCCGGACGGCCGGGATGGCAACCAAACTTCGCTGTCGTGGGGGCTCTGCCGCGCCTCCGCCATGGCGGGGGACACAGGGGCACATTTCCCCGGGCCAATCGCGGCACCGTCCTCGTTCCTCCCGACATCGCGCTCATGCATGCCGAGTTGCTAGTTCTGCTCAATTTGAGTTTGGCATCAATCAACTCCTCTTTTTGCCTGCCGGGGGATCAGCTTACGACTGCCGGAGACGGTTACCAAGTCCCTGGGTCAGGGTCAAGGGAAAGCGAGGAGCGGACGGACGATCTGGCGGTGGACACTAGGCAGTTATTTGGCGGTCTGCTTTGAACGTTACCGTGAAGTGCTAAGGTTAGCTACTCCGTAACTTCGTCTCGATGCACTCACTTATGGGAAGCAGCTGGCACACTAGGAGAATAAGGCATTCGCGGGCGTTGCCCCAAAGATAGCAGCAGTGTGGTACACTACGGGAGGCGATCACCCAACAAGCCAACAGCGGGATTGTTTCGCATGCAGGGGCAGAAAAGGTCTTCACCGGGTTCATTTGCGCAATCCGGGAGTTTGGTTCATTCCGGGCAATCTCTTCGCTGGCATCCTGGGGAAAAGGCTCGGCGGTGGCTTCTGTGGCTGGGTCAGGGTCGTTTAGGCTCATTTTAAGGACCCCTACACTTCATGTATGTCAGACGGGAGACGCCGGCAGGCCGTGGGCACTGACCCCGGCGCGGGAAGGGGCCGAAGTGCCAGGCACGCAGCGGTTGCGGACAAACACCGTCACCGGCGCCCACGATGTCTGGCGGCGCTGTTCCTGCATTGCATTTCTGCATCGAGGCCTGCCTGCCTGCCATGCCAGCGGCAGGTTCAAATTCTCGGCACGCAGGGGAAGAGAAACAGTGGCGTTCCGTCCTTCGGCCGTGGTCCTTCTTGCTTCATCATATATGGCGGTCATCGAGCTCACCGGACAGGACACAAACAGTTTCCGTTCCCGCAGCATGCCCAAGTTATTTTTGCCATATTCTGTCTCTTTGATACAACGGCTTTGTTGACACCCCCGAGTCCTTCGGCCCTGCCCGTCACAATGGCATCCCCAGCACCGCCCAACCCCATGCCTCCCGACGAGAACTCGGGGCCCGCCCTCCTGGCGGTCAGCAGTATCCTCATCGCGCTGATCCTCATCAGCTCGTCATTGAGAATCTTTGTCCGATTTTCTAATGGGGCGCTTGGCCTGGATGACTACACCATCGTGGTGGTCACCGTCCTCTGTGTGGTACGCTTCGCCATCCAGGTCGTCCAAGTCAACCGGTATGGCAACGGCAGGCACCGCTGGTACATTGACCCCGCCGACTACATTACCAACAACATGCTGGGATGGTACACGCAGGTGATCCTCTTCGCGACCATGTGCCTGCTCAAGGTATCTATCTGCCTCTTGCTCCTGCGCATCAAGAACAACAGAGGCCTGCGGATCTTTATGTACTGCATCATGACGGGCCTCTTCATCACGAACTTTGGGTGCATCGTCATCCTACTGGCGCAGTGCAGGCCCATCTCGGTATACTGGACCGGCGGAGGAGGCGAGTGCTGGGACACGAGGATCCGCATCTATTCCATCTACTTTACCATCGGTCAGTCGCATTCCCACACATTGTCCCCGGCGGGTTTTGCTGACACAGCGTCACTAGCGTATTCCCTTCTGACGGACGTCATCTGCTCCCTTTTGCCTTGGGTCGTGGTATGGAAGGTCCGGATTCCCTTGGGGACCAAGATTGGCGTCTGCGGCCTGATGGGCCTGGGTATCACGTAAGTGCCTGCTGTTCTTTGCTTTGCTGCTGTGCCAACTAGCATGACCATCGTGATTTGGCTGACCGTGGACGTTTGTTCCTAGTGCCACCGGATTCGGAGTTGCGAGGGCGGCATCATTGGGCCTGCAGACCAGTGATCTTAGCTGTACGTACCTTGCCGAGATTCCCCCTTCCTCGACCTGTTGTCCTGTCCCAGTCAATCTAACCTCGGTGTCTGCAACTCAGGGGCGTACTGCATTGCGGCGATCTGGTCGAACCTCGAGCTCTTCATCGGCGTCGTTGCCGCCAACCTGGCCGTCTCCCGCTCTATCTACATGTACTTCCGCCACGGAAAGAACGGCACAAGCACCAGCAGCCAGTCCAAGTCGACGGGGTATCCGCCTCGGTCGGGTTACATCAACCAGACCAGCTTTACCCGTGATCCGTTCGATGCGTCAGCGACGGTGGTCACGACGAGCGGCCGGCGGCATTCCCTATCCAAGAGCGAAGCCAGCGACATTCCGCTGGAGCCGGGCATCCACATGAAGACGTCGTTTGCCATCCAAGAGGAATACCAGCAGGTGCAAGGCCGGGGTCAGGTGTGAGACTGCCTCAGCTTAGTCCAACGCAGACCAAGCTGGGAATACTGGGCTGGGGGCGATGGATGGGCGCTGGCGTCGAGGATTACTTGAGAGATGTTTGCGATCTAATTTAACACCTCATTTGGACTCGCGCTTGGATGACGGTTGGGTGCAGTGGCTCGCCCTGCTCCGTCAGTTCCGGGAACCAGGGTCCAGACAGTCTAACTGAGTTGGTAGATAGCTGCCATGTTTGTACTAAAACAAAAGAAGAGAGGTGGTTCTGACAGCCATAGCCCTCACACCAATGGTCGCAGTTCCATTGACTCCCTCGCCTCATCCAGCTCGTTTCCTCGGTACAACTCGAATGGTTTCCGCGCCATCAGCATGTAGCTTCCCCAGGAACCAAGCACCAGTAGAGTGAGGCCTATGGTGGTCACTGCGTACACGATCTTGTTTGTTTCGTCTTCTAGTTGGAAGAGGTTGATCTGCCACAGTCCCTGCTGAGGTATCAGTTCCATTCATGTGTCCAGCTGCCCAACAGATGTTCGGCACAGCTGTAGGCGGTACATCAGTTGAGTATAAATACTTACCGTGGTAAACGTTGCCGGAAGAAACAGGACTCCTAGCAAGCCAATCGTCTTCATCATTCTGCTGTCACTGGCGGCGGACTGCGCAACCCTGAGGCTGCTCTGGGCAATATCCCGATTCGTTCTCGCTTCCCTTTGAGCGATCGTGTTGGCTGTCTACGGGCGGCATGTCGAAAGTCAGCTTCGTCTCGGCATTATTCTTCGGGTATTGTCTAAGAATTCTCCAAAGCAAAAAAAGCGATGGCCCTACCATGCTGATAAGACCTCGGAGACGTTCGAGCAGGTCTGCAGAACGGTCTCGCACAGATTCGCATATGGACAGAGAAGATCGCAGCCATGCCTCAAAAGCCTCTCTCTCTCCGGGTTGAAGTCGTTTCCCGGTCCTGGCTTGCTCCACGATGTTCATGGCCTCCTGGCAGCGGTCTGCATAACGCACTCCAAAGGCCAAGGACGTCTGAGAATGACAGATCTGAGCATGAGTGACGGCGAATTGTCGGTTCAAAACGTCGGGATTGGAGAGCTCCTTGACGCGTTGCGGAGTAGGCCTCCAGAACTCCCACCCTGGAGGTGCCATCCCCAAGAGCACCTCAATCTCGTTGAGGTTGACGTAGAGGCTGGCGACCCACTCCTCCCATGCTCGGACTCGCTGGGCATATATCAGTGCCAGGATACCCAGAGGGGTTGTCTGTAAAAGGTCTTTGTTCTTGTCGCATAGGTCTCGCAGTTCTCCTAGCTCTGTTGGGTTACTGCAGCTTACGAATGCAATGCTCTGGAGGTTGGGAATTTTAATGCGCAGACCGCAAGTGGTCGATGCCAGGCTTCTTCCCACGCGGACGAAGAACGCTGTCGTGAGTGCGTATCAGCCAAACTGTTCACTAAGCTGGGATTACACAGGCTGGACTCACTGATAGCAGTTATCCGTTGTTGAGAGACCGGGTCGTACTCGATTTCATAGAAAAAGTACGACCTTACTGTTGTCGATATCGTATCCTTGTTATGTGGCTTGGCGTTGAACAGATCGTTGATGCAGTCAAGCTCTGTCTTTCCCCTTTCGTCGGTGGAACGTTTGAGGGGATTGTCATCTTGTGTTATGTCACCGTAGGCGGTTCTGACCTCGAGTTTGTAAGAGACACCCACCCCTATGTTGAGGTCCTGCAACAGTACCCGGACTTAGGCCTCACTTACAGCAAGAAAAACACTGGCGGCCCGGTTTGCAGCTGCAATGATGGTGTCTGGCGATGGTCAGCTTTGTTTCCGTGAGATGCTCAGGGGCAGAAAGAATCACTCACGATCTCCCTCGTCTTGTCGGCAATTTTACCCTTGCCGCTGAGGTCCTCGTCCCTCGAAGCGGACTGGGAGATTGTCAAGCATTTGGCCTGAGAGCCTAGCTTGGGGTCATGCCGCCCAAGCTTGGCATAATGGGGATGCGGGTCTCTCATTGTGATGATAGGAAATCAGTTCGTCAGAAACCTTAAATATACGGTGTTGGAGGAGGGTGCCCGAGGTTAAGGAACAGGTTGTAGACATTGAGTCAAAAGTTTGAAAGGAGTTTATGACAGCATTGTTCTTTTGGTAAGGCTCTGCGATCGGGCAGCCGAAGCAATAGTTGCTGCGCTGCGCCACTGTCACGAGCTGGCCTGATGGGCCGTCCCGCAGGCCGCAGCAGATGCGTGCAGGATCTAGGCGCCCAAATGTCCAATCATCTATCCATTCGTCTGTTCCTTCCTGCTAGATCCCAGCTCAAGCCTATCCTCCTAGTTATGTACTGCATTTGGCTAAGGTCGTCCCCTCTTTGGCAGATGGGCTTCAATAAAATGGGAAGAACTTTATGCTCGGTGACCTTTTCTTCAAATTTCGAACGGCCCCACGACAGTTTGGTGTCATCTTCCATTACTGGGATAACATCTCATTGTGTGCTTGCTTGAATTGACGCAGTTCCTGTTGCTCCACACTGGGTTCTAGTCTGCCTCACCTCTCCCTTCCCCGTCACACACACAGCCGCCCCCCCTCCATCCCGCCCGTCCAATGCTCACCGGCGCTTCAGTCGGCACTCCACGCCCGTCTGTCGGGCAAACCAGATGCCCATCACCTTCCACTCCCGCTCCGGATCAACCGGCTCCATCTCGAACCGGCGCACCAGCGTCGCGGTAATCTTGTACACCTCGAGCAGCGCAAGATGCCGGCCTGTGCACATGCGCGCGCCCGCACCAAACGCCAGCTCCGCCGCCTTCATGGCGCGCAGCCGGTCTTGGTACGCGGGCTCCGCCTCGCCGGCGGCGCGCAGCCACCGCTCGGGGCGGAACGCGTCGGCGTCGGCGCCCCACAGCTTGGCGTTGCGGCCGACGATGTACGGGTTGATGCCGACGGCCGCTCCCGGGGGGATGAAGGAGCCGTCGGGGAGGGTCAGGCCGGTGGACGGGACGTAGCGCTCCAGCGGCATGCACACGGCCGGGTGGAGGCGCATGGCTTCGCGGACGACGGCTTCGAGGTCTGTTTGGGCGGGTCAGCAAATGCCCGGAACCCGAGAAAGGGGGGTTGACGCACATGGCAGCGCTCGCGCAGCGCTGTAGGGCACGGGTGTGTCGGCGGGGAAACCGGCGGCGAGGACTTCCTCCTCCAGTTTTCGGTACGCGGCAGGGTTTCGAAGCAAAAAGTAAAAGACGGCCCGAAGGGTAATGGCCGTGGTGTCGGCGCCCGCGAGGAGCGGAATCATCATGTACCCAAAGATGGTGTTGTCGTCGACAAGGTCCGGATGCGCCGTTTTGGCCTCGATAAAGTGTTGCAGTAGGTCTGGGACCGAAGGATTGTAGTCCTTGTCCTTCCCCTGCATTCGCGCACCGAGTGAGTTGAGAGCAACTCCTGCCACGCTCGCGAGATTCGGAGGGCCGATCCGGTAAAGCGGGTTCTTGTCAAGAAGAAAGTCGAGGAAAGGCATCTGACCAACGGCAGAGAAGCTGGAGACCGGCGTCTTGTGTCAGCAAGGAAACAATCCTCTTGACTCTGACCGCAGTAGAAATGAGCCTCGCACTTACTAGTCGATTGTTTTATCAAGATTGGCGATCGTGCTGTCAAAATCAAACCCCTTCTCCATGTAGCCGTATGGGTGGCTAAAAGTGATGGAGGTGATCAGATCCCAAGTGCCTGGCATCCCGCCATGTTAGCAGCCCATGCCTGGCAAGGAGAGGGAGGGGAATCCGAACAATACGCAAGCCATTCGCCCAGGTCACACGGCTCGCCTTTCGTGGAGCCGCTGCCGCCGAAGCGACTCTCCAAGGAATCGCAGAGTTGCTGGATGGACCTGTCCGTCAGAGGCTCGAGGGCCAACACGCCGCTGCTCGAAAAGTGCTTGGCAATGGGCCGTTGCATCCTGGAGTGTTCGGCCGGATCCGTTGTGCTGAAGACATTGTACACAATCTGGCCATTGGGCATCATCACGCTGTTGTTGTGATAGAACTCGGTCTGAGAGAGGTCAGATATCAGATGGGTACCGGATACGGCCCGGGCAGCATGCTACCGACCTTGCGCCATCGTTCGTCCGTGCTGTAGATGGTCTTAATCAGCTCCGGGTAGTCGAGATCGACGAGGTTCGGCCCGATGCGCACGACCGGGCCGTACTTGTCGTGCAGCTTCTTCATGCGACGGTGGTAGTCGCCGGTCCGCACCAGAAAGAAACGCCACAGATTGGTCCATCCTGCAACGGTACATACACGTTCAGCACAGTGTGTTACTTGGTTCAACGCGCAACTGGGCGGCACGTAACGTACCGGCGAGAAAGGGACCGGGATATCGTCTCAACGGCGATCGGGAGTAACCGAGCGCCCGCCAGCCCAACAGTGTGAGGAGCGGAAGCAGAACGGCACAAGCTGCAATTGCGGGACGGCTTGAGGGGAAATGGAGGTCACTCCAATTCCCCTGCCGGAGGCTGCTCATCAGCTCAGCCAGCATTGTAAGTACCAGTCTGGGATTGTCAATGACGACCAAATTTCCGATTCACAACGTGAGTCTTGGGGGGGAGGGGGGGTTTGTGAAACCGCAGGGATTCGCTCTGCCTGACCCGAGAGAAATTGGTGTGCAATATTTATACTCATTTGAGCCCCCCGCCATCAATAACGACAACCTCAGGGGGGAAGCAGGCGAGCCGGCCTCGTGGGGACGGAGATAGACTCCCAACATTGACAGCACACACCATGGCAGCTGCAGCGCTGGCCGCTAACTAATGTCGTCCTGGCCTCGTCCGGCCCAGCCCCGCGGATATCTCGCCGGCGCCAGACCATTTCAGTTGGCGTTGGTGTGCAAATCAAGACCGGTCATGCAGACATTTGGCCTGCCAGTCGCTACCGAGTGCTGTGGTGTGAAGAACCCTTGCCTGGGTGCTGGCATGAGCCAGTGGATAAGCGGCGGCATGCTCAGGGGTTGTTCCGCGCGCAGCCCGTGGTTCGCTGGACGAGACGCCTCCCTGCACACCCATGCACGCAGCACACCTGGGCTGCAGCATGCAGAGCGAGGGGCCGCTGCGGCCCCCATCCGGCCCATTGCAGCTCCTGTTGTCTTCCGCGTGGCAAGCGACGGTTTCCAGACCTAAAATAACGTTACATAAACCCCGCAGAAAGTCCAGGCGTTGGCGCGGTGCTTTCGGTTCCTCCCGAGTCTCGAGCGACCCATCGTCGCACCCCAGTCCTTGTCTTCTGGACGTCCACGATGGCCGACAACGACGGGCAGCCCGAGCAGAAATCTCCCAAGGCCCAAGAATCTGCGAGCGCACAAACAGGAATCCTCCCGCCCCAGCATTGGACGGCTCACATCTCACATGCTGCGTACGAGGCGGGCACCGCCGGCGGCGCCAGCGCCGGTGCCGACGATGACGACGACCGAGACTCGGCACTTGGCGATGACGATGCCTCCTCCACCGCTTCTCTGACCTCTTCCATCCTCAGATACAGGACCATCCACGGCCGGACATTCCACAGTGAGAGAGGCAATGCGCAATACTGGTACGCCACTCCGACGTGTAAACGGCATGCCGGCTTGCACAGTGCGCCTTTGCCTGACGAAGAATGTGCAGGGGTTCCAATGACGAGCGACAAAACGAAGCGCAGGACATCAAGCAAGTCAGCCCTCCGGTCCGGCGCTTGCCGCCCTTGCGCGGAGAGAGCAGATCGCTAACACCCGGTCTCAGCCACCACGCCTTGACGCTGGCCATTGACGGCAAACTCTACCTGAGCCCTCTTCAGCGGGACAAGATCAAGGTCTCTCTGTTGCCCTCTGATCGGACGGTCCCGGGTGTTGACATGTTTTGCAGCATGCGCTTGACGTAGGAACGGGGACAGGTACGAGGCGGGATCACTGCTTCGGATTCCCACATCACACACACTGGAGCTAACATGGAAATAATGCAAACAGGTATCTGGGCCATGTACGAAAGCCGTTAATCCCTCCGAACCCATTGCGCAACGGCCGCGCCGGCCACTGACACTTTCGTCAAGTGATTTTGCAGAGGAATTCCCCGACGCTGAAGTCATCGGCACCGACATCTCACCCATCCAATCCGTCTGGGTCCCTCCAAACGTCAAATTGTAGGCCGTGTACCTTTACATACCACCTCCACTATGGCACAGCCCGGGCTCACACAGCAGGCAGCGAGATCGAAGACTGCACGCAGTCCTGGACCTTCCCGCTCGCCCACTTTGACTACATCCACATGCGCTGGCTGGTGGGCAGCATCGACGACTGGTACCGGCTCTTCCAGCAGTCCTTTGACGCCCTGGCGCCGGGGGGCTGGCTCGAGAGCTACGAGATGTCGACCATGTGGCACAGCGACGACGGCAGCGTCACCGAGCACACCGCCCTGGGCCAGTGGGGCAAGATCTACATCGAGGGCGGCCGCCAGTCCGGCCGGACCTTCACCGTCCTCGACGACGAGCTGCAGCGCAAGGCGATGGAGGCCGCGGGGTTTGTGGATATCCAGGAGCGGAATATCAAGGTACGTTTGGGGTTGTGTCGAGTCTCACCTCTCTGTGATGTTAACGGCTCCGGGGGGCTAACACTGATGGCAGCAACCGATCGGGCGCTGGCCCCGGGACCCGCGGCTCAAGGAGATCGGCGAGTTCACCCAGCTCACGCTGGAGCAGGATGCCGAGGGCTATCTGCTGTTCATTGCCAACACGCTCGGCTGGACGAGGGAACAGATCATGGTGTATCTTGCCATCTTCAAACGGGAGGTGCGGTCTGGCCTGTATCAGCCGTATTACAGACAAAAGGTGGTGTGGGGGAGAAAGCCCGAGTAAGCCTCGGCGGTAGGGGAGAAGCTTGATATCGATGCGTTCGCAGCTCAGGGCTGCGTTGGACACGATGGCTTTGACAGCGAACTCGGTGAATGTTATGTGTTGCGGTTGTCTTTGGGTTACTTTTCGAGCCCTGGGGCTGGCGGCTGACTAGAGGTTGCTCTAATTCTGGGAGGTAGATCAAGGGGAGTTGGACAACTTGTGGAGGGAAGTGTTCAATGTCATGCCACGCTCAACACACAACATTGTTCTCTCCAACCGCTCTTCGTGTCAGAGTCGGAGTGTACATGCAACAATAGGGGGAAGGACACGGGCACCGTATGGGCCTGAACAATTCCGGTACATATTCCCAACCAGATCTTAGTCCAGGGGCAACCCAAGCCGCATGGTGCGGGCGGAGGGAGATCCGACGAGTTAAATGGTAGTCTCGAGGGAGGAGAAGCTGGGCATCCAACTTTGCTTGAACAGGTGTCCGTGATGCGTATGTACCACGACCACTACAGCATCTCCGAGCTCCGAGCAGGCGTCCGCTTGCCACTGGAGTTCTCGACACCTGAATCCCGTTGGCCACGTCAGCTTTGGCAGTAGTTGTCAGGTAGCTGCAAACTCCAGGCTGGATACTTGAGGTAGCAAGACAAGGTCTTCCCGCCAACTTCTTGGCGACAGCGACGTCGAGGTTGCCGAAAAGGGACCGGACAACTTGGCGTTATGGGCTCATTGGCTCAACCAGTTCCAGCCGGCGCACAGCGTACATGCCCCTTGACGCACGGCTGCGTCCCGGGCTATCTGGTAGGTTGGAACAGCCAACATCACTTCAGCTTGGGAGTCGGCGGCTTGTCTCGCCCGCCTTGGCCCTTGGCAGCAGAAGCCCAAACATGGAAAAGTCGGTGTTCGCGGCCCTAGGGAAGAGCTGAAAAACCCATTGATGCTCCTGTTTCTTCTGCGGACTATCGTCATGTGGCTGAGTTTGACGAGCTGACCTTGAAGCCTCGGGGGCAAGAGGGGGGAATCTTCCCGAGCAGAGCATCAAAAGGACCAAGCTGAGGCTTCTACAGACATTTCCGGTTTCTTGCCTGAGGTGCCTTTCCAAGTCTACTTCCGCAATACCAGCTATCGCAAATCCACTGCCGCCAATCTTGCCATGCTATCCAATCCGCAGCCCTTCATCGGCGTCTGGCGGAATGAGTTGAACGGAGACTGGACTCTAACGCTCAGCGAGAGCAATGCTGGTTTTCTTGCCGCCGCGCTCGTTATTTTCGTCGGCATCGTCGCCAGTCAGGCGTGGAGGATTCTCAGTTTCTCGCTCCACCAGCTTCGTGCCGCCTCGAGCCATGACCGGGATGTCTACCACCAACAACTACAAGCCGTCCTTTGCAACAGCAGCAGCCATTCCCATGCGGCGTTGTTGACGATGCGGGTCACGCTAGGCTGGCGTCGCCACTTGAGCATCGCTTCTCTGCTCAAGCGTTCTCTGCCAGTGCTGTCCGTGTCCTTGGTCTCTCTGGTTTTGTGGTCAGCAGCACAGCTCTTTGCGACGAGGATCTGGTCGTCGTCGAGCAACCAATTCTTGATTGGGAATATTGCCTGTGGCCATCACAACCGTACCTCCGACCGGTCCACAGGCCAACTTCAGGCGTCCTCCGGCGCGTGGTTGCGACACTGGAGAGCGCGTTTAGAAGCCGCATCCCTTTTTGAGAGCCAGTGCTACGCCTCTCAGGCCAACTCGTCGGACTGCCTCACCCTGCCTGCTCGCCGAATCGAATGGACCATGCAGGACACATCCTGCCCTTTCCAGGATCCCACGCTTTGCATCAAGACAAACAACGTCCCCATTCTCCTGGACACCGGATACATCAACTCTAATGCCCACCTCGGTATCAACGCTCCAACTCTCGAGTCAGTCGAATATCGCAAAACCGCGGCGTGTTCACCGATGCAAACAAACCGGCGGCAACTTTTCTTTGATTCAATCGAGTTTTTTTGTCAAGACAAAGCGACATGTGTGCCGGCACAAGTCGTTAATTGGGCTTACAATTACGGTCCTACGAAGAATTCAAGCGGCATGTTCGTCGCCAACGAGACGACGTTCGTCCTATCGGTATACCCTACGATGAGGGGCGAGCACAATGTAGTGTCAGTACTAAACTTCATACCAACAGCTTTGTAACTTGTCTACCTGAGTACCTGAGTACTCTACTGACTTGGGAGTGCTGCAGTGGCATCTCCTCACCTCGGTCCTGGCGGCCGCACCGAAATATTACCACTCGCTCTGATGTCCACGCCTCCATATTCTTTCGGACTGACGACCACATGTATTACGACCATCGCGTTGACGATCCTTGGTTTTACACCACTCGCGAGCCTCTAATAAAGGAAACAATAAACGATAATCCAGTTAATAGCTGGGTTCCATATGATCAATTTCTGGCGTCGATCCTAGGATGCATCGAAGAGCAGGAGCTTTGCAATCCTGGAAGCGGACGATGCCTGAAGTTTACGGAAGAGGCCAACTTTCCCGAGTTATTCACATCCCTAGGTTTTACGCGCGGCCAGATTGCATCTGCTCGACGGATAGTGAGCACTACGTTCCGCTACAGCCTCGGCTCTCTGATGCACATGATGCCTTCCGGAGACGCTCTCCTTGCCTCCAAAACGGTGGTGGATGGTTCACAAATTGCCCAGCTTCCTGTCACGCAGTGGAGGTCCGAGGTGGCTCGCTGGTTCTCCATCAGCCTCATCATCTTGCAGATGGGCCTCCTCGAAGGCGCCACGGGACCATTGGACCCAGAGATGAAGCCGTACTGGGTTCTCGACAAAGACCCGGACCTCATCACCAGCTGTCAGCGCCAACGGTTTGGTAATGCCGCCGACGCCCGAAACTTTAACCTCTCGGTTCTCATCGCTCTGTTGGTTGGCGGGTCAGTCATCATCACCCTGGGGTCCACCATCGACAAGCTTGTCGGATTCGCGCAGCGTCTCGTGCGGCCAACCGCTCGAGGCCGGTTTTACTGGGTGCTCGACAGCCTGTTCCAGCACCAGCGGCTCGCCTACGAGGCAGCCGGGGTGCGCCCCTGGCTCGACGCGGACACGGTTGTGCCCGTGGCGTACGGACAGGCGCCGGAAGCAAATCTGAGGGTCGTGTCACAGCCACGGCTTTTCCACCGCATGGATGCGGTGCATGGGGCGCCGTTTCTCAGCGACGCCAAAGACTTCGAGGGCGACAGTCAAGCGCTGGACCCTTACTGTATTGTCAGTGAGATAGACCCCGAGGCTCGACGCTGACGATCGGTATGCCGAGATGTTGATTGCCCCCCACATCGGGGTTTGCTGGAAGTTATGGATTTCTCAAGTTTTGTCGAGGAGGCCTTGTTGATTCTGTGTCGTGTTTTGCGACGGCTCTTTTGAAGTTGATATTCTTTCCGAATCTCACCTGGCAATGTCACCAACTTCTTCGCCCCAACTTCAAACGGAGCGACTGACGTTGGAGGCTTTTGCGAGGGAGTCGAGGGGATTTCATTCATTTCTTGGCCGCGATGCCGCCGTCAAATCTGTCAACATGACTTCAATCTCGAAGTTTCTCAGTGGTCTGGTGCAGGGGTTAGACCACGGGACATGTTCGCTCTCTCTGAATCCAGCACTTACTGTTTGTCTTACGGTTCATAGATTAGAACAAAATATGTCCCCAACTAAACTCTTTATTGCCTGAGAATCTGGTATGATCGTGAAGGACGGTGACCCTGTGATTGGTTGGAGATGACCCTCTGGTATTAGCATCCTTTAGTGATTCCAGTTGTCAATGGCGATGACAAGACAACAGCGTTGTCAGCAACCCACCGTCTTCTTGATGCGCCCGATCAGCTGTTGTGGCACCAGGATGCCATATCCAGCAGTGAGTGTTGCAAGGCATCTCACTCAACATGCTGGCAACAGTTAAAGTGCGACAATCAGCAACATCAAACCGTCACACAGCTGGTTGGCAAACTGAAGATTGCAGGGGCATCGATGAAACGTGGTGCTACACGACCACAGCAAACTCGGACATCACTGTCTCTCAGCTAATTGTCGGCGGAGAGACTGAGTTGATAATGTGACTCTTGGGTGTTTAGGTGTCCAAAACACCTTTCCCGGGGTCTGCTTGGTGGCGATGTAGCCATCGAGGCATGCCAGGTTTGGCCTGGGCATCCTGGAGGAAGGAGCGCAACTGTGATGGTTTCCGCCTTGCCGGCCGATGCCTCAGACTGGGTCACAACTCGAGCTCGCCCGCGCTAGACGAGCAGCGGGAAGGCACGACTGAGACGGCAGAAGACTTTTCACCAGCAAGCTGAGTTTGGCCACTTCGTCATACCAATTTCTCTGCAACATCACACAACCAAGTACTGGCAGGCACTTCCATTCGTTTCCTCCCATCTCGATATTTCCGATCACAATCCCACCCCCGAGTGACACCCATCATCTCGCACGCAAAACCAATCTTCCTCTTGTTCCAGTCCCGACCATCACTTCTTCCCAGTCCCAACACACCGCCATCGCTCTCGAGTCACCATTTGACAAGGACGAAGCCCAAAAGTCGACCACTGCTCTCACCCGCCTGGTAAGTGCCATTTGCTAGATTCAAAAGTTGGAGTTCGACTTTCCCGACCTATTTCGGCAACCCGTCCTTCCAGAGTCTTGCCTGGTGAGAGCGATCGCGTCCAGTCGATTCCAAGAGTCGCGGCCCGAAGTTGCTTGCCACAGCCTGCCCGCAGACGCTTCTCGGTTCTAGAAGCCGAATCTCGCTAACTATGACTTGACCAGATCAACTGGAATCCATAGATCGAGTCCACACGATGTTTTTCAAGAGTGTTCTTGTTCTGGCCACTGCCGCCTTCGGTCTTGCCACCGCGGCCGGTAATGGCAAAGCCGACCTTCAAGAGCGCGCTATTCTCGCCGCGCTTGACATGATGGACAACTCTGTCACCACCATCACGATGGCGATAACCACAGCCACGACCACGACCACGGTTTCCGTTTCTGGCGCCTGCGCCACAGTCACTGAGAGCTCTGGCAGCACCAGCACCAGCTCCTCCGGCTCGCTGACCACCGAGACCACCACCTCGACGAACACCGCCACTTCGACCCTCACCGGTACTGTCACATCGACCTTTGTCGGCAGCTCGTCCGTGACCACGGCGGTCCCCATCGTCCCGAGCAGTGCCCTGACCTCGTCGGCTGTCACTTCCTCGACCGCAACCCGCTCTCACATTACCACCACCGTGGTGTCCTCCTCGGCTACCTCGGCCACTGTCACGCCGACTAGCGCCGTCAATGGCGCAGCCAACAACAAGGGCAACATGATTGGCGGCCTTGTCGCGGGCGGCGCTGTGGCTCTGGCCATGGCCATGGCTTAACTCCAGTCTTCGGTTTCCAAAGGTGCCAAGATCTCAGGAAGCTCAACAAGGAAGTTTGCAAGCCTTTCAACATGGTTTGTGTTCTTCTGGGCTCTTCCTATGAGTTGTGATTTGGCGGGCTTTGGGTCGATGAGGTGGAGGCAGAACTAGGGGAGCAGAGATTATGGACAGCCGGAGAGCTTTGCTATGTTGTTTCATATCACCTTGTGGTGCCATGGAGTTAGAGAGAGGTTGCTCGTGAGCTGTTACGTAGGGAGGCGGTAATACGGGGACAGTTTTACGTGGCCACCACCATTCTATTTCTTCTCTTTCTCATCAGATAGGGACGTAATGAACAGCCGGTGTCAACCCGTCTCCTCAGTCTTGTTCTCGATCGTGACATCTTGTGCAATCACTGGATCTGAGTTCTTAACCTTCAACCACCATTATTCTTGGCTACAAACACAAATTTGAAACGTACAGATATTGGTTTCGTGTCCAAACCACAGGCCCATTACTCCACCAAACCCCCTCACAACAACAGATCCTGGTTATTCCCCACCGCCGCCGTCTGGTACACGCCCTGCGGCGCGTACTGGTTGACCACGTACCCCTGCCCCTCGCCGGCGTTCCCGCCGAAGCTGTCGCCGTGCTCCTGGATCTGCATGCCGCGCATCTGCGAGGAGAAGTAGGCGTCGGCGTCGCTGACGGCCTGGGCGAGGTTGCCGTTGCCGTCGCGCGGCTGGCCGCGGTCGGTGCGGGGGTCGAAGTCGGCGGCCTGCCCGCCCATGCCGAGCTGGCTGAGGGACTTGTTGGCGTCGGAGCGGAGGGAGGACGGCGCGGGGACCTCCTGGCGCTGGAGGGCGGGGGAGTCCTGCAGGCGGCGCGGCCGGGCGTTGCGGAAGACGGTCTGCACGGGCTTGAGGTAGACGGTCGCGAGCGTGCCGACGTTGAGGCACATCTCCTCGAGCGTGGCCGGGTCGAGGCGCTCCGACTCGGCCGTGATGGCGGGCTTCTCGCCCATGACGATGCGCTTAGCCGCCTCGATGTCGGTCGACAGCAGGCGCCAGTACATGTAGGCCCGGTCGCGGAGGTCCGGGTTGTCCGTCTCCTCAGTGGCCCACTTGAGGACCTTGGGCACGAGCTCCTGGCCCTTGGTGGGGCGCTGGATGAAGAGCTTGACGGTGGCGGTCAGGAGGGCGAGCTGCACCTCGACGGGCTCTTCGGCGAAGGAGAAGAGGAAGTCCTCGAGGAGCGCGTCCGAGTTCTCGATGCGGCTGGCGTACTGGCCGATGACCCACACCATGGCGGCCTTGGCCTCGGGCTCGTCGAGCGAGTCGAGGTGCTCGCAGAGCGTGCCGATGATGCTCTCGTACTGGTTGGGGTACTTGCGGAAGATGTTGCGGATCACCACCGTCGCCTCCTGCACAATGTACGTGACCTTGGTGGCGACGAGCTCCAGCAAGAGATTGATGCAGCGCCGCGAGGCGGGCTCGATCTTGATGGCCAGCTTGCCAATGGCGCGGACGGCTTTCCGCACAAAGTGGACGTCGATCTCGGTCGCATACTCACGGAGCTCGGTCAGGACCTCGTCAATGTTCTTCTCGTTGGCGAGCATGAAGATGAGCTCGAGCTTGGTGACCTTGACGTAGATTGGGTCGTTGTACTTGCAGAAGAATACCCGGATGTCGTTACGCAGCACGTCTGGCCGGCGCTGGAGAATGAGCAGGGCATTCCGGAGCGCGAGGTACTGAACCTCGGGCCCCTTGGCGAGTAGGGTGACTAGTGGTGGCGACAGTTTCCGGCAGAGAGCGGATATCTGCTTTTGGTCGGAGATGTAGTTCATGAGGTAGAGGACCACCCTGATGCAGGTGAGCACGACGGCCGAGTTGGAGTGGGAAAGCCGGGGCGCGATGCGCTCGGCAAGGAGCGCGGCTTCCCCACATTCTTGTGGCACGTAGGACATGAGGGCCTCAAGGATATATGTCTGACCCCATCTGCTGTGCGTCAGCACGTTGGCCGCGAAGACAAGAGAACAACAACAACAACAACAACACGTACTCGGAGCAGTCAGGGAGAATGGCCACCATCTTTGACGCATTGCCGTAGTCGATGGTGAGCTTGATGGCGTCACTCCGTTCCCAGATATCCATCAGGCCAGCCAGGGCACTCGCCACGACGGTGGGGTTGTCGTCCCTCAAGAGGCCGTTTAACCTGTCGATAAGATCGGACTTCTCCACCATGTGCTTGTCGTGATCGTACAGCTTGGCGACGCAGTAGGCGGCTGTCTTGCGCACGTACGGGTCCGGGTCGCGAAGGAGGTGCTTGACGATGGGCACGGTCGCCTCGACAAACTCTCGTACGTGGATGTAAGACATGGTGCGCAGCGCGAGGGCCCGCACAAGGGGGTTGGGGTCTTCCATGTCCTGGACACAATGAGCAGGCGCACAAGAGACAAGGAGGGCAGCAGCGGGTACTGACATGTTGCAGCACCGGAATCGCTTTTACAGAGACATCGGGTCGCATCCTCGCGTAGTTGACGAGGAAGAGAAAGCACCTGGAGAGGGGCTGTCAGCACCTGCACCGCGTACGGCTGTTGCTGGGGCCCAACGGTCTCACATCTTCTTGATCTCGAGGTTCGGGATGGTCATGCAGCCGACAATGTCTGGGAACAGGGCGACCATATCGTTGTTGCTCATGGTCATGTTGGCGACAATCTTCTTGAGGGCGATCTTCTTGGTGGTGTAGTGCTTGTCCTTCTTGCCGCCGCTATTCAACTCGAAGCGCAGCTCGGCGACTTTGCCCTGTGGCCCTCGCATTGGTGAGTGGACGGACGGGGGAATGTATGCCAGGAACATGCTCATGATGGCGGACGGGATCTGGGGGAAAGCTCATGGTGTCCGAGAAACGGAGCAAAGCGCTGCCGAGCACGAGGCAGACAGGGCAGAGAAGGGGAAGGGGAAGGGGAAGGGAGAGAGAAGGGACAAGGAGCGTATGGAGGTGTTGGAATGGTGCTGTTCAGGGAAGAGCAGCAGATAAGGTTGGCGGAAGTCAGGGAGGGGAGCAAAGGCAGGTGACCGTCGCCAAGCGAGTGTGTGAGGGGCTGGGCAGGCGAGGCGAGACACTGAAAGCTAGACTGGCCGCGGGGACTGAGAGGTGTGTGTCTCCCCCGCAATCCCCACGGACAGCCAAGCCAAGCTGGGAAGTGAAGCAGAGAGTGGGCGAGTGGGCTGAGTGGGCTTACCCGAGCGAACAGCTTCGAGTCCCCTCCTCCTTGTGCGCTCGCCATGTTTTCGTGCCTGCTTCCGCCGAAGCTACTGCTGTGTGCTGTGTGATGTTGTGGGAGGCCGGGGCCTGCAGGTCGGCGGGGTGCCCGGGGGCGCCGGGGGCACGGTCGGGTGCGGCGTGTCGGGGTCGGAGACTGGGTTGGGCGGGGCGGACCCTCACACCGGGGACTGCACGACTGTCTGTGTTCGGGACACGGGTCGGGCTGGCTTGCTGGTCAAGTCGCTAGCTTATCTCGAAGTCGCATGCAGCTTCGATGCAGGGTGTCTGCGTTGGACAGTGGGGTGTGTGTCGGTCCCTGTCCTGTCTGTCGTGCGATTTGCTCTCGAGGGTTCGTCAAGTTATCGGGCGTCGATGTCCTCGGAGGGTCGCAATCAATGTCGCTTCGCGTTGATGGTTTCTGCCTGCGTCAATGGCTGGACAAGCAAGTGAGCGCACCGGTTGACGTTGACGGACTTCAAAGCCTCGACGACAGGGAAGACCCGGGAATTTGATGATCACGACCCCAGCGTGGATCTGCCCCCTGAAAAGCGCACCAATTCAGCATGGCGGCGCCTGGTGGAGAACCTGGGAGCCACAGCCGGCCTCGAGCAGGCCCACTGAAGGCGGGAGCAAGCGGGCTGCCAAGCTGCGCTAAGCTTGTGGCGGGGAGCTCGGACGCCATTCAAACTTGACATCACTGGCTGCTGTGCGCCCTGCTGCTCCAGCGCAGCTTCGACTTCATCGCGTCGCTCAACCCGCCCTCCCCGCCAACGCCGAAGGACCGCGTCGCACAATGTCCGCCGTCGCAACATCACCGCCGATGCCCACATGGGCAGTACAGCTCAAGAACCCGCCAGCGCACAAGTCCAAGCAGGCCGGCATCCCCGATCCCCCGGGATACCCCTCGTCGCAGTCGACCAGCTCCAAGGTACGGAGCTCTGCCGCCCATCGCAGCCGACACCTGTCCATCAACCCATCAACCCGTCGCTAACGGAGTCGCTCGCAGAAGAAAGATGCCAAGGATAGCAAAGCCGCCCAGCGGCAGGCCCCGACGCCCGACGAGATGGACACGCTGAAGGTGAAGAAGGCCTGGGAGGTCGCCCTCGGCCCCATCAAGAGCCTGCCCATGACCGGCATCATGATGTACATGTCGGGCAACTCGCTGCAGATCTTCAGCATCATGATGGTCTTTATGGCCTTCAAGAATCCCATCATGGGCATCCTCGGCACCAACCAGGCCTTTGAGCGCTTCGAGACGGACACCAACAGGGCCAAGATCCTGCAGGTCAAGCTGGCATATGTCGCCATGCAGCTGGTTGCGCTGGCCCTGGGGATATGGAAGGTCAATGGGATGGGTCTATTGCCGTGAGTATGCGACAACCCTTCTTGATAACTGGTGGCTGACAAGAAGGCACAGGACGACGCGGTCAGACTGGCTTGCCTGGGAAGCGCAGCGCGAGGCTGTGGAACACGCAGTTCCGGCGTTATAGACACGCCGTCTTGTCAAGAAGACGATACCACATGTTGGATACGCAATCTGCTCTCTTCTGCTTGTGGGACCCATGACTCGACAAGGTCGGAGAGCTGAGAGATCTGCCGATGAAAGAATCACCCGATGCACACCCACAGCCGGGCCCACACCGAGGACGCAGGATTGGGGGCCGAGGCGGGTGCCGGCCACAGTTTCGTTCCGCGTCGCGATGCCGCCTGGCACGCATTTATTTTTGCAAACTTGCCTTCCTTCCGGCAGAGGGTTGTGTCCGGCATATTGCCGGTTACCCGTTGGTTCGAGCAAGACTCCACAGAGCGCCACTGAAATACAACAGCGATTCGATAGCCTCGTTATCTGCGTGACTCAAACTTCAAACGAACCCGAAGCGGTTTGGCCTCGCTGGTTGGTACCATGGTATGCATGGTTCTTGTGCTCTTGGCCTCCTGCCATTTCCGCCGGGTTTGTATGTGTTGACGGATTCCGCCGATCATTCAAACCGCCTCTTCAGCCTGGCAGCTGCATGCTCTGTTGTTGTTTCTCGGCACTGGTTCGCGTCCTACTTGATCCTTCAGGATCCTGCACAGCCTTGGCGGCTCAGGTCCGGTTCGTGCGACACTGCTGCGATCAAGACCGTTGAGTAGGGTCCGCCAACAACCCGCGACTCATCTGTAAGGGGCTAGTTAACGGCAAGGATCAAGCCATCTGGGCCCCTGCTTGCACAACCTTCGTGGGGCACGGTTGATCCCCCCAGACGACACCATTGGGCGAGACAAGCAGATTGAATGCCGACCAGGCCCAAGGGGACAAGGCAGCAGCTTGGGATGGGAAGGGATTTTTCCCATGTGTGGTGGAAGCCTTAAAACGGGCGCTCCCATGTGACGGTGCCTGAGAGCAGAATCTGTTTTGTCGTTATATCACACCCTTAAAACCCCCCAGACATCCTAGAGCTGGTTTAGTCTCGCCATCATAAACATCTATCGTCCTTGACTATTCCCTTACTCAAACACTGATCTCGAACCTCACGATGCATCGAGCAATCCCCCTGGGCCTCCGGGTCGTCCAAGTTCGCGCTCGCCTCCCCCCTTTTTTCCAGCCATCGGCTAACATTCCCATCCAGCTCCTCACTGCCCTCACGATCCTGGCTCTTGCGGTTGTCATGATCAAGAACCAAGTCTACGGCTCCTCGCCCGTCACTACCCGCTACAGCACCTTTACTGGGGGCTTCGGCATGATTGTCAGCGGCGTCGGCCTCCTCTCGCTCTTTGTGACCTTTATCCCGGCGATCGTGCCCATTGCTCTCGACACCCTCGCCGGCTTTCTGTTCTTGGGCGGTGGTATCGTATGTTGCCCCTTTCTTTCTTTTTGTCCTCCCCCCTGTTCCTTCCTCCCTTCACCTCTCGTCTCTTTCTCACACTTGATCAAGTCTCTTCCTCACGCCTTATTCACGCCCCACAAATCCCCTTGTCCCTCCCCCTCCGTCTCCCCACCCATCAAAAACACACCCCCAAGACTAACATTTCCCTCCCACACCAACAGGCCTGGGCCTACGGCCTCCGCCAGACCGCCAACTGCAGCGCCGGCGACGCGATGCTGTACAACGACCTGCTCAACCAGGGCAGCCAGCAGTTCAAGGACGGCGTCGGCTACGGCGTCGCGCACCCCGGCGACAGCGAGTGGGACCTCTTCCACCGGCTGCGCGGCAACTGCCAGCGCGCCCAGGCCGACGAGATCCTGCAGTTCATCTCGTTTGGCATCGCCGCCGGCCTGGTCGCGCTGGGATACCTGGGCATGAAGAAGGGGTGGGGCGGGAGGACGGGTGCCGGCGCGTATGTCGCTTAAACAGGCGGACGAGGAAATGAAAATAATGGTGGAGGGTTGAGAAGGATGATCAAGGGACACGCAGCTTACACTCGAGACACAAACGTAATAACTAAAGAGAAACACGGCTTTAATTCAGGGTATCCTACATGGTCCAAACAAACTATCCCGATCGAAACCACCATCATTTCGTCTCCATCATCGTCATCCGCCATTTTCTCATGACATTTCCCATAAACATCATCCCCACAAACAGCCTCCCAACAGCACATCATGCCAACATCGCTCGCATCTAAACCAACAAATAACCCGGCAAATAGAACCCCAACAAACAAAGAAATCCGAACTTTATACCTACCGCCGCACGCTGCTCGCAACACTGCTCATAGTATCGCTGATCTTGCTCCCCCACCCACCAACCCACTTGGGCATCTTGAGCGTCATCCTCACCCGCCCCTCGACCACCATGTTCACTAGCGCGATGATGGCATACGCGGTGCTCCCCAGCCCTCTAAACACGGCCAAGCCGGCCACCGACCAGAGGATGAACCGGAGGTAGAAGTTATCGCCGATGGAGCTGCCGCCGTACGCCTCGCTGACCGCCATGGCGAGCGTGGCGTTGGCCACCAGCCACGTCACGACCATGTACGTGCGCACGCTCTTGTAGTAGTCCTGCTGCATCTGCTCCTCTGACACGCCGGGCGAGGGGACCTCGACGCGGTCGCGCAGGTTGCGCAGCGCCTCGTCGTATCCGGAGTCGATGTCGAGCTGCTCCGAGGGCATCTCGAGCTCCACGGTGCTGCCCTTGCCGATGGCGCCGCCGAGGTCCGTCTTCATGACATTATCGCCCTTGGTGCCCCAGGTGACGTCGTGCGTGTTGCAGAAGGCGTAGATCTGGAGCGTGCAGATGTAGCTGGGCAGCAGGATGAGGTACTGCAGGAGCGAGGTGAACATGTGCCAGGGGTCGAGATAGAGGAAGGACATGAAGAAGTAGAGGCCAAACGTGGAGACGGTCGAGACGATGACATTTGTAAAAACGTTGTTGCCCATGGTCAGCGCCGAGCCGTCTTCGTTACCCTGCTTGAACTGCCGGACCACGACGTAGATGCAGGCAAACAGGGTGTAGGCCATGATGACGCCGTAGATGATCATAGAGGCCAGGTACATCTTTTTGGCGCCCTGCGGACGGTTGCCAAGCGAGAGGATGAACTGGGTCGAGATGAGGAGGACGCAGACGTAGCGCAGGATGGTGAAGATGTACTTGGCCGCGCCTCCGCCGAACGGGTCGACCTTCGGGTCAGCGAGACCACCGGCAATGAAGTAAAAGGTCAGGTAGAAGTTGGCGAGCGAGAGGTACGTGAAAATCAGCTGAATAAACTGATACACAAACTCAACGTGCAACAAGATCTTTCGAGCGATGGTGTGGTCAGTCAGCCAGATCTGCTTGAAGTGGACCAGCGAGTAGACGGCCGCGAAGAAGGCACCGTTGAGCCAACGGCGGCGCTGCGAGACGAACTCAGGAACAGTATCTATGAACTGTCAGAAATGTGAGCCCAGTCAAGAAGGAGACAGACTTACCAGGCACATCAGTCTCACCAGTGCATCCCCTGACATACTTCAACACCCATCTCTCTCCACGTTTAGCCACCAGCTCCCAGCAGAGGATACGGTCCTCGGCCAAGTACATGTTTGCCGTAAACACGTCGGCATGCTGGCCGTGCAGCGTCTCGCCCTTGAAATACTGGCTGAGCGGGCCGTGGCCGGTCTCGTCGTTCTGCAGGGCATGGTAGCGGTACGCACT
Source organism: Staphylotrichum longicolle (assembly GCA_019096155.1). NCBI lineage: Eukaryota > Fungi > Ascomycota > Sordariomycetes > Sordariales > Chaetomiaceae > Staphylotrichum > Staphylotrichum longicolle. Next base: position 122,375 of record JAHCVI010000003.1, read on the forward strand.
GAGAGCGCCGGGCAAACCGGTGATGTACCCAAACACACTCTCGAGCGGCTTGTCGAGGATGTTTGACAGCTTGTACTCAAAATTCTGCGAGGCCACTAGGGGATTCAGGAGGTTCTTCCCCCAGCGTCCCTTCATTGCCACAATCTCTCCACAGGCGCCGGCGACGTTGGAGTCCGTGTCGAAAGCCTTCCACAGATGGTACAGCGCGGTGCCGGCGGGCCGCGTGCCGACGTCGAGCAGAATGCACACATTTGGGTTGAGCGCCTTGCCGAAAGCGTTGAAGAACCAACGGTGCGAGTTGAGCTTCTTCTGGTTCTTCTCCTTGAGACAGAAGATCATCTGGCAGGGCACGATGCCCTTTTCGGCGCCCTTGAACTTGAGGTCCGAGTCGAGCGACACCTGCGTCGTGTATTCGTACACGTGTGCCTGCACGGCCTTCTGGTTGACGTAGTTCTTGGCGATACCGTGCTGGTAGACGCCCATGGCGGCGAGCGCGTCGAGCGTGCGCGGGTGGATCTTTTCGCGGCCGTCCGACACGATGCAGACGACAATCTTCTGCCACCCAAACTCTCCCCACGTCCGAGACCGGTTGCGGCTGCAGAAATGGCTGATGTTCTTCATGACGGCGTGCATGGTACGCGTGAAGCCGTACTCGTCCTCGTTGTACATGGTGATGCAGATGAACAGCTCCGTCTCGCGTGCGGTCCTCCCGATGTTCTGGCGCAACTTGTACCCTCTGTCGACAAAGTCGTCCGGATCGCACGTCACGGCTGTGTAGCGCATGTGGGTAAACTCGATCTCGTCTCGACGCGGCAGGAAGCTGTACAGAATGGTCGGGATTTTGCACTCGAGAACGAGCTCGCCATTGATCAGCTGCACCTCCCTCCTGCTCATCTGCGGCGCGCGGACTCCGCGCCGTTCTTGCCTGCCCTCGGGCGCAGGGCCGTACCGGTCCGTCTTCTCGTCCCACGAGTCGTCGGTGGCATCCTCGCTCAACGTGGCTTGCGACTGGGCGTACGATTCCCGGCGATGTCGGCCGCCACCAAGATCGGACTCGGGCGCAAACACATCGTCGGTGTCCTCGGCCAGCGGAATGCTCACGGTAACATCGTCGGCAAAAGAGTGAGTTGAGCCTCGGTTGCCTCCCGAGAAGAGTGGCGCAGGGGGCAGCGGCCGTCTAGGGCTGCCACCGTACGTGGATGCGGGCGTGCCGGGCCGAGGACTGCCGTTGAGGTCTGCTGGCTCGTACCTAGTGCTGATAGGCGGCGGGCGGGTGTACTCTGAAGAGGCGCGCGACGGAGTCCAGGGCCGAGTTGGCGATGCGCCGTCCGTGGCTGGGTTGTAGGAGCTGAAGGAGGGCTCCGGGGGCGGCATGCGCGGCGGATCGAGAATGGACTGGCGCGAATCGATGGACGGCTCATAGTGACGTCGGGTTCGGCTCCTGAGTTGGTCTTGTTGTGAGCTTATGCTTAACTTTGGGCTGAGGTGTGCCTCTTTTGGAGACTTTGGGGACTCAGACTCGCATCGAGCTTGGAACCGTCCATTCTTCCTGGGGGACGGGCCCTCTGGAAGCACGGGCAAGCCCTCTGCGGCAGCCTCCACGGGAGGTAGCTCCGTCATCTTCTTCTTCTTTTGCAGCCTCACTGTCGAGCGCCTGCTGGGAGATGGCGGCATGGCTCCCTCCACGTTCAGCCGCGTGCCCGTGGGAGCTGGGGCGCTGGCTGAAGCGGTGTTCTTGTTCCTGCCTAACATTGATCTCTCCGGGCGCAATCTGAGAGCAGGAGGAATCTCTGGTGTTGCGCACGCGCGAGACAGATGTAGTTGGGGGAGTGACTGGACGGGGCGGAGGGACAGAGGGAGAGGGAGAGGAATCTGTGGTAAGACATACGGCCGCGGATCATATGGCTCCTCCATCGAGGTCAACAAGCGCACGGCAGCACTATGGCTCGGCGTGCCAGTGGGCGTCGAGTCGTCCATGTCGGCATACGAGGGCAGGGTGTACTCGGGCGGCGGCCGGGAGGGCGAGTGTCGGCCGTCCATGATGGCTGCTGCTTGTGGCGGCGAGGCCGCAGGCGGGAGAAATGCACCGAAAGTGCTCCGCAGGTCGGTTCGTATCCGAAACCAGGGACGCGAGAGATTAACGTTATTGCGATGGTCGCAGGCGGCGTCTGCAAGCTGGAAGGGCGCGCAAGGGAGAGAGGAATGCGCAGCCCAGAATCAAAGCGTCGCGCACAACCCGAAACCTCCAAGTCGTCGTGGCGGGCAAATGGAGAAACAACGCTAAAAAGCGCCCTGGGATGGGACTCGAAGGTATCGTGGAGCACAGATCAACGAAGTGGAAATGCGATTGCCCTCCAAAGGCCGGGCGCTGGAGGGGTTCTTTCCTTTGGAGTGTTTAGGTCCCTCGTTGCAGCGGCGTTGCCCGGGCAACCACTTCCCTCGCGCAAGGCACCTGAGACCCTTGCTGCAGGCACGCTGCCTGGCTCGCTTGGCTCAGCCAAGGCAGCCAAGGCAGCCAAACCAATCCGCCGATCCGTGGCGCACAATTGATCCATCTCTTGTCGCAGCGCCAAACATCGATATCTGGAACAAATTCGATGCACAACCCACAGCATGGGCTGGTCTCATTGACACGGTTGCATCGACATTTGCACAACGGACGAGTACGCGCGCAGCAAGCGGTAGAACAATAACAGTGATATTTAGAAGTTGAGTTTTTCGACGCCCAAAACATGATAAATGCGACAGATAGTGAAATGCAGTGCTCTCGAGATGCATGCGCCCGCCCCGCAAATTAAAAGCTACACAAACTCCCGTTTATCCCTCCGACCCTCTTCACTCCTCGTCCGACTCCTCCTCGGCAACCTGCAGCAATACGAGTTAGCAAAGACGCTCCACAAACACTGGACTGGACTCAATCGGTTAGACTCACCCCTCGTGGTCCCGGCCCTCCTTGGTCGCCTTGATGACACCGGCGCGGATGGTCCAGTCGCCGAACCGCTCGCCCTCGTTGCGCTCGGCCGCGTACCGCTTGAGCAGGCCCTTCATGATCTCGAGGATCTCGTCCTCCTTGATGCTCGACCGGTACAGCTTGTTCAGGCGCTGGCCGTGGTAGCCGCCGCCCAGGTACATGTTGTACGCGCCGTACGCCTTGCCGACAAAGGCCACCTCGGCCAGCCATGGCCGGGCGCACCCGTTGGGGCAGCCCGTCATGCGCATGACGATCGAGTCCTGGCGCAGGCCGTTCTCCTCGAGGCACGCCTCCAGCTTGGAGATGAGCACGGGCAGGTACCGCTCGCTCTCGGCCATGGCGAGGCCGCAGGTGGGGAAAGCGACGCAGGCCGACGAGCTGAGGCGGAGCGCCGAGAAGTGGAGGTTGTCGAGCTTGTACTCGGCCATGAGCTTCTTGAGGGCCGGCAGGTCCTCGTCGGCCACGTTGCTGAGGATCAGGTGCTGGTTGGGCGTGAGGCGGAACTCGCCCTTGTGCACCTTTGCGATCTCGCGCAGGCCCGTCTTCATGCGGAAGTCGGCCGTGTCCTCGATGCGGCCGTTCTCGATGAAGAAGGTGAAGTGGTTCATGCCGTGCTCGTCCTTGGTCCAGCCGAACGTGTCGACGTTGCTGTCGAAGTGGAACGGACGCGCCGGCTGGAACGTCTTGCCCCAGTACTCCTCGACCTTGGTGCGGAACACGTCGACGCCCAGGTCGTCGATCGTGTACTTGAGACGCGCGTGCTTGCGGTTCTTGCGGTCGCCAAAGTCGCGCTGCACCAGCATGACCTTCTCGCACGCGATGTGCACGTCCTCGGTCGAGACGAAGCCCAGCGTGCGCCCGATTTGCGGGTACGTCTTCTTGTTGTTGTGCGTGGCACCCATGCCGCCGCCCGCCGTGAGGTTGAAGCCCTCGAGCTTGCCGTCGCTGCCCTTGATGGCGATGAGGCCAATGTCGTGCGCGTAGACATCCACGTCGTTGTGTGGCGGGATGGCGATCGAGATCTTGAACTTGCGCGGGAGGTAGGTGGGACCGTAGAGGGGCTCAAAGTCCTGCACCGCGTCGCCGGCAACCTGCGTCTTCTTGTCGTCGTCGTCCGTGAGCCAGATCTCGTGGTACGCCGTGGTCGCCGGCAGCAGGTGGTCGCTGATCCGCTTGGAGCACTCGTACACCTCGCGGTGGTACTTGGACTGCGAAGGAAGCGGGCTGCACATGACGTTGCGGTTGACGTCGCCGCAGGCGGCGATGGTGGTCATGAGGGACCGGTTGATGGCCTGCATGGCAGGCTTGAGCTTGCCCTTGACGACGCCGTGGAACTGGAACGTCTGGCGGGTCGTGAGCTTCATGGTCTCGTTGCCGAGCTCGTTGCTGATGTCGTCCATCTGGATCCACTGCTTGGCAGTCGAGACACCACCGGGCAGCCTGCAACGGATCATGAAGGAGTAGGCCGGCTCCAAGCCCTGCGCCTTGCGCTCGTCGCGGAGATCACGGTCGTCCTGCATGTACGTGCCGTGGAACTTGGTCAGCTGCTGGTTGGCCGCCGAAATGGCGCCCGTCGATGTGTCCTTGAGCTCCTCGGCGATGGTGCCACGCAGGTAGTTGGACGCAATCTTGATGTCCTCGTTGGTGACCGGGGGCGGCTCATCCGGAAGGCCCTCGACGTTTGCCACGCCCAGGGCTTCCCAGAGCTTGGGCTCCCACTCCGAGTAACCAGTCTGGAATCCATCCGGATCTTGGTCATCACCAAGGCCGATGTCGGCCAGCCTCGTCGCACCGAAGTTCGCCAACACCCTGTCGAGGTCCTTGCCGGGCTTGTTGTAGTAGACCTTGTCCTCCTTCCTCGGCCAGTAGTGGCTGTCACCCAGCGCAAAGACGGAGAACTTGACAGAAGCCAGGTCGAGCTCGGTGTTGTCCTTGATGGCATCCCAGAAGGGCTTGCCGTTCTGCGGGAACTCGCCCTGTCCGGCCGTGGAGGTGAGAATGACAATGTTCTCCTCGTTCGGCAGGTCCTCGACGGGGTAGTCCTCCATGGCCATTACGGTCGTCTTGAGGCCGCGTGCCCTGCCCCTGGTGCCGAGCCGCTTCGCCAGAGACTGGGCGTTGCCGTTGTCCGAACCGAACAGGATGGTCAGGGGGGCACCAAAGAGACCCTCGAGCAGCTGGTTGTACGCATCCTTGGCTTGCCTCTTCTGTTGAGCGCGGATCTCAGTGCCGAAATCCTCAGAGAGGACGCCACCGAACTTGGGCTCGCTCCGCATCATCTGGGTAAGCCTGTTGTCCCTGTCCAGGAACTCCTTGAGCTCCTTCTTGATGCGCTCGGAATCAAGAGAGAAGTTGGGCTCGCCCTTCTGCTCGTTCTCCGGGTTCCACCTGTACAGAGGCCAGTAGCCGATATCGACGGCCTTCTTGGTCTCCTGGAGGACGGTCAAGGGCGAGTCCTGCTCGCCAAAGTAGGGGAGATAGGCAAGGACGATCGAGGGACCGTTAAACTTGTCCGCCTCGTCCATTGCCTGCAGGACCTGCGTGTACGAGCTGTAGACAGCCGTCGACGCAACATAGGCGTTGCCGAAGTTCATGGCGTAGAGGCCGATGTCCTTCTTCCTCCGGTTCGCATCGGCGGCGGCGCGCTCAGAGTAGGGAGTCGAGTCGATGATGAGCAGGTTGACGTTCTCGCCCGAGGCCAGGACGTGGTGCACGCCCGAGTTGCCGAGATCGTACGACCAGGCATCGGACCCGACGAGCCACAGCGACTGCTTGCGGAAGAAGTGCTTGCTCTCCAGCAGCGACTTGGAGGACGTCGAGTTGTCGAGAGTGAGCTTGGCAATGGCGTCCTCAGCAGCCTCCTCAGACTTCTTGGCGTCTTCGGCGTTGGCAACCCACTTGGCCAGAGCCCGCTTGGGGGTCTCGGTGAGGAAGGTGCCCGAGCTAGCGGCCTCCTTGACCTCGCCGACAAACTTCTTCCTCCGCTCCTTCCTGGCGAGCAGGGAACCAAAGCCGTACTCGGGAGTCGCCGAGATGGTGCTGGAGATGCCGGCGTTGTCCGACTCGAGCGAGTTGGCAATGAACGCCCGGGTGCCAAAGAGCTGGTCGAGAATCTTGGTGTACGCAGTCTCGAGCTTGGGCTTCTCCAGCCCGTACTCGGGGGCCTGCTGGGGTGCTTCCCGCTCGCCAACCTCGAGGTTCTGGACAGGCTTGTCGGCGCTCAGATTCTGGAAGACGCCGCGCAGGGCCTGCTTGACCGTCTCCTTGGAGATGTACCCCAGCTGGTGGCCAACGATGGTCTCGACGCCACCGGCAGCGCTCTTGACCGACGAGAGGACGTCGAGCAGGACGGGGCCCCACTTCGTCGTCTTCCTCGACACCTGCTCGAGGACTGCTACCCGCTTCACCGATTTGGGGAGGGCTTCGAGCAGCTTCGCGCCGAGCCACGGCCGGTACAGCCTCGGGACGATCAGGCCGGAGTTGGCGAACGAGTCATCGGCTTGCGCACTGGCGATGGCGTCTGCGAACAGGGCTACATCGGACCCGAAGAGGAAGAGGCAGGTCTCGGCCTTGGCCGGGCCCTTCCACTCAAATGCGGTGTATTGCCTCCCTACGAGGCCGCTGAGCTGCGACCAGATGGCGGTCACGTACTTGTGGATGTCTTCGGACGAGACGACGGGCACTGAGGGCTCGATGGTGGTGGCGGCTGACGGAATGGGGGTCGAGCCAGCGGTGCTCTGCTGGCTAGACTTGATGGACGAGTGGGAGGTGATGGTCGGGGAGGCAGGGGCGGTGTTGGTAGCCGACACGCTGGGGACGGCCACGGGTGCCGCTGCTGTTGACAGGGACTCGGGCTGCTCCGAGACCTCTGCAACGCGGCCGTCATCAGCATAGATGCTGGAGCCCGCAATGGGCGCGGACTGGAATCTCCGCACATTGTCCAGGTTCAGGACGCTGCGGACGACATCGACGCTCGCGGCATCAATGGGCTGCTCGCCGGCACTGGAGCTGGGGTCAAAGAAGTGGATGACGCCCTTGCCGGAGCGGATGGCCAGGGCATGTGCCGTCAGGGCAATGTCCTGGGCCTCCTGCAGCGACCATGACTGCAGGAAGGTCCAGCCCGAGTTGCGGACGGATGTGATGGCCGTGTAGTCAGGGAAGCTCTTGGGCGCAAGAGCGACGTGGAGCACGACGGGGAAGTTGGCGAGCTTGTAGAGGTGGGCAACCGAGGAGAGGAGGATGGACGAGGTCGTCGTCACCGACACGAGGCGGCCCGAGCGGATGGGGGTGAAGACGGAGAGGAGGGGGTCGGTGTTGTGCCTCACAGACTGGATCTCGGGCACGGCATCGCTTGTCTTCGCCACCAGGCTGGGCGCCTTCTTTGCGGCCAGCTGCTTCAGGTGGCTCGAGAACTCGGAATCCGAAGCCAATGACGGCTGCACCGAGACGACCACGTCGCTCGCGAGGTACGCGATTGCGGCGACTGCAGGATCCAATCGTCAGCTTCCTTCTCTCTCACTCTCTTTGCTGAACTTCAACGAGAAAGCTGCTCCCTGCACCCAGCTGCAGCTGCCCGCTCGAGGGACCACCAGCACATTTTGCTTCACAGAGCAATTGCAGTTGCAATTCCCAATGTCAAAGCCAATGCCGATGTCTTCCTCTCTCTCTCGCTCCCGCCCTCTCTCTTGTACTCGCTTTCGAGAGACGATTGAGCGATTGCAAAGCTCAAATCGACGGATTTCACGCCGATTGCGGGGCAGCTGCCGCGGGCAGGCACAGCCTGGACACTCGCAGCTCCGGGGGGATGGCGGGGCACTTACCGGCCTCTTCGGGCGTCCTGGGCTTGACGTCTGCCATCGCTGGACTTCAAGAGCACAATTGGACTGGCGGGGAAGAGTGCAGCATCACAGGAAGAACTGCCGTATTCGCCGTCCAGGACCCTGAGACTTTTTATGTGACGTCCGCGCAGCACGAGGCAGCTCAATTAAAAGCCCTATATCGGCCCCGCAGGTCGTCCCAAATTTCTCGGCATGGCAAGCGGGCGCTCGAGGTGAGCGATTGCGTGATCGCCCTAGTGCCTCGCATCCCGGGTTTTGCCCAGAACCCCAGATGACCCAGCGAATTGCGCGCGTGGGATTTCAACTTCGCTTTGTCATGGGGGGCTTGCCAGAGCTCCGCCAGCTCATTGCGTGACCGTTGTGCCCCGTGGGTGTTTCTGCTGCACTAACAGACCACTGACTCACTCGCTGCCATTTTCTGTTAAGCGGCGTACGTTCGGCGTCTCGCCGTCTGGTCGTCCCCCCCTTTCGCGCCCCGTCAACCCCCATCCGCTCTCAGCTCTCCTCGTCCCGAGTCCCTACAATGCCGGACCGACAGCCGCTAACCGTGTTTCGACATTTTGGAGGCGCCTCCGAGAGCCGATGTTCACGTTGACGGGGGGCTATTTCTTTAACCCGCGGACAGTGGGGTTGACGGCGGCGGCACTCTGCAAGCCACACCACGCCAGGCTCTTCCCGAAGTTGACTAAATATCTGCTGATCAGTAAAACGTCAAAACCCCTCCAGAAGCTGATTAGACTTTCAGGAGCTCACCCCTTTGAGCGTCCTAGATAGTGTGTATTTAGTCGGATGTCTATCCCCTCTAATATGTATTCCCTCGCTCATGCAACCCAAAGACCGAAGCACCAAAACGCCACCAGCTATGCAAACCAACCACGGGCCAGGACCATGTAATTACCGTGACCGTTGAGTTATAGCCACGTGCGCGCACCCCCACGGCGCCGGATTCCGCCATGCCGCCCATCATGTACTTCACTCTCTGCTGCTCCTGAACTTGGAATTGACGGCCCGCGCCCATTCCTCGTCCTCCTTCTTGCCACCCAGCCAGTACCCCCTGCCAATCGAGACCATCGCCCGCCCCAACTTGCCCTTCCATCCCTCGCCCAGCGGCGCGCCCAGCGCAAACGGGTCGGGCGATGTGTCCGAGACGTCTTCCGACTCGCCCATCCGCTCGTCGACGAACCGCAGCACCACCATCCGCGCGTATGCCATGACCACCAGGCTGAAGTAGACCCGGACCAGCGTGAAGAGGACGATGAGGACCATGCTCGCCGCAGTGTCGTGGACGCCGGTCCCGGCCTTGGCCTGTGCCGCCTGCGCGGCGTCGTGCTGCACCTCCCCGTTGCTCGGCGACCCGGCGTCGTCCTCGGCGCCCGCGGGGCCCTTGGGGTCGTGCATCGTCGCGAGGTACCAGCTCGTCGCGAACGCAGTGGTGTAGGCGGCGCTGACGACGGTGTCGATGGCGTACACCCACGCGAGGGCGAGGTTCTCGAGGGGGCTCTGTTTCCGGATGTGCGGCAGGCAGAGCGCGAGCGTGACGAGCACGAAGATGGAGCCAAGGTACGCCGTCACCTGCAGCGCCGAGAGCGAGTAGCCCGTGAAAGAGGTGAGCATGCCGTAGAAGCCCGTCGCCTTGTTGAAGAGCAGCGCGATCGAGATCAGCTCGGTGCCCGTCTGGAGAGACATGAGGCCTAGAAAGGACTGGATGTCCATGATGGCACGGGTCAGCACGGTTTCGTTCGCATTGTTTGGTGAGAGAGGACGGCGAGAACGAACCTTGGGCCGGGGCAGCCGGAGCCGCGAACCCCACGACGGAGACGGCATGTTGGAAAGTGCGGCGGTCCCGTCGAGCTCTTGTCGTTGTTTACGGGCTAAATGCTGTAAAACTCGGCCGCGTTCAGTTGAATGTTGCAGGTCGCATGGTCTGCCAACAAGACTCTCCAAACCTGTGTCAAAAGGTGGAGCGCCGTTTGGCTGGGCCAACTTGGTTGCTGGTCGCCAAAGCTGGCGCGGCCTCGGACTCGGATGTGTCGGCACTTTCTTGGGGCAAAGGGCGGGGCTGTTCAGGCACAACCGCGCTCGGTATTGGCTGCATCCGGATGAACTCCATTTCAGGGGTCAGCGGTCTCCTGTTATGTAAGACCATCTCGCATGGCATCACACGCTGATTGCAAGAGTCATTGCGTGCTTTCAATTGCTTCAACCATCTCAACGGCGTCAGCGGCGGGTTGCTGAGTGGACTCGGCGGCCAAGGTGAGAAGCCACCGTCGGGGGATGCCGACGCCACGGTCAGCATCTAATCGACCCGCCCAGCAAATCGATGGGTCCAGCTGGCACAAATCTGTCAATCTCGCAAAGGGCTCTTGGCCGTCTCCACAACTTCTCTCTCCTGCCACCCATTGGTTCATGCTCACTTACACACACGTCCCAGCATGAACTCTGTATCCCAACTCGGCCAGAGAGCCCATCAGGCTGGAAATGAAGGTGTACTATGGAAGTGAAAAATAACAACTAGCTTACTTTTACTCACTCAATGCCGAAGGTCATGGAAATTCCGGGAATTTCAGCGCGAAAAGTTTGAGCTAAGGCTCAGGACCATCTGCTCCCCTCACCATGAGATTTAGTCGTCTACCTTAAGCAACTAGAACAATGAACCGTAAGCCTGTGTGATTTGGCCGGGCAATGGAAGTCAGATGGGACAGATATATAACGAAGATAGAGATGAGAGAATGAGAGGCAAAAGTGAGAAAAGCGGAAGATAGGAAGGAGAGGGAGGGCACGGAGGGCAAAAAGGTGGGCAGAAGTAAGAACTTAGAACTGACAATAAATTGGGTGCAAGTTGTAAGCATAACGCACCGGCCCTAGAGACAGAGTGCTGTCAAAAAGACGGATTACGCGAGAATCTGGATGTCAGTTTGCAAATCGGACCCCAAAACGTGTTCTTGTCTGCAGTGCCTCGTCCGGGATTGCGCAACTCCACAGAGTTGGACCGAGTCTCAGATTTTGAGTTAGGTGTAGCTGTATGCAGCCGCTTGCTGGCAAACTCAATTACTCGCAATCTGCAGGGTAAGGTGTTTCCCCTTGGAAGAAACCCCGCTCATTCCTCCGCTGCCCTTAGTGGTAGAGTGAAAGAGACCAGCACAGGATAAACCAGAGACTATCACACTCGTGTCAAATCCACCTCAGCCAATCCACAGGCTCTTCGTGCTACCTTTACTTTGCAGCCAAATCTAGACTCTGTGCATTATCAGTTCCGACTTTCGCTGCGGCTCATCCCAATCATATCCGTAACTCCCAACAATTGCCGGGCGGCAAGATAATGGATAACAGTAACCGCGGAGGCGGAACGGTGGAGCAACAACAGAAGAGATACGGGGGTCTTTGACGTCAGTTGGCAAGCTAAGAGAGGACGAGTGGCGTTGAGTCAGTGAAGCTCAGACATGGAACGGCCCAGATGTCAGTCTTAGTTGGGCTGACACTTGTTGATTACGAGAGGCTCACAAGAGATCCAGTCTCCAATGGTGATGCACGGCGGGAGACGGGGATCGCCCAGTCTAGGACACAGCGGGGGTGGATCACTACAGACACCAAAGTGTATGCACGAAGCGTCGTTTATTTGCATGCCTGATGGCGAGGTGTAAGACCGCTACAGGCCGAGTCCGTCTTCAACAGTCCAGTTAGGCACTGCTCGACGACGCGACACCGTGACCCCTTTGCCTCATCAAATCATCGCAACCCAAGAACCGGAGACCTCGCCATGGCTCAGGGTATTATGTACATGCAGGACGGTAGAAAACCCAGGCTCCTCTGATGAGTGTACCCCATGTTATGTGTTTCCATCATATGTATCACGCCAATGTTCACTCAGGAGTGCTTGATGCCCATCCTGTCGAGGCTCTTCTTGATGCCCTTGTCTACCCCCTTGGCCGCCTTCTCCAGAGGAAGACCGTTCTCGAGTCTCTTGACAGTCCTCTCGACGGGCGGCGAGACCCGCTGGATGCCCTTCTCCACGGGGTTCCTGAACATGGTGATGTTGCGCTCCCAGCGAGGAGCCCACTTGTCAGTATGCTTGTGGAGACGCTTGTCGGCGCCGGGCGCCATCAAGTAGAAAGGCGCGAAGCCGGCGGCGCTGGCGGCGCCCATGGTGAAGACCTCGGTCCTGGTGGCGGCGGGAATGCGGACGGGCATGTTGGCGGATGGAAGAAGGTCGGTTGATGGTTTTGATGAGGAATGTCTGTGTCTATGTCAAAGGAGTCGATGGTTAGTCGACGATTTGGTGACTCGTCGCTCCAAGTGGGTGGCAAAGTGATACGGAAAAGGAGAGGCGTCGAGCGGGGGCTCTCTGACCCAAGAAACTGGCACAGGAGGACGGGCAACCACAACAATGTTCGAGTGTTGCTTACCTCGGAGACAAAGGCGCGATACTGATGGCCTTTCTGTCTTCGTTCTGTCAAGGACGGGGGGACTTGAGTCCAGAAAGCGGTTCTGTTGATGAAGAGAGCTGATGGGTGTTGATGCGTTGATGGTGGCAACAACGTCTTGGGGAAGCTGGTGTCGCACAAAGAGGGGAAAGAGGGAGCTCGAAGGGGGTGGCAGCACAACACCCTTTATTATGGCGGAAACGGGCACCGACACAGATCCTCGTCCCCCCAGACGCCTCTCCTCAGCTGCCCACAACTGGAAGGAGCTGCCTGCCGCTTTGAGGCCAGACCCAGAAACGACCTCCTCCGCAGGGGCAGGCCCTCCAGCCTGGAGGGCTGGTGCGCCGCGCACTGCAGTTGCAGGAGCGGGGTAACCGGCGGCGGCGTATTACCCAGCGCCAATCATGGCCTGAAATGAACGTCACTCTTCAATCACACAGCTTCTCCTTGCCAGCGAATATGGTCTCCTCCCTGACTCAAATTGACATGGCACCATGTGCAGCCCATTCGGGACGATTGATGCGAGCCCAACATCGGACTGCTGCCGTCCGTCCAATTGCAGCAGCCTGGGAGACTGCTCACTCGGTTCACGTACCCTCTTCTCGAAACCTGGATATGACATATCGTCAACTCAGTTCAAGATATGAAGTTGATATTCGAATTGATACCGGGTCGCTTCTTGGTAGCACATTAGCGTCTAAGGCAAGGGGCCGGTGGATACCTTAGCCTTGAAGCTCCACTTCCCCAGACTCCACCCCCGCGATCGAGTGGATCTGGTGGAGTGCCCAAATTCCCAAACACTGTTCTGCTGGCCTCACCGCGGAGCCGGATCCAAAGCTTAAATGGGAGATCGACGACAGTCACGGTAGGGCTTTTGACTCAATGCGCCAGATATCAATTGTACCGATGCCATATTCAGCGTTCAGTTGCACAGTGAATACCAATGCTGAGTCTTGGGAGCTCCTCGAGTGGCAAGACGGCCCGTAATCATGCACTGTCGGCTTTCCGATGGCTTTTTGGGTGTCAGATCGCCAGATTCGTGTCAGCAACGCTCGACTCGACTCCTTTCCCAACCTTAACATTTCAGAGACCGCGCGGCAGTCAACCGCTCCCTCGACGTGGATCAGCTTGAATATCCAGGAGGCAAACTCGGGGTCATTACTCCAAAAGCTACCCCGAAGAGTGGTCTCGTGAGACCTCCTGATCAGGGAAGGCGGGCTCGTCAATTGACCCCTGCAGCTGGAAGCGATGCTGGAGGGCGGCTCAGACTTGCGCTTGGCATTCCGGTTCCGGGTCAGACTCCCCGGTGAGCTGCGTTGGTTGCCAAGAAAAGAGTGTCAGGTGGACAACGAGCATGCCAGAGGTCGAAGGTGCAAAAAATGCTCAGAACTGTTTCCATCAGTTTGCTGACTTGTCGGGCAAGGCAGCAGAGCGCGGAAGAAGAAGGACTGAGGATAAGGAGGACTGAAAGGCTTGGAAGGCGATTGCCTGCGGCTCAATGACTTTCCAATCTGCTCTCAAGAAAGGCATGTGAGCAGCACATGTGCGTTGAGACGAATTCAGGACTTGGTAAATGGATAAGGAGCCCCGATGACTGTGTCAGTTCTCCAACACCGTCGATGATTGCCTGAGAACCACAGAGAACGGGCTGAAAGTCGAAGTGTGAATTAACCCTAACCCTGTGGCGAGTTGGCTGACTAAACTCGATAAGTGATTGTCCCCTGACCCCACCTTTTTCCGCCGGTCAAAGGCGGTCAATATTTTTTTCGGGGACCGTCGAGGCCTGCATCAACCCAGCGGAGGTTGTGCATTCGACAGACCCCTCGGCAACCCTCAAAACGACACCCGAGCTCCAAAGTGTCGAGAACTGTTCTTTTGCGGGCGGCCCGCGTGGCCCAGCAAGGGTATTACCTTTATGAGAAATGACGGTTCGCCTTTCTTGCCCCCCTCCTCTCTCCCAAGACATACTGACCGTCCCTCTCCGCTCCAGGCAAATCGTTCCGCTTCTGCCGCTCAAAATGCCACAAGAACTTCAAGATGAAGCGCAACCCGCGCAAGCTCAAGTGGACCAAGGCATACCGCAAGAACGCGGGCAAGGAGATGGTGGTCGACAGCACGCTGCAGTTCGCGGCGCGGCGCAACGTGCCCGTGCGCTACGACCGCGAGCTCTTCGCCAAGACGCTCAAGGCCATGGAGCGCATCTCCGAGATTCGCTCCCGCCGCGAGCGCATCTTCTACAAGAAGCGCATGGCCGGCAAGCGCGCCCGCGCCGTCGCCGCCGCCCGCAAGCTCGTCGCCGAGAACGAGCACCTGTTGCCCCGCCTGCGCGGCAGCGAGAAGAGGCGCCTGGCCGAGCTGGCCGCCGAGCGGGGCGTGGATGTCGAGGAGCTTGAGGCCGAGGAGCTGGCCGTCCTGCGCGGCAGCAAGAAGACCAAGGCGTTTGGCGGCGAGGTGCGCAGGCTCCGTGTGCGGACGGACGGCGGTGTCGAGGAGATTACGGAGTCGGTGGGCGGTCTCATGGGCGAGGATGTGGACGACGACGACGAGGACGACGAGGACGACGAGATGGATACCGACTGAAGAGTTCACTCCAGGTCATGAAGATCTTGGTCCTGTTTACAGCGCTCCCCCTGGGCGTGGAGCTCGGCACGCGTTGTTTGCGGCGCACATCCCACGGAAAACAAAAGGAAGGGCGTGTAGCAACCATGACCCAGCGCCATCTACCATCTTCAGCACGAGCAAAGGCCCGACGGTCTTGAGTGCTGCGGCGCTGCCTCGGTCTGGATGCAGTTCCCTGTGCCTTAACATGCGAAACTATAGACACAACGGTTGGGAAATCGGCGAATCGGCGTTAATTGGAGGGGAAGTTGTCACATATCACGGGCATGTGGTTAGCTAGTACCCGGAGATTTCTGGGCCTTGAGACTGCGGGTGGGCAAAAATATATCGCTTGGTTAATCTAAGATTGCCGTTGTGGCCCAGAAGCCTTTTGGGCCTCTATGAAGCGTCGCCAAGTTCGAAGCGCCTTCTGACACGCGAAACTCTGTCCCGCCTCGACTCACACCGGTTTGAGAGGGAAAGCATCCAGAAACCGGCGGTTATGAAGTACATATTATTAGATTGATTTCATATAACGCTGATGCAAACGCACCCACCCTCTCTTTCTACTTGAACACGAAGGCAGACCTCAGCGTCATTGGTATCCCCATGCGCGACCCCTACCGCCTTTCCCACACCCTTATCGTCCCGCCTAGCACGCGCACCCCTCCTGCTGCGCCGGGGCGGCAGGCGTCTTGACGTCAATCATCTGGCTGGACGCCTGGGCGGCAGCATCGGTGCCCTCCATCCCCGGCAGGGCCTGGGCTATCCTCTTGAAGAGCGTCTTGACGTTGTGGCCGAGCTTGGCGCTCGTCTCGACGAACATGAGGTTGTTCCGCTTCGCCTCCTCCTCGCCCTGCTGCGTCGTCACCTCGCGCTTGTCGTTGAGGTCCGTCTTGTTGCCCACCAGCACGATGATGACGTCGTTCCCCCGCTCGGCGCGCACGTCGTCGATCCATTTCCTTGTGTTTTGGAAGCTCTTCGCGTCTGGGTAGGGGTTGTCGGGTTAGCGTGCTAAATCGTCAGGGGTGAAGCGGGAGGTGGTGCTCACTTGAAATGTCGTAGACCACCACCGCCACGCTCGAGTCCCGGATGTAGGACGGGATCAAGCTCCTGAACCGCTCCTGGCCAGCCGTGTCCCAAAGCTGTAACCGCACCGTCCTGTCTTCGAGGTACATGGTCTGTCGGCCCTGGTCAGCGTCTGCCGCCGGGCCCCTTTGACGTGGGCATTCAGGGGCTTGCCTTGGAGAGGAAGTCGATGCCGATGGTGGCTTGGTACATGTTGTCGAACGAGTCGTACATGAAGCGTGTAATGAGCGATGTCTTGCCAACTGTTGTCCATGCATGTTTAGCAAACATCGTCCGTAGTTGCCTATCGGCTCGGGCGGAGTCGCATACCGCTCTGCTCCCCGAGAAAGACAAGCCTGCGCCCAAGGTCAGCAAGGCATCCCAGCCGTAGCTTCGTGAGATTATGCCGTACTTGAACTTCTTCAACGGGTTGTTGTACGACCCGCCAGCTCCTGCTTGCGCCATGGTGTGGTGGTGGTGGTGGTGGACTTGAGGTAGGGACTGTGTTGGGTGCTGTTCTCGGGGATGCGCAAGAGGGGTTCCGCGGCAGAGTGGCGAGGAAACGGTTTATGGAATCACTTCCGTTGTGGTTATGCGGGCTGTGCTTTTGTTGAGGATAATAGACTTGTTGAAGAAGACAGCTAGGTATTCTCCTGCACAAGACAGCGCAAAGTATTCTCGAGAACGGCTCCTTGTGACGGAATCGATCGGCGTCGGCGATGGCCCTTGGCACCTGTCAAGCCTTCCGCCTGACCCCCAGGGCCCGGGAAAAGGGGCGTGCTGGCGTTGCAGGTCTTGGCACCTCGTCATCCCTGCCAGCTGCCAGGAAGCCATGCCACTGCCGCTGTGTTTGTTCAACGTGGTCTGTGCAGGCGGTCTTATCGCTCGGCTTATCGGTCCCTGGTTCTCTGAAATTTTGAAGAGCGACCCCACCGTTGGTTGCCCAGCACGCAGAGACCTCTTCGGCCACCTGCAAGGAACACTCGAGGAACAACAAGACAGTGCGCCCTCTCTGCTCACAACCCGCCATTATGCCCGTTTTAAGGCCCTTGTCGGGCAACCCGAATGCCCCCCAGCAACACAAGCAACCTTCCAGGAAAGGCAAGAAGGCGTGGCGCAAGAATGTCGACATCTCCGAGGTCCAGCAGGGCCTCGAGGAGCTTAACGACCAGATAATCAACGGGTACGCTTGGTTGTGACACGGCATGGAGACAGTTGACTGACAGTTCTTGCAGAGGAGTCATCGCGGAGAAAGAATCATCCGAGCTCTTTACCCTCGATGTGGCCGGCGACGCCGAGCTTACGAAGCGCTTTTCGAAGCATGTCAAGAAGGGCCTCAAGGCAGACGAGATCATCGCGCAGCGGTCGGCAGTGCCGGCTGTGTCGCTCCGCAAGCGGCCCGGCGACAAGACCACCGACGGCATCCTCCCGGTCAAGCGGCAGCGCACCACGTACGTCACACACAAGGAGCTCACGCGGATAAAGAAGGTCGCCGATGGGCACCACGATCAGACCGTCGCCGTGGTGGATGCCGAGTACGATGTCTGGGCCGAGCCCAAGGAGGAGCCGAAGTCAGAGGAGGAGGCCACGTTCGTCCGCAAGACCGAGAAGGTCAAGAAGCCCAAGACACTGGGGCAGCAGCCCATCTCGCTGGCAGCCAGCGGCAAGGCTATCCCTGCGGTACCCAAGCCCAAGGGCGGCCACAGCTACAACCCGGCCTTCACCGACTATCAGGACAGGCTGATCGAGGAGAGCGAAAAGGCGGTGGAGGCGGAGCGCAAGCGGCTCGAGGAGCTCGAGGCGGAGCGGATTAAGATGGAGGCGGCTGCACGGTCCGCAGCAGAAGCAGAGGCGGCGGAAGCACGGGCAGACCTCTCCGAGTGGGAGGACGACTCGGCGTGGGAGGGGTTTGAGAGCGCGGGCGAAGAGCTGAGCGTCAAGGTGAAGCGGCCACGGCGGAAGACACAGGCCGAGCGGAACAGGATTAACCGCCGGAAGGAGGAGGAGCGGAAAGCAAAGCACGAAGCGGCCATGAAGCGGAAGAGGGCACAAGAGGAGCGCATCAAGCAGATCGCGCTCGAGGTGGCCGAGAAGGAGCGTCAGATGGCGCTGGAGAAGGTCGAGATGAGCGATGCCAGCGAAAGAGGTGATGACCTGGAGCTGCGGCGGAGGCAATTGGGCAAGTTCAAGCTCCCGGAAAAGGATCTGGAGCTAGTGCTGCCCGACGAGCTGCAAGACTCGCTCAGGCTGCTCAAGCCCGAGGGCAACCTCCTCAAGGACCGGTACCGCAGCATGCTGGTCCGGGGCAAGTTGGAGAGCCGGAGGAAGATTCCGTTCCGGAAACAGGCCAAGACCAAGGTTACGGAGAAGTGGACGTACAAGGATTTCTCGATTTAAGGGATGGGCCAGGCGTTGGGAACGAAATACATCTGGTGGCTGCAGTCGCGGCCCTCTTTTTCCAGTCAGATTCAGTCAGAGAACCTTCTGTTGCCGATGATTGATTATGATGGTACTTGTGACATGACTAAACGAACTTGCCATTAAGCAAGCTGAACGCCGGCGACACTAGTCCTGAATCCTGTTCAAGTGCCCGGATTGATCAGAACAAAGGGGATGTCACCATGACATCCATAGATATTTTCAGGCCCGATCGTCTTTCGTTGTTGTTTTTTCAAGTGTACACAGTAATCCAGCGTTTCCTTGAAAAGGATTTCAGGGGCACATAACAACTTGACTCAATCGAGTCCGTTTTGATTATTTATGCTGCCAGTGCGTGCTGAGTGTTCTCTGAAAGTCACAACCACCTACCTAGTTAGATCAGGCCTGAGGCGAATATTGTCCATTTATTCATGTTCCACTGCAATATACAACTAAGTCTATGCATAGCTCAAATAACAGCCAATTTCCTCTTCGGGATCGATATAATAGATGCGATACCACACGTTAATCTCTTCCTGAAGGACCCCATATAAGGACATGAGGTCATCGACCCTGACCCGCTTTCTGTGGTCCCTCAAACTCTCGTCGTCCAACTCCCCGTTGTCAATCCCGGAGTCGTAAGACTGCCCTGTGAGCAGCTCCTTCTCCCATATCAAGACATTCTCCGCCCGTACCACGGTGCAGAAATACCCGCCCGGAGCCAGCCTCTTCTCGTCATCCACCACGCTTTCCAGACTCTCTTCGTCTACGTGCAGAAAGTATGTGTATCGAGGAGAATAATGCCATTCGGCGTTGAACCGGCTCCCCCGCATCTCCTGCAACCCCTTCCCTAAGTTCCCTTTGGTAACCCACTCGTCAAATATCCGGCTCGTCTGCAGAATATCGGCGCCATCGAGCATCTCGGCGTCCTCAATGACCGTCCAGGCCATCGTCTCGTGGAGGTTTCGAGTCGGGCCCGTTTCGTACTGAAAGTACTCCTGGGCGAGCTCCCTGAGGTGAGCGAGGAACTTGTCCCATTTCTCCTCGGAGGCGTAGGTGCAGCGGAAGATGACGAAGCCCCAATGCGCGATCTGGTATTTGTCGAGGGCTGCCAGGATCTGGCTGGCCTCGTACTTGGGCCAGGGAGGCTCTCTGAGCTGGCAGGCCAAGAATCGCTGGTCGTCTAGGAAAAGGGAAGGCTGTTGAGGATGCTGCACTGTGGCCAAGTCACCTTAGTCGCAGGAATGCTAGTAATCGTGGGGGCGGAAGCAACTATTGGGAGCCGTCCGCAGGTGGCCGGAAGGGCGACGGCCCACAACAAGTGATGAATGAGGCGCATCAGGTCGGTTTGGCGGTCTTTCTCTCATTCAGCCTCAATTTCTTCTTTTTTTTTAGTGCTCTCTGTGTCTGTGTTGGTTATCCTAACCAACCCAAGTGCCAAGACCAAAAGGACCCAACTTTCCATCGACCTAACCCAACTTCACTCAGGAACGTCTGCAAGCTGACAACTTCAAGACAAGCACAGTTGTGTCTCGTAACCCAGGTAACATTACCGTACCTGCGTGAGAACAGCAACCTTTGTGAAGTCTTCATGTTCTTACGACAGCCTCTTACTCAGATTCACGCGTGCCTCGGACAGCAAATGAGGGGCTGTTCTCGGTCTGGATCATGAAATTCCTCTCACCAGTCAAGCGCAGGCCGCAAAGGGGTTGTGCAGCAGCATCGGCGTCTGCACCCCGCTCCTAGCTCTTTGAGGCCTACCATGACATGAGCTTATAACGCCAAACACATTTCGGTGGATGCCGCCCATCATGTCTCCGACTCTGCAACCTTCAGGGCCTCCCCATCCCTACACCATGCTGCCCCAAGAGGAAGAGGTCGCCGCGGACTCGCGCTCCCCAGAGCATTCTGGCGACACTAACCATGATATCCCTAAACAAACACTCCGTGCCAACTACCCCGGAGCCCTGCTCTTCAACGTCGCCGCCTTTGCCCTGCCGGCTCTCGTCGGCACCCTCTCCAAGCTCTGGGTGGCATCCATCGATTCGTCGCTCGTCGCCACGACAGACGTCTACACCTACATCGGAGTCATCGCCGAGGTCCTCAACGAGGGTCTCCCGCGCGCAGCCTGGAACGTCATTGGCGACAAGTCGTCTCGCTCCCTCCCTCAGCGACTGGCTCTGACCCACACGCTCATCCTGTTCCAGTCCGTCCTCGGACTGATCATGAGCCTCGCCATCCTCGGCGGGCGGGGCACCCTTGCCGGCGCCTTTGTCCCTGGGGAGGTACGAGATGTGAGCGTGACCTATGTCCGGATCAGCGCCTTCTCCGCGCTCAGCTCGGCGGTGGAAACGGCCGTGGCGGCGGCCACTCGGGCTCTCGACCAGCCCGACGTCCCGCTCGTCATAAGCACGGTCAAGTGCGCAGCGAATATAGTGCTGGACATGCTGCTCATCTCGCGGTTCCACGTGGGCACCCACCAGCCCAGCATCACCATGCAGGCGGGCATCCAGCTGGCGTGCAATATGTCTGCTGCGCTGGCGGGGCTGGGGTATTTCCTGTCGGCGACCACGCTCAGACACCATCGCCGTCGCTGCAGAGACAGAGAGGACACCACCGCCGACACCCACAGCAAAACAACCCCTTCCCTCCAATCCCTCCTCGTCCTCCTCCGCCCGGGCCTCCTCACCCTCTCCGAATCCGCCCTCCGAAACGCCCTCTACCTCTGGCTCGTCAGCAACATTGTCTCTATGGGCCCGACCTACGCCACCGCGTGGGGCGTCTTCAACACCATCCGTTGGGGCCTGGTCATGGTGCCCGTGCAGGCGCTGGAGGCGACGTCGCTCGCTTTTGTCGGGCACGCGTGGGGCGCGTGGCGGCGCGCGATCGGGACAGACAATCGCAGGCCAGGCCGGACACCCCTCAAAACGGTCCTGGGGATCGTCAGGCCGGCGCTGGTTTCCGTCGGCCTGGCGTTGGCGGTGGAGATCCCGCTGGCCGTCTTCCTGTCGGTCTGGGGCGCGCGGCCGTTTGCGCGGTACCTGGGGGGCTCTGACGAGGTGGCCGACGTGACGGCGTACATGTGGCGGAGCATCGACTGGTGCTATGTGTTTTATGCCGCGTCGACGCAGCTGGCGGCGGTGCTGCTGGCGACGCGGCCCAAGTGGTATCTGTACCAGAGCCTGACGAGCAACCTGCTGTATGTCCTGCCGTGGGCGGTGGTGTGTCAGGTCAAGGAGCTGGATGCTGGGAGCGCGTGGACGTACCACAGCTTGGTGTTTGGGGGCAGTTTGGTGTTTAGCTTCGTGGATGTGCTTGTGGTGGACGCGGTGTGGGTGTGGACGTTGGTGACGGGGAGGGCGAGACTCGAGGTGTTTCGGGAGTGACCGCATTTAGAGTTGTTGAGGGAATCTAAGATTTAGCAACAAATTGCAAAAGAAGAAGGAAACAAAAAAAAAAAAAATTGAGTGGTCATCACTGTTTGACCCATGACGCGCACCGGAGGGTAGGTGTTACTATCCCCCTCCGACATAGGTTACTCTAGGGCGAGCAACACAGGTAGGAGCATATGGCGTACTTTCCAGCATCCTTCCTTTTTTTCAATGCCCCAGGCCGACTCGAACCAGCAACCTCTAAGATTCTTTTAGAGCGTGATACTGTGTGGGAGACCAGCCCGCCACCGCAGCAAGATACCACTACACTAAACTCACGCGCCCGTGTAGTGGTTCCGACTGCGCTGGTTCGGTGACAGGATGATTCCCTAAGCAGTTTATATAAGGTACCTTCCTTCCTGCCCACAACAACTCTCCCCCATCCCAGTTCCCTCAAAA
Organism: Staphylotrichum longicolle; assembly: GCA_019096155.1. NCBI lineage: Eukaryota > Fungi > Ascomycota > Sordariomycetes > Sordariales > Chaetomiaceae > Staphylotrichum > Staphylotrichum longicolle. Next base: position 144,519 of record JAHCVI010000003.1, read on the forward strand.
CGTCAACCCCCTGTTCCGAAACGGAATCAACGCCAGCACCACCGCCTCCTCGTAATACCCGCCCCTGTCAATCACATCGCCCGTCAACAGCCCCACCGACCCATTCTTCTGCTTGGAATTCACCCTCCCAAACACGACCTCGTCGGCCCGCCCCAGCTCCATGCCCCCCCTCACCAGCTCCGCCGTCTCCCCCGGCAGGTAGTACGTCGCCGTCCTCGCCCGCCCCATCTTCGTCTTCTCCTCCCTGTCCAAGACCACGACCCACGCAAACGACCTCAGCAGCTCCCCGTCCTGCGGGTCGTCGTCCACCCCGCCCTCGATCCCCACCCAGTAGTCGGCCCCCTCCGGGTCGGCGGCGCGGGCCCCCTCGGCGCGGTTGCGCGCGCCCAGGAGCGTGGTGGCGTCGGAGAAGGGCTGGTCGGGCACGCCCGAGGGGACGGACAGGCCCCGCGCGGTGTGGGCCACGCCGGGGAACATGCGGGCGAGCGCGCGCTCGGCGGCGCGGATCTTGACGGGGTTTGTGGAGGCGACGAGGATGGTTTTTGGTGTTGTCATAGCCGTGATGGGTGTGGGAGGGTCACCTTCACTGCTGCTGGTTGGTAATGGTGGGTTGGAGTTGTCTTGGGGTGGTGCCATTTTGATTTTATGCAAGCGGATTTTTTGCTGCATCGGATTTGGAGGTTTGTTTGTACACGGCACACAGTACGACGTCTTTGGTATAGAGAAAAGCAAGAGGGGAGGGGAAAAAGAAGATGGTCGGCGTGAAATCCCTGAAATGGAAGTTTCATGATCACGGAATCCGGGGAAGTGGGGCTCCGGAGGACTCGGCGACGACTCACACTCGCCCGGCCGCGTGGATCCGACTGACTCTTCTGCCCATGCACTAAACCGGAGACGCCGTCGCCATTATTACCCTAGATTCAGATCTATCTATCTGCAAGGGAGGTACTCGAACGCTCATCAGATTTGCCAGACGAGAAAAAAAAAAAGAAACAAAATTTGGTTGTCTCTTGTGACATGGCATGCGAAGAATAAACTCAGTAGCTCATCAAGTCTGGCACCAGTCAGTCAGTCGGTCACTGGAAACAAATCACAGTAAAAAAGGAAAGGGAACTCACCTCTCCCAAACAACCCCCTCTTCGCCCAATCCATCGCCATCAACACCCTCGTCCGCAGGCTCACGCTCTGCGCAAAGTAGATGCTCCGCCACGCATACACCGCCCACAGCCCGCCCGCCATCCCCCTCCCCTTGCCCAGGTCGAACACGGCCGAGTTGCCAATGTACGCCAGGCTGCCGAGGTGCTTATACTCAAACGCCTTGTACACGGCCGCGTCCAGATCCCCCTCCATGATCTCGTTGGCCTTGAGCCCCGGCGCCGCGCGCGCGAGCTTGTTGAACTTGTGCGCCAGGTACTGGCCCTGCTGGTGGGCGCGCTGCGCCGTCGCCGGCAGGCTGGTCAGCTTGCTGTCGATCTGCTTGAGCAGCTCGCGCAGCTCCCCAAAGTCGAGCGTGCCCGACTGGTCGCGGTCGTACTCGGCGAAGAGCTTGTCGAGGCGCTTGAGGTGGCCGACGGCCTGCGGGAAGCGCTTCTTGACTTGCTCGGCGACGTTGCGCCAGTCGTCGAAGCGCAGCTGCAGGTTCTCCGGGTCCGCGCCGTGCTTCCAGGCGAGGCTGCGCAGGAACGTGATGATGTGGTCGGCCACGTTGTTTTGGACGGTCGCGCAGTCGCCGATGGCGTAGACGTCGCCGAGGGGCGTGCCGTTGAGCCGGAGGTGCGTGTCCGTCTCGAGCGCGTGGCGGTTGGTCTGCGCGTTGCCGAGCTTGGCGGCGATGCGCTTGCAGAACTCGTTCTGGGACACGCCCGTGGACCAGAGGCAGAAGCCCATGGGGAGTTCCTTGGTGATGACCTTGCCGTTTTCGTCCTTTTGGGTGAAGATGATGGGTCCTCGCGCACCTCGCTGACGCGCGAGTTCGTCAGCACCTCGACCTGGTCGCGCGCGAAGCGCTCCTCGGCGTACTTGGACAGCGTCTCGTCGTACGTGTTGAGAATGTGATCGCGGCTCTGGATCAGGTGCACCGAGATCTCGTTCCGCAGGAGCCGGGGGAACAGCTGGATGAGGTCCTCGTTGAGCAGGTCGAAGAGCTCGGCGGCGAACTCGACGCCCGTGGGTCCGCCGCCGCTCACGACGAACGAGAGCAGGCGCTTCCGCTCGTCGTCGGTGGTTGTCGGGAGACAGGCGAGCTCCAGGTTGTGGATGACCTTGTTGCGGATCTCCCGAGCATCGTTGATGTCCTTGAGGAAGTGGCAGTGCTCCAAGCCCTTGACACCGTGAGGGTTCGTGACTGAGCCGACCGCGATCACCAGCTTGTCGTACGGCACGTAGAATCTCCGCTCTTGCCCGTTGCAGTCTTCCTGGGAGACTTCAATCAACCGCGAGGAGAAGTCGACGTCCTCGGCACGGGCGCGTAGGAAGTGGCCCCCGACACTGTGGATGATCCTCCGGATGGGCTCCACCAGCGACCTCAGCCCGAGTGTCCCCACTGTCGCCGACGGCAACATCGGCGTAAACAAAAAGTAGTTGGTTGGAGAGATAACTGTGACGTGGTAGTTTTCGGGGTTGAGCTCCTTGAGCAGCGCGACGCCGCCCCAGCCGCCGCCGAGGATGACCAGCCTGGGCTTGTCCTTTTGCCTGCGCGCCTCCTCGCTGTCGTCGTCATCAAGGTATATCTCGAGGATCGGGAGGTTCTTGGGCCCGCCGCGGCGGGGGTTGATGGCAAGGGCCGAGACGTCGACGTCGGCCTGGTTGCCGTGCGAGCTGTAGGTCGAGGCATCGTAGAGGAAGAAGCCGACCACGCCGATGCCGACGAACAGCACCGAGCTGCCAAACCACGCGGCGGCGCGATAGCAGAAATTGAGGAGTCTCGAGTTGCGCTGTGGAAGGGGCCGGCCCGACAGGTGACGCGCGAGCACAAGCGGCGCGGGAAGACGACGATTTAGCGGAGTCGGACTCGCGATGGCGCCCTTGGGCTGCGCTGTTGGCCCTGCTCGAGCTGATGTCCGTGTGAATAATGGTTGGATCTGTGTCCTGCCCCATTGTGTCCTTGGGTTCAAGTTCGCCTCGGGGACCAAATCGGCCGGCCTGTCGGGCTGTCCGACTGCCGAGCATCGTGATGGTGGTTTGTTGGTGTTTAGTTGTTGTGCCTGTGACGTCAACGGGACTGCGATAAGCAATTGCTCCACAGTCGATTCAGGGCGCAACTGAAAGAGAGAGCGCAATTAGAAGAGTGCCTAAAAATGGCGTAGGTGAAGTGCCAAAAAAAAAACGTAAATACTCTAGGGAAAAAGCGAGAGTAAAAAAATGAATGAATTTGGCATGCAGATGGCGATGCGCAGCCGTATCAGCCAACGCAGCTCGCTACGTCAGTGACTGCCCAGCTCGGCGGGCCAGGGACAGGGACCAGTTCGTCCTGAATCAGCGCACCCCCACGAGCTGCCACTGACTACAGTACAGGATGCGCAAAAGCACCGTGTAATTGGCAGCAAAATAAACCACTTCAGCCCTCCGACTCCGCATACCCATACTGTGCCCGCACAGCTGAGAAACGCCGAGCCCGGGGTCGACGACATGGGTGTGTGCCTGCAATTCGGAACAACCGTGCCGTGTGTTGGGCTTCCTCCGCACCCAAAATAGGGGTCGAGATGCACTCACTCTTAGTTTGCCCGAGAACCGGCAGCCACCAATGGTTCCCGAACCCAAAAGTGTGGATTTCGAAGTACATCAAGCTTCATAACTCCAAAAGGTCAGATGAGAAGATGAGAACGCCATGCCATGCCATGCAAGCCCTTGACAACCCCTACCTCCCCAACGCCCACAGATGCCCCCAACGCCCCTAGCACCCGAAATACCTCTTCTCAATCCACCGCTCCTCGATGTCTTGCACCACATGCCCAACCACCACCGTGATCTCGGGAAATACCTTGGTCAACCGGTGCAGCCCCATCCGCCCGGCGCTGTACGTGACCAGGACGATGCGATCCGCCTTGACTCCGTGGTCCACGAGCACCTGCACCGCCATCAGCGCCGACCCGCCGCTGCTCATCTGCGCGTCGAGCAGCAGCACCGCCTCGTGCTGCGCGATGTCGTCGGGGAGCACCAGGTAGTGCAGCTCCGGCTCGCCCGTCCGGATGTTGCTCTGGATGAGCACCCGCCCCGTCTTGCAGTCCGTGATGCACCGGTGCAGGCCCGCTTCGAGGGCTGCGCCGCCTCGCAGCACGATGACGGCCGAGACTTCGCCTTTGGGCTCGAGCCCCGCGTAGGTGCGGCCTTGCGGCGTGGCGATTTCCGCAGGCGTGAAGGGGATCTTGTTCAGGGCCCTGGTATCATGGTTAGCTTATGGAGCCTTCAAAGAGGCGAGAGAAGAGCGTACTGCTCAACGAGGAGCGCCGCGAGACGGTTAAAATAGAAAATAAAGTCCTCGTTCGAAGTGTCGATGTTGTGGATGATGGTGTTCATGCCGCGCATCTGGGATGTCTGCTTCATTACGATCACTTGGTCTGAGAGAGGCTCGGACTTGGCGTCCGTCTCCAGCCGTGTGAGTGCTGCCCGGTGGTGCGTCGACTTTTCCAGAAGCCGGTGCTGGATGAACTGGACCACCATGGCTGTTCCCGTTAACACTTCCCTTTTCTTCGTGGTGGTACGTTTCACTCACACATGGCGACATGGTTTTCCACACCTCGGGGCACAATGATGTCGGCGACATTGCGCTGGGGGTTGACATACTGGACACAACGTCAACTGACTGCTTCCAACAAGACAAAGTTGGCTTACCTTTTCAAAGTTGGGCTTGACAAAAGTGAACCATTGCTTAATGATGCCCTGGATGTCCCGCCCACGGTCTCGTTGGTCACGCAATACTGGAACATGTCAGCGCACTTGAGAACCGAGAACGAGCGGCGTGTCGGCGTACTCCTCCTCGAGAGGCACGTGTCTGCATCGGCCTCGCAGAAAATCTCGAGTCAAAGTCAGTTTCTAGCCTGTCATGACAGAAGCGCCCTCCCAAGGCTCACCTTCATGTCCATCAGCTCAAGAAGCCTGGGGTCATAGAGCGCGAAAATGCCTTCGAGAATCAGGACATGCGGCGAATAAATGGATGTTGTTTTATCAAGGCGGGCATGTTTCTCAAACGAGTATACGGGGATCTCGGCACGTTTCCTACGCCGGGGACCTCATCAGCTCCGGAAGGCCTGACCGTGTATCCATTTACTCACCCGGCTTTGAGATCGCGCAGACGGTCTACGAGAACATCGAAATCTATGGCCTGTTGACGATGAGTGTGGGGAAGAGAGATCCCAAGGAGGACTTGGGCTTACATCTGGCGCGTCAAAGTCGTACTCATTGAGGAACGCCTTCTTTGACGACTCGGCATCCAGGCTCTTGTAGAACGAGTCCTACGCCGAGGAAGATCCATGAGTTCGTGTATGATACGTTGCCCGTCTACCCCGCGGACTTACAATGGACAAAATGACCACCCATGGCAGGTTGAGTTTGTTGACGATCGCCTGGGATAGCGTCGACTTGCCTGAGCCCGAGCTGCCTGCGATGCCAATGATACTGACGTCGGCCCATGGCGGCGAATAGTGGGCTCTCTTCGCAATCGTGCTGTCTGTCTCGGGTGCTGTCGTGCCCTTGAGGACGGCTTCCAGCTCTGCAATGGCGGAAGCCGGCATGATTGGAGGATGAGCGTGGTTGGGCAAGTCAAGGCTGGAAACTGCCCCGGGTCTGTCAGGGAAGGAGGGGCAGTGTGACAGATGGGCAGCGGAGGGAAAGTCCACGCAAGGCTTATCTGCTGGTGGATCAACGAGGCTGTTCCGACTTCAGGACTCGCAAGATAGGTATGAGGAAAACTACTGCGGGCAGATGATAGATTGCGATTTTGCAATGTTTTTATCTGATGCCAGGAACCCTTACCTAAGGTCAAAATTGAAGGAGCCTTGTTCGTCTGATTTCAACTTTCGAGGCTGTTACATCATTTAAGGCAGGCGGGCATGTGAGCACAGGCAACCTCTGTTTAGGGTTCTGTGAGTGGTGCGGGGCACAACCTTCGGCCGACTGAACCCGTCATCAATTGTCAAGCCAATCGTGCCAGCCGGCAGCACCAGGCAGCCAAACAGGCGAGGCTGGGTTCTTTTCATGACTCCACCAGCAGGAGGAGCTTTGACGCTCTTTCCGCTTCCTCAGGATTTAACCAACTCCATCTCAACTCTCTCCGCTTCTCTCGAGTCCACTTCCTCTGCAATTTTTCCCTCAATTTCAATCACAAGCTTCCGCGTGCCGACACAAGGTTAAGGCACACGGAATAGACAGATGTAACGCACCGCGCTCGTCAGCTAGGCTTATGTCCAACTGGAGCGCCGCGCTCGAACTTGGTGGCCTCGACATCGACTCGGCGTTTCGGGATACCGTCTTTGCTCAGCTTCGCGAGAGTTTCGGCCGCATGGTACGCTCTCCCGCCCCCTGTTTGGCGGCAGACCTGTATGCTAATAGCTGCCGTTTTGCAGAACTCCTCAATGTCCACGGCCACGCCTCTCCAACATGCGTTCGAGAAGCGCGTCGCCGACGTCAAGGCGCCCAAGAGGTAAGCATCGAGCGCACTGCCCCGCATACCCGGCACAATGATGATTGCACATCAATGGGAATCTCTCTGAAAATTCCATGTAGAGAAACCCTGCAATATCTCGTATACCCTGATTGCCCTACCCCTCTCCGCATCGGTTACGCATCGCTTGTGGTGACTCCGTGCTGACCTTGGGCATAGCGATATCAATGCTCTGATCCTGGACTACTTGACGATGGAAGGCTACCCTAAGGCGGCCGCCAAGTTCTGCAAGGAGGCCAACCTGCAACCCCAACAGCCAGACCTTTCCATCCAGGCGCGCCAGGATATCCAGCATGCCATCCACAGTGGCAACATCGAGACGGCCATCTCAGCGCTAAATGGCCTTGACCCAGAGGTACGGACATGTCTTTTCTTCTTCTCCCCGTTGCGATGATTAGAACACGAGTTTCAACATGCACCACGCATAGGCTTCGGCCCAGGATGAGACACAACCACTATCACTATGAGCAACTCATCTATCCATGTTACACTGCCACCTTATTGGGAGTCCTCGAGCTAACATGATATCAGTTGCTGGACAACGATCCGGAGCTGCACTTCTCGCTCCTCCGGCTACAGCTGGTCGAGCTCATCCGGCAGTGTAACGAGGGGGACATCACGCCCGCACTGGACTTCGCGACCAAGAAGCTCGCCCCGCGGGCGGCTACGAACCGTGATTTTCTGAATGACCTCGAGAAGACGATGGCTCTCATCATCTTCCCGCACGACCAACTGCAGCCGGAGCTGGCAGCGCTGCTCAGCTCAGACCTGCGGCGGACCACGGCGACCAAGGTGAATGAAGCCGTCCTGCTGAGACAGAATCAACGCAGAGAGGCTGCCATCAGACAGCTGGTGCGCATGCGCGCCTGGGCCGAGACGTCGGCGCGGTCCAAGAAGAAGGATCTGCCAGAGTCCATTGAGCTGGGGCTCAATGCGGACGACATGGAGTTTGGCGAGAGTGGCCATGAGCCGATGATTACGACATGAGAAATGCATTGTATGACTTGAGGGCGTTTTTGGGCAGTCAAGGTATGAATGGGTATTGAGTCAGGGTTTTAGTCAGGCGTTAGGGCACGGCACCGGTGGTGGGACCCGGAGATGGTCACCACCCCGGGATGAGCATGGGTACTAGGAGCATCAGGACGGCGTTTATGATATTGTAGTTGGTTTATGACGGACTGGGGATGCAATGGAACACTGGGCAGAGCCTCAGGGCTGTTCTTGACAGCGATACACTGTTAGCGTTGTATTTCTACTACAAGGTGCTCACGCAAATAAACATGTCATCTGTGGGATACAGTCACAGTTTGAAAAAAGTCCCTCGCAATCTATGAACTTGTCCTTCACTGCCTGCCTGCCTGCCTGCCCGCCACCATCCCGAGTATGTACAATACAAGCCAGTCAACATGCCCCATAACCCACTTCATTCCTCCGCTTACTTGGTCCGGATGTGCTTGAGCTTGCCGGGCGAGTAGAGGAAGTTGTTGGCGTAGGCCTTGGGCGTGAACTTGCGCTCGTTGGGCTCCTGCACAAAGTACTCGTAGCCCTGCTTCTCGGCGAAGGCGATGGCGTCCTCCTTGCTCTTGAAGTACATGTGCGTGCCCTGCACGGTGTCGCCCGACGACTGCCACCCCATCAGCGGGTTCTCCCACCGGTGGCCCTTGCCCAGCACGTCCCAGTCCATGCGCCACCGGCTCGAGAGGTGCGTGCCGGACTGCGTGGCGGGCTTCGTCGGGGTGTAGATGCTGGGAGAGGCGGATTTGTGAGTGGGTGGCTGCGAGTAGGGTGGGTTATGGGAGGGAGAGGGGGAAGTTACCGGACTGTCCTCGCCTGCAGCTCGATCGGGGCGCCGGACAGAAGACCGGCGGGGAGCACGCCCTCCTCGCTGCCGTCTTGGACGTGCTTGGGGACGGGGGTGAAGGTGCTGCAGAGTCGGATATGTCAGCGGGTTTTGCTGTGATGTGCGTGGGTGTGCAGTGCACTGAGACAGAGGGTCCGTACGAGGTGGCAATGTCGATGGGCACGTTGTAGTCGGGCGAGTTGCGCGGAAGCGTGGCCATCGGGGACGTCTCCTTCTTCTCCTGCTCTGTCTTGGCCGGGACCTTGGAGCTCTCGTAGCGGCGGGTCGCGGGGAGGACGGCGGTGCGGGCGTGCGACGCAGTGCGCAGCAGCCGCGCTGCCGAGGCCGTGGTTCGTAATGAAGACATGGTCGGCGATTCCTCTCTCTCGTCTCGGCGAGGGAGGCGGCGATCGTGTGTGGTTGAGTGGAGAGTCGGAGGTCGGGGGTTTCGAGCTTCGACAGCTGCGAGCTGCTGGGCTTGGTGAGGCGATTCAATTCGAGGTCTGTGACGGGGTTGCTGCTCCAATTGATGCTGCCCCCACCCTGTCGAGTCTGATTGGCTGGTCGGGAACAACCGCGCGCAACAACATCCATCCGACGAGGGTCGCTGCGGTTTTCCCGCTCAATCAGGTCCCAGTCTTTAACAGCTCAAATCCCTTGAACGACCACCTCGCCCAATTGAGCCGGACCTGCGAATCGAGCAGCTGGGGCTTCGTCTGCGTTCTCCTCCGACCTCCGAATCGATTTTTTCGACGCGCGCGACGCAATCCGCCAACATGAGCTACGTCACACGCCGGGCGCTTTCGACGCTCATCCCGCCCAAGGTACACCCGCTGTTCGTTGGGAAGACGTTTTGGAATGGCTGCTAACTGTGGAAACTAGGTCGCTTCCCCCAAGGTACGTTTTTACTATTGAATGACACCCCCCTGGGTGCTCACCGAGCTGTCCGGACCCGACGAGATCGAAGCCCGAAGATTCTGTTTTGCACTTTCTGGAGGATGGGGGGAAAGCGGTTCATTTTGCGTGGAGGATGTCTGGGCGGGAAATTTGAATGCCGGGAGGAACTGCTGGCTAACTGGAGGACGCAGGCCATTGGTGCTGCCCCCGACGCTGTCCGCATGCAGCGCGTCGTCAACTTCTACGAGAAGCTCCCCCGTGGCGCCGCCCCTGAGGTCAAGGCCACCGGCATTCTCGGCAGATACCAGGCCAAGCACTTTGGCAAGAACCCGTCGGCGAAGCGTATGTGACCATCGTCTAGTTTGAGGAGAGGATTAGGGGAGTCAGGGACTAATTTGCTCTAGCCATCGTCCACGCCATCATCGGCCTGCTCATTGTCGGCTATGCGCAGAACTACTACTTCCATCTCCGTAAGTTTCGGCTCTACAAACGGAAACGGTATCACCGGTTGCTAACGAATGTTGCAGGCCACCACAAGAACCATGCTCACTAGGACTGAGGTGGAGAGCCTGCTGACTTGGCCGGGACTCAGGCGTGTAGTGTATATAACTGTTAGCAATAGACCGAGTGCCTAGCACGCACCGCAACGGAGTCTTCTTTGTCCACTGCTTGAAGCTGCAGACTGAACCGAATTGCCGGTGTCATCCTCGGTGCAGAAATGGCGTGGTGAGGATGCACAACTGCATGTCACGGGTTTGGTGTGGATAAAACTGCCTCAACGCAGTCGACTGGTTCCATGACATTGAAATGATTTGAGAGCTTCAAGAGGTGAGAATTACTCGCGTTCCATGTTGCAGGGTCGAAAGGTAGTTAGTTAGGTGGCCCATAGAAACGGTGAATGTTGCTATGTCGAAACATTCATACTTGAAGTACGCTGTGGAATCGAGTAAAGCGGAACAAGACAAGTCGAGATTGCATGCGACCGTGGCGATGACTTAATGTTGCTTACCGTGTAGTCTGGGAATTGGGTTTGTTGAGCTGATCAGAGCACCTCAGTACCCAGAGCCCGAGGCCCGGCGTCGAGTCACAAGTCAGGCAGACAAACGTGCATCTTCCAGTCGGCCCTTTGCGGGGTCCTTCTCGTCAGTTTGAGTCGCCATGACATCTGGATCGGGCAGTAATGTGGTTGTCAACCGATCAGCAGTCAAACACTCAAGATGTGAAACAGCGTCCTCCCACCGCGTCAGTTCACCATCATTTTGCAGCTCCGCACGGTCTTGCACTGCCTGCCTCTTGTGCTTGCATGAGACTGTGGCAGATCGTTCCCAGTGCAGACTGCGGGAGGGCGGGCTTTGGCGCTAAGCCGGAAACAGCACCCCCCCTGCCAGCTCTGACCTTTGCCAACCGCTCCCCGAGTCGTCAGTTGTCGGCGAAAAGACGACCTGCCAGCCGCATCGCCTCACAGGACATCACCTCCTGCAACCTCTCCCCAAGTCCCCGAAAGGCCGTCCCTTCCCTTTCCCTTCCCACATTACCGACCCACGACCCAGAGGTATTCCCAACCTTCGGTCCTCGCAGCATAAATCAGGGAAAAAGAAGGAGGTACGTGCTCACATTTTCGCGACGTTGCACAGCCAAGTCCTCGCGCCAGCCATCGACATTCTGTCCAGAAGCAGCACCATTTCGCAGCACTTTTTTTTTCTGGACTCTTTGTTTGCGCTCCCTCGCCCTTTCAGAGGTCGCTAACTGGATACTCGCCGCCCTCGCAGTAGAATACCACAACACTTACTCCGCAATACCCCGCGACTGGGTGGACGCGCAATCGATCAATCCCTCGCTGCTCGATCGCCAACGACCGCGACAACCGTAGGATGGCAACTGAGTCACCCAAGCAGCGATCCGATGAAGCTACTCTGACTTCTACCGCCGAGCCCGTGAGCATCGCGCCCCGTTCTCTATCAGGGCCTATCTGGTGTATGTTGTCGCTGACTGCAGCCCCGCGCCGCCCGCAGACCATCACGATCGACACCGACTCGCAAAATGTCGACCTCGGACAACCGCACCTAAACGGCGATGCCCCCGCTTCCGCCGCCACGGACGAGTTTGAGAACAAGCACATTTCCGACATCGTGGACGATCTGGTGAACTCGACAGAAGTTAGCATTAGTGGAGGATCCGACAACGAGGCAGCCAAGTCCGATGCGTCCAAGAGCAGGGGCAACGGCCGCATCTCTGTTAAGAAACCCGCATCTTTCAAGGCCATCAATGTCAACAAGACCTTCCTCACCGCCAAGGGCGCTGCCCCGGCGCAGCCAAAGACGAGCGAAAAGGCGCCCCCGTCTTCAACTCCCTCGCCTGCCCCTACCAGTACTCTGAGCGCTGCCCGGCCCAGGCTTGTTGCCAAGAGTGGCAGCGGTCTAGTCACGAAGGCGTCTGGGGCAAATGGGGGAAAGGCGGCCCCTGATGCGAGCGCTGTTTGGAACAAGAATCGACGTGAGCAGACCGTGGCATGTTTGTTTGGACGAAATAACTGACATGTTCGCCAGCGGCCCCTCCCCCGGAGCCCAAGAAATATACCGACGAAGAACTTAAGAAGTATGGAATCCACATGGCGACGCGGCTCAATGCCGACGACGCCAAGGGGCAGTCCAACTGGGCCGATATCGACGATGATGATGAGGACTGGGACCCGGACACAATCACGTGGAAGGACGGAACCAAGATCGCCATTGCCCATACCGAGGACCATCCGCCACCCCCACCAGAACCGGTCGCGCAGCCTGCTGCAAAGGAGAGCGTGCCTCTGGAGAGAGCCAAGGCGCCAGCAACTGGCACCTCGCCATCCGTCAAGACCGGCGTTCTTGCGTCTGGAAAGGGTCTTGTGTTGAAGGGCGCGCCGGAAAAGCCAACCCTCGTTGCGAAGCCCCCGGCTCCGCCGGCCCCTGCAAAGTCGCCATGGGCACAGCTCCCCAAGATCGACAAGGTCTCCCCGATCGCGGCGGACGCGCAGGCTCAGGCGCCACAAAGATACCCGCCACGAGATACCCCGTTGTACCAAACACATGCTGCGCCGCCGCCCAAGGAGATCGCGGCAGACGACTTCAGCCGAGCCGCTTGGCGAGACGGCGCACCGGGAGGAAACAGGGAGCTGTATAACTCCCAGTCTGGCCGCTATGAACCGGTTCTTGACCGCCGCGGCTCGATGCGCCAGGAGCACCCACACAGCCGACAGCCGGCACTCCTGCAGCGGCCGCTGCCTCACGAGCAAGGACCGCCAGAGGCACCTGGATCTTTCCAGCACGGCAGGAACAACGAGCAACAGGGCTATGGACGGAGACGCGGGTCTTCCAACGTTAGTGGCGGAAGCGGCAGCTGGCAACGGCTTAACCCTCTTCCCCCTCCTGAGCTCCTCAATGCGCGTCGCCCATCCATGACCGGAGGAAGCGATGGCCCGGCGTCGCCATCTGGACTTCAAGGCGGACCCCCTCACGGCCCGGCATGGCAACATAGAGCCTCCCCAGGCACAGTGCACGCAACGCCCTACCAGTCGGGCGGACCAGGCGCTGACAACCGGGGCATGCCTCCTCCTGCCCAGCCGTCGCCATCGGCCGCCCCGGCCGTTCCCGTTACCGAGCAGGATTATGAGCTGCAAAAGAGGCTAATGCGGGAACGCCGAGAGCTCGCCATGAGGCGCCGCCAGGAGGAAGAAGCCAAAGAGGAGGCAGCACGGAGGGAGCGGATTCGCTTGAAGCTCGAGGCACTAGGCCCGGCGCCCGAGTCGAACAAGGCCAAGAAAACGGCTGGGAAAGAACAGGCCACGGCGCCTACACAGATCCAGTCGCGCGAGGACAACACCTCTCAGAAACCCGCGCCAGCCGAGTCGCCGGCGGCCGAGCAAGCCGTACCCGCGGCAGTCACCCAGGATTCCGCCAAACCGCCAACTGCGCATCCCAATGGACCCCCGACGCAAGCGATGCCACAGCCCGACAGCGTGGAGTCTCGTGCGCAAGCCCATCCTTGGGTTCCCTCGACAAGGCAAACTGATCGACAACCGGCCGGCTGGGGCCTACAGCCCCCGACGACCAAAAATGTGTGGGCCGCCCCCAACAACCGGAGCCTCGGGAATGGCACGTTCGCGGCCGACTTGGGTACATCCCAGCTCCCTCAGGTTGCTAGCCAGGCTGGGCCGGGCCCCATTGCGCCGCCGACAAGCGCCCGCGCGACAACGAATTCCCAGGCAGCCATGCCACCTGCCGCTGGATGGCAGCCGCCGATCGGCCCTTCGGGGCAGGGCCGGCCACCCAGGAACGTGGCGGAGCGCGAGAACCCCTGGGCCGCTGCTGCCCGCCTCAACGACGACAAGTTTTCCGAGATGCTCAACGAACAATACGAAGAGCGGGACCGTCGACTGCAGGCCGAAGGCCGATCCCTGGCAGATATCCAGCCTGCCATCAAAGACACGTGGCGCCCTACAAAGCTTGATGAGAGCGGCGCTCGCATCGATGCGGCTCCCAAACAAACTCTACAGATCGGGCAAGAAAACCCGTGGGCACATTCGGCCGAGTCTAAGCCTGCGACCTCGCAACAAGCGCCATCGGTGCCGAGCGGCGCTCCGTCCGAGTACGGCCAGCTTCCCCCGAGCATCGTGCCTCCCCGCGACATGGCGCCGGGGCCGATGCTTGGTGCAAAAACAGCGACAGTGCAGCAGGGCCGGGGCTCGCGATTCTTCCCATCGCGCGATGTCCGCCAAGAAACCCGCGACATCCGCCTCGAGTCGAACGCAGAAGCGCTTCGATACATCTCGCCATCTCCCCCTCCCCCCGATATGGACGGCCACCCCGCTTTCGATGGCGATGCGAGCCACCCGCATGTCTCGCTGCCACGGCCGTACCCTGTTGTTCGACTTCCTCCTTCAGCGGCCAAGGACTCGCAGGCGGGCACAGCAGAGGCCAACAGGCTACCTTCTGGCCCGTCCAAATCTCATGGGCCGAACTTTGGTTGGGCGGCGCAGACAGCGTACAAGGATCTGGACAATACCGCGCGCGCGCCTGCGCATAAACCGGACAACTCGTGGCAGGCCAAGATTGACAGCCTCCTCGGCGGACGCAAAGTGCATCCTCCCAGATCTGCAGGGACGGATACGCGCATCCCCCATCACCATGAGCCGTCGTCCCCTGGGCTTTCGACCCGCTTGGCCGAGACGGATGGGTCTGTCACGACCAAGGTGATGGCCGAAGAATGCTTTGAGGAGCAGGAGATGGGGTCAGTGCCGCCCATCAGGCTCCCCAAGACGATACCCGAGATGGCGTGGCAACCCAGTCCCACGCCCAAGCCGCTTCCAAAAAAGCTCTACCCCACAGTCCTTAGCGCGGATTCTATCAGCTTCCCCGTTGACGTGTCTGGGGCGGGCACGGTCTGGCGGGTCTGTCTTCCCGGCAGCGAGAGCAAGAGCATCACTGTCCCGTTCGGCCGGACGCGCAGCAACCCACGTCGGGGCGGCCAGCGTGGTGGTCGGCACACTTCCTCAGCCCAGCATCGGCAAGGCAAGGGCCGCGAGCCGTCGTCGTATTCCGCGGAGCAGGGCGCCAGCGCCTCGGGATCCAACGCTGCGCACGGCAGGAACAATCGAGGCGGTTACCGGGGGCGTGAGAGCTGGTCGCGGAATGGGTCAGCCCAGATCCCGACCTAGGAGACTCGGCCCCTTATCAGAAGCGCGCGAGTTTGACGACAGGCACAGAAGAGTTGACATTCGTCTCGCCTACCTCGGCGCACTCGATTTTGACGGCAGGGGTTTTGTGTACAGTCAACTTGCGCGCCATTCCCCATATCAAGCACAACCGTCGATCTAGTCTATATTTCGGCACGGCGGCTCAGACAGCGAGCGGCAGCAGTGTACGAGTTTTCGATTTCTTTTTCCGTTTCCTCATTTCCTTGCGGCCGGGCTGCATCAGCAGTCCTGGCTATCTCCTCTGGTCGCTTCAGCAGGATCATGGGCTATCTCGTCCTCGTCCAGGGACACTATTTTAGGGCGTGTGGGGTAGGAGACGGACCACGAGCTCGTCTCCCCCCCGCATTGAGCGCGGCTTGGAAACTAATACCAGCCCGGGGGAGATGGCACATCCGGGTCAGTCTTTTTGACAGCAACCAGGTGTTGCGAACGTGGATGGGGGTGATACGAGATCATGAGAAGGGACAGACAGACAGAGCAGGACACACGGTCGTTGCTCGTCCTTTGCAATACTTTTGGCCATGACGAATATGCGCCCGCAGCTGACAGACGGACCGACATGGATGTCATTGTGCTCTCTGGCCTCCCCGAGATAGACCAGAGAAGTGAAGGATACCTCTCATATTGATGCGGATGGATGGATGGATACAATGGCGATGCCCAACCTACCAACTGGAGTGGCGCGGGCGTGGGCGGGCGAATACCTTTGGTGGTGTGTAGCTGCGCAATTCACGGTTTAGTGGCTCTACAGTCTCTCGAGAAACATACCAATGATCAGTTCTCTGTGGCCTGCCTGGCAAGTGATGTATACCAACCGGAATGGGTGAAATGTTGTCTGGAGTGGCGTTATTCAGCCCCTCTTTGTCGTCAACTGCGTGCCTCTCTCACTTCATATCACTTAACTCTACGTGTCTTGTCAGCACACGATGAGTTGATGACTTGCATGGCCTGTGTTGAATCTCGTTGGATGGATTTCGCTGGCAACTGGTTGGTCTTGGTGTGAGCATATCCCACCAGATGTGTGGTTGCCCCGCAGAGTTGTCTCCGCTCTTCAACTCCATCGCTTTCCAAGTCTGGTTCACTCACACCGAGGCAATACAACCCCCGCTTCTACGGCACGTACACATTCGTACTAAAGCAGCAGAAATAAGGGGTGAAGGAACAAACATTGGAGAGTTGATCTTTTGAGTTTCAGGATTTTACCACCGCTTTCTCACCAAGAGCCGTCCCTCCCAAACCACCCATTCTGTTTCTTGAGTTCAGTCATGGCGGACAGCCCCGGCAACCCCCCGCCCCAGGAGGGTGACCCCAAGAATGACGCCTCCAAAAAGCTGATCAACCTCCTCCGCGGCTGGCCGTCGCCGCACCTGCTGCCCGCGGCCCTCCTGCGCTCAGCAGCCGACTACGTGCTGTCGGACCCGTCCATCGCCGTCCCCGTGCTGCAGTACGGCATCGACCCGGGCTATCAGCCGCTGCGCGAGGAGCTGGCCCGCTGGCTGACGCCGCAGTACGGCTTCTCCGAGATCCGGGCCGACGAGATCGCCATCTCGGGCGGGGCGAGCCAGAGCCTGGCCTGCGTGCTGCAGTCGTTTACCGACCCGGGGTACACGCGGGCCGTGTGGGCGGTGGCGCCGTGCTATTTCATGGCGTGTCCCATTTTCGAGGACGCCGGCTTCTGGGGCCGGCTGAGGGCCGTGCCGGAGGACGAGGGCGGGGTGGATGTGGAGGCGCTGGCGAGGGGGTTGAGGGAGGTGGATGCGCGGGGAGGAGAGGTGAGTACCTACGGAGTACTCTGCGAAGTTCTCAGGGGAGGAGGAGGATGTTTATCGTGTATTTGGCTAACAAAAACAAACAAACCGAACAGGACCACCCCTTCAAATCCCCCGCGCCGCACCGCAAGACCTACCGCCACGTCATCTACCTCGTCGCCACGGCCGCCAACCCCTCCGGCAAGACCCTCTCCCTCGCTCGCCGCCACCAGCTCGTCCACCTCGCCCGCGAGCACGACGCCCTCATCATCTCGGACGACGTCTACGACCTCCTCCAATGGCCCGTTTCCACTCCCCCACCCCTTCCTCTTCCTCTTCATCTTCTCCCTCTTCCTCCCCGTCCCCCTTACCCCCGCTCCTCCCGCTCCTCTCCCAACTCGACCTTGCCCTGGCCCCCTCCCGGCACAACCCCCCCGGCAAGCACTTCTCCCACGCCATCTCCAACGCCTCCTTCTCCAAGCTCGTCGGGCCGGGGATGCGCACGGGCTGGATCCACGCCTCGCCCGACTTCGCCGCCGGGTTCGCCCACACGGGCACCAACCGCAGCGGCGGCGCGGCCAGCCAGTTCGCGGCCGCCGTCGTGTGGCGCATGCTGCAGTGCGGCGACCTGCAGGCGCACCTGGACGGGACGGTCCGGCCCGCGCTGCGGCGGCGGCACGCGCTCATGGGCGACGTGGTGGGGAGGGTCCTGGCGCCGCTCGGGGTGGCGGTCTGTAAAGGGGGAGGTCAAGGAGGAGGGCGGGTGGGGGGAGGTGTTTGGCGGGTATTTTGTCTGGCTGAGGTTGCCTGAGGGATTGGGTGCAGAGGCGGTGGCGGAGCGGGCGCGGCGGGAGGAGGAGCTGGTGGTGGCGCCGGGGAGGCTGTTCGAGGTGGCTGGGGATGAGGCGGCGGCGAGGTTTCCGGGGCATGTGAGGCTGTGTTTCTCGTGGGAGGAGGAGGAGAATATTGTGGAGGGGGTCGAGAGGTTGGGGAGGGTGATTAGGAGGATGCTAGGCGGGGGGGGGGTGGGGGGGCAGAAGGGAAGGGAGTGGACGAGCTTAAGACCGAGTTGTTCAAGTAGAGTAGATATAGACGGGCAACATCAATTGTGGCTCGATTGTGAGCGCAGCCAAGAGGCGACGCGCATCCCTTCTTGTCTCTTTGGTATTGGCCCTTCTGTGGCCTGTCGCAGGGTACCAACCCGTCCCGTATACCGGCCATCCAACGCTTCCCCCTTCCCAACCGCCTGATCTGATCTCCCCCTTGGCTCCGCCCGTGCGTCCGAAACCTGTTCGGAGTATGTAGAGGGACTGCCAAGCTTTAGTTCTCCTGTAGCCATCCGCGCGGCATTTTCCCTGGTGCAGTTCCATGCCCGCAAACCGAGATTGCGGCTTGTGGCCGTTTCCACGCAGCCCGGTAAGGGTACTACTGACTGCTGACCACTGCGCCAATGCGCTAATTCCCGGAACCAGTCAAGGCTTTCGTCGGATTGGCTTAGGAGGCAAGACGGCGAGGCATCTGGGGCAGAATCCAGATGAGGGAGGAAGTTCTCTGTTACCATGCAGTGTGACTCGGTGCATTCACTTCTCCTTGGCTGTGGTCGCGGGATACGAGTGGATCTGTCCTTTATTAGCACCAGACACAAGACAACAACAGCGCCAACTTTACCAACCTTGTCAGCAAGTGCCAGCCACTCCTCGGCACCTCTCAGGTACGGATCCGCAGCGCCATCGACAGCGACCTCGTGGCCCCAGACGACTATCTCGTCAAACTCGGCCTGTGCCTGCAGAGTCCCCAAGGGTGCCTCGGCCTCGAGGTCAACGACCTCGGGTTCCTCCGGGCGTCTGGACGGCTCCTCGGGCGGCGACGCGACTGCGACGATGCCGCGGTAGCCCTCGGGCAGCTTCACCGTCTTGCCCTGCAGCTTGCGGCCGCGGAAGTAGGCCGTGCCGGTGCCGCCTAAACATCAATACTGAATTAGTACCTTAGGTTTCCAGGAAAAGAGGAAAAGGCACAGTGATCCTTACTCTCGTCGGCTTTGGGGTCCCAGAAAGACTGGACGGGGTCAACGGAGCCGGTGTGGTGCACGCGGCAGGGCAGGAGGTGAGGCGTCGCCTTGGGAGTGTTCCCGGACGGCGCCTCGGGCTTGAGACTGAGCATTGGCTGTGACATGTTTGAGGCTGTGATGTATGCTCTGGCGATGGGAGACTGTGTGTGTGAACAAGGATGGGGACGCGTCTCAGAACGGGGAGTTTAAGTGGAACGCGCTTGACGCGACTGCACTGATCGAGTTTTGTGGGGCACTACCAGGCGACGAACTCCCGTCACGTTAACACAAGACGGCAAGCTCCGCCGTCTGTCAACACTCAGATTTTACTCCTTAGAAGGCTTATCGAGTTTCCTCCATGGTTACCAACACACTATCTTCAGCCCTGACCCAACTTGACAGTTTAACCCAATCCCCGTCTGTTCCCCCCGGCGCGCTTCATGCTCTTCATGTTCGCACATGCAACCCCTCGCTGTCCACGAAGGAACAGAAACAGCCTGACGTCCCAATCCGCACACCAAAGCGCCTCCAGCCCGGCATCTTGGAATGTCTCCGATCTGGGGCTGCATGACGCGTTGCCTGCATCGCGGCCAAGCGATGTCGCTGCCATGATCACATTTGCACCCACCACACATGTCTCCCGATCAGACTTGCTGTTGGCTGACACGCATCCCAAATCCCAATGCGGTGGGTCCTCGACTCCTCGGTGTCACCATCAGCCGGAGTGCTGACACTCCGGCACTCGACGGTTCGACGGTGTGGCGGCTCTGCGTCGAGTCTGAATCGGCTCTACCCGATCTAAGGTTCGGCGTCCACAGATTTTGTGTGACCAGGAGGACTGCACCAGACCAACACGGTCATCAGGTCTATCGCAAAAAGAAAAGAAACTTCACCACTCGGTCTGCCCTGACATTGGCTTGCCATTCATGAGATATTCAGTTCTTCGTAGCTAGGTAGTTGTTTCACTCTCACCATGCATTCCCAACACATCCTGCCAACCTTGCGGATCTAATTTCCTTTGCAAGGCAACTGGAGGACCTTACCCCGGTCAGTATCGGTAGGATGCGCCCTCCATCACCACTCTTGTCGTATCATGTGGAAGCTCCGCGATCAGATCTGCAGTCATATGCCAGCCGTGATCAAGGATGCAGAGAGAGAGAGGCAGCAATGGGCATTCTCCTGTTGGGAGGACATGGCTTGCCCGGACAAGACACGCCTCCACCAGCAAGTCGTCTCATGGGCAAATCAACCCTTGGACCATCCAAGGCGACAAGGTACCACTAGCACTAGGGAACAATAAGAACCATGTCGACTGCTCATGCTTTCCCTCATCCGAGTTCAATCTCTGGGGTTGATTCGATCCGAAGCTTGACCCCCAGGATGAGATTGACCTTGTTTGTTTCACACGCCGGCATAACCAGCTCCAGAACAGCTTCCGAACAGCTTCGGAACAGTCCAGCATTGTCCTCGCAAACTCGTAAACACCTTGCTCTTTGTTGACTCAGTTCACCCTACATCCATGTAAGCAATCAACCAGTATTTTCAGTTTGCTTTCCGAATTCACCTGCATATCTACACCGCGACAGTAGCCCTTTGTAAGTCAGGATTCCTTCGCTCTCTTTGTATTGACAACAGTAGATATTGACCCACGTCATGAACACTCTTCGCTATAGAAGCACCCACTATCATCGCTCCATCTTCGCCGTCATCCTAGTTCCATCCAAACAAAGCCTAGAGACATCGCCAGCATCGGCTGTCGCCATCTCACACCCAACCGTATTGGGCAATCCCTCACAACATGGCCCCGTTGTTGACCGGCTCCAGCCTGCCTGGCGCCCTTCTCCAGCCCATCGCCCAAGGCGCTGCCTACCTCCGCAACAAGCTCGGCAATCTCGCATGGGACCACAGCGTCGCCATCGCCCGCCCAGCCATCCTCTCGCTGTTCTCCGGCATCGAAATCGGCACCCTCATCATCATTGACGAGCCAGCCGGGGAACGCCTCATCTTCGGCAACCCTCTCGATACCGGCACTCATCCCAACGGCACAACGGACAAAACACCAAACGGCACAGCCCACCTTAGCAACAAGCGCAACACCCATAAACCTCCCCATGCGACCCTCACCATCACCTCGCCCGCCTTCTACCCCCGCCTCCTCCTCCTCGCCGACATGGGCTTCGCGGCCTCGTACCTGCTCCACGAGGCCGCCTGCCCGGACCTGACCGCCTTCTTCCGCCTCTTCGTCCTCAACCGCGCCCGCCTCGGCAACGGCACCACCTGGTCCTCCTCCGCCCTCGTCGGCACCCGCGCCCGCCTTTTGGGCGTCACCAATGGTGGGACAGGGGGTTGGGGATCCAAGACGATCATCACCAACACCCCCGCCAACGCCCTCCTCAACGCCGCGGCGCATTACGACCTGGGCAACGACATGTTCGCGGCGTTCCTGTCGCGCGACATGACCTACTCGTGTCCCATCTGGAAGGAGGAGACGGGGCGAGCAGAGGCAAGGGAAGAGGAAGGGGACGGGCTGGAAGACGCGCAGATGCGCAAGCTGAGGCGGGTGATTGAGCGGGCGCGGATCAGCGCGGCCGACCACGTGCTGGAGATCGGCACCGGGTGGGGGTCGTTCGCCATCGAGGCGGTCAAGAGCACGGGGTGTCGCGTGACGAGTTTGACGCTGTCGAGGGAGCAGAAGGGGTGGGCGGAGGAGAGGATCGAGAGGGAAGGGGTCGGCGACCGGGTGGAGGTGCTGTTGATGGATTATCGGGACGAAAAGTTGCCGGTGCCGGAGGGGGGGTATGATAAGGTGGTGTCGATTGAGATGATTGAGGCGGTGGGGAAGGAGTTTCTAGGGACGTATTTTGGGAGGGTGGACCGGGTGCTGAAGAGAGACGGGGGGATCGCCGTGTTTCAGTGCATCACCATGCCCGAGGGCAGGCATCAGGCGTACTCAACGAGGGAAGAGTAAGTCAACACTGAAGGAAACGGGGGGAGGAGACGCTGACAGTCGCGCAGCTTCATCAACCGCTACATCTTCCCAGGCGGTTATCTTCCGTCTATCACGCAGCTGCTGAACCACATTGCGGCGGCGTCCAGGGGCACGCTCATCGTGGAAAACGTCGAGAACATTGGCGGCCACTACGCCCGGGCCTTACGCCTTTGGAACGAGCGGTTCCTGGCGGCGTTCGAGGACAAGATCCGCCCGGCACTCATAGAGGAGCATCCAGAGATGACCGAAGAGGAGGTCGAGGTGTTTCGGAGGAAGTGGGAGGTGAGTACCGTTCCCTAGCTCGATCCTCGTGGCCATAGTGCTGACCGGCGCAGTACTACTTTGCGTATTCAGAAGCGGGATTCTTGACCAAGACGCTTGGAGATGTCATCATCACTGTCGGAAGAGAGGGGGCCATGGAGTTGATGGAGGGCATTCCACTGTAACCGGCATCATCCGCATTGGCGATACAGGAATCCTCGTTGACTTGGACCATCCGCACTGACGACACAGGAATCTCATCGGGAAGGTTGGGTATCATGCTGAGTTTTTGCGAGTTCTTGACTTGGGGCTGGCCCCCTCCTGAGATAGAAGGTCCATAGAGAGAGACATTTCAGCGCTTCTTCGTCTTCTTTCCCTTGCCAGTCTTTTTCGGCCTCGGTTTCGTCTCGTCCGGGTACCGATTGGCGTGTTCCATGTCGAACGCCGGCTTGTGCTTCCTGAAGAGCAGCATCGCGACCCGCGCGTCCTCTATGCTCGAGTGCTGCCCTGTCTGGATCTCAACCCCCAAAAGCTCCTTCGCCAACACCCGAAGCGCAGGTTTCGGCCCGTGCCCGTACTTCTTGAACCCAGAGAACTTGGCCGTATCCCGGATCATCCTCGCCTGATGATCCAGCTCAAGCACCCGCAGATCGTGCTTGACGTCGTGCCCCACAACGATCCGACCCTTCAGCATCTCGGCGATCTGCGCCTGCACTTCCTCGAACGTCCTCGCCCGGGCCATGTGCTTGGGCGCGACGCCGCTGACGTGGGTCCGCCAGTCGACGACCCGCTCCCGCGGCTTCACAAACGAGTCGTACACCTGCCGCCCGTGGAAGTCCACCACGCTGACGCGGGCCAGCGCGTCGTCGTAACCGCCGTCGCCGACGCCCACCATCTCGCAGTCGATGGCCACGTACTTGCCGAGCTCGGCATCGGGGGCGAGGCCTTCATTGGGGCGGGCCGGGTTGTCTTTGGAGAACAGGGAGTTGGATTGCAGACCTAGGCCGTAGGCTTCGGCTATGGACTCGGGGGAGATGTCGTTGTCTGCTGCCCAGACGGCGAGCGAGGGCGCCACGCCGTGTTTCGGGGGGACGGGGTCGATCTTGGAGGACTGGGTGTTGCCCATGGGGGTTTTGCTAGGACGGGGCTTTGAAGAGTTTGGGCTGGCTGGCAGGGCCGGTTTCCGTTTCTGGGGCTGGGGCTGGGGCTGTTTCTGCCTCTTCCTGGGGACGTCCCGGGCGTGGTCATCGACACTGCTGTCGGCCGCCTTCCTTTTTGGTGCTTTTTTGAATGCTGCGGGTTGTGCAGCGGGTTGTGAGGGCGACTCGGCCTTGATCTTGGCTTGCAGCTTCTTCCAGTTTGATGAGAGTCCGGCCATGGCTGGCGTGTTACCTGGTGTTGCCTGTGGGGGTTTGCATCATGTTATGGCAGATGTTAAAAAGAGTCGAATGAGTTGAGAGTGAGTTGAGATGGGATGAACCGAGCCCTGCCTGTCTGGATTGGCTGGACTGTGTAAGAAAAATCACGGATCTTCTCTGCCATGTGGAAGTGGGGTCCCTCTCAGTGGAAGCGGTTAGCACCTGCAGAGCCATCAAGGTACTGGGACCCACTCAAATTTAGCGCATTCTCGCGGGTTCCAGTGGACTTTTTGGAGTTTGCCCCTCCAAAGCAAAACACCATCTATCTTCACGCGGTTCCGCTGCGACATCGATTCATCACGAACTGCGCCGTCGCCATCGACATTCACGATGGGTCCGAACGGAGAGGCTGAGGTTGGGTCTGATGGACCACGGCAGAAGGGCAGGGCGACACCTGATACCATCACGTAGGTGGCCGAAGCACGCTTCTTGCTCCTTCTTGCTCTCTCTCCGAGTCGCCTTCCCAAGCTAACAAACAACCCCAGGATTGGGTGCATTGCCCAGGTCACGAAAGACGGACAGCCACGGCGCGCCGAGATTCTGAGCATCAAAGAAACCAAGAGCGGCAGGCAATTCTACTGCAACTTTGACAACTTCAACAAGCGCTTGGACGAATGGGTCCCCGTCTCTAGAATTGACTTCGACCAGGACGTCGAGTGGCCGAACCCGGACAAGGACAAACAAAAGGACGCCAAGAGCAAGAAGTCAACGACCGTCTCGAAAAAGTCGCAGCCGTCCAAGAAGGCACAGAAGAAGGTCGGAAAGCGCGAGCAGTCGGTTGCGTCGGAAGGGCAGACACCACACCCCTGGACCGAGTTTGTCGAGTCACAAAACAAGGTAGATGGGGAAGACAAGGCGAATGCGAGCTTGGAGGTTGGAGGGACGCCGGGGCTCGGCCCTGACGAGATGGAGCTGGACGAGGACGAGACGCCGGCCAGCGCTGCCAAGAAGGAGCACACGCAGTCGTTTAGTCGGGAGCAGGAGATCGAAAAGCTGCGGACATCTGGCTCTATGACGCAGAACCCGGCCGAGATCTCCCGCATCCGCAACATCTCCAAGGTCGAGTTTGGGAGGTACGTGCTGTTCCCCTGGTACTTCTCGCCGTACCCAGAGGTCTTCAGCCAGGAGGACTGCATCTACATCTGCGAGTTCTGCCTCAGCTACTACGGCGACCTCAAGTCGTTTACGCGGCACCGGATGAAGTGCACGCTCCAGCACCCGCCAGGCAACGAGATCTACAGGGACGACTTTGTGTCATTCTACGAGATTGATGGCAGGCGGCAGCGGACATGGTGCCGGAACCTGTGTCTGTTGTCCAAGATGTTCCTCGACCACAAGACGCTCTACTACGACGT
This sequence comes from Staphylotrichum longicolle, assembly GCA_019096155.1. Classification (NCBI taxonomy): domain Eukaryota; kingdom Fungi; phylum Ascomycota; class Sordariomycetes; order Sordariales; family Chaetomiaceae; genus Staphylotrichum; species Staphylotrichum longicolle. The sequence goes on from JAHCVI010000003.1 coordinate 169,460, forward strand.
GGACCCGTTTCTCTTCTACGTCATGACGACGAGGGACGACAGGGGTTCGCACCTGATCGGCTACTTCTCCAAGGAGAAGGAGAGCGCGGATGGCTACAACGTGGCCTGCATCTTAACCCTGCCGCAGTACCAGAGAAAAGGATACGGCCGGTTGCTGATCCAGTTCTCGTATGAACTCTCCAAGATTGAGGGCAAGCTCTCGTCGCCCGAGAAGCCGCTCTCGGATCTGGGTCTGTTGAGTTACCGTCAGTACTGGTCCGAGCTCATCCTCGACCTGCTGCTTGGGTACAGCGAGCGCGAAGAAAAGTGTACTATTGAGACCATCGCGACGCGGCTTGCCATGACGACTCAGGACGTTGAGCATACGCTCCAGGCGCTCAAGATGCAGGTGTACCACAAGGGTGAGCACAAGATCGTGATTCCAGAGAAGCTCATGCACCAGCGGGAGAAGTCGAGAGCCAAGCAGAAGCGGGTCATCGACCCGGACCGGATCCAGTGGAAGCCTCCGGTGTTCACGGCAGCCAGCAGGACATGGGGATGGTAAATTTGGAAAATCGGGAGTGGGTTTGGCTTTTCCTGTTTCTTGGGTGGTTTGGTGTTTGGTGGGAAAGGGTGTAGCGTCACATTAGTTCATATACCCTTTAACGGCATAGAGCACGCGCGCGCCTGGTGCTACGGAGTAACTAGTTATGAGCATAACGAATCAATTAAACCCGACCCACTTGTTCGCGTTCCCGGCGCGCTTGCTCCTTGGTCCCGCGTTTTCTCGCGTTTTATTGACGGTGGGCCACTGCCTCGCAGCTCTGCCCAATTCAACCCCTACCAACCGTACCCCTCCCTCATCACCACATCACCACCATACTCTCTCGCAACGCAGGCTGTGCAGGCTGTGAGAGACACACACTCCTTTCACCATGGCGACACCAACAGCTTCCAGCGATGCTGGGTTCATGACCTCGGACGGTCCCTCGAGGACCCCGCGCGCAGCACGATTCCCTGGGTCTTCGAGTGGCAGACCTGCAGTGCCGCCCTCAGAGAGCCTCGCTGGCGTCAGCGATGGCGAGGGTGAGGGTTTCGCCGACGACCAGGTGCCGGTGCGCGCCCGGCCGACAGATCCCGCCAACATCCCGCGGGTCGAGGACAAGATCGGCCTTATCATCCAGGAGTCGTTCGAGCACTTCATTGAGGGGTACGTGGGGCTGGGCTTTCTCTGCATATCTTGCCATCGCTGACATTTGACATTGGATGCATGCGCACAGATACGTAGACACTCCGGTAGCCTCCGGGCAACCAGCCTCGAGCGCCGTCACCACCGACAAGTACTACGTTGCCCAGATCCACGGCCTGCGGACATACCAGCTGTCGACCTTCTACGTCGACTACAAGCACCTCGAGACCTGGCACAACGGCGCCCTGGCCGCAGGTGTCATGGAGTCGTACTACCGCTTCCTCCCCTTCCTCACCGCCGCCCTGCACAACATGATCGCCAAGTACGAGCCACAGTACTTCCGCGAGCACCGCCAGCCGACCGCCTCGAGCCAGCACACATCGGGCGCCAGCAACATGGGGTCGGCCAGCCAGAGCGACCTCAGCAGCAAGACGGCCAACCAGCAGACCGACAAGCTGTTTTCCATCGCTTTCTACCACCTGCCGCTCGTCTCGCGCGTGCGCGCCCTCCGCGCCAGGAACATCGGCCAGCTGCTTTCCATCAGCGGCACCGTCACCCGCACGTCCGAGGTCCGCCCCGAGCTGGCGCTGGCCACGTTCGTGTGCGAGGCCTGCCGCAGCGTGGTCCCAGACGTCGAACAGACGTTCCGGTACACCGAGCCGACGCAGTGCCCGAACGCGACGTGTCTGAACCGGACCGCCTGGCGGTTGGATATCCGGCAGAGCACCTTTGTCGACTGGCAGAAGGTGAGGGTGCAGGAGAACAGCAGCGAGATCCCCACGGGGAGCATGCCGCGCACCATGGACATCATTCTGCGCGGTGAGATGGTGGACCGGGCAAAGGCCGGCGAGAAGTGCATCTTTACCGGCGCGCTGATCGTCGTGCCGGATGTCAGCCAGCTGGGTCTGCCCGGCCTCCGGAGAGTCGCCGTGCGTGACGACCGGGGCGCCGAGGCCGGCGGCAGCGGTGTCAGCGGCCTCAAGTCTCTCGGCGTGCGCGACCTCACCTACCGCCTTGCCTTCCTAGCCTGCATGGTCAGCTCCGACATGTCGTCGATCGGCGCTTCTGGCGATGCGCAGATCTTCGACGTCGTCGGTGCCATGACGGGCAGCGCCAACTTGGAGACGGCCGAGACAGTCAAGGAGCTGCAGGACGCTTTGGTGTCGTCTTACACGCCGCAGGAAATGGCAGACCTCCGCGCCATGGTGCACAGCGACCACATCTACTCGCGGCTGGTGCAGTCGCTGGCGCCCATGGTGTACGGCCACGAAGTCGTCAAGAAGGGCATCCTCCTGCAGCTGCTCTCGGGCGTGAGCAAGTCCACCCCCGAAGGCATGCAGCTCCGCGGCGACATCAACATTTGCATTGTCGGCGACCCGTCCACGTCCAAGTCCCAGTTCCTCAAGTACGTCTGCAACTTTGCCCCGCGCGCCGTCTACACCTCTGGCAAGGCCTCCTCCGCCGCCGGTCTCACGGCGGCCGTGGTCAAGGACGAAGAGACGGGCGAGTTCACCATCGAGGCCGGCGCGCTGATGCTCGCCGACAACGGCGTCTGCTGCATCGACGAGTTCGACAAGATGGACATTGCCGACCAGGTCGCCATCCACGAAGCCATGGAGCAGCAGACCATCTCGATCGCCAAGGCCGGCATCCAGGCGACGCTCAACGCGCGCACGTCCATCCTCGCGGCCGCCAACCCCGTCGGCGGGCGCTACAACCGCAAGACCACCCTGCGCGCCAACATCAACATGTCGGCGCCCATCATGTCCCGCTTCGATCTGTTCTTCGTCATCCTCGACGAGTGCAACGAGCAGGTCGACCGCCACCTGGCCGAGCACATTGTCGGCATCCACCAGAACCGCGACGCCGCCGTGACCCCGGAGTTCTCGACCGAGCAGCTGCAGCGGTACATCCGCTTCGCGCGCACCTTCCGCCCCGAGTTCACCGACGAGGCCAAGGAGGTGCTCGTGCAGCGCTACAAGGACCTGCGCGCCGACGACGCCCAGGGCGGCGTGGGGCGCAACAGCTACCGCATCACGGTCCGCCAGCTCGAGAGCATGATCCGCCTGTCCGAGGCCATCGCCAAGGCCAACTGCGTCGAGGACATCACGCCGGACTTCGTCAACGAGGCGTACAACCTGCTGAGGCAGAGCATCATCTCGGTGGAACACGACGATGTGGATGTGGATGACGAGGAGGAAGAAAGCGGGGCGGTGCTGAGGGACTCGGCGGACGCGGCGGCGGGCGGCGCGCCGGTGGCGGATATGGACGGGGATGAGGTGATGGAGGAGGGTGGTGGTGGAACCGAGCGCCAGGCGTCGACCGCACCTTCGGCTGCTGCGCACGCGGGGAAGCAGATGGTGTCGTACGACAAGTACATTAGCATTGTCAACATGATTGCGTCGCACGTCGCCGAGGACGAGGCGCAGGGCAGCGGGGAGGGGATTGCCGGGGACGCGCTCGTGCAGTGGTATCTGGAGCAGAAGGAGGACGAGCTGCAGAACGAGGAGGATTATAACAATGAGCTGGCGCTGGTGCAGAAGGTCTTGAGGAAGATGATCAGGGTATGTTTTTCCGTTCTGGTTTCCTTTTTGGAGATGGGAGAAGCTGAGATACTAATGACGACCAGGACAACATCCTCATGGCGATTCGCGGCCAAGGCATGGCAGATGCTGATGGCGCCGGCGAGGGCCGCTCGGCCGATGCGGCCCAGGTTGTCTATGTGCTGCATCCCAACTGCGCGGTGGAGGAGGTTTGAAACAAGGGGCTGGTCATCGGAAGGTCATTGTAAAGGGTGGGTGGAAAGGCAGGTGACGGGCGTCTGGAGTTTGGTTGAGGATGGACGAGTATCATGGGCCGGTTTGGAACGGTAGATATCAGTGTGGCTTTTGAAATACGATGGAAGTCGTGGTAGAAATGTGCATCGTTGGGCAACTGTTATGACACAACTCGTATGGTCAAACACCAAACTCCTTTCTTTTCGTGAACAAGTGGTTGGGAAAGGTCAAAACCAACCCTCTCATCTGCCCTGTCACAACTTTTCCATTACTTTTGCATGCCAATCCACGACTATTTACTCAATTCTTCGCAACTTGAAACTTCGTCAACAAAACATTACTTTGGCCCCCCCATGACAAACACACCGCCCGCCTCAAAGCTTCGGCGCCTTGGGGTCCTCCATGCACTGGTCCACGCGCATCAGCGTCTTGCCCGTCGCCTTGGCCAGCTTGATGAACTCGGGCAGCAGCTCGACCGTCGAGTTGTACAGGTAGTGCATCACCATCAGGTTCCCGCCCTTGGCCAGGTCGCGCTTGAACGCGTCGAGCTGCTTCTCGGGCGTGCTCGACTGCGCCCAGATCCAGTCCTCGACGTCGATGCTCCAGCCCACGAGGTACGGGTTCGCGTCGCCCAGGTTGGCCGCCAGCCGCTGCCGCATGCGCGCGCCCTCGGTCCCGAAGGGAGGGCGGAAGTAGTTGCTGTGGGCGTTGGCGCCAAAGACCTGCCGCACGGCGCCGATGTCGTTGTTGTACTCCCAGTCGATGGAGGCCTGGTCCGGGAGGCCCTCCATCTTGGGGTGGGTGTACGAGTGCAGGGCGATCTGGTGGCCGCGCGCGGCCATGTCCTTGTAGATGTCGGCCAGGCCGTTGGTCTTGTCGAGGAGGGGCAGGCCGACGGTGAAGAAGGTCACGGGGATGTTGGCCTGCTTGATGATGTCCATGACGCGCTTGGCGTATTTGGGGTCGCCGTCGTCGATGGCCACGGCGAACGAGTTGGGGCGCGTGCACGAGAAGACGAGCTTGCCCGAGGCGAGCTTGGTGGGGACCTTCCAGCCGGACGGGAGCGCGTCGACGATCTCCATCTTGGAGATGGTGGTCGGGGACGTGCTGTAGAAGCCCTTGAGGCTGAAGCCAATGCTGCGGGTCAGGTTGACGTTGAAGTGGTTGAGGGGCATGTAGATGTCGGTGTCGGTGCCGTAGCGAGCGGCCTCGAGCGAGTCCCACGTCTCCGGGTAGGGCTTGATCTTGTCGTCGCACTGGGCGTTGTGCTGCTGCAGGGCGACGCTGAACTTGTTGCTGCCCGTGTAGGCGATGTGGAGGTAACCGCCGGCGTAGCTGCGCAGGTCGGCGCACTTGCTGGTCAGCTGCGTGTTCCAGGCGAGGTCCGAGTCGTTGGTGCGGATCGTCAGCCGGTTGTTGCCAAACGTGAGCGTCATGCCGTCCTCGTCGCCGCCGTGCCACTCGCCCAGGGCGTTGGTGTCGCTGTTGGCGAAGTTGTCAATCACAAACCCCTTTGCCGGGACCGGCTGGGCCGTCGTCGATCGGGTAACGGGCGGGGACGTGGGGGACCCTGTCGGGATGATGTAGTCCGTGGCGGTCGAGCCGCAGTAGAAGGACAGGGGCCCCAAGATGGCGGCGGCGTTGAAGCTGGAAAAGTAGATCATGTTGAGCTTGGTGGTGTCGACGCCGGTAAAAACGGAAAGGGGGAACCAGTAGAGCCTCTCGGTGCCGTCAAACGTCCACTTGAGCTGCGCCGTCGTCATGGTGACCGTCTTGACATTGCTGGCGCCGCACGTATCAGTGTAGGCAAGGGTCACGGCAAAACTGGTACCCCGCGCGGCCCTGATGCGCATCGAGATGCCCCCGTACTTGTTGGCGGCGTTGAGGCAGCCGAACTGGCTGTAAAAGTACGAGTCGGTGTTCTTGGGGGTCAGCATGACCCGGTGGCCGCTGACGGCGATGGAGGACATGGATCCGTCATCGCTCGAGGCCTGCCCCATGGCGTTGTAGCCAAGAAATGTCAGGCGTGACTGGGACTCCCAGTCATCGATCAGCAGGTTCGAGCAGGTCGGCGGCTGCGATGTGATGACGGGCGGGAGGCTGGTAGACCTGGTCACCGTCGGCGGAATCGTCGACCTCGTGGGCACGGCTGCTCCATGTTAGCCTCTTGCTGTGACCACAGGCAGCATGCGGTGTCGTACTTGTGGTCTGCGGCGGGGATACAGAGCCGCAGAGAAGAGTGATGTTGCCAATCGACCACTGCACGCCGTATTGTGAGAAGGTGGCCCACGCCATGCCGACGATGGCATCGTAGTTTGGCGTATCGCCGTCAAAGCCCTCAAACGGAAGAGTGACGGTCTGGCGCTGGCCGGTCAGGTCGCTGACAAAGTTGTAAGACCTCTTGATGGTTTCTGAGCTGTTGCTGCAGCTGTCTGTTGTCTGCAGCTCGAACCCCAACGAACCCCCCGCGGGCCCCTGAACCGTAAACTGGATGCCACCGTAGCCATTGGTGACGGCCTGCTGGCAATCAAACGACTCGTAAAAGTACGAGCCGGTGTCCTTGGGGATGAAGACGACCTGGCCAGCAGAGGCAGCAATGGCCGTCATACTCCCGTCGTCTGTTTTGGGTTTGTCAGTCTCAGTTCAGTGAGATGAAGTAAAAGGTGAAGGAGATACCAACCTCCATTCTGCCAGTCCAGGTTATTGACACCGCTCGTCCACTTGGTGAAGTTGTCAATCATCAGATTGGATGAGCATGCAGCATTGACCCTGCTGGCGGTCAAGAGACCGGCGAGGCCGACGACGAGGCGGCGGTCAGACAGCATGGCGGGCAACAACCGATCCTAGCTATCAAAGGCGCATGGGGAGTCTCAGAGATGGCTGTGAATAGATGGCGACACAGTATATGTATATCCTGGGCTAAAGCTACGCGGTCCGGCAGTTCAGTGCTCGGCTGGGTGCGTATATGACATGCATAACCTGGTAGCACCGCTGAGTCCTCGTCGTCCTGGTCGCAGAGAGAACCACCTCGGTTGGGCTCATAAAGGACATCGCTTCCGACAGCGCGAGAGACAGCTGGCAAGGCCGCCCATCGCTTCAGAGTGGGACGTTGAGGTGGATTCGGTATATATGGCTTACGCCATGCACAACCAGTGCCCTGCAGAACGTAATTAACGGCAGCGGGTGAAAGCGAGGGTAAATCCGCGAGGGCTGAGCATCTCGGCCAAGACTCGCCCGACGGAACTCGACAGTCCACGAAGCATCAACGAGAGACCGGGAACAAAAGCGACGCCGGTCAAAGGCATCGGGAAGGCCGGGTATCTCCCCAAAATGGATGGGCCATCGCGTTGGGGTTGAGGTCTTACAAGGCAACTCCATAGCTGCGGAACTGGAAGTTGAACCTGGCATGGAAACACAGTCTTAGGGGTTGGCAGCATAAAGCCAAGGCCAAGATGAGCTTGATTCGGCCGCCAAAGACGCGGGTAGGAGCCAAATTGGCGGGCAGGTTCGTCCCGATGCTGGAACGGGCAATCCAGGGCCCGACCCCAGAGGCACCAGGACCACTCGACGTCGATGTGAGGACTGCGAGGAGCGGGAGGACTGCCAGGGGCCAGTCTCGGCAATCAGAACCGAGACTTGGCTTGCAGATCCCGTCCTGCCAAGAAGCTGGGGTTGCTGCGGCCTCGACCACCCTCGCCGCCTCGGAGAGGATGCTTTTTCAACCCACAGGCGAGGATGACGGCAGCATTGTTGGCTCGTTGTTTGCTCCGGCTCTGGACACTGTTTCTCCCGACTCGGGCTCCTCGATGTGTAAGCGGATGATACCTGCCGGCGATGTTCAACACAACGCCACACCACCCGCAGCCTCCCACCGGGGTTTCATTGCTGCTGGGAACAAGCTCCAACTGGAAGGTGTCTCGGTTGCGGCAGCCTTCAAATGCAACGATCGTCGCAGTTCCTCGCAGCCCGAGGCTGAACCTGCGTCTCTGGATCAACGTTACTTCCAAGCATTGGCCAAGGCGCAGCTATTCAGCCGGACTGGCTAATGTTGTGCCCAGATTTTCCTGGCAGCCTTCCTCGAACACGGGCAATCGGCCGTATTCCTGTTGGTCCCGCCAGCGTCAGTTGTGGGAGCGAGAAGACCTGCACGCAGAGGTGTCGAGCACAGCTTCCCCAGGGAGAGCTGCCGTCGCCAAGTACCGCGCTTGCGCGTCCACTCTGTGCCAGCTAATTGCTTCAAGGCGGGAGGATGAGCATTCGTCGGGCTTGTTGATGAGGTGTCTTGGGGCCTCGAGATCCAGGCGTCGGTGCCGAAAGTGTGGATGCGTCGCTTGAGAGAGCATCGTCCTCGGCTGCTGCCGACAACCGACTGAGCGGCTAGTCCCTTTGCAAGACCGGGACGGCATGCGTGAGGGAGCTCTATTATCTACGGAGGTGCTGCATTTTTTTCTGCATCAAATCGAAACCGTGGATGACATGATGATGCTAGGTAGGCATCGGGTGCCGCCGGTTGCACGTCGGAACAGCGTCTGGACGACCTCGAATTTTGAAATGTGAAGGTGGGTTTGTTGAAGAGCGACCAACTGGAAGTTCAACCCTCGTGCCGATACCAGATCTTGTCCAATGGCTCGGCGCAACTCTGAAAGCTCACAAAGTCTAAGAAGCTGGTCGCAAATCGGGTGGAAGCGTTCCTTCCCACAGCTCACTTCGACAACATGAACTGTGGGGCTCCCCTTCCACGTGATGGCCCACTGATTGGTCGGTCCAAGCCTGGGGTCCAACCCACGGTCCCACCCAACCACAACGGAAGCTTCCATTGCAAGTTACAACCCAGCCTCGAGCGAGTCCCAAATCTGGAACACACATTGCGGTATGAAGCTTGAGAGACACTCGGGCACTTAGAACACAGGGACAACTTTTGCTGCAACTTTGGATTTGTGTTTGGCTCCACAGTCACTCAATAACAGAGCCCCTGGTCCAATCACCCGAAACCAAGTCCAAACAGCACAAACGGATCCCAACAGCACCATCCCAACTCCGTGACGCCATCCCCGCGACGTAATCACACTCCCAGCCTCCACTACAAAGACTCCAATCTTGGACAACAAACACCCCATGCAGCCCCCCGACGATGCCCGCCTCACGCAGCCCCAACCCGTCCAACCTCTCCCCTCCATGGCCGCTCCCGCCATGAGGCTCCCCGCCAAAACCCGCCAATCCCTCCCCGCCGACTCGCACCCCCTCGCCGCCGCGGCGCCACAACAACAACAAGAACCACAGCCACCATCCTCAACCTCCTCCTCACCCACCCCGTCCTCGCCCGCCACCTCCCTCCCGCTCCGCGACCGCCGCTCCACCCCGAACGCCGCCCTCTTCCGCTCCACCCTCACCCCGCCCCACTCGCGCTCCGCCTCCCCCGCCGGCTCCCTCCCGCGCTCCCCGGCCCGGACCTCCACCTCGTCAACCAACATGTCCGCCTCCGTCATGATGGCCGGCTCCGTCTTCGCCGGCACGGGCGGCGTCAAGCAGTCCCTCCTCGACACCGACGCCGCCGACACCCCCGGCGACCCGCTCAACCTGCTGCTGCGGGCCTTCGTGCCGCACGTGGGCATCCACGCGTCGGCCGACGTGGACGCGCTGGTGGCGGACAAGGGGTTCCGCGGCGGGCTGTGGGAGGTGCTGCGGCCGTTTGGGGAGAGGGTCATGGGGAAGGTGACGGTGCGGGACAGCAATGGCGGGGCCAAGACGTGGGAGGATTTTGCGGTGCGGTTTGTCAGGTTTGGGGTCGGCGTGGAGGAGCCGAATGCGGGCAGCGGTGGGGATGGGGAGGCGGGGGAGGTTGGACGGGTGGAGGGGGTCGTGGAGAGGCATCTGAGGTTCGCCGAGGAGGCGTATGGGGGTGGAGGAGCGGGGTTGGGCAGCCCGGTGATGACGCCCGTGAGAGAAGGGGTCGATACCGATGCTACGTCGCCGTACTACGCGCTGTACCTGCGGAGGTTGCTGTCGGGGGTCCCGCTGGCGTGCCACGAGTCGTTTGCGCACCCGGTCGCGTGCGTCATGGCCATCAGCTCGCGGAATCCGGCGCCTATCGAGGCGCTACAGAAGCTGTACCGGGAGACGAGCCAGGGCGAGCGCGGGCTGCCGCCTTGGGTGGACGGCGACTTTTTGCGGTACTACGTGCTGGTGCACGACGAGGAGAACGGGGACATCACCAAGTCGATGGCGCTGTTTGACCAGATGAAGCGGAACTTCGGCCTGCACTGCCACTTGCTGAGGCTGCGCAGCTCGCAGAGCGCCGAGACCGACGACGACAGCATACCGCTGCCGCGGAGCGACTGGATGACGGCGGCCGAGGAGCTGGCGGACATCGAGGAGAGCGACACGCGGGAGGACTTTGAGGATCCGACGCGGTACATTTTCGAGTCGGATGCGACGGCAATACGAACCTTTGTGCGAGAAATGGTCACGCAGTCGCTGGTCCCGACGATGGAACGGAACATCTCGGTCTGGAACGACCAGGTCGCCTCGCGGCGGCGAGGCATCAGCGGGCGCTTCATGAGTCTGTCGAAGAGGTGGGCCTTTGGCAGCTCGAGCCGCAGTTCGACCGCCGGCGGCTCCAGCTCGTCGAGCAACTACGATGCGCTGGGATTCTACCGCGCCGACAGCCCCGAGGCGATCATGCGACGGCTGGCTGATTTTGCATTCATGCTGCGGGATTGGAAGCTGGCCATGTCGACATACGACCTGCTGCGCGGCGATTTCCAGAACGACAAGGCGTGGAAGTACCACGCGTCAGCCAACGAGATGGCGGCGCTGGCCCTCCTCATCATGCCGCAGAACATGTCCTCCAAGACACGCATCGAAACCATCAACCAGATGCTCGAGCAGGCCTTCTACTCGTACCACATCCGCTGCAACTCGCTCTACGGCGCCGTGCGCTGCACCGTGCTGGCGCTGGAGCTGCTGCGGCTCAGGGGCGGCTCGGGCATCGACGAAGCCGTCCGCTGGGGCATCCGGGTGCTGGAGTCGAAGCTGATGGGCACGATTGGCGATGCCCTGCTCAAGGAGCGCATGGCGATATGCTACGCTTCCAAGCGCGGTGCAGGGTCGCAGGCATGGGGAAGCAGGCGGCGCAAGTCAGCGCTGTGGAGCGTGCTTAGCGCCGAGGCGTGGATTGCACAGGCCAAGCACGTCCAGGCGCAAAAGTGCCTGCATGACGCCCGTAGGATGTATGCCCTCCTCCCCGGCGAGTGCGGGGTGCAAAACTTCGCCGTGGCCAGCGACTTCTTGGCGCATCTCAACGACCAGCTCAAGGAAGGGCTAGGGTTGGATGTGGCGCAGGGAGAAGAACACGATGGCAGCGGCCACGACGTGGCCGAGGTGGATGAGGAGAGCGAGACGCTGGGCACCAAGCGGTCAAGAAGGACCAGCTTGATCGGGCCCGCCGGAAGCGGTGCCGGTTTGGAGACGGCGCCTCTGAATGACACGAAGCCCGCGAGAGGGCGGGAAGCCGAAGGGGCCGCTTCGGTGGATGATGGGTTCGGCTAAAACAAAGAGGGAGGGTGTCATGGATAGAGGTGCCTAGACAAGGTTACGGGGCGAGGTTGCTTGCATGGGTTGGCGTTGTAAACTATGGACTGGCTATGGTGTAGCTATGGGTAATACCTCATGGGTCTGCAGAGGGAAACGAATATAAACCAAGGATGTGGTGTTTACGCCCCCTTTTCTGCTAAACCCCAGGAGGTGGAATTTGTGTTTTTGTGGTTGGATTAAGGAACCTGAGCCAACCTGAGTTGTGCCCCACTCTTGGCTGCCTGGTTGCACATGCCTCCCTGCTGATAAGATAAGCAACCCTGTTGGTCCCCGGGTTGCCTGGACGTCATTGTTTGAACTGAACGAGTGGCTGCAATCTTTCGACGACCTTTAGCCCAACGACGCCGGCGATTTCACTGCTGGACCCTGTCGCTGCTGCCTGCTACGCGCCGAATTGGACCTCTTTCCTGGGCTCCGCCGTCTTTGTCTGTTGTTTATTTACCAGACCTTCGAGGTCCTCTGTGGCCTTTGTTTTTGAGTTTTTGTCGGCTTCTCACTCTTACTTGGGAGTGTTTCCGTCCTGAGGTGTGAGGTGCGGTGTGTTTAGACGACTCATCTCAAAGTATTGGTCTCACAAGAAGGCCTGTATCTTCAACACCATGAGCCAGTCACTTCTGGATTATCTCATAGAAAACGAGCCCGCCTTCAGGAAGTATGTTTACGCTGCTTAACATGATCCCCCATATGACCCGCTAACACATCCTCAGAGCACGCCTTCCTGCCCTCTATTCCGACTTCCAAACTCAGAGGACACTCAACCCAGACGGCTACCAAGCGAACGTCGCAGCATGGCGCAAGGGTCTCGCCCGCATCGTCGGCTCGGGGTTAGCCCCGGCCGGCCGCGCCGCAGCGTCGAACCTCTTCGTCCTCCACTCCGACGAGCAGCTCCTCCGCGCCCTCGAGTCCAAGCAGTACGGCAGGCCGCTCGCTTTGGGCGCCGTGGTACGCGAAGCATTGGCAGCGAAGGATCTGGTCCCTCTACGGGAGTTCCTGGACGCGAAGGAGAGCATCTACCGCCGGCCATGGTCGGTCTGGAACCTCGCTACGTGGACAATGAAACAGCTCGGCGTGGCAGACATGCTCAAGAAGGACAGCCTGCCGCCGGGAGAGTTTGTCGTGCTCGCCAACGTCGAGGACGCAGGCAAGGCATTCAGTGAGCGCAACGCCGCCGCGCCGCCCACGCAAACCCGCTTCGAGCGGACCTTCTCCAAGGCCCACTTCTACCGCGCCTTCAACGACCAGCTCGTCGACGGCAAACACCTCTCCGAAACCGACATGGAAGTCCTCCTGCGCTTCCTCTCCCGCGACAAAGCCGCCATCCTCTACGACGGCGCCACCGTCAAAATCACCTCCCCCAGCGCCCAAGAACCCCCGCACATCACCCCCGAGGACACCTCCATCGCCCAGCTCAAAGAGCTCCTCTTCTCCCTCACCCACCAGACCGCCCTCCTCAACGCCCGCATCGAGCTTCTGGCCACGCAAGCCAAGCAGGCCGTCGCCAAGTCGAACCGCGTCGCGGCCCTCGCGGCCCTCCGCTCCAAGAAGCTCGCCGAGTCGACCCTCGAGCGCCGCTTCGCGACCGTCGCGCAGCTCGAGGACGTGGCCGCCAAGATCGAGCAGGCCGCCGACAACGTGCAGCTGGTCAGCGTCATGGAGGCGTCGGGCGCCGCGCTGGCGAGCCTGCACGCGCAGGTCGGCGGGGCCGAGCGCGTCGAGGAGGTCGTCGGCCGGCTGCGCGAGCAGATGGCCGAGGTGGACGAGGTGGGTGTCATCCTGGCCGACGCGTCGGCGGTCGGCGGGGTGGTGGTGGACGAGGGCGAGATCGACGACGAGCTGGCGGGCATGGAGAGGGAGGCGGAGGAGGCCGAGAGGGAGAAGCGGAGGAAGGTGGAGGAGGCCGAGAGGGAGAAGAGGGAGGCCGAGGAGAGGAGGGAGGCCGAGGAGATGCGGAGGCGGTTGGAGGCCGCTGGGGAGGTGCCGAGCGGTGGTTTGGGGGAGAAGGATAAGGAGAAGGAGACGGAAGTGGAAGACTTGATGAGTAGGATGACCCTGAAGGGGACTCCGGAGCGGCAGAACGCCTGATGGAAAGATCCTTTCCTGCATTTGGTTGTTGTTGTGGGGACCGATATAGAGGCTAATTCTAATTCTGTTGTAGTCCAAGTGTGAACGACCAAAGTGATCCACCGCGGACATCAGCGGCAACCTTTTCGATAAGCGTCCGTCGCCATTCACGGGGTTTCGGCATCGGACTATCAAGAATATGTAACGGGCATGTCTTTTGGTGTCAGCAGGACAACCGGGCGGCGTTTAGGCAGGCGTATGTATGGTATGGGCAGGATATCTCTACGAAACGAGTTGAGCTATCACTGGCAAGCAGATTCGTGGTTCGTGCCAACATCAGTGTTTGGTCAATTCAAGAGCTTCACGAAGGCGCATTGCCCGCCCCGGTGAATGTGTCCCAGCTCGGTGCGCCCACTGGCTGCGGAAGGGATGACGTCTCCATCCCAGAATGCGTTCCGTCGGGCAGTCCCCGTCCAATCCTAGACGGTGAATCGGGCGTATCGGGCTGGCTTGACGTTGGTCCCGTCAGATCGACCACGTGCGTTGGGAGCAGGACGGGTTCTGATATTGCATCATTCGCCCCTTTCCCACTCTCCGGCGCTGACCCGGGCTCGTCACCCGGGCTCGGCTTCTCCACATTCTGCGCAGCCGTGCTCCTCGAGCTGCGCGCCCTGGCTATCAGATCCTTGAACGAGGTGTCATGTTTGACCGCCCACGCAGACCCATCAAAATCCTTGTCCTTGATCTGTGCCCCCATGTTTGCCGCCCGCGACATGGTCGGCGCGCGGCTGCCCATTGTCCGCTCCCATACTTCGAGGTCGTTGAGGAGCTCTGATCGCTTCTTGGGCCGCGCGGAATCGCAGTTCGCGTTCCATATCGTCACCCACTCCTGGTGTCGTTTCTCGAGCATCTGCCGCGTGCCACTTGTGGAGAGCCCCAGCTCGGCCATCTTTTTGCGAAGCGCCGCGTCCTTGAGCATGGAATATGCGAGCGCGGGGAGGCGTTCGGGCTGTTTGGTCGGCGTCGGTGGGTTAAAGGGGTTTCGCGCCGAGCCGAGGCTGTTTCCTTGGCGACTGGGTGCAGCGGACGATGACGCCTTTGGTGGCTGCGGCGAGCCGGGACATGAAGTGTCGATGTGCCTGTCGACCTGCCAGGGCTTCATCCGCATCCAGCATATGGGGCACGCGGCGAGACCATCGTCTGCAAAGTATTGGTTAGCGGCCTGGATATGATGCGATGGCACGGCAGTCAACATACCTGGTTCGGGTTCATAGTCGGCACTGTCTTCGTTTTCTGGCACATCGACCTCTTCACGCATGATCGCAGCCGTTGCCTCCGCCGCTTTTGCCTTGCTTGACCGTGTCGTCATCCTGGGCCTCTTACTCCCCTGCGCTTCTTGTTCTGGACCCTCCAACTCTGTCGCTTTCCTCTTGGGAGACTTCGGCGTGGCAACAGGGGCCGGCGTTCTGGCAAACTGCAACACCGCATCCCGGGTCTTGACAAAGGCGTCGACGGCCTCCCGCAAGGCCCAGTTTCCGCGCAGCTTGGATTCCTGGTCGAGTGCCCGACAGAGCGGGCATTTGCCGTCGACCGACAGACAGCGCCGGATGCATATTGAGCAAAAGGTGTGGTTGCAGGAGGTGAGCATGGGCGAGTTGTAGAAGTCCTTGCAGACGTGGCAGCGCAAGGCCTGCTCAACTTGTGTGAGGCCCGCAAGTGGTGTCCCGAGCCAGTCAGTCGAGTCGGGCACGTCAAATGCGTCGCTGTTAAAGGATTCCATTTCGTTGAGGGCGGCTGCCAGGGCTGCTTGTGTGGCTGGCTCGAAGACTTGAAATGGGCTCAGGACATGGTGTGGTTGCCCGTGAAACGATTCCCGCCGAGCCCTAGAAACCTCCCAAATTTGGTGGCTTTGACAATGAAAGCTGAGGCAAGAGCCTGGGAGACGCGACTTGCGGCACCTGAAGGAACTGGAAGCGCGACGCCAGGTGGAGGAATCGTAATCACACTGTGATGCACACGGTCTCATTGCAGGAGGGTGGGACCCGCAATCTCACTGTGCGGGGCATCGGAGATCGAGTTCACGTGAACTGGCGCCGGAAGGCACGCAGGGACCCCACCCGGGAGCTCCAGCCCAGACCATTCCGCTTCGGGAGAGAATCAAAACAAAGCCTAACCGAATGCAGACGGCCCGCTCGACAACCCACAACCTGACTTCGTTTCGCAAACAGGGCAGCCTGCTCTCGCACCTCTGGATCCAGGCTTTCCGTTCACATTTGTCCGTCTCTTTCTCTCCGACATGCTGGTTCAGTAGCACGCTTTACTTGACTCTTGCCCCCGGCCCTTCCGCGCTCTCGTCGCCCACTCTCTCGACATTGTTTACTTTCTGTTTTGCACTTCCGCGACGAGACCGTCGAGGCGAATCCTGCGACAATGGCGATGCGAGGAGGCCCGCGTCTCCAGGTTGGCTCGGCCGCCTGGGTCGCAGAGGAGAGAGACTCCGCCTTGACGATCGCGCAGTCCGAGATTGAGGAGTTCTCCTTCTCGGCGCGCAACGAGATGGATTGGCTCAACGAGCACATGGCTGAGATCTTCTCAGAGAACCAGATGTGTGTTCCGCTCTTGAGCCGAACCCTTCTGGTCCATCACTGACTTAAAACCACAGGAACGTTGCCGAACTCTTCAAGACACCCGGGAAGCTGCGTGGGAAGACACCCCGGACAACGAGGAAAGCGGAGCCCAGTGGGATTCGAGTGGTACGCATTGGAGATGAAGCCAGGGAGACGCGTTGTTTACTGACCAACATCCCGCAGCCACTGTCCAACATGTTCTCCAACACACCAAAGGGAGCGCCGAACCCCTTCGCCATGTCAAACCTCTCACAGCCGCGAAGCCCCAGGCTTCAGATCGCCGAGGACAAGCTCGAGGCTCCAACACAGCGTCCTGAAAGCCCAACCGGGCCAGCCGTGATGCATCCCCCACACCATGTGGAGTCCCGCCCTCCTATCTCCCTTGCAGACTCCGGCTATCATGGGAGCCAATCCCAGGATACATTGCCATTCGGTGATTTTGACAAAGACATCGAGATGTCGGACAGCCCACAACGAGACCTGCACACCTCAGACCCCGTCATCCCAAGCGAACCATTACGGCAACGGAGCCCGTCTGTTGCGTCTGTCGATGAGACATTTGAGTCAGCAAACGAGAACCAGACGAGACAGCCAACAGCCCATGTGAAAACAGATGTTGCCGCGACGCCTTCGTCTGCTATGGTTCAGGCTAGCAGCCCCTTTGCGAGCCGCACGCGGCTGCCAGTCATGTCTCCACGCTCGCCTTCTCCGCAAAAGATGTCGTCTCCTATGCGGCACTCACCCCAGAAATCGTCTTCTCCCCAGAAGCCTGCACCCCCCCAGAAGCCGTCTTCGCCCGAAATGTCAAAATCCACCGGCCCACAAAAGGGGTTCCCCAAGCCCACCGAGGAGCTCAGGGATACTGCCGGCCTGCATGACCACGAGAGCGACGACGAGGCCGAGGTTGATGAGGCGCCCTCCGATGCGTCAAGCCCGATTCGAGCACCTGTCCGGAGCAGCCTGAACTTTGCTTCATTACCGGCTCGTGAGCCGCTAGCTTCCAAGAAGAGCCTCGGCGGCGCTCGAATCTCCAGGACAAGTCACCTGGACTTCAGCCGCCAGAGTTACTTCAGCCGCCCCACTGGAGGGAAGAGCCTGGGGAACGCCATGCGTCAAGGGTCGTCTGAGGACGAGCAGGATGACGACGATGCCATGGATGTAGACGACGCGAACACGGTCCAGAAAGGAGAATCTGCCGCTCAGAGCAAGACATACACGCAGCGACTCCAGGACCGGATCAGTATGCTTGGGCAGGGTCAGTCGATTGGGCCCAGACCGTCCAAATCCCTGGCCAACGCGTTGCCGACGCAACAAAGCGCGCCAGCCTCCCAGACCCAATCCCAGGTCGAACTTGCAGCGGAGATTAGGAAAGCGTCGCCCAAGCCGAAGCATTCGGTTCCCGCACCAGGAGCGTTCCCCGACGAGGACGAGGACGACTGGATTGCCCCGCCCCATAGCGCTACATTGCCTGCGGTCCCAAGACCAGGTCCCACCCCCTTGATCTCAAACACGCAGACTTTAGATGTCCCGGAACACCCCGTCACGCAGGAAGCTACGAACAGCTCAGATTTTGCGCTTCCCAAGAGCAGACCAACATCGCCACGCAAGCTTCCTTTCATGCCCGAACGAACCCCCAAACATGGCAAGTCCGCTTCGGTCCCGGTTCTCCCCACATTGGCGCAGCTCGACGCCGATCTTGAAGACACGGCCCTGAAGAAGACGATTTCAGTATCCAATCCCGCGCTCTCCACTGTGGCTGAGGATGACCTCGTTTCCTCGCCTCCCAAGTCCCCTACACGGAGTTTCAGGGATAACCCGCTGAAGCAAGTGAGGAATAAGCTGACGTCCTTGCTGAAGGGCTCCAAAGGCTTGATCGCAAGCAGCGCCGCAATCAGCGCTGAGGGAAAGTCGTCGTTGCTCCAGTCTCCATCAACCACAAAGCTCGGGTATTTCCCTGGGCCTTCCGTCGAATCCTTCAGGACGGCGGACGATGTTGTGTACCCTGACCTATCAAAACAGATCTCGGCCGTTTCTGTTCCCCCGAGCCCAACCCGATCTACTCATAGAGTCGACAAGGACAGGCAAGAGGCCAGGGAGAAAGAGGAGAGTGAGCGGGAGAGAGAGAAGGAGAGGGAGAGGGAGAGGGAGCGAGAGAGGGAGATGAAGGAGGCAAAACGACTCGCTGACCAGATGGGGAAGCTTGAGAAGGCCCGCGAAAAAGAACGTGAAAAGGCACGGGTTTTCAGCAAGGAGCAAGAGAAGATTGCAGCCATGGAAAAGCAGCTTGCAGCTCAGAAGGAGCAGGAGAAGGCCGCTCAGGCTCAAGTCCAGCCGAAAACCCAAAACTTCCGGACCCCTGGACCGCCGCCGAGGAACATTCTCAAGAGCCCGACCAAGACGGTGAGAGCCACTCCGCACACGACCAAGGGGCAACGGTCGCAGCCGGAGACATCAGACGAACCCGACGCGGAGATGACGGACGTCACCACCACCGTCGTACCTCCCCCGTCGATCCCACGCCCAACAACGGCCTCGTCTATGCGAACTCAGGGCACAAAGAGGCCTCTGAAGCCCACGAAGGAAGCCCCGGTCAAATCGAAGCAAGCCCCGACCTTGATCCGGGTTAACACGATAGGCTCGCAGCAGCCGCAGTTTCACCCTTCGAATAGCGTTTTGAGCGCCAACCTGCACGACACATTGAGGCAAGCCCCTGGCTCCGCACGGCCGCTGAACGGCAAGACGAGCCAGTCCTCTCTCCGCGAGAAGCCATCGCTCCCGAGTTTCGCGAGCTCTGTCTCCTCCAACGGCCGCCCTAAGGCATTGGACATGGCCGCCAAGCGAAAGGAGCAAGAAGAACGTGAGGCGCAGCGCAAGCGTGACGAAGAACGCAAGCGTGAGGAAGAACGCAAGCAAGAGGAAGCGCGGAAGCAAGAACAAAAGCGGAGGCTTGAGGCGGCCAAGAAGAGGGCGGACATCGAGAAAGCGAAGCAGACAGGGGCACCTCCTCCCGCTGCTAGGCCTCAGCCAAACGGGCCGCCGGACTACAACCTGGCTGACAAGGCCCCTCTTCGGCCACCTTCGCGGCTGGGTTCGACGATGCACTCGGATGGCCGGCTTGTCAACACGGTGTTGTCCAGCACCATCAAGGGGCCGTCGAAGCGCCCGCTGCAGCCGGACGTGGGTGAGGAGAGCTCGAGGGCACAGCAGCAGCGGGCTCAGCCCTCGTTCCCCACCAAGGAGGGCAAACGCATGCGGGCTAGCGTGGAGCCTGAGGACGACATCGATATGACGGAGACGCACAACCCGGGCATCATCAAAGGGGCCCCCGTTAGGCCCTCGGCAGGGTTCAAGAAGGTAAGCGCTTCGATCTCGAAGAGCCGTGACTGGGACGCTAACTTCGCCACCCAGGAGCTTCAGCAAAAATCCATGTACGGCAACGCCTACCCGACGGCACCGCCGCCGAGCGCGAGCAGGAACCTCTTCAAGGACACGCTCACAGCCCAACACAACAGCCACGCTAAGCATCCCCTCGACATGGCGCAATCCCACAAGGGCCCGATCCCGTTCGCGCAGAACCCCAACCCGGCGCACAAGACGCCGGCTCGGCCCGTGGGGGGTGCCATCCCCAAGTCTTCGGCCGTCAAGTCGGCGGCCCGGTCGCCGCGCTTCCAGAACGGCGAGTCGATCGAGCTGCCCGACATCCAGACGGACGACGAGAGCGACGAGGACGACGCGCACGGCGGCGTGATCCCGGCCTGGGCTAACTCCCCGGCGCTCCGGGCGGCGCTGATGGCGCAAGACCCCGTCGACCCCATGCAGGTGTTTGGGCCGATGGCACCGCTCAACCTCGAGGAGGTGTTCAACCGCACCAAGGACCGGTTCCCCAAGTTCCGGGCGCGGACCAGCAGCGCAAATTGGAGCGGGACGGACAGGCTGACGGCCGAGGACATTCGCAAGGACATGGCCGCGAGGGATAAGATGAGGCGGGAGGGCGGGTGGAGTTATGAGTTGAGCCGCGACATGTCTTAGGTTTACTTTCTACAGGGGGCACTTTATTGTTGATTCAGGTTGGGGTTATTCAGGCTGGAGTATTGTTTGGGATAGGGGTATCGTGGGATAGACTCTTTAAGGGAGGTGGTTGTGCTTGTTTTGGGCGTTTTGTCAGGACCTCACTGACTGCTTCGGAAGTTGGGAAATTGTTTTGCTAGCATGGCCACCGGGGCTGAGTGGCGGGATTCATGGAGGAAAGGATCGTTGTCTGGGCAGTGCACATTACTTGATTTGACAACAGAGACTCGAATTGTCTATCGCACGGCGGATCTCTAATGGTGTGAATGATGAATGATGCAGACCAATGATGTTGTGTGACCATGGCGAGGACTGGCAGCTGAGCATCGTGTGGGTGTTGGCACGTGGGAGGTGAAGGAGAACAGTGAGCAATGCGCCGCACGAATTCGAGGCTGACCGTCTGGGTAGATGGCTCTGCCTGAAAAGCAATGTGGGCTTGATGGATGTGGCCGTGTTCATGCCCCGGAACGCGTATCCACGGCATCATGTCCGATTTCGAGAATTCTCGCAGCGTTTCTCTTGTTCTGCATTGCACCAAGATCACGAGATCTGCTGGCGGAAATGATCGGATCTCTGGGGCTGTGCGAGAAAACACGCATGTGTGCACACCGATCCGATGGGTGAAACGGTTCCCGTTGGCTGGCACGCTTTGGATGGGAAGCAGGTGTGGTGAAGGTGTGGTCTCGGTGTGGTTGGGCACATGGGGGGCTGCTGTGCTCCCGTGAACCAACGCAGCGGATTCAAGCTCGGAGGGATATGGGCTGGCCGTTTGTCGAGAGGGCAGGACAACGAACACATAAACGACCTCGGCAGTGGAGAGGGGGATTCGGGACACGGTGAATCGAGGAATATGATTCATTCCACTGCTGAACTCGACGACTCGGGAATCCTTTGAGCAATGCAGGTGACATGCTGCAGCGGAGGCAGAGGCAGAGGCAGGCAGGGTCCAGGCAGAGAGGTGCACAGTACGTCATACCGCCTGCTGTGCCAGGGTGGGGACGCTAAAACGACGAGTCCCTCAGTTGCCCTTGACAGCTGAACGGATCCACATTTTGTTTGTTCACAGGCGACCTCTTTTCACATCTCAGCCCACCAGATTCTCCGAGTCGGGGATTGCCCATCTGGCTGCTTTTGTCCGGTTTCAGTCTTGGTGGTAAGTTTATTGTCCTGGGGTTTCTTATTGTGCTTTAAATAGAAACCTCTTTGCGGATGCAAGGTTGCTGTGCCTCGCACCTGGCGGCCGCGAGTCTTGTTGTCTCTGCAGGTCAGCCACAAGCAACAAAAGCTGCAAAGCAGCTGCGCCAGAACTGCACAAGAAGCAACCTACCAATCCTGCACCAAACTTTTGCTGACAACAACATCCAACCCACCCCAGCTGGCCCATCTCTCTCGATCTCAACTTGCCAACGACCGGCGCTTTGCCTCGATACACCGGCCCTTTGCGAGACCGACTTCTCCTGCTCGATCTTTTGCACCAGTCATTTCTGCCCCGCATCGACGCCTGCTCTCTCCCAGCGAAGGTCCGGACCGCTTGACCGATTCGTGCCCGACCGCCCAGTCCTGCGACAACACGAAATCACTCACTCGGCAATAGCACTTTTTGCCTTCGTTTCAAACGGCCCCGTGAGCCTGTCGGCTTGGGACTCGGCTTGGCCATTCTTCAGGGTCCCGATTTTGGTCCAGGGTCTTCGACGGCGCCCCGCAACAAGGCGGATTCAGGCCTCCCTTCGCTCGTCCATTTTCTCTGCTCGTCGGAACCCCGGGCACATACAAGACACAACAAATAGCCAGCTGATGAAGCGACCAGTTCTGTCGTCGCTGCTGCTCTCTTTTCTTGCTTCTCCATCTGTTGGCCTCGCACCAAAGTCAAGATGGTGAAGTTGGACTACGACCGAGATTACTACGCGGACCTCGACTTGCCCCCCACGGCAGATGCTCTCGAAGTCAAGAAGCAGTTCAAGAAATTAGGTAGGTTTATAGCTTGGCCGACGAGTTCCTGTCGCTGACGCCAACTTTCTCTAGCACTCAAATGGCACCCCGATCGCAACCCTGGCAAGGAGGACGAGGCCAAGGAGAAATTCCTGGTCATCCAGTCTGCGCACGAAATCCTGACGGATCCCACCACCAAGTCCAAGTTCGATGCTTACCGCCAGCGAACGACGACTAGGTATCCGGGGTCCTCTGGGGTCCGGGGTAACCCTTGGCAGAACACAGCACATGAAGTGAACCAAAAGTTCGGCGCGCCCCCGAGACGCCCCCAGATGCCGACACGTCCGCCCGCACCGACAGCAGCGTCAACAAAGCACTGGGACTGGGCGCAGAAGGCAAAGACGAAGACGGATAACATGAGGGCGAATATGGAAGCTTGGGACCGGGCTAGACCACAAGCCAAGCCATCTCAGTCCAGCGGTGCGGCCGCCGGGGCCGCCGGTGCCAGTTCTCGCCCTTCCCAACAGAGGGAACCACCAACTCCGCGGACGGCGTCGCAGGCTAGACGACAGGAGGCAGCATTTGGGACCAGGAAGTCCGGATACGCTCCGGCGTCGCCGATGGGAGACGAGCCGCCGGTGAGGAGCCAGCATTACAACACTGGCGGCTCGAACCCCACCGAGCCGAGTAGGCCAAGGCCGGCATCTGCTTTTGTCGACCCCCTAAGCGCCCAATTCAGCGAAACGTTCCTGGACAATCGACGCACCCCTTACGCCGCTAATGTCGGCGAGAAGACAAATCCATTCGAACCGCTGAACGTCAACCGGGCTAAGAGTATGCGAGATGGCGCGAGGAGGTTCCCAGACAGCACAGGAGAGGCGCCGCCACCAACGCCTCCCCGTCAACGGAGCGCCAGTGTGGACTCGGAAGGTTTCAAGAGGTCTACGAACGAAAACCCGGCTTTCAACGAACCCGGCGCGAACCCGGCTTTCCAGTTTCAATCACGAGCGAGCGCCCGGTACAGCCCCCGTGGGCCTGAGATGAATTCTGCGCCCCCGACCGCTACATTCCCGGGCCCCAACAGCTCCAACTCATCTGTCAACAGTAGTGCGAATGGTAAGTCTGCCCCTTGGCTTTAAACGGCTGCACTTGCTGACAGGTTCTCTCAGCAACCGTAAACGGGCACGCTTCGGAACAGACAAGGAATGGCGCCAGATTGTATGAGTCTTATTTTCCTCCCAAACGTGGCTATTCCTACCAAGCGTCTTTTGCTCGGTCAAATGTCCAAACACCGCACACGAATGGACGTGCTGGTGTGGACAAGTCCCTGCCGAAGACGTGTGGCTTCCCTGCCTACAAGTCTGAAGAGACCGCCGGTCCGACTCCCAGTGGAGAGAGACCAAGTCCTAGCGGCAATCCCTTTGAGACGAAGATCCAAGCACAGCTGCAACATCTCTTGGGCCAAGCGCGGCAACAGCCTTACAAGCCGCTTGCCACCAACACACTTTCATCCAAGAAGAAACAAGTACACTGGACTAGCAAGTATACTAACGGCACTTGCCCTGTTAGCTTCTCGCCCCCCGGCGACGATGACGCAGCCCCGCCGGCCCAGCACGCCCGCTTTACCCGAAACAGCGCCGATAATATCAACACGCGGTTCGTGGCGGAGGAAAGGGGCGATGCTAACTTCCAGTTCAGCGCGGGCGCAGCGACGTCTGCAGACGATGGTTTTTTGCGTGCGAAACACCGAGCACGCGGCCACCAGTCACCACTCAGGAACGAGTTCACAGCGTCGGCTGAGGCAGTCAACGGAGCCCAACAGCCCGAGGCGAGCAAGAAGCAGGGCGATTTTGTCCCGGATGAGTGGAAGGAAGCGTTTGGACCTCACATCTTCGAACCCCCGCAGCCGGGGAAACCAGCGGCTTCGCCCACGCGGCCCATCCGGCCGATCAAGAAGCCCCGGCCGGTTCGGATGACGGCAGGTACGGCCGGCTTGGTGGACGAGGAGGAGACGAGCGGCGAGGACAAGGCCAAAGCGAGCAATTCCGCCAGCGGCATCAACGGCTCTAGAAGTCCGAACGCCATGGACATCGACACGGATGTGCCACCCCCGGAGCCCTCGCCTGCGCATGCTCACGAACCCCGCAACATCCACGTCGAGCCGACCAAACCAGAATGGCGGGCCGGCAACCTAAACGTCAACGGCGGCAACCCCGAACCCAAGCTCGGCGCGGGACTCAAAGTCCCCCACCTCAACCCCACCCCCGGAGGCTCCGAGGACAGCGAGGATTTTCTCCGCCCCATGTTCTCCGAGTTCCGCAACGTCGAGCCCTTTGCCCAGAAACCGTCGGGCCTAAACTCATTCGCCGACCTCAGCTCGAACCTACCCTTCCAAAGCCGCCCATCCGCCAAGATCCCGCTCGCCCACGAAAAGCCCAAACAGCTCGATATCCCGTCGCCCCCCACGGCCCCGCGCGCCCCGCCTAGCCTCTGCATACCGGGGACCAAGCCGTCGGCGCCGGCGTGGCTGAACTATGTACGCGAGTTCGAGGCGTACATGGCGGCGTGGCTCGACTTCAACCGCAAGGTGACGGACCACTTTGCGGCGCGGCAGAAGCTGCACGAGAAGAAAGGCGGCGGGTGGCTGAATGCGGTGGGGGAGGGCGGGGTCGGGGAGTACCTGCGGTCCCTGGAGGAGGACAAGCAGGTGAGGCAGAAGTGGATGGCGAGCTGCGAGGCGCACGAGCTGCATTTCAGGGAGTTTTTGGCGGTGAGGGAGAGGGTGGTCTTTGGGGCGCAGTGATTGCACCATCTACCCCATCTACAGTATCCCTCCCTGCCTTGATGGTGAGGGAGGACAAGGCGGTTGGGTAGGTTGATACGGGGGAAAGGGGAGGTGTGGGGGAAAGGGGTTATGTATTTGTATTGGAACGGAACGGGTCGGATCGGATCGGATGGACTGCGTTGCGTTACGTTGCATTTTCTTTCATTGGCCTGCTTTTTTTTGCTCTTCGAGTTATGACTGATTCTGGTTTGATGGACATGATCGCATCTATATCTGCGTTGTTTTGGCTTGGCTTGGGTGGACTGCGGCCTCTCAAGTTACGTATCTGATACCCGTTGAAGATAATTAAGAGGGATGGGACAGCAGAGAAGCATTTTGCGATTCCGGTTACCATATATACAGGCAGACTTGGATGGCTGATGCTGAGAGTTGGGCTGGTGCTCGAATCTCCATTTGTTGTCGCAACCTTGGGATTGTCAGTGTACCTCCTGGTTGTCTAGCACCGTACGTTGTGCCCCAGGGTGGGCTGGCGTTGAAGAAGTTGGAGCAGGATATATAGGCTTCCGCGGGCAACTTGGATCTCAAGAGACATGGTATATTTGTTTCCCCGATTCTGCATGTCTGTGTCTAAGTACAGCTTGTTGTTTCGTCGTCTTGCTGTTCATCTGCGCGTTGGCACCGGTCCTCCGTAGACACACCCCCCTTTGTGACGCTTCAGTCATCAATGTTCTTGTGATGGCGCGCGGGCACCTTGATGGCTAGGCAACTTGGAGACTCGGTGTCCAAACAATGGCTCCCGAGAGATGACGTGAGAAGCGTTTGAGAGTTGGGTTGGGTCTGAAACATGCTTGGGTTGCAAGGGTGCGCTGATTCGCGATTGGACGGTTTGTCAAGTGCAAACAAAGGAACTGGCGTCAGGAACGGAAAGTTGACATGCGAATGGAAAGGAGAGGGTACAGGTGCAAACTTTGCGTGGTTGTGCACGCTGGGTGCTGTTGGAGTCTCATGATAGGTACCTCAGCTTGGTTGGACCCGATCTCTCAGGACTTGTTCAATAAAGACATGCGAGCCCGTCAATGTGATTTGCATTCTGAATCATGTCCCAGGGGCAGAAAGACCCTTGGTGCACTGGGCATGCGCATGTGGGCCCGTATCGCTGTACCGCATTGCAGGACCCTTTAGGCGCATGCGTGATCCCCCTGCACCCCGCCAATCGGGTCCGCGACCCGCGCTGCTGACTCTGAAGGCGCAACCGTGCCTTGCAAGGCAGCACAAGGATTTCGTGGACCTCTCTGGCACTTCCAGGTTTGGTCTGAGCCTCACCCGACCAACCCACCAGCCCACCAACCCCTCGGCGTCGCACCTCCACCCCTCTTATATAACCCGGTGCAGAGGCCTGTTCTGCGATCTGCCATTGTGAATGCGGCCAGCGCTTTTTCTCTGCCGGAGATTGCGCATCACCACAAGCAGCTCCCTCGCCGCAACCCCAACGACGACAAAGTTCAGGGACCAGAGTGCCCTGCAGTTCAGGTCGCACTTTGCAACGGCAACGCGATCACGGTCATTGTCACCATCACCATCACCATCGGCCTGGTCGTTGTTTAGCAACAACATCAGCAATCGCGCATCTAGACATCCCCGCCCATCTCCTTCCTCTGCGACCCTTTTTCATTCCACTTTCTCTCCCCGGTCCACGTCGACTGCCGCCGCAGCGACCCTCTCCCCGATGCCCGCCGACACCATGAACGGCACCAGCCCCGCTGCCCGCTCCAAGCGCAAGGAGCCGCCGCATGCCGTCGACGGCCGCCACCCAAAGCACCACCGCCCGAACGGAGACCTGTCCGTCGCCGACGACAACACCCCCGAGACGCCCGACGACTTCGAGGGCGAGTACGAAGAATATGAGGATCCCAGGTTATCGGCCATCCTCCCGACTGGCGCCGACACGGCCGAGTGGCAGGCGACCATCCAGAGCGTCGTACGGAACGTCGTGTCGATCCGCTTCTGCCAGACGTGCTCCTTTGACACGGACCCGGCCTTGACGAGCGAGGCGACGGGGTTCGTCGTCGACGCCGAGAGAGGGTTAGTCCGGACGAGGCACCAGGTCAAGTCGCAAGCTAACCATCATCTTACAGATACATCCTGACAAACCGCCACGTTGTTGGCTCAGGTCCCTTCTGGGGATACTGCATCTTCGACAACCACGAGGAGGTCGATGCCTACCCGGTGTACCGCGACCCGGTCCACGACTTTGGCATCCTCAAGTTCGACCCTAAGGCCATCAAATACATGCCCGTGGCTGCCCTGCCGCTGCGGCCGGATCTCGCCAAAGTCGGCATTGAGATCAGGGTGGTCGGTAACGATGCCGGCGAAAAGCTCAGCATTCTTTCCGGTGTCATCAGCAGACTGGACCGTAACGCGCCCGAGTACGGCGATGGATACAGCGACTTCAACACGTGCTACTACCAGGCTAGCGCGGCAGCCAGCGGTGGCAGTTCCGGCAGTCCCGTCGTTAACATTGATGGGTACGCTGTAGCGCTGCAGGCTGGTGGCCGAGCGGATGGTGCCGCGACGGACTATTTCCTGCCGCTGGACAGGCCGTTGCGGGCTTTGAAGTGCCTGCAAGAAGGGAACCCGATCACCCGTGGCGACATCCAGTGTCAATTCATCCTCAAGCCGTTCGACGAGTGCCGCAGACTCGGGCTGACCCCCGAGTGGGAAGCCCAGATCCGCAAGGCGTTCCCCAAGGAGACCAACATGCTGGTCGCCGAGATTGTCCTGCCAAAGGGCCCGTCACACGAGAAGATCGAGGAGGGAGACGTCCTGATCAAGGTCAACGGCGAGCTGCTTACCCAGTTCATCCGGCTGGATGACACGCTCGACTCGAGCGTCGGTAAGACGGTCAAGCTCATGCTGCTCCGCGGCGGTGAGGAGGTCGAGGTCGAGATCGAGGTTGGCGACCTGCACAAGATCACTCCCGACCGCTTCGTGTCGGTTGCCGGAGGCAGCTTCCACAGCCTGTCGTACCAGCAGGCTCGGCTCTATGGCGTGGCCTGCCAGGGCGTCTACGTGTGCGAGGCGGGCGGCTCGTGGCGGTTTGAGAATGCTGAAAACGGCTGGCTGATCCAGACGGTCGACCACAAGAAGACGCCCGACCTCGAGACGTTTATCGAGGTGGTCAAGAACATCCCGGACAAGGCGCGCGTCGTAGTCACGTACAAGCACCTGCGCGACCTGCACACCCTCAATACCACCATCATCTACATGGACAGGCACTGGTCCAAGAAGATGAAGCTGGCCGTCCGGAACGACGAGACGGGCCTGTGGGACTTCTCCAACCTGGCAGAACCCCTTCCGCCGGTCGCCCCCGTGCCCAGGAAGGCCGCGTTCATCCAGCTCGAGCACACGTCGCACCCCGCGGTTGCCGACCTCGTGCGGAGCTTCGTGCACGTCAGCTGCAC
This sequence comes from Staphylotrichum longicolle, assembly GCA_019096155.1. Classification (NCBI taxonomy): domain Eukaryota; kingdom Fungi; phylum Ascomycota; class Sordariomycetes; order Sordariales; family Chaetomiaceae; genus Staphylotrichum; species Staphylotrichum longicolle. The sequence goes on from JAHCVI010000003.1 coordinate 197,929, forward strand.
CATGCCCGTCAAGCTGGACGGTTTCCCCAAGAACCGGAAGTGGGGCATGGGTCTCGTCCTCGACGCCGACAAGGGCCTCGTGGTAATATCGAGAGCCATTGTCCCCTATGACCTCTGCGACATTAGTATTACCATTGCCGATTCCATTGTCGTCGAGGGCAAGGTCGTGTTCCTCCACCCCTTGCAAAACTACGCCATCATCCAGTACGACCCGAAGCTCGTCGATGCGCCGGTCCTCAGCGCCAAGCTCAGCACCGAGGAGATCACGCAGGGTGCGTCGACCTACTTCATCGGCTACAACCGCATCGGGCGCATCGTCCATGCGGCGACGACCGTGACCGAGATCTTTGCCGTCACAATACCGGCCAACTCGGGGGGCGCCCGGTACCGGGCCGTCAACGTGGACGCCATCACGGTCGACACCAATCTCAGCGGCCAGTGCGGCAGCGGCGTGCTCGTCGCGCAAGACGGCACGGTGCAGGCGCTCTGGCTGACGTACCTGGGCGAGCGGAACGCGTCGACGCACCGCGACGAGGAATACCACCTCGGCCTGGCGACGCCGACGCTGCTGCCCGTGGTGCAGCAGATCCAGCAGGGCATCGACCCCAAGCTCCGGATGCTGTCGGTCGAGTTCCGGGCGATCCAGATGTCGCAGGCGCGCCTCATGGGGGTCTCGGAGGAGTGGATCCACCAGGTCTCGCTGGCCAACACGTCGCACCACCAGCTCTTCATGGTGACGAAGCGCACGTTTGAGCGCAACGAGCAGGAGGGCGACGCGGCGCTGCTCGAGGGTGACGTCCTGCTCACGCTCAACGGCAAGATCATCACCAAGATCTCGGACCTGGACATCATGTACTCGCACGAGACGCTCGACGCCGTCATCGTGCGCGACTGCCAGGAGCTGAGCCTCAAGCTGCCGACGGTGGCGGCTGACGACGTCGAGACGGACCGGGCCGTGTCGTTCTGCGGCGCCATCTTTCACGCGCCGCACCACGCCGTCCGGCAGCAGATCAGCAAGCTGTTCAGCGAGGTCTACGTCTCGGCGCGCACGCGGGGCTCGCCGGCGTACCAGTACGGCCTGGCGCCGACCAACTTTATCACGCACGTCAACGGCAAGCCGACGCCGGATCTCGAGTCGTTCCTGCAGGCGGTGGTCAAGATTCCGGACAATACCTGTGAGTTTTCCCTCTCCTCAACCAAACCCATTCCGTGTTGAAAGAGAAAGTCTGACATGATTTGTGTGTGTGTGTGATGCAGACTTCCGCCTCAGGGCCATGACGTTTGACAGCGTCCCGTGGGTTGTCACGATGAAGAAGAACGACCACTATTTCCCGACTATGGAACTGGTCAAGGACGCGACCGAGGAGTGCGGCTGGCGGCGGGTCACGTACGAGGGCGGGAAAGTGATCCAGGGCGAGGGTCCGGACGGCGTCGTCGCGCCGGCGGGCGAGAGCACGGATATGGACGCGGATTCGGGCTTGTGCGATTAAGGCAGTTGGTTTGTGGACCAGGTTGTGTGTTTGTTGTACAATATACTTTGGGGGCAGAGGGGGGAGGGGGTTTCTGAGGATTGATACCAGGGATCGGTATCAAAGGGGGTTTAATCAGCCAGCGCTGGGGTAGTGGGTGCAAGAGCGCGCGGGTATAGATGCATAGACGGACAGATGCAATTGCAGAGAAATGGAGTGGCTACCCCCAGGGGCGCTCAGGGGGGTAAACAAACTGCAAGGCTGGGGACCATGGTGCTTGCATGGTTGCCGGCTGCCAAGATTGTTGTAATCGGGGCTTCCTCTATCCTTTGCATTTTTGGCATCACATCACTGCTGTCAATGGCCAATTGCAAGTCCGAAGTGCACCACAGCTGCAAATGAAACAGCGACGCCAAGCATCCAGTCTCGACTCTGCACGTCACTCGCCCCATCTGCGGCCCATGGGCCATGAGGCCATGGGATGGGGCCAGCCTCCCTCGCTGACCGCCTTCCGCCAAACAAGAGTGCACGATACCGTTGGCTCGAGGGGTTTGTTTCTGCGACATTCTGGGATTTTGTGCTGGCCAACAACAACTGCTTGTCCTGTCCTCTGTTTGTTTCGAGTTGGACTCTTGCGAGTGCCCCTCAATTGTCCTGTCTTGTGATTAACATTACAGGCCCCACGGACTGCTTTGGCTGGCTAGCCCCGCCTGAACTTGACGTGTCGCCCGCGCTGTAACTTTATTTTTTGGGAACCCCTCCGACTCGGCGCCCGCAGGGGTTCTTCAACGAGCGCCTGCTTAGAGCAACTCAGCGTTGACGTGGAATTTCCGCCAAAACAGAGCGCACTCCGCAAGACAAGACCTCTGGACCGCGTCAATTGCCTCGGGTACATGTTCATGGCAACGGTTGCGTAGCAGTCTGTCTGTCTGTCTCCGACGTCGAGCCATTGAGCCATTGCGCGTCCCCCCTTGGGGAAGGCTTCTTACACCGACATTGTTCCCGACATTATTCCCAACATTGTCCCCCGACACCCTTCAGCCATGTCCGCCCCTCCGACGCCGACAACGACGACGGAAAAGGGGGCCAGCAGCGGCTTCACTCCCCTCGTCGCCGTCGTCGACTTCCACCATGCGCGCGGCCCCGAGGTAGAGACATGGTTCGGCGTCGAGGAAGGCCGGGACCCGGCTGCCGAGTACGACTGGACCCTGCTGCCCTTTATGGCCCTGAGCGACGGCGCCCACGCGTATGTTTCTTTCCTTCCCAGCTCCAATATTTACTGACAGTCCTCGTCCCCAGCCTCACCGAAGACTTCTCCTACTTTACCCTCCTCCGCCCGGCCATCACCACCGCCTCCCCCAACCCCGCGCCAGCGACCTCCCTCTTCGGCATCTCGTGCACCCGCCAGATGGACGCCGCCCAGCTCCTCGTCCGCCCGCCCGACGTCACCCGCTCGACCGTGCAAAAGGCCGTCGTCGTCATCGCCGACAGCCCCCAGTACTTTGGCGTGCTGCGCGAGCGCCTGAGCGTCGTCACCAAGGCCTGGTTCGCCCAGCGCGAGTTCACCGACGTCGAGATCCTGCGCCGCTTCCAGGAGAGCCTGGCCGACGAGAAGGCGCGCGGCCTGATGCACGAGGACGAGGACCGGGACCAGTACCTCGGCCTGAGCCTGCGGGAGCTGGTCAGGGAGTTTAGGTGGCAGACGCTGGTCTTGCTCAAGTGCTGTTTGCTGCAGCCGAAGGTGGGTTTCGAGTTTATTTTCCATGTAATGGGGGTGTCTATGCTGACCTAGGGTGGGTGGGTGTTAGATGTTGTTCTTTGGAACGCGATGCGAGCGCCTGTGTCTGACGCAGTTCTCGTTGATATCGTTGATACCGGGGCTGCTCCGCAACCTGCAGGACTCGGCCGGGCCCGAGTTGGATAGCTATGAGAAGAGCCTAACGACGCCGACGAGCTTGAGGACGAGCGACCGGAACTCGCTGTTGTCATACATGGGACTGCCATTGCAGATTTTCGGAAAGGTATGAAAGCGGCCTCCTGATTTCATTCCCATCAAAAATAAACCCCAGATGCTCACGTCTCTTTGCAGGGCAGCTTGTTCGGCCCCTACACCCCGCTGCAACAACTCGACATCCTCGCCGACTTTGGCACCAAGTCCTACATCGTCGGCAGCACCAACTCGCTCCTGCTCCAGCAAAAGGACCGGTACAGCGACATCCTGATCAACCTCGACGAGGGCACCATCAACATCACCTCGCCCTCCCTCAAAGCCGCGCTCCAACTCTCCACCCCGGACCGCCGCTGGATCGACTTCATCACCCAAAACGTCAACGACACTTGGGACGACGCCAACCCGTCCCGCCCCAAGACCATGGGCTACGTTGGCAGCGAGGAGTTCATCCGCGTGCAGTTTGAGGAGTACCTCCTTTCGCTCATCGCCTCGGTCAAGTACCGCGCCCACCTCGCCAAGCACGCCCACAACCCGCGCATCATGCTCCTCCCGGACATTGAAGGCGACCCGTCGACCGATTTCGGCCCGGACTTCATCGACGCCTGGACGCGCACCGAGAACCACCGCCTCTGGGCCGCGCACACTGACTCGCACCTGTTCGACATCATCGAGCCGCGCCACCCGTGCGCGGGCGGGCTGACCATCGACGACATCCAGCGCCGCATCACGCAGCAGGTGCAGGACCTGCACTGGGACGAGCGCTTCGCCGTCGGGAAGGAGGTACTGGGGCGGAATCTGGCCGCGGGCCGCGAGAAGGCGAGCACCCTGTTCAACAAGCTGTACGCGGACATGGAGGGCATGCGGGAGGCGCAGAGGCGGAAGAACGAGGAGGCCCGCGCGGCGCATCACAGTAACCACAACCACAATCACAACCCAGCGGGCGACGGGCAGCACGGCGAGAAGAACGGCACGGCGACGACGCCGGCGGTGGGCGTCGACCTCGCCAAGGCGCAGCAGACGATGCAAGCGGTGGGCAGCAAGGCCGGAGCGTTCGTCAACAGCTGGGCCGCGTGGGCGGGCGAGAAGCGGCGCGCCGCGGCGGCCGGGTGGGGCAAGTCATCAACCACCACATCTACCACCACCAACAGCAGCAGCAGTGGCGGCGACAACACCCCAACGAGCCCGTCGGGAACGAGCAGCGGATGGGGCGCGAGCTGGGGCCGGGCCGCCGGCAGCAAGAACAGGACGTCCCAAGCGCCTGCCGCAGCCCCGACGCTATCCAACGACGCCGCGACGACGACGACGACGACGCCGTCGGTGGAAAAGAGCACCAACCGGACGTCAATCTCTTCTCTCCCCTTCAGAAACAACCACAACAAGACGGTAGAGTACTCGACTGCCGATCCCGAGTCTCGACCGTTGAACAGGAACTCTGGCGCTTCAATCTCGACAACAATAAGCGACCGTTCTTTTGGGCTGGGGACAGTAGCATCGACACCAACAACAACAGCAACAACAACAGCAACAACAACGTCGGTACATGCCCCGGGGGATGGGAGTGCGACACCGACTCCTGCCCTGTCGTCGAGCGCAAAGACAAATGGAACAGGGACTGGGGCAAGGACTGAGACTGAGACTGAGACTGCGAACGTGCCAGCAGCGAGTGCAGAGAAGGTCGGCGAGGTGTCTCCTCCATCTTCGGTGCACGAGAAGAAGAAGAACGGGAAAGAAGAGGAGGAGGAGGAGGAGGCATCACCATCACCTCACCCCAATGCTGCGACGGACGACGCGGCCGAGGCAAAGGGGGCGTGGGAGACGACGACGACGACGACGACGACGAGGTGACGGCGGGTCGGGCAGTAGTTGGCCCTGAACCAGTGCTGGCTTTTATCTGTTGTTTGTGTGTGTGTGTGTGTGTGCTGATGTGTTGGTGTGTTGGTGTCCCGTGGTCACAATGTAAACAAGGTAGTGGTGGTGGCGGTAGGGGGGCGGGGATTGACTTGTTCTCTTTTTTTTTTTTTTTTTTTTTTTTTTGGTTCCGACGATGAGTGGTGAAAGCTGGGCTGGGTTGGACATGAGGACGGCGTGGCATGGCATGGCATGGCATAGGTAGTTAGCATGGTGTGGTGGGCACGAGAGATACCAGGCTTCGTTATGGGCGGCAGAGCAAACGAGGTCGAATATAATAAAGGTTTCATGCAATTTGTAAGTTCCAATCAATCAAGCCTTCTCTGTTGACAACCCAGTTGAGGTCTGTCGAGACCACACCGAGTGGAGATGTGAATACAGGCGAGGCACGGAGAGGGGATGACGACTTAATAAACCTGCCTTAGTTATAAGAGGTCAGAGGCGTTTGAATTCTGAGTCCAACCAAAGAGGTCATAGTTTCATGGTAAGTGACCTCAACGCAAGTCAAAAACGAGGACAACTGGTCTAGCGAAAATACAAAAACACAAGTATTTCACCAATCCAAGTCGCATTTAAAATGCCAACGCAATTAACGGTGAACGACGAAAAAGTCATAATTATGCACGCCAGTTATAGTCCAACACAGCCTCATCCATCAATCAATCCGTCAGTGTCTTTCCATCCACTGCCACCGTCCAACCCGCTGGTCATTCCACATGTCTCGCTCTTTGTCTGTCTCGCTCTCTCGCTCTCTCTCTCATGCAAACGACACCGCCCCGAGTCATACATGCGATCACCGCCCGATCCCGGACTCCCGCCGCCACCTCTTCTTCTCTTGCACCCGTGGCCGAACACCACATCAGCAACAGTTCTGTACGCTCTTGCCCAGTCCGTTTTTCTGCACCCCACCCCGGCGAGAGACAAAAATCCCTGAAACCCCGTCCGTTCCTTCTTCCAAACGCCGATTAAGCAGCTATTCTTGTGCCATGTCTTCGTCATGATCTGGTCTCATCTCTCGAGCCGTTTTTTGCGAACCCCTTCCACCCGCCATTGGGCTGGCTTTATTGGCCGAGGAACTGCTGACCCTCCATGTGCCCGACGCTAGCGGCCTCCACGTTGTGGTAGTCGAGGATCTCCGAGTACCTGCGTGGATGACGGTCAGTCGACTTGGTATCCAAGGTGGTGGCAATAGAGACTCACATCATGATCTTCCATGTGTCCACGGGGAGGTCGGCGTCGTTAAAGCTCCAGTCAAACTTCTCCTCGGCGACGGGCTCGTCGGTGGGGTCGTGGTAGGGGGCGAGGTACTCGTGGGCCAGGGCCTCGGTGGCTGTTATCCGCTTCTTGGGGTCGAAGACGAGCATGCGCTCCAGGAGGTCGATCGCTATTTCTTGCGTGTTAGAATCTTGTTGACAGGGCGGGCGATGGCAGGAGGACAAACCTGTGGGGTCGGCGTTCTTGAACTTGTTCTTGAGGGGCTGCCTCTCGCGTTGAGGAAGCGACTTGACAAATCTCAGAGTCTGCGTATCGGGTCAGCGGATTGTCTCCGAGAAGTGATCAGGAACGGGCCACAAACATTCTCGCTGGCGATGGTGTTGATGACATCGTCGGGCGGTGTCCCCAACAGCTCCGTGATGATGGAGAACTGGTTGACGTGGTCCTTGCCGGGGAAGAGCGGCTTGCCCTCGAGCATCTCGGCAAAGATGCAGCCGGCGCTCCAGATGTCAACCTCGACGTCGTACTTTTGCCAGGTGAGCATGATCTCGGGCGCGCGGTAGTATCTCGTCGACACGTAGCCCGTCATCTGAGGGTCCTGGATGCGGGCCAGACCGAAATCGCAAATCTTCAAGTCGCAGTTCTCGTTGACCAGGATGTTGCTGGGCTTGAGGTCTCTGTGGACGACGCCGGCGGAGTGGACGTATTTGAGGCCGCGCTGCAAAAAGTGTTAGCTCGGCAGTTATCGGGAGGGCCTGCCGGCGGCAGCGACGCACCATAATCTGGTAGAGGAAGTACTGGATGAACTGCTTCTCCAGCGGCCTGGAGGTGAGTAGCCTGTGGAGATCGGTACCCAAGAGCTCGGTCACGAAGTAGATATCTTCGAGCGGAGAAATGAAGATGTCGCTGAGCGAGATGACCTGCACAACGCCGTCAGTTACGGCCGTCAGGGAGGCTGTCTTCGGGTCGCCAGGAAACCCACGTTCTCGTGCTTCAGGTGCTTCAACAGCTTGAGTTCGCGATATGTCCTCTTGGCCAGCACGGGAGTGCTAAAGGGCTTCATAATCTTCTTGATAGCGACATTCTGGCTGGTGAGCTGGTCCTTGGCAGAGCTGGGGCGCAGATGGCTGGTCAGCAAGAATTCACATGCAATGCAGTCGGTCTGCTGTGGGTTCAATGGAGTTCATGTGGGACGTACCAAACCAAACCGAACGCTCCCATGCCAACCGGCTGGAGGTCGGAATACCTCGATGTGATTTCAAAGGTGGTCCCAAAGATCTGGGCGCGCACGAATTCGGCCATGGCGGGCGATGTGTGTGGTGTTGTGGTTTGAAGAGTGAGCGAGGAGAGCTGGGGAGTGCGGGGCAGCAACCGAATGCGGGGAGGCAGATGGAAACTCAAAGCGCGTTGCGAGTTTCGCGGTTCCTCGGCGGATCAACGATCGTGTCGAACGGTTTTTGACGGGTTGACGGAGACGGCTTGCCAAAAGCAACAAAAGATGGAGATGGGGGACGGTGCAGGATTTCCCGGGGGAGGCTCGATTAGTTAACTCGCAGGGCCGGCAGTGGAAAGCGGAGCCGGAATGTCTTCTCAGAAACCGGGTCTGGAGGCGAAATGACAAAAGTTAGCGACAGGGTTCTGTGGGTGGCTGCGCTGGAGACAAGACGGCAAATGGCGAATTGTGGCAGAGGGGCCGCGTCTCAGTGGCTAATAACGAGTGGAAATGCACCGTACCGTGTTAGCAAGGTAGCGGGCAGCTTTCGGTTGAGAACCAAGTGGTAGGTAGCGGAGTGCACCGGAGGTAGCAGCAAGTGGCCTTGAGCGAGTGCTGAAGGGAAAGCGCAATTTGTCGATCGCAGCGGTTGTGCTGTGGTGGGGTCGGTTCGGTGGCTGATTGTGCAGGCAGCCCGCTTTTTAGTCGTCGAGTGTCGATTCGAAGGTCTCTTCGAAACCCAAAGTTTCGGGGCTGGTATATCGCTGGCTGGGGAGGGCAACAACAACAGCAGCAGCAACGACGACGACAAGGCCTGGCAGACGCTCTGTTCGTGTCGGAGGGGGCAGAATCGGGTGTGGCGCTGGCAACGGGGAAAGTGTCAGAGACAAGCTATCCTCGTGTTGCAGGAGCTGGGCAAGTTGCAACCGGTTGCAGCAGCTCGTGTCATTGGTGTCACTGGCGACCACTTACCCGCTCAAGTCTGTGGGCTCGAGTCAAGTCGAGGCTCCAGGTGCAACGGGTGCAACAAAACACGCAGACGTAGGCGTAGGCGTCGGCGTCGGGTCAGGACAAGAGTTGGAGAGGCGAAAGAGGAGGAAATCCGGGGGGAGGTTCAGCAGGAGAGGCTCTTGATTATGAGGTGCCCGTGGGGACGGGGGCAGATCAAGTATTCGGGGAAGCTACCTCGAGCTGGGATGGCGCGGCTGGCGTGATGGGGTCCAGGATGCGACGCGGGGCCGGTTTGGCGTTTGCCCAGCAGGATATGCCAGAATCATCCCCAAATTCCATGGCACTCCCGCTTTCCCGTCCCTCCCGACTGACCCAATCCCACCAGGTCCGAGCCAGGGTGCACTGCATCAACACCGTTTTTGCGGCTGCTCACCCAGCTCACCCATGGCCAGTTTTATCTTACACGCTGCCCAGGCTTGCCAGGCTCGCACCCCCCGTGAACCCGTGTGCAGAAAGATGCACTACTCCGTAGATTCCCCAATTGGTTTATTCTGTGCAGCTGTGTCGGCTCAACCCACCGTCACACCAAAGATATCCCCGCAACCGTTGCGTGGCCTCTTGTGCGCCTACAACCATTTTTCTCGTTCCCAGAGTACTGCCTGGCGACCTCGCAGTTAAACCAAAAGACGGCGTGAATTTGCTCTTTGCGGGCCCGCAGCAAGGCCGGGGTCCTCGCCGACAATTCATCGTGAGAGGGGTTTCGCCGTGTCAGAGCAGTGCAATGACGTAGCCAGCATGGTGGGGGCGCTCAACCCCTGTCGGCGGCACAAGCCAATCGTGAGCAGCCAATCAGCCAGCTCTCGATTTGCTGCCCCTCCAGACCCAGCCCGGCATCGAGTTTCTGTTGGGCAAGCGTGCAAGGAGACTTTGACGGATTGGCCCATGGGCCGGGGAAGCAGCGGAGCCCTGCCCTGCAGCCTCTTTGGCGGCTCACGTTGGCACGGTTGGCTCGAGTCCGTCACGGGGCCTTGCCGGGCGCGGACAGGACGCTCCGGCCAGGATTTGGACCCTGACGCGCCTGACAGAATTGAACCGTTCAAGGTCCGCTCCAGGTCAGCTCCAGGTCCACCGTCTTAGAGTCCAGCCAGGCTCCAGGCACCCCGAGGCACCTCACCGATGCACGTCTTGTCGCGCCATCGTCGCCTCAGCCGGCCTCCACGATCCCCATCAATGCTGCATCATCCGCCATCCGTCATCCAGGGGTTTTGAATGCCAAGCTTCGCAACATGCCGAGCCAGACCATTCGATCATCAGGGGGCGGCGAACAATCGAAGTCTCTGTGAAGCAGATCCGTAGATAAAAATAAGCGCTCCTGTCGTATTCACAGTTCCTCGGATGAATACTCCTTTTTTTCCCCGTTGCCCGTTGCCAGTCTTTGAGAACACCACGATAGCCGATCACCGGAAGCCTCCGACGGCCAGCTTCCCTGCCCAAACCGTCAGAAGATGCCCCCATCAGGACCCTGAAGCTCCTGGTGTACCCTGCACATCGCCCGCGCAGCCCAAGCCAAGCACAATGACGACAGCGAGCAGCCGCTGGGAAGAAGCAAAAGCCAAGCACCCGGCTGCAATCTCGAGCAAAAGGCGGCCCAAGTGGATACCAAGACTCGCAAGATGTGCCCGTGAAGCGGGGCTCAGCTTGACGGGACTGAGAGGTTCCAAGCCAACCATGCACAATGACGTCGTTCTGGCTGGGCATCGACCCCACCTCTTCCAATTTGAGAAGACAGAAGGCTCCAAACCCGAGAGGAGACTCGGACAAGAGGCGGAGCAGCCAATTTGTGTTTGTAGTGTTGATATGATGGCCATACCGAGTCAATCCCGAGTCAATGCGAAAACGAGATACTTTCTTGCTTGTCGTCCCACAAGCTATCTGGTTGCACTGTCTCGAGACTGTTCTGTGTCTCTGGTGGAAAAGCCGACGCCAACCCCGCCGAGATCCACCCTCAACCTAACCGAGACCCTGACTGATTTGCTCAGTGGGGTCGCCCAACAACAACCATGCCACCCTGGCCGTGCACATCGCAGCAGCAGCAGCAGACAATCGGCCGTCTCATTTGCACGCAGTTATCTCTATCGAGTCCCGAAGATAGTCGATCTAGATAATGGTACAGAACGGCATCGGGAAAAGACCTTGGCACTTAGCCCACTGCAGATATCTCCCTATCTGAATCCAACACCCCGCTCAAAGGCTGAGTGTGATGGACACGGTACACTTGTGAGCGAATCAAGCAGAGACAGGAAACGTTATGAGAACCCAGGGCGGTGGTTGAGTTTGAAGTGCACTGTCCATGCAGAAAAGGGCGGCATGTTCCGTCTGGAAGGCTAGATAGTTGTTGTATCCATCCTTGAATTCAAGTCAAGGCTCGCCTCAGATGCTACCTCAACAGACGCAATACGCTGAGTATTGCTTTGCGGTATCTAACCTCTGCTTCCACCCCAATGTCTCTGAGGTTCCGTCTGAGAGAGTTGGACTCATACGTTCTAGCAGATACCCCTCGAGCAACACTCACAAAGTCGGTTCCAGTTCCAAAACTCTGGAGTGCTAGCGCTCGGCTTTTCGCACGACCTCCGGACCAGAACTCTTGCCCAAAAGTCACTTTTTTCCACGCCAAGCGACCACACCATATGCAACAAAAAGGAAGGAAACCCGCTGCTGTTTAAGTCTACCCAGAGCTTATACTGACTACCCTCCTGACCCACCTACCCCCATCCACAGCCACGACACCACAAGTCATGCCCACACCAACCCTCGTCTACCCCCCTTCCCCCCTCTCTTCGAGCTCTTCTCACAACCTTCCACAAACACACACGCCTTCACCTCCTCCCCCAAACCCGATCCCAAATCACCCTCCTCTCCCACCTCTGGCCCACTCATTCACCCCTCTCGCCCCCCCGACCCGCCTCGCAACCTCCCACCGGCCCTCGGCCCTCTCCCACGCCCTCCCGGCGATCCCCACGGCCCTCCACCCGACAAACCCGGCCACGGCCGCGACGCTCACCAAAAACGCCCACAGCACCGCCCAGTCCCGCCACGTAATCGTCTCGCCGCGCGTCCACTTCTCCCCCTCGATCTCGAGCCGCCTGTACAGCGCCCGCCACTCCTCCGGCGTGCGCCGCCGGTCGCCGTACATGGTCACCTTCTCGCCCGCCACGACCTTGCGCTCGATCTCGGCCCACTCCGCGCGCGTCTTGGGGCGCGGGAGCGGGGGCAGGTCCTTTTCGTCGATGGGCGGTTTCGGCGCGAGGGGGTGCGGCGTCTTGCCGCGGTGCGTGGGCGGGCTCGGGGGACGCGGGACGCGGTAGGTGGGCGGAGAAGAGGAAAGGTAAGCGGGTTGAAAAACTCGGGAAGAGGAAAATGGGGAGATGGGGGGAGAAGATGGGTTGGGTTTTGAAGTTGAAGGGTGCGAGACTGAAGAAGAGGGGTCGGACTTTGAAGTAGAAGGCTGGAAGCTTGAAGAAGGTTGGGAGCTGGAAGAAATAGGATGGAAGGAAGATGAAGAAGAGTGGGCGTTCGAAGAAGGCCGGGAGGCTGAAGAGGGCTTCTTGACGTGAGCCATACTGTCAAACTGCCGCCAGTACTCGAGCTCGTCAAGAAGATTGTCGGTAATCGGGGTGAGTGAGACGGCGCCGGGTTTCTCTTGCTTGCTGGACTTGGACCTTGAAGACTGCGATGGGTTGGAAGACTGTTGCTGCGGAACACCCTTTTCTTTTGACTGCTGAATCGGATCATTACCGTCACCATTCCAGTCCTCCTTCTCACCTCCGTCCGTCTCTGACGACGGCTTTGAAGGCTGAGAGCTCGAAGATTTGCGCCGGTCAGCCACGCTGTCAAACTGCTGCCAATACTTGATCTCGTCACGAACATGGCCTGTAATGGGAGCGACCGGGTTCGGACCGGGTTCCTCTTCCTTGTGAGACGTGTGTGATTGCGGTTTGTTGGAAAACTGATGCTGCGCCAAAACCCCCTTCTGTTTCGATGACTTGTCCACAACAATACCACTACCACGGCCCTCCTCCCAGTGAACCCCCTTCCTCTCCACGACTTCGTCCTCTTCAGACGCTGCCTCTCCAGACCCCTCCGGCGTATACCAACCGACCCGCAGCTTCCCGGCCGACCTGCTCCTCGCCCCCTTCTCCGACTTGACCCAAGACGGCTCCTAAGCAGTCACCTCCCCGCCCTTCTCCACTTTGAGCGGCTCAATGTTCCAAATCTCCTCGGCATACTCGTTAATGCACCGATCCGAGCTGAAGAAGCCCATGCGCGCGACGCTGGTGATGCACTTGGTGACCCACGCCTCCTGGTCGCGGTACGCCTCGTCGACGAGCCCTTGCGTCTCAACATAGCTGTGGAAATCATCCGAGACGAGGTAGTAGTCGCCATGCTCGCGGACCGCCGAGACCATGCCCGCAAAGTCCTGCGGGTTGCCAAACTTGCCGCCCTCAATCGCCTCAAACACCTTGGCCAGGTCGGGGTCGACCGTGTGCTTACCGTAGAGGTGCGAGTGACGGAGCTCCTCAACCTCCTCGGCCAGGTGGCCAAAGAGGAAGATGTTCTGCTCGCTGATTTCGCGCGTGATTTCAATCTGAGCACGTGTTAGTGGCTTGTTTGTATCCAAGAAAAAAATCAGAAGGGATAACGTACGTTGGCACCATCGCAGGTTCCGATGATGAGACCGCCGTTGAGAACAAACTTCATGTTGCTGGTTCCCGACGCCCTACCGCACGTTAGTTCCAAATCTCGTTTCGTTCTGAATTGCTAAAAACTTACTCAGTGCCGGCAGTCGAGATGTGCTCGCTAATGTCCGAAGCCGGGATAATCATCTCGGCCTTGCTCACGTTGTAGTCCTCGAGGAAGACCACCTTGAGCAGGTCGCCAATCTCCTCATCGTTGTTGACGACGGCCCCCACATTGTTGATCAGATGGATAATCTGCTTGGCCATCCAGTACCCAGGGGCCGCCTTGCCGCCAAAGATGGACACGCGGGGCAGCTGCTTCTTGCGCTCCGCGGGCGACATGGCCTTGAGCGTCAGGTAGCGGTGGATGGCGCCAAAGATGTTCATCTGCTGGCGCTTGTACTCGTGGATGCGCTTGACCTGCACGTCAAAGAGCGCGGCCGGGTTGACCGTGACGCCCGTGGTGTCCTTGATGTGCTTGGCGAGGCGCACCTTGTTGGCGTACTTGATCTCGGCCCACTCCTTGCGGAACTTCTTGTCGTTGATGTGCAGCTCCAGCTTGTTGAGCTCGTTCAGGTCCGTCAGGAACTCGTGGCTGCCCGTCTTGCTGGCAATCAGCTCCGAGAGGCGGGGGTTGGCCTGGTGGAGCCAACGACGGGGGGTGATGCCGTTGGTCACGTTGGTGAACTTGTCGGGCCCAAAGATCTGCACGAAGTCCTTGAAGATGGTGGTCTTGATGAGGTCCGAGTGCAGCTCGGCCACGCCGTTCACCTTGTGGGAGCCGACAATGGCCAGGTAGGCCATGCGGATCATCTTGGGCTGCGACTCCTCAATGATAGACACCTCGCGCAGGAGTTCGCGGTTGTCGGGGAACTTGCGCTCGACAATCTGCAGGAAGTAGAGGTTGATGTCGTAGATGATCTGGAGGTGGCGGGGGAGCAGGTGCTGAATCAGCGGGACTGACCACTTCTCGAGCGCCTCCGGAAGGACAGTGTGGTTAGTGTAGCCGAAGGTGTTGACCACAATGTTCCATGCCTCGTCCCACTCGAGGCCCTCGAGATCGATCAGGATGCGTTGCAGCTCGACAATGGCCAGCGTCGGGTGCGTGTCGTTGAGCTGGATGGCCACCTGCTCGGGGAACTCCTTCCACGAGCGCTTCGTCTTCTTGAACCGGCGGACAATGTCGTACAGCGAGGCAGCAACCCAGAAGTACTGCTGCTTCAGGCGCAGCTCCTTGCCGCGGTCGAGATTGTCGTTGGGGTAGAGCACCGCGCTGATGGTCTCGGCGCGCTGCTGGTCAGCGACCGAGCTCTCGTAGTCGCCGCTGTTGAACTTCTGGAAGTCAAACTCGCCGCTGGCGGCCTTGCTGGACCACAGCCGCAGGTTGTTGGTGGTGGGCGTGTCATAGCCGGGGATGGGCACGTCGTAGGCGACGGCCCTGACGGTCTCGCCGCCTTCCCAGGTGGAGACCGTCTTGCCGGAGTCGTCGGTGGACTTAACAACGTTGCCGTAGAATTGGATCTGTGCGTGTTAGCTGGTAATTCGGAGTCGAGTGGGACATTAAACTCACGTCGACGGTCACATCGTGCCTCGGGAACTCCCAGGGGTTAAAATCGAGCCAGTAGTCTGGCACCTCGACCTGGTAGCCGTCGATGATTTCCTGCTTGAAGATGCCGTAGCGGTAGCGCAGGCCGTAGCCCCAGGCCGGGTAGTTGAGGCTGGCGAGACTGTCCAGGAAGCAAGCAGCGAGGCGCCCAAGGCCACCGTTGCCCAGGGCGGCGTCGTGCTCCTGCTGGATGACGTCCTCGATGCGGAAGCCAAGCTCGGCGAGACCCGCCTTGGCCAGGTCCTTCTGGCGCACGTTCAGCATGGCATTGTCGAGGGCGCGGCCCATCAGAAACTCCAGACTCAGGTAGTAGACGCGCTTGCTGTCGGCAAACGTCTGGCGCTGCTGGGTGCGGTTCCACTCCAGGATCAAGCGGTCGCGGAAGGCGAGGGCGCAGGCCGAATAGGCGGCCGACTCGTCGCAGTTGTACAAGCTGCGGGCCAGCGTCGTCTCGACGTGGCGCACGACCTCGCGCTCAAAGCCATCCTTGTCCTTGAAGCCGCCGGACTGGTGCTTCAGCCAGGCCTCGCGCTGGGGCTCGGGGATGGAGGCTGGGGACAGTGTTTGTTAGCTTGCTGTTCTCAGCATGAACCCCGCAGTGGTGCTGGTGAGGGGCAGTTGGAGCTATCCTCTGGAGCTGCGGGGAGCTCTGGGAGACACTCTCAAGCGGCCCCCCGCTCAACAACTGCAAAAACGGAACACCAAGATACCTTCAACATTCTGGATCTCGGCGGCACCAAAGCCCGTCAGAGTGCGCTTGTGCTTGGGCCGCGAGATGCCCGCAGGGCCGACGGAGCCCTGAATGTCGACAATGGGCGCCCCCACCGACGGCCGCCGCTCTCTATGCGGAAGCTTCTCGGTCGTCGTCATGTTGCGCACGTCAATTGGCTTCCTCAGACGGTCCTGGAGTTGACGAAAGGGACTCAGAATCCACGGGAAAGTGGGAGAAGGGAGAAAATGTAGAAAGCACAAGAGAAACAGCTGGTCGGGGACTCTGGGTGATCCGACGATGAGCTCAGCGCCGGGTTGAAGTGGGGTAGGTAGTTCTAGTTACGGAGCTCTCCTCTTGGTCACCACTCGTATCTCGGCGAGATAAGACGAAAAGACGGGCCAGAACACGCGGTGCGCGGCTGTCCGCGGAACCGGGGGCGGGGATGGATTGGTGATAAATGGGAATTGGAAATGTCTGCAGCCCAGAGGCGAGGGGAGAGATCAATCAGCGACTCTCAGCGGAACGGCAGAAGTTGAATTGTGTTAGTCACGACCCGAGCAACAAGCGCAGGAGAGGAGCTGAACACCCAGACAGCAGGGAAGGCACGAGCAGGGGAGCAGAGGCAGGAAGCAAGAAGCAGGAGGCAGGAAGCAGGGCTGGGGGCCTGGAAGCAGGAATGTGCAGGATGCTGCCCACTTAAAGTCCAACTTTGTCTAGGTCCAGTCTCCTGTCTCCTCAGCACGGCCAGGATCCGAGAGGTGGCCACAGCCATTCTTAGCAACAGGCACATCTGGAATCCCGGCCCTGGTGCTGCTTCTCATGCCTCTTGGTGTTACCGACCTCCACCTCCCCTGGCCACCGGTTGCTGTTTCGCCTGCATCCCATGCTGATGAACCCGCAGGAGCAGGCCACGAGAGGAGTCGTCTCGTACTCTGCCCGGCTCCTTACGAAGTGTGCAACGCTGGCTCGAGGCCGGGTTGCCATGCCGACTGCTCTGTCGTGATTGCGACTTGAAGCTGCCTGCATATGCACGCTGTGTCAATGGGTGTCAATTGGTGTCAACTGGCGTGCTGCAGCGCCGTTGTCAGGCTGCAGGGCACCGGCAGACCTCCCCGTCAAGGGTGTTGACCGCAGCCAGCAACTGGGTGTGGCGGCAGCCCAGACCCAACACATCATGCTGTGCCTTCCAGGTTGTTGCATCTTCCGCCATCAGACACAGCATCCGACTTCCGGAGCGGCGCGACCCAGATAAGGGCAAAAAAAGAAAAAAAAAGCGGAAACAAAGAAAAAAGGAAGAACAATAAGTCGATGTCCCTCGGAGGCGAAGCCTCCTCCCGGCCGTCTGAAGTGCCGCCAACCCTACGGCGCGGTAGGGCAGAGACAGTGACACGAAACATCCATGGATCCAGTCCTCTGATCGATCTGCCGTGGCAACAAAGACGGGAGGGGCCCTGGCTCGCTGCGCGCGCCTGGGCTTCTGAAACCCCGCCGCAAGTGGGGCCCATGCCTGGCTTGGCCTGCAGCGCCCCCACCACAGACCAACCTCTCCCGAGCCTCCCTGAGCCTCTCCACCGCGTGAGTTGACATCATCGCTTTTTCGCTGCGTGCCCATGCACCATGCACGAGGTCCCCCATTGGTTCGCGCCCGCAGATATTAACTGCCCCTCAACATCTCGCCAAACACATTGCCCGTGACCCTGCGAACCTGTGAAGTGCACAGCAGACAAGAGCGATAAGCGCCGGTTACCCGCTTGGTTTGCGGGGACACGGAAGTGCTCCCTGTGGTCTGTGGACTGTGTATGAGAGTAGACTGAGTGTGCCTCAAATGTGTAGGTAAGGTACCTAGGTAAGGTAGGTAGTTGGACCATGTCATGTGTGGAAGCCATGGCGTGAGACGGTGCTGCAGCGATGGACGACGGGGGTGGCTTGCGAACCGAATCTGGGTCGATCGGGACGCCGGGTGATCTTCCCTTTGATCAGCTGGCTCGTCGCTGTCAATGTTCAAGGATGGATTGATGGACTAGCTCAAGATGGAGAAGCTGCATCGGAACAACTGCAGATCTGAATTCATCTGGCTGGCAACTGCGTGCCCTATGCGGCCCGCAACTCCTGCCGCGCGGGACGACGTGCGGTGGAGATAGGTATAGTATATCCAGAGATGACGAGTTCGACTCGGCTTCTAGCCAACAAAAATGAGTGGGTGGCCACCCTACCCCTGACGATTCCAACAATGTCCCGAGAATCCCAATTATGAGGAGCCTGGAGGTGTCGTGCTGAGAGACCCAACCGCCCAAGTTTTTCCCATGCTGTACCAGTTTCTGCCAACAGAAACACAGCCCTCTCCTCGTCGTGCCATCAAGTGCCTTGCCGTAAGCGATGATGCGCCGCCAAAAAATCAATACTTGCGCGTGGATTAAACCAGATTTCGTAAGCGGTGTCAAGAGAAACAGGAAAAGATATTTTTGCCGCCTGCTCCCTGTGGTGTAGTAGAACAAACTCTCCAACCGCGATATGCGTCTGTCTGTTGTGTGTTCCAGAGACACGTGTCGCAAAGGGAACCGCCCAAGATCATATAAGTGCTGCCTCCAACTCCAACGCCGTGTCATGCATGAGTCGCCAGCTCCCAGAATTCGATCGCTCTAAGCAGGACGGGTAAAAAGAAAAGTCGCTAAATGGTGGTTTTGAGCCCGAGTTCGTGTGTGGGTATATGAGCTGGTAGGGGAGGTGCCGAGGGGTATCAGAGAATGCCCGAGTCCTTGAGCGCGTTGTTCAAGATCGTCTCCTTGACGGCGGCAAACACGAGGCGGATGTTGGAAGTATCGGTAGCTTGTGTCAAACTGGTGCAGAGGTGAGCATGTGTGAGAGAGAAACGGGGGTCGAGACAGGAGCACTCACTGTGGGTAAAGGTTCAGGTGTGCGCGGTTGACTTGGTTGAACCGCCAGAGCAGATACTTGGCCGCCTTGTTGACGTCGTTCCCGCCCGAGTAGTCTGGGAAGTAGTTGCCCAATGGTGACCGCCCAAGCTTCTGTTTGAAGATGTCGACCTTGTTCAGGAACAGGATGATACTTGTCCGCATAAACCACCTCGAGTTGACGACCGAGTCAAACAACAACAGGCTTTCCATCATACGGTTCTGCGATAAGGTGTCAGCAGGGATCGATCGGTGATGGGAAAGAGCACGCGCACCTGACTGCTCTCTTCCAGCAGCACTTGATCGTACTCGCTGAGAGCAACGCAGAAGATGATGGATGTGACGTTTTCGAAGCAGTGAATCCACTTTTTGCGTTCGCTTCTTTGCCCACCCACGTCAAACATGCTACAAGAGAAGTGTGCTGTTAGCGTCATCCCTCCGAGCCAGAGGGACCATGCCATGGCCAACTCACTGAATGCTTAGTTGGCCCATCTTAAACCTCGTCTCGTAGATACCGGTCGTCTTGGTTCTGGCCCGGAGCACGTCCATCTCGACCGGGAGATAGTTGGGCGCCACAATCCTCGAGGCCTCCTGGAAGAAGCTGAGTGTAAGTTAGCCACAACCTGTTCCTGCGAGGCTCACGCAAGGGGGGTTCCGACTATTCGGCCGAGTCCATCAGGTAGAATTCGGTTTGCCTCTCCATCAGTTGCTCCCTTGCCGGATCATTCCATATCGCCTCAATAGCAACGCCCACCCTGGGATCGATCCTGGCCTGCGGGTTCGTGTCGAGCGAGTAGTCGAGCAGAAACTCGCAGTATGCCCTGTTCTCGTCTTGTGCCGGCTCGATTTCGAACTGGCGCATGGCCGTGCAGAGCGCCTTTGCACATTCTAGGAGGTTCTTGTACACCGTCGGGCGATAACTGGCGAGTTCATCTTGTGAGTAGCCCTTTAGGTGGATAATCTTCATCTGCTTCACAATCGTCGACTTTCCGCTCTCGCCGGAACCTGTGACGCCAGGTGTCAGCACGCGCCCAAGAATCGAGGCTCAGGGCTGCTGCAACGTGAACGTGCGGACTGCAACGTACCGAGCAGCAGGATCTTGCATTCTTTCCGCAGCCTCTTCGAGTCCTCCTCAAGCTCCTTGTCAATCTTGTTGCTCCGCTTCCTCTGATCCGACTCCTCCCCACTTGTGCTCATACACGACCCCATGACGAGCATCAGCTTGCGCGCTGCTCAACGGTGCTAAAGTGAATACGAATCCCTCGTCGGCTGGGCGGAAGGCGACGGGAGTGCGTCGTGAGTCGGGGGAAACAGGCACTCGCGAGCGTCTGTGTATTGCCCCTTACAGCACCATGGGAGCGAGAAAACGACGGAGGCGATGTTATCGACGGCCAGACGACGCAGTGAGGCGGCGCGATGGCGGAGAGGGCAATCGGGTGACGGGTGTCCTGGGTGACGATTGCCTTGGTGGGCCGAATGATGGCCTCGATTCAATTACGAGGGACCTGCCACTAGCAACGATGGCTGCAACAGCAAAGACCCGCCCCTGCCGAAAATCGGAAATCGCAACTTTTGCCGACAACGGGAATCGTCGCCGACTCGATTGCGCTGTCGCCTCGGGCAGACGGAGGGATTCGACGACGATCTGGGCGTGAGCCGGTGGTGAGGCGCTGCGATGCTGGATGTCGCTGTCAACTGCGTGGAGCGACGGGACGGCGGCGGGACCACTGCGGGTTCAGCGGGCGGCAGTACCCTTCAGGGCGTCCGATGCAGCACAAATGCGTCGCCGTTCAGCCGGGACTTGGTGTTGCCAGTGGTGTTGCCAGCAAGTGGTAGGAGTCGGCGTTCCAGCTTCGGTTGTCTGGAGATGACAGCAGCTGCAGGGTCGGTTCGGTGTGCAGGTGTGCAGATGCGGTGCGTGAACTCGGCGGGAGAGAGGAGGAGACAGGCCTGTTCCCTTTGTCGACTCGAGCCTGGAGCGCTTTGCACCACACGACGCTGCAACGGGTTGGTCCCAGCCCCGAAAGCTGGGGGCGGGAGACGCAGACAGGGGTCCCCGGGGCTCTCTCGACTCCATGCCCCATCCCCGAATACCCCATCCTCGCGCGAAATACAGAACTTTCGTAATTAACACCCGGAAGGTGCGACGAGCCGCGCTCCCAAAGCTGCAGCGCACAGACCTCCGGCTGCTGTAACCACCTCACTCAACGATCCACCCTCATCAGTCCTCCACCAGCAGGCAGCCCTGCACCTGCAGGAGCTCCTGGCGGCCAGAAAAAGGCATTCACATCGCAGCACGATCTTGACGTGGCCATGTCGCCCTCAAGATCAAGCTCGTAGGCTCTGATGAACTCAAGGGTGTCTTGGTTCTGAAACGACTGTTTGATTATTTCTCCTCTTATTCTTTCCTTCCACATTTTGTCACATCTTTCACGATGACTACGATCTGACTTCGTCGTCGAAGAGGAACGACGAGAACCGAAATCACAGCCTTTTTGGGCACAGACAGACCAGGAGCTCCAGCAAGCTTTCTGGGCGGAGCCTGTCGTGTCGCTTTTTTGCTGTCATTAATACACGCAGATCGGCTCCACCACAACCTTGCCTTACCGAACCTGGGAATGCTGCTATTTCACGGCACGGCACGCCCAAACACTTTTCATTTCCTCGCAACTCGCCATCGTTCGAGTGTCGACCCGAGCTGCGAATGCCCGGAAAAGAATTCCCACCTCGCTTCCAGGCGATACCCGTAGCCTCAGCCACATAGCTACCTTAGACACCAGCCTCTGTCAACAGCACACCCCGGCATGACTCGTCTGCTGGGCTCGCTGCTGGGTGCCCGGGCTCGCCAAGGCGTGTGTTTTGAGCTCCGAATCCAGGCTCATCTTCGACCCCAGATTTGTTGATTTCCACGCCGCAGGGCCGCCCGGCGCCACGGGGGAAAAAGGGCACACAGGGCAATGCGGCCCGCGACCATGCGTGGAGAGAGTCCTTTGCGATCAGAAACCGCTCACGTCTCAGGTCCTTGCCCGCTCACCTCCAGGCGAACTCTTGAACCGTTGACTGTGTCCCCACCGTCCGTGTGTCCGCAACGTGACATGGTGTTTGCGCGGCGCGGGCCACCCCAACTGACGCCCCGTCAAGCCGCACCCCGAAGCTTGAACCCCGACAACCACGTGTCTTCAGCCGCCGAGGGCCCGGAATTGTCAACATGATCGTCGCCTGCTTGAACTCACGGACTCCGGTCAGGGGTCGATCGGCCGTATTCGGCCAGCCACTCGCCCTAAAGAAGCACCAACCTGGATGCCGAGACGTGGGCGAGGCAAGCGAACGTATAGCTCACGGAACTGAGCAGCATGTCACACAGTGAGAGGCCCGTCTTTACAAACACGAATTCGACCTGCGACATTGAGAGCGAGCGTCTCGGAGCACCCTCCCGATCTCGACCGAGCCGTCGCGCTCACAAGGACACCGAGCAACCGCCGACCCGATCGAGGCATGCACACCGACGGACAGCAAAAGAAAGACAACCCCTGAGCTGGGCTCGAAAAGGGATGGTGTGACCGGCAGTTGGCCCCGAAAGTGGACGGACGCCCTGTGTTGCAGACCGGTTCGACGCCACCGCCCCCCGGTTGGCCAAACTGGTGGTCTCTGGGCAGGCAAGCGCAGGCAAGATCTCGATCGCCGTCCAATCAGACACGTTCAGTGGTGCAGTCATCAACCAGAGAGCCCAAAGAAACCCGCGGCCCACGGTGTCCACTCACCTCTTGGCACGAATTATGAGACTCTGCTCTCCGCGCTTCGTTCACTTGTCTTTGGAATCTCTTTCTAAAATCTGTTTTCTTGTCGTTGTTGTCTTTCCAGATTTGGCAGGATACTCAAACAACAACGCGAGGGATACCGAGGGTAGCCACCTTGAGATGGCAGGCTCCCCTTCAGTCACCACATTCAGGTTTCCACGGCTCCGGTCAGACAGAGTCGTAAGTTATGTAACTCTCGCGCATGCGTCTTGCTTGACAAGAAATCCATCTCAACCACCCACCGTATCCTTGAAAAATACATCGCAACACAGCCAACAGACACACCAACGCCAATCCGCCCCAAGGCTAACCCCGCCCTCACCGGGGGAATCCTCTCCGCGCAAAATGCCCCTGGAGGAAACCTGCAGCAAACCCGCGCTAGCTCCAGCGACGGCGCCAACGTCCTTCCCTAAAACGCCCACCTGCATGGGGCCAGCGAGGTGCGAATGAAGGATGAGGCTCCCATCGTCAACTTTTTTGTCAGGGTCCGAGCCAAATGAATCCACTTTCTGTGTGTGTTTCTGTTTTCCGCGGATGAGAGCAGCCGGCCCCAGGGCGTTCAGAGGGGAGGGGCGGAAACAAAGACGTCAGACAAATCTTCAACATCAATAACACTTAGTTTTAGGATTGAAATAACAGCAGATTCGGCTTGGCTTACTGAGCAATGAGAGTTGAATGAATTGCTGGGACTGGTACCACTTTGGACCGTCAATCCGCGGACTGTTTGATAATTGCTAAAATGCAGGATACAGTCAACATCCATTCTCGTCATCCATCCATTCCCCAAGGTCAGCCACCACTCAACTGAATCAAGCGAACACGATCATATCCTTTTTTTGTCTCTTCTCTCTTTTCTTCCCTTCTCTCTTTTCTTCCCTTCTCTCTTTGCTTCCCTCTTTCCCAGCACACACAAACATAAAAGTCTAGTACATATTCAACAACCGTCCTATCGTCAATGCGATACACAAAGCCATAATAGATACACTCTCAACTCCCCAGAGGGCCTGGGGCCAACCCCACCAGCCATTTCCAGCAAAAGTATTCCACGACTCCCATAAATGCACCGACCAGCTCAAAGTACCTAGGTAAGGTAAGGGAGGTTAACGAGTGGGTAAGGTAGGTAGGGTAAGGGGTAAAGGAAGGGCGGATGAAAATGATCTAGGCCAACCCTTCTTTGTTTCTTCGGCTCCGCATTCCCATCACATCTCTTCAAACCAAAACGAGAAACCCCAGGCTACCTCCCCGATCCCGTCTCAAACGTGCACCCGACCTTCAACCACGCGGGAAACGGCACCACCACCCACCAGCACAATGATTTCCCCGGTCCCGAACCAGTTGAACCGCACCCGACCCGACCCGAGCCGCATTAGTTAGGTCTCACCTCCAAGTCAGTCAGTCCCCCAGTCCAGTCACGTCAGTCACGTCAGTCACGTCGTTCTTATGTGGTTGTTGTTGTTGTTGTTGTTGTTGTGTTGTATTCGTACATGATTCATCAGTCAATCAATCAGCACCGCACCACACACCGCACCGCGCCATCCTCCTCCAAAACCCAAATCACGCACCACCTTAGGGCCAAGGCCAGTCAAAAGCCCAGGTGTCAAAAGGAAAACCCAGCCCCAATTGCTACCGCCACCCAAGTTTACGGTCGCCCGTCCGTCCGTCCGTCCGTCCGTTCCTCCTTCATTCCACCCCAGCCATACCAGCCTGCCCGTCCGCTCGCCCACCTGTATGCCTGCCTGCCTGCTGCTGCACCGGAACCAGATGGATGTACCAATCGACCGTGAGAGAGGGGAAAGAGAGAGGGCGCAAACGATCAAGGGGAAAGGGGAAGGAGGGGTTTGAGGAATAGACAACACAGGGTCTCCAGTGCTTAATAAATCGACTAAGCCAGGTACCCAATGTCGTCGTCCTCGAGACGCTCTAGGTACTCCTTGTCGAGCAGGATCTCGATGCACTTCTTGATGTCGCTGACTTTGGGCACGAAGCGCCCGCGAATCTGGTTGATGGTCTCGCTGACGAGCTGCTGGTGCTTCATGCGCTTGCGCGCCTTCATGATACGCACGATGGCCGACTGAGAAAAGAAAAAGGTTAGCAAAACTTGGAAGTAAAGGGGGCTGAACCGGGAAGACATCATCCTCACCTGCAACAGCAACTTGCGATCCTCCTCGATCGTCTTGTTCGTCTCGGCCTCTTCCTGCTTCGTCTCCGACTTCATGCCCACGTTGAGGTTGACGCGGTACTTCTTGTTCTTGAAGTCGTAGTTGAGCGAGAAGCTCGCTCCCGGGCCGACCTTGCTGCTGCTCCCTGGGTCGAGGTTAAGCACCTTGGCCTTGAGGAGGATGCTCAGCGAGGGGTCCAGTGCCTCGTTGTTCAGCTGCGTCGTCGACGCGATCTCATCGTACGTATTCTTGTCCTTCTCGTTGAACAGCAGCAGGATGGCCATCTGGTATATCGACACCTGGAAAGTGTAGGGCATCTTGGCGTTCTTGACGTAGTTGGCCTTGACCTCGCCCTTGCACAGCTGCCACAGCCACGTGAGCTTGCGGCCCTCGTGCTTGGCCTTGTAGAAGCGGCTGAACCGCTCGCAGTCCGCCGCCACCTCCTCGGGCGGGTTGAAGTTGGTTCCCGGCGCCGTGAGGGGCCAGAAGCCGGTGCCCAGGATCGAGTAGGACGAGTCGAGCCCCTTTGCGCTGAGCCCCGACGCGACGTGCTCCCTAAACCCGGCGTTGAGGTCTTTGGAGATCTGCATGTCCTGGAACATGCGCTGCAGCTTGTTGGTATACTCGAACCCGCAAGCCTCCTTGAGCTTGCTGATCATGCTCGTCTCGGCGTCGTCCGAAGACGAGTTGCTGTGCACCAAGCGGCGCGCCAGCATGCGCGAGTAGAACTTCTGGAACACGTCCTTGTCCTCGATGTACTTGAACACGGTCATGATCTGGACGAGGGTGTTCTCCAGCTCGGCATCCTCGGCACCCGTGCTGCTCTTGCGGAGAAGCACGTCGGCGTACTTGGCCAGCAGCTCGGGCGACTTGTTGGACCCGGACTTACACACCTCGTTCCGGTTGACAAACTCCCTGCAGGCATTATCGAGCGAGCGTGTGAACTCGGGCTCGTCCTTGAACGCGCGCTTAACGAGTATGTCGAGCAGAGCGTCGACACGAGCAGAGCGTCGACATAAACCTTGGGCTCCAACTTGTCGGCATCGGACGCCACCTTGGCGACGGCAGCCAACCCGGCATTCCGGACATGAGTCTCAAACTTGGTCCTAAGCGGGTCAAGCCCGTCGGGGATGCGCGATAGGAGACTGTACATGCGCGCCATGTCCTCCTCCCTGTCGTTGTCGAGCAAGACCTGGAACTCGTCGCGCAGGATGGTGGAGTGATCGGCAATCAGCACCTGGTTGCATGCCTTCTTGAGCGGAATCCCAATGTCCGGGTGCAGATAGAGCTTCACCCGCTCCTCCTCCTCGTTGAGGCGCGCCTCGGCCTTCTTCATGTACTCCACGACGCTGTTCTCGGCGACAAACTGTTTGCTCTCGTTTTGATAAAACACCTTGGTCGCCTCGAGGAAGGGGCGCTCGAAATGGAACCGGTACACGTCGAGGGTCGTCTTGGTCGAGTCGCCGTCATCCAGGCCCAGCGACACGAACGAGTCGACTACCTGCTTGATCTGGCTGTGTTCAATCGTCTCGCCGTTGCGCTGCTTCTCGACCAGCTTCAGGACGGCGTCCATCACCTTGGACGAGACCTGCGTGAACAGGACATCGCGCCATTGCACCAGGTGCAGGGTGTAGACATCGTAGACGTTCTTCTTGCCTTCGTCAATCTCGCGCTTGACCCAGTGGCGGTTGAGGTACCGGAACAGATGGTGGATGTACTTGGCCGCGTCCGTGTACCGTTGCCATTCCCTGATATAGAATGCCAACAGCGCCTCGTCAGCGTGGGCCTTCGACTCGGCGACCAGTCCCTTCAGATGTTCGGATAGATACTCCGAGAGCTTCTTGTAGAGGTCTTCGCCGAGAAGGTGGGCTGCGCGGTAGGTCAGCGACAGAAGCAGATGCGGTGGAGCAGCAACACGAACCGCCCCGTTGAGATGAGCCGATGACGTGACTGGAAAGGGCAAAGCCACCAGCCTTTTGGGATGTGCAGAAGTTGTGGACGGCCCTGGAAGAGTGTCAGCGGGCTGCAGCATGTGGCGCGGAGACTTGTAAGGCTCGGAACTAACGTGTAGATGCCCATGTACTAGCGTGGGTCAGTATGATGTTAAAATGTCCCGACGAGGCGCAAACATGATGGGGTGAACATACAGTCTGCAGGTCAATACCCTCCTGAAGGTTCATCATGATCCTCGTAACGCCATGTTGTAGGTAGTTCCATCTGATGTACGTCAGTGTTGCGCTCGCGACACATGAGCCCCAAGTCGCAGAATCACGCACGTGGTTTCGATGTCGTCTTTGACGGGTTGGGGAGGCATCCCCGGCAGGCCAACGGAAGGCATCTTGTGTAGCTTGGTCGTGTCGCAGGCCGGCGATGCCGGGGGGGAAGCGTTGTCGAGAAGGGGCGGCGGCTCGTTCGTGCAGTGCAGGTCGCGGTCGAGACGTCGCTAGACAAGGCGGAAGGCGTGTCAGCTCTGGGAGTTTAGAAGGTCGCCTCCGTAAAGACAGGCGGGAGCGCTGCAAAAAGAAAACGAGAGTGTCGCGAGAGGGTGCAGCGAAGCGAGGCAGGCTTACTCGGAGAAGGTGTGGACGATGGCGGCGACGGGCTGTAGGCGAAGGCGCACTGAAGCAGGTGGAAGTGTGGGGAATGCCAGTTGCGGGGGCAGTTTGAGGACTACCCGAAGCTGCTGGAGTTGAACGCCAAACCAGGCGGCAGAGGGGATGAGAGCGACGAGATTCTGCGGCGGGCGGGTGCGGAAGCCTGTGCGGTTTTAAGTGTGAGGTGGGAGTGGTCTTAGGGAAGATGAGGACGGCGGAAAGTTGAGGTTTGGCCAGGCAGCTTCCAGTCACTGCCTGTTTCGCCGTTTGGTTCGGGGGTTTGAGGTCCAGGCAGGAAAGGCCCACCTGCAGTTGGGCCTGATTGCCCCGATTTTGCCTTCGCAGCGCGCCTGTCAATGCAGCGAATAAGCGCCAAGCGCCAACAAG
Source organism: Staphylotrichum longicolle (assembly GCA_019096155.1). Lineage (NCBI taxonomy): Eukaryota > Fungi > Ascomycota > Sordariomycetes > Sordariales > Chaetomiaceae > Staphylotrichum > Staphylotrichum longicolle. Next base: position 225,539 of record JAHCVI010000003.1, read on the forward strand.
CGCTGGGGCTGATGGGAGACGCGTTATCCCTGCAGCGACCCTCGACCTTCTTTCGCTTTCAAATCTCCCTTGTTTCCTATTGGTATCGTACAACACTGCTCATGGGTACATACAAAGTAAATAGTGTTGTCTAGGACACTGAGGGTATACCACTTTGTGAACAACAAGAAACACAAGACATCCGTCACAACAAACGCCAGGTACCCAAAAAAGCATGCGCCCCCGCATGCGACCATCCATCCATTCATCCCATCCATCCGTCCGTCCATCCATCCATCCATCCATCCATCCAGTCATCCTCTGAACGCGTCCGGGTTTCGAACAACATGTCATCACTTGTCGTCGTCTCCTCCACCCAGTTTCTGCACCAGTCGGAAGACGCTCACTGAAAGAGTGAAGCTCCACGATATCAAGCCGATCATCTGGAAGGCGGCCAGGGCCTGGCTGTAGTCCTGCGTCTGTCGGTCATGCGAGTTGTGGTAGACTAGGGCCTCAAACGCGAGAGCCGTGCTGGCCGACTTGAATATGATGAAAAAGAGGTCCATGAGGACGAACGCGACCTTCTGGGTCGCCGCCCGCAGGCCCAGCGGCTTGCCCGTGTACTCGTCCCAGGTCATGTAGCCAATGTATGGGATGGCGACCGTGTCGACCACGATGGCCATTATGGATTGCGTCAGCTCCGACGAGCCCGCGCTGTCGCCGCGGTGTTCGATCTCGTATATCCTGACCGAGAGCGCCAGAGCGATGATGGACGTGAGGAGCACCGTGAGGCGGAAAGTGAGGGGGACGAGCGGGTGCCGCAGGATGATATCCCAGAGCCTCTTGTAGAGCACCTTTGTCCGGGTCGTCTTCCTCCCGGTGGAGCCGTTCAGGTCGGGCAAGTCTACTGGGCTGTTGAAGCCGGGCTGCAGCTTGTCCAGCACCTCGGGGTCGACGATGTGGGCTTCCTCGTTCGGCAGGCGCCCGTACCGGGACGATTGGACGTAGCTGCGCCAGGGCGCGTCCGGAGTCGCACGGCTGTAGCGCGGCACGATGACGGGTTCCGCGGTGCGCAAGTGGTCCCATTTCCTACCCCTCTCGGCACCATCTTTGCGCGTCAGGAACTTGCGCAGCCTCGCCTTGGACGTCCTTGACCCTTCGAGCCCCAAAACGGCCGGGTTTTCGTAAACAAATCCATCCCTCGACACCCTCCTCTGTGCCTGCGCCGGGAGGTGGTTGTGCTGTGCGGGTAGCGCGCGTGGAGGCGGCGAGCTTAGCGCGCGCAGCTGGTTCTCAGTCGGAGAGCCATAGCGAGCTTCGTATGAGTCAATCCAGGCTGAAATGGTCCGCCAATGTCAGTACGGATAACGTGCTGCAACAGATTGTGGGCATGGAACAAAGGTGGGGGGTTCGTACGTGGGAGGGTCCTGGTCGCGCCGCGCTGGGTGGAGGAGGACCGCCCAGCAGTGCTCTGGGACCTGGGGGACGGGCGAGGGTCGGAATGATGGGAACTCGACGGCGGATGGCTCGGAGTCGCCATTGCGGGTGCCAAAGATGGCATGAAGACTGCTCAGCAAGCGATGGCCGGGGGCAATCGCATTCAGTCGGCGGCGTCAGGGTTGCGATTTGGGAGCACGGCAAGACGAGGTTGGGTGAGACCCCGGGGTGTGTCGCTGCATGGCGCGGCGACGACGCATCGATCGGTATGATTAGGATTAAATGCGCGGCATCCCGACGCCGTCGTGCCAGGTGTCGGGTGTCCGCGTTGGCCGCCTTGGTTGTAGCATGTGCCGGTGGTTGGGAGCGCTGACCGTGAGATGGTCTGGTTTTGAGCCGGCCACGCCAAACTCAAGGGCCTGCCAAACTTGGCACAGAGCGAAGCCGTGACTGGTGAAGGCCCCTTGGCGGCACGGGCCATGGCTCCATTCCCCCACGACCCGAGTTTTAGCGAGTATGACGACAGCGCTGTTGCTGCGCTGCTTTCAACACGACGTTCCAAGCCTCCGGTTCCCTTCGTGTCGTGTCATCCCGTGTGCTCTGAAATGCTGCTGTAACCTACAGGTAGGTACAGGAAGTATAACCCACTTCATGGGAGGACGTCAAGGACAGTGAGATTTACCCCTCGGTTTTACCATCGTACTAGGCCATGCCAAAGCATCGAATACCCAGCCCCTCACCGACCCGGCGGCAGGATGCTGTTCTTGTCTTTCACAAACAAAGGGCGCTGGACTCGGGTCCTTGCTGAGTTGCATCCTGTCTCGACCACCTGCGCTGTTCTCAAGGCTGGCGAGCACCAGGAGAGAGCCAACCATATCCTGGCCAGTCCCTCAACATTCTGGGAATCTAGGCTCTAAAAAGACCATTCCACAGCAGAGTGTCTGCCTTGCAGGCCTCCAGTTGTTGAATTTCTTTATGTGATGGGGATGGATCCGTTTCGAGTGCCCAGGGGTGGGCGACGGCAACAGGGGTTTGAGATGGAGCTGCTGGACCACCAGGACCAGGGGGTTCGATTATGCATGCTCGAGGCACCACTTTAAACTGCCGTCTGCCCAATCATGTCTTCAGAAGATCAACCATCTGCGTCACTGTTTGGGCGGCAGGAACTCCCAATCCCAGCAAGCTCATTTTTGCGAAAGCTGGGAACGCGCGGTTGTTTGCCACCAGAGGGTCAACATCGCCGTCCAGACCACTGCAGAATCAGCCTACAAGATGCGCGGCGGCAGCCTCTGTTCCTAGACGTAGACATCGCGGGATTTCTCTCTTTAACTTGTTCCCCTCGCGCCCGGCGACGACCTTGCACTGCCCCGCCCTGTTCCGCCCTGTTCTCTGCGACACCAAGCCTGAGTTTCGATCGCAACGCAAAAACCCACTGAGGCAGCCGAGGCCTCCCGCGACGCGACACCATGCGCCTCTATCTGCTGCCCGTCTCGACTAGGCGTACGCTTCTCTACGCGCAGAGACTCAACGCGCCGACGTCAGAAAAGCAGACGTGGTCCGACTGGCTCCAGGCCAAGGCCGCGCGCACATGGTCGGGTTGGGAACAGAAGGACAAGGGTTGGCAGAAGTCGGTCGTCGGCTACGGAAACCAGATCCTGCGCCGCATCCCCTACGAGGAATGGGGGCTCAAGTCGGTGCCACCGCTGTCGCAGCGTCGGAAGCAGGGTGAGATCAAGGGCACCGAGAAGGTCGAGGTCGTTTACCCCAAGAGCCTGCTCGCTATGGACAAGGTTCCCAAGATTCTCAACACACTTGCCACGGAGAGGGAGGCGCTGCACAAGAGGAGGTTGATCTGGTGTTTTATTGGCATGCCCATCACCGCGCCCATCGCCCTGCTCCCCGTGTAAGTTTTCCCCTCGGCCACAGAGCACAGGGAAACCTTCCCCCGACTGACAGCCGCCATATTGAGCATTCCCAACCTGCCCTTTTTCTACCTCGTCTACCGCGCCTGGTCGCATTGGAGAGCGCTCTCGGGCGGCAAGCACATCCAATTCCTCCTTAGCAACAACCTCCTCGCCCTGACGCCGTCCCCCGTCGTCGACGAGGTGTATGCGGAGCAGAAGGACCCGCTCCCCTCCACACCCGAGCCGACCACAGACGCCGCTCACGAAGTCGTGAATAACCCCGTTCCCTCCTCGCCGAACGGTGCACAAAACCCAGACGGTGAGACCATGCTGCTGTCGCAGGCCAACGGGAAGAAGATGACGCAGGCCTTGGACCTGCCCCAGCTCGAGGTCGAGCTCGAGAGGGCCATCTGGCAGGTAGAGACAGCCATCAAGCAGCGCAGCGCAGAAGTGTCTGCCAAGGCTTCCGGGCAGCCAACGAGCGAAGACGAGAAAAAGTCGCAATGAAATCCATGACCGACGATGTATGATAATGTGTATTATCCGACCGGAGCGGGGACGGGCAGTGGAGTTTTTGGGGGTCTCTTTGGGTTGGCATGGCTGCGGATAGACACACTCGACTCGATTCGACTGCTCTCACAACACTCAAGACAAATTTCCTTCTGCCCACTCTCGCCCGCTGCGTCTCCGTCCACCGTGACCTGCCCCGTCTGCCGAGTCACCTCTCCGTCGGAAGAGGCCGCCCCGCTGCGCCACCACCGCTCCAGAACGCGCTCACAAGCCCGTGGACCAGCCCCAAGCCAAGGAACAACGCCACCACGACGACAACCCGCCGCACCGAGACTCCACCGCCAACACCACCCCTCCCGCCAACGGGCCGCCTCGCTCGACCGCCCCGGACGGGCACTGCTCGCCCCAGCAAGCCCTCGTCAAATCCCATCAGAGGCGCGAGACCTCGCTGCCCCCGTCCCAACCTCGACCGACCTCGAGATCGACTGAACCGCACGCCATTGCCGACAGCAACAGCGCCCTTGCTCTCGTCAAGAACCGTCGTCACCAGCCCAATGTCCCCTTCCCCGTCGTCGTCACCCTCATCAGGCCGAGGAATGATGACCACCTCAACATCCCACCCGCCCCCCCCCACCCCCGTCCCGAACCCCAGCCCCCTTTTCCACTTCCCCACCGTTCATGCCGCTTGAAGGAGAACTCGGCCTCGCCCCTCCTCCTCCTCTCGGTCCCGGATCTGAATTCGGGAATGGATATGGATGGGGTCGGGGGGAGCAGTGCCAGCGACTGACCCGTTGCTGCTGCTGCTGCTGTGGTTTGTTGGGTCCCGGCGGGGTCACGCGGTGATGCCGGAGCAGCAGTGTCTCGGCGTGCCAGGCCAGGGCGGCTTTGTGCCGGAGCAGGCGCTGCGTCGGGCTGGCGTTGGCGTTGGCGTGGGCGTTGGCGAAGGCTATGGGGGTGGCGTAGCGTTGGGGCAGGGTTGATGTTGAGCGGAGGATCTTCGGTTTTGGTGTTGGTTTGTGGGGTTTCGGTGTTGGTGCCGGCGGAGTTGTGTGTGTCGTTGTTACTGCTGCTGCTGTTGGTGACCCGGATTGGTGATGTCGGATCTGGGCCTGAGAGGAGCGGTTAAGTGTTGGGTTGGGGTTGAGTGGAGAGGGAGTGAGGGGGGCGTAGAGGTGTTTTTCTGGTGGTGATCGGGTGGGATTAGAGGGTGACATTCTCGCTGTGTTTTCTCTTTTTGTTTTTCGATGCGAAAGAAGCAGGGTGGAACTGAGCTGCTGCCTCATCTACGGGTATGGTGAGGGGAGAATTAGACGTCTATCTAGGAGAGTAGGGTCTTTTGCTGGTGCCGGCCCAGGGACGGGGCGCAGGGTCGTTGGTACGCGGTATGAAACGGGCACAGGTGCGAGTCCCGCGCCACGCCGAGGAATGTGGAGAGATGTAACCACTATCCGAGGAGGGGAACAGATGACTTGAGAATTTCTATCTGCTGCAGACTTGTCTCTGTTCTGTTCATCTCCACAATCGATGGTCTCTATCCAAGACGAAGCGAGGAATGTTATACCCAGAAATCTCAATGTGGACGCGATTGCTAGAGAGTACTGGGCTGACGTGGCCGAGTTCTTCTCTCGTCTGACGGCCGTCTTACTCGCGTCTTACACGGCCCCAACACCAACAGTCGCACGCTCGATTGTGCCTTGTTGCTATGGCATGCTCGCAAATGGAGAGCCGAGCACCCCAGCCCAGCACATGCGGCCGTCCTTTGACACGAGAGTTGAAGCGAAACTCTGTGATGGCGAGGTACAATGTTTAGAGTCTTGACGCTCGTAACGCGAATGGTGGCTGTCCGAGTGGCTACTAGCCAGGGGGGGAAGCAGTTGACAAAACAAGACGTTGGGGGGATAGATCCCCTGCATTGCTGATTCCTGGATGCTTGTGTAAGGCAAAAATGGGCATGGGCAACACTGAGCAAGTTTGCTTCTCGTTCTGGGACGGTGTATCCCCCAAGTTAGACATGGAACTGCTCATATTCCGCCTGCCGCAGCCAGGCCCAGAGTGACCGACTCTGTATCATTAAATGGATGCGAGGTATCGCAACTCAACACCAAAACTTTTGGTTTTTCCCATTCCTTTATCCCGCCGAGTTATGGTCCCCTAGACCTGCATGTGCTTGCCAAACTCCATCAACTCCACCGAATCCATCCTTTAGACCAGTCCCCCACTCCAGTCCATCAGGAAAGCCCCTGCACAGCCGCCCCAGATCTGCCAGTGACCTTTGATGACTCTGGCATCTAGCATTGCTTTCTGGCATTGGGTGACGTGCGCCCGCCGTTTTCATGGTCGAGGTCGGCCATAAATCCAAGGCGCAGCGCAGAAGCTCAGAGCTCTATCAACGACAAGCCATCACAGCGATATGTGACCAAGGATTTCCCTAATCCGCCTGAAACCCAGCCAACCGGTGTTGGTGCTCCTGGGCACGCCTATCAGGTCGATGGCGCATTGGGGGGAACAAAAACAAATTACAACGACAGGAATAGGACATGAATAGAGTTAGCCGCCAAGAGGATAACGACCATGTCGGAATCCCGAAGCCTCATTAGAACCAACCGAAATGCCACTATGACGCCGACTGGGGAGTCGATGCTGCCTCGTCCGTGTCGGGAGCACCATCATCGAGGCGGGCCCTCTTGGCCCGACCGTTCTCGTGAACTTCAAGGGACTCTTTGGCGTCTTTGAGCTCGACCTCAAGCTCGTCAAGACGACGCTTGAGCATGTTCTCCCTCCGGTGGCTCTCCTCGAGCTCCTTCTGGAGCTGCGACTGCGCCTCGTTCATGACGCTCAGCTGGGCGTGTAGCTGCTCCTCGGCCTCGGATTTGCTCTTTTCTTGTGCCTGTCGGTTCGCCTCTTCTTGCTCGAGCTGCTGAATCCTACCCCTGTACAGTTCCTGGATGACCTCGAGCTCGCTGACCCTCGTCTTCAAGCTGGCATTGGTTGCGAGCAGCTGTTCATGTGTCTGCGGCATGTCGAGGCGGTCGCCGTTCAATGGCGATTGCGGGCGACCGTCGGGTCCACCGAAACCGGAGAGCTGCTGAGCCTGGAATTGGTCGTCGATGTTCTGGTATATCGGGCCCATATGCGAGGCATAGAGGTTGGGTGTGCCGGTGCGGGAGATCGGAGAGTTTGTGTCGTCAAGCCCGCCATTGGCGGATTTTTGCGAGGCCCTGCGAGCACCAGCTGCTCCGTTTGAGAGATCTGCGCCGTTCATGTCGCCTGTCTGGGGAATGCCGTGGTGTTGTTGTGCCTGCGCCTGGTCGCGATCAGCACCTGGGTGCGGTCTTGTTTCGAACGGGGTTGCCCTCACCTTTTTCTGTTTCGCGAGGTCGGGCCTCATGGTCTTCACGCGATTCCGGCTCTTGATCACATCGGTCTTGAGCGAAATGGGCCTGGGCCGGCCGTGGAGCTTGAGGAAGAGACCGCAGGCGTTGCAGAGAACTGCGCCCGTCTCGTCGCGTCGCCATAGCGGGGTGGTATGCGTGGTGCAGTTCTGGCAGGTCGGCTGTGTGGTTGCACGGTCGTGGTTAGCCATGGTCGCCATGTTGTCGTGCTGCGATGCCCGGGAGGCGGCCGAGGACACCAAGTACACAATGGAGGTGATGGTCGAGCGATTAGATGTGACGATAAGGGACGATAAATGCGGATGGGGAACAGATAACTGGAGGCCCAAGTCGTGATGATAAGGTGCGGTGATAAGAAATTTTTGACCAGGCCATGGAAGTGGGGCTCGACAGATAAGGATCGCGATGCGCTGCAGGGAATGGTTGCGCCAGAGCGGCCCCACTAGACTTTCATTGCAGACCACCGAGCTGCGAACCAATGAGAGTCTGCGGCTCGGGGAGCAACCCGCGTTGACTTCGCATACACGGGTTGCCAGCAACGCCTGTTGTCGGGGGGAGAGGGGTTGCAGTGTGGAGGAGGGCAGAAACGAGGAGCGAATGACAAATGTGTCCAACGTAAGAACTCACCAGATTCCCGCCCGGCGCAGGCGCGGTGCTGGCAGGGGACGTTCCCGTAGAATACATGGCGGGCGCAATGGCCACGGGTCTGGGAGGCGTGTCAGCTACAAGAAAGCGGTATGTTGACAGGAGGGAGAGATTTCTAGGGTGATTCAAGGCCGCGCGGGGCATTGAAGACGGCCACAGAAAGCTCAATCACCAATTTGAGTGCCATCTGGCGCACCGCCAACGCACATCCACCTCCGCTATGTCTCGAGTATCCTATCCATTTAGAGTCCGACTAACCTTGGTTGCGGAGAGTCTGCCGTTGAGCTACTGGCAGTGAGCGCAGAGCCGACAGGTATATTGTGTGTAAGATTCTGAGGGGCCGAGGCTTGTGTTGAGACCGAGCTGGGTCTGGAGATGGGATCGGCGTCGAGTGTTGTCGGTACCGCCATGGCCTGCGGTTCGGACTCCATTTTCGCCTCGCCAGCAAGGAGCTCTGGGTGCAGCGCCGCTGCCGCGTCGGCCTGGAGAAAATCTAGGGACTGAATCGGAGCCAGCTTGACGGTGTCGCGAGATTCGACGGCTCGGGGTTCGATGAAGGATGGCGCGCGTGGAGATCAAGACACGCGACGGGGTCGGGTTCCGACGGCAGTCGATCCTAAGTGGTTCGCACCGGCGAATCAGAGGCGCGTCGAGATGGAAGGAGTTGACGTTCGGGGCGATATCGTCGCAAAGGGAAACCGCGTGGAGTGCTCGGCGCACACGGTTGTCGGCGAATGGCAGGGAATAACGGACGATCGAAGGAGCACGAGAACAAAGGGCACACGAGTTCCTCCTTGGGGTGTGGAAAAAAGTATCAGAGAGAATTTGAAAGGGCGTGAATTGTCTGTGAGAGTTTGGAGGCTGGAAACGTCCTTCACTTCAGGTTGTTGATGATTAAAGGAAGATCGGGATAGAGAATGCGATGAGGCGGAGGGAAAGTTGGGTGGTAACAAATTACGTACAGATACCGCCAACTTTTACAGGAGCAAGGGTGTTTAACAGACCACCGCCCTTCTGATTGGTGAACGCCATCAGTGCCTGAGTCCTCAGCCTTATGGTTGCGAAATGTCGATTCGGGTCTCTTTATCAGCAACCAACCGCTTCTGAAGAGCAGATGAATGCCATCTGACTCCTCAGACTTGATCAAGGTATCACAAGCCTCGACTTCAAACCATGCACCGCTCAGCCACCACCAGAGCTGAGGCTAACCAGCCCTAACCCTACACTGCCATCCCAGCGGTGTGCTCTCTTTCCTTTTGCACTCTATTCTTGTCCAGGGCGTCAGATTAGCCCAACCAATTTTGTCTCCCTTCTTTCCTACTCTCCTTCTTACTCTCACCTCTCTTTCATCTCGAACATTGCTGGTCCTGAGTAAATCGCTGGCAGGCACTGTCAGGTGTCGGCAACTGCCAGAGCTTATCGGTGCCCCTGCCCCACTTCAGCCGGCCGGCAAGGTGCTCCTCCCAAAAATTTCCCAGAAGCATGCAGTGAACCGCAGCCAGGAAGCCAACTCGAATCTTCAAGAAAGACTCAAAACTCAACCCCCTCACAACAAACTTCTCGACTCCAAACCAACACGCCATAGAGAAATCTCCACAACAGTTGCGATGCCGTCTACGCACAAGAAGGAGAAGCCGTGGGACACGGACGACATCGACAAGTGGAAGGTCGACCCGTTCACCAAGGAAGAGTCCTCGGGTCCTTTCCTCGAAGAATCATCATTCATGACCCTATTTCCCAAGTACCGCGAGCGCTATCTCAAGGACTCATGGCCGCTTGTTACCAAGGCGCTCGATAAGTACGGCATCTCTGCGATACTCGATCTCGTCGAGGGTTCTATGACAGTCAAGACAACAAGAAAGGTATTGCGCTGCAACAGCTGAAGCCGCCATCGTCCGCATGCTGACTTCTGAGCCTAGACATACGACCCCGCGGCGATTCTTAACGCTCGCGATTTGATCAAGCTCTTGGCGCGTTCCGTACCAGCACCCCAGGCGATCAAGATTCTGGAAGACGGCATGGCATGCGATATTATCAAGATTCGGGGCATGGTGGGCAACAAGGAGCGGTTTGTCAAGAGGCGGCAGAGGATATTGGGGCAGAACGGCACGAGTGAGTGGGACCCGAACTGCTCCAGCATGGGTGGTGCTAACCCCACACAGCACTCAAGGCGCTCGAGCTGCTCACGCAGACCTACATCATGGTCCACGGTAACACGGTGTCGGTAATGGGGCCGTTCAAGGGGCTGAAGGAGGTCAGGAGGGTGGTCGAGGACACGATGCAGAACATCCACCCAATTTACCTGATCAAGGAGCTGATGTGAGTGTGACAGCGAGAACCGGGGCTCTACGGCCAGCTGACAGCAGACAGGATTAAGCGGGAGCTCGCAAAAGACCCGGCGCTGGCGCACGAGGACTGGAGCCGGTACCTGCCTAACTTCAAGAAGCGGACACTGTCGAAGCGGCGGGTGCCGTTCAAGGTGGCCGACAAGAGCAAGAAGACGTATACGCCGTTCCCGCCGGCGCCCGAGAAGAGCAAGGTGGACATGCAGATCGAGAGCGGCGAGTACTTCCTGGGCAAGCAAGCGAAACAGCGGGCGGCCGAGGCGGAGCGGGCCGAGCAGGCAAAGCAGAAGAAGGAGGAGAAGAAGCGCGAGCGCGAGCGCGAGTACGTGCCGCCGGAGGAGGGCGCGGCCAAGTCCAAAAAGAGGAAGACATCGCACGACTGAGGTGGTGGTGGTGGTGGTGGTTGAGAGAGAGAGCCTGTCGATATTGGGCTTTGAATTCTTTGATACCCAGGGCAGGCATTTCGTTGACCCGGTGTACGTCAAGTGTCAGCGTTGGTGTGGCCTATCGGCAGCAGTGCCGGGCCCGGTGTCGCACGTGGAGTCCGGCGGGACCCCGGAGAGCGCGTGGTGGATTAATAATGGGATCTGCCGGCTCGGCGCTGGGCCGAGGCACGCGCGTCATCGGCATCCGCTGGTGCGGGGAGGTGGGGAAGCGTCGTCCGGTGCAACGCGGGCTGGTCGTAGGTATAAGGGACATCCCGGCGTCGCGACGGCGCTGAATAAATTAGGAACCGACCTAGGGTAGCAGTCGCCATCGCCAGATTGTACATCAATCAAAAGACACCAATCCGCACACACAAACAGAGCCCAATTGGCCGATTAGCGCTCTCACAACCGTCACCATGCCGTACTCGCTCACTGTGAAAAAGACCGAGGGGAAGCCAGGCCAGGTCTACTATCCGTGAGCCTCCCTTCCTTGGCCCCTTAAAACCACCCAACACAAACTCACCAACCCCCCGCACAGCCTCCAACTCAACACCGTCCCCACCCCCACCCCCGGGCCGCAACAGCTCCTCATCCGCCTCTCGGCCGCCGCGCTCAACCACCGCGACCTCTTCATCCGCCAGCACCTCACCCGGGCATCTCCTTCACCGCCCCGCTCCTCGCCGACGGCTACGGCACCGTCACCGCCCTCGGCCCCTCCTGCTCCGCCGCCTCCAACGCCCTCCTGCACAAGCCCGTCCTCCTCCTCCCCATGCGCGGCTGGGCCTCGGCGCCCGAGGGGCCCGAGAACCTAGGCAAGGACTTCGCCATCATCGGCGCGTCGACGGGCAGCGACGTCGGCACGGCGCAGGAGTGGGTCGTCGTGCACGAGGACGAGGTCGTCGCCGCGCCCGAGCACCTGACCCCGGCCGAGGGCGCGGCGCTGCCGCTCGTGGGCCTGACGGGGTGGCGCGCGCTGGTGAGCAAGGGCGGGCCCGGCAACGCCGAGCGCGGGAGCAACGTGCTGATCACGGGGATCGGGGGCGGCGTGGCGCTGCAGGTGCTGCAGTTCGCCGTGGCGCGGGGGTGCAGCGTGTGGGTGACGAGCGGGGACAAGGGCAAGATCGAGCGGGCGGTGGGGATGGGGGCCAAGGGCGGGGTGGTGTACAAGGAGAAGGGGTGGGAGAAGGAGTTGGCGGGGCTGCTGCCGGCGGAGAGGCCGTATCTGGACCTGGTCGTGGACGGGGCGGGCGGGGAGGTGGTGGGCAAGACGGTCAAGTTGTTGAAGCCCGGCGGTGTGATTTCGTGCTATGGCATGACGGTCGGGCCCAAGATGGACTGGCTGATGCAGGCGGTGTTGAAGCATATTGAGCTGAAAGGCTCGACGATGGGATCCAAGGCCGAGTTTAGGGACATGGTCGAGTTTGTGCGTGAGCACAAGATCAGGCCCGTGGTCAGCCGCGTGGTCAAGGGACTGGACAATCTTGAGGGCATCGATAGCCTGTTTGAGGACATGAAGACCGGGCGGCAGTTTGGCAAGCTTGTCATTCAGATTGATGCCGAGGGGGACTCGTCGCCAAAGCTGTAAGGATCGCGCGGCAGGTTGGATGAGATATGAATAGTTGTAGATTTGGTGTCTTCGTTGACTGACAAGACTCTACCCAACATGGAAGGAAACAGCATCAATGGCCCCTCGAGCCCCACCTAACACGCAACTCCTGTCGTGCAGAAACAATCATATCCTCCAGCAGCTGACGGACACCCTCCGAGAGCAGATAGGGAAACCGGCTGAACTGGATGACAGCCCCATCGGCCTCGGGCTCACCATACCAGAGCCTGACCGTGGACCACCCCGACCTCCATTCGCAAACAAACTTCTTCGCCCAGGGGCTCCGCGCAGCCTCGCCACACGCCGACTCGCGCAGCCGGGTCAGGAAGCATGTCATCACGCTCAGCACCCCGTCTCTTTGCTCCTCCCACTGCTCGATGTCCTTCCTTAGCAACCCTGGTTCGTTCCTCAGCACCGACCGCTTTCCGAGAGGCCGCCCTGACACCCAGAAAGTTTGCGTCTCGAGGCCGCCCGAAAAGTACAAACCCGGATCACACTCTCTGGCAGCCTGTCTGCTCACCGCCACCCTGACGTGGCGCAAACGCAGGTGGATGTCGGCGGGCTCCGACTCAGGGTCGCCCAGAGTCAACGGGTCCGGCTCACCGCGGTGCTTCCGATGCGGCATTGCGCCCGCTGCGCGCGCGTCAAGCAAGATGACATCTCTGTCTTCCTCTGCACCGCACTCTGTTTCATCAATGGTCGCGACGCTGTCGTCTTCGACAACGAGGACGAGGTTGCCAAGGCTGTAGCACACGACACGCTTGAAGGAGCGGGCGAGTGCGCAGTGCTCGAACATCGAAGATGCCACGATGGCTGCGGCGGCACGGGCGGAGGAGTTGTGCATCTTGTCAGCGAACGGGTCCGGGCATTTCATAAAGAGCATGTCGCCGACCGGTTGCAGGTTGAGTCTCAGATCGCCTCGTCGGTTCTCCAACTTACGGAAGAGCTGAGCAAAATCACACGTGTTAGCTTTGTGATTCCATTGGGGAGACAAGGAGTTCGCGATTCAGTTGCGTCCTCAGCGGGATCTCTTACGTGAGCAAGGGTCGAGACGTCAGTGACGATGACTCTGGGCACGGTGGCGAGCATAACCCAATAGTGCCTGTCGAGACTGCGCACGAGGGAGTCGAACGAGTCAGGAGGCATGTCAGCAAAGGTGGCTGGTCCGGGAAGAGCCTCAAGAGTCACAGAGGGGGAGGCATCCTTGAGCGAAGGTGGGTGGCCTGAACGTGGTTCTGATTAGAAACTGGTGATGTTGTGTTTTCTCCCATCGACAGAACAGACCTGGAACGAGGAGAGCAGGCCGATCTTCTCCATCATGCGCCTCATTGAATGTCGACACCACGACCACGTCCTTCCGGCGGCAGTCGTGTGGCACCCGGGGCTCTGGCAGGAAGGGGAGGATGCGGTGATTTCGGAACGCCGGTCGAGGCTCGGCCATGTTTGACCGGGAAGAGAAGTAACGTGAGAGCTGGTCGCTTTTGGCGGTTTGTGGTACCGCTAGGAGTCGTATATTGGCTCAGCTTGCTAGGAAGGTTGGGGTTGAGAGTTGCGCTGTATGCCTTGTTCGTCCATTTGTCGAAAGACACAAGAGCATAATTCCCAGAATCAACGGATCCCTCTATCGGCTTGCTAGTGTTGTCTGAGCTGAATGGCACGAGGCGTGCGGTTATGCTTTGGCGTGGACAGGGGGTAAATGGCGTTGTGGTTGGCGGCCCCTGTTGCGATCTTCGCACTGGTGTCGCATGGGGTTGAGGAGAACGAAGGTCGAGTCGCATTCGTTTGTTGACTTGCCCAACAATCGGGTCGCCAAAGGAAAGAACGGCTGTCCCAGGTAACCGTCATGCCGGACATCGCACGCACCTTCCCACCTGACTCCAACATGGACTAACACTCTAGCAATTCCGGCAGTCGCGGACACACTCAATCCTTCCTCTCCTTCTCTTCTATTCGTCGCCCTTCCCATCGCCCTCCCCATCGCCCACCCCAGTCCCATCCATCTCCCTCGCCTCCCTCCCCGTCGGCCTCCTCACCCCTTCAAAATGCCCCACGCCCCCCTTCAACGACATGCCGTCATTCCACACCCACACCCTCACGATCCGTCCCGACCTCCCCCGTCTCCACGTCCGGCGTGTTCATCATGACCGGCCACCCCTCCTCCCCTTCCCCGTCCGGATCCATCACCCACCCCATCTGCGCCCGCTTCCCCTCGCCGCCCAGAAACTGCCTCCCCCACTCGCTAAACACCGCCGCCAGCTGGTCCGCCGTGAACCACCCGCCCTCGGCGTCCCCGACCCCGACCCCGCTCCGACGACGCCGGCCATGGACAGGCTCCGGAACACGGCGCGCAGCTCGCCCACGGTCGGGATCCGCACGGCCCCGGCCGGGTGCTGGTGGCGCATGGAGAGGATGAGGGCGTAGAGGCCGCACTCGAGGTTGGTGCCGGGCGTCGCGAGGCGGTGTACTGGCCGGCGGGGAAGGCGTCCCAGAAGCGGTGGCGAGCGCGGAGGTAGGCGGCGTAGCGGGGGAGGGAGGATTTGGGGGAGAGGAGGATGTCTGGGGCGTGGGAGACGGGGGGCATTGTTCTTTTGGAGGGGATGTGTTGCAATGTGATGAGGGGGTGAGGGTTGAGGGTGAATTGAATGAGAGGTTGCTGCGCCGGGAATGGCAACTGGTTTGGCAGGAGCAATATTGTCCTAGGCCAGGGAAGGGGCGGAGGTGAAAGTGTGGTTGATTTTAGGTTGGGTTGCCGAGTGAGGCCGGCGTCGATCCGTGTTTTAGCCGCCCGCATCCCGGCCCGGTCATCGATCACCGGGGTGGATACCGCCGGGCCGTGTGACATGTCAGCGGATCGGAAGCGGGGTGTTTTGGCCGGATCTACGACCAGCTAACGGCCAGAATGCAGAACCTGGTCTGCCTTACCTCAGCTTTCACTAAATCAAGAAAAACCCATGGCATTATCTCATGCTGCGTCATCAACCCTGACGAGCGGAACCTTTTCTCCCTCGCTGAGCTTCCGTCCCCTGTGCCCCGTGCCGCCAAAGTTTTCAGCATGTCGCTCCTGAGTCAATAAGCCATAACCGCTCCTCATATCACCTTGAACATGGGCCCGGTTCATACAGACTTCCATTTCTGCCTTGGCGCGCTGTGATCCAACGACCCCCCACGAGGAGCTTCTCAGCCACAAGAGCACCGAGTGGCCCAAGATGCCAATGCCAGCCAGCCCACCCACCCACCCACCAGAACCTGAACCTGAACCTGAACCAAACGACGACCCGGAGCTCCTCTCCGTTCTCCCCTGCAGAGTCCCGACATGTATTACGCGTACGTATGTCAGGTTGGTACCCTTCCGTTGCACAGAAAAACCGGGTTGGTGGGCGCTGGGGGGAGGGAGGGAGCCGGACAGCTTTGTTGATTGGGTAAAGTTGGTTGGCTCAGGTCCAGGTTGCCCTGGGCTGCCTTGTACATACATAGGCGGCGCGGATCCGTGCCTGTGGCTGAAGATGTCGAGTCACGCCGGATCCCGTCCACGGAACGGAAGCCTGCAGCGATATTTCTAGAAGATCGGCACCCACCCCCCTTGCGCAAGCCTTGCCCGGGGGTTTCTCTCTGTCGGATTGGTTCCAGCGTCAGCAGCAGAGGTTGAGGCTGCTTGCTTTCGTCTGGTTATTGTTGGATAGTTCCCACTGCAGCTGCTGTTGTGGCCGTTTGTGTGGATAAAGGTGGTAGACGATGAGCGAACATCCAGTCCAACAGAGCACATGAACCGAGCCAGAGCAAAGGGACCTTTTGACAAGAAAAAGAATTACAAGTCTGAGAGCAACCATAGCGAACCCATGTTTAGTTCAACAACTCCCAAAGAGAAGACCCCAAATGCGGGCAAAGAATTGGGCAGCCGTTGCTGCCCATTGCATCCAATCAAAGACAAATCGCATCTGTGCTTGCGAGCACACCTGTTGGGCTTGCCTGAGGACACGCCCCGAGGATGCCGGGCCCCGGCGAGTTGACCCTTGACCTCGGATAGCAACTCAACTCCCAACCCATGCAACATCTCCCTCTGACTCGTGTGCCCGTAAACCACCCTAATTCCCGGCGCCACCCAAGTCCGGCATGCTCATTGCACCAATGTACAAACCGCGCCCCCCCCTTTCAACTCCGAAATGCCACTGCGTGAAACATCGTTGGGCCAGCTCCCGGCCGTGGGTCTTCACATCAGGACGCACTTGGAGCAGCACCCGGCCTCGTTTTCCTCGTCGGCCATGTCCATCTTGCCCATGCCGGGGCCGTTGTGGGAGATGCCGTTTCCTTGGGTGGGCCCGCCCTGCATCTCGCGGTTGTACCTCCTGATCGCCCGGACGACCTCGAAGAAAGCCTGCTCGACGTTTGTGTTGGTCTTGGCCGACGTCTCGAGGAACTTGCAGTGGAACTCATCCGCCAGCATTTTGCCCTCTGCGGGGTTGTATTAGCATAGGCAACGACGACCAAACCGATGTCCCAAAATCCGACATACCTTCGACGGAGACCTTGCGCTCGCTCGCCAAATCGAGCTTGTTGCCCACAACCACCATGGGGAAGATGTCCTTGTCCTTGACGCGCAGAATTTGCTGTTGGAAAGTCCTTATCTCTTCAAAGCTTTCCCGCGACGTGATCGAGTAGACGAGCAGGAAGCCCTCGCCGGTGCGCATGTACTGCTCTCGCATCGCCGAGTACTCCTCCTGGCCGGCGGTATCGAGAACATCGAGCAGCGCCACCTCCTCGTCAACGATGCACTGCTTCCGGTACGAATCTGAGTGAGTCTGTCAGCGAGTTGCTCCAATGAGACGAGAACTCGGGGCTGTTTGCGCACCCTCAATGGTCGGGTCATATTCGTCGACGAAGTGCGACTGGATCAGCTGGATTGTGAGGCATGACTTGCCGACACCACCACCGCCGACCACCACTAGCTTGTATTCTCTCGTGAACTGCAACCCCGCCAGCATTAGCAAAGCACATCCAACTCGAAAAAGGGGACCCGGGCCCGCGCACGAGCGCGACCCAGATCCGTGCAACATTGTCCTGACCGGCCGGTCGGCCAGGTCGAGAGGGAAGAAGCAACATACCTTGTTGGAGGCCATCTTTATTGGCTGTGACTGGTGTGAAATGGAAGGGCGTCAGACCACGGCTGTCGACTCAGTCGTGGATTGAAGCTGTGGCTTCCTTGCGACAAGGAGGACAGCTCTCGGGACGATGATTAATGGGGTCGCTGGGCAACCGCGCACAGAAAAGTTGCCGCTCGGTGTTGTTCGCCGAACGGGTGAAAGGGGATCCCGGGAGGCGGGTTTGGGAGGAGAGCGGTCGTTTGGAAGAAACGGCGCGATGCAGCTGGAAGTGAACACCCCTTTGGCAGGGCGGGTGGGGATCGGCAATCGAATTTCTCTGGAACCCGCGCGTTGCTGGTTCACGCTGCGGTGGCTGCTGGTGCTCTTGCTGTTGTTGATTGCTGGGCGGGCGATGGGCGGTGGAATGCCGTGAAAGTCAATCGGCAGCAGGGTTGCAGGAAGAAGACCACGGGGAGAGACAGGTCGAGAAATAGAGGATTGTGGTGTGAATCGGCTGGGATTCTTGGGAAGAGCTGCTGCAGCGCTGGCCCAGGGAAGGTCAAGTCAAAGGCACGGGCGCAACGCAGGAAGCAGGCAAAGGCCTGGGAGGAAAGGGGTCCGTGTGCCTTCCTGGGGGGCAACTGTGGGCTAGGCTGGGCCCCTTTCTGATTGGCAAATGGACGCGGCGCCAGACGAAAGACACCCATGTACCGAGAGTGGCCCACCCTCTCGCCTTGTCCGTTTCGGGGGACGGTCAAATTGGTTGTCACTTGTCCATCGTCTTTCTCGCACTGTCACAAGCCCAGCTCCGCGTTCGATACGACCGTGTGATACTTATTAGTATACCGGCCTTTTCTTTCTTCCTCGGTAGGCTCCCAGACAAGGGGGAATCTCGACAGATGGCACCGTCGTTCACAAGCCATATGCTGTGGCTGTCGAGCCTGACGCCATTCCCACTCCACACCGCAGCGCCAAGCGCCCTGGTCCCTGGTGTGCGGTGGGTGTGGAAATGTGGAAACCGACCTCAAGCAAGCACCTCCTGGGCGGTTGAGAGGCCGTCCAGAGCTAAAGAGCGGGATTTTGCAGAGGAGGACGGAAGGGGTCACGCCATGCGAGACCGAGTCAACCAGAGACGGTTTCTAGGAACGATGAGCCCCAGAGGCAGAAAACGTTAAGTTAATGTGGCTGTCTAAGGTAGGCATGGTAGCCGGGATGCACGAGCGGTCCTGAGCCCCGCCCAACTGCAGGAGCTGCAGGAAGGCACGTTTTGCGGTAGCAGCCCTCCGCGTGGGGACTGGGAACCAAACTCAGCCAAGTATCCATTTGTGCCATTGAACTGGGTGCTGTTGGATGCGGTCTGTTGAGACTGAGGCAATCACAGTCCAGGTTCTATGTGCAGCGGTTGGTAAGGCTGACGAGAGCCTCGCAACCGCCTTACCGCCTCACAACAGACAGCATGCCATTGGGCGGCATGTCAGCTGTCAGCCCTCCCAAGACCAAGATGACACAGTCCACACGCGGTACGCTCGCTCGGCTCGATTGCCAATGTGGCGGCAATGCCAGACCTGGGTGGCCATCACCAACCTGAGCCCCTTCCATCTCAGCGGCCCGGCCAGACTCACGGCCCAAGTGTGCAACCACACTGGTGGTTTCCAGAAGACTGTGCCACACCTCAGCATTCCTGGACCAACCCAGGCTCCCAGGCTCCCGCCGTTTATGCCGAGGACCCAACCTATACTTGCGACATGCGGAGTCCTCCGTCACTTACACAGTAGACCGATCTTTGTCAGAAACATTACAGAGGAACGTTTTGGGTCATCAAGGCGCGCGTCGAAAAGTGCCTGCAAGGGCGGCTAACTCTCATACGCTAGGAGCCAGTTACCAGCAGCTAAGATGCCTCAAACCACCGATCACACCAATGCGGTCAAGTTGATCGGCGGCCCAGGGTCGCAACAACATGAAGGGCTCCATCCGCAACTGTGCGGGCCGCGCTGGTGAACGACTTGCCTGGAAAGCGACTGATCACTTGCAGTCTGCCGCAGACGCCATCTCGTCTGATTCGGGCTTTCACTTTCATGTGCCCCGCGTCTAATTACCTGCCAACCTCGTCATGGTCAGAGTGAGGGTATGTAGGCCTTTCTGCTGACTGCCGACTCACACTGGGTTGTTGAAGATGCCGTCTTCTGCGACGCAAACTCCCAGGTCCAGGGCGGCACGCCGGGTTGAGCTAAACCCCCTCACCCCCTGCGATATTGCGGGCCGAGTGAGAAGCTTCGTTCTTTTGGAGCAGCAGGGGGCCAAGACGGGAAGTGGGATGTTTTGGGATTGCACTTCCCCACATCTGATATTACCACTTCCGGGCAGGCTTGTGGGGTACGGAGTAATTGACACGCTTTTGCTGTGCTGTGAGGGCAAGCAGGCGGAGGCAGGATGGTTGATGGTCCTGAACGGGCCGTCGATGTTGTGCCGTTGGTCGCGGCACGTTGCGACGATCAATGCTGATGAGGGCGCTGATGGATCAGGGAAGGCATCGATCTGGACACCGACACACCCTAGAGCTCCCCAGATAAAGGAGGTGGGGTTGATGGTGCCTGTGCGGTCCGCCCTGGCGTGCCAAGGCCCCTGATCGCGAATGAAACAAACCATTTCAGGGGTACCGACACGCCGGGCACTGCG
Organism: Staphylotrichum longicolle; assembly: GCA_019096155.1. Classification (NCBI taxonomy): domain Eukaryota; kingdom Fungi; phylum Ascomycota; class Sordariomycetes; order Sordariales; family Chaetomiaceae; genus Staphylotrichum; species Staphylotrichum longicolle. The sequence continues at coordinate 245,539 of JAHCVI010000003.1, forward strand.
GGAAGCACGAAGTCCATCAATGAACTCATTTCCCCCGACGACGTCTTCAGTCGAGCCCCATGGCAGCCAGGCCCCTGGATCCCAGCCAGATAACGTTAAGCCCATGCTGCCCAGCATCCACAGCATCTCGCATCCCGGCGGGCGTGTGGCGCCCCCTATTCCACCAACCGGCCGCATCGGACTTCCAGAAGCACGCTGGAACCCGGAGGCCTGCAGCAGCCCATCGCTTAGTTACCGGCTTGGGGGTTCCGCCAGACGAGGAAAGGGATTTGCGGCGCGGGACGTGACACGATCCCGTACCCAAAACCTTGTCCGTCGTCCGCTAATAAAATCGGCCATGTTTGACGAACGAACAGAGACTCCCTGGAGATGACGAAAGGTACCCTACAGAGTAGACAGCCGGTGCGATTGTGACCACAGTCTTCACCCGCTTCCTGGTCAAGGTTGTGCTCGCAGGGATGGTGAGCGACGCGTCGCCACCCGCGCCGGCCGCGCGGAGGCCCGTCTCGTTGGACGTGACCAGCGTGGCCGGGTTATCGTGCACGTTGACGCCATCCCCGCGTCCTCCACCTCTTGCTCCGCCAAGGACACGGAAGCCGTGGTCAGTGACCGTCGAGATTTCCGGAGGCCGGTTCCCTAAATATGAACACGTCGATGAACGTGGCCAAAACCACAGTCACCAGCTCGACGGGATCGTATAATCCACCCAGTTCACCGTAGCATCCTTAAACACGTCGATCGAGCCTTGTACCCCGTGCGGCCCGACAGACCAGACCCCTCGCTGGACCAGGTTTGCCCAGTGGTCCAGCAGTCGCTCCAGGCGCTGGGGCCGGTTTGGATTTCCGCCAAAGGGCTTGAACCCATGCTGGAACAGCTCATCCGCCATCTTGTTCTTCAGCTCGGCCCCGCTGCTGCGACGTGCGCCGTACAGGTTAGAGGGCAGCAGCAGCCGGAACGCCTCCTCGGCAGCCTCGGGCTCGGACCGGACGACGCACTCGCTGTAGACACCTGGCGGCGCGCGGGACGGGAATGCGATGCCCTCTGGTACCGCTCGGTGCCCGTCGTCCCAGTGGCAGCGGAACGAGGACCTCCAGCCCGAAACGTCGACCTGCGGCGCGCCGGGGTCGCTGAAGAACATGTACACGGGCGGCACCACCTCGCCCTGCTCCGTGCCGTCCCACTGGGGGACGTACCGGGGTAGGTGGGTGAAGGGCTGGGCGGCGGCGAAAGCCGCCGTGTCCGCGGGGGGCAGGGAGAGCCCCGGGTGTAAGCAAGGGCTCGCCGGGACGGTCGTCACGGTCGTCGATCATGGCGCCCCTGTCCTGGCGACGACGCACCTCGATGGCGCCACAGAGCCGGTCCCACGCCGCGACGCACCCCGCTATCTGGCCATGGCCATACGGCCGCCACTCCCAGTTCCCGATCTTGACGCCGCCATACAGGGCCGGTTCGTCGGCAGGAGAGGCGACGACCTTGCCAAGGCGGATGAGGGCTACCCAGTTGGAGAGGATGGCCTCCAGGGGGTGCCAGCTCTGCCGGTGCTCATCCACTGGAAATGCACACTCTGTGTCGTCGGGATGCACAAAGAAGCTGGCGCGGTGGAGGCGCTGATGGTAGAGCATGCCGCCGCCCGACTCGCCGTCGCAGGCGTCCATGTGCGAGAAGTACAGGCGCACGATGGAGTCCTCGGGCTCGCCCCACAGGTCGGCCGTCTCGTTGGCGAAGAGGCCGTTGATGTTGCCGTCCGGGTTTGGCATGCCTGCAACAAAGTAGAAGAGCGGAGCAGCGCAAATGCGCGCCGCAGCGAGGAAGGCGGCGACCGAGGGATGCAGCCTTGGGCGGACAGCCTCGGCCGTCTCGCCGTGCGTGCTGAGGTCAGTCAAAGTGGCGCGACTGCTCTCAGCAGCCTGAGCCAGGTCAGGCCGGCAATCGGCCGCGAGGCAGTAATCGACGAGGTAGTTGTGGAGGGCGGCGCATCGCGTGTAGTCCATGCCATCAACGCTTGTTCGCGGCGGATTGTTGGGCGTGACGAGGTAAGCGTCGATGCTGAGGAGTGAAGAAGCGGACATGATGAGAAGAGACTATGTTGAGAGAAGGTGAATTTATGGTTTGAGCGAAGCTTTCAACCGTGCCATCCATGGGCGAGGGCGACTTTGTATTTCTGGACTTTGTACGACTTAGCTGCTCGCCAAGTACCACCCCGCCCGCAACTGAAAAAGAGTATTCTTCCCACCCATCTTTGAACAACACACTCTTCAATACATCATTAAGTTCTTCGTTGCTTGTTGCCCCATAATAGGTTCCAAGCCCTCTTGTTCTTGTTGTATCGAGTTGATCAAGCCGATGAAGTTGTATATCCCTTAGAAATGCAATAAAATCAATCAAATCGAATCTTGATTTTTTCTAACCAGGAGGTACGCAACGCTCATTTCGCTGCGATCTTTATGTCGGCCTATCACCCTGCGTATCGCGCGTATCACTCCTCGGCCTCGTCGTCCTCCCCCTCGACCGTCACCACCCTCCCCTGCACAGCCTCAACCACCTCGGGCGTGATGCTCTCGAGAAACTCCTTGTCCCTGCACACCACAAGTTAGTTGACCTACCCATCATTGTCCCTAGAAGGGTTCTACACACCTTCCGACCAAGGTCACGGTATTCCTCTTCTTGCCCCAGCGCGGGTAGCTCCCGACCTTGACGCCCCTGGGCTCGACCCGCGCGGCCAGCGCTGTCAGGTACGCGGCCACGGCGCTCTCGGGCAGCGGCGTCGAGACGGTCACGCGCACGATGCCCTTGCCCTCGGGGTCGGTCAGGCGCGGGAGGATGGAGGTCGTCAGGCCCGTGAGGAGTTGCTCGACTGCAAGGGGCTCGTCTTAGTTTGGGTGATGCCACTTTCAGATTGGCGGGACTTACACAACCGCGGCACACCGGGTAGAATGTGCACGTTGCCGTTGACGACGGCGATGGGCACCCACAGCTCCTTGCAGGGGAAGAGGAACTGTTCCGCGAGCGGCCTGCTCGCGTCGGTCGGCAGCTCGACCATGCGCAGGCGGGCGCGCAGGGCGGGCGAGTCCTCGTCCCAGTTGAAGTTGGGCTGGTTGGGGTGCGGCTTGGAGAGCTTCTTCATGAGCGCGTGGGCTTCGGCGTGGAGGACGAGGGGGAGGTTGAAGGCCTTGGCGATGGACGCGTAGGTGATGTCGTCGTGGCTAGAGTTGGGTTGCGTGAGCTGGGCGATGTGCGATGGGAAGGACGGGGACGCTACGTTGGACCAATGCCGCCGCTGGAGGTGTGTTAGTGAGTCGTCGGAGGCATGAAGGTGAGGTGACTGACCTTGTTACCACCATGTCATAACGCTCGCTCATGCGGCGGACGGCCTCGATGATTTCATTCTCGTCGTCCTCGATGACTTCAATTCGCTTGAGATTCTGCCGGAGTGGTGAGCACACAGCCCCTAGCCCAGGACAGCGAGGCGTACAATTCCCAGGCCAAAACACCACTTGGCAAAGTAATTCGAGTTTGTCTGATCCGTTGTGTTAGTCTCGTGCAACAGTGCAGCGGCGCAGGTCGTCTCACATCCTTGGTCTGCATACGCGCCAGTCAGCCTCGTCGTCTCGTCCATCCACACGCCCGACCTGCCTTTCCGCCCAGCACCTCATCGCCAATGATCAGACATGCTGCCGTGTGGATCTTCCTTGAGGCGCGTTCAGCTGCCGAGGTTGCCGTTGCCGTTGCCGTTGGCCCTGAAGCCATTGCGCCCCGTGATGTTGCAGCGGATGAGTGGGCAAGATTAGGTAGCGGCCGTGAGAGATGGCGTGCTACCTGGGACAGCCGTGAAAACATGAGGCTGTAGTGTGCTGTTGAGTATGAGACTCCAAAGAGCGATGGTTCAGGAAACCGGTTCCCGGAGTACACAGTAAGCAAGAGAAGGTGCACAACGAACCCCAACCCGGGCCAGGCAGCCGAACCACCTCAGAGACACAGAGAGATCCACATGGCGGGCTCCGTCTTTTGGTGGGTCGATGGGCCAAACGCAGAGTGCGGGGCACATTCACAGCTAGCTCCAACATTCCCCACCTTGGCTTGCCTCGAACGCGACTCGAACTATCGCACAACTCGACCTCGCAAGGCTGTCTGCAGAGTAACTTGACTCGATCTGGGTACCTTAGATTGTCTGCAAACTGCCCCGAGCTATTCACAATCACATTGAAAGACCATCACCATGGTATGTGCAACCCCCCCTCTTCCCGCCTACCAAACCCCGTCTCCCATCCCTCACTGCTGACAACACCTCGGGCAGAGCTCCGAAGCAAGGCTATACACTTTCTCGCAGGAGACCAAAGACCATCTGCGCAAGTTCCGCCTCGGGACATCGCGCGCCAGCGACCCGCAAGCCGTCATTTGTATGTATGTCTTTCTAGACGCTCCCGGCTTCCCGCTTCCCCCCGTCCCTCCACCCTCAACGACTCGTATTGCACCTGATAAACGCTCAACACGCAACCTCCCCAGACATGATCGATAAGCAGACCAAAGAAATCCGCCAAGATGAGGACCAAACAGTCTACAAGTCCCTCGACGAGCTCGCCGACGACCTGCCGGACCACTCACCGCGGTTCATCCTGCTAAGCTACCCCCTGACGCTGGTGTGTCCCCCCCACCCTGCCACCCCCCGTTTAAAGCTATCGTAGTCCACGAAGAAGAAGGCTGACGCTGCGCCTTCCTAAACTATAGCCTTCCGGCCGCCTTTCGGTCCCCTACGTCATGCTCTACTACCTGCCGACAACGTGCAACGCCGAGCTGCGCATGTTGTACGCCGGCGCCAAGGAGCTGATGCGCAACACGAGCGAGGTGACGCGGATCATCGACCTCGAGAGCGCCGAGGAGCTGGAGGAGGTCCCCGAGAAGCTGGGGGCTGCCTAAGACGCGGCCGGGAGTACGGAGCGAGAGGGGCTGGAGACGGAGGCAGACGGGGGGTGAATATTACGAAGTTATGATATCTTTCTCTACGCTTTCCCAAGGTTCTGCATTAGGAATGCCCATCTTATCCCTCCGGCACGACCTCCCCTGGGTCGAGTCCAATCTGCCCCGCGAGGCCCCGCACCACCTCCTTCAGCGCGAGACACGCCGGGCTGTCCGGGAACGAGTCGAAGAAGCTCTCGCCATAGTCGCACGCCATGCCCAGCCGCGGGTCGAGCGGCACCGACCCCAGAAACGGAATCCCCATCTCCTCGGCCAGCGCCCGCCCGCCGCCCGTCGTCGCCCGGAAGATCTCGGTCGCGTGCGTGCACTTGGGGCACACAAACAGCGACATGTTCTCGACCAACCCGAGAATCCGGATGCCCGCCTTGCGGCAAAAGTCAATCTCCTTGCGCACGTCCAGCAGCGACACCTCCTGCGGGGTGGTCACCACAACGGCGCCCTCGATCCGGCTCTCTTTTAGGAATGTGTTGACGCTCAGGTGCTCGTCGCTCGTCCCCGGCGGCGTGTCCACCAGCAGGAAATCCAGATCCCCCCACTCCACATCCTTCAGGAACTGCTTGATCAGCCCGTTCTTTTTGGGCCCGCGCCAGATGATGGCGTCGTCGCGGTTCGGCAGCATGAACTGGATGGACATGACGGCCAGGTTGTCGGCGGCCCACACGGGCGACCAGCCGCTGCTGCTGACGTGGATGGTCTCGGCCTCGACGCCGAGCATCTTGGGGATGCTCGGCCCGCAAATGTCCGTGTCCATGACGCCGACGGTGCTGGCCGGGTTGGTGGCGAGCGCCTGCGCGAGCTGCGCCGTCAGCGTGCTCTTGCCCACCCCGCCTTTCCCGCTGAGCACGAGGATCTTGTGTTGCACGTTGGCGAGGCGCGCCGTGATGAGCGGGATGTCCGGGTCCGGGCCCTTGGGCGCCGACGCGCAGATCTTTTGGTTCGGGCAGCCGGCGCACGAGTCGGCGGTGCCGGCCTGTTCGGACTCGGGGCCGGGGCAGTGTTCGGGCTCCGGGGCGACGAGCTGCGGTTTTTGCTTGAGCGGGTTCGCGAGGACATCCTCGACGGGTTCGGGGGCTTCGAGGGACGGCGCCATGCTGGGCGCGCGTGTACCGTGTGATGCGCGATGGGTGGATGGTTGAGAAGGTAGTGGTTGTTTTGCGCTTAGAAATCGACCGCCCAGGTGGCGTGGTAGTGAACTGTGGTGGGGCTTATCTTATCGGGGCGTGGGGTTCGCGGTTGCGCTTCGCGGAAACGGTTGCCGATCCCGGACCAACCCCACGTTTCCCGACCCAACCCAACGGTCAGGGCAGGACGGAAACCTGGTCCCTCAACTCTGACCAGGAGGCCTGGAGCGGTGAGGTCGAGGCCGCAAACGTGTTTAATTAGATAGACTCTGGCTGAGATCTCCTCCCCTCTCCTCGACCAGCCCATTTTCTGCGAAGCCGTGCTCTCCTGCACAAGGACACCTGAACCAGGACTGTTGTTGTAAGACACTGTCAACTTACATGGACTGATGTTGAATATCGTTCCTTTGATCCACAATCACAACCTACCCCGGCACAAACTCTGCCCCGCATACAAAGAGTAATCGAGAGCGAACATGGTTTCATTTTCAACCGTTGAGTCACTCTGCCGCGCCGCGCTGTAGACCGCCGTCAGGTCACATGGACGCTCACTTGAGAGCCATCCCCGTAGAGTGACCCATGTATCATCACCACCCTGGACCACAGGTACGGCCTGCCTCGGGGCGGTGAACAGGGCTGTCGTTTGATAAGTTGCGAAGCGTCCAGGGGACTCGGGATGAATGGCCGGCTGCGCTCGCCTCGTTGCTTTAAAGGCGCATCCTCTCCCAGGCGGATCCAGGGTCCTAGACCGGAGGCAGCGACTCCTGCGCACACTCACATCATGAGCCCCATTGTAGGGCAGGAAGACATGAAATCCACCTTGACCCTTGAGTCTTTATGACTCCAAGCCCAGACGAGTTGATTGCGAGACACCCTCTGCTTTGCGCTCAACCGTTGATTGGCCGCCGGTCTCCCGCCAGACCAACCACGATGGGGGATGTCGCTACTCGGAGGGTGTGCTCATCGTCGGGCGTCTATGGCGTCTTGGACTGTGGGGGACGTTGGGTATTGATCGGTAGGGGCCCTCGGGCCCTAGGGGGGGGCTAGAAGGGGGGTTGCAGACGCCGCGGGTGGGATGCAACGGCTGTCGACGCCGGGCCATTTGTCAATGGTCGAGAAGCAAAGTCTGGGGGAGGCGTGCACATCCAATCCATCCCAGGTGCAGGCGGGAGCAGAACGGGGCAGCCTGTCAGAAGATGCGACGGCTGCAGGAGGGAGAAATTGGTCGAGCCGAGTGGCCCGTCGAAGAAGCAACCAGTCTCGTCTGGCGGACCCTGCGTCAGTCGCTTTCAAGTCGCTCACCTGATAGCGTGTGGGGAGAGGGAATTAGCGTGTCGACCTCGCGGACACACCCCCTGCAGGTCGCTGCCAAAAGACGGCCGGGTCGCTGCCCATTGGAACCACGCATCTCGACGCACCTCGACTGCACCTTGACTGCACCTTGACTGCACCTCGACGATGCCGGCGTCCCACGTTTGGGATGAGGCCAGAACCCTTTGCAGGTCCCGGCTCTCCACACCCACTGCTGCACCGTTGCCCCAATCCAAATTCTCGTCGAATCGCGGGCGCCAGCCCAACGTCGTCTGACGCAGAGAATACATAACCCGGGTCGCAGCTCGCCCCAGCGGACGCGCGCGGTTTTTGTTGTTTTGACGTTTGACATCTGACATTTGTCAAGCCGCAAGCCAGTCCCTGGCCTCCAAGACGCGCTGCCCGTCGTCTGTTGTTGCACCTCCTGTCCACACTCCACACGTAAACAAGTAAACAATCGCCGCATGCCACTGCCGCCCGCCGCCAGTCGTTTCGCTCCAAGTCTCAGTCGCCGTCGCCGTCGCAGTCGCAGTCGCAGTCGGAGCCGCAGCTGCAGTGGCAGTCGCAGCGCCATTGGCCACCGCTGCCAATGCGATTGAGTATGATGCCGACAACGAAGAAGAAACTGGGGTCGATCGGCCTGTTTATGCGGCAAGGCGATGGCACCGTCAGATCGGGTGGCCCAGCGACCGGCAGCACTAGCAACCCCCGGGCAGTGGGCCTGCCGGTAACGCCTGCACCCGCGTCGATCCACGCGACGGGCCACCACACGCAGCTGCCCCAGTTGCAGCCCCCACCAGAAATTATTGCGGCGCGGCAGGAGCGACAGCAAGCGGACAAGGCAGCAGACAACAACAACAACCAGAAGGCAGCAGACAAGGCAGCAGACAACCACAGGCAAGCAGACAAGCAACCCGACACGCCCGCACCTGCACCTGCCACTGCCACTGCCACTGCCGCGGCCCGGTCAATACCCGTGCCCAGGGGCCGACACGCGGCCGCAACCCACCCCACGGCGACCATGAGCCTGCCTGTGCAGCACTACCACCCAATGCAGCGGACCAGGACGTCCGCCTCAGACACGGCCCGCGAGGCCCAGAGGGAACAGGGCGGCCACAACGCGTGGGAGGACTCGACGGTCGCCTCCATGTTTGGCGACCACGAGAGCAGGGCTGCGTCGGAAAGGCTGCGCGTGCCCCAGGGAGGCCACAGCCGCCACTACAGCGACGCTCCGCCGCAGGGGCCCTCCACTCCCCGCCACCGCACCCAGCCCAAGCACGACGAGAACCTGCCGTTTGTTATTGGCGAGAACGGCATCCTCAAGGTCCTCCCGCCATCCAGCACCCAGAAAGCGACCGACACGGCCCCCGCGACCACCAATGCCGTTCCGGGTGGCATCTTTGACGACCAGAGCGTCAAGCAAGACGACGTATATCATGAGGCCCGCCAGCTGTACGAGACGCCCACCAAAGCCAGCGGGCTGAGACGCACCAAGCTGGCGTACCGCGACAACCGCGACGCCAGGAGCAACGCATCCTCGGATCGAGAAGCCCCGGGCTACTCACCGACGTCGCAGAGCGTGAGCCTGTCGCCAGAGAGACAGCCGCACCCGGCCGGCCACATTGACAGGATCCGCCTACAGGAGCGTCTGGCCCGCGACAGGGAGCGGCAGCGTGAGCGTGACCTGGAACGAGAACGGGAGCGGGAGCGGGAGAAGAAGCGGCAGATGGAGCAGGAGCGCGAACTCCAACACAAGCGGTCGACCTTGTTTGAGAACCTGACGCCGCTCGAGTTTGAGACGATCGACTTCAACGACACCAAGGCAGCCGTCGTCGCACCGAGCACCGGTCTCGACGCCGACGCGCTCAAAGAAGCACTGCAGCGCACGCCACGCGCCAATCGCCAGCCACACCTCCAACCACACCTTCAACCACAGCCGCTCTTCGCTTCCCAGAACATCACAACCACCACCAACAACGCCCTCAAGGAAGCGCCCCCTCCCTTTAGCCGCACCGGCAGCCGGCGTCTCAAGTCCCCCTCCAAACTCGACCCGGCCGCAACAACAACGACCTCGCGCAAGCGTCGCCAAAGCCTCGATTACAACGACGCCGAGCTGCACGCCATGAGCTACGCCAGCCTGCGCGAGCAGGCCTTCGACTTTGACCCGCAGACCGCCGCCGCCCTCCACCCGCCACCACCCGCCGCCACCACCACCATCCCGCCCACGGGCGGCAGCCTCGAGGACCGGCTGGAGCACTACCGGCGCCAGGGCAGCATGGATCAGCACGAGTTCTTCACGCGGGTGACGGTGGACGAGTGGGACGAGGCGGGCGACTGGTTCCTGGAGCAGTTTGGCGCCGTCGTGCAGCGGCTGAAGCGGGCGCGCCGCGCCAAGAGGCAGCTCGTCGCGCGGTTCGAGGACGAGGTCGCCGCGCGCGAGGAGGCGGTCCGGGGGAAGATGGAGGGGATCGAGAGGACGCTGGAGGAGCTCAAGGAGGAGGGGCAGACGATGATGGAGGGGAAGGACGTCGAGGTGGAGTTTTGAGTTTCTGGGAATGGAAGGGCAATGTTGGCTTGAGGGCAAGGGTAAGGGGAGGGGTTGTATACGAATGGGGATCTTTGCTGTGTCTGTGTTGTTGCTGGTGTTGGCGCTGTGGCTGTTTTCTTCTTATTTAGTGTTCTATTCGATCTGGGGCTATGACTTGACGAGCTAACGACCAAAAACAAAACATGACGACCTCACGACTTACATTTATGACTTTGACGACCTCATGATTGGGACACACCGGGATACAGCCTGGCGGACGGGCGGGTGGCGATCTGTCAGTTGCATGGGAGGCAGGGGCTCAACTATATCATAGATGGCTAGCTGTATGTACCCAGGTAGATTTCTCTTTTTGTCGTGTCTCTCCTTCACAGAAAAAAACAACACAATCATCATTTATCAGTTTACATTTGCCGTAGTTTGTTTTATATCACCATGCTCTCCACAACCTGCCTGTCCCGCCCCACCACCACCCTCAACTGACACCCCTCCCGCCCCTCCCGGCCTTCAAACACCCCCCTCCTCACCCCGTCGGTAAACAGCTCGTACGCGGGGTAGTACGCGTCGACGAACTTCTCGACCTGCTCCTCGCTCATGCCGCTGCCCGTCTCGCGCCGCAGCTGCGCCTCCTGCTCCGCCCGCCAGCTGTACACCCACTCCATCTCCTGCGCGTCGATGTGGATGAAGGCGTCGAGCGCGCCCGTGAGGACGGCGTCGTACGCCCTGAGCTGGTCGTTGATGAAGAGCAGGTGGTCCAGCTTGTGGTTGTGCAGCGTGCGACTGGGCGCGGACCACTGCGCCTCGACTTGGGCGGGCGGCAGCGGGCGGAAGCCGATGCACCAGCCCTCGAGGAGGAGGACGCGGGGCGGGGAGGTGGCGGAGGTGCTGGGCCAGGTGGAGGGGGGGAGGCGGTCGCCGAGGCCGGAGAAGGCGGATTTGGAGTATTGGGGGATCGGGGTCGGGCGGTTGTGGGTGAGGGAGGTGAGGAAGGAGGTGAGGAGAGGGATATCGTGGGTTCCTGAGCGGGCAGTTAGTCGGGTGCGGTTGTTCTGGGCGGTGATACAGATGGTGATGGGGGAATATGGGGTGTCAAAGGTAAAAGGGGGTGGCTGACCTGGCTCGCCGCGGTATTGCACGAGTGCATTGTCCGGGTGTGCGGCCGCCAGCGCGAGCTGGTCGGCGTGGGTGAGGTAAAAGTCGTCAATGCTGACGACGAGCGTGGGCAGGCCCTCGCGCTCCTGGAGCGTCTGGGCCAAGGCGCGCACGAGGGTGGTCTTGCCCACGCCCTGCACGCCGTTGAGTCCCACGACGAAGGGCCGAACGTTGGTTTCCCCCTCGTGTTGTTTTTCGTATTCGGCGATGCGCGACAGGATGAAGGGGATGCAAATGGGCGACTTGTCGTCGACCACACGGGTCTGCAGGTGCGACGCGTCGGGGGCAGCCATGGCTTTTTTTTTTTTTTTTCCGGCGAGCGTTAGCTGGCAGAAGCTCTCATTTGGGGTGTCGCAGTTGGGCATGCAAGCATGAACTCAGCGCGGTTGTCCTGGCCAGTCATTGCCGCTGCAGCCTCGCGCATCGCGAAATGGTGTTGGCTGCCATTTTGAGGGCGGCGATGACGACAGCGGGACCAGCTTGGCGGGTTGCGGGGTGCACTTTTGGGGTCCCGTGGGGAAGTCGGAGCGTGGGGGATGGAATTTCGAGTCTTGAGTGTCGACCAAGAGAGGCCCTTTGAGTTCAACGCAGGTGTACGGAGTCTCGTTGCGGACAGAAAAAGGCGAACATTAAAGTCAATAAAACAGATGAGAAATCTCCATTTCTTACCAAAGGTCCTGAGAAAGCCTGAATCCAAAATGAGCAAAACTGAAATTAAATCTAAAACTATTATTTTCTCTTCTTCTCTTTTCTTCTTCCTCTTCTTCCTCCTCTTCCTCCTCCTCCTCTTCTTCCTCTTCTTCCTCTTTTCTTTCCTCTTTTTCTTCCTCTTTTCTCTTCCTCTTTTCTCTCCTCATTTCCCTCTATACTTTTCTTCTAATCTTCTCTTTCCTTTTCCTCGATAACTTTTATTTGACATTGTTTTGGATCAAGATCTAGCTTATTCAAACCTGAAGGCATGGTGACTCCTCGAGTGTGTACGGGTTTTTTTGGCCAGAGGGTGGGAGTATCAACCTCCTGTGGCGAGAGTTGACAAGACGCATGTCCGTTGGATCAAAAGATGACTGGACCCCTGCCCCGCGCACTCTGCAATCTCACGAAACAAAAATACATTGTGGATGCGAGATCTTGGACCTCGCTTGCCATCCCGAGATCGACTCATGTGACACCTAGGAACCTCGATGGATACGCAGATACGTTATGGATGTGAGGTTGCTCCTGGGATGTTCTCCGTGTTTGGTTTCCGTGCATCACTCTGACAGTCTGAGGAATAACTGTTTGACGTTTCTGCTCTAGAGAAAGCACTCTCCAACCGACCAATGCCGAGTTAATAAACACCAAGCCCATTATCGACAGTTTGCCTAGGTAAATGTCAACTAACTGTTCGATGGGAGCAACGAAACATTAAACCGGAGGAAAAGGTCACCCGCTGCGCTGCCCGTCGGTGATTGGCCAGCAGTTGACTGGGGAACGACCAGGGGTAGGCCGGGGCGAATTGCATGTGAAGGAAGCGCGGTCCAGCGGTGGGGCTAGTCCAGTGCGCCGGCCAGCATCCCCGCTCTCGGCAATGCTGGCTAACAGTGGGGATGGAATGTGCGAGTGCCAGAGACAGCCGTAATGCCTCGGCTTAACGTGGCCCGGCAGCTCAGCAGTGGCAGCACTTGCCGACTCGGACGTCAAAGGCGCTCCTTATTAGAGCTGCAACGCATCCGGCCTCGTGGTTTCCTGCTGCATCCTCCCTGCATCATCTCTCTCAATCCCGCCATTTTCTCTCTCTTTCCTGCATTTCCGTCCCATTTGCAAACATACCCCCAGACACAAGATGGCGGATCAATTGAGGTATGACGGCCAGGTTGTTGTCGTCACCGGCGCGGGCGGCGGTCTCGGCAAGGCCTATGCCACATTCTTTGCCTCGCGCGGCGCCAGCGTCGTCGTGAACGACCTCGGGGGTTCGTTCAAGGGCGAGGGCAACGACAGCAAGGTGAGTTTGGGTCGGATCCTCGCGGGCTTGACTTGCGGCTAATTTCCCCAGGCTGCCGATGTCGTCGTCAACGAGATCAAGGCCGCTGGCGGCAAGGCCGTCGCCAACTACGACAGCGTTGAGGACGGCGACAAGATTATCGAGACGGCCATCAAGGCTTTCGGCCGCATCGACATCCTCATCAACAACGCCGGCATCCTGCGCGACATCAGCTTCAAGAACATGAAGGACCAGGACTGGGACCTCATCTTCAAGGTCCACGTCCGCGGCAGCTACAAGACGGCCCGCGCCGCCTGGCCTCACTTCCGCAAGCAAAAGTACGGCCGCGTCATCAACACGGCCTCGGCCGCCGGCCTGTTCGGCAACTTCGGCCAGGCCAACTACTCGGCTGCCAAGCTCGCCATGGTCGGCTTCACCGAGACCCTCGCCAAGGAGGGCGCCAAGTACAACATCATCTCCAACGTCATCGCCCCCGTCGCCGCCAGCCGCATGACCGAGACCATCATGCCCCCCGATGTCCTGGCCCTCATGAAGCCTGAGTGGGTCGTGCCCCTCGTCGCCGTCCTGGTGCACAAGAACAACACTTCCGAGTCTGGCTCCATCTTCGAGGTTGGCGGTGGCCACATCGCCAAGCTCCGCTGGGAGCGCTCCAGCGGTCTGCTGTGCAAGTGCGACGACAGCTACACCCCCAGCGCCGTCCTCAAGAAGTGGAACCAGGTGACCGACTTCTCCAAGCCCCAGTACCCCAGCGGCCCCAACGACTTCGTGAGCCTCCTCGAGGACTCGCTGAAGCTCGGCCCCAACGAGCAGGGTGAGAAGATCGACTTCACCGGCCGCGTTGCCCTGGTCACTGGCGGTGGTGCGGGTATCGGCCGCGCCTACTGCCTGGCCTTCGCCAAGGCTGGCGCCGCCGTGGTCGTCAACGACCTCGTCAACCCCGACGATGTCGTCAACGAGATTAAGAAGATGGGCGGCAAGGCTGTGGGCGCCAAGTACTCCGCCGAGGATGGCGATGCCGTCGTCAAGACTGCCATTGACGCCTTTGGCCGCATCGACATTGTCATCAACAACGCCGGCATCCTCAGGGACAAGGCCTTCACCAACATGGACGACAACCTCTGGGACCCCGTCATGAACGTGCACGCCCGCGGCACCTACAAGGTCACCAAGGCCGCCTGGCCCTACTTCCTCAAGCAGAAGTACGGCCGCGTCGTCAACACCACCTCGACCAGCGGTATCTATGGCAACTTTGGCCAGGCCAACTACGCTGCGGCCGTAAGTCAACCTAACCCTTGAAGACGAGGAGCTTTTACTGACTTGGGACAGAAATGCGCCATTCTCGGCTTCTCTCGCGCTCTTGCCCTCGAGGGTGCCAAGTACAACATCTACGTCAACACCATCGCCCCCAACGCGGGCACGGCCATGACCAAGACCATCCTGCCCGAGGAGCTGGTCCAGGCTTTCAAGCCCGAGTACATTGCCCCCGTGGTGCTCGCTCTCTGCAGCGACAAGGTGCCCAACCCCACCGGCGGCCTGTACGAGGTCGGCAGCGGCTGGGTTGGCCAGACCAGGTGGCAGCGCACCGGCGGCCACGGCTTCCCCGTCGACGTGCCCCTCACTCCCGAGGACGTCGTCAAGAACTGGGAGCGCATCGTCACGTTCGACGGCCGCGCCGACCACCCGGAGAAGACGCAGGACAGCATTGGCAAGATCATGGCCAACGCCGAGAACAAGAGCGGCGCGGGCAAGGTATGAGCCACTTTTTATCGAAAGAACCAGCCTTCCAATTTCTGTACCATAGTATTATGATATATCCCAATGTAGAATTCATGATGTGTTAACGCCTATGTGTCGGCAGAGTGCCGGTAACCAGTATCTCGACGCCATCCAGCAGGCGCTCAAGGCCGAGGGCAAGGGCACCGAGTTCAAGTACACGGAGCGCGACGTGATGTTGTACAACCTCGGTGTCGGCGCCAAGCGGACCGATCTGCGCTACGTCTTGTAAGATTTTTGTTTCCTTGGAATCCATCTCCCAGTAGGCGACTGACCGCGAGTGCAGCGAGGGCAACGACGATTTCCAGGTGATCCCGACTTTTGGCGTGATCCCGCCCTTTGACGCCGAGACCCCCTACAACCTCGACGACCTCGTCCCCAACTTCTCCCCCATGATGCTCCTCCACGGCGAGCAGTACCTCGAGATCAAGAAGTACCCCATCCCCACGTCGGGCCGCCTCGTCTCCAAGGCCAAACTGCTCGAGGTCGTCGACAAGGGCAATGCCGCCATTGTCAAGTCGGGCGTGACCACGGTCAACGCCGAGACTGGCGAGGAGCTCTTCTACAACGAGATGACCGTCTTCCTGCGCGGCTGCGGCGGCTTCGGCGGGCAAAAGAAGCCCGCCGACCGCGGCGCCAGCACCGCCGCCAACAAGCCCCCCGCCCGCGCCCCCGACGTCGTCGTCGAGGAGAAGACCACCGAGGAGCAGGCCGCCGTGTACCGCCTGAGTGGCGACTACAACCCGCTGCACATCGACCCGGCGTTTGCCAAGATGGGTGGCTTCAAGGTGCCCATCCTGCACGGCCTGTGCTTCTTTGGCATCGCCGGCAAGGCCGTGTACGAAAAGTTTGGCGCCTTCAAGAACGTCAAGGTCCGCTTCGCGGGCACCGTCAACCCGGGCCAGACGCTCGTGACCGAGATGTGGAAGGAGGGCGGCAAGGTCATCTTCCAGACCAAGGTCAAGGAGACGGGCAAGCTGGCGATTGGCGGCGCCGCGGCCGAGCTTGCTTAGGGGGCTGAAGGGAAGAGCAGCGGCGGCCGCGGCATTGTCGCCGGCGGCGGCGGTGGTAGTGGTGTGGGAGGATTGGTGATGGTGCCCCAACCCAAGCCCCAGCCCCAGCCCGAGCCCGAGTTGGTGAGGAGTGTTGTGGGCAAGGCCGCGAGGAAAGTGGTTTTGGGCTGGGGTGAGGAGGGCCCGGAAAAGCGAGAGATGGAATTGCTGCGGGCGCTGGTCTGGGCGGTGGTGTATTCGTATTTTTATTCGGGAGGTCTTGAGCTGGGCGAGTAACTGCAGTTGGGTTGGGTTTCGGATTGTATGATTAGCGTTGGTTTTTGGGTGGGGTTGGCAGCTTTCCAGACTGTCAGAATCATGAGTTGAGTTTTGGTTCTTGCTTGCTCTAAGGGGAACTCTGTTGTGTCCGTGGGTAACTACCTACCTATCCGCTCTAAGGTGCCGACGGCTTTCCTCCTCTTCTTAGGGACTGGAGCAGAGACCGTCCAACATCCCATCGCCGGTTCTGTTTGAATGGTTTGAACAAGTCATGTGGTTCGAATTGGGTATCATGATATCTTCTGTCCTCTCTCTTTCTCTCTCTCTCTCTCTCTCTCTCAAAGCCCCAAGTCTCTGTCCCTGCCTTGTTCCCCAACCGACCTTGTCCATAACAAAACATTAGGCGTTTCACAAGATGATGTCTCGGTACCGTAGGTATTGGGGAGGAGGTCGGAACTCCCTCCGACTCGGCGCAATGTCCGCCATCCTACGCACCCACCCCAGCGTATCCATCCATCCATCCTCCCACCCATACATCCAGCCGTCCATCCCAAAAACGCCAACCGGTCGTGAAAAGACCTCCTAGAGCGGTATTAAAAAGCCCAAAAGGCTATTCGTGCTCTCCATATGAAGAAGACATTTCGTCTCTTCAGTCATGCATCCCAACCGCCGGTCCGCCCATCCCAATAACGGCAGCCACATCAGCGGGGGGAGAAAAAAAGAAAGAGAAGAATGACCAATCCGTATCCCCAATATCCAAAAACCCCTCCCAGATGCCAGTTGCCGAATGCCAAATGCGATGCCCGCCCGTTCGCCCGCCCCGCTGCCATTTCATAGCATATCATGTCAACCCACTTGCCTTTGCATTCGGGTCTGCATTTGCGCAATGCCATATGATGCACTGCAATGCGATGCAATCCCTCCTTAAAAAAAAAAAAAAAAAAAACCGACAATTCTACACTGCCCACCGCCGCGGCATCAACGATCCTCACACCAACCGCCTTCCCGCCCTTCCCCCCCGAGATGCTGCCCACGCTCGTGCGGGTGCTCGTGCTCGTGCTCCGACGCCGTGTCGAACTCGGTCTCGGCTGTCTGCGGGGTGGTCGGCTCGCGGTCCGAGTCGTCGTCCTCGGCGGACGAGACGGTCTGCGGGTGCGGGCGGCGCTGATGGGTGGGGGATGTAGGGGAGAGCGGGGAGACGGGCGATGGTGAGGCCGCCGGGGACGCAGGGGGGACGATGGGAGAGGTGGAGGAGTCGGGGGAGGCGGGGAAGAGGAGGGTGAGGCAGGGGGAGGAGAGGGCGGTTTGGGTGTCGTTTTCGTTTTCGTGGGTGTTGGAGTTGGTGTTGATGTTGGCTGTGGCGTCTTGGCTGGGGGCTGGGACTGTGGTTTCGTTGGTGGCGGCCACGGCGGTGCAGACTGAGGATGAGTTCTTGGTGTGGCGGGGGCTGGCAGGCCTCTGCATGAGTGAGCTATCGTTGTCCTCATTTTCGGGCTTGGCCGCGATCTCATCGATCGAGGCTCCCTCCCCAGCGGGCGAGGCGTCATCGGCGCGCGAGGCGACCGAGAGGAACGAGTCCCTGACGGGGCTCCTCAGCGACGACACGTCGCCGTACTCGCTCTTGCTTCCACGGGATGCGCGCGCGGGGCTCCGCATGGGGAGCGGCGGCGGGATCCGCTTGGGGATGGTCACGATGGCGCCCTTGGCCTGGATCACCTGCGCGACCTGCGGGCGCTGGATGGAGCTCCGCGATGGTTGGGCCGAGGCCGTGGCGACTTCGCAGATGATGGGCTCTTCGTCTTCGGACTCGGACTCGTCGTCTTCGTCGTCGGCATCCTCGTCGCGCTCGTCGGCATCCTCGGGGGCGAGGCTCTCGTCTGCCGCGTCGGGTCCAGCGGCCTGGTCTACTGTTTTTGGCCTTTCCTGCGGTGCTGCAGCCTCGGCAACGGACCCCTTGGTCTCGAGAAGGGCCGGTTCCGGCGCTGGCGCGATGGATCTCCGCCTGAGCCGCTCAATGATGCTCAGGTCTACCTGTGTGTAATCGACCTCGTCGGGCTCCACAACGGTGGGCAGCCTCTCGACGCTGTCCTTCCCATCGTCGCTGTTGGCGCGGCTGTACGCGGTGCCGGCGGTGCTCGCGACATCCGTCTGCGTATAGGCGTCCGTCATGGCGGTCGCTTGTGTTCGTGCCGACATGCAGCTGCCCCGATTGCTTCTCGAAACAAACGTGTCGAGGCTCTGGCGGCTGAACCGCCCGAAGACGGGGCTCATCGGATTCGGGTTGAACTCGAACTGGCTGCTTGCCGGGCGGAGCTTGGTGCCGGCCTCCCGGATCTCAATGCCCGCCATTTCCAGGCCGATGATGCCAAACGGGTCGGGGTCGTCGGCGTCCGGGACGCCAAAGGCCTGCTTGGTGGGCGACATGATGGCCTCGGTGGGGGTCTCGATGTCGGCATCGCCGGGCGCCGGCTGTTGGGCCAGCCAGTCCAGGAGCGCCTTGTCGTAGTCGGAGCGGCCCTCGGCAGCCTTGATGACCTCGAACAGGGGCCGCATCTCGGGGACCTCTTTGGGGATGTTGCCGGCGAGGATGTCGAGGATGGTGACGCCCGGGCAGTAAAACTTTTCGTTCTCGTTCGCGCGCTCCGTGACCAGCGACCCGTCGAGCTGCACGGCCTGGTGCTTTCCCCTGGCCTTGACGTATGTCAAGACGGTCTCGCTGATGTCCTTCCATTTTATTTCTGGCTCTGGCGACCCGGCAGCAAAGAGCGGCCCCACGGTCAGGCTGACGTCGGCGCCGAGTACTAACCTCGGGCGGGTGAAGAGCTCGAGGGTGTGTACGCTGTTGATGACCAAGACGCAGTCGTAGATGTCGACGCCCATGACAAAGGCCAGCTCGGCCGTGTGGAGGATGATGGCGGACGGCGGCGACCATGTCCCGTCGGCCTTGCGGGCTGTGATCAGGCCGGCGCCGCCCGAGCCCGACATCCACAGGCCGGAGCGCACGCACGAGAAGACGGCCAGGCCGACTGCATTCTGAATGATTCGTGGGGGGATCTTTTTTGTGACGAGGGTCGGTGTCGAAGGTGTTTCTGTCTCGTTCGATGTGTCCGGTGTGGGCTGCTCGGATTCTTGAGAGAGGAAGCCGTCGACTGTCTCTCGGTTAGTTCGTGTCCAAGACTGGGGGTCGGGAAGCAGGGAAGCACGCACAGCAGAACGACTTGATGACCCTGGCGGCCTTGTCGCACTCCTTGTCGAGGGAGGTCGGCCAGTACGTCTCTCGGCCGTAGCGGGCGGGTGCCGGGGCGGGGGCCGAGGTGCTGTTGCGGCCGGCGGCCCATCCAAAGACCTTGTCGAGGGCGCCGGGGGTCTTCTTGGGCGGCGTGGGGCTGCTGATGACGGGCACAGCAGCGGAGGAGCCGGCGGAGGAGCCAGCGGAGGAGGTGCTCTGTCTCGACCGGTCCCACGAGGGGAGCAGCGCCGAGACGCGATACATGGCGATGCGACGCCCACTTGGCGAGTCGACTGCTGCCCGTCGCCGCGAGAGCAGTGGGTTGTGTGCTCTTTGTTGGTGAGGGGATTCCGACTCGGAATGGGGGAACCTAGGGTAATTCAAGCCGATGGGTGCCCGGCCGTCGACGTTTTCAATCAGGCCCTGGACGGGCCCTGGCGCCCTGAAATGGTGGGCGGGAGTGACGTGGGCAGCGCCGGCGATCCCGCTAAAACGACCACTCTGATCAGGCCCAGCCCAACCAAAAAGCAAGCCCAGAACCAGCCCGACAGGGATGCGTGGTGCAGCGCACTGCGGCTGGCCCGAGCGCCGTTAGTTCTTTGCGCAGCCCTTTTCGGGTCCTGCACGGCGCGCACGGCAATGCAACGCTCGTCGCCCGTGTGGAGGTGTGCAGCGGCCGCCGGTGCCTGACAGCGATCGATTGCGCAAAATTTGGCATTTAATCTGCGAACGGCTGCAACGAGGGGCCCAGGGTCGCGGGCAACGACATGGACCATGAGGCGATCTCGGCGAGGTCAAGCCCGGTCCACGCGATCACGCCGATCTCTGGCACGCCACTTGTTCTTGAGACCCGAGCTTGCGCCGCTCTGAGGTGCGCTAACCAGAGGCCGACAAAGGCGATGAGGGGAAACAGGTAGACCAGGAACGGGTTGTGGTGGGAGGGGGAAAGAGCTCAGCGGATCCTCCAGCGAATGCAGGTCAGAAAAACGAAAGGTACCATTTTGAATTTCAAATTACGCCAAGACATACAGGGCGCTTTGTCGTTGGAGAACTTGGGCCCCCTCTCGATCTGCTGTGCCGTTTGGACGGCGAGGCGGGGACCCCATCCACTACACCGAACCCGCATGTGTCGGGGCTGTTTGTGCAGTTTTCCTCACTTCATGTCGTCATGTGCTTGTTTCCTTCCTCCACTGGTTCTCGGGCCCAAAATTGCAGATGGTCCTTCCTCCACAACACAGCTTGATTCAACCAGAACACCAAACCTGATCAGCCCAGATGATGACTGAATCCATGTCGCTGGCAGGTTTTTCGTGTCACACGTGTACCTGTTGCTTTCTCTGGACCTCCCGCAGCACGACTCGGAGTTTTGTTAGTTTCCGGGGTGCAACAGGCAAAGAAATGAAGCCAACGTGAACGGTCGCTGCTGTTGTTCACGACATTGCGCGGGTCTCGTGTCTCGGGCGGGAGCATAATCCTGGTGCCAACCGCACCTCACACGCAGACTGCACCGCAAGGGAGACTCGAAAAAAGGCTGCACCCGCGCACGCCACAGCAACACCCGCGTTGACGTGCCCTCTCGCGCTTCGCGAAGGGGGGCCGATCTGGCCGATCTGCCATCGGGCTGATCGCCCTTTTTTCTCATTTCCAATGCAGGAACCCCAGAACGAAAGCACCAAAAATTTCCGAGATGCCACGATACGATGCTCTTGCCCCTTTGTGGAGACGGAACCCAGGCGCGACGATAACAAAGACTTAAAAACAGCATCTCGAGCCGTCCAGAGCTCCTCCGTGTCACCTAGGTGCTCAAAAGCTATCATTGTGCGACTCCATCGCCCAACAGCCGCTTGTTCTTCCCCTTGCAAGAACTCGAGGTCGAGCGCCATATCACCCAATTATCTGCCAACGCACCCCGCCTCCACCCACTTTCCGAGTTGCTTGCCTCTCTTGCTTACCTGCGTTCTGACCTGCGGCCAGTTCTGATGGCCCATGCAGTCAGTCAGTCAGCCCACGATCTATCACCCGAGGGACGAGGTCATCAAACCCCGCTGCGTCGACGTTGCCGTGGGAGAAAGCTAGGCATGCAGCAGCACTTTGCACCTCATCATCTGCACCTCGTGCGGAGAGGATGACACCTCACCGAAGAGACCCTCGTCCTCAACAAGTTCGGTGAAAGCAACAGCTCATTCCCCGAGACGGCACTCTCTCTCCCCCGCATGATCCAATCATGTCCTTCCGTTCACAGGGGCCACGAGGTAACACTCAGTCCCCAACTACCGACATCTCACGTCGTAAATTCAGGCAAACGAGCACTCTACCCGGCCTTAGCCTCAAGGCAGATGCAGTGTTGACGTGAGGGCAGCCAGGCGGACAAGGCGGGACTTGGGTTGCTCAGTGGCTCGGGCGGTTGTGCTCTGCGACAAGGCTCAGAAAAACCCCCCATTGCGTAGACTTGGGTTGATCCAAATCGGCCGAGTCGGCGTTGTCTAGGCGGACTCGAAGTTGGGTAACATCAACCGGGAGACACCAAGACACAGTTGAGCCATCCGCCCGCTGTGACACGAGTCAACAAACCCTCCGCGGCATTGACTCTCCTGTGTAGGGAAGTCTGTAGCTAACGTTATCCCTTTCCCTTCAAGGCACAAAGCACAAGCACTCCAAGAATCAGTGACTGAAGGCATCCGAGAGCAGCAGAGAGCTGGGAGAGCAAGATGGTTTCATCTACCGACAATTGCTTGCATTCTGTTCTAATGTTTGGCGCCGTCCACCCAGTTCCGTTTTAACCCCCATAATAAACCCCCCGCCAGTCTAATGCGTTGCTGCGCCGACCAAAAGGCGTAAAAACCGCTTCGTGACAAGTCGTGATATCTACATTGGCGTTTTGTTGCTGTTGTCTTTTTTTGAGGAGCATCTCAAAAAAGATTAAGTCGTGTTCATGTCTCGTGAAAACCACCCCCGCCGCCGCCGCCGCCGCCGCCGTTGGTGTTGGCGTTGGCATGCACGCCGCCCACGGTGCCCTTCCCCAGCCTCGGATACTCCCCGCCCTCCACCAAGAACCGCTCCAACCCCAGACAATCCACCGTCTTGACGCACGCCGTCGCCGCCGCCGCCGCCGCCTGGCCACCCCTCCCCTTCCCCGCGCCGCTCGCAACAGGCACCCACGCGTCGTCGCTCACGGCGCGGAACACGTACACCTCGCGCGAGCTCGCGCGGAAGTCGCCCGCCTCGACGTCCCCCTCCATGTGGAAGCGCCGCAGCCGCGGCATGCGGCCGCGCAGGCCGTGCAGCAAGCCGCGGAACGAGCCCTCGTGCAGGTGCACGCCGCCGGCGCTCCACTCGCCGGGCTTCGCGAGCCCGCGCCCGCCGAGGCGCAGCCGCTCGAGCGTGGCCGCGTGCCGGAGGAGGAAGGCGCGCAGGTCCTCCTCGCCGCAGCTGACGCCCTCGAGCTTGAGGTCGGTGAGCCGGGCGTAGGCGACGTCCTCGCCGCAGAAGAGCGCCTGGAAGGAGAGGGCGAACTTCTCGGCCGGTGCGTGGTACGCGTGGAAGGCGAGGGACAGGTGGGTGAGGCTGGCGGCGGCGTAGCGCAGGACGTGGCCGAGGCCGTTGACGGCGCGGAAGCGGGCCGAGGGGAGGAGGTGGGCGGGCACGTCGAGGGCGAGGTCGAGGCGGGTCAGCGAGGCGAAGGAGCGGGCGCAGCAGTCGAACCAGTGGCGGCGGTCGTCGGGCAGCCGGAAGATCTCCAGCGGGAGCTGGTCGATGGAGAGCGAGGCGAGCCGGGTGTGGCGGGTCGCGGCCACGATGGCGTTGAGGTTCTTGCAGGTCTGGATGCGGTCGCGCTTGCGGCAGGTGCGCAGCTGGAAGACCTCCCGAAGGAGCGGGATGTCGTAGGGGCACTTTGTGAGGGTGATCTCGACGTGTTTGAGGTTGGGGAGGTGCCGGAAGGCTTCTTCGACCGTGGCGGCGCGGGAATGCAAGGGCGGCAGTTTCCGGGCGGCGGCCTCGAGCTCGTAGTAGCGGGCCCAGGCGTCCTGGAGGAGCGCGCTGCGGTCCTCGGGGTCCTGTAGCCAGTGCTGAAAGAAGGTGGTGTGGCGGGCGTTGTACTCGTCGACCCTGGAGAAGTTGAGGGTCAGGGAGCGGATGCTGCCGCGGAGGCGGTCATGGCCGGCGATGGAGCGCAGCCGCGAGATGTCGTCTCGCCACTCGACAACAGTGAGATGCGGGTCGAGGAGGAACTCGTAGCCCACGTCGGCGTATCTGCCCGAGGCCCGCCGGAGGGCCCTCACCGAGGGGGCATCGCAGTATTGGAAGACGAGTCTGACCAGCTCGACGGGGAGGAAGTCCATGCTGGGACGACGAGGACCACCGACAAGACCCAGAAACGACCAGCTGGGCCCATCGGTTCTTTTACAAAAAAAACAAAGGGAGACGGCAAGAGGGAAAAGGTGTGGAATATGTCATCCGACGATGGGACGAGAGCCCGACTTATACACCGCCAAGCAGAGCTTGCGTCTGACAGAGGTTGTAGGCTGGAGCCAATCACCAGCCGGCCCCCAACGTCCAGCGTCAGCGTTCCGTCGAGAATATATGCGGGACCTGATCAGCGAGCACTGAGCAGGGCATGCTGGGAAAAGCCCCCGCTGCCCCTTGCACTAGTCTGTCCGCTGGAACGTTTGGCACGTTGGCACGTTGGCATGTTGGCACGTTGGGCGGGATCGGAAAGCAAGCGACAGACAGAGAAGCGACTCCGACACCGAAAGTTTGGGGGCAAGAAGTCGGTGAGCTCGAGACAGGGCAGGGGTGCAGACCACGACACACGCTGTTGCTGGGTTCGCCAGGGCTAGGCGTGCCGGAGAAACAGGGGAGCGGGTGCATTAGCGGCCAGTTGCAGGGCGCCGCCGCTCGAACACATCTGCAAGCCACGACAGGGCCGCATGGAATTGCTGGGTCCGGGTGGACTGCCAGAGACCGAGAGACCCTCTGCGGACCGCTGGGTCCCGAAAGAGCGGACAGGCGGTGGGCGGTGAGCGAGAACGGCTCCGCCTTCTGTGCTCCTGTGTGACGGTGAAAGGAGGTGTGACCGGATGTGATGAACCTGCGAGTTCGGCCTATTTTTGTGATCATCACGATTTCTTCGCTGTACCTGGCAGCCCGGCTCCCCCGGCAGCACGTGAGGCGGCGTTGATGTGGGTTAAGACCTCCATCACCGCCGCCAGATCGTATGTCGATCTGGGTTCGAACGGTGGCTTCGAGAGACGGGACGCCTGGCTCGTGTCAGCAGCGACCCTCAATCCGCTGACGAGACCTCTCTGCAATGCTCCCAGTCTGCCAGCATTCATCAGCCGACCAGGAATGACATTCTGTGCTTGTCAGTCAAGCCAAGTACAGATCATCGGCCGTAGAGAGCTGTTGTCATTTCTAATGGGCTGCCGAGAGCATGCCAGACCTCAAATGGCGGGGATGAGGATGAAAAATCCCAAAAGGCGGGCACCGCACCCGGCAGGCTGGCAGGCCCGCATCGAGACGGATCCTTCGACGCAACCCATTCTTTGTTTGCCAAGAGGCAGGTCAAGCCAACTCTGGAAGGCTGCTCGTGACCTGCCCTTTGTTGCGTTTCCTCCTGCAAGACCGCGATAAATCAACATCATTCTTGTTTCTCTCTCCTTCTCCTCTTGAATCTCTGAGATTTGGAAAGAGGAATGCAGATGCCCAGATCCCGATTTGGGTGGACAGTCGTTTTTGGCTCAGAGGGTGCCGGTGCAGGGTGGCTCCATCGTCCCGCAGCTCACCGCTGACACCAGCGTCCGGACAGCTTTCCCATTGGCACCATTTCCAGACACTTGCGCTGGCAGGTGAGATGTGATTCAGGCTCGTATCAGACAAACGCCTGATTCCGCGCCTCGGATCCAAATGGCAATACCGCTTTCATCTGATGTGCAGAATTTCAAGTCTAGTAAAATACTGGCGGTGGGAAGAAAGCTTAAAAGTCACCTCAAGAGTTCAAGAGCTGGAGATGATGGAGGGCAGAAAATGGAATGTTTGCAGAAACTTCTTCCACTCTTCGCTTGCCGGGTGGGTGGTAGCCTAGGTGGGGTCGTGCCCCGCAGACCCGCTTGACCCATCTCGACCCACCGGAGCATGGCGTCCAGTGGGATCAGGGGCGCACGGACTTGGAAATTCCATTGTCAAAGGCAGCTGCCACTGGAGAGACAGAGACAGCCAGGAAACTGCCAGGCTTCAGCTGACACTGCCATACGAACCACATCGCCCATCAGCTGTTGAGGCGTGCCCAACAAAAAAAAACAGGCCACGCCCGTCACCATGTCATGAACAGAGCCGCCAAAAGGACACATCGGTAGTCCGCCCAGAGCCAGTGCTCCCAGTATGGTATTATTGGATTTCGCGACACCTGGATGCCACGCAACATGGGTTTCTCAGGACTGCTCGGCGCGTCGTCGTCGACGTCGAACGACCGTCCAACGAGGCCCCGGAGCCTTGGCTCGACCTCGACCGCCAGTACCGACGCTTTACGCTCCGCGACGACTCACGAGCCCGCACTGCCCGAGTACATCGCCGATGAAGCCCATCTGCGGCCTCTCGACCCGGAGGCACCGGACCTGCGGGAGCTGAATGCGTGCTTGGATGCCCTCGCTGCCGTGTTCCCCGACATCCAGATCGAAGTGTTTCGCGACATGTTCGCCAGCTTCGACGGCGAGTCGAGACTGGCGCTAGTTGCCGACGCTCTGCTGAAGAACCGCGTGACGTGGGTCAAGGGGCGATGGAGGGTCGCCGCCAAAGACGGCCAGGCCCCGGAGACCTTGGTGCCCAAGAAGGAGACGTTTCGCAGTCCAGAGTACACGCAGGCCGTAAAGAGCCTCGCGTGGCACGAATTCAAGGGGCTCTCCCGCTCGTCCATCAACGCCGTTCTCGCCGAGAGCAACTACTCGTACCTCGATGCCCGCCAGACGCTGGTCGACCTGTCGTCCAAGTCGTGGCGCTTCACCATCTCGTCGCTCTTCCTGCGCGGCGGAAGCCGTCTCGGCCACCGAAGCCGAGAACCACCCCCTCGTGATCTGGAAATCGACGGGCCAGGGATCGATAGTGCCCACCCTCAAATCAACCGCAAATGCGGAACTCGACCGGGAGCTCTTTGCGGCCCTCATCACGCCGCTGACGGAGCGCACCCGAGCTAACCGCGAGGCTCGGGACCGTCAGATGGCTGTGGATCTGAACAACACAGAAGCGGAGCAGACCGACAGCATGATTGAGTGTGCCTGCTGCTTTACCGAGTCGACGTTTGAGGAGTTCACGTCGTGCAACGCCGACGGCCACATGGTCTGCTTCCGGTGCGTGCAGCACTGCATCTCGGAGGCCGTGTTTGGGCAAGCCTGGCAGCGGAGCATCAACAGGGAGACGGGGACTCTCCGGTGTCCGGCCGTCGACGCGACCGAGTGCGGCGGCTGCATCGCCCAGGACCACATCTACCGGGCGATGCTGCAGGAGAAGAACGGCGCCGAGATTATGCACAACTTGGAGCAGCGCCTCGCGGACCACAGCCTCGTGGCGAGCAGCCTCCCACTCATCCGCTGCCCGTTTTGCGCCTATGCCGAGGTCGACGACATTTACCTACCCGTGGACGAGACGGATGTGCACGTTAAGACGGACAGCATCAACGCTATCGTCCTGGCTTTCTTTTGTCTCGGATGCTTCCTGGTGGTGGTGCCGCTCATTCTGATCGCCTCGGTCCTCCTCTCCTTTTCGTGTGTTGCCATCTTGGCCAGGTCTAAGGAGTCCTGGGGTGGCCGTCTCAAAAGCGAGTTCCGCGCAGCCATGGTCCGCCGGCGCCGGCGCCGCCGCGGCCTGCGGTTCAACTGCCAGAACCCAGAGTGCCGACGGGCGTCGTGCCTCTCGTGCAGCAAGGCATGGGTGGACGTGCACGTGTGCCACGAGTCGTCGCTCGTGGCGCTGCGCACGCAGGTGGAACAGGCCATGAGCATGGCGGTCAAGCGCGTGTGCCCGCGCTGCAACACGTCGTTTGTCAAGACGGCCGGGTGCAACAAGCTGACGTGTCCGTGCGGCTACAAGATGTGCTACGTCTGCCGCAAGGACATTGGCGGCTCGGGCGACGGCGCCGACGTTGGGTATCGGCACTTTTGCGAGCACTTCCGGCCGCACGGAGATCCGCGCAAGTGTGATCAATGCAGCAAGTGCAACCTGTGGGAGTCGGAGAACACGGACGAGGTGCTGCGCAAGGCCAGGGAGGAGGCCGAGCGCCGGTGGAGCGAGGCGGAGGGACGGGGTCTGTCCGGGGCCGAGGCGACGTTTCTGGAGACGGGCGTTCTCTCGCAGCCGGCGGCTAGGGGGTTTGAGACGGCTCTGCGGCAGGGCAAGCTCCCGACGCTGGCCGAGGTGTGCGACTACGTGCTCGAGACGTTCCTGGTATGATAGGGGCGAGAAAGATAGGGGTCCAGGGCAGGGCATGGCATGGCATTACGGAGTTTGCATTTATTATTAGCGGCGCAGAACATGGCGATACCCGGAGTAGAGAACTGCTAGCATTCATAGAGTCATTGATTTGAATAGGACGCACGTGGAAGTCTTGTTTCTCTTGATGTTTATCGAGTCGACAGGTCTGCGTCAGGGGAAGAGGAAAGGATGCCTTACGTAATCAGACCGCACCCTGCTTCCCCAAAAATCAGCCTGCAACTCCAAACGCGTGCACGCGCAGCACCAAACTGCAACCGCGCGAGCTTGTCGCAAGTCAGCTGCGCATCGATTAACTGCTTCCAGTCCGGTCCCTGCACAACCCGCACCACGCCCCATCACCACCCAATTACTTGCCCCGTTCACCGCGACAGTCTACAAATCCGCAACCCACACAACACAAAACAAAAAGAACCCCACGGGTGCCCGGTCGCAATGTCGCAGACGGGCAAGTGGCGCGAGGAGCAGGTGCTCATCATCTGTCCCGGCAGCCAGACCACCCTCGCCCAGCTCGGCTGCAACGAGCTGACCCCGCCCGCCCACCGCTTCCCGACGCGCATGTTCAAGGACGAAGAGTCGGACGACTGGCGGCCCTACCGCACGTACAAGCGCAAGAAGGAGGGGGCCGAGGAAGGGGAGGACGAGTGGGTCGAGGATGTCGAGTCGAGCGAAGGGGCCGTGTATCCGATTCAAGGTAAGTTGTTTTTTCATTTTTGGAGCAGAAAGAATGGGTTGATTGACTTGCGTGTTTGTCCAGCCGGCCGCATCGCGCACATGGACGCCTTCCTCGCCTTCCTCGAGCACGTCCACGCCCAGCTGACCACCACCTACCACAACACCCCGATCATGCTCATGGCCTCGCCCCAGTGGACCCGCCCGGACTGCGAGGCCATCGCCCGCTACATCTTTGAGAAGACCAAGACCCCCGCCCTGTGCCTGATCCACAGCGGCGTCGCCACCCAGTACGGCCTCAAGTGGCCCAACATGACCGTCGTCGATGTTGGGTTTGAGAAGGTCGACGTCACGTGTATCTACGACGGCCGCGTGGTCTCGCATATGGACGTCGGGCCGACGGTGCTGGGCGTCGAGGCGGGGGAAGAGATCAGCGGCGGGGAGGTGTTTACGCGGCGGCTGCTGGCGCTGCTCAAGCAGGAGGGGTTTGACTACGAGATGGCGGAGCAGCTGAAGAAGAGCTCCATCTGCGAAGTGTTGCCGTACAATCCGGATAGCGCGGAGCTGATGGAGTTGCCGGTCGAGACGGGGCCCACGGGCGCCACGGGCGCCGCGGCGCCGGCGAGCGACGGGCCCAAGAACGTGGAGCCGAGCCGGAGTCTTGCGCCGATCGGCGATGACGATGCCGGGACGAACGGCGAGAGCAAGGAGGCCGAGGACGACGGTGTGCTCGACGTCGCCAACATTGTCGCGAGCGGGCAGACGAGGGAGTTCCTCGCCAAGAAGGAGAAGGAGAAGGCGGAGAAGTCAAAGGCTGGGCGGAAGGGGAAAGATAAGGAGGGCGCCGACGCGGCTGCTGCGAAAGGGTTCCGACTCCCCAACTCGAAGAGGACCCACAACTCGTTCCACTACGAGGAGCTGGTGACGGAGGAGGTCCCGGTGGCGCCGCCCCCGAAGGACACCGCCATGACCGAGACCGCGCCGGCGGATGGCGCAACCGGGGACGCGCCGAAGCTGGAAGGTGAGCAACAACCACAGCCGCCCACCGACGCCCCACCAGCCGACGCCGCCCCCGCCCCGACGGCAACCGAACGCGTCACCCGCCGCGTGCGGCGCGATATTGAGGTCGGCCTCGAGCGCTTCCGGTTCGCCGACCGCCAGGAAATCGACCGCATCGTCACGGCCATCTACCGCGCCGTGCAGGGCATCGAGGACATGTACATGCGCCCCGGCTGCTGGGAGAACATCGTCTTCGTCGGCAACGGCGCCCGCATCCGCGGCCTCCGCGACAACATCATGCAGACGCTGCAGGCGCGCCACCTCGTCTCCCCCTCCTCGGCCACCATGTTCACCTCGGAGCTGCCCTCTAACATGGGCACGCCCTCGGGAACGGGCTCCCAGACCCCGACCTCGTCCTTCGCCGGCGCCCCGCACCAGCTCCCCACCACCAGCAGCGTCAACCCCCTGCTCCAGGCCGCCACCACGGCTGCCAGCCTCGGCGTGGGAGGCGGCCCCAACGCCGCCAACGTCGCGGGGTCCAACGCTGGCGACGCGGGCCCCGGCACGAGCCACCACTTCCACAGCCAGACGCCTACCAACATCCGCCTCGCGCCGCTGCCGACCTATCTCGCCGAGTGGGCCAAGCACGGCTTCGAGGAGGCCATGTTCCTGGGCGCGCAGGTCGCCGCGCGGCTGGCGTTTTGCATACACAACCTGGACGCGCAGGGCCTGGAGGCGCAGCGGTTGATGAGTTTTAGTCGGGTGGATTACAAGTGAGTTTTTTCCCCCTCCTCTTCTTTGATTTATTTCGTGTGTGCTGGTATGGAGTGGTGCTGACGGCTTGTTTGTGTTTGCAGTGAGCTGGGGCCCAAGGGGATTCGGTCGCATTCCATGCTGGGGTGATCTACTACTCAACCTTGGGAGGGGAACAGTGGTTGGTGAGCGTGCCAGACGGGACAGGACGGAACAGGCACATTTTGATAGGGCGATGGCGAGGCATTGGCTATCCGCACGGGACCGTGTCTCTCTGGAGTTTGGGGAAAAAGTTGTTTTTTATATATCAGCGGACGGGCGGCCGGGTTTGGCGTAGATGGGATTTTGTCTTCTTTCCGTAGTGGTATCGCCCTGAGCGCGGGCCTAGATGGTATGTATGTATGACTGTGGGGTTTGGCGGCCGTGTCTAGCGTCCGGGATGCTCGTGTGTATGTGGATACTTGCTGGTAGTATGGGAATGTTGAGTTGGTGCTGCTGGGAGATGCGTGCTAGTGGGGAAGGGGCCAGAGAAACCAAACGGGTTTGTGCTCTGAGGCTGCTTGGGGCGCTTGATGGTAATACCGCCAACACTGGAGTAGTCACCGGAAGTGGACTCGAACCAACTGTGCCGGCTCAGATCCCAAGGACCAAAGGCGACGATGGCATGCCTTCGACACGCAAGGACGGCCTTCGATTGTTGGCCGATGGCGGCGATTTCTTTACAAAGACAACAACCACCTTAACTACGAGCCACATGAGCCAGCTTATTTCTTTCTCTGAGGGCCGGAAGTTGTTTATTTGCCACCCCCAAAGTTGGTTGGCAGCCGTTGTGTTAATCTC
Organism: Staphylotrichum longicolle; assembly: GCA_019096155.1. Lineage (NCBI taxonomy): Eukaryota > Fungi > Ascomycota > Sordariomycetes > Sordariales > Chaetomiaceae > Staphylotrichum > Staphylotrichum longicolle. The sequence continues at coordinate 276,638 of JAHCVI010000003.1, forward strand.
TGGTTGGCGGCCACAGCCCAGGGCAAACCAACTTCAACGATCAAACGATCATGCAGTATCTCGAGGACCGATTCTTTCTGAGAGGTTTATAGATAATATAGCCTCGGAGCAAACCCCCTGAGTTAGAGTTCACTCCTCAAACAACGCATCAGAGACAGGAAAATCTTACAACCATGCCCAAAGACTTGTCACACCCCACTACATGTGGTACCAAGACAGAATCCCCCCAGCTCGCCGTGGAAACCGATAAATGGTATATTTGTGTGGTTTTCCTTCCAACGGGCCTTGCAGACGAAAAGTTTGAAGAACGGTAAGACCTCTAAACCGAGCATTGAGACATAGACGTTGTTTTTTTCCGTCCTTTTGCTAAACTGGCTTGTCTAAGGTTCACGGTTGGTCTCTTCCTCACCACTCAACCCGAAAACCCAGAGACTACAGGCACACTCTACACGTTCTTCTGTGACAGTTGCGAGTGGGAGGAGTGGTGTCCACTCGATGTCGAGTTGGCGCACATGTTTCCCCACTGTTCTGTTCCGGATGAAGCTGCGTTCAGGAAGACTATCGAGCGTCTGGGCTCTGAAGTCTCATACGGTGAAGACGGCGGAGACGGCGAAGACGATGACTTTCTCAGCGATATTCTTATAGCACTCGCTGTACTAAACCGCAAAGCTGTCATGGACAAAGCCATTACGTCGAGGGATCTCAAGGAGTACCAGGGCAGAGCCGAATCAGGAGAAAGATGCTGCCGGGGGGTCTGGGCTGAGGTCGAGTCTGCCTCCCCTGTGTTGGGTTCTTTACGATTGGCCTCGTTACCTCTGGGTTAAAAGGGGCACTCAAAACCTTGTCGAACGGGTCAGTACTCAAGGATCAAGCCCACGAGTTACGACGGCTCATAAGAAGGAGGTAACGGGCCATTTTATGAAAAAGAGACGTGACGAGATTGACTTGGTTCCAAAGCATTACTCCTCGGTGCAGTCAATTTCATAGCCAAAGACGAAGAGCAGCTACCAAGAGGCAGAGATGGACCAACGCTCGGTATTCAAAGAGGTGTTGACAGAGGAGAATCGCAACACAAAACTGTCACCATCTTGAGATTTTTTCCTTGCTTAAGCTTCACCGTGTCTTGACATGGAATGATGATAATGCTCCTCTGCTAACTTGGGAGAGGAAAAGGGTCACTCCTGACGAAGGGTTAGGGTTAGAGTCCCTCCTGCAAGCAACTCCCCATCTGACTCACCTCCCCTCCTCCGCCTCCATCCTCAACACCTCCGTGTGCCATTCCCTCATTCTTTCCGTTGCAGAAAGTCCAGACACTACTCATCATGGCCGCCCGCAAACTCATCTCCTCCGGCTCGGCCTTCGAGGCCCAGATCGGCTACTCCCGCGCGGTCGTGTCGGGGGACATGGTCTTTGTGTCGGGTTGCACAGGGTGAGGCTCTCCCGCTCTTTCTCAGGATTGTTTGTTTCCGGTCTCTCTCCAGAGTCAGCACTGACAAAACCAGATACGACTACAAGACCGGCGCCATCTCCGACGACGTGGCTGAGCAGGCGGAGCAGTGCATGAAGAACATCGCGGCCGCGCTGGCCGAGGCCGGGGCCGAGATGGGCGACCTGGTGCGGGTACGGTACATCCTGCCGGACAGGAAGGATTTCGAAAAGACGTGGTAGGTCCAGCTGTCCAAGTCGTGTTGTTTCTTGCAAGAGAGTGGAGCAGGGGGGCTGGGGCTATGCTGATGTCTCCTTATCCAGGCCAGTCCTGCAAAAGTGGCTGGGCAATGTCCGGCCTGCGGCGACCATGATCCAGGCTGGACTAATGGAGGAGGTGATGAAGATTGAGATTGAGGTGACGGCCAAGCGGGCGGGTGTTTCCGAGGGGCAAAAGACTTTGCTGTAGGCCGCTTCCACAGGATCACCTCTTGCAATGTTCAGCAAGGGATCGCACTCCGTATTATCCTGTCACAATATATATATACCCTCTCATCCAAAAACAACGACCATGAACATTTAATAGCGCCAGATTACAACTCTGCTATCCCACCATGCCCCAAGGAAAGACCCAGGTATCCAAAACATCAAACACACCCTTTTCCAAAGGAGCGATCACAAGTATCAAGTCCCAACGCCTCCCACACCCAAGTTTTCACGCACACATGTCACTCACCCCCTTCTCCCCTCCGGGCCCCCATTCCCATCAATATCCTCCGAGAACACACTCCTCCTCAACGGACTCCCTGGCCCCTGACCCTGTTGCTGTTGCCCCCCCTGCACCGGCCTCGCACTCAGATAATCCCCGCCCACAGCCCCACCTTCAAACTCGGACGACCCGATCGGCGGCGACGTAGGCGGCGACACCACCCCGGGGCTCTCCACCACTCCGCGATCCTCAATCTGCCCTCCCCCATTGCCGCCGCCGCCGCCGATATGGGTGCTGAGCGCGCTCACCCCGCTCATCATCCTCTCCCTGTCCCTGCGCCCGTTATTCCCCTCCCCGCTGCCATTCCCGTTCCCGTTCCCATTCCCATTCCCATTCCCATTGCCGTTATGGGCGTTTGTCGTCACAGACGACACCGTCGTGTCGCTGATCTGCCGCAGGTGCGCCCGGTCCCGCTCCGACAGGTTCGAGATGCCCGAGAGCACCTTGTTCTCCCGCGTCCGCGAGGAAAAGGTGCCCGTGCCCGTGCCGCCGCCCCCCGGGGTGGATGGCGAGGCGGTGGTCGCCGACAGCGGGGGCGCGCGGCCCAGGGCGTCCGAGTCGGGCCGGTAGAAGATGGGGGACTCGTCGTCGTGGGGATGGGGGGGGGTCGGGTAGGAGGACGGCGGGTGGGAGGCCGACGAGGCGTGGTCGGTTTGGTGGGTTGTTGGGTAGTGGGTTGGGTCGTTGAGCGAGGCTGGGTGGGGGAGGTGGAGGGGGCAAGGTGGTGGAGTGGAGTTCGGCGGGTGGGGAGGTGTCTGGGGGTTGGGTTAGTTTGCGGAAGTTGAAGGGGGTGGGAGCAAGGGGAACAAGGGTTACGGACCTGCGAGCTCGACTGGAGCATTGACCTCGGTGTTCATCATCTCGGCGATGGAGCGGGGCGGGACGCCGACGCTGTCGACGTCGGTCGTGCTCACAGGCGAGTAGTCGGACGCGGTGGTGACGGTGGGCGCCTTGACCTCGCTGGGCTGGCCGCGCAGCCAAGAGGTGATGCGGTTGCCGTTGCTGTCTTCGGTCCCGGCCTCGCTCATGGTGCCGCCGCGCCGGAGAAGACGGCGCCGCCGCCAGAGCAGGATCAGCACGGCGACCATGGTGAGGAACACCAGGCCGAGGACCACTCCGAGCACGGGAGGGAGATACGACGGGACACCGCCTCCAGAACTCTCAACTGTCGGTACCGGTGCGTTGGGGTTGGTGTTGTTGGTCGGCCCGACCGAGGCGTATGGGTAGTACGTCGTGATCTTGCTCATCGGGTATTGCGAACCAAAGATGCCGGCGAGTTCGGTCGCGCCCCACGAGGGACTCGGGCTCGTCGCCGTGGCGCCGCCGGTGCCAGACCCGCCGATCTTGTCGTGAACCGCGCTGGGGACGGTGTAGTTCGAGTAGAGGGCAGGGTCGTACCGATCCAGCCATTTCCCCGTCGAGAGGCTGAACACGCGGATCGTCTCCTTGAGACACCCCGGGACGGCGCCCTGGAAGCTGGGATAGCCTCCGATCACCAGCATCTGGTCCGGGTACGGCATGACGCACTTGTGCCCGGCGCGCCCTTCGACGGTGCTCGACGCCAGCTTGACCCAGGTGAACGACGGCAGCGACAGGACCCAGACGTCATCACTAAAGGCCTGGCCCTGGTGCAGGCCGTCGTAGCCGCCATAATAGTAGATGTTGAAGCTCGAGCCGTCCTGCGCGCGGGCAACCACGGCGCAGCCGCGGGTGATCTGGCCCGGACCGCCCGTGGTCGGCTGCCGATACCACTTGCCGCTGTCCACGTCGTAGATGTCGATGGTGGAGATGAACTCGGGGCTTTCCAGTTGCTGTACCGGTTAGACTTGGAGTGCAACACAGAGAACGGGAGAACTTACGCTGGCTGTTTCGTTGCTTGACTTTGCGGTAGTCGCGTTGACAAAGTCCGGGTACACGACGCCTCCGAGGGCGACAAGGATGCCGCGCTTCCCTACGGGAACCCAGACCAGTTCCGGATTGGCTCGCCCAGGAATCTCGGGCGGCAGAGTGGTGTTTGTGAACGTCTCGCTCCGCTGTGTCTTCATATCGAGAGTAATGAGCGTGTTCGACACATGGACCGCAGCGGTCGAGGCGTTGGCGCCGGCCTTGGTGTAGATGGTCCGGCCACTGGCAGAGCGCAGACCCGAAAAGTACCACGCCAGGTTTTCCGACGGCGCGCTGGCGGCTCCGCCGTAGGCGACATAGCGAGTCGTGTTGGACCCGAGGGGCTTGTTGATGAAATTGGCGTCAAAGGCGGCCTTGGGGGCGCTGTACGGATACTTTTCATAGCACAGGACCGAGTCTCCCGGCGGGTCTGATACCGACGCCGTCCGCTGCAGCAGGCCGCCATAGAGAAAGAACTCCTCGTTGTTGCCGAGCAGTGCGCCGTCCTCAAAGTTGGGTGCCCTGTTGTTAGTGTCCCCGCCGCCGGTACTCAGCGTGCCCAGGATTGCCGAGATGTTCTGTGTGGTGTTGAAGGGGGTGCTGAAGTTGAGGGTGTAAATCACACCCAGCCGGTTGTCTGCGGGGGATCAACACCTCGTCGGCGGAACACCCAGGGGGATACTTACTGTCGTTGACGGGCCGGCCGGCGGAGCCATCGGCGAAGCCCGCTGCCACCAGAGATTCCCGCCGTCGAGAAACCGTGTCCCGGAGGACAGCAGCTGGGAACAGTTAGGACGAGGAGACACAATCAACAGCGGCGCGGCTCACCTCGAAGCTGCTGCCATTGGCATATCCTCGTGTTAATCTGGTTGGTTTGCCAGGTTGCCTCGCCGAGGACGAGCGAGGCCGCGGCGGTCACCACGGCGAGGAGGCCCGGCCCGAACATGGCGCGTTTAGCCAGGGAAGGGATGGAAGGATGTCAGAGGAGATTAGGAGAAGTGCAGGGACAACATCTGTCTAGGCAGTCTGGTGGACCACGGTGCAAGGCGGTGGTGTCTGAGGGACTCGGTCACCCGTGTAAGTGTCTGAGAAATGCACAGGGGTGACTGTCGAAGAAACCGCAACAAATTCACAAGAAACACGGGCCACGAGGCGAGCAAACACATGCCATGAACCCTGAATGCCTGCAATTCAGGTAAATCTTTGTGCAAGGCAAGACAAAAGCCTCGAACGACCCTTGCTTCGGTCCCGTGGGATGCCACCCGCCTGGCCTGGGAGCCGATCAAGAAAAGAGACGAGAACAGGAAAGGGAATCTGGCTGACCAGGGCCAAGACGCAGACCCCGCAGGGCGTCAGGCCAATGATGAACCCTTGTTGTTGCTCCCTGTCAGCCACCCACGGTCGCAGTGGCCATCGTTCCATCGGGTGGGTTGGGCGTGCGCTCCCTTGGCTGCTGGGTTGTGGCAAGGGGGAGGAACTGCAGCAAGAACCGTGAATGGAACCAACAATCGCCGCCACAGTCAAGTCAAGGCCCCCATCAGCCGGCAAAACCGAGACTGAGACTTCAACAAAGGAAGGTGCCCAAAGTCCGCACAAGATACAAGCAACCTGGGGGAGCAGTCATTCAGATCTCAACATTCGAGCCGCAAGCTCCGCCATGTTCTAGATGCCCTCAACAGTCCACAGCCCGCAAGCGCATCGATCATCGCTCCGCCGAGAGCGACGCCGCCGGTCATGGTATATGACTGACAGATGACTTGTGGACTTCCCACGCAGCTAAGGACCGCGCAAGAGAAAGCGGGAGCCTGGCGACCAGGAGAGAGGCAACGGTAGCGTGGCGGAAATGCGCACTTTATGCTGGACACCATCAACAGCGACAGTGGCAGCGATAGAACGCAATATCTATGCTGTGTTACACACACATCAGGGGCGATTGTCGCCCTTCCGACAAGGGCCAGACTGCGAAGACAGGCCTCGAACGCTCGCTTTAGAAGTTGACATCGACGACCAAGCCATGGCCATGATAGAGACGGATCGGTCCGAATGAGACTACCTTCTGGATCGGGCAGTCAAGGCAAGAGCAAGATCTGATCCAGGGCAGGCCCGGCACGGTTGCCGGAGCGCCGTGCTCGACTTCAGCATTTGAAGAAGTGCGCGCAGGGAGGGCGAAAGATACAGACATGTGACCGATGATGCAAATGCAAGAAGAGACATCACGGCGCTTACAGGCCGACCCTAAGCAGAAGCGTGTCGGTATCCCGAAAGGGAGCGAAGAGACGGCTAATTGGGCGAGGTCGTCCCATCTCAGCCTTGCGACGCTGTCTGAGATCGACGCAGGGAACGACTTGTCGCCTGTCGCTGCAACAACTGGCATCCTCAACACCGAAAGCTGCGGCTGATGGATGTCTTGCCCTCCTGTCTCGCTCGATGGGATGTGGCGCAGGTAGGTTCGAGGTAGGGGATCCAGTCCGTAAGTCCATTCGCTGCTGCGTCGCAGTTGCGGCTGGTTGGTGATTCGTCATTCTCCGTGGATGTCACCCTGCCCGCAGGAGCACATCACACCCGCGGCTGTCGGCTTACCGTCGAGATGGCCGGATGTGGCGAACTACCGTAAATCATGGCCTTGTCGAGCTTCTGGGTGCTTCAATATCATAATAGCCGCCGAAGGGCCGTAGGGATGCTGTGGGGTTGGTGGTGTTGTTAATCGCTGTTCTGGACCCGGCGATGCTGCTGTGTTCATGGCAGGTTTTCATCTGAAAAGTGTTTGCTGACTAGATTGGGCAGCGTCACATCCCTGCTACTCAAGGGTTTGTTTAATCGGACAGCCGGGAAAGTCTGTTGTTCGCTTTCGGTCTCTCACCTGACAGAATGCGCATTGGCATCTCACGTCGAGAGAAAAGAAAATGCAGATGATGCCGGCGGCCGTGGCTGATGCTGACTGTTGACCGACTGCCCAAGTGGGCTTGCTGGGGAAGAAGAGAAAGCGGGGCTGGCGGTGGGAGCAACGGTTGCACTGGGGTCAGGGTCGTCCCCGCTCTTGACAGGGGCCGCTGCGATGGGCCTCGCGCCATTCCGCCCTGCAGGGCTAGCACGTAACCGGAAAGGGCTAGGCCGATCATCCAATCAATGGTCGCCAGGTGCCCAGGCTCCTTCCTGACAGGGAGTGCTTCCCGCGGCCCAAGCTCCCGACCGCCTCCGGGCTCTTGGCTCTCCTTCCCTCTGTGTTCGCAACTTGAGCCCCGAAACTGAGGGACTGGAAGGTTCTGACAGGAATTTTCAGGCAGGCGCGGGCATGGTTCTTTTTGAGAACCCGGGACCAAGGCCCGAAAATGTGCAGAAACGGGGATCTGAGCCACCACGCCGATGAGTCGAATGACAGCCCTCAAGACATGGCCTCGATGGCTGATGATGGCTCACCCGTCGGATCTCGAGCCACGTCGCTGTGGCTGCGAGTCCACCTGCATCCCACCACCGCCGGCTGCAATTGGCTCCCCAGCAATCTCGCTCCCCGCAAGCGAGTGCTGTTGGCAGCAGTCCTGCAAGGCACCACTGCCGGAATTTCGCTGCCCTGACGCTAATAATAACAGAACAGCCGGAGAGCCCAGCAGCCACAGCAGCTGCGGTAACATGAGAAGTGGCCGTTTCTTCAGGAACCCGGGTTCGTATATTCATCGCTATCAGGTTCAGGTGCCACCGTCTTCTGCCGTCCCGTGGATATCACTCGATCTCAGTGCGGGGAAACCACTCGAACCGGGCTGCCATCTGCAGGCTCGTCTGCGGTGTGGCTCAAGCCGGCACCTGGTTGGGGAGAACGGCTGTGTCGAAGACCCTGTGGCTCCGGACTTGGGGAGGGGCTGACAGGCCCTGTCGAGTTGTCGTCGACCGCTCAGCCTGCCCGGGCAGGACGGGCCAGTCAGCACCGATCCCGCTCCCAGCCTGGTTATCGCTCCCTGTCCACTCACCAGCCCCGCCAAGGATGCAACGTTCAAGTCCCCGAATGCTGCTCGACTCGACTCGTCAGTGGGAGTCCCGGTTAGTTGTCCCCGGGGGCCACGCGGCATGCCCCAATGCCTACCCAGGCTCTCGAGTTCTCCTCTTCAAGAGCCCGGGCAACATGCCGCACTGGCGAAGCATCTTCACAGCCGTGTTCTGAATCCCTCCGTGAGACGAGCCTTACGAGAGAAGCTGTGATGTGGCACCGCAGCTCCTGCCGGAGTCACTCGGGGCTGCGCCAGGCCGAGAGAAACACCCCACGTTATTGGCTTCCCGTTTCTCGGACGAGCCGCGATGCGGCGGTGCGTGGTGGGTGGGTGAGTTTGTATCCCCACGGGCAGGGGTAGAGCTCCAAGGCACCCTGGCAACTGTGCCTTGCCATGATAGGGCAGGCGAGGTGTGCGTCGATGCTCGGCACCCTTCCCGTCGCGCGAATTCCTGCAGCCATGATGCTTCTCGGGAGCCAGGCGTCTCTGAGCTCTCGAGCTCTTTTGTTTTCACTCTTCCTCGTCCGTCAGCGGCTCGTTGCGAGGTAGAAGTTCTGTCAACTCAAGCTCGAAGCGGGCATCAGCCGCAAGGAAACAACCGGCGCACCCTGGCACCCAGCACTGGACACTCTCAACTCTGCGCTGCCCAACAAAGTGTTTGCTCGCCTTGCCGTGACATCGCTGCCTGCCAAGCCCAGGTGCAGCAAGGTCATTTCCGCTCTGAGCTGCCCCGTCTTATATGCACGGCTGGTGCCGCAACCCTCTCGAGTTGCGCCAGCCCTGTTCACTCCGCTCGTTGCTCTCACATTCGTTACCCTCTGACTGCTTCGCACGTTCGCTTTGGCGCGTCTGGCCTGGCTATAGGGAACAATGCTTCTCACGAAGCTCATACAGGGCCTTGGGGCCTTGTCTCTCGCTCACTTTGCCCTTGCCGAGGAACAGCTCCACGGGAGGACAGAAGAGCATAGTGGAGGGGACTACGAAGCCCAGTGCTGGGGATGCTGGAAGACGGTCACCCACACCGAGACCAAAACACACACGGCGACTGAGACCAAGACGCACACGGACGTCAAGACCGAGACGTGTACCGTCACCGAGACCAGGACACACAAGTGAGTATGACTGATGTTTGTGAGTTGGAGCGTTGCTAACCATGACAGTGCCACCATCACGTATGAGTCCCTGACCCGCCCACATGTGACCCTCTAACACAGCAAAGCCTCCCGGCCTCTACCGTGACAGTGACGAACACGACGACTGCTACGGTCACCAACACGGCAACTGCCACGGCGACCGTGAGCTGGCTGACTACCCAGATCAACACGGCCACGGCCACGGCCACTGCCACCGCAACCGTCGTCAAGGAGTAAGTGTTTGCTGACCTATTGCCACGGCGCATGCTGACGACGGTAGGACCACCGAGTTCCTCACCGCCACGCAGTTCTCGACGTACACGACAGTGAGTTGCCCAGCCAGCCTTCAGTTGCTCAGCTAACACGTCCAGTCTTACCCCGTCACCGTGACCACGACAGTCTGCAAGGGGTATCCCAAAGAATGCGATGTCAGCACGACAACCAAGTGGGAGACGACGACAACGACAGACACGGTTATCTCGACCTATGTAAGTTCTCAAGCCCCGTCGTCATATACATGCTGACCGGGTAGATCACACATTGTGACTGTTGTTCCGACCACCGTCCAGGTCCCGACCACTGTCCAGGTTCCGACCACCGTCCAGGTTCCGACGACCATCCCGACCACCATTGAGGTTCCGACGACGATCCCCACGACCGTCAAGGTGCCGACGACCTGACCGACACCATCACAACCACCGAGCTCGTCCCTACGACGCTGACAAACACGGCAACCGTGACTGAAGTCTCGACGTTTGTCACGTCGTATCCCCGTCACCGTCACTAACAGCACGACCATCTACACGACGCAGACATCCGTGGTTACCACGACGGCCGTGTCCACGTACACCACCGTCAGCACCTACACGACGGTGAGGAGCTTACCAACACCGTCACCAACACGGTCATCAACACAGTCACGCAGCTCACCACGCTGCCTGCCTCCACGGTGACCTCTGTCTTCACGACAGTTCTCCCCGATCACGGTCACCATCACCAAGGATGGCGAGGTCATCACGTCGGTGATTCCGGGTCCGACTGTCACGCAGACGACGACTGCCACCCTTCCGCCCGTCACGGTCACGGTTGCGGGGCCGACGGTGACGCGCGAGATCAAGACCTGCCCTGCTCCGACGAGTGCGCCCTCAGTCTCGCGCACCAAGACCACACAGCGCCAGCTCTGGGGCTGCGACCCTGGATTCGTCTGCAACACGCCCAAGCCTGCCGGCTGCAACCTGTGGGCCGAGCCGCCGAGCAAGGAGTATCTCTGCGAGTCCAAGTACTGCATCCCCGCGCCATATTACCCGCGCGTGGAGTGGCCCGCGAACCAGACGAGCTACTATCCTCCGACCGAAGGATACTTCAACCTCAACCCCAACGCGTTCGGTCTCAGCTACGACATCTTTGCGATCGAGGAGATTGTCACCAAGATCAACGGCAAGAAGACGACCATCACCACGGGCAACTGGGTCTCGCAGACGGGCATCACCCACTTCCCGCCGGAGCCGACGTCGACGACGACGACCCTCAAGTACTACGGCCGCGGTGTCCCGGCGCACCTTCTCGCCAAGCGCGACGAGACGGTCGCCCCGGCCATCTGCTACGACGTGTGCAACAACGCCTTCCTCGAAGGCCAGCGCGTCGGCCCCGTGCCCGCGCTCTGCGACGACGCCGGCCCGTTCCGCGATCTCTCCAACAACTGCATGCAGTGCATCAGCAACAACAAGCTTGACCTCAAGGTCACGTTGCGCGAGTACCTCGACCCCGTCTTCGAGCAGTTCTGGGGCTACTGCGACATCCAGCCGCCGCAGTCGCAGATCGCCACCACCAACCTCCCGCCCCAGACGCAGGTGACGGAGCAGCCCACCGTCCAGACCAGCTCGCAGGCCCCGGTCAACACCGACACCGAACCCGTGCCCATCACCACCTCCAGCACGGCCGTCCAACCCCAGCCCACATCCACGACCCCGCCCGCCTCGTCCGAGCCGGCCCCCACGTCGACACCCAGCTCTACCGCCATCGAGGAACCCCACCCCCTCTTCAACCTCTACCCCGCCCCCCGCCTCCTCGTCGTCGTCGCCCTCAGCACCGGCCCCCTCGTCCTCCACCCCAAGCGGATCAGTTCCCATCCCCCCCACGACGACGACCAGACCCCCCGGAACGGGCACCTCGACCCTCCGCACCTCCACCACCGGGCGGGTGCCGACGACGTCAATCGCACTTGGCGCAGCCGGGCGGACGTTCCAGACGTCGGTGGTGGGGCACTTGCTGGCTTTGGTGGCGGCGGTTGTCTTCTTCCTCTAATTAGCCCCAGCAGCGGCTGCTCGCTAATTGGGACTTTGGAGGGGAGGGAGATAGCTTTCAGTTTGCTTCGCTTCTAATGATCTAATTCTTTTCTATCTATTTGGCTAGTTGATGGAATGGAGGGAGGGATAAGGGTTTCAAAAGTGCACATTTTAATGGATGGATGGTTCTGGTCCAGGATTGGAGGATTTTCAGATTTGCGTTTTGCACCCATACGCTCCTTCATCATCATCGCGTACCAAGTTGGATCTGATGGGCTTGGTTGGCGATGAGGGCATGGGGTGGGATGGGATGATTGCGGTCCGGTTACTTCACGACACTCCTTACGAGGGTTAATGTCTTATGCCCCTGCTTGAGGGCGTTTGTCTGTTTGGGCTTTTTTTTTATTTATTTGGAAGATACCCGCTATATTACTCACGAGCTCACGAGGTCGAGTTTTGGGACGAGTATGTACATGTCGCTCCTTTTTTGTATGGTATTGCATGGGCTTGGCAAAGAGGGGTTGCACATCAGTCGGTCTTTACTGCGCACACGGTGTGGGATGCGAGGGGCGGAGGAGAGAATAGGGGGGCGAAGGGGCAGATATTGGAAGCAGCAACGGGTTGGTAGCGGCGTGGATGGAATGGAATGGGATGAAATGAATGGTGGAAGTTGGGCTTTCTGGATTTGGGAGGACTAAGTTGGTTGTTTGTGCGCCGTGCCTGTGCCACAGCCATGGTTATCTGGGCATTGCGCATGAGGCACCTAGTTGAATATTGAAGCTTGATCTGTTACCTGATTTGTTGTCTGCCGTGATGGCGTGTTGAGTCCTGTGTGGGTTGCCCTGGGCGTTTACGTGCATGGCCAAGCCTCTAGCCCGGGCTGTTGGCCCCCGGGGACTTACTCTTCGGCATGTTTGCTTTCGATGTGGCCCAGTCCGGGGAATGGGCTGCGGGGGCCGATCACGATGCGTCCGTCAATAGTTGCGGTTTGGGGGATAAGCTCATTTCGGTTGACGGGAGAATTGTGGTGGTGGGTGTGGGTGGACGGGAGGGGCCGCAACGGTTCACCTGTCTGTGTCAGGGGTTGGTGGAGGTTGATAGCCTTGTTCTCGACATGTCCATCGCTCCATGGGCCTCATGTACATACATTACCCGGGATCCCCGGATTTGGTATTTCAGCATGTGTAACGGCCCCTTTCCACGCCATGCCATCGTTCAACTATCTCACAAATTACCCAATTCACCCATAGACTCCTCATATCATATTGAATACAACACTCCCCCAACTCCATGACCCCATGACCCCAACTACTACAGCTTCCCCTGCAGTCACCACCCCTCGACCTTGACAGGCACATGCAGCAGCCCGTCCCTGGGCAGCCGCCCCGCGCGGATATTCACCTGCAGGGCCTGGTGGATCAGCTTCGGCTCGGCCAGGCCCGCGTCCCGCTCGGTCCGCCAGCTGACAAAGTCGGCCTCGGAGGTGCCGCTCTTGAGGTGCTTGTTGCGCTCCATCTGCTCGGCGACGGTGGAGGCGGCCTGGGGCGTCGAGCGCGGCGCGTTGGGGGGGTAGTCGTGGCCGGTGTAGATCTTGTAGTGCGGGGGGAGGGTGAAGAGCTTGGTGGCTGTTTGGAAGCTGGGGGGTTGTTAGTGGATGGAAGAAAGGTGTAGTAGAGAAGAGGTAGGTGGGACGCACAGATCGTTTGCGTTACCGCCGGGAAAGTCGCAGCGGGCGGAGCCGACGTCCGAGTTGAAGATGGAGTCGCCGCTGAAGATGTTTGCTGGGTCATGTCAGCGTGGGTTGAGAAAGGAGGGGCTCGCTTGGCGATGGTGAGATTCCGAGTGAACTTACTCCCAATCAGATACCCCATGTGGTCTGGCGTGTGCCCAGGCAGGTGCACTGCCTTTGCCTCGAGCTCCCCTACGTGAAAGATCTCGTCGTCGTCGAACAGCTTGTCGAAGGCGCCTTCACACTCCTCCTGGGCGATGCCGTACCGCTTCGCAAACCGCTCCTGGACCTGGCCGATTCTCCTCCCAATACCAATCTCTGGCTTTTTACCATCCTTGGCCAGCTTGTCCTGGAGATACCTGGCCGCTGTCAGGTGGTCGGCGTGGACGTGGGTCTCGAGCAGACGGTCGACGGTGTACCCCTTTTCCTTGACGAGGGCGAGGAGGGCATCAGCAGACTTGGTGGTGATGGAGTTGCGAGCCGGGTCAAAGTCGAGGACCGGGTCGATGATGACGGCGGTCTTGGTGGAAGGATCGGCGACGACGTACTGCCAGGTCGAAGTCTGGGGCTCGAAGACGGTGTGGACAATGGGCTCCATGGTGACAGTCGGGGGTATGATTGCGGGTTTCGGGTGTTTCTCTGGGAAAGTTCTTGATCGAATCTGTGTTGTGTTCGAAGTTAAGCGTGTGTATAGACTGAACGAGGCACTGGTTTGATATATGCCGGCCTGCCGACATGTCGAGGGGCGATGTGCCTGCAGCTGGAAGCTGAAGACATGACGGCCGGTCTGGGCGCTCGTATGACGTCTGGCAGGCAACACTGAAGTCGCCGACCTCAACCTACAGCATGATGAAAGCGTATCAAGACAAAGCCGGGCTGTGTTTGAGTCAAGCGCCGACAGCCGCTGCAGCAGGCGGCTGCTGGACCGAGAAGGGGGTGGCATCTTGACATTGCGCTGGGGGGTGGACGTGAGTGCTCCATCGGTTCGTCCCGAAAAGTCTCCGGGGGCATTTCAACCATGTGAATGGTCGTGGATCGTCATCATCTCATCATCTAATCCATCTCATCTCATTCTCGATTCTTCGATTGTTTCTGTGGGCGGTGTTGCCGCAACCGCATGATGCCCGGATATTATCGAGATGTGTTTCATGCTCTGTCGGGGATCCGAGGCGGCGGCAGGTATCCGGGCTGCGGTGCAACCCGGGGTGCTGCCGCCGTCTGCAATGCAGCTCGGCGACGTGCACCGACAGCCGCGACGGGGATAAGAGGCCGAAGATCGGTGGGTCCCCGGGCAGGGCTCCACTCGACCCCGGGTCTCGGCGCTGAGATGGAGGACCCCGAAAACGGGGTTGTGTTCGCCGACCAAAAAGCACACCCAAAACTCTCCGAAATGGGATCCAGCGGAGTGTTCGCCGTTTGCGTTTTTCAGCCCTGGACGCCTTCCCGTGTCCCCGAAGCAACCCCATCGCTTCGGGAAGCTGGGAATTACATTTTCATGCGCAAGGAAAGAACGAAGGGACCCCTGTTCCCCAGATCCTGGGCTTTGACTCGAGGGCGGTTCTTTTTCAGTCTTCCAGGCCCCCCTCGGTCTCCACCACCCTTGACTCCGGCTGTCGGGCAGGCACTTGAGGCGCTCTCGGGCAACCTGGAAGGCCCTCCCTTCAATGGAGTCTGCACGCAACGAACCAAAGCCAAGCCCGGCGACGCCCCGAGAACCGCGCTAACATCCCCATCTCCCCTTACCCATGAATCTGGGACTTGGGATGTTCAATTCGCCATCCTTCTCGAAAATGGCAACCAACGCCACCCCTGCCATCGAGTGGTGGCCGAGCATTCCTCGGGACCAGTGGGCACTTTCACAACCCACCATCCCTGAACCATCTCCATCTGAGCCGAGTGCACTTATGTATAAAGAAGCAAGCCATGGCGCCGTGGCGTTTCGCCTCTTTGACCTGAACCGATCTAAACCTCAAACATCATCATTATCATAAAAAAGTTAAAACAAATTCACCAACTTGAAAATGAACAACATCCTCACCGGCGCGGCCATGGGCGCCGCCCTCACCACGGCCGGCGTCTACGCCCCCGACATCATCCTCTCCCAGTTCAACTTTACCGACTTCACCATGCTCCAGACCTTCCTCTCCGCCGCCGCCGGCAGCACGTACGTCTCACCACCACTTTGACCTCTCACCACAAACATAAACTAACATGCGCCCCCCCACAGACTGGTCGTAACAGCCGCCCAAGCCCTGCACCTCACCACCCTGCCCCCGCGCCCCGCGTCCACCGTGGGCCTGCTCCCGACCCGCTTCGACGGCAACCTCGTCGGCGGCGCCCTCCTCGGCGCCGGCATGGCCATCTCGGGCGCCTGCCCGGGCACCGTGCTCGCCCAGCTCGGCGTGGGCGTCAAGTCGGGCCGGTACGCCCTCGGCGGCGCGGTCCTGGCAGGCGTTGTCTGGTCCTGGATCGCGCGGCGCCGCGGGTGTCCCGCTCCCGCTCCTCCTCCGGTGAATGGGAAGGGGGAGGAGAAGGGCAAGGGCAAGGGCAAGGAGACGGTGTATGAAGCGCTGGGCGTGAGCAGGGGCGGGCTGCTGGTTGGGTTGGAGGCGGCGCTGGTGCTCGCTGTCGCGGCGGCGGTGCGGTACACGAATGCCGCCAAGGGGGAGGCGAGGGGGATCCCGCCTTATTTTGCGGGTCTGGCGATTGCCGCCGCGCAGCTCGTGTCGATCGTGCTGAGGGGGTCGTTGCTGGGCGCGTCGACGGCGTTCGAGGAGCTGGGCGGGGTGGTGTGGGGGTGAGGAAGTATGCGAACGTGCTGTTTTCCGCGGGGCTGGTCGGCGGCGCGTGGTTGGTCTCGCAGGCTGTGCCGGCGCTGAGGCCGGCCGCGGAGGTGGCGGTGTCGCCGGCGAGGTCGGTGCTGGGGGTTCTTGATTGTGTTTGGGTCGAGGATGGCGGGTGGGTGCACGTCGGGGCACGGGATCAGTGGGCTGTCGCTGATGTCCATCTCGAGCTTTCTGACGGCCGCGGCGACGTTTGGTATGGGAGGCCTGGTGGGGTTATTGTTGAACTGAGGTGTCTGGCTTGAGGGGTAGTTTGTTCTCCTGGGCTGGTTTGTGTTTTTGGGTGTCTCTTCATCTTCTACGGCATCAAAGCTTGGTCAGCCATTTGGGTGTTTCTTCGTTGTATTTATTAAGCAGCTGGTCGGATCAGATCTAGCACGTACATATTGTAACACATGAACGAGCTTGTTGGAACAGGGCTTGTCACATTTTGGTCAGACGAATGGCGGAGACTTGTTTTGAATTTGTGCCTTGAGCATGTACATTGCTATCAGGAAAATGTACCATGGGACGGCGTGGTGGACATTTTGGCCCATTCAGACAGAACATTGGCCACGCCTTTGTTGGCTGTGCCTGTTGATAGCATGCTCAAATTGAAAGCTTCCAATGCCGGCTGCTTTCGTCTTTTACTCTTCATTCTGACTGCTGGGATTGTTTTCTATGTTCTTGTCTTTAAATAGTGAGAGCAGAACCATAGAGTAGAAGAAGGTCTGTTACTGTCAGAGACGCTTCTCTGTTGCGTGAACGCGTTGCGGCTGCGCGTACCCGTTACATGAAGAGGGGCGGACGGGACACTGCTGAGGGACGGATGGTGACATACCCCATATGAAGGCAGAAAATAGGAGTCTGTAAATAGTGTAAACAGCGTCGTGACGCGGTCCACAATATTGATGGGTTTCAAGCTGCCCAGGAAAACAGAAAGAACGGGTTGTGGAAGGTGGTGAGACTGTATGTTTACCGGCCAGGGGTATGGTGTGGTCGAGGCAGACGGCATGAGCAAACACCAAAAAAAATATCCAAAAAATGAAACTCGCTCGATGGCCCGGATCGAACCCGCATTTCCAAGGAAATGTGTGTACTTACAGCTTCAGGACCGAAGAACATGCCGAGACACGAACGCACCGCAGAAATCAACGCAAACGAGGAAATCAACGCTGTGGCCGTTAGCAGAGGGACACCGACGCCAGCGAAGGTGTGTGCCTGTCGAGGGTGTCAGCATCTGTTCCCAGAGAGTTTCGAATTTCAGAGAGTGAAATGCGAGACCGCTGGGCCATCTGCGAGTTTATGTGTGTTGAAGATGGGCCGAGCTCTCGGGCGTTATATGGTTGCGTTGTGCCGGCAGTTGCTCATGCCCCTGACCGCCTTCAACGTGGGCGGTGTGGTGTTGCCTGGGTTGACAGAGCGCAAGCATCAAGTGTCATGAGAGAGATCTCAAAACACCTAGAGGCAACGTGAGAGGCAAACCACTCTGTCATCTGTCCATACTCTCAAGTCATGGACTTTAGGGGCTGCCGAGGACGAAAGTGATCTTCTTCAGTTGTTAATGCATCACTACTCGTTTCACGGAACCGTGATAGCTGTTTCTCACAACAGATCAAGCTGTGTTTCATTAACAAACAGAAAGGATCAGGGCCAACTCACTCTGTTGCCCACGGGAAGGCGAGTAGCTTTTCATTGTTCTTCTTATTTTGACAGTCTTACAGCTCTGCTAGAAAGTAAACACTCGGAACTGGAGAGATGACCCCCAGGATAACATCGATGGTGACGAGGAAGACTAGATGGCATGGTACAGGCGGGCAAGTATCCCAACAAGGAAAAGGGCAAGGGAGGAAAAAGACTGTTCAATCCGGCCAGCAGGGCGGAGACTGGGTTCCTTGGTTGGGTTTCTTTCTTCTGTGGTAGTTTTGTGTATTGATCACTGTTTTGTTCATGCATCCTTCTCCCGGCTCATGTGATCCTGTCACTACAACCTCTTGCCCAACCTCGGCAGCCTCACCGGCAAAATCAACAACAGACTGACCACAGCCAGCACAGAACAAGACAAAAATGTCACCCTCAGCGCCGCCTCATAGCTCTGCACAACCTGCTCCCTGTACTCCACCGGCAGCTCCCTGATCGCCTCCACCGACTTCCTCACCAGGCCCACGACCTTCTCCTTCTCCGGCCCGCTCACAAACACCTCGAGGTAAGACCACAGAGCATTCTGCACCACCAGCGAGCTACACGCGATGCCCAGCACCTGCCCGAGGCTCCGCCACAGGATCAACGTGCTCGTCACGACCGCCTGCTCGCTCTGCTCCGACACGGACAGCACCGCCATGAAGGTGCCCGGGAACTGGAACCCGGACCCGGCGGCGCTGGGCAGCAGGCAGAGGATGTACAAGAAGGCGGGCCAGCCGCGCTGCATGGCAGCGAGTGAAAGGGCGCCGACCACGGAGAGCGACGTGCCGAGGACGAGCGGCCACTTGAGGCGGCGGGTGTAGGTGATGAGGAAGCCGGTGGCGGCGCCTGCGGTGGAGGCGGCCGCGGAGGAGAAAATCAGTCGGAAGCCAGAGGTGGTGGCGCTGGTGAGTAGGACACCTTGGAAGAAGAGGGGACTAGAAGGGTTAGAGGTATGAAAGTTAAATAGGGATGTGGGGTGAGGGGCCTTACACATTAAAGATGGTCGCAACCGACAGGAAGGCGGCAATGTGATTGGAAAGGACGAGATTGCTGTACGGGGACTTAAGCACGAGGTGCAGCGGCATGATGGGTTTGGTGGCGCGCGTCTCGACCCAGAGAAACAGCGGGAAGAAGACGACAAAGATGGCAAGCGAAGCGATCACAAAGGGGTGAGACCAGGGGAGCACGTTTCCGCCGAGGTTCTGTCCGGCCGGTCAGTGGCGGCTCGCAAACAATCAGGCAGTGTACGTACCAGACCGAGGATGAGAAAGGTCACAGAGCTGGCCATCAGGACCGACCCCTTAAAGTCAAACGTCCGCATCGCCTCGCGGATCGTCTGCTTCTCCTTGCCATGCAGGCCCAGGTCGCTCGGGACAACCAAGACCGCCACAACAAGACAAAACACCACGACGGGCACCTGCACGCCAAATTCCCAGCGCCAACCGAGATAGTCCGCCATGGCACCGCCCAGCGCCGCGCCCAACATCGATCCCACGCCGTACGTCATGTTCATGTACGACTGGAACGCACCACGAATCCTGCTCCCGTCAGCCTCACCCCCCTTTAGCCCATCAGGGGTAGGAAAAAAGGTACTCACTCAATCGGCACCACATCACTGACGATGATACTCGCCAGCGTCATCATCCCCCCGGCCCCCAACCCACACACCGCCCTGGCCACGATGAAGCTCTCCATGCTCCCCGCGAGCGCGCACCACACGGTAGCGACCAAGAACACGGCGATGGTCGCGACGTACGGCGTCTTGCGCCCCAGCGCGTCCGACAGCCCGCCCAGCACGGGCTGGAAGCTCGTCGACGTGAGCAGGAACGCCGTCGACAGCCACGACGCCGAGTTGCTGCTGCCAAAGTACGAGGTGATCACCGGGTGGCTCGACGCCATGATGGTGCTGTCGAAGCAGGCGACGAAGTAGCCGGCCATGATCTGCGAGAAGAGCAGCCAGAAGCGGGTCGATGAGATGCCGCCGAGGTAGGGGCTCTTGGGAGGTTGCTCTGGTTCCTGGTCCGGCAGCAGGAGGGGAGTGCTCTCGTCGTCAGGGCGGAGGCCGGGGCGGGGCGTGCTCGAGTCCTGCCGCCGGCGGTTGCGGTAAGGGCTGAGCGTGGGCTCACGCCGGCGGCTGCGGCTGCGGCTGTGGACGCGGGTGTTGCGGAGCATGCTGTGCTCGAAGGCCTCGGGCTCGAGGAAGGGGGCCGCCGACTGGAGGGAGCGAGACAGAAGAAGGTCGAGCTGGTTGGGGTCCATGGCCTCGCTGTCGGAGGCGGAGGCGGAGGTGGAGGCATCGTCGTCCTCAGACCGCCGGCGGGAACGGCGGTGGCCGTCGGAGGGGATCGGCTCGGCGCTGGAGTGGGCACCCCGGGGGTCGGGGGTTGCAGTTGGGGTTGCCATGACGAGCTTCCACCTTGGACACGGCAGATCGCAAGAACACACTTCGCTGGACAGACCGAGGTGAGGAGGTCTTGCTATATCGGTCGACCCCCGAATGACTCCTCGACCCCCTCGCCCCCGACGGGTCCTCCCGTGGAACCATGGCGCCTCCGGTGTTCGGTCCGCCGTTTCTGCCTGCCAGACTGGGCAATCCGGTGGTCATCGGATCCTTGCATCGGCCGCCGCCAGCCGCGACCAATCGCAAAGTCTCCGCTCTCCGGTGGATGCGGCGGCAAGCACGCGCAGGATGCATCACGACATTCTTGGTTCCCCTTGGCGCAGCGTGCTGCATGATCGCCCCCCATTTTCTCCGTGAGCACCCCGCGTTGATAGGTCGGATTGGTGAGCCTCTTTTTGAGTAGGCGGGCTAGACGCGGGGAATTTGAACATGAAAGGAGAGCTGACCCGCGTTTTCAAGGTCGGATCGGCCAGAATTAACGAGAGTAGGTAAGCTCACGTCTGCTCAGCGGGAAGTGGCTGTTCTTCCTGACCGATCGCCTTGTTTGATGCCGGTCGAATCCGATCACAGACGCAAAGTCTACCCTACGTATCAAAACCATCGGTCTGTTATTGATAACATGAGCCTATGTGCTCTGGCTCGCCAGGGCGGCCGGTACTAGGATGCCTGCTCCTGTGATCCCGCCGTCGTGGCAGGGAGTCAAGATGACCTTGACCGGTGCTCCCCTGCCAAACTCGAGGTCTAGTATATCGTCGATAAACTTTTGCGTATCGTTCAAGTAGTCCTGAAAATGCTGTATGCAACCACCGGTGTAGCCAACAGCAAGCTCCGTCGTGCCCGAGTCAAGTTGTATCTCATCGGCGCACCGGAGGAGCCCGACGGTCGAAGCGGCGATGATGCCAGCTGCCCGCACCTCGATAGCCTTCGCAATGCCGTACAGGGCATCGGCCAGGGCAGGCGTCCAACGGAATGAGGCGTCCTCCGCTGGGAATTCTCGCTCGAGCTGGGGCTGCATAGGTCCCTTGGGACTCTCTGGGTGAAGATGGCTGAGGAAGGTCGTGGAGAGACCAAATCTCTGATGAAGTTTGCTCGGCAAGGCCTTGACCGATAGCCCCAGACCGGCTTGATAATAATCGACAAAGATGAGGCGCGCGAGTTCGCCCAGATACCGCCCGGCTGTCATGTACTCGAGCGGTTGGAAGCCGGGGACCTCGACCGCCTCGTCCAATTCCGCGTCCCAACGCGTGATGAGGCCGAGTTTCCGCAGCGGCGGCGCCGATCCCCTGATGCTCCACTCGGTATTGACGGCGATCTTGACATCTGCAACCTCTTGCCCAGGGAGGACGCTGATGGAGGCCGGGCGTTTGCTCTCGTGGAGAGTGTTGAGGTGCAGGGGCAGCGTCGCGTTGCAGCCGGTGCCAACAATCAAGCCCATCGCGGCCTTCTGGTGAGTCTGCGCGGGAAACTGGTAGACAAAGGACACAAGTGTCGCCACTGCATCGTTCGCGATGGCTGCGATCCGGATGGGCGGCATGCTTGGCGTCCGGTGCTTCTCGTAGCCAGCCGCGAGATGGCCTGCGAGGTCAAGATCGGACGTAACGGCAAAGCCCTTGCCCATGGGCATCAAGACAGCCTCGGCAAGGGACTTTTGCTGCATCGGAAAGCTGAAGGTGACTCCCATGGGAAGCTCATCCCCGGGGGCGAGCCCAAACGCTTCGCTTCCCCTGCGCACCACCTGGGCGACGCGGTCGCCTATCCACGAAAACAGGCTCTCCGAGTTTTGGCTCTTGAGATGCTCTTGGATAGGCCACGACTGCTCAAGAAGACGGTTCAGGTGGTGAGAGGGTCCTCCTACACCGTTGGCTTCACGGCGTGTGTCATTCTGGTCCAGTTCAACAAAGCCAACACGCAGGTTTGACCCGCCGCTAGGGGGGTCAGCAGGGAGCCCTCAAGTACGACATGGTTTCTTACATGTCTATGGCGAGGTACCTAAATTATGTCAGCTTTTTTTTACTACTGCTGAGATTAGGAGCATAGGAGCTCACCGGCCACGGTCCCGCCTTGCAGGCCGCAGGATAGACTCGGAGATGGGGGTTGGCAAGAACTGGTCGAGTGATTCGGCTGAGAGTTTGCGAAAGGTTGATGCTAGCTCGTTGGAGAGCTCCAGCACAGTTTGGCTGTCGATGGCCAACGGGCGAAGGAACTCGTCGAGGGAGGGGCTCATGGTGTCGTTGAACTCGAGGCTGTGGTTCTCGGTCTCGGAGAGCTTCGCAAGTCACACGCCCACCACTGCATACCCACGCAATCGCAGAAAATGGGCCAGAAAAGCCTGGTTAAAAATATGCAGAGCAAGGCAGAGCCAAAGATGTTATGGAAAGCAAGTCGATGGCACACTTTGTTCTTTGCGTTGTGGAGGAGAAAGTTGAGGCGCCGCCACAAGCTGACTCTTGCCTAACCAAGACGCTACAGAAAATGCAGTGGGAAGAGGAACGAGAAGGGAAGGAAAGGAGGTGCACCACGGCCACAGCAAGGAAACTGAAAAATGAAGGTTACTCAACCCCATCAAACCCAGAGACAATTTTTAGAAGAAACATCATATTCGGCGCAATGCTGCATCTTTACGGCGAGATTCGCGTTAATTGCAGCTGTATACGTCAGGCATGGGCACCAATACCACTTTACTTTGTATGAGCTAGCGCCCCGCGCCGTTCCCTGCCGTTGCAACCCCAGAGCTTCCAGCCTCCTCTCTGCTGTCGCAAACACCAAGTCTGTCCAACACACATCTTTGCCACGACAACTACATTACCAGTATCGGCTAACCTTGCAACCACGGCTTTTCGCACCCTAAAACACAGCACCAAAGAACCCTGTGATGGACGAGAAACAAGCACCAATGCCGCCACCGATCCGCCGCGGCTTCAGCCCGCTCCGGTTCCTCATGGCCACTGTGTACCTCGGCCTCGCCGGCCTCACATACTGGCACTTCCAGATGCGCGCCGCGGTGTTCCAACCGAGCCTGGTGGATCCTCTCGGCCGTGAGCAAGCCGCAGCGACGAGCGAGCTTGTCCCGCTCGAGGCGCACATCATGAGCAAATGCCCAGACGCAAAGGACTGCCTGCGCGACCTGGTCCTGCCCGCGATGCAAAAGGTCCACGACAAGGTCAACTTTACGTTGTCGTTTATCGGACGGTATGTCATCCCGATGCCTCTCTATGGCGCTGCTGACCCCGCCTAGGCCAACGGATCAAGACGACGGAGTGGCCTGCAAGCACGGCCCCGAAGAGTGTACGTCCTTCCAGACCTCTCCCCTGCGCCAGCCACCTCTAACGCAACCCCAGGCCTCGGCAACATCATCGAGCTCTGCGCGCAGAAGCTCTACCCCGATCCCAAAACATACCTCGGCTTCACCATGTGCCTGACGCGCGACTACAAACACATCCCGCAGCGCGGCCTGATCGAAGACTGCGCCCTCGAGCACGCCATCAATTTCAATAGCCTCAACGAGTGCGCGACCAGGGACGACGGCGCTTTCGGCGTCGGCATGCTGCGGGAGAGCGTCCAGCGGACGGCCAAGGTACAACCCCCCCGCTTCCCCCCATGTATTTCTATGCTAACCCCTCTTCTCAGGCCGGTGTGACCAAGAGCTGCACGGTCCGCCTCAACAACGAAATCTATTGCATCCGCGACGACGGCGAGTGGACAGACTGCCCGTCGGGCGCGGCCGTCGACGACCTCGTCAAGGCGATTGAGCAGCTGCACTCCGCTTAAGCGGCTCAAACACGTCGACCCACAGGTCGCTCGCCTCGCCCAGCGTATAACACAGCGTCGTCCCCTCCATCCCGGCCTCATCATCCCCCGCCATCGTCTCGAGCTGCGAGATGATGCCCTCCAGCCCGACCGCCTTGCCCGTCGCCTGCGTCGCGCCCGCCTCGAGCGCCACGTGCACGATGTGAATGTGGAAATGGTAATACGTCGGCTGGTAGTGCACGTAGAGCTTCAGCTGGTCGCGCTCGATGCTCGGGTACACGCGCGTCGTCGCATCGAGGAACTTGTCGCGCATGTGCCGCAGCCAGGGCACGTGCTTCCTGCGCAGGTCGCGCAGGCTCCAGATGTCGCGCCGCTCGACCAGCCCCAGCAGGTGCAGCGCGTCGAGCGTCGTGCGGTCCCAGTTGAGGTCGGGCAGCAGCAGGAACCCTTCCTCCGGGTCCTGGCCGTAGGGCGTGCGGTAGATGACGTCGGACGCCTCCTTGACCCCCTCGATGATGTTGAAGACCCAGTTGAGGCGGCCCGCGGCGCGCTGCGCGGCCATGTAGGGCCGCACGTGGGAGGCGTAGAGGGCCGGGGTCTCGGTCACGAAGCGGACGCCTTGCTTGCTGTATTTTTGGATGTGCTTTGGGGTGCAGGGGTAGATGAGGTTGATCTTGAGGTCGGCGAACAATTCCTGGGAGGAGTCGTCGGTGGAGGGACTGCCGCCGCCGCCGCCGCTGCTGGCGAGGTACCAGTGGTAGATGTCGTTGGCGCCCAGGTTCTTGATGGTCTGCAGGCTGGCGGGCACCGAGGCGAGGTAGTCGGTGGAGCTGGGGAAGGGGGCGCGCTCGAGGATGAGGAGCGCGGGCTGGCCGTCGATGGTGCCGCTGAGGGAGGAGCGGCGGCCGGCTTGGTCTGGGCGGCGTTAGGAGGTTATGGTTTTGGATTCTCGCGTTTTTTTGGATGTAACTGTACGTGCCTTGGTTGAGCAGCCGCTCGAATTTGAATCGCGGCACGAGGGCCTCTGCGGCGGCCTTGCCTTCTGCCATGGTGTGTGGTTCGATGCCGTGTTTGGATGTTTTCACCTTTGGATGTCGCCTGAGAGTTTCTGGATGTGATGCCCCGCAGACCCCGCGAGTGTCGGGCGGGGCTGTCAAGCATGGCAGGGCTGACCTGGCGGCTGACAGGGGTTTTCAACTTTATTGTGGAAGCCCGAACGGAAGCGTCCACCTTGAGCTTCAAGTGTGCTTGTCTAGACCTGCCATGGTGATGTCCTCTCCCCGACTGATATGCTGACTTTCAAGGGCACCGACAGTGTGTCTCAATTGCAACTAGACTAGATGATGATGGCCATATTACAGTCTCACTCTTTCACAAACTGTCATTGAGCAGCTGGACGAGAAGGAGAAAACCATCATGTTGTAACTAACAGCGGCGGAATTGACGGGGCGGGCCCAGATCCGGAGACGGGAGCGAGGAGGGAGTACCGAACGAAGGTGATGCCTCAGAAGCCGTGATGGTATTTCCGCGTGGCTATCAACTATCAATCAGCAGCATCTGACAGCATCATCTCTACCGCGTCAAGCGGTGAGTCTCCCAATGCAACACCACTCCTCCCTCCACAGTCGCCCAACCGCATCCGTCCGTCCGTCCGACCGACCATCACCCTTCAAACCTCCAAACAATCCCTCGGCACTCCCATGCTCTCTCACCCGTGCCCACACACCGGAATCATGCCGACGCATCCTCTCACATCGAACCGTTGGGACCCGGCCAGAGGCCACACGGAGGTTCCTGACGTAAGGACCGTTGTACTCCGTATGTAACTTGTGTGTATTCGGCCCGGCTCGGCGATATGTCCAACCAGGGGACTGCCAGAAACGGATGCACTGGCCGAACCTGGGTTTCTTGTTGAATCCCTCGGCAGCTAGGTATCCATCCTTTGCCGACACCCGCCCCTGTGCGGCGCAACAAGAGCCATTGAACGAGGGTTGTTTTTGTGATGTTCTAGAAAGTCATGTTGGTTCGGGGCGTGATGATACTCGGTGTGGTTGCGGGGAGAGGCTCAAAGTTGGGCCGGCTGCAGCTGGGTCTTGGAGTTGCTTCTTTCTGAGTTGTTGATGTTCCTGTCCGAGTTGCCCTCACTTCAGTCGATTATGCTGTCGGCCATCATGTTCAACTTCAACGACCAGTATATTAAATCTCGGATATGTAGTCTCTCCACGATAAGTCCTCGCTAAATGTGTCCTGCCTGGCTGGCTAACTCAAGACAAACATGCGAAGCGACCCCCCGCCGGCTTTTGATCCCCTCTCCCAGTGCCGTAAAAGGAATGAGTCCTCCCTGTAGAAATCGCCAAAAACCCAGTTCCCAACCTGCCCCTTACCAATATAGATGCGCTCGCTCGCTCGCTGCAAGAGAAAGAAAAAACTCCGATGCTGCTATATGCCCGGTCCGCGCGGACCTGGTCCGGTCTTGTAACCGAGATGGTATCTTTTTGCTCTCCCCAGTGACTCCTCTTGTGGACGCGGCACCGGAAACGCCCCCCCCTCCCCTGAACGAAAAGCTGGCAACAACCCCGTAAAATCCCCTCGTGTGATGCAGCACAAACCCCTGATGGGATATCCACCGCGCGCGCCCCTCCGCGGGAGCCCGCATACCCGTCCCAAAATTCTCCGTTCCCGGCCCGGTCCGGTCCGTCCAACGTCACCTCACCTCACCTCACCTCATCATCCTGGTGCTCTTGTACACCAGCTTGGGCACCTCGGCGTCGTCCTCGTACCCCTCGTCCACCTCCAACGGCTGCCCGGGTATGAACTCGGCGGCCTTGGGCGGCCCGTCGCGGCGCATGCTCTGCGGGCGGTAGCTCCGGCCCTTCATGCCGTCGTCCTCGCCCAGCTTGAGCAGCGCCTGCGGGTCCTCGCGCTCGACGCGCGCCATCTCCTTGTCGGCCAGCTCCTTGGTCTCGGCCAGCCGGCGCTTGATGTTGGCCACCTCCTCGCCGCAGTCGCCGTCGCGCAGGAACTGGTGCGCCGCGTGCTCGCACATGCTCTGCACGTACTCGAGGCCCCGGTCGAGCTCGTCGTAGACGTCGGGCGGGGCGGGGGGCCCGCTGCCGGGCATGCCGCGGGCGCCGGCGCGGGCGTAGGCGGAGCGCGTGGTGCGGGCCATGAGGGCGCCCGTGCCGGTGCGGCGCGTGCTGACGTAGTGGAGGGCGGGTTCTTCGTCGTCGTTTTGGGCGGAGGCGGGCGCTGCGGCGATGGGGCCGTCGCCTGAGAGGGAGGAGGGGGCGGAGTCGTCGGCGGGCGCTTCGAGCTCGGCGAGGCGCTTGATCTTTGTGATCTTGGCCGCCATCTTGGCCTTGCGCATCATGTTGCGGCCGGCGCTGACGAACTTGACCAGCTCCTCGAAAAACAACTGCACGTAGCTGTCGTAGTAGACGATGATCATGCTGCGGGTTCGGTACTTGGGCGCCGCGCCGTCGGCGCTGACGACCGAGTCGGTCCGTTGGCGCTTGCGGAGCGTCGCGCGCGCGCGGGCCTGGCCGGCGGCGCGCATCTGGCTCGCTTGTCGTTGCAGGGCAGACGGCGAGTTCGACTCGGACGGGCTCGACGGGGCGGGCTGCTCGATGTTGGCCTTGGCTGCGGCAGCACCGGCGGCGGCGGCGGCTTGCGTCTCGGCGGCATTGTCGGTGTCGGACTGTGGTGTCGGGTCGTGGGGGTGTGCCGCGGGCTCGTCGCGGGGCTTGAGGGACTCGGTCGACCCTTTGTTGCGGACTGACTTGGCGGCGGACGAGTCGGGCGACCCGGCTTTGCGCTCCTCGGTCAGCTTGGCCAGCTCAATCTGGCGCTGCTCGATCTGGCCATTGAGCTCGTCGAGCTTCCTGAGCCAGTCCGGCACGTTGGTGACCAGGTTCTTGAGCGCCTCCATGGCGAGGTCCTCCTCCTCCCCGTCGGAAGGGGAGACCCTGCGGGTGTATGCCGTCCTGGACTGCGGGTGCGTGCTTCGCTAGGCGGGCATGCACCTAACGCGAGCACGCTGGTCGGCGGGGTGTGGTCGGGCCCTGGTATGCGGGAGAGGGTAGATCGCCGCGGGTTTCAGAGGAGGGCGTTAAGAGGGCGTTGTTTGATGCGCGTGGCGATGGGGGATTGGGCGTCGACTTCGGGCTTCAAAACACGGAACGAGTCGACAGCAAATAGGCCAGCCAATCAATCCAGTCGTAAATGCAACGCACCCGTTGAGGAGCGAAGTTCGAGTCGGTACGATTCCGGGCTGGACGAGGTTTTCTGCGCTCTGTTGACGCGGTGCGGAGGTGCGATACGGACGGTGGTGTGAGGTTGCTGGTGAGGTCGGGAGACTTTCTTTCTGCTCGCCGGCAACTCCCTGTGGGCACTCCCCAAGTGGCTTTCGGCGTCCGCTGCTTGTCGTGTGGGATTGGAGCGGCCCAGGGTAAGCTAGCGCCGACTAGCGGGTTTGATCCGCAGCTAAGACCGGGGGAAGATGCCGCGTGTTTTTCGAGCGGGCAGGGGGTGCCTGTCTTTTTCTTTCTCAAGGTCCTTTTGACTTTTGGGTGCGCAACAAAACACTCGAGAACCGTGGGCGCCTGCAAAGACGATGGACCACATTCAACCGCAACCAGACGGGCAAGTCGCCGGTTTTGGCGATTTGAGAGGAGGAGGAGGGCCGCGCAGCAAACAACCGGCAGCTCCGCATATACATAGTGCTAATGTCGCAGACAGCCCAAAAAAGCCGCGCTTCCGCTGGCAATGGCATCTCGCAGCCTCCGCTCCAGGCTTGGTGCTGCACCTCTGCTGCATGCCGATCACGACGGTATAAGAATCCGCATTTACGAGCCCCCTGTCCCGCCGCTTTCCCGTCAACTGCTGCGGGGGTTCCAACTGCCAGCGATTCAATTCTCTTGCAGTGTTCCGCGCAAGTCTCGAACCTCGAGGGAACACCGTTCTGTTCGTCCCCGGACTCCCCGACCGTCCACGGGGACTGTCCGTTGGCTGCTGGATTGTACAAATACAGATACAGACTAATTTTAACCTCCTGCAAAGAAATCCCAGAATGTGCGACAGCAGGGCCAGCTCGGCCAAAGGCGGTCTGCACGATAAACACCAAGGCGGGGAGGGGGCCAACCTCATGTCGGCTGCAGGCGGCCGGAGGAAGAGGGGTGGTGGTCGTCTGCAAGCTGCGATTGCGGGAATTGGGCGCCTCGATCCGGCGTGTCATCCGCCCGCGGTCGAGGCCGTCGCGGCCGTCGCGGCCGTCTGTCTCAGTCCGGGCCGTGTGTGGTCTTGACTTGACAAGAGGACTTCTTCACCGCACCACGCAGGATGGCCTCGGACATGGCCGTTGATGATGACAAAGACGCCAGTTGCCGCTATCCAGCTGACGTCTACACACTCAAAACTGCCGGCTGATGGCACGTTACAGAATGCGCATGTAAATGAGGACGTGACCACTTTGGAGGAGAATGTCACAGCCGGCGGCGTGAATGGCCTCGCAGCAACTGTTCGTGTGTGTGTGATCAAGGATTAAGAAGATGGGCGCCTGGGGATGGACTTACTTGGTCGTGGCCGTTCCGAGGAGGCTCGGTCCGCATGCGGCCACGACGCGATCCGGATCTCCGCGCGGCGCTGCGGCATGGCACGCCCCTCGTCGTCTTCCAACGCCTCCCTTAGTTACGCCCTCCGTGACACTGATCGCTGCAACGCCCGGGTCGCATAGCCGCGGTGTAACCAGGAGCCAGATTGGCCCCGAACGCTGCTCGAACGGCGATTTGACAGAATACGATTGCAACGTCGTCTCGTCTTGCAACAGCGGCCGTTGGCAGAACATTGCATGCCCTGCCCCTGCAACAGCGCTCGACGATGTCCTTATTTGCCAAGCCGGGTCACAGGAGAGCCCCAACATGCGAGGTTGCAACCAGGTCAAAGCTGTCTCAAAACCTGCCGGCAGTGAGGGCGGACAGTCTTGTTGCAGACCTCGGGCTCCATCGAAGGCCACTTGGCTCCGGCTCCGTCCGCCGCTATCGACGGGTTATGTGCCCGAGCAACCGAAAGAGCGAAAGAGGGAGGCCAATTCCCGCTGGAGAAGCTCTCGGCAACCAGCATCGCCAAGCTCCACGGCAGCCGTACCACGCTTGGCGAGCTGCCCTTGCCGCGAGGTGCAGGATCTCGCCCCGACGTCGCCTGATGTTCGGCCGTTTGCATCTGAAAACGGTAGCCACATCGTCGTTCGCTCGGAGGCGGGCTGCAAAGACCTCACTCACATGTTGGGGGCGCAACCGCACGTGCGATGCTGGCGGTTTGAAAGGTGTGGTTACGCTCGGCCAGGGCCGTCACCACACCCTCTTGACCCTCCAGAAGCAGCATTTCCCGCTGCCGGATTGGTGAGAGGCAGCTCTCGTCTCGCGCGGCGTGTTCTTGGCTGAGATGTTGGGCATGAGAAAGCCACTTCTTCATTTTGTCTGCAGGGGCGCCCTTGCATTGAAACAGCCTCATCGACGGCTCACCCCGCTCACTGCTGAGGTCAGGTCGATGATCAACTCCAGCTGCCAGTCGGCGGGAATAATGTCTGTTGGCTCCTTGGCCCGATCTTGCTGGCATTGGCCTCCATCTTGCTACCAACCATCAAGACACGCACCAGCCAACCACGTCTAAATTCGCCCGATCTGGCAAGCGTCGCACGGGAAGGATGGACGAACAGAGTGGCAGAGTGGCAGGAAACATGGAAGCTGCAGTTCGAAAATCCCCATCCGTCCTCGATCCATCCACCGCATCAGCATGACACCGCAAAATGGAAAACACACCAACCTCGGGACAGAGTCAGCAAAGTGATGAAACCGAGCAACGGACGGCCAAAGCCAAGTCACACAGCACCCGTCACGCTCCTCCGCGACGGCGCTGCACGGCGCTGCACTGCACCGCACCCGCACCCGCACCGGGCCTGCAACCCCCAATTATAGCACACCCGACGCAACCCCAGATTTCATCCATAGTGAAACCCGTCTCTTGCACGCCGCCGCCCGCCGGCAATCGTTGACGAGATTGGGAACTTCACAGATTGCCGCGGACGATGCTCCGTCGGTGCAGCAGGTGAGATCTGCCCGCTTCTTGGCAGCAGCAGCATCAGAAGCAGCATCAGAAGCAGCAATGCCCAACAGCGGGCCAACCGCCGACAACCTGCATGGACCGAGTCCCCTCGGAGGAAATGACGAACTTCTCTGTGATGGCCGATCAGAAACCCGCATATGGCCCGTGCCCCCTCATCTCTCATCTGAAATGCCGCACACACCCTCTCTTTAACTTCTGGAGGGTTCAGTCCTGGCGAGGCGGCCCAGGGAAAGCACGTCTTCTGCCCTGCTCCCGCAACGGGAAGGAGTCAAGACGCGGGAGAGACCCCTGGCCTGAACACGAAGTTCACCCGCCTCATGCCCCACGCGCTCCACGTGCGACGCCTGTCACCAGAGAAAGGATTCTAACACTCCAGGCAGACGAGATTTGATGGGCCCCCCCACCCATCCACCCGCACGCACTCTCTTCTTCGCTGCTGTTGTACAACCTCAATGCCATATTAGTCGGCGACCTTGCCCAATGTTGGACACCGGGCCCCTCGCTCGTTTGACCGGCGACGCGCTCGACCGTTGCGTCCACAGTCAGCACGTCATGGGGCATGGCATGGCATGGCATGGCATGTTCGTCCGCGGTCCGCTTTGTCAAGTCTGATTCAGAGAGAATTGTACGACGACAGCGCGCAGGGTGTTTGCAAACGTCCGACGACTGACCAGCTGACCTGATGTAGTGTTTGGTGATCGGGGCCTCGGCTTGTTGCTGTTGGATCTTGGAAGAGGAGCAGAAAAAACCACACCAACCAGAAAAAGTTCTCTGCATTGCTATCTGCACGCCCGTTCAAAAAGGTCAAACTCAGGTCTTGGCATCCCCGCGGCAACAGGGTCACGATCCCGGGTGGACGCCTCGTCAGTCAGCCACCCAGACACGGGGGCGGCTGCCATGTGCCCGTCTCAATGTGTCCCTTGTTTTGCATCATCCCGCGAAGGAGGACAAATCTGCGATGGTTAACAACAGATCATTTCTCATGAGAGAGGACAGCTCTATACAGGCCACACGAAAATGGAGAAAGCGGCTGGTCAATCTCAATCTCGACGGCTGGGCAGACGAGACTCCACCATCCTCCCGATTGGCCCGGAGCTGCTTCCGCCGCTTTCCTCGTTCTGCGGGCAGGCGGTTTCCCCGCAACAAATGGCGGTCAGGCTGGTGACATGAGATGAGTTACGCCAGCCCGAGAGCGCCCACAACGGTCTTGACCTTTGCCTTTTCCGCTCTCCCCCAGTCGACGCCCTTGAGCGCCTGGGCCGCGGGATCGTCGTGCAAAAGACCCCATAGCTCGTCCACGACCATGCTCTTGACGCGCGGCCAGGGGTGGAACATGAGGGCGCCGAGCCGGGCGCGGGCCTCCCGGATGCCGTCGTGAGTCTTGCGGGGATCACTGCCGCTCCCGGCAGGCGGGGCAGGGCTAGCGTGCCGGCCAAGCTCCGCGATGGCTCCGTACACTTTGATGCACGCCTCGATCTTGCGGACGTTGCCCGTCTTGTAGCACGCCTTCTGCGCCTGCAGACACAGATTCTTGTAGTCCACGGCGCCGCACCGGGCAAAGATGCCGACGTGGAAGAGGAAGGCCACCACCTCGAGCGTCGGGACGAGTACCCGGTCCGTTCCCTGCCACGCCTTCAGGTTGCGCGCGAGCGCGGTGCACACGGCATCCGTGTTGGCGGGAGACCGTTCGCAAAACTCACAGAGCGCGGCGCGCGCGATCCAGCGTTCCTCGTGTGGCAGAGGAGACGTAGCCGGCCATCAGGGCATCCATCCACGCCCCGGGTCGCCCTTGACCTCGGACACGGCCGTGTGCAGCCAGTCCTGGTGGAGCAGGTCCAACAGGAACGTGAAGTACGACTTGGACGAGAAGGTCGACGCAACGCGGCCGCTGGTCTTGTCAGTGAAGTGATACAAACCCACTCACCTCTCCCGTAAGACGACAGCGAGCGCCGCCTGCGCTTCGGCCCTGACCCTGTCCAGCTTCTCGGCCGCCAGCCGCAGGATGCGCAGAAACAGCCCCGAAACAAGCGGCAGCTCGCCCTCGGCGTCCCCGCCCAGCCTTTTCCACAGCGACTTGGTCGCCCGGATCGCCTCGAACCGGACGATCGAGCCCACATCGCCGCGGGCATTCGTAGTGTAGTCGTCCAGACCCTCGGTCACGAGCTCGAGAAACACGCCCGTGTTCTGCTGGAGCAGCTCGCTGCCCGTCAGGCTCTGGAGGATGCACGCCCGCGTGTCCGGCGCCGCGTCCGTCCGCCACCGCTCCGTGATGGCGTCGCAGATCAGCGTCCTGTCCTCCTCGAGCGCCAGCGTCGACGCGAGCGGGTACACGGCGGCCAGCGCCGAGAAGTGGCCGCTCGTGGTGCGCGTCTTGGAGGACTGGCGCGCCCGCGCCGCGTCGGCCCATCCGCGGATGGCCTCGTCGCGTTCCGCGCTGCCGCTAAAGATCATGAGCACGACGGCGGCCTCGGACGCGGCGGCGATGATCTCGAGGTCGGGCCAGACGAGCCACTTTTGCAGGTTGGACCGGACGAGAGAGACAAAAGTGCTGAGCTGTTCGGTTCTGGCGTGGACTGATTCCACCAGCTGCGCCAGCTCCGCGCCGCTCTTGGACATCAGTGCGTGCCCGGGCAGGAGGGTGCTGCTGGCCGATGTAGATGCCTGGAGGATGGGGAACGAGGAGATGATCAGCCGGCTGGCCGCCTCGGCGATGAGTTCCGGTTTGCGGTAGGTCTTGGTGTCGCAATCCTTGAGTATCTCGAGTAGAGCACCTATCGAAAGCCGAGCAAGCTCGGCGACCGTGTCCCTCTGCGTGACGGCAGCAGGCAGAGCATCGAGAACAGCCGCAAGGCTGAAAAAGAGTCCGTGTCTCTCCTCGACCTGCCGGGCCTCCAGTAGCTTGATGCGGTCCAGAACGAGGGACACAGATTGCGTTAACCTGTGCACTGGAATCGACCCCGTAGATGCTAGTTCCGCCGTGATCATGCCGTACGAGTTGCCCGCAGCCCGCCTCGCCGCCGCATCGGCATCACCGACACCTCTCCAGCCCAGCAGCGCCTCCAAGATCGCCTCGCCATACTGGCCCGAGAGCTTGGTCACGCCCAGGGCGACGTCCTGGAGCGCTCTGGACCGCAGAGCGACGGCGTGGTAGTCGACCGTCTGCACGACCCAGATTCCCTTTTCGACGGTGTCGGGGTGGCGGCCTATGAGCTCCTGTAGCGCAGCCGAAGACCCGCGCCTGATGTTGCCGGACGTGTCCAGACAGGCGGCCACGACGAGCTCGGTGGCGATGATTTGTAGAATCGAACACCCGGAGCGGGTCTCTGTAACGAGCGACGCGGCGGGCACCGCCAGCAGCTCTGCCGTCGTGTACCGCCGGGCCAGCGCCCAGATGCCAAAGCACGCGGCGTCCCTGACGTTGGCTCCCGTAGAGCTCCCCGACGTGTTGCGCCGTTCATAAGAGAGCCCCATCAGCAATGCGTGTACAATGTCGGCGAGATTCTCCGCCGGGGGCGATCTGCGATACAGCAGATGGGACAGGGTCAACATCAGGCCGTGCCACTCGAGAGGGTCGACCATGCTCAGGTCCTTCTTGAGCGGCGCTGCCGAGTCCCTGGGATTCTTGACACGCAGCACGTTCCGGTTCAGAGACTCGAGCACGGCCTCGACGACCTGCGATGCCATGTCTGCGTCCAGCTTGAGCGTGATGATGCTGAGGGCCTTGCTGGCTGCGAACCGGACCGGCGTGTCGTTGTCCGCCAGACACTCGAGCAGAAACCCGATGGTCGTCTCGACAACCTCGACGCCCGCCATCTCCTCGGGCTTTCTCAGGACCAAGACGGCCACGGCCCGGATGACCTTGATCATGGTCTTGCGGGCCAACGCAGACGACATCAACCCGGTCGTGTCCCCGTCCGTCGCAATCCCATGCACCGTCTGAAAGATGGTCGTCAGATACCGGTCCATATCCGACGTATCCGCCGACGACGTCAAGATCCCGGCCAGAAACGACAGCACCCCAATGTAATGATACGGCGTCCTCTCGGCTCCCCCCGCCGGCGCGAGCGCCGCCAGCGCCCACCCCACCAGCGCATCCAGCACCCCGAGCGCCTGCATATCCCTCCGCATCGCGATCCTCACCAGCAGCGCCCGCGACGCATCCCTCTCCTTCCCCGGTGACGCCAGGTACTTGACCGCCACCGGCAAGACCCTCGTCGCAATACTGGGCAACCCCGCAGGCCACACCAGCCCCTCCACACGCACCACCACCCCCTTTTCCCCGTCGCCGTCGTCGTCGTCGCCATCCTCTCCCTCCTCTCCCACCTCCGCCGACGACATGGTCGCGAGATCAAACGGCGCCAGCATCAGATGCGACAGCCACAGCAGCGCGACGTAGCGCTCCTCCCAGGTCCACAGATTACCGCCGCCATCTCGTCCATCCTGCGCCGCCGCCGCGGCCGCGGCCGCGCGCTCGGCCTCCTCCAGCGCCGAGAGCAGCACCTCGAGGTGGCGCGCCTCGTTACTCAGGAAGCGCACGACCACCTTCTCGCCGCGGATCTTGCAAAAGGTGTAGAGCAGCTTGCAGATGGCGCGGGGCAGCGGGGTGAGCAGCTCGGACGAGCGGGCGGACAGCGCGTCTCCGGGGCTGCCGGTGGGGGGGCCGGTGTTCTGGTGGTGGTGACGATGGTGATGGTGGTGGTGGCGGGTGGTGAGCTGGTACTCGAGGTAGGCGTCGCTGAGGGCGGGGAGCCAGGCGGGCAGGTGCGGGTCCAGGAGCTGGGGGAGTTCCTGGAAGGGGTCGAGGAGCTGGTTGGGGGGTGTTAGTACTTTTTTTCTTTTGTGACAATGTCTTGTGTGTGCAAGGGTTGAAGGGACTTGCGGTTGAGATCAGTCGCTCGAGCTCACGAGTGCGCACACGCGATCTGACGGATGACCCGCTCGCGCCATCTTGTTTGGGCTTTCTAAGAAAGGATTGAAGAGACTTGTCAAGGTCATTGATGAGATCGCCAGAGATCTTTTGCAGCTTGATGTCGAGGTCCTCCTCGGGGGCGTCCATGGTGATGAGTTGTGAGGTTGAAGTTTCCTTGTGGGGCTCATATTTTGCAGGCCCGTTGAGTGTTGATTGAGGAGTCGATCAGGCACCAGCGCAGTGCATGCCACATCAGGACAACAAACTCTCTCTCCTTGCGTTTCATCAAAATATTCAATGGCAAATCAGGAAAAGCATGCATAATCCAACTCATCGCTGTCGAACAATACTCTACGGGTATCTAGGGAAGCATGTATAATCCGCTAATCTCATCGCTCGTCTAAAGCCTCCCCGCCCCTGAGGTTCCTGAGTTGCGAGCCTCACAGAGCGGCCAACGCGGCGACAATCACATCTATCGCCGAGCTGTGCGTCGACGCATTTGGCCCGTCGCCCAGATCCGGCGGCCCCGTCCACTTGATGCCCAGCTGGTTCTTGTCGTTGCGGTCGCGCGCCCAGATCGAGTCGGCGTTCTTGTGGATGGCTGTCCGGAACCCCTCGTTCGGCGCCGCCTGGTGCAGGTAATGCAGATTGCGCACGAAGATGCCCTTGAACTGGCTGCCGTCGTTGCCGCAGTTCGGCTCGCACTTGTCGACTTCGCGGATGATGCCGTCGCTGTCGCTGAGCAGCGCCAGGGCGGCTTTGGCGATGGCGGTAGCCTCGTTCAGGTACGACGTGTCCCACGTGGCCTTGCTGAGCTCGACGAGCCCGCCCAGGACGACACCCTGGTTGTACGACCATGTTTGCAAGCCGTTGTTGACGCAGCTGCCGTCCGCGTTGATCTTGAGGCCGTCGTTGATGAGGTTGTTCTTGTTGATCATGCCGCTCTTCTTGAACCACGCCCACTCGTCCTTGGCGATTTGGATGTATTGCTGCCTCCTTGCCGTCACACGGTTGGCGAGGCTGGCGGCCACGCTGAGGTACAGCTCGTTGGCAATGGCGTTCTTGTACCCGCGCTCCTTGCTCCACCAGATACCACCGCCGCATGTGCTGTCGGCGCCGGCTTGCATGTCCCTGAAGATGCGCTCCGCCATGTCGAGGTAGGGCTGGTGACGCGTGTAGTCCCACGACCTGATCAGCGCGAGCGCCCACCAGCCCTCGTCGTCGTAGTAGTCATTGATGAACTCGGAGAACCCGCGCTTTTCCGTCGCCGCGAACTGGTACGTCGACGTCGTCAAGCCCGTAGCAGAGACCGTCTTTTGCGCAGTGACCACTACGCGCTGGGCATTGCTGAACGTGTTGGCTATGATGCCGTTAACGTTCACAGCCTGGGCATCTGGCAGAGCGAGCAACGCCCAGTCCACGAGGACGGTGAGGCAGTTTGCGCTGTTCCACCAGCCCGTCGTGCTCCACAGCCCAGAGGGCGCGTCATACCATGTCTGGAGCGCCCTGGCTGCCGCGAGCGAGTTCGCGGCGTAGGAGGTGTCGGCTGCGCGCCCTTCCAGTGTAGATGCCGAGTGCAAGGCTCGAGCGGCCAAAGCGCCATATCGTAAGGATACCATGGCCAAGTCTCTGCGGGGTCTAGGGGAGGAAGGGGGTTTGGGGAGTTGAGGGCAGGGTATAAATACGTGTCTTCCAGGACCCGTCCGCCATGACCATGTTAGAGGTCTGCGGGAGAGGAGATGAATGGGCCCCAGAAGGACGGCGTGTTCATGCCAACGATGCATGTTGTCCAACTCCAGTTATGGGATCCGGATGTTGCGCCGGGTCCCGAAAGGGAAGCTCCCTTCCTGCCTTTACCTATAGAAGGCTCTGATATTCCGCCAGGTAGGCGCATCCCTGCACCAGGCAGCGACGTCCGCGAGTGCGCGAACCGGGACGGCGTCGACTAGCCAGTCGAAAAGACGCTCCGAGAGCACCGCTTGAAGTAGGATCGGGTGGCAAGGCAATTCACGCGGATCGGCCACGGGGGCGGCCGCGGCGGTGCTCCGGTGGCCCGGTAACGGACCGTTGTGGGTAATGGGCCGCTCCGATCCGGACAACCATTGGAGGCCGGCGACGCTCAGCCAAAATGCCATGGCAAGCCTGCATATGTCAGTACCACGAATGACGCAGGACCGGCTCACAATCACTGAATACGACCCAAGCGCCGGCATGCCCTGACTCCCGCGCCCTTGTGCGACAGCAACCCCGGAGAGGATTGCTATTGCCGACACCCGGGGCCTGAAATGCAGCCGCGCTGCTGCTGCATGAAACAGCCGCCACGTGAACCCAACTCGCTGCCCGCGCTGCTTCGCCAGCCGTGCCGTGTCGCAGATCGGCGTTGAACCACGTGCTGAGCGTGCTGAGCGTGTTGAGCGGCCGCCCGGGACATTGTCTAAGACCTCTCCGAGACGGAGGCATGGCTGTCATCGCCACGTCGGGGAGCGCTGTCTCGTGGCCATGCGTGCGACGAAATAGGTGGCCAGTTGGGCAACCGTAGCGTAGGACCTCGGCACTGTCTACCACTCAGGTCGCGGCCGGTCTTCATCGGATCGGGCTCTGCAGGCCATCAAAGCCAATGCAGGGCATGTGCAAACTTGGCTCTTCTGGCCTGTGAGACGGCCGATCGCCGATTGCATTTCCACAGCTGGCACTGATTGATGCTAAAAGGGGTGTCAGCAAGATGATCTCAGACGCGGCGGTTGTGACCCAACTTCGGGACTCCAAGTCGAGTGGTCTCGAAGCTGTGTTTAGGGACGGGAGGGATTGGCGAGGCCTTGCCTGCCGCCTGGCTGCTTTGTGGAGTCGAATTGGCAGGTGCAGGGACCTGCAGTTTGTGCAGTTTGGCGGGGCCTCCACGGGCCCTGAGAGCGGGTCTGGGTAAGGGTTCTGAGCGATAATCCACCCCCAAACTTTGCCCTTGGGACCGCCACTCCAGAAGGTCAGCTTCAAGGTTGCGTCCATGTCTCCAACAGCGCAAACCAACACCAATGGACCTCCATTCGGGTTCCCTCTCGGGCTTTCGACAATCTCACAACGGCCTCGTCCCAATGACGCAGTGTGTTCTCTGGCCTGCCACGAGTAGGATCTTGACGCTACCCCGCACCTCCGCTGCTTGCCCCCAAATCCCCACTCTTGCCGCTAAAGCTGTCGCCTTCCTCGCAATTTCCGGCATCGCCCACTGCATCATCCCCCCCATCTCTTCTTCCATCCTCAATCACCTCAACCAAGGCAAATGGCAGGCGAGATATTGGGTAGTGTAGGCCCAATGACGCGGGCCGCTTTCCGGCCGCTGAGACGTCGAGAGTCTAATGTTTCAGCCTAGCGCAGGACAACTTGGCTCTGCTGGAAACGACGCGCAGATTTGCCAACCTCATTGCATCCTGCGGACTCAACCATCCGCCTCTCGCTCGCTCTCGACCGCACCACTCGACCGCACGCCTGCAGATTATTGCGCAGCCACTCTGACGGACCAGCCCGTCTCGTCCAGCCTGGATGAATTCGAGTCGGCCCTGCTTACCTCCACCGCAGTGATCCCGCGGTTCTCCCGGCCACCCTCTCCTGTATCGGTCCGAGATGGCTAAGAACTCCAGGTGACGGCCATGATTGAGCCTGGCTGCAAGAGACGCTCGTGCGCTGGACGGATTCCCCGAGGAAACGTTCGGCAAAGATGGTTGAAGACCCCTCAAGAAGGACCGACTGCCGGAAACCACCGCCCCTCACCACACACCTCGGATGTGCGAATGGAAAATGGGGGCAACGTGTGATGATGTCTGCCCATCACGCATCACTACAGCTCCGACATAGGAAGGTGCCCGATCCTGGCCTGCTCACACCGCAACTTCTTTGTCCTGGTGCCGACTCTGGCCGAGGGTGTGTCGAGGCCTGGTGCAAATTCTTTCCGCTGGGGTTTCACAACGACGCAACACTCGCTTCCGCCATCGCCAAACCCAACCTCGAGTGCTTCGTGGCTCCGAACATGTACATGGCCCGAAGTGCAGTACTGGTGAGCGATAGGCCGGGAGAGCCTGCGGGAGAGCCAAGATGGCGCGATATCCTGATGAAATCCGGGTTATGGTAGGCGATCGAGGGCACCCTACGGCCCGCCGGATCAAGCCGGCACGATTCCCGTCCACTCGACGCCTCATCAACGAGCGTCATCGCCAATCGCCGTGACAAGTTACAAGTGACAAACCCCTT
This sequence comes from Staphylotrichum longicolle, assembly GCA_019096155.1. Lineage (NCBI taxonomy): Eukaryota > Fungi > Ascomycota > Sordariomycetes > Sordariales > Chaetomiaceae > Staphylotrichum > Staphylotrichum longicolle. The sequence continues at coordinate 316,763 of JAHCVI010000003.1, forward strand.
GTCCGCGACAGTCTTGTGAGTCACACACGGCCGCTTGCCAGGGCTGTCCGTCTATCACACAAGGCTCTGCCACTGTCTACATGTCCACCCACGGGGCTAGCGCGGCGACGCCGTATCGTGGCCCGCAAGCCCGGTGCCTACAGCTTGATAGAAGCCGCGGGCGTTCAGGCTGATGTCACTACGGCCCGCTGCAAGTGACAGGCCGCTACAAGCGCTGACATCACAACAGTCGTCTCATCCTTGTGCCTCCAAGGAACTCGTCTCATGCATATCGCAATCCCTAATTTCTCTAGCTGGGCGTCGCCCCTGGCAAGTCCGGCGCGGAGGTCGGCTCCGGCTTGGCGCGCCCGACTAGGCTGGATTCACGCCGTGTCAGATAAACAGTGGACTTGGTGTGTAGGCTTGCGTCAATTGTGGCCGTTTTAGCGTTTGTTGCGACGCATCGATTTTTGCGGCCCACTCCGAGCCAACATCTGCGACGAGACCCGAGAGTATATGCGTTTCCCTCGAGAAAGGTCAATGATATACCTTCGTCTACAAATGGCCGTGCGCCCCGGCTCTCTCCGACCCGGTCAGGCAACGTCAGCAGCGCCGGAACCTGCCGCGCTAGACCCTCGGCAGATCCGGACGACCTCGGCGCCGGGAGGCTCGTGCCGCCAAGACGCAGGTCCGGGCAGATCGGGGCTAGCGCATGCAGATGATCTGAAGAGGCACCGTCTGATCTGGTGTCGACGTCGAGGTGGGACGTGCCGCGCCACATCCTTGCGTCGTGACAGGAGACTGATTTCACATGGGTGTTTCAGACACATGCGACACTTTCTATGTAGCAATGCCAGGGCCGAGCGCGACGGGAGATCGGTCGTGACGGCGGGGCAGCGAATTCGAGAAGAATGGCCGAAGCATAAGGCCGTAAACCGAGGTCACCATGGGCGCTCCGACGGGGCAGGTGAAGCGCTCACAGCCTCTCACCGCAACTAACAGGCCATCTGAGACATGAGGCTGAACAGTGCCGGCAGAACTGACAAGTCGCACAGGAGGGACCCTGCTAGGTGCGGCCGTATTGTACGCGTACAGCAAGTCCCCTGCACCGCGGAGTCGCGCAGACATCCCCAGGCTGCAGGGCCAGCCTGTCAACCACGGCCAGGCCGGTGACAGCAACTCCAGATTGGCCGCCGGAACAGCCAGCGTCCCTTTCCGCCGTCGGATCCCGCCATTGAGCCCTGTTTCACTCGAGAAAGAGGAAAAAATGACCTGTATTCTTCCGTGCACAAACAGAGCGAGAGACACGTCAAATTCCCACAACCAACCACTGGCCCGCTTACACCCCAAGAAACGCACCAATCACCAACCCCCGGCTTCGTGCAGCTGTCTGGATCGGGAAATCGGACCAGCCCAACCCAGCCCGGCAGACAAACCCACCCGCCCACACCCACCCGCACCCGCCCCATCCCAACGGTCAGAGCCAGATCGGGCGTTTGTGCGATGGCGCACACCGAGAGGGACACACCCCAAAAAATAGAATGAGAGAAGAGGAAAAGAAAACGCGAGCGCTACATCAGCCAAGCTGTTAAGCCCTGGCCCCACACCATGACCGTTCTCCGTCCGTCTGTCTGCCTGCCTGCCTGTCTTGGCCATGCCTGACATGCAGCTCTCTGTATGTCCATGTACCGAAACCTAACCTACTCCCGTCCAGAGGGAGAGAGACAGTGTAAGGCAGTTTTGGTTACCCACATTTGTGTCATGTCCCAAGTGGCACCGGGGCTGTCTCAGGTTGACAGCTGTTCGAATTAGATTAAACAGCTAGGCCCCTTCTCGCCCCAAAAACTCGTTCACTCGCGTGGACCTGCTTTCGTTTCTCTTCGCCTTTGTTGTCGCCTCGTCACGTCGCCCATTCGGGCTTGTCCGTGTTCGATTACATGCGGGATAGACGGGGCTGTCAACCAGAATAGTACATGTAGTGTTTGTAGGTACCTACCTGACTTTACCCATGTACATTGACACGTGGACTGCAAAAGATGTTGCTCGGTGGATTGGTCCGATCCGAAGCGAGTGGCTGCATGTGTTATTACACTTTTATTCGGCGAGTTGGGGGTAAGTGGCTGCAGTTGCTCGGTGGGTTGGGGGGAAGGGCGCTTCTTTTTGTCTCGCAGCTTTCTTCTCGGTGTGGGTGGTGGGGGAGAGAAGGTTGGGAGGTTTCCTTGTTGTTCGTTCAAGTTTGTTTTGTGGAAAGCTCACTCTAGAATGCGGTGGCGAGCCAGCCATGCCGGACTGCGCTTGGCTGAAAGAAGTAATCGAGATCTTCCTGTCTGCGGCCATCCGAGTGTGGTCGATGTGCTGTGTGAGGGGCCTTGCAAGGCGACCGTTTATGCCGCGCGGGACCAGCCTCGCGTTGCACCTCTCGCTAGGTCCTCGGATTGATTGAGTGGGAGTGGAACTGGGTTGGGAAGCGTGTGTCACGTCAGTCACACGAGAGAAAGTCGTCGGGCAAAATGACAATCGCACACGGTGTTGTCATTGGGGGGGCATTTGTAAATCTGTCTGTCTCTCTTGGTGGAAAAAAAGAAAGCAACAAACCAATTCAACCCAAATAAACAAGCAAACAAAAGAAAAGAGGTGAGAGGTGAGCCAGCACTGCACCGCAACAATCGGTTCCCCCTTCCTCCTTCGGCTATCCTTTCGTTTTCTCTTTTTTTTTATGACGCCTGTAACCCCATTTTCCATTGCCCCAATTTTCCCTTTTCCTTCCCATCCTGTAAACCATCCGGTGGTCACCCACGGGCCGATGAAACCCATCCAATCTATCCATGGGGACGCCAAAAGCCAACAAGAAAAATGTGTATCAGAAAACCATGTAGCGAGAAGGGGAAATAAAACACTGCAGCCCGGGCCGATTCTATCTGCAAACTCCGCGTCCGTACCAAAAACAAAAGACAAAGGAAATGGAAATGGGGAGTCAAGCGAGTGGTCCTGCCGTCGCATTCCGTTGGTAGCGTAACGTTGCGTACCTGGTAATTTCGCAGGGGTGCTAGGGCAAGAAAGTGGGCAAGAAAAAAAAGTACCGAGCAGCTGGGGCAAAAACTGCTGTGCCAGGCGGGGGGACGGGACGCCGCAGGATCGGTTTGACAGCGGGTATCGAAGCGAAATTTGGCGACCCGTCGCAGCGGTCTCCGCTATGACACCCGTGGGGATGCAGGGCGCCGTTGAGCTTTCCGGTGTCGAACGAAGAATGGTAGTTGCGCTGAGAGGGGTTTTCTGAGACTGCGAGGGGGGAAGATGCGAAATCCGGGTTTCCTTGCAAAAGGTGCATCCCCCAGCTCGCTGCGTGCGCCGTTTCGCCGTTTGAGAGACATGTGATGCGACGTTGCTAGTCCCGACCGTTTGGTTAACCCGTTGGTTGTTGTTTGTTGTTGTTGGTCTGCGGGTCTTTGAAGCTTGTCAGCACTCAAAGCCTCCTCCAAATTGACGATCGCCACCAAAAAAGAAAGGCAAACAGGAATTTCCCGATTGCTCAGCTGGCTTCTTCCCACCGCCCTTCCTGTGGCTGGCTCACATGAGCCCGTCCACGGCGCCGTCATGGCACACCACTGGATGGCCAAGATGCCCGGGCTTGAGCCGCACTGTTAGGACTGCGGTGCTCTGATGCAACTCACCTGCGCCCCGACGACGGGTCAAGCCAGCCCGGCACTCGAAAAAAAGCATCTCTCCCTTCCCTCCCATTGATCCGATCCAGCGCCGGCAAACGCAGCACCCGGCGCACCCCCCACGCACGGCGAGTTTTAGACAGCCTCCATGCAACTCCGGCACGTGTGGAGGCGGCAGTACCGGCATTCCCAGATGAACCAGAAGGGGCCGCAGTGGCAGACGTGGCAGGTCCACTGGATCAGCGTGTTGTCCGACTTGATCATGACGAACGAGTGCGCGCAATGGCTGTGACTGGCGAGTGCCATCTCGAATGTTGTCGTCTTGGGTCTCTCCTCGCTGGGATTCCTCTGCTGGGACTAGGTCGTGGGCGGAGCCAAGGCCGGGGCTAGCTGGCGCTGGTGTGCTGCGGGTGCGTCTCAAAAGGGAAAAAGCCCCTGGGCCTCTGTCCGTGTTAGTGTTTGAGCAACTGGAGGCGGGGCGCGGGGCTGCACTCACGAGCAGATTACTGTGTTGGAACGTAGAAATTGCCAAGCTGGGGTGTGGAGATGGGTCGGCGTGATGTTTGTTGATGCTGGGTGCCGGATGTCGTGAAGATGGTGGTTGAGGGGGTGCGCGGGTGCCTGAGTGTGTGGTAGCTGCCAGAGCCAGAGCCACGAAGAGCGCGAGCCAGGGGTATTTGAGGACAACCGAGGCAAGGCAGGGAGAAGTCGGGAGATGGGCGGTGGAGGGTGACAGGACGGATGGTCAAACAGATGAGCGTCTGGCAGTGGTCGTTTGTCTAACGTGGGTCCGCAGCGGGAGTCTGATGGTAGTTGAGCTGCAGATGTGAACGGGGGCGATGAGGCACCTTTTTGAGTTGCGTAGCGCAAAGCCAAAGTGGAGGCTCTCTTATAAACTGTAACGGGTCGACGGCTTGTGGATCGACCGGTTAGAGTTGGGTATGCTCTGCTGGCCTGGTCGTCTCGAACAATGGCCCAGAAATGAGCGTTGAGCGGGCCAGAGACATGCGTCAGAAAGCACCTTCCGGCTGCCGAGGGGGGAGGGGGGCGGAGAGACCCAGGACTGGCATGGGTTGGTGAGAGGCCGGTGAGCAACAAGTTCGGCCTGCCTGTTCTCGAATTTTCTCAAGCGTCATTACACCCCTCCCCTGGCTCAGGTGTCGGTCAAGGGTTGGGCGTTCGAGCGTTCGAATGTACTGAGGAAGTGGGCCAGAATGGGCGGAAGGAGAACGCCTGATGATGGGACTCGGCATGAGACAGGCGCAAGGACGCGGAGAGACCAAACAGATCCGGGTATCAACCGCGAGAGCAAAGCAAGCAGTCAGTGTACAGTACCCTGCTTTAGTCTGGTACTGTTCTGCTGCAGAAGCGCAAAAAAAAGACTGAGGTCCGGTTTGTATCCATTCCCAAACCAATGCTTTGGGTCAAACCCCCCCGGTCCTGATAGAAACCAGCGAGGTGGGGAACAGGTGACCTCAAACTTGCCTGGGTTCTCGCGAGTCACCGCGAAAGCAGCACCAAGGGCCAAAAAAGATGGGACGACACTGCAAGCCGGGATTGCCCTGTAACTGAGCCGCGCGACGTTTCCTGATACGGCTCCCTTGCAGCTTCGTCGCAACCCCTTCTGGTCCCGTTGTGGCCAGTTAGGGGGTATAAAAGAAGGATATAAGAGGGCGTTTAGCCGTAACCTTGGTTGACCTCGTTTCCTTGCCGCGGCACGTCAATTAAAGGGCAAGTCTCGAGATCCAAACACGCAGAGGTTCTGGAGACGGATGGGACGACAGGTTTGCCATGCTGCAAGGGTTGCGACCTGCCTTGGAGCGGCTCTCTTGCGGCGAGCATGGAGGACATGCACCAAACGGGCTTTTGATTGGCCGGGACACAAGATGAGTGAGCCGAGACGCCCAGAGCAGCACACGGTCCACCAAAGACCTGTGCGAAGCTGGTCGCAGGCGCCAACTCGACCGAATACGACGGCAGTGGTCGTTTGGCGAGGGCAAGGGCCGGGTCGATAGTCTCGTCAATACATCAGCAGAGCGCTGTAGTTTGCCTTGTCCAGCGCTCACGGCGCACCCGGTAACACACGTCGCGTGTCCGACACCAGCGGCGGGTACCTTGCATGTCGCTCGGGTGGTCGATGCTTCAGCCGAGAAACACCAGCGACTGCTGGCACTCGGGCAAGACGGATAAAGGCGTCGCGGCGTTGCGGGGTGAGTGCCGGGACGTGTGTGGAAGCACTCAACACACAGACCGACGCAGCACAGCGTCCACCAAAATCCAGGGCAGCCGTACTTGCCGGGTCGGCTGCTGATCCTCGAGTCCGAGCGCACACCGTCGATGTTGTCCGCGGCCTCTCTACGCGCGGCCGTCGTGGGTTGACATGGCCAGGATGACGTCGCCCCACCAGTGTCTGACGTTGCTTGGGGGGACAGGGTTGACGGACAAGGCCGGACAAGGGATATTTGGAGAGATTGCAAGGGAAATTGAGTCTACGTTTTGTGGTGGGAAGACCGACCGAGAGAGGAGAAGAGGCAGCGGATGCGGTGGGGAACCTGGAAGCTACGCGGGCGATGGCTTCGGAGGAAGGCACCCCTTCGACAAAATCTTGTGCATTCAACATTGCAGTTTCCTTGTTCGTCCTCGCTTGCGCATGGCAAGCATGGGTTCCCTTTGATAGGTGCCTCACTGGGTTACTGCACTGGGCGCCTTCCCGGCACTGGTCAACCCCCGCGTCTGCCCCTCCAAAATGAACCCCTCATCCCACGTTGCTGTGCCGCAGCCACGACATGCAACGGTTTTTTCAGGGGACTTGCAGGTTGGGGGCTGCTGAGTCCTCCTTCCACCCTCTTTTTCAACTTGCAGTTTCTGCCTCTTTTGCAGCTCTGCTGGCCCAGATCGGATACCCCGGAACACCTGCGGCCACTCATCCTGTCTGCTCTGTCTCGTTGTGTCAGATCATGGCTCGATCAGGCAACGCTATCCTGTATCGGGGCCTGAGCACCTCTCGAGTGGAGCTCCAAGCCCTGTTTGGCGTCTGGGGTTGGGGCTCGTGGAAGCCATGGAACGAATCCCACAGCCCTGTGTCGGGCTTCCACAGAGACAAGGCCAGGATCCCCCCCGGCAAAGAAGCTTCCTCAGGGCTTCGACAGCGGGTCTTTTTCATGCGACGGCAGCCCCGACAACCTGATCCAGCAGGGAATGTCTAGCTTCTCTGGGGCTTCTAGCGTCCGCCATGTGACGATTGGCGACATGAAGCTGACATCGAGGCCCTCGAGGCGCAATGAACACCAAGGACAGCCGCAGAAGCTCCTCACCAGAAACTCGTCCCTTCCAAGATCGCCCATCCGCATTTGACCCCCAGAAAAGGAAGTCTAAAATTGGAGGCTGGCTCTGTCTTGGCCAGGAGCAGCGGCAAATCGCCATGGCGGCAATTGGCATTCCTATTCCATCAATCAGCAGCCGTCCGTGCTGCGTTTCGACACGCTTTGCAGGCGATCGCCCAGCCGTCTGCAGCCCGAGAGGCGGCCGCATTCTGGCCAATTGGGGCCGCTCCCGGCTTCCTGCTGACTTTGAACGCATGCGACCAGCTCTGGCGACCCTCATGCAAGACGTTGGTCTATGCGTCAACGTCAACGTCAACGACATCAGACATATGCTCGGCATCATCATCCTCGATCGAGCAAAAGCCGAGAAGATCAGCTAACGGAATGCTAGTTGAGAGAAGTCGACTGCCGGGCCCGCGCCATGGCGTGAGCAGCCGACAGGCCACAATCGACTGACAATAGCCTGGAATTAAGTGCCCATCCTCGCGGCCCGTACTCGGCATACTGTGTACCGGTCTTCTCCTCCAGACGGCAACTGCCCGTCCCATGCCGAGATTCACTCTTGGTCATGAGCGCACAGAACCGTCAACTGTCTCCCAACTCAACGCTGGTTTCAGCCAGGTGGACACCAAGACATGGCATCGATATAGCCGCTCGCTCCTGCAACCAAGAGAGGGAAAACACTCCGTCGGCGCCTCTGAAGAGCCGAGTTACCTGACAAGATTTCATGAATTGGCACGCAGGCGGCGTGTTTTATGACCCGGCAACTGAGACCCATGGTCCATAGAGCAACAGACCATGTCAACGCCGAAGTCCTGCGACGTGCAATGTGCTCCGCAGAGCAGGACGAACTGCCGGGCCCACAAGGCTGTGTACCTTGTTCGATGTTCAGCTCGCCTTGAGACACCTCTTGTCCCTGGTTATGTCGATATCAACGTGACTCGAACAAGGCGGCAGTGCCCCCAGCTGGCTGGGATACGTCAACCGCGCCGGACTCTTGAGTACCGACCGACCGTTGGGCCCATACCAACAAGAGATAGTAGAGATCGACCACACCCCTGTTGCACAGTTTGGAGGCCTGCGCGAGAATGACAAATTTTTAGGCCCTGCACGCCCTGTGCCCTGACCCTGAGGCTCAACCGACCCTGCCAGCAGCGAACGCTTGGACTGTGACAGCCCCGGCGCAGATCATGTCAAGGACCCCTCGTCACACCATCCATTTGCCTTGCCTGCATCCACCTGTCCGAACCAGTTCACGACGCAATATGGACGGGTTTTCACACCCATGCGCATATCAGGCTGCCAGCCTGCAGGAAAATCCCGGTGGGCTCGCGCAGCAGTCTGCTACCCAGCATGGTCCTGTAGCCCCCACCCCATCTCACACCGGTGAACATTGTCGCCTGGGCGTTGACTCGACTCGTGGGTGATGTCACGAGCGGACCTCGAGGTTACACTGCTGGCGCCGAATTCGACCAAGCGAGCTTGCGAGCACAACGGCAGCATCTCGGCGGCCCCTTGGCGATGAGCTAACCGAAGCACACAAGCGAGCTGCTACTCGCAGATTGTCTCGATCGTGGAACTTGGATCTGCGGATTCTTCTCACACCAGATGCTCCCTTCCTCATCTGGCTCCTCGCGCCGAAGGGGAGGGTGGACTTTGCAGCAGTGCGACAACCAACCCCATCAAACAACGGTCATCCACCATCTCATCCCGCTCCCCAGATGTATCCACCGAGCATGGCAACCATGTCAGCCGGCCCCTCGCCCCGACCAATCCCGCCTGGGCGCCGCAGGGCCGTCCCGCGTCTAACGGCTCCCGCGAAACCGGAACCACACATGGTCATTTGCGACTGATCACACATTTCGTCTGGTGTGGTCATCCCATCTGTTCTCTGCTCCCGCACATCCGGTCTATCACACACGACGCTTGTTTATCACTCTAGTGTACTCTATGTCATGCACCCCGTCCTATGCTGCCCGTCCCATAACCCCTTTCCCCCAATAGCCCCTAGACCCGCTCCCTTAACCTTTCCGTTCCCCACGAACCATGGGCGATCCCGTCTTACGCTCTGACCCGACCCCTGGTCTCCCGGCATCACGGAATGCCCACCTATACATACACAGCCTGGCCGCAAGACGAACAAACAAGAAATATGAAAACTGGCGGTGAGCAGCAAGCGTCCTTGCACAATCCACCGAGCAAGCCCGAGCACAACTCCCCGATAGGCCCACGACCCGTGACAAAACCGCCGCCAAGACGCAGAGCAAGTGGCAGACGACAATCCCGCCGAGATCCGAGGAACGGTCGAGTCCCGCCGTCGCCCATCGCTCACGGCCACGGTTGCCCTTCTGGGCGGGTATTCTCCGGCATCCCGGATCGATACGACAGCCACGCAGCCATGAATCGGGCCGCGCACCCTCCGTGGGAAGCCCCTTGTGATTAACCGATCATCTCGCCATCTGCACCTTCACCCTCGTCCGTCTTTGGTGGCGGGGCCGGGGGCTTCGTCTCCGTCGTCGCTACCATGTCCTTGGGCGTGGGCGTGGGCGTGTCCTCGGCCGTCAACCCCATGTCCTTGGGCGTTGGCGTGGGCGTGTCTGCAGTCGTTTCTGCAGCGGTGGAGTCCGCACCCGTAGCGATCGGCTCATCCGGCTGCGCAGGCTCGTGATGCTCCTCCTGCTCGGCAGGCTTCGTCTCCAGCCCCTCGGCCTCGCTCTGGTGCTGCTTCTCCTGGAAGGAGAAGGCATCCGACAGGTTGACCGCCAGGAACGTCTTGGGCAGCTTGACCCTGCACGTTCCCACCACATCAGTATCCACCGGACTATCACATGCAGACAAGAGAGGTGACTCACTGATGAAACTTTGCCCTGAGCGTCTCAATCACGACCTTCCAATCCGCGTGCGCCGTCAGGCTGCGGCGCGGCGCACACCCGATGCAGTGCCTGCTGTCGAGCTGCACGTCGAGCGGGTCAAACACATGGCAGCCCGGGCTGATGGTGATCTTGATGCTGTAGTTGAACACGTGGCCCCCCGTCTCGGCGTCGACGGGCGGCGTGGCGGGCATCTCGTACAGCTCAAACGAGATCTGCGAGAGGTAGTCGAGCTCCGGGATGGTGGCGCGCTTGATCTTGGTCTCGAGCCCGCCCTCGAGGATGCAGTTGAGCAGCGTGTAGATGTGCGACTCTTTGGTGAAGTAGATGAAGCACTTGGCGTCGTCGGACGCCTGCATGTCTTCGAGGTCCTGCACGATCTCCTTGAGGAGGGGGAGCGACGTCAAGAGGCCGATCTCGAGCTGCAACGCAGGTGAGTATGTCTCCGTGGATGATTACTACCGAACAAAGATCCTGCTTACCTTTTCGCTGTCGGAAATGCCGTACTCCTGCGGGCAGATAAAGTCGAACATGACCTTGGCCAGCTGGTACAGCTCGCGCAGCGGCTCGAAGCGGGCGTCCGTCTTGGCCTTGGTCTGGCTGTTGCCCCGGTGCAGGTGAAAGTACTTCTCCGGCAGCTCCGCCTCGCCGGCGCTCCGCAGGCCGTTGAGGAACGACCGCCGGCGGAAGATGCGCTTGACGGCCTTGTGGCCCGTCGTCTCGATCTTCTCGCTCAGGCTGCTCGACGACGCCGTCTTCTCCTCGGCCGCCTTCTCCTCAACCGGCGGCGACGACTTGCCCTCCTTGCCGTTCAGCGAGATGCCGTACTCGTCCTCGAGCATCGTCTTGGGCGGCGTGAAGACCCACTCGAGGAACTGCCGGTTGTGCAGCGCGTCAAACTTCATCGTGTCGTACAGCTCCGAGATCTTGCTCGGGTCGACCTTTTCGCGGTCGCAAAACTCGGCAAACAGCTTCTCCCACCGCTCCTTGAACAGCTCGGCGTCCTCGCCGCAGCACCACCGCGCCTGGATGCTGTTGATGGCGTTGGCCTGCGACAGCGAGCCGGTCGAGCCCAGCGACGACACCGACGCGGCCGACGAGCCGGCCTCGCCGAGGCCCTGGCTCTTGTCGGCGGCGCCCGGGTTGTTGATGGCGTTGAGCGAGTTGACGGCGCCGCTGTACAGCTTGGTGTAGTTGTGCTGCATGACCTTGCGGTGGAAGTTCATGAGCTGCACGACGCGGGTCTGCACCTCGGACGGCTCGGGCATGTTGTCGGGCCAGGCGAACTGGGGCGGGCGCTCGTTGCCCTTGCGCAGCAGGCCCTTGAGCTTCTTCTTCACCTTGTCCATCTCGTCCTTGGCCGCGTTAGAGTCGTCGAGGAGGTCCTTGCGGATGGTGATGAAGTCCTCGGGCAGGTCCGTCTTCTTGAGGAAGCTGGCGGCCCAGATCTGGGCGCTCGTCACGACGCGCCGCTCGCTGCTGCTGAAGACGTGCACCTCGTCCAGCATCTCGCGGTTCAGCAGGCCCAGGTCGCTGCGCATGTTCTCGCCCAGCTCCTGCGCCTGGTACCGGGCCGAGTGCGTCGGCTCGCCGCCCCACTTGACAATCAGCTGCAGCTTGTCGAGCACCAGGCTCTCCTCGGCCGCCGTGAACTTGGACATGGTCACGCCCGACAGCGAGTCGTGGCGCCGGGGCGGCTTGCGCGGCGTCTTCTCGCCGTCCTTCTTGTCGGCGTCCTCGTCCGTCTGGATCGGCTCGTCCTCCTTGATCACGTCCTTTTGCTCCTTGGAGGGCTTGGGGTGGTCCTTCTTCCTAAACATGGGCTTGATCTGCACCTTGGTGCCGGCCCAGCTCCCCTTCTTGATGAGCACGTTGCGCAGCGACTTGAGCTTGGTCCGGTCTTCGATGCCAGCCTTCATGGCCACGTCGACGGCGTCGAGCACGCTCGCCAGGGCGGGCTCGCCGATGAGCAGCACCTCTTCCTGGTGGCCCCTGAGCAGCTCGATGAAGGGCTCCGTGTGTAAGGTGAACTTGTACTTTTGCTTGGGCGTGCGGTCCGCGTGGCGGATGACCGACACCACGCCCTTGAGCTTCCAGCTGGGCTTGGGCGGCGGCGGCGGCGGCGGTTCCTGCTCCTCGTCGTCCTCGGCCATCGTCTCGGGCAGGATGGAAGGCGCCGCCGAGGTCGCCACCGACGGCGCAGACGATACCGTGCTGTCCTGCAGAGACGCGGAGAACTGGCTGATGAGCGGGCTGGCGGGCATGCTCCCGCGCTTGGAGTCGGACGTGGTCGGCGGGTTCGGCTCGACGAGCGGCTCGCGGACGGAGCGGTCCACGCTCGGACGGCCCTGCGAGGCAAAGTCCCTCTCCTTGCTCGCGTGGTTGGCGCTGCGGATCGACATGGGGTCGACGTCGGAGACGACGGGCGACGGCATGGGCGGCGTCCGGCCGTCCCTGCGCATCTTCTCCTTGATGAACGTGTCCTTGAGGATGCTGGCGCAGTGGTCGTAGTAGTCGTCGTTGTCCTTGACGAAGCTCCAGCCGTTGACGTCAATCACATAGCTCTTGCCGCCGGCGCGCAAAAAGTCAAAGCCGCACACGCGCTGGCCAAAGGCGGTGCTGATCTTGCTGGCGATCTCCTTCTCCTCGCTGCTCAGCGCCGTCACGTAGCGCACCTCCTTGCCGTGGGTGTTGCGGCGGACGACGCCGTCGACGACGGGCGACTTGCGCGTCTCGGCGTGGCAGTAGGTCGGGCCGACCGTGTAGGCCTTGACGTCCTCGGCATTGTCGACTTGCATAAAGCGCTCGTAGACGAAGCTGTCGCCCGGCTGGGTAATGGCGCGCGGCACCGTCAGGGACGGGACGAACTCGCTGCTCTTGTTGCCGATCTTGCGGAACAGCTTGCGGGCGCCGCCGCCGGCCGACGAGGGGAAGTAGATGATGATGTTGTGGTCCTCGCCGCTCGTGGGCTTCTCGACAAAGGGCTTCTTGATCAGGGCGCCGTCGACCGAGAGGATGTCGCCGCCGTCCAGCAGCTCCACCTTGCGCGGCGAGGCCCACGAGGCCCGCTCCGAGTCCGAGTCGAAGGGTTCAAACGTGATGCCGCTCACCTCCCGGATGTGCTTGCAGATGTCGGGCGTGAGCAGCGTCGGGCCGCCGTCACGGTTGACCTCGATGCGCTGCGGCGTGGGCACGTTGATGCGGTCGAGCAGACGCAGGCACAGGCGGCGGTCCCAGAGGATCTTTTGCAGCGGCACGTCGTTGACGCAAAACGGCTTGCGAGCCTTGACGTAAGCAATGGCCTTCTCCAAGGGGAAGCCGTCCGAGTAGAAGGATATCAGGTAGTCGCTGGGTTATTAGTACAAGCAGCGCGGGTTTTGATTCGCTCAGGACTCACCAGATGGGCCAGTTTTCGATTTCTGTACCCTGTTAGCTCAATCCTTTTTTACTTCTCGAGAGTAGCAGACAACTCACCCTCGTCGAGGATAACCTTGTCGCCAAAGACGCAGACGTCAAACTCGCGGTTCTGAATCAAGCGGTTCAGAATATTTCTGCTCGGCTTGCTCCGCGCCTTGACATCCAGTGCGCACACGCCAATGACGCCCCACGGGGCGGGCTTGACCTCCTCCTTCTCTGGCCGGGGCGCCGTCGAGCGATCGCCGCTGGGGCTGTGGTGGCTGCTGGTGGCCGTGCTCCCGCTGAACCGGCGCTTGGCCCGGCTCCTAGACCTGGTGGGCGGCTGCGGGCGCGGCGTCGGGCTCACGGCCGTCTGCTGTGGCTTCTTGACCATCTCGTTCATGTGTTGTGCGTGTGACTCCCGCGGCGCGAGCTGGAGCGCCCCCTGTGACCCCTGGCTGCCGGTCGTGACGGTCATGTTGGACATGCCGGACTCGGGCGGGGCAGCGGCGAAGTTCTTGGGTCCGCCGCCTGACGCCATGATGCCGGAAACCGATCTCGCGCCGGTGATGCTGTTGGAGTCGCTTCCGTTCGCCGAGGCTGCTGAGCTCGGGACGCCGCGGGCGGATGCGAGGCTGTACAGGGAGCTGATGCTCATGCGGTTGCTGACGGGGGCCTCGGAGATGGAGGAGCGGGCGCTGCGGAGGGCAGGATCGGGGAGGCCGCGGTACGGGGTTGGCTCGACGCTGGTGGTGGCTTGGAGCCGGGGCGTGTTCGGGTCGTCGGGGTCGGTCGTGTCGATGGCGAAGTCTGAATCCCGGGGCGAAAAGGCCGGAGTGGTGAGTTGGGGGTGGGGTGATGTGTGGGAGCTGCGGCGGCCCTCCAGAGCGGTTTCCTCTGTCGATTCTTCGGTCAATGGAAGCTGCGGTGGCAGGTAGGGCCTGGGCGGCGGGGGCATGGAGACGTCGGCCCTTTCTGCGTGGAGCTCTGTGGTGCCGGGCTCAGCCTGCTTGCCCTTGTGGGTGGACAGCGCCGACGACGAGGAAAGGTTGCGCGAGTGGGAACCCGCGCGGGTGGTCCTGGGCCTAGACTCGGTCGACCCTGCAGCGTCCGGGGCGACCTCGACTGGAGCGCTCGTATGCTGGGGATTCTCCTGCGGCGGCGGGTCTGCTGCCGAGCTCGAGGAGCTCGGGTTCGGACGGACAGAGGTTGGGTCGTTCATGGTGACTGTCTGGCGCACGTCTTGACACTGTCCACTACCTGCGTCGATTGGCACACAGTCGATGCCCAGCGGCCCTGTTGCCCTTGTTGCCCAGTCAGAGGATCTCGGTGGAATGGCAATCCGAAGTGCAGACTGCAGAGGTGGCAAGATGGCAAGACGGCAAGAAGGCAACACGGACAGACAGTGCAAATTTACAAAGAACGGAGCCCAGAGGACAGACGACGTCTACCCGGACGCTAACCGACCCAGATGTTTCAAATCAACTCCCACGTGAAAAAAACAGGCCAGGAAAATTAACTAGCTGCCCCTGGCTCAATGGGCCAGCCAAGGAACCGACCCGGCGGCCAGAGTCATGGGCAGTCGATGCTGGTAGTGTACGAGGTAGGGCTTGCCGAAAGGCGGAGGGGAAGGAATTGGAAGGCCAGGTCAAGGGGTCGATTGATACGCAGCATGGCGGGGACAGATGGGCCAACCAGCGCCAGAAAAGCGGCTCGTGGCAGGGTCTTTTTTTGAAGGTGGGGCAGAGGGGCACAGGCAAGCGCAAGCGCAAGCAGGGCCAGAGTCATGACGCCAGAGGGCACGGATCCGGCAGGCACGTCGCTGGAAGTCTGGCACGAGCCATATCGCATTCAATCTCTTAGAAGATACTCAAATCTCAAAACGCAGCATCCGACATGGATACAATGCGTAGCTGAGACATTCCCCTAGTTTTTCCATCTCCATCCCAGCACCGGCCCAGCACTGCAGCACCGTCAAAACCCCCAAGCGGTGTCGTGTTGGACAACAGGCAAGTGGTCGCGTGACATGCAGCTGTTTTGAGCGAGCACTGAGATGTCGGGCTCCCATAGGCTGGCCGTCTTGTTTTATCGGGAGTGCAGAGGCGGTCAGCCAGCGGCCCTTGCATCTGCGAGTGCGCGCCCGGAACGGATCCGGTCATCGGCTGCGGGTCATGGAATGGAAGAGAGGAACGAAGTCGGGGCTCGGCGATTGAGGGCCGGCGCAAGTGGGTCACAGCAAGGTGTGGCTTGAATTTTTTGGGTGGGGCAGCCTGCACCTTTTCGGACGAGGCTGCCGAAAACTTCAAACAGCAGCCATTAACAAGGGCAAATATCACCGCCGCCAGCACCGCGAGCGTCAGACAACGCCA
This sequence comes from Staphylotrichum longicolle, assembly GCA_019096155.1. Lineage (NCBI taxonomy): Eukaryota > Fungi > Ascomycota > Sordariomycetes > Sordariales > Chaetomiaceae > Staphylotrichum > Staphylotrichum longicolle. The sequence goes on from JAHCVI010000003.1 coordinate 332,362, forward strand.
GGAGCCATTGCGCCGTAGTGACCGGCTGCCACACGGCACAATGCCCCACTCAGAGCCCGACCGGCCGTCGACGAAGCGCCAAAAGGTCGACGCCGTCGTCAAGGCGCCCTCGGGGCCCAAGCGAGGCTCGACCATCTTTGCGCCCTTCCGGGTAAGGAACCTCACTCGCAGACGTTGCAGAAGTTGCAGAGTCCCATCTGACTGTTTTGGCCGTCTAGACCATTGGCCTAGTCTCTCCCACTGCCGTCCCCTTCGCATCGATCCCCCTCGGCAAGACCACTTTCCAGATCACCACCTCGGTCGGCCGCGCCCTGCAGACCTACGACCTCAAGCGCGGCCTCAACCTCGTCTTCGTCACCCGTCCCCAGACCCCCGCCGACATTACCGCCACCTATGCCTGGAAGGAGAGGGTTTTTGCCGCCTGGGGCAACCCGCAGAATGGCGAGCCCCAGGGTGTGTGGGCCTTCCAGCGCGGCAAGAAGGCTGCCGAGCTGCCGCTGCCCGCCGACCTCGACCAGCCCATCAAGCAGCTCCTCATCTTTGGCTCGTGGATTGTCGCCTGCGCGCAGACAAGGATAGAGGTTTGGAAATCAGCCACGCTCGAACACTACACGACCATCTTCACCGCCGCGGCCAAGAAGGGCGACAATGAGATTACCGGAGGCGTCTGCAACATGCCCACCTTCCTCAACAAGATCTTCGTCGGCAGGAGGGACGGCTGGGTCGAGATTTGGAACGTCAGCACGGGCAAGCTGATCTACACCATCCTCCCGCCGGCCCCGGATTGCGGCGCCGCTACCTGCCTTCAGCCGTCCCCGGCGCTGTCGCTGCTTGCGATTGCCTACTCGGACGGGACGCTGGTGGTGCAAAACGTGCTGACCGACAAACCGGTCCTCCGCCTGAACGCCGGCACCGAGGACGCGCCGGTTACCTGCATCTCCTTCCGGAGCGACGGGCAGGGTGCGGGCCAGGACGGGAGGAAAGACGGCGTCATGGCCACGGCGACGGGCGTCAGCGGCGACGTCACCTTCTGGGATCTGAACAAGGGCGGCAGGATCATGGGCGTTCTCCGCAGCGCGCATAACCCGCCGTCTCACACCAAGGATGTCCGTGGAGGCGTGAGCAAGGTCGAGTTTCTTCCCGGGCAGCCCGTCATCGTCACGAGCGGGCTCGACAACTCGCTCAAGTCGTGGATCTTTGACGAGTCGCCCTTCTCGCCCGTGCCGCGCATCTTGCACATGCGCAGCGGTCATGCGGCTCCGGTGCGCTGCCTCCAGTTCCTCCCTTCGGATTTCGACGGCGCCGAGAGCGGCAACAAGTGGCTGCTCAGCGGCGGGCGAGACAGGAGTCTGTGGGGTTGGAGTTTGCGCCGCGATGGGCAGAGCTCCGAGCTCAGCCAGGGTGCCATCCGCAAGAAAGCGAGGAAGATGGGGCTTCTCTCGGGCGGTTCCGTGGCTCACGGCCAGACCACCACTCTGGACGACCTCAAGGCGCCCGAGATCACCTGCATTGCGTCATCCCTGAACCGGGACGGCGGCATCGGCGCCATGCCAGGAAAGCAGATGATCTGGGACAAGGGCAACGACAAGAAGAAGCTCACGAGCGCCGAACTGAGCGGCATGACGGGGTGGGAAAGCGTGGTCACGGCCCACAAGGACGATCCCTATGCGCGCACCTGGTTCTGGGGCAGGAAGCGAGCCGGCCGGTGGGCCTTCAAGACGGGCGACGGAGAGAATGTGTCGACGGTCGCCATCAGCCCGTGCGGCACCTTTGCCCTCGTCGGCTCAGTCGCGGGCGGCATCGACTCATTCAACCTGCAGTCTGGGCGGCACCGCCAGCGGTTCCCCTCGAGGCTCACCCCGGCGCAACTGCGGCAGCTCAAGATGCAGCAGCTCAGGTCACTGGACGAGGTCAGCAAGCTCCAGACGCGCTCCAAGAAGACGTTTGCGGCAGGCACTGGGAGGCACACCAAGGCCGTGACGGGCATCGTCGTCGACTCGCTCAACCGAACCGTCATCTCGTGCTCGCTCGACGGCAAGGTCAAGTTCTGGGACTTTGTCACGGGCAACCTGGTCGACGAGATCGACTGGGCGCCCATGACCAAGGTCACGGCCTGCCGCTACCACACGGGCAACGACCTCATCGCGTTCGCCTGCGACGACCACTCCATCCGCGTCGTCGACGTCGAGACGAAGCAGACCATCCGTGAGTTCTGGGGCTGCCGCGGCGACATCACCGACTTTTGCTTCTCCAACGACGGCCGGTGGATCGTCGCCGCCTCGCAGGACTCCATCATCCGCGTGTGGGACCTGCCCACGAGCCACCTCATCGACGCCTTCCGGCTGGAGAGGCCCTGCACGGCGCTCGCCTTCTCGGCGACGGGCGAATACCTCGCCGGCGCCGTCGAGGGCGACCTCGGCGTGCAGATCTGGACAAACCGCACGCTCTTCAAGCACGTGCCCACGCGGCAGATATCGGACAAGGAAATCGGCCAGATCGCGGCGCCCACGGCCTCGGGCGAGGGCGGCCAGGGCCTGATCGAGGCCGCCTTCGAGGCCGCCGACGACGGCGAGGCGCAGGCGGACGAGGACGGCGTCGCCGCGCCCGTGCTCGACCAGCTCAGTGCCGACATGATGACGCTCAGCCTGGTGCCCAAGATCCGCTGGCAGACGCTGCTGCACATCGACCTGATCAAGGCGCGCAACAAGCCCAAGGAGCCCCCCAAGGCGCCCGAGAAGGCGCCCTTCTTCCTGCCGTCGGTGGGCGGCGGCGCCACCGGTGCCCTCGTGCCCGCGCCCGAGCAGAGGGAGGGCGAGCGCGGCGCCAACTCGCGGCTGACGCAGCTGGACCAGACGCGCAACCAGCAGGCGCTGACGTCCAAGCTGCTTGTGTGCGGCGCGTCGGGAGACTGTAAGCTCTTCCCCCTCATCCCCCCAACGCATTTGTTTCATTCACAAAACTAACAAAGCCGCAGACACCGACTTCCTCGAACACCTTAAGTCCCTCCCGCCGTCGGCCGCCGACCTCGAGCTGCGCTCCCTCTCCATGGGCGACGGCGACGACGCCTCCAACGAGCTGCTGCACTTCATCAAGGCGCTGACCAGCCGGCTCGTCGCCCGGCGCGACTACGAGCTGGCGCAGGCGTGGATGACGGTGTTTTTGCGGCTGCACTTTGACCTGGTCATGGCCAACGACGAGCTGCTGGCGGCGCTGGGCGAGTGGAAGGAGTACCAGGCGAAGGAGCGCGAGAGGCTGGATGACCTGGTCGGGTATTGCGGGGGCGTGGTTGGGTTTTTGCGGAGTCCGCGGACGTGAGCACGTTAGATATCAAAGGGAGAATCCAAAGCAAGTCTATTCCAAGTATTCCGGGTATCTATACTTTATCCTGACGTTTGTCGTCGGGTATCTCTATTTTCGTCTTATGGGGGGCGTGTCCTAGGGTATCCATTACCTCGTCATCGTAAGACTAAACTCTATCAAGCCCCAACACCTACCCAAACACATAATCCAAAAACCGATGGAACGCGTTGCTAAGGTTCGGTTAGTAAAGGGCCAACAATGGGGGTTGGGGGCGCCTACTCGGATGGAGTCGGTACATATGTCTTCTCATACTCGTTGATCTCGTCCAGGTTCTTCAACAAGTCGACTTCCTCGGGCTCGTAGATCTTTGTCTTCTTGAAGATCTTCCACCCGACGTAAAGAACGGGGCAGATGCCAAGCATGGCATACCTGTCTCTCCTCGTCAGCACTTCCCCCACTCTCATCCTTTCCTAGGGAAACACTCACGAGAACAAAAACGTCGGCACGTCCCACTTGCCCGGCAAGAACACCGTGTAACCCCCCACAAACGCCATGACAGAGCACCCCACCAGCCCATACCACGCCGCGAACGGCTGCAGCCTCGCCCTGTACGGCAGCGTCCCGCGGTCGACCCCTTGCGCCTTGAGCGCGGCATGGAACCGCAGATACGTCACGCAAATGACGCTAAAGTTGATGAGCTGGCTCACGGTCATCAGGCTCACGAACCACTGCAGCACGACGGCGGCATCATTCGACACCTGCAGGAAAGCGAGCAGCGCGAAGGCCAGCACGACGCCCACGGCGTAGACGGGCACGCCCTTGGCGTTGCACTTGAGAAACACGCGCGGCGCCTTCCCCTCGAGCGCCATGCCGTACAGCGACCGCGAGGCGCAGTAGACGTAGCTGTTGCCCGCGGAGAAGGCGGCGGTGAGGACCATGGCGTTGACAATGTCCGGCAGGACGCGGATGCGCAGCCTGTTCATGGCGACGACGTACGGGGAGGCGGCGGCGCCCGGGGCGCCCGAGCTGAAGGCGAGCTTCATCTCCTCGTCGTTGGAGGGGACAAGGATGCCGACGGCGAGGGAGCCCAGGACGAAGAAGGCGGTGAGGCGGTAGAAGACGGCGTTAAAGGCGCGGGGCATGACCACGCGCGGGTTCTCGGCCTCGCCGGCGGCCATGGCGACGTAATCCGGGCCGGCGATGGTGAAGGAGGCCTGGATGAGGCACTGCAAAAACCCCAAGAAGCGGCCCAGGTTGCCGGAGTGGTACAGTTCCACAAACGCGCCGGGCTCACGCCACGCGCGGAAGCCGAAGCGGTCGTGGAGCGGGTTGCCGCCGAGCATGACGACCAAGGTGAAGAAGAGGAGGGCAACTATGAGGAGGACTTTGCCAATGGCGGCCCAGAACTCGACTTCGCCGTACCATTTGACGGCGAGAAGGTTGACGAGGCTGGAGGAGTTAGTTAAGAGCTCTGTGTCATGGGAAAGGGGGCCTAGGGTGGCCTACCCGTAAAGGACGATCATGATGGCAATGATGCCACCCGCAGGCACGGCGTCGCTCCAGTAGTGGATGATGACATTACACGCGGTGATCTCGAACGGCACCATGGCAGCTTCGAAAATGAAGAAGTTCCAACCGGCGGCAAAGCCAAAGGCCTCGTCGACGTAGCGGCCGGCGAAACGGATAAAGGGCGACGAGATGGGCAGGTAGGTCACCATCTCGGCCATGCCCACCGTTATGGCGAGAATGAAGGAGCACCTAAGCTGCCGGTTGGCCACGGATTGGTGATGACGACGGGAATGGGGGGACACGTACCATAGCGTGAACGCAATGAACAAGCTCGCGGGCCCGCCGTTGAGCACGCCCTTGCCGATCTGGACATAGAGCGCGGTACCAATGGTACCTCCGATGCCTAAACCCAAGACAGTCAGCCTCATGTCGTGACAACGGAGGTCTGGTGGGTCGTACCAATCAGCTGGATGTGGCGTGACTTGAGCGTGCGATGAGTGTTGTCGCCCGGGGCGACACTACGAACCGAGGCGCTCTCGGGTGAGGTGTTGCTGGTGATGCCCTTCTCATTTGTCTCCTTGAGAGACGGAGAGCGGCGGTTGCCCTCTATGTCTACGGCTGACGATGCCATAGTTTCGAGACTAGGGCAACGGGAGACCTATGATCCTCAGGCTGTGCTGTTGCGGAGATGCCTAGGCGGTGATCCCAGCGAACCAACCTTCAGTAGATCTGCTTGAGAAGAAGAGAAAAGAACTCGACGACAAAGGTCATGGGCGGCGGTATTTGTTGGCTAGTCCCCCCTTAAAAGGTTGCGAATGATAGCAAAGCTGTTCCGGGTACCGAGTCCGAGCCAGAGACGAGGATTGGGTGTTGATATACTTTAGTCAGAGAGATCCGGACGGGGGATCTGAGGGGCCACCAGAATCGAGGGTCCTGGGTCCGCGGGGGATAAGAAAATTTGACGCCTGGGGCGAAGGGTCCAACACGCGGGAGGTGCCGGTCTGCCGTGTCTTAAAGAATTCCAACGGGTGCGGCCACTTCTAGGTCAAGCAGGCACGCAAGGGGCCAGCGGGAGCAGCAGGGATCAGGCACGAGAAACGGCAGGTATTAGGGGAGGGTATGTGGGTTCATGTGCAACAGAGCTTGGGCACCATCCGTGTGTTTCTCAAGCCTGCGCAAACCTGCATGTCTCCATACTAAACTTGTGCCTTGATTTTGCCCCGCCTCCACCCTGAACCCCCGGAGAGCCCACATGGCGCCCATGGTCCGGCCGTGGGGGATCCGCATTCGGTGGTGCAACGGACACAATCCCTGTCGCCGGATGGGGCCGACCGGCCGTTTGCTGATGCCAAGGCCGCCCGGCTCCATTGGCATGGTGCCGGAGCCGAGGAATCCAAGCCTTGACCGACGACACCTCCCGGATTGTGTCTTTCGGCGGTGAAAGGCAGTCTTTGTGAGCGTAGCTGTGTGGCAGAGTTTGCAATTGGAGGTGACGAGCTACTGCACTGAAAGAGGAAACAAGATTGCGTGAGTGGTGGAAACGGGACATTCGCAGATCACATGTGATCGCGTCTGGTTGGCAACTTGCAAAGATTCGGATAAGCATCCGAGGCGCGGCGACCTCCGACTGCAGGATGAGTGAAGTTTTTGCTTCAACAAAAAGTTCAACTGTTCCTGCCTGTTTTGTCACATGGCATGACAGTTCGTACATGGGAAAGAACAAGACGCAAAGAAACACCAAGGAAAACACGATAGCATGCAGCTGCTGCCTGCGCATCTCTTCCAGAACTGAAAACTTCGTGTTATCTATGGATGCGCTTTCAAAGTCATCAACACCAAATGAGAAAAGCACTTCTGACAACTCCATGATCCACAGACTTTCCACCCGAATCCTTCTCACATTTCCCTCGTCAGCAACATCCACCAACAAAATCACAAAAACCGTCACCGGAGCAATTCTGCCTCCGCTCTCACCCCGTCCCAAGAGGCCGGCCAGTCCGGCGCAGCAGCGGAGTGATGACGGTGTTGGCAAGCAACTCGGCAACCTTCTCTGACTGCACGCCGTGCCTGCCCGCGACCTGTGCGTAAGGAAAGGTGACCTGGATCGTCTGGGCAATGTCCTGCAGGAGGTTTGGATTGGGGTCAACGCGGGCCGGCGTGGACGGCCTCATAGAAGCAGAAAGCCCGGGCACTGCTGGTGGGTGAGGTTGCTGCTTTTCCGGCGCCGGAGTGGAGCGAGGAGTAGGTACCTGCTGAGGAGAGGCCCGGAGTGGTGAGTTCTTGCTGACTTGGGTAGGGGAAAGGTGGTGGCTGGACAGCTGGCTTCCATGTTGATGTGATTGCACCGGGTCTTGCGAAAACTTGACAGACTCTTGGCCTGGCGTAGGAGGTTCTGCTGTCTGATCCTTGCGCAGTGGAGGCAAGGGTCGGGGTCCTGGAGCTGGAGAAAAAGAGCAGCTAAACGCGGGGTTCCCACTCCCTGCTGACCTGGATGATGCTGGGACTTTTGGAAATGGCTCCCCTGATTGCTGACAATGTTGTGAGGCCCCATGCCGGGCACCTGTTGCTGTGGGCGGTTCTGTGCAGGTAGGCTGGGACCCGGGGTCGAAGGCTGGTTTTGCGTAGACAGGCTGGGAAAGGAAGCCGGTGGCTGGCCATTTCTGTGTGTTGGTATCATTGGCACGAGGCTGCCGGTCGAGTACATGGCAAACGGTATGGCGTTCTGGCCGGTGAACGGGATGACCGGCGACGGCGACTGGGTTGTAGGAGTCATGTCACCGACTTCGGTCGCGCTCATGAGAACCCCTTCCGCTGAAAAGATGCGGCTGGCGTCAAATCCAGGAGTGTTTGTTGGGATGCCGTTGAAGTCGAGGTAGGAGATCTGGTCGAGAGTGACAGAAGCTTGCGACGCCGTGTTTGTGACGGGAGGTGGAGTCTGGTCTGTGTTCACAGTGGCTGCAGAAGCCGTTGGCAAAGATTGGGGCAGTTGCTTGGGCGATATGGCCTCCGAGAGTCGGCGAGGCTCAAACGGCAAAGGGGCAAACGCTTGAGGAAAGACAAAGCTGTCCAGCACCGGGAGCGACGCTCCGCGGTTCTTAAGCACCGGAGCAGGGACCGTGGGTTGGACAATGCCGCAGAGGCTGCGGCACCGTTCGACAGGTGGAACCCGGGATGCAGCAAGAGTCTGCTGCCCAAAAAAAGGCTCATGATGAAGCGGACGCGGAGGTGGTGCCATTGGACCCTGGGCCGTGTGATTGGTGAGCTGCCCGGTCAGCTTCGTTTTCTTGACTGGGTTCGACGAGATGAACTGAACCTCATCGTCGGCGGATCTTTTCTCAGGGGCGGTCTGGGAGCATGAGTGTCGGGTATTGTCTGAAGACAGCTCCGCCTGATGTTGGGCAAGCTCTTGCTTGGGGGCCTCAGACATGTTGGATCAGGGCTTCGCGTCCAGAAACTCGATGGCGGCATGGGGCTGGAGAGACGGGTCAACATGGACTGGGCTGCCAGAGAAGAGGGGATATATGCTTAGTTTGTCAAAGAAGTTGGCGTCACTTTTCTGACAAGTTCTGCGTATCAGGCACTATGCATCGCGGAAAGGGCTCCATGGTCACCCGCGTCATGCCGGCTTTGCGGTGCTGCATTTCCAAGAGTGAGGTCAATGAGAGAAAACAAAGAGTAGCTAACAAGGACGGGAAAGAAATGAGCCTGGCAAGAATCTACCAAGTGTATCTGTAAAACAAAAAATTCAAGGCTGCAAGAACGTTGTTGCTGAACGGATTGCAGTGGAACACCGACGGTGACCATTCTCCACACACGGAACACACTCCTCGAAAACTGCGCCATGTGTCGAGGTTTCGATTTGTTACCCAAAGCTTGAAAATCTGCAACTTATAGCATATAGACACAGGACAACTCAATTGTGGCCTTTAAAGGTCTGAGCGAGCCATTGCTGCGTGTGCATAGTCACGTTTTTTTGGGCACATTGTTCGGTGGTTTGATTGTCAGAGGGGCCCCTGAAAAGCCAAAACAAAACACCTGCCAGCTGCCGGCCAGTTGTTGCCGCCACCTGGTGGCAGCTCTGCCCGCCCTGCCAGCCTGACCCAACAGCTTGAGCTCGGCGGGCGAGGCTGCGCTTCTGCCTTGTCAACAACCACACGACGCAGCGTATGCTGCTCTCTCCAAACAGAGTCCCAAAATCTCCCCCAACCGGCGGCTGCGCTCTCATTCTCGGCCGATAATTTCCACAACAGTTTGATCCCGAGATAAACAAACATGGCCGACCAAGCAGCCAACGAGCTGCTGTCGACCCAGAAGGCGTCCGACTCGGGCCTGCAGGTCGTGCTCCATCCGCTGCCCATCCTCGAGATTTCCGACTTCATCGTCCGCGGCTATCAGCGCGGGTTGAAGGGTGCAGTCGTTGGGGCGCTGTTGGGCCAGCAAAATGGCCGTGAGATCACAATCGAGCACAGTTTCAGCTGCAAATCAGCCAAGAACGCAGATGGCTTCTATGAGCTCGACCAGGAATGGTTCCGGCAGCGTCTAGAGCAGAGTTCGTCCAACCCAGTCCGATTCCTAGTCACCGTGCTCACCCTACACAGTGAAACTTGTCCACAAAAGCCCCGCCCTAGACCTCGTCGGCTGGTACTCGCTCGTTGCCAAAACCGGCCCCGCCGCCGTGCACCTCCCCATCCACCGCCAGATCAGCGCCCATAACGAGTCGGCCGTGCTGCTCGGCTTCCACATTGAAGATATGCTGGCCCCGGCCTCCGGAGATCCGCTGCCAATCACAGTATACGAGAGCAACATGGAGGCGGACGACAGCAGGGAAACCGAGGGCGAGGACAAGGAGATGAAGGACGCAGAGGCCGCCACCAAGATGGTGCTCCGCTTCCGCAAGCTGCCCTACACCACAGAAACGGGCGAGGCCGAGATGATTGCTATGCAGTTTGTCCGCGAAGGCGGCGCCAACGCGGCGGTGGACAGCACCGAGAAGCACATCCTCGAGCAGTTTGACAAAAAGGTCGCAGTGGACGACGGGAAGGGTAAGCGCCGTGCCGTCGCATACGAGGAGAGCAGCAAGTCGAAAAAGGACAGCTCCGCCACATCTGCCGAACAAACGGCTGCCGACCCCGATGCCAACCTCTCGCGCGCCGAAGCCGAGTACATGTCGGCGCTCCAAGCCAAGTACAACGCCATCAAAATGATGAAATCTCGCCTTGCGCTCGTCATCACCTACCTCCAGCGCCTCCCGTCCGGCTTTACCCAGGGGACCCAGACCACCTCGGAGGCAGCCGACGTTGCTCGGGGCTCCAACGGCGCACACACCATCCCCTCCAACACCATCCTCCGGCACATCCAAGCGCTCGTGACCAACGCCGACCTGGTCGCGCCCGCCGAGCAGGCGACGCTCGAGCGCGAGATCCAGCGCGAGACAAACGACGTCAATCTCATCGCCATGATCTCCGACCTCGTCTCCAGCGTGAACGAGGTCCGCGAGGCGGGCAAGAAGTTCCACGTTGTTGAGTCCGCGCGGCACTCACGTCACGGCAGGTCGGCGGGCCCTGGGGGGCCACAGTTTGACCCGGCCTTGCTTGCTGAGTTTGGCGGCGGCGGGGGTGGGGGGCCGAGCTTTGCTACGGCTGTTGGCGAGCTCGCAAACTATTAGTGAGATTTTCCGGGGTTGTCGGGGGCTTTGGGGGCCGAGCTGCACTGGATTCTTAGATTTTGGGCTGCTCGATTCTTGGGTCTCTGATCACGTTAAAGGTTCGGGAAGGCGCGGGGCTGGTTTGAGCGGCTTGAGTGAGTACTTGAGACTTGAGAACTCGAGCCTCTGCCGTGGGCCCGGGCCCCCTTTTTTGATGAGGGGCGCATTGATGATGACTATGATGATCAAAGAATGGAAGGAGGAGTTGCATCGCACGGATGGCGTGAAGTGGCTTATCTTTGTTCAGGCGTTGGAGACGGCATGAATTCTTAAGTTACAGCAAAACCGATGGGTAGCCCGGGGGGGAAGCTTGTTGCGGCATAGATGATGTCTTAGAACAGAGAAGTACAGGCATTCAAAATTCTGGACGATGAGGGCGCCACATGACAGCACAAACCAGCATTGGGTCCTGTCTCGATTCACAAGCTGTGATCCATCGTGATGAAAGCCACGACTTACCTCTTCCTGCCGGATCTTGGCCCAGAAGAAGAAAAGCCCCCATCACATCGGTCACTTCAGATGAGCACGACAGGCAAGAACTATCTGGTGAATTGACCATCATCATTATTGCCTAGAGACGCACAGCCCCACTTGTTCTTGGTTCATAACCTCAGCCCATCAACGCCCACGCCGAGCCCTCAACATTGCAGTGATGACACGGGAAAGGGAAGAAACGGAGACATTTCAGTACCAAAAAACAAGACGGAAAAGAACCGAAAATCAAGGCTTGCCCATGTCTATATCCCGGTATATCACGCTCTCTAAACCCGAAACCCAAAAGCCATACAAAAGATTACCCAGAGGTGCCAGTCATTACCCATCCCATCCATCCGTCTATACTTGTTGCTTGCTTGCGGCACACCAAAAAAACACCGTTTCAGAAGAAGGAAGAAGAAGAAGATAAAGGAAAAAAAAGCAAAAAGAGATGAGACGCGATCCTCGCAAACCAAATCACCAACGTCACCGGGTATCAACATCCCACCCCCCCTTTTTCACACCCCCCCCCCAAAGTCGGCCTAAGCCTCAATCACAACCTTCAGCACCAACCTCCCCTCCGCATCCACCGTCCGACTCGCCAGCTCAAACGCCCGATCCGCATTCTCCAGCCCCTTGAACCGATGCGTCACCATCTCGTCCAGACACGGCAGCACCCACCCGCCCGCGGCGACCCCGGCCCTGGCCATCCTCTCCCTGGCGCACAGCAGCCTGATGCCCGTGGCGTACGTGTTGGCGTAGCGGAAGATGCCGAGGATGTCGATCTCGCGGAGGTGGGCGACCGACATGGGCAGGGTCTGGACGGGCGTGCCCATGCCGACCATGATGACCTTGCCGCCGGCGCGGGTGGCGTAGAGCGAGGTGTGCATGCAGACCTCCTTGCCGGTGCACTCGAACGTGACGTCGACGCCGTCGCTCTCGTCGTCGTCGCCGTCGACGAACTGCGAGGGGGGCGGGGCGGTCAGGGCGAGCATGTCGCCGGCGAGGGACTTGGCGTAGTCGAACTGGCTTTGCATGGAGAGGGCGCTGGCGGGCGTCATGACGCCGTCGAGCGGGGTGGAGGTGCCCGAGGAGGAGGGGCTGCCGCCGTATATTGAGGAGCAGCTGGAGGAGGTGTGGAGGGGCCGCGGGACGACGAAGCCGTGGGTGGCGAAGCCCTTGGCAATGGCGAAGTCGACGCGGCCTTGGTCGACGTCGGCGATGGTGACGGTGGAGCAGCCGGACTGGCGCGCCATGGCGGCCGTGAGCAGGCCGACGGCGCCGGCGCCGATGACGAGGGCGCTGGAACCCGGGGTGGGCTGCGCCCGGTTGACGGCGTGGATGGCGACGGATAACGGCTCGAGGAGGGCAGCAGCGTCGAAGGAGATGCTGTCCGGCAGTCTGAGGCGTGTTAGGATCAAGTTCTCCTCCTGAGGTCTGGAAGACGTACTTGTGACACCACGTAGCAGGGTGGTTGATGCGCTCCTGTAATGTCCCCTGGAAATGCGGCACTGATTTGGCGCTACTCCTGAACCTCATGCGCTTGCATAGGTTATAACGCCCCTTACGGCAGATGCCGCACTGGCCGCAGGGGATGCCGACCTCGAGGGCGACGCGGTCGCCGATGCTGAAGCCTGTCACCTGGGGGCCGATGGCGACGACGACGCCCGACGACTCGTGGCCGAGCGAGAGCGGCATGCAGGCACAGAGGTCGCCATTGGCGAACTTCTTGTAGTAGCTGACATCAGACCCGCAGATGCCGGTCGTGTGAATGGCGATCTGAAGTTCGCCGATGCTGGGCTCCTCAATTGTCCTCCGTTCCTGGCGTGAGTGTTAGTCGAGAGGTCCCGATGGCGTTGGAAATCTCCTAGCGGGGGCAGGCGTGGCGGGCCAAAATAAAACAAGACGGCCGCCCGATCCTGTGTAACCCACGGATCTGAGATCTCGAAGGGGAGCAGGGGCAAGGATGAGATAGAAAAGGCAGAAATACCATGCGCAAGTCACGCGCCCCATGGAGAACAGAAGCCTTAATGGTCGAAGCTTTGGAGGCGGCGGGTAGGTGCATTGGCGCCGGCTCGCCTGTTGCGGAGGGCGCCATCTCGATAGGGCGACGGCTAAGTGGGAGGAGTGGGATGAGGCGTGGGATAGGGCGAGCTTGGCCAACGAAAACGGCTTCCCCGTGGGGACGTCGAGCGAGGCGGCTCTGCTTGGATGACGGCGGCGCGGGATGTGGGAAAAAGAGGGTGTAGAGCGTTCAGGGGCAGGTGGGATGGCTGACAGGGAGATGGGTGGCGAGTCTAGGCCAGTTGGTATTATGAAAGATTTAAAAACCGACAGACCACAGAGAATAGATGGCAAAGACGTCGAGAGAGCGAGAGGTGTCCAAGAGACGGAGCAGAGGAGGCCAGGACAGACCCCCACACTTTAAACCATCGACGGCGGCATGGCCGCCATGATATGGGTCATTGACGTGCTATGTATGTGTCAATCCCTGATGCGCATCGCCCGGGGTCGACAAGAGGCAAACACACGAGAGCACAGGAGTCAGGGTGCAAGGTCCAGGAGCGGAGGTCAAGATGCGTGCTCTGGAGCCAACGTGCGCCGAGCCGGCCTCGCCAGTCAGATATCGACGAGTTATCTCTGTGCGGAGGAAAGAGGCTAGGCGCGATGCGCTCCATACGGGGCCCCGACAATCTCGGGAGAACATGAAGCAGGTTAGTGTGAGGTCAATCTTCGGCTCGAGCACCCACCACCCATGTCTATCAAAGTCTGGCGGGAGATCGCGACATCCACGGCATGCATGGATGGAGACCTTCAGCCGGAGCCGGAGCGGCGGCGGGTTCAGAGAGACGCAAAATGGGCGCCTCGAGTGGCTGCAGCCGACGGGACCGCGCTGATTTTGGCCAGTCTGGGTGCGATCCGGGAGCACTGGGGGCGAGCGTCTTTCCTGTCTGGGGCGTCTCAAGCCGTGCGGCGGAGCGCGGGCGATGGATGGCAAACGGAACAGCAGAACTTTGGGTGCTTCCAACAAGACTTGGGCGGGAGGGATAGCCGGCTTCCTTGCAGGAAGCCATGCAGGTGTCTGTGGGTACTCGCGGTTGGTCGGGGGGCGGGTACATTGCATCGTGGACCTGGGTGCCTGGAACGCTGCAACGGAGGGGACTGGCGAGGCGGGAGAGCTCAGGCCACAGAACAATGGACAATCTCAGCCGTCCGTAGACGGCGAGGGACGGCAGCGAATAGACGTGTCTCTCACGAGCACGCCATCAGATGGCCCTGCCGTGGGCCGTGGAATCGCAGCATTCCCAGGGCGGCATCAGACGCAAGACGGTGCCCAGGGCCGGCTGTTTCCACCTCTTAGCGAGGCTACACAACTCCCGGGTGTTGCGATCCTGTCCAGGTGACGAGAGAGGGACGTTATGACGCGAATAGAATGGCCATTGATGAAAACGAGCGTTCTCTGGTTCTGCCGCCTCCATTCATCCGGTCCTGGGGGTGATTGGTGTGCGCGCGGGTGCGGACTCGCGATGCTGCCACAGCGCGCGAGTATCTCTGAGCGTCGAAACCGTCCGATCATCAAAGGTTCGAGAAAAAGTCGAGATCCTGGAACGGAACAGGGATTGGAGAGGAGCGTGTGGGGTCAAGCGTTGGATGACGCGACAGGGGAGGGGAACAGGGCAAGGGGCCTGGGCAGGGGTCAGAAAAAGTTTATCGCGGTGAACCGCACCGAGGGAAGGAACACCCTGGGTGCTGGGCAGGAACTCTGAGCGAAAGGTATCGCAGAGTCACAGAGACGCTTTCCTGGCACCGCTGCCTGGCCTGGAACTTGAACTGAAAACTTGCAGGTGCTCTTGCATCGCGGGCTTGTCCCTCCATTTCAAGCACTCGTCCTCGCCCGCTTGTTGCTGCCGGCTCCGTGTCAACGACTCCCGTCGATTAGCGAGGAAACGACAGGTCGCTTGTCGAGATGCGCCACCTTCTGGGGAAGAGCTTGGCCGCCAGTGAGATGCCTCGTCCCGTCTGCTTTGTGCAACACACACTTGCTGCACTTTCGTACGACGGGTTCGTCTCCGCCCACAATGCTGCCGAATGCTACCCAAAAGCTGACAGGCGGTGGGCATCTCGAGTATCTGGGCCTCTGGGCGCCCTTCGTCCCTCCGTTGCCACCGCCTTGGAGAGAAGTGATTGCCCTCTCAACTCTATCCGCGGCGGATCGTCGTGTGTGGAGGAACATCCCCGATCTCTCCAACTCATCGACCCCACCATCTGCTACCCCAATCACAAGCAAAAGCCGGGGTCTCCCAAACGGCCCGGTAGTGGGCCAAGAGATGGGAGCGCCGACTGATGACCGCCAACCCACCGAGGCACAGTTTCCAGAAGGTTTCGAAGCGCCCATGTCCAAAAATGACGAATTCCACGGGGTGGAGAGGACCAAGGCCTGTCAAGCTGGGGCAGGTCAGTCAATGGGCATTCTCCCATTTTGCCGGCCCTATGACGGACGCACATGGCAAGGCAGGGGTCGGACACCTTCCTGGCACATGAAACGGAGCGACGAGCTCCAGGCTCAACGCAATCGCCGTATCCGCGTGGGCCGCAACAAGAACAAACATCCTTGCGGACGGAGACGTCGCCTTGGGGCAGAAGCCTTCCGGAAGATTGGGAATACGACGCAACCCCGGTCAGACCCATCCTGCCGAGACGCTTGCACAACAGCACCGAGGTGTGTGTCGGTGTGCATGCGAACCGTCCGTTCATCAAATGCTTATCAAGATGCTGGTCCAAGCCCGCGGTCGTCCTGTCGGCTGCAATTGCCGGCCATTGAAGCGCAGAGGTGCTGATAACAGGATCAAATCGTACCTTATCGATGCAGCAGCTTTCCGACCTCGATCCGCTGCTCGTCGGATGCCTTCATGTCGTGCGCCCATCGCCGAGGAGGTGTTGAAGATGGCCAATCACCAGAGCTCGAGGTGAGGTTGGAGAAAGTTGGAGCTCGACAGGGGTGCCTCTGGCGGCTCAACAGGAAAAGCAACAACTTCGCGAGGCCCCACGATTTCATCATGCCAGGGCAGATGTGGAGCCGCTAGGGTTCTCGGGCCAGCAGTGTCTCACCTGCAGCATATTGGGCAATTGCTCAGCCAGAGGAGTGGAGGACTGCATTTGTCTCGAGTCTCGTCAGCCGTGTTTTGGGCAGTCTTGCGAGTTCGATGCCGGGTGGATGCCGTGCCGCTGTTCTCTGGAGAAGGGAGACTGGATCAGGAAATCCGAACCCTTGACAGACGGGCAGGTATCTGTCGTGATGTCCGTGCTAACGGACGACCAGCCGAAGTTCCAAAGCTAATGGGAATGTGCAGCAAGCACAGGTGCCCCTGTTGGATGACTGCTGAACCCTGCGTCGAGCCCAGCCCAGCAGCAGCCAATCCTGTCGGCCAGCTGGCTCACACAGCAAGTGCAGTCGCATTGGACGGCCCCTGGATCTCGCGCCATCTCCGCCACCCCGGCTCAAGCCCCCAGGAGTTTCACGCTGGCGACGTGTTCCGCCGCTCCCGGCAGGCTCGGGCATAATTCCCCAACAGAGGAGGATGCTCGCATTTGACACGGCTGAATTCGGAGCTGCTGGGCTCCCTTTGATCGACGTTGAATGGGCGAGAGGACCGTTTGGGTTTGCGAGGCACGCACCCCCTGGACATCCAACCCAAGAGTGGTGGAAATTCTGCAGCGCAACCCTCGGGCCTCGGGCAGACTGCGCTACCTCCGCCATCACCCGAAGGGCGGTCTGATATCATTGACATTTCGACAGGATAATCTTGCATCAACACGAACGAGATCCAGGGGACGGCCCCTGGGAGATGCGAGGTTGCGCCGCGGCAGACGCACCTGCATACCTCCCCCGCAGCGCTTGTCGACCACCCATCGCTCCGGTCCGTCGCCTGCGACTCTGGCGAGCTCGCCTCCTGCCTTGGACTGGGGTGGCGATGTCGCAAGAACGGAATGCTCGTCTACCGACGTGATGGAGGCGAGGCGGTGAGTCTGCAGGCCGGGCGGCTCGCCTCATCCGGGACGGGACAAGTATTGGAGCACTGCATGCGGCGATCTCGCACGGCGAGAGGCCGATAGTCCAGACGTGGGAGCGAGGCCCGGGAGTCGCAGCAAAAGTCATGACGACAGAGAACCCTGACGGACCGTCTAGAAACTTGCTCGCCAACTCCCGGACGCCATCCCCCGCGCTTCCCTTCCCGCCCTCGTCTTTCCCCGACCCCCACGACGGGACGGCCCTGCCGGATGCCGAGCCGTCTGGGGCGCTGCGTGGGGGACAGACGGGATGGTGTAGAGCTGAGGAACCCATGCTGGAGAGCCTTGGCCTGGAGAGACAGGTGGTAATTTTGAGGGCACGCCATAGCGAGAGCGGACAGTGTCCCCGGCATTGTGCAACGAGCCAAAAGAGGAAAACAAAAGAGCAACACCAGTATCACGTAGGCCGTGGGCATTCAAAGCGATAGGTGACCGTAAACGTAGACTAGACAGTAGGCCGTACATCATGCTAACAAACTCCTTGAATCAGCGCCACCAAACCATGATGCCACATACTGTAACAAAACCCCCCTCTTTCCCCAAACATGCCACGTGGACACGGCGTAGCTGCCCCTCGGCTGCGGCCCATGGGGAGGCCTACTTTCGCAGCCACCCCGTGCTGCAGCCCCGAGCCGACCCTGCTCACAGCGGTCTCGGCTCGCACCCCCTAGAACTAGAACGTGCTCGCGGCCAAGCGACTCGCCGCGTTCCGCGCGTCGACGCGGTCCTCATCATCCTCCTCCAGCACCCCGGGCATCCGACCGGACGCGCCGCTCAGGGCCCGCGCGCGGCCGCCGCCCTGCTCGCCGGCGCGGTCCCCGCCCTCGCCGGGGAACAGCCCGCCGTCGTCGGCGCCTCGGCGACCGAGCTCCCGACCAGGCTGCCCGAGACGCTGCGGCTCATGGCGTCGGCGCTGCGGCGCGGCACGCCGCTCCAGGCGTCGCCCTTGGGGCCCTGGCTCGCGGCCATGGTGGTGCGGCGGGCGGCCGAGGGCGGGTGGCTCTCGCGGCCGAGGCGGCTCAGGCCGCCCGAGGCGTCGATGGAGCGGATGTCCGGGCGGACGCTCTCGAGGAGGGAGAGGGTGCGGCGCTCGGCCTCGATCTCGCGCAGGACGTACTCGCGGATGGAGAGGCGGAGGTCGGCGGCGGTGCGGGCGAACCAGCGGCGGCGCTCGTGGACGAGGTTCTGGGTGACGCGGGTCGTCTTTTGGTAGAGGGCCGACTCGGCGTGGCGGGCCTCGTCGAGCGAGGCGATGGCCTCGTCGACCTTTTCGCGGCGCACGTTGGACGACGCCTTGAGGCGGTCGGCGGCGTTGAGCTTGCTGCGCGTCGTCTCCTGGGCCTGGAGGAACTCGCGGATGAGGATCTGGCGGTTGGTGAGGGTCTCCTTGACGATGAAGGCGTCCTGGGAGTGGTATTGGAAGGGGTCGCCGACGGTGGTGGCCTCGGCGGTGGCCTGGGCGGCGTGGAAGTCGCCGACCGTCTGGACGATCTTGCCGAGCTTGCGGTAGGCGTTGGCCAGGCCGGGGTGCGGCTCCTGGACGTTCATGGCGCCGAGCTTGACGCCAAAATCGGACTCGGCGAGGCCCAGTCCTGGCTGGGGGTCAGTCCGGAAGCCAAACGTGAGACACAAGGGGGTTGAGCCTACCTCGGCGCGACTTGACCAGCTTGTCGACCTTGTGTCCGGCGTCCATGGCGCCCAAGTAAAAGAGCTTGACGATGGGCCGAGCTTCCTGCAGCTCGGGGGTGTCATCCGGGGGCGGAGCAAACTGCTTGAGGATCTTGCGGCGCACGCCCGTGGCGGGCTGCTTCTTCTTGACCATGGGGCTGTAGCCAAAGTCGCTCTCGACGAAGAGCACCATCTCGTCGTCGCGCATCAGGACCTCGTTGCTGCAGACGTAGTTGAACCAGCGCTGCATGAGCGCCTTGACCCGGATCTCATCCTCCTCGGTGCCGGCGCCGGCAGATGTCAGGGCCGGAGGGACCGAGGGGACGATGGCCTCGGGATTCGCCGAGATGAGGTGGTCGGCGAGCTTGATGAACTCGGAGTGGAGGCGGCGCACGTCGCGGTACTGGGTCGTCCTGAAGGCGGGGAGGTTTGTCTGCGACGGTCAGCAAGAGCTGTGGACATTGGATAGTTTAACCAGAGCATACATGGACGTCAAATCTGAGGATGGGATCTTTGCGCCCGGTGCGTTCGAGCCCCGTGATCTTTGCCTGCAGCTTGAACTGCGGCGGCGGCGGTTTGCGGGGCTGCTGTTGTTCCTGATGCCGCGGGGCCTGCGCGGGGGCCGATCTTGGTGCTTGCTGCTGCTGAGGTGGCTGGGGCGACAGCGGGCCCTGCTCGCCCGCAAAGCGCGGTTGTTCGGAGTACGACTCGGTGTGTGCTGGCTCGTCGGGCCGCGGCTCGGTGGTGTGGGAAACGGTGCTTGCGGTATCGGGTCTCCGGTACTCGGTATCGCTTGCGCCGAAGCCGTCGTCGTCGCTGAGGCCGTTGTTGGAGCTCTGGCGGAAGGGGGAGCTCGGGGGTTCGCCGGCGATGGAGTTGAAGGCGGTGCGGTTGTGGCGGGGCGACGAGCTCGGCGAATTGCCCCAGGGCGAGGCCTCGGCGGGGTGTTCCGGGTCGTTTATTGATGCGCTGTAGTCCATGGCGCCGTCGACGTGCGGGATGTGCGGGATGCGCGGGATGCGGGAGAAAGAGTGTCGAGTGGTGATGACGTGGTGGTCGGGACTCGGAGTCGAGATGCGTCGAGGTTGGAGACAATTGCGCCTCCTGATTTTCCAAGGGTCTAATTGCGCGGTTGGATCAGCCTCAGTCAGCCAATGCAGCGAGGGACCACAGTCGATCGGTCAGTGGCGGATGCAGGTGGTGAGGATTGGTCTTCGGCCGGTGGTCGCAGCTCCGCATCACGGGCGGTGGTGGGAGCGGCGCAGCTGCCTTGCTGCGGGAGCCACGGACTTGGCGCCAAGCCGGGGTATGGCGGGGGATGCTCGGAGGAGCACGGGCCTGTTCAAGCTTGTCAGTTCAGGTCTCGATTGAGTCGATCCTCGAAGAAGCAGCCTGCTGAATGCAAACACCAATCACCAACAAATGTAACTTGTGATACGGGCAATTTTGTGACAGGCAACGCGGGGTCGTTGCATGTTTGTTTACTTGGCAGCCTCCAGTCTGGCGCCCTGACATGCGGTGCGCATTTCATATTTGCATCGCCAGACTGAAGCTGTCGCTGATCTGATTGCTCGTGTTCATTTTCAGTTGACAAAAGTTCGTCATTGAGTCCGTAAAAAAAGAAAGACGCCGGGGATGCTCTGCAGCCTCCCCCTCCGTGCTTGCCGCCATGGCTCGAGCAGGCTTCCCATGGTGCCGGTGGCCGTGCTGGTGCTGAAAAATGCCCAATTGGCCCGAGTGAGGCTTGCACGGAGCTACTCCAGCGACCACGCCCACCACGAGGCCCGGACCGAGAGCATCCGCAACATTGGCATCATCGCCCACGTCGATGCGGTGCGTCTAGAGTTTAGTGTGTCACCGAGGACCGAGGACCGAGTGCTGACACCTACCAGGGCAAGACGACGACGACGGAGCGCATGCTGTACCAGAGCGGCCGGACACGCCATCTCGGGAGTATGTCACTGACGGGAAACACACCAGTGTACTTGCTAACAACGCAGATGTCGACCACGGCAACACCACCACTGACTTCCTCCCCATGGAGCGGGAGCGCGGCATCACCATCCAGTCCGCCGCCATCACCTTCCAGTGGCCCCCCAAGACGCTGTGTCCCCCGGGCCTCGAGCCCAAGACCATCAACCTCATCGACACCCCCGGCCATCAGGACTTCCGCTACGAGGTCGACCGCTGCCTGCCCATCCTGGACGGCGCCGTGTGCATCCTCGACTCGGTCAAGGGCGTCGAGACCCACACCGAGCGCGTGTGGGAGTCGGCCCAGCTCTCCAAGATCCCCCGCCTGCTCTTCGTCAACAAGCTCGACCGCGACGGCGCCAGCTTCAAACGCTCCATCCACGAGGTCGCGTCCCGGCTGAGGACCTGGCCGCTGCTGTGCCAGATTCCCTGGTGGCACAAGGACGACTTTACCGGCGTCGTCGACGTGATCCACCAGCACGGCTTCAGGTTCTCCAGCACCGGGACCATGTCGGTCGTCAGCAAGGAGAGCATCGCCAAGGAGAACCCGGCACTGCGGGACGAGATGGAACTCGCCCGCCTCCGCCTGATCGAGACGCTCTCGGAGCACGATGACCAGATCATGGAGGAGTTCCTCGAGCTGGAGAAGGACGTGCCGTCGGGCTCCATCAAGCAGGCCATCCGCCGCCTCATCATGGACGGTGAAGCCAAGTTCACGCCCGTCTTTGCGGGCGCTAGCCTGCGCAACATCGGAGTCCAGCCACTGCTGGATGCCGTGGTCGACTACCTGCCCAGCCCAAGCGACCGGCCACCGCTCGAAATCATCGGCGCCAAGGCTCACAACCTGTCACAGCTGCTGGAGGAGACGGCCACGAAAAAGGGGCAGCACCACTCGGCGCCTCCGATCGTCGCTCTCGCCCACGTCTTCAAAGTCGTCGACGATCCCCGCAGGGGCATGATGAGCTGGCTGCGCGTCTACCACGGCGCCATCAGCCGGAGCAGCCACATGTGGAACAGCAACGTCCACAACTTTGAGAAGCCGCAGCACATCCTCCACGTTTCGGCCAAAGACCACCACGAGATCCCGCACCTCCCCACCGGGCACATCGGGGCCATCACCGGCCTCAAGAGCGCCCGGACCGGAGACACCATGATCACGTTCCCCGGCCATCACACCAGCTCCGCCCCCGAGGCCTTCCGGAACCTGCGCATCAAGGCTCTCGAGACCCCCCCGGCCGTCGCCTTCATCGCCATCGAGCCGTACACGCGCACCGCGGGCGACAAGCTCGAGGACGCCCTCAAGAAGCTCTCGCGCGAGGACCCCAGCATCCGGTGGAGCAAGGACGAGAAGACGGACCAGCTGATCCTGTCCGGCATGGGCCTGCTGCACCTCGAGATCGCCCAGGACCGCCTCCTGACGCACTACAAGATCGACCGCGAGTCGGCCATGTGGGGCGACATCGAAGTCGAGTACTCCGAGTGCCTGCTCTCCCCCACCGCCCCGCACCGCGCCGTCTACGACCGCACCATCCGCGACAAGGCCGGCAAGGCCGCCTGCACCGCCAGCATCGAGCCCCTGTCTGCCCACGACGACCACGCCACCCTCCTCGAATCCAGCATCGAGCGCGACGGCAACATCATCCACGTCGCCATCCCGCTCCCCGCCGGCCACGACTCCGCGAAGACGCTCCCCTTCGACCCGGAGCTGGTCCGCCAGCAGCTCCTCAACGGCGCCATCGCGGGCCTCGCCCGGGGGCCCCGCCGCAGCGCCCCGGTCCGCCGCTGCCACGTGCACATCACCTTCGACCCGGCCACCGACTTCTTCGGCGCGCAGGCCACCACGGGCGGTCACATCACCAACGCCGCGCTGCACGCCGTGCGTGCCGCCCTCAAGGAGGCCCACGCCGCGGGGCAGGTCGGCGTGCTCGAGCCCTTTTCCCACGTGCAGATCCACTGCCCGGAGGAGGCCGGGCACGCGATCCAGCACGACCTGACGTCGGCGCGCGGGGGCCAGGTGCTGGAGGTGCGCAAGCCGAGGAGGACGACCAAGAGGTCGGCGCGGAGGGGGAGGGGCCGGCGCGGCGATCGACGTGACGAAGGTCTATGCGCCGCCGGACCCGTACGAGTCGGTGCAGAGAGCCTGCGGGGCCCCAAGAAGAGCGTCGTCAGGATGCTGACGATCGTGGGCAAGCGCCGCTGAAGGAGATGATGAAGTATGATAGCCAGCTGCGGAGCTTGACGGGGGCAGGCATGCGCTGCAGCTGGATCAGGGCGGGTTCGAGTTGGTGACGGGGGCGAGGAGAGGGCGTTGGAGAGGTGAGTATTGAGGGAGGGGGGAGGGGGTGTATTGTTTGGTTGAGGGCATGTAAAGACTCCAGATGGACGGATAGAAAAATGTATGTAAGATATGAGTTGATGCTGCTGGTCATGGGTTGTCCTGCCGACAGGCAGTTGGAGTGATATCTGAGGCAAGTCGTGAGAACACAAATGGGACGCCGTCCAGGCTGCACCTCGAGTCTCTTGGCCGATTTCATCTTGTTTCTCTTCTCGCTCTCCCTTTATTTTTGAGATTGGGCCATACCTTTAGCCCTGCATGGTCCTGTCAGGTGTAAAGCTGCGCCTGCTGTGTCCATTTTGTGCTCGAGACACGGTGCCAAGACTCCATCCACCACCGCCATCTTGCAGTCAGAACTCTCATCCCACACCATCAAATCCTAATAGTTGTATAAGTCGCTTCCCGCGCCCTGACAGAGACAAACCTCATGACGCCCGAGATCCAACATTCGCGGCCTGCAAAGTGCTCATACGCATCATTCTTTGACGAACGACACTCTCCGCGGGCCTTCCTCGAGACCCGCGTCTCCCGATGGCTAGATTCGTTCGACTCTGGTGTGTCCAGTCGGTCAGAAAGCGGGCTTGACCTCCTGGTCCGCCCCTTCCCCGACATTCCCACCCACAAGCGGGCCAGGTCGGCCCCGGAAGTGGGACAGCACGACAATAGACAGGGAGCTGGCGCCCTGTTACCCCCTCCGACGCCGTCAATACCGTCCCGGACGCGTCAGAGCGGTAGGTCCAACGTCAGCAATTCGGCCGGCCCACTGGACTCGGCATACCGCGAGCACCTGAACTGGAACGGGATCAGAATTGAGTCGTTGCCAAATAGCCTGCCAGCGCATGTCGCGGCCCATGTGGCCAACATTCAGTCGAGGGAGCGGGAGTCGCCCGAGCCTGACCCCGCCGCCATTGCTGCGTATCTGCAAGACAGAAAGGCACTTGACGAAAAATGCAACGAGGGCGACGTCACCGGATCGATGACCACGTGGGTCCTGCCATCCAAGCAAGAGATTTCGCAACGCGGTCTCGATCGTGCTGATGGGCTCCTCATGTCGTTGCACCTTACTCCCGTGCGCCCTGGCATCCCTCCGGCGATGAAGGTCTCACAGCCGAAGCCTGACTTGCTTTATGGTTATCAAGGAGACCTGGGGCCATCGCCATTCAACCAATCCCAGCTCATAGCCCAAATGCAAATGGACACGGGCCCGGGCCAGGCTTTTGCAAACACCAATAGCCAGCGACTCAGGTTTCCGTTCTTTGCTCTTGAACTGAAGGGCGACGGCGGCACGTTTGGGAGTCTCTGGGTGGCCACCAACCAGTGCGGCGGCGACGCAGCCGCCTGCTTCAACGCGACCGCGCGCCTCAATGAGCTGCTGACCGCGGCGAACCAGCCCATGGTCGACAACCTGACGTACTGCATCGCCATGGACAACCGGTACGCGCAGCTCTACGTGTCATGGAAGGCGGACCTCCTGGACTACTACATGTACGAGGTCCGCGCGTATGTCCTGTCAAGAGAAGACGAGTACAAGGACTTTCGACGCCACATCCGCAACATCCTCGACTGGGGCAGCGACCAGCGCCTCGCGCAGATCAAACAATCTCTCGACGTTCTCTTGGAAGAGAGCCGGAAGGAGACTGCAAAGGCGGCGAAGCCACGCAGCCCGCCGTCCGCCTCCGGCTCGAGCTCGGGCTCATTGTCTAAGCGGCAAAGGTTCAACTAGAGCGACGGGAGCAGGCGGGCCAGCCGGGCCTTTGTCGGTCCGTCGTTGCCTGAGCGAAGGCGTCGCGCAGACTGCGGCGGAGATCGGCACACCGCGCCACGCCGGCCGGAAGCTGTCTTGGGCTCGGATGACTCGTCGAAGGAGACAGGTCATCATGCCGTCTGGGAACATGTCAGGGGCTGTCTTTCTGGTTTCTCTTTTTGGTTAGCTGTTTTCTTCTACTTACACTCGTCGTTGTTTTTGTTTTCATGAGATGTATTTGCTTGTCTGTATCTCTCTGTCTCCTACAATCTCACAGCCGCCTTCCGAACGTCATGAGAAGAATCTGAGCTTTATATGTACCAGTTATACCTTTGCTAGATACCCATGCTATCAGTTATTCTAGGCCTTGTAAGCGGCCATGGGTTTGGTCATTGAGAGATGTGTTGTCTTTGATGTCAACTCTTCCGTATTCTTCGTCATCTACTAAACGGTTCTCATGGAGATATCGTCACGCTGGCTTTCCTCACGGTCTCAGGTTTCAACTCCGTCATGATGCTCTTGTTGTCAGTGCATGTCGGCAGGTCAAGAGGAGGTCTTTGAGTCTCCATTAACACGGACAAGGTCGAGGATTGGTTGGAGGCATAGTAATCAAACAAGTATTCCTACACTATGTACAAAGAGCAGCAATCACCATGGTGATCTGTACTCAGCGTCCCGTTATGTGAGTTGAGCACCCTCCGACCCTGACCATCCTCGACCCATTCTGCTCCTTTCCGAGTCGGGTCATCGTTGTTTCATCCCCATTTGGCCTCATCTTCGTCCGCTTCCTCCCGTTTGATTTTGATATCACCGTCCTCTTTCTCCCGTTTGACCTTGGTTTGACCATCCTCATCGCCATCCCTTTTCACCTCACTCCCTTTGTTATTGTCACCATCCCACCGGGCGGACACCTTCTCAGCCTCGAGCCGGTCACACCGCTCCGGCCATACCACGATCTCCTCTACAAGGCCCCAGAGAATACTGCCCGGCTTGTCCTCTGGCTCTTCACCGGGGAAGAACATCTCGTACATCTTCCGCGCCAGCGCTTTGATGGCTAGCTTCTCCGTGTTCGTCCCGGGTGTGCCATATGGGCTGTGCGCTCTAGCAAACCGGATCGCACCCCACGCACGGTTATACAGACTGTCGAGCCCGCCAGCGTCGGAGAGCTCGACTGAGCTGGGGACCGTCATAGTAAACTTGTTTATTATTAATTCGACGACTCGCGGGGCGACTGCTCTCTGATATTCTCCCAGCGCGTCGTGGAGTCGCTGGCTCTCGGCTTCGACATCATCGAGCTCATCGACAAGACGCTCTTTTTCCTCAGCAAGCTGTCTAAGCCTTTTTTCGATCTGTCTGATTTGAATGCTGGTCAGCGGCATGGCTTCTGTCCGACAATCTGATCCCTTTGGTGAGAACTGGGACGTTCGATGTGCTCTGTTGCCCGATGTTAGCAGGCCAATATGTGGGCGCGAAGACAGGTCATATGGAAATTTACCTGGCCTGTGTCTTGAAGAAAGATCGGTGTCGCGCCAACTATCGTCTTGATTTCGGAAGGTCTTGGAGGAAAATCTGTCGGATGATGCAGCTGGGAAGAGAGATCGGTCGGTCGCAGACTAGTCGAGTAGATACGATGGTAAGGAGATGGAATGATTGGGACGGTGGACTGCACGGGATGGTAGGAGGAGATGGCTTGAACGGAAGAAGAGTCGACGAGATGAAACAAATCGGTGATTGAAAGTTGAAGAGAGAATAAGAAGTTTTAATCGGTCGGTTTGGAAGCGGGAGAGTGCCGGATTTGCAAGGCTTCCACAAAGTGTTCACTTTTGACAAGAATATGGAAGGGAAACTGCTAATATTCACAATAGAAGCCTTGCCCAAGAATCCGATCCATGGCCCGCCAGTCTAAACGCGACGAATGCTTTCAATTTCCCACAGACCATGCCATCAACCCCCAGTACTGTACAATCACTGCCCATTAACCCCAATCCTCAACTCCTCCAACTCCTCCTTGACTCTCCTGTACATCTCTTGTGCCTCCCTCTCCCGCGTGCTCACAAACGCCACCTCGGCCCTCAGCGCGGCCAGCCTCCGCTGGATCGCCGCCTGCTCGCTCGCCTCGAGGATCCGGAACCCAGCCAGCGCGTTCCTCGCCTTCTCCAGCGCGACATGCGCCTCTGCCGTCTTGGTCCGCAGCATCTCGGCACGGTTCTTGTACCCGCCCAGGTGCAGGCTGAGCTTCTTCTCGAGCTTGTTGCCCTTCTCGGCCGAGGCGAGGAGAGATTCCAGGGCAGACTATTCATGTTAGCTAATATTCCAGACGGGAAAGAGAGGAGTGCTTACGTCGAGAGCGGTCTGCATGGCGGAGAGCTGTTCCTCCTCCTCGTCGTCATCGTAGCAGCCGAGACCAAGAAGCAGGGAGTTGGTGTTTTCCTTGTTCCAGATGGCCTGGACTGCTTCGGGCTTGAGTTGGTCCTTCATCTCCATGAGGACTTGAAGGCGGGCTTCTGCAAGGGCCGAGTCGTCGATCTGGGGAATCGCGACGGGCTTCGCGGGAGGCGCGCCGGGAAGGGGGTATTTGGTCGCGTCGTGCGCCATCAGCATCGCCGCTTCGCGAGCAACGAGTGCCTGGGCGGGATCCTCCACCTCGGAAGCGGATCGCAACAACGCGTTGTAGTCGACCGTGACCGCCCGGGGTAGATCCCGCTGCATCACCTGGGTCCGCCGCCTGCGTTCGAGAAGCTCGCGGGCCTCGCGAATCTCGCGCTCCCTGCGGTCACGCTCCGCGGCGTCCTCCTCCCGCTGCTCCGCCGTTCTGGGCTCCTCCTGGTCCTCTGGAATCTCCAGATCCCACTCCGTCTCCTTCGGCTTGGGCAGAGCAGCGAGACCCTGCTTCAGCTGGTGGCGGAGCGAGAGCTCGCGCATCCTGGCGTCCGCTGGTGTTCCGCCAACCATATCCATATCCTTGTCCGCCGCGTTCAGGGCAAACGTGTCGCGGGGCGTGCGCAGCGGCGTCTGCCCCACGTGGAGTGGTGTGGCACCCACGTCGTTCGCAGCAGGCCGCAACGGCGTGGCCAGCGGATTCGGTGTCGCGATGACCTGCTTCCGCGGCGCGACAGACTCGAACCCTGTTGACCCTGCCCCCTCATGAAGCGGCGTATTCTCCCCGCCAAGCAGCGACGACTGCGTCTCTGTCAAGGCCCGGATGTTGCGGATCTCGTTGGCGATGTGGTCCTCCTGCGCGGGCGCCCGGGGTGTCCGGATCGGCGCGTTGGTGTTGAGCGCCGAGTAGTTGCCGACCAGCCCGCGGGTGGCGTCGTTGTCGCTGTCACGGGCCATCGCGCTCGCCCGCTCGCCGATCATGCCCATCTTGACAATCTCCTCCAGCTCGCCCTCGCTGACCTGCGGTGCGGGCAGGACCAGCGCCTTGCGCTTGCTGCTCTGCTCGGCCTCGCGGATCTTTTGCATCTGGCCGGCCTTGAGGGCGGCCTGCATTGACGCAGACGGCCCGTCCTTCTCGTTCTTCCTCCGCTTCCGGTCGGGATCCCCGTCCTCGTCGCCCTTGCGCTTGTTGCCAACCTGCTGCTTCTTCGGGTCGAAGTGGGAGCGCTGGAACTCGTTGCGCGAGATCTCGTCTGTCGTGTCGTAGAACCCAGGCACGGGCTTCTTCTCGAACGGGATATCCGCGTTGTAGTCCATCTGCCCCTTCTTGCGCGTCGTGACCTTGATGTTGATGCCGGCCGTCTTGAGCTCGCGCCGCTTCTGCAGCGCGGCCAGGCGTCGCGACTCCTCCTGCTGCCGCTCGCGGGCCTTGCGCTTCGCCTTCTTGCCCTGCGTGTTGGCCAGGCGGGCGCGGGCCTCGCTCAGCATTTCTTTTTCGTCCTCATCGAGATCGATCGTATCGGGGCGGGCGGGCTTCGTCTCGGGATCGGGGTCGACCTCGCCGGGGCGTAAGCGGCGGACATCGTCGGCGCTGGGGGCTTTGGTCTCGCCGCCTTCGGGGCCCGTCAGGCCGAATGCGGACGCTTCTCGCTGCTCGGCCTCGTCGAGGAGGCGCTGGTACCGCTCGAGGCACTGGTTGGCGGTGCGGCCGACGATCGGGGCAATGGTGCGCCATTGTGTGGGCATCAGCTTGGCGAGGTGCAGTAGCTTCTCGTCCTCCTCCTTGCTCCACTCGATCTTCTTGATGCTGGGGTCGAGCCATTCGTTCCATCGCGCCTTGCACTGCTTGGGCGTCTTGCGCGCCAGCAGCGACGACACGCGCGCCCACTGGTTCAGCCCATACTTGCTGACGGACGCCTTGAGGATCTCGTCCTCGATGTTGGTCCACACGCCTCCCTTGACGACGGGCATGGTGATGGTTGATGGTGCGTGGTGTTTGGCGTGGAAAATCGTGGCACGGGTCAACTTTCGAGGTTGAGACTGGGATTTGGCTGCGGCAGGCAACGTGGGGCCTGATTGGTCGAGTGGCGCAGACCCACTGCAGCTCCGGGGTTGTGTTGCTGCAGCGCGTCTCGGCGTGGAGCTTCACTTTCACTTCAAAGTTCACGAACAACAAGCCCCGGTCGGCCACAGCGGTGAATTAGCAACAACACGACAATCGACACTGTGAACTTTTGAAAGCGGACCCGTTCAAGACCGGCTGTTTCAATTGAGACAAAATGGCGTCCGACGCGGGCTCTCCCCAGCGGGAGCCCACGCCGTCCTCCCTCCCCCCGATGCCCTCATCGATCCCCCAGAAGCGCGCCCTCGAAGACGTCCACAGTCCCGCTGTTTCGTCACCCCTCAACCCCGAACCCAAGCCACAAAAACCGCAGGTGCAGATCCAGGACGACACCCAAGTTATGGGGCGCGAGAAGCGGACCAAGAAGGAGTCGCTGAAGAAGCGCGAGTCCAAAGGCGCCCCGGACAGCTCGCGAGCGAAACCCGATCCCAAGCAGAAGGAGCCCCAGGGCGAGCTGGCACCCATCCGGTACAAGCTGGCCCACCCGAAACCGACCGACTTTGAGGTGTCCCGCGGCCCCGTCTTCGTGAGCCACCACGACGTGCAGGACGACGAGGGGCGAACCATTGAGTTTCTCGAGACATCAGACCAGTACGTGGCGGCTTCACCAGGAATACAATGTATTTGGCTGACCCCCGCAGCGTCTACAACAAGAAAAACTTTCACTACACGCACTGCATCGCCGACCCCACCTTCCCGTCCATGTTTTACTACCGCAACACCGAGCCGCCGCCGTTCGGCGCGCACATGAGCTTCGAGGACGCCGCATCGCACATGTACTTTGACCGGGCCGGCATGCACGTCACCTCGGACAAGGGCTTCCGCATGTGCCGCGCCAACGTGGCCGTCCGCGAAGGGCGGTGGTACTGGGAGTGCAAGGTCACGCGGGGCATACTGAAGAAGCGGGAGGAGGGCGATCCCGAGTCGCACGGCCACGTGCGGGTCGGGTTTGCCAGGCGGGAAGCCTCTCTGGACGCGCCGGTTGGGTTCGACGCTTACAGCTACGGCATCCGGGACGTGGCGGGGCAAAAAGTCCACTTGTCGCGGCCAAAAGACTTCTTTCCGCCGGGGGAGGACATCAAAGAGGGGGACGTCATCGGGCTGGAGATCCAGCTGCCGTCGGAGCGCTTGCAACGAAAGATAGTGTCGGGCCAGTACAACCCGGCGATCGACCTCGCGGACGAGGAATCCGAGCAGGCCCCCGAGGCGCCCAACATCATCCGCGACCGCATCCCCATCCGTTTCAAGGCGCACATCTACTTTGAGAAGATCGACTACCACTCGACCAAGGAGCTGGAGGAGCTCATGAACCCGTCGCCCATGGGGTCCGGGCACAGCTCGGAGGCGCCCAACCCGAACCACCCCGCTCCGGCGCTGCGCACGCTGCCGAATTCGTGCGTCAAGGTGTACAAGAACGGCGTGTTCATGGGGACGCCGTGGACAGATCTGCTGGCGTTTCTCCCGCCGGCGTCCAAGCAGGCGCAGCAGACGGGGGGCCGGGAGGCGCTCGATGATGGCACGCTGGGCTACTACCCGGCCGTGAGCGTGTTCCGGGGCGGCGCGGTCGAGATGAACTTTGGGCCGAACTTCTGGTACCCGCCGTCCGAGGACGCCGAGATGACGGACGGGGTCGACGGGCCGCCTCGGCCGGAAGCCGGCAAGCTCCGGGCGGTCAGCGAGCGCTATGACGAGCAGATCGTCGAGGACATTGTGTACGATATCGTCGACGAGGTCGGCTTCTGGATGCAGGACGGGGGCAAGGTCATTGACCGGTCGGCGCGGGACGAGAAGGCCGCGGCGCCGGGGAGCGACGAGATCAAGGAGCTGGTGCAGGACGACTGATGCGCGGAAATAACGTCAATCATCAATAGGCTATCACAAACTTTGGACGAAACGCTAGGGTATCTCACGGCCGGGGACTCTCGACAGGCGGCTCGACCACCACGACGGCGCTCGACGTGCCCTCCCCGGCCCCTCCTTCAATCTTGCCTTCCACGCCCTCAGTTCCCTCCCCACCCTCCTTCTCCCGCTTCTCCCTCTCCTCCCTCCCGCGCTTATGACAGTACCACAGCACAAACAGCAGCAACGTCACCGCCGTGCCCCACAGCACGCTCGTCCCCACAAACGCCGGCCACCTCAGCTTGAGCGCGTTCACGATCGCCTTGAGCATGCTCTTGACGATCGCCGGCGTCATGACCAGGTCCCCCAGGTTTTTGGGCACGAGGTACTTGGCCAGGCCGCTCGCGTCCGTCTCCTTCTTCAGTCCTTGCGCCTCGGCCGCCGCGGCCAGCATCTCGGGCGCCAGGGTGCTCGTCAGCTTCTTGGGCAGCTGCGTCACCAGCTTCTGCATGGAGCCGGGGAGCTTCTCGAACCCGCGGTTCAGCGCGTCGTTGCGCCCGTCGAGGAGGGCGACGAGGTCGTCGACGGCGGTTGGCGCGCCGTGCATGATGTCGCGGAGGACGAGCACGAATTGGGCGAGGAGGGACTGGATTTCCGTCGAGGCCGTGAGGGCGGCGGATTTGGCTTTGGCTTTGGCGGAGGCGGATTTGGAAGTGGTGGTGGTGGCGGGGTCGTCCTCGGGGGTGGTGGGCTGGATCCCGAGATTGGTGAGGATGCGGTTTAGGTCGGCCCACTCACGGTCTGCTTCTTCGGGGGGTACGGAGGCGGGGGAGGGGACGGTGAGCGTGGTCGAGGTGGAGGGCTTGCGGTGGAAGAGGCGGGAGAGGCGGTTGGGTTTTTTGGTGGCCGTGGTCGTAGTGGTAGCAGTCGCGGTGCTCTCGGCGGGGAGCTGGACGGATTCGCTGTCGCTCTCCCAGGTCAGGTCGGGGGTCTTGGGGCGCGGGGGCAGGGGCGGGCGCGGCCCCTCGTCGTCCTCGTCATTTGATACCAGTCGCTCGAGGAACTGTTCGTCTTCATCGTTGAGAAGGGGCACCCGTTTGTCGGCGTCTGCGGCCGGGGCTGGGGGAGCTGCGGCGGGTGTGGGGTCCTCGGCCTGTGCTTTGTCGTCCGAGCCCGTCTTTGCTGTCTTCCCTGTCCCTGCCTTCTCCGCCTTGCCCGTCTTGTCCTCCTTGTGCTTCTTGAAGAACGATGCCATCGCGCGTGCTGGTGATGTATTGACGCAAAATTCTTGTCGGTCGCAGGTGGATGCGGGGAGGTTGAACAAGCTCTCGCCTGCAGCTGCATGTCGGCGTCATCCCTTGGCTGCGCTGCTGCCGTCGCATTCGTCCGCATCATCTGTGCCAAGCTTGCACCGCCACAGTGATGTCATGCAAACTTGTGTTCGTCTCGTGTAGAAATGTGGCTGGTGTATCACCACCGGGTATCAATGCTGCGTACAAGTCTCTCGGATCCATTACTCCTCGTCCTCGCCCTCGACATCCTCCGCAACCTCAGCCTCAGCTTCAGCGCTCCGTCTCCTCCGCTTGCCCCGTCCCCGCTGAAACCCCGACCTCGACGTGACCGCCCGCTCCCCCACAAAGTGGTTCCCGTCCCATGCCGTGCTGCACTTGGGGCACTTCCTCTCGCCCCGCACCCGCCAGAAGCTGTCCTCGCAGATATCGTGCAGCCGCACCGTGCAGTCCGGCTCGTTGCACCGCTGGCCGTACGTGACGATCTCCTTGCACGCCTCGCAAAACTTGATGTGCTGCCACTCGGGCTCGTCGTCCTGGTCGTTGTACGTCGCCACCAGCCACGACCACAGCTCCATCAGCGACCTGGGCGTAAGACTGTAGAACCCGTCGCGCGACTTGCTCAGCCAGCCCTCGGCGACCAGGCTGGCCAAGAGCGAAAGGACCTCGGAGTGCTTCAGCCCCCGGCTGGCCGCCGCCGCAGTAGCCGCTTCCCCGTCCTCCTCCCCGTCCTCGTCGTCGCTGCCGCCGTGTCCATTTCCGTTCACGTTGCTCTCCCGCCGCGCGGGCCGCGACACCCGCAGCGCCTGGCCCTCGTCGACGGCCATGACCTCCATGCGCGGGGTGTTGTACGTCTCGAACATGGCGTCCAGCAGCCGCTTGATGTAGGCGACCTCCTCCGGGGTGCGCGTGGTGCCGAGCTGGGTGGCCGGGTCGCTGTGGGCGTTGATGAAGGCCCAGACGCGCTCGCCGCTGCAGACCTGGTCGCGCGTGTTGCGGATGTCAAAGTCGAGCGGCTCGATGGCCTCGCGGGCGGTGCGGATGAAGTTTTCAAAGTCGGCGGGCGTGATGGACTGCGGGGTGACGTCCGGGTCGTCTTCGGCGGCCGACTTGATGGCTGCGAGGATCTTTTGGCCCTCGCGGAAGGTCAGCGTGCCCCGCGCCATGAAGGCCTGAAGAAAAGCGCGGTTGGCATCGTTGTAGCCGGCCGGGACCGGGGGTTCCCAGGCGTCGTCCATGGTGATGTTGGGGGTGACTGATTCAATGGCGGAGGGGTTGGTGTAACTGGATCCGACGCGTTGGGGTGCGAACCGCGATTTTTGGTAACGCGGGGAGCAATGTGGGGTCCAGGCTTTCCAGGTCCCCGCCAGGCCCAGGGGCACATCCTCAGTGGGCCACCCACTGCCCACTGGGCTGAGGTGGTGGTCCCACTCCCAGGGACTCCGATCCACCACGTGGCTGGGGGATCTGCTGCCCTCGGCCAGATCGCCGAACGCCAAGTTAGCGCAAAAGATCGACCCAGCCAAAACGGAGCGCAGAGCACACTTCGGGCTAGCACGTCGCTGACATGTCGGAGGTGGCCTCTTTCAGCAGTGGTTTCCACCGCGGTTTTCGGTCCAATGCAACAGAACGCCCTGCCGGTGCCTCGAGTGTGGCAAGGCGTGTCTTTTCAGCTTTTTGGTGCGCGCTAGCGAACGTAGACCCGGAATCTCGGCAGCTGCGGGCCACTCAGAGCCCAAGATCGCTTCGGATCGCTCAGGATCGCTCAGGATTGTTTCGTCCGCCCCGTCGCCTCGTCCCGGCCAATCGCCCACTGCGCATTACCGAAAGCGAACAACCTCGTCAACATCAATCTCGGATATGCTGCTCGGCTGCGCAGACGGGACTGATTCTGCTCGGCCCGCACACCCAACGGCGCACTCAAGACACTCACCCAAACATTCAGCAGCCCCTCTCGAGCCACTGCAGCTGCTTGTCGCAGGATGGGTGCGATCTTCTCCGCCGCTCCTCGTTCTTGCAGGTCCCACAGCTCCGTGGTCCGTGGGGCCAGATAACGCTGCAGAAGGCTGCAGAATGCTGGGTAGGCGTCAGATCCTGACTGGAGCTAGCCCCAAGCAGTGACACGCACGCGAGTTCCGAGCCCACAATCTGGAACACACCCCACCAGCTGCGGACCTGACCCCCCAATGGTCAGCGTGATCCTGGCCTCAGACCTCTGACAAGAATGCCAGCCCCGTTCCGCTCAGACGGCGCTCCTTCGCCTGTTGTGTTTGCCCACATGCTGCTGCTAAATCCTTCGCCCCCGGTCCCTGTCGCCCTCTCGCCGACATCCGAAGCCATGTGAGCCTCAACTTAGATCATCTTGGCAGATCCTGCCGGTAACTTCTGTCCTGCCCTGGCGTGACTCGTTTGTTTGTCGTCCTGCTCCTCATCGCCAACATGGTCGCCCAGCTGCCGCCCGAGGTCGTGGGCGTCGCCGCCGGCGTGCTCGTCTACAGCCTCATCTGCCTGGCGAGCGGCATCTTCCTGCTGTGGCTCGTCTGGGTCCACGATGAGCGCAAGAGCTGTGAGCAGCTTGTCTCCTGGAGCGTCCCGCGGTTGCTGACAGTCCAGACGTCGCCATGCTGGGCTTGCTGATGTCCCTGCACACGCTCGCCTCGGTCATCCAGCAAATACACACCATCATCCGGTGGCGCGACATCAAGACGGAGCAGTACGCAAACCTCGTCGCCAACGTCGGCGACCCGGAGCTGAACATCACGGGCGGATCGACGGGGCTGGATCTGGTGTTGTTCTACATCCGTACGTGGTCGGGCATCCGACACGAAAACACCTCTAACACTGGCGCTCGCAGAGTACTACGCCTACAACGTCGAATCCATGCTCGTCTTCTTCTGGTACGCCACCCGCCGCCGTCGCCGTCCGCAAACTGACCTTGACCCAGGGCCGTCGAGCTGGCAAACAGCATCTTCCAGCTGCGCATCGTCAAGATGTACCGCTTCCACGCCAGTCTCCTCGCCAAGGCCTTCGCCACAATTCTGCCCGCCGTGCAGATGATCCTGCTCCGGTACAGCGGCGTCAACCGGAGCACGATCGGGTTCATGGCCCTCGCCGATGCCATCAGTGCGTCTTGCCCTCCCACTTCCAGCCTCCATGTACTGACGCAATGCCCAAGTGATCGGCTGCTTCGCCCTCGGCATGTTCCTCCTGCTCGCCATCCTCATCCGCTACCTGCACTCGCGCATCACCCTCGCCTCCTGGAACGTCCGCTACGGCCAGGCCACGGGCACCCCGTCCGGCACCAACGGCACACGCTCCGGCAACCGCCCGGGCACAGCCCACGCCCCGCGCCCGCCCAAACGCACCATCTACGACAAGTGGCTCGTCCTGCGGTTCAGCGTCGCCTTTGCCGCCTTGAGGTGCGTCAAACCCCGCCGCCCTACTGTCACCCCCTCCCCCTCCCCTCCTTCCCCCAACCGATACCCAGTCACTGACAAGCCGCCGGAAATACAGCCTCTTCCAAATCGTCGTCATCAACTTTCAGCTCCGCGCCGCGTCCACAAACACCCGCGCCAACGTCCCCGACCACCCGGACCTCAGCACCGACCGCGCCCGCGGCGACTTTGCCCTCTTCGCCCCGGCCCCGTCCGCCGTGCTCTTCGCCTTCTTCGTCTTCGGCACCACCCGCACCTTCAGGGAGTACATGTGGAACCTGTTCGTGCCGCGCGCGTGGCGCGACAAGGTCGAGGAGCGCAGGCGGCGGCGGCGCGGCGCGGGAGGTGGAGGGAGCGTCGAGGTGGTGCACTCGGCGATACGGAGCCAGACGCCGGGAGGCGGGGATGTGGAGGGCGGGGTGATTGGGTTGAGGGAGCTGGGGTCAGCGGGAGGGAGGAGGGGGATGGGAAGAGTGATGAGTGGCCGATTCTAAAGGGGGCGGGGAGGGGGAGGTGATGAGGGTGGGTTGGGTTGAGAGGTGTGTTTTGGGATGGCGTTTTGGTGTTTTTGGGACGGACGGATGAAGTGGACGGCTCTAGATTTCATGATGACGCGTAGCCACGTCTAATGAAGCCTCGTTCAAACCTTACTTAGTTATTCCTTGCCAGGCGCCGTGTGCAAGCAGCTAGGTGGTTCAAAAGCAGAGCTAATTGGTCGTCGAATCGTGTTATAAAAGGTTCCCGTTGTTATAAGGCAACCTACACCCCCACATCGACCCTAACATGCTTTTAAACCTGCCACCAACTTCATCACCTTCCCCGAGATACGAATTCAACCTCCCCACCACCCCCGAACCCTGAGCATCTGAGCACGGATGCTATTGTGCATTGCCGCAATCGGCCTGGCGGGCAGTGCCGTGGGAAAGGAAATCGACGAGGCGCGTAGGCGAGCCATTACCACGTAGCGGACACGGGTTTCACGACGTCAGATACTCCATATTATCCAGGGAGCAGACGAACAACATCAAGAAATAAAATACAATAGACAAGAACATCAAGAAATGAAATACAATAGACATGACTCAGTTTCTGGCTTGGCGCGTCTCCCAGACATATGATCAAGCCCGCTTGCCCCATCCTCAGCAGATAGCTTGACTGGCGGATCTAAAGACTCCAGCCACTGGAGCACCTTTTCCGAGACGTCCATTATCCACATCCCCTCACCTCCCGCAAGGGTCCCTTCAAGCCGCATATCCACTTGATCAGGGACTGTGTCACTCCGTCTCAACGAGCAGAGTGTCTTGACTATCACGAGAAGGCCCTGTTCGCTGAAGTCGATCAGCAGGATAAACCGGGATTCCTCCTCTGCGATCCAACCACGATTCGACGTCTTTTCATGGCAAAAGCCGGGGAAGAGACGAAGCTGGGGTGATTTCTCCACGTTACAGAGTTCATCCAGCGCCGCGACCAGCCCAAGGGTGGCTTCCCTTTCCTTTTTGAGAAGTGCCCGATTAAAGATGTCCAATGGCGCAAACCCCACGACCGGGATATTAGTTTTCCGCCAGTCCTTTTCAATGCTACCAAACCGAGCATACGCCGAGAGCCCAAACTGACGGAGTGAAAAGCAAAGGATTGCCTTTGTGACAGGGTTGACAGGGACTCGGGCTGCGAGTTCCCGAATCTCTTTGAAGACTGCCGTAACTGGGTAGAACATTGAAGCGGGTAGTCGCAGCAACAAGTCTGAGGTGAGGACCAGTATGGCTGAGAGTGAGACAAGCTCAGTGTCGGAGTTGAACTTCGAACAAAGACTGTGTAGCTTCAGGATCATTTCGCATTCCGTCTCGTCAAGATCCTGGGGGATTCTGGCTGGGAGGATTTGCAGCGGCAGAATGCGCCAGTAACGATGTCCAGAGGAATCATGGAATGTCTGTGGTGGTTCGGCTCCAATCATCGCCCGGACAGCTTCTTCGGTCATGTCGGGGTTCGAATCTTTTCCGGCGTTGTTGGCGAGCAAGAAGGATACGATCTGCTGTATCGCCAGATGCTTCCTGTCACGGCGCTGGATGGTCTCTTGCACTTTGGCTTGCAAGTCCGCCTCCAGGCGCGCGACCGTGGCTTCCAAAGCGGCTACCTTGGGGTTGGTAGCACCGATATCACCGTTTCCGCCCAGGGCGATGTGCTCTGCGATGAGCCGCTGTCTCTCTGCTGCATGTTTCTTGAGGTCATCTTCCAGAATCTTGTGTCTGTCGATAAAACTCTCAAGTTCTTCCCTCTTTTTAGTGAGATTTGCGATGACCAAATAAGCTGTGGCCGTGTCCAGGTCGCCGTGAATATTCTGCGCAACAACGTCGTCGGAGGTCGTGATGCGTCTGCGCTTCGTTCGGGGCGAACTGTCATCCACTCTCTGTGGTACTCTGCTGTTAGTAACAGGTTCTTTCTCTGATATTGGTAGCATTTTCTGGAGGAGCAGTCGCCCAGATTCTCTGGTGTGCCAGCGCTCATGTTGAGAATTGAGAGAGGGAAGAGTATGTTTTTTTGGGTGGCTTACCTCAGACATTTCTGTGTCTACTTTGAATGTTCTTTATCAAGATGGGAGTTTTTGAAGTCTGGCGCCTGAATGGTCGAGCTGTTGAACAGATGTTGATTGTGGCGAAGTGAAGGTTGTTGTGTCAACGTTGTGTGCGCGACCGCCCACGGCGTTTTTTCTCGTGGCAGGCTGCAAACTGTCTCAGTGCTCACTTTTCTTGCGGGGCGACTTAGAAAAGAATTACCGACCGTGAAAGTTGGACAACAGCAACCTAAGCCAATGACACGAACCGGACTGTCGCTGGCCGCCGTGTGCTTCTCAGTGAGTCTAGTTCAAAAAAACAAACAAAGGAAACCGGGAGACTCAGCGGAGATATCCCGTCGAGCAGTGATTGAGTTCAACCATCCTCTCTGACTAGCCGTACCCAATGTAGAGGGCTTGCGATCTTGGTGCCATGCCTACATAGCACACACTCAACACAACGAACGGTTTGAAAACACAAGAGACAGCAATCTGCTCTTTTCCCTGTTGTAGTGTTGGCGCACAATGTCGTATTTTTGGCCTCATCCTCATGCTGTCCTTGCCTCAACGGCCGCCTCCATCGTGCACAACTTTCCTTTCCAAAGATGACCAGAACCTGCCATGTTCCTCAGCAATTGGCGACCACCTGCTCCATCAGCGATGAAGAGCCCCCCGCTTATCTGCTGCACCACGGTGCCCACCATGACCGGGGCTATAAAGGCGCTGAGCTGTCCGTCGATCTACGGCGTCGTGATGAAATCGGCCGTGGCGTGGCACATTAGATCCTGCAGCACGATGTAAAGACAATGGCCGATGTGAATTTTGTGCAGGTCTGGGAGCTCTCTGGCTGCAAGCTGCAGATGCTGCTCGTCACGTCCTGGGGGCGCGCCACAGGATTCAGGACTGGAACGTGAGGGTGTCACTGTTTCCCGCCAACTTTATCCGCATCGCCGCATCACAGGGTGGGAAGGTCCACGGATCGGGCACCATGAAGGCGCTGGAAGGATTGATTGATGGCCACCGAGAAGCGCGCATGGTTCAGTCGGACGTATTCCGCAAGGGTGTCAGGGCTGAGTGCCTGGACCCGGAGGATAACGCTGAGCTTCTCTCCCTGTCTGAGACGGTCAGGGGAGCCTGCGATGAGCTGGCCAAGGGCGGTGCCACGTGAGATGTATGGATATCTTTTGGACGGGTTTGACTCTTTCATGGATAAACAATGGTTGTGTCATGTCTGATCTCGTTCATGTGGAGGGCTCGCAGGAACAGGCAGATTGAGTCAGAATTGTCATCTTCGGCACGCCGATTTCTTTCTCCTTCGACATATTACTTTTCTCCCTAAGTATCTATCTAGTTAATGCCATTCGGTTATTAAATTTCAAGTTTTGCGCTCTGTGCTAGCTG
This sequence comes from Staphylotrichum longicolle, assembly GCA_019096155.1. Lineage (NCBI taxonomy): Eukaryota > Fungi > Ascomycota > Sordariomycetes > Sordariales > Chaetomiaceae > Staphylotrichum > Staphylotrichum longicolle. Next base: position 372,148 of record JAHCVI010000003.1, read on the forward strand.
AAACTCATCCTTCTAGTCTTGAGCTCACGAGAACAGGTCGCACCGCTTTATTACTTCCAACGTCTTGCCTCGGTCCACAATCACTCCGCCGTCCATCACCACCATCTCGTCAAACCTCGCCGCGGTCTCCCGCCGGTGTGACACAGACAAGATGGTTTTCTGACCAAGTTTGCCCAACACAAGGTTGTGTATCATTTCGTCCGTCCTACAGTCGACGCTGTTTGGATGAGGGGTCAGCAACACCGCCAGTGTGAGTAAGTTAAACTAAAACCAAGGCCGGTGCATACCTCGAGGTGGCTTCATCCAGCAGCAGAATACCCCCTGGCTGTCGCTTGCTCCGGAGGATCACCCCGGCAAGGCACAGGAGCTGCGACTCGCCGTTCGACAGGTTCAACTCACTCCTCAGCCCGTCCAGGCTGGTCATGGCGCAGATCTTGTCCCAGAGGCCGCACTCACGGAGCGCATCGCAAATCTCCTCGTCAGGAAACTGGCCGTCCGGGTCGAGTTCCTCCCTGATGGTGCGGGCGCAGCTGAAATAGTCCTGCGAGATGACTTCGAACCGCTGCCGGAACTCCGCAGGCGTGAGTTGCGAGATCGGTACCCCGTCAATGGCCACATACCCTACCTTCACGTCGATCATTCCGAGTATTGCCAGGAGCATGGTCGATTTGCCAGATCCGGTGGAACCGCAAATAGCCACCTTGGCACCAGCATCGAAGGTCGCCGAGATGCCTTTGAGCCCCCATGCCCCCCTTTGAGAGTTGGTGTTGTTGTTATCCTGCGGGGCGCCATCATCGGCCGTTGCGTACGATGCCCGGACATTCACAAACTCAATGACCCCCTCTCGAGACCAGTCGTCGGGCAGTGGCTCGCGCGTCTCGCTGCCGGCAGGCTCGCGTGGCGTGTCGCGTTTGAACAGGGCGATTCGAGCCACGGCCCCGAGTGCCGTCTCCAAAGACGTCCACGACACAATAAGATTGGTGAGCGTCTCCCCGAGCGAGGTGGCATTCGTCAAGGCAACCCCGATGGCGCCCACCGCTGCTCCGCCGGGCCCCATGTTCAGCCTCACCGCAACTCCGGTCACGATCAAAACAAGACCCGCGACGACAAGGCCAAGAACGAGCTGAAGCCAGCGCTGGACAGCATACAAGAGGTAGAAGCTCTCCTGGGAGCGGTCCAAACTCTCGGCAAACCTCTGCTCCGCAAACGCGGCCCACCCGTGTGCTCGGATCGTGGTGATGCCGGCGGCCAACTCGGAGAGCCTGGTGTGGAGGTCTGCTTTAGTCTCCAGCTCCAAGAGGCGAAGCTGTTTTGATGTCCGGAGGTAAAACCGCTGGATCATGTAGAGGACAGCGAAGAGTGGTGGTATGACAGAAAGCGCGTGCACGGAAGCTAATGCAATGAGGATGATTTGGACGAGACCGGTGAAAAGTTCGGCAGTGGTGTTGAACAGAGCCATCGGCAGCGTAGTGTCGACAAACATGAGGTCTTGATTGAATCGGTTGAGCAGATGGCCCGTGTCGACACGGCTGATGAAAGGGAAGGAAGCGGCTAGCACTGTGGCAAGCAGGTCTGCATGGAGAGCGATTCCCGAGATGGGAACCACCACAAGCATAAGATGTCTGGAGGCGGGTTCGGTCAGTATGCTGAACTAGCGGCACAGGACGAAGGACGGTCATACAAAACCCAAAGTGCTAGAATCAACAACGGGGATACCGTGAGTAGGCCATACATGCCCAACCAAAATCTGTTGGGTTGGTGAGATGGCTGCAGGAGCGCGGTGGTCCACCATTGCACCCAGAGATCTGCAGATTCTCGAGTCAACAGAGTTCATGGTGAAGTGTAACACTGGATGGAGCAGCTCGAATTACCTGGAAGCTTTAGAGCAACCCCAAAGACAATCCCAGCCACCAAGAAAACCAAGGCATGCCGCAGCCCCATGGATCTGGCGTATGTTTTGTAAACCTCTCTGTCCGTGATTGCAGGAGGTCGAGCGGCAGAAGGGCTGCGCTGTCTGTCGTCACCAAGGCCGACTGATTCGGTGCCGGTGACGCTGCGTGTCCCATGACGGGTTGTCTTTTCGTCATCCTTGACGGGCAACAAATGTGTGCTCGGCCCAGTGTCAGTATCTTGCTCATTCGTCGCGTTCTCGTCATGCTGGGTAGGAACATCAACATTGATTCTCACAAGCCGACCTGCGGCGTCGATCTCGTATGCCTCATCCGCCAGAGCGGCCAAACTCCCTATCCGCCAACAAAGACGAGGTTAACACACGTAGCACACTTTCCGCCCGGAAACGCAGACTTACTGTCATGGGTTGTAAATATGACCGTCATTTGGTGCAAACGAGCGAGGCCAGTTGTTCCAAGGAGGCGGTTGACGATCCTAGACTTGGTGGAGGGATCCAGGGCACTGAACACATCATCCAGGACAAGGACCTCCTTTCTCAGAGCCACAGCTCTCGCGATGGCCTTGGTGGAGAGAGAAGATGCGTTAGACAGCAGTGCCAAGCTAGCGTCACTAGTCCTCCGGATTCACTCACAAGTCGTTGACGCTGGCCGCCACTCAGCCGTGTACCCCCACTGCCGACCTTGCCTGACCTGTAATCCTCAAGCTCCACAACGTCGTCCAGTGCACATGTCCATGCAACTTGTTCCATCCAGTTTGAGTCCCCTGCGGCATGCTGCGTCCAATTTAATTCGGCCGACGTGTTCTCTAACCAGGGCGTCTGGGAGCAGTAAGCAATGCTGACAGTCGAGCGGGAGACCCGCCCTTGCACGATGCAAGCCTCGCCCAGAATCGATTTCAGCAGAAGGCTCTTCCCCGCACCAACAGCACCGAGGATTACCACGCGTCTGCCCTTTTTGAGGTTAAGATTGACGTCGTGGAGTAGCGGTTTCTCTTCCTCGTAACCGAACGAGGCCTGCTCGGTGGACACCACGACGTCAGGCGAGGAAACCGCCAGTTCCCTGTCGATTACCGGAGGAAGCCGCTCATTTAAGCCGAAGAAGTCATGCAGGCGTTGGAAACATCCGTGTGCGGCTCCCAGTGTCGGGAGTGCTTGGAAAAGGTGAATCAGGGGGGGCGCGAGGAGAGCGATCAGCACGAGGGAAGTAAACATCCTCGGCGCATCCACGTCTCCTGCCGAAGAGTCGATCCCAACGACGGCGAGGTAGGCGCCAAAGACGAGGAGGGGGGACAGTGTCAGTGTCGCATACGCTGTAGGTATGCCGGAAGAATGTCAGACATATACACGATCGTGGCGGGGCGCTGGGTTGGAAGATGACTTGCACAATACGGCGGTGAGACTAAGAAGCTTCCGGAATGTCTTTGGCCGTCATCTCGTCCAGTCGCAGGTTAGAAACGAGCGGTGGACACGTCTCTCCATGCCCATCATCTTGATGGCTTTCAGGGAGGCAAGCATCTTCTGCGTGGCGCCGAGCCTCTTCTGGACTGCCTGGAGCCACTTCTGTTGCTCTTTGCTTGTGAGCCGGGAAAGGGCGGTAGAAAGCAGTGTGCACACTATGGTCTAATTAGGCCCAACCGGTGATGTGTGGAATGAAAGAAGCCGTACAGATTGCCAAGCCGACCACGGTCAGACTTGGTGTCCCAACACGGCCTTGGAGCAGGTACGTGAAGATGGCAGCTTCGGCGACGGCCGCCCAAACTTCGTGCAAATAACTCAAGCCCGTGGCGATGCGTTGGACATCGGCAACCATTAAGGTCATGGCCCTGGACTCGGTGCTGGCATCCTCGGGGAGCCTAAGCATCTTGGAGAAGATGGCCATCACAAGGCCTCCGCGGACCAGGGTAGAGCATCTAAACACAAGGTGCCAGTACCAGCTGGTCACAAGCTGTCCTCGCCGATGATCTGTAAGACACTACACGGGAAGGGACTGGGGTCAGGGCGCACTCACCGCTGTCCCGATATAAGTGACGGCACATGCTCCAATGAGACCGTAGCCGTGTGACTTGGGCGATGCTGGCCCATCCTGCAAGTAATCCAGCAATGTGCTGGTGAGAAAGGACTGAGCCACCCGGTACGCGACCAGAATGAGTCTGGGAACGAAAGGATACCAGAGCGCAGGACCCAAACATTTGAGTGTGAGTAAAACTAAATCGCTGGGTGCGAGTGCGTTTGCATCTACAAAAGTGCAAGGGGATTAGTGCGAATTCTGAACGGAACAATGGGTGCGCACTCACGTCTGATGTCAAGAAGCCGTGCAAAGCTCGCTTCCAAGCTTGCGGAATACATCGCGCTGTCGATGGGATAAAGGTCTTGTGGCTCCAACAGTCTGCGATAACCCGCCAAAAGCAGTGGAACAAGCCATTGAAATAGAAATCTTTCGGTAACACCGCCTCTCTCTTCTGAAGATTTCTTTTCTGCACCGTCCGGAATGGGTTTCTTCATATCCTCGAGACAGAAGAGGGCTGCTTTGAGGCAGATGCTAGCCAAGAGAAACCCGGCCGGCAGTTTTCGGTTCAGCAACCAATACGTGCGGCAGCGGACCGCTTCGGCGGGGAGGGAAAGCCCAAGAATTGCGACAATCACGGGAGAGGGCCGGTGTGTTTTGGGCGCTCCGTGATAGGAGAGCGCTAAAACGATTGTCGATGTCAACGAGGAGAACACACCCGCGGGCATCGTCAAAGGAGTCTTGGTCTGGTGTTTCAGGTTGTGGCGATGGTGAGAGCAATCTGAGCGACACGACGAGAGCGCAATGCACTAGAGGAAAGACTCCGTTAGTACATAGATGGCAAGGCTCATTTCTGAAGAGAGGTGAGGATAACAGTACCGTTTTGGTGGCCCGCCATTCACAAGGAGCACATCAACCTTATTTCTCCTACGTAGCCGAAGGATGACAACTGCAGCCCAGACGGAGGCAAGCAAAGAGGGAAGTAGAGTAAGGATGGCCTCTTCAAAAAGAAGGGTGAAGTCAAACCCTCCTCGACACCCCTTCACTATCGGACCAAAAGACAAATCCGCATCGAGCGCACAGCTCGACGCCATGGTGTAAAGGCAAAGACGTTCAGAGCGAATGCAGTTTGGGATTTGGCGGTCGTGCCGCCGACGGTCCAGATGCAGAAGAACCAAGGGAAGTTTTTAACGCACAGCTACGAAGCACAAGCACGCGGTTGTGGTTATTTAGTGGGTTCTCATGAATGAACCAACATCCAACAAGGAGGGAAGCGAACCGACATGTGAATAGACAACAAGAGGGTCGGAGAAAGATCAGACTCGGCCCGTGGCACTGAGAGCCGGACAACTGATGCGCCTGGCAGTGCCTGCAAACGAGCACCCAAGGAGTTCTCGCTCCCAGGGGTGGCGACGCGGTGTTACACTGATAAGACGGGACGGCATGTTGATGATCCATTCATAGGATTGCCTCCCTTAAACAACTGGCAATATCCGTAAGTGCAGGATGGAACCAACAGGTTGGAACGGCCCTGCATGCAGGGAAGCCAAATGAGCCTGCCAGCTGTCAGCTGTGGGCAGCCTAATGAAGGTGCCAACGATTTGTCGCATCGATATGAAGTGTCCATGGCCTAGACTCAGGGGGCATGCCATCATGGGAAGATGACATCGTTTCTTCGTACGCCCAACGCCGTCGATTTTGTTTTTCCAAATCCGTGAGAAACTGAAGGGGATATGCAGCATTGATTATGCTGCATCGCTCCTTCGGAGCCGCAAAAGCCAACGACGCCACCAACACCAAAATAGCCTGAAATGCGGCGCGGGTCGTTGGTTCATCTGTGAATTCTCATGCGGCTTGACTCGGGCGACATGTGCAAGCTCGGAGTCTCGACTCGACAATTGGCCCAGTGATGTTGGGGCCAGAGAATAGGGGCGATCCATGAAGCTTGGCTTTTGGATGACCAAGCTGATTGCTCTTCTTCAGCCGGCTTGGAGTCCAATGTATGAGCAGGCAGCCAAGGATACTCCGTGCTTGACGATGGCACGTTGCTGACGGTTTGCTTGGCAGGTTGATGAGTTCAGCGGTTTCTTTCCGAACAGCGATTTCTCCACCAAAATCTCGTGTCCGGGGACTGCCACGGCCGATGTGAGTTTTGAACATCACTTGAGGGCAACCCGCAGGTGACAGAGCTTCCATGTTAGAACCTTTTGTATCAGTCGCCAGCACTACACCAGGGACCTTACGTGAGCGAAGGACTAGACTTATTGGCAGAGCGCCAACATGTGAGGATTGCGTCCAACTGGTGTGCAAAAGCAGACGGTTTGATTGACGATCTGGAGAGGTTAGATGAGTTGCGGGGTGGACATGGAGATCATCCCTCCCCAGGCGGCGCTGGTTGACAACCTGACGACGACGCGCATTTTGTTTCGAGAATCAGCCGTCGGCGGAGGCAAGCAATGTTGATGTTCGAATCGACATGAGGTACAGTGGGTGGTCCCATTAGAGTCTTGCATCTGGTCGAGCCCTGGATGGGATAGGAACGGAAAGGGACGTTGATGAGGTCGGCGGCTCAGTTTGGAACATTGAAATGGGTGCGCTCTTCAAAGAGACGGTTGAGTTTTCGCAAAACTTATCAAAGTCCAGGATTGTTGATGTTTTCAACTTTGTTGCGGTCTCTGCCTGGTGGTGTGTGTGCCTTAGGGCCAAGGTTCTTCCAGAATCCGAGTCGACGTTTTCGGCCTTCGCTGGGGCTTCGGGCGCAATTGTTTGGAACGACCAAGAAGCAGCTTGCTGACCCCACCACCCACAACAGACGACTTCCCTGCACACGCGCTCTCAACCGCTCGACTTGAATCAACATTCCAGGAGCCACTGCTCGTTAGTGCTTTCCGTTTCCGAGGGCTTGGTGCCAAAACAATGGATTTTTGCAGGATTCCACGTGTGGCTTTCCAGCACCGACTCTTGACGCAAACACCTCGTTGTCTCCCTAACTTCCTTTCCTCAGCCCCTCAGTTCCTCGCCCCTTTCGCTAACCATGTCCCTCGCTATCCCCAATTACCAAGATCAGTCCAGAATGGCGGCAACGGGCACCTAGATGAGTGCCTGTGTGACGGTTCACCACCGAGGCCCTACCGTCATCAACTACGATGGGGCGCCCGCTGATTCCCTGCATTTGGTCGGCACACACATCTTTCACGGCCCCGTCATAATCAACTGGCATGCTCTCTCGCGATTCGAGGACTCCGGCTGGAGACGTTTCGTTTACTACAGTCCAGTCACCATCAACTACGTCGGCCAAGGCACGTACGACGCGTCCATACGGGGCGAGCACACTTTCAAGGATTGGGTCACCGTCAACTACACGGCCGCCGCTTGCCGCGGGACATCTGTCGAAAACAAGCTCGGCGTGAACACCTACGACGGGCCTGTCACCTTCAATTTGCTTGCCGACTGGTCTCCGGTTCCAGGCTGTGTGATACCGTTCGACGAGTGGGACCGCGATGCACAGGACGACGAGGCGTGGATCGAGGCTCCCGCCTTCGCCGACTTACGGCTTGACACACCTCCACCGAGCTCTGAGTCGAGTTTCGAAACATTTTTGACACCAGGAAGCTGGCCAAGTCTCGGAAGCCACTTGATACCAGATGGGGCCCATCATCTGAGGAACACATGAACACAGCCATCGAGAACGCGTTCGTCAACGATGGGGGTGGGACGGCGACTCGCGGAGCCAGCTGCTCAAATGTTGTGATTGATGGTATGAACGATCTATTTCCTCTGCATTCTAACGTCAGGAATGCTTTGCTAATGGGTGCAAGGTCTGTTAGCATTGTCGTGGCTTTCCCAACTCTGGAGGACCAGCGAGCCTGGAGTGTGTGGAACAGCTTGGGACTGGAAACAGGTGAGAGAAGGGAGGAAGACTGCAGCGACAGACTGTTATCTTTAGATTCGCAGCGTAATTGCCAACTCAGGTTTACCGTCAATGTCGTCTGTGTCTCCGTTTGTTGGCCGACTCTTGATGTGCTGGAGTACCTGTCCTGATTGGCAAGTCGTAGGCCTCTTGGTCACAGTCTTGCAAAATGCAACAAGGACTGGCAAATTCACAAAAGTTGTGGTAAAATCCGAAACTATCAGAGGGACCAGGAAAACTTTGCTTTCTTGCCTGCTTCTTTCCATTCGTTTTTCGCCTCCCTTCCGCCAGCACTCTCCATTTCGTTGAGACCTCCATCACCATTCTCCTTGGTCGCAAGCTTTCTCCCACCACCCACAATTTCCGACAGCGCCCGCGCCAAAAGGAAGATGGACGCTGACAAACTTATCACCAACCAGCGTGAGCGCGGGAACGTAGCTCATGATGCCACTGCCAGTGCGACTCGTAACACAGCTGGCCAGGTCGGGATCAGCGCGCCCACCACACCACAAATCTCAACTGTCGGCGGCACTCCGTTGTACATTTACGGGAGCACCGTTACCGTTACATACAACAATTATTTTTGCAACCATGACCAGGCCGCCTCAGCCTCTCTTCATGCCCAAGCAACGTCTGCCGCAATTCAAGCGCGCCAGGTTCGTATAGAATCCCATGGATCTCACTTTGCTCGCAGCACTGACACAGAATATTCTTCTCCAGACTCCCGCCGAAGCGACAGATGTCTCCGCCGAGACTTAATTCCGCCCAACGTCAGCGAATCGATCCCCGCCATTTCTCCGACCTCCGACGACGCAGCACCAGTCCGGGAATCGCATCACGGCAGAGACAGAAGCAGGTCCCCTCCCCGAGACGGGCGCAATCCCGACAGCCGACGGGACCGCGACGAGCCCGCATCGTCCCCAAAGCCAGCCATTGCCTCGAAGAGCGCCGAAGTCGGAGCCGCGTCTATTTTAAACGAAAGTCTACCTGTACTCCAGCGCTTTGGGACCAGATTGACAGGAGCCACGAGTTTGGAAAACCACCAGCTTAACAAAAGTGGATCATCCAGACGCTTAACGAAATGCACAAGGATAGAAGCATCACAAGGCTCCAAACCGAGATGGTTAAGTCGATTTGGGAGGCGCACAAGAGACTCCTGCTTGCCCACACCAACGGATGGTTGATGACGAGGGTAGCAAGCGGCAAGACAAAAACTGCGGAGAACCAGCCTTAGTCGGAGGGTCACTGTATGCAGGTGAACCACGCAAAGACCCGGGGGCTGGAAGGTTGCTTGCGGGCGAGGGTTGGTTGGAGTGTGGCATATGGTGTTTTGAGGCGTCTTGTTAGTTGGTTTGAGAGTCTGATAAGGGATATCTGGGAGCTGATTTGGACTCGGAGGAATGTGAGCCGGTGTGACTAATGAACATGGAACCCTTAAAAATCTCTGGGCATGCTGCTCACCTTCCTCGGGACCGGCCCAACATGTGTGCGTAACAAACAGGTCGTGGGCGATGCTCGAGACCCATTGAGCTCCCTTGTTTGAGCGTTCATTTGACACTTCTTTCAGCCTTCCATCTGCTAGGCACGGAGGAATCTGGGACAACAACTGATTAATGACATTGACGAGACGCCCATGGCCACAGGGATGCCACAAGCAGGAACCCTTTCTCTTCCCCCAGAATTGGAACAAGGTTGCCAACCAGAAGGGCTTTGACCCTAACATCGGCCGGGTCTGGAACGCTGCTGAATGCAACAGCCACACGGCAAGGGCTTGCATGTTGCCGCAAAACTTTTCCAAGGGTTTCCGGTTCGAGGAATCGTGACGCGTTCCTGCATGGCGCTGCATTTCAGCCCACATCGTTTCGTTTGCTCGGCTTATGAGGCTGAACCGCCGACTGTCAAAGCAGGTGGAAATTGGCGGCGCCTCTCCAGTGACACGTGTAGTTGCAGGTGGCTGACAGGTCTGCTCAGGCACAGGACGAAGTACATACGCTATCCCCGACAGAGATCCCCCTGAGACATGCTTACTACTATAACGATGCATGGCAGTTATGATTGCGCTCTTTTGGGCACCCTTTTGTCAGCTCGCCAGCCACATGGCGGTTGTGGCGTGCAAACTTACTCCAGCACAGAGCTGAGCGCCAGGCTTGCACAAAGACGTTGCAGAGAGACAGTGTGCAGCAGCCCCAAGCCATCACCTCACTTTCAGAACACAGCTCCAGCCACAAGACTGACATTGGCAGCTGATGCCAATAATTGCAGAGATGGTGCGCGGCTCGACCTCCGTGGCGTTCAGCTGCTCTCGCGGCGCGTGCCGGATGCCCACGACCCTTGGAAGCTTACATCGAGAAACCGAGGGCGTGGAGGTGTATAAAGAGCGCGGGACCCAGAGCAGCATGGCAACTCGAGTCAAGCATAGCCCTCAGTCACTCATTTGACCAATTTACTTTCGGCGCGTCCAGTGTCATCTCTCACGATGGCGTCCACTCGTTTTGGCCTCCTGGCCACGTCGGCCTTGGCCCTCGTCTCCTCGGTTTCCGCTCTGCCAAGCGGCCTGACTCGGAGGGACCCCGCGGCATACACCTTCTCGGGCTGCTACGTCGACAACAGCGACGGTCACCGCGCGCTGTCGGCCTCCAGCTACGCTGCCGACGACATGACCGTTGCGTCGTGCGCCGCCTTTTGCTCCTCGTTCAAGTACTTCGGCCTCGAGTACGCACGCGAGTGCTACTGCGACAACTCCATCTCGCCCGCCGCCACGGCCGCCGACCTGTCCGACTGCTCGTACCCTTGCGCCGGTGATGCTTCGGCGACCTGCGGCGCGGGCAACCGCCTCTCCGTCTACCAAAACACGGCGCCCGTGGCCGGCCCGGCACCTGCCACGCTGGACGGCATTCCCTACGTCGGGTGTTTTCACGAGGGGCCCCAGCGAGTTCTCCCCTTCAAGGGAGTTTCTGCGCCCGACATGACCGCCGCCAAGTGCGCCGCCAACTGTGAGGGCTACACCTACTTCGGCACCGAGTATGGCTCCGAGTGCTACTGCGGCAACGACCTGCCGACCATCGCGGCCCCAGCTTCCGAGTGCTCAATGACCTGCTCCGGGGATGCCACCCAGCTCTGCGGCGCCGGCGACCGGCTGACCGTGTACGGGCCCGTGGGCGTCGCGCCCGCCACACTCCCGCCGGTCGGCGCCTACGCCTACGAGGGATGCTACACTGACGGTCCTGGACGCGTGCTTTCGGGCAAGGCCTCGTACGACGACAACATGACCCTGGAGATGTGCGCAGCGGCATGCGCGTCGTACCCCTGGTTCGGTGTCGAGTACAGCAAGGAGTGCTACTGCGGCACCGAGCTCCCCTCCTCGAGCGTCAAGAAGCCCCAGAGCGACTGCACCATGACGTGCGCCGGCAACCACGACCAGATCTGCGGCGATGGGAACAGGCTCAGCGTCTACCACAACGCTGCCGCCACAGGCGGCTCCGCGCCCGCCCCGGTCGGTGGCTTCCAGTACAAGTCCTGCTGGACCGACGATGTCTACGACCGGTCGCTGAAGGGTGATCACTATGCAGCTGACGACATGACCGTCGAGAGCTGCGCCGCATTCTGCTCGCAATACACCTACTTTGGCGTCGAGTACTCCCGCGAGTGCTACTGCGGCGACACCGTCCTCGGGTCGGCGGCGGCCGAGTCGGACTGCAGCCACCTGTGCTCGGGCAACAACGCCGAGTGGTGCGGCGGGCCCAGCCGTCTCAATCTCTACCAGAAGCAGCCGCCCCCCGAGCCGTCGAGCGACGGATGCCCCGGCACTGCGCCGGCGAACGCGGTCCTCGTCAACGGCGCCTTCGAGTGCGGCGCCACCCTCGACCCGTGGGTCGTGGGCTCCAACGTCGGCGGCACCATCATGATCAACCCCGGCACCCCGGGCGCCTGGCTGCCGGAGAGCGTGCTGGCCGGGGACAGCACAAAGTTCCTGCACGTCTTCAGCAACTACTACCAGCAGAATCGCCAGACCAACATCAACATCTACCAGATCCTCAACACCGTCCCGGGGAAGCAGTACCAGCTCTCGTTCGACCTCGACGTCGAGGGCGGCGGCGGCAACAACTGGAACGTCGCCGTCGGCTCGAATCCCGCTTTCGCGTCGGGCACCCACGGCTTCCCGTGGACGACCTTCTCCACCACCTTCACGGCCGTCGGCTCGGACAAGCTCAGCTTGAACTTCAACTCGGTAGTCTGGGCATATGCGCACTTTTACTTTGACAACTTTGTCATCAAGGAGGTGGCGACCCAGTAAACAATGGTCTCCCTTTTTTTTCCCATTTTTCTTTCTTCTTGGAGGAGCGGTTTGTTCTGTCTTTTCCATTTGCGAGGGCTTCTTCTTGAAGGCGTCTATTTCGGCCTTCGTCGGCTGGGGTGGGTTTGTGGCGCCAGAACCAACACTCCTGACGGGACCAGCCATGAACTTGTCGTAGTGAAGAGTAGGGCGTCGCTTGAACTCGATGACGGCCACTGGTATGGGGGTGCTGCCTTTGAGGTGATCTTGTGGTAGGAGAAGTCGGTGCGCATCTTGTTCTGTTGCTCCTCGCTGTGGACCATGACGCTTTGGCCGACGGTGGAACACAGGTCCAAGGCTTGGTGCGCCGGGTGCAACAGGTGAATCGCCCCCGAGCTGACGACATGGGCCTCGTTGCCGTGGACCATAGAAATCTCCTTCTTGTTAATATACTGCTTATCGAGCCACGGCTTCAATTTTCCCTTCTCGATATTGCGCAGGGCATCATGTTTAATTGCGGTCCACGCCGAAACCTTCAGCTCGATGGCAAAAGCCGGAGCGAAGTATGTCTTGATCGTATCACCGAGTTCAGAGGCCGTTTGCTTGCCGTTTGGGTTCTCGTACTCGGGGAGCGGGATGGCGTGACCCGTCGTGTCCAGGGCCTCGAATATGGTGATGAGCAGCTCTCAGTGGTGCTAGGCAATTGTAATGGGATGGCGGAAGAATGGGGATGAAATCTCGGCGTTCAGGGCAATGAAAGTTGGTAGTGTTCGTGATGGGGCGATGGATTGGACTAGACTTTTAAATGGAACATCGGAAGATGAGGAAAGCTCGCCACAGGAATTTGTCCGGCTACTCGTCGAGTCTGAGTGCCTCGAACACTGGCCTGTTGGCTGGGCCTCGGGCGAGATTGGAATGAAACGCCGTCTGAGCCCCCAAGACCCAGTCTCAGTAAGTTAGCCAGCGGTCCCGGCCTCGAGCTGTCGTAACCATCTTTAACCAATGTCGGGTCTGAACCGAGATTCAAGTTGATGGCCTCCTCGAGCACAGACATGCAAGCTGGGGCTGGCCAAGATGACGACGCCGCTCGGCAATGCCAGGCGCCAATGTCTTCCTCCTTCAAGTTTCCACGGCTCATGGTGAAAGCCGTGTAAACATGGGTTTGTTGGTCACTCTGAGACATCAAGTAACGTTAATTGCTATTATGGGATGGAAATCAGCGAGCGACCTGGGCTGAGCAGCAGATGAGCGCGCGCAAGTCTGCGTCACTCGTTGTTGGAAGGTCGGTCGCCCGCCATACCAAACTCTCCCAACCGCAAGTGGTCTTGGCGTTTTTCAATTCGTTCAATTCACCGCTAATGTTAGCTGACGAGCGGATGTGCTCCGAATCGCTGGGGTAAACGGCGCGCCGCGCGGGGGAAATGGCCGTACTGTCTGGGTGGGGTTGGACTCCAGGACCTAACGCACGACAAAGCGGCCAAACCTGAGAAGAACACCTGCAAACGCTTCAAAGCCAGTACGGCCTGTTCACCTGGAAAGCTGTCAGCTGTTCCTTGCGCTTCGAGTTCTTTGATCCCTTCCTTTCCATTTCCTCACCGACTTGAGACTTAAGCCGCCTCCCAACATGCCGCTGTCCAATTTTCAGTTTTGGAGCCCGCCTGAGGATCCGGAACGGCCGGTGTTGCCATACACATCCGCCTTTACCGTTACCATCACCGAACACGTCGCTCCGCGACCGTTCGGCCTACCGTCGGTGTACCCCCTCATCGAGCCGCCCTACGACACGTCTGACGAGCACCTCAAAACCTTGACGCTGACCAGGCTCATCGTCACATGTCCACCCATCGAAGGTGACGCAATAGCCAAGAAGCCGCCGGCAACCGCAATACTCAAAATTGACGGGCCGATCGCAGTGAAAGACGGGCGGGGCCCACAGCTAGTCGTCTGCACCATCACTCTACAAGACGGAGATAGCAAACCGTTCCAGGCCACAGCCAAGATCTTCGATCCGCTCTACTACTCGTTCGAAAACGAGAATGCTCCACACCGGCCCGTTGCTACCACCCTGAAGGCCGACTCCGACTACAGCATCGAGGCTGCTGCCTATGACCATCTCCAAAAAAGGGGCCAGACCGGTGCATTTGCGCCTGAGTACTACGGCTCCTGGACCTTCACGCTGCCTATCCGCCACCGTGGGGCCCAATACGAACGCCAGATCCGTCTAGTGCTCCTCGAGTATATCGACGGGGTCTGTATGCGCGACCTCTGCTATCAAAAGTCGCTACCTCCAGGCTTTACGGAGGAACACCGTCTTGACGTCTTGGCCAACATTCTAGACGGCGCTGCGAGAATGGACCACTCCGGAATAAACCAGCGCGACTTGGTGCCTCGTAACATCATGCTGAAGCTCGAGCCAGAGGCGGAGGAGGCGGGGCGGCCACGGGTCGTCCAACGGGCCGTGCTCATTGACTATAACATCTCGGTGGTATACCACCTAAGCCCTGAGGAGTGGAAATGCCGTGAAGCCACCAAACTTCCAGTAAATCCGATGGATCTGTTTTGGAACATGTCGCTCGACGATTTTGGCCACTGGGTGCCCGAAGGCTGGCAAGGCAATGGGAGGGCCCAGCAAAAATGGCTTATGGGGCGTTTCCGGGGGCCAAATGCGTTTGCGTACGCGCCGGTATCGAGGGAGTTAAAGCTCGACGATCCCTGAAAGCGGTTGGGGAGCTGGGTTTACCTAGTAGTAGGCATCATAGTAACCGAGTATCAAGGCGCCAATCACCAGTACCTGACCCGGATCCAGATGGATGCACACCTCTCTTCTCCTTTGTACGCAAGTTTTGTCATTTCCACTGCAAGTACTCCTAAAAGTGAAGTCTCATGGTCCATCATGCAGCCAACTGGCTGCCCAGTTGGCTGTTTGAGCGGCGAGCACATGCAGACACCAAAACGTGAGATTCAATGTCAACTGCAGGCTGTCACAATGCAGGGCAGGTTGTCACGAAAGCTCATGGGCTAAATGACGGAGTTGAGAGTGGGTTTTGTCGATCAACAGCAGATGGTCATCGAGTGGCAGTTTATTAAAATAGAGCTGACGGCACTCGGGACGGCAGGACGGGAGGAGTTGGACACTGGTAATCTTTTTTAGCTCGTTGTTGTGAATTTTAGACACCCTCTGTCGACAAGTCTTAAATGTCAATACCCTTCTCTCGAAACTTTTTGGCGAGTGTCGCCCCACCTGCGTCTCTCAAACGCGATAAACACCAAGTCAACCCGACACTACCACAATCGACTCTGACCGACCTCACTTCAAACCGCCAAACTGCAAACTCGAAATCATAACGCCCATACATACAATGAATGACGACAACGCACGATGATCGCAGAAGCGAAAGCGGAAGCGCACCAGCGCACCAGCGCGCCAGAACGAAACAACGGTGATGGCAGCCGTCGAAGCGCCCACCCAGGCAAGAGACTTGGATGAACCCTCGTTGACCCAGGCGCAGGCCGAGGCCCGCCTGCCCAACCGGTACCGGGATGGAGACAACCCCATCTGGACGGCCGAGGACGAGCAGCGGCTGCAAGAGTCGTGGACGGCTCGGGACCAGGCCATCTTGGACCTTCAATCAAGCGCAACACAGGAGAGCGCACTCTGGAAGGTGTCGCTTCAAATCTACAATTGTCATCCGTACGACCTGTTTCGGTACGGTCTGAAGTTCGACGACTCCGCAGCAGACCCGGTGAAGGTCCCCGACGAACTCGGTGGACCCGGTCCGTGCCCTGGCTACATGACAGCCGCTGCGTGCGAGACGCTGAAGACGGTCATGTGCCATGGGCTCTGGGGCAGCGACATCGCGCCGCTGAGATACGTGCTGCAGATTGCTGTCATGCTCAGAGTTCCAGGCCACATCAAGCCGATCACGCCGTTCCGCCCGGTTGCCGAAGCAACACACTTGGCTCGTCGCTTGCGCGAACTGGGGAAGGGCAAGGAAAGCGCCTATATTACTTTCCTCGAGCACATGATCAACAGTCCGGAAAACAAGTCTAAAATCCGAGAAATGTGTTCCCTTCTCGAAGCAATCGTCCAGCCCGACGACCCGATTGAGTCGGCGGATGGTGCCCCACTGGCGCGCGAGCAGGTCCTTTTTTTGTTGCAGCACAAGGACATCGTGGCCGTCAAGACAGTCTTGGGGCGTATACGGTGCCATGGGCAGCCGTATCCGACATGCGAGACTTACTATGACAGACAGTTCAGCAATCTCGAGGACAGGGAGGAAGGGGCGTTTCCTCCGTGGAGAACGGAGCTCATGAAACAGTGGAAGAAGCAGTGTGCATTGGCCATGCGGCGGGAATGGCTCGTGGCCCAGAGGTACTGGATCCGAGATGGTCGTCAACAGGGAGACGCGACCCTCGAAGGCGGTTTCGGCTATGACGTCGCTCACGGAGATGGGTACCCATGCCACATTGATTACGCACCATTTGAGTGCACGCCAGACCACGTCCGCCTCATTCGTGGTCTCATATGGCCGCTGAGCAATACTCCGCCCCCGGAAGACTGGCTTGACTGGCGAGCCGCCTCCACGGGTAGTCGCGAGACGAGTGCGGTGCCGGAGTTCCCCCGGCGGCACAACCGGGACGGGTCACAGGAAATCCTCGAGTCTCCAGTCCTGGGCAATCTGGACGACCGCCCGTTGCCACAGCGTACGCCGACCTTTCTCTCTCTCCTCCTCGACTCTCAATCCCCGAGTCAGCAAGTCAACCATGTCGACGGGAGGTCCAGCGACCAACAACCGGAGGGAGACGGACCGCCGAGTCACCGCTCGAACAAAGCCAATCCTCGCGCCCCAAAGACAAAGGGGATGCGGACACGCGGCGTCCTCTATCTATCGCCATCCCCGCGTATTTCATAGAGCCGGAAGACATTATCGTCGACGTCCCGTCTCCGTACGAGCCGGCTGGCATGCTCAGAGGCACGTCGACAACACCAACCGTGATATCCTCTGTCAGTCAACGGGCGGCTCACCGACCATAACCGCGTGGAAGAGTCACGCACTACCGTTGAATACTTGGGAGGGGTTCCTCCGAGCTCAAGTATTTCGGGCATCTGATGGGCCACCAGCATAAAGCATGGTAACACGATACAAAAAAGACGACAGATGGGCACGTATAATTGGTTCGAGGGGAAATGGTTGAGGTAACTTGGGGAAACTAGGTGGAAGAGTGGCTTATAATCACGATGTCGGTCGGCCGGTTGGCAGGCAGGCAGGCAGGCAGGCAGGCAGGCAGGCAGGGCATAGTTATGTGACTGCTTAGTCATGAAGAAACAGAATACAGCTCTCTCGATCTCATTGCATCTTTGAGTGATTCAGCCACTTCCGTTGCCACAGAGCCAGACTGCGAGAGAGCCGGAAAGAGTCCCAGTGTGACGGGAGTGAAACGCGGTGTGAGGGGATAATGAGGTGTGAGGGGATAATGAGGTGTGAGGGGATAATGAGGTGTGAGGGGATAATGAGGTGTGAGGGGATAATGTAGTGTGGGTAAGGGTTAAGGTTCAGGTATATATTGGGATTGTTCGAATTGTCAATGTATCAACTCAACTTTCAATCAAACCCAGTGCCAAGCTTGGGATTGATCGAGTTAGACGGAGCCCTGGCAGAGCCAGAAACTCTGACTCTGCACCTCCATCTGGTGCCGCCTGGGAACCTCCACGGCGTCAAAGCCCCCGCAGAGATGCACTCCATGCACAGCAAACACAGCTTGATTCACGGATGAAGGCAGTAAATAGAAAAGTGGGGCGGTTGTGAGAACCGCCAACTCGTTCGCATTCTAAAGCAGAGTTTTGCCCGCAGAACCTCTTTCTCTCCTCTGACAAACCATCACATGGTCGATGGACGAGGCGACACCAGCGACAATCGCGCAGACCGTCAACATCCTCCAAAACGATGCAAAATACGAACGAGTTCGACGAAGCCGTACGCGCCATTTTGCGCAGCGATCCGGCGATCGTGTGTGTCACCGCCCCTCCCAACAAGGGGAAGAGCACCTTCTTCCTGGCGGCGCTTGCGACCGCAACACCCGAAAAGAAGAGCGTAGTGTGTATCCAGCACACGGCATCCGCCGCATCGCTCCACGCAGACTGGCTCGGAAATCAGAGAAAGGACTTGAGAGTCGGCCACGACCCGGGCGTAGCAAGTCAGAACAAGAACAACATCACCTACACGACGTACGAATGGGTCGTCATGAACAACGTCGCGGCAGCACCTTGTTTTACTACGGCGGATTTCATTGTCCTCGACGACGTCCACGCACTTTCCATGGAACAAGAAATCGCCTGTGGCAAGCTGCGCCTAGCAGCCCTGCGCGCCAGATTCGTCATGCTCTCTGCGTATCCCGAGTCGGACGGTTTTGAGGCGGCTGGTCCCTTCCTGCCCGCCGGATCCAATTCATCCAGAGACATCCCCCGCGCGATGCTATCGGGCAATTCACCTTCGCCCGCCATGCGCTACCTCCCCGAGGGGCAGTCCCGCGATTTCGTCGAAATGAACGACTATGCGGCGTGGGTAATTGCTGTGCTGCGGAAACAGCGCCGACGAACCGTCGTGTTTGTGACTGCGGACCCTCTCCTTGGCATGCTCGCACAGCTAATCGCCAGCGAATTCCCTGCCCTTCGGGTCTACCTGCTCGACTCTGACCACGACCCCAGCGTCGTCGCCGAGATCAACACGGCCGAGAAAGAAAACGTCGTGGTCTTGATGCGCCCGTACTTTGGGTCCCGGGTACATCTCGCCAACATCGACCAGGCCGTGTGCCCCGCGCTCGATGAAGTGCGCTTGCTGGACAGAGTGATTGGCAAGGACAGGTTGCAGAACGTGCAGCTTTCTGACGACAGGATGCGGTTCCTCTCCTGTCACGCGTCGAGCGACGGCGTCGCATGCAAGGTGCACTTGGCATTCAAGAAGGCGTGGTGGGAGAAGACGGCCAGGCCTACGTCGGGGGCGCTGTTCCTGCATACCAGCTGCACCGAATATCTCCTCTTGGTAGCCGAGTTGGAGCCGTACTCCAACCCGTTCCGGGAAGCAGCACGGCGCCCGGCGTGTATGAGATTGTTCCCCGACGGCCGACAGATTCTCTGGGCACTCAAGCAACTCGAGCTGCTCGGTCTGATACACATCGATGCCTCGCGGGGAGCGGGGATCACACGCAAGGGCAAGCTCGTGCTCGCGTGCAAGCGCCAGACCGGACTCAGCATGCGCGCCGCATTGTTCTTGCTCTCTGCCCAGCGAGAATTCGACGTGGTGGGCCACGACGGCGCCGCCTTCATTGCGTCTATTGCGGTGGCTGCCACCATGGCAGAGAGGGGACGTTCGCTGTTGGTCCTCGACGTGGTAACCGGCTACAATGCTTGCCTGACCGACCAACAGCTCAGCGACCACCTGGCCCTCGTGTCGTCGTGCGAGATCACATCGAACCTGGACCGTGGCACCGAGGCCACGCCCGAGAGGACTCCGCACATGAACGGTGACACCTGGTGCGACGCCCACCTGTTGACATCACCCGACGACGGTCTCTCGATCCAGGCCGGACAATGGAAGAGTATGGTGCGGGACACCGGCGCGCACAGGGTCCGGAAGGCGGTTAATGCGTACATGCGCAAGCAACCCTGGTGGGAATGGATCGGAAGGCAGTTCACATCTCCCGACGACATCGCCGACGCATCCGGTGTTGGCTGGACTGCGGCATACGCGTTCAATCTGGTGTTCGTGTCTTCTCTCAGCGCAGCCATCAGCGCTCGACGCGAGAGACCGATATGGGCGCTCGACCTGTGCAGTTCTCGCCAAGTCCGGATCTGCCCGAGATCAGTGGCGAGCTTTTCTGATGCGGTGGCATACGAGATGAGGATGTCGCAGCTGGATGGAGCGTACTTCGTGTACAAGGATATCTACCACGTCGACACCGGGACAGAGAAGTTCTACGAAGTTACGGGGTTGGATTATGTCTGTGGACCTGATCTCGCAGAGCTGTGGCCCGTGGAGGCGAGGAAGTTGAAGATGTCCCTTCGCGAGTTGTTGTGTCACGAGTTTGAGATGAATCCCTTATATATATCAGCGACATCCAGTAAACAGTAATTGTAACACACATTTCACAGACGCAGGCTACAGTTCATTCTGCCGCGAATTGAACCAAGCTGAATGCATAATGTCTCTTGTGCCAACCTCGGGTACATACCATGGCCGCCGACTCGGGTCAAAGTCCCACGTCACTGGCCAATAGGTGGCCCCTGCAACACCCAATTCGGCAAGTGGGCCACCAGCTCTGCTCACGCATGAGTTTAAACAAGAAGTCGTTGATGCAGCATGGTGACAAGAGAATATAGCTTAGGTACTAGGGATAAGAGTGTTGATTTGAAACAGTGCTTTAAGCTCTCAGCTGAGGCGACAGATTTGTTGCAGAAAACAATCCAAAGTGGTGGGAACAGCAGAACAAACGCAGACAAGGAAGAAGCTGCACACCCGACCCTTGTCGTTTGCAGGAAGAGTCTGTGACTGGACGCAGCCGTTTGTGGTCGGGCTGCTCTGCCTTGCAAACGGCCTTGCAACAGGCCAAAGTCACCGCCCTGGTTTGGGACCCTCAACACAACAAACATCTGCCCTTTCCATTTGTTCACCCAAATCTCGACCCGTTCCTGCCCTCCCAGGTCTGCACCACGAAAAGGCTGGCGACATCATGGCCTCGAGCGCCCCATTCAGAAACTCCTACAGAGACATGCGGCAGTCTCTTCCGCCTCACTGCACCTCCATCACGCCAATTTCATCAAGTCTTGTCACACAGCTCCCCTTTCCCAACGGTGTCGTTCCCGAGTGCCTCGTCACTGATTTTTTCAGGTTGAGGCACGGCACCGAAACAGAGAAGAAAGAGGCAGACGCCTACGCCAACTCATCTGCCAACGGCGCAGCTATCGATTCGCTCGTCATCCTTTTTCGCCTGCTTCTCGCCCTCGGTCTCGACCCCAAAACAAGCTTGGAACCCAGGCTCTTTGAGCTTGCTTTCCATGACTTTGGCCGGAAGATGGAGGATGACTACATTGTCAAGGGGAGGCTGCTCGAGATACTGTACCCGCTGAGAACGAATCGCTCTAGGCGCGTCGAGGACACTCTAGAGGAGCTCATTCGCCATCCGCTGGTCAAAGACGCCCTGTGGTCACATCCCTCGCTTCGCTTCTTCAACCGGCATACATGGGCGAAGAGGCCCGGCAGCGCGGAATTTGAGCCGCACAAGCTCGACAGAAGTCTTTTCTGCCACGATCTTCCGTTTTTCATCGACGGCAACTATCCCATAGACCTGGGCAGACACTTCTCGAGAAAGCTTGGCATCCGGAACACCGGCGGCATCAGTATTGCCTTCACCGGCACCATGCCCATGATCATCCCACTCGTGATGAGAGGCGGTCGAAAGTTCAAAGATATCCGCTCTTTCATTCTCGATGGCCCCCACGTCTACCGCAGGCTAGAGGACAGTTCGCTGTCGCCCAAGACAAAGAAACGATACTACCACCTACGAGCGGTGGTCAACATTGCCGAGAGCGACATCCGGATGTATTACCAGGATACCACGCCGGTCATTGAACGGTTGGATGTGGAAGAGGGTTCCGACAACAACCGGGAGAAGCGGAAGCGAGGAGAGCACGCGAGAGGCTGGACGTTTGAGGACGGGTCACCATGCTATTATCTCCTGATCTACGCCAAGTATCAAGATTCCAAGAGACGGCCTTACAGACCTCCGAGGGACCAATTTGGCGAGATTCCTGCAGTGCCCAAGGGTGGCGCGTGCTAGCAGTCTGGTTCCTGCGAGCGATTGACGCACGCTCAATGTAAATAGACGGCAAACGATGACTCGTCAACACAATGAACTAAGACTGCTTATCCGCTTCCTCTTCCCTTGACACCGTTCATCAAACCCCATGTGTTCTCCTGAGCAATCCCGAGTCGCCTGACGGAGCATGGGCTAAAACGATGAAGGTTTTGCGGGCCCTTTCGGGCAAGGCAACGACTTTGGAAGTTGTCGTTGGTTTCTCCCCGGAACACTTTTACATGGCGCCGTCTTCAACGCTGCTGGAAATTGCCACAATGTCCGCCCACTCTTTCTCCCACTTTGAGAGCACCTCGCAGTGAGCTCCCGGATCCGCATGTGTGTCCGCGATGTGCTCCTCCTCCTGGTTGTGTGGCTCCTCTGTGAGCTGCGCACTAGGCTCGACAGCCATGGAGACGTAATCGGCGTAGCTCATGTTGACAAGCCAGTCGTCAGACCATGCGACAGGTCTTCCCTCCACGAGAGGTGCGGCCCTGGGAGTGGGTGAACGCCATGTAACGACGCGGTCGGCAATGTACTGGGTCAGGATCTGGCGATTGCTGCCCTTGCCCTTCTCAAGCCGGTTAAGAAGGACGCGGAATTCTACAATGGGCATTCCTGAGAATGTCTCCACGGGTTCAACGTCTTCATCGTCCAAGTCGTCGTACATGTAACCTAAGAGTTGGAACATGGCATGCTCAGTTATCTATAATCTTGGGTTCTCTCTCCAACTCAACTTCTCGACTTGGAGACCGGGGAATTTGATCGCCAAGGGGAAAGGGAATCTCCGTACCTGACAAGAACAGACAAGTCTTCCGATAAATCATGTAGACGAGTTGGTCCAGCGAGCACATCGTGTCTTGGTGTGCCTTGACCTCGTGGAGGATGATGTCGGATACTTTGGCCCGAAAGCGCGGTGACTTGGATTGGTCTTTGCTGCCACCAGGCCCGCCCTTAGGCCCCGCGTGCAGCCTGAAGAAGAAGTTGAGGTCATCGATCCGTCTAACGGCACTGCGCGCCACGTCCTCGGACGCTCTCATGATTATTTTCTGAAAACACACGAGTAAAGTCCCGTTTTGACGGTTTGGCGGTTTGGCGTGTTGAGGTCGGTCGATGGTTGCGAACGGGTTCTGCGCTGGTCAATGCTTGTCTCTTTTGGAAACTTCTAATCCTGACCCAGTTTCCCCTCCATTTTCTTTCCCTTTGCTGTTCAGGCAACCAGTTGCGAACCACAAAAGTCAAGACAACAACAGACCAAAACCGCCCAACCAATCCTCCCAATCCCAGCGCCTTTTTTGCCCATTTCTTGAGTTGCCCTCAAACGCGCCCCACATGTCCAACAATCCTCTCCAAACCCCTTTTGGGCCGAGCAGCACGAGCGAGGAGTTCCTCGCTCGGACACAAGATTGGAGGCGTGCCGAGGCGGAAGATGGCATCCACGCCACACCTGGAGCCATGATGGGAGAGGCGTTGAGCGTGAACGGCCTCAGCAGGCACGGCCACAAGACCCGCCAGGAACTCGAGCAATTCGGATGTGTTACAAAAGGGCTATGCGTCAACTGCCTTGGAGATGAGCAGCTATGCCCCGACGACTCATGCGTCAAGAGCCCCTGCCGAGCTTGCGGGCAGTCGCACAGCTTTTGGGAGTGTTCAGAAATCCCGATCATGTGCATGTGCCGGCCGCGGCCGGAACATATCGCAAACAAATGCAATGTCATTTGCAGGATGTGCTGGATTGAACGTGGGCGCCCTGACGACAGCAACATCAGCGACCTGCCGCGGGCTTACTGGTGCGGCCGCCACTGCGCTCCCTGCGGCATGCCAAGGACGGACCGCCGTCTAGTAGACGTCTACTGCCATCGCAGACGCTGTGCGGATTGCCAACACACCACAGAAGACGACCTTGGGGCCTTCCACTTCACCCAGGACTGCCCGAAACACGTCTGTGTCGCCGAAGAGTGCCTCACGACGCGCGGAAACCCATGCAAGAAGCATTGCATGGGCTGCGGATTCGCCCATACTGGGTTCCCAACCATGGACAGCTGGCATGCCTGCCAGTGGACCAAGGAACGCCGGTTCGTGAGTTTGGGGTTCAGGATCCAGGGGTCCGGAACTCGCAAATATGAGAAGGAACTGTTCATCTCCCGGGACATCCTCGTCTGCAAGCGGAGCCCCAGCCACAAAACCACGACGGCACGAGAGTTGAAGGGGGTGAGGGAGAAGGGCTCGCGACGCCTGCTCGAGGATATGCTCTGGTGGCTTCCCCTCGGCATCGACACCATGAACCCGAGAGAGATGTGTCCCATTGTCGAATGCGAAGAATGCTTCGCCGAGCTTTACGACGGCGGTGATTACCGCACGCAGGTACCTGGCGCCCTGAGGCATCACCTGCCGTTGCAGCCAACACCACCCGCACAGAGCCTGTAATCCCAACACCGTCTCCTCGCAGCGCCAGCACTGTTTGCTGTGCGATAGTTTGGGGCCTTGTTGGTAAGGTATAATACCTGGCGAAAACGGACTCGGGGGGTTGCTGGGGATTACACCGGCTCAGAAAAAGGTGCTGCGAGGGCTGAGGACAAACCGGCATTGCGGAGTTCAGGATGATTTAGGAGGACCCAGGAAGACCCGGGAGGACCCGGGGAGACCCAGGAGGACCCGGAAAGACCCAGGATTGTGCAGGAGGTCCGTCACAAGTGGCTTGGGCAGCAGGCAGCGGTCTACAAGTCAGTGGAATCCAACAAGGCCAAGATAGCAACTGTTTTTGAGGCGAAGAGGGCTAAACCTGGCTGAATGTGCAAATGGAATTATTTGTTCCTACGGTCAATATTACATGATTACCTAAACTAATATTTGGCAGAAATGGTGATGTCGTCCGGCCCCCACCATGCGGGCACCCCCAGTGTTATGAGGCATGTCTGCGGGATCGCGTCGGCGCACCCGTGCCCAGATTTGCTTCTTCGTCATTCCTCAACTGTTCTTGACTTTCGGGGGCGAGCTCGCGCACCATCGAGTTCCACTGCCTCATCTGGCGCGTATCGTGCAATTCGTTGGCAACGGGGTCGACGAAGCTCTTGGACGACCCGCCGCTGCTGGGATTGGATTGGAGCACGCCCCACGACACCAACAGGCGTTGCATGGGCGCTTTGAGGGGCGGGATCGAGGCCGTCAACACGCCGATGGTCAGTTCCATGCCCCAGAGGATGTCCTGCTCGACGTTCTTCCAGGCCGTGGTCCCTTTGCCCAAGTAGCCCATGATCAGGAACAGGCGCACGATGGCGATGCCTGTGGCGGCCATTCCGGCGCCCATGAGGCAGGCGCGATAGCACCTTTTCATGGAAAGAACGGCGGAGGGTGCGGATGAAGGTGACGGGGAGCAGCGAGAGGATAAAGTCGGACGCTATCGTGAAGCCTTTGAGGTTGGAAACAGCGTTAGCGACCAGGGCCCAGCATGACAGAAACAACCACCCGTTCACCGGGGAGCCAACCTACCGCTGTAGATGTAGCCGTAGGTCCTAAAGTCCGGCGGAGGGATGCACGTCGCCGTCGCCGTCGGTGCCCACCGGGCCGAGATGGGCCGGCACATGACGAGATGCATCGTGGTGCCGACCACGAGCATACACGCCTGGACGCCGATGATGGCCCACAGCGTCACCCTCCACGGCAGCGAGTCCTTGAGGCGGAGGAGCAGCAAGGCAACCGAGATGCGGGTCACGTTGAGCGCCCATACCCAGAGCACTCCGTCTGCGACGACGAGCGGGCCCATGGTCCAGGGATTTGGGACGAAGCCCTCGACCCCCCGGCCATATTGGTACATTGCCACGTCGACTCCATACCATGCGATGGTCAGCACCTGCCAAGACAGTTAGTTACATCGACTATCGAACTGCCAAGCCTTGTCGAAAAAGCAGAGCCTGGTTCCCAGAAGGTTGTGGCCTCACCAGGGCAGATAGGAGAGTGTAGTCGTCAGCACCGATGCGCCGGACTGGCCATAACCGCCAGTAGATGCGCAGTCCCGTTGTGATGCACGCGATGCCGAGAAATGTGCCAACGGGGGCGAGTGCGGACGCGTCGTTCCTGTCGCCGGCGTGCTGACCCTGATCCACCAGAGCGGGGGCGGACGACATGGCCACTTTGGCCGGCGTGTCGCGTTTCGACGGAAGAGTTGTTATCAGAGAGAGACGCGTGATGGGAGAGTGAGATCGAAGAGGCTGGGGGTGGATCTTTGGTCTTTGACTAGAAAGTTCAGGTTAGGGGCTCAGAGCAAGGCTTCCAAGGGCGGTCCGGGACGGGAACCGGGTGGGATCCCAGATCGATCTGATTGGGGCGGTTACAGAGGTTGCGTGTGGCTGCAACAACCAACAGCACACAGGCTGAGCCAAAGCGTGGTGCACAAGGTCAGATTCCCAGCCCCAACAACCAGCCAGCCTCAAGGCGAGTGCGTCGGTTCCATGATGAAGCCCCTGTTGATCCCCCAGAAATCTTGCGGGGCGCGAAGGATGTTCGGGCCGTTCCTCAGCCGGGCGGGCAGAATCGGGCACACCGCTGTCGAGAAGCAAGGATGCGACGAGATGATATCCTAGACGCGTTAGCTCGCCGTGCGTCTCCGCCGGGGCAGCATCCGGGCACCAGCTGATAGGCTGTACCAAGAACCAGGATGAGGCGGGGAGGTGTCCGTGCCCACGACGGCTCTTCGTCTCGGGAGCGGGGGGCTGGGCACAAGTACTGGGGTTGCAAAGAGGCTGCATGTTGAAGATAGCGTGGGATGAGCCTGTGAACGTTCCTTCTAGAAAAGAGCCAGTTTTCTTCTCCGACTCCACGGGCGAATACTCCATCTTCTACTGTACAGTGGAAGTTCCAATTGCACTGTTCACTGCCTCCCAATCAACATGCGGTCCTTCCTGGCTCCTCTGCTGCTCTGGAGCGCGGGCTCGCTCGCCTCCTTTGCCTGTGCCAAACAATGCTCGTACGTGGATATGCCACAAATCATCGCCCATACTGGCACGCCGGTGGGAAGGGAGAAAATGTATAATGGAGGTCAGATAATGCCCTGTTTCATTGAATTTACCGAGCTGCAAGCCACCAAGCCAGCCCACTAACACAGGTTCTTGTCTTTCACAGTGAACCTGTACATCTCCGAGCCGGACTGTAAGAAGCCCAAGGTGGGCGTTGTGTACCTCACAGATGTGTTTGGCATTCAGCTCGCGCAGAACAAGCTGTAAGTGTTGACAAGAAAAGCGGAAAAACAACACCTATGAAAATGACAGAGCGACTGATGAACCATCTCCTCACAGGCTCGCCGACTCGTTCGCACGGGCCGGTTTCCTGGTCGTCGCCCCAGACATGTTTGACGGCAACCCGGCCCCGATGGACTTCACCACGCCCGGCTTCAACGCGACAGAATTTACGCTTCTCCACGGACCCAGTGCGACGGACCCCATCCTCGCCAAGGCCGTGGCCTACCTGAAGACGACGGGTGTCGAGAAGATCGCTACGACGGGTTACTGCTATGGCGGCCGCTACGCGTTCCGCCTGCTTGCCGCTGGGAAGGGCGTCGATGCCGGATTTGCCGCCCATCCCAGTCTCTTGGAGGACTCTGAAATCATGGCCATCACCCGTCCGATGAGCGTTGCTGCTGCTGGTAGGTGCTGATTCTTTTGTTTGAAAAGTTTCTTGACTAACCCGGTGCGGTACAGAAACCGACGCCATGCTCGTGCCCGCGAGACGTTCCGTGATTGAGGCCATGCTGGCTAATACCAGCCAGCCGTACCAGGTCAACTTGTACGGCGGCACCTCGCACGGGTTCGGTGTGCGGGCCAACGTTTCGGACCCGGAGCAAAAGTTCGGCAAGGAAGCCGCTTTCTACCAGGCGGTCAGGTGGTTCAATGCTTGGGCTGGTGGCGCGTTGTGAGAGTCAGAGGGGAGGGACGGAGACTTTGGACGTACGATTTGGAAAGCAAATATCAGCAAACTTTCCGAGACCTTCGAGTTTCAACCTCGGCAGCTAGGGATTCACTTCATTGCCAACTGATTTTGCACGCTCCGGTGACTTTGAGCGAGGCTGTTCGTTCGCTTGGCCCTGTTCTGGCGTTACCGGTGTTGAACAACCACCCGAGAGTATCCACAACAGCATTCGCCTCCATCTCCACTGCCCGTGATGCATCGAAATGGCCGGGTTTAAGGATGCTTAACTCCGCGGATGCACGACTCAGCTTCCCACGAGTGTCTCAATCTCATGCTGGGACTCTGTAGAGCCTCTGTATCCCTCGGGGGTAGGTCTCCTGTATCTCCGGAATGATTCCATTGTCCACCCGGCCACCATCGCGGAAATGTGCAAGTCAGGAGGTGGCGGCCTCGAACTCGTGATGGGAATCATAAAAGGAAAAACGCCGGCCACGCAAGTGAGGTATACTTAAGAGACCGTTTCGCATCCTCCCAAATGGCTGCGTCTACTTGATTCACCAACAGCAAGACTCATATTCCACCGCGGTTTATCATTTGAGATCCTCAGCCCAGGTCACCAATATGGCCAAAGTCTGGTTCGTCACCGGTTCGTCGCGCGGTCTCGGCCGTTGCATTGTCGAGGCCGCCCTGGCTTCCGGCGCATCGGTCATTGCAACCGCTCGGTCCGTCAAGAGCCTCGATGCCCTCGCCGAAAAGTTCGGCCCGGATCGGTTCCTCGCTCTGTCCCTCGACGTGACCAAGGAGAGCGAGGTCATCAACGCCATCGCCGCCGGTCATCAGAAGTTTGGCCGCATCGACATCGTCGTGAACAACGCCGGCTACGCCAACACGGCCTCCCTAGAGGACATGGACATCCAGGACTTCCAACAGCAAATGAACACCAACTTCATGGGCGTTGTCTACGTCACCAAGGCCGTGATCCCGATCCTCCGGAAACAGGGCTCCGGGCATATCTTCCAGGTCTCGTCCATAGGCGGCCGGATCGGCATTGCCGGCCTCAGTGCGTACCAGAGTGCCAAGTGGGCCGTCGGCGGCTTCTCGACCGTCGTCGCCCAGGAGATTGCCCCCTTTGGCGTCAAGATGACGGTTCTTGAGCCCGGCGGAATCAGAACCGACTGGGCCGGCTCGTCCATGAAGATCCCCGAGATCAGCGAGCCGTACCAGCAGACCGTCGGAGCGGTCGCCGAGATGCTGCAAAAGATGTCGGGGACTGAGGAGTCGCTCCCCGAGAAGATTGCGCAAATCATCATCAAGCTGTCGGAGGAGGAGGAGCCGCCGCTTCGCATTGTTCTCGGCCCCCAGGCGACCGAGTTGGCTGCACAGGGCGCCCAGGCCTTGGCCGAATCAGACCGGAAGTGGCACCACGTCAGTGTCAGCTCTGCGTGAAAAGGGCGGAGGATGGGAGGGTCCGAAGCATGTGGCTGGTGTTCCATGGCGGCGCATTGCGGCAACTGGAGAAGGGTGTAAGGGGATATCTGTAACAACATGTACCGGAGGGCTATCAAATAGGGAACCAAAAGCTCTCTTGTTCCGAACAAGTATTGGACTCGCAGTCCGCCAAAATTTAGAAAAATGTTGCAAATGCCTCCTCGTTCACAAGCATGGATCCTGATGTCTGTTGCTGAATACCTAGGTATCAACAGCTCCGAGGCAATTAGTCGGCCACTAATTAAACAAGCTCACAAAAGATGGCATCATCTTGCCCACTCAAATTCTCTGGTGAGGTTCATGTCCTGGTTGTTAAGGCTGTCTTCTCCCTCCAGTGGCCCTCCCTAATGCTCATCTTGCTCCAAGTAAATCCCACGCTAGATTAATACGACACCTACAAACTGGTTACTGACGTGACTGGTCTGAATCCAAGCAAACTCGCACCTGATTCCGTCCCGACGAGGTCAATCCCCAAGAAACGACCACACATGCCTTGTATCAACTGAACTCTGGCCGTTCGTTCCAAGACTGCTCTGCTGCGAGAAATCGCAGAGTCACCGTGATCCTTGCTGTTCCCGAGAGAACCGATCGGGAATTTCCAGAGCTACCAAGCTGTGATGGTGAACTTGCAGTCGTGACAAGCACGGATGGTATCGCGAAAGGAAAAATGGATGCTTGGGGTTATCTACCAAAGTACCTTAAATCCCTCCGGCAACTGCTTTTCAGACAAGAAGGATGTAGCCCATTATCTATATCTCCACTCAAGACAGACCGGGTCAAGCACCAACCAGTTACGTTGTGAGACATCACACTACACGCACCCGTCTCTTGGACCGTTGTGCACTTTCAGCGATGACTTTGGATACGAGGCCGTACTAGTTTGCTTGATTCACCGTGGTGGACACGGAGGACATGCTCGTGGCCCACATTCCGAATGGTCTGGCCGGATCTACGGGGAAGGGAGAGTAGTCCTTCAGTGATGTCAGGATTGACTAAGACGCAGTTCATTGCAACCAGGGGACTGGGGGACAATCTCCAACATTGAGCTGGAAGTGCAAACGCTTTACATCCTGCCCTAGGGACTCATGTATGTAGCTTAAGCCCAAGTTTAGAGTCTTTTGTGACCAAACTGTGGCACAATGCGTGGCAAAGTTTCTTTTGAAGAGGCCTTTGAGATTCCGGTGCTGGCCGAGTCGAGTCGCGAGCAGGCTGCTTTGTACATTGCGCCTCGCGACCTAGACCGCTACCTCGACCAGATCAAACACCCTACCGGCGAACGGCTGCAGCTGTCGGACAAACATGGGATCGGCTACACCATCTACTCCCTAACGGTGCCCGGCATCCAGGGCATCACCGACCCGGCCAAGGCTGAGAAGCACGCCCGCGAGGTGAACGACTGGATCGCCATCGAAATCAAGGACTACCGCGACCGCATGGGCGCCTTCGCCTGCCTATCCATGCACGACCCGGCCCAGGCTGCGCAGGAGCTTGAACGTACAGTCAAGCACTACGGCTTCCACGGCGCGCTGCTCAACAACGTCCAGCACGCCGGCGCCGACGGCGAGACCTTGCTCTTCTACGACCAGCCCGAGTACGACGTCTTCTGGGAAAAGTGCGTCGAGTTGGACGTACCGGTCTATCTGCATCCATCGGCCCCGACCGGACACCACTTCGAGCAGGTCTACGCGAAGCGCCGATACCTGGTCGGGCCACCCATCAGCTTCGCCGTGGACGTGTCCATCCACGTCATGGGCCTCATCACCAACGGAGTGTTTGACCGCCACCCCAAGGCGAAACTGATTGTCGGCCACCTGGGCGAGCGCATGCCGCTGGACTTTTGGCGGACGAACCACTGGCTCGAGGACGTCGAGCGGCCCTTGGCCAAGTCCCGCGGCGACAGAATGAGCCAGAAGCCCCTGCTGCATTACTTCAAGAACAACATCTACCTGACCACCAGCGGCCACTTTTGCACCGAGGCAGTCAAGTTCGTGGCTGGTTATGTCGGATCCGATCGCCTCCTGTTCAGCGTGGACTCGCCGTACGAGCGCATCGAGGACGGTGCGCAGTGGTACGACGATGACGAGGCCGCGTTGAGCGAGGCGCTAGGGGGACGCCAGGCGTATCTGGATGTCGGGAGGGAGAATGCAAAGACGCTGTTTAGGCTCGGAAAGTACCACGAGTCGGATCTGTGAGGGCGAACTTGGGCCCTTGATATTCTGTACGAGAATCTCGTCACACGAGAATGTCAGAACAGCGATAGTGCTGCGGGAGGTTGCAATTGCAGGACTGTAAAGTTCACCTCCTAGGATCCTGGAAGCACCAAGGCTGATGTGACTGTGCTGAATGTAGGAAAGGAGGAGATGATGCCTCAGGGGCCAACAAGATTTTATTCTAGTGGCCCAGGCCGGCGGGTTGGAGCAGCTCGTTTGTCTCGGCTTTGGAAGGGTCTCCAGAACTCCACTCGGCTTCTCGGCTGGGCTCACAGTGCCGAAACGTCGGGACCTCAGCCGAGGCGTGGTATCCATTTTTGGGCTCCGCCAGGAGCATGCATCTTTTGGAAACGACACCCCATGGCGGTGATTCATGACCCCCGACCCTTTGGAGAGCTGGCAAGTCTTTCGACCACACCATCACAGGCCAATTTGTCATGCGCTTCGTTTCATGAGACAACCAACTTGAACCTCGATCGACGACTCCCTTTCAACTGCCGTGAGATAAGACGCAGACATCACAAGCCGGAGATTTGGCCATGTTTAGGATATCACCTCCTTGACGCCGCCGTCACGCTTGTGCCCTCATAGATCGTGGTGTTCGTCAGCATGATCGAGATGACCTCGCTTAATGTCTCAGCTAGCTGCACCCTCTTGCACCAAGACGGTTACGCTATCCCTACCCAGACTGCCGGATCAATCCACTCTCCCCAGAAAACAGTCAGGGAGATTGCGGAGGGCCCACCTGCCAGGTTTGACGTCCGGGGAAGTGTTGAAAGAGGAAACGGGACCCCCTTTGGACAAGAGCCAGGGTTCGACATGTGAAATTCAATTACCTTTCTATTTGACTATGGGTGTTGACAGCAGCGGTCTGGCCTCGCCCAAACTGCTGGGCGCTGTTCACCCCGGGCTTTCTTCCCCGCAGACTAAGCCCGATGTGCAACTTAGTGAGTCTCGGGCCCCCAAGATAACCCAATGAGACGCTAGAAGTATACCTGATAATCCCTGTTGCCATGAACGCCACAGAGGCTGCTGCGAAACTGCTGGGAAGGGTGCCCCTGTTGCTGTTGGGGAATCAGCCCACAAGTTCATCAGGTTTCTTGCGCGGCACGAGGGGCAGTTTGCAGCCTTCATCGACGACTTTCAGACCAAGACGAAGCAGGCCTGGTTTTGAGCTCTGCAGGGAACCCCCAAGGGCACCTGAGCGCAGAGGTTAAGTTCTCGTCACATCTCGTATTCAGACTCACGGCCCTGGGTTGCCAAATGTTGCTGGCGGTGCTTACCCCTGATGGACCTGAGCCGTCCAGTTTCTGGACCGTGAACACCCGTGACGCCGGGGGGCCGTCGGGCATGATGCTTGCCAAAGGGCAGGGTTAGCAGTTGGGGGGCGATTGCCAAACGAAGTCCGAAAAGCGTCGGCCGTCGGCCAGCAAGCATCATGTCCGACCGATGCAGGGGTCATCAACTGGAGGAAGACATACATGTATCAACAGGTTCTCAGCCAGTGGGTTCATCATGGCGGCATTTGGACGTTCATCGCAACTCAACTTTGCTGCAACGGCGCCACCACCGCCGGGTGTCCACCACTTCACACAACTCCACGCTGATCTCTTCTGTTTTCCCACGGCTGCCGTGTCATACAACATCCGGCCCTATCGCCGTCCTGCTACCTCCAAAAAAGCCCACATGAGACGGCCGTATTGACGGCCGCGTTGACAGCAACAGCTCAACATGGGCTACTCTGGCAACCCAACAACGGGCGGCTCTGACGAGTCCGCCGTCATCGCGTCCATCAGCCCGGCCATGATTGCGTTCCTGGCCGTCTCGTTCTACAACGTCATTGAGCTCAATGTCATCATCTTCTCCTCCTTCAAGCGCCGGCATGGACTGTACTTCTGGAGCTTCCTCGCCGCGACCAACGGCATCCCGCCACACTCCATCGGCTTCCTCCTCAAGAACCTGCTCGGCTCGCACACCTTCGGCCTCTACATCACGCTCGTTTCCATCGGCTGGGTCCCCATGGTCACGGGCCAGTCGCTCGTCCTCTACTCACGGCTGCACTTGATCCTGCGGAACCCCGTTTTGCTGCGCATGATCCTGGGCATGATCATCTTCAACGCCATCGTCCTGCACGTCCCCATCATCATCCTCATGTACGGCGCCAACAGCTCGGCCGTCAACTCGTGGACGCACCCGTACGAGATCTACGAGAAAGTCCAAGTCACCATGTTCTGCCTGCAGGAGCTCATCATCTCGGGCGTCTACATCAAGACGTGCTACTCCTTCTTCGACGCCGAGAAGAGCCTCTACGGCGACGCCGTGCGCAAGATGCGGCGCCACCTGCTCGTGGTCAACATCGTCATCATCCTCCTCGACGTC
Source organism: Staphylotrichum longicolle (assembly GCA_019096155.1). Taxonomy (NCBI): domain Eukaryota; kingdom Fungi; phylum Ascomycota; class Sordariomycetes; order Sordariales; family Chaetomiaceae; genus Staphylotrichum; species Staphylotrichum longicolle. The sequence continues at coordinate 406,072 of JAHCVI010000003.1, forward strand.
CCGATCCTCGTCCTCGAGTACGCCGACCTGTACGACCTGCAGACCGTGTACAAGGCGTTTGTGTACAGCGTCAAGCTCAAGATGGAGTTCCGCATCCTGAACCAGCTCATGGACATGACGCACAAGCGCGCGCGGGAGGACCTGGACTTGTTTGACAATAGCTCGGACGTGCGCATGCATGATCGTGGTGAAGGCGTGTCGGGAGGCAGTGGGACCGGGAGGGGGAGGAAAGGCACTGTGACATCGCAAGTCGTGAACCTTAGCAAGGGATCTTAGGATTCTGAGAACAAATGCTACCCAGCGTTCAGATGGAACACTTCATTGACTTGCTAAGCCTGTCGAATTCCGAGATATTGCCAGTTTTTGCCGTGCGTTGGACGTGTTTTTGTCACCCCTCTGTACGCACCCTTCGGCTATCAAGGGGAGGCAAGGGAGGAAATGTGCGGGGCGGAAAAAGGCCGCGAAGAAGGACGGGGGAGAAGACCGACTCCACGTGGGAATGGGCGTGTGCGCAAACCCAAAAGTCCCATATCCCTGCGGTGATGTCTCGGGAAGGAAGAGCGTGTGGCCTTGCCCCTGGAAGATGCCGGTGGTGGCGTGCCTGGGCCACGCTAGTTCGGTTAAGCTCATCGATGTGGAGATTGACACATTCGCAGGTTGTCTTCTGCATGTGATTTTGACACTTTCCCTGACCAGGTTGCATCACGCGAGCAGGGACTGCCACACCGAACGTTGAAGCCGCAGCTGAACCCCCGTCACTCCCTCGTGTCGGTGCTGTTGACTGCTTCTGATGGCCTGAAGCGGCAAAGCGTAGGGCGCCCGGACTCATGTCGGTTCCAGAGCTCACCATTGACGTCTGGGAAGTGCCGCAAGCGTCTCCGCAACACTTACCCCCCTGCGATGAAAGCCTGTTTCCATGCCAAGTCGAGCTGCAGGATCTTGACAGGCGGAGTTTTTTCCGCCCAGATGTGACGTGATTCGGTGAATCTCGTTCTCTTATCAACAAGAGAATCAGGGAGGGTCAGATACTTGCACGGTACACTGCAAACAACGAAGTCGCCTGGCAGCTGAACCCGACCTTGCGGGCAATGGTTTTGTTTCGCCAAAAACTGATTGTGCACACCAAAATCGAACGAAGCTCTGTCTCGGCGGTTTGTCCTCATCACGACACATCCTTCCCACAGGCTCGCCTGAGCTGATCGGGCCCAACAGTTGGGACAAGATTTGGGAAGTCCTCGAAATGGCTTGTTCATCCTACGAATGTCCACCGCTCCAGAGTCCTGTCAGATGTGAGTATTCGTTGGCTGATCGTGCACAGGGAAGGTTGATGAAACATACCAGGCATCCCCTTCCTCCTCCCATTGTCTCACCCTAAATCAACTTTCCCTTCCAGGAACGCTCGAATCGCCTCAACCCCGACACCCCTCCTCATCCCGGTCTCGTCGTCCCACGAACTATGCAAGCCCACCAACCTTTCCTCCATCCTTGCTACCCTATCCACCAAGGGGGCACCACTATGACCCCAATACGTCCAACAACTGTGCATCAGCGCCCCAATCTCCTCGTTGTCCTGCACGTCTTGCCCCTCCGCATAGCCTTTAAATTGCCCCACGCTGGCGCACAGCACTTCATACCCCGTCTCGACGCCCGCTTCCTCGCACTCGAGATCTTCGCTGCCCGGCTGACCGATGCAGACGAGCTTCGTCCCGACCCGGGGAGCCCGGTCGGCGATACCGATGGCCGGGAACTGCCAGTTCCCAAAACCCGCACTGGATTCATCTCCTACCGGCGGCAGCTGCGCTGCGGTGATTTGGAGCAACGCCAGATCGCGCTCGGGGTCCCAGGCTGTGCAGTGCGCCGTGACGACGGTGCCGGAGGCGAAGAGGAGGTGGTGGGGCTTGGAGAGATCGAGCTCATCCTCGGTCTCGGCGATGCAGTGGGCGCAGGTGAGTAGCAGGCCGGAGGGGTCGATGCACACTGCCGTGCCGGCCTCGGCTTGGGCAAAGATGAGGGTTGCGGATGTGGCTGCGCTGGCTCCCCGAGAGCTGGAGGTGACGGCTTGCAGGCGGGCTTGCTTCAGGAGAAGAAGCGCGTGATCTTTCTTGGAGAGTTTGGTGTGAGAGGGCAGGAGGCGGCTGGGTAATGGGAGAACAGGAGGTCTTGAAGTGTGTGTGGTTTTATTCCCTGTTCTCTGCGGTGCGGTCCCGGTGCCGGGTTCGACATGTGTTTGGACTTGCTCAAGCAGAAGTTTCCGTCTCTGAAGACGGGTCAGTCGGGGATTAAGCTCCATGACGGGACGGAGGAACACGGAAAGAGTCTTCTGGTGGGACAAGGAGCCTGGGATGTTGTGTCTCGACACCAAGATTTGGTTTTTGTTGACATCTGACAACACAGCCCAAACTGTGGGGCGGTTGCCTGGAGGCTCGCTTGACTGGGAAGCGAGAAAGGAGTGCAATCGTGGGAACATCAACGAACCCTAACCCTCTGGTCAACAGACTCGAAGTTGATCCCTGAGGTCAGGTCTGTTTCCTTCGTTGATGCTTCCAAGTTCTTTCCACTCAAGGCCTTTACTGGATTCTCCCCCCAGATGGCGCTGATGCTGTGCTGAGAGATCTAATACCGTCAACAAAGCGCTGAAATTTCAACTTCCCATTTTGTCACGACATCGACCACGCAACAAGTTCGAACCCAACAAACCCGATACCCGATCCACGCACTCTTTTTACTTGACAGAACAGCGAAATGTCGTCCCAGGAGAAATCTTGCAGTCACAATGCTAAAGAATTTAAGAACTCAGCCGCCATCCCCTCCAACATCGCACCCGCATCTCGCCCGCGCAGGTCATTGAAGCCTGTGATCTACGATGAAGAACAATACTCAGTTGCGTTAGAAGCCAGCCTTGCAGCAAGTTTTGAGCATGGAAAGATCAAAGACGAGCAAAACGACACCGGACAGGATGAGAACAAACAACAGGTCGTGACGACAAAGCGGTCCCGCGGCCGACCTCCCGAGAATCCGGGCCATCCAAAGGAACCGCGGACAAGCACCGGTCGCCCTGCTGGCAGGCCCAAGAAGAACCGAGATGAGGACGTCAAGGGGGCTACGCCAATGGATGCAGGGGGCGTGCAACTCACAACCCTCGCGGTCAAAAAAGAACCACCTCGGATCAGTCTGTGGACCGACGGCGACGAGCAACGTCTTATGGACAGCGTTGGATCAGCTTTCTCTTGACACTCGCCACGACCTCCACGATCTTGAACTCACAGTGTGGGACATGGCCCACCATATCTTCTCCCAGTCCTTGGCAGACCTGTTCACATACGGCCTCAAGATTGATGATTCGAGCCGCCCACGCACCACTTCTCTCAACGACAATTCGGTGATTGAGTACGAACACTGCCCGTCCTCGACATTGTGCAAGAGCCTTCAAGCCTTGCTTTGCCATCCAATCTGGGAAGGAGACCTCTCTCTCGTGCGCTACACTCTCCAAACCGCCATCATGCACAGGGTGCCACACCACATCTTCCCCATCGCGCCGCTCCCGAAATCGCCAGAGCGATCAGAATTTATTGGAGAACTCCTTGCCGGGAACGCCACCAAGTGGGCTGACGATGCAAACTTTCTAGCCTACAAGATGAGCGAGCCACTGACTCGACCTGCGATTAAGCGGCTCTGCGACAACCTACCGCAGCACGTGGAGCGAGGCTATACGACATCCACCAGCTTTTCACGCCAGGGCATGTTCTTCCTCCTGACCAATACGGACGTGCAAGCCGTCATCAAGGCCCTCGACCAGCTCAAGACTCACGGAAGCGCGACATGCATCGACCGCCTCATCGAGTACAAAGGCAAGATGCACTGCCACCACAGCTCGGACACCATGGAAGCAAAACAGGCGAGGCTGGCCCAGTGGAGAAAGGACTGGATACTTGACACACGGCGCAGATGGATCATGGCTAACCGGGCATTGGAAGAATGGCGCCGCCGACAGCACCGAGGACGAGGCTCGAGCGTATGACATCCCGAAGGTGACCCGTACCCTGCGCATTTGTACTGTGAGAAACTGGGCGCCACTGAGAAGCATATTGAGCTCTTGCGCGGCACCATCTGGCCCCTGAACGAGACTTTGGCCCCTGATGCGATGATGTGGGGATTGAACGAGGATTGAGTTCATGGCTGGTGTTTCTGATGGATGTGGTAAGCAAGTCTCAGGACGAGAGTTGCTGAACGGTATTACGAGCAATGTGTTAAATACACGGGATGCGAGTCACATTTCGTGAGTGACCAGGCACATACCAGTTGTTTTTCTACCAAGAACAGCTCGGCAAACTGCCGAGTCTCATTAAGACCCCGTTTTGCCTTCTCAAACACATGTTTGACTTAGCATCACAGCTATCATTACGGCGACACCATGCTGGCATGAAGTGTCGTTAAGTGCATGCCGATCGAGCAGTCGTTTCAAGAAATATGCTCTGTACTTTTGGTAGAACACCAAACGCCTGGAATTTGCGCAACAGGTAGGGGTTCAACCACCAGCGCGGCAGTCTGGGCCGACTTAAACGGTGGTGGGCGAGTGTGGTTGATCTTGTTACATCAGCTCAAGAACAATCTCTCCTCCTGCCGGCCACAGAACTCACGATGTAAGGAACGTTTACGTAGCGAGGAGTTCGGAACTCCTGAAAGATACCTAGCCCTTAACGACAAAGCTGCTTCCGCGAGAATGGCGTAGCTTGGAACTAACTTCCTAGACGATAGGAAGAGATTCATTGTCCCGCCGAGGAGGCGTTGACCCCAAGTGCCCAAGAGGTCTTGTGAGACCTGTATTACCTTTCCGTTTCTCAAACCTATATTTCAACAGTTATATAGTTCTTCATAATTTAGACTTTAGCAACCTAGTTACCATTGTTTACAAAAATCAAGAAAACTCTAAAATCAGCTCTCTTGAGCGTATGATAAAGTATAAACTAGAGAGGTCTTATATGATTCGCTCGCCTTTTTGTTTCTAGTGGGGTGAATCGTGGACCTAAAGAGTTAAAAGTACAATATTCGATTCCCTTGGCTTTTAGAGAAGAGTTAAAAGTACAATATTCGATTCCCTTGGCTTTTAGAGGATAGAGCAAAAGATATTCTACAATGATAAACATGATACTCTAAGAAATTCCATCAGTACATTAAGTGCCTAAGAAGTCTTGTAAGCCCTGTATCACATTCTCATCTTTTGAACTTTTATACTAAAAGTTATGTAGTTGGTAATAATTGAGTCTTTAGCAATCTAGTTAATTTTCTCTGTAACAACTAACAAAACTCAAAAATTTACCTATCCAAAGCATATAAGAAAGTACAAAAGTAGAGACGTTAGAAAAGACTTGCCAGCAATTTTATTATTACTGCATTGCCTGGATATACATAATAAAAAATACAATGTTTAAGTCCTATGTTTTTCGAAAATAGAACAAATATTTGGGAGTCCAGGTCATGGGCCTCACTTTTGTCTGGTTCATTCCGAGAACGGACTCAGGTCGCCTGAGGATGCCTCTTGTGCGCGGTTGGTTTACCGCTTCTTGGGCTTGCCGTCGCCAGTCGACGACGGCGTCGGCCTGGGCCTGTTCATGGCCCGCATCCAACTGTGCACGGGATTGTCTTTGTCGGTGCGCCCGTACGTGGACGCCAGGAGTTCAGGAACAGGACGTCGGCCATGTGCACAATTAGCCACCGGCGGCTGCTCTCGTCAAGTCTGCCTTCGACGTCGCGAAATCGCCCCGCGGCCTCCATGCCGAGCCTTCCAAAGGCGTGCAGGTTCCCCGTGTGCGGTACGACGAGAGCTCGCAGTGCGTCCAGGACGCCGTGTTCCGGGGTCGGCCCCCTCGCTGGCGCCTGAGGCGCCGTCACCTTGGGCTGGTCGTTGCTGGCCAATGTCTGCGGATATCTGGAAGTCACACGGTGCCATATCACGTCCAGCACGGTCGCGGCCGGGGAGACAGCAGACACGCGAACATCGTCTTGAACGCCGCGGTTTTACACACGCCGCCCCGAGCCACTCTCCGATGCGCCGCGGGGCCAGGTCTACTCAGTCGCTTCTCGATGGGCTCATGCACACAGAGCTTTCTCCGTCGAGCCGGCCAATCTTGCAATCCGTTTCCATGGAAGTCCACAATCGCAGGTTGAGTGCGGTCTGCCTCAACACATCCGCCACTTGCCACAGCGAAATAACATCATCGTGAAAAAGGCCAAGCCTCAAGAGGCGCATCCTGTTGTCCCTCGCGTGTCGCCCAGGCCCAGGGTGGGATATAGGAGGTTTTGGAGTCCCCGAACGGTCGAGTCTGTCGCTGAATTTGATGCGGACCCAGAGGAGTCAGTCCAATTCATCTTTTTGTGTTTGAAGGCTAGGGACTTTGAGATCGCACCAACTGATGGCCGGAATGGGGCCGGCAAGGCAGAGCTCCTGCCAGCTAGCTAGTTCCATTGTAAAACTGATCCACTTCAAGGGAGACACCTTCACCGGGAAGAGCAGCATTGCTGCAAGATCTCCCTGGAGAATGGGAAGAGGTTTTTCGTCTAGCCGAGGCGATGAAACTCCGACCCGCAAAGGGTTCAAAGAAGCCGCGGCCAGCACTGCTTAGACTTTTCGGACTTCGGAGGGCGAGATGGGGATAACTTGACATACAAAAACTGGTTCGTGTCGTCATCCTCAGTTTCCCTGACAGTGGTGGCGAGGCGGCAGTTATCTAATGAGTGATTATCAAGCAATTCGCTGCACTCGCCTCCCAGGTTCGGGAACGGTTCATCCAAACCCCTGTTCTCATCGACAGGGACCATCCCCCACCGACACAGTATCGAGCTTGTCTCCGACAATAATCCTCTCTAACACTAGAAAGAATCACGGATGGTGCTGTCGGTGTAGCCAGCGTCAACAGCTTTCGCCCTTGAACCAGGAACCTGGATACTGAATGACAGGCAAGTCTGCTGATTTGGGAACTTAACCTCAGTAAGTTGATACTTTCAGCTTCTGATTGCCTTTTTCTCACTTCCCTTTCCTTTTCCCCTCTTCTTTATCTTTGCTCTACTTTTTCTTTCTGCTTTTCTTCCTCCTTTTTTTTTTTCCTTCTCTCCCTTTCTTTTCCTCTTTTCTTTTCTCGCTCTTTCTTTTTTCCGTCTTTCCTTCTGCTTCTTGTCGCATCTTTTTTGCCTCTTCATCTCCTCATTTTTTCCCTCTTTAATCTCTATCTTTTTTCCCTCTTTGAAATCCTTCCCTTTCTTTTCTACCTGTTCCCAACGTTTCATTGAAAGCAATGACAGTAATACTGGTGCTCGCCTTACCTAAGCACCAAGATACTGGATGGGAGCGTAGTAATGGGGGCGACTCAGGCTGACAAGGGAAGACATGCACTATTCACCTTCCAATTCCGACTGTTCATCGCCAACTCGATCGGCCCCACGACGACGCCAGAGTTTCATCGTGTGGGGGGGCTGGACGCTAATGTGGAGCATAACCGTCCCTTCGGGAGATCGTTGGAGAGCCGAAGGGCTGACCCCTGACATGATCCACCGGGCTGGGTCTGTCAGCTGGGATCTAGACCCGAAAATGGCCACCACACACAGTGCTGAAGGATCAAGTTGCTTCAGCCGCTATCAGTCTGGACTCGACCACCTGGACGTTAAAATTGCTGTTTAGGAGCAAAACTTCCTGCCGAAAGCCACAAGTAGCAGCTTGTCTTGTCCCTGACGTAGACGAGCCTTTCTTCAGGCATGGAATGAGGACGGCGGCCCGGGTGCTGCATGAACTTGCTTGTGGTTTCAGACCAGAACTCACCAAACTGCGGAACTGCCATCGACAAGGTGGAGCAAGTCCAAGCGATGGATCCGGGGAAGCCATCCACAGGACCAGAACCATCCCTGTAGCATTTGCCAGCGTCCTCTCCACTGGGGATGCATAGATTGGCTAGATCGAGACCTGGGGCGTTGATCATGCAGAGTTTTTGATGAAGTCATGATGGGTACCGCGATTTAGAGTTGCCTTTCCGGGGAATCAAACCCGGCAGTTTGGCCAGGGGCAATCCTTCAAGGACCTTGGCATGATGGGATACGAGGCCCGCGTTAAATGCTTGTTCTCGGCCAGCTTCTTTCACTTGCACTTTCGTCAGGTGAACAGGAGAGCTCTGGAGAGGGCCCTCTTGCCGCGCGCCGAGAGATACATGTAACCGGTGATTCGACATATCAACGAGCAACCCTTCGACTCAGCCAGGACGCGGCCCGAGACCAGACGGCGGCCACCATGAGCTCGACACCAGAAAGCAGCCCGGAGCAGTACGCCGCCCCGGCGCCGCTGACGCCGGAGCAGCTGGCTGCCCTCCCGCACGACAACCAGGCCCCAAAGCTGCTTGCCAGCATCTGGTCGTTGGTATTCGTCGCCACCGTCTTCTTGTGTTTGCGTATCTACTGCCGCTTGCTCAGGGGACAGCGTCTGTGGTGGGACGATAGCATTCTAATTGCTTCTTGGGTGCGTGCAAACCTCTTTTTCGGGGTCAAACTGTGGGCTCAAGAGCGCCGCTGACGAAATCACTCATTTGCAGGGTTGCATCGTCATCGAATCATCCCTTCTGACCTACATGACCACTCTCGGATATGGTCTGCACATCTGGGACTTTGACCTCAACAACATGCAAGCCATAATGCTGCCGATCACCGTGGGGGGAACCTTCTCGGTCACGGCGGCCGTCTGGGCCAAGACCTCGTTCGGCATCACGCTGCTGAAGATCACCGATGGGTGGATGAGGAAGCTTACGTGGTTTTGCATCATCTCGATGAACGTCTTCATGTTCCTCTCGGCGCTCTTCCCCTGGGTCGCGTGCAGGCCTGTGAAGAAGTCGTGGGACCTGACCGTGGTGGGCGGCACATGCTGGGATCCGCGGGTGACGGTGTACTACAACATCTTCTCGGCGGCATATTCGGCGCTGATGGACATCATACTCGCCGTGTTGCCGTGGAAGTTCCTCTGGAGCTTGCAGATGAAGCGGAGCGAGAAGATTGGCGTGTGCCTGGCAATGAGCATGGGTGTGTTTGCGGGCGCCACGGCGGTGGTCAAAACGGCCAAGTTGCCGCGCATGTTGTCGATGGATTTTGGTAAGCTATTTCAATCCCTAGGGTATCGTTGAATGAAAATCTGCAGAGTACTAACGGATGGAACACAGCTGATTCTGTCTCGCTCTGGATCTGGGGCAACGCCGAGGCCTGCTGCTCCATTGTCGCGGCGAGCATTCCCATGCTCCGCGTGCTCGTCCGTGACGCCAAGTCCTCTAGGCAATACGCCAGCGGCTACCACGACAAGGAAACTGGTCTGACGGGTAACCACAGCCGGTTCGTGACCATTACGAGCCGGTCCGCCCCAGAAGCCAGCGACGTTGAGCTGCACAAGTTGGGCGACGACCGCAGCGACCGGAGTATTCTGGGTAATGATGGGCTGGAGCTGCAGACGACGAAGGGGATTGTGCAGGTGACGAATATCACGATAAAGTACGACGAGGAGACTGGGGATGCTCAAGCGCAGGGCCAGGGGCAGAAATAGTCTTGAGTTCTCATCATAATGTCAGTGCTATGCAACAGATTTTGGCCATGAAAGTTTACCAAAAACATGGGGATTTGCCGGGTTCCCATCGCCATCTTCACAATCATGCAACAGCAATAAGAAGACAACTGACATTGTCTCGACTCACCAGGGAAAGGTACCTACTCTCTAAATATTCAACCCTATCCGTCAAGTGAAAGACCTTGATTATTTCCTGTCCCCCTCTTTGCATCATCGAAAAAAGCTCCGTTCTCTTCCTCCTTCGATACCACTTTTCGCTTGAACGACCGCTGGATAAGCCTCCGCTTCTGTTTCGGCGCATTCTCAAAGTCCAGCGTCCAAAACCACTCCTTAGCATCGCGAGGAATAATCGACGGCCGCCTCCAACCCGTTGAAAATGACGCCGACAGGTCGTTCATGTCGATCAGCCTGCCGCCGCGCCAGTTGTCGGGGTTGTACCCCTGCATGGCAAAACCCATGGCATAGAAAAAGTCCAGGTGAGCCTGGCCGACCGCAAGATCCTGCGGCGCCCCGGGGACCAATTCGTACACGATCGCCCAGTGCCAGCCGAGTTCGCCGTCGACGTGATCTGATGCGGCTGGAACGAGGTGGGGGATTTCATCACGGTGGACGGTCGTCCACCCGTAGCAGGCGGGGAGTGGTGGAAAGTCTGGCATACGGATCGGGTCTTCGGGTAGCGGCGGTATGACGGGTGAATCCCGCACCTCGTCGCTGAATCCTCGCAGGTTGGCGACGACGTCTGCGAGCGTCTTTGGTCGCCTCAGAATTGGCAGGGGCCGCTCGTCGTCGGGGTTGTTGATGAGATATTCGAGCTTCTCGAGAAGAGCGACATTGTGGCTTTCATCCTCGAGCGGCCACTCGTCTTGGGTGTAGCCCTTGCCGGTGGGCAAGAGGCGGGGCCGGGGACGTCGTGTGCGCCAGAACTGAGAAAGCAGTTAGCGCCATTGTGTGACGTGGACGGGATGTGAGCAATATTACAATCTTCAAAGCAACCGGATCACCGCCACCAATCGTGACTTTGAACACGAGACCCGCAATCCCGTGCCCAAGATAATCGAGCCATGTTATATCCTCCCCGTGTCTGGGAAACCGGCGCAGCTTTGGACGTTTCAGATCCCGCCAAGTTGTGGGTGGCGGACCTTCGAGGACTTCATTTGCAAATGGCGGCAGCTCTGCTGGATTGCTCCTCTCAAATGCGAAGGTGGCCATGTTGAATTTTGGGAAAGAGAAGAAGCAGTCAAGTTGGCGCCGTCGACATTGAACGCCCATGAGCTGCACAGTCGCAGGGAGGGCCTGGGGCTGCTGCCTGTTTCTCCTCCTCGCGGTTGACAAGAGCCAACCGTTTGAAACAGCCTCGGAAGATTGCCCACTCCCATTATGTTCTGGCTGCAACAGTCAACCCCCCGATGTTTATTTGAACGCTCAATCACACTCATTTTGTTCCCCAACTTTTATGAGTCGAAGGGGAAAGCCTTCAGAGTTCAGACCCCGTTGTTGTCTTTTTCCCCGGAGATTTCTCTGCACATCTCAAAATCGCGGTAAACACCGAAACCCACCCCCAACCCATCCCACCTGTCACGCCCTAGCTGACATCGACAGTCTCAGATTGCAATCACGCCGAATCGGCGTTACAATTGCCCTGGCGGCTTTGACCCCTACCAGCAGCCCCTCGACAGTCATGGACACGTGTGCGTCTTTGTCAATGGGGTGCAAGTCGAGACCGCCCCGGAATGGCCCTTTGGGGAAGGGATGGAACTCACCTATTTCTGGGAGCCCTTTCTCCGTCAGTGGCTCCCGAACGTCCGCCACGTTCAAGACACTGCGCCCTCCCACCAGTCCCAGCACCAGGGCACCGGAGGACGTCCCAACCGCAACCGGAACCGCAACCGCAGCCGCAGCCATCACCACCAGCACCACAACCGCAGCCGCGGCCAAAACCACAGCAACAGCCACAACCCTAGCCACACCGTCGGTAACAACCGCGATCGGAACCGCAATCGGAACCAGAACCGCAACCGCAACCGCGACAGGGCACAACGGTCCTCGGTGCATCAGCTGGCCTGTTTGCGGCCGGCTTCTTCTTTGGGCCTCCTGCATTGGTAGCCGCTCTCTACGCGGCTTGGATATCCGCTGGGACGACTAGTGCTATGGCTCTCGGGGCGGCCGGTGCCGCAGGGACCGTCGGAGCTGGCATCGGAAGCGCAGCCCTCCTGTTCAGGATGCCTTGGACCGACGGCGCTCGGTGGGAGAAGAGTAAGCTCTAGAGATCCGCTTTTGCTAGTTGTCTGATCGGCTAACGTCCTATTCCTGTCCTAGTCATACAAACTCGAAGTAACGTACAAAAGGCATTGACGAAGCTGTCGTTCCTTCTGCGCGTTCAGTGGATAGAGGGCATCTGGGGTATGAATTTCACCAAGCTCCCACAACGGGAGAAAAACGATTACTTACGGAGCTTGGGTGTCGACCCCTCATGTTTTGGCGACAGAGAATACAACCTCGCCCTGCTTCGAGCCGCGAAGGAGGACTTGGAGAAGGATCTTGGCAAGTTGACAGAGACTTTTCAAGAACTTTACAAGGATTTGCGAATCGATGCAGAGGCCCAGTACCGGGAGCCGGGTGCTTCGGACACCAGCATTCGAAGTGGTGCTTGACACCCCAAAAAAGGGTTGATGTTAAGTATTGTATGAACAAGTGCGCAATATACATCTCTTTCAGACACTAAGGTACCATCGAGGGTGAGTTCCTGGGGCTGTTTTACGGATCCAAGGTATTCAAGAAAGCTCGTTTAAGGATCGCTTGCTCGAAGTCCTCGTCCGGCAGCAGAAAAGAATCTTGAAGATGACTTGCGCAAGCCATCCCGACAAGCACGGTTGAGGATGAGTTCTAGGTAGGTTCTACATAATTTCTCCAACATGGCCGTGATTGTGTCCAGCTCTTCTCGTGTCTCGTCTAGCTGCCTAGACGGATGTTGAGTGACTGAGAATACCTACCTATTTAGCCGTGGGCTTGTTGTATTTGTTGGTCATTGAGCGGGGTGACATTGTTTACCTCGGTTCTGGGTTCAGGTGTGCATTCGATGATGACCCCCTGTTAAAACAGCGGTGAGTGTGGGATCAGCGCGGCGACTGGGTGGTGTGGAACAGCGAACGCAGTGAGCTGGGAGTGCTGAGGGCGTTGTAAATACAGTGGCTTCAAGAGTGGGCAACAGCAGTGCACTGATTGATGATGGCTTCAATTCAGCGCTGTCTTGGTGGCTCTGTTGTTGTGGTTGTTCTTCTTCTTCTGGGGACGCCAACGCAGGCAGCCTGTTGTTACCCCGCTTCTTAGCCCGATCAGGGGCAGTTGACCGCCTGGTTTTGACAGTGAGTGCATTTTGTGATCTCTCCAGGACTCCAGACATGAACCTCAAGTGTGTTCAAGTACCTTCTTCATTTCTTCAGCAAACGTCGACAGATATTTGCATCATTCTTCAGTCATGGCATCCGCCCAGACCTCGATGTATCTCTCTTCACTTCCAGCGGAGATATTGGTGCGAGTCATGCAGAGCTGCTCAGGCTTCCGGGAGCTGCTCAACCTCACCATGACTTGCCGCCATCTTTATGCCGTGTGGAGGGCGAATACTCCTGTTATTGTCTGGCACGTAGCACCCAGGGAGATTCCGGCCTTTGACACTGCGTTGGTCACGGTGCGTTGATACGATGAGAAGTGGCGAATGGTCGTTTGGCTGATATCGATTGACGCCCAGGTGCGCGCCACAACCCTCGTTCACGATGCATTTCAGAAAGGCCTTCTCCCTCCCATCATACAGCCGCACGAATTGGACGGACGCCTACGCAACCCGGACCTGAAGGAGCTCAGGGAAGTCTTGAATCTGCATCATCTTGCCCGCTGCGCCGAGATTCAGTACACGGCCGCCTGGTTCCAATTTAGGGATTGCGAATTTCAGTTCTGCGGCGAAGAAGAGACTCGTTGGCTGGGTGGTCATGAGTTGTGGAGCCACCCGGAGCACACCGAGACATGGAATGTCCTGGGAGGCCCCCTGGCTGATCAGGCGGTCTGGAGGGATCGATTTGACTCGTCGTTGTACACCTCGCTTCTGCTGGGCGCCGTCCTGTCGCGGCCGTACAACGAGCCATTCTTCGACATGACAGCGTCACCAGCCGGAGTGAGCCTACGAGATAAGATAGTCAAAGCGACTGCAGACCGCTCTGAGTCTGTCAATCTCTCGGAGCCGGAGGTGGAGTATATGCTCCAATTCCCTGTATCGCATCTCCATGTGGACGTCGCAAGACAGGAGCAGGTCTTCGGCGACTTGGCCAGCTGGTTCATCAAGCATGCTCTAGAGATGGCTCCAACTCGATCCCGTTTTGTTTCACGTCCGAGTGGACCCGGATATCCTCCGGTTCATCCCAAGCTCTTTGACGTTGGTGCAGGGTTCTGGCCGGAGTCTTCGTCCTTGTCAGATTCCTTTGTCCGCGGCTCACCTGACGAAGGCCGCCGCGTCTTTTGCGCTGTCATGGACTCTCTACACATGCTCGACTTTTTCACTGATTGGCTGTGGGCTAACCAGTCTCGGAAACCAGCCTCCTTGGAGAGACGCGAGGAAGAAGCCAAGGTCGTCATGTTCAGTATGTTCAGGCCGCAGAGAGTCAGCATGCCACTCCACCTCGTGGATACTCTCGGACCGGGTATCACAGTGCAGCCATATTATCACGAGGCCGATTTGGGATTGTCCTTGCCTGCCTTGAACCTGGGCTTCGCTGCTCTTCATGCGTCACCCTTCTATTCGCATCGAGGAGGAAGTGCCTACGGTTCCAAAGTCCCTCTCGTCTCGCATTATCCCTTGACATTCTTCTCTTTTCTGCTCGCCCGGGACTTTGGCATCCGCCTCGTCGAGGGTGAAGCTGGGACCTACTGGGCACCGTTTTAGGATGCATTCTGGTACATGGCCCAAGCAAAAGAGGTTCATGGCTCCGTTATCTTGTTCTCGGCCTCGTGGAAAATGCGGATGAGCACTCGATAGTCAGGACTTCCCTATCAAATGAGCCGGCAATATAACATGACTCCTCATTGCATTCTCGAACCAAAGAGTATCTCAACGACATCACACTTCCTGACGGCGTTCGGTCACCGTCACCCACATGTCGCTGTGTATGAATATTCCCATGCAGTTCTGTTCCTTCCACGGCGTTTCGGGCTTGGCGAGACACCAGTCGAAGTGATGTAAGAGCTATCTCCTTTCAGCAGGGTTTCTTATCTATCCAGGAAGACGAGGAATGTGCCAGAGAGAGCTCGGCGTAGGCCTTGTTACTTACCTCGTAGACAGTCTTGCCAATCTCCATCAGTGCAATCGGCTTGCCCAGACACTGATACTTGCCATAGCCAAAGATAAGCTCGTGTGCCCGGTTCATCTCCGCCAATCTCTTCTGGTCCTTCTCGAGGAGCCACCGTTCCGGACGGAAAACCTCGGCATCTTCCCCAAAGATGGCCTTGCTCCGATGCAGCGGCCATGCCGCGTAGCTGATGTTGGTTCCACCCGGGAGGAAGACAGACTTGCCGTCCACCACAACCGTGTCGCCCCTGTCGGGAACCCGTTTAGGGACAGAGTCAGTGATGGGCGGATGTATGCGTAGTCCCTCCTTGATGACAGCCTGCAGGTAAGGCATCTTCCTGACCTCGTTGTCAGGGATGACTCCTGGATGTCCCGTCCTAGCGGCGGCGTCAATTTCTGCTTGAAGCTTGGAATAGACCCGCGGGTGCGAGAGAAGATAGAGTAGAATCGAGCGGAGCGCGGTGGCTGTAGTATCCGAGCCAGCGATGATCTGCAGGACGGTCTCCGAAACGAGTTCCTCGGCATTCAGCCCATGACGGACGAACGAGGCAAGCATGTCAGAACGCTGCGCCGTCTCACGTTTGAGCCGAGTCTCAATGATGGAGCGCGCATTCCCAATCATCCTCCCAAATCCCACGACGTCATCCTCAGATGGTCCCAACAACCGGGCCACTAACGGGAGTTGCAGAAACCACGTTATACCAAGCCCGAGACCGATACTCGTCACCGTGAACCCGATCTCTCCGGCCTTGACGTAGTCATTGACATCTCGGTCTTCTCGTAGGTTGCCGAACGGCTCTCCAAACCCGACTTCGCTGATCACGTCGAGGGTGAGGTACTGGATCTTTCGAGCAAAGTCCATTCGTTTCGCGTTGCGATCAGTTGAGAGGTACTTGGATCGGATGAGTTGCACGAGTTCCTCAACGTGTATGTCGATGGAGCTCTCGAGCTCCAGATTCTCCTTGCCAGAGTACTGTTTCGCGCATCAGCCACAAAGAGCTCTTTCTGACAAGCCTGTACTGCTCACCCCGTGAGCCATCTGCTGCCGCCGTTCTTTGTGCTTCTCCTCGTCGATCTGGCTAAAGACATGGTCCTTTCCGGGCTGGTACCGCGTAGCGCGGTTGTACCACGCAGACCGCGTATAAGGTGAGCGGACGCCGTTCATGTATGCGAGGAGCTCCGGCGACGACGTGACTAGGTCATTAGGACCAACTCGAGCGATGGGTCCTGTGGCATTTCAGTCCTCAACATTGTCTACATGTCAGTTTCCCCGTAGTGACATGATTCACTTACCGTACTTGTCACAGACTTCATTGTACCACAAGTGCGACCTCCAGGTAAGGATAGACCATGAATGTGGGAAGTTGGTGAAACCGACCCCAAGTGGTCCCTTGAAGGCGCTCAGTCGTCGATAAGTTTGTATTTTTCGCGCAACGTAAAACGCCACTGCGACCGAGGCAAGCAGCCATATTGGAGAGTAGATTTGCTGCAAAATGATGCCCATGTTGTTGGCGGCTCATTCATTAGAAAACATCTGCCTTGGTTGGAGATCTCCTTTGGTTAACGTCTTTTTGGGTTGTAGAACCTGGCATGCTGCGAAGTGCTCCTCTCTACCCCGCCCTGTGCGACCTCGACATGTTGTGCCACACCAGAAAGAGGGCATGACGGTGCAGTGACCCAACTCAACAAGGGAATCACACCAGACCGGCGTGAGGCGGGAGGCTCTCTTCGCGAGCATATCCGTGTCCGTTGTCCAATAGAAGGCTGGTTGATGCACGCTAGACCCCCACGCTGGACGAGGGTGCAATAGCTGTCATTTGAGCGGAGAAGACCCGCCTGGGCGCAGTCAAGATACTAGGTAGTGACTCTCACCTTTTATTGTATCTCTTTGCTACAGCTTCACTAGGGCTTGGGCAAGACCCGAACTGTCACAGAGAGTGAGGTACACTTACGAAGTATCCCACCACGCCGGACCAAATAGCTGTACGATATATTTCTCTCCGACACCACAGCACGCCAACGATGCGTCCCTCGCAGTATTCCAAGCCTCAACGACCGGTTTCTATGGGGGGTCCTTAGCCACCACCTCAAACATCGCGATCTTGACCTGCTCGGCCCGCAGATCTGCCTCGAGGCTTCAACCACGATGGCTGAGCAACTCATCCTCAAGGACACCCTGGAGGGCCAGGTACGTCGTCTCTGCCATTGCCCTGCGCCTGGTCGATGCAGAATATTGCCCAGGCGCTGTTTCAGTATGATGGAGTCATACGCGGCAAAGAGGGGAGAGCGACAAGGGTCGGGATTCAGAGAGTACATGGATGCAGTTGTGTTGACGACTTTTAGTACCATTTCTTTTTTTCCGATTTTTGTTTTTTGTTTTTTTTTCTTTTTTTTCTCGTTTTCTTGTTCTTTTTCTATTTCTTTATTGTCTTTCATTTTTCTTTATTTTCTTTTAGTTTCCATCATTTCCCATTATTTTATTATTTTCTTTTTCTTTTCTTTTTTTTTTTTTTTTTTATTGTAGCTACTGGTTCAGCGGCGAGAGCTGGTGTTTGGCATGGACTTCAGGACGACATCCCGCTGTCTCGGTCAACATCACAGCACCCTCCGGTACTTGGGCACCTCATCGACTGGACAAATATCGCTTCCACACACACTTTCTCATCCTACAACACGAGCGATTCCTGGGACTCATGGGGCAGCTGAAGTGAGACAACTGTGACCCAGCTCAGCCATGATCAGCTCTGACATCAACAGCCGACGGCAGCGGCGTCATTAGCCCAAGTGAGTGCACCCTCACAAATGCACGGTTGACGTGATGCAATTGCACAACATTCACCGCCATGCGGGGTGCAACCTGTCTGACAAACGACACGTGTGAGACAGTCTCAAAAGGTAGCTGAGAAGGGGCCAATCCGATCACATACCGAGCGCGGATCGGGACCTCTCTCAGCCGGCCCCTCTTGATCGCGGGATTGGCCGACCCGTGGGTGCATCGATCTTCAACATCCTGGCGCCTGGTCGGGTAAAGATCTCCAGACTCACGGAAGGCTCCGTTGGGATCAACGATGAGCGACCTTGGCAGCGGCATACACCACTCAATGGCCCTGGAGTATATGTTCCACGAATCTGGGCGCTGTGGGCAAGTGCTTAGAGCCCTCTGTGCCCACTGACTCCTTTGCGCCCTGCGCGAGTTCATATCCTTGTCGTTGGTCAAATCCCTCGATCGGCCTCCGCTCTGAAGATGCATCCCTTTGCTACTTTGGTGCTGGCAGCACTCGCCACTGCGGTGAGAGGAGCTGCCCTGCCTCGTACCGACGGAGCCCCTGCCATTGACTTTGATGCCATTGTTGTTGGCGGTGGCCCTGCTGGCCTGGCCGCCCTAAGTGGTCTCGCTCGTGTGCGCCGAAAGGCTCTCCTGATCGACTCGGGCGAGTATCGAAATGCACCGACAAGGCACATGCATGACGTTCTGGGGTTTGATGGTGATTATTTCTCATTCAAACCCCAATCTGCTTTCGCGATGCTGACTGGGCGTTCTCAGGCGTCACACCAGCCTACTTCCGCTGGGCCGCGCGCCAGCAACTCACCCACTACACAACCGTGACCATGATCAACGGCACCGTCACCAAGATCACGCCCGCAGACAAGGAAAACACCCACTTCATCGTCTCTACCCTTACACCCCAGGGCATCTCCAGCGCCAATGTCACCGCGCGGAAGATCGTCCTCGCCACAGGCCTACGTGACATCCTCCCCCTCACTCCCGGCATCCGCGAGAACTGGGGCCAGGGCATCTTCTGGTGCCCTTGGTGCGACGGCCACGAGCACGCCGACCAGCCGCTCGGCCTGCTCGGCAGCCTCGACAACGTCCCCGGCGCCGTGCGCGAGATGGTCACCCTCAACACGGACGTCATCGCGCTGGTCAACGGGACCGACACGCCCGAGATGCGCGCCGCCACGGAGAAGAAGTCGGCCAAGTGGGAGACGTACCTCAAGATCCACGGCGTGAGCGTGGACAACCGCACGATCACCGCCATCACCCGGCTGCGGAACGGGACG
Source organism: Staphylotrichum longicolle (assembly GCA_019096155.1). Taxonomy (NCBI): domain Eukaryota; kingdom Fungi; phylum Ascomycota; class Sordariomycetes; order Sordariales; family Chaetomiaceae; genus Staphylotrichum; species Staphylotrichum longicolle. The sequence continues at coordinate 425,049 of JAHCVI010000003.1, forward strand.
GACGGGGACGAGGACCCGAGTCTGCCGACCGTGGCTGAGCATGACTTGTTCAGGGTCGATTTTGCCGAGGGCGCTCCCGTCAACCGGGCGGCGTTTCTGGCGGCGTTTCCTTCGGAGCAGACGTCCAAGGTCGGCGAAGAGATGGGCGTGACCCTGTACGGTGGTCGTCTTGCAGTCGACCCGAACGCCGGGCTGGTCACGAATATCCCTGGCGTGTATGCCGTCGGGGATGCGAACTCTGACAATGTCACGAATGTGCCTCATGCGCTATTCAGCGGGAAGAGGACGGCGGTGTATTTGCATGGTTTGTCTTCCTACTTCTAGTGGTGCCCCTGACCCCGTCACCCCGGCGGTTTCTTAAGCGCAGGATCCTACCTATTTATGCCTACAAAGGCGGCTGGCTCTTTTTCTTTCCCTTTTCCCATTTTCACTCCTGATGTTATGCGTACTGACAGTAACAACAGTCAAACTCGCGAGAGAGGATGGAGACAAGGAGTTGAACGGGACCGATGTCACGAGGAGAGACCTTGGGCACGCTGCGCGCTCGCTGTGGGAGGCCGTCAACGGAAGCCCTGGGGACATTCTCTATGCGGGAGAGTTTGACCAATGAAATTGTGGCAGCTCTAGATGTGGATGTTGCCGGATGTAGGGATTTCGAGCTGTCGGTGGTAATTTCAGGGGTTCGATATGTCTCGGCCTATTTTTTCCGATACCCTCCCCAACTGCCCGGATCTTGACCGCTAGCATGCCGTATTCCCTCTTCAAAGTGGAACCATCCGACTGTGTCCGTTTTCCGGAACCTCGCTGCTAATTGCCTGCTCCCGGTGTAGCCGGTCGCGGCAAATCACGAACCTAGAAAGATATGAAAACATCGGACCCGAGTAACACAACATCGTTCTGTCTTTTGTTCGGTCAGCATTTCACTGTGGAATAAATCGCCAACAACAAGTCCTGCATTCAACTAGGAAGGAGATTCGATGTCGTTGAGAGAAAGCTGTTGTTAAGTTTAGCAACACTCTATGCCAGAGTGCGCATAGCAACATCGCTATTGCAAGGGCAATTAAAGGTTCTATTTGGGGCCGCGAACTGTTCATCCAGCGTGGCAATTCCCTCGCATATTAAATGCGGCCTTGACAGCCTGCGCGGCTGTGCAGACGGGCCGTTTTTGGGGGCTGAAGTGCTGGAGCTCTGTTTATCCAGGGGCGGAAAGGGATTCCGCTCTCATGCAGTAAGACGGACGCCCCTAAACAAGAGATGGAGAACCTGCATTGCGCTTAATGAAGTTCTGTCGCTTGACCCCGGATTAATCCAAACAGACGACAACAATAAACAAAGCCATTAATCCCAGTATGGCCCAGACCCGTCTACCCAGGTACTGGGCTCGATTGAAGGGATAAAAATAGGTCTTCGTGGAGATTGGCGATATAGTGAAACTCGCTCACGGCCCCTGGACGACGGTGTTGACACCCCGTGCTGCCAAACGCAGCAACATCTCGACACCCCGGCGACTCCTCCGTATCGGCGGAGGGAGCGGACAGCAACGCTCTTCTCCGGAAGGGCCAACAGCCAAGACGGCGACGGGGAGGCAAAAATGAGTATAAAGACAGGCGTCTTCCTCGTCTGAACAAACTTGACATTCCAACACCATCCTCACCTTCCAGTCTACCTTCAGCCAGAACTCTTACACAGAGCCAACCAACCTCAAAACTTCAAGATGAAGCCTGTTGCTCTCCTCTCCCTGCTTCCTCTGGCTGCTGCGGCGCCTGGCCTCACGGTCCCCAGCGGCAACGTTCCCCAGAAGGTCCGCGTTCTCGGTGTCTCCCTCCTGGGCTCCGGCTGCCCGGCCGGCACCGCCGATGTCCAGATCGATGCCACCAAGACTCTGATGGAAGTCACCTTCTCCGAGTACATCATCCAGACCGGCCCCGGCACCAAGGCCGCCGACTGGCGCAAGAACTGCAAGCTCACGCTCAACCTCGAGTTCGATGAGGGCTTCCAGTAAGATACCCAATCCCGTTTCTACCCCTGAGACTTGACGCTGACGCCAAACCTTCAGGTTCTCCACCCTCGCCACCGACATGAGCGGTTTCGCTCAGATCCCCGCGGGCTCCCGGGGTCTCTGCACCAACACGTTCGACTTCACCGGCATCCAGGGCCAGTCCTACTACTCGCTTTCCCTGCCCGGCGCTCGCGAGGGTCCCTTCACGCTCAAGGCCAACCCCGATATCGTCTCGTGGTCTCCTTGCGGCGGCACTGCTGCCATCATGAACATGAACACCCAGTGCAACATTTCCCCCACCCGCGACCAGGCTCTCATTGCTGTACGTTGCCTTCCCCAATTGCAATGGAACACGGGAAAGATTACTAACATGGTCACAAACAGGTCGATCGTATCAGCGGCAAGATTACCGTCAACGTCTCCCTCGACTGGCGCAAGTGCTAAAGGGGTGGTTGAGAGTTGGGGATAGTGGCCAGTAGTAGTTGGGAGGAGGCATTGGTGTACCAAATTTGGAAACTCGAACCTCGTTTATAGCATCTTTCCAGAGAATGGACTTGCATATATGTTTTCTCTTCTAACTCTCAGCTTCGCCCTAATGTGTGATCCCGTCCCTCCGAATCAGGACACAGGACATGCACGGTTTGCCTAGAACTGCTCTCCTTAATCAAGAGTCATGAATGAATACCCCGTACCCTATACGACTACTTTCCTGCCGGTCCCAACTTGGATCAAGGGCCAATGCGGATTGCAGGTGCTGATTACCCGCACTTCCGCATCGTTCTTCCGTACACCCCGGCCCTCCAAGACCGCCCTACGGTTAATATGGATGCAGGGACAAGCCCCTTTTTGGGAGAGTTCCTCGGATCTTTCCCATTTCTCGCCTTACACGTCAATGCATCGGGTACCCAATCGCTGCACATGTCGCGCACACAAACCACTAGGTGGTTATATGAACCACTCCTCGCCGGAAGTGGCGTTCTGATCGACAAGACATTGCACATCCATATTCCAGGTACCAGGTATCAGCGTCGTAGGGCCGATTCGAGTGTACAGTCCACGTCCCGATTTAAGGTTTGGCCACGCCACAATTAGGCTGATATTGACACAAGATCCCTACCGAGATCCAAGAGGTCCGGTCAGCCCCTTGCGAGGAGACCTCCTCCTGACTGCCGATGACACATACCGAGATGCGCACACTCCGCATAGATTCTGAGACCTGTTCTAGTCAACTCCGCTGCTTAGAGAACAACACCAGAAGTGTGCAACGGCCCCATCCTCGCTCTCACCTCCTTATACCGCACGCGCTCCCAATCTTTCCAGCCACCAAAACGATCAGAATCCAGGAAGATTGCCCCAAATTCAATGCTATTGTGGTTTGTCGGTGAACGCAGAACCAACTCAATTCTCGCATCATGCTTTCGTGATCTTCATTGTTGGCCCGGCATCATTACATGCTCCCCTTTCTCATCCTTCGTCCCGCCATTCCTTTGTGTTGAAGCGGAGTGGTGGGTTTGATCGGTCAAGCTCCAAACAGTCAGACCTAGAGAGTAGCATCAGCAAGAGTAGAATTTGATCCCGAGCAGCAGGCTCAGGGGCACAACGGGACGTACCGGGACTACAAAAGCCGTGGCCGACAGCAGTTTCCCTATTCCGCCTGGTTCACAGTCACATTTCACCGTTTTCGGTCCAGGGACATCAAGACGGTGATCCAAACGTTGGGCAGCTTGACGGATCGTGGGCAGACAAGGTACAAGTCATGCAAGGTGCACGGAGGGTTACGATGCCTTGGCCTGGCGAGGAAGACGAGAGGCCAGCGCATGCACTGTTCTTCTCGAGCGGTTGAGCAAAGATGACCAGAGCCCGGCACAGACGGCTCGTCTTGAAAGACGGACACAGTCGGAACAACAGGTCGCCGAGTAGTGGCACATTCACGGGGCTCGACTTTGATCATAGAATTTTGAGAAGGGCATCTGTTGGACAATAAAAGTTTGCAGAATGGTCTCCGGGTGCTTGTGTTGGACTTTGGCTGGGGACACATAGTGGACATCAAGCAAGAACAATGAAATCACGCTTCCACAATATCATGCCAACTGTCGTGTCATGAGAATTTCTGGTCTTCATTCGCATCCTTCCCTTGTCCTCCAGTAACCTATTAACCCTTCCCCAAAGCCAGCCACGCTCCCGCATCCGAAAGAAAGCCCCTCAAACCCTTGTGTCTCGATGGATATTGTCGTAGATCGAGACCGATCCAGCTGCCACTGACGTGAGCACTTGCTGGAGCCGACAGCCCACGCGGAGACGCAAACTCAGATGCGACCTGATGACGTGCTACGGTTAGATGGACTCGTTACGAGCAAAGGCTTGGGCCTGGACATACCGAGTACGTTGCGGTGGTTGATGTGCCCTCTTGATGTGCACATGCGTCCATATGACCATCGTATTCGCAAATGGTGCATGGTAACTGTCGCAGATGGAGACCAAAACGAACATTGTCGCGGTGGTTTGCCTGCTGGTGACGGAATTGGGTTTGGCTGCGACGGGATCAGTCGCGGTTGGTGTAGCCACGACGAGAATAACCGGGCGACAATCGGCCACGATGATCCGAGCCTCCAACATTTCCGGCCTGTCCGATTTGTCCTGCATGAGAAGGCCCTTGGATCATCCTGACGTGAACCTGTGGATTGTTCTGCTGAAGCTGCGGCGGCACGATGGGGCTCTGAACGGGAGAGTTGACGGTCAGGAAAAAGTTGATCGTGACGTCGCTGTGGTAGATGTTGGGACAGGCAGTGTCGTGCGGATGTCCTGGAATTCCGATAAAGTTGATGATAACGTGGTCACCGTTGATGTGCATGCCAGGAACTGTCCGGTTCCAGGAGGCAACTGTCTCGTCGAGATAGTTGATAGTCATTCGGGTGTCCGAGATGTGGACATCCGTAAGACGAGGACCATCGGGTGGGTATCCCTGATGCTGGTCACGGCCAGCAGCGTATTCCTGGTTGCTATTATTGCGATCCATGGCGCTGACGATGTTGGTGAAGTGAAGGTAAGCAGCAGGCGACGAGGGGGTATTTCTCCGAGGCGAGGTCGGAGGTGATGGAGGGAGAATGGGAATCGGTGACTGCAGTTTGGAAGTGGAAAGAAGATTTCGACCTCCAGCTCGCCGGGAAAGATTTTTTGTTTGTGGGAGGCCGCAGACAAACAGCCCTAGGGCTAGGCGTAACATGGCATCGCCGGTGTTGAGATGGGATGAAAGATCTGGACTGTGTTTACTTCCACCAGTGCTCTCGCTTACAAACAACTTCTCGCTCCCGAAACATCAAGAGCCAGGAGCAATACCCAAGGTGCATAGGTAAACACCAAGATGATGTTGAATCTCCAGTTAAAAAATGTTCATGCACCAAGCCATGATTATAGACAATGGGTCCCAGGCATCTAAATATTTGATCCCGCTTGCCCAGGTTGATATTCTCAATGCTTGGACAGACGCCCCAGAAACGGACAGAGAGCATCTCTTTCTGCACAGACGTCGTACTACTTGTTGCAAATCCATTATCCACTCGATGTTGGAAAGCATTAGGAGACTTCCTACTGCGATGGCATTGGCTATGGTTTGCAGAGATGGATTGTGTTCCAAGCATCACTCCACGGCTCTTGGGACATGTTGGACTCGGAGCTTTCCTTCCAGCAACCTCCGATCCAAACTCAGACCCCAAAGACCAACGAGCCGGCAATTTCTATGCTAAGGCGTTTGCCTTTCCTTCACTCAAGCTTGAATCCCAGGAAGGACCACAAGAGGGCCGAGCAACTTGTCCTCAAGGGGTGCTCGACGAAGCCCGTACTGCCATCTCTTGTAAGGACACAAGAAAACAGATTTATTTACTTTTTTGCCGCATTAGGATTGAAGAAGTAAAGGTGTTTTCTGCTTCCCCTCTTCTTCCTTGTTTCTTCTCTTTCTCCGCACTCTTACTAACTTGGAGTGACATATGGGTGGGCTACACCAGCTGAATCTGGATCTTAGACGCCTCTTTGACCAGATTCAACCACGGGGTATCCTCTTCAAACACACCCCGTTTATACTCGTAGTTCAACACTCCGACGCGCTCGTACACACCATCTTCGATCTTCCTAATAGCTAGGCACCTCATTTCGGTTCGCTTTTGTCTGTCCACGAGGTTCGAGTGGTAGTCTAGGAGCAGGTGGCTCACCTCGTGCCGCAAGATGGGCTCGTCAAGATCAAAGCGCCATGCAACTGACTCCTCAGGCGTGTGGATCGTCGCCGGCTGCGGTTCAATGACCTTGCCCGTCAGCGTCAAGCGGGGGAAATCCGATTGCTGGCCAGGCTCTGCGACTCCGTCCTGGACACCTCCGTCAAAGCTGATCTGGCTAGGTTCAAGTTCCATCTTCGTGTGTGCGGGGTCGGAAATTGCGAGCATTACACTCCCAGAAATGGACGCCCATGACCAGGTGGGCGCCATGCCCGAGCGAGTGCTCCTTCTCGTGGCTTGCCAACCCAGGAGACTGGCCGCGAGCGACTTCCACATGCCGAAGACGCACTCGTCCTGCCACACCTGCTCCAGCTCGTGGGTAATGCCGGCCAGGGCGGGCAGTCGGTCGCTAGGCACCGTCAGCCCCCGCCTGGTGTAGTCTTCGACGATGCGTTTCCACAGGTTCAGTCGGAGTGGGGTGCGCGCGAAGGAATACGTCCTCGCCGCGATGTCGTTGATACTCGCAGCCCCGAAGATGCCCGGTTCGAGGCGGAAGCTGTTCGGGGTGGACTTGGTTCTGCCGAAGAGGTCGTCGTAGACAAACTGGACGTCCCCATGCTGGCAGTGCCACTCGACGTTCCAGTTGGAAAAATACAGCAGCCGCGGGGACAAGAGGTGCTCCTGCAGACACCAGCCCCGCTGGTCGAGCGGGTGATAGCTTTTGCCCCGCCACGGACCCTGCCTGGTGAGCTCTTCAAGCGTGAGGTGAACGGGGCCAGTTTCTCCGTTGGGCAGCGGCAGGTTTACGACGGCTGTCGGCAAAGGTTCTCTTGGAGTGCGTAGAAAGCCTTGGCTCGCTGCGCTGGCCGTCGCGGCGACAATGGTGACGGTCGAGTTCTTGTAGATGGCGCCCATCGTGTATATGTGCTTAGCCTTGTCTCCGTCGCTGTCTTGGACGATGCACAAGGCGTCCACCCACAGATATCGCAACCCCAGCCGTCGGGTTACCTCTGCAGCGTCGGCCACCGTCTGGAATAAGCTGTCCCCCGGTATCTCGGCTCTGAGTTCCTCAAGGTTGGCGCAGGTAGTCTTGAACTGGTCGCCGCCCCAGCAGTAGCTCAGGCACGCGTACTCCGCTTGCTCGTCCTCGGCGCTGACGTGAAGTTTAAGCGCGTCCCCGTCGTCAACCCCCACGTCAATGACCCGAGTCGGCAGAAAGGATAGCCCGTCCTTGCCAGTGACCCGGCACTGCTTGTGTGAGCTGCAGCAGGTCTTGATCCATTTCCTGGCCTTGTCAAAGACCACGTCGCTCGCTGGGTCCACCGGAGGCCGCATCACATCGGTGAATTTGGCAGCGGCGTCTCCTAGAGGTAAAGTACGAAATCAGCGAGTCTGGCCGGCTTGTATTCGGGTACCAGAGAGATACTAAGAGGTCGTAGATAGTGTGTCTTACCCGTCAAGGCGAAGCCCTTGATGTCAACGCCAACTCTCCCAAACAGGTACTCGCCCGGGCCTTTGTTGAGCTCGGAATCGAGAAACCCGCACAGCGCGCATTTGGGGTCCGGGGCATTGCGCCAGTTCACCAGCCCCCGGTGAGGCATGGCAGACTCCTTGGCCAGGCCGGGCTTACTGAACCGGCGATGAAATGAGAGCCCGGTGATGGACGCCATTTGGCGGCACTCGTCGCAAAAGCGATCCGTGTTGGTGTGGATATCGCTGGCATCAAAGACCGGTTGAGCCATTATGGACGGTGGACGGTGAACGGTGAACGGTGAACGGTGAACGGTGAACGAATGTTTTCGAAAGGAGGCCGGGGAAAGGGGTAGTCCAAGTCCCGACGAGGACTGGGCAGTTGGTAAAATACCTTATGTTACCTATCGTGTCCTGCGACCTTAGGCGCCAGCCACAGTGATGTGGGGCTGTTCTGCACGAGTGAGGCACAGTGTGTTGGACAGTTAACAGTTCCAGGCTCGAATAGGTACCTTTGTTGAGCATCGGGAAGAGCAGCATGAATGGCTTGTCGTGATGGGAGAATTGAGTCAATTGACCGTTGCGATTCCGTTGTCTCGCTGTGTTTGTTCTCACTACCGCCGTTAGCTGCGCATACCGGAGGTCCACGAGCACGGGATATATTCGCTCACACTTGTGAACCGAAGAGAAACGGCTCACAGGCTACAAGCGGCTCATTGTTTTGAGCTGTTCTTTCCTTGAGCGGTAGGGTAGCGGCTTTTGAAGGCAGGAGCGGTGACTCTCTGGCTCACAGGAAGGAACGGCCCCGAGTTTCAGCCACTCTAGGCACCTAAGCGGAAGGTAAACCATCACCCAACGACTCAAGGCCTTCAAGCCACTTATTTTCAACAAGCGGGAATAAATTTGCTCAAAGGGTATGCCGTTGTACGTATTTCAGTCTCGGGGGTGGGCGGCTACCTTAAGCAACCAATGAACCAAAATCGGCCACACATTCCCGGACGACTCACCACCACACCACACTTCCACCAACCCACCAAAAATCCCAGTCGAACAACCACAATCCAAATCTCGCAAAGATGGATGACGATATTGACGCGACCCGAGCGACTGCCACCACCAGCGACAAGTTACTCGACGACCTGGCGCGGCGTTTGCGTGAGGCAGCCGAAAGCGACAGCGTGTCCTTGAAAGAGGAGGCAATCATGATGATGGAGCTCCTCAATCAAGCGCGCTTCATGCAAGAAGAGACAAAGCGAATCCTGATGCTTGCTCAAGCGCATGAGGCGAAGATGAAGAAGATGGTAGAGGAGCAGGAGCAGGTTGCGCTGGTGAGCAACTTTGTCTCGCTGTCTTATTAAGCTCCCATTCCACTAACTCTCCCGCCTCAACTAGTCCCACCACGACGCGGCCGAGATCGTTGACAGAATATCGGGCGGCTTTGAGGAGCAAGCGAAGTCCAAAGCAGCTCTCGACACGAAACTAGACACAATTGCCGCCAACGCGATTACGAAGGACGACTTGTACCAGTTTGTGGACAGCATCCAGCAGATTGCAATGACGCTGGGACAAACTTGCCACTCTGGCAAAAACACTCTTGCTCCGCAGGCAAATGGCTCCTCTGCTGCTCACACCCCGACCCAGCCAACCTTTGTTGCCACGGTTGACCCAACTCAAACTGAAGACCAAGGGAACAAGAGAAAGAGGATCTCCCCTCCACAGTCGGAGGAGCAGCCTGACCTGGCCCGTTTGACCGAGAAAGAAAAGACCAAGCTCGGTTTCATGGCCGAGGCATGTTGGCCAATGATCGCTATTTTTCAGCGACTTGTACCAACCAAGCACCAGACAGATTACTTGTCCACTGTGGTCGCACTTCAATCCTTCCACAGGCTGTTTGGAAGAAACACCTGGCACGCTCATAAGATCCTCAACTTTATGAAGTGGTCCACGACAGAGGGGTGGTGCTGCGCTCGGCAGCTGGCCAAGGTAAATACTTCCAATCTGCAAGCCGATGGGACTTGCTTGCATTGCACTTGCGACTGCCTCCAAATTGTTCAGCTGGGCAATGAGCGCCCTGCGCACTCCTACAGCTTTCGCTTGATGCCGGTCAAAGTCATGGAGAAGACAAACCCGAAATAATGGGAGACGGTCCGTAGGGTCACGGTGAGGTGTCGCTGGTTCTTGTCGTTGGCAGAGAGTGTACTGATCATCGAGGGAAGGAGGGGTCTTTGCCTTGGGGGGGATGAATCCAATGTGCTGCATGTATCTTAGGGTCTTGTATCAGAAAGAGATAGCCAATCTAACAAATGATATTGATGCACCACGCATTCCACATTCAACAAGATTCGACTATCATCCGCTGGGGGATTGTCGTTGAACTTGAAGCGACGGCAGCGATGACCCCATGCGAAGGTTCAGGCGTTGCAGGGCTGCGGTTGCTGACTCAGCTGGCTCGACCCAGCGCTCGCCCGATGTTTTGCCGGACAAGGCTGGCCCAGCCCCCCATTTCTCATCCCACGCACAGACCATCCGAGCACTTCAGACCACCCGTGCGCTTCTGACCTTCCGTGCACTTCTCACCACATCAATCGCCCACCGCGTTTCTGCAATCAGGCATCCTCTTTGCTCCTCCACACCAAGTCGCGCCCGCGCCTTTTGCAGGATCAGTACGTCGCGCTCAGTTGTCAATCTACTGTTTCTACCCATGGGTCGTGGTCTCATCGAGACACCACTCTTGGAAGAACAGGACTCTGAGTTTGGGATCTCCTCGGTTCTGGCTCGTTTTCGAGGAGAAGGAGCGAGATCGCCAGTCGTTGACCCTGATTTCTGGAAGGCGCGGCTGCCGACCGTCGAGTGCTCGAGATTCGCGTCTGCAAATCAGTAAGTCCTCGATACCTGCTGGGTACGCTGATCGGACCAGGTCGACGACACGGAAGGCCCCAACGCCAAGTATGTCATCGTCAACGCCCAATGACGCCGCCCTCCAATCGCTCACCACCCATATCGTTCTAGAATGGGACGCGACAAGTCCGAATGGCGACGAGCGGCACTTCCTCACGGCTCCCGATCCCTCCGATGCAAAGATCGTTTTCAAGTCCGACATCTCTACGATATCAAATCACGGTGCGACCGGATCCGCGGTCGGTGTCTTCATGCGGCTGCACATTCCGGTGAAGTTGAGGAATGTCCCAGCCCGCACCCCTATCCACATCCATATCCGGCCGTCCCGTGTTCAATCATGCACCTTCGCCATTGCTGCCGACGCTCCGGAAGCTGTACGGGCGGGCTCTCGCTGTCAGCTGGCGAGTCTGTCGATGAAGCTCAGCGGACCTGTCCAGGTCGTTGTTCCCCACACGATGGCGGCATCATCGCGGCCGGCGAAGAACCGCGCATCAGGCCGAGTGCTCGACGCCATCCGGTCCCTCAGCCGAGCCACACAGCTCGTCATGTACATGCCGGCGAACCTGGCTCCCCGCACGCATATGCAGCGTCTGTCAGCACTGCTCACGGGTGGTGCCTTGCAGGAGCTGCCGCCGTATACCGAGCTGTTCAAGCTGTTCGGCGGGTCGGGAGGACGGATATGGGATGTCGAACCTTTGTATTCCACGACGCCACCACCACCCAATGGCAGCGGGAACGGAGACAGGAAAGGCGACGGGGAAGGAGATTGCGACATCCCCCCTCCATACCATGAAGCTTGTGCAGGGCCGTCAGCTTCTCCCCCCTCGAGCTCACGTAAGCCTTTCCCTCTCTTTACCTTTCGTTCCTTGATTCTATTCCAGCCTCTGACTCGCTTCTCTAGGTCTGTGGCAAGGGTCTGAAACCCGGGATGGAAAGCGGCGACGTAGCAGCAGCGATCCCGTGGCTGTTGCGACCGCTGGCGAGCGTACCAGGGCAAAAAAGCCTGACTTGCGCGCCTCTCCTCCAAGGCAGCACCTTCCCGAAAAGGCACAGACGCCGGAAGTCTCCGTCTTGCAGCGTCTAGCGCTTCTGGAGGCGCTCGTCCATGCTCAAGCTGTGCAGATCAGCAACCTGTCGAGCGAGAACCAAGCGCAGCGGAAGCGGATCGATGAGTATGAGACTGATCTTGCGGCGTTGCGGTTAGAAATAGGTCGCGTGGATCGCCAGGTGGACAGGGTGGATCTGGACGTCTCGGAGCAGCGTGAGGACATTATGCGCTTGGAGGGCAGTGTCCAGTACTGTCTCGACCGAGAGGACGAGCTTGTGGAGGCCGTTGTAGATACCGTGACGGAGAAGATTTCCGTGAGGGGGCTTAGCGCGGCCAATATACACTTCACCTTGGGTGAGGGTTGACTCTCCATCTTTGTGCGAGTTTTGCGTCTGCGAGAGTCCTGAAGCCCGACTTCTTTCCTCTCCTTTTACATTCGAACCAATGCCGACACTGCATCATGAGAAACGCCTGACCCTGGAGGAACGCACGTTTCGACACCGACCCTAAATCAGGTCTCCAGCTAGGAGGTAAAATTGCGTTCTCTGGTGGTCTTTGTTGTTGAAAGTTTTCCGACCTTGTAGCTACAAGGTCTGGGTCCTTCCAAGCAACTTTAATTGCAAAGCCTTGCGCCTGAAGTCGGCCAAAACTCAATCTACTGTCATGCGTTTCGTTTCCTCCATCTCGACAACCCATTCCATCAGCCACGATTCACTTCAAACCAACATCGACACACGATAGTTTCCCCCTTTTTGCGAGGAAAACAGTTTCAAGGTCTCAACATTCCAATGCATTCACTACCATCGCAATATCGGCAAGATGGATAATGACTTGCGCACCCTTGAGCTGGCCGGTCAGGTCAAGGGGGAGATGTTTTGATAATTTGATTCAATGGTTAAGCGAAATGGACAGCCATCGCTCTCTTGCCGCGGAACTCATCGAGTCTATCCAATCGACTCGATTTCTCAGAGAGGAGTCAAAGCGCACTCTTGCTCAAGCAAGGGAAATCTGCGGCAAACTCGACCATGCGCTGTTGGATCAACAGCAGAGGGCTGTGGTGGTGAGTCTGCGGCTCAAACAACGCGCAAAGGCTCCCGTCTAACTCAACTCTTTCGAGCAGGACACAGATGGAAACATGGAGGAGAACGCGAACGCGACAAGCCAGGACAACAACATCACCGTCAAGACGCTCGAGCTGCTCTGCGAGAAGCAGCATGCCTCCAACCTTGTGCTGGAGTCAAAAGTGGATTGTTTGCACGACGAGATGCAGAAGCTGAGGGACGAGGTCCAACAAGTGACACCTAGGCAAGGCGATGCTAGAGTCGCCGGCGTGTCCTCCACCTCGCCGCTTTACGACATGCGCTGCTTTACATTGAGCCCGCACGGACTGTCAAGTGACGCGTCGGAGGACGAGAGATACAGGCCGAATTACGGACCCGACAAGAGACGGAGGGTGGGAGAGTATGTGAACCAGCGCATGCAGCACTCAGTGCCAGTCCAGTTGAGCGCAGGGGAGCAGAGCAGGTTGGAACATTTCACCAAAGACTTCTGCCATGGCGGCCGTCCTGCAAAGGCTTGTACCGTGTGAGGATCCGGTGTCCTGGTTCTCTGGTAAGATCTTGGGATGCGGTTGCCACTCGGCACACCCGACCCATGTCGGCTAATTTGTGACAGAGCCGACCCAGTCAAGACCGTTCGTTGATTCTTCCGTCGTTCCATTCTACTCTAAAACTATGATCTTTCTTTGAGCCACTTTCAGAAGATCGTGCCATATGTGGGGCCTATCATCGGGAAGGAGAGCACACCCTACCCGTCGATACCGGCCTGGCTCCGTCTGCTCGACGTACAAGAATAACTCTCTGACGCTGCGACCGAGATACACCAGGCTGCACAGCTCGACGTCAGGATTGGGCTCCTCAAAGTCGAACTCGATAAGGTCTTGGAATTCATAGGTCGGGGGCCACGTCGGAAGTTCCCTCAGAACACTTCCCAGCGGATATTCCTCCGCCTCCGCCGTAAATTCCCTCAGCGTCGCAGCTGCGTTCAGCACCTTTGCCTCGAGGGTGATGGAAGCGAACCGAACCTGTCCGAAGGGCGACTTGTGCGATACGAGTTGGACGGAGCTACTCACCAACTTTGGGTCTGGGTTTCGCACCTCGTTGATCCTGACAGGGAACGGCGCTGTGGCCCAGGACCAAGTCGGGCCGGCAGCGCGCCTTTTGCAGTCGACCATGCCCTCAAAGGGGTTGTCCTCAAAAGTCTTCTCAATAAAACGGGAAAACATGTTGCGGGGACGGTACCAGCCTAGATGATGTAGGATTGTGCCTCCCCAAAACCCGGCCAGGTATATGTCATCCCACACGGCCGCTAGCTCCGCCGCAATACCCGCTAGCGCTGGCAGCCTGTCTGAAAATCTGCTGAGCTCCCGCCTTGAATAATCGCACACGATTGCCCTCCAGGTCTCGTCCTGTGTCGCCATGTTGTAATCCTCCCTGATCCGCGACGCGTCTCCCCTCTCCAGGTTCTTGCCCATTGTGGGGAAGACGCCAATGGGCAGCTTCGGCGCGTCGGCTCGCACTTTCAGATATGTCTCAAAGACGGGCCGGTAGTCATCTGTGAGGCACTTGAACATGATTTGGTTCGAGTCAAAGACGAGAGCCCGTGGTGAGAGGAGTTGCTCTTGGTAGGTCCACCCGCGCTGGAAGATGGGCTCCGAGTAAGCCGACGTGGGTGTTTGGCAGGGATCCCGCCACCTCAGGTAAACGGTGCCAGTGGTGGCGTGGTCGACGTAAAATGGGAGCTGGATGGCTGGCTGATTCGGGTTCCCGTCACGGAGAAAGCCGTCCGTAACTTTCTGCGCGCTAGCCGCCACAATAGTGAGCGTCGAGTGCTTATATATCAATCCCATGAGGGCGATCTGCTCCATCTTATCGTCCTCGTCGTCTTGTACAATGCATAACGAATCCACCCAGAGGTAGCGCAATCCAATAGCACGGCATACCTCGACCGCGTCCGTGATCGTTTTGGGCAGACACGTGGGATCGATAGACCGTAAGTGGTCCTGAAAACTCGCCGTAGTGGTAGTGAGTTGCGTAACCCCACCCCAGCAGTAACTGAGAGTCGCATATGGCCCCTTTTCGTCTGGACCGCTTTGGTGGAGTCGAAGTGTTTGAGACTCCAAGTCGATAACCCTGGAAGGCAGTGAATGGTCGCAGCGATTAGGGCACGAGGGGTGCCTGTCCTGGCACTCAGCAAGCCATCGGCGGATCTCAGTAACCGCTTTGCTGGTCAAATCTTTACCCTCCCGTCTTCCGGGCACAACACTGGAGGTAGGATCATCTGTCGCACGTAGCTTAGTTTTAGCAATCATAACTCCGGCTAAACGCAAGGCGGGCTCACCGTCGAATGTAACCACGTTCCATGCTTCCCTTTGCTGGTCGTCCGGCCGACCGTAGGGCCAATCCTCCGGGAGGTGGACCCAAATGTTCTTGATCAGCTTCCCCTCCAGGATGTCGCCCCCCTTTATATTAGCCAGCTGAGTGAAGCTTCCTGTAATTCTTATTTCGCCTGGCACAATCACTTCGTCCTCATCGTAGCCGCAATCGTTGCTGTTTTCGAGAACCCCCATGATATCCTGGCATAGGGCACATCCTCGGGACGCAGTCTCCTGGAGTTCGTACCAGTTCAAATGCTTGTATCCGCAGGGATCTAGCAGCCCGCGGAGCCCGTCGGCCGTGCCGGTCATATCCTTGCATGTGTCGCAGCACTCTCTGCTCGAGTAGGGACGCCGGATGATGTCTTTGCTGCACATTCGTTGCCCCGGTACTCCTGTGACATCTTGTGAGTTACTATCGTCGCCACTAACAGCGGTGACACCGCTGTCCCCGTTATTTCTGAATGAGCGTTTTGCGTTGAAGGCGGCCGTTTGCAACATCGTGGGACGGTTCTGGATCCTTGAGGGAAAAATAGGTACGTAAACGCGAAAGGAATGAGGGACACCACTCCGACGGAGATAGTTTAGAAGTCTAAAAGTAAAATGAAAGGAGTAATAAGGAACTCCGATGGAGAAAACTTAGCGGTCGAGAAGGCCTGATTAACCTTAATCGTCATGAGCTCCCAAGGTTTTTATGGCGATGGGAGGCCGCCGCATCCTGATCAACAGGGCTAAATCCAACCCCTGCACTGTCAAGACGCCCCCACTAGTGGCACTGCACAGCCAAAGGGGCCCCGTCAAGGAGGAAGCCGGGGAGGCAGCCCGGGAGGAAGCCCGGAAAGAAGCCCCGGAGAAAGCCTGAGGGGAAGCGCGGGAGGACAGCAGAAATAAAAAAATGCAACGGTCCCAGGACTATTGTGACTTGCTGTTGCGGGATCCACTTTTCCCAGGTCTTCCAGGCAGCCACACCCACCACTTTCTTCCTTTCCACAGACCAGAACACAGAACAGAACAGACCACCAGACCCAGAATATCACCAGTTTGCCCTTCACTTCCCACACTTGCTGATGAAGACTTTACGGGCATAGCTCAGCTTAAGTAACGAAAAGAAAAATAATGGCAAGCGCGTCACGTTGCCTTCTGTCCGACCAGGCGGAACTGTGAGTGAAAAGAGGTAAGCGTGACGAGTCTTGATCACGCCGTTGTCTGAGACATACTCTGTGATACTCAGGGGTTGTGTTGTGGCTGACTGAGAGTCACCGTGGTTTCTGCAAGTTGGCGTTGGTCGGGCCGAGGACCCTGGACATAGCTCGGTACATAATGAGGACGGCCCAGAACACAACGGGGCCGTGCATGACTACCTAGACTGTCGTCGGTCGGCTATGGTATCTATGGCGGGAAGATGAAAGGGAGGGCGTGCTAGACTTTTGTAGATGTCCTGCCAACCATGGTTGCAGATGATGCAGAGCAAATTGAACACATGGCCCCGTGGCCCTGAGCAGATGATTCATTTCAATCTTCTATCTTCTCTCCCACGGCTGAATGGTTTCCATCTTAATTTCCCCATGGCCCCTGCTCCTCTAGTTCCAGTACTGCCTGGATGCGTGCATTCCGAACCAGCCTGACTTTCACTGAGGAACATTTGGCCCCATCATCTTCCAGAAATTGCAGCGCTGTCCGCGGTTCAACTCCCACTTGTTTGCGTCTGCCCGCGTGAAGTTGTTCCTCAATCCGGGGTCCGTGTATTGAGTCACGGGTGCGCCGCCGAAGACTGTTTGATACGGCGCGCCGCCAGTCTCGTTGAGGTTGATCAGCTGCGGTTGGACGTCCGTCCATGCCGGCCAGCGACTTGCTGGGTTCGACGCTGCGGGGTTCGGGGATGACGCGCCGTTTGCGACGGCGTTGGAAATCGACGGGTCGTTGTTCATGATGAAGTTACCCCAGATTTCTAGAAAAGTAGCAAGCTGTCAGCACACATTCGGGATACGCTGAATGAGAACAACCTCGGCGTGCGTACTTCTGATTGCCAGCGTAAAGTCCGGCCCCTGGTTCGGTGTTGCAGGACCAACATATGCCGGGATGTCAGCGCGATGTGCCGCAAATGGAACGGAGTACTGATAGTGGTAAGCCTTCTTCCTCGGGCCGGTGTATGCTGTCGCCATCCAGTAGCTGGGACAGACAAAGGTGGCTTCGGAGAGGATGTTCTGCCTTGTGTTAGCCTCAAATTGGTTGATGGTGGGTGGTGTTTGGTTGGCTTGCATTTGCGCGCTGCTGTTGGCCAGTGGCGACCTGGCTGACATTGATCGCGGATGGTGGTCCAGACCCATTTGTTTCCATCTTCAAGGCGTTAGGATCAGTGGCTGCGCTGGAGCTGGGGTAGGCGTCAACGATGTGCTGGATCTGGGCGTCGGATAGATTTGGGAATTCCAGGTGAAGCCAGGCAATCAAGTTGTCAAGTGTGACGATGTTTGTTGGCACGAAGAGCGGGCCTTCGTTTGCATTATTCTGTGTGCCGGTGTCAGCCCCTATTATCGAGCTTGAAGGTAAGGTAATGATAGAAACGGAAGGGACTTGCCGCAACTAGCATTCGCCGGCCATTCACTCTTCTTTGGTTCAATTGCACACTGGTCAACGCGGTGATGAAAGTGCCATCCGTGACGGGTAAGAAGGCCCTGGGTCATGATGTTAGGCCGAGCCGATGCACAATGAATTGAGGAGGGGACTCCTTACCACGTAGCGTACGTCCCCGATGAAGAAACATTGGAGCTGGCGTACTGCAGAGTGAGGGAATCCCTCGACACTAAGCAGTCAAAGACTGCGGAAGATGAGGCGCAGCCCGCTTTTGCCGCAAAGTCTTGGTAGCGTTGCGTCGGCCAGACATCGTCATAGTTGTATTGGGCTGGACCATATAGCGAGGCGGCGATGCCCTGTATTTGTCTGCGGTCAGTGGGTATTCAGAGACGCAAATAGGCACAGGAGAAACTCACATTTTGCCAAAGTCTTGACCCGAGAGCCCCGTTGGCGGCCATTGCGTGCAACATGACGGATCCAGCGCCTGCAGACTCGCCGGCGATGGTCACCCTGGTCGGGTCTCCACCGAACTTGGAAATGTGTTTCTGCACCCAGTCAAAGGCAAATGCCTGGTCAAGGAGGCCCGCGTTGACGACGCCTTTGCTTTTGACCTCTGCGGACGAAAGGAAGCCAAATGCCCCCAGCTGCGCAGAAAAAGCTCAGAGTCAGCAACGCGAAGCATAGACAGCACTCAACCATCTCGTGGAGGATACGGACCCGGTACTGAATCGAAACTCGAAAGGGCTATGAAGCCGTTATTGTTTGCATTGATGATCTCCGACATGTCCTGTGTGCCATCAAGTAAGCCGTAGCCTCCCGGGTGAATCCAGATCATGGCAGGGACTGATCTGTGCTGGCGGAGAACCGGAGCGTAGACGTTGAGAAACAGACAATCCTCATTACCCGGATTGAAGCGCGCCGTTGGCACCGATGGAGGCGACTGCGGGCATTTCGGACCGAAGGTGGTGGCCTGCACAATGGTCCTGTTGACGTTTGGTGGTTGCGGGTGCTTCCACCGGTTCTGGCCACTCGTTGAGGCGGCGAAACGTAACCTGCCAGATGGTCAGCGTGACGGCCCGAGACGTTCTCGGCATGGGCCTTAGCGGCAATACCCTTTCCAGACGTTTAAAGCAGTCGTCGAGTTGTGAACGCCATTGTAGACGCCGTACCCAAGATCTACAAGCAACGGGTATGGAGGATTGTTGTGCGCCGATGCGGTGTCAGACGCGGCCGACTCGGGGACAAAGTTGGCATGGTCCACAGCCCACGCGTTGAACGGGACAATGGCACTCCAGAACGGCGAAACTGATGATCCTTCTGACGCTCATGGTGGAGACGGCTTGGGAGAAGCAGATAAGAGAGTGAAGGAAGGGACGAGTCCATGGAACTACACAGTATGGGCGCGCATATGAACCGGGGCCAATGTGATTAGATCAAGGGGCGCGGCATGCTTGGGTAACATCCGGGCCCCCTCACAAGGAAAGGCTCTTGTCGTTGGACCGAAGGTGAAGGAGGCTTTTGCTACCGGAATAATACCCATGCTTGCGCATTCGATAGCCCGGCAAAATACATATAGACTACGAAGGCAACTTATACCTAACAAGTACCTTACAGGACATCTTGTATAGACTATACCCAAAAGATGTGCCCGAGGGTGTAGACGCTGCCTGTGGTGGACAGGGCTAAGAACTAACCTGAAGAGCGGTTTGCTTAGAAGACCCCTTGGCGCCTGGTATATCTTACATCTTTTTCTCGAGGTGGCATACTTCCCTCTATCTACTAGCGTGTTTTGCTGGCCATGTTCGCCCCCTAAACCGAATATAGCGGAGGTCGCATATGCTCTGGCTGTGGCGGTTCGATAGTGGGAGCTGCCCCGCAAGCACAATCCGGTAAGAGCCGAAAAGCGGGATTCTCCCATCACGACGAGCCATTCATGCGGCTCTTCCTGATGCTCAGCTAAGGTATCTTAAATATCTATCATTGGAAAAAAAAAAGGAAAAAAACAGAAAACCCAAATCAGATGCCCCGCGTTCATCCCGGCCGAACCGGCAACTTTTCCGGATCCTCCACTAGCCAGCACTCCATTGTCTTGTGGGCCACGGGCTGCAACCGGATGTCGCTGCCCTCACTTTGGCATGTCGAGGGGGGACCATGACAAGACGGAATCCCTGTGGTGGAATCGTCAAAACGATGCTGCCGGCACCCCGTGTTGTCATGGAGAAAGGCGGCTGGCAAGGCGCATTCGGAGTACGTGTGAGACACTGACGGTTTGCCGTGGCGCAACAAGCGCCAGATGGAGCGTGAGAGGGCGACGTTGGCGGCGATGATGCCGATGAAGAGCTCCAAACTCGACCACAAGGAGGCGATGGCGTACGTCCCTGCGAGATGAGGTGAGCTGTCAGCGAGGGGCTCGTTCTCATGCAGCAGCTGAGCACAAAGAGCGGACTTACAGCTCATGTCATATGCCTGCAGCCAAAGCGATAATGCCCGTGCGACTCCGAAGCCGGTTGCCCTGAGAATATGTCAAGTCCTGTTTTGGTTGGAAGGAAGGTGGCCCCGTCGGGTAGTAGGTGGGTATTTCACGTACAAGAGTCCCAAGGAAATGAGCCCACTAATCAGCATCTTTGTCTGGAGAGGTATTCGTACCTTCCAGACAGCGACCAGTGGGAATAAGGAGCACAAAAGATCCGTCAGGAGATTGTATGCTACGTAGCGCCCGTTAGCTGATGAGGAGCAGAACATGACGGGGCTGGCTTGGTGGCCTCACCGATTGTAATGTAGAAGGCATGGATGCGGAATCCGGGGTCCCAGCACACCCCGCCAGTCCCCTTCCAGTAGGTTGCCACTGGGGAACACTGGGCCAACAGGATGATGACGCATCCAAAGTTGGTAACGAATAGACCGGTCATGTTCTGGGGCGCCTACGACAAGGACACTCAGTTCCTCCTCATGATCGTCCGCTCCTTTTTTTTAGCCGGGAAGAAAAGGGAAACGAGACCGGCGGCGACATAGATTGAAGTGAAAAGAAAGCGAGACAGATGGCGTGAAGGAAGTACCAGTCGTCGTCGCCCTTGGTGTTGACGTCGACCTGAGCCACGATGAGCATCTCGGCCACCTTGCGCCAGCCAAAGTAGGCTGCCGTGAAGAGCGGTGTCCGACCACCAACGCCCTTTTGCGTGAGATCAACTCCTGTGTCGATAAGTTGCTGTCGGCTGTTCTCAGATGGCCCTTGACTTGTTGCAGCCAGCCGGGAAACCCGCCTCCGCTTACCTCGGCGTCTAGGGGAGGTGAGGGGCGAGACGTCAGTCTATCGCTACGCACGACAACTCGATTGGCTCGTGAATGTACATACTGATGTATAGACCAGGCCTAGCAATAAGATACAGACCGGCTTGTTAGCCCACCTCGATGAATGCTCCGAGGTAAAACACTCCCTGAGCGCTGAGTTTGCCCGGCTCGTCTTCCAGAAGCGCCCAGTCCATAGAGAATAATAGGAACGAAATGCGATGATCAACCGCCGACGAGAGTTGAAGACGGAAACCACTAACTATATGGTTCCTATATACGAGCTAGATTTAACCCTCAGCCCTGTTGAAGTGATTCACGTCCGCACCCGTAGTTCCAATTCCTTACGGGAGACACTGGCCTATTATCCATTGGTAAGTCATATGTAGTCGTAAGCGAGGAAGTGGGTAGATGTAACTTACTGTACCACTCGTTGCTCGTCTTGCAAGTCCCGGAGGCACAAGTAGTGGGGCCTGTCCATCCCTTCCCACCGCATTGCCCATACAGTGCCGCCCCAGCGCTGTTCCCGCCGCTTCCGCCGCCGCTTGATCCCGAAGAGCCGCTTCCGCTGCCGCTTGATCCCGAAGAGCCGCTTCCAGATGAACCACTGCAAGTAAACGGGCGAGGTCCTTGAAGGTCATTAGTAACTGCCCGTACTCGGCACACATCAATGAAGCGGCTTGTAGTGAAACCTTACCGGGAATGCTGTAGCTGGACGGGTACGGTTGGCCTTGGTTATTGTAAATGTTGACAAGAATACCGGGGTCAGATTGCTGTGTTCCAGATATCAGTACAGGCAGGAAACCCTCTCCACGGTACCCAGGTACTGTCATACCGAATAAGCACCTGGCAAGGACACGGTGGCGGGCTTGCCAGTTCCCGTACCTCCAGTGACACGAATCTGGGCACATTCCATCTGCGATATTAATGTCAGCAATGTGTGATTGCATACCTTAATCATGTTTGGACGTACGTAAAACTGTGCCCCGCGTTGGCTGTAAGCGGAGTGCAGGGCGAGCATCTCGAAACGCAAGAGATAATCCCCATTCTCAATGCAGGCCGGAATCGTCGCCTTCTGGATACCACCGGAGGCGATCTGCAGGTAATGTTCAGTAAGACACTCAGGGTATGCGTCTATCTGGACAGAGAGTGGCTTCTTCTGAACGGACATACCACAGTATCGACACCCCACCTGCCATTGTTCAGGCCCTCCTCGGCGATCTTAAACCAACCTCCACCCGGCCCGGCGGATGGATTTTGGGTAGCATCCGAGACTTTCTTCATCCAAACGCTGACGGGACCCTAAGAGATGCCATGTCAGCCGGCGTCCTCCAGGGAAGCTGGAACTGCTCCGTCGTACCTTGTGGCTGGAATCGATGACTTTGTTGTCGGCGGTCGAATCCGGTCCGGTGCCTAGGGTATCATGATTCAGGCCAAAATCTCTGATGTGTCTGGGCTGGCGTCGAACTTACTGGTCAGGGTATGCAGCCACGCGCCAGTGACCTGGGAACCAGCCTGCACGGTGAACACCTGCGACGAGGACCTAAAAGAAGTCACAGGGGGGCCGTTGCATGCAATCGAATTGGAGGTGACATCCGAGATGAACTGCGCCGCGTATTAGCAGAAGGTCAAGTAGCCACGGCGGAGGGCGGCAGAAGGCCAGTCGTTACCGAGTCGTCGCTAGGCATGTAGATCCCCGCGCCCTGAGGATTGCCGTTGAAGGACTGC
Source organism: Staphylotrichum longicolle (assembly GCA_019096155.1). Classification (NCBI taxonomy): domain Eukaryota; kingdom Fungi; phylum Ascomycota; class Sordariomycetes; order Sordariales; family Chaetomiaceae; genus Staphylotrichum; species Staphylotrichum longicolle. Next base: position 447,686 of record JAHCVI010000003.1, read on the forward strand.
ATAATCGTATGCGCCTGGGCGACACCGGCAAGGTGAAAGATGGTTGACGACTTCATTCTGGGGTCCCTGGACGGCAGTCTTCGCGAGCTGTGAAGGAAGAAGCGAGAAGGTGGTAGCTAAGGTAGCGATCTCTTCGCTCGATGAGGAGCTAGAAGGATACCTTCTATATATGAGCGCCGTTCTTGCGCGCCGTGGTGCTCGCTGGAGCACAAGCTGCACTTGATCGCGTGCAGCAGTCCATACCCGGTCCTGAGGCCTCAATGAAGTCCACGGATTTGTTCGATCCGTGTTCGGAAACCGCTCTCCCGCCCTCAGCATGATGACCTCCCACAACCTACCAAATTAGGAATGTTTGGGGCGCTCATTCGCTGCTGATATAAATAATTCTGACACTCCCCGCCTAACTGGGGTTCCTTCCATGCAACTCAAATAACATTTCAGACAGACCACATGACAAAGATCTTTCCTAGTTGTTTTCCCACCTGCCACAGTTCACCTCGTGTCAAGAGAGTGTGAGACATGAGAGAACGCAAATAAATTAGTCCGTCTTGGACCCAAACAATGGGGACGAATCAGGATGTCCAATCACATCGAGGGCGGAGCTTCGCCGTCCGCTGGATTCTGGCTGCTGCACCTCCACACAGCCTTGCCAGACGGCATACGGAATGTTCCTGTCCAGTCTCGGGCCTCCTCAACGAACTCGTCGCCGTAGTATAGACTAATCGCGAGAGTATCCCCGGCCCTCGGCCAAAAGAACTTGGCCCGGGGTTCTTGCCACTCCCGCAGATTGGTGTTCTAGGTCGCACATCTGATCTAATTCATATCTACTTTCCGAGTAACTAGCATAGTGGCCACCAAATACGAAAGTGTGAATCAGAATCCCTAGGCGCCTGGCGCCGCTCGTCCTACGGCACTCTAGATCATCAAAGACGAACAACTCGAAGACAAGTGGTCTGACAAGACTATCCGAGCGAGTGACCATGTACCTTACTCTTTCTCCTCCTTAGGTATGTCCTACAACGCCTCGTTGAGTTGCCTGCCAAAAGAAAGAGGGCTCAATCAGGTAGGTCTTTCCACTATCGTTAGTATAAAGAGAACGGTAGGAATGTCGAAACTCAGTTGCTCTTCTTGACCTCCTCGGACCTGACGCAGCTACGTCACATCTACACGTACTAGAGGAACCACGCTTGCTCGGAACGCCGGGCAGGCTGGACCACAGCCGAGATCGAAGAGTTCTCAAAGGGCGCAGCAAAACAATACCACGACGCCATCCGGCAATAGAAGAAGAAGTACTGGAGCGAGTTCCTTGCGGACAACACTAATATTTGGAAGGCTGCAAACTATCTAAAATTTGGAGATGCCACGACGTTTGGAAGAATCCCGCGTAAGAAACCAGGCAAAGAGGACTATACCATCGCGAAGGTGTAGAGACTAACCTCGCTCTTAGCAACGCTAGGCAAAGTGTTAGAGTCGGTGATTGCGAAACGGCTACCGTGCTCGATCGATGATCGCGAGCAACTTTGACCTCGGCTCGAGACCAGACGGATTGGGAGGGCATGGACCTTAATGTCGCTCCACCCCAAAAAGCACAAGGAAGTGGTGCGATTTGATGGAAATGGGGGAAGGAGCAAAAAGGCAGTGGACCGAGAATCGCTCTCTATGTTGACAAGATATACTGTAGAACCCGGAATATATGTACAACAAGGCCAGCCCAACGCCCAACGACTCCGCACCAATCTCTCGTACTCTGTTCACAACAGTAGTATAACCCTACACCTCCTCCCTTCAGCCGTCATCTCGACACAGGACCTCCGTTAGTTCTTAGGGCCCCGACCGCAGCCCTGGCCCTGAACCTGGCCCTGACCTTGTCCCTGACCCTGACCCTGACCCTGGCCCTTGCCCTGACCCTGACCGCCAGGGGCACCACTCGGGCGCGAGCCGCCAGGCGCGGCAGACGAGCTGGTCACAACAGCCGCGGCCGAGCTAGACGCAACCGAGCTGGAAGACGCGGCAGAAGAAACGGCGGCAGAAGACGACGACGCAGAGACGGGAGGCGGCGCAGAGCCAGTGGGCCGACCGCTGCCCGTCGGGACGGCGCCGCTCGGGAAACCGCTGGGGAAGCCGCCGCTGGGGAAGCCGCTGGGGCCGCCGGGACCGCCGCCGCCGGGGAAGCCCGAGTTCTCGTTCGCCTTGCCGCCCTCCTCGTACAGGTACGCGGCCGGGCTGATGGACTCGGACTTGGACGAGTCGATGCCAAAGGCGATCCACGCAAACAGGCCGTCCTCGATGCTGTCGCCCAGCAGGGTGTACTCGAGGATGGGGTCGACGCCCTCGGTGGCGGCCTCCTGGGACATGATCATGTCGTCGGCGTTGAGGGTCAGGGGCTGGGCGTTGCTGGCGTAGGGCTCGACCTGGCTGACGGCGGTGATGAGGGTCTGGTCGAAGAAGGTCTGGCCGACGTGGCTGGCGTAGTTGTCGAGGCCGAGCGTGTTGTTGGCCTGCAGGGTCGCGTTGGTGTGCACCATGACGTGGATGTGCGGGGTGCGGCCGGTGTAGTGGCCCGGGAAGATGGACTCGAACTGGGCGACGCCGTCGGTGTTGGTCTGCTGGATGCCGCGCAGGAAGGTGTTGTCGATGTTGGTCGCGTCGGCCTGGTTGCCGTTGCCGCTGGCGATGACGCCGCCGTACACGCCGGTCGCGTTGCAGTGCCAGATCTCGACGTAGACGTCGGGGATCGGGTCGCAGGTGGCCACGTCGATGACCTGGTAGTCGAGGAGGAGCGACACGCCGGGCTGGCTCTCGACGACGTTCTCGCGGACGTACTCGCCGGCGACGTCTAAGACGCGGTCAGAGATGCATAACAAGGCCAAGGAAGAGGAGGCAACCTACAGTACGGGCCCTGAGTGACCTCGGGAGTCAGCAGGCAAGAGTTGTAGCCGGCAAAGAGGGTAGCGGCGTCCGTGTTCTGGGTAAAGCCCGAGGTGGTCTTGTTGTGATCCGTGGCTAGAACAGCGGCGAAGTCGCGCTTGGCGAGGTTGCGCTTCTGGCGAGCCTTTTGCACGACAGCCTCGCGTCTGGCGATGTTGCGGGCGTGCGTGCCACGCGCTTTGAGCTTGTCGGCGCAGTGGGCGAGCGAGGTGCGCTTGGCCGACTGGAGATAGTCGCGGCGCTCAGCAGCCTCCTGGGCGACATCGTGGCCGGGGTGGGCAGCCACAAGTCCGGCAAGCACGGCGAGGCCGGCGGCGGCCTTGGTAAGAAGCATGGTGAATAGTCAATGTCAAAAAGAATGGATGCTGAAGAGCTGAGGATGGTGAAGGCAAGATCGAGTGTTGACGGCGGTGTCCTGGATCATCTAAATACTCGTCGACTTCATCCTGGCATCTCCATCGTCTACGTGGCCCAGGCGAAGCCGTTATGGGTTCAAGGGCGCCCCCCGTCCATCCAACCATTCCTTCCAAGATGGTCATCGAAACGGTCCAGGGGTGTTATTGGTGCCATCGCCTTCCCCTTGGGGCAGGCCACACGCATGACGCAGTGAAACAAGGCGAGCGGGCGCAATTCCGATTTCAGCCTCCACGCTGGTCCACTGCGACAGTGCCGGCGCTAGCTCAGCCAAGCTATGGTCGCGAATGCTTAGCTTGGACCGTGGTGATTAAGGGGCTGGTGTTGACGCGCAACCTTTAACTTTTTAGCGGAGAGCCTGTGGGTCAAGATTACGCACACTCGCCCACTTCCCGAAACACCAACCCTGCCCGCCGGCCTGCTACCGGTGATCGACGGTCCGGGGTGGGCGCAGCCTTCAACCAGGTTCAGAACGCGCCGGCCGGAATACCTTGTCTGTGATTGGGCAATGCGTCTGAAACTATCGCGATGTGTCCTGGGAGGAGTGACGACGACGGCATTATCCGCCTTGAAGTTGTCGGTCTAAGCTGTGGCAGTGACTTTGGGAGGCTGAAAGGGAGCACATTGACATTTCGCCCGTTGTGCCATGATGCTGCTGCAATGCATTCAGCGTTGTCGTCAAATCTCAGGTAAGGTATCATGGCGGCAAGAGCCGGAGACACAATGACCTCGGCTAGGAGAACCGCCAGTGAGAATCTGCATGGCAGTCGGCCTCCGCCACTGGATAGCATGCAAGGAACGCGGTTTGATTAGGAGGCGTGGACAACAGCTGTGGACACCAGCGATGGTGTGCCCTCTCAGCAAAACTGGGATCATGTACAGGGAAGTCGAGCCGGGTCTCCTCGGTTACCAGATCGTGCTGGACTAGACGGCGATTTCAAACGAAAACGACACGTCAGCTTCGTCACGCAATACTTTGTGTAAAAGCTCAGATGAGAAATACTTTCTTGCTACCAGAGCGGTATCTGATTAACATCCTCGCCACCTTAGCTTTCCTCGCCGCCAGAGCTGCCTGTCCCATCGCGCCAGCAGTAACACTACAGACGCGTGGGGTCCTCACGTCCCTATAAATGCCTAGAAATGCCTCTCCAGCTAAGTCCTTGCCGTCTTTGGGGGCACATATCCGCATCCGTTCCTGACACCCCGGGTTGCTACAGACCCCCCCTTCCTTTGGTGATCTTTCTATCGCGAGCGTGCAATCGCCCAGAAGCTTCGTCAGCAACTTGATCTTCGACCGCACGCAGCTTCTCTCCTCGGTTCTGCAGCCACAGATGTGGCGAATTGGGGTAATGAAACACATTGTTCCACGTCTCTATCGGCAGAGCTGTGGTCGAACCGCAAGAAACGACCGCCGTTGCCTTTTTCAAACTTGAGATTGGAAATGCCTCGATGTTGATGAGGTGCTGCTGAGCTGCGCTTGTTGGTGAAGTTGTCCCAGGAGGGTGCCACTCCGCTTCCAAGGGCAGGCAAGTGCCTTAAATAGGTACATCGTGATTTTGCCTGCTGAAGATTTCTGATCGTGGATCAGCTTCATGTTTGCCCACATGGCCATGACTCCCTCGCTCAGTGCCATGGGAATCCGCTGCCACGGCCTGGTTGAGGGCTTGAATTCAACAATGAGTTTGCCATGAGCAATGATCACGGGAAGGGCAGTGGCATAATTTCTTGGCCAACTCAATCGCTGGAAGTAACTGCATGAACCGACCGATTGTCTGGTCTGCTGGGATCCCTCCAGCCAACACAAAGACAGAGAGCAGGGCGACAAAGCCCGCATGATGACTTGAAAGAACAGCTTGCAATGAACACAGTTCACTGGTCAGAGCGCTGTGAGCATGCAATGCAAAGCAATGCCCAATACTTGGCCTGGTAGTACTGCCGTAAGTGACGCGGCCCGCCACCTGCACCTCAGGGGTTAAAAAGGGGGACCTCGGCTGGCAAGGGAGCAGGACCTCCTGACGCATGCGCCACTTGCGAGGAGTGCAAAGTATTTCTGAAAGGTGTTTTTGTTCGTGGCTTGAACAGACACATTTGAGTTCTCCATTTGCTGCTCTGAGCGTCCAGCACATCAGTCTCGAGGCCACCTCCACCAAAGTCCCGGAGTGGAAATCCAGCATCCGCGACATTCTGAAAACACAGAAACCTATCAATGCAGTGCACACTACAACCTCTATTCATTCAAGTCTATTTACACTCTATTCACATTAAGTCCAGCCCATCATGTCATCAAGTCATGGAGTCATCAACGCAACACAACCCAACGCCTTGCTAAGCAACCATTCCCAAACCCATGACAAAACAACCAAACTCCATGCCCACCGTCTATCCAAATCCCACTCCCGCGAATTGTGTGTCAGTTGCGCCGTCATATGCTCATGAAAACCCGCACGCACACACACACACACACACACACACACACACACACACCAAACAACCGAACCGCCCTGATTACGCCTCGACCTCCTCCACGCCCGCCCTCGCCTTCCCCCGGTCCACGCGCTCCCGCTTCACCCCAAAGCATTGCACCGCCCCGACGACGGCGACCAGCGCGCTGCCGTACCACGCCAGCGCCGTGCAGTCCATCTTCTTGCCGACGGCGTAGAGATACCCGGCGACGGGCGGCGCGACCATGCGGCAGGCGGCGCTCGCGCTCGCGGCCAGCCCGTTGACGCGCCCCAGCACCGTCGAGCTGGGCGTCGCCTCCTTGATCAGGATCAGCAGCAGCGGGTACAGCAAGATCGAGAAAAAGTTGCGCACGGCCAGGACCGCGTAGATGGCCGGGTAGACGAGCGCGTCGGGCACGTACAGCAACGCCGGCACGACCAGGTAGGCGACCGGGTGCAGCACCGTGACGAACAGGAACAGGCGGTACACGCCCACGCGCTCGGCCGCGAGCGGGAACACGACGGCCTGCATGAAGAGCGCGATGACGCCCTGCACGGCCATGATCATGCCCACGGCCTGGAGGGACAGGCCCAGGCCGCCGGGGGAGTAGAGGAAGGGGCTGTGGCCGCCGCCGCCGCCGCCGAGGAGGGTGTGCGCCAGCGGGGTGCGGTCGTCCTCGAAGAAGATGGGGAGGAGGTGGTCGAAGGTCATGGAGTGGTAGGTGAAGATGGAGAGGGAGAGGACGACGGCCATGATGCGCTTGCTGAAGATGTTGATGGGCCGGGCGTGCTTCTCGGCGTGCTTGGGCGCGGGGGCGTGGAGGTTGATGTCGCGCGCGCGCACGGTGCCGTAGTTTTCGTCGCGGAGGTCGACGGCCGGGCGCTTCATGGCGTCGGACGTCTCGATGAGCGGGGTGTTCTCCGAGAGGAAGGTGTCGCTGGGCAGGAGCACGCGCGGCTGCATGTCGGGGTGGCTCTCTTCGAGGAAGAAGTAGCCGAGAATGCTCATGAGCAGCATGCCGGCGCAGATGAGGTTGGGCAGCAGGTAGGGAAACCGGTAGAAGAGGCTGCCCTCGGGACGAGGTGGGGGTACGACTCGTGGGGGTCAGCAAACAAACCCCCTATCATGGGGCCGATGACGGTGCCGACGCTCCAGACAAAGGGCACTGCCAAGGGGTCAGTATGTCGTCGTCAACGTGCGCGAAAGCGGTGCAGGACTCACTGATCGAGAATGCGCGGGCTGTTGCGTGTTAGCAGAGTGTTCTTTTTCTGGACGGGGAGAAATGCGGAGAACACCTACGCTCGTGCTCTGGCTTGGTGACCAGCTCGCCAACCATGGTCTGGATGACGGCAATGTTGCCGTTCAGCAGCCCGCCGAACGCGCGCCCGGCCAGGGCGATCCAGATGTTGGAAGCGAAGCCGACCATGACCATGCTGAACATGGTGCCGACGCAGCCGAGCAGCAGGACCGGCTTGCGCCCGATCCGGTCGGACAGGCCGCCCCAGTACATGCCCATCAAGGCCTCGGCGAGGGAAAAGGCCGAGATGAGTAGGCCGGCGTAGAAGGCGGCGTCATCCTCGCTGCCGATCTCGAAGCGCTTGACGAGAGCCCACGCATAGGGGAAGATGGAGGTGAGCGCGATGGGCTCGGCGAGACGGACGATGGCTGAACAAAATTAGCCTACGCTCATTTCTACAAGACAGTCGCTCGTACCTAGGAGAAAGAGCTGGACGGTGGGAAAGGCATCCGGATCACGGGGGCTTGTCCGCCTGGTTAGAGTCATTGCTTCGCGGTATGTGCTTCGTTCTTACGCAGGTCCGCAGCGCCTGACGGATGGTGCGCCGAGTTTTACTCCCGCTTAGGTCTGTCTTGATGGGGACAGCAAACTAGAGTCGTCACTCAAGGCCTCTTTGGTGAAGAGAACAAGAGGAACACGGCAGGACGAGGACACAACAGACACGGGCGATATAAGGGGGGGGGACGGAAGGGGGCCACATGGAAAAAATTTGGAACCAGGGCGGCCGTTGATATGGACAGTGCTCTAGACCGGATGGCCAGGACGGGGCTGGGAGGGTTCGGGCGAGTTCCAGACACAGTCCGGAAACGGCGTGCGTGTGGACACGGTTCCGGCTCTCCTGAGCGTGCCACTTTCTCGTCCAATCGTCCGATGCGGCCTGCCATTGCCCATTTCCCACTGCCGCGATTTGCTTGCGGTTGCGGATTGCGGATTGCGCGTCGGGCTATCACGGCCCACGGCCCATAGCGCACGCAGCCTCTGCATCGTGCATCTCTGCGCGCGGCACGAATTGTGCCACCGACGGAAACATCCCCGCCGAGCGACTGGTGGGCGGGGAAGGCAAAGACAATTCTGCCCCTCCATGAAATGTTTTGGTGGAGCTCGGTAGCCCGGACCGGGCGCCCCGCTAAGTGCATCCACTAACTGTACGGACACCGTGTGGGCCTAGGGTGCATTCCACAACCACAACTCTTGGGGAGACTTGTCTTTCTTCTCAGGAACCAGCGTGATGCCATCTCGGTGTGCAAGCCAAAACCTGATAGTCTGTTCTTTCTGGCGGTACATCTCTTGATCCAATCCTTGCCTTTTTCTGACCGTAGTAGCCAGAAATCTCGAAATCGAAATATTTGTGGTGGTGCACCCTCAGGGCTCGTCGACAGGGGTCTGACGGTGTGAATTTTGCAGCCAGGGCCCTGGCGCCGTCTGCACGCTAGCGAGCCAAGATTTTGTGGGGAAAACTTCCCTGCTTTTTCGCTCCGATATCAACGGCTGCACCATTTTCTGTCTGTCAGCGAAATTTCCGGATTGGCCGGCCAGCGTCATCTTCACCGTCGGTCTAGTGTAGCGCACAGGGCACATGTCTGCACAGTAGCTCGGCTGGACCTCGCGACGGCTGGTCAGCTGTGTCCGGCCGCAGGGATCATCGCAGCAAGTTTCAGTGAGCCGTCCCTTCTCATGCTGCCCGATGCCGCTGGGCGGTGAGATTCTTCAACACTACGAGAATCATCTCGTCTCCGCTGTAGAAACACGCTACGTTGGCTCGCATCTCGACTACTGCGGCGAACGCGCTCGGCAAATACTCTGCGTCCCAGCGCTCGAGGGGCAGCAACCCAGCAACCTGCTTCTCGAAAAATTCCATCGCTTGTTGCTGATGATTCGCTCGGCTATCCAGTCGCATCTGAAGCTTTCCACACGTTGACCGTTGGCCCCATACACGGGAAAGTATACGATGCAACAGACGCACCGCTTCCGAGATGCAACGCCATGATAACGCTCGGCTGATAGAGAGCCCAAGGCTCAATCGCAGGCCAGAAGCTTATCAGCCTGCGATCCCGTAGATAAAATGCGCCTGCCCCTCCTTCTCGCACCCTGCGGCTCGCTGGCCTGCGACCTGCATATGCATGGCGCCGGCCTGCATTCGGGCCTCTTTAGCCGAGTCGACCGCCGACGCCTCTCCGACTCGGACCTTTTCGGCCCCGCACCGTATGCGCACGACGAGCTTGTCTGTGGTGTCGTTTACATCATAGCGGACCGTCCGATCAAAACAGACAGGCACACTCGGCACGGTCTGGGGAAATTGCAGAAGAAGAAGAGAATGGCAGTTGGTTTCGCGTCTCGGGAGCTCCCATCAGATCGTGAGATACGCCACCGCCACAATGTTCGCTATTTGCGTCATATGACGCTCCGTCGCCCGACGTGGCGATCTGATAATGTTCAACTCTGAAACATGCTCTCAAGACTCTGGAATATTCGTGCCCCGAAATTAGCCGATTCGATGTCTGGCAGGCGAAGCCCGTCGCTCACTTGTTTGCATATGCAGGAAGTATGCACGGGCCGAGGCATGGACTCGTCTAGGAGAGAAACCCTGGCCTCCTACATCGCAGGTCAGCTTCCGAGAATAACGAGAGCCCAGAAAGCAGCTTTGCCGCGGGCTGATGGTCTGTCTCCCGATCGATGATGCCGATGATGTCGAGACATGCCTTATCGCTAATCTGCAAGCCGTATGTTGTGCATGTCGCGCATGTTGTGGCTGCCGCGACCCCTGATAACAACACCGTCGATAAGGGGTTCGAGAGTATTTCTCTGGAACAGCCATATGCGGTGCCACGTATGGCAGAGTTCTGAAACGGCAAACTAGGCATGCTTATCGCAAGTGCTCTGCGTCCGATTCTCTTGCTCATTGGGGATCTCAGGAGGGCAAAGTCGGGGGAACCATCCGCAAGGTTTTCGGGGCATCATGAAGACGAGGTCAATGGAATTGCCGAGTCAATGGCCCAGTCAGACACGCCACATCAGAGACTTGCTTGCCGTTGGATAGGGTATACATGGGTTGACCCCAAGAAACCGGCCGTTCTGATCTCATCACCCGTACTCGGGAGACAGTTCGATCGCGGAACACCGCAAGACTCTCAAGAACAACACCGTCGGGTTATTTTTGGTTGGCTACAAAGCTTCACCATCCCCTGGTCCCTGGTGCAGCAAGATACCACCCCCTTGACTGCCACTCTTGGAGTCACTACTACGACTACACCCCTTGCTTGGCCACCCCAACTTGCATACCGGCACGAGCACCTGACCTGGGCCAAGGTGAAATGTCCGACTGGTAGCCAGCATGTATGTACCCCAGACGACGGGTACTCCGCTGCTCCTTACACAGAAGAACCGGGGCCGTCCTGCCACCCTTGACTGGTGCGATTGTAACCCTGGGCGCCAGTGTGTCTCCATCTATTGCCCGCTCTATGGCCAGAGTATCTATCTTAGAGAAAAGAAAATCAAACTCAACAACTCGTGGCTACCCGCTTCTAGTGCTTGTAGTTCATCTTGCCATCCCAATGACGCCCCAGAACTCCTCCACGAGCTCCTTCTGCCCGCTGCTCGCCCCCTGACCGCGAGGTACACGCGCGAGTCCACCTCGGTCTCCCACCCGCCCGGGTTCCCGCTCACCATCCGCCCGCCCGCCTCGCTGAGGATGCACCACCCGGCGGCACGTCCCACGCGTAGCACCCGCCCTCCCAGTACATGTCCAGCTGGCCCGCGGCGCAGGCGCACAGGTTCAGCGCCGCGCTGCCAGCGACCGCATCCCGCCGATCATGGCCCCGCCGTCCTCCTTGGCCGCCGCCAGCTTCGTAAACGTCGCGCCTTGAGCGCAAAGTTCTCCCCGTCCGCTGGCTGCCCCACTCGATCGACACGAGCGCCGAGCTCAGGTCCCCAGCGGCGGCGGGCTGGCGCCGCCAGCGGCAGCCGCAGCTTGTCCCCCTCCCGCGGCCCTTCCTCCAGCGACGCGTTGCGCTGCATGTAGCTCCCCGCGCCCTTGACGCCCGTGAACAGCAGGTCCTGGAAGGGGTTGTACACGACGCCGACGGCGGGGGCGCGGTCGACGACCAGCCCAGGGAGATGCAGGCGTTGGGGAAGGAGTGGACAAAGTTGGTCGTGCCGTCGATGGGGTCGACGATGAAGGTCGGGACCTCGGTGATGCGCGTGACGCCGGGCTGGTACGTCTCCTCGCCGACGAAGGCGAAGGAGGGGAAGGCGGCGCGCAAGCGGGCGGTCACCATGCGCTCGACGGCTTGGTCGGTTTCGGTCACGATGTCGACGGCTGCGCAGGTAAGATGGAAGCCATTAAGTTAGCTGGGTTCGCGGGGACCGGGAACCGGGGAATCAAAGGAAGGAGCGCACCGTTCATCTTGGTGTCGGTCGAGATGCTGCTGGTGTTGGCGGACAGGATCATGCGCCCCGCCTCGAAGGCGACGGACACAAGGGTGTCGTGGACGGCTTGGAGGTCGACGGACGCCATTGTTCGTTCTGGATCGTGTTCGATGTCGGAGAGGGAGAGTGTTTGGAAGACGGAGCTCTCGGCAGGTTTAATGGTCGACGGAGGGGTAGTGGGGCATCGGCCGGAGAGCTACCCCACCAGACCGGAGGTTCTGCCAAGACACAGCAGCATGGCAATGGCAACAACCACGTGCTGTGAAGCGCGCTCTTGACAGGAGAGACCCCCATCAGCGCTGGGCCCTTTACCTTTCAGTGCTCTTGAGGTTCCAAGGCGGCATCTGTTCTGCATTGGCCGAACCCGAAACATGCCAATGCGATTTGTGCCGACGCTCGCAACAAGAGGGGCTGCACTTGTCTATCGCATCCTCGTAGAAACAAACCCACGGAAGGCCCTTCCATTGTAAAATACTCGAGGTTCCCTTTCAGACACAGAATGATACACAAACAAAAACCGCCGGCCAAACTCCGCCCAAGCCCAGCCAGGTCCTCCCAAGATCCCGTAATGCTCCAGACAGTAGCCGGCCCAAGACACACACACACAAAACACATGAAGCCCGCCTCACTGATAGCCCAAGAAAACGCCCTTCATACACCGCCCCTTCCACCTCACACCTCCTCCCTAAACATCGACCTCCGGTCATCATGATCCGCCTTCGCCTTCCGCCCCGCAAACGAGCTATCCATCGGCCGCGGACTGACCCCCCTCAAGCTGATATTGCTCGGCTCCGCCTCGTCGCCAAACGGATTGCCGCCTCCCTTCGGCAGCCCCTCCGGCTCGGGCGACCGACTCCGCGGCCGACCCCTCCTCTCCTCCTCGTACTGCGGCTGCGGACCGCCCACGCCCGGCGTCACCGCCAGATTCATCTGGTACCCGTCGCCGCCGGGTTGCTGCTGCTGGTGGTACTGCCCTCCGTGCCCCGACGACGACGGCGGCGGCGCCAGCCCCAGCTCCCGCTCCTCTTCGTACGGGTTGTACCCGCCGACGCGCGCGTCCCAGGCGTCGTCCGGGTCGAGGTGGTCGAAGCCGCGGTGATTGCCGCGGGAGCTGCCCGAGTAGCCCCCGCTGTTGTAGGCGGACGACCCCTCGTAGGCGCCCGCGGCGGTGCGGGTGTTGCGGTTGCGGAGCAGGCGGATGCGGTCGTTGATCCAGCCGACGATGCCGCCGGGGGCGGGGGCCGGGCCGCCGTAGGAGGGCGAGGAGGATTTGAGGAAGGGGATGTAGGATTTTAGCGGGGGTGGGGGAAGCTGTGAAGGGGGAGGTTAGTGTTTGGGCTGAGGCAGAGAAAGGGGGGGGAAAGAAGGTGGCGTACCCCAAGTCGCGATGCGCGGACGCGTGTGAAGATGACCCAGCCTGCTGCTGCTGCGAGCAGGAGCAGGACGATGGCGAGGATGACCGCGCCAGCGGTGTTCATGGTTGCGATCGAGTGTCAATTGCGAGTCGCCGAGTGTCGGGGGGAAGTGCACGTCGCAGTCAGGTCGAGACGTGCGAGCGCGCGGTCAGCATTGGTGAGGGTTGAGGCTCCAGAAGTCGCTCAGGATTCGTTGCGTGATGAATGCGGCTGTTCAAGATTGGTGTTGGAACTTGTGTCGCTGCCCCGTCGCTGCTTTTGGCTGCTTCCGAATGGCCCGAAACTAAATGCAGCCCCTCATCAGCCCACTTGGCGCGGCCCCACTCGCAACACCAAGCATTAGAGTGCCAAGATTGGTGACGATGGCCGAGAAAGACTCCACCGCGAGTCCACCGATTTCGTATTGTGAAGGGTTGGGGTTGCTACCAATTTGGTCTGCCTCCATCTAGCCTACCACTGGGAAACTAGTACCTCTCCAACCGTGGGCACCCTCAAGGCACCGCACCTAGCTTGATATTACTGCCTTACAGTACGCTCTTTGTAATTGCCTAATTCTTTGAGCTGCTGCAAAAAAAAAAAAAAAGAAAAAAGAAAAACATCCACGGTTACTGCTCCCGGGTATCAAAGCACAAATCCCACCGGCCATCCCCCCTCGCAAACTCCATACTCTCCACAAACCTCCCCAGCGTACACAACCCCCTCTTGTCCGCACCACACCCCTTCAACCTCACCACCCGGTCATTCACCAACACCCGCACCAGCTCCTCCTCCGCGTGCCTCCTGCACCGCATCTTTTCCACATACACCCGCGCCGCGAACGGCGCCGCCCAGCTGGCCGCGAACCCGCCCGCCTCCTCCGGCCCTTGCCTCGTCGCATTGCTCAGCCCCTCGACCCCGTCATACACCCCGAGCGCGCCGAGCACGCCCATCATGTCATTGTCGTGGCTGAAATCCGCATACACGCGCCGATCCAGAGGGAAGGTCTCCTCGTCCGCGTCCAGCGTGCGGTTCGTGCTCGTGCCGTCGCGCACGGGGCGCCCCGTCAGCCGCGCGAGCAGCTCGTTGACGAAGCCCACACCCTGCGTCGGGCCGAGGACGTGGCCCGGGCCGTAGCCGTACCACTTGCCCAGAGACTGGTAGTAGTCGTAGGCGCGCCACTCGGCGCCGGAGAAGATTTGGCAGAAGGGCGCGAGGGCGGTGCCGCCGGGCGAGGCGACCGTCTCGAAGGGGCAGAGGTCCATGAGCGCGACCGTGTCGGCGTCGGTGAGGTCGGCCCCCGGGAGGTTGGTGTTGAGGCGGGCGGTGATGGGCGGGGCGAAGGTGGAGAGGTAGGCTGCCTGGGCGGCGCTGCCGGCGGTGGACTCTTCAAAGGCCCGGCAGAGGCCGTGGTGCAGGGTGTTGTTGGTGGTCGGGGTTTCGGGGATGATGAGCATCGGGTAGGGGAGGGCCGGGCGGGCGGTGGATTTGCGGTCCGAGAGGAGGGCCGAGTGGAAGCCCTGCGTGAAGTTCTCGGCCGACTGCACCACGCGGTCCTGGCCGGCGGTGCGGACGAAGGGGGTGGATCCGCGGGTGAGCGCGTGGTAGCGGCGGTAGAACTTGAGGCCCGAGTTGACCATCTGCTGCTGGCCCATATGGGTGAGCTGGTCCGCGCCCAGGGTGTAGTTGTAGGTCTTGAGAAAGTTGAAGCCGGGGCTGTAGGACACGGTCTGGTTGTGGATCCTGTCGATGAGGCTGGCATAGTACACGGCCCGCCCGAGGGTCGGAGCCCTGGCTCCGTGGCGGGAGAGGACTTGCACAAAGGTCAATTCGCACCCCTTTGGTATCGCGGGGTCCGCCTCGGAGGGCACTGAGAAGTAAGGCGAGTACTGGCCCCAGGAGTGCGAGATGGCGGTGCCACACTGGTAACCCCGGTCAGGGGTGTCGCATTGGCGTGGTGAGACGCGCCTGGCGAGGTCAGCTTTGCACAACACACACGAGACCCGGCGCACTTACGAAAAGGCGACGACCACGGCGCCCAGCATAACCAGCATGAGCCCGACGGCAATGGCTCTGAGGGCACGTCTGGTCCGGTGGTTCGGATCGGGGTGGGCTGGGTCGGCGGGCCCGTGTGCCGGGGCCGTGGCTGTGGCCGGTTCGGCGCCATGTCCGTCCGGGGCGTCGTTGGTCGGAAGTGGCGCGTATCGGGAACGGCCCCGGAAGTAGGACATCCATCCCGACATGTCGGCTGTTGGGGCGTGGAGGGTTAGGCGGAGGTGTTGTCTGTTCCAGCACCTTTAGGCATGCCGGTGCACCTTAACGTATTACGAGTATCTACTCGTCGTCTTCTTGGATCTAGACTTGGACTCGATGCCCGGCATCGCGCTTTGATGTTGACTGCTGAGAGAAACCGGGCTTGACAGTTGGCCGGGAATGCCAACTCCGGCCATGGGGGCTCACCTCACTTGGCTCACTCACTAACTGAAACCGGCCAGCTGGAGAGCCCCACACCCGAGAAACCTGGACCCACAGATCGACACAGAGCGGGTGGGGCATCCCATCTGCCAACCCTTGCATCCTTCCAGAACATGCATCAGGTCAACCATCATGGCCAACAAACACAACCGACCTCGTGCAGTACACTACCTACCTTTACTCTGTACATAATCCATCTTGCGACCAACCTGGCGACCCATCCTGCAGCCCTTCCTTTGACCGCCCGGGCGGCTGGTAAGCTAGCGCGCCACCTCCTTAGTGCACCACAACCGAAAAAGCGAAACGCATCCTCGCGGCACAAGCTGCCGGACCTCGACAGAGCTTCCCCCGATGAACCTCGACAAGCTCTCCGGCAATTCTCCCCTATTTTGTTGTTTGTCGCAACCCCTCCCCCCCAAGGCTCGTATCACTTGCAACTGTGGGGAGCCGCGTGGCACCTCTCGCACCTTGCAACACGAGACGGGAGCCCGGGCGGCTAGCCAATTTGCGCAGGCGACGCGGGGCGTGATATTGATTCAAGACATGCACGCGGCATGCACCCGCGGCGGCTACGAAAATTGGGCCCGTCTTTGCCAGCGTCAACTTTTTACCTCAAGTGTTCGTGAGCAAACAACCATCATTTCGCAATCATAACACCGTCCGACTGTATCAATCTGGAAAGTGACCATGTGCCAGCAAAAAGTGTCTTGAATTTCTCCCGTAGTCCCTCCCTCTCTATCCACGCAGGTAACCCACACAACGCCATCCTTGGTATCATCCATCCCACTAGTAGACAACAGACACAAAATAGCCTCCCATCCAATTACCCATCTCCCAGCCCCGCATCAAGCATCCAGCTCGACGTGACAAAGCCAACCCATCCCCATCCCTTTTCCCATCCTCTCTAGAAATCCTGCAAATACAATACACAGGGGGTTCGATCAATACGACGCCCCCTTAAGGAGAAAACTCAGAACGCGACACCCACGCTCAGCGGCCGATGTCCGTTCGTATTCACAACATTAACCACCCCCAGCCACCCGCACCCCCACCCGCACCCCCACCCATCATCGCCTCCGTCTCGAACCCGCTGCCCGCCAGGCTCCCCGCGCCAATCACGGGCGTCGTGTGCCTCGACGACCCCTGCTTGGGCGTCTGCTCGGGCGACCACGCGGCCGTCGTCGTCGGCACCGTCTTGGCCTCGTCGTCGTCCTCTTCTCCGTCCGAGCCGTCCTCGTCGTCGTCGTCGGCGCCCGTCTCCCACGTGTACACGGACGACGACGTCTCCATGCTGGTGCGCGGCAGGCCCTCGGGCGGCGCGACGCACTGGTAGAAGCCGTCCGACGCCTTGACGGGCCGCGGGGAGGTGGTGAAGACCATGGTGGGCGAGGCGGTCTCGGTCTGCGGGGAGGACCCGTCCGGGTGGAAGAGCCAGCTGGAGACGCGGGAGAAGGACTTCTTCTTGCGGAGCGGCGGGCGCAGGACGAGGGGCAGCGGCGGGGCGAGCGGGCGCTCGAGGGGCGAGTCGAGATCGTCGTGCTCCGAGGCGCTGGCGGCGTAGTGCGCGGCCGTGTAGGGAGATTGGGGTTGGGAGTGGGCGGCTGCCGCGAGGTCCATGGTCTTTTGCTGCACCGCCACGTGGGACGGCGCGGTGCGCGGGCGGTCGTCGACGCTGAGGCGCTCGGCGAAGGAGGGCGCCGCTGCGGGGAGCGCCGGGATGGAGGGCATTGGTTCCAGTCCTAAATCTATCAGCGCGGGATCGATGTGGAAGAGAGATAGAAGCGTACCCCGCATGTCGTAGCCGGTCGACGGGCGGCTGCCCATGTAGATGCTCTGCCGCTCCATGACGGAGTTGATCTCGGCCTGCAGCCGCTCCTTCTCGAGGATCGCGCTGGCGATGCGCTCGACGATCCGGGCCGTCGGCATCGTGGACGCGCGCGCCCGCGACTTGGGCGGGATCCTCGGCGGGCTCAGGCTGGCGTCCGACATGCCGGATCCCTGCCGGGCGTGCTTGCGGGGGATGTGGAACGACATGGTCGAGTAGCTGCGGTCATTGGTGAGCGTCGTGCCGCTGCTGGCGTCCCACCGTGAGCTGCTCGCCGTGTGGGCGCGCGGGGGCGGCGCGATGCCGCACTCGATGTGCGGGAGGATGGGCGAGAGCCGGTTTTGCGGGTGGTAGATGCTCAGCTCGATCGGGCGGAACGAACGGGGCCGCGGACGGGACACCGGCGGAAACTGGAACGATTCGGACTGGACATGGCGGAAGTCGGTCGGCCCCGATATCTGCAGCCGGCGGACTGACGACGACGACCTCGCGAACCAGTTCTTCCTCACGGAGCTGCCCCGGCTTGTTGTCCTGCGCAGCCGGGTCTTCTCCCTCTCCCGCTCCAGCGCCTTCTCATACGTCCTCTCGCTCGACCACAGCGGCTCTGCCGATGGCCGCGGGATGGCGGCGGGCTGGTCCCGCAAGACGACGATGTTCCTCTCCGACACGAACCCCAGGCTCGACTCGCTCGGCCGAGTCTTCTCGCGGGAACCGCAACATGACGCGAGGGAATTAAACCAAGAAGAAAAAGTGCCTGACAACATGCTGGCGGTGTTCACGCAGCCACTGAGAGTAAAAAGACGGCCTCATGCCATGTGTGTGAAAGAAAACGAAGGACGTCCAGCGACCAGCACCCGGGGACAAAGAAGAGGCACAAAGCACATGCTGAAGGGGAGCGAGGGACGCGGCGGCGCGGGCGGGCCAGCCATCTTTACATAACCATCGCTGCTGCCCGATGTGAGCGTTGCAGACATTGCAGTCCGGCTGAGCAGTCTGACGGGGTGGTGTCCAGCGGCCGGATGGTGAGGTCACAGGGGGCGGCATCTGATAGGCTGGTGTGGCCCGTCAGAGGAACCAGTTGGCGCTTACAAAACCGGGGGAGGGGTGATGTCGCGGGCAGCCGTACACACCCGGCTTGGAGCGCCGACCAGTGGGAGCTCGTAAAAGGTGCCGCACTGCGTGGAATGTCTCACTCTTTTTCTTGGACGGCGGCCACCGCAGCGACCGCATTGCCACAGGTTCCTGTAAAGGGGGGTCTCGTGTCCGTCGAGATTGGCCGGGTCCTGATGGGGCGGACCCTCGTAATTGGTAATGACAAAACGAGATTCAGATCTGAGGGAGGCCGGGGGATGGGGCGCTGCTATTCTTTCTTGAAACTGAGCCCTACGGCACAGAGGCGGCCATTCTGGGGGTCGAGTCTGCCCGTCAAGAGGCGTATCCCGGCCAGAGAAACGACCCTTGTTGACATGTTTCGATCGCGGTGGATGCTGGCCATCCGACAGGCGCATGCAAGGTACCGTTGCACCGACGGGATGACGTTCCCTCAAGAGATTGCCGTCGCTCGAGATTGGTTTGCGTGGGAGCTTCGGGCACGTCCTGCAAGGGAGGCCTTCCCTGTGCTTCTCCCAAAAGACCAGAAGACCCGTGGGCCTCTTGCTGTCAGATGCTGCAGTGTGTGTGGAGCAAAGCGAGAGGGCGACGATCCTCACAGCAGTGCCCCGTCAGCCCAGCGCGTTGCAGGACAAACGGCGTCATTGCGCGCGATGGTACCAACTATCGATCACCGCGCGTCCGTTGTGTTGAAGTTTACCCATGCGAAATTGAGAAACTGCTCAAACGCCGAATCCACTGGCTCGGAGCGTGCGGTGCTGAGACAGGGCGCCAAAACTGGCGTAGCGCATCCCAGCAGCGCGCAAAACACGTGCAAGCTAGCCGTCAAGCTTCATGTTGAAACGGCACCCGCGCTGCTCTCGGCCTCGAGGACTTCGACCTGGAGCTGTTGTCAGAGTCTCAAAGTTTTCTCGAATTTCGGAGGGTGTCATGGATTGTCTGCAAGGGGCCACACGGCAGTGGCTGAGATTCACATGCAAATTAGCCCTGCGAAGAGCCCGCACCACAGCCACAAGAATGTCTCGGAGCGGAACAATGGCGGCTCCGCTGCAGTGTTACGTAACCTGAGGCACGCCGTTTGCGGCTCCAGCGCCAAGCTTTCTGGGGCCGGGGCACAGACCAAGCTGCAGCAAGGGTGTTCTGAGATACGTGTACGGATTCGTGCCGATTAAACTTCGAAGAGAGCGACCGCCCACAACGAGCGACCTCGCCTCAACTCGCCCACACGCACATTCGCCGAACTGCTGTGGCCACGTCGATTTCTCTCGATTCCGAACCATCGCGACGAGAATCTCTCGGCAAGCCGACCTCGACTTAACCTTCCCCGGAGCGATGCAGGCTCCTCCTCCCCCCCAAGGCCCCCAGGGTCCCCAGGGCCCCCAGGGCGGGCAGATGCCCATGATGCCCAGCCCCGAGCAGATCGCCGCCATGCAGCGCCAGCTTGCCATTGATGCCGAGAAGATGGGAATGTCGGTGCCGCAGTTTATTGGTGAGTCTGCAATCGGACCGCAGTCGACCACACACGGCTAACCTGCGCGCGCAGAACACCTCAAGCGGCAAGCCGCCGAGCGGATGCAAGCACAGCAGCAGCAGGCACATCAGCACGGCCACGAAGGCCACGACCACGACCACGGCCACCAACACCAACACCAGCACCCCCATCCTCACCAGCACCAGCACCAACACCAGCAGGGTCAGCCCCAGCCTATCGTGCCGGGGCCCCCCAACCCGGTCGCCCTGTCCCTCGCCAAGTTCCTCCGCAGCCAGCAGCTCAAGCCGCGCACATGCATCCTCAACGGCGAGCGCAAGGACATGTTCAGAGTACGTCTCCCTCCGTCCCACGCCTCTCCAACTAGCCAACACTAACGGCCCCAGGTCAAACGCGCCCTCCGCGCCCTCGAATCCGACGCCTACAAGGCCGCGCGCAAGAAGAACCCCGCCCTGCCCGAGATCACCGACCGCGCGTCGCTCGAGAACGCCTTCAAGCTCCTCCCGCTGTCCATGCTCGCCCTGCGCGTCGTCAAGGCGGACCCCCACGAGGGCCACGACCACCCGCCCAAGAAGCAGTCGGGCAAGCGCGTCAAGGGTCTCTGGACCGTGCGCATCGAGCCGCAGCAGGAGGCCGGCGACGACATGTACTACGTCTGGCTGTGGGAGGGCAGCCAGATCATGCGCAAGGTGTACGCCGCGCTGGCCCTCGCCGTCATCTTTGCGCTCGTGTGCTACCCGCTGTGGCCCGTCAAGCTGCGCCAGGGCGGCTACTACCTCAGCTGGGGCTTCCTGTGCTTCATGGGGCTGTTCTTCGCCATGGCCATCTTCCGCGTTATTCTCTTCTGCATCACCTACTTTGTCGTGTCGCCCGGCCTGTGGCTGTTCCCGAACCTGTGGGAGGACGTCTCGGTGGTGGACAGCTTCAAGCCCGTGTGGGCGTGGCACGAGGTAAGCGGCCCCCCTTGCTTTACTTCCTTTGTTTTCCCGAAGCATATTCTGACAGCTTGCAGCCTGCTGGTGACAAGAAGAAGAAGAAGAAGTCCAAAAAGTCCACGGCCTCGGCCAACGCCGGCGCCACCTTCTCCGCCACTACCGGACAGCCTGCCCCCGCGACTGCGACCACAACGGCCACCGCCACCCAGATCTCGACGGCTCCGCAGCAGCGCAGCTACATGGCGCCGAGGGTCGAGGAGCTGGAGGACGACGAGTGATTGTGGGTGGTGGCGTCTGGCGCAGTGTGGGGGTTGTGGAGTGTTGCTGCAGCCCTAGCGGGCCGCGTGTATGTTTACTTGCATTGTCGGTGTAGGGTGGTGGAAGAGCGGGAGCGGTCATAAAAGGCATGTCTGGTCATGAATGGATTCCGTTTCGTATCTGCTGTGCTCGGCGTTGGCCTGAGTTCTCCGGGAGCTCATAACTCCGCCTTGTCTGGGGTTACCCTTCTATTTTCTCCGTGTTAAGACCTCCAATGCCTTGTCTCCTCGCCCACGAGTCAAGTTCGATATTATCAGTGTGAAGCCTCAGCTTGGTAACATATCGAGCTTCTCTTTGACCAAGGTCTGCTGACTCGACGCTGTTGGCCAGTCCCCTGATGCCCTGATCCCATGGAAGGCGGAGGTCAATTGTCATGTCCTCGCTCTGTGTTGCAGCTGAGGTGCCAGCATGTTGAAAACAGCATCAACTGTAGTACACCTTGCCGCAGCTGCCAAGAGCAGATGCTCATAACGACCCTCAGTTGTATATAAGGATACCTTCCACCGAGCTCGGGCTTTCCCGTCATCTCGGCAGACTTGACACCCACAAAGGGAATCAGGCTTACAGGTGCACCCTTGACTTCACCTTGCGGCTGTCAACAGGAGATGACTGCACCATGGACTGAAACCTGCCAATTTGGCTCTTTCGACCCAGCTGACCAGATCGCCTCCCAGGCCCTGCCAGTCCCTGTTACAACAAACGATTCCTCAAGACAACCCGCATTACCTCCATGCTCTCCATATGATATGGCCCAAACATCAGACCAAACCAGCCATCACCCTAGCTCCCCCAGCTTGGGCCCAGCCCCCCGCTGTTGCGTACCTTCCCGCCCACCCTATACATACAACTTCCCGCATTCCCTCTCTCACCAGCTCTCCCCAATAAGCCTCTGTGGTGTAATGGGGAGAGTCCGGCCCGACAGCCAGCAACGGTCGGATTGCCACCTCTCACTCAAGAGAGGTCACCAGTTCGACTGCGAAGTAAAACGCCCTTTCGAGGAGGTTTTCGTAGCCGGCTTCCCGATCCCGGAACCGAGGGGGAGGTGAGCCGGTAAGCTTTTTGGTTTTTTTGTTTGCTGTGCTTCCTTCTCCTTGTTATCTTTTTCCACCTACATGCTCTTTTCTCCCTATATGTGTCGTTTTCCTCTTCTCATCTCTTCTTTTCCTTCTTCTTCCACTCCAAGATATCGTCTGGTCACAAAGAAAAGGAAAAAAAACACTTAACAAAGTCCAGCAGACCGAACATTTTCCAACTTAGTGCGAGAATGCATCACAGTCATAGAAGATCACAGTCAGAAAAGCATCGCTGAGGCCGTACAATGTAAGACCAGTTACTCGGCAATTTAGATGTGTGTGGGCATTTGAATTCGCAGGCGCACAGTCCGACCGACCATGCCAAAGGGAAGTTGCGTCTCATTTTGCTGAAGCAACAGTTCAGATGCTGACAAAGTTCCACACGCTGCCCGCTTCCGCTACGTATAAAGCTCATCCGTCAGGCTGTTCAACGCCAATCCGTCCTTGGCAATATCATCCACGTCGATCAAGAACTGCAGCGGCATCTCGACCAGATTTCCCCTCACCCCAGCCAGCCAGGCCTTCAGCTCCTCCACACCCCCAGGAAACTCCTCCCGCACCACATGCCCATAGTCCACCTTGCCCTCCTTGTACCCCGCAGCGGCTTGCTCGGCCGGCTCCCCGGGGATGACAAAGTGCTTCGAGAAGAAGCGGTCATAGTCCTCCCACGTGCGCACCTTGTCGTCGGGCACGGGATGGAACGCCCGGCTAAAGATCTCGGTGTTCCGCCTCGCCGTGCTCCGCCAGAGGTCGAGGAAGTCCCTGCTCAGCGGGTCCTGCACTACCCTGTCAGCGGACGAGCCCCAGTCGTACTCGTTGACCTGGTCGTGGGAGACGGGGGTCCAGTTGCGGGTTGCCGCGTCCGGGGTTTGATGGGGCAGCAGGCCGAGATGCTTGCGGTAGAGCTGGCGGCGCAGCGACGTCGCGAATGCCGAGGCCGTGTAAGGGCGCCCGCCCATGTAGCTCGATACCGGAGTGGGGTCCTCGATGATGACGGCGATCTCGCTGTCGTGATTGCCCAGCTGCGACCGGTCGTTGAGGTTGGCTGAGCCGCAGATGACGAGCTGGTCGTCGGCGATGAGGACCTTGCTGTGGATGTACAGCTGCTCCGACACGAATGCGTTGAACTCGTCCTCGGGAGAGCCGGTCCAGGGAACGCTGCGGAGGTCCGGACCGTTCTGCATGTAGCATGCCGAGACCGAGTTCCAGGTCTGGTCAGAGAGATGACTCGCGGCCTCCTGGTAGCGGCGGTACTGGCTGTCGCCGCGGCTGCCATGCTCGTCTTGTCGGCTGTACTCGTCGCGCCGGCCGTAATCACCCCCACGACCATACTCGTCGCGCCGGCCATGCCCATCACCGTCGTAGCGATCATCGCGGCCGTAGTCAGCGGGATCATACTCACCCCGCCGGTGCTGATCACGCTCGTAGTCGTATCCTTCGTAGCGCTGGTCGTACTCGCGCCTCGCCTCCTCGTAGCGGACCCCGCTCTCGCGCTCAGCGCGGCCCATGATGGCGCTGGTGTTGATGCGGTCGTAGCTGCGCAGGTTATAAAAGTTGATGTATCTGTGGGGGTCCTGGACGCCCGAGTTCCGCAGCGTCTCGATGATGCTGCTTCCCCCGCGGTTGATCGAGTTGTACTGGAACTCCATGATCGCACGGGTGCCGAGTGCACCCTCCGACTTGAGGTCCCCAGCGAAGGCGGGGACGGCAGGCATCATGACAACAACCTGGAAGTCTTCGCCGTTCTGGTGGGCGCGGAGGATGCGGTCGACGATGGCCTTGCCGATCTTGTTGTTGACGGGCTTTTGCTTGTCGGAAGTGGCAGTGATGAAGAACTGCAGCGGTCAGTGAATGCCTTGCCGCCGGGGCGTGTTACCAACCTGGTTCTCAATGTAGACAAAGTGGCGGGCATTCCGGATGGCCTCGATGTAGGCGTTGGCGATCGAGTGCTCTGTGCTAATGCCCAACGACCATTGGCAGCCACTGTTCCATTAGCGCGGTCCTCGGGGACAAACAAGCGTGCTCGTACCTCCTGGCGAGCTGAATATGGGCACCCTCGCTCCTCTGCTGCGGGCCGTGAGGTGCCTCTTCCTCATCGCCTAGAAAGCGGTGCATGTGCCGGGAGAAGCGGTTCTGCAGGCCCCCAAAGTACTCCTCGCCGTCACCCAAGAGGTGGTGCGCGGCGCGGCGATGAGAGTTCGGCGCCTCGAGCAACCGGTACTTGCCGATGTCCCGAGTTGTGTACTTCTTGTTGAAGATGAAGTTCCTGGAAGATGTTAGCAACTGTCTAGATGAAAACGATGTCTACCCACCATCGCTGCGTGAAGTGAATCGCCAAGCTGTCCAGAATCGGCCCCGAGAGGCTGATGCTGATGTCCGACCAGCCCATCCGCGAGCTCTTGGTACGGTCGACTGTGTCTGTCAGTGGAAACCTAAAAAAATGTGCTCGACAGGCTCACGCTTGTTGTTTTCCCACTTGTCGACATCCTCAAAGTCGTAGATCCTCGCATTGTTGTAGTCCTGGCCGGGGAACACGATGTCATCAATGTTGCCAGGGTGCGCGTCCGCGATAGGATGGCCTGTCTGGTCAGCGTGATCCGTTCACGGTCAAGACAAGACATACTGTTGGTGTCGTATCTCCCGAAACCTGTGGCTGTTAGCGCTAAGCCGCTTCGCGGTACACCAAGTTGACGTACACATGTCTAGACCACCCATAAACGCCACCTTCCCGTCGACGAGGCAGAGCTTCTCATGGTGCGCCCAATAAAGCACGTGGTCCTCGGCGGTGCCGTAGAGGCTCTTGAGCGCATCCTCGGACGCTCTCGCAAGGTCAAAGGTCTTCAGACTAAAGTTCTGCAGGCCGGTGTGGAGGTCTTGGAGACCCGTGACAAAGCTGTTGCCGCTCAGGTGGTGGTCGGGATACCGGAAGACCTTGATGTTGGGATGGAGGGCTTCGAGGGCGTGCTTGGTGTGCTGCGTCTGTCAGCGCTGCGCGCGACCAGGTTGTCGAGTACCTTACAATCGAGTTCACTGTCTTTGTCAGTCCCGGCCCCATTCACACGTTACGGGCCCACTCACACGTCAAGGCCTGCGGAACCTCCTTGTACACGATCACGTTGATCTGCACACCGCGCTCAGCCGCGGCTTTGAGCATGTTGTCCAGGCGGTAGCGGGCATTGCGGAGCGGGGGGCGGCGGAGGTAGAGTTCGGGACTGCCAGGGGTCAACACCACCTTCGGCTTCTCTCGGGAAGCACGCTCACCTCAACCACCAGTCCAGGATGTAGATGTACTCGCGAGCCTCTGGGCCGGGGTTAGAGTGTGGATCGCAGCCATCGAGGAAAAGCCGACGAGCATACCTTCTAGGGCCATGGACACGGCCCAAAAGTAGGAAGCGCCATCGACATACCACTTGGCATGTCCCGAGCTCTGGGGAGCGAATGAGCAGTAGCGGTTGGTGCCGTACTCGGCATGGGAGTGGTCCTCGTGACATTCGTGGCCGTCATGGGTATGGGAGTGTCTCTCCTCGCCGGGGAGGAGCTCCTCGATGCCCTGCTTGGCCTTCCGCAGCAGCTTGTGGAAATCCATGGTGGTCTCGGCGTGGGAGTGCGGTCGGAGTCGGGCTCGGCGCTGGCAACTGCGGGGCAGTCGGGGCTAGAAAACGGAATCCCGAGGGGAGAGAGACTCGGCTTGTGAAACGGAGGGTAACGTGACGAAAAGACCGGGATAAATACTGGAAAAGGCTGGAAAAGGCGGCCTCCGAGAGCCCAATCCGGTCCTATCTCAACTGGCTAGCGTCGAGTTCAGACGAACACGCGGGTGCCTTGCAGCATCGTCCCAAGTGCCCCCCTCAGCTGGTCGAAAGTTGAGAGCTGACTCCATCGCCATCAGCGGGAGCAGGCCAATGAGAGGGCGGCTGGCTTGTGCGTCCTTGTCTGGTGGAGAGGTGCCGCATGCTGCCGCATCCCGCCTGGGAATCGCGACAAGTCATTCGCCAGTCGGGCTCCATCCGATCAAAGGTCCCTGGTGTCAGATAGGGCTGAGCGGGAATCCACTCGGCAAAGCAGGGTCCAACTTCAACTTCGTCGCGTGGGGCGCTCGTGGTTCAATTGGCATCATGGGGGGAGCGCGGGGTTCGAAATTGCTGAAAGGAATAACTGCACCGACATCCCGGCGTCAACCGAGGGTTTTCTCTCGCGCCTCCGTTTTTTCTTCCTTTTGGTCGTAGAGTGCCGAACCATGGGAACTCTCCGTGACGAACCGGCATCAATCTGTGTCGAGCCGAGGAAACCTGCGCTTCGGTCGGCAAATCCGGATTGTCCCGCCCGTCACATCTGTTACACAGACACTAGAGAGAAAGCTATTTCGCGGCGGGGGATCTCGGTGAAGGGGGCGATGTGTGATGACGCTAGAACCATCAGGCAAGGAAGAGAGGTCCAGGGTCAGTCCACGAGCTCAACAACCTGCTCTCTCTGCCGCGGGTACCCCCGCACTAAATTATTGTGGCGCCAACTCCCGCGCAAGCCACGGTACCCGCTGCAATCGACCATCAGAACCCGGGAAAAGGGCCCCATTCAGCCTTAAAACGGAAAGTCTTGCCTCCAGCTGCGGTGCCTGGCAGCAAACCTGAAGCTTAAGAGATGCAACGCAGGACCGACCATTGTCCATTGGGTGTCGTGTGCAAATCAAGCCACCCTCCTGCAGTGCCGCTGCTCCACCGGCTTGCAACCCTGCACACCGCGAAAAAAGACGACCGGTGAGCGGCGATGCAAAGAGCGTGCATCGCGTGCATCGCGTGCATCCAACACTGAGATCAAAAAGTACGGAACCACCTCCTTCTGCCCATGTGCGACGGTGATGAAAGCCCCCATCCCTCGCCCCATTCCCCCAACGCCTCCCACCAAGGAAAAAAGCAAAATATTCCACCCACCATCCCGCCCCTGAGACATTTTCCGAGTCGCCTATCCGGTGTCGGCGCCATGCACTCAATTGGCTGATTCCTGACAACCCTGCCCCGCAGACATTTCATCAAGACTCAACCCAAGCCCAGGAAGAGGAAAGGAGGGGGGTGTGAAAACAGGGGGGACATGACATTGGCGCGGTAATGCGACAAAAAGTCGAGGTCCCAGGTTCACTTCAGCGGGAGGATCTCATCGTCTGTCACTGGACACATCTCGATTCAACCCACATAACACGGCCCTGCTTATAAGAGACATCCCGACGGAACACAACGGGGCAAAAATGGCCACCATGACCTACGTCTTCTCCCAGGACCAGCACGGCCACCTGATCCCCTACATCGCCGCCCTGCACGCCTCGTGCATCACCCTCGACCACATGGTCGGGCCCTTCCTGCCGCCGCTGACCAACGAGAAGCTGCTGCCGTGGTGGAAGGAGCGCATCGCCGAGACCATCAACGGCACCCGCGTCATCGTCCTGCTGCTGCCGGAGTCGAGTCTGGGCAAGAAGCCCCAAGGGCCGGACCTGCGGGGGCTGGCCATGTTGAAGCTGTCCGAGACGGAGACGGGCTCGTTCAGGGGGCGCATCGATGCCGTGCTGGTCGACCGGAGGCATCGGAGGCAGGGCGGCGCAAAGGCGCTGGTGGCGGCGCTCGAGTACGAGGCTGCAAAGAGGGGGCGGTCGTTGCTGGTATGTTTCTTTCCTCGACCCCTTCCCCAAGAGCTCCCGATGCTGACCGTCTCACAGCTCGTCGACACCGAGACGGACAGCGTCGCCGAGCTGGCCTTCAAAAAGTTTGGCTACACCGAGATCGGCAAGGTGCCGCATTTCAGCCGCGCCTTGCCTAACGGCAAAAAGGGCGAGACCTTCTTTTACAAGGAGTTCCTGCCTTCATCGTCTGCATAGGCTGGGTGTCTAGAGGCTTTTGCTGATTTTGTTCGCTTCTGCTTGCTGGGCGTTGGTGTTGGGTTTGGGACAGACAACTAGATGGACGAAGCCCACGCTTCCGGGGAGTTGTGTCTTGACCTGCCGTCTCTATTCCGGTTGAAGAGCTTGACTACAGATTTGACATTAAGACTAAAAGCGTTTCGTTCCGTTTCGTTTTTTAAGAGTGAGTGCCGTACGCTGTGTTTCTGGCATGTTCACAACACAACCGACCTCGAGCCAAAAGCATACAACGGCGACTCCACAAGGCCAGCGACGTACTTTTTGAGTATTCTGGAAGCTTTGCTTCAAATATATCTTGCATCCTAGTCGCACCCTTATCGGAGAAGGTGCTTGGCTGGGCCCATTTTCGCGGCCTGCCTACTGTCACCCCCCGTGGAGACAACGGCCCTGTGACGTTGGTGGCACACCGGTGCTCTGCAAGCGACCGAGAAATGCCCAATTGGCGAATGGGATCTTCTGGTCTAAAGAGCTAGAGATCGTCGTCTGCAGGCACCCGTGGCGATGTCCCCCTAGCATCTGCCGCCCTTCAGAGCTGACCTTCTCTTACCCTCGAGTTACTGTTTACCGTCTTTAGTGGCAGCAGATGAGCGAAGGTAGCCTCCATGTGAACAGAACAAGACCTGGCCGCCATGTGCAGAGAAGACGTATAGACGTGGGCTCGAGTCTAGGCCGACCCTTGCCGATCCCGGCCCTACCAAGGAACCATGTCTCACTCCGGCCTCCCGCGAGACCGCTTCAGCAGCCATCTTCAGCATCACCACCCAAAAGACGAGTCGTCCTCCTACTGCAGCTGCCCGATCGTTGCCGACAGCACTCCTTCCGCTCATCACGTAGACGTAGGGAAGCAGGTACACACAGAGTCCAGGGCAACACCCATCCCCCTCCCCCTCCCTCCTTCAACCCGCAGTCAGCCGTCACACACGGTCATGCTCCTCCCAGAAGGAGCAGCAGACGTGGCCTCTTCCGGGGTGAGCCAGCAGACACCCAGACTCTTGACGTAAAAATTTCCCGATCCCGGCGCCACCCTCCCCCAGACCCCGTTCAACCACGCGTCAATGGGGAACGTCGCAGCACCGTCCCGCCGTGCATCCGGCCATCTGCATCCGGCCATCTCACACGAGGTCTCACAGCATGGCGCGCCGGGCCAATGCAAGGAGGGCCCGGCCGAGCCCGGCTAAGCCAGATGCAGAGAGGGGGGCGGCAGATCGGAGGGAAAAGGGGAGTGTGGGAGTAGTGTGGACGTGCTGATCAAACTCTGGACGGAAGACCAGAAAAAAATTCGCCGGTTGCTCGATTCGACATCGCGGGATCACTCAGTTACGAGACGGTCACAAAAATTGCCGTTCTGAAAACGGCCAGACAGACCTTCATCTCGTTAGATGCATGCAGCGGACAACACGCCCCTCCGGCGTTGGCAGCGTAACACACAGTCCGGAACCACAATAAACCCAAACTCCATATATCTACGGCACACCCAGACCGGGAGAGACAGCAACCAACGACCACCTCTTTACCCAGGAAAAGATATTAGTATGCAACAACCACAGGGCCGGTTCCCAGAAAACAGTCACCAAGCTAGAACCCAAGTGCTATACACACAACCCGTTTTACACAAGACAAACCCCGCCAGAACCCCCCAGCCCCAACCCGTTGCCTATTCAACTAGTCCTTCTTGCTCCCATTAGCGCTCGCCCCCAGTAGCGAGAGCGGCGCCTTGTATTCCTTGGCGGTATCCTCCACCTTGAAGCTGCCGCCGCCCCTCGCCCGGCGCGCTATCCTGCCCCGGAACCACGAGAGGCAGCCAAAGGCGATGCCGAGGACGCACCCGGAGCTGAGGTAGGGGTGCTCCTTGAAGGTGGTCTTGATGTCGAAGATGATCTTGGCGAAGAAGCCGATGGTGAGCTTGGGCTTGAGCTTGGGCGGGCTGGCGGTGACCTTGTTGATGGTCTCGAGGATCGAGGTGCGCGACGGGACGATGGGGTTGCCCGTGCTGGTCTGGTCCCAGTAGCGGCGGTTCTGTGATTGCGGATTAGCATATCTTCTCTCTCAAAAAGTACCAAGGGCTGTGCAACTCACATCCTCGTCGTTGATGATAACCCTGTCGCCATCCTTCACGTCGATGCCATAGGTGGTGCGGATCCACCGCTGCCAGAAGGCGCCGTCCACCCACGCAAAGGTGACCTCCTTGCGGTCCGACCGGTCCATGTTGATTCGAATGTTCTTGGCATTGCGGAGCGCTCGCTGGTCGTCGCGGTCCTGGGCCTCCTCGATGCGCAGCTGCTTGGCGTCGCGCAGCTCTTGCCGCTCGAGCTGGAACAGCTGGATCTGCTTGTCCGCCCACTCGTTGGCGGCGCTCTTCATCTCGCGGATGGCGCCCTGGAACGAGTCCTGGTCTTGCCGGTTGAGGATGCCGAGCACGACAATCTTGCCGTCCATGATCTCGCGCGCGTTCGAGGCCTTGAGCTCGGGCACCAGCGGCAGCCACACGGACTTCATCCAGTTCAGCAGCAAGCCGGTCTCGCGCATCTCCCTCGGCGCGAGCGGCGTGTAGTAGGTCGGGCGGCCCTCGCGCGAGACGAGCAGCCGCGGCCACGTCGTGATCTTGAAGCGATCGTACAGCTTGGTGTCGCGGGTCTTGACCAGCTTCGCACGGCCAATCAGGTTCAGGGTCACGCGGTCGAGCGCCATAAAGTCCTCCGAGGTGGTGGCGTGATCGTAAAAGTAGAGGAAGATGACCTCCTCCTTCTCCTCGAGCGCCTTGAAGGACTCGGCGTCCACGTCGGGAACGCCACCCGCAAGGTCGAGAGCCTTTCTCGCATACTGGATAAAATCGCCCAGCCCACGGAGACCCTGGTATTCGGCGCGCTCGCGGCCCTTGAAGAGCAGGATGGTCGGGTAGCCGTTGACGCGCACGTCCTTGCACAGCCGCGACTCGGCATCGCAGTTGACCTCGCCAATGTTGAGCTTGCCCTTCATCTCCTTGGCCAGCTGCTCCCAGTTCGGCGCCATCTTTTGGCAGTGGTGGCACCAAGGCGCGTAGAACTTGACGAGCCACGGTTCCTGCGTCTTGGTGACCACGCTCTCAAACGTGTCAAACGACAGCGGCACGGACTTGCCGTTGGGGTTCGGCAGCGACTTCGGCTTCAGCGTCTTTTGGGTTGGCGGGTCGAACGGGACCGTGACGTACTTGGGCGAGACGGTTTCCTCGACCTTGGCGGGCGCAGCCGAGGTCGCGACAGCCGGCGCGACAGCATTTGGACCAGCGGGCGCTGGCGCGATTTCGGGCTGGGTCGACTTGCCCTCCTTTCCCGCGGCTGGCTTCATATCGGGGGATGTCTCGTCGCCCGGTTCCGGCAGGGACAGCTTGGCGGGGCGCGACCCCGGCTTCGCCTTCTCGAGCACATCCTCGACGGCGCCGCTCAAGACGGTCAGGGACTTGACGCCCTTGAAAGTGACGAGCGGCTCGCCGTTCTCGTACAGGATGGTCGTGGGCCATGACGTAACCTTGTGTTGTTGGCACAGGTCGTTGTAGGCCACGCAATTGATGTCGGCGAACCGCATGTCGTAGAACTTTGTAAAGTCGGCGTCCTTGGGGGCGGTGCCGGCGGGCGACGAGGTGTAGTAGAATTCGTACAACGTCTGGAAGGTCGGAGCATAATCGATACAATGTGGGCAGTACGGGCTGGGAACATCAGTACACGCGTGCCATGCAGCGTGGGACAAGCGGGTTACCTGTAATGCTTGACCACCAAGTACTTGCTCGCCTTATGTTCCTTCTCCCAGTTGTCGGGCGTCAGCTCGAGCATGGGAGGCACCTTTTTCCCGTTGAAGACGGTGGTTTCCCGGGGCGCCTCATCGTCGTCCAGGTCTTCGGCGGCGACCAGCGCGGCCGCGCCCAAAAGTAATGAGAGGCCGAACCAGCGCATTGCGTCCTCCTCCTGTCTCTATCGCGCCCTGATGATAACCCCGCAGAGACGGCGTGCGGGCAGCGGGTATGTTCAGGGCCAAATGGTGGATTTCGTGGTCGCCTTGAGCTTTCTCGTCGATGCTGGCAACCTAGCAAGTCATTGGGAGCACCGTGTGGGCACCGACAGCTCGGTCGCTGGGGCAAGACAGTTCCGCTCGCGTGATACGGATACGCGATGGTGAATACCGCAGATGTTGCACACTCTAAGTCGCGGGGCCGGCGGCGTCTAGGGGGTCATAACTCGTGGCGATGCTGCGATGCTGCGATGCAAGCGAACGGGGGTGGATGGATGTGAGGTTGAATTGCTTTCAGGAGGCGACGCCGCCCCAGGATTTCCGATACCACGTTGCTGTCCTGCAAGTCTGGGCCTGGCCCGTACAGGTATGGAGCACCTCGAATTCCAGGCCACCGCCCAGGCGCTAGCACGACAGACCAGACCAGGCTGTCTCCACACAGCCAAGCAGCCCTGAGGGCATCCCTTCATCCCTGCATCGACCTGACAGCTGTCGCCTGGTGGCAGCCAATCCAACAACAAGGCAGCCACCAAAAATGGCAACTTACATCGAGGTCGATGAAAGAGCGGGTCGAGTTGATGATATCTTGCCTTCTTTTTTCTTCTTCGGAACATAAATCAGCTTAAGCAAATGGATCGACCGGGCAAGCGGCCGGCAGCAGCCGATGGCGGCGACGAGCCGGACAAAAAAAGCACGCCGGCGTCACTCACACACCCCATCAGTCCTCCCACGAAGAAGCGTCGGCTTGCAACACCACCCAAAGAGGCAAGGCCTGTCGAACAATCATCGGTGCCTTCTCGGGTGTTTAGGTCGCCATTCCAGCTCACCAGGATTCGGGACTTGCCTCCAGAGATGAACAAGGACACGGTCACCCTAAAGGACATCCTGGGTGACCCGCTGATCGCAGAGTGCTGGGAGTTCAACTACCTCCATGACATTGACTTTCTCATGGCCGCCTTTGACCCAGACGTCCGTCATCTCGTCAAGGTGCATGTGGTCCACGGATTCTGGAAGAGGGAGGATCCTAGCCGGCTGGCGCTGCAGGTAGGCAGGCCTTTCCATTCTGTTCGAGTGAACAGGGTTGTCTCTTCTCA
Organism: Staphylotrichum longicolle; assembly: GCA_019096155.1. Classification (NCBI taxonomy): domain Eukaryota; kingdom Fungi; phylum Ascomycota; class Sordariomycetes; order Sordariales; family Chaetomiaceae; genus Staphylotrichum; species Staphylotrichum longicolle. Next base: position 480,788 of record JAHCVI010000003.1, read on the forward strand.
TTTTCTCTCCCCTTCTGGTTCACACCCGACGCCTAACACACACATCAGGAGATGGCATCCCGCCACCCCAATGTCACTCTCCACAATGCCTTCCTCCCCGAGATGTTTGGCACCCACCATTCCAAGATGATGATTCTGATCCGGCACGACGACACAGCCCAGATCGTAATCCACACGGCCAACATGATCATCCGTGACTGGACCAACATGACCCAGGCCGCCTGGCTCTCGCCGAGGCTCCCTCTCATAAAGCCGCCGCAGCAGCAGGACAACAGCCAGGACGCCGCCGCGAGGATCGGCAGCGGAGCCAAGTTCAAGATCGACTTCCTCAACTACCTCCGCGCCTACGACGCCCGGCGCACCACCTGCAAGCCCATCATCGACCAACTCGCCAAGTACGACTTCTCCGCGATCCGCGGCTCACTCATCGCCAGCGTGCCCGGGAGACACAAGCTCAACGACGCCTCCCCCACGAAATGGGGCTGGGCAGCAATGCAACAAGCCCTCCAAGCCGTGCCCCTGACCCCCTCCCAGTCCGAGGTCGCAATACAAATCTCCTCCATCGCCACGCTCGGCCCGACCGACACCTGGCTCAAAACCACCTTCTTCCGCGCCCTCAGCGGCGGCGCCGCCCCCCACCCTGGCCTACCGTCGTCGTCGCGGCCGGACTTCAAAATCGTCTTCCCCACGCCCGACGAGATCCGCAAGTCCCTCGACGGCTACGCCTCGGGCGGCTCGATCCACACCAAGACCCAGTCCTCGCAACAGGCCAAGCAGCTCCAGTACCTCAGACCACTCTTCTGCCACTGGGCGAACGACTCGGCCGACGGCGCCGAGCTCCCCGACAACGACGGCAACGCACCCGTCCGAGAAGCCGGCCGCAAGCGCGCGGCGCCGCACATCAAGACGTACATCCGCTACGGCGGCAAGTCGGCGCAGACCATCGACTGGGCGCTGGTCACGTCCGCCAACCTGTCCAAGCAGGCGTGGGGGGAGGCGGCCGGCGGCGCCGCGGGCGAGATGCGCGTCTCGTCGTACGAGCTCGGGGTCCTCGTCTGGCCGGGCCTGTACGCCGAGGACGCGACCATGAGGGGCACGTTCCTGACCGACTCGCTCGCGCCGGGGGAGGTGGAGGAGGGTAAGGCGGCCGTGGCGCTGAGGATACCGTATAACCTGCCGCTGCAGAGGTATGGCAAGGGGGAGGTGCCGTGGGTTGCGACGGCGAGCCACGCGGAGCCGGATTGGATGGGACAGGTGTGGGAGCATGGTTAAGAAGTTGCTGGGGGATGAGTCGTTGCTGCGGTCACGAAAGAGACAACAAGCCACAGATGGAAAGGTGGGAAGAGGAACACAGTACTCGCTTGCTACGAACGCAGATAGCTCATCTCAGTGTCGCATCATCTCTTCCATTAATCAATGATACCTCTTTGCATGCTCCGATTTCTACACCTCCCCACTTATTGCCCACCGACAGCCTCGGGCTGCTTGTCCGCGTCGTACCCGTAGGTCGTCTTCATCTCCTCGATCTTGGCGACGTACTTCTCCTGCGCCTCCTCGGCGGTGAGGCCGTCGTCGGCAGCGGCCCTCCAGGCGTTGTACTTGGCCTTGCCCTGGTGTGCGTTAGCGGGCACCTTCCGGCGCGGGGGCAGGGGAGCGCGTGACTTGCCTTGAGGTCGAACATGCCGGGCTTGGTCGCCTTCTCAATGTCCTCGCCGGTTCCAATCTTATAGAGGGCTGAAGAGCCATAGTCAGCACGCGGTTAGTGTGGGGAGTCGTGCCGCGGCCTGGACACACCGTAGATCTCGAGCAAGTCGTCGTTGCTCGGCTTCGACGTCAGCTTCTTGCTGTCGACGACGGCCTTCTGGAAAGCTTCGCTCTGGGCAACCATTTTGGCGGTGTATGTGGTTTGAGGTTTGAAAAGAAGTGTCTTGGTTTGCTCGTTTGTGGATTTGGCGTTTGCTGAAAAGCAGATATTTGTTGCAACAGCCGATGGTGTGGAGGAGTCGGGCGTTTGTTGGGAGTTTGGCGGGGTCACGGCGGTTTCAAGCGCGGGGTTCCTGAGCTGGCAGGGGAGCGGCAGCTTGTGACTGGAGCGTCATGGCTCCGCGTCGCATGGTTGTGTCGTGGCCCACGGGTGCACATGATGGCTCTTTCTGTTGGGGAATCTGGCTGGAAGGTGTTGGGTGTGTGTGCATCGCTCCTTTTCGTTTCTGCTTGGGATGAGGATTCTCTCTACGTTGGAAGTCGACTGTGAAAGAACAGAACAGCCCTCGGTATCACTCCACAAGTGAGGGAGACCGGGGCCGGCGAATATAACGCTAGGTTCACACGCATTTGTTTTCTGGCCTCTTCCGCAGGGCCTGTCCAGATTGCGACTCTTTTATCGCAAGAAGCATCAGCTTCGACTGTGATGCAATCGTTCGGTCCCGAACATCTCGATCGGCTGTCTCGGCTGGATGCGTGGTGCTGCCAGGGGCAGGAGCTCTGCTCCAAAGAAGGCTAGAGCAGGAGCAAGTGTGGATCCGTCGGGAACCACCCGCTTCCGTGGGCCGTCACCCTGAACCAAACAAGCTGTTCTGCACCAATACGGAGATGTAGGTCTTATTCTAGAAAACTTGAATCCCTAATAAAGAGGAAGAGGACGAGAGGAAGAAGGAAAATACAAAGAGGAGGAGAGCTCTCGAGTAGAGAGATGGGAAATGTCATGATTGTGTCGACTCGGTACACGACTTTTGTTGTCCGGAGAAAGGCACCTCCCGAATCCCACAGAGCCGCACTTGTCACTTGAGCAGCTGAAAGTCCAGGCTTCTCAAGAACCATGGGAACGCGATGGAAAGCTGGAAGCTGCGGTTGTGTCTTGCTCGCTTCTATGTATTGCGGCTCGGAATCCCACGCTGCTTCCCTTCAGCTCGGTATTCTCCTGCTATGTCCGAAACGGCGTTTTGGGGAAAGACCGATGACAAGGAGGCGGACCCGGACCCGGATCGACGCCAGGGATGCGGCGCATTGAAGGCTTGCAGCGTGCCGTCTCACCACCGCTTGGCGCTCCTGATGGCCAGGCGTCCGTCGTTTTTATGTATGCATCACCGATCCCAGGTCAGGGAGATTGTTCCAATCCGGATTGATCCCGAAGAAGAAAAGCGGCAGCGCTGTGTGCAGGGGGCGTGGGATCGCGTCGGAATCCCCCCGTCCGGTCGGGTTGTTCATAAAGTAAGGAACGGGCGCCATGTCGTGATAGGACTGGGTCATAGTTCAAACGCAAATCACCCGAGTGTCATAATAAGAGGAAGGTGTAACCCCAGACCGATGTTTTAGACGTTTCGCGGGAGCTGCTCGACCACGTCCGCTCAAGTCCGTTCGAGTCAAAAATCGTTTGCCCACTCACCAACTTCGACTCCCTCACGCAAACACTCGCTCTGACGATCCATTCACACCACAACTGCACTGCAAAGATGGCGAAAACGGTGGTGATCCTGGGAGGCTCTCTCGGCGGCCTCCACGTTGCGCACGCACTTCTCAAGAAAGGCGACAAGGACCTCAAGGTCGTTCTCGTTACCAAGGTACGCCTGGCGCAGTCGAAGATGGATTGAGCGCCCACCATGCACCCATCTCAACGCGGCCACTGCTAACAACGCCAGAACACACACTTCTACTGGAACTTGGCCGCTGTCCGGGCCATCATTCCCGGCCAGATCAAGGACGAAGACATCTTCAAGCCGCTGGAGTCGGCGCTCTCGCGGTACCCGGCAGAATCCTGGGAGCTCGTCATTGGGACTGCCTCGGCGGCCAATTTCGACAACAACACAGTCGAGGTGGTGATCTCGGCCGACAACTCATCGCGCACGTTCTCCTACGACCACCTGGTTCTCGCCACCGGCGCCCGCTGCCCCTCGTCTACGGTGCCGTGGAAAGCCATGGGCAGCTACGACGAGGCCATCGACAACCTCCACACGACCACCGCCAGAGTGAAGGACGCCCAGAGCATCGTAGTCGCGGGAGCAGGCAGCACGGGCATTGAAGTCGCCGGAGAGCTGGGCTACGAGTACGGCAAGACAAAGAACATCACGCTCCTCTGCTCGGGCGATCAAGTGCTGGGCGGGACCAGCGCGGCATCCGCGGCCGCCAACGAGCTCAAGAAGCTCAATGTCAACATCAAGTACGGCGCTTTCGTCAAGGAGAGCAGGCCCAATGCCACGGACAAGAACAAGACGGACGTGGTTCTTGCAGACGGCGAGGTCATCTTGACAGACGTCTACCTCCCCACGACCGGCCTGATTCCCAACACCGAGTACATCCCCGCTCGCTACCTCAGCGCGGACCCCAACTACCGGACCGTGCTCGTGAACGACTTTTTGCAGGTGGAGGGCACGAAGAATGTGTGGGCTTGCGGCGACGTGGTCAGCAAGCCGCGCGCGGGCTTCTTCATCACGCAGAAGCAGGCGGCGAGTGTGGCGAGGAACGTGCAGGCGGCGTTGGCGGGCCAGGAGCCTGCCGTCGCGAAGGGCCCGCCGGTGGACATCTTTGCCTGCTCCGTTGGTCGCGACAGGGGTGTCGGGCGCATCAACGACAAGATCAAGCTGCCGAGTCTGATGGTGTGGCTCGCCAAGGGCCGGACGCTGGCGCTGCAGATGATCCCGGGGTATATTGACGGTAGCGTTGCGTAGGGATACCCAGTGTAACGAGTTGGCTGAGTTTTAGTCGCTGGCTTTTCAGACGAGCAGTTTTTAATCACGGGCTTAGCTCCCAAAATTTACACGCCCCATTCTTGTGGTTCCGTCAGTCGGGTCGTCTCTCATTAATGTAATGCCACGGTGCTATCTCCCCGCCTTCTCGTCCTCGATCTCCCGCCTCAGCTGCTCCAGCACCTCGTGCCTCGCCCGCAAGTGTGCCTCGAGCCCGTCGACCTGCTCCCTCACCGTCTGCAGATCCTCGCTGACGCTCTTGAGGTTGCCTCCCGTCTTGCTCCTCCCGTTCCCTTCCTCCAGATCCCGCAGCTGCTTCCGCTTGTAGTCCAGCAGCTGCTCGAGCTCCCTCTTGACCAGCGCGGGCTTGGAGTCGCGCTTGCCGCCCTTGCGCCGCTCCACGCCGGCCTCGACCTTTGCGATCTTGTCGTCCAGCTCGGCCAGCTGCTTCTTGAGCCGCACCTCCTCCCACTCGGCGTCGGTCTGGGCGCCGCTGAAGTCGGTCCCGGAGCTCTTGAAGCCGCTGCGCCCGAGGCGCGTGAGGTACTGGTCGCCGAACTTGGCCTTGCGGCCCGTGCTCGTCTCGTCGTCGGCCTTGGTCGCCCAGCGCGACTGCGAGGCGTTGCGCGCGCTGTCGACCTGGTAGTCGATCTGGTTGCGCTCGAAGCTCGCGCGCAGCGAGGCCGGCACCGTGCGCGGGATGCGGTACCCTTCGTGCCGGTTGTTGAGGATGTGCAGGAATGCGAGGCAGGCGTCCTTGTTGATGGAGGAGCCGGCCGAGGGGTTGATGAGGTTCCATGCGGAGCGGATGTCGGTGTCGGGCACGTCGAGGGACTCGTACAGATCTGAGAGGGAGTTGACTGGAAAGAGGGGGATCTTGTTAGTGCAAAGCCAGCGGGGGGAGGGGTGGGGGAGACGTACAGGCCACCTCGCCCCGCATGTCCCGGTTCTCCTGGTAGATCTGCTCGTACTTGGTCTTGTCGGCGGGGCTCATGTACCAGTCGAAGCCGTCCTTGAGGCCCGGCGAGTCGTCGTCGTCCTCGACCTGCTCGAACTGCACCGCCTTGCCCGTGAGCGCGCGGTTCGCCTGCACGAGGTGCGCCTTGGACTCGGGCACGAGCCAGTCGGGCAGCGTCTTGGGCACGTCGGCGTACTCGCCGTTTAATATGTCAAAGATGACGCGCATGGCGACGCAGAACTCTTCAAAGTCGAGGTTGCCGTCATTGTCGACGTCGGCCAGGTCCCACACGCGCTCCAGCTGGTCGTCCCGCAGCCCGCTGTTCTTGAGCACCGGCGCCGCCTGTTCGCCCGTCAAGAACTGGCCGCCATTTGTCCTGGTTGAAAAGATGTTCCAGTATGTCTCGATCTCCTGGGCCTCGATGCGCGGCGCCATGATGCCGACTCGGGTGGGGGGAAAGCGGAATTGAGGTTCGGGGATGGCGAACAGTGGGAAACGGAGGGTCGGAGCAGGCAGAGATTATGAGTGGTCAATTATGTATGCACCGGCAGCTCCGGGTAGCTGGGACTAAGAATGCGGTCGGTATGTGGTTGGGGAGTTGGCGCAGCTGGGGGAAGCTCTGGTCGGATGCCGCCGGCTTGGGTTGACGTTGCTTCACAACCAAGACCGAGTTGCGCGGCGTTCGCTGGGGTCAACCGTAGCACCCCTGCGCTCCCAGTGCCAAGCACCCCTTTCCAAGCGTGCCAAGATCGAAGCTCGCCAGCCTTGACCCCCACACACGGACGTGCTAACTACCTTACTTGGAGCTCGCAATCCCCACATTCACTTCACAGTTCTTAACATCAGGGTCTTAATAAAAGTTAAGTAATTACACTACACCCTACAACTCCATTGATCCCAAACGCCAAATGCCAGAATGGGTATCATCCAGATTCAGCTCGTCCCCGCCAATGACGCCAGATCCCGTTCCTAAGAACTCCATGCCACCTCATTCTCTTCCAATCCCCAGCAGATCCAAGCCGGGAGGCTCAGAGCCAGAGCCGCCTCAACTCGTCCCGGGTTCCCAACTGCTCATTTGACCAACCGATCAACCATGAACCTAAAAGATATAGACCCCAGTATAACCGAGTTCTCAGATCTGCAATCCTCATGCAGGCAAATTTGCCGAAAAGAAAAAAGAAAAAAGAAAATCCCAGGAGACAACCTCCCACCTTTCATGCCTTCAGATGACATGCTAAAAACCCCAGAACCGAAAAGGAAAGAAACAAACCCGAGAGGAAAAGGAAATAAAGAAAGAAATCAACGAGAACCAAGTTCCAGGTCCACCCCCCTTACCACTTCTCTTCCCTCCAGCATCCCACTCAAACCGGTCACCGGTTAGCGCCGCCTCCTCCCATCACCAGACCACAAAACATCCATCTGCCCCTCGGCATACGCCAGGAACTGCTCATCCGACTCAAACCGGTCGCGGCGCGCCAGGCGGTGCAAGCCGCACCGGTCGTCGAGCTGCCGCACCCGGACCGCCACGGGCGCGCTGGGGTCGTACCGCCGCCTGGGCGGGACGATGAGGATGCGCGTCGGTTTGGGAGTGGGCGGGGTCGCGGCCTGGGCCAGGATCTGCTGGGGGGGTGTGACTGGGAGGGCCGTGGTGGTGCGGGGCAGGGCGCGGCGTCAGGGGGGCGGTAGGCGCCGGCGGGAGGGCGGGACGCGGTGGGAGGGGGACGTGGGTGGGCGCGTTGGGGCGGTGGATGCTTGTGCGCCGGGCTTGCTGGCCGGAGGGGCCGCTGGTGGTGCTGGTTGAGCGGCTGAGCTGGGGTTGGGACAGAGAGGATGACGCGCCGGTCGGGCTGTGCTCCTCCCTCAGCCCGTAGATGCTGCTGTCGGTGATTGTTGTGTCGCCGTCGTCCAGGCTGATCCTTCCGCCGGGTACAGCAGCCGAGGATGTGTTGTGTTTACGACGCTGAGAGCCCTGCGTCGAAACGGACTGCTGGCTGTTGTTGTTGTTGCTCGTCTCCTGAGACGACTGCTCGCCGCCCGACGAGCCGGCCTTGGCCTTCCGCTGCGCGAGCTTCTCGGGGTCCGGGACAAAGGTCCAGATGACGCCCGTCGCCAGGATCTCGTACTTGCCGCCCCAGATGCCGCCTGGACGGTACCTGCGCTCCGAGGTCTTGAACCGCCTGCCCAGCTCGCCGCGCGTCATCTGCTCGCCCTCGGTCGACACCATCATCTGGTTTGGGTCGGCCCAGCAGTTCTTGTCGCCCGCATCGGCCCCTGTAGCTTCGGTCCTTCTGGTCTGCTTGATGACCTGCCCGTTCTCGCCGTACTTGGGCTTGGATCTGTGCCGCTTCGGCTGTCCATTTTCGTCGACCGCCTGACTTCTAGCTGTCTTGGTGGGCTGTCCGTTGGCATCCAGGTCTGGCTGGCGCTTCCTGCGCTGGCCGCGCTGGGGATCCGGCTGGTAGTCTTCATCGCTATCCTCCTGGTCCGGCTTCTTGCGCCAGCAAGGTCGATTCGTCGCCTGGTCGCTCTCGTCGGACGAGCTGGATGAGGAGTCCGCGGGCGCAGTCTGCGTGAAATGACGGTCGGCAAAGGCGTCTTCGTACTCAGGGGCTTCGGCCTGCCCTGCGCCGGAAGCCATGTCGGCCTGCGCCTCCAATGCGCTAAAGGGGTTGTGGCCCTCTGATGGGGATGGCGACCTTCCTTCGGGGAGATGGCGGTCTGCGAACGCATCCTCGTACTCGGGCTGAACAACTGGAAAGTCTTGGGGAACAGAGGGCGACGCAGGGGGGACGGGCGGGTTCACACGGCCCCGAGATACCGAAACGGGATATGGGACCTTTGGCGGCCTTCCAACGGGGCGCCTGGCTGGAGCCGGACCATCACCAACGGCTGTACGGCGTCTCGGTGCGCCTGGGCCGGTCCGTGGCCGCTTTGGCGCGGGACTAGGAGAAGCCGTCTCCTCGCCGGCACGTTTGGTTGCGACAGTGATAGAAGGTTGTGTTCCAGGAGATGTCGTTGCGGCCGAAGCTGTCGCAGCGGATGTGGCGCCAGATGTGGTTGTGGCAGAGGGCCTCGCAGCAGAACCTCTAGGCCTAGGCCTCGATGGGCGACGCGCCCTTGTTCCAGGCCTGCTCGAAAGAGTCCAATCCCCGTCGTCTTTGTCCTCCCGCATGCGAGGTCCACGACCAGCTGTCAAAATCACCTGCTCGTCATCCTCCTCCATATCCGCTTCTTCTTCCGCCTCGGCTGGTCGGCGTCCCCTGGATGCGTTCGAAACTCCGTCCGCGAAGTGGACCCTAAGGTTGGCTTTGTGCCTGTTCAAGACCTCGGTGACGCTTGCGGCCAGTTCTGGGTTGAACTGCCGTACAGCCGGAGGGGGGTTGTTGAGGAATTGTTGGACGGCAATGACATCGAGCTCTGCCTCGGAGTAATCACGCTGTTCTGCAAACGCAGGTCCGGGAATGTGAGGAGCTGCAATGTTGGGAACCGGAAGGTTGGGCAGGATCGGGAGCTGCATGTTGTCCGCAGCCGCGAGCGCGAGGTTTGGCCACAGCGGAAACTGCTGGCCAGGGATCTGGAGCGCGAGGTTTGGCAGCACTGGCGCATCTTGCATCTGTATGTCCTGTGCCTCAGCAATGACTGCGTTCTGCAGGACTTGGTTGTTCTCCACGATTGGGGCAGAGACATCAGCAAGAGGGACGGGTTGTTGCTGGCCAGGGGGCAGCACTTGGGGATTGACGGGGGGCTCGTAGGAGTCGGCAGTGCCGTCGTTGATAAATTCATCAAACCACGAGTTGTCGTCGATCGGGTTGACATAGCCGTTGTCCGGTGCCTGAGGGTACGGGTCGGCGACGGCTGGCCATGCTTGGGACGGGAAGCCAGACCCATTCTAAGGGTTGACTTGTTCGTCGGAGAACCAAGCCGGGTTGAAATGGTCCTCAGCAGCAGCAGGAGGCGGAACGGGGTCTTTAATATACTCCGTGAAGTTGTCGACGACTGCGGAACCCTGCATCTCTTTCGGAGGCTGTTCATTGAGTGCCTCCACTTCCTCCCTCCCCAAAAAGCTGATGTCGTCTGGGACAACCGAGTTGGCAGTGAAGGTGACGAGAGACGCCTCCGGAATGCAACCCTCATCGTGCAGGGCCTCCCAGTCGGGCCAGTCCGACTTGTCGAGAACCGAGTACGACCTCCCGCTCTGCCCTTCCACCAGATAGTTCACCGGGTGCAGGTCCTTTGCCTGCGGTACCTGCACTTGATCCAATTCCTTTCCACGCACGGGAGACGCACCACGCGCAAACCAGCCCGGGTTGAGCGTATTAGGAGGCGCTTCCTTCCTGAGCAGCGCATCGCCCGCCTTGGGCACCAGCATCCGTCTCTTAGCGGCGCTGGTGGCCTCAAGCTTGCCGCGGCCAGAAAGAGTGAAATCAAGAACGAACTCCTTGAGTCCCTGGTCGATGGCGATGTCAAGAAAGTCGGCTCCCGTTCCCTGCCAAAATCCCAGGCTGGCCGCCACCCAATCGAGACCGACGGACCTGAGGAACGCCCGCCCACGAGCCACATCGTTGGCCGAGATGGCGTTGGTAGCGGGGGCCAGGCCTGCCAGCTCGTTGACAGGGGGCACAGCAACAACTCCCGGGCACCGCCGGATGGCCTCGGCGTACTCCCTCCCCTTCCTGCGCTCCTCCGAGAGCAGGGCGAGGAACGACATGACCTCCCCGTGGCTAAGGTCGAGACGCTGGACGGCCTCGCAGAGGAGGACCGTCTGGGTCATGTCGTAGATGATGGCATACTGGATGCCATCGGGGAGGTCAGCCCAGGCGGGCCGGAGAGCGTTGGAAGTGCCGCGGTTCTGGAAAGCACGTTAGTGTGTAGTTCAGAAAATAATGAAGAGAAAAACTTACTGTCTCCGCGCCATTCTCGTCCGATTGTTGCCCCAGCTTGCGCTGAGGCGCCTTGGTGACGAGCGCCGGGCGAGCTCGTCGCGGGGGGGTTGGCGCGAGGGCCAAGGGCTCCCAACTGCCTTGGCCACTCGCCCCTTGGCTGCCGAGGGGGGCCAGGCTTCCGTCCTCGTTGACGGACTCGATGCCGGCATCCTCCTCCTCGTTGCCTTGGCCGCTCTTCTCGGCGACCTCCCCTCCCGCTCGCCTGAGCGACTCGTCACCCTCACCAGCGTCCCCGTTACCCTCGGCCAAAGAAGCGGCCTCCGCCGCCGCCGCCAAAGCAGCGCAACGAGCCCTCTCTGCCTCTGACGGCCCAAGGCCGGGGTGGTCCAGCGGCAAGCTGGGGTGGGCGCAATGCCGGACCAGGGCCTCGTTGAACGCGACGTCTGGGTGCGCGAACAACGGGCGGTCGGCTCTGCTGGGCCCGAGGTCCTCCTGGTAGCGGCCAGGCATCCTCCGCAAGGAGGATGTCCGGAGTTGCATGTTCCGGGGCATCCTTTTTGCTGCCTTGGTGAAAGGGGTGGTGGGATCGATTTGAGGTCGTCTTGCTTGGGACGGAATGGAAAACTTGGGACGAAAGGGCCGTTAAAGGCGAGAAGACTAGTTGGGTCGAAAGAGGTCGGTCGAGATGGGACGAAAGCAAATGCTTGGTGAGGTCGTTGGTCCGATGCCCCACGGTTGCTTTCGGGTTGTGTAAGAAAGCACGGGAGGTCTCGGTCGAGCTTCCTGTCGGTCTCAGGTATTGGAAAGCGAACCAGGCCTTGTTGGTTGTCTGGTTGACAAAAGTGAAGAGATGGGGTTCCTTTTGGCTGGGATGCCGGATGGTCGTGCAAGAGAACAGACACGACGGAATCGTGCTTGTCGGCCAGATTGGTTGCTGAGCAGGTGGAACCAAACGAGAGGCCTCCTTGCCGCTCAGGGTGCCGCTTAAGGTGCCAGTTGCCGTGTCGTTGAGTCTTGGGGGTTGTGAGGAGGACAGGAAGAAGAATGGTGAAGAGGAGAACGCAGACTTGCTCGCTGCATGTGAGAAGAGAAGAGAGAGGCAACCCGTGCTTATTGGTCGAGGCCAAAGAAAGGAGGTTTGGGTTGTTGTTGTTTCTCGCGGAGCGGAAGGGATAGAGACGTGAAAGATATCACGCGTCTGTTGATGTAAACCTGGTGAAGCACCACGAGACAAGAAGCCGATGAGAAGATCGGGTTGTGAGACGCGTGAAGAGAAGAAGTCTCCGTAAAGATCAGATGCCGAGACGCGCGATATCCAAAGCCGATGACGAAATCAGATGGTTAGGCGCGTGAGAAGAAGTCTTTGCTGAAGACATCAGGTCGTTGTCTACTTGAGGTGAAGTGGCCGAAAATAAGTCGGATCGTTGCGGACGTGGGGAGAAGAAACTGCCCAAGACGTCATATCATGGGCGCGTGATAGAATCAAGAAGCCGAAGAGAACCGATCTCAAGCGCTTGAAGAGAGAGAGTAGCCGAATAGACGGGATCGCGAGGCGAGTGAGGAGATCAAGCGCAGGATTGACCAGATCGCGAAGTGGTCAGGCGAAGTAGCCCAGCGCGCGATGACGACACAAGGCCAGTATGTATTCTCCAATGAACACCAGAATGTTGAAGTTCAATCGTTCTCGTTGTTCAGGCGCGGGAGAGGGAGCGCGTTAGAGCTTCCTCGTTGCGTAGGAGGCGAAGAAGAAGAAAGAACAACTTCTCTAGGCCGAAACCAAGAAGCGAGGAGCGGGAATGAGAGTTGTACCCTCACGAGCGGATGATTTGACGCTCAGTTGTGAACACGATGAATTGTTGTGTGGGAGAAGAGGCGAAATTGGTGATGGGGTTGAAGAGAAGAAGTGGTTGGAAGATGCCGGAGGCTCAAGGAGCAGAAGAAGTAGGAGAATGGCGTGGGGGTTTGGAGGATTCTCAAGTTGAGAGGTTGGTGGTTGGAGAGTTGAAGAAGTGAGGGAGGTTGAAGGGAAGAAAAGAGAGTTGACGAGGTGAAGAGGTGAGGAAGGTTGAGGGTGGAAGAAGTGAAGTGGGTTGAAGGTGGAAGAGAGAGTTGAAGTAGTGGAAGAGTGGGAGAAGAAGAAGAAGTGGAAGTAGATGGGAGCCCAAGAAACACTCAGAAAGGGGGGATGACGCGTGAGACGCGGTTGGGTGGCAAAATACGCGCCTAGGTGATGGTTTTCTGCCAATTTCACAGTAAAAAGGGGGTTTGACGCGTTGTGACGCGGTTGGGCTTCAGTTGCCTGTAAATCTGGCTTGTCGCGGCGGTGGGCGTCGAGCACACTCACCATTCTAGAACTCTTGATATGACGTCGTATCTGGAGGTGAGAATGACCCCCAGTGCCTTCCCTTCTTCACCCATAGCGCTGAGGCGAGGGATCTCCAGACGCTGTAGCAGAATGATCTTTATATCAAATAGGAGGTTTGTTTACGTGGCTGGAAGGTCTAACTTGAGAGTGGCAATCGCTGAATAGGGGCTTCGTTTACTTCCGACGCGTCTGTCCGACCTCACCGGGACCAGCAGCTACCAAGGGCCTGGCTTACTGTCAAACGAGGAGTCGTCTCTGAGGTGGGTGTCGCCGCTGGAAGTGGTGAATCAGTGCTTGTTCGGGAATCCAACTCTCTCAGCTGGCCTCAGTCTGGGCTTCGTCCAATGGAAGCATGCTAACAGTGGGCGGTTTGAGAAGTTATTTTCTGTTCTCACAGCACAGAACCAGCAGACGTTGACCACAGGCCACAACCACTTCGTTGTTGTGCTATCAACGATCACGCAAGCCACAGCTAAGACGCCAACCAGCTTTGTTGCCAGTGTTCTGCAGTCTCCCGACTTCACGACATGGATCTGGACTTGGACATTCTTGGTTTCTGAACACTAGTGAGACTCGAAGCATACCCTCTTAGGCCCCCCGAGTCCTCGTGCTTGGTTCTAATGCTTTGTTTCTTTTTCTAGACTGTGGGCACGCAACGTACTTCAAGCGACGATGGGTAGAGACCAAAGGGGGGTAAGGGAAGCCCCAGCAACAGTCAACAGAGATCCAAGATGTCAGGCACATCGAGGCCGCCCTGCGCGGGTTCCTTGTTTCACGCAGGTCAGGGTTGGACCACAGTTGACAAGAACAATGCGGCGGCACGACAAGGGCTCCAGCCTCGTTAAATAAGAGGAGAGATGGCATCCCCACTGGTAGGCTTGGGATAGGTAGAATTGACGATAACGTGGCTCACAAACCGTACCAGAGTCTTGGGATAGAAATGGATATTGTAATGCGTGGGAAACTGGAGCCTCCGTGGGTCCCTGCCATAAACTGACCATCGGCAGCACCCAGTTCCTCTCCAAAGCAAATGTCAGCTACCTGGTATCCAAAAATCAAACTTCAACGCCAGTCCCAAGTCGTCGGGAAACTGTTGCGCACACACATCTTGCAAGACCTGAAACGACTGCTTTCAGCCCCGGCCTCACCTCCTCGACTCGCCCTCATGGGCCTCCTTTCTTGCCTTGGCACCCGCCTTGAGTTTCTCCCACCTCTCCCTGTACTTCTCCACGGTCAGCTGCAGCTTGAGATGGTCCTTCTCCAACGCCTCCATCTGCTTCGCCATCTCGCCCATCTGCTCCTCCAGGTCCCGGTTCCGCCTCCTCAGGGCCTCCTCCCCAGCAAGGGCGCCCGGCCCAGCCCCGTCGCTCGAGGACAGCGGCGAGCCAGGTCTCTGCAGCCGCAGACTCTGGGCCAGCGCAAGATGCGAGCTCTGCGAGTTGAGCTCAAACGCGTGCAGCCGCTTGCTGACCTTGTCGAGGACGTCCTTCAGACTGGCATTCTCAAGGTGCAGCTCCTCGATCATGTTGCGCAGCTCCTTGTCGGAGCGGGCTCTGGGCGCGCGCTTGCGGGAGGAGGTCGGGGAGGCAGGGGCCTGCGACTCCCGCGCATCGACAAAGTCGTCCTCGTCCTCGTTGTCATCGTCATCCTCGGGCCCGCGATGGAAGGAGGCCGCCATGCGGCGCTTTTCCTTGTTCTCGTGATTCAGGATGCTCGCGTACGAGGCGGTGTGGCCGCTGGTGGGGACTACGTAGAAGGAGTCATTGGGGCCGTGGCCGTCGCGCGCGAGCGAACGCAGGGTGGCACGGGAGTAGATCTTGGAGAGATCAGGCTCGACGGCCGAAGCGGAGTGTTTGTGACGGGGCTTTCTCTGGGCAGGTTCAGGCGGAGGGGAAGTGGGCACTGGTGGGGGCTCCTCCGAGACCAAGGGCAGACCGGCGAACGCCAGAGGCGCGGACAGCCGGTTGATCAGACTCCCAAAGGTACTGTAGAACCTCGAGAATCCATCTTCGCTCGGCGTCGGGCTGGTGGGCTCTGATTTGGGTGGCTCGCTGGCAGCGTCTTCCTGAATGACCGGGGGGACCCAGCTTGGCTTGCGCGACTGCTCCAGCTGATCTGGGGTCTTCTTTTTCATGGATCCTTCCCTGCGGGGGTGCACCTCAAGGCTTCCCGGAGCCTGGTCGTTGGATACGCTCGGAGTCAGGGGCTGTGTGCTATACCGCGCCCTGATGCCGCGTGCTGAGGCCAGGTTGTTTGCGATGGAAGACGAGAGGTTGCGCCCAGGGTATCGCTGGTGTGAGAGAGTAGGCGGGGGCTTCGCCGCCACAGCCTTTTTTGCCGCAGACGAATCGGTTCGCGGTGGTGCTGCGGTCGCATCGTCTGGCGGCTGCCCTTCCTTCTCATCCTCCTCTGGAATGTCATCGGTGCTGGCCTGGCTTGGCGGGCCGATAGGCAGCTTCAACAGCTCGGACAGGCGCCTGTGGTGCTGCTCCAGGAGCTTCAATGTGCGCAGGGCCTCGATGCTGCCCGTGGTCTGAGATGCGTTTGCAAACTCGCCGGCAGCCTGGGCGTGCTCGTTGATGGCGACGGTGGTATCCGATGTCTGCGTCGCAATCGCCGCCGCCCGCGCATGGTCGTGTGCCTGCGCCGTCAGCAGACTGAAGTGAGAATGAGCTTGTTTTCGGGGCATACCTTGATCAGAGATGAAGACTCCATATCCGGACAGACAGACACGGACCGGTGTCACATCGCCGTTTAAGGGTCCTTCGATGCTGAATGAATGGTCGAGATGGATCATGGCGGGGCTGAGGCGCCCTGTAGGGCTGCCCTGGGGTAATTGTTAGTGCTCGCTGCTTATCTTATCGCACCCTGGCACCCGGACCTCTGCCTGCATCATCAAACTCGCCGGCCCCTGTGGAACCTGGAACTGCTAACGGACAAAAAGAGCCAACATCAAACACTTTGAGGGGTTCGTATGCTCGCCATGCTCGGCCAATCCATCGCCACAGCCGGTCTCAGTTTCCCCCCTTCTCGCATTTCACGGTGGTACACAGCAGACTCCGGATCACAGCTCGACACCTCGCTCCGGCTCCGATGTTGACAGCTCTTGGCGCCATGACGATGACATAGTTGAGGTGTCTCAGACTGTCAAAGCACCGCTCCGCAGCAGCATTGAGCTTCACCACGAGATCAACACCGCAAAACAGCACAAACCCAACGCGTCCGTGAGCCTCGCCATGGATAGCCAGTCCAACGGTCTCGGGAAGCTTTTGCCCAAGGCCATTGCAGCAAAACGACGCCGGAACCGGGGGTCGTCGACGTCGGAGCTGTCGGGCATGCTCGACGGTCTTGTTGCGCCGCAGGGAGGCGGCATCGCCAGTCGCAGCACCCCCGGCAGTGACGCCAACTCGGTCAGCTCGCTCAACGGCAGCCTGAAGAGCACCAACACCGACCCCGCCGCCTACGATTCGGATCCGGACTCGTGAGTGATTTGTCTCTCTTTTTGACCAATTCATCCGATTTGCCCTGGCGAGTTGTGCCCAGAGTGTCTTGTCTTGGCAGTGCAGCCCTCTCTGTACGCGTATCGCACTGAAGAGCTCCGCATGCACGGATTCGCTGAGGCTTGGTCCCACCTCACCTTGGCTTTCGACCCTGCCTGCGCCTCCTCCAGGCGGCGTTTCTGCCGGGCGTTGGCCGTCGTCATCAGCCTCATTCCCCTCTTACGGCCGCTGTCGCATTTAACCCCCCCGGGCCGCCCGGATTCGTCGTCGCTGCATATTTGTTTTCTTTGTATACATGTATAGGGGCTGGCCCTGGTTTGTCGCAACCACTGACATCACTGCCGCTCGCTAGCATCACCAAGAGGCCCACCGCCATCTCTGCTCATCCCTCCCAAATTGGCTATTTGACTACCTCGTCCCCCCTGGTGCAGGCCGCGCAACATCCCGAACACCTCTCCAAAAAGCCCACACGCTCGTCCACTTTGTCCCGCGAGAGCTCCGACAGCCTCGACTCCGCGCCCCCATCCGAAGGCAGCCGTTCCAGCCTCGGGCCGCCCGAGCTGAGGACGAAACGGTCTTCTTCGACAAGTCGGTTAAGAGACGTGTTCAAGTCGAAGAAGAGCTCGGGAGAAAAGGCCCCGGCGGCGGACAGCAAGCCTGATAGCACCCCGACCCCGAACCCCGAACCCGAGCCTAAGCCGGCCGCAGTCCCAAGCCGTCGTCTTTCACGAGCCAAGACGCCCGAGCCGCTCGTGCCCCCCCGGACACCCCCAGGGGACGCATCGACACCGCTCATCGTCAACACTCCTCCAACCCCGACGGACTCCCAGTCGGGGAGTGCAGCAGCCGGCAGCCCGCGTCGGCCCGCTGATGCGGTTCTTACAGGCAACATGATGACCCAGAGGCGCCGGGCTGGCTCCAATGCCGGCCCGAGCAAGCTATCCACCATGACTGCTCCACCCCTGACGCCGACTCCCGAGAATGCCCCAGCATCGCCTGGCAACCCTGCCGCTACCTTTTTCTCTTCCATGTTCTCGGCCGTCCAAAACACCGCCAACCAGCTCAGCACCACCATACCTACACTCGCTCAGGGCGCAAACAAAAACAAGGGGACACCAGTCAAGGAGCAGGGCGAGAGGGTGCCAGACACAGTTGAGGTGGAATCGGTCGCCTCACAACGGCCATCTACCGAACCGAAGGAGCCCGCCGTCAAGACCCTGGGGATGGGCGACCTCAGCCTCAGCCAGCTGGGCATCGTCGACACCCCGAGTGCAGCGCCGAGCCCTGTCGCTGCGCGGTTCGTCGAGACCGAGACTAGGGTGAGGTCCGAGTCCGCGCCGGCGGAGCCGCACGCCGCCGATGCTGCCGAAGACTCGAATGCCTTCCGGCCGCGGTCCGTCCACGAAGCCGCTGGCGGCGAGCAGACACCCCCGGCCGGCAGCGTGTACGAAGGAAAGCAGGGTCAGGGTGTGTACCGCAGCGGCAGCATACGCAGTGCCATCGGCCACCGCAGGAATCGCGGCAGTAGCATCGCCACGCACGGGACCACAGCCACGAGCACGATTGGTGCTGCGATTGCGGCGGCCAACTCGTCGCTCGTCAACCCTGCCGCCACTGGCAGCGCCCCCAAGCTCACTGGGTTTGCCGTCGCCAATAAGAAACGCAACCGCGACTTTCACGCCCTGTTCAAGAGCGTGCCGGACGATGACTACCTGATTGAAGACTACAGCTGTGCGCTCCAGCGCGAGATTCTGGCGCATGGCCGCCTGTACATCTCCGAGGGCCATCTGTGCTTCAGCAGCAACATCCTGGGCTGGGTGACAACGCTCGTCATGAGCTTCGACGAGATCGTCGCTGTAGAAAAGCGCAGCACCGCCCTGGTGTTCAAGAACGGTCTCGAGATCTCCACGCTGCATGCCAAACACGTCTTTGCCTCGTTTGCCAGCCGTGATACCACCTACGACCTCATCATCAAGATCTGGAAGCTCGGCCACCCCCATCTCCAGAGCTCCCTCAACGGCGTCCGTCTTGAAGAACCCGGCGGCGACCGGACCGAGAAGGTCGACGTCGAGTCGGTATCCGTAACAGGCACCCACAGCATGTCAGGTTCCGACGAGGAAAGCGAGGACGGCGACGACGTCTACGACGAGGACGAGGACGAGGAAGATGCCCAAGCGGCCGGGGTGCCCTCGGATGGCCCTGTGGCGGATTTTGCCGAGAAGCCTGTCCCGCGCAAGGCGTCGGGTCTTCTGCCGTCGCCCGAAAAGTTGGAGGATGGTGCGCCCGCGGGAGCCGCCGACTTCCCGGGCCCGGCGGCGCATGCGCCGACGGACTGCGGAGACACCGCGGTCCACTTTGAGAAGGTGCTGGGCGACGACGTGATTCCTGCGCCTCTCGGCAAAGTGTATACCCTTCTCTTTGGACCAGCCTCGGCAGCTTGGATGGGCCGCTGGCTCACAGTCGACCAGAAGTGCACGGATCTCCAGATGGAGGACAAGCGTGGGTTGACGGAGGAAATCAGAACCCGCAACTACACGTACATCAAGCCGCTGAATGCCTCGATCGGGCCCAAGCAGACAAAGTGCGTCGTCACAGAACAGCTCGAACAAATCGATCTAGAAAAGGCAGTAAGCATCCTCGTGAGCACACAAAACCCAGACGTCCCCAGCGGCAACATCTTTGTCGTCAAGACCAGGTACTGCCTGACCTGGGCCGAGAACAACGGCACTCGCATCCAAGTCAACAATCTCATCGAATGGTCCGGCAAGAGCTGGTTGAAGGGTGTGTCCCTCTCTTACCCCTCCCCACACGGACCCCTTACTAAACTCTCGCAGGTGCCATCGAACGCGGCGCAAACGACGGCCAGACCCAATACTGCAAGGATCTCTTCGCAGGCCTCAGAGCCGCCGTCTCAACCCGCGCGCGCTCCGGCACGCTCAACGGCGCGGCCGCCCGCGGTAAGAAGCGCAGCCGCAAGAGCAAGTCGGCGCTGGCCTCCAACCCGGCCAGCGACGCCGAGGGCACCGTCAAGCACCCGGCCAAGCAGAGCTGGGGCCTCTTCGAGCCCGCCCGCCCCTTCCTCAGCCCCGTCGTCGACACCATCCGGCCCATCCTCACGGGCAATGTGGTCTACGGCCTGCTTGTTGGCCTGCTGGTCGCCTCCTGGTTTGGCTTTGGCACGCGCCAGGGCGCGCCGAGGTATAGCCACGACCCAGCGTACGCGAACGCGCCGCAGCGGTTGGCGGCGTACGAGGAGATGTGGAGGAGGGAGGAGAGCGATCTGTGGGCGTGGATCGAGGAGCGTGCGGGGCTCGAGAGGCTGGGCACGGATCCGCCGCTGCGGAAGAGGAGCGTGGACCCGAGGACGGTGGAGGAGAAGCTGAGGGAGGAGAGGATGGATGAGAGGGAGCTGAAGGAGGCGATACGCGTGACCGAGGAGCACCTTGGGGTGCTCAAGGCGGTGGTGGATGGGAGAGGGGCGAGGAGATGAGGGCACATTCATTGCGGCAGACGCCGTGGGGTTTTTCTATGTATCATTTTCACTGGGTCGGTTGGGTCTTAGCTGTGCATAAGCGGGCGAATCTTGATCAAACTAAGCGTTTTCGAATGTTTTAACTGTTGGACTATTGGACCACCCTTTCCCTCAGTGTGAAGATAATCTCTAAATGCACTCTCCCCTCAAGAGTGTAAATTTCCTGTTGTTTCCTCCGCGTTTCATGTTCGAATTCACTGCTCCCTCTTAGATTTGCTCTCCGACCAAAAGCGAACCACATCATGAATTGTGTTGGGAGCTCAATGTTGACAGCATATTCAGATAGATTAAACTCCCTTTCCCACTGCAGAGGATTCCCACCTCAAGCAGACTACCAATGATTAATATCTAACCACCACCCATGCACCGGTTTTGACATACCCAACGCCACATGATGCACATCTATCTACCCAGCCATACTTTTTTCATACGTCATAAAGAACATCGCGCTCATGTCTCCTCCGTCAAACCCTTCCCCCCTCCCTTCTCTATGTTCCTCCACCCTTCCCCTTCCCGACTCGTCTTCCTTCCCTGCCACCTTTCTTAAGGTACACATCATCCATCCCCAAAAACCACCACCACCGCCAGACAGCAATTTACCAAACCTCGGGACCAAACCTGCCCCCCTCGGGCAGCGCCCGGTACGCACACGCCTGCCAGTCGCAGCCGCGCTTGTACACCTCGGTGCCCCACCACGAGAACCCCTTCATGGCGCCCGAGTAGACGAACCCAAAGAACACGACGACGATGCCAAACGCGAGCCCCGAGTCGAGGGCGGCGCTCAGCGTCATGGTGTACTTGGCCCACCACGCGGGGGCGCGCTTCTTGACCAGGTAGTTGAACATGTAGCAGACGACGGCCCAGACCGAGAAGTTCAGCCCCGTCGCGGGCGGGATCCAGCCGAGCGACCCGAACAGGACGGGCAGGTTGATCTTGCGCAGCAGCGAGTCCTTCTTGTTGCGCGCGTACAGCCACAGCGGGATGGGCAGAGCGGCGCCGACGGCAAAGGCCCAGACGAGCGGGCGGTAGGTGGCGTCGGGGCCGAAGAACTCCGAAGGGCCGACGACGCCCCACAGGATGGAGCCGTTGAAGTGGACGCGGGCGATGGGGCAGGTGAAGCCGTTGATGGCCTGCGGGGTGCAGATGCCGGGGATGTTGACAAACATCCAGTTGAGGACGGCGATCTGCGTGAGGGAGGAGACGGTGGTGGCGATGATCTGGACGGCGAAGAGGATGCGCGGCGGGATCTTCATGTAGTGACCCAGCTTGAGGTCGGCGGCGAACTTGATGCCCTGCGCCGACGAGATGTAGCCGTACGTGACGAACACCATGTTGGCGACGGGGCGGCCGGGGAAGATGATGCCGGCGATGAGCTGGCAGATGAGGTAGATGGACGAGTGCTGGTTGGTGACGGCCATGATGATGCCGATGGGGATGAAGAGGATGGTGCAGATGCCGAGGGCGAGGAGCAGGCCGTACCAGGGGAGGTGGATTGGGTAGCTGCGCTGGCATGTCAGTGGCAGTTCCGGAATGTCGTCAAAAAAGGGCAAGACTCACTATTCCACGACAAAGATACCGATTGCCGTCATGGAGAAAAACGTCATGAGATACCACAGCATCGGGGCGTCCTTGTACCGCCGCATGAGTCGGTTGTGGACGTCCTCGCGGCTCATGAGGTTGTCGATGCTGAGAGACGACCGGCTTACCCTCACAGGGCCTCCGTCCGATGCCCTGGTGGCCCCCTCACTCGGCTCAGACACTGGCTGATACGCGCCTTTTGGCTCCCCGGCAGTCTCTTCCAGCGACCGCTTCCACTGTGTCCAGATGTCCTTGCCATGCCAGCAGATGGTATGCGTCAGCAGCGCCGCCAGGCCGGCGAACTGCACCCCGTAGCTCAGCACGTACGTGATGGGCAGAAACACCCGGCTGTACTTGGAATAGGCCTCTCGGTCAAACAAATAGTCCTTGGTCAGGACCTTGCTGACGTCGTACACATTTCCCGTGTTGTCGAACACGGCCGCCGACAGAATCGGCATGTACGACGAGTACAGCCAGTTCCCGTAGTACGCGATGGGCGCAACGATCCACATGACCACGACCAGACCGCCTACCACGTTCATGGCGGCCCAAAAGGGCGTGAGCAGCGGCGAGCCGATGTAGGCCACCTGGGCCCAGTCGAAGGTCAGGGGGAACAGCCCCAGCCCGGACACAACGCCGAACAGGTTGGCAACGACGACATTGTCCGGGGCAAACCAGGTCACCACGTTGAAGTAGCTCAATGCCGGCATCAGCAGGCCCGGCAGGAAATAGAAGAGAAAAGCGCCCAGCCAGACGGCGTAGAAGAACTTCCACCGGCTGATCCGCCAGCCGTTGGCCTCCTTGTTCTCCTCCTTGTGCAGCGTGGTGAACATGGCGGCCGACATCAGGGTGCCCGGCCAGATCATGCCGCTCGGCCGGACCAGGAAGCGCCGCGTGAGCCCGGCAAAGGTGTAGCCCAGGATCTGGGTGGAGAGGGTGAGCAGGAGCTGGTAGGTGATGCTGGCCTCCTGCTTGTAGAACTGCGTCTGCTCGACGATGACGTCGGTCGCAAAGGCAAAGCCAAACGACACATTGCTGCTGACATAGACGCAGCTATGCTCCTTTTCGTTCCATCGGCCTTGGGCGAGCCAGAGGCGTATTCGATCGAGCCGGCCTCTCTGCTCCAAGGGCACAATATGCGCCCTATGCTCCGCGCTGGCCGTTGATGCCGTCTCGCTCCGGAACCCGTCGACATACTCTTCCGGAGGGTCGTCTGGACGTTTTAACAGGTAGTCCCACAAGAGACCAAGGGGGTGGACCATTAACAAAGCTATGACTGGCGTGATTGCTACACTGGGGTATCTCAGAGAGAAGAACAAATTGGTCGAAGATCCGAGAATGGAAAAGAGGATGGAGAGCGCCCACATGCGGGGCGTGTTGATCGACAGGCTGGTGTTGTCGGTGGGCGAGACGGAGGCGCGGACCTGGGCGTAGGGCGAGTTGTCGGGCGGATCTTCCTCGTCGTCGACCTCCGAGTCGAACACGTAGGACCGGTCGTCGTCCCCGTCTTCGGCTTCCGGCTGCTTGCCCAGGTCGTTCAGCAGCGGCGTCTCGGTGGTGCTGAAGCGGCCCTCGAGCCCGCTGATCGTGGTAGACCCCCCCAGCTCCTCGGACTGCCTTGGCGGGCGTCTTAACGTCGGCGACCTGGGCTGGGAGCCATCGCGGCGCCGTCTGATGCCAAAGTCCCCCAGCGAGCTCCGGCTTGCATCAGACGGCTTGCGCGAGCGCACGAGGGGGTGGCGGCGCCCTCATCGGCTGTCTTCTGAGGCGCGTGGGGTGATGGAGCCGTACGAGGGACTGGAGAAGCCCGCGGCCGAGCGTAGTGGGGAGGATCCCCCGTCATGGATTCGGGTGCCGGGTGGTTTCGGGGTCGGGATCGGGCGGGCTGTCGGTCTCGGTCTGGTCAGCCGTTGCCGCTGTCGACTCGGGTCGGCGGCCATGGGGCGGCTCGAAGGTCAGCCCGGTCGTGCGGTGGCTGCGGTGGCAGCGGTGGCTCGGTGTCGCGCGTGTGGAGAGGAGGGGCAGAAAACCCGGGGGCAGGCGGCGGCGTGGGGCCTGTTTGCAGTGCGGGTCCGAGGCCAGGAATTCCAGCGGGATTGCCTGGCCAGGTGAGCCAGGTGAGCCAGGGTCGAGCTGCCTATCCGATGGGGCACGTCGGCTGCCGGGAAGCGTCATAGGCCGGCCGCGCTCAAAGTCTCGGAGGTGGGGTGCAGGTAAGACAGTCCGCAACTTCCGTAAGGAGAGGCGGGGGGCGCGGAGGGAACAGCAAAGGGAGCACGAAACCAAGGAAAGCGGAAAGCGGGTGATGTTTGAGAGAATCTAGGATGGCATTGGATGGCAGGAACAGGGAAATCGTTGACGACGAGAGACAAACAGCATTCCTTGCTTGCAATTGAACGGTTTGCAGCGTCCACGAAGAGCGTCGCAGGTGTCTTCTTCAGCACTGCTTGAAGCTTGCCTGAAGCTCGGGTTGAAGAAAGCAGTCCGCTGCATGAGACGCTGGATGGAAGCTGCGATAGCCCCACAGAAGCCCTGGTGCCCGAAGTGGCGGGCTTGGCAGCGGCCTGCGGTTCACGGGTTGACAACGCTCCTGTCGCAACCAAACCAACCCGTAGTCAAGCGTATCTGTAGTTTGTCTCGTACGGAATGAACATGTCTACCTCGGACTGACTCCTCCTACATCTTAGCAGGGTAAAGGCCAGGGAATGCCGAGCTTGACGTGTTCTGTTGCAATGCAATCCGAATCAGGCCCTGGAAACCCTCGTGGGACCGAGAAAGGGAACTGCAGTCTGACGACATGTGGTGCCGCCAAGTTTGGGGCCGCTTTTCGAACGGGACATGGCGTGCATCCGTGGCGCGGATCCACTTTGCTCTCAAATTCATGCAAGGGTCCGACCAGCGGCAACAGTCAACTCAGCCCGCATTATCGCCGGTGCTGCGGACCCGGGACTCCTCTGACAGTTGACAGTGCAGAGCTTATTCCGTACCGAAACAGCGACTTGACACCTCAGTGCCGTGCCTCATGTCAGATGACGCAGCAGAAGAGGACACCATGGCGTCGCTCAACGCCGCTAAACAGCACCTCAGGGCTGCCATGAAGCAGAAGCTCAAGGCCCTCTCACATGACTCCATCGTCTCACAAAGTATGGGGCGTCACAGCTCAACAGCCGCTCATACACCCAGCTAAGCATCGCCAGGCTCCACCGTCTACAGCACGCTCAAGACCCTCAACGCCTACGTAAACGCGAGGCGGGTCAGCGTCTTCCTGTCCATGCCTACTGGCGAGATCCAGACAGACGCCATCGTCAGGGACGCCCTCGCCGCCGGGAAGGAGGTCTTCATCCCCTACCTCCACAAGGATCCCGTCACGGCCCCTGGCCTCCCGCCGCGCGTCATGGACATGGTCCGCCTGCGAGACCTGGCCGACTACGAATCGCTGCAACCCGACAAATGGGGCATCCCGAGCATCGACCCGGCCACCGTCCCGGCAAGGCAGCGGGTATTTGGCGGGCCCGATGCCCCGCACTCGGACAGCACCCTGCTGGATCTCGTCCTGATGCCTGGTGTCGCCTTCGACACGCACCCCGACAGCGGCGCCATCCGGCGGCTCGGACACGGCAAGGGCTTCTATGACTACTTTCTCTTTCGGCACAGGCTAAAGGCGGGTTCGCTTGGGCAGCAAGAGTCCCCTGTATTGCTTCTTGGCTTAGCCCTGTCTGAGCAGTTCCTATCTCCATCCGAGGGGGCGGTACCTGTTGGTCCCCTAGATCAACCTCTGGACGGCCTCATCCTCGGGAACGGCGACATCAAGGGCCCGCTTGCTCCCGCAAATCAAACTGACTAATCCCACACCGCTTTTGCCGTGCGCCTGTCCCACTGTCCCCTGGTATCCCGTTTCGTTGTGTTTGCCGTCTTTGACCTTGTGGAAATCGAAATCGTGCCGCGCTCCCGTGCAAAAAACGAAAGCACCCGCGCCGTGACGCCTCACCCGGAGACGCTCTGGATGAGGGAAACGTTGTCGCCCTTGAGCAGGATTTGCTGCGCCCAGTCAGCCATTGCATCCGGATTTTGCCTCAAACAAACATACCCCCAAAGGTCTCCTTGTCTCGGTGTCGTTTGTCTTGGAAACTTGCTTGACCTCGACGGCGTCGTCGATCTAGCGCCTGTGTTAGAATGGCTCATCTCGAACGGCAAGACGCGCTACTCACAACCAGGTTCATGAACTCGTCGAACCCCTATATAACCGTCAGTTTCCGGCGCTGCCATTCGAGCAATGGCCGGGTCGCTTACCCGAATGGTGCCCACGATGCGGATGGACAGCTGCTCGTAGAGCCAGATCTGGACCGTCGTGCGCTGCTGCAAGAGGCGAAACAGAAAGTTGATTGGGGGCAAGAGAACCCGGCGACCGCCACCACCTCTGCCCGTCATTGTGTGCTGTTGATGGTGTTTGTCGGGAAAACCTGGAAGCGATGCGGTGGGTGCGTTGCTCGATGCGTGTCACGCTTTCCGTGCCGGCTGGAAATCAGAATTCTGGCGGAGCTGTCTGCGGCTGCGAAACGGAGCACTGACGGTGCCGCGAGCGCACGCAACCACAAGCAGAGCAAACCACAGCATCGTTGGTCCGTGCACCTGCCCCTCCTTTTTTCAAGCCACAGTGCCCGTCCCGCTGGGTGGGGCAGTGCTCAAGGCAGCCTGACGTCTCCGTTTTCCCCTGTGGGAGGGACCTGCCAAACAACGCCAGAAATCTTGACCTGAACCAGGCCATCCCACCTTCCCTTCAGCTCCACGCGTGCTTCTCCTTGAGCTCATCTCGGCGACCGAGACCCACATTCTCGAGAGCACCTCCTTCCCCGCGCGCTTTCTCGAGCTTCGTCTTCCGGCAGTCAGTGGAGGAGTCAAGCAGGAGGGAGGGGCACATCGGTTCTGCACCGCGCAGCGCCGGCCGCAAACACTCCCTAAGTCACGGTTGACGATACCCACGCCACGACATACCTAATCACAGTTGACTCTACAACTCGTTACGGCCATTTATCATGGCGTCCAATGGCACTCAAGAGACCTTTGCGGTCCCCAACGTGCTGGCAGCAATGCTGACCATGCGCAGCGGGGACAACGACAAGAAGAAGGTCGCTGTCGACTACTTGGGCAGGTTTCAGAAATCGGTCAGTCCAACACTGTTTGAGCTCCTTGGGGGAGGGTGCTGACTGCTCCTAGAACGATGCGTGGACGACGACGATATCCATCCTCCAGAACTCGACCGAGGCGGAAGCCCAGCTGTTTGCCGCGACGACCCTAAAGGGCAAGGTACATGGAATATGAGGCCCCCCACCAGGCGCAAGAGACAGGAGCTGACTTGGCAAAGATCACATACGACCTCGGGACCCAGATTTCCGAGGCCGACCTGCCGGCCCTGCGCAGTCAGATCCTGCTGCTGCTTAAGAAGTTTGCGGCGGGGCCCAAGCCCGTCCGGGTTCAGCTGTGCGTGTGCCTCGCCATCCTCGCCATCCAGATGCAGACATGGAAGGACGTGCTGCCCACCGTTGTCTCGACCCTCGGGAACGACGTCGCGAGCCACGCCTGCATCCTGGATTTCCTGCGCGTGCTCCCCGAAGAGGTCACCGAAGGCCGAAAGATCACCTTGTCTGTATGTGGACCGATACCTCGCGACTCGCCTCTACCACCTCGGCATCCCGTTCGCGCGGATCGACCTAGGATCAGTGTCTAATTCGGTCGTGATAGGAAGAAGACCTCGCCCAGAGGACATCAGAGCTGCTGGCGGACAACGCCGAGCAGGTGGTGCAGTTGCTCGTCAACTATGCGCAGTCGTCGCGTGAGTGTTTTGTTCCCCGCCGGCATGCGATTGACGCTGACGTTTCCCAGCCGCCGCTGCGACTAATCCCCAGCTGTTTGACTGCATCAGCTCATGGCTCCGTGAGGTGCCCGTCAGTGTCATTGTCAACTCGCCCCTGATGAACGCGGTGCTCCATGGCATCACCGATGACAAGTCACTGTTGGCCGCGGCCGACTGCCTCGGGATCATCTGCAGAGAGACCAAGGACGTCGATGACAACCTCGACACCATCCAAGCCCTCCTTCCAAAGGTGCTCGAGCTCAGGCCGCGTATTCAGGCGCTAGTAGATGACGAGGACACCGAGGGGTTCAAGGCCATCACCAAGGTGTTTGCCGACGCTGGCGAATCCTGGGTCTTGATCATCGCCCGCCAACCTCAGCACTTCCGCCCCTTGGTCGAGTGCCTGCTGGAGTGCTGCGCGAGGGACAAGGAGAGGGACGTGATTGCCTACACTTTCTCGTTCTGGTACGAACTGAAGCAATACTTGACGCTGGACCACTACATGGAGGCGCGGGTGCAGCTCCTCGACGTCTACGCCAAGCTCGTCGACATCATGCTCACGCAGCTCGAGTACCCGCATTCGGACAACCCGAACGAGCTCGACCTCTTTGACGGCGACCGGGAGCAGGAGGAGAAGTTCCGCGAGTTCCGCCATCATATGGGGGATACGCTCAAGGATGCGTGCGAGGTCATGGGTGTGGCCGCCTGCCTTACGAAGGTTCACGACGCCATCAAGCTGTGGCAGGAGAAGTACGGCAGCCAGGCGACGCCGACGGCAGTGCCCCACTGGCAGTCGCTCGAGTCTCCGCTGTTTGCCATGCGGGCTATGGGCCGGATGGTGGAATCGCACGACAGCAGTGTGCTGCCTCAGATCTTCCCTCTCCTGGTTCAGATCCCCATCAGCAACGAGAAGCTGCGGTTCGCGGCCATCATGGTCTTTGGCCGCTACACCGAGTGGACCGCGGCGCATCCCGAGTTCTTGCAGCCACAGTTCCAGTACATCGTGTCGTCGTTCCAGACCGACTCCCAGGAGATCCTCCGTGCTGCCGCGCAGGCCTTCATGTACTTCTGCGTGGACTGCAAGCAGGTGCTTGCGTCGCAGGTCATCGAGCTCCAGGCGTTTTATGACCAGATCCTGGACAAGCTCCCTGTCTCAAGCAAGGAGGAAATCACGGAAGGCGTCGCCTACGTCGTCGGGGTTCAGAAGGCCGAGGACCTGTACAAGCTCCTCAAGCTCTACTGTGATCCTCTGGTGCAGCGGTTGATGGTCAAGGCCAACACAGCCACCGACAACAAGACAAAGCTCGATCTTGCTGGTAAGCCTGCTCATCCTCTAGACACGAACGAATGCTGACCGGCTAGACCACATCAACCTCATCACCTTCTTTATCCAGCAGGTTGTGCCGTACATCCCCAACAACACCGAGAACCCCGCTGTCAAGTATTGGCAAGAGGTCTTCCCCGTCATGTCGACCATCCTCGACAACTTCATTGACTTTGTCCCAATCTGCGAGCGTGTCTGCCGCTCCTGGCGGTTCATGGTTATCTCGTATCGGACGGCCATCACGCCTCTCCTGGGGCCGCTGGCCAACAAGTTGGCGGAGGGCTTCGCGCAGTCAAAGCAAGGCTGCTTCCTCTGGGCGACGAGCGCCATCCTGCGCGAGTTCTCCGAGGACAGGGAACACGTGGAAGACGGCATCACGGACAACATCTACGTCTTCTTCGAGGCTCAAGCGACAAGCGTGCTCCGCATCATGAGCGACCTCCCCCCTGTCGACCTCCCAGACGTCATTGAGGATTTCTACCGCCTTCTTATCGACGCTCTCCTTTACTACCCCACCAAGCTCATTCCTTCTCCGCTATTTACCCCCATCTTCCAGGCCGCCATCTCTTCCCTCGCGCTGGAGAAGCAGGAGCCCGTCTCGGCGGCGCTCCACTATATTCGCGACCTCCTCACCTACGGCGGCACGAACCCCGCCGCGTCCGGCAGCGACCTGGGCCCGGCTGGTCAGCAGCTGCGGCAGATCGTCAAGCAGCTCCTCCTGTCCCAAGGCGAAGCGCTGGTCAAGCAGACGCTCGCTGGCATGATGATTACGTTCCCGCGTGACTGCTTCGCCGATGGCAGCGGCGTGCTGCTGGGCATGTTTGAGCTGCTCCCCGCGGAGACGGCGCAGTGGGTCGACCGCACTGTGCGCATGCTGCCGCAGGGCACCATGACCGCGGCCGAGGCGGACCGCCTGCAGGCCAAGATCAAGGACAAGCTGCAGGGCCCGGATCCTGCTAACGTCAGGCAAATCCGTGTGCTGCTGCAAGACTTTACGAACACGTACCGGAGGCGGTATGTGGCGCCCCGCGACGGGCTGGGGCAGTTGGAGGCGGCCCGCTTTCACTTCAGCGGATAGGAAATCGAGAGGATGAGGCGGGGCTAAGCTTTCGAGGTTTGCAAAGGGTTGATTTGGGTGTGAAGCAGACGAGCGTCCTCCCAAAGCGGAGAACTGCGGCTCTTCGTTGGAGGACTTGAGGAAATGGTTGGTGAGCGACGGGATCCGTGACGAGAGAAGCGGGGGCGGAGGATCATGCATTAGACAGGACAGCGAAGGAAATGGAATGGGATGGCATGGCATGGATGACATGGGATGAGTTGATGGATGTGCGCCCCGACTTTGGGCGTTTTGCTTCGGAAGAGGCACAGAAGTGGCTGTAGACGTGTCGTGTGTATGTAGGTAGAATATCAGCCTTGATGGATGGGATTACTTGCGGGGAACGGGGATTTGTACTGGGACGATAGTCAAAAGCACGGCGACGAGAGACAGAAAGGGTGGTCAGCTAGGGCCAGGGCGATTTAGGCGCGAGATATCCAAACTTTGATGGAAAACTTACGTCGTCAGTGCTTGATCTACACGGGTGTCATATGCTGCCATCTGCGTAATCGACATTGGAGGGAACGGTGCTGCGGCTGGTAAGATGGTTCAGGGGAAACGTCAAGAAGAAAAGGAAAGGAGATCCATACAAAAACTCACCGATCGATTCTCTTTGTGGGTCGAAGGGAGATGGAAGGGCCACTCGCAATTCTTTCTCGAGGAAAAGAAGCTTGCAGGCTCCGTAGGAAACCCAGTCAGCTAGGAGGCATCTCATCGAGGCATTGGCATCTCATTGAATGGAATTATCCTGTTCATACTAAAATCCATGGCTCTTTACGTTTCAGCTCGAGGATATGGTTCAGCCAGAACTGTCAAATGCGAATCTTGACCGCTAGCCATGTCTTGTTCCCAGCCAAGGTTCAAATATGAGATGCTGGCCCCGGCCATAATATAACCCCGACCTCGTCTCCCCTTACCACCGTTGATATAGTTCGAGTTCCATCATACTAAGATGCTAAATACGGCAGCCATCCGTCTCTAAACACAGCTGGTAATTCCCGTTTCCATAAGTTGCCATATGCCCAACATCACTAAGACATAGTCACTAAAGCCCCTGAGGTCACACATCGTTCCCGCTCCAAGTCAGAAATGTGTCGGCGTGGATTTGCCTAGCGCTTCTCTGTCCTCACTGGCACTCACGTCGGGCATGAACAGATGGCTGCGGGCATGCCATGACATTGTTCTGGCTTATGGTCACCGGAGAGCTCGTATAGACCTCGGGCTTATTGGACAAGACGGTGCTCCGGGCGTTCTGGAAGCGGGCGTAGCACTCGTTGAGGATGTCTTCCACCGTCTGCTGTGCCTCGACGATGCCCGTGTCGAGGACCTCCTGTGACAGACATAGTTAGCGAGCCGAAGGAGGGTGAAAGAGGAAGGAGCTTACTCTGATGTAGTCCTCGACCTGGATAAACTGGGCTTTGTCCATGCGGTAACGGTCGGGCAGGCCGCTGTTGTGCAGCAAACCGATCAGGCCCGCACCGACGGTGTTGACGGCGGCGAGCGCGGTGATGGGCGTGGCCTCGCGCTTTGGCAGAGAGCCGAGAGCGGTGAGGATGGCGCCGACCATGACTTGAAGAACCATGAGGAACCAGTGCATTGTGCTGAGCAGCTGGAACCCGATAGAATACTTGGTCCGCTGCTTCACGATGTCCCGGTAGAGTCCGTCCGGAAGGCCCTTGGGCGGCCAATACCAGCAGGTCAGATGGACAACTTGATGCTCCTCGCCCTCACTGATGGCGCCAATTCCGTGGGCAACACGAGCCCATTCGGTGGGGGAGAGGAAGCGGTGCTGAACGGAGGAGCCGCCGGGTTGCGGGTGGTCTCCCAGTGGAGGACCGGAAATGGAAGGAGGCGCATTCGGGGGGTTGGCCGGAGGTTGGTTGACAGAGTTGGCGGGAGGGACTGGGATACTGGACCGTCTCTCAGACTTGTAGTAGCTTCCAGTCAGCCTCGGGTGGTCGGCGCCGTTGCTGGGAGGGACGCCCTGGTGAGTCTGGTCTTTGCTGGAAGACGCCATGGCGTGGATTAGGTTGGCTGAAACAAATAGCACAGTTGGCTACGAAACCAACGTCCTGTCGAGGCGGGTATGGCAGTGCTGCACCCAAGGCTCGTCAATATCGGAGGGTGTTCAACGCAAAGAGACAGATATCATGTCAACTAAACCCACTTGAGCCGCAAGGCAGAAGGTTTTTGATGGAAGCTACAGAAAACAAACGAAAAGAAGACACCGAGCCCCATCTTGTTTTGGCAAGAATCACTGCGAGGAAAGAGAAGGGCTCCTCCATGCTTCCCTGTGTGGCCAGGAGCTCCTGCCTCGTTGACGCCAGAGGGAATCGCATCTAACGATTAGCGGAAGGAGCCTATCAATGGACATGATCCTCCATCGAGACCACACTTCCCGTCCTTCTTCGCCATCATTAGCTTCCCAATCGACGCAAATTGGAAGGTAGCCGAGTAAAAGACAAGAAATGAGGGATGTTGGTGGTTACGGAGTACCATTGACAGGAACCCCTGAGGGTTCAAAGTGGGTCACCTCCGGCCAAAATGTCACCGCCCGGCAGAATCCAAAAATTTAGGGGATCCAGAACCTCGGACAGTGCTGAAGCTCGCGCAGAGCCAGGTGAGACTTGCTCAAATCGCCCATGCGCCCAAGCCCGTTGGCTGCTTCTCTCTGGCGCATTTCCAGACATGTGAGAAAGCCATTGCTGCCACGACCATACCACGTACCCATCGTCTCGATCCGCACCATGTCCGACACAATCCTCGACCTCAGCGCGACCCCCGCCGAGGGGCAGCGCATCAAGCACAACGATGTCGTCTACCACACGGTCAAGGAGGGCCTCGCTCATATCCTGGTGCCCGAGAACTCGGAGAAGGACGGCCAGACCGTGCAGCAGGTCTTCTACAACCCGATCCAGCAGTTCAACCGCGACTTGACCATCCTCGCCATGAAGGCCTACGGCAAGGAGCGCATCCAGCAGAAGCAAGCCGCCAGCAAACACCGGGCTGGCAAGTTCGCCGACAAGAAGAGGAAGCGGAAGGAGCAGGTGCAGGGTGAGCAGGCACAGAGTGAACGCCCTGCCAAGTCTCCGAAGCTTGGTGTGACAGAGTCTGCCGAGGCGCAAGCGGATACCGAGATGCAAGACGCGACGGAGGAGCAAGCGCCAGAGAAGCCCACGGAAGCGGAGCAGCCCGAGGAAGCGGCGGAGACGGCGGAGGCGATTGGAGGTTCGGCGGAGGACGGTACCGAAGGAAAGAAGGAACCCGCGCCCACATTCACCATCCTCGATGCCCTCTCTGCCAGTGGCCTCCGCGCGCTGCGCTACGCCCACGAAATACCCTTCCTGACGACGGTGACGGCAAACGACATCCTCAAAAAGGCTGCGGAGGCGATCGAGCGCAATGCCACCCACAACGGGCTTCGCGACAAGATCAACGTCTCGGTCGACGATGCTCTCGCGCACATGTACAGCATCGTTGTGCGCGAGCTGCGCCGGATCACCCTGTCCAAGAACAAGCCGGGGCCGAGCGAAAAGTACGACATCATCGATCTCGATCCGTACGGAAGCGCGGCGCCATTCCTGGACGCTGCGGTCCAAGCCGTGCGGGACGATGGTGGCCTGCTCTGCGTCACCTGCACAGACTCGGGCGTCTGGGCTTCCAACGGCTACCCGGAAAAGTGCTACTCTTTGTACGGAGGTATCCCCGTAAAGGGGTGGTATTCGCATGAAGTTGGAATCAGGCTCATCTTGCACGCCATCGAATCGTCGGCGATGAAGTACGGCCTAGCGATGGAGCCGCTGCTGTCGCTGTCAGTCGACTTTTATAGCAGAGTCTTTGTGCGCATCAGGAAGTCGCCGTCCATGGTCAAGTTCCAGGGGGGCAAGAACATGGTCATCTACAGCTGTGGGACGGGCTGCGGCGCGTGGACGACGCAGCCCCTTATGAAGAACAAGCCATCTCCGAACAAGAAGGGCAGTGGTATTTTCTACAAACACGGCTTTGCGAGGGCGCCGACGGCGAACACGACCTGTGAACACTGCGGCTCGACCATGCACCTTGCAGGCCCCATGTATGCGGGACGCATCCACTCGCCCGAGTTTGTCAAGAGCGTTATCTCTGAGGCAGAGGAAGCATCCCCCGAAGTCTACGGCACAAAGGAGAGAATCAAGGGTATGCTGCAGACGGCACTCGAGGAGTTCTTGCCCTCTCCCGCGGAGATTGAGGCCGCAGCGAACGAGAACGGCGACACCACCAAGAAGCTGAAGAGGAGCTTGACGGAAGCGCAGGTCGCGGCGCTCGACCCGTACCCCTTCTACTTCCACCCTGCCCAAATATCAGGGATCCTGCATTGCGCCAGCCCCCCAGAGAGCGCGCTGCGGGGCGCACTGCTTGGCCTGGGATATCGCGTCACCCGCAGCCACTGCAAGGCCGGCAGCATGAAGACGGATGCTCCGTGGTCCATCATCTGGCACGTCTTCAGGGAGTGGATCCGCCAAAAGGCGCCCATTAAGGAAGAGAACATCAAGCCCGGCAGCGTCGCCTTCCGGATCCTGGGGCTGGGCAAGAAGTCAAAGTCTGAGGCCGAATCGGCAGAGCAGACCAATGGAAAGGACGAAAAGGAGACTTCGGAGGCATCCAAACCTACCGAGGCGGCAGCGGAAGGTGCCAAGGACGACAAGCTGCCAGAGGTGGTTTTTGATGCGCAACTCGGGCAGTATCAGGACAAGGGCAAGTTCGTCCGGTACCAGATGAATCCGAGGGAGAACTGGGGCCCGATGAACCGAGCCACAGGAAAATAATTACCCGGATGCCTGGAGCTACTCGCACATCTTCAATGAATGTTCCGAGTCCGAGAATCGCGGGCCGGATGACACGGGATCCATGCTCCACCGAACCGGACCAGGTCAGTAAATTCCGCCGTCACTTGCTCCGCCCCAGCGCGTTCCACTGCCTCGGCCCACTCCACCGCCGGGCGACAGAACCCCACGGGCGGTGATAACGCAATTTAGCCCGGTCGCAATTGCGCGGGTTTGATTGACTCAGCGGCGCAGCAGCTGCTGTCAAGGCAGCCATCTTGGCTGGGGATTAGAAATCCAGAGACCTACTATCCATGTGAACCTGAGAGAATCCACTCAATCGCTTGCACTGTTGCGCTGTTTCGTTATCCAAATCTTTCTTCTTTTCGTCTGTTCAAGCCCCGCTCAAGTGGGTGTCGCACATTACCAGCCATACACTACTGAAACCTCACCAACATGCCACAAGCGGCACCAGACTTGGACGTTGAGCAGTCTCAAAATGCCGGAGCGACGCGGAATGGCGCCGGCATTGGTCCCGTCTCCCAGATCCGAGAGGAGGAGGTAGTCCTTGTCCTAAGAGCAACCCAGGAGGCCGACGGCGGCTATCTGGTCTATTCACTTGTCGAGAGCGCGCCTTCAGACGGCGGCAAACCCTTCGGCCTCTCGGTTGTCCACACACCAGAACTACCCAAAGACGCATCCGTTCTGAAGGATCTCTTCTTCGACCAGGATGACATCCCACCAGCGCATCTCAGACGTCCCCGCGAGGTCCACGTTGTGGTGTCGACCCGCTCAGGACTCCGACTGGCGCCGGATTTCTATGAGGATGTGCTCAGTCCGCTGCTCAAAACCATCGGGTTGGAACCAACAGAAACCGACGGCAGTGGGTATCGGGTTACTGTGACCAAGAGCTCAAACACGGTCCGGGACTTCTCCCGCGAGTTGGGCAAGGACGACAAAGCTGGAGAGAAGACGGTCATCCTCCTGAGTGGTGACGGAGGCGTAGTCGACCTCTTGAACGGGCTCGACCACGCCTCGTCGCCGTCACACACTCCATCCCCGCCCACGATTGCTCTGCTCCCCCTCGGAACAGGCAATGCCCTCTTCCACTCCCTCCACAAGCCCCATTATTCCGCCCCAGCCCCCACGCCCTCCCCCCTGGTCCTCGGCCTGCGCACTCTCCTCAACGGCACCCCCTCCCCGCTCCCCACATTCAAAGCCTCCTTCTCTCCCGGCGCAAAGCTCATCTCGGCGCCCGTCGACCACCCGGACCAGCACGCGGCCACGAGCGGCAAGGACCACGAAAAGGAAACGCCCGTCGCCCACCTCGTCGGCGCCATCGTCGCGTCCTACGGCTTCCACGCCAGCCTCGTCTGGGAGAGCGACACCCCGGCGTACCGCGTGCACGGCGACAAGCGCTTCGGCATGGCCGCGGCCGAGCTGCTCAAGGTGGCGCACGGGTACGACGCCACGGTGGAAGTCCGGCGGCGGTCGGGCGCCGCCGCTGGGGAACTCACGCCGCTCCATCCCTCCCGACACGGCGGCGATGGAGGGGGAGGAGCGGCGGGGGAGGGCAAGTTCAACTACGTCCTCGCGACGCTCGTGTCGAACCTCGAAAAGACGTTTTCCATCTCCCCCGCCGGCCGGCCGCTGGACGGGCGTCTGCGGCTGGTGCACTTTGGGGATGTGGGCGGGGACAGGACGATGGAGATCATGATGGCTGCGTACCGGGAGGGGGAGCACGTGGGGATGCAAGAGGTCGGGTATGAGGAAGTGGAGGAGGTCAAGGTGGCGATCGCGGAGGAGGATGCGCGGTGGCGCAAGGTTTGTGTGGATGGGAGTATTGTGGAGGTGGAAAGGGGTGGGTGGATGAAGGTGCAGAGGGAGGATGGGGAGAGGGTGAAGGTTCTTGTCGGTTGATAGAGTCTCGCTGGCTGATACTGATACATAGGGCGCGGATTGGATAGACATGTCGAGCACTCGCATAGAAAGACCTCTCGCCGAGGGTAATGGTTTCTAGACAGCAGTAACCACCACGGCTAATCCCCCATCAACTTCTTCACCCTCCTCTGCATCCCCTCCTCAAACTGATCCACTCCCCGCTCCAACACAGTCAACTTCCCCGCCGCCAGCTTATACACCACTCTTCTTCTCAATCCTTCTTCCTCTTCCTCTTCCTCAGCCTCACTCCCTTCCTCCTCGTCCACCACCCCCTCCACCACCCCCTCACGAACCACCTGTCGTGGGAAACCAGCACCACCGCCCCGCCCCAGCCCCTCAGCGCCTCCCGCAGCGCCGAGACCGTCTCGTAGTCCAGATGCGTCGTCACCTCGTCCAGCACCAGCAAGCCCGGCCGTCGCCACAGCAACCTCGCCAGCTCGCACCGCACGAGCTGCCCGCCAGACAACTTGCGCAGCGGCACGTCCGACGCCGTCCGCCCCTGCAGCCCGAGCGAGCCCAGCAGGCCACGGAGCTCGCCCTCGTCCAGCGCACCCTCGACCTCGCTCGTCAGCAGCGCCAGCGCGGTGAGCGACGGGTCGTTCTGACCCCGCGCCTGCAGCTGCTCGACGGCGTGCTGCGAGTAGTACGACAGCTTGAGCCGGGGGTGCGCCGTCACGGTGCCCGTCTGCTGCGAGCGCGGGGGGGCCGGGTCGCCGACCAGCAGGCGGATCAGCGTCGACTTGCCGGCGCCGTTGAGGCCGAGGATGCCGATGCGGTCGCCCTCGCTCACGGTCAGGGTGATGTCCTGTAGCGTGGGGGCCGGTTTGGTGGCGGCGCCCTTGGCGGGCGGGTAGCGGAAGGTGAGCTTCTCGAGGGAGAGCAGGGCGCCGGGGAAGCGCAGGTCCGGCGGGTCCGGGAGGGTGATGGAGACACCGCGCTCGTCTTGGGGGATGGCGATGTCGGCGCGCGCCGAGAAGTGGTAGCCTGCCAGGTCGCGGTTGAGCTTGAAGCGGCCGCCCTTTTCGTTGACTTGCATGCCCATGCGGTCGTCGAGGCGCTTTTGGCGCGACTTGGCCTGGCGGATCTTGTTTTGGTCGTCGTTCTTACGGCCCTGGGCGAGGTTCTGCCGGATGGACTCCTGCATGTGGGCCTTTTGCTTGTCCTGGGCCTCCTTCATCTTGGTGAGGTACACCTTCTTCTCGACCTGGGAAGACTCGTAGGTCGGGAGGTCGCCGTGGAAATAGGTCAGGTCCTTGTCCTTGACGATGAGCAGGTCGGTGCAGACAGAGCTGGTGAAATCGCGGTCGTGGGAGACGAGGATGAGCGTGGGCGGGGTGGGGAGGTCTTCAAGGCTCTGAAGATAGCGCTGCAGCCAGATGATGCCGAGGAGGTCGAGGAAGTTGGTGGGCTCGTCGAGGATGAGGATATCGGTTTCTGGAGCAGGGCTGTCGCGAGTGCACTGCGCATACGCCGCCGCCCGAGAGACGTCGAGCCTTGGTCATGTAGGCCTCCGTAAAGCCAAGACCAGTCAAGATCTTTTTGGCACGCGACTCAATGTCGGCCATCCGCGACGGCTCAACTTGGAGCTGAAGATCGGCAAGGTCTACGGCCTCCTGGGTCTCGGCCTGAAGTGTCTCGGGCAAGATGTCGTCTGCGGGCTGCTCATTTCTGGTTGAGCTAGTTAACTACCGGGGTATTCAGGGGCTCGGGAGATCAGGGATGTCCTACAACGCGGCAGACTGGGCAACTGCTTTCTCGTACTCAACCAATGCCTTGCGTGCCTGCAATCCTCTTGCGCCGCTTCTCAGCCTAGCGTCTTTGTCGAGGATGAAGAGACGCTTCTGCATGCGCTCGTGGCGTAGCTTGCGCAACGCCCGCAGGGCACCGTACGCGTCCGTGCTATTTACTCCGGAAGAGAGTGCTGGGGGAGCGTTAGACTGGGCCCACGTTCACTGTCGCACTGCACTTACAGTTGATCTCCTGCTCCAGGTCACTCTTGGCCGTGGCCTTGTCGACGACGTCCTCGAGTACAGTAGGCCCGCCAGTGCCTGCGGAGGGAGTGGTCGCCGGCAAGTCGTCCGTGTTTGCGTCGCTGATGTTTGTCTGCTGCAAAATCGACACCCGGGTCTGCTCCGGGATGCCGGGGATAAGTTTGTCGGCGATGGCGCGCAGCAAGGCTGGAAAACCGTCAACCACTGTTTAAGGGGGTAGTTGTTTGCCCATACTTACTCGACTTGCCCGAGCCATTCCCTTCTACCAATGCATAGCGACTCCCAGCCTTCAAGCGTAGCTTCGCATTGCTGAGGATCTCTGTGCCCTCTGCGCCAGCCTTGCCCTTGCCTTTTCCTTTGCCCGCCTTCTCACCAGCGGCCGAAGTGACAGTAATGTTGAGACCCTCAATATCGAGCTACCGTCTGTGTGAGATTTCTACCCGCGTGAGATTAAAGAGTCGGTATTCACCTCCCGGTAGTTGGGGCTCTCAATGTGAAAGCGCGTTTGTTTGCACGACACCAGGATTGTCGAGACGGACTCGGCCGCGATGGACGTCATTGTCGTGTTCCGTGTTGTGGGACGCTCTTCAATTGAATGGACAGCAGTTGAACACCGAATTGAGAAATGAAGCGGCTTGAACCTGACACTTTTGGGATCTGGCTTCTACTGTGCGATGAAGTGAAGTGCAAGCCTGAGGTTATATCCGACCCTGGGCCCGGAGATGGCGCCATTGGCCATTCCGTTTCTGCAAGCCTTTGGAAGTAAATGCTGCACAGCCGGCTCCGATCGGGCTGCCGTGTGGCTCCATTACGCTCTCGGTTGCTCGTTCCGGCGATTACGTTTCGGCCGTGAGTCACGCCGACCGGTGCTCATTGGCCGGGAAACTGCGGCCGTCCCACGCCGTTGTTGCAGATGCATACGGAAGTGCCTTAGCTCTTGCCAATTCTCAAATTCCATCACGCAATGAACGGAAACAACGGCTTTGCCCAACCTTCATTTCTCATTGCGATTAGACACGGATAGAAACCCCCAATGCCTGACAGAGACAACCTTGACCCAAACACAAAACCAAACCACGAAACCGGACCAAACCAACCTAGACCCCTTCTACACTGTTCTCAACGCCTGTTTCTCATCCCCCGGGACCCTATCATCTCTCACGCGCCCCATCTGCGCCGCAAACGTCGTCGTGGGCTTCCACTTGCCCGACTTGCGCGGCGTCGTCTCCTCCATCATGCTGTCGATCTGCTCCAGCGTGAGGCTCTTCATCTCGGGCACCATAAAGTAGGCAAACGCCAGCGACAGCACGCACAGCGAGCCCCAGATGAAGAAGACCTTGGGCCCCAGGGCCGCGGACCCGGGCTCGTTGCCCACCATGTACGGCGTGATGACGGCGATGATGCAGTTCCAGAACCAGTTGGACGCCGTCGAGATGCCGACCCCGCGCGACCGGATCGGCAGCGGGAAGCACTCGCCCACGATGACCCACCCCACGGGGCCCCACGTGGCGGCGAAGAAGAAGATGTAGATGCAGATGAAGGCGATCATGGCCTTGACCGCGTCGTCGTTGCGCTCCTCGGCCCGCCCCGCCGTCACGCCCACGCCCGCGACGATGAACTGCGCGATGATCATGCCCACGCCGCCCCAGTTGAGGAGCGGCCGCCGTCCGAGGTACTCGATCGCCCAAAAGGAGAGGGGCGTCGAGAGCACGTTGACGAGCGTCGTGACGAGGGAAATCAGGAACGGGTTGTGGATGGTACCGAGCTGTTGGAAGAAGGTCGTTCCAAAGTAAAAGATGAAGTTGATGCCTTGTCGGGCCACGTCAGTCAATCTGAGAGACGGGGTCGTTGATAGCACTGGGGCTGCTCACCTGTCAACTGCTGCATCATCTGGATGCCCGTCCCGAGAAGCGTGCGCCGCAGGTTGCTGTTGCCCTTGAACAGCGACCCCTGAAAGCAGGCCATCCACGAGCCGATGTAGCTGGTCTGCGGGATGACCTGCATCTCATACTCGTGGTTGGCAACGATCTCGGCCAACTCGTCCTTTATGTAGTCCGAGTCGAGCGGCTGGCCGCGCACCAACGAGAGGTCCTTTGCGGCGGCGTCGATTTTGCCTTTCATGACGTGGAAACGCGGGGACTCGGCTGTCGAGCGTCAGTGTCTAGGTGATCAAACGGGAAACGGTTAGGTGAGGCTCACGCAGGATGAACAGTCCGATTCCCAAGATCAGAGCCCACAGAAACTGGATGCCGACAGGAATGCGGTACGACCCGGTATCATTGCGGGTTGAGGTGGCATACGTGACACAGTTGGCCAGCAGAATTCCCAGCGTGATGCAGAACTGGTAGCCGGAGACCAGCGCACCACGGACCTTTCTGGGGGCAACCTCGGCCATGTACAAGAGGATGACGGCGGAAATAAACCCGACCCCAAGGCCTGAGACCAGACGGCCCATGACGAAAAGAACCACTTGGTTCGTCGCCGCAATCTCGAGGACGCAGCCGACGGAGAAGACGACACATCCGATGATGATGGTAGGGCGCCGCCCGATAAAGTCGGCCACGTCTCCGGCGATCAGAGCTCCGAAAAAGGTGCCGCAGGACAGGATGGACGTCATGAGCGACTTGGTCGACGACGGGAGGCCGAACTCGGTGGGATCGACGCCGATGGGCCGTCCGGTCTCGTAGTCGTACTGCAGCCCGGTATACAACGTAATGAAGTACGGCATCCCGAGCACCCCTGACATCCAACCCGTGTCATATCCAAAGACTGATGCTGTCAATACGGTCTGGGTCTTGAGTGGGACCGGGAGAGACTCACATATACCTCCAAAGGCGGCAAAGGCACAGAGCAGGTAGGCCTTGAGGGTCACAGGTGCCTCGACCCTCGACAGGTCGGCCGTGCCCGATAAGGAGGGGTATATTGCGACGCCAACCATGTTGTCCAGGTTGATGAAGGGCTCATATCATGGATCTGGACTGGCAATACAGGAAAGGCAGAACCAACAGGAAGAAAACCAACACCATGAAGGGGGTGGGCGCGGTTAGTGAATATAGCCAGAGCCGCGGTTCATGGCCACATGGTGGCTTTCAGCTTCCCAGAGTCAAACAAACCGCTTTGGGGGTCTGGAACATTGGCACTGAGATCTTTGTCGCCAAGGGTAGCTCAGCCCGGGAGGAGTGATAAAGAGGACGGGAATCGCGACGAGGACAATGGGTGAAGATGTGGAATCCCGTCCTGGTCTGTCCACCTCGTGCACAGTATTCACAAAGCAGCCTTCCTTCCAGCCTCGAGAGGCGCTGCGAGGGCCTTGGCGCGTCTGCTTTGGGATATCACGGCCAGTGGTTCATCCCTTGGAGGAACCTGTGCAACACAAACCCGCCACTGGGCGGCGGGGGAAGGGTTTGTCAACCCCAGGTGGGCAGACGTGAGATGCAGGCCTTCGCCATCTCAGCGGTCACTGGCTGACATCTGACTGCGGAAGACGGTGAGCGAGGTCACGCACGGCATTGAAGCCGGTCGAGGGGGAGATGCCCATCACGGTCACGCCAAAGAAAGATGCGGGGTTGGCTAACCACTCCCGCCTTTCAAAAGGAACGGTTTTCTGGTCATTTTAGTGTCCCAGAGTCGCTGAGCCAATCCTGGGGCTCCGAGACGCAACGCCACACGGCAAGCGTCTTGTTTGCTGCCCAAAGCGTTCTGGGGGCCGAGACCAGCGCGAGCGGCTTGCGCTAACGATTGGCTTTCCATTCCGGCCAGTCTGTTGAAGGACGGTACGGGGTACGAACCTGCAAGTGGAAGTCGAACGTTGTGGCGTGTCACAACTCTTCGATGTTGGAAAGGGGAAAGGGGTGCAGCTTTGGTTGGTTAGAAGCAACTGAACTTGCCTGCCGTGGCACAGAACGGCTGCGGCCCCACATCACCGGCCCGGACGATCAGCGCACAGGGATGCAACCCCCCATCGAACCTTCTGCCTCCAGCACTGCAGAGGCAGATGCCCGCCTCAATTCCAAGTTCCTCATATTTGTGTGTCCTTCGGTCATTTCCAGGTCTCCAGCCTGCAAGATGCACCCCAGATTTCCCAGTTTGTCCACGGCTGATAGACGCATGCACTGCGCCGGCATGCCACTGAGCCCTGCCTACCTGCTCC
The DNA here is from genome assembly GCA_019096155.1 of Staphylotrichum longicolle. Lineage (NCBI taxonomy): Eukaryota > Fungi > Ascomycota > Sordariomycetes > Sordariales > Chaetomiaceae > Staphylotrichum > Staphylotrichum longicolle. The sequence goes on from JAHCVI010000003.1 coordinate 523,438, forward strand.
ATGCACAGTGCCCCATCATCGACGTTGGCACAAGCAGCGGAAACGATCCGATCGTCCTGCGAGCCATTTAAGACATCCGATGGCTGTTCCCTGGCTGGGTATGTTCTGTAGCCTCGGCGCTGACTTTGACTGGGATGTCAAGAGCTGGCTGCCAGATGCCGAGATCTCGGATGGCCCATGCCGACGAAAATCGGGGACTCCCGACTCAAAAGCTCGTCACAATCAATAGTGTCTTGGAGAGTGGTCACGCTTTCCGGTCTCAATTACTCTTTGTTGACGGGAGCCATCCACGTGTGCGGGCCGCACTGCTATCGCATGTGCAAGTCGTTCAAAGAAGCGCCGGCATCGATGCGACTGCTGCATCCGGCCCGGATCCGAGAGCACGGCTTTGCTAGCCGATAGTTGCCACCAGAAGACACAGGGCAGTTTGTTAGGTGTCGTGAGTAATCTATGGATGGTGCCATCTACCTAGGCAAAAAGGTGAAAATGTGACAAAAGTAAATGGCTGATTTCGTCCAGGTTCGAACTGGAGACCTTCAGTGTGTTAGACTGACGTGATAACCAACTACACCACGAAACCATTTGTTGTTGGAAGGCGAACCGTGCATTTGGTCTAGATGTGGGGTTGCGGGTACCTGCAAACCCCATCCCAGCCCAGAAACACTTCGACATGATCGAAATGAATGCTCCGTTCAACTGCTTTGGATTCGAAACATGATTTTGTCAGTTATCAGGTAGCCCAAAGCCTGATCTATATACATTTTGGCTGTCTTTACATGCCCAAGATGTCACGCATTGTGAAGTTCGCGTTGGAGGATAGGGGCTCAGGGGCTGTTCCCCTCTGTCTTGTGGCTCCGAGGAGAGTTGTCCTCTTTGCTCTAGATATTGCCGAACATGAGACTCACTTCTCGTGAGATTCCCTAAGTAAATCTTTGCTGGAGAAACAAAGTAGATGGATGTCTCAGATCTCAGCATGCCAGTCTGCCCTCAGTGAACTTCTCCCACGGACAGGTCTTGCTTATTTCAGGGAGGCCACGTCGAAAAACAAATGAAGAAAATCCAGTTCTCTTCATTATCTGTGACCACTCTAATTCTTGCATCTATGCCTCAAATCATTGACTATCCTACACTATGATCAAACGAAGCCGTTTTGTCATCGCCCAGGTTTCCGTGTTCTATGTCTGCTCTTTGTACGTCTTCTGGAGATACTGTCGGTTCCCACAATTTGACAGACCTGGTTCGCCCGCCAATCGCCCCTTTATCTCTTGAAAGAGATCTCTGACAGTCCTGAAAAGCTCAACAACCCTCGCATTTTCCGATACACAACCTCCACCCGGCAGCGGTCCCGCTCAACAGGACCAACCATGACCAAGCAGTATTGGCGGCCGTAACAACGCCGATCAGGCCATCAGACCCCCAGGTTCAGGGATATACAATTGGAACTCAGACTGAAAACACTGTCGAATATACCCTCGAAGAATCCTTACGAGCTGCCAAAGCTGCCTCACTGATGCCATCCATCCTCGACCCCTCCGACACCTCATTCGACCGTATGGTCTGTCCACACCTCAACTCGTCTCGCTACAGCTACCTCAGACCGGACCCTACACAGCCTGCCCTCACTGAGAAGCAATACTTCTTTGCCCTCAATCTTCGGCAATGTGTCGACCTGCTCCCGCGCCTGCTCGGCTCCTTGATCGAAGCCATCCGCTTTCTCGGCCCCGAGCACTGCGCTCTCAGCATCGTCGAGGGCAACTCTGCCGACGGCACGCTCGAGGTCCTGCGGCTGCTGGTGCCCGAGCTGAAAACAATGGGCGTGGAGTACTGGCTGGCCTCGAGCACGCTGGATCCCTCCCAGGGGCTACGCATCAGAAAGCTGGCCAAGCTCCGGGCGATGGCCATCGAGCCGGTGACGGGACCGGCAACCGTTCTTCAGCCCAAGCCGGGTGAGCAGCCTGATGAGATCGGAACGACAACCTACTACTCCCAGCCCGCCACTTCCAAGCTCCCACTCGCCGCCAACGCAACCATAATCTTCATCAACGACGTCGCCGCCTGCGCGGAGGACATCCTCGAGCTGATCCACCAAAGAATCTTTCAATCAGCCGACATGGTCTGGTAAGCGTCCCCTCCCCCTCGCGCGCGTCTCACAAGAAAATCTCCAATAACCCACTCTGTTCACTTCTCGACAGCGCAATGGACTGGAACAACCCCTTCCCCACCCTCCCCACCACCCTCCCCCTGCCCCCCATCTTCTACGACGTCTGGATCGCCCGCTCCCTCTCGGGCAACCTCCTCTTCGACATCCCGCCCGCCACCGGCTCGTGGCAGCACTCGCTCGACCTCTTCTTCGACCACCCGCCCTCGCGCGCGCGCTTCCTCGCCGGCTTGCCGACCCAGGTCTTCTCCTGCTGGAACGGCGCGGTCGCCCTCCGCGCCGCGCCCCTGGCCCGCGGCGACGCGGCCTTCCGCTGGCCGCGGCCGGGCGAGTGCTTCCAAGGGGAGCCGCAGCTGCTGTGCAAGGACCTGTGGGGCAGAGGGTACGGCAGGATCGCGGTCGTGCCCGCGGTGAACCTCGAGTACACGGACCGCGGGGGCCGGTGGGTCAAGAAGGAGAAGGGGTACGTGAGCGATCTTGGATGGATGAGAGGAGGGAGCGGATCGCGTGGGAGGCGCGGCCGCCGGAGATGGTCAAGTGCGTGCCGACTTTTACGGAGCAGGAGTGGTTGCCTTGGAATGAGAGTATGTCATAGTGATGGTAGAGGATAGTGGTTTTACTCTGGATGGGTGGATTGTGGTTGAGTTGGTGGAACAAGAAGAAATGGGCATGAACAAACATATGAGCTGACTCAACAGTAGACTTAATTTTCCCAGCTCCGCAATACCAACATTGAGAAGACGACAGTACTTCGAAGGGTGCTCTTGCTTCTTTCCGCAAGACAAGCGAAAAATTGATCTTCTGCCAGCTCAAGGGCAACAATTGTGTGACCAGACAGACCACTGAATGATTGCCGAGCTGCCACTCCCAGTTCTCGGCCGGACCTGGCAAGGGAGATAGCAACTGTTGCACAAATGAGTGAAACATGCTTCTGCAGGCATCCCTTTCGAGTGGGAGGGAGACTGACCCTTGAATGACTGGGGTACCTCACATATCATCGGAACCCGCATCAAGGGCGGGGAATTTGACACTCCAAAAACGGCGAGGAAGCACGCGAGCAATGTTGAACTGTACACAACTGGCATGGTATTATCTCGGGCGCAATTAGGAACAAGAAGGCAACTGCCAAAACTAAAGGCACAAATAAAAAGCACAGAAGCCCGGGGGCACGCCCCGGCAGAGTATCAAGTCGAAGGATAAAACAGCCCATAAAATACCGAGATCAAATCCGCCTGGCCCTCTCCTCACATCCCGAATACAATCCAAGGCCATGCCTGGAACTCCCACCATACGAATGCCACCCAGAAACACACACCATCCCAGCTATGCACAGGGTAAAGAGGTAGATTAGGTTATGCCGCTATTCTTGTCGTGTCTCGTGTCTCGTAGAAGCAGTGTCCTCGACAGTCCGCGGTATGGTTGCCGAGGATGATGCCATTATGAGCTTAGAGAAGGGCAGCAAAGCCAGCCGCGAGGAAGACGAGGGCACTGGCGGGGCCGACGACGCTGGCGGCACCCTCGGGAATCTTGGTGGTGGTCGGCTGGGCGGACGGCTTGGCGGTGGACACGCTCGTCGAGTTGGGCCGCACGTAGCTCGAGGTGGGCACGAACGAGGGGTTCCAGGTGGACGACCCGCCAGCGGTCGAGGTGGTGTTCAGCCCGACGCTGAAAGAAGAGCTGCTCGTGGTGGTAGTGGGCGGCGCAGTCGAGGTGCTGGAGCTCGAGGTCGAGGTCGAGAGTCGCGGGGGAGGGGTCTGCGAGACCAGGCCTCCGGTGACGGTGTAGGCCGCGGCGCAGGCGACCAAGTCCATGCCCTCGGGGCAGCACCACGTCTCGCCCTTGGTGTCGGACGTGCAGTAATATCCGGCGTCGCACGAGTCTGAGAGTGGGTTAGCACTGGCGGTTGATTCAATATTCACGGCGCTACTTACCACCGGACTTGTTAGGGCAGCAAACCTCCCCGGCGGCGGGGTTGAAGCAGTGGACCTGGCTGTCGGCGGAAGAGCAGGTGGTGTAGCCAGCGCCGCAGGCCTGTTCGCAAGTGGTGCCAGCGCCGCAGACGGCCTGCTCCGGCTGGTATCCCAGCTCCTGGCGGCGGACGACGCCAAAGAGGCTGCGGGAAGCTGCCTTCATCATGCTCGGCTGGTAAGGCGTCGGCTCGGCGGCGACATTGGCGGCAAAGGTGAGGGCCGCGAGAGCGGCGACGGACTTGACGAGCATTTTGACGGCTGAGTTGGATGTCGATCGGATTATCGCGCGCAGGTTCGGTCGGGGATTTCGAAGAAAGGGGCGTCGAAAGGGTTGTAAGACAGGATCGCGAGGCTGTTCACGCCGTGGATGTGGAGAAACGAATGGATCGAGCGCGAGACTCTGTAGGTAATGAACGACGGTTTCTTCGTGTGAAGAAGACGAAATGGCAGACTGGAAGCAAGCAGGCGCGGGAAAGGGAAATGAGCGTGGAAAAACGGCAGCGACGATCTGGGGGCGGGCGGGTCTGCTTGGGTCGATACCCCAGGCAATCGCAGGGAAACCTGGAAGTACCTGGCCAGCCAACCGTTGCGCGCGGGGTACATGGGATGCCAAGCAACCACCAATCGCATCTCCTTAATTTTAGCTCGGGCGCATGCTCCTTGGGTGGCCCAGACGAGGCGCGGTACCTGCGTCGTCCCTGCCACTGGCAGCCAGGAACACCAATGATAACGGATTTTGCGCATGAACAGCAAAACCCTGAAAACCCAATTCACGCTTCCACTCTAATCGTCGATACCCAACCCGACAGAGTTCCCTGTTTTCGGCACACCACGTCGGCAAAATCGCGACGCACACTGACGTGGTCAGGCCTCTCAGGTTGAAAACCGGAAAGCCAAGCAACCGACCGCACGGCCATGTCGCTTGGATTGGTCTGGCCAAGGAAGCCAAAGCCATTCTCGGCCAGAGCGCCGTCCAAGGCAACGTCGGCAGATTTAGCAACTAGCGCCTCCTGTCGCCTCCTGCTGCGTGGGGATCGGCGAAATGAGCCAAGCAGCTGGGCCAGGAACAGACAACGATCTGATCCGAAGATCGACAGAAAGCCAGAAATCTGGCCAGCCTGCGGGCGGTCTAAAACCAGGAAAATCAATCGTCACCCAAACATTGCTTTGCTGACTTGCAAGCGCCTGCGATGCGCTGAAACCTTTGCGATTTCAACGCCTCAGCTCGCGCCGCCTTGCCGCCGTTCGTGCCTCACCTCGTCCGAGAGCCACGATTGACTGGCTGGCAATGTCCCGTTGTGGCTGTCGGCTTGTTTCAGCAGGCAGTGGATGGTCTGTGCTCGACGACACATCGGAGCCAACCGACCCACCCCGACACCCCGGAGGTGCGGTTTCGGCCCCACAGGACCTCCGGGCCGGCTTGCAAACACTGGCCCTGGCCGAAAACTCGGATATCAGGTAGGGCTTAACGTTACTCGGTAACCCCCACATCCACCGAAAGGAAGCGCTCCTGATCGCGGAGCAATGGACCAAGTTTCTTCAGACGAATCTCGGACCGCATCGTTTTCTGGCTCGAAACAAGTTGCGCGGAACCCCAAGCCGAAGCATCCGGCGGGCCAGCATCGGAATCAGGAGGGCGAGGAATGCGCTAGTTAAACTGCCCGCCCTCGTACACATAAAAACTCCTACCGGAGCTTCCCCTTAGAGTCCCTTTTCCAAGTCCGTCCAGCCAGGAATCCGACGTGCATGCCGAGGGGCTGCCTCGTCAGGCGGGTTTGGCGAGTCATGTCGATATCCACATGCGGGTTTAGCTCAGTTGGGAGAGCGTCAGACTGAAGTCGAAACTTCGGGACAATAAATCTGAAGGTCGTGTGTTCGATCCACACAAACCGCACAGCTTCATTTTTTGCACCATCTGCAATGGTGGCGGAGGCCCTGTCGTTGAGCAGCGTCGAGTTGGTCGAGGTTGTTGTCATCTCCATCATGAAGAATCTGGGTGGCCTTCTGTGGTAAGGTGTGCACATATGTCCCTCCACGTAAACCGCTTCGAAGATGCGACAGCTTCAGGAGTTTGTGTCTCTTGATAGCTGCGGTGTGCGCCGAAAGATAGCTAAAGAAAAAGGCTGGGGTATCCAAGAGCCAGGTACTTCAAAATGAACTTCTTCAGACTCATGCCCTCTTTTGGTACTCCAGATAGAAACAATGCAAGCGTCCAACGAAGTCTCAGGTTGTAAAAGACTTGAATGTACTCGGACTGCTGAGCACGAGAAGTTGTTTGGGTTGGCTGTATTAGTACCTACGGTACTTCCATTGCACGCAGGAATGGGCGAATATTCCGAGGCAGTCTCTACTCTCTACGACCCGTCTATCCTTATTGACTCTCCTGAATACCCTCATTCAATCTTCTCGAACAAGGGCATCACTTTAAGACTTTCATTTTCCTCTGACAAAAGAGGCCAAGAGGGCATCTCTCTATCCAGTCGATGCCGGTAGGAATGACCTGAACGACGGAACAAAACAAATCCAACAGACAGTTGTCAGCCGGTACGTGAGACATAGAGATGAGGTAGCTATTGGTTCGGCTGCACTTCCAGAAGCTCCCTACGACTTCCAGTTTCGGGTAATGGAAGTAGTGTCCTAACTTCGGCAACGACGGTGAATCCCGGCGCGCAAGCAACAAGAGCAACCAGGAGTTTCACAGGGCACAGACAGTACAAGGTCTTCAACTGGAAACTTGTCAAGACCGCGCTCTTGATTTTCCTACGGGGACCACACCGACTCGTCGTCCCCGTGGCGCAAGAGTCAAATTCGACATTAGCCGCGCAAATATCTCACACACCCACGGACGGGTCTGCTCATCGCTCATAGGTTTGTACTGGTGAGTATGGGGGTCAGAAAGGGGGCCAGAACCCTGTGTTTGCAGTTGTTTTTCAGACGAGTGATCATGTTTAGCTAGAGGAGTCCTGGCGTTTTTATGAGAACAGATCCTGCCTCTTGCCGCGGGGGCCCAAAGTTGTCCCAGTTTCTCACCTTGCCTTCTAAGTGATCTTCATATCCCGACAATACACCATGAAGAAATCATTCTCCTCCTTTCATGGGTTGGTGACCCCATGAAGTCGAACGCTGAATTTGACCGTGTTTTCCGTTGGTCTTTTTCAGCGGCGCACTTTTTTTCGAGTTCAACCAAGCTCCTTACCTACCCTTTCTTGACTGAGGCCTGTGAGATTTGGTGAAGACCATGTATGGTTCTAAACACGCTGATGTTGGGATTTTGACCCTGTCTCAGACGCTTGCAGTGGCTCATGACCAGTCTCGTGTCTACTGGAATTAAGAGCGCTGCAGGGAGCTCTGTCGATATGATGACGAGCGATTTGTCTTTTGAGTTTCGATTACAATGGCGTGTGACTACCAGTTGACAGTCAAGTGCTCCAGGGCTTGAGAGCAGCTGGGTTCTTCCTGTGCTTGCGGTCTTTTAGCCCTGGAATACTTACTCCTTTTTCTTCAGATTTGATTGGAAAGTCGCATCATTGAGCGTCCTATGTTCCTTTCCAAGAACTATTTTGAGGGAAATGGGTCACTGCCGCAACTTCGGTTCACATAGACCTGGTTGGCGGGACACTTTGATATCTATGAAAACAACTAAATGTCTGAATGAAACCGAACCCTCCGAGTCCTGGCACTTTGAAGAGAAGCCCTATTCAACTTGATTGATGATTGCGACCACTGTTCTGCTACGAAACGCTCTCATCTGAATGAGTCGGATTCCTCAACTACCCAAACATTCTTTAGCTGCGTCTTGCCCAACCCAGGCACCACTCTCACGATTCTCCTCATTTCCTCGAGCCGAGTACGGTCACCTTCCTCTTAGACAAGCCTTCAAAATAGACGTGCCGCTCTGACTGTTTGAGTGATGATCATGGCCATTGAGCGGCTAGCCTGCAGAGCATGCCGGCTCAGACCTGATTGCCGATAGTATGATGGCATCCCGACCGGGCCGTGCCCGTCCTGTGGCCGCCAGCTTTGGTACTCAGGGTCAGAGCGGAGCGCCACAGACACGGGAATCCCGTGTGTGCATTTCAGCATCGGGGGTTCTGCTGCACAGTCAGCACCCGAGCGTGCCATTGTGCCGTCCGGCGGCAGCCAAGGCCCTTCTCCGCCCCGGCCCGGCACCGGGATCCCGCCCGCATCCCTCGCCCCCGGCCGTGTTGTATCGTTTCACACCCGCGGCATCGTCCTCGACAGGCAATGATCATTCCATCCGTCCCGCCCAACCCCTCCCCCGCTCCTCCCCGCCAAGCCCATCAGTCCCCGCCCAAACTGCGCCGCTCCTCACATCAGGCCATCAGATCGGCGGCTCCTGGACGCCGGGGGGAGGAACCGGCAACGCAAAGAACGGATCATCAAGCTTCGCGCTACGGGCTGGTCCGCGTCGGGTCGGGAGAGGAAACGCCATGACAGACGAATGACGGACCTGACGCCATTGCCCACAGCGCAGTGGGTACAAACACCCCCACAAAGCAAGTCCCGGCGCCATTGTCCTTGGTCAGGATGAGCCCATCCATCATTCGATGTCGTCGTCCACACGTGGGGTAAATCGTTCGACAGCCGATGCGCGGTTGCATCTTGCGGCTGCGGGAAGCTAAGTCAGTAGCGAGGAAGGGGAGGGGCCTCAGGGGTATGGGATGGAAAAACCTGGAAGGTCTTCCGGAATGGGAGAGCTGCGGAGCGCCCCACCGCAACCGCAACCCTACAATACAACTCCCATACCGGGCCTTTGTACGGTACGGATGTAAGGCCAGATAGCAGGATTGCACCCTTGTTGCAGCGTGGCTTGTCTCAGGTATGAATTGTACATGGGCGGCACTCTGCAATGGTAATGAAGACGCAGGCTGGAGAGCGATGGGACGGGCAAGTCGGATCTCAAGGCCGAGGTTGATAAGGGTGCGCGTCTGCACAGTGACCGAAGAGGGCAGACGCCCAGTCTTGGGGCACGGCCGGGGAATGCGGACGTGCATATCCGCTGCACATCACCGATGCAAGCGAGCCGTTGGGGTCGAAACGTTGCAGTCCCTGCCGCAAACGTTGACATGCGGAGATTGGAGACCTGGGGGCAGTCTGTGCGATGTGGAGAGGAGATCTTGGGGTGAAGCCTGAATTGATGAGACGAACCATGATCGTCTGTGTGACCGAGTCGCTGACAAGTAGGATGGCGAGCCGCAGACAGGGTCAAGTCGGGGAGTCCGCGACCGCGCCCGAGCATGTGTAAACAGACGGCATGAAATCTCGATTTCGGCCCCGGAGACGAGATCGATGTCGCCATGACGGCGCAAGATAACCACACGTCCCACGGACGATCGCGTCGCGGCACACTGGACAGGCTGAATCGGCTAGACCTTCACCGGCTGCAGCACCCCCTTTCTCCCCTGTTCGGCCTCTCCACCGACGACAAGCGAATTTCTTGGATTGGCGACCGCGGCGGAGAGCGAGTCCTTTCCGCAACCTCCATCTAAAACCTCCGATTGATTGCCATTGCATGCGCACCACGAACGGGAGCTAGGCTCGGCCACAGCAAATGAGGTAGCGATCATGGAGCCGCTTGCTACTGCTTCTGGAACACGAGGCTGCAGTGCTACCCACCTGCCATCAAGGTTTCTTGGTGATATAGCGAGACACAGCATTGCCACGCCGAGGCTAAAATGTGGAATGTGCGAGAAGCTCGACAGAGGATGAGAAAGTCTGGGTTGCGATATTGACCCAAGACTTTGACTCTTCGGGTGGTTTCCTTGAAGGAAGCTCTCGGGCCGCTGGAAGGAGGAGTGAGTGCATCCGGAAGAGGAGCATGTGCTAGGGCCAGCCGAAGCGTCTCAGGGGCCGCTGTACTGAACCTAGATTATTGGACGTCTTCTGCCCGCATCGAGCGCCCGAATCGCTGCCGAAGTAACGAAGCCGATCGATACCGCTTATCCGACGCCTCCGAGACAAGCATCGGCAGATTCTCAAAACGGTACATGAAGAAGACTTGGACCATGTTGCAGTCAGCGTAGGCGAGGTTAAAGAGGTCCACAGTTCGTTCAGGGGGTCGGTTCACCGGCTGGCGTCGTGGCCTCGCTCGCTGACTCGGTGTCGTCTGGTTCTTGGCGTTTACTTTCCACAGCTCCAGGCGACTGGCTACCGTCTTGATGATCGTCTTCATCACTTTCGGGGTTTCGAGTGAGAAGGATGTCCTCGCTCCCCTGCCATTGCGATGGCATGGGTGGCAGCTCTTCGTCGTCATCCCAGCCGTATTCTTCATCGTCGCTGTCAGCAATCTCGAAGTCGGTCTCTCCGAGCTTACGCTTCTGGGCCGGGGTAGATGTAATTGTCCTCGACTGCTGAGTGCTGTCGTACTCGACAGAAACCAAGCCGCGCTTCACCGGAATCAGCAATTGCAGCCCTGGCCGTGCGTCTGTACTTACTTCGTCCACCTTGAAGGGGCAGGCGCTCTCGATCAGCGTTGGCGTCCCTTTTCCATGCAGTTTCTGGATCACAGCAAAGTGTCGACCATGCGTCTCGGCCTCCTCTTGCAGCCAGTCGCGGAACAAGACGAGCCTGGTCGACATTCCCTGTTCCCAAACGCTGGCGTTGATGGCCGGGATTAGGGTGGCACCGCGTTCCGCCTGCATCTTGGTGGCACACTGTGTGAGAACGACGACGGCCAAGTCTCGAGTTGCCGCGAGCTTCTGGAGGCTGCCAACAATGTACTGGAGCACCTGAAGCCGCCGGGCCGATGCGGAAGGTCCTTGACGGACAGGTCAGTTTCAAGCAACCTAACCATTCGAGCACACTACAGCATACCTTTGCTCCTCTTGCCGTCCCTGGCTGGGCGTGCTTCGGGTAGCTTCGGGAAAGCATGGTTGAGCAGGGCAGAGAGTGCGTCGACCACGACTAGTGACGTTCCTGATGGAATGCTGGACGCAGTAGGCCTGCACAGCAAGGCGATGAGGTGCGGAAGACTGGGGCATGTGTAGTGAGTGAAGCCGTCTGGCCGGCCGAGGCCCACATCCTCGACCTCACCGGTCCCTGAGCCGGTGACAGCACGCAAGCGCTCGATGGGCACGCGATGGAATCCATCTAGATGAAGGATGGTCGATCAGACAAGGCGGGAAAGGCATGAGGAACGCAGGCGGAACGGACCTACCCAGACAACTCCGCGGCGTTCACCGAGACAATTGGCCGCGAGCTGGATTCTGAAGCTCGTGTCAGCGTGATCCGTCACGGACCCGGCGGAGCACATACCCAAACGCGGTCTTGCCCGCACCTGGAGGGCCCCAAATCTCCGTCACATGGCCCTTCTGAATGCCGCCATGGCCGGAGTCGCGAAGCCCAGAGCCGAGCGAGGCATCGAGGGCCAAGAGCCCAGTCGAGATGAAGCTGCTGTCGTCTTCCTCGAGATCCTGCAAGGCCTGTGCGGCTGAGACAGTCGGGAGACGGTCTTGGCATATGCTCAGTGTCAGTTGTTTTGCTCAGGATCCCGTCCCTCTGGACTCAAGGACGGAAGCACAGTGAGCACCGTGACCAGGCGACAAAAAAGAAGACGCACGAGTTGAGGGCAGATCAAAGCCCGGGATGTCGAGTTCGTGAATCGTGTGATGGTCCATCATTTCCCATTAGATACTTTCCACCTAAGAGTCGGGATCGGGATTTGTTCCCCAGGTTCGTTGGCAACTAACGCCGTTGATGCCCAGATTTCTGCCGACGTTGTTGCCTGTTGTTGGTTCAAGTTGCAGGCCGAGATCGATCGCGGAGGCGGGCCGGGCCTGCCCCAGATTCCCAAGATGCCTGGGTTAGGGTTTTCTACCCGCAGATCTTTCCCGCTCAGTTACTCATGAGCCACGTTCGGCGGGCTCGAGCCCAAAAAGGAGCTGCAAACTTGGCAAAAGAAAAGAACATGCGGTTTATGTGGATCGAACACATGACCTTCAGATTTCAGTTTCCCGAAGTTTGACTTCAGTCTGACGCTCTCCCAACTGAGCTAAACCCGCTTGTTGAAATTTTGTTTTTGGAAAAGGATACATGGACGGCGCACAACCGCACTGGCGCTTCCTGGAGTTTCACATGCCTTTCTCAACACCACACCCACAAGCTCAGGAGCTGGATCTGGGGCAAGGGCTAAACAGCAAATGATGTCATAATCACATTCACTCCAGGCCAAGCAGTGGTGAATCTCGCCTTCACACGAGAATGGCGCCATGGCGGCTCTCTCCGTTCGTTTCACCTCCCCAGCTCTGACACCGCTAAATGTCCAGCGTACAGAGCGTACTACAGTGTACGTATTTTACACTGCCTTGGGGGATCGGCGATTGACGGAAGCTGTACACTGTGCAATTGCTAAGCCGAATCAAAAGGTGATCTCATCATCGTACCATGGTGCAATCTGCCGCCAGCACATCATCATCGACGGCCGCCGCGATGAGGCTATCACCGCCCCGGAGCTCACCCCGGTGCCGGGGTATCAAGCACCGCGCTACCCCGTGTGTGCTTCCCCACGAAGCCACCAAGATGACCAGAAAAGGCAGGTTGACAGCCTTCACATGCAAAACTCTGGCTCCAACAACTCCCCAAAGAGGGCACAGCTTCAGTCAACTGCCGGCGGTTTGACACTAACGTTACGGGCTGTCATGCCGGACCCTGGGATCGACTACCCCATGCTTGCCGAGGAGCACAATTGCGCATTACGCCCCGGGGAATGTGATGTGGGGAACAAGCCTATGGTTTGCCGTGGGGAGTCCCGACACCATCATTACCAGCCCGGATGATCTTCATGCTAACGAAGGGGTCCAGCAGGGGGCCTGCACAAAGGCTCGGCGCATCTTTCTCTCAGAGGCCAAGACCCCATTTGCACTCCTGTCTCGGCACCGCGGCCTTGGCACTGGTGATTCCTCGGGTCGAGACAGGATGACTTGAGGCGAGGCTCAACTCGGTCAGCCGGCGCCAACATCACGGGGCCGGCGCGGAGATTACCTCCTTTTCCTTCGGAGAAGATAACGGTGTCCATTTTCCAATACCGCGCCTGCTCCTCCACTCCCCATTCGGGTTGTTCCCATGTGATCGCAGGGGCAGTCGCTGGTTCGTTGGCGCATGTCAATCTCGGGATCGAGCCGCGAAAAGCTGGGGCTGACCAGACCGCGGCGTGGGGGGTTTCTCAACCTGCTTCATCTTGGGCCCCCTTGTTCGCCCTGGGTGACCCAGACAGCAACAACCAAGAGTCCGACAGCAGCGGGTTTGTCAGAGAATCGTCCGGCTTCTCACGACAGCCAGCGTTTGTGCTCAGCTCGTCCGAGCGTCTCGGCTTTTCCGCCAACACGCTCGCTTCGCTCATCACAGGCCCGTCGACGCCCCGGAACGCGGAACGCGGGAAAGGGAAGTGGCCCCAGGACAATGGTTTGGCCGCTCTCAGGCGTGCGATGAGACGAGCTTTCCGTTAGCGTGGTGGTGCGATTTGCTTTTTTTTCTGTCTGGGCAGAGCTGGGCAGAGCTTGGGGCCCCACAAACTGCCCAAACCCTTCTGCTGCTGTCACTCTGTCCAGAACCGAGCTGCACCGGGTTCTGATTGCGGCGCTACGGCGGAGCTAGGGGAAATCGCGCGGAGCCGCCGGGTAATTGCGAGCTTTGGGGCGGGCGATCGATCTCCGTGCATGTTAGCCGCGCCAGCGGGGACCTTGCGACAGGAACGCGCACAACTGCCAGGCACAGCTGAAGAAAAGAGCTCCAGTTGTCGATGTTTTTTTTCCCTCCTTCCGGCCGTAAGGGTTCCCCAGTGATCAGATGACACGTAGCGGCTCCTCTATCCCAATTTTTCCTCTGTCTTTGTCGTGTTCTTTCAGTGGCGGATCCTCGGTCTTTCTGTGGACCGCGGCAATTGCCGCGTTCTCGAACGTGTCCACGATATGACTCGCCCAAGCCATAAAGTGGATTGGACACCTCGCGCTTCGGGTTCTGTCAGGCGGGGGCCCGACACGGTGAAAAATTTGTGTCTGCGTTTTCAGGGCCAAGTCGCTCTTGGGTTGGCAGCGTCGGTAGCTTCATCCGAAAATTTCTCTTGGCCACCCCACGTGTTAAAAAGCATGGCTTGAGACGTCCCCCAGATCCAGGCTCGCCAGGCTTGGATGACGGGCTGGGGGCAGCACAATTGTTATCAGACACAAGAAACTGTCTGGCGCTTGTTTCTGACTCAGCCGGCTTGACGGCAATTCCGCGAGCAAGGTACGGGCGTTGGGTGTTCGGCCCGGTTCCGGTGCAGTGCCTCTTTTCCTCGTGGAGACTGGCCAGGAGGAAATCCCATCATCGCAGGCCAAGCATCGTGCACCTTGCAGGCCAGCACGCCAGAGGGAGTTGCCAGTCTCCTACCCAAGTCGGAAACTCGCCGCAAATCGTGAGTTGCCAGCAATTGCCTGTCCTGGTTAGGGCTTGGGCGAACGGCAATCCGCAAATCCCGAATGCCGCTCGGGGAGGCAAGTTTACACTAGTGTCATTGCCAGTCCAGGTTGCGGTGGACGGATGGAGTTGGTGAGATGAGGCCCGAGGGGCAGGCGTGAGAGCTTCCCTCTGGCCGCCGCTCGACGGTTTCTAGGCTCCATGGCTCCGGCCCCAGGAGTTGAGGCGTGATGCAGCTGCGAGCGCTGATACGGCGAGAAAAGCCCTGTGCGCACCGTGCAACGCCAGACCCCCACGCACGCAGCCCTGACAGCCCAGCAAGGGACCAAGCGACAGCATGCACCCATGGTCAACATCGAAAGGTCGCTGCAGGGCCGGACACAAGCGTCCTGAAGCAGCCCCTGGCAGTTTGACGCATCCTCGGCAAGCTTCATCAGCGCCGGCTCTCTGTCAGTTGCATCCCGAGAGAAGCAAGGAAGGCAGTGTGGCGGGCTTCGACGTAAGTTAACGTTATCTCTGCCCGACCGTCGGCGGCCGAGATTTCAGTACCCCGGATTTTGGTGCCATTTTGGGCTGCGCTACCGTACAACCCACTGTGATACGATTCCTTGGGGATGACGCGAGAGAGACTTGCGCACCCCACCAGGCCCCAGTGCCCCAACAAACCGATGAAAACCCTCCTCGGCCGAAGTGCATCGTGGCAGTCGAGTTGGCCAGCGCCGCAAACGTTTCGATTACCTTAACTGACCTGGTGCACTACAAGATCGCCAGGTCCAAAAAGCCAGAGTTGTAAAACGCTGTGCTCGATGATGTGTGCCGCGGCAGGGTCCCGATGGGACAGATTATCGACAACAGGTTCTTGGGGCTTTCCCCACACTCCACAGATTGCGTCGTCGATTCTTATCTCTTCCTCGCGCCACCCCCGAGATTGCTCGAGACACGTCTCCTCCAGGACCCCAGATGATCATGGATGCCTCGTTGATATCGGAAGGGGGAACAGGCACGCCGAAAGAGAGAAAGACCCTATCTGTTCAGCCAACCCTCCCCCCCCGATCCCGGCTCTCGATCGAACCCTTCATACGGGTTTCGCAGCGCATAATCAGACGAGGACCGGGACGCTCGTGATTGTGTGGGTTAGGCCGAAGAAAGCCCATCAATCCAGGTGCCGGCTGCTGGGCCACGGCCTGCCGGACCAGGACTCGGTGACCGCGGCTTGTGGGCTTTTGAAGCCGGGGGCTGCCCCGTACATCCTGCATCTCCCCAGATGTGCAACGTGCCCAGCCTTCCTAGCGCGCCGTCTCTCCCCGGATTCAGCGGTCGCCACCGGAGGATCAAGTCGCACTGGGAAGGCGTACACAGTAGTAACGCTGCTGTGCGCGCAGCAGACGCCGTTATCGTTGCCATCTGGCGAGCTGGCCATTCCGCTGCTGGCAACCTTGAAGGCATCCCCCAAGAGAAATCAGACACATCAGGAAAGCCAAGACATGTCAGAGCCAACCATTTGGACATAGCTGTACCACCGCTCAGCCACCACCCACACCGCCCCGGATTGCGCAAGTTCTGGGGAAGCATTGGCCACGGCCTGCTCACCAACCAGCCCTGCACCCGCAGAGGATGGGACGAACATCACATTATGACCAGATGGCAAGCCAGAGACAGCGCCCCATGTCCCAGAAGGCCCAGTATGCGTGCCGGCGCTCGACTGGGCACCTGCGATTGGGATCTGTAACGTTGTTCCGGACGACGGGATTTGTGCTCCACGCCGGAGACAGCAACACTTTAGTTTGGGCGTTCGTCATGATGTGGCAAGCCAGCCAGCGTTTTGGGCTTGTGAGACGAATGCTGCGCCAGTGCCCCGTCAACTCTCGGTCAAGATTCTGGCGAGTCTGCCGAGCCTGTCCCCGCGGCTTCGGGCAACAGCCTGGTCTGGATCGAACAACACCCCACGCTTGGCTTCTTGTCGTTGTCCTCCACGATTCCCGTGTTTTCTCGGGAGAGCACACCCCACCCACCCGATTCTGCCCAGGCCTTCAACAGAGCACGCAGCCCTGCACTGTGCTGTGCTGTGGGAGATGGAGGTAAGGCAATTCTCCAGTATAGTGCCTCCCACAATAGCGACCTCTGGGCATGCCGCTCCCGCCCCAGCAGTCGCACACCGGCCAAATATGTGACATTCACAGTCGCAACCCGAAGGAGGGGCGGCTGCAGACGCTGCAGACGCTGCAGACAGACTCTCCAGGCGACATGCGAGGTACTGTACGTGGTATCGTAACCGGGGTGGAGGTACGGTACCTTCTGAGCCAGGTACCGCTGCCCACTGTTTTTCTTTTTCCCCGAGATTTCCCCCCTGGCATTCAGGCGCCCCTTCCCTGTCCCTCCTCGCTGAGTCGTTCCCGGACCCACACCCCGGGGCCCCCTGCTGTTCCCACACCACATGCCAGCAGACGCACGCCCGCGCGCCATTTAAAACCAGTGCCGCTGCCCCAAACACGCCCGTCAACTTTCCGTTACTTCCCCATGCCACTTTGAGCTTCCCCAACGTCAGCAACCCCAGACCCCAGACAAAGCCAATTTTCCAACCAGAACACAGGCCTGCGCCCTCTGTGTCAGACGGTCAACCAACACACACTCACGACATCCTCGACGCCTCTCACCAAGGACGACGAGCCCGGCACCACAACAGCAGCGAGACGACTTGCATCGACCTGGGAAAAGACTCAGTCAGCGGCTGCGTGCATTGCGTGCAGCTCGATCAGAAGAGTACAGGAACAACATCGGGCAGATTTGTGTGTCAGCGACTCCGCCTGGGAGGACAGTCACATGCAACGGGCAAAGTCTGCAGTGGACTTCTCCAGCCTGCTGAACCCAGAGGTCACAGCAGAGAGGGACTTGGGTCCGGCACCACACCAGCACCAGACCGAGGACGACATGGCTACCGTTGGTCTCATCCGCCCCAACGGGCCAGTGCCCGCCGGCGCCCAGTCTGCTGAGCAGCCGACGGAGCTGCCCCGTCCTTACAAGTGCACCATGTGCGACAAGGCATTCCACCGGCTGGAGCACCAGACCAGGCACATCCGCACCCACACCGGAGAGAAGCCGCACGCCTGCCAGTTCCCCGGCTGCAGCAAGCGGTTTTCGCGCTCCGACGAGCTCACCCGCCACTCGAGGATACACAACAACCCCAACTCGCGGAGAGGCAACAAGGGCCACCCGCAGCACGCAACCATGATCCACAGGATGCAGCCCGACGTGATGCCGCCGCCGGGACCCAAGATGATCCGCTCGGCGCCGCCCACGGCTCTGTCGTCGCCCAACGTGTCCCCTCCTCACTACAGCTCCTACAATCTCAACCTGCCCGCTCCCATGAGCCTGAGCCCCTACAACCGCGGTGCTCCCACCAGCCAGAGCGGCCCGGACATGGCCATGCTCGCCAGGGCCGCCGGTCAGATCGAGCGGGACGGCATGCCCGGTCCCCACCACTACCCGCCGTCGAGGCAGCACCCCTACTATGGCGGCGGCTTGCACTCGGCGCGGAACCCGTTGCCCGGTCTCGGGGCGTACCACATGTCGCGTTCGCACTCGAACGACGATCACGATGACCACTACGCCCACGCCTACAGGCAGGCGAAGAGGTCGCGGCCCAACTCGCCCAACTCGACCGCCCCCTCATCCCCCACGTTTTCCCACAACTCGCTGTCTCCGACACCGGACCACACGCCACTAGCGACGCCGGCCCACTCGCCTCGCCTCCGGCCGTACAGCGGCGTCGAGCTGCCTCCGTTCCGCAACCTGAGCCTGCACCACACCCCCGCACTGGCCCCGCTCGAGCCGTCGCCTGAGGGCCTCTCGGCGCCCATCCAGCCGATGCCCAGGAGTAACGGCATCTCGCTGACCGACATCATGAGCCGGCCCGACGGCGCCCAACGGAAACTGCCGGTGCCCAAAGTTGCTGTTCACGACCTGCTGGGTCCGAGCGACGGGTTCCCTGCGAGTGGCAGGAGCTCCTCGTCCAACAGCATCGCGGGGGGCGACCTGTTCGACAGGTTGTGATTCCGGCGACGAAAAGCAAACACAGACAGCATTTCCTTCCGGCCCTCAAACACTTTGAGCACCTCTTGACGACATGACTGATGACGACCCCGGGCAATCTATAGAGGATATATAATCACTTGGGCGTTTGGCCGTTGTTTTCTTTTACGTTTTGGATGGAAATGGTATTGGACTCTAATACGGGTTTTCTCGGGACGGATAGACTTCTCTTCTCTCACCACCTCCGTCGTGGAGCAGCAAAAACCACACACACAAACGCGTTTCCTTTGTTTTCTCTCAACTCTGGGGTTTCTTGGGATGGTGGGAACATCAATACAACAAACACAACATTCTCCAAATTTTATTTGTCGACGGTCGGAAAAACAGGATCTTGATAGAACGGCGGGCGGGTACCAGGGGATATTGGGCAGCGAGGGACGGGTTCTTCTCAGCATTCTATTGTGTATTTTTGTCTCACAAACGCCTTGGGTAATTTACGAATGCTATCTTGGCTATCTCACCTTCCAACACGGTGCTCCTCTCCAGTTTGTGAACTTGAAACTCTCTGTCTACCCGACTCCCCGTTTACACCCACAAGAAGCATGCGTGGTGCTTGCTTGCTGGTCCCCTCGGCCCTCACGGATGCCTCGACAGACCTTGCCCTTTCTCTCTCGCCTTGTTGTTGCCTTAGCGTGAAGGACCCTGCACTCCCACCCCCCCAGACCACCGCCTTGCTTTTCTCCACGTTTCACCCAGCGTTGCCTTGCTTGGGGCTGGGCCGCGGGGAAGCATCCAACAGGCGGCGCTGTCTGGGGCACAAGCGAGTGGTTCTGGAATGGAGGGAAACTGGGCGAATCCCCTTGCGGCGCCGCGCTTTCTTTTTCTTGCCGGGTTACACCCCACCCCTTGTTTTGGTAATCTTGCTCATTCCTCCTCAATTTCACTTCCACGGTCTCCTCTCAATGGTGTGGAGAGTGGCATTTGATACTCTGGGTTGCCCAGGGGGTTCGCTTCAACATGGCACATGACGAAGGGGGGGGTTCATTGCTTGGGGTGTGTGGTACCGCAAGAAAAGAAAAAGTGACAGGGCGGACTCGCCGTGCGGCGGGTTGCGGGGATGCGACGCTGGCCTTACGTGAAGGTTATTGCCGGTACGGATAGCGCTACCGGTACGGATACAGAAACGCGTACGACCAACGCTAGGCTGGAGGTGCGTCCGCCGCACTCAATGTGAGGGTGGTGGTGGTGGGATGGGAGGGGGGGCGGCTAAGCCTGGCTGGCTGGGCTTTGCTGTGTCTCCTGCAAAACACGCCTGCTGCGCCAGCGATGGCGTGGATGGTGTCAACTGGGTATTACCTAAGTCGGTGTGTGGGCAGTGAGTGGAAGAAAACACACCAACACCAAGTTGTCATGGTTTGGAGGCAGGGTGGAGGGCCCTCCCACTCTTGCACGGAAATCTGTGACTGTTGGAAACGAATTCCCCCCCTCATCTCCTCATCTCCTCACCGACAAGGTGTCTTGGTCGTGACGGCCCAATCTCTCCAATGTCGAGGGAATACGTTTCCGGCTGCCTGATGGCTCAGCCTTTCCCCAACAGTATCCTGACGAATCGCGGGGCACAGGCAAGGGGTTGTCGAAAAAGTGCCCAGAGCGGGCATGCAAAAGCCGGGCAACGCGATGTGCCCTGGGAGACGGCTGACAGCCGTGAAGGGCCGCCCTTGGCGCGAGGTGTGCTCGCTGCAGTGGCGTGTGGGGAGAATGTCGTGGGATCACGTCAGCGTTTGACCCGTCGGTTCCGTGCAACAACTCCCCCCTTTTTCTTCTCGCTTCGCCCGCCCCGGTCCCCAGGAAAATCTTCCGGTAGGGAGGCCAACCAAACCCCTGGTCGGGAAACCGTGGGGGCAACAAGCTAACGGAAAGTCTGGGGTGACGGAGCCGGCGCACCGCTTGGGATAGCCATGCTAGATCGACAATAGCGTCGTTCTTGAAGCCTGGTTTGTTGGTCGTCCCTGATTCTTGAACCGTCATCTGATGTCGTTGGTTTGAGCTGGTTTCCAACCCGATGAGCATTATGGACTGGGGTCTTGAGACCAGCAGCGCAGTGAACCCCCAATCTTGGCGAGTCCGAGCTGCTCAGCTGTCCAAGGCACAGAGGGCCGGCGCAGTGACTCGCCTTGCCGTATTCCTGGCTGGGCTCAACTGGGGCTGGCTGCCCGGGGTGTGCAGTCGCGTATCGCGCCACAAGATACGGGCAGGCGGGCGCCGAGCCGCTGGTGGTGTGAGCGCCATGTCAACACCATACGATTCGCCCCGAGGCAGAGACAGCGCCTCACCGCAACTTCGGGTCGCAGACTTGGGCGCGGGCACGGCATCTCGGGTCGCGGTTGGATAACGCTAGACACTGGGCGTCCTGGGCTCACAGCGATGGTGCTGTCATCATCGGGCGTGTTCACAGATCATCACCGATCTCCCTGAGAACTCCAAAAACAGATCGAAGGCCAGTGCCCTCGATGGGGGTGATCCTTGTTTCTGGGGTATTTCGGGTGCACCGGCAGCTGCACACCCATCTGAGGCGCTGTCGTCTCGAGATGAATCGCAGATACGAGCCGTATGCATCAGCGAGATTCGGCCTGCTGATTGGGCTCGTCAGGCAAGGAGCGCATTTTGAGCGCTCGATGGAACCGGGCGGTTCAAAGTAGAGCGAGACCCAGTGGCTTCTGGAGGCGCTCGCCGGGACACCTCGTTTGTCGGGCATCGCCCGATGATCAACGTTGGTGATAAGATGGAGGATTCGGCGGTTCCCCAGAAAATACACCCTGGTCTCCTGAAGACCCTGGAATGGCGCAATCGATTTCCCCGCAATCGCCTGGCTGCCAAGATTCTGGGGTTTCGCTAACAGAGGCGAGGCCGCAGCGATGGTGCTGATCGCATCTCGGAAACGGGGATGAAACGAAGGAGATCTTGATAGTCACGAGCACCATATCGACTTGTCTCGAGCACATTGTTCGCTCGCTCCAGCGCACAGATTGCACATCTCCTAATGTAACAGCTCGACGCGGAGGTGACCACCCAAATCCCGTCGGCCGCGAGAGGACAAGCGAGGGCCGGCTCAACACCCTGGGCAGCATCCGTGAATGCCTGGAAGACCGCAACTGGCCGCCAAAGCGAGCTCGGTTGCAATGAGGTAGGAGAGGGACGACAGGACTTGGTCTCCGGTTGTGTCGCTGCCCTGGCGATTAAGGGGGCTTATCGCGTACCACAGCGAGGAGCCGGCCTATTCTTAGCTTGGACAATGCCAATCTCTGGTAAGGAGGTGTGATGGGTGTGCAACAGCAGCGCGAAGGGAGCAATGCGATAAGCTGTCGTCCTGGAGCCGTCTGGACTCTCGACGCTGATTCGCATCATCTGAGCTTGGAGGCCCCACTGCGGGGGGCCGACCCCCACGCGCGAGGGCTGAAGCTTAACGGAAGCAAACCCGGCGGTCAGGGGTCCTTCCCCACAATCAACGACTGGAGTTGAAGATTTGACCCGAGTCCTCAAGGGATGAACTTCCAGGTTGCGTCTGGTTGCGTTGCGCCTGGGGGCGACACGCAGGGGAGTGGAATTTGTTGGGTTGCTACAACCTGGAATGCACGCTGAGTGCCCGCGTGGTCTGAAATGCTTCGAGAAGATGCCACCCCGACATGCGCGCCAGCATCCTGACCGAGACCCGACCATGGACGCACCTTCCCTGGTTCGTGTGAAGCTGCACAGTGCAATGACAGGCAGGAAGGCAGGATCGCATTCTTCACAAACACCCATTTCCCCCTTCCCCTCCATGTTCCATCGCCCTCCGCATGCGGTGTGCCTGTCGCCGGTCCAGTACCAAACCACCAACCTGGAATCCTCCTCAACTGTTGGACGACCCAGGGCCAAGTCTGGCTCCAATCGCGGCGCAGCCTGGGCATGTCTCGGCCATCGTCCTCGTGATGCTCGAGTGAATCCAAATTGAGCAGAGCCCGACGATCCAACGAACAGAACCCAATGTCTGACCTGGACCTCCCAATGACAAAGGCGCGGATTGCGAATTGACCACTGATGTTTGCGAAAAGATGCGACCAAGCGTTGCCGTCCTGCTTCCCCGGTATCGCCCTGCAGGAAGCGGACCCTCGTCGCACGTCCCCCGTGTCATTGATGGCACTCTTCAGGACGCAATGATCTCCTCCCCCAGCCGCTGCCTTGTTTGAGATCCGCCCAGCCGCTGCCGGGTCCGGGCGCCGCATCCCATGCCCGGGCTGGATGCCGAGCACTCCGGTATTCATGTGCCGAGATTAGAAGGGACTGGAGGTGCCCGAGACCGCCACTCTGCCTCCATTGCTATTGTTGCGTCGTCAGCACGATAACGCCATTCGGGAGGTGTGCAAAAGATGGTGTCGAGGTGCTCTATTATCCCGGGTAAGATAGATTGGACACCGGTCACTTACTCAGGCACCCGCGCTGACCAACCTTTGTCGGGCCATTCCCACCAGGCCGCTTTACAGGGCCCATCGGCAATGCTTGATATGAACAATCTCAACTTCTCACATCGCCAAAGGGCGCTGTCGGTTTTCCTCTTGACACGGCGGCTTCTAACGGGCAGAAAAACGGCATCCTTTTGTCGTCCAGCCTATCAGTCAGCTATCTCGACAGATTGGCTCCGGTGTGGGGGATACCGCAGCCGTCAAGGTTTGATATTGATTGCTGGATTGGCACTGCACCGGGAACCACACTCGCTGATAGACCCCCCTTCTGCAACCCAACGCAGCACTGCAGTCCCAGGAACGGCGGTTCAGGCTATAATGCATGGCAGCTATGAGCTACTCGACCCGCCAAACTTCAGTGCCCTGCGTCCCGGGAGCGACTCTGCGAGACATCCTCAGGACTCTAGGGGCCCGGCCACTGCACAAGCACGGTTGAGAACCCATTTGCCAATGGTGCAAACCTCGGGTTCAGTGAGCTTTGGCCCAGGGATCTCGGGGGGCCGGAGCCAGCTGCGTTGTCACAAGGTGCCCAGCTTCTTAGTCTCCTTGATCGCACCATGACAAAGAAGGACCGGGACTGCAGGACAAAACCTGCTAGATGTCGTGCTCCCAGCGGTACCAAGCTCGCCATCCTCCCCTCAGCGACGAAGGCGGTGTGGAACCTCCGCGGACATCTCTCCTTGGCCGGTTGACCTGCGCCACGGCCGTTATGGCCGGCATTGATGTGTGTGGTTCGAACATCCGATTCGAACCTCAATGACGATCCGGCCGCTATCCGACGCAGCTCTGGCGGGCATAGCTCGAGTCGAAACGGCCTCGAGCATCACGAAATCGCGCCCCCCAGTTCCTTGAACAGGCCGGTGGTGATAAATACAGAGTCATGCCAAGAAGCATCTGCCTGCCGTCAAAAGTGGTATTGGCTGGGCTTTGCGGGTAAAGCTCAGTAACCGGAGAGCCGGGACGCACATTCTCTGACCGATAAATTATTCCCAGGCCCCGTTGCTATCCTTATCTCCCCTGCTCAAGCACAATGTTATTCATTCTCACCACCTTCACCTCTGTCTATCCCCTGTGACGTCAGCCTTGTGTTGGATGATTGGATTTACCAATGTTGTCTCACGTTTGGTTCTCGACGTCCTTCAAGCAGCGGAGGCACGATGCAGAACCCCTGATCGAGGAGATTTGGTTCTGTCAACCTCTTCTCCCGGACTTGCAAGTGCAGGAGATTGAGGCGCTTTCTTGCGCAGCGCTGTTCGTCGCCAGAGAGTTCTGACATCAGAACCCAAGCTTGAAAGATGTCGCAAGCTTTGCTCCTCACCTGCCGTCTGGGGAAACTGCAGCAGCGGCACAATGCGTATGTAAGTGTCTCTTCTCGGGCGTTTCCCCGCAGTGCTCCATCTTCCTGCTTCTTGACGAGCCTCTCTTGCATGTGGTCTAGAACGCTTCGCTCAGGGGAAAAGCCGCAGGGCTATCGAAACCCTCAGGGGCGTCAACACATTCGAGGTGTGAGCTCCCATGGCGTGAGCGCAGCCAATTTGCCGCGCCGCTTGTGGTTGGCATGTTTGCTTTCTGACAGCTCCGATATTGCAACGCAATCTACGACACATGTCTTTCTAAACACCCTTGCAGCAAGGTTGCTGCTGGTTTATCCCGGAATGTGTCTGGATTGGATGTTGCGCATCTGGGACAAAACAACCACAACCCGGCGTCTTCCGAGGCTTTCCCGTCACGACACGTACGGAGTAACCGACTTCGTAACTTATTGGCCACCCGGTGTTGCTGGTGCGGGTGGCGAGGCGAACAACAAGCCTGGACAAGTGTGTTTGGCCAGTTCTGCCGTGCGACCACCACCTGGCGAGGAGGGGCGTTTCTTTCGCGGCTCCCGCCAGTTTTCAGCTGTCACCAGTATTAACCCCAATATACCGTTGAGAAGCGCGAGAGTAGCAGTGGCGGTTGTGGTGCGAGTTGGCCTCCCCCAACACGCGCGCAAGCGGTTTCGTATGGCCGCCAAGACCAGGGATTGGCCTCTGGTACCGCGTCTATCACTCGTCTTAGCCATATCTCCCCGCATAGGCGAGGGCGGCTTCCACCCCCTTTTAGACGACCTGCATACACCGGTGAGCGGCTCCATTCAAAAGGCGCGGATCAACCCGTGCCTTCTACACAGCACACAATCAACAAAAAATCGGCCCTTGATCCTGGACCCTGCTGTTGTGTTCGCAAGAAACGTGTTATCCTTGGTACCTCAAGGATCAAGGTTTTGCGGGAGGATGGAGTCGCAATCCTGTTGCCCACAGCAGACAAACAGGGAGGTCGGTAGGGAGACCGGGCGAACAACCGACCTTGCGCAGGGCCCCTCCGTTGCCGTGGAATCTCGGGCCGAGAGGGGTCCTATTCGGCCGGGCAGGACTGGGCGGTTTTGTCGCCTCGCTCTCTCTCGGCCACATCGTACGGGGCGGCAGGGCCTTGTTTCCCATGATACGGTTGCATTGAGAGGATCGATTTGCTTCTGACCTCCACTTCAAAAACTGAGGGAGCACAAAAAGCACGCAGCTGCGGATGGCATCCCTCCCTCCTTGACGAGCAGGCAGGGTGGCCTGCTCTGGAGCGCGGACGGACGGCGGCAGGCAAGCAGGCAGGCAGGAGGTCCCGTCCCGACGCGATCCTTCCCGCGCTGCTTTCCCTTTGGTCCTCACCACCACCATGTCATCATCATATCGCCATATCCGTTTTGTTTCCTTGGCATTGCCTGCCTGCCTCGCGAAGGGGTGACGGTGTAGGGTTGTCGGAAGCGGGCTTTGCGGTTCGGAGGGGGTGCTCGCTTCCCAGCTGGTCCACTTGCTGGTTCGCTACGGTAGCGGGCATCTGCCGCAAGACCTTCTGCCAGCCGGTCCATGTTCTGTGACGGAGTTTGAGAGGCTGGGATGGCTCTGGGCCTTTGCAGTCTCCTTCACCATCCTTCGCTGACTACCCAAGACGGGGAGGGACGCCCGGACATGGAAGGCTCCGCCTGGCCCTGGGTGGAGGGTGGAGGAGAATTGGGCTGTGTTCTTGTTTTGTGGTTTTTTGGAATCTGGCCTTTTCCTCCGTGCTCTTTCGACCATGCCTTCCGGCAGGGGCCAAACGAATACACCGTGGGCCCGCGCGGTCGAGGTCTGGGCCTTCCACACCGAGGTTGCGGCTGCCTATACCTCGTCCCCTTAAGATGACAAGGCACCGTGTTGTGGCGTCGCGGCTCGCTCAGACGGAGGCGGGAAGCAGCATTTGCGACTTGATTGCCCCCCCCGGAAAGTGGCTGGGCCTCCGATATGGTTGGGTGCAGGATCGGATGGACTACACCATAATAGCCTCTTTGCTACCGGGGACGCGCAAGAACAGGGACAGCAAGATAGATGGGGTTTGAGACGCTTCCAGAAAATCTTGCATTGTCTGAAATCATGGGGAGAATGAGGGTGTCCCGTTCCCCCTCTCTGTATCACCATTCCTGTTTTGCCCTCTCCTTCCTTCCGCCGCCCTCCTTTTGCCCGCTGTTGTGCAATGATGGGATGACGAATGCCCACTCGCTGAATCGATCTATCCATCCACTCCTCTGGTGTTGATGTGATTTCAGTCTCTGGCCGTCGCTCTGGGCAAATGGGATGGACCCCTCAAGACGGGCCCCGACCCGGGGCGGGGCGAGTGGACCTCCCTCCGCGGCACGACGGTTCCCGAGGTTGGAACGGTGTACAGAATCTGGATAGGATCTCGTGCTGCATTTCCCCTTTGTTTTGCTGGGGACCTCCACTCGGAGGTCACTGCTTGGGGAAGGGACCTGGGGTTATTGTCACTGGTACGGATGGTACTTGCGATACTTACACGTAGAGGCTGGAGGTGCTGCGGGCATTTAAGGAGGCTAGGGGAACACCCCGCCGTCTATCGGGCCGGGGAGAGGCCGGTTTGCCATGGGATGTGCTTTGATTCAGCGGCTGGGACGGTGTTGTTTTGGTTTGGATGACCGGCTGAAGGCTTGCAGCCAGATGGCTTCCGGCACAGGGCGACAAGTGCGGATGGAACCAAGTGAATCAAACGTCAGTAGGTCAAACTGGGCGGACGAACACGTCGGCGGTCCTTCTTTTCCGCTGTGGTTAAGCCGTGAGATGTGGATATGAAGTTACTGTCATGATTCGTAGAATATGGGATACAGCCAAAGAACTATCTGACCCCTGAGTGAGAGATGAAGCGCGGGATGGCTTGGATTCTGCACTCTGCTCTCTCTGCGCTTGGGGTATCTGAAGACGACTGTTCTCTCCATGAGCACCCCTATCCGTAGTCACAGGCTGCGCTCGCGCTCGCCATGGGTTGCCTCTCACGAGGCTCTTTCAGCACTTCAGCCCAAGACTCCTTTATTCCACCCGGCGACGGCTATGCCTCGTAGCGCGGAGGGAGGGAATCGGAGGAAAAGGCGGT
Source organism: Staphylotrichum longicolle (assembly GCA_019096155.1). Lineage (NCBI taxonomy): Eukaryota > Fungi > Ascomycota > Sordariomycetes > Sordariales > Chaetomiaceae > Staphylotrichum > Staphylotrichum longicolle. Next base: position 550,953 of record JAHCVI010000003.1, read on the forward strand.
GGCGCGCAGAAAGGCGAGGACCTCGTACACAGCCTTGGCAACCTCGGTGCTCTTCTTCTTCCAGTCGCTCTCGGACCACGTGCCCTTGAGCAGGTTGTCGGAGACGACGGTGACGATGAAGCGGACGTGGTGGTCCTCGGGGGTCCAACTGCTCTTGTCCGGGTGGTACATAAGATACTGGACCGTGCGCGAGTTGATGGCTTCCTTGGCTTTTTGCGCCGTCTTTGCTTTGTCCAGTTCGGGAGCTGTGGGATTGCGGGAGAGGAAGTCGCGGACGAACTCGTTCCAGGAACCGCGGACGTAGATGCTGTTCAGCCATCTGGGTGGTGGTTGGTTAGATGAGTGAATCTGAGACTTGGGGAAGTTGGCAGCTGACATACTCGTGGAACTGGCGGACCTCCTTGAAGGGCAGCAACTCGAGAATAAGACGCTCATGTTGGGAGCACAGCTGGACAGCGCCGGCCAGGGGCTGTTGTTGGGCAGGCTGGCCCATCCTCGGTGGCATGGAAACCGAGTCGGCGTCGGATCCGTCGACCTGGGTGAAGTTTGAGAGTAGCGGCTGGGAGCTTGACTCCTGTCTTGACGGCGCAGCCCAAGGAGGTTTGTTGTTCAGATCAAGGCCCGTCCTCTTGTTGTCCTGTCTTCTCGGGAGGAGAGAATAGGAAGTCCTGCGACAGCATAACCTAGGCAGTATTTTATCTCTCGTGTGTTTAGGCATCGACCCATTGAAGCATAGCAGAGTGTGAGAAAAACGCCTTGGATGCCTCCTGAGCTCCTTTCAGAGATGCTCATTGGCCTCAGCCACTTTGCGTCGTCAGCACCGATTGACCGCGTACTCCATTCTTTTTCTCAACAACCGCTCTTCCAACATATCTCTTTCACTTGTTTCCCCTCATTTTTATTTCCACACTTTTCCCTTCTTGTTAAACCTTGACGGTTAATGTGCATGGTCAGGGCATGGGGCCATGCGCATTTTGATGGTGATGTGAACATGACCGAAAGGAAGGAGAAGAGAGCTGAGAGGGAGCAAAAACAAACACGCACTGTACATCTGCAGCAGCAAAAGGACCAAAGTGCAAGCTTCAGGTCGTCTTCGCACTGTACTTGAGTGGGGCAGCCGCGAGCCACGCAACGCCATGGCCTGATTCCCATTCGCCAATCTCAAACGACATTCAGACCTCACATTCTTTTCACTCGCGCCTTCAGACACGCCGCCAGTGCGCTGTGCTATTTCTCAGTTTCTCACCGTTATTTTCTCTCCGGCTGCTAGGGCCTTTATTTCCCACACTTGAGAGCACTTGGCACCGGTGTTGCCTTCACTGTCTCGTGAAAACAACGAAAGACGCGATCCCAAGCATGAGCTTGGCTTGACGAGACGAGACCAACACGTCACAAGAGTGCCATCTTTCCTCCTGCCGTCGTCATCGAATTGATCACACCAATTGGCCGGTCCTATATAAACAACATGTCTGATGAGCCGGTGCCCCAGACAAACGGCGTCGCCGACACCAATCATGTCGACACTCCGGCGGTAGAAGCTAGCGGCCCCACAGAGGCACCAGCACAACCCTTCTCGTGGCTGTAGGTCGACGTGGAGATGAATCTTTCAGACCAACGCTCACAACCGCCCAGCCAGCCGCACCCGATCTTTGTCATTGCCCTTGTCGGCCCCGAGGAGACGCCCTTCGGCATCCAAAAAGACTTTTTGTGCTCCAAGTCCTCCTTCTACAAGAAGTACTTTGACGAGACCCCTGACAGCGGCCTCGAGAACCTCGTGCGGCTTCCCGAGACACCCGTCGAGGTATTTGCCTATGCCCAGAACTTTCTCTACACGGGGCACGTCTTCCCCAACCTCGACAATCTCCCGAGCTACGAGGTGCTCATCGGGGTCTGGAAGCTGGGCCACGAGCTGGGCATCGAGGGCCTCTGCGATGCCACGCTCGAGGCCATGGCCGAATGCCGCCGCGTGACCCAGCACATCCCCGCCACCCCCCTTCTCGTGCAGGTCTGGAAGGACACCCCTGAGGGATCGTCGATCCGCAAGCTGCTCCTCTCGTGGGCCGCCGAGTATATGAGATCGAGCGACTCGCGAGCCGAGTTTGCCCGGTCGCTCCCCCAGGAGGTGTTGAGCGAGCTGGTGGTTGCTATGAGCTCGCTGGACAGTTCGCCGATCCCGCTCGATGCTCTGGCCGGCACTGCAGCGTCCGGGGGTCAGCGCCGCTCGGCGCCAGATGCCGACCTAGACGACGCCGAAGGGCGCCCGGCGAAGAAGCGCCGGGCATCGGATGCGGCGGCCAACGGGATCCCTTCGACCGCTGTGTCCCAGGGTGCCGGCCGGAAGCCGGGACCTAGGACGTCTCTGCCTGGACCCAAGCCCGGGCCAAAACCGGGCCAGAAACGCCGGACGAGCGCCGCCGTGATCGGAGCCCAGCAGTTCTCGGCCAACCAGAAGCTCAACTTTTGCGCCGATTTGCTCGCGAGAATGCTCTCTGGCCCTGGTAAGTCGCTGCCTTTCGCATTTCCGCCCGCAATTCCGTTGCAAACACACAAAACTAATCCGTGCCAGGCTTCTGGACCCGCGTCGTAGGACCCTTCAAGGACCCTGTCGACCCGGAGCGCGACGGCGTGCCCGACTACCACTCTGTGGTCACGAAGCCGATGGACCTGACCACCATGAAGGCCAAGATGGACCGGCGCGAGTACGCCGACGAGAACGAGTTCCTGGCCGACATGAACCAGATCTTTACAAACTGCTACACGTACTGGCGCGAATCGGATCCCATGTGGGCGGCGTGCGAGAAGCTGCAAAAGTCGTTTGAGGACAAGTTTGGGCAGATGAACAAATGGATTGCCAAAATGGAAGGGGATGAGCCGAACTAGTTCGACTGGTAGGAGGAGTAGGAGGAGTAGGAGGAGTAGGAGGAGGATAGTGTCGCCGTTCTCGTGGAGTTTTCGGGTGAGGAGGTGCCCCTGTTTCTTCTGCTCCGTGACTGCAGACAGTTTTTCTTTTGCCTTTTCCCCTTTCCCATTTCGGCTCCTCTCCAGCTTAGGGGGCCCATTCCCTTGGGGCACAGATTGTAAGATCAGGGCTGTATTCTACATAGTTTTCCGCGGCGAAGGTAATACCCTCTGGGGCTTGTATTTGGTAAAACAACCAAAACTATTCACCCAACAGCAGACGATGTCTCGCGCCTCTCAGGGAAGAGGTCACTCGAGAGGTCAATATAGTGATTTCTCAGCCCCACTTGACACCGAACAGCTTGAACCCCTTGTGCTCTCCCTCCTTTGCGCGTACTGCATCGGCGTTCTCGAGGTATATCCTCTGGTGGCCCCTGATGTCGACGAAAAAGTACTTGTACTCGTACTCGCCCTGGCTCGGGCGCTTGACGAGGTGCATGCCGACCCGTCCGCTGCCCTTCGGTCCTTGAACCTGGCCCGGTCGTCAGTCATGTCCTGCAACCGCAGCGCATCCATCCACTCACATTAAATTGGATCATCAAGTGCTCATTGCCCTGCCCATCCTTGGTAACCGTCGAGCTGGGTTGCGTCTGGGTTAGCCTGCCATCCGGTCCACCCGCTGCGCACACAGAGAGTCGTACGCGATTGGCCTCGCCCTCCTCCATTTATTGTTTGTCTCCTCGCCAAAGGCCGTAATCTTCTTGCCGTCACCCAGCAGCTCCAGACACCGCGGGTCCGTGCGGATGCGGTCGACGGCCTTGTTGAAGTGCCTCGTCTTGCTGTCGGGCGAGAAGACCTCGGAATAGAGCGCGTAGCCGACACCGCCCTAATTGCGTTGCCGTGTCAGTACCACGTCCTAGCGAGTGATAGCGATGCTGCTGATCGAGGGCCGTACGGTCAATGCCACACCCACGATGACCATGCCAAAGTTAAAGGTCTGCTGTGCGGCGCGGCCCGTCTTCTCGCCGGCTGAGAGCTCAGACCAGGGGACGTGGCCGTCGTCGTTGAAGGGCGTTACGGCGCGACGGCGGGATTCGGAGGCGGAGCTGGATTGCTGGTGATGTGTTGCATAGCAGCGGGAGAGGAAGATGGGCTGCAGCGGGAGGGGGATTGCGGTGGGACGGAGCCGCAGCCCCGAGACCGTGACTCGATTCATCATGGCGGCTTGGCGGTGCCCATCGCTGGCGGCTTGCAAGGCCGGTGTTGTCGACGGGGGGTTGTGTCGTGTGGTCGACGAGCTGTTTCTGTCACGAGATGGAATACCGAAAGATGGACAATCCGAGCGGAGCTAGTTCGAAGCTTGACTGCCGGCCGGCAATTTCTCGGGTGGGGTCTTGAGTTCGAGGTGGGGCAGACAACTGACCACATCGGGCTTAGCGGCGCATGTTGATGCCACGGATGGATCTGGGCTTCCAAAATGTGGCACCTTTCTCCTGAAACGGCCCGCCGATTCACGATCGCAACTTCACCCTCGACCACGCCCTTCGCCGTCCCTCGTGCCACCGACTACCACAGCGCACTCGCATCCCGCCCCTGCCACCGACGGAGAAAGCGGGCAAGATGAGCGGTCTCGCGTCCAAGCAGCAGTCGCTCAAGATTTTTGAGAAGCTCAAGTCGAAGCCGGCGAACAAGGCAAGCCACCCGACGAACCCCTCCGTATTCGCACGCCGACTCAGGCGACACGTGCTGACCGCTCCCAGGTCTGCTTCGACTGCGGCCAGAAGAACCCGACCTGGACATCGGTGCCCCTGGGCATCTATCTGTGCCTCGACTGCTCCGCCAACCACCGCAACCTCGGCGTCCACATCTCCTTTGTCCGCTCTACCAACCTCGATCGTGCAGTCGTCCCCGCACCCCTCCACGCCGCCCGAGCGCGCGCTAACCACAGAGACAGAATGGCAATGGGACCAGCTCCGGGTTATGAAGGTCGGCGGCAATGAGTCGGCCACCAAGTTCTTCCAGTCCAACGGCGGCTCTGCGGGCCTGAACAGCAAGGACCCCAAGACAAAGTACACGTCGGCCGCCGCGACCAAGTACAAGGAGGAGCTTAAGAAGAGGGCCGCCAGGGATGCCAAGGAGTACGCGCGATAGCTCTTGGACGGCCGCCGCATATGCGCTAACATGCCGTTAGGTACCCCGAGGAGGTGGTCATCACCGACGGTGGCGATGCCGCCGAGGGCAGCAACACCCCCGCCGAGGAGGAGGACGACTTTTTCTCGTCGTGGAGCAGACCCGCCGTCAAGAAGCTCAGCCCACCCATCTCGCGGACCGCCACCCCCCCGGTCGTTGGGCGCACCCCGTCCCCCTTCCTGAACGCGCAGGCGGCCGGCAAGGATACCGCCCGCGCCCCTTCACCGCTCGCCAAGGGCACCGAGGGCGAGCCCAAGCCGGCCGCGAGCCGCATCACGACCTCGGCCGCGCTACGGTCCAACACGACTGGCCCGCGCAAGGCCAACATTCTCGGCGCCAAGAAGGTGACGTCCAAGTTGGGCGCGAAGAAGCTCGGTGGGGACGTCATGATCGACTTTGACGAGGCAGAGAAGAAGGCAAAGGAGGAGGCCGAGCGCATCGAGAAGCTCGGCTACGATCCCAACGCGGAGGAGGAAGCGCCGGTCAAGGCGGCAGGCGGCAAGTCCGATTCGGGTGCCGCCATCATCTCGCCTACCCCCGTCAGCCCCGCCCGGGGCAGTTACGGCGCCTCGCACACGCGGGAGAAGTCGGCCGCCGAGGTGGAGCGACTCGGCATGGGCATGGCCCGACTGGGCTTTGGGCAGGTTGGCAAGCCGGCGGCTGCGGCCAAGAGCGCTGGCGGGTTCGGTTCCGTCGGGCCGATCAAGACGTCTGCACAGGGTCTGTGTCATACTTCCCATCCCACTCACCTACACAATGCTAACGCTTCCGGGCCTAGACGACGACGAGACGTACGCGCGCAAAAAGTTTGGCACCCAAAAGGCCATCTCGTCGGACGAGTACTTTGGCAAGGGCATGTTCGAGGCCGGCGCGGCGGCCGAGGCCAAGTCGCGCCTGCAGGGCTTCGAGGGCGCCCAGTCCATCTCGAGCAACGCCTACTTTGGCCGCCCCGAGGCCGAGGAGGGCGCGCCCGAGGACTATGGCGATCTCGAGAGCGCCGCCAAGGACTTTGTCAGGCGCTTCGGCATCACCGCGGCCGACGATCTGGAGAACCTGACGCACCTGCTTGGTGAGGGTGCCGGGCGGCTGCAGGGCGCTGTCAGGGCTTATCTGGGGAGTTAAAGGGGTTGGTCTGGGAAATGGGGGGAAGGATTGAAATGCTGGGGCTTGTTTGGGTAAGGAGGTGGAGGGGCTACAGCACAGCGGTCAGGCAAGCATGTTTGGTAATGAGATTGTTTGGACCTGGGTTTGGGGGTCTGGCGGGGTTGAGAAATCACTTAGAAACAGAGCTGCACTTTTCCGTTATTTTTGGTCCCGAGGTCTTTGGGTCTTTCTGGAGTGCCCCAGTACATGTGTGTCTGAACGTGGCAGAGTGAGTGCCTCGCGTGTTGGTGGTCTCTCTGTGCCGTGGTGTTGTACACCCACATTCTCTCATGTTCGGGGTTTGGATGGCTCTTATTGCCACTCAACCTCATTGATGACCGTTGCAATGGACTCCTCCATTGCAACGATTGCAAAGCTGTGCCTGGGATTGAAGAGATGCTTCTGTGGAACCACTGTGTGCTGGGCTACATGCAGTCTCTGCGGTGGTCTGTGAGATAGGGAGTCGAGGAATCAGCTCCATAGACGGCGCCGGCCTCCATGTCACTTCAGAGTTCCATGCCAGAGATGTCTAGAGAAACACCATCATCGCCACTCTGAACATTCTCTGGATTGAGAAGGAGTTCGTGACTCATCCGCCTCCGCAACTCACCACATGTCCCTCATCTTCCCTGTACCTTCCACCTTCCGGGCGTGAACACCTTCCTGCCACTCTAGGCTTTGCACCATGCCACGGTGGAGTATCGCGCCTCCAGGAGCATGTCTTCACTGGGCAGGTGCGAACTTCCCTTGCTCGGCGTCGCGGGTTGTAGAGACTGTTAGTGGAGGCCAATTTAATATATGTAAAAATCATCCTCTCGACTACCGCTTTTAACACGAGGTTCAAGCCGTTTTGTGCATGACCAGGGTTCCTGCCTTTCATTCTACAAGGGACCACCGGCTCCCCCATCCCACAGAACAACAGCCAGGAACTTTTCTGTGACGTGAATGGAAACGCTGTTCCAAAAGTCCACAGCTGCGTTGCATGTCCTCGGAAGCAGCACCTTGCTGTCGCACCTGATGGTGAGAAGCTTCTCAATCTTTTATCTCTCTTCCTAACACTCATCCTCTACTGATCAACATTGCCTTGAGCGAACCTGCTTTCCAATGTCAGCCCCCCAAAGCAAAGGATCCGTCCTTTCCCCTCATCCTCAGGGACTTGGCTATCCTCGGCAAACCTCAAGTCGATTCCTTCTCCCGTTCGAAGCGGAACCCAAAATCTACACCAGGGAAAGACATCATGCAGCGCTCTGTGTTGCGGCTAACGCGACGGGAGGTGTCATTCGTGGATTTGGGCCATCTCACATACCATGGGCACTTCTATTCCTTCCAGTCCTTCCTGTCAAGCAAACACAGGCCGCCTACCGGGCAGGTTTGCACCGGCAGCATCATCTGATCATCAAACAACAGAGCAAGATCTCGGCATGTCAATCCTTCCCCAGGGCATGCCTTCCATTCCACATCCCTTCCTTTCCTTGGCGTTTGGTGTTTGCGACGGCACTTTGGCCCGTCTCACCTGCCCTGGCTACATCCATCAACAAAGAACGCCGCCAAGTCTAGGCAGGTAACTTCCATTAGAAGGTTAAGACTTTGTTCCTGGCATTTTGCGTAAACCGTCCGCGTGGATGGGGAGTCTCTCATTCTCCTCAGCAGCCTCCGACATCGCAGTGGCTGCCAGCCAGCGTCAGACCGGCTGCAAACGTCTCCGGCTGCATTCGCACCAGCACTTGACTGCCGTCATTCCATGTCATCCGCGAGATAACCTCTCCATTGGGCAACAAGAAACGACCACCTGACGCTAGCCAGGTGTCGATTCCAAGATCAGGCTTCCCTGTTTCAGCTTCGAAATATCGGGTGAGCTCGACTCGGTAGCAAGCATCCTATTCGAGTCACGAACAAGTCATTGAGTTCAGGGACTAAATGTGAAAAAGAAAAAAAGGGGTGAGGGTAATCGGCCAGTTCGGTTACATGGTAGCTGTAAGATGCCCGAGGGAACCCAAGGCGTCCTCCCCAAGGTGTCCTCCCCGCTTTTGGAACTACGCGGCCATGAGGGACATTCTTCCTAGCCCCTGACTCCCATTGGAAGCCGGAGGCAATTTCAGGGCGGCCCTATAATGGAGTTTGCGGACATGTTGCAGTCAAGCACAGGGAGGATCCGAGACTTTTGTGAAGCCTCCAGCGTGGGATGAACCCAGCACCCATCCCCGGCGCAAACTTCCTACCTAGGCCGTTCACAAGCTGAACTTGACCGGAAGCGCCCCAATCAAGGGCCAGCAGTGGTCCAGATCATGACCTTCAATATCAAGCCGGGCGACCAAATGCCACCACACCATCCTCAGCCGCACTCGCCGACCGACCTGGCGGCCCCGTCCTCACAGCTGTTGTGCACGGCCGGCGGTAGGGCTGAAGACAAGACAGGCTCGTCAACGAGACCAGCGGCCAACAGCTGTCGTGTAGCCCCCCTTCAACGGCCGGGGACGGACGAACCAAAAAGTAAGGCATACATCAACGGAACGCAAACACGGGACAACTGGGCGGTCAGTTCCGCCCTCTCACTCCTGTCCAAGTCCACGCGACGGACCACGAATCCTCCCGAGATCGACACTCACTTCGAATATGTGACCAGTCATTTCTCGAGGACGAACTCTAAAAACGCCACCCCGGCCTTTGAATGCGGCTTACATGTCTCACTCGCCCTACCCCAATCGAGCAGGTGTGAAGAAGACGCGGGAAATCCCGACGAGAGCGGGTTTACTCTCAAGCGCGGGTGCCCAAAGGGTGGAACGCAACAAGGAAAGTGCTGGTTGCCTCCAGAACCTTTGGAACCCGAGCCCCTTGGCCAGTGAAGGAGGCCAGAATGCTGTCCAGGCCGTCTTGCCCAGACCAGCAGGCAGTCAGGTGGGCCAACACGATCGGCATCCTCTGCAGAAACTCAGCCACGCGGGATCGAAATCACGGCCCCCAGAGGCCGATCCCGAAGGGCTACAGGAAGCGGGCGTTGTGTGACGTGTCCACAACGAGACAGGCGAGCAGTTGCGAGTTTTGTCAAACGAGGCTGAGGTGACCTGGCAGCGGAACAACCCGCCCACCCTGGCCTCGACAGACGAGAAGAGGAAAACTGAAACATCCCGATAGTGCATCAGTAATGCTGTCGCCTGAAAGGACTCAGCATCCAGCGTTGCGCCTCTATGGAGGTTGAGGACGAATGTGCCAGGCAAGACATCAACCTGCCGCGAGGCGGCGCCCTCATCGACAGCCACAAAAGCCTTCCACGTCACAGGGGCTTGGTTGACAGACACGCGTCGTCGTTGTGTTTCTGGAATGTGTTTGCGGAGAGGAGTCGGCCAATCCAGTTGGTGCCGTCGAGGTCGGCAAGAAAGCGGTATCCGAACTACGACGCTGACAATCAGTCACGGATGCGCCGGCCACAAGGGCTCTGCATGTTGTCCCGGCCGCTCTTCCCAGCCCCTCGCCGACCTAACGCCTGTCTGTTTTGAAGTTGTGATGTGCTAGGACCTTCTTCGCATCGCCACAGGGCAACTGCCTCTCTTCGCTCTAGGCGATCCCCCCGAGCACGCGGTTTTTGCTGCGGCGGTTGATGTTTGCCGTTTGGGCACGGAGCAAGCGCAGATCCGGAAAGGAAGGCAGGCTAAGGTTGTGCAACAGCGGGAGGACGACACTGGTGCGTCTTGGCGGTGATGGGTGAAAATGAGCAGGCGTTCCGGGTGGGTCAATGGGGCGTTCAGCTGGGGGTTTTGGGGGGGAGGGCAAGGATGGTGTTGATCACTCTGTCGTTAGACTGTTTTAGTCCCCGAAACCTTATTTGGACAACAGCCAAACACTGCCCAGAACCAGCCGTCCCTTCCTGTCCCTGGGGCGCATGTGCCGCACAAAGGCAAATCCGAGCGGTGCTCAGCTCGCAAAAGAGCCACCGGCGAGAGTGGTGAGATTGGGTCCAGGCTGGATGTGCTGCTTGTTCCGTGTCCGCGTCCGCCGCTGCTCGTTTGCTGTCACGGCTTGCCCCAGTGTCGGGAGCGACTGGAGATCTTCAAAAACAGATTCAATAGCCGCAGGGGCTCGTGCGAAGGAACGCCTTCCGGCAGATCGCTGTTGTGTCTCCTGAGCGGCATCTCAACCCAGCCCTTCTACCAGTCCCTCGGGACTCCTGGTGCCGCTTGCAGAAGGGTGGCGCTCCCCCTGTGTCCCTGGCCTGTTCCCTTCGCCCCAGGTTGGGGCGGCAGCGACTGACCACGACAGGGGACCAATGCCCACTCCAGTTGTTGGGATCCCGGGCTTTGCCGCGCTCGTCGCGCCAGCCAAGGATCGTTGCTAGCGCGTGCCCCGCCGCCAATCTATCCTTGAACGTCCATCTGGGGTTTGGAGTCTGCCAACGACACGTCTGCCGGCCGCTGTGCCGTCTGTGCCGCCGCCTCAGTCACCTGCGAGGTTCTTTCCAAGCCCCCGACAGTTTCCGGCTGCCTTGGACCGTTCCAACTTGGGTTTTCAATGTCAGCGGGGGACTGCGGATTCGGGCGGGGACGAATTGGAATCGGGGCAGTGCCCGTTTCAATCACGCGAAGAGGCCAAGTGTGGAAACCGTGTCTGCAGCCAGAGAGGAAGCAGGCCGCGGCGCTGTCCCGTTTCGCGGTCCATGGGCCGGTTCATGCAAGTCATACTGGCCTCCGCCCGGCGGCTTCGGCAGATGGGGCGGATAAGCGGTGTGACACAACCGCGGAGCGAGGGGTTGCAGATGGCAAAGAGCGAAAATAATGCTCGAGGTCGCAATTCTCCAGGTGTGGCAGAAGGAGCTGACAGGTGTCCAGGGTCGCGGTCCCTGGTGCTGCGCGTTGAGGGTGTGGTCTTTTGTGTGTGTGGATTGTGGGTTGAGGTTGTTTCGGCCACTGCAGTTGGCAGGCGTGATAGATTGTTCTGCTGCAGCTTACCCACCTTTACGCAGGCGAGCAATCTGGCCAGTATCTTCTGTGCAGAGGCGACTCGGACAGATGGTGACAAAGGAGATGGGCGTGCCTGCCTGGGGGTGGGATCTGACGACCCCATTCCTTCCCGTCCGATTTTGACACCTTTACTTCGTTACGCAGAAGTCCCGACTGCAGCTTCCAGATTGGCGTTATTGGCAATTTCTCCAACAGCGCCTCCCGGGGTCCTGTCATTGACATCCAAAGTGAAGGGCCCCCCGCCTTCATATCTGCCTTGATCGTGTGCCGTAGAGGCACGCCGCGACGTCATCTCTGAAGTAAGAATGCTCACAAGACCGTCAAGGGGGCCAGAGTCGAGATCAGCACTGTACCGTACTTTCCCTGCGATACATAACTTACCTGACATGTAGGGTTGCGGCTGTGCGGTGTCACTCGACATTAACATAGATGCAAGCGCTAAATAGCGCGGGACGTTCCGCGGAATTGACCACCGTGCCATGGCTCCTACACGAACCGGTGAGACAGAAATCCACACGACACCCCCCAAAGGGGCATCTGGCATACTTGGTACATAACCATCGGCCCACATCAGAGTTAAACTGAAGCGGGAAGGGCGGGTCTAGCATCGCCGATTGCCCAACCATGAGCTGCAAAGGCGGGCTGCGGTTCCTGATCTTGCTCATGTTCCTGGTTAGGAATTAGGAACCCCTTTCAACGCCCCTTGCCTCCCTGTCCCTCTGGTGTAGCCTCGGGCTGGACAGCCACTGCAGTCACCGCAATCACCGCAGTCACCGCTGTCACATCCCCGGGATGCACGCACATATGCACAATGGGATGCAAGTCCACCAAGTCAAGAAGGGTCTAGGGATGATTCGTAAAACGGTCGTCCAAGAATCTAAGCGAAATCGTACAAAGAGAGAAGCGAATAAACCCAGAAGCAAGACGAAGGATGGAGAGTCCCATCCGGAGATAAACCCCTGACAGTCAGGGCGTCGACGGATCCCACATCCCACTCAGCTTCGGCACCGAGATCCATTCCAAGGAGCAGCAAAGAGAAAAAAGGCACCGCGGTTACATGGAATGTAGAAAAAGAAACCCGACATCCGCGGCAAATGCCACGTGTAGAGTAAGGAGGAAAAAAGAAACAAATGACAAAGTACGAGACAAAGTGAGAAGAAAAATGCACCGGGTATCCTTGCAAATGCCATGTTTCGTTGCGCGTGACCTATCGTCTCCCATGAAATCCCCTGAAGATACCGTTTTAAAATTCCTAGAGAAAACTCGGCCGGAAAGAAAAGAGAAAGGAGAAGAAGGAAGGGGAGAATGTTTCCGTTTCCCTCCACTCCCGGGTTATCCCCCACCCCGTTTTTCCCCTTCGGGGGACTGTTCCGATTTCCAGATCCGAGGCCCTACCCACCCCGTGCCGTACCGTCAGCTCAAGACAGGAGTGTAAGCTCGACACAGAGAGGGAGAATCAAACACAGCGCCATGTCCCTTCCTTGTCCCTGTCCCCCTTGGTCCTTTTGAAGATCCTCGTGAGTCCATCGCCCCCGAATTAAGCAGTCGTCAATGTAATCCATACCCATGTCCCAATGTCCCCATGGTGATAGCGTATCCCTGCGCCAGCCGTTTCTCATCGCGCCCGAGCAAAACCCTCCGTCTAAGGGGAACCGCGTACAATTCCAAAAAAAGAAAAAGAAATGAATCCACCAAAGCAAGACTTCGCAAAGATGAACCCCTACCCGCTGGATGACCCGATCTTGTGGCAAGCTTTTACTCCTTCAAAATCTGTGTTTTTTTCTCCTGGGCTTTTTTCCCATCCCATATCTCGGTCCAGTCTCGGCCGTAAATGCATCGCAGATGATGGTTGTGTAAAAGGGAACTGTGGTGTGTGATGATTCGATAGTAGAGACAAGAAACGAAAACGAGGCGCGTCTTGCTTTGAACTGTTCGTCGAGTTTGAAATCAGGTCATGCTCATTGTCGTGGACGGCGGCGGGATCAGCGTCGGGTACTGGCCGCTCGACGTCGCCTTGCCCTCGAACCGCCCGCACCGCTGCGCCGAGTAGTAGGGGCCCCCGTGGTAAAACATGCTCGGAAGCCCCGCCTCCATCTCCGACTTGACTTTTGTGGGGTCGAACGCGGCGCTCATCGAGTGCGTTGTGCCGCTTTCCGAGACGTCGTGCCGGGCGTGTGAGAACAGCTCGACCTGCTGCTGGTGTCGCGGATCCTGCTCGCCCTCGTAAATGGTCGCCGGGTAGTACTGGTAGCCTTTGGTGTCTGCGATGGCCTTGACCTCCTCGGCCGAGATCATGGGCTCCATCGTCAGCTCGTGGTGGTGGCGCGTGCCGCCGTAGCCGCTGGACCTTGGGTCGTAGTGCTGCCCGTAGCCACCCCCTCCCATCATGGACGAGCCCGTCGAGTACTCGCTGGGCCCGAGCATCCCCGACGAGTACCCGCCTCCGCCGATGCTGCCACCGCCAGAGCCGCCGGGCCCGCTGCTCGCGCTTCCTCTCCTCTCCGACTGGTAGTGGCCGGGCGAGCGCCCGCGGACAATCATCTTGGCCGATTTCCGGTACGCAACCTTGACCCACGGATCCGAGCCCCCTTGCTGGCCGACGTCGGCCCACAGCTCGACAATCAAATGGTAGTACTGCTGCGCCGCCCTTCGCTTTCCGTTGTTGGCCGTCGCCTGCTTGAATTGGATGCGCTCAAACGTGTGCTCGGTCGGCGCCGAGCTCTGCTGCGACTGCCCGAACCCCTGCTCGTACCTCGACGACCCCAGGCTGCCGTCCGGCCCTGCGTAGAGACTCGTGAGGGGGTGGTGGCTGGCCTGTGGTGGTTTCGCCGACAGCCGCACCTTCTCCGGCTTGGCGATCGGCCCCTTGTCCCGCTTGGGCGTGTGCTGCACCAGGTCGATCGTGTGGCTGTCGTTGTCCGACACGACGGCCGAGATGCACATGGCGAACCCGTACACGTTGTACGCCTGTGTGGATCCGGTCGGGAGGAAGCGGATGGGCGCGTTGTGCATCATGGGCGTCAGCGAGAAGGAGCAGACGCACGAGAAGTAGTTCCTCCGATAGCAGGTCCACTCGCTGTCGGCCACGAAGAAGCCCTTATCGATGACCCCGTTGATGTCTACCTTGATCGGGGTCGATGACTGGTCGCTGTACGAGAGATGGCCGAGTGAGGTCAGGGACCCCAGGGGCGGGATGCTCGGCTGGGTCTTGGACCCGGGGTAGCCCGCATCCATCTTGAGAGACGCGTACGCCGCCGGCGTGCTTGTGGGTGAGAGTGGGTTATGGCGTCGTAGGCTCGAGAAGGAAGGCGACCGCTGGATGTGGTGGTCCGGCCTCCTGAAGGCGGGCGTCGCCGATGTGTAGAGCTCGCGCGTGCTGAGGTGCGTTCCTGGATGTGGCAACGTTGTGGTGGACCGATGGGCATGTGCCATGCCCTGGCCGGCCGTGCTACTGCTACCGCCGTAAGCGACTGGGGGGAACGGATGCGCCATGGGAGAGCGGGATCATAACGACAAAAGATGTGAAGTGCGACCTACTTGGAGCCCAGTCGAGGCCTGGCGTCCAGGCCCGGGAAGACGGGGGGAGCGGGGGTATAAAAGTGGCCGCCTTCGGGGGAGTACGGCGTGACGGGCGGCTGAGGGCCCGGTGGGATCAGACTTAAATATGAAGAAGGCTGGGCTGGTGTTTCTATTGTCGACAGGGAGGTGGTGGAGCCCTGAGTAAAGCTTGAAGGCTCATCCGGGTCAGCAACCGGTCACGCTTCAAGCGCCATGCGCGGAGCAGGGGGGGTGGGGGGAGGCGGAGAGGGAAATGGAAGAGACCAAAGGGTAGGGGGTGGGGTGTATAATTTCTACACACGCCAGGGATCTCCCGCAACGCTGTGCTTCCATGCTGGCCCTGTGCGACTCCAAGTGCTGGCGGTGGGACGGGGCCCGTCATACCAGAGCACAAGTGTTTTGCAGGGGTGTCGCAGCAGCCTTAGCAACAATCGGAAGAGCGAGCATGGCGCATGCGGCAACGGCGCGGAAGCAAGGCTCACAGCGATCGATCCCAGGTAACACGGGCCACGCCCGGAGCGAGCATCCATGTCTTGGTCGCCCCCTGTGATCGACGACGAGAACCGGTAAGGCGACGGTAGTGGTACTTACACACCATCGGAAGAGAGAGGGCAGTGCTCTCACCGTCCCGTGGGAGGATGCCCAGGCGAAGAGAAGAATTGCGCAAAGTTGGCGGCGGCCCTGCTGCTGGGTGCAATGTTGAGGGCTCGTCGTTGCGCTTGCACACAGATCTGGAGGCTTGAGGAAAGAAGGTGTGCCCGGGAGGGAGGGGGGAGTGCGGGAAGGCCCTTGAAAAGGCGGCTTAATGTAGGGAAGTAGGGGTGTAAGTGGGATGGAGTCCTGGTATTTGAGAACCCGGGCCCTCCCCACCGCGGACGGGTACAGTACAATGAGGCCAATCAGAGAAAAAGGGCGGTTTACGCACCACATGTCAGTTGGCGCCGGGATATCGAGGTAGTCCAGCCCGGGACCAGACGGCGGCGAGGGCTCGACGAAATCCTGCTACAAACGCACCTGTTAGATCAATCTCGCCATTTTTTTTCCTGTACCGGCCCCTCCCCTGCTCGCTCTTGCTCCGAGTTATGCGGGACTCTTCGAAAAAGGGTCGCAGCGAGGCAGTCGAGGCTGCAGCGTGCCGGCGACCGATGAGTCAAAGGATCCAGCTGCAGCGAGAAACGCTCCTCTCAGGGCGACGAGCGCTGGGGCGGGGGCATATCTGGCTGCGTCTCTAACGAGACCGGCGAGCGGGAGCGGTGGTGAAAATGAAACCTGTGGCGCGTAATCAGCAACGGGCTGCAGACCGGCGGCCGGCCTCAGTGGCAGAGGGGTCGAATTGGAGCTGAGACGCGGGAGGGGAGAGTGCGAGAAGGAAGAGCGGTGGGGGCGAGGCGAATGAAAAAGGGGCCGGGGGCCTTGAATGAGACGAAAGATGGGGAGTGCAAGGTAAAATTGTTTGCTCTGCTGATGCCGTTTCCTGCTGCCTTTGACGGGACTCTGATACTGGCCTCGGGCTACCGCACCCTCAACGGGCTGCTGTAATTCGAGGCCTGCATCCCCATGTAAGTACATCCAGTACAACGGGGTACCGATGCACCTGCAGGGGTACATTGAAGCGGGCCATGAATGTGCGGCCAGACGCAAGCATTCACGGCAACAGCAGGGTTCTGCAGACGCGCTTCGCAGTCGGGATGCGACCATGAATTATGTAGGTCGCCCCTCAACGTTGGAGACTGCTTTCCCCTGCACCCTTTGGTTCCTAGTCTCCCATCAGGCCCGGTTCTCTGGCATTGATGGCTGAGCTGCCGACGTTCGCCGTGTCAGGGAAACACAATGGCAATGGCGGACGGAGCAAGACCTCTCAGGGTCCTGCTCGGCGCAATTGGTGAGAGTGAGGGAGGTTATGAAAGAGGACGGACCCGGGCCGGTCAGATCATGTCCAGCAACTGCATGCAGCAGGCAGGGTCCCAGTCCCTAGCCCAAGGATCGGAAAGCGCGGGGCCATTGGAATAAAAGGGAAGGGAAAAAAACGGCTACCAAACGGCAACCGTCGAGGCGCTCAAGTAAGTGTCGAGGGTCTGCAGCCTCGCCCCGTTCGAGAGGGCCGAGACAAAGAATGGCAAGACATTGTTGCAGGGGTCGTGGGTGTGGGTGTGGCTTTCGAGGCTCTCACTGACCTTGGGGTTGTCTGCCCGCACCAACCTGCAGGGCTCGCCATCCGCCGTTTGCGGTGTCCAGTTGCCGCTCTGCGCGCTGGGGGTGGCCGGCATTTATACGATTGATTGCGAGCAAATTGTCGCCGTACAGGACGGTTGGGCACCGCATCGGTTCCCCTCACTGGTTCGACATCGATGCCATGGGATCACAAGCAAAGGGAAAAAGGAATTCGGGCAGTTACCTTGGGGAGTTGTTGATTCATGCGCCGTTCCTCTGCTCCAGCCGGGAGCGAGGTGCCGCTGTTAACGACCAGGTACTCTCGGAACGGTTGCCGTGCCTAAGAGAGAGCCCGAGGCTGCGGTTAGCTCAACCGCTCTGTGAATGCCGGCCATGGTGTTCTGATTTGCCTGTCACCCCTGGGTCTGGGGCACGGCAAGAGTCCAGGGCTGGGTCGGGTGCTCAGTGCTCAGCAGCGGCCGAAGGAGGACAGCGGGATTGGGCGAAGGCGGCGAGGGGTGGCCTTGCAGAGCTTCTGAAGCCCCATCCGCCTCTCCTTCCCAAACCGCCCGAGGGTGCATACCCGGGGGCGGAGTGTCTCAGTGACTGGATTGGCTGACTGACCTCCAAAAAGACCCCAGTCATGCCAAGGACACAATTTACAGCACCCTGCAACCTCCATGGTCAGCGTCTTGTTCCGCCTGGCAAATCCGATTCCTCTGCCAGCAAGCCAGCCCAGCCCAGCACCAGCCCGCGCCGCCAGGGAACGGCCCCAATAAGCCGTCCTGATGGAGGCTCGTTGGACGAGGCATGTCCGGCTGGCCAACTGCATCATGGTTACGGCGCGTCCATAAGTCGTGGGATGGCGAGATCGTGAAGATCACACGATGGCCACGGGCATCGGAGTGGAGGCATTGCGAAGCCTGATGCCGATGGTGGATGGGAAGTCTCTCGGTTTTCGTCGATGCGTCAACACCGACGGCGTCCGCGCCCTCAGATGCAGGCCAGTCCCTGCCGCATGCTAACCTGAGCCAGAATGCAAGGCCGACATGAGGAGGCTGTCAAGGATACCGCATCGGTCCCAACGCGTCGAGCATCGTTCCGATTTGTTCGAGGGACCGTCGCTGCTGCCGCAGGAAGCCGACGCTTCGACGCGAGGGCCCGCCTGGTTTGGTTGCCTTGAGGAAATAACCACACGGAAGAGAGCGGCAATGCACATGCAGAAGAGCAAGCCAGAGACTCCGCTTACCTCAGAGCTACCCTCTCAGCGGATGTAGGGAGGGTTCAGACTAGTGGAGGCGGGCACCAGTCTCCCGTCAGGAGAAAGTGTCTTTTGGGAGAGCAAGCGCCAATTGCTCTTTTCGTGGCGCGATATTCTTCCGCTCGTTGCGGCTGGTTCTCGATCTTTCGAAAGCCGCTTTGCTGTCGTGGCCGTGGTCGCCCTTCTTGATGCCCTGTCTGTCGATGCAGATTCGCCGTGCTAGTACCCGGTGCAGGATCTCATCTGATGATGATGTCGACGGATACGGTTTGGATTTGAAGTGGTGGCTTGATCAGAATCGTACAGAAGGACGGGGAAATAGGGATGCTCGTTGAGAGGCCAGCAGGCATAGAGCGTAGTACAAAGAGCTTGGTGTGTGTGTATGTGTGTGTGTGTGTGCTTGCGTGCCTTCAGCGTAGCAGCGCTCGTGGATGAGGATGGCCGGAGGAAAGATCCAGATCACTCTGTTGAGAGAGGACTACTCAGATATGGGTTCCTGTGTCTTCTTAAGTCGTGCCGAGGGTTGAGGTTGCGCAGAGCTTTGAGACAATGGTCAGAGAAAAGGCAGTGCGGCGTGGATCTGGAGTCCACCAGTCTCTTAAGGGAACGAGGTCAGAACCCTTGATACACTCAGCCGAACAAGAGCTGGTGGGGGTGGGATTGCGCCGCTGCCAGCATCATTGCCCCGGTACCGGTTAGTGAATGGGTCCCATCGGCGGCCCCATGTAAGTTTGTGGACGAGCAAGTTCCCCTTGGCCAACGCAGAGTCGGGCAAAGGACCGCACTGAACAGCCAAAGCAAGAAGCCGCGGAAGTTGCAGGCCATTGGATCAGTACCGTATCGGTGGTCAGTGCCTCGGTCAACAACAAACCCGGTGACTCGCCACCAGCACCATTTGCACGAGCCCAATATGGATCTGGTTCCCGTGCAGAACGAGACTGACTTGTCGTCCTATCCTCCGTGACAAGGAAAGCCGGACACCGCGTGGCTCTGTTGAGCCCGGCATGATCCAAGCTTGATGCTGAACCCGTGGATGTTTACCAGAGCCGGAGCCGACCATGGCCTCGAGAGGTCGTGGTCGAATGCGAAGCACAACCTTGTCGAGGCCTTGTTAGCTTCTGCGCCCTTGTTTTTCCATGCATTAGCTCTGCAAGAACCCTCGCATCAAGGCAGGCCAATGCAGGCCACAAACATTTGTTTCAACGGCAGAAAAGGTTTGCCCCCGGCTAGGAGACGATCCTCTATCGGCTAGTGGCAGGCCATGACAGGCTGCGGTGATGGAGAGCCGCCTCTGGCTCCAAACAGAGGTGTGTTTAGCAGCCTGCGCCTCTCAGCGTCGATTATTGTCTCTTCATCATGGAGAGGGGGTGGGGAAAGGGGGACGAGGCGGTAGGCTCAGTGATTTGCCGTCAGTCCGCCTCAAAGCGTGAGGCTTTTGATGCAACGGAGGAAGCCGAATCCAACCCCGTTCCTGACCATGGCGATCCAAGGGCGATGCGGAGCTGAACGTCTTCTGCGGCACTCTTCCCAGCTTTCGGGCCTATAGACCTGACGTTTTCGGCAACGGCCGACAGAGCCATGCAGCGGAACCAGAGACAAGCCATCCGGCAGTTGTCCCACTCGAAGAGGCGGGTCTATCACCGAACACATGAAAACTTTGGAGGCTAGCCATTCTTGAGCGTTGTGCCTGGGCTTTTCCGTGCCACGGTGGCCGTTTTTGGAACCTGGGGCAGTGTGAGAATGCTCGAGCGGCTGCTGGGCTTCGGATGGTAGACAACTGGCGGCTCCCATGAGCGCAGCATGAGCGAGCGATTTCTCGGCAGTGAGGCGGTCCTGAGCAGGTGGACAGAGAGCCCTCCTCACTTGGTCTGGGCAAGGAACAGGCAGCGATCGCATCCCGCATCCCGCATCCGAGCTTCGCTCGCGGCCATTGTCTCGAGACAGATGCGCTTCAACGAGAACCGAAGATAGCCCTTGATCCGTTCCTTCTCGAAGGAGGAAAGCGCGGGATCTCCCCGTGTTGCCTTGATGCATACGGATAGGAGCTGTTGGCGTAAAGACGCCGGCTGGGGCATATGAGCAGGCGATTCGAGAAACGTAGCTTGTGCAGGTTCCCGTCTGCCTCAAATCGATGCATCTGCCCTCCCACCAATCCGGGGTTGACAAAGGCATGGGAGAGCTCTCCGTGGCGGGAGGGGAGGTGACTATCCCCACTGTTTCAGATCCGATGTCCTTTCGGCCGTTACGCCCAATAGATTCGCGGGCCATGTGCCTGATGATTCGCTGGTGGCCCAAGGCGTTGTTAGGGTGGCAAAGTTGGCAGTACTTCGGGGCTGGGCTTGTTAGGTCAGCCCCGCACAACGAGAGCATCGGTGTTAGCTTTTCCGACTCTCTTGTCGTTCGTGGCATGGACACTGCTGAGACGACAGAACGGTTGGTCGGAAGTGATCACGTTTTCTCCTTCATGGAAAGTTCCATCCCCATGCTCCGGCCCTCAGCTCGGTGTCGGGTCCGACGACTGCACGCCAGATGCAGGGTAAACCCGGGGGGGCAGAACAGGCTTTGGTACGCCGGCTCGCCAGATCGGATCGGCCCGTTGTCGTCAGCGCAAGTCAGCCATCCAGCCGGCGATGATGGGCGCACGCAAACGATTGAGGATCGGCCTCTGGTAGCCGTAGGGCTCTGGGCGTGCCAGGC
The DNA here is from genome assembly GCA_019096155.1 of Staphylotrichum longicolle. Lineage (NCBI taxonomy): Eukaryota > Fungi > Ascomycota > Sordariomycetes > Sordariales > Chaetomiaceae > Staphylotrichum > Staphylotrichum longicolle. The sequence continues at coordinate 571,803 of JAHCVI010000003.1, forward strand.
ATATGGCGACCCGGCGATTTGTTTCTGCAGTCAGGAGGTAGTATCACGCACTGTCTGTCGTGCCGGCTTCCTCCCAGCATGCCAGCGTCCCTGCGTGCCAACATGCAAGCGTTGATCGGTTGACGGACCGGTGCCGCGGCCGCTGGGGCGTCAATCGACTGCGACACAGCGGGCGCCTCAGGGCGTGCGCTGCACATCTTCCCCCATACTTGACCACATCTTGCTGCTGTTCCCAGATCTTGTGCCATGTGACACCTCATCTCGCCCCCTTCCTCCGTGGGCAGCCCCCCGTTTCCCCCAGCTTCCCGTGGAAGCAAGGGTCCCTCTGAGCAACGCCGGCAGACGAACCATGGGGCCATCTGGGGTCGAGCAGCGTTGTTTCACCCTTCAACCATCTGTCAGGCGGCACGTCAGGAGTCCGCTCCCGTGTCTTGCATGAACCACGACGCTCCGGCGAGCAACCTCTGTCCCGGCACAGCACCGGACGGCTACTGACCACACATGGACATGAAGCAAAGGACTCGCCAAGAGCCGCCGGGAGAATACTTCCAACCTGCGATTGACGGCTACCTCTGGGCATCACGCCACGGAAAGTTGCTCGGACAGAGGAGCGGATCTGGCCCCAGGTAGGTTTCGGAAGAGATCTGGCCTGGGATCTGCGGTCGTTTTCTGAAGAAGTTGCCAAAGAGAGGGGGGGAGGGCCCGGGATGGCTTCCCGTAACAGCGATCCAATCCGTGGGCTGCCGGTCCCGAGATTGTCTTCCAATGGAATGCATGTTTGCAGCAAAACTCAGTTTCAATGTTTACCTGAGGTACTTCCGTAGGTCGTTCAACATGGGAAAGCGTCAGGTTGGTACTTGGTAGGTTGCAAATCCGGTGGGGACTCTGAACTGCGCCAAGCTCCTTCCATGCAGCAAATGGTTTAGCTGCACGCTAGCATTAGCTCCATCGGGAGCCCCACTTTCAATGTGCAAAGGGCTCGAGAAGGGGTTCTTCGGTGCATTTGCAAGGGTAGGAACGACTCAAGCTCGCAGATAGACAAGCCCCCACATTAGCAGTTGACAAGGACCCGTCAGGAAAGAGCAGCAGGACTCGGAGCAGCTCTCTCGTTCCGGACACTGCAGAATGCAATGGCGGGGGACCTCGGCCGCATTCTGCGCATTGCAGTTCTCGACGCACCTGCAAAATGCCCATTGTGCACGACCAGCCACAGGAAAAGAAGGGCGCCAGCACAGGTTAACCCCGGTTTGACATGCACTTCGTCCAACAGGTCCCGGTCCCGGTTTGCTACGAGGAAGGACTGCCAGAATATGGTTTCCCGCCCCCTCAAGCACGCGGCGGTGGTTGGAAATGCGGCACATCTTACTCCTCCACAGTTCTTGAAATCTCGAAACGGGGAGGCATTGAGCTTGTCGTCCGCCTCTTCGGAGGGGGGTTGGGAGGGGAGTCTTGACGTCAGGGCAGCCTTAGCCGGACGCCCGCCGTTCTTGATCTCACCGGTCACCACATCAGGACGCAGGCATTCCTGTCGCCGGTCATAAGCGAGACGATTGGCTGGACAAGCCGACGCCGACACCCAGAAGGTGTGAAAGTGACGATGGGTGCGGTGCAAGGCAGCGGTCCAGATTCGGTCAAGAACTGGATCGATTCTGTCTCTCTTTGCCCACTCTTCTGGGTCAGCAGCAATGCCGGCCAGCCAGAGAATCGCAATGCAGTTGTCGCCTCGGGGGTTGCTCTGGCCAACTGCCTTGCCGAGCCTCGTTGATATGCGCTGCTGCTCCGCACCCGGCCGCCCCCAGTCCTCCATCGATGCGGCGAGCCATACGCACGAGAACTGAGCACACCATCTTGTCAAGGCTACCACCAGAAAGCGTGCCCCATCGCTCACCGGCCTTTGTCCGGCATAGACAATATCCCGGCCAGACTAGGGTACGCGCAGTCTCGCCTCTTGATTGTGCGGTCGAGTCTCGGTTGGAAGCTTCCTATTGCCTCGGCCCCCGCGTCGCGACGACACACCTTCCAAGCAAAGATGGCCTGGGCGCCGTGGCTTCGCTAACCTCGTCACTCGACGGGTCGTGAACCCGCGCCTTCGGGCGCGCCTTTGCTGCCCGACGGGCCTCTTGTTCCTCGAGCTGATGGGCTTTGATCCGCGCGTGACGAGCTGCCCTGCTCTTCAGAACGGGATACCCTTGCTGCCGCCGGGTGCTTTCTGCTGCCCCTGGTGGTGTGGACGCGCGACCTCCCTAATCGAGTCAGGCAGCAGCCGGCGAGGCCCGTAGCAGCCGCCTGTAGCATGAGGCGGGCCCTGAGACACAAGGGGTACGAGCAAGTACTTGTCCGCGGCGGCAGATACCGATCGACCCCATGCGCCGTGGAACGGACTTAGCACACTCACCAACAGCCGCATGCAACAGGCCTGACCGGCTGCGGGATACGATGGGCAAGGGGCCTTGAGCCCTGTGGCGGGTTCCGTCTGCGGTGCCTGAAGCCAGGGCCTCCCCCTTCGGAATGTCTCCCCGCCAAATACAGATCTCGGGCATCAGCACATCAATCTTCGGTCTCTTCAGCCATTCCGAGGGTCGCCCTCATGGCTGATGCTTATCAGATGCTGACAAGAGCGAGGCGTCTGAGGGCGTGCGGCGCCATTCGAGCCAGAGAGATGTGTGCTTGGACTGATGGATCTTGTGTCTCCCGCAGCCCCCCGGCATCCCTTACCTTTTCCGGATCTGATGAGCGTTGGCTCAAGTGTCAAAAGGTGTTGCAAGGCGATGAGAAACGGCCATTGGGATGCAACTTCTGGTCTCTGTGCTGCGTTTCAGTTCGTTTGGACCCGGGCATGCCCTGCTCGTGAACACTCTTGCACCAGACATCGGGGCAGAGGGACACCGTTTTAACACGATGCCCTGCTCGACGGTGCAGCTGAACTGCGCGTTATTTCCTGATCCAAAAAAACGGTCGGTCCCAAGCAGCTTTCGGGTGGCATGATTCTCCAGGGCCCATTGCATCCAACCACACTGAACCCCGTGTCTGACTCTCGTTGAAGTGCAGTTGAGCTTGCCCGATATTTCCAGTGTGGTTTCAGGGTGTCATGTCTCTTGTCAGAACGCGTTGGATACAACGGGACACTGTCCAGGGCGGTTTTGTTACTGTTGAACAAGCGACTGTCTGCACCTGTCTCCCAAGCCAAAACACGTCGGTTAAGTCCCGAGAAACCAATCAGTTCTTGGGCCTTGGTTACACCAAACAGCCACCAGGAAAGAGAACCTGCAGAACCTTGGAATCCCTCGCGCGAGACACTGTTCAAGGATGCCAATCGAAATCAGGCCAACGTAAAATTGCCCTGGCCTGGGAATCGAATGCTCGATACCCTTCGACCTTCCTCTGCCATCCCCGACCGCCCCTGACGCCTGACGAGGAAAATCGCACTGGCGAAGAGGAAGCCACGGACACGGTTTCATGTCAAGAGGCAGATGACCCCGTACTGCACCGGCAACGGGCAGCACAGGCTGTCAGGCAAGTCTGCGTTCCCTCAACTGTAGTGGTTCGGCCCCTGAGTTGCTCTCGGGGGTATCAAGAAGATTGCGCGTTTACACACGACCCGGGCCCTCGGGAGCGGACACAGCAGGCAACACCGGGCACGGTCGGACAGTCCGACGAGACTACAGCATCGGTCAGAAGATTCGCTCGTGGGGCGAGCCCCTTGAGGCAAGTCTGGCTCGATTCACGTCGCTCAACCGCCCTCACCAACCCCAATCCAGCGCGTTGTTTGACATGAACTTGCCGGATTTGTTTGCTAATCCCTTCCAGTTTGGGACCTACAGGCTTTCTCTCGGTCGAACTCCTGTGACAAGCCGCCTCCTCTGTCACAGAGCCTTCCGCTCCGCGCCGGATAGCGATCCACGACACGGCTGCGCATTTTCGACGTGTGACCTAGGCAGCAGAAACCTCCCCACGACAAGGCCAGACTTCGACCCTAAGCAGAGCGAGCGAACATGCTGGAGTTCTGGGCATCGGCAGAACGTTGGCGCGCCCTTGGTGCTGCTCCACAGCGATCTTCAACCTGTGCAGATACGTGGCGGATGCTGCTCTTCGGCGGCGGGTAGGAAGACGCACGCTATATTGGGGCAAAGGGCAAAGGGGCCGGTGACCACGAGTAGTGCCGAGGTCCGCACGGTTTGTCCTACAACCATCCGACAGGTGCAGTACGGAAACATCTCGGCCAGCAAAGGAGACAAGAGGCAGCTACAATCGCGTCTCACTCGGCCTTTGCCCCATGATCCCGCGTGTGCTACAGAATACTGGGGCCCGGCTTCCGATGCTTCCACGCCTGGAAATGTGCTGTTGGCCTGATGGGGGTCAGCGATCGGGTACAGTTGCCGTCGATAGTCGTTGAGAGCTCCAAGATTGGACAATGAAAAACACGCGGCAGCAAACGTCGACAGCACACCGGCACTGGAACAGCAGCCGTCTCACTGTCAACGCCACCTCAACCGTCGCGTGGCCCGGGTTGGACAAGATGCAGCGGAGTGCTTCATGTCTCCCTCAAGCCACCGTTGTACACGACTGTCTTGATCTGCAGAGGCCTCACCACCAGATATCGCACGATCCCAGATGTGAACACCTCCCGGCGTCGTCTCAACCATGAGGTCATCATCACTCCACAAAAACCCGGGCAGCAGAGCGAAGCGTCGGAGGGGCGACCAGGACCTGTTCCGTTCGGCACCGAGCAGGCAGCCAGACAAGCAGCCTGCCCGAGAGACCGCATCCGATGCGCGAGCGGATAGCTCTCTCCCACCAACGGCACCCGTTGGCGCGAGCCAAGAATAGTAGCAGAGACAGATCAGATGGCGTCGTGTTCTGCGCGCGCCATGCCATGGGCATCGGATGTTCCCGCCCTCTCACATGTTGACACCTGACAACATCACCACGCCCCAGGGAGGGGTTCTGCCATATGGCCATGTCGGGGGAGGACGGACCGGTCCATGGACATGGGGTACTGCAGCCACGGTTTCATCCAATCCATCAACAATGCTGGCCAAGCTCGCGTTGGCTCGATCAGCTGTCTCTGTCCGCTGCACGTCATCCATCAAGCGGCCCTGGCTCGGGCACATGTCCGGTCCATTCGAACACAAACATAGCCATTTGAGAGCGCAAGGTGGGTGGGACTGGGGCAATGCCACCGAAACGCCGGCGTCAGAAAGAGAGCAAGGCATCCAATGGGAGGAGCATCTGGGCACGTCTCCCGGCATCAATTCGGTGTTGCGGACGGAGTATGCCATCGTGTGCACCTAGCTTCGGTATGTTCCGGGGAGACATCGTGGGCACAGCACGACGCTCACATCGTGTGCCATGGCCAAGGTAGCTCTAGGTAGGCAAGCAGGCAAGGTAGGGGCGTGGTCGACAAGCCCATCTCGATGCCAAGGGACCACGGGGTGGGCCTGACGGAGGCAGTGGGTTCCTTGTACTGTGTAGTAGACAGTGGAGACAAAGGAAAGCTTGAGTCGTGCGAGGGTGGAGACAAGACAACGAGAAAGCGTGCACAGACCAGCGGTTTCTGATGGGTCCACTCGCCACTCTGTGGGCCACTGTTGCACTTGCCGCCGTTGAGTGTTCCATGACCTGTGATGACTGCTGTGACGCATCCTCTCGGGGCCGCAGTAGCTCTTGCCCCGAAGCGCCGCATGACGTGCGGTGGGACAGAAGGAACCCACCAGGCAGCTTAGCGAGCGAGCCAACAGGAGGCCGCAAAATCGCATTGTCCGTGTTTGGCAGTCAGGCACCTGCCGTTTCCCGACGTGGCCGCCGGAGGAGTCATTTCCAATTACTAAAGTATTCGAGCGTACCTACGGAGGACACGCCCGAAGTGAGCTGAGCTTGGAATTAAGGCCCAGCTGCCCTGCCCCGTAGTTCTCTCCCGAGCTGCGAGTTGCCGGGAGAAACAGGACGACCACAAGAAAAACAACCCCCGGGCGCCAGGGTAATGCCGAAAAAGAGACACCTCAACAAGTACTCCAAGCCCCAGTCCACGGCCCCCGCATTGCTCAGCAGCACGGCTGCCCGCAGAAACGACAGCCACCATGGTGCGTCACCCGGTTTCCTCGCAGCACCGACCCGTCTTCCCCGTGCGCCCTGCCGCTGAGTTTGTGTTCTGGCGTTGTGGTGTTCTGGCGTGTGGACACAAGCAGCCGTGCTTTTCTCCGTCGGTGATCAGTGCTGATGCGTTTGCAGACGACCCATCTCATGGCCGGGGAGTCAACGAGCTGCTTGCCGGGCTCCGCCGCACCGGCCTGAGCGGCATCCCCCAGCAGGCGCCGGATGTGGTCCGGCCCTCTGTCCCACCCGCCATCCGCCATTTCCTCCAGATCCCCGAAACGCCGCCGCCGCGCCCCCGGCGGCCAGTCAGGGGTAGCGCGGCCGGGGGCAGGCCTCCAGCAGGCCCAGCCCCACCGCGCAGCTGGCTGTCCCGGCCGGAACGAGCTGCGAATGCCCTCCAACGCATGGCGATCCCGTCTGGCGCGAGCGATCATGAGCAGCGGGCACTGCCTGGGCCGAGTCTGCCGGCCCGTGAGAGCTTGATCGGGATGATTCTGCGCCGGTTTGCCCTCGACTGGGAGTGGCAGAGGGTGTATTGCCAGTATCATCTCTACGAACTTCCTACTAATCTGCGGATTGCCTTGATTGCCTACTTGGTAACCTACACCGCCGAGGGTGTGTCTCTGCGGGATCTGCAGGCCATCCTCCTCCCGCCGCCGGACGTCCCAGAGTATCAGGACGACCCGGCGCTCGCGCCGAGCGTGGTGAACGAGCATTTCACCTATCTCGATCTTTCCGGGTCCATCGGGCGATCCATCAAGTTCCGGGAGCTGTCGGACCTCCTGTTCCCCCCCAAACCGAAGGATGATGATCTCCAAGATTCGTGGGACGAGCCCGAACAAGCCCCAGCGGGGATTCCTCGCTTGCTGCTACCCAACTTGACCCATCTCTCGCTTTCCCTAGATCCAGCATATCCCCATGCCGTCTCCTGGCGGCAGCTTCTGGCGTTTGCCGCCCATCTTCCTGGGCTGACGCACCTCAGTCTGGCCTTCTGGCCGGAACCAACACTTACGCCAAACGCCAAACTAGCGACGGTGGTGTCGCCGGAGACGGGCCGTACGGTGCAGTACGGAGGGACTGGCCCGTATAGCCACTCCCTCGACGACGACTGGACCGAGCAGGTCTTGCTCCTACGCCGTCTGAGCAGGAATCTGTACGGTCTCGAATATCTCGACCTGACCGGGTGCGGGGCGTGGTTTCCTGCGCTGTGGGCCAGTGCTGGAGAGGGCGACACAATCGACTGGACGGGCGCGTGGGGCAAGTTGACGACGTTGGTGATGTTCCCTGGCTATCGGTTGAGAGAGGATGCCGAGCCGGAGGAGACATCGCGGTACTGGGAGTTTGTGGACTATGCAAAACGGGTAGAAAGGCATGTGAGGAACCAGAGGGCCGGTAAGGGCAGGTTTTTGACGGTCGAGACGTGCAAGCGGCCCGGGGAGCTGTAGTTGGATGGAGTTGAAGAGTAAAAGACTACAAGCCAGATATGAGATCTTCTGGTTTTTTTGCCCAAGTCAAGAGCGGTGCTTGTGCTCTTGTTCGACTTCAAGGATGAATGCCATAGCACCCGCTCTCTCCCAACCTTGCACTCAGTGGCATGTTACGTTTGACTCGTGTTGTCTTCTTACCAGACTGTTCTCATGGTCCATAGTGAACAGCATCTCATGTTTCTGTTACTTTGTCCAAGGGTGCGGCGCAAGGTTAAACGAGGTTCCAGATGCACGCCTCGGGGGGTACTTGAAGGTCGAGGACCACCCAACCACAAGGAATAGGATGATGTCCCAACAACCTGGCGTCAGGGAGGTTGGTGAAGGCGGTACTTGTATTGTACATCGCTTTTCCAAGTGAGACTACATAACCAAACATGCCGCCTGTCTATACCATCGTAGCTTTTGTCGACCCCGTCCCCATCCACGAAAAAAATGCGCCGCCAAATCCCATGTTGAACCCTTCGATGCACAGCTGACTACCCATCAAAACATACCACATGTTGAATCCCCCAAGTTCAAACCCACCAGCTAATACCTCCAGATGGCGTCCGCCATGGCCACCACCTGCGCCATCTCCTTCACATCATGCACCCTGACCACATCCGCACCGCCCTGCACGGCAGCCGCCACCGTCGCCGCGGTGCCCCAGATCCTCTCCTTGGGCGTCGGCACCCCCGTCACCCTCCCGATGAAGCTCTTCCGGCTCGACCCCACCAGCCACGGCAAGCCCTGCAGGCCCGGCCAGTTCCGCAACTCCTCCAGGTGCCTCAGGACGTCCACGTTCTGCCGGCCGACCTTGGCGAACCCCAGCCCGGGGTCCAGCACGATGCGCCAGCGCCGCACGCCGGCGTCCTCGGCCGCGCGCACCCGCGCCACCAGCTCCCGCGCGATGCCCGCGATCAGCCCCCCTTCGCTGGCGGGGTACTCGGCCAGCGAGCCCATGGTGGCGGGCGTCCCGCGCATGTGCATCAGGCACACGGTGGCGCCGAGGCGGGCGACGGTGGGGAGCATGTCCGGGTCCATGGAGCCGCCCGAGACGTCGTTGACGATGTCGGCGCCCGCGGCGACGGCGGCCTCGGCGACCTTGGCGCGGTACGTGTCCACGCTGATGAGGACCGGGCGGGTGGCGGGGTCGTGCAGGCGGGCGCGGATGAGCTCCACGGCGGGGAGGACGCGGGCGAGCTCCTCGTCGAGGGGCACCTCGGGGGTGCCCGGGGCGGTGGACTGGCCGCCGATGTCGATCATTGTGGCGCCGGCGTCGAGGAAGGCGGCGATGGTCTGGAGGAGGGTGGACGGGGCCGAGGGGTGTTCTGGCCGCCGTCGGAGAAGGAGTCGGGGTCATGTTGAGGATGGCCATGACGTGGGTCTTGCGGGACGGGTTGAGGGCTTGGATTGGAGGGTGGTGGGAGGAGAGAGGGGTCATGGTGGTGAGCGGGGTCTTGGAAGGGGGGAGGGCATCGAGGAGGTCGGCGGTGAGGCGCCAGGGGCGGGACGGGTCGATGGGTTTGTCGGGGATGAGTCTGGGTGGGTGTGTGAGTGAGAAAGCTTTCAAGTCCTTCAAGGTCGACCTACTCAGCCAGGGGTCGGAGGACAAACTCCCGCTCGGGGATGCCAATGTGGGGGATGGTCAGACGTTCGTGGTTGAACTGGATGTTGTCGTAGAGGAGGATGTCGAGGTCGATGTTTCGGGGCCCCTTGTCTATGAGCTTCTTGCGGCCCAGGGACTTTTCGATGTCCTGAAGGGCGTCGAGCAGTTCCAGCGGCTCCAGGGTGGTCTCAACCTGGCCTACGGCTTAGTCACAGAGACAAGCAGTGAGACGGACACAAGACTGACGAACCTCGCAGGCGCCGTTGACAAATCTATCCTGGTCTAGCACATACATGGGCTCCGTCTCCCACAAGCTGCTCGTCCGCTTCACCCTGATGCCCCTCGCGTCCATCTCGTTGCACGCCTTCTCGATCCAACCAATGCGGTCGCCCATGTTGCTGCCCAGGGCGATGTACGCCATCCGCTTCCGCGGGGCTTCCGGAGGGGCACTCATCTTGGCTGGGAGATCGACGCCAGGACCTGGCCTGTAATTCTGGGGCAGCGTGTATTTTCTGAAGGCCGGTGAGTCGGAAACACGCCGAGTTGAGAGAGAGAAACGTCTGTTCTCAATTCTGCTCACGCGCGCAGCCTGGCTGCAGTAGCAGACGTGCCAAATACGCTGCAACGGTATTTGTGGCGGTCGCAATGGCACCGACGCGGTGAGAGTGACGCGCTTCATCGTCTGCCGTATCCTGAGATCATCAAGCGCGAGAATCCGACCTCATCTGCGAGCTCGGAGATCCACATGGCGAGATGAGAGGGTTAGGGTTTTTGTCAAGTTGAGATGGGTCAGATCGTCGTCCTGAAAATTGTTAGTGAGAGGGTTGGTGCGCGGCTGACATTTTCCGTTTGAGCCGACAACACGCCAGCACTGGCCAGGTGCTCATGGTCGACTTCCGACACGACCGGCCCACTTGTCATCTGCGGCGCTGTCAAGCCGGACGAGCTGGCTGCTGACACCTGAGAACAAGAACTCGAGGTTGTGATTGTTGAGACGAGAAAACTATTGTTGCGACGTTGTCTGTGCAGTCGTCTAAAGTTTGCATGCCTACAATTCGAACCACGCATGGACTCTTTTTCAGCACCGAGCACCGAGCATCGCAGCAGCACTTATTACATACTGTAGTTACTGAACAGGCAGTTGCATCGGCTCCCCGCCTGTCAAAGAGATACCGATCTGACGCGCCACGCCTTCGATGCCTCGGCTCCGTGGCCCCTCCGCACTTTGGCCCGGCGCGAGTGCTCTGTCGGGCTCTGAAACAGGATTAGCGCGCATCGGCGGGCTACCTCGGCACAACGCCTGAGGCGGGCTTGGCGTCTCCAGTTTCCCCAGGCCCCGGGGTTCAAGACGGCGGCTTCCCCAGATCTCCCTGTGAATATCTTGACCCCTTCTCTCCAGTCAAACATTCTCCTTTTGACCATCGCATCTGCTTGGAGGCTTTGCTTTTCATTCTACTGTTTTTGATACCATTCTTTCAGTCAGACAAACCGTCGCCATGGCTTCTCCTCGTAAGTGCGCCCTGCATTGCGGCCGCGCGCTGTCCCCTGCGCGGTCCCTTGCGACGTCATGCCCGAGGTGTTGAGCCACATGCGCCGACCGCCTACCGCCGACGCGCATTGCAGAAACACGGATCCGAGTGCTAACTTGATGGTTTCCAACAGAGCAAATCCGCACCGAGATCACTGATCTTTTCAAGATCAACCACCCCATCCTGCTCGCCGGCATGAACGTCGCGGCCGGCCCCAAGCTGGCCGCGGCTGTCACCAACGCCGGTGGCATGGGTGTTCTGGGCGGCATCAACTACACCCCCGACATGCTCCGGGACCAGATTGACGAGCTCAAGTCTCACCTCAACGACAAGAATGCCCCCTTCGGTGTCGACCTCCTGCTGCCCCAGGTCGGCGGCAGTGCCCGCAAGACCAAGTACGTCTTTGTCCTGAGCATCCACTCTCTTCCCCGCTAACCCATTGCTCCTCGCAGCTACGACTACACCAAGGGCAAGCTCGACCAGCTGATCGACATCATCATCGAGTCCGGCGCCAAGCTCTTCGTCTCGGCTGTCGGTGTCCCCCCCAAGCACGTCGTTGAGAAGCTCCACAAGAATGGCATCGTCTACATGAACATGATTGGCCACCCCAAGCACGTCAAGAAGTGCCTCGACCTGGGCGTCGACATCATCTGCGCCCAGGGCGGTGAGGGTGGCGGTCACACCGGTGACATCGCCACCACCATCCTGATCCCCGCCGTCGTCGAGGCCGTCAAGGGCCACAAGTCGCCCCTTACCGGCAAGCCCGTGCAGGTCATCGCTGCCGGCGGTATCCACAACGGCCAGCTGCTGGCCGCCTCCCTGATGATGGGCGCCAGCGCCGTGTGGGTTGGCACTCGTTTCGTCCTGTCCGAGGAGGCCGGTGCTCCCGAGTCGCACAAGGAGGCTGTCCGCACCGCCAGCTTCGACGACACCGTGCGCACCCTCATCTTCACGGGCCGCCCGCTGCGTGTCCGCAAGAACCCCTACATCATGAACTGGCAGGAGGAGCGCGCCCAGGAGATCAAGGAGCTGACCTCCAAGGGCAAGATCCCCTATGAGGCTGATCTTGACAAGGTCATGTCGGGCGAGGCCGAGGAGACTGCCGCCATCAAGGGCTCTAGCCTGATGAACGCCAGCTCGGATGACGACACCGAGGATGCCGACGATCTGCTCGACCAGTTCCGGCCTTTCCTCATGGGCCAGTGCGCCGCCGTCGTCAACGACAAGAAGCCCGCCAAGGTTATCGTCGACGAGTTCGTCAACGAGGCCGCGGCCTGCCTCAAGAAGGGCAACACATTGGTTGCCAAGCTCTAAGGGGTTTGTCTTTGGGGAACTGTATTTGTAGCGACTTTTAATCATTAGCCAAATGCCATGATTTTGATGCCGTTCTGTCGCCTTGCTTTGTCGCCTGGTGCCGCCATTTTAGTCAAATTTCCGTTTCCAATGCTAACCAGGGATGGAGTAGTCACATTGTTTGAAACGCCCCGCATCCCGTTGAAGCCCGGTGCAATCGGCCTGCGGCGCCGTAAAATCGGGGCCGGGCCGGAATTGTGGGCCTAGGCCCGGGTCCGCAACCCGATTACAAACTCGGCAAAGCACACACTCGTGTTTAGATCTGGGGTCGGAAACAGGCCGCCGCTGCCCCCCGCCGTCCGAACGCAAGAATCTGTACCCCAGGTGCCTTGTCAGGGTTATAGGCTGAGTTGGCGCCGCGGTCTTCCACGCTGAGTTCAGGCTGCACCCCGACGGCCCGCAACGGCGCAAGTCTGGGGTCACCAACACTGAAAACACCAACACGTTTCTCTGTGGGCCCACCGACCCGGAATCTCAACAACCCCAGTTGCATTGGCCTAGATACACAGACCGGGCATCCAAACATTTCCCCGGCCCTTTTGGGCTTAGGCTCAACGCCTGGCAGGTCGCAGAATGGTCGCGTCCTTGGTCGCACACGTCTCTGCTGCGCATTAGACCCGGACAGCATGGCCAAGTCGAGTTGCACTCCCAGCTCCGTTGATTTGCAACCTCCCTTTCCATTGACTGGGACCCGTCTGTTCTCCCCACCGACTATCCCCGACCCGATGATGGACCGGGTCGTCCGAAGAGTTGCAAGCCACCCGGCCCGAGACATGTCCTCCCCCAGCCCACAATCCTGTCCCAACATGTTTCGTCTGCTGGCCATACCCGTGGCTCTCTACACAGCATGGAGCAGTCTGTCAGATATATAGGTGGAACACACATTCGGATCCGGGTCTGTCTTACTTCTCTCATCATCACTCGGGATCATCACTAGGGACTCCATTCCCTCTCACTCCTTCTCCTGTCTCTCAAGAGCTGCCCAGCAGCTGACTCTCCTTTTTACCCTCCTTTTTTGTTCTCTTTACATTTTGGCTTCCAAGTCCTTCCTTTGCATCAGAAGTCAGGGGCTGGACCCATTGATCTGAACTAGTAGTCACTCCCTTTTACCACCAGCAAAATGAGGGGGATGAGCACCGGCGGCGGCGGGAGCGTGGTGGACATGATCCTCAAGCTTGCCCCTATTGCCTGCGCCTTCTTTGCGTTCTTGTTCATGGCCATCGCTCTGTCGTCAGGCATCAAGCCGAACTACCTCGAGGGGCTCAGCATCGTCAACGTGAGTCTCAACTCTCGTTCATCCCAGGGGGGTTTTCTGCTGACAGCGAGTTACAGTTCAACATGTCCACCCTCGGCAAGAACCTCATCAAGGTTCCCGACGTCTCCGACGCGGCCAAGGACGGGTGCAACAAGGCCGGCAACGTGGTCAACGACGTGACCGACAAGATTGGCGACGGCATCGGGGGCATCACCAACGTCTTTGGCGGGGGCGGCGACAAGGTCAGCGACGCCGTCGACAAGGCGGGCGACAAGGTGGGCGGCGCGGCGCAGGACGCGTGCAACAAGGGCGCCGAGATCGCCGACCAGGCGGTGCAGCTCACCAAGGACGTCATCGACAAGGTCATGGGCAGCATCGCCAAGGCCATCGGCATCAAGGAGTACTACTCGGTGCACATCGGCGCGCTGTGCGAGGGCGAGTACGACCCGCTCTTCAGCGACAAGGACGCCAAGCCCAACGTGCAAAAGTGCTCGCGCAAGTTCAACACGGAGAAGACGGACCTGAGCAAGAAGCTCGACGAGGAGCTGCAGGTCGGGCCGTTCAAGTTCAAGCTGAGCGATCTCGATCTCGTCGAGGCCATCCAGAACGCCTTTGACCTGATCCCCCGCGCGCTCGCGGCCATGGCCTTCTTCTTCCTCTTCGCCATCCTCGCCCTCGTGACGGGTCTGGTGCTCTCGGTCCTGGCGGCGGTGTTTGACTACAAGCTGCAGAAAATGAAGAATTTTGCGCTGCTCGGCAGCATGGGGTTCATGGGCTTCGGCTGGTTCACGTCCTTCATCGGCGTCATCGGCGTCACGGTCGTCGCCGAGAAGGTCAAGAAGGCGGTCAACGAGCACGGCGACAAGTTCGGCATGTCGGCGTCCACCAGCCCGGGGTTGTACTTTCTCCTGTGGGCGAGCCTGCTGTTCTCGACGGTTGCGTTTGCGCTGCTCTGCCTCGCCTGGTGGCGCAACCGCAACAGCAGCGGCATGGTCGCCGAGAAGAACGAGTCGGAGAGCTCCATGGAGGACTCGCACGGGTTTGCCCGGATGCCGACCAGCGGCGGGCAACAGTTCCGGGAGGAGCCGTTGTAAGCAAAATGGGGATTTCGTTCGTTTCTACAAGTTTTGTCGCTCGTTGTTTGCCGTCCAAAATGAGGCCAGCCATATTTCACCAGGAACTCCACAAAACACCACAGCTAAGACGCCCAAACTGCAACAACACTCATTTATGGCGCTGTACGAAGTACCTCCATGACTCCTGTCACTCACTCTCTTTCAACTATACCGACTCTTCCGGTCACGTCCCCCCTTGCACGACATTCTACGGTGTTTCCAACCGTGCGTCCAAAACGACACTCTTTTAACTCGGTCTCTTGCGGACAACCTGGTTCACAAAACTCCCTACGTTCAGAACGCCACTCCTTGCTCGAGTTGCGAGCTGTCTATCCATTCGCTTCGATTGACTCTCCTTTATTCGAGACGCCGCTCCTTTGAGCTGTCGCTCATTTCCTCAACTTGTCACTTCTCTCTTGGCCTGTCACTCCTTTCCTTACTTGTCACTTCTTCCTCAACCTGTCGCTCCTTTTCTTAACTTGTCACTCTTTTCCTCAACTTGTCACTCTTTTCCTCAACTTGTCACTCTTTTCTTCAAATTGTCGCTCTTTGACTCCGTTGCTCGTTCACTTGACCTCAAGACACGCTTGACCGTGTCCCACAGTCGCTACTGGTATCTGGGTGTATGGGTTCTTTGCATGGGTAGGGGCGTCGGGCGTTTTGGGCGCCTTTCTGGATCTCTACCTCTCATTTTTCTTTTTGCTTCAGTTGGTCGAATTTCATTTCTTTTGTTACTGTCACGTTCTCTACCTCATAATTGCAGGATACCATTGCAAAACAGAAGAAAGCTGCTCTTGTCTTGGGCCCATCGAAGACCGCTCGCATGGAGTACTTGGTCCGCACCAATCAAACTCGGGGTCTGTCTGCCAAGGAGCCATGACGTCGATTGCACCCTTAATTAATCCCCGTTTGGGATAGCTCCCGCCGGCTTGCTTGTGCCTCCTCACTCTCCTCCGCAGGCGGCTCAGCCAAATGGCGGGCGGGCGGGCGGCAGCGATGCTGAACCAACAACCCATTCCTTCCTGACATACACTCCACCTCTTGCTCGCACCCAGCATTCTCAAACTCACCTCTCAGTAAGAAGAAAGAGTAAAAAAAGGAGACCAAAAATCAATTCCAAAAAATGCCCCGCCTCCCCGACGACTCGGACTCGGACGAGCACGACCTGCTCGACGAGTCGCGCCGGCGCGCCAGCCGCATCCTGCACGGCTTCATCGACTTTGCCTTCCAGGGCAACGTGCTCGAGATCGCCTTCGGTCTCATCATCGCGTCCATGTTCACCGCGCTCGTCACGTCCTTCGTGTCCGACATCCTGCTGCCCCCGCTGTCGGTGCTGCTGCCGCTCAACAAGAACCTCGAGGAGAAGTTCGCCGTGCTGCGCTCGGGCCCGCACCGCCCGCGCGATACCGGGTACAACACGCTCAAGCAGGCGCAGGACGATGGCGCGGTCGTTATGGCTTATGGGTGCGTCTCTTTTTTTTTTCTTTTCTTTTTCTGTCTTCCTCCTCACTTCTGGCTGTGTCTGATCCGGGTGT
Source organism: Staphylotrichum longicolle (assembly GCA_019096155.1). Lineage (NCBI taxonomy): Eukaryota > Fungi > Ascomycota > Sordariomycetes > Sordariales > Chaetomiaceae > Staphylotrichum > Staphylotrichum longicolle. Next base: position 587,758 of record JAHCVI010000003.1, read on the forward strand.
GTGGCTCGAATGCTTACTTTGGTGGCCGGCGCAGCTTCTTTCTGAACCGGCTGCTCAACTTTATGGGCGTGGGCTTCTCGCTGTATGGGCTGGCGGCGGTGTATCAGTACTTCTCGCAGGACCCCATCATCAAGCACACGGTCAAGTGCAGGTACTGCCGCAAGAGGATCAACGAGAAGGTGAGTGATCTAGTGGTTCGGCCCCGTCTCGGACCTTGGTGGCTGACGCAGAGGGAAAAGGCTTTGCGGTGTGTCAACTGCTCGAGCTGGCAGGATGGCAGGGAGGATGCGGTCAACTAGGCTGCAATGGGGACTTCTTAGTCGTGAAAATACCCCACGTAAGTGCCCATTTCTGTGGGATGTGGACGAGATGAGGTAGATGAGATTGTTCTGGTCAATGGCATTTTTCTTCTTCTTCCACTTGAGCGCAACACGGGTATCATTAAATGCTGCAATAATACACGGGATCTCTATTCACTTCCATCCTTTTGTTCCTAAATCAGCATGGCACCGCCAACCAAAGCGGCCGCGCCCAGGACGACGGCGTTCTGGGTAATCCGCGGCATACCGCCCGTGCTCGAGCTCGAAGTTGGGGCCGTCGATCCGCTGCCGCTGCCGCTGCCGGATTTCGTGGGCACCGCCGAGGTCGACAGCGTGGTGTCGGTGGCCGAGGACGAGCCAGAGTCTGTCTCAGTGGCGGCGGGGTTGCTGAGGGTGGTGCTGGCGCCTCCAGCAGACGAAGAGCCGGCGACGCCCGAGAGCTTCTCGGCGCCCGCGGTGATGGTGACGGGGAGGACGTAGCTGCTGTAGCCGGTCATGACCTCGCTGAGGGTCGACGTGCTCGTGCCTTCGACAAACGCCCCGGTGCAGTCGGCACGGTTCTTGGCGGGATCGAGCTTGCAGGCTGCGCTCGCGGTGCTGTGGGTTGACGAGTTAGCCTTTGTCCAGGGGTGACGACCATGTGGTGCGGCGGGCGGGGGGAGAACTGACTAGGTGTCCGAGAAAGTCATGTCGTACGACATGGTCGAGGGGCCGTAGAGCATCCTGAAGCCCGTCCCCAGGCCACAGTCCTCAGGGCTCGCGTCGGTAGGGCAGGCGACGAAGTAAGAGGTGGCAGTGGGACCAGCCGAGATAACTGAGGCCACGACGGGCTGGTCGTCGACGTTGGGGACCAGAACCTTGACGATGACAGGCGACTGCGCGGCCGCAAGACCGGCGGCGGCGGCCAGGAGCAGGGAGGAAGTGTGCTTCATGATTCCCGTTTTTGGAGTCGGCTGGATTTTTGGACGAACGACTGAGGAAAGAATGTGGGCGTTTGTACTGTACTGACAGAGAACCAAGAACGAGCGACTGGTTGCTTTTGAGAGCGAATGAAGGAAAGAAAACCAACCCGTCACAAAGTTAATCCCGACACTTGATCAAGGCAAGAGTCGCATTTTATGGATTATCAAGTGGCAACGTCGGATCCTTCCCCTTCATGCGCTCCACTCCATCCGGCCGTTTTCATGGCGATCTGGGGTCGCTCGGAAATTGCATGTGAGCTCGATTGGGTGTTTCAAAGACTGCCCAGCCAGGCTTGCCAGGCAGCTCGAGCCCAGTCGGCTGGTTCTTACGAAGCACCCAATTGCGACAGGGGTAGCTATGGGGGCGAACGAGCCACATTTGAGGCTCGAAGGTTCTTATTTTAGACCTCATCCTGGCCGATTAGTGTGGCTGTTCCTGAGGACGGGCAGGAATTTTCATAAGCCACGCTGCCCTCGACTCAATCCTCCTTTACGCACCGATGTGTAAGGATTACTGAAGACCCAGCGCTGAATCACCTTCCGGCTAGGAATCGCGTCCCGATCAACGGCCGGTCCAGCGTGGCTCATAGCGGCGGCGGAACGTAGCTCCGCGAGTCGTGGCTTCTCGGTCCTCCTCATTCGGCATGCCTCCCAAAATAAGAGAGAGCCGGCGCGGCCTCTGCATCATGGTCTCGTCAGTCCCGTCAGGATTTGGAGACGGCAGAAAACCACTGCATTCCACGATCGAGATGGCGGCAGTTGGAGGCTTGGCACTATCGCGGTTCGGCCACGGGCAGAGCGCCGAGAACTTGCCAAGCACCGCCAAGAGGTGATTTGCAGTCCCGAGCACATCGCCAACAATCACACGACTTTTCCCTCATTCTCCCTCTCTTCCTCGCGAACCATGGATACAGCGCGGGAGGGCTTGGAAGCAGTCAAAGCAACATGAGACTCCAGCGCCCGGCACTCTTCGCCTGGCTCTGCGCAGTCGCCGGCAGCACCCGCGGCCAGTCGACCGTGTCCGTCTATCTCCCGGAGTACAGCGACTCGGACTGGGCAGCACTCCGCGGAAGTGTCATCAGCAGTGTGAGTGCCTGTCCCCCGGGGCACCCGTTTCCTCAGCAATGCCACTCTAACAACCACCAGGACAAGTCTGTGACGGCCTATACCGTCTTTTGCGCGGATCAGGCGCCGAGCTGTCAGATTGCGGGCGAGCTGCCCTTTGTCTTCACAGAAGGGGCCCATACTCTTGTGTATAAGGGCTCCGAACCCGGGACTCTGTTTGTGTCTCCGCCTTCACCTTTGCGTCGCCGGCACCGCTGACCTCTCTCCAGAACGGCTGACCTGGAATGCAAGCTGGAAGGAAAGACGGCGGCAACCTGCACGGGATCCTCTTCGTTTGGTTCCCACTACAGGCAAGGCACCGTCACGGGGCCGACGCAGACGGTCTGGACGAGTACCTTTGCAGCAGCGCAGGTGACCTGGGGTGTGTTGACCCTGACGACGCCCGGGCCGCAATCCGCGACGACCGATCTCGACGGCAGTGTGGTGGCGACCATGACGAGCGCCCCCTCATCGACCTCCGGGGCCGGCCGGCTCCTTGGAGATAGCTGGGTTATGATGGCGGCGGTCGGCCTCGTCTTTCTCTTCAGGTAACGGATTTGCATGTGCGGCTTCGGAGTTGAATGGGGGACATCATCGGCGCTCTGGTGGCGGTTTACGGCGGTTCCTGGTTTGTTTCTTTGGACAATACCCCCTTGTTGTGGCTGCGGCCGGTGGACGGACTGGGAGGAAGGTCGAAGAATATTCTCGTGCAAGTGCAAGACAGAGAGTTATGTTCTGGACTGAGTACACTTTGTGCAATCGGAGAATTGGACCATGTTTTGTGCTTCATTTGTGCACGTCTTGTGCCTGCGCAAACGAGACACCAGAGACAAGCCAGGCCAGCCAGGCAGTGACACCTGACAAGCGGCTGGCAATGGTAGTCGCGCGGCTGCTCTCGGGCTGGCAAGATTGGCAACTGCTGCCCAGTCGTTCGGGTTTTTAGCCCGCGTTTCATGTTTCAAAAACAGACTGCCAAGACGGCGTGGCTTGGTCTCCGCCAATCGACTGCTGCAAACCCCTGACCACTGCTTCTGAACCCCAAAAGCGACAACACATGGCCAGATCGAGGCCCCGGGAATCGTCCCCTGGTTCCTGCATTGGTTCTCGATTGCCCGCTGCCGTCAGAAAGTGAACCCCTCACCGATCAGCGGCCCGCGAGTTTGACCACCAGGTTGCCTCGGCAGAAAGGGATTGTCCCAATTGCAACCCTCTGTTTGCCCACAAACATGTCAAGCGGCGGGGTCGCGCGGCGGACCGGGGCACACGGGGGTGCAAACGAAACTGGACTAAGAAAATCCAGGCACAGCCCGGCGCGAGCTTACCCGCAACTGACACCCTCCAGGGTCCCTCAGGCCCCTCCCCACGAACCAGGAAATCGCCCATTGGCCGGGTTCGCCTCCCGGGGAATGGAGTCCCTCCTTCTTGTGGACCGAGAAGCACAAAGGAGGCGTTGACAGCTGATGATCGCACTCGGGCTCCTCCTTTAAAAGACGGGAGCCCGCCTGCCAGGCCAACGGCGGGGGCTCATCTGGCCCAGCAGCCGGCCTTTTTGCTCTTCCTATTGTCCCCTATTGTCCCTTGGGCCATTGTCCGTTGTTGTCCCTCGTTCGCCGTGTTGACCACCAAACGATCGTTTCCCTTCTATTGTGCCCTTTCTTGCTCCTTGTTGCCCATTGCGGCAGTCGTTGTCTTTGTTTTGGATAGCCGGCACTCAGGGTTTTCTCAACCTAAAAGCACTCTCCTGGCAAGACACTACGACCGCATCTACCTTCGTTTTTGCTCGCTGGCGGCAACTGGATCACATTCTTTTTTTTTTTTACTTCTGAACCTGCTGGATAAGGAAACAAAACGCTGCTCAAGATGGTCATGTTTGTCAAGTCCCTCAGACCCGCGGCTGCGGGCGCGGCTGTCATTGCGGCCATTGCACCCAAGGACCTGAATATCAAGCACCCATGTAGGTGTCATCCCTCCTGAGTATGTACCCTGGTTATGTCTGACCATGAAACAGCCTCGATCAGAGGCGTGGCCAAAACAATCGCCGCTGGCGCCATGTCCTACTACTCGGGCACAGCCGAGAAGTTTGTCGACCTCCCCAAGCCGCACTACTGGTGGCAAGCCGGCGCCCTCATGGGCAGCATGCTGGATTACTCTCACTACACGGGCGATACGAGCTACGACAAGATCATCTCCACGGCCCTGTTGGGCCAGGTCGGGCCCGACTTCGACTACATGCTCCCGACGCACTTTGGCCAGGAAGGGAACGACGACCAGGCCTTTTGGGGATTCGCCGTCATGTCGGCCGCCGAGCGGAATTTCCCACACCCCGACGAGAACATCCCGTCCTGGCTGCAGCTCGGCTCGAATCTGTGGAACTCGCTGGCGTCGCGATGGAACACGACTGCCTGCGGTGGTGGACTGCTGTGGCAGATCTTTGCCTCGAACCCGAACGGCCTCGACTACAAGAACACGGTCAGCAACGGCGGCTTCTTCCAAATCTCGGCACGTCTCGCGCGGGCAACGGGCAATAACACGTACCTGGAGTGGGCCGAGAAGGTCTGGGACTGGACCGAGGGCGTCGGCATGATCGACGCCGACTTCAACGTCCACGACGGCGCGAGCGCCAGCCACGATTGCAAGGACATTAACCCCGTCACTTTTTCTTACAGTGCTGCCATCTATCTATACGGTGCGGCCGTGTTGGCGGATCACACTGGCGACGAAAAGTGGGTGCAGCGCACCGAGCGAATCCTCGAGGCGGCACGCTCCTTTTTCACCCCCTTCGACAACGCCACCAACATCATGTACGAACACGCCTGCGAGCAGGTAGACACCTGTAATTATGACATGAAGAGTTTCAAGTCGTATTTCTCGCGTTTCGTGTACGCGGCCAGTCTGTTCGTGCCGTCGATCCAGCCCACCATCGACGAGTTGTGGCACACAACTGCGCTGGCGGCCGCCAAGTCTTGTTCGGGCGGCGACGCGGGAACCTCCTGCGGCCACAAGTGGTACGTGGGTGGCTTCGACGGTAACACGGGCTTGGGACAGGAGATGTGCGCTTTGGAGACGGTTCAGGGGCTGCTCGTGAGCGCGTCGAAGAAGCCCCTGAAGGGCGACGAGATCAAGACCGTGCGCACGTTTGCCGCGTCGCCGGCGGCCAAGCGGGGGCGGTACGATATGCGTCTGGCGTAGATTTGAGGGCAGAGTTGGATACTTGGGTCCTGGATTACATTCGCTTGTATATATATTTTGGGCAACACGGATAGACATAGACATTTGCCCTGCACACCACTCCAAGGCTTCCACTTTCGGTTACTGGGTCGTACAATCTCAGGTTTTGAGTCAATCCGCCACTTTGTCCCAACCAGATTGGCAGAAACTGTGGACAAGGATGGCTCGACAGCCGGTTACAACCGCGCACTTTTCTCTCCGTCTCCTCCGCGCAAAAAGGCCGTACACTAGAATTGGATTTGAAGCGCCTTTAGTCTCCTTTTTCCCGGAGTATCAGATCTTATCTGAGATACTAAGAAGGAAAAAGGAAGAGGGGACAAGGGAAGAAAGAAAAAGGAAAGAGAAAGAAAAGGAGGAGGTCCGATGAAGTAAAACAGGATTGTTATATTACTTCCTTGTCTTCCTTCTCTTCCTCATTCCCAGTTCATAACTTTCTTTCCTTCTTTTCTTTTCTTCCTTCCTTTCCTTCTCCTCTTTCCTCCTTTTCTTCTTCTTTTTTGCTTTCTTTTTTTCTTTATTATTTTCTTTATTTATTTATTTCTCTTTCTTTCCTCTTCCTCTTCCTCTTCCTCTTCCTCTTCCTCTTCTTTTCTTTTCTTTTCTTTTCTTTTTCTTTCTTTTCTTTTCTTTCATCTTCCCCTTCCTCTTTCCTCCTTTTTTTCTTTTCATTCTTTCCTTTCATCTTCTTTTTCTCCTTTTTCCATGTTTATCTCACGGAAGAAAGAGAGACGTCACGACATCGATTTGTTACACGCTTTTTATTGTCTGATGGAGCTGTCTATGTTCAAGCAACGACACCGCTCGCCTCCACCTCCCTCTTCTCCTCGTCCGCCGCCGGTGCTGTCCCCCGCACCTCGGCCAGCGTTTGCTTAAGTTCCGCCAGGAAACGCGTCACTTCTTCCTCGGTACCAACCGTAATCCGCAGGCAACCCAGGCAGCCGTGCTCCTTGCCGCGGAAGCGAACCACCACTCCCTTCGCCTCGGCCAGCCTTTCGTATACGGCCAGCGCGGTTACGTTATCTGGCTTGCCGTCCTTGTTCAGCATCTCAAACAGCAAGAAATTGCTGTCCTCTCCGCCCCGCAGCCGCCCCACACCCTCGATGGTAGGCATCTCCTTCACCAGCCTCTCGCGTTGCGCTATCAGCCGCGCGCGGTTCTCCCGCATCTTCGCCAGCCCTCCGCCCTCGGAGACGGCAAACTCGGCGATGCCCGCCGTCAGGCTCGAGATGTTGTACGGCGCCTTGAGGCTGTTGAGCAGCCGCGCGATCTCGGGCGACGTAAACGCCACGCCGAGGCGGATGCCGGCGAGCCCAAACGCCTTGCTCAGCGTCTGCATGACCACGAGGTTGGGCCACTCGGCGACCCACTCGGCCAGGCTGGCCTCGGGGGCCGAAAAGTCAATGTACGCCTCGTCGACGACCACGACGCCGTTCCAGGTCGGGTGCTCCAGCACGGCGCGCACGTCCTCCTTGCCGAGCAGCGAGCCCGTCGGGTTGCCGGGCGAGCAGAGGTAGACGAGCTTGATGGCGGCGGCCTCGGGCCCGGAGAGCGCGGCGGTCACGGCGGGCACGTCGACGCCAAAGGTCGGGGCGGGCAGCAGCGGGACCTTGACCAGGCCGACGTCGTTGACCTGCGCCGAGACCGAGTACATGCCGTAGGTGGGCGGGCAGACGAGGATCTTGTCGCGGCCGGGCACGCAGAAGCAGCGGAGCAGGGCGTCGATGGCCTCGTCGGAGCCGACGCCGACAAAGAGGTTGGCCGGGGTCAGGGTCTTGGGTGTGTGGGCGTGGGTGGTGCGCAGATTGCAGAGGAGCTGCTTGAGCGGCGCCTGGTGGGGGTCCGGGTAGCGGTGGAGGGTGGTGAGGTCCAGGGAGGGGCCATCCTTGGGAGTGAGGGTGCTGCCATTGGCGAGGGGTGGGCCGTAGGCGTTCTCGTTGGCGTCGAGGAGGATGTTGGTGCCGTCGTCTTTGTAGTCGCTAGCAGGGGTCAGTTGTTGCAAAAGGTAAAGCGAGGGTTGAGAGGGAAGGTGAGGGTGGTGGAGTGAGTGAATGAGCGAGTGGATGAGCGAGTGAATGACTGGGCGACTGGGTGAGTGAGTGAGCGAGTGACTTACTCCCGTGCACAGCGGTAGGGCTCCAGGGCGAGGATGTTGGGCCGCGCGCAGGTTTGGAGGTTGAAGGGTGACATGATGGGCAGCCTGGAGTTTTCTGTGTGATTGCTCCGAAAGTCCCAATGAGAATGAGGATTCTGGTGGCCTGGTGCTCTTAAGAGCCTGAGGTGTCAGTGGTGGGCCAAGGTCGTTGAGGTGGTGATGAAGAGTCACGGCAAGAGTCATGGATGGACAGAGTCACAAACAGAGTCAGTCATCGAGCGCAGTTCTCAAGCGCGCATTGAAAACGAAGCAGCGCCGACTCCGGAGCGGGTCCATTTCTGCTTCACAGAGGCAGAGACGAGCCTTCAGCGCCATGTCGACGAGCAACACGAGACTGAGAAGAAAACAGCGTGATAAAAGCAATCCCAGACCAACAACACCGACGGCCCTCACTTTCTGCCCCTCCTCCCCAAGCTCGAGTTGGAGAAGTCCGTTCTTGGTCGTCTCGAGGCTGGCCAATTTGGCGGCATACCCTAACCCTTATCCGTTCGTTGTTGACCAGGCACAGACTGACCGTTAGTTACTGGCCAATGCGATTCTTTTCCGAAGCAACGAACCGCTCTCGGGATCTCCACTTCCCCTCGGCAGCCAAGCCCTTCTGGAAATCAAACCGAAGGCCGCTATTTTGGATTGTGATCCCCTCGCATTCCCCTGTTTCTTGGTCAATCGCGCTGTGAAGTCCCCGCAAGGCCACGTCCGAGCGGGCGCAACATTCAGGCTCTCGGGGGCCGACAGGATTGGCCAATTGGCCTGCGATGCCCCATATTCCGGCACGGCCGACAAAGACCCCTCCCAGATCCTCCCAGACCCTCGCAGAACCTCCCGGTTTCCAGAAGCATGCCAGAACCGGACCGGGGCGCACCCCGCCCGAACTGCCTGGTCCGGGGAGATGTGTGGATCCAGCCGGGAAGGCAATGGCGCAACTTCCTGCGGGCAACGGCGCGATGTGACAGCGCTACGGCCACTACAGATTTCCCGTCCTGGCCAAGTGAGCCAAGCTCCCCAGTTTCCGCCCCCGTTTCCGCCCCATGGTCTCCTCTTTGCCGTCCTCGTTGCCCACGTTGTTTGCCATGTCCCTCCACTCTCGCGCGCCGTCAGTTCCACATCGATGCCGACTATTGCTACCCGGCGCGAGTTTGGCGTTGCAGTATCCGTCGGCCGGCAGGCTCCAAGGACCACGCCAACGCCGCCATGGCCCCTTCCCGCCCCGCCGTCTCTCCAGGTTCGGAGCCGTGGAGACCCAATATAGCCTGCAGCGGGTGGTCAGTCCCTGGTCCCGGTTATATGGGACGATAGATTAACCACCGGGGAGCTTGGGGCTGCGAGCTGTTTATAAAGCGCTCGATCTCCCGTCTTGCCCCTCGTTAGTGTCCGCCTCAAACGACGGTGTCGATCATCTTAGATACACTCTCGGAGATTCACTTACCATGCATCTTCCCTTGATCCTCGCCGGCGCCGCGGCCATTATGGCCAAGCCCACCAGGGCTGCCTTCGACACCTTGGTGACCTTTGGCGACAGCTACACCGACAACGGCCGTCTGGGCTACTACATCAACAACGATGGCAAGGCGCCCCCGCCGGGGCAGATGCACGGCGAGAGCACCACCACCGCCAGCGGTGGCCTGTCCTGGGCTCAGTTCGCCGCCCGCGGCGCCAACGCCAAGCTGATGGACTACGCCGTCAGCGGTGCCGTGTGCTCCAACCAGATCGTCGCCCGCGACTTCTCTTACATCGGCAGGACTTTCCCCGCAATCCTGGACGACGAGCTCCCCTCCTTCCAGGCCGACGTGGCTTTCAAGACCCTCTACCCGAACCGCAACGCCGCCAACACGGTTTATGCCGTCTGGATCGGGACCAACGACCTGGGCTTCGACGCCTTCCTGTCCGACTCGGAGGCGCCGGGCAAGACCATCAGCGACTTTGTCGACTGCGTGCTCTCCGTCTTTGACGGCGTCTACAAGACGGGCGGCCGCCGCTTCGTGCTGCTCAACACGGGCCCCCTGGAGAAGACTCCGCTGTACGCGCCCCCCGCCCTTGGCGGAACCCTGGACTCGCAGTTCTGGACCACCAAGTCCCAGTACAACATGACCGAGTACGGCCAGAAGATCCGCCAGTACTCGACCAGCGTCAACACCATGTACAAGTACGCCGTCCAGATTGGCATGAGGCTCAGCGACCGCTGGCCCAAGGCCACCTTCGACCTCTTTGACGTCCATTCCCTGCTGGAGGACATCTACGCTGCCCCGGCCAGCTTCCTCGAGGCCCCGGCCAACGCCAGCGGCTACTACCACCACTGCCCCCCCGCTGGCAGCCCGTGTGTCGACCAGCCCGGTTCTCTCAACGGCTACCTTTGGTATGACGAGCTGCACCCCTCGAACAAGACCAGTAAGACCGGCCCTCCCCTTTCACTGTCTGCATGAAGCAAAGACGTGCTAACATGGCATCCAGGCTCCATCATCGGCAGCACCTTCCTGGACGTTCTCAATGGCAACTCCAAGTACGGCACTCGCTTCACCAGTTGACTCCCAACGTGCCAGAAGCGCTCCGAGCTCGCTGCGAGAGCAGCGTTGTTTCGGTCCGCTGATGTTTAGAATTTCAAGCCGACTCCAAGAAGAGTGAATTTTTGCACTGATTGCACTTCAAGAGGGGCCATCTATCGGCATCGTGAAGACAGGCCCCATATATATTTTGTAACCATAGAACATAATCCTCCCCAAAACAAACAGAAAGAGGCGACCGCAGCCAAGCTTTGCGGGAAGAAAAACTGCCGGTGAACCGCGTGCCGTCAAGTCGAGTCCTTGCGTTGTTGGTTCCGTTGGAAGCGGCATGTTTTTGGGACAAAGTTGATGCAGGAACGGAACAAGGACCAAGCACCAACGCGCGCCTGCTCACAACAGACCGCGAACATGATCCCTGCATGTCCCTGCAGGACACACCCCACCAAGGCCAGCGGGGGCGCACCTGATTGGGTTAGCGTTCAGTTGGATGGACGTGCGCAGGAGCCACAGGTGCCCGCTTTTTCGCTCTCTGCAATTTGCAATCCGGGCCTCGTGGCATTCTCGCAACACGCAAACCCTTCGCTCTCTGACACGCCGCCTGCCGACCGACTGAAGCGCACCAGAGCCGACGTCAATTTGCACTAACAAACCCCCATTCGCGGCGCTGGCCAGCCTGCTGCCCTCTCATTGCTTGCTTTAAGCTTTTGTTTCGATTTTCCCTATCGGTGGCTTCCCCGCCCTTGGCCCTGCGCCAGATCGCACTCACACACACACACACACACACACACACACATTCACACACTCGCACCCGCCCATCCCGGCATTTCAGTTACGGTTTGGGTTGTCCCACTGCCACTCACGGACACTCCAGAAAAGCCGCGAAACATAGGGCGGCCATTCCGTGGGTCTCCTTCGGGACGATCGATAGCCTATCTCCGTGCATCTCTGCATCTCTGGCCCTGCAAGGCACGCCGTAACCAGAGCGTTCCCGACCTCGACGGCCCCTGCTAGGCCGCTGGTAGGCAGGCACCGCACCAGCAGCAGCCGCATTGGCACCCCCTTCTCTGCCGCCACGATCGTGTGCCATCTCATCTCATCCCCCCTTCCCATCCCTCCATCCCATCTGCTGCTCGGACGGCTTTCCGGCACCTGCGTCAAGACACGCGTACCTCGTCATATCCGGGCCGAACCCTGCCCTGCTGGACTGGGGACCCAAGCACCTCTCTGGCCGGTCCGTTCTTCACCAAAGAGAGACTCGTTCGGGAGCCCCGCCAATCTCCCCCGGATTGGTAGCCCTGTCCTTCCCCACACCGGCAGCCGCAATTCCTGATCTGATCCACGACGGCCTCGCCGTTTCCATCCGCCGCTCCTCCTCTCACCCCTGGCGCCTCCCGCCCGGTTCTTGGCTTGGGCAGCCTCCAGCCCAACAGCGCGTCATGTACTCAGCTCCTTATGGCTACCCAAATGCCGCCGCGGGCCCGATCTTCAACGGTGCCCCACCACCCCAAGGCGCTCACCTGCAACCCGCCCCGTCCCCCAACCAGCCGCAGCAGATGATGTATAACACACAGCAGTTTCCCATGGGGGGCCAGCCCGGTGCTTTTCCCGCCGGCCCTAACCCAGCCCTCATGGGAGGAGGCAGTGGTCCTGCAGGAATGATGCAGAATGCCGCCATGCCGCAGATGGCTGCCAATGGTCAGAGTAAGCCGCCCCTTGTGCGTGTGTGTGCGCGTTCTCCGCGTTCTCGAGACGACCTCTGCTCTTCCCGAGGACGTGGGACAAGCGTCTCTCGCCCCCCTTCCATTCCTGTCTCACGCGACGTTTCCTCACGTGCGGCGGTTTCGAGATGTCTCAAACGGCGCATCCTGCTGCCATACACATTGGTCCTTCCTTTCCTCGTCTTGACAGACACTGACTAGTGTCGTGATAGTGGCATTCCAGAACCCCTATACAACCTCGCCTTACGCAGCTGCCATCCCGTCGTCTGCAGGAGGGCCCCAGCCGCAGCTGCCGGCCAACTTTATGATGGCTGGTCAGATGGCACCCTATCAGATGAATGCGGGCCTGCCCAGCCAGCAGCCGATGATGCAACGCATGCTTCCCGCTCAGCAGAACCCTGCTGGCATGCCTGCGTCTGCAGGCCAGCGCCAGTTCAACCCTTCACAAGGCACCCCAAACAGCTCGATGCCTCCTCAGCAACCACAGTTTTCAACGCCCCAGTCCCAGGGTACGCCCCAAGGCCAAACGCCTACGGCTGCTCAACACCCACCGGCACCGGCATCGGCATCGGCAGCAACTCCACAGACGCCGACCTTCCCCACGGACCAAGGGCAGCCGCAGGTAAATGGAGCTTCTACAGGATCCACTCCCCAGAGCCCAGCCACAGAATCTCGTGATAAAGAGCGGATGGCTGTGTTGCTAGAGATCAACCAGGAGTTGCTGTACGAGTCAATACAGCTCGTGAATAGTCGGAATGAGCTCAAGAAGGAGCAAGCAACCGTCGAAGCCGGTGGGACAAAAAGCACGGAAATAGACTACCCCGAGGAGGAGAAGCTGGCCAACCTGGACTACAACCAGTGAGTTCCGCCCCTCGCTCTTCTCCCACACATGGACATGGACATGGCCCTGACCAAACCAACAGTTGCATGAGGCGGTTACAAGCAAATCTCACCTACATGTTCGCCCTGGCCGACCGCAAGGGCAAGGCCCAACTGCCAACTTCACCCGCCTACATGACCCCACCGCCTCTCAACCTGCAGCTCAAGCTGAAGCTTCCCCCCGGCACCCCCGACGACCCGGTCGAGAGACCGGCGGACCCGGTGGCGGACCGCGCCGAGCGCGACCAGCTGATCAAGAACCTGTACAGGAAACTCCAGTCGCTCTATCCGGGCGTCGATCCCAAGAAGGAACCGCCCGCTCAGCCGGCTGGCGCCGCGAGGCCGAGTGCCGGGAATCCGGCTGCTGCTGCTGCTGCTGCTGCGGCCGCTGCGGCGAAGGGACAGAATGGAGGTCAGGCATCGACGCCAGCGGGCGGGCAGGGGTCGAACCAGAATAGTCCGGCGCCGACGCCCGGGCAGAGTCAGGGGACGCCGCTGATGGGCAATGCGGCCGTGCCGGGGTTGTAGGTTTCCGGGCCGTGATGATGATGAGACTCGGGAGGCAGGTGTACGATGGATCGGGTGGCAAAGTAGATGCTGCGAAATTGGCTTGGTTGGTGCACAATAGAGTCGGGATGGGAGTGCGTGGTCCGTTGGGTGGGGCTGGATAGGATATGGCGTGCGTGACTTCTCTGCGTTTTGCGATGCATGGCGCAGCTTGTTGTCTTGTTCACATCCTTGGAGTGGGGATTCGAGACCCTTGGTTCTGTTGAGGCGCAGGCGTTGGGATTTTTTCTCTTATGGGGGTTGCGTGCTGGTTTTATTTTCGGTGTATTGGGTACGGCGAGATAGCCATCTTGAAGAGAGCATGGCTTCTTGGGTGATTCCTCGGGTTGGTAAGGTGTGGTGTGTGTGTGTCTCGGCCGTTGTCTGGTCCTGGAAGACTGCCCGGCTGCATGCACGACAAAAACTGCGGCAAAACACAGCACAGTCCTCTCTCTGTATGCACCCGACCTCCCTGAGTGCAGGATACCTAAGGTACCTTATTTTTTTCCTTTGTTTACTTATGTGCGTAGACGATTCTGGGCAATTACACTACCCCGGCATCAAAAAAGGCCATTTTTCGGGCCAGTCTGACTGGGCCGCCCGGAGTCGACTCGAGCGTGCTCCAGGAGCGGTCTCCGTCTTGGCCATGGTGTCAGGCAATGATTGATGTCCCTGGTGCGGCACGGGGGCGGGCAGGGAGCGGTGTAACTGAGCCCGGTACGGATAGGTAGGTACCTGCCAATGTGGCTTGTCGTTATCGGTTCGTTCAGGTGAGGGAGCTCTGGTTGAACCCAATAGTCTGTATGTATGTGCCCCTAACTCAGCTTCTGTTCAGTGGCGTTGTATCTTGCTTTTTGCTTTTCATGATGGTGGTTGGTGGTGCCCTCTGGCTGCTGGTTGGCTCTTGGAGGGTTGCGGTTCGGTCCAGTGCTTCCGTCCCTGCAGAGTGGCAGGGTGGAGTCAGGAGAAAGAAAAGAGACGGCGCGCGCAGGGTCAGCGACAATTGGTGCTGCCGATTGGCGGAGAAGGCGTGTCATTGGCCCCCACTTTTTGCCGTGATAGCCAACTTGGAAATAAATGGAATCGTCTCGGGGCAAGCTCGACCAATGCATTGCCTCAGCGGTGCTCTCGGTCTTGCAGAGAACTTGACCTGACAGGCTTGACAGGCACGACAGGGCAGCGACTTGATTCGGATTTGCAGGCTGTGGCAGGCCATCAGATGGCTTCATGTTGCGGGACACGCGCTGCTTCTCGTGACTCGATGGGCCCATCCCATGGTGCTGGTTTGGCGGTGGGTGGGCTGCCCCGCATTGCCTGTTTGGAGAAAGGAGCATGGTTCCTGCATGCAATTTATTTGCATGGATATCCAGGGGCTCGCGCTCCCACACGAAATCTTGGGCACGTCCAAAGGGAATGCTCGTTGTTTCTCTCCTTGCTGCTGCTGAGTCTACTGTGTTATTCCGTCCATGCGATAACTCGTTTAGTACCGTGTACTCGGTCCAGTATTATGTGTCAGCTGTCGTGGGCCCCAGAACCCGCGGGTCGCCTCTGATCGTACCGTTTCAGTGTTCCTCGGCCCCTCGCTGAAACGAGAGGAGAGACTGCCCCAGCAGTCGCGCGCCAAGACCCATACAATTCGAGGTCGACGATCTCGACCGCCTCGCTCCACCCCTTCCCGGAGCTCACGAACCATCCCTGCTTCTTTCCTTTGAAAGCTGCCAGGCCTGCGCCCTTTGGAACCTCCGGCGAAAAGGCGAAGGACCGCGACAGGACCAGGGTTGTTCTGCCCGCTTCCATTCTTTCTGGGGAACAGGCACCGGTTTCAGACGACAGCATTGCGCGAGAGCATTGACAGCACTGACAGCTCGACTGGGAGCTCCTTTTTACGAATCTCGACACTTGGCGACCCGCTGCGCCCGAAACCGTACCGTCGCGCCCAAGCTGTCTCTACATACCCAGAGTTGCTGCGGGATTGGGGTCTGGGTTCGGGATGGAGCCCGGCCGGGAGGGAGGAGACACACCACCAGAACCGGCACCTGCCGCTGCAACACAGTCACCGAGCGATGGCGTTCCGGCGCCGACCAATTCGCCACCAATGACCGCCGACACAGACAGCAAGGCGAGCGATCATGATTCACTCGTCACAGTCCGCCTCTCCGAACCGCCCTCGCTCCATCTCAACACCGCCGTGCCGCCAAGTACCATCCTGACTCGAAAGAGCCCCCTTCCCGACCATGCTCGAAGCGACGCGACGGCCGAGATGTTGGACGAGGAAGGCGACGAAGACGACGACGACGACAGCGAATCTGATATTTTCGAACCAGATACCGCGGCGAAACGCAGGCCGAATCTGCTCCAGGAGCTCGGACAGGTTGGCACAGCGAGTGCAAACGAGGACGGCGAGGGCAGGAAGCGCCGAGATTCGTGTTCCAGCTGGGGATCCGAGAGAGTCGACTGGGAGGAACTACAAAAGAAGGAGGACTTGGAGTCGAAGGGCCAAGGCTCAGGCAAGGTGCGTTCATGATGATATTGTTCCGAGTCTCACCCTTCCCCCCCCTCTCCGGCTGTAACTGACACGGCTTGCCGCAGTCCACGGCTGCGCTATTGGCCAAGTTGGAGCAGGAAAATGACCGAATCGCGACGAACCCAAAGCGCACCGACGGCAGGGCGGCCGAGAATCGGCGATCCCGTGAAAGCAGGCCCAGACCTCCCTCGATGGCGCAGCTGCGGAAGATGGTGAACGGGCCGACGCCTCCCGCACTCCGATACTCGACGCTACCCCCACCGCCCATGACGGAGCTTGAGTTCTACCTGGCGCTGGTCAAAGACCCCAAGCAGACCATGGTCCGGCTCCCGACCCTGCTGTCCAACAAGGTCAGGAAAGGCATCCCGCCGCCGCTGCGAGGCGTTGTCTGGCAGAGCATGGCGGGCGCCCGGGACAGCGCGCTTGAGGAGGTCTTTGAACGGCTGACAGGCGAATCCAGCCCGTATGAGGGCGTCATCAGCAAAGACCTCGGGCGAAGCTTCCCAGGCGTCGACATGTTCAGAGATCCCGAGGGCGACGGCCAGCGGATGCTCGGTCGGGTGCTCAAGTGCTTCAGCCTCTACGACACCAAGATCGGGTACTGCCAGGGGCTGGGGTTTCTGGTCGGACCGCTCCTGATGCACATGCCGGACAAACAAGCTTTCTGCATCCTGGTCAGGTGCGTCTGATCTCAATTTCCACGTCGAGACGTGCCGAGCTGACAATTTGTGTGCGACTAGACTCATGGAAAACTACGATCTGCGGCAATGTTTCGTTCCCGATCTGGCAGGGCTGCACGTCCGAATCTACCAATTCCGCGAGCTGCTGCGACACCATCTGCCCACTCTGTCGGCCCATCTGGACGATTTGCAGGTTGAACCGGCCTATGTTTCACAATGGTTCCTGTCCTTCTTCGCCGTAACGTGCCCCCTGCCGATGCTGTTTCGCATCTACGATGTGATCTTCGCCGAGGGCGCCTCGGAGACCATCATGCGGGTGGCGCTGTCGCTCATGCGCAAGAACCAAACGCGCATCCTGGCCTGCACCGAGCTCGAAGACGTAATGCAGCTGCTGCTGTCGCGCGGGCTCTGGGACTGCTACAACTACAACGCCGACGAGTTTGTCCAAGACTTTGTCGCGCTGTCCAACGTGGTTACCAAGGAGCGATTGGCAGCGCTGGAACAGGGGTACAGGGAAGCTAAGATTAGCTCGACCGCCAATCAACGTGGGACAGAGGGGGCGGCACAACCATCGGCGGATGTGACCACCGCCGCCTCCCGTTTCCTGGGTCGCATCTGGGCGTCCTCGTCCACACCCAGGTTTGCCACGTTTGCGGCAGCAGCTCAGGCGTCGGGATCCGCGCCCGTCAGCAACTCTCTCAATCCTGGACCCCTCGCTGCTGCATCGCGCCCGCTGAGCATGCTTCGGCGCAGCACGTCCAAGCAGAGCCTCTCTTCGATGGAGGCTGTCTCATCGACCACATCATCCGCCGCCAGCGTGCTCAGCTCTGTCTCGACCGAGGCGACCACCATCTCGCGCGACAGCTCCGCCGACGATCCCCCCAGGGAAGCGGTGGCGCCGCCGTCGTCCAAGACAGCGCCCACCGCCTTTTCGGGCAGCGTCAACACCTCCAAGGACGGCAGCAAATATCTCCACAGCCAGATTGAAGATCTGCTCACTGCGCTCAGCGAGCTGCAGCGGAATCACGCCTTGTTAGCCAGCCAATTGCAAAAGGAGAAGGAAGAGCGCGAGGAGGACCGAAGGGCTGTCCGCTCGCTGTTGGACGGGTTGCGGAAGAAGGCCGGCGGGGCAGACGGCGACGAAAGCGACGAGACGACACCGAACGGTACGAATGCGCCAACATCTGCGTTGGGAGGGCCTGATGCCGCCAAGCCGACAGCGGAGCAGCTCTCCGACCTGCTTGACGTCGTCGAGGTACGGTTCAGCGAACCGGCTGCCAGCCCCACATCGTCGGGGCCCGAGACGAAGTTGCAATTACGAGATGAGCTGGCTCGGGCAAGAGAACAACTCGTACAAGAACGGGCGAAATCCAAGGAACTCAATCGGAGGATGCAGGAGATGGAGCAGGAGACGGCCTCCATGAGGGATCAGCTGAGGGAGAGCCATGCGCATGTCCGAAACGTACACCAAGAGAAGCAGCGCCTCGAGAGGCAGATACACGGGATGAGGATAAGGGCCTCGGACACACCAGCAAGCGCCGACAAGGGCGAGTGGTTCCCCAAAGCCCCCGCCGGACCGGCTGTCGCTGCCGGGCTCCGCGAGCTCAAGCTGGGCCGCAGCAGGTCAACGCCGTCCCAGACGCCGTCGCCGTACGGCAACAAACGGGCGTCCTCGATGACGATGAAGAAGAACGACAGCAGCGAGTCGCTCGCCGTCGCCGGCGCCCTAGCACCCCACGCCGCCCCACCCTCAGGCGCAACACCGCTCACGGCGCCGACAAACGAGACTGATGCGCTCCTGCTCGATCTCGTGCAGGCCAAGACGTCGGAGGCAGTCGCCCGGCAGGAGCTGGAGGAAGCGAAGCAGAAGCTGGAGCAGCTCCGCAAGGCGTTTGGCCTCGCGCCTGGCGAGACGCCGCCGATAATGCAGGGCGGGAATGCCGCCCCGTCGACCGCTGCTTCGGGGGCCATGGGCATGTTTGGCCGCTTGACGGGGTCGACGACCGTGCCTGTGGTTTCGGAGCCGGCGCCTGCCAAGGCGGCCACGCCCCCGGCGACGAACAATAACACGTCGAGCGGCGGGTTCTGGGGGTGGAGGAGGTGATCATGGTTGCTTTCTTGCTTGCTTAGTCACTTATTATCGTATGGGCTTGGTGTTTATGTGCCATGAGATCTGGGCGCTCTCTTTTGGGGGGATACACTTGTCATTGCTGGGATGGAAGAGGGCTTAGTTGGTCGCGGGCCGGCTGTATTTTGTGAGCATTGTGATACCAGACATTTCTTCTGCATGGCGGGCGGAGGTAGGGGTTCGGATTCTAGACGATTGTGGGAGGATGGAGGCATGAAGTTCCGAGGGAGAGGCGATATACAGAGCAAGCTTTTGGGAGAACAGGACACATGTGGTTGGCATTTGCTTGTTAGAAAGACGGGAGCCCTGCCCAAGACAGGGCCGAGCCGGAGGAATAGTTACATCAAAGTAATCTGTCCCAGTCACTGGACGTAGTGCCCAGCCAGAGCTTGAACTGACATGCTGGTGCCGGCAAGGATGCTGAAACAAATCCATTGAGTGTCGTACTCAATCCTGAACGGGGGGCTTTGTCGCTAACGTCATCCCGATGAGTGTCGCGTGTTGCATCACACCCGCCCACTTTGACAACGGCCTTCTGGAGCTCTCGGTGGGTTACTGACGCAGCACTAGCGCGGAATCACATGCGATGGATGACGCTGTCCGCTGGGCAAATGATGCGTCAGGCCAAGAATAGCCCTGGCAAGGAGGGCCGGCCAGGGGAGGGAGGGTCGGCACTGGTTTTTCTGGTTACTGTACCATCGACAAGCGGGAGCCCATAACGCTACGCCTGAAAAAGACTGGTAACGCGCAAATTGGTGCTAATGCAGAAAACCGTAGAGGGACATTCCATGATGGCATGCTGGAATCTGAGCACCAAAAAGCCAAAACAGCTTGGCAGAAACGGAGAGATAAGAACGGAAAGCGAGTGGGTAGCGTCTTGCGTCTGGCCGATTGTGTGACGCAGGAAACGCAGGGAACCTCCGGAGCTGGAAGGGTGCAGCTCCCCTGATAGGCTGGGCCTGCCTTGGTGCAGCTCGGGCATGATGAGATCATTGCGCTGGGTGGTGGATGCCGTCTGGGAACAGCTCGAACCCGGCACTGGCGCAGACTGGCAGTGGGAGCAGGCAATCGTGGGCATCTGCCTGTGGGGCCGGCCAGAGGTGCCCCCGTCATGGACCGCGACTGCCTGCAAGTTTTTGATAAGCTGGGCCAAATAATAATAATTCGGGTCACCCTGGACTTGTCTCAAAGCCCTCATTGCTTCCTGCCTATCCCAACTTCTCGGAAACACAAATCTCTCCGCTTCCTTCTTCCTGCAACAACAAACAGATCCCCCAAACCTCTCTCCGCTGCACAAAGAAGCACCACTGGCGTGAGCTGTCGGCTTTGTTACTCGATCCCGCTACCTCCTCGCATAATCACCGTTTCCCTCGTCTCTTCAGCTGCCCCTCCTCGCTCGTGTCTTGTCGACGTCACGGGCTTCCGGCTCCCACATCATACAACCAGCTCCGGACCAGTCACTGCTCACGCGCCCATCGCACGATAGCAATCAAAATGGCCGACACCACAGCCGTCAACGGCAATACCAACCCCAACGTGCAGGCTCTTAAAGACAGTGAGGTATGTGGTTATCTCTCCCTCGGAGTGTTTTTTTTTTTTTTACTCGCCGTCTCCCTGCCCTCGACATCCGGCTAACAGACGCAAAGTGTTTCACAGATCGACCGATCACAACGCCCGATCCTTCCGTGGCCCAGACCAACTGACAATTCCCTCCCACAGACGCCGCAGCTGCCTACCAATCCGTTGCCAATGGTATGCTTATCCTGCTGCTTTCGGAATCGCCCTTCGGAGGTGCTGACGTAGATTTCTTGCAGGTCCTGTAGCTCAGAACGTCCTTGATCAGTCCGCAAAGACCTCCGCCGAGATGTCCAACCTCGCCGCTGCCCGCCAAACCCCCGACTACAGGGCGGCCACCGGCCAGCCGCTGACACACTACCACTCGTTCTTTTCAGAACTCTTGTCCTGGCGCAACCCTCGTAAGTTGCTGGAGTCTGTGGAATAAACACGGCTTGAGGGGCCCGATGCTGATACTTTCTTTGTAGGCGCTTCGGCCATTGCTTATGCCTCCCTCGTCACGCTCATCTTCTCGGTTAGGTACCTGGATGTTGTGCGTTGGGGTTTCAAGCTCACCTGGATGGTTCTCGGCATCACCATCGCTGCCGAGATTGCCGGGAAGGCCCTCTTGAACAACGGCTTCGCGACCCAGCTCCGCCCCCGCAAGTACTACACTGTTCCGCGGGAAACACTCGACGCTCTGATTGGCGATGTCCACGAGCTCATCAACTTCTTCGTCATTGAGTCCCAGCGTGTGCTGTTTGCCGAGAACGTCTATGCTTCGGCTGCTGTAAGTCGTCTCCACAATTGACTCCGCCGGAGCTCGCTTTTCCTGCAGCTATTGCGTCAGAGCCGCAAGCTAACCCACACCAGGCCGCTCTCGCCGCCTTCATCTCGTACTACCTCGTCAAGATCGTTCCCTACTGGGGCCTGGCCGTGATCGCCACTACCGTCGTCTTCTTCACCCCGCTGATCTACACCTCCAACCAGGAGCTCATTGACACCCAGCTCAAGCATGCCGGCGAGGTTGTCAACGCCCAGACGGCCCAGCTCCGCTCCGTCGCCCAGAAGCACACCGAGCAGGCCACCCACCTGACCAAGCAGTACGTGGGCGACTACACTGCCAAGGCCCAGTCCCTGATCAAGGGTGGTGCCCGCCAGACCGAGGAGCAGCTGAAGCAGAAGACGCCCCGCAAGGCGCCCGAGATCCCGTCTTCCATCAAGTCGACTGACTTCCCGTCTTCCATCAAGTCGACTGACTTTCCCTCTGCTCCCAAAGAGACGTACGACTTCCCCGTTGCGCCTCAGGATGACTTCAAGTTCGCCAGCTCTGACGCCAAGTTTGAGCCCGAGCTTGAGCCCAAGCCCCTGACCAAGCCCGAGTTGGGCAGCAAGTCTGAGGCCGAGCCCCTTATCATCTAAACATGACGGCAATGTCATTTGTACTGTATCATGTCCGGCAGACACGCATTGCGACGCAACGACAGCCTATCACGAAGCCGGGAAACCGACCGGCAATACTATATTGGGGACAGTGGAGGAGTGTAAGCATGGCATGCAATGAATGGCATGGAGAGCATGACAAAATTGGCAATGCACTCGGGGAGGATCAGGCTCAGGTTTTCTTTTTATCAGGCTCTCTCGAGGCGAAAATGAGAGAAATGGGATCCAGGTTTATCTATCGGCTAGGTGGATGGGAGGTGGGAGGAGTATTGTGTTGACTGAATGTACTTTCCTTTTCCTTTTACATTTGAACTCGACGTTGCCTTGTGCAGTGATCTCACTCGGGATGAGCAGGGCAAGGACGGGAGGCTCTTTCTCTGGTTTCCTTTGGCGTCCTGTTTGTGGAGCTAATATCAAGTGTATTGTTCTGCATTCCATCGGCATGGCACATTTTTGTTTGCTAGCGTTCACCGACGCGAGATGTTCTGCCGTCCAAACCCGCTCTTTGCTGAGGGTTCAACAGCTCCCTTCATGCAGCATGTGAGTTGGACTGCAAACTCCCTTTTGTGCGTTGAAGGTGCGTTGAAGAGATGTTGGTGGTGTTATCTGCGCGTTTACCGTGAACCCAATCACTCCCTGTGTTCATGATGTAAGTCCCTGATGCATTACCCCGTCTGAGCCCGTATCTCGGCATGAATTACACTCTGCCTTGCTGCATCATGCGAGGCCAACAACTCTCGGTGTGCATTCTGCGCAATCGCACTGTTCGAAACACTGATATTGCCATGCACGCGGACACAAACTTTGAACATACTGCGGCACAAGGGAAGATCCAACATCTTTATGATGCGCTTAACCACCACCCCAAAGAGAATATGATGCGCTTAATCACCATTCCAAAGAGAAAATGGTGTGGTGTTCACTGGCTAGGTAGTGCCTTAGGACACTGGAACGAGGCAGAACGGGCTTTGTTTAAAGGAACGGTTGATATCCCAGCGAGAACGAAGTGGGGACGGGGTGACAAAGTCCTGAGATGCAGTGCAGTGGTTGAGTTCAGTCAGTATGTAACGTATATAAGAAAAGCGCGTATAGATACATGGACGTTGGTCCCTTGAATGAGCACAACTGCATAGAAGTAGATAAAAAAGTAAACAAAGCAAAAACTGAGATTGCCACCCAACCCCCCTTGGACCTTACCAAGACCACACACAACGCCCTCATTGTCCCGAAACCTAACCGCCTAAACGAGAAGTAAAGGAAAAGGAATGAGAAGTTCTCCTTCCACCCATCCACAGTCCCACCAACTTGACTAGGAGAAGAAGTCATATCTCATGAACACCGGTCAAACTCAAAACACAGCAGGATCGCGCCTCAACCACCTGCCCGACGACTCTACTCGCTATCGTCGTCCATGTCAAACGCGTCACTGTCGTCCCTCCGGCCCTTTTTCGCGCCGCGCGAGCCGGCACTGACAAACGAGTCGTCCTCGTCGTCGTCAATGTAGATGGGCTTGGCCTTTGCCGCGGCCGCGCGCCCCGGCCTGGCCTTGGGCTTAGCTGCGACCGGCTCAGGGGCGTCGTCCATGATCTCGTCCTCGTCGTCACTAACTACCTTCTTGGCCTTGGCCTTCTTGGCTGCGTAGGCTTTGGCGGCGGGCGAGAGAGTGGTGGGCTTGGCCTTGGCCTTCGCCGCTGCCGCAGCGGTCTTGGGCTTGGCTTTGGCTTTGGCAGCGGGAGCGACGGCGTCGTCGTCCTCATTGGGCTTGTTCTTGGATCCGGCCGGGCGACCGCGTTTCTTGGCTGGCGCCGGGACCACGCTCAGGGGCGCCTTGGCCTTGGACGCGGCTGTCTGGGCGGCGGGCTTGCTAGCGGGCTTGGTCGCGGCGGGCAGGTCGTCGTCGGACAGGAAGTCGTCCAGGTCGTCTGCCTTGGTGGATTTTCGCGGGGAGGACATGGCGAGGGCCTCATAGTTCGTGTCGTCATGGTCGTCGACCTCGAGGGTGGACTTTGAGGCCTTGGTCTTCATCTTGGGCAGGGGGGTTTCGCCTGCCTCGGGCCGAGACATGGCAAACAGGCTCAATCTGCCGCCGTTGCTGCTCGAGGTGGCCGGACGTCCTATGCCCTTTACCAAGGCGCCGACATCGCCAAGCATGTCGTCGTCGTCGTCGCTGTCCGAGCCGAATTCTTCTTCCATGTACGACGGTTTGGCCTTTTTGGCTGCAGCCCTCTTCGCCGGCTTTTCGACGACTTCCTCGGACTCTGAGGCGTCATCATCATCCAGGTAGGACGGTTTGGGTTTGGCTGCTGCTGCCCGCTTCGCCGGCTTTTCGACAACTTCCTCGGGCTCTGAGGCGTCTTCATCATCCAGGTAAGACGGCTTGGGTTTGGCTGCTGCTGCCCGCTTCGCCGGCTTCTCAACAACCTCCTCGGGATCCGAACCAAAGTCGTCGTCCAGGGGCGACGGTTTAGGCTTTGCTGCTGCCCGCTTCACCGGCTGCTTGACAACCTCAGGTTCCGACTCGACTTCATCCTTGACGTCGGGCTTGCCCAGGTCCATGAAATCCTCGTCGTCCTCCGAGTCATCGCTCAAGACGTACTTGGACTTGGTGGCCGTCGCCCGCTTGGTGCGACCGCCAGCGGCCTCGGTGCTGGAAACAGGAGGCTGCGACTCCTCCTTCACCGCCACCTTCTTGCCCAGAAGGGCGAAATCATCGTCGGAGAGATCGTTCTTGGGCGTGGGTTTGGCGGCCGCCTGGAACTTCTCGGTGAACCTTTGGTGCGTCTTGGTCTCCACCTTCTCGACCTTGGGAGCCTTTGCCTTGGTCTTCTTCTCGGGCTGGTAGTCGTCGTCATCCTTCACGCGACGGCCCCTGCCAGCGCCGATCTTTTGCGACGTGCGACGGCCCATCCTACGGATGCCAGTTGTGATTTCCTCCTCCAGCTTCAGCTGGGTGTGCCACTCCTCAACGAAGTCATCAAGATCCTTCAGCCATAGATCCTTCTCGCTCAGGGCATTTAGTTCATCATGCTCCGCCTTCTTGGCCGCGATCTGGTCCTTGAGCTTCTGAAGACGCTCGTTCGTAAGCGACCAAATAGGCATCTGTTATCTGTTAGCGCGCTGCAGAGCGGGGGGGTATACGGCATCAAAACATACACCCAGGAGGTAATCATAGTCGCGGGCGCTACCGGTAGCGTCGTCGTCTTCGGTGTCTTCCTGACCAAGCTCCTCGTCGGTCGACTTGGACTTCTTGTCGTCTTTGGGCGGGAAAGCCTCGTACTCGCGGTCGCGAAGCTCTTGGACCAGCACGGCCTTCTTCTTCCTGTTGACCACCAGCTTGTTCTCGATGATCTCAGAGACGAAGCGGTACTGGTTCTTGAGCTTCCGGTAGTCGCATGGTAAAACACTCAACCAGTGGTTCTTCCGCTCCGTGTACATCATGAGACGGTAGTGATAGTATTCCTCCATGATCTCCTCGGGGTTCTCATACTTCTGGATTTGGCCGCGAGTGTTGAATGCGACCAGGTTCGTGGTAGTCAGTGATTTTGTGAGCTTGAACTTCTCCAGCAGACCCTCGGCCAGCGCCGCCTGCAGATGCTTGTCTTCCATGTCGATGATAAAGTGGACAGTCTGGTGGTCGTTGAACTCCCTGTAGTCCTTGATGAAGGACGGGGACTTCTCGGCGCGGATGATGTCCTCAAGCCTGGACTTGAAGTCGTCGGTCCACATCCGGACGGGGAGCTCAGTGACGTGGATCTCGTTGGGGTTTTGCTCGTCCTGCTTGATGATGCCGTTGAACTTGTACCTGTTAGGGCCGTCCGACTCAATCACACCCTTCCAGCCGCGGAACCAAGGAGTCATGGGTTTGAAGGGCTGCTCCTCAGAATTTTCTGGGTCGAGCCTTCCCATACGTCGCTTCAGGTTCTCGACAATGTCGATCGGGTGATAGTTGGGGATCGAGGTGCTCCACCCCGTGCCGATACCGTCGGCGCCGTTGACAAGCACCATCGGGATGATTGGGACGTAGACCTTGGGCTCGATCATCTTGCCGTCGTCAAACTGGTTTTCAAGATTGGGCTCGTCGAGCTTAGAAAAGATGCGCCGGGCGAAAGGCGACAGCCGCGTGTGGATGTAACGGGCGCTGGCGGCATCCGAGCCACCAGACAGACGAGAACCAAAGTTACCGCTCGGCTCCAAGCAGTTGATGTTGTTGGAACCCACAAAGGTCTGCGCCAGACCGATGATGGTCTGCTGCAGAGACTGTTCACCGTGGTGGTACGCGGCCACCTCAGAGATGTAACCCGCAAGCTCGACAACCTTTTGATCGCTGGTGAGATTCCGCTTGAAGGCAGCATAAATGACCTTGCGCTGGCCTGGCTTCAAGCCGTCAACCATGGAGGGAATAGAACGCATGTTATCAGCCATGCTGAAGAGGATGAGCTCTTTCTGGACGAAATCGGCGTAACTCTTCCTGCTCGCTGTCGAGTCAAGGTAGGTTCCAGGAACAAAGTTGCCCAGCCACTCTTTGCGAGCGTCGGCCTTCTTCTTGGAGAAGGCAAGCTCAAAGAGCTGGGATTCCTCGGGCTTCAGAATCTCAAACTTCTTCAAATGGCGGTCCAGATCCTTGAAGTAGATTTGGGCGTCCTCGTTGGAGGAACTACCCAATCCCTTCAAGTACTTGTACTTCCACTTCCGCAGCTCCGCCTTGTGCGACTCCTTCCAAGTCTCGTACTGAGGCAAATTGAAGAAAGTCTTGAGGTGCTGGGGCTTCTTCGGGTTGTTGCCCTGCCAGACCTTGACAACCGGGGTGATGAACTCCTGGAAGAAGTCGTCGATGCGCAGCAGAGAGGGATACTGGACTTCGAGGAAGTTGATAAGCAAGCCCTTGATATGGCTACCGTCGAGATCCTGATCGGCCATGATCATCAAATGGCCATAGCGGAGACCCTTGGTGTCTGTGTAGTTTTGCTTGTGCTTGAGCCCGAGGAACTTCTTGATATTCTCAATCTCCTTGTTCTTCATGATCTGCTCGACCGAGGCGTCGCGAACGTTGAGCATTTTACCGCGGAGCGGGAACACACCAATGCGATCGGGGTCCAGCACGGCGCGGCCAGCAACAGCCAGACCTCTGGCTGAGTCACCTTCGGTCAAGATGAGGGTGCATTCGTGGCCGCGCTTGGTGCCGGCCCAGTTGGCATCGATCAGCTTGTCGTTGCTAATGCGGGAGCGCTTGTTGCCGTCGCTCTTGGCCATCATCTTGTCTGCCTTCCTGTCGGCAAACTCCATGATGTTTGCGATGGCCTCCGAGGCCTTGACCTTCTTGAGGAACTGGTCGCTGAGCACGCACTTGCTGCCGAAGGCACTCATCTTGGTGGTGAGCTGCTCCTTTGTCTGCGAGGTGAAGGCCGGGTTGTCGATCAGGCAGTTGATGAAGATGAAGATGTGGTTGCGGAAGTGCGAGGGCTTGAGGGTATGACCCTTCTTCTTCTTGTTGAGCTCCTTGCCGAGCGCGTCGCAGATCTGGTCGGCAATGTAGTTGACGTGCGTGCCGCCAGACGTGGTGGCAATGTTGTTGACGAACGAGACCTGCTGGAACGATCCGTCGGAGACGGTGAAGCCAATCTGCCACAACCGGCCGTTGTGCCTTTGCTGGTCGAACTCGACCTTGGCAACCGGCTTCTCTCCGTCGACTGCGGCATCGCCACGCTCGTGGGCGATGGACTTGGCATACAGCTCGCAGTACGACTTGAAGTTGATCTTGAGATGCTCGCCGTTCAGCCAAACCTTGACGCCAGACACGGTGCCAGCCATGTCGTAAACGCGACGGTAGATCAGGCCCTCGAGGTCATCGTCGATGCCGTTCTCCATGCCGAACCGCTTGTAGTCTGGGAGGAACGAGACCTTGACGAAGTCGGACGTCTTGTTGGACGTGATCTTGGCCTTTTCCATCTTGCTCATGTTATCCGTCCATGTCTGCTTGTACCGCTTGCCGTTCTTGGAGTCTTGCAGCTCGATGGTGAACTTCTGACTGAAGATGTTGGTGAGCTTTGCGCCGTAGCCGTTGCGGCCACCGACAGTCTTCTTCTCGTCGTCGTCGTAGTTGGAACCGGTCAAAAGGTGACCGAAAATGAGCTCGGGGATGTAGCATTTCTCCTTTTCGTGCAGCTCAATCGGGATGCCCTTGCCGTTGTTCTCGACCGAAATTTCACCCGTCTCGCGGTCGACCGTGACCTTGAGAAACGTCATGGTCGAGTCTCTCTGGCTGTTGTCGGCGGCGTTGACGAGAATCTCGTCAAAGATCTTGTAGAGACCCGGGACGAAACCGACGGTGCGGTTCTCCATCAGCTTCTCGGCCTTGTTGTAGACCCACATCTTCTGCTCTAGGCGCTCGACGGAGCCAATGTAGGTGTCGGGACGCTTGATGATGTGCTCGAGCTGTGTGAGCTTCTGGTATGTCTCGGTGGCGCTCTTGTTGGACTTGGCCGTGGGCTTCACGACCGGCTCGTCGTCGATCACCATGCTCTCGTTCTCAATCTCGGCGAGAGGCTTGCTGGTCGGTTTCTTTACTGGCGCCTTCTTCTTCTTTGGGGGTGCGATGCTGTCTTCGGCGTCGCTCTCGGGCTTTGGCCGCTTTTTTACGGCGGCCTTGCCGCCTGTGAGGGTTGTTTGAATCATGGCGGACTTCGCGGCCGCCGTCTTCTTGGGGGCTGCCTTAGCCTTGGGCTTCTGCGAAGATGTCAGCTGGAGGTTGGCCGGAACAAAAGGAGCATTCGCGACGCTGTGTCTGGTGAAGCGGCACTGGCCGAGTGTTGGAGGGCACCGCGCAACGTACGTACCACTTGTGGAGAGTAGCCGTCAGACTCGTCCTGGAAGTCGTCAAAGACCGAGTCAACGTCGGAATCCATGGCGAGGGCTTGGGAACAATGTTCCACAGAACACGGCGCGAGAGATGAGGGGTTCCTGGAAATAAGGGTGGACAGGTATGGGCGAACAATAAAAGACCCGGGCGCATGCAGAACAAAAAAGCGACAAAAGACCCGTCAAGACCTGTCGCGACCGCGATCAGAGCAAAATGCGCCAGGGGTTGGATTCGGCGACTCGGATTGCCGCTTCAAGATCACAGACAAAAAGACAGAGCAACCACCACCAAGGAATGAGAGGCGGAGTTGCGGCCTGTGGGTGTGCGCCAAAATGACGGACGGTTGTTGTGGCAAAGCGTGCCAAAATGTAAACAGAGAATGTTGTGTGAATTTCCAAAACTGGCCATTCTTCGAGCCTGGGATGAGGGGGTCCACCAGTGCTTGGCGCGACACGACGCGACTTCAAACCCAGGGGGCTTGGCGCCTCAGGCATCAAGGCACGCCATGCCACACTGCTCTGCAGCAGGCAGGGGGTGCGACCCACTTTCGTCAACAACAAACCGACAAGGGGGAAACAACGCTCAACAACGTGGAAAGTGACAGAAGAGATTGAAACGCGAGGGACTAGCAATTGTCTGCCTGGACCCAAACAGTGGCAGGTAATTAATGTAAGGTACTTTACCTTATTTTACATACCTTTGTGAAAGTACCGCCTTTGCTCTGCCAAAGGCCGAGCCACTTTGTCACAAACATGTCCATTTCGACCCGTTCGCCTCGTGGTTTCGTGGTTTGGCTGGATTGATCGGCTGTTTGCTCTTGTTCCAAGCGTGGGTTTTCCAACCACACCGGGCAGTTGCACAAGTGCGATGATGGCACTGGTCAAATGACCGACTGTGGAAATGGAGACCGTGATTCCTTTTGACCGATTACCGATTAACTCTCAATACCAAGCAGATCGAATCCTCGACGACGGCGACGGCGACAGGCACAGCGGCAGTGAGTGCGGTTTGGTTGTGGTTGTATTTGTGGTTGCCGATGGGAGCACTGGGAGGGATTGCGACCTTGCGCCAAGGTACAAACATCCCGACCACGATTGACCAGTTGCGCTGCTCTTCTCTCCTTGTTGCTGACCATGAAGCAATGGTTTTCGGAGCTTCTCGTCCTCCTGTCAATCCGGCTGCCGGTTGTCGGTCCCTGGATGTCTGGATCCAGCCTCGAGGATTAATCAAGTGCGGCGCACCGCAGCGGCATGCTTTCCGGTCCGGCTGTAGACGCCCGTCTTCGTCAAGACACCTGTTTCAAGCGGCTCCAATCGATCGCTGCAAGGCGGCTCGCTAGGAGTCGTCCCGTGCTGTAAGGGCGTTTCGTCGCCGCCGTCGCTGCTCGCCGAGTGAGGAGCAAGCATTGTGCGGCAAAGGGACGTTGTGCTCTGCTGCCGCACTCTGCCGCAGCATGCCGTGCCACTCGTGTCTCCGGACAGCACGCGCCGGGAAATTTCCCGATCCCATGTCTACAGCCGCGGCAAGCCTGTGGCTGTTGCACTGCTTAGGGGTTGGGGCTCTTGACATGTTATGCGGCGGCGCCAGGGCTGGTGCGCTCAACGTCTAGGGCACCTTGACTGCTCGCTTCTTTCTAAACACCATGACTGGCAGGGTGATGTGCAGGAAGATCCACCGACTCATTCA
This sequence comes from Staphylotrichum longicolle, assembly GCA_019096155.1. Classification (NCBI taxonomy): domain Eukaryota; kingdom Fungi; phylum Ascomycota; class Sordariomycetes; order Sordariales; family Chaetomiaceae; genus Staphylotrichum; species Staphylotrichum longicolle. The sequence continues at coordinate 618,036 of JAHCVI010000003.1, forward strand.
CACGTGCTGGAACACGGCGACTGGACGCGAGATTCGGGTACCAATCTTGTCTGGCGGAGCCCCTGAGTGCCAACTCAGCTGGACTACGAGACGAGGATGTGGCCAACAGCGCACCGGCATGGGCATGGTGACCACGAGACTGGCCGCAGAGCCTCCAAGGGCTCCGGTACCGCTTGGGGTCATGACGCGAAATAGTTGGGAACCATTTTGAACGCCGGGATACTGGGCTGCATACCGGGCTGCGGCACCTCTTTTGCGGGCCGGCTGGCGATGAACAACTGGCAAACCCTCTGCGCTGTCTGGATCTCTCCAGAGAACCATTTCAGTCTGGTTTGTCTGCCCTCTTGGCTCATTTTGGGGTGTCTCAGGTCCTACCCTGCCGTTTGAGGGCGGTGCGCCGGCAGTTCTTTGGGCATCTAGAACCGGGCGGCCTTGCCGTGGAGAGCTGGCGGGTGGCTGCAGCTCTCATCACGGCTGGAGCGACAGGCGTGGGCATAGCCAAGGGGTGACGAGTCGAGGGATCCATGTTGCCTGACACACAACGGCTCGCCGTGTCTCGCCTCTCCACCACTGGATACCCAGCGGCCCATGCAGCCGCGAGCGGTCAAGTGATGTCCCTCTGCGCACGCCTCCGGCCTCACCTGTCGCCAGCCTGTGCGCCACATTTTCTTTCAACTTCGTTCGATCCCCTCGACTCCGGATCGACGATCCGGCCATGAGCTCCATGACCCCGGCGTGTCTCTTGTCGGCCCTGATGGCCCTGTCGTGTCGACACCGCCCTCGTTGACAAGACAAAGAAGGTCTCCGACAGGGTCAGCGGGTTTCAGACCATGTCTCTGTCCTCATCGGACAGTTTCCTTGTGCTGCCGTCGCGCAAAGCGCAAGCTCGTGGGGGCAAGCAAGGCTCAGTGCAGTGACAGATGTCTCCTGCCGCATCGCTGCCGCGAACTTGAGCGGAGATTCCCGGGCCGGTTTTCTCGAAGGAGCCTGAATCTTTTGCAGAAGATGGGGTGTGGTGAGAGGCAGCAACTTCGGTGTCGAGAGTGGTGCTCGAAGTTTCTAGTCCAGCGTTGTGCGCATCCGATCCGATGCTGCTGTCCCTCGCGCAACAGCGAGGGCGGCACTTTGGGCGCATCGAGGCGTGACACCAGCAAACCCCTTCTTGTCCTGTCACTGGGGGAGAGACACTCCCCTATGATGCCTTCACCGGGGCAGCGAGCCCCAGCGGTGAAGCAGCCACGTGTGTCGAGTCAAGCTGTCATCTCTCTCCGCCTGGAATCAACATGGGACAGGTTTTGCTGCTTTGTTCCACCTCTCTCACCGGAGATTCTCAACCAAGTAACCAGGCGGCGCCTCCTGCAGCCGGCCGCCAGTCTGCCTTCTGTCAAGGGGACTTCCCCCAGGCCGCATCCCTGTCTGGTCGTCCACGGTATGGTATTTGCCGTGCCAAACTCATTTGTTGTTTCTCTGGCCACAAGGCCATCGTGGCGCCCAGGGACCCCCTGTGTCGTTCGAGAGCACCCAGCCCCAGCCTGGGCGGACACAGTTCCCTCGACCTGCGTTGCTCTGCCGTCTCGCCTTGGCTCTTTTGCAGAGCCTGATTTGCCTGGCGGTTCTACAACACCTGGGGCACAGTTGAGGGGGTTGACGTAGTGTCAAGTGTGCGGCACTGGCGCCTAAACGATGCCGCTCGGGGGTACAAGACCTCAGAGCATAGTGACACTCCTTCCCCCCCTGCCCAGCTAGCCGACAGCCACCGTCACGGCTATCAGTTCATCGTCTGCTACGATCATCAACCCAACTATTGACCGCCGGTCTGCTGTCACTTGTCACTTTCTGACCTCCAACTCGAACCCCCAAAGAGCGGTGGAAGAGTCAAACGCTCCCACCCGCCTGTCAGCGGTCGACTCCCTGGATCCCGGACAAAGAAGCTGCATCGAGAATATTCAACAGAAGGGAAACGCTCACCGGGGCTGCAGGCTGTTGCATGCCGGAGCTCAAGGAAGCGGAAGGACTGGCCGTGTTCCTTGTCACGGGTGCACGCCCTTGAAGGCCCCGCCAGCTCGCGAGGGTTGCGCGGAGCTTTGTTGTTTGCGCCTGAAAGGGGGGATTTGGCTTTCTCTCATTAGGCCCCCTTGGCCGCAAGCGCTGTCTGACTTCATAATCTGTGCCCCCGCCTCCTCGCCGGCCCTTCGTCTCTGCCCCTCCCTTGCCCACGAGGTGCAGCCGCAGCGACGAGTACGCGAGACATCTCCACAGCATCTTCACCGCCATGGTATCCGTCGCCGAACTTCTTAACCCGGAGCCCCCGCGGGCTCCGTTGCCAACTTCCCGCCCTGTCCCGGCGTCCTCGGCCCATCGGACTGTCGCCTTTCGCAACGAACCTGCGTCAGCCCGATCCTCGGTCGAGACCTTCAGAATGCCCGCTCACTCCAAGACCCCTTCCCGATGCAAGACCAAAGGTGCCATCAACTTTCCACCCTTTGAGGTTCTGGATGATGCTTCGCTCCGCGAGGTGCGCCGGTTCCAGATCCGCCCCTTCGGCTCGATACAGGAGACCTGCGAACGGATTCCCTACAACAGCGGGAAAAAGGACTTTTTCTCCAAGACTGGCAGAGAAGGGTTCGAAGGTATGGGTTGCGGTCCTGTAGAGGGGACCAAGCTGACCGAGCCAGCATTCCACTACGACTTCAAGGTTCCTGGAGACGACGCCAACTACACAGTCATGTGGGACTACAATGTCGGTCTCGTCCGCATGACGTCCTTCTTCAAATGTCGTGGCTATACCAAGGTCGGTCCCGCGTTCTTCTCCTTTTGAATCCTGCTGACTCGGCCAGACTACGCCCGCAAAGATGCTCAACTTGAACCCGGGCCTCAAGGAGATTACGTACAGCATCACCGGGGGCTCCATCAAAGCACAAGGTGCGCGTCCGAACGTCATTTTTGGCATCGCCTGCAGACTGACATCCATATGCAGGTTACTGGATGCCCTTCTCTTGTGCCAGAGCCATCTGCGCGACCTTTTGCCACGAGATCGCCGGCGCTCTCATCCCGCTTTTCGGCCCACACTTTCCCTTTGAGTGCATCCCAGACAAGGCACCCGGGCACGGCGTCATGATAATCGACCCAGAAATTGTGGCTCGGGCAAAGAGCGAGACCGCCGCTCTGTTCAAACCTCCCGCCAATCTGCCGAGCCCGCGGCCATCGCGGAGTCTTAGCCCCTTTCCGACCCGTGCGTTCCGAGCCATACCACTACTCGTTCGAGCCTCCTACACGGACACTGATGTCGACTATTATCCGACACCAGAATCCTCCAGCCGTGCCGGGTACTTGCCGATGCCGCGGCCGACATCACCCCCGCGCCTGCGGCAGCACCCACACCACTGCATTGGGGCGGTGAACACCCTCCTCCTCATCGGCCCACCCTTCATATCACCACCGTGCCGTGCATATCAACGAGGAGCTTCTTGGCCTGAACGTGTCGGCCACCGCCAACCCTGGCTGTCTGCCATCCCGCGGTCTCCGACACCCAGCGCGGCAGCAAGCAAATGGCAGCCCTCCACCCCGCTTCACCACCCACCCATCAAGCACCATCGACACCCGCGTCGCTCCCCGCGCGGGGCATCATCCTCCCGCCCCTCCGCCTCAAGCGTTCTTTTGACCAGGTCGACGCCCCCGGCACCAGTCCCGCACTCAACAACAACACCGATCCCGACGGCAACTACGACGCCAGCGCCAGCGCCAGCCCCTCGTCCGTCGCCATCGACATCAACCGGCCCCTCATCAAAGCCTCTCCCTCGACTCCAACCTCCCCAACCTCTCCTACTACCACCCGAGCCATCAAGCCAAGTCAGTCCGCCCCTCCGTCCCCTACCCCTCCCGCTCCCGGAATCGTCACAACTCCCACCAACAGCAACAGTTTCGGCACTAACAACAACGACGACGACGACGACGACGAGGAGGACGACAACAAGAACAAAACCGAAACCAAAACCCCCAATCCCGCCGGCCCCCGCCGGGCTTCGGAGCGCGACGCGGCCATCATGCTGATGCACATGCACATGCGCGGAAAGCGGGACGACAGCGGCGAGAGTGGCGAGAGCGGCGGCGAAAGGATGAGCGGATCGGACGCGGACGCGGACTCAAGTCCGGACGAAAAGAATAAGAAGAGGGGAAAGGAAAAGGGGAAAGAAACGAAACAGAAGAACGGCCGCAGTCACCCCAGCCCCGTCGCCGAGGGGGGCGGCGATGATAACGAGAGAGACAGTGCTGCGGCGCCTCCTGCAAGGGGTCGGCGGGATTCTGCTAGCATTATCGTCCTTGCTGCGCCGAGGGCGACGGTGTTGCCGGTTGCTGTGGAGGGGAGAGAGGGTAGGGACGGGGATGGGGAGGGAGAGGGAGAGGGCCGGAGGACGAGGTCGAAGAGGCGGAGGACTGGGGGAGGAGTGAGGGTTAGGGGGCGATAGGGCTGGGATGTGGATGGATGGATGGATGGATTGGGGTTTGGGAGCATGGATGGAGTTGTGTGGCGTTGTGTTTTGGGGAAGGTGTGTGATGGCTCAGGGCCTGACGCAATTCGTCTTGTTGTTTTGGTTTTGATGTTTTCTTGGGTTTTGTTTTCTGAATAGGTGGTGATCACGGTCACGGAAGGAGGCCGAGGAGATAAGGGGGGTAGAAGGGGGAAGGCGTTGGTTTATGTGCATTGCTTTGAATCATGGACGCGGTGTGGCGTGTGAGGGGAGTATGTCGGGTGCATATGCGGTCCGTTTTGTATCGACGCTGGCGAAGGTCAGTTCATAGTTCTGGTTTCTGACCCGCAAGGTTGTCGAGGAGCTGTTTCGCTGCAGACACCAACCATCCTCTTATTGTCAGATTGCTTTTTGTCTAGCCCAGGTTTTTACTCTTGCAGATAGCCTCACCATGCCAAATGTGCCCTCCAACTTTTCCCAACCAAATCGTGTCAGTCATGCGGGTATCATTCCACTCCCCCTCGCGGCCCCTATTGACCCCCGTTCGCCTTCTTCTCCTTCCACTCCTTCACCCACCCCTCGGCCTTGGACTTGGGCACAACAAACACCTTCAACAACTCATCCACAATCTCCACATTCCCGCTGCTCAGCACCTTCAGCAGCGGCACCTTCCTGCCCACCTTGACCAGTCCGCCACTCGCAGTCTCGACGTAACACTCCACCCCTGCCGGGCTATACTCTCCAGCCCGGTCCCACGGCAGCGGGAACACGTAGCCAAAGTGCTGGTCCAGACTCTCGCGCTCGTTGAACGCCTTGATGAAGTCGCTCTCCAAGTGACAAGGGTACAGCAGCAGCGTGGGGAACACCAGGGCGCTCTCGGGATCGAGCTCGTCGGGCGACAGCTTGATCTTGGCGTCCTCCATGTCGGGAGGCTTCCCCGTGCTGCGGGTGCGGATGTTGCGCGCCTGCAGCGCCGTCTTGAGCAGGGTCTCGCGGCGGCGCTCCTTGGCCAGGCGCTCCTCCTCGCGCTTGTGGCGGGCGGCGTCGGCCTCGGCGGTCTTGATGATGTCCTGCGCGAGGGCCAGCAGCGGCTTGTTGGACGAGTCGATCTCCAGGCCCCGCGCGCAGGCGTCGTCGGCCTCGGGAATCTTGTTGACGGCCAGCAGGGCGCGGGCGGAGCGGTACAGGGCTTTGATGTTGCGCGGGTTGAGGCGGAGGGCGGAGGCGCAGTCGAGGGTGCAGGAGCGGTAGTTGCGCAGCTCGAGGTGGCAGGCTGCGCGGTTGATGTAGAGGGTCTCGAGGAGGGACCGCTCTAATTTGACCTCGGCCGGGTCGTCGTCGACTTCTTCAAAATCGCCCTTTTCGGGTTCTGGGGCCTCCTCCAAGTCGGTGTTTGGGGTGCTGTCGGCTTCCGGGTTGAGTGCCACCGGCTCGGCGGTCTTCTTCACTTTCTTCTTCTCGCCCTTTGCCCGCCTCAGCTCCTCAGCGGCCAGCATGACCACCCCCTTGCCGTAGAACTCCTTTGCATCGGCCCAGCGCTTCTCCCTGAAACACTCGTTCCCCTGCTCCTTGAAGTTGGTCGCATTCTCGAGCGGGGTGCCTTCGTAGGCGAGAGCCTGCAGGGCGGCCAGCTCCTCGTTGTCCCCGGCGTCATCCAGTTCCGTCATGAACATGGGATGCTTCTTGAGGTCGGCCACGGTCTCGTCAAGCGTCATGCCCGCATTGAGCTTGCGTCCGGGGGACAGTTCCGGCATCATCGACATGATGTCGGGCAGGGCTGGCCCGGATGTGGTTGAGTCGCCCAGCTTGAGCGACTCTGTGTCCTTGGTGACCTGGTCCATTTTGCCTCACTCTTGATTTACGGGTGAGAGGCCAGTTGGCAGGGGCTCCCCTTCAAGAATACTGGGAAAGGCACCGAGTACAGCTCTTGCCGCCACTAATTCTCTGACTTTTTTGTTGCCTGCTGTTTTCTGCTGGTCGTCGAGGTGATATTGCTGGGGGTTTCGATGTGCTGTGGTTGCTTGAGTGGGGTTTAAGAAAAGCAGCGCCGAATTAAAATTTCGGTGCCTCATCCGGGCCCACTTTCCCGCAGTCGACCGGACCCGCGCCGGATCGATATCGGGCCCCACCCGGATCACGGAGGAGACAAGCATGGAATTAGTGGGGCTGTCACGAGATGACGCGCGTAGTTAATTGTGCCCCCACAGTCTTTGCCAAAAAGTCGCGTCTCCCCGCCCACTTCTGCAAACGCAAACACGCGACTGTACGGAGTACCTGGTGGGTGTGCCTCATTCATTCCTTGGTACTGCACCCGAAACCCTTGAACCCCGACGCTCGCTTGCAACTCCGCCTCGAAGAGCACCTAACCCAACACAAAACATTCCTCACTGGTAACATTACTGGTTTGTCGCAACTTTAGTTTTCCGCCAATAACGGCGTGTGAACACCATGACGTCCATAAAGCCCGAGCCCGTGGACGACCCCGGTCTCGGCGTCAACGCCGCAGTCGCCCATGTTGATGACGACGGCAACAGCGATGATATCAGAAACCCCACCAAAGTCCGCTATCTTCAACGTCTACTCGCCATCGGCAGCTCGCCCGAGCAGCTTGAACAGGGTGTCACCATTGGCATGCGGTTCCTCGAGAGCCTCAAGGAGCCACTTGAAGCTGTGGCTCCGCTCAACCAGACCCAGGCCTCCCAATGGCTGAAGTCGATTGCTGACATTGAGGCCCTTGCGAAACCCACTCGAACCATCGTCGGCGTCGTGGGCAATACGGGGGCCGGCAAGTCCTCGGTCATCAGTGCCGTGCTCGATGAGGAACGGTATGTCTAACCCGCTCCCTTTTCATCCACTTTCCCGTGTTTCTCTTTTGTTAAGTCATTATCCTTCTTTCATTTTCTTTATCGTTTTTTATATCCACAGTCTTTGTTTCATTTTTGTTGTCCATCCTCTCAACTCGACTGGATAGACGGCTGACTTGCACAAAAGACTGCTCCCAACCAATTGCATGAGGGCTTGCACTGCTTCCCCCACCGAGATCTCCTACAACCACTCAGATGACCCTGACGAGCTGTATCGTGCCGAGGTCGAGTTCATCACTGTCGACGACTGGGTCAAGGACCTGCGCGCTCTCTACAGCGACCTCCTGGACGGCAACGGCGAGGTATCCCGCGAGTGCACCAACCAGGATAGCGATGCAGGCGTTGCCTACGCCAAGATCAAGGCTGTCTACCCCAAGATGACCCGGGAGATGATTGCGTCTGCGACCCCGGACGCTCTTGCCAGTCAGACTGCCGTCCGCCAAGTGCTTGGGAATGTAAGGAAGCTTCGGGCAACGACAGCAGCGAGTCTGTACCGCCAGCTGCAGGAGTACGTCGACAGCAAGGAGAAAAACACCGAGAAGCGCATGGAGTTTTGGCCCCTCATCAAGGTTGTTCGCATCTACACCAAAGCCTCTGCTCTGGCCACGGGCGCTTGCCTCGTCGATCTTCCCGGTGTCCAAGATTCGAACGCCGCTCGAGCGGCTGTCGCCGCCAACTACATGAAGGCCTGCACTGGCCTGTGGATTGTTGCCCCAATCACCCGGGCCGTCGACGACAAGACAGCCAAGTCGCTGCTTGGCGACTCATTCAGGTGTGTTTTCCCCACCATCGCGACTGACAGACGTAGCTGACCACGCCGGAAGACGTCAGTTGAAGTACGACGGTACGTATTCCGCCGTCACGTTCATCTGCTCCAAGACAGACGATATCTCCGTCACCGAGGCAGCCGAGAGCCTGGGCATCGAGGAGGAGATCTCCGAGTCCTGGGCGAGGATTCAGGAGCTTACCAGCGACATCAGGAAGCTCAGGGACGACATGGCCGAGCTCAAAAACGAGCGCAACGTTTGCAGCGATTTGATCGACAAGATCGAGCAGTCCTGGGATAGGTGGGAGGCCTTGGGAAGCAAGCTGGCCGGCGGGGCCACCGTCTACGCGCCCAGCTCGCCGAGCAAGAAGCGCAAGCGGCAGACCCAGTCGAAGCGCAGCCGCAAGGATCTCGCTTCTAGTGACGTCGAGAGCGACTTCTCCGACTCGGACGGTTCTGACTCGAGCGATAAGGAAAACCAAGGGTCGCAGGCCGAGGAGAGAGCGCTGACTGCCGATCAAATCGACGCAAAACTCGCATCTCTAAAGTCGGAGAAGAGGGACGTCCGGTCGAGAAAGAAGGAGATTGAAGACAAGATCAGGGCCGGCCGGGAGCAGGCCAAGGAGCTGGTCACGGAGAAGGAAATGATCTCGCCGAGGTCAAGGCCGTTTGCATCCAGGGCCGGAACGAGTACTCGAGGCGGGCCATCAAGCAGGATCCATGGGCATCAAAGAGTAAGCTTCACCCTTTTTTCCCCTCCCCCCCCCCCTTGTTTCCCTTTCTACTTTTCTCCGCGTCTCTTTTCTTCTTTTTTCTCTTCTATTTTTCCCCCCTTTCTCCTGTTTTTTTTTTTTTTTTTTTTTCATCTTTTTCATCTTCTTCATCTTTTTCATCTTTTCTTCTTTTTGGGTAACTAGATAGTGCTAACATTCGCACAGACTCGACCAAGAAACCGCGGCGGAGGAGGACGAGGCAAACTTCGACCCCGAGGTTGACCTTCGTGACTATGACGCCGTGGCCGCATCTCTCCCCGTATTCTGCGTGTCCAGCCGCGCGTTCCAGAAACTAAGCGGCCGCCTCCAGAAGGATGACTTCAACGGAGGAGGCTTTCAGTCCGTCGAGGACACCGAAGTTCCTCAGTTGCAGGCCCACGCCAAAAAGCTCACCGAGGCGGGCCGCGCAGCCAGCTCACGGCGCTTTCTCAATAACCTCTTACAACTCCTCAACTCCATGACCATGTGGGCCTCCGACGATGGAACAGGGTCGACTCTGTCCGACGTGGACAAGGCGAAGGACGAGAGGCGCCTCAGGAAGCAACTCCTTAGGATGGAGCAGGTCAGCCTTGGCCCCGGACCCGGACCACCGCATCACCCATCTCACTAACACCCACCAGGATCTCGACACGGCGCTAAAAGAATGCATTGCTTCGGTGAAACAAGTCATGGCTGAGAACATTTTTGAGAATTTTGACAGGTACATTCCTATGGCAGTCGACGCGGCCGTGCCCACCGCGACCCAATGGGGCGCACACAGGGCCGACGGCGGTCTGCTTTGGGCGACATACAAAGCAACTTGCAGGCGGTACGGTGTCTTTACCGGTAGTTCCGGCCCGCGCGACTTCAACGCCGAGCTCTTCGACCCCATCTCGCGGCACCTGGCTGGCGGATGGGAACGTGCCTTCCAGCGTCGTTTGCCGGCCGCCCTGGACAGCTTTCTGCGTGTGACGCGGGCGTACCTGGAAAAGTTTCACCGCGAAGCCATCGAGCGGGCGAAGGAACGGGGCACTAACTACAACGGTCTGAGCATGCTGTCCCAGCAACTCGTTGCTCACTCGCAGCGCATCGCAGACGTCCGTGCTGCTGTTCTCGGGTTGGCCCAGGAGCTGCAGCGGGACGCCAACAGGGCCTTCACTCCTGTCATCCAGGACGAAATGATGCCCGCCTACGATGGCTGTGTCGCTGAGCGAGGTATGTCTCGCACCCCATCTCTGCCTCCCCACAACCCACTAACAAACTCACTTCCACAGGCGCCGGCTCCTACATGCGCATGAAGAACATCATGGTCACGCACGTCACCAACCGCCGCGGCCCCATGTTCCGCAACGCCACCGACGTGGTGCAGCGGCAGCTCGAGCAGCTGTGCGACCGCATCCAGCAGGACATGGAGGCGCACGTCCAGGAAATGCGCGCGCGGCTCGCGCGCGACTACCTCGCTGTGCTCGTGGGTGTGGACGTCGGGGCGATTGGAGCGCAGGGCCCGTCGCGCGTGGAGCTGATGCTGCGCGGCGAGATGGTGCCGTTGTTGGCCAGGAGCGACGGGGTGTTTGCTGAGGTTTTTGGGGAGGGAATTCAGGGGGCTGGTAGGATCGAGGAGGGTGAGGGAGGTGATGGGACTGAGGAGCATGGCGAGCTTGTTAAGGACGAGCAAGATTGTTCGGTTGACTCTATCACGGTCAAGGCAGAGGGGGATTGAGGGCTGAGATGTATGTTTGGCGTGTCGGGTTGGGCTTGTGGGAAAAGGGGCTGGCACTGTTTTGCTAGGTTTGCGGCGTTGCTGGGGGTTTGTGGGTCTTGATACCTTGGTTTGCTCTTCGAGAGATAAACTTGCCTGTTGTTATGTTTGTGGGAAATGTAGCTATCACAAACAGCCTCGTCTCCGCACAAGATGCTCTGCATGCCACGTCCTTGATACAAAGATCTGGTGTTTTTATATCCAACCAGCGTGGTCAGAAGGAGCCTCCTGTTTCCAGGATACAGGGTCAGCTTCTTGTAGTTTCCTTCCCGTTGAGCCACCTACCACCACGATATCTGGAGGCAGCTTTGACTCTGCGCCCGGTTCATACCAGTCAACAAGCGTACCCTCCTCTTTCTCCTTCAGTTTCCTTGCCACAAAACCCTCCATGGCCTCTCTCTGTTCTCGAGGCAGCAGCGCCAGCCGATCCATAAAACCCCCCGTTTCATTCTTCCCAAAAAACCGCTCATCCAAAAACTTCCAGTAAATCCCATCAAACGCCCAACTCCTCCTCGCAGCATACACCACCCAGAAATGCCCCGTCTGCCAGCTCTTGCGCATACGAGTAGACAGACGTCCGGTCTCGCTCAGACGGCCTTGCTCGATAAGCCACTCCTCCTTTTTCTCCAGGGCGCGCAAGAAGATCTGCAGTCTCGGCTCGTAGTGGGCAACCCAGTCATCCAGGCCAGCCCGCCAGTCGTCTGGAGCTTGGAGGAGCAGCCACCAAGGGGGGCCCAGCGAGAAATCGGTCGGGGCAGAATACGTAAATTCCCATTTGATCACGGCTGCAATCTTTTCGTCCTTGTCCGCCAGGACATTGGCGGGCCGAAAGTCGTCGCACCATAGCTTGAAGGGCCCGCGTTCAAACTCGGGGTCGGCCAGACGACCCTCGGCAGCGAGCTTCCGAAAGAGCTGCCTGTGCGTTGGCGTGTGTCAGCGTCTGCTCTGCAGCTTGGGATGCGCTAGAAGTGAGTGGTCGTAACGGGGAATCACTTTACCCGGCGATGTATTTTTCCCTGCAGTCGTCTGCCGACTCGATGGCGTTGTTGCGCTGAAAGGACAGCTGTTGGAGGTGCATGTCTGCCAAGGCATACCAACGACTAGTTCCTTTTCTGTAAGGCTTGCCCTTGCTTACCAATTTCCTGCTCAAACTTGCTGGCGTGAGTTTGTGGCATGGGGATGGGTAGAGCATGGGGAACCGTACCCTGCGGCTGGGTGATAGCTAATGCACTGCAAAGTGTCTTGCCCTGCCTGGTCTTTTTTCGTTTTCTTCTTTTTCTTCTTTTTCCCTCCTTTTTCCTCTTTTTCTTCGTTTTCTTCGTTTTCTTCGTTTTCTTCGTTTTCTTTCTTTTCCTTTTCCTTCTTTTCCTTCTTTTCCTTCTTTTCCTTCTTTTCCTTCTTTTCTGTCTTTTTCCTTCTTTCCTTCTTTTCTTTTTGACCAACTCCACGGCCTCTTCCGCAGCCTCCATCCAGCGGGAGCGGGGGCTAACTACCTACCGCAAAAGCAAAGCATCCCAGAAGCGCTCCGCGAGCCACTCCGCTCTAGGGTGTAAGTGGCTGGGATATCGACACCTCGTTCATCGTTAGACTGGCGTGATGCCTTTCAACCTTAAGGTGCCTCTATTACAAGTGGCTTTTCCAGTACTTGGGTTCCGTAGAATAGCACCTGTAGAGTGATGGTCAGGTCGAACTGGTCGCCAACCATACCCGCAATCACCTGCAAAAGTCAAACAAAACAAACACAGCAAACTAACGCATCGTCGCGTACCGGCTCGCAACCTCGTCTTGGGCCTCGCACCGCTCACAAGCGAAAGAGGCGACGCGAAGAAGAGAGCAGCTGACCTCAAGCGAGACCGACGCATCCTCGTCACTGTGGCGATGGACGGCCTCAACACACTCGAGGCAAGGAAGAGTCTAATCTGGGTTAAAAACGTTCAGGGTCGACAAAGGCTGCGGCAGAAATGACGGCGACGATGCGTTGTTGAGGAATCGCTCAAGAAGCGAGGAGCGATCGTACCGCGGCATCACAGTCATATTTATGGTGGTTGCGTGAAGAAAAGAATTAAAGAAGATAAATCACTGAATTTAAAAGCGGAAGGTCCGCCCAACGAGGGTTGCCATATCATCCCAACCCCTTAAAAAGAAAACAAACCGACGGGAACCTGACAAAACTCGGGCGTATATATACACAGAACAGGCTCTAAGAAATCCAAGGAGAAATGGAATTTGAGGGAGAGACCTTCTTGTAAAACAGAAAGGATGCTCGTCCGAATTCAACCGATGGGTCGTGGAGGAAGACATGAAGGGATCACGACAGTTGGTCAATCAGTACCACCAACAGCAAGAAAGGCGACGATGTTAAGTCGAGAAGTTAAATCGGGAAGAGAAGGGAAAGGGGAAGGGGAGGAGCTGCAAAGGGCAGCTTACAGCACGAAGAGCAAAACGACGTTGTGTTGGGCCGAGGACAGCCCGAACTCCCCCGAAGGAGGTCCTCTCTCAAGAGTGGCATCGCCCGCAGGTGGAAATCTATCGTACAGAGCGAACCGATCAGGCCGCAGGGCACTTGATGTAGCCCAGAAGAGGGGCATACTTCGCATTGAAGCGCTCCTTCAACGCCGGAAGGCCAAGCTGCGCAAGGTCTTGTCTCATGCCCGCTGAGCCTCGGGAGCAACGTGAGCCGCTGTCCGTCGAGGATTCTCTTACCCCCGCTCCACAGCGCCCTCAATGCGACCAGTTGTGCTCATGGTATGGAAGAGAACCAGTTCTGTTGGGACCACCAACGCGGTGGCACTCGGCAAGATATGTGGCAGACGTGTGGTCACAACTTGCACGCCATGGGATACACATGGGAAACGGTGAGGGACTGGACATGTGGCTGCTGTGTTAGTGACAGCCACTGTCTTGCAGGTGTGGTGACTGGGGGCATCCCTGGTGGAGTGTGGCTCCAATCCCGCCATGATCGAAATACGATTGGCCCCTGAATCTGAACCCCTGAGATGAGAACCCCCAGGCCATAGAGACAAAGCTCTCTGTTCCCATCACAAACAAGAGGCGAGTGATGATCCCTTGCATCAAGAGCGAGGACCCATCAGAAAAGAGGCAAGGTTGGAAGAAGAGAAGATGAGAAAAAGAAAAAGAAAAAAAGAAAAACTCAGATATAAAATCAGAAAAAATTCAAAAAGAAGCCGACCGAGGTGGGACTCGAACCCACAACCTTAAGCTAGATTGGTACCTCTTTTTAGGAGGCTCACACGCTACCATTGCGCCACCCGGCCCGTGATTTGATGAAAGTTCTACCTCGACCTTTTACCTATCAAGTCAGGGACCGTAGATCGTACTCAGGAGAGCCAAATTCAACCCCAACTCAACGCGAGAGCATGCTCCTAAACCTCAGGGATAGAGGCGGGCTTAATTTACAAACTTATTTTCAGCCCCCTATTTCAGGGGTAACTGACACCTCAGACTTGAGACCATTCTTCCAACCCCAAAGAACACCAGTGTGCCAGAGACACTGCAACAGACAAGCAGCAGTTGCACACCTCCTGAAGACCTGGGTCAGCTCTCAATATGTTCAGGTTAGCTGCGCCACCGTTCCATCAAGCCATGAAGCCGCGCACCATCTCATAACACAACAGCAATGCCGGAAGATCCTTGACAAGAAATTCATCTGACAAACTACTGCAAGCAATAGAGTTACCATCATGATGATATGGGGTAACACAATGTGTCACCCAGTTGATCACATGCGGGCGCCGGTATGTACATACACCAAGACCTGCGTCTCGAGATCTCTTTGCCAAAGACACGAGTACCACAGAGAGCAAGAATGACACTACCATAGCAAACATACAATTGCATGAATGAGATTGGTACTTTGCCTGATGGCGGAAACGTTAGGTACCAAGCGCTGGCGAGGATTGGAGCATGGAGATGCGAACCCCTGAATAGGGACAACCAGCTTCGACAGCGGAGGTGGCGGCGGCGGCGGCCGCCGCCAACCCCGCTCGGCAAGCTGTTATCCCAATCCGCCAGACACACCATCCCGGTGCGTAACTGTATTGAGGAAGATGCTGTGTTGTCGCGATATAAGGTGCCTTGCTGGCCTGCAATTGCGGCGTCACTTTTGCGAGATCTGGGCCGCGTATGGTTGATTGCCAGTTTGCCCAAGACAAGTTCATGCTGCGTGAGGCTCGCCGCGCGAACCGAAAGATGCGTATTGAGAACACTAGCGCCACCCTCATTCAGCATAAGCTCGGCGTCCCGGTCTCTGCCATCCCACACCCTGCTGTGCCCACCTTCTCCGTATGAGGGCCTTGCCGTCCTCTCATCGCCGCTTGCCGCTATCGCCAGCGCGACGACCACCCTAGCCGTCTTTCCATACCCGTGCCTCGTCCAAGGTTGAGAGGGTAGGAGATCCTCCTGGTGAAGGCTCCTGAGAATAACGGACAGTTTGAGTAGTGCACACGTGCCTGTTCCTGCTACGCGCGCCTCTCGCTTCGGCCCGAAGCTTGATCAGCAGTCTGTCGGCGTCATGTACCATTGATCTAATTTCATTGAACGCAAGCTTGCAACGGCCTAAGCAACACAACACAGTCAGCCCGAGACCTCCGGGGATAAGAAGTATAAGGCTCTGCGAGTTACAGCAGCCCATGGTGTGTGAAGAGGAAAGAGGGCCAGAAAGAAAGACAATGTGAGAAACGAGAGGGACAGATAAAGATGAAGGAAGCAAACTATTAGGGCGGAAAGAAGAGCAAGATAAAAGGATTCAAACCAAGAAGAGGAAGAAGAGGAAGAAGACGAGGAAGACAACTCGGGAGGAAGACGAAGACAAGGAGGATAATTTTATAGACAACTCTATGGATAAGTCCATGGAATAGTCCATGGAACAATCCATACGCTTGCCTTTCGACGCGCCTCCAGCCTCCGTCCGTCCCAGATTTTTCATCATGAGGAACGCTCTTGACGCTCCTCTCTTTTGGGACGGCCGGCGGTTTGTCGCTGCGCTGACCATCTCTCGACGGCCTCATGTTTCTGATCCAAGGCTCAGGAGATTCGTTCCCCGAATCGGACCGCCAGGCGCCCAACTTCGCATGCGACCATTTGCCCAAAAGCACCAGGCGGAGTCCAAAAAGAACGGAAACTCATGTGCATGTAGAGGGGGATCATCATTCGAGCTGCAACCTGAACGCCTTCCACCTCGCAGGGAGAAAAAAATGAAGTGCGATCTCAAAAACCTCGACTATCAACCTCAGAAAATTATTCCTCGTTTCACTAAAGTTTCTGACCCTGTTGGTGTTGATTTAATTAGAAGAGCAAATCTGGTGGGTTTGGGTGTATGTCTCTGCCCTGGTTAGGAGCATGCTCTCGCGTTGAGTTGGGGTTGAATTTGGCTCTCCTGAGTACGATCTACGGTCCCTGACTTGATAGGTAAAAGGTCGAGGTAGAACTTTCATCAAATCACGGGCCGGGTGGCGCAAGAGAGCGTGCGAGCCTCCTAAAAAGAGATACCAAGAAAAAAGTGAGGCGATGAGGAGCCAACGCAATTCTCTCTCATTCTTGGAAAATTAATGGCAGGTGCGAGGTTATTCTATTTTCGGCCCCTCGAGTTTTTGGTACTCTCTCTCTTTGGAGCTCAAAAATGGGAAAGAGGAAAAAGGAAACTCAGAATCGGCGCCGAGATTCTACCATGGTGGACAAGGGTCAAAGGCCATCGCACCTGTCAGCACCATCCGAGCGATACACAGTCAAAGGGGAAAAGAGCACCTTTTGACTACCACAAGGGAAAAAGTGAAGCTGTAATCCCGAGATCTATCTCGATCCACCCAGGGGTCGAACCTGGAACCTCCTGATTACTTGATCTCGTATGAGTCGTAGTCAGACGCTCTGCCATTGAGCCAGCGGACCTTGGTGAAAGCAAGGGTAGGGATAGGGGTTGATGAGCTGGCGAGACAGAATGTGTAGGTGGCGATGTGGAGACGGTACCCGAGTTTTTCTTGCAGGTGGTTCCACATGCCACAGTGATTTTTGACTTGGGTTGCGGGACACGGTGGAGACAGATATGGACGGCAACTCTTTGACCTAAAAAAGAAAAGAGGAAGAGGAGAAGAACAGGATAAGGATATGAATCTTTTCCTTATAGAACAGTTATGAGCAATCCAAGTGTATACACATTCACCAGAGCATAGATGTCCCGACTGTGCTGGTTGGTTCAGTGTATGGGAGGAGACAGCCAACTTGACGCGAGGCAGAGGAAGTTGACCACTTTAATGTCCCGAAACTCAATACGCCACGCTACGCCACGCTACGCCTAGGCGACCCTGACGATGCTGATATCATCGACATATAACACGTTCGGCGCGGCCGCGCTATTCCTGTTCCCAATCAGGGCAAAGTAGACGGACGCCGCAGACGACGACGCCGCGGTGAAGGTCTTGGACACTTTGAACCACTGTCCCACCGGCTGTCCGCTCGTTGGCGCATCAAAGCTCAAGGATGTGCCGCCGCCGGTAACAACCATGCGCACGTCGGTCAGCGCCTGCGCATTCTCGGACCAGATCCACCACGAAGCCTCGTACGTGGCGCCCGCCGTCAGCTGCACCGCCTGGGTGAACTGGCGCGACCCGTTGCTGATGTTAGAGAATACAGTCTTGAGCGCGGTGCTGCCGCTGTGCACCCGCTCGGTGGAAAGGGACGAGCTGATGACGTTGTCCATGCCGCCGCTGCTGTACAACTGCCAGAGTTTGCCGTCCTCGAAGCCGCCGTTGGCGATGACATTGGTGAACTCTGGGGCGGGGGGAGTAGGGGTGGTCTCTGGGGCGGTAGTAGTGGGCTCTTCGGCTGGAAGAGTCGGGGTGGCTTCGGGGGGGGTGGTGGTAGAATCCTCGGCGGGAAGGGTCGGAGTGGCTTCAGGGGTGGTGGTGGTGGTGGTGGACTCAGCGGGGGTTGGGGTGAGCTCGGCGGTGGAGGTGGACTCGGGTGTGCTTGTCGTCTCGGCTTCCACAGTGGTCGTGGTCTCAGACGTGGTCGTGGACTGGGCGGAAGAGCTGGCAGTCGAGGTTGCAGGCAGCTCCGAGCTGGTCGAGGACTCGACGGCAACATAGAGGTTCAGGCGGTCCGGTCCGCCACACCACTCGGCCGGGTTGCCGGCGCACAGCTCACTGCATTCCGCCTCGGGGCCCGCCGCGCCGCCAAGGTCGTTGCCGCAGTAGCATTCCCCGCCGGACTCAACGCCAAAATACTTGAAGCCGCCGCAGAAGCCGGCGCACTTCTCGACCGTCATGTCGCTTCTCGGATGCTCGCTGCCCGTCAGCGACCGGGCCTTTGCGTCGTCGGTCCAGCAGGACTGGTACCGGAACCCCCCGACAGTCTCGAGGTTCTTGACGTTGGTCTCGTGGCCCGTCCAGAAGACGGTGAGGCGGTCTGCCTCGCCGCAGGTCTGGCAGCGGTGCCCTCCGCACTTCATGGAGCACTCGGCACCCGGGCGTTTCTCGGCCGTCGACGCAAGAGAGGTGCCGCAGTAGCACTGCGAGCCGTACTCGACACCGAACCACTGGTAGCCATTGCAAGTGGCGGCGCACATCTGCAGCGTCATGTTGGGGTCAAACGACTTCTTGCCCGTCAGGGACCGCTGGTCCCGGTTGTCGGTGTAGCATCCCTGGAACCTGAAGTCGCCAAGCGCTGGCAGCGCGGAAGCCAGGGAAGCAAGGTAAACGAGCGACGCGACCCTGAGGCCGGTGTTAGAACGAGCGGACGCCATGGTTGGCAAAGACAACACAGCAGCAGTTGTTGACGGCGTGCTTGGTGTTGGAAAGGGAGAACAGGGAACGAGGATGGTGGGGCATGTTCTTTCCCATCCTGCTGGCACAAGATATACACTACAAAACCCCAGGTGATTGACCCCAGCTGAGAGCCTCCCACTTGGGCGGCTCCTTTCAATAGTCTCGCATCACAACAGGGGCACTCGAGCTGACATTGCCGTGAAGCCGGGTCTTGGTGGGCCAGCTAGACGGGCCTAGACTCCATCCGGATTTGGCAGGACTTCAATGGATCCCGGCCAAACTCCCCAAAAAGTATTAGGTGGAGCCCAGATCAGTCCATCGAAAGCCATGTTGCTCCTCAGCTGGTTGGTGTTTGAACGATAGAAGACTGCTGGGGTCAATGTACCTCCTTCCGAACAAAAGAAGGGGGTACATCCCAAGAGTCTTCTTATTGAAGGTCAAGTTCTTGGTGAACAAGCCGAGCTCTTTCAGAACGATTTCCTTCCTTCTCTTCTTCTTTTTTCTCCCTTGTCCCCTTTGTCTTCTTCCTCTTCTTCCTCTTCTTCCCCTCTCTTATTTCATTCTCCATTATATACGGCACTTTTTGGCCAGAGAGTGCCAGGGCCCTGCAAACCATGGACGCCCAGAGACCTCAAGTTCACACAGAAACAGACTGCACAAGTGTATATAGATATACCCATTCATTCAAAGCATCAGTATACGGATACATAAACATAATATCTACACACAGCATTGTCAACAATCCGCAGACCCGCAGACCATCAACAGCAACAGGAAAACCAGGAAAAGCCAAGAGGACCCATCCAAAGAGCAGAAACAACAGGCAGAGGTATCCAAAACACACGCCCATATTTCTCCCTCCCGGCAACCGGGCGCATAAACCCAAAATCCCAACACCCACCAACACTCCCACCTCGCTGGGTGTGTCGTGTTTCTCATTCCCTTTCGTTGAGAGGCATCCCATTCCACCCATCCTGTGATCGCCGACCATAAACCGACCCCCAAGCCAGCCGTATCCCCACCGGACCCCACCGGACCCCCCACCGCCGTCCTTTTGGTTTTGAGGACCTCGTGACTCCAAGAGAAAAGCAGTAAACGCCAACCGTAAAAGCACCTGCCGACCCAAGATAAAAAGCAGTAAAACACCGACCAACCGACCCTGTTCGCATCGTGTATAGATAGAAGAGATGTGTCGAAAACGTCGAGTGAAAAAAGAAGAGAACAAGCTTAGAGCGCCAAGCCGGTGCCGTCGCCAGTCCACCGGTACAGCGCGAGGAGCTCCCTCCGGCGCTGGTGCTGCTCTCCGAGGTCCTCGGGCACACGGCCGCGGACCTGAGCGAGCGCGCTCCGCATGACGCGGCTGAAGTTGCGCTGTTGTCCAGTTAGCATTAGACCTTAGACTGGCTCAAAAGGCCACATACCTGATACTCGGTGTTGAGCGTCACGACGCACGCCTCGTGGGCCCGGATGATGGTCTCGCAGGCCTTGACCACGCTGGGCGACGCCTCGAGCTGCAGCTTGTCGGCGATGAGGAGCAGCAGGAACGAGCCCTGCAGGAGGTAGATGCCAAAGAAGAAGGGCATGAACTCGAGGCCGGGGTCGTACTCGAGGATGTTGCTGATGGCCTCGGCGGCGCTGACGGCGTGGCCCGTCGCGGTGATGAACCCCTGGCTGCTGATCCAGAGGTCGTTGTCGTCGAGGAGGTTGATGGGATCCCACTTGCCGGTGAGCAGGATGTGCAGCACGTGCATGACGTGCGTGCCGTACGCCATGACGATGCGCGTCTGGATGTCGCTCTCGGTCATGCGGCTCGAGGTGGTGTGCACGCTGTGCACGCTGTGGCCAGACGGCGTACCCGGGAGGTCGTTGGCCGTCGGGACGCCCGCCGCCTCGGCCGCCTTCTCGTCGGCCGCCTGAGCCTGCGCGTTGAGGCTCAGGTGCCGCTGCTCGAACTTCTTCAGGCTCTGCTCGTACATGTCGAGGTGGCGGGTGATCTCGGACGTCTGGTCATCCCACTCGCGGGACGAGCGGAAGCCGACGCCGAAGCGAGGATGGTTCCTCGCGTGGTTGAGGTCCACGATCTCGCCGAGGATGGTCATCAGAGGCAGAAAGTAGCCAAAGATGCTGTGGCCGGTGCACTGGAACGCGGGCCCACGAGCGCGGTTCTGACCGGCCTCGGGGTCCGAGCCGAGCACGTTCGGGTCAGTGAAGGCATGGAAGTTTCCGTTCTGGTAGTCCGTGTCGTCCATGGGCTGCAGGAGACCCTCGCACTCGATGTCGAGGAGGAAGAGGGGCCGGTTGTAGCACAGGGCGAGGTGGCGGTCGACAATGTAGACGAGCCACCAGATCCGCCGCCTCTCCTCCCGCTCCTCCTCGGTGATGACGCCCGGAACGCCCATATCCTCTCCGTCAATGTCGGCGGAGCCGCCTGCCCGGCCCGAGGGGGCGTTCTGAGGCAGCTCGCGCCCGAGCTTGAGTTCGCGGGCCAGGGACCAGGCGGCGTTCCACCACCGCAGGCTCGCCCCCTTGTACTCGCTCGCAGACACGACCGTCGCCAGGTGGATGTATGTGATGACGTCGTCAAGATTTCCGGCAGCGCCGAAAGCGCCCGACTCGCTCGTCAGGGTCTCCATGCTGATGGACCCGGGGAGCGCGACGCCCAGACCGCCGAGGGCGACGCCGTCCACGATGGGGCTCGAGACGGGCGACGCCTCTTCGGAGGGCGTGTGGATGAGAGGCTTGAGGAGGCTGACGGTCAGTTCGAGCAGCTTTTGGCAGATCTTGCCGCGCGCCGAGGGGATGCTCGTCAGGAAAGGAGCGTCGCTCGTCTGCGCGGCGACCCACAGCATGCTTGACAGGAGGGCCGGCTGGCACTGGCGAGGCTTGCTTGGGTGCAGGAACGACCGCTTCCGGAACACGAACCCCAAGACGTACGGCGACATGGGATGCATCTGGGCCGAGGACGAGCTCGCAAAGTAGAGGTCGATGAGGTCGCACGCCAGAGACAGCGGGATGATGTTGCCCAGGTGCGGGATCAGGGGCTCCAGGACGGGATACCGGAGGGGCGAGTGGCCGTGGCCGTAGCCGTTCTGCGGGACGTGCGAGGCGAACTGAGGCGGCGGCGACGACATGTTCATCCAGCCGCCGGGCGAAGCGGCCTCTCCTCCCATGGGATAGGCGCTGAGCGGGCTGTTGGCGAGGCGGAACCCGTTGGCGGGATTGGCCGAGTAGCCGGACGGGCTCTGAGCCTGCAGCGCATATGGGAGATCGGGGTAGCTGGACATGTTGCCCTGGTTCGGGCCGTAGGCAGCATGGGGCGGGCCGCTCATCATGTGGGCGTTCATCTGGCGGTCGTATGCCTGGTGGACCGAGCCGTATCCGTTGAGATCCAGAGCTGTCGGGCTGTCGAGATGCTCTCTGCCGAGCGCGCCTGGGTGGCCCGACATGTGGCCGGGGTGGACGTTCATCTCCTCCAGCGATTCCATGCTTCCTGTCCTCTGGCCCCTGAGCGGGTCGTCCGACATGTCGGTCATGCTCTTATCCGAGGCGACCGCCTGCTCCGTGTTGAGGGTCAGGACCGGCTTGCCGGTGCTTGGTGTGGCACTCCGGCTCTCTGCTGACTGGCCACCCTCGCTTGTCTGATTCTCGGGCTTCAGGCCATTCGAAGATGCTGCTGCCGCTGCCTGAGCGGCCGCTTGCTGAGCCAGATCTTTCCTGGACGCCTTCCCGCGCTTCTTGCGCTCTCGAATGTATTCGCAGCCCAGTTGGAACTCTGCCAAACGTTAGAAGGTGACGCTACTCCCGGGGGGGCTGCAAACTGGTCTCACCAATGCAATGGGCACAGGGATGTTGGCCATCACATTTGGTCCGTAGTTGGTTGCACTGGTCACACGCTCTGCTGATCCTCCTCCGGATGGGCCCGGCTGCCCCGGCTGCCCTCGCGGCAGGCCCGTAGGGGTGCTGCCTGTGCTTTGGTTGAGGCCCGGCCCGGGCGAGGTGCGGGTTGTGAACGCCCACGTGTTGTTGGAGCTGCTGGAGGGCGTAGTGAGAACCGGGCGCCAAGGTGTCGAGTCCCGCGGCGTGGAGGTGGCTGGCGGGAACATGGCCGTTGGACAAGAGAGTGGTCGAGGGGATGTGGTAGGGGGAGAAGCGGTGCAGAGGATTCGACAACATCTTGACTGATGATGATGGGGGTTGTACCAGGGAGGGCGTGGGATATTAGCTACTAACAGGGTCGTCAAGACCGTGGATTAGAACATGTGAAGACGGGCGGCTTCGAGCGAGTGCGGGTAGTTGGTTGAAGCGCGGCAACGTCTGGTCGGGTTGAGAGCAGAGGATAGGTGAGAGCCGTCGACGGCGACGATGGGGAGGCGGGAGCTATCTATATCCGAGGGCTTGGCCGAGGAGCGCTCGCAAGCTGCCGGTCCCAGAACACGGCAGTCAGACGGACCGAAGTGAGCTTCCCTGTGGGGAAAGGTCAGTGACAGGCATGAGCATTAATGAGTCTGCTGGGATAGCATTGACAGACACCAAAACACTGGGAGGGGATCCGCGCGGTTGTGAGAGAGGGCGGCACGGCCAACTGCACGATGGATGCTGCAGCACCAGCAACCGCAATGGCGGGGTCCGGGGGGGTAAGGTAGGGTAGGGGGTGCGTGGATCGAGGGCGGACCAACCGGCAAGGGGGTACGGGATGGAAACGAGCCTTGTCGAGGACAAGAACGTGGAGGGCAGGGAAAGAGGGGATCTTCAACGTACGGGGAGACGGGTCGAGAACAAGAACGGCTTGGCTGTCTGCGCTTGTGAGGCAGGGCTGGGCCGGCCGTTTCTCCTCGCGCCTTTCCGAGCCCCTAGAACCCTAGATTCTCAGGAACGTTTCCCTGAACGTCACGGGCGGTTCGCAGCTGGCCGTGGTGGATGAGATGCCGCTTCCCCAGTCTCAGCCTCAGAGCGATGTGCCGGATAGTGCTCGAGAGGGGCCGGAGCGGGACAGGAGGTGTCAAAAGGGCCAAGGGATGCCCGATTTGAACAAGTGAGCAAATCGGTCAATTTCTCTCGCTGTTCCTGCCTCTCGGGGTACTTTCTGCGAGTCTGGATGTCGGCTTGGCGTGCATGCACAGCAGGAGACGGCGAGAAAGCTTGTGGGCGAGACTTGGTGCGATTGGCGACAGGGGGCGACGCTTTCTGGTCCAGCACAATATCGAGTCTCAAGTTTAGATTGCGAGGTCAATATACGTCGGCGGGACGGGAGGTGTTACGGGGGGCGGCGAGCGGTGCTGTGAGCGAACGCGGGGCGGGTAGCGCTGTGTGGGAGAGTTGACAGCGGATTTCTGGGGAATCCGCCTCGTCAGGGCCTGCTTGAGGATATATGGCCCTCTTTTTCTCGCGGCCAGCAAGCTTTCCAGCAGCATCAGACAAGGGTTGGCCATCGGGCAGGGGTCCAGATGGCGGTCATGGTGGAGAAAAGGGCCAACTCCGCCGTCCCTCGTACCAAGTGGTGGCATTGACAGAGCCCCGTCGGTACCCCCAGCATCAAAGCGCACTCGGAGACGCCTAGCAGCAAGCCAGGAGGGAGCACAGGTGCTAGGCGCTCAGCGGGTGCGGGCGCGCTACCTGGTGGTGGTCCACTTTGAATGGTGCGCTTGATTGCCTGGTTGCAGAGCAGCCTCCGCCCGCCAAAAGAGTGACAAATTGCACCAGGACGATGGGCGCTAGAAGCAGCGGAGAAGCCTAATGCTGGCAGTTGAGAAGCGGCCCATCCCTGCCCAGAGTGGTCTTGGCGGTGGCTCTCTCCACCCAGAGTGCGGCCGAGGGAGGGCCCCCATCGCCTCATGAGCATGGAGTCACCGCCCGCTGGGGTGCAGAAAGCTGGGGTTGGAGCATCGGGGCCAAACCGGATCAGCTGGGCCATCCTTCGGGCGCCCATCGTCTCCTTCTTCGGGACAGTGGCTGCGGAGTCGAGCCGACGGCGCTGTGCAGCCTGGCAGCGAACCTGCACAGTCGTGCATGTCGCGCGCTGCAGCGCAACCCCTGTCGCTTAGGCCTGCCGTCTCCTGTTTCTGGGCAGATGGAACCGTACCGCAGATGGCCGTGACCATCCCGATCCGTTATAAGACGCCAGTTAACTTATTGCGTCGCAGTGGCCCACAGCAGGCTGGCCTGCCGCGCGATGCTTCTGGGGACGGAAGCAGGAAGCGAACCTTCCATGTTTGTTTGGGCGAATCTGGACGGCGAATCTGGACGGCAAACAGTGGGTGCTTACTCGAGGTCGGGTGGTGGTGGAGGCGATGTGCGATGCGCAATGTGTCGAGGAATCGCGCAGGACATGGCATCGTCCGATGTCTTTCTGCGATGGCCGCCAGGTGCAGCTGGGATGTTTACACACTTGTTGTGAGTTCGGCGCGGGGGCGTTAATTCCACTGCCCAGCAATGCCCAGCACCGGACTCGTCGATGGCGGACGGCAGATGGCAGATGGCCAGCAGGGGACCCGCTGGAGCAGATGGGGTGGGTTCCTGCCAAGCCGGGCCCTCTTTTGTGGGGGTTGTTCATTCAATTTTTCAAGTCACGGCGTTGCATCATCAGCGAGCGGAGTCAAACAAAGTGGAAGGAAGCACCATCAGTCGCACCAGAAGACCAGACCAGACCACGGACAGGAAACCACGACTCCCAAATTGCCTAGTTCGCTGGGCGAAACGCAGGGCCAAATCGACGATCTGGGAAACTGCTTATGAGCTCGGCCGTCAGCTGATGCGCAACAGACCGAACAGTGGCAAGTTCGTCCCATGGTGTTTCGCCCTCCGCAATCTCTATTGCATTGAGAACCAGCGAATTCATTGACTGGCGGCGCCACATGATTTGGTAATTGCTTCAAACCTCGAGTTTCCAGAACAGCACCATCCCCGTTTGTCGTTCCTTGCGTCTCTGGGTCTGTCGCTCGGAGAAAAAAACACCGTTTCTCAAATTGCCTTGCCGTTGAGCTTGTCGTCTCGCCCAACGCCAGCCTTTGGTTCGCGCGGCATGTCAATATCGAACGCGCCTTATGTCGTCAAATATTCGCCGAGAAAGCAGCGAGGAGGGTGGATGACACTGCGCACCAGTCCGTCCTGCTCAGCGCCACCAACGCCGCGACGACGGACTTGAAACAATCTGATCCCCGGAACCAATCAAGCAAGGGGCCCCGATCTGCACAACTGCACCTCGAGAGCTTCCCGCCCGTGCCCAACCACAATGCGCTGCCATCTGTCAACGGTGACTATCTTCCGGTGTAAGCTCGACCCAAGTCGTGCTTTCAACGCTCCTTGATATCCAGTTGGTTCACGAGGCCGCGAGGAAGGTGAAGGTCGAGAGTTGCGGCATCACTGACAGAAATGGAAAGGGGGTCGCAAGACACCATCGATGGTCTCCTCGATGGATTCGCGCTAAAGTTGACCGCGCAATGGCGCGGCCAGCACGAATGCTCCACCACTGTCGCCTGCTCTCTCAAAGTATAAACTCGCCTGTTTCCGCCTGCCTCCCTCGCCTTGCCTGGTTCCTGAACTGTCGCTGTCTGCGGGCCCTGATTGGGGACCTCCGAGTGCCCTGGAAGCTGCAGTTGCATGCCAGGCGAGGGGACACTCAGGACGGTGCTTGCCATGGATGGCTGGTACCGGCGGAACAGACGGCGCGGGACCCCTCCCCAAGTGCCGCTCACAGCTGCACAGATTTGGCCTGGCTCGAGCCTGGACCAGTGTCCACCCCCACCCCAAAAGCTGGGGGATCCCCAGATCCCTCTCACCGCTTGGTGTGTTGGCCATCAGGATGCTGCTGCCAACACTGGCTCGACTGGTCACCAGGCCGCTGATGATCATCGCCAGCAGCGCTTCTGTTTTCTGTCGTTTCGTCCTTGGATCGAACAAGACAGGTGTGACAGCGCCATCTCTGCGCCACCAGATCTTCACCGCGTTGGCTTGACTTGGCAGAGCTGGGGTTCGCCCGTCACCCTTGTCATCGCAGAGGTGGTATCACCTCAACGGTTCGCGGTCCGAAACTCCACATGCAGGCAAGATCACGCACACCGTTGAGGGGTTCCCGCGCCTCTGATTCGCGGTACCCTTCCCCACCCTATGCGCCAACTGGTGTTCATGACAGCAGCTGTCCAATGAGCGCCGTCACCGACTCCCCATGGCTGGAGCAGTTCCCCGAAACCCCGTCCGCCTTGCACGCTGAGGATGGTTCTGGAGATTGCCGCGTCTCACTGACCTCTCACCGGATGTTGCGCACCACATCACCAGATGGCCTAAGCATTCAGAGGTGCACCGCGAACCCGGCGACTTGACGGTACAGCAGAGCGCAACTTCGGCCCCGCGCATGAACGCACAGAAACTGCGCAGTGCACTCCCAGCCATCCAAACCCTGAGAACCCGGTACGCGCTGTTCAACAAGACGACAACTGCAGAAAGACGACCACACAAGCAGAGCTGCGCCCACGTCCATCCATTCTTCCGTGGCTTCCACGTGGCAAGGATACGCGTTCCGTCGGGCTTCCAGAAGGTTTCCCACCCTTGTAACCACCAGGGGTCACTCGGGGCGAAAACTCCCCATGTCCAACGACTGGACGGTCCCGAACCGTCCCCAGCTAGCACCAATGGGGTTGGGATGGTGCTTGGCGGTCACTGTGTCCATGATTCTGACAAGACGGTCTGCTTTGTGCTTTTGCTCGAGCCACAGCATCGCTCTTTCGTCGAGCCAAGTGGGTGCGTGTCGAAGAAACGCGGCAGCCAAAGTCAGTGAAATCGCCGCCATCCATCACGATGTGCGTGCAGTGTCACCGGCAGTTACCGACTAAAAGTCTCCGCTGTACCCCACTTCCCCAGCAGCGCGGGGGCATGCGACGTTCAACAACTGGTCCGCCAGGGACAGACCTGCCGTCGCGCTCTGCCACATGGGGTCCGGTATGGCATTTTAGATTGACTGCCCACCCATTCGCTTCTTTTGGAGCGAGACCTGCAGCAAGGTGCCTGCCTGCGGAAGTCAAGTTGATCCCCGGGCGCAATATATTATCTCTCGACACACCCCGACGTGCTCTCCGGAACGGGGACCGCATTTCCACTGTCGCCCCCAGCGCGCGAGCGCGCCAACTCGCCAGCCCCGCTCGAACCAGAAACTCAAGTCGGGATGCCGGACCACGTCATTTACAGCGATTCTCACCTTCCTTTCCAGGTGAACAACTGCTCCCCACAACCGACGCGCTCCATGCCAAGACCCCGGCATTGATTCAACAGCACCATGGCCGTCCCATGGACCCTTGACATCCAGCTCGCTCCACTTTCCGGCCGATTCCTCGGGGAGGCCGAGTGATTCGGGACCGTCCTCGCTAGCGCGTCTCGCCCGGCTGTCATCGACGCACACAGATCTCAGGCAATCGCACAACCGTTCTCTGCGGCAGCTCATGGTTCCGGGGGTACTGTGCTGGACGGCAGATGCCGATCACTCCACGGAGCGGAGCTCACAAATGGTTCCTGACCTGCATGTGTTAAGCAGGTACGGTGGAGCGGCTGAGGGGAAACCTGGTCGACAGTCAACGACATGATGCAACCTCATATACAGAAGCACCATGGTTCACCACTCGCAGTATCATCTATCTCCAACAGGCAGGGATCTGTTAGTCGACAACGTTAGTGGGTCTCACATGACACCGTTCAACGGGCTACCAATGGCATTGGTTGAAGCCAACAGCCTCGAATCCCGTGGTGATCACGCCGGGGCAACGGAGAGGTGTGCATATTGGTCATCACGTGCTGGGATGCCTGGGCGGTGGCTGTTGTACCCTCACTGCGCCTGATGTGACCTCCTCGATGGGCGCGGAAGGCGTCCGCCAGAGCCAGCCAGCGTGACTGGACCAAGTGGCGGTGGCAGGCTCAGCTTGGTGGCCAGGCCGTTGATCATGTCAACGAGAGGAGCTTGGCTAACCCCTCGACGTACCAAGGGGTGTACATCGCCGGACGTGATGCGCGGTGCTAAATTGCTCTTCATTATGGGGCAATATCTGACGTCGCCGCCATGGCATGGACTAACCGTTGCTGGATCACACTTGGTGCGAGCAAGGCTGGATTCCTAGTCAAGCAAGTACACCACTGAAGCGACGCATGGCTTCGGAGCAGGAGCATTTACGACGAGAAACGACGCTACCACTTCGGCAGATGGAAAGCTCTCTGATCTGGACTCATCATCAATCAAGAACCATGCTGGCAACGCCATCAGTCAGTTCTTGCACGCCACAACCTATATTGCGTTGGGAGAGATGCTCTCGCTTGGAGGCGTACACATCGAGGCAAGCAGGCCGCTGCACATGGTTGGAGATCCGCTTGGCGTCTTCATCCGTAGGGAGTGAGACCCGGACGAGCCCGCCCCCCGCTGGATCGAAGCACGGTAATACGTTGGTCCGGTGCTGCTGTCTTCCATCGCCCGTTGTCTGAAGCACACGGCACTGGCTCAATGCAGCAATATGCTCCGCTTGAAGTTCCATTCCATCGGCCTCTACGGCACTTGTCAGATCTCCAAAGCTTGGGCCAGTAAGTTTTGCGGGAGAGAGCGAGTTGGGTGGTATTCGGAAGTCTGGAATCGCGGGGATGGAACATCTGGGGGAACCAAAGAACTAATCCATGCAACTCTGGTTTTGAGGAACCGCAAGGACGTATTTGCACGGAAGGAAAGCAGACATGCTTCACCATCTTCGATGAAGGGGTTTACGCACCGAGTGGAGGCAAAGCGCCCTCTGATCTGCGGAACTCAAAAAAACAACCCCTGGCGCAGGCCCCCCTGGCTTTCTTCCAGCGCCTTGTCAGCACACAAGCTTGTTCTCTGAGACGATCCATCTCGATCGGAACGACACCCGAGTAGGGGTTTCGCAACGTTTGCGCTGGGCGTTCGCGTCAAACAAGTGTTTTCCTGGCCCTGAAAATCGTCCTCCCTCACAGAGACTGCCCCAATGTTGCAGTTTTTTGCACAATTGAGGAGGACCGGGAGACGATGGTGTTGCCGAAGGCTCCGCGAGTGCAATGCCCGCCATTCCCTTCCTACCAGCCGTTGGGGGGCTGCAGTCGCCAAGTGACGATGCGCCCCGGCCAGAAGCCGATGTTGGCTGCCGGCCACGCTGTACTGACACAGTCTGTGTTTTGAGTTTGCCTGTGCCCTGCAGAAGCTGCCGCTGCCGCTGCCGCGCCCAGCCAAACATTGGGAAACCCAGAGCCAGCAGTTTGAGCGGGAGGCAGGGTTCTCCCCACAATGATTCTTCGAACAGTGATAACGTCAACCAGACGGCCGGGCGATCAAACAATGTTCATCTCTTTCTGCCGTCGTCCTATCACAACTCATCTTTCAGACTCTTCGTCCGAACTGTTGTTGCCCTACGACGGCTCCATGGGGGCCCCGCGCATAAAAACACAGTTGCCAAATAATCTTGCCGTTTCAAGGACCACATGTCGTCCAGTCTGCTGCCTTCAAGCTGCTAGTTGCATGACGGGCACATGGGGAGCTTTCTAGGATGAACGTTGTTTCGCCGTTCTAGGCGTTTCCCTTCTAGAAGCCTACCATTCTCGTTGCCACATTGAGACGTTCTTTGGTTCTTCAGGCACTGGCGTCGTCAGTGTTGTGTCTAGGCAACGCAGCTGCATCCTGCCCGCTATGACCCCCACCGCGTGTCTGCGATCCGAGTCTTGTCTGGGGAAATGCAACAATGTTTGGAACCCGGAAACTCGCCCTCAGTCCTTTTTTACACACGGGTCTGTGCCTCGAGATGGGCGGTTAGCGAGTGTTGGCTGCCGTGGCCCCTGACCTTGCCGCCGTCTCTTGACAAGAGTCCAAGTCTCGGAATCGGGTGTGCACATCCTGTCCCTTGTTTGTGATGTCTAGCCGTCCTTTCCCCGACCAAGAAGAGGTTGGCCATGCCGCTGCAGTGCAGTCGCCACCGCCGCCCTGATGGGCGAGGACTGGGCATCTGTCTCCCGTACAATCCTCCCGCCCTGTCTGGGACGCACGGCTGCTAAATCATGTGAGGCTCTGAATCGCGGGCTGCGAGGCACGCACGACATCCCCAGACCACATCCGTGTTTTGGATGTCAACGTGCCGATCCAATCGTAGCCACAGTGCTACCCTCCTCCCGCGAGCTTGGGTTCGTCGGACGACAGAGGCTCCTTCGTTGACCTACCATGGTACGCCGTCCGGCCGGCCGCCCTTCGAGAAGATTTCCGCATGGAGGTTTGGCCAGGCAGCACACCTCTTCGTCTGATCTGACTTTGAGGCAAGACGATCATGGCCGTCCCCTTCGACAAGGTCGCACCGGTATGATGATCTCTGCAGCTGCATCTCCTCTTTCCGCATTGTTGGTTCCCCCTTTACCTTGCTCTGATGTCGTGTTGGCCCCCCTTTCTTGGGGGCGACTGCAACAGTACGGGAGGACCGGCCGACAAAGGTAGGTGCGCATCCCCGTTCCACACCGGAGGGACCGTTCAAAGGCCGGGCGTATGAGAAGGAAGCCAGCGAGATGCATCCCTGCCTTACCACGCGGATGTGGATGCAGCCCAGATACCGAGCAATGCACATGCACGATCTCGCTGTCCGATCAGATCGGATGACACCGGCACTGGCGGCCACCGCCGAGAGAGATGGACGGGACGACAGGGACAGGCTCAGTTGTGAAGTTGGGGGAGTACAGGATGCGAACGGACGAGATCGAAGGGGCATGGTCAGGGGAGGATGGGAGGAAGGTAGGGTGCCATCATGCCTTGATGCTTCCTTTTTTTTCCCTTCTTTCTTTCCGAAATCGTGGCTTCGAGAAGGTTGCCGTTGTTGGACGTGCATGGCATTACCTCGGCCTTGCTGCCTTTCTTGTCGTCGTCTCAGAGGGAAGGGGAGGTCAGCTGACCTTGTCTCAGGGTCTCGGCCGCCAGAGTTGCGGCACGGTATCGCATACAGGTCTCCTTTCACGAGATGGAGGTACTCGCTGTTGCTGTGACCGGCTGTCTTTAGCCTCATCCCTCTTCTGACACCGGCTATGTGAGCGAGGAACTTTTGGGAGTGGGTAGTGGGAGGACGAGAAGGTCGCATCCGTTGGACTTCCAGATCATGATGGGGGAGGCCGAGGTTGTCCCTTCTCGCCGGCTGTTCCTAGACGTCCAGGCTGTATTCTGTGCTTGTTGTCAGCCTTGCAGGCTGAATGAGGTGTTGTTCTGGCGAGGCGGCTCTGCTCTCAACTCCAGACAGCCGCAGCCTTGCCTGTGGGTGACTGGTGGGGATTTGGCTAAACCGTTCGTTGCGAGCCTGTGATGATTGAAGACGCGGCTGTGTCTTGTGTTGATGAGATGTCGTCAGACGGCGGCCTCAGTTGGGACTTTGTGAAGGTCGTAGCCGGGTTGGATAAGTTGGGTGACCGGGCTGTGGTAGATATAAGAATGGACGTTGTTCACTTTGTTGTGGTTTACCTTGATTGTGGTTTGTGCTTGTGGACTACGCCAGTCACCAGCCAGGAAGTTCCTGCTCGTCATACCCCTTTTAAGATCCAGTCAAGGGAAGAGGAGGAAAGGTTTGACGCCATATACCGGCAAAAACGGTACCTGGGGCGATGAAAGGCGCCTTCGTTATCCTTCCCAGAAGGCGCAATGGCGACTCTCGATGTCAACGGAGGGCCCAACCGAGTGCCTCGCGTTATCATCAGAGACCCCGACAAAGACTCTACAAAAGGGCAACAACAACGGCAGCGAGGTGGACACCCAGAAGAGAATCAAGGATGGGCTCAAGGACGGGAGGGATTGAGCCGACAGAGTTGGCCCCTGGATCCGCAAAACGAGTTTTCCCTACGGGCACTCTCAGAGAGTGTCAGTTGGAGAGACTACATAACGATACAACGCTGGGTTGAACTTTATTGATTCGAAGCTACGACTCTCGTTCAGAGGCCTTGTGGCTCCTTGACACTTCCGGGCATCACCGCCATGACTCAGATCGCCAGCATCCAAACCTTTAGCAGCGATTCCAACGACTACTCTCCGACGTTGTTCGATCACGATCATCAACTCGCTGCAACGAGCATCGACAATGGCAACATGAACCCTGACGAGGAGAGGGAAGGCCACATGCGCCACGAAAGACAACCCCAAGGATATATAACTATAAGAAGATGGGTTCTGTGATCGATACAAGACGCCAACATCCTCTCGATCTTTAACTCTCAGCCGAGCAACATCCGTCCCCTCCTCGGCTTTGGGGACAAAGCAACATCAGGGACCATTGAACAGCTTAACCGAATACTTCATAGTTCAGAGGGATTCCTCGGAAGATCATCCCTCACTCGCCACCCGACGGCGTCCAGAAAGACAGTGAGACGTCATGAAAGCTCCCTCGTCTTGGCGAACCCGAAGAGCCTTCACGCAGCAGCCGTGTCCCATGAACTGATGTATTCCAGCTCTCCGTCGCCGTCTCTATCTTCTTTTGACGGGACAGTGTCTCCATGCACTATCTACGCCGGAAAAACCTGCGAACCGGGTCGTCGTTGCTCTTGAGAGTCTCCCGTCAGTGACCCAACAACGTAAGACCCTCGAAACTGTCTCCATGTGATGGGGGGTCTGGCCCCTTCTCTCTGAGCGAGCTGGTCTGGAACCGGTACGAAAGGCGACGATTACGGCTGAGGCCGAATGGTCCGTTGGCACATCAGATGTTGCTCCCGCCGTCCCTCAGATTCACACCGTAAACTTCAGGAGTTTAAACTCATGTCCTGCGCGGGATCTGCCAGAACTATCGGGTAGACGACAATTCCTTGCTCAAGCATCGGCAGATCGTCAACCCCGAGGGACTCAGCAACAAACCTGCGGAAGGGCTCGAGCTCCTCGGCGGTAACATGACTCGTCCGGAGCAGTGATTCTTTTTCCTCGGCCGTCGCGGCCACCAACTGCCGGTTTGTAGCCCAGACTTGGTTGAGAAAACGACCAACCAAGTCCTCGGGGCTCAAAGCACTGAGCGAGTTTGCGCCTGCCAAAGCTCTGTCCAAGAGGAGCTCGTCAAAGACCAGGTCCCGCTTGGGCAGAGCAGCCATGATCATGCAGACGACTGTGCTCAGGAGTTCGGTTCCCGAAATCCCAAGCTGGGTACTTGCAAGGTCTTCCCATGCCATTTCAGGTTCAATCTGAAGACTTGTAGCCTCGGGGGATGGGGAGGATGGCAGGGGAAGCCCCATCCTGAGAAGCAAAAGTGTGCAAAGAACGGCGTATGTTGCGGCGGCAGGATCTTTAACAGTGCCGCGAACGCCTGGCGGCACGGTGAGGTTCCCGCGCAAGGTCTCCGTACACCACTTCAAGCAAGAAGGCAAGCAACTGATGCCGGGAAAGGAGCCACTCTCCTGCCCACAAAGAAGGGCTCGCTGCTGCTTCAGAAATTGCTGCAATAACCCCCGAGTGTCGATCTCCATTCCTCTATGCTCCGAGTTATACCGGGTCAGCGTCGACCGGAGAAATATGTAAGCTTGAAGATCGAGATATGGCCCTCGCGGGGAGAGCATCCTGAGTCGTTCTCCCCCCTGACCGTCATTGAGCACAACGCGCCGAACAATCTTTTGGGTTTTCTCGAGAGCGTTTCCGTTTCCGGCGTCCGGAGCCCAGTTGCATGTGTGGGCCAAGAGAAGTTCTGAAAGCATGGAGTGCCATGAGCTATCGTCCTTTGAGGAAGGCCCAGCTTCGCCCCAGATCATTCTCTGAGCGATCAGAGCATGGGCCTGAGTCTGAGCGGCGCGGACAAAGGTTGCAGTGTGGCCCCTCCATACCCTAGTATTCCAGAGTGCGGTGTTGATCACACAGGAATAGTGGGTGTCCCCGAGCGCAAACAAGATGTCGGCAAGCAAGGAATGCCGAGGATTGTTGTTCTTAGGATTTAGTTGCGGGACCCAGTGGTGGGAGTCGCGCGAAGGGTCGGCCGTGATCATCAATGAGTGAGGAAAGACCACTGGAACAGTGGCTGTCGGGACCGGCAGTTGGATGCCTGCACACGACGGCGCGGCGGATGGTTCGTGATGCAGGGTGTGCTTTCCGGACTCGTGCTCTTCGTCCAGTGCCGCATCAGAACATGAAGTCGGAACGTCGAGTGCTGGGGCGTGTGGAGCGGGCTTTTTCGGGGTCGTGTTTTGTTTGTACTTCTTGAGCTTCCATATATGCAAAAACCGATGGACGTACTGCCTCTTCCTGTGGAAGCAAGTTAGTAGACGGTCTTGTCTTGTGTTTGAAGTCGCCACTCACGTTGCCGAAAAGCTGTGCTCTTGCTCCATCCAATTTCTGAGCTCCACGAGGGTCATGGTCTCGTACTTCTCGACGATTATCGGCTTGAACTTCTCCCACACGTCGTCGGGAATCCTGGCCGCGTTTGGGCGGTGGCCGATGATGAACGTCGCCATTCGCGGCCACGACGTGTAACGGCGCTCCCTCGAGACGACGTTGTGCCACTTTGATCCTTATTATTTTGGGCTTTGGACACTGCCACGCATCAACTTTGATGCCAGACTGGTGCTTGGCGGACCGCGGACTCAGGGGACGCCTGTCAGTTCGCCTACAAGGCGTCTGGTTGCCTAATCCGGCATGTGGAATTGTGACGACTGGCACCAGACATCCGCCATGCTCCAGCCAATAAAGATACCTGGTGCATCCCGGCTGCGTTGCCAATGCGAGCTGAAGGGAACGCCCAGCTTAGCGTAGGTCCAGCAACGCCTACTTGGGAGATGGAACGGTTCGAAGCGGGCAGCTTTGCCAGAGAGTGGTCTCTGTAGTAGTCGCCCCGGAGCATAGAAACTTGTGAAAACAAAGGGAAAGAAGATGACAAGCGTAGTTTCGCTCGGGGAGATGGCGAGGGATGAGTTTGAATCTCACACCACCAGTCTCAGACTCACTCATGCCCAAACACATCTCCCCAAAGAGAGCAACGGGTTGCTTCAAGGCTGGCCACTAGACCGCAATTTTGCAAACCGAAAAGGAACGAAAGGAGCCAAGACTATGACAATACGATCAAAACAGTCGGGGGCCGCTACGTTCCAGAACACTTGGTCGTTGGAATCGCATGGTCCGCAGCTGACCACCGGGGAAAACGTCAATGGTTAGGGACTTTGAAATGTGATATAGATGAAGTGAAACATGGATGCACTGGTAAACGAGAGACGGGTCCTTGGTGAGTCGGTTGAGTCGGCCAACTCTCTTCGTCGCCTTGCTGCTTCCTGTTGCCTGGGTTCATCCTTCAAATTCTGAATGGATCCCGCCGACTCGCTGCAGCCATGCAGAATGCAAGGCAAGTGCAACTTGGCGGGGAAATCCCACGGCGATGCATTAGAGTTCTGTGCGGAAGGCCCTGCCGCGCATCGACCTCGAAAAATCCAAGTGAGGTCTGAGCTGAGCTGAGTAAGGGGCTAGCCGTGAGGGAAAAAAGATAGGAGCTATGCAGCTTGAATGGCGAGGATGGGAATCTTGCAACTGCGGTTCAGCTCACGGTTCCTTTCGTCTGATCTTGCCGTTGAAGATTCGCAAAAAGATGTGGGCACAAACCCCATGGAAGCTATGACGCAGTTGCTGAGTCTTGAGCCAATCATTGCCCCTGTCGGTGCCTTTCCCCGCAAGTCCCCACCCACCTGCCGGCCTGCCTCTTTCGAGCCGCCCCCACCACATCAAGTGCTGAAGGTCGTGTTGGGGTTCATGTCTCTGCTGTGGCCGAGTTGGGAGCAGTCCTCCGTTTGGCAATGCGTGGTTAGAAGAGAGCGATTGGCTTGTGTCATGCTGAATGAGATGGACAAGACGAGGAATGAAGACTCCTTTGGCTCCCCACCCAAGGACCCCCGCGTTACCAGTTGGACTTGGCCGTTGGATGGCAACAAGCAGTGACGCAGTATCCATCCCAAGACTCCAACTCCCGGTTTGATGCGGCCGAACATCGTAAGACCCAAACAGGCCCAGCAAGGCCAGACCAATCGGCTTGAGAAAGTCAATGCGCGTTCCCTGTCATTTCCTCCTCGATCGAGCAACTGCAGAACGGAGCACGTCTCACACCCGCATGGTCTCCCCACTCCCCACCACAAGGCCAGAACGCAGCCACACAGTCAGAACGCGTACCCTGCTGGGCTTCCTGGATTTGTTGCCGGCGGCTACAAAACTTGTCGGTCCCCGCCTCCTTCTCCTCTACTCTGCAACCCCAGGTATCGTCAACCGTCACAACGAACCGCCAACATGGATCGCTTCCATCAGAGTGGGTGCCACCGATCACTGCTACTGCCCGGGTCCTATGCTGACCTCAACAGTCAACCCCTTCGCGAAAAGGGAGTCGCACAGCGCGAACTCAATCATCTGGTACAAGGTGCTCACGCTGGCCAGCTGGCTGCTGTCGGTGGTCGTGACCGTTTATTACGCCATCGAGCCGCCTCACGATGGCAAATACCACCGCGGGACCATCTGGCATCAGAACTACCTGCACTACTCGGGCTTCACCCTGAACTCGGTCATTACCTCCATCTACTGGTGTGTGCCGTTCCTCGCCCATCCACACCCCCCGACGCTAACACGCCTGCCCACAGGATCGTTCTCTTCATCCTCCAGCTCGGCTACATCTCGCACCTCTTCTCGTCCAAGGCCGAGTCCGTCAACGCGGCCTGCGCCGTGGGCAGCCGTACGTCCATACCACCCAGCTCTTTGACTTCCCCACCCCCCAAAAAACGAGCCACAGCTAACCCCCATCCCACGCCCAGACTTCATCGCCAACAACCTCCTCCACTTCGGCTTCGTCATGCTCTTTGTGCGCTCGCACTTTGTCTGGGCCGAGATCCTGCTGATCCTCAACTTTGCCAACCTCTCGTCCCTCTACTTCCGCCACAACGCGTACCCGCGCTTCATCCACCTGCCCGCCGTGTCGGGCCCGCTCGCCTGGACGTTCGTCGCCATCTACTGGAACGGCGCCATCATGGTGCCGCACCAGGGCGGCCTCGTCGCGCGCATCTTTGCCAACATCTTTGTGTGGTCCATCCTGGGGTACGGCATGTTTTTCATCATCTTGTACAAGGTATGTTGTCTCTTTCTCCCCCGTTGATCATCCACCCCGTCCTGGGAAATGAGGAGAATAAGAATGCTAATAGAGGGAATGGGGAAACAGGACTACACCATGGGCTTTGCGCTCAGCGTGCTCGCGGCGTCGCTGGGCGTCGCGCAGTTCTTCCGCCAGGTCATTGCCTTCCAGTGGATCTTCGCCTTCACCATCATGGCCGTGCTGTTTGTCTTCACCGCCATCGTGGCCGTGCCCGCGTGGGCCGGCAGGGAGGTGCCGTGGGGCGGCACGGCGGAGCGCCGCCAGGTCGATGCCGAGCGGGCGCCGCTGCTTGCGGACAACTAGGTGGGCTGCTGGTTAAAGAAACGGTGGAGCGCTGGTCGGAGGAGGGAGATGCTGATGGGGGAAGGGCAGAGGAAGGTGCTGGTGAAGGAAAAGAATGTTGTGTCAATATGCTTGTTTTGCGAGTCGGCCACATGCTCTTGGCTGGCTAGGAACCATAATGGTCTTCATTTGTGGAATTGGGCTCTAGGGATTTTCTTTGGCGTGTAGGTAGGTAATAGCACTGTTCATGGCTTGCACTGCACTCATTCCATGTTTTGCGCATTGCTTCGGTGTGTTGAGCGTGGTTCTTATCGATAATCAATGCTCCTCTCAAACCGTTGTGATGCATGCCCGCTGCAGTTTAGCGCCAGTCCAATTAGTTGACGCCTCCATTCAGCGCGATTTCACCTCCAATCATCAGCCCATCTCATTTCAGCGTCTCGGCTCCCAAAACTCGCCCTCTTCATAGAACCTCCTTCGCTTCAGGATGCGCCCCCTCCCCTTTCCCTTCCCCCTTCATATCGGCACCGATATCTGCCACATCCCCCGCATCGTCGATATCCTGCGCAGCCGCCACTGCGCAAGGTTCATTCGGCGCGTGCTCACGCCCGAGGAGCTCCGGAACAACAACCCGGCCATCTCCCGAACGCTCCGTGCCGTGGAGGAGATCACCGTCAAGAAAACCGTTGGGTTTGCTGGCGTAGGCGGGACAGGGCAGGCGTTGCCGAGGAGGGGGAAGAAGAAATGGCTCGAAGAGGAGCACGGGGAGGAGTCTGACCTGGACTGCTGGGAGGCAAAGCTGCAGGAGGAAGAGGACCTCTCGCCCGAGGCGCTGCGCTTGTACCGGCGCGCCGGCCAGTTCATGGCTGGGAGGTAGGTCTGGATAGCGAGGGTGCGGGAGCCTGCTGGCCTAGTTGCTGATGAGCCCCCAGGTTTGCAGCGAAAGAGGCGGCGTTCAAAGCCCATCCGCACCTCAGGCTGCGGTTCCATGACATCCTCATTCTGCCATCTTCCAGTGCGGCAAACTTGATTGGGAAGGATATGGTGTACGAAAAATCCACCGCGCCTATGGCCATCATCAAAACTCCGAATCGACCCCAAATGGCCAGGATCAGTATCAGCCATGACGGGTTATATTCGACGGCGACGTGCGTCGGGTTTGAGGCGGACCCCGAAGCGGACGAACCTGGGAGAGAGGAGCCGAGTAAGGGATGGTTTGCCCGCCTATCCAGGCTATGGTCGTCAGGGTAGCGTCTCGAGATGGGAGGTCAGTCCGTCTTCATCCACGTCATTCATCTTTCTTCGTGAACCTGACGATACACAACAGGGTAGCTTGGGGGAGTAAAATGCCCATCTAAGCAGTCTCGAATGGCCAGCCACTGAGAAACTCCTCTCTCTCGGTCTCGTCATCACCGAAGCACTGCTTGGCTATCTCGTCCCTCATATACGTCAACAAAGCCTTTGTCTCCTCATACGCCTCGTGCTCCGCGAGCCCCCTTTCCGGCCACCACGCGCCCATCTGCGACTTCAGCTGGTTCACGAGACTTGCGCCTTGGTCAGCACCCTCCACATCGCGCTTGATCCTCTCTTCCGCTTCTGGCGATATCGCAACTGGGAATCGTGAACCGGACGTCCACGTGTCTCGCAGGTCCAGCATGAGGGCCGCCAAGTGCGCTTCGCCGGCCTCGTAGGCGCGCCGCGCCACCTGCAAAACCCCTCCTGCAGTTGTGCGCTGGAACTTGATCGTTTCGTACTGCAGCGGGCTCTTTCCCCGGACGAGGCGCCGCCAGGCGATCATGAGCGCGCGATCGAGGTGTTGGGCGGTTGCAGCGGCCTTCTCCTCCCGAGACATCCCCGCCGTACTGAGCGCGCCTGGCTTCTCGAGAAGGTCGCCCACGTCCGGCGCCCGCATAGTCGATGAAGCTTGGCTCCATTTGGTGGTCGAAGAGAGGGAGGGCTTCGGTGGACTGCCAGTCGATGATGGCGGTGATTTGTGTGGGCTCGGAGGGGTTGACAAAGATGTTCTCCGGATGCAGATCGTCGTGCCACAATCGGCCAGTCAGCATTCCCTTAGGTTCTGGCGCGGAGTCGCTAGAAAATGTGTTCCAAGACTTCAAGATAGGCGTTGATGGCCCACAGCTTCTTGGGTGGCGTGGGCTGGTACAAGCGCGGGCCGGTGAGCATGACCCATTGCTTTGTGGGCGCAGGGAGCTGCTGCACTGCCGCATGTTCTCTGGCTCCGAGAGCTCTCCGATAGTCTAGTACAGACCGCCCTGGTGTCTTGGTTCTGTCAGTTGTCGTGTCGTGGAACAGCCTGCTTCTCAAGACCGGATGTACCGGTTACAAAGACGACTTACATGGGCCTCTGTCACATCCCAGTCGTTGCCGACCATCATCGTACCAAACTCTTCCAACGGCCGGGCCGAGAACAAACCGCCTTTTACCAAGTACATCATACTGCTCGCCTGCTACAGGCAATGACAGCTCCCTTGGAACATCGTCTGCATAGTAGAGGCCGCCGTACACGGGGAGTGGGTTTGTGAGCCATGTTGTCATGAAGCGAGAAACCTGGAGAAGCACCTTGACCTTTTCTGCGCCGCCTAGTGTTTCCCAGACTTTGGCTCCCACGCCTTCCGCTTTTTCCATGATGATGTACTCGGCGCCAACCGCATTACGCTCTGCTCGAGAATCCCAGGCCAAGACCTTCGGGGTGGGTGTCGAGAGCACGGTGCGCATCTACAGACATAAATGAGTCCAAGAATATGACAGAGGCACACAGGGGAATCTGAGGGGCACAAACAAACTCGATCGTGGCAACCTCGCTGGCGGTGGTGTAGTGCGGCGGACCCGCGTTTGGATTCGGTACCTTTCCAATGACCTCCCTGCCATCGTCCATGCGGAAGATGTAAGCCTTGTTGTACAGACCATCGGGGCATTTCTCGACGTGCACGCATCGAAAAGCACCGACGGTGGCGGCAGCAACCCGGGCCAGCTCGTCCATCTTGAACCGGACGGTGCGTTGGGCCATCTGGTTGCGTTCATCATATAGAAACCGTCCGCGTGTAAACGTAAAGAGGCTGTCGTCCCTGTCCCAGCTCGGTGCTGTGTTTATATCACAGGCGTGAGATGCTCATCCTGTTATCGTTTTAGCCCTGTCTGCAGAGGGT
The DNA here is from genome assembly GCA_019096155.1 of Staphylotrichum longicolle. NCBI lineage: Eukaryota > Fungi > Ascomycota > Sordariomycetes > Sordariales > Chaetomiaceae > Staphylotrichum > Staphylotrichum longicolle. The sequence goes on from JAHCVI010000003.1 coordinate 658,943, forward strand.
GACATACTGTTGGTCGTAGACATCTCGGCCCTTGGACCTTGCTTGTTAGCAAAGCTCGCATGTTTTGTAGACGGGCAACATCTGAGAAGACGAAGCCTCAGCAGACGTTGCATTGTTCAAGAACGAAGGGCTGGACGTTTTAAACGCCTGTTTCTGCGTGCCAGTCGAAGCAATGAATGATGCAAGAGAACGGGGTTCCACACAGAGTCAGGTCGCTGCTCACAGCAAGACCCCTGCAAACCTGGCCATCCGAGCCCACTCGGACTCGCACCGACAAGAAGAAGGTCAGCGGGACACTGGACTTCGCTCAACTAAAGTTGATTGTCAGGGGATCAAGAGTATTTAAAAAGATTTCTTTCCAACTCAACAAAGATGCCAAGGACCCAACCATCAAGAAAGTTTGTCGAGTGTCCAGAGTCTGGTCCGAAGCTGATGTCTCCATCAATGCTGAGGCGATGGATGAGAAAACCGCTAGGATTATTGGCAGCGTGTTCACCGAGCTTGACAATAACATAGAAAATCCCATGTCTCCTTTTCTCCGTCTCCACGGGCAGGTGTTTTTTTCTACCTCTTCCCTAGGCAAGAAACAGCATGCCAAATGGAATAAGGGGCAGTGGCATCTTTCCAGTCCGCAAGGCAAAGAAATATCCAGCAATTTCATCTCGACTCATCCCTCCGATTCCTTCCTAGAAAGACTCGACAATCATCTTATTCTTATCTGGAGACCTAAAATATCTCGGTTCTTACCTTCCCTCCTCTCCCTTCCCTGATCCAACCCCAGCTCTTTTCTCCCTCTGCCTCTCCGTTTCCTCTTCTTCCCGTTCCTATTTAATCTCTTTCACGCTTTCAGCTTCGCCTTTTCCTCCCTCCCCACTTCACTTCCGAACCCAGAGCTCAGGTCTTTAGTGGCTCGTATATCGTTCCAATAGCTGCGTTCCCTCTTCCTGTTTATCCATCCTCCATTCTTCAAACCTTCAACCATGGAAACTCCTCCGCAAAGCCAGGCGGCCCTTGACGGCCTCGGAAACCATGTGTATCTCGAGAAACAGGACAGGCTGCGCGACATTGGCATCGATATCGACACGTCCCAGGTATGAAACCCCCGGACAAACTGGCGGCAGCTGGCATGAGTCCTAAACGCCCCGGTAGATTGTCGTCGTTGGCGGCCAGTCCTCAGGCAAGAGCTCGCTCCTCGAGAGCCTGACCGGTTTCTCGTTTCCGCGGGGTCAGGGTCTCTGCACACGCTACGCGACGCAGATCAGCCTCCGCCGGAATCCCATCACCAGCACCGTGATTTCCATCACGCCCGGGCCCAGCTGCAAACCCAAGCGCAAGGAGAAGGTTCGGGGTTTCCGTCATGAGATCAGCGAGTTTCAGGGCGAGACGCTCGCTAGCATTATGGAAGAGGTGGGCTTCACAATTTGCTTCACTCGGAAGCGTGCAATGTTTGGTTCTGATAAACTTTCCAGGCCAGTGAGGTTATGGGAATCCGCTCCGCTAAATCGGGAGGAAAGAGCAACTTGCCTATGTTCAGCAGTGATATTTTGAAAATCGAGATTTCTGGTCCCGAGGTCAGTGTTCGAACTTTCCTACCACCAAGGGCCTTTGGAGCGAGCTAACCAACACATCCGGTGGCAGGAACCTCATCTCACCGTCATTGATGTCCCCGGTCTGTTTCAGGTTACCGAGGAAGGCAAGTTCTTCCTTCTTGAGTTTCGTTTCAGACCCTGACCGAAATGTTGTAGGCCGTACCACAGAGAATGACAGACTGATGGTCGAGACCTTGGCCCGCGGCTACATGAACAATGAGCGTACCATGCAAGTCAACCTCCCTTGCGCCTCTCCTCGCCACCAGCGTCGCACAAAGTGATCTAGCTAACCGTTTTGCAGCATCCTCGCGGTCATGTCGTGCCTCGCGGATCGTGCGACGGAGGGCATTCTCCAGCTCGCGAAAGCAGCCGATCCCCAGGGCAAGAGAACGGTCGGCGTGCTCACCAAGGCCGACCTTGTCCGCGAGCAGGCAGTCTACCAAACGATCCTTGAACTGGTTCGCGGCAAGAGCCCCCAGCTGGGCTACTTTGTCGTCCGCAACCGCGGCGCTGATCAGGACGGATTTACGCTGGCGCAGTGCAAGGCGGACGAGAAGGCGCTCTTCCAGAAGCCGCAGTGGGCCGCAATCGTGAAGGAAGGCCGCACTGGGGTGGATGCCCTGCGTGACGAGCTCCAGCGGCTGCTCACTGACCTCGCAAAGCAAGAGCTGCCGAAGCAGAGGGCCGAGATCACGAGGCGGCTCTCCAGCACCCGCAAGGCCCTGGACGACCTGGGCGCTCCTCGCGACACCGCGGCTAGTCAGCGAGAGCATCTCATCAAGGTGGCTTCCAGGTTTGAGAGGGCCGCGCATGATGCGTTGGAGGGACGATACGACATCAACCCGATCTTTGACGATGACCCCAGTCTCAAGCTGGCCACCAGAATTGTCACGCTGAATGAGGGGTTCTCCAGCTTGATGATGAAGAAGGGACACACCAGAAAGTTCCAGGGAGAAGGTTCGGCCCACAAATGGGTCAATGTCGCAGACAACAAAGTTGCGAGCCGGTACGAAGCAGACGCGGCCCAGGTTTATGCCACTGTCTCAGACTTCCCGGAGCTCATGGACGTGCTTCCTGTTCATGGATTCGAGTGTCTCGGCCCGTCTAACGACGACATCATGGAATACATTGCAAGCGCATTCAACGAAAACCGAGGGCCGGAGCTTGGAACTGTAAGTAAACTTGGACTATAGAATTGCTAATCGACTTCCATTTACTCACACCTAAATGCAGTTCAGCAATACCCTGCTTACAGCAACCTTCAGGGAGCAAGCCAAGATGTGGGGTGCCATCGTGCATACCCATCTCGGAGTGGCCATTCTGACGGTTCACCGTTTCATGAAGAGACTCCTAGAACTTGTCGTCGACGAAGTGCGTGTCCGGGAAGAGATCTGGGACGGTCTCCTCATGGACAAGCTCCTCGAAGCATACAAGTCGGTGCTCAAGCATGCCAAATTCGTCGTCAACATCGAGCTGAATAGTCGTCCCACGACCAACAACGACGCGTTCGGTACCGATCTTCGCGAGGCACGCGCGAAGCGGATGCTCGCAGGCATGCAGAGCATCGCCACCGACCACGACCAGCTGTCCATCTCGATCCGGACCGACCAGGTGGTTCACCTGACGGATAGCAAAGCCAATGCCGATCATGTCAAGGACGACGTTCACGACATCTTGAAGAGCTACTACAAAGTCTCGCTCAAGAGGTTTGTAGATGCCGTCAACCGCCAAGTCATCGACTATTTCCTGCTCAGCGGTGCTGGCAATCCGCTGCAGATTCTCACCCCTGCGCTCATCACCCAGCTCAGTGACTCTCAGCTGGAGGATATTGCGGGTGAGAACAGCACGACCAAGCGGGAGCGTCAGCGGCTCGAGTCCGAGATCCAGGGGTTGGAGACTGCCATGAAGGTTCTGAGGGGCTGATGGGTGTCGACAAGAGCCACGGGAAGAGCTGGTGGTGCAAACCATGAACGCTGACTGATGCGGTCGGAGTCATGGTCCAAGGAGTATATAGCTTCGTGAAGAGCAGGGCTTCAGTGAGCCGCCCGAGAATCCGTTCGAATCGAGCCAGTTTGTTCCACCCCCCTTGCGTGAAATGATAAGCCACCACGGTACTCTCCCTCAGACACCCGTCTCCATCGCATCCATCTTCTCATCCATCGCCCTCGCCGCCTCCTCCTCCGCATCCACCCCGACCCCATCCCCACCGACCCCCCTCCTTCCCAACTCCCTCTCCACATCCCTCCTCCTGACCATCCCCCTGTCGACCCCCATCCCCTTCAGATCCTCCCTGACCTTCCTCCCCCACCCCTCGACACTCCGCATCCCCACCACCAAGAACCCCAGCTCCTCGCGGTCCACGTCAAACACCTCCCACCACTCGCACTCGGGCATCTTGGCGCCGACGTCGCGCGCCGCATTGTACACGGCCGCGACGGCCAGCGCGTTGGGCTGGCTCGTCAGGTACAGCATCTGCGGCGAGAGCAGCGCCGTGTTGAGGTAGGCGACCGCCCTCTTCCCTATCCTCTCCTTCTTGGCGCCCAGGAACTCGAGCGCCTGCAGGTACGTGACGGCCAGCGGGTGGGGGAGGGCGACGTGCGTGTCGAAGGACAGCGCGTACAGGATGCGGGCCTCGAGGGCGAGGAGGCGGGTGTGGAAGGCGTGGTAGGCGGACTCGGAGAGGTAGTAGCTCGCCGGTTGTTGGCGGGTGGCGGGGCGGCGGGCGGGTGGAAGAAGGCGGAGGAGGGGGAGAGGAGGTAGGCGTAGACGTTGGAGAGGTCGCGCGGGGAGCGGGGGTGCGGGGAGACTTTGGCGGTTAGGTAGAGGGCTGCTGCTGAGACGTCCTGGTGGGAAGGGGGGTGTTAGTTTTAGATTGGAGGCTGGGAAATGAGGAGGGGGCGTAGAGGGCGTACGCTGAACTCATGGGACATGATGGGCTCGACGAGCCAGTACCGCGCTAGGAGGACATTGGCTTGGGCGGTGACGGACTGGGGGAGTTGGAGGAGGACGCCGGCGGATTGGGTGAGGCACTGTGTCGCGAAGAAGATGATGTCTTGGAGCTCGATCGGCAGGGCGCCAAAAGATCGTCGCTGAAATAGTTGGTCTGGCGTTGCCAGTGGGTTTGTCATATGCGACATGGCGACAAAGTGTGTTTCTCCTCTTGGGACTAGAGGTGTTTGTGCAGGTAAATGCGACTTTGATATTTTGTCGAGGTCCGATTCAAGCCGACGTCAACAGACAACAGACGCAACAGTGCGCAAGCACAGTGAGATGCAGAGTTTGGCACCTCGAGATGGTCACTTCCAGGGTTAGGGTCCCGTACACTCGAGCCACGAACACATGGCAGCTTTCTCTGTTTCACCTTCTGACCATCTTGAATTCTGCCAACCTAACCCAGCCATCAATATTTTGTTGACAAGCAGAGAATCTACCTTACATAGTAACTGCCTCGCTTGGGGCGTCGGCCTGGCGTCCGGAACACAGCGGAAGCTCCCGTCTTTTCTCATGATGAGCCAAGCCTTCAACAGTCATGATGGAGAGCAGACCGACTCACGACGGGCTCCCACCATTGATCCATATAGAAACTCATATGCTTTCTGGCTTTTCAACCATAGAAGCTTACGTTCTTCATCTGAGCCGTTTTGGTTCAACAGTTCCTGAGCACAAGCTTTAGAATCCAGGCTGTCACAGTGACTTCGTTTGCGACGCAGGTAATACTCGACCAGGTTTACAAGACACATCTTCATGCTCAATCCTTTCCCGTTCCGCTGGTCTTCCTTTGCCTCGCATCTCTGATATGTATCTTGGCAGAGGTATTTGATTTTGCCCAGTGATTGATCCTCGTTACCGTGTTGATGTCCAACCAGTAAGGTCAACACTATATCAGCCAGAGCCTAGACTCGCACACTCGGAGACTGATAAGATCACACAGTCTCAGACCAATGCCTCCCCAGTATTACCGGACCGGGCGGTTGCGATGGGTTGGGGAGGGGATATGGACGTGATCACGGGTGAGGAAAGGGTCGGCATAGCTGAATCTCGGCGAATGTTATCTTATTTACCTCACAGAAGAAACAGTTATCTGTTTCTCTTCTTGCTCTGACTCGGGAGCCCTTTTACCACTATCGATGTGTCCTTGGCTATTTCGAGCGCTGAGAGGAAACCTACATGTTGCGTGGTGTTGTGCTCGAATGGTTAATTGGTTTTTTTTCAACGCTGAGCCCACCTTCAAGTTGTCTAGTTCTATTTCTGTGCAATCATGGTTTTTGATTCTCTGAAGAGAGAGATCAGAAGATGCCCCTTGATACCCGACCTGGATATATCTCACCCTTCTTCTTGACACGCCGCTCTATCAAGGTCGGGCTTACATCTCAATTACATACATGGATGTGACCACGGCTAGAAACCAGCTAGGCTCTCTCGCCGTATTTCAAATTTAGTAGTCATCCAATTCCCAGGAGGCAATTACACAAACCCCAAACTCCCATCAGCCTAGCCTACTCCAGCTTCAAACTCGCCCTAAACTCGTCAATCGACACGCTCTTCTCCACCAGCTCCCCCTTCACCCCGTCCACCCCAGTCTCGATCCTCTCCAGCGTCCACAGCTCCGTGACCCCGATCCCCTCCAGATAGTCCAGCCCCTTCCAGTAATTCGTCCCGACCTGCGCGATCCCATGGCTATCGTCCGAAAAGGTAAACCGCCCGCCCATCCGCACCCACTCCTCCGCGATCTCCCTCTTGGGGTACGGCTCCGCCAGGCCCTTCCGCAGCCCGCTCGTATTGCACTCCAACCACCCGCCGTACCCCGCGACAAACTCCAGATTCCGCACCACCCTCTCCCACACACCCTTCCACTCCCCCCCGCCGCCCTTCAGCGCCCGCCCGGGCGCCTCGCTAAACAACCTCACCAGATCAAAATGCCCCACCACCCTCGGCCGCAGCGCCCGCAGCATCTCGAACTGCTCGTCAAAGTACGCCTCGAACAGCGCCTCCTCGCCGCGGCCCCGCCCCCGGCCCCGCCCCCGCCCGCGCACGCCGCCACGGCCTGCGCGTACATGGCGGCGTCAAAGTCGATGGGCACGCCGCGCGCGTGGTGGATCGAGCCGATGAAGTAGTCGACGGCCGGGTGGGCGGCGAGGGACTGGCGGGCCGTAGGACGGGCGGATCCACTCGCTCTCAAAGGCGATGAGGATGTGGATCCGCGCCGCGTACTTGGCCTGCAGCCGGGCGGCTTCGGCGAGGTAGGCCGTGTGGCGCGGGGCGAGGGCGGCGAGGGATTCTTGCGGGGATGGGGCCAGCTAAGAGGAGGAGGGGGTTGGGTTAGTCATGTGTGGTGACGATGAGGGGGCCTTGAGATGGGGAGGTTAAGGTACCTCTTCTGGGTAGAGGTCTGAGATGGCGGTGCGTGGCATGTGCTCTGTCAGGCCGATGGTTTTGTAGCCGATCTTGATGGCGTGGAGGATGATGTCCTCGAGCTGGTCTTTTGCGTGGCCGGGGCAGAACTGGCCTGAGTGAGAGTGCATTGTGAAGGCCATGATGAGATGTGGTTAAGGGGTGGGTTCCCCTTGAATGGCTTGGTGAGGGTTGGGTGAAGGATGATTTCAGACAATTCTCTCGTTGAGTTGACTGAGGTGCCTTAAAAATGACGAATGAGACTGTAGATGTCAAGAAGTGAAGCTCCCTTATCGCCGTATTTACCGCAAGAGCTCAGTCACCTTTAACACATGCGTGCGGGTCCTGGTCTCGGCTCAAAGAACTTGGCAAAACACGTTCCGCTAGCGGCCGTTTTAGTGGCCCCAAACTTGGAGCCCAGTGCATAGCGACCCGCAGCAATGACACGCCCGTTTCCTGGGCCAGCATCAACAAGTCGAGGCACAGAAGTAGGAAACCAAGGGTTGCCCAAGCAATCAGCTTGCATGAGCGCCTTTCCTGCACTCCAAATTGTAAAGAAACCTCATCGAACAGACAGAGAATACAAACTAAACCGCAGCCCGAAGATGGAACTCAGGGTACCTGACCAGACCGCCCTCCCCCCAATCCTCTCACTAGATGATGGCGAAACGACAAGAAAAGCAACAAACCAAAACATCTGAACCCCCAATCTGACAGTGTAAACAAATCTATCCCCTTCCCCCACCTCTCATCTATCCCTCTACGCCTCCGCCATCAATGCCTCCCCCTCGTCCAACAGATCCGTCACCTTCTTCACGTTCCCAATCAAGCTCCTCCCCAGCCCCACCAGCAACAGCTTCTCCGCGTTCGCCGGCAGGCCCAGATACGTAGGCGGCTCGCGCTCCGGCAGCTTCTGGATCCACCCCATAAACTCCTGCAGCGACGTGCCCGACGGCACCACCAGCTCGCCCTCGCCGTCGCCCGCCTGCTCCGCCGACGCCGCCGCGACCAGCTTGTGCCCGATATCGAACGCCGCGGGCGTGAGGAACGAGTGCACCAGGCCGTTAAGGACCTTGAAGTCGGCCTCGTCGTCAACCTTGCCGCCGTACGTCTCCGTCACCAGATAGCGGATCATCTCCCAGGGTATGTTGGCCGGCGCAATGTTGGTGCGGTTCTGCGCCGTGGCGTCGATCCACGTGTCGATGACAAACGCGGAGCATTCATACTGCCACACGAGTCAGCAAGCTGCCTTGACCAAAGGGAAAAAAGAAGACAAGAAACTTACATCGGCATCGTTAAACTCCCAGAACCCCTTCCAGCCCAGGTTCGGCGCGTACCGCAGCCTCTCCTGCACCACCGCATGCAGGAACGACAGCAGCAGGTACAGCCTGGTCCTCTCGACAGGACTCTTGACCGACCTCGTCGACAGCGACGACATCGAGTCCTTCATGTTGGCCCGGACGCCCGCGGGCTGCTCGTACATGAGCACGCGCGACGCGCGCAGCAGGTTGACGGGGATCTTGGGCGACGACTCCATCGACAGGAACAGCCTGAAGTCCTTGTTCGGGTTGAGCGAGTCCATGCGCTTCTCGAGGCTCTGCAGCCACGTCGGTGCCAGGTGGACGTTCTTGATCAGCACCCACGAGCCCGTCTGCGCGGCGTTGCTGATGGCTTTGTCGGCGCTCGCCAGGCCCTCGTTGGAGCCCATGGCAATGTTGGTGCAGCGGACGCGCATGCGCTCGACGAGGCTGTCGACCTTGTACGAGGCGTCGAAGCCGGGCGACGAGACGAGCGCGATGGGGCGCGTGGCAGACACCTGCTCGACCGTCTGCTTGAGGTCCTCGACAATGTCGAACAGCCCAGCCCCGAACACCAGCGTGACGAAGCGCTCGGCGGCAGGGACGAAGCGGTCGAGACGGAACAGCTTGACGAGCAGAAGCGACATGAGAGCCTGGTCGGCCGGCTCGGCGCTGTCGTCCCAAATCTTGGGCACAAAGTTCTCGGCGAGCTCCTCGGTGAAGAACTTGTCCCACTCTGCGGCGGGAACGCGGTCGAGCTTCTCCTTGAGCGCCGTGATCCGGCCGGCACGCACAAACGCCTCGTCCTTGGCCGCGGCGTCGGTTGATACGTCCCTGCCCTCAACCCGCTCATCCAGAATCACATCCAGCAACCCCTTGTCCATCTTGTACGGCGACGCATGCGCAAGCAGAATCGCCAGCGTCACGCGATCCTTCTGCAGCAGGCCCAGCGCCGTGCGCTTGAACGTCGTCACGAACAGGTCCTTGACGATGATGTCGCGACGCACGTTGTGGTTCATCTCGCCGGCCAGGCGCGGGTTGCCGTGCAGGACCGAGTGGAAGATGTCGAGGAAGTACTGCAGCGAGAACTGGTAAAAGTGGTTGAGGTAGTGCAGCTGCTCGAGGACGGCAAACACGGCGCTGCACGACCGCGCAATGACATTGTACTGCAGCGTAATCTCCTCGACCTCGGCCATGACGCCCTCGGTGTTGCTCATCTTGGTCGAGATCTCGGCTGCCTCCGTCTTGAGCGTCTCGAGCGTCTCGATGACATTGTCGTCGTCGAGGATGTTGCCGCGCGACTCGTTGAGCGCCTGCAGGAGCCGCTTCTCGAGCTGCCGGAGGTGCACCTTGAACTCGCCCTGCAGCTTGATGAGGTTCGAACGCCGCTCGTCCACATCCGGACGCTCCGACTTGAGCACCTCAGCCAGGGACTGCGTCTGCAAGCTGCTCTGCGTGACGGTGAAGTTGACAAAAGTTGTGCGGCTGCAGATGTCGGGCGCAAACGTGGCCGAGGGATCGCGCGTCGACAGGTAGAGCTTGAAAGACGGCGAAAAGTCAATCTGCTGCTTGCCGAGCTGGATGAGCACACGACCACCCGTCTTCTGGTACTCCTTGTTGAGCACATGGTTGAGCACCGGATCCAGATGCTCCGCGTCTTGGATGAGAATGGGGTTGCCGAAGCGGAGCGAGCTCTCGAGCTGCTTGGTGAACGAGTCGTCCAAAAAGCTGGTGACGGTGAGACGGCGGTCCTTGCACTCCCTCTGCAAGAACTCGGTGACGCGCCCAGAGGGGTCGATGATGAGCGGGTACCGGTTGAAGCGCTTGAGCACGATGGCGTTCTCCGTGCAAAGGTCGTCGACAGGGAGCGTGTTCTCCTGCCAGCCGAGCCTCTCGTCGGCAGTGGAGAGATACTCGGTCATCGGATTGTGCTGCTTGAACTGGATGCCCGAGAGATGGAGCTGGTGAAGCCAGTCCTCCATCATTGACTTGCGGAAGGTCTGGTCGTACAGACCACTGTAGGCCAAGAACGCAGCGGCCACCAGCACGTCACCCACAAGCGTGCTGATCTGCGTCTCAAACGACTTGCTGCCCTCCTCCCAGCGGGTCCTCTCCGAAGACAAGCTGTCGAGGAGCTTGACGCTGCGATCGACCTTGAACTGGACGCGCGACATCTCCGCCTTGATCGCCTGCGTCTCGCTGATGAGCGATGCGTACTCGGTCTTGTACGTGGCGATGCTGGCCTCGAGGTTCTCAATCGTCTGCTCGACGGCCTTGGCCTCGGCCTTTGTCTGCAGCGCCTGCTCCTCGAGCAGGTTCACCTCCTCCCTCAGTGGCCCGACGCGGTCCAGGATCTCGGCGTAGTTGACCTGCGCCTCGACCCACTGCACAAGAGGGCCGCAGGCCTTGCTGGCGCGGTTGACCTTCTCAAAAGTGAACTCCGGGTTCGCCAGAAACTCATTGCGCATCTTGATCCGCAGCGCCCTGGTCATCTGCTTCTCGTTGTTGAAGTTGATGATGCTGGCAATGAAATCATCCCTGCGCACGACGGCCTGGATCTGCTTCCACTCGCTGACCTTGTGACCGATGAGCGTGCAGACCGAATCCAGCGCGAGACGGACGCCCTGCGGAGGCGCGCCCATGGACCGCACCTCGGTGAGGTGCTGCCGCTTGATGTTGCTGACGGAGGCCTTGGCTTCCTCGACGGCCGGCTCGGCGCGGGCGAGATCCGAGAGCACAATCTTCTTGCGTGACGCCACCTCGGCCTCCTGGATCTCGAGCGCCGCCTGAATCTCGAGGGACGTGCTCTTCCTCTGCTCGGCCTCGCGCTGGTCGGCGACCATGCGCTGCAGCTTCTCGTTGGCCTCGGCATCCTTCTGCTCGAGCTGCGCCTTCTTCTCGGCGAGACTGACGCGGAGGTCGCGGACCTTGTCGACCGTGTCGCGCAGCTTCTCCAGGCCGACATTGAGATGGCGCTGCTGCTCCTCGAGATCCTCGCGCTTTTCATTGTACAACTTGACATACTGCGCCACAAAGTCGAGGAAGTGCCGCGGCGTGAGGAAAGTGACCTTGCCCTGCTGCTTGAGGAGCTTGGCGTTGAACCGCTGCAGCGAGTAGTGGATGTAGACCATGGAGTTGACAACGGTCTCTCTGTGCGAGGGAGGCAAGTTGAGGCCGCGATAAGCCACGGGCAGGGTATCGGGGGCACCCCAGTTGGCGCGGTCCAAGTCAACAGAGTGCGTGAGCTCGTGGCCGACCTGGAACAGCGCCTGGTCAGACCAGTCACCGAACCAGTTGAGCACGCAACGGTTGAAGAGCGCGGGCGAGGTCGCCGCCTTGGACGACAAGCCGTCCTCGGGCGGGTTCATGGTGAAGACGACGTGCAGGTTCTTGACGATCTGTCCCGTGAACCACTTGTAGAGCTCCTCCTGCGAGTCCAGCAGCAAGCCCTGCCGCTGCGCACCCTCCTTGCAAGCCGTCATGAGCGCCGCGAGATCGTCGCCCTCAAACAGACCGGGCACCTCGGCGTTGGCCAGCAGAGTATTCATGCGCTCCAGGAACCCAGAGTCCAGCACGTTCGACTCGTCCATGATGAAGCAGATCTTCTCGCCCTTGCAGCCGCAGCGGCGGAGCACCTCCCTCAAATCCTCGTCAAAGTCCTCGGCCGAGTACTTGCCGTGCACCTTGATCTGGAACACCTTGAGGCCGTTCATCCAGGCCACAAAGCGCGAGAGCGTCGTCTTGCCACTGCCGCTCACACCAATCAAGATCAAATGGCCCTGCGGCTGCCTAAAGACACGATCAATGCGCAGAACATGTTCCAGGACGTCGTTGAAGAGAATAAGGGGAACATCCACCTCCTCTTCACAGAACGTCTTGAGTCGCGCCTTGACAAAGTCGCGCAGCTGCTCGCGGTCGACGGGCATGTAGTTCTTCGACAGCCAGTTGGAGAAGAGAATGGGCCCGCCGAGCGCCTTTTGCTCGTCAATCGTCGGGAAGTACTCCATCGCAATCCGGCGGACCGCATCATCCGTCCACTTGCGCTCGTCTTCGGCCACCAGACGATCCTGGAAGAGCCGAAGCGCCTCGTGCGCCCAGATGCGGATGAGCCCCTCCACAGAGAGCGTCTCGAGCGGCCGGATGGCCTCGTACACGCCGCGCACCCATCTCGTAAGCTCGCGGGGACTGTAGACGTAGTGCGGTTGGATCTTGGGCGTGAAGCGTTGCTGCGACTCGAGATAGAAACGGACCATGGCCTGGGTGAGGGGTTCGGCGTAGCCGCGGAGCGAGGGAATAATCTTGAGGACGGCCGAGTTGAAGGTACCGTAGATCTGCATGAGGGACTGCTCGCCGGGGTAGTCGACCATGATGAGGGGCGCGTGACGGAGGAAACGGGCGCCCATGGGGGTACGGCCAGCATCGGTGGGCGGATTGCAAGCGCCGACGAACTGGATCCTGTCGAGCGTGACCCACGACTTGTCCGACGTCCGCCAGAACCCGTTGTGCTCGACGAGCTGGCGGAGGAAGGAGATGGCGCGTTGCGTGCCATACTTGTCTGGGGCAGGCAGGTTGATCTCGTCGCAGAAGATGACGAGCCAGCGACCGATCTGCGTAGGCGAGAGCATGACTCCGTTGAGCGTCTTCTTGTACTCGCAGTACTGCTCAAAAGTCTTGATGAGGAGGTCGGGGGTGGTGGCGCTGGAAAAGTTGAGGCCGACCACCTCCATGTTGGGCAGTTTGCGGAGGGCGCTGAACAGCGTCATAGTCTTGCCGGAACCTGGAGGACCGCACAGGAGCAGCGGCTTGTGCTCGGCAAGCCACGAGTACAAAACATCTTCGTGGCGAACCGTGTCCAGCGTCGGAATGACCACATCAGTCTGCGTAACGGAGTGGGTATTGACCTCGATCGTCGGCACCTGGCTCTGCCAGGGCGACCATTCAGCCCCGGGCAGGGTAACATCGAAGTCGATGAGGGAGCTGGCGCCGTCCAGCGGCGGCGAGCCAAAGCTAGCCAGGCCAGCGACCTTGTCGCCAAACAACTTGCGGTCCGACAGCGGGCAGTCGCCGGTCAACGCCCACACCATTGCGAGAAGCAGCTTCTTGGCGATGTACCCTTCGACCTGCTCAGGGTCGAGCGGGAAATCGGTGTGCTGCGAATTGTACTCGATGATGTTGCGAACAGACTTGTTGAGCAGGGAGAAGAGAGTGTTGAGAACGCGAGAGACCGTGAACTCCATGATGTGGTTGAACCCCTCGGCCTGCTGCAGCGCAAGGAGGATAAAGTTGTCTGTGGTAAGATAGGCGTGCAGCAGGTCGGCAACCTGTTTCTGAACCTCCAAGGCCTTGGCGGAGCTCTGGCCCGTGGCAACGGCATCCTCATCGAGATCCTCAAAGGCGACCGAGCGCAGCGTGTCAAGGTAGTTGGCGACCATCATGCCGGGCGTGACGGTGTCCTCGCTGAACCAGACCATACCGCAACGGCTGACGGTGGCGAGCGTCGCATACTTGAGATTCTCCACCTCGAACATGATGCGGACATTGGGCGGCAGGTTGAGACGCTCACCGTTGGGCAGCGTCAAAAGCTTGTTGTCGTCGAGCACGCTGTTCAAGTTCTCAACCCACTCGGGGTCGACGTCGCCATCAAAGACGATCCAGTGGCGCTTGGTGTCCTCGCCACGGAGGTTGTCGACAATCTTGCGCAGGATACTCGTGAACAACCCATCCGTCCACTCTCTTGTCGTCGAGTCCAGGTTACCATACAGCGCCTCCTTGGACATGACCTTGCTGTCAATGACGTGCGACACGCCCTCGACATTCTCAACCTGCTGCAGGGCGTCCAGCAGCAGTCTCCAAGCAGCAGACTTGCCGGAGCCCGAGTTGCCCACCATCATGACACCATGATGAATCTTCTGGATCTGGTACAGCTGAAGCACCTTGGTCATCCAGAGCTCGTTGACCACCAGATGCCTCTCAGCCGCGAGGCGGCGGATCGCGTCCTCCAGCTTGGCCAGGTTGGCGGGCACATACTTGACGCCGGGGAAGCAGACCTCCTCGATGTCCATCATGACGTCGACATCCGACTTGATTAGCTTGGGCGCGATGGTCTCGCGGACGCTCTGGACGATAATCTCGGGCTCCACAACCTCCTCGGCGCCGATGCTGCCGTCGCTGTTCGTCAGACGGGCGCGCTTCAGTCCACCCGAGCTAACCAGCACGCTCTTGAGCGCACGCAGACCAAAGTCGTAGTGCGCCTGCTTGGAGAGCTTGGCCGAGCACTGATCGAAAAAGGGAACCGTGTGCTTGGACAGCTGCTTGGCCTGGTTGAAGCCCTGCGAGTAGAGCATGACCTCGGCGATGAGCTCCTTGTCGGGCTTGGACATGGCCACACTGCGGAACAGCTTCTTCAAGTTGTCCGGCAGGTTGGAACGGCCGGCATAGCCGGGGTTCATGGTGATGAAGATGCCAGTGTTGGAATTGACGTGGAGTTGGCGACCAACAAGCTCGATCTGGGCCTTGTCATCTTCGGCGCCTTGCTTCAGACCGAGCTGGATATTCTGAATCTGTTGAGAGACGGCAGACAAAATCCTCTCCTCAAGACGGTTGAACTCGTCGAAGCAACCCCAGGCGCCCACCTGGCAGATACCCAGAAAGATGCGGCCCATGGCCTGGAAATCGAATGTGTCGTCACAACAGAAGACGAGAGTGAAGCGACCGAGCTGGACACCAAGAGCCTTGACTGATTCTGTCTTGCCGGTACCGGCAGGGCCGTAGGGGGAGCCACCAAGGCGCTGGCAGAGGGCCTGGGTAAGGGTAAGGAAGCAGCGGTCAGTGAGAGGCGTGCGGACCAGTCTCTCGGGCACGCCGAGGTACTCGAAGCCGTAGTTGAGCTTGGCGTTGGCCATCTTGATGTGCAGCCGCTGCAGGAAATCGCCCTCGGGCGTGTAGACGTAGCGCATCTGGAGCAGCCACAGGTAGTGGGTGTTGGAGCGCGCGTTGGCCTTGATGAGCTTCTCAATGACGTCCCGCTGATGGACGCACTCGGTGATGAGCTGCTCGCATTTCTTCCGCATCAGCACGTCGAGATCCCCGAGGACGGTGCTCGCGATGACACGGAGAACCTGCACCTCGCGGTCGAACAGCGCCTGCAGGTTACCGCCGCCGTCGGCCAGCGCCTGTTCGACCGCCGTAGTCCAGACGGCCTGGGTAGCGAGCACGACAATCTGGCTGGGATACGCCTCCATAAATTTGTTGAGAGCTTCTAGATCGATTGTCTCGCTGGCGAAAATCGGGCTGAACTCCTCCACCGCCTCGGCCAAGAGTTCAGCGAGCGTAGCCTTCATCCCGTTCTCCAACAGGGCCAGCCAGTCATTGATACGGGGCGTCTTGACGAGGTTGATTTCCTTTTTGAGCCGGACCACCTCGCCTTCCTTTGAGGTGAACCCAGTGATGACCGACTCCTCGTCCATCACCAGGCCGGTGAGACCAGCAAACATCTTCTTGAAGTGCTTAGCAATGCGCATGGTGTCGTTGCTGTTGCCAATCATCTCGAGCAGATCCTCGTCACCGACAAAGTAGAAGCGCGGGAACGATACACGCTCCTTCTCGAGGTACTCTCCGAGGGCCTTTTGGATCTTGTTGAGCAGCTCGGCCAGGCGCTCGAGCGACTTTTGGACGTTGGGAATATTCAAAACGTCCAAAACGTTGGGCTGCTTGTACACCTTCTTCATCACGGCGGAGAACTCGCTGTTGATGTTTTGGAAGCGAGAGGACTCGATGGGGAGCAGGTGCTTGATGTCAACATTGCCTGTGAAGACGCCCTCGAGGTAGACCCACTGGCGCTGAACATCAATCCACACGTCGAAGAGCACATGAACGCGGTTGAGCTTGTCCTCCCAGGCAGAAGCCTCCTCCTCGAACTCCTTGTAGTAGGGCGAATGCCTCATAGCTTGCAGCGAGTTGAGGTTCTCGCTGCACTTGGCAAAGAGGTCGTCCCAGCCGCGAATGAGACGGCACTTGTTCTGATAGTTGACCAGCTCAAGGCCGTAGCCGGTCCACGTCTCGCGGACTTGCTTGAGGAACTCCTCGAGAGCCATTTCACCCTGGGCCTGGATGATGATGTCCTTGACGATGACCTCGGTGGCAACAAGGTTGAGGTCCCAAACATCTCCAAGCGTCATGGAAACGGGCGAGTAGCGCTTGCCGGGCTTGATCTGCTTGTAGATCTTGGTCCAGTGCCGGTCGCGGACGGCCTCCGATTTGAGCTCGGCGAGCATGGGATTGACTTTCATGAACTGTCGCAGCACGTTTTGGATGTGCTCAAAGGCAGCATATTGGCGCATCCTGCTGGGCATCTCCTTGGTCAGCTTGATGAGATTGTCGATGGACGAGCGGATCTTTCTCGGCTGGACGCTGTTCCAAAGGATCTCGCGGAGCTCGTTCAGGTTGTTCCAGATGGTGGACAACGAAGCCCACACCGACTTGAAATCCTGGACCTCTTCAAGAATGACTCCAAGGGAGCTTTCGGGTGTGGGTTGGAGATCAAGCGCTTCCTTGGCCTTGGCGACCATGGCAGACTCCTCCTGAAGCCTGGTTATTTTGGTCTCAAAGTCGCTGAGCGTAGCGGACGCGACATCAGGCGCGATGGTGCCGGAGACGGGCTTCTCTTCGTTCCACAACTGCGCAATCTCGTTGATCTTGTCAAGGATGACCTTGTCCTCGGCGATGATCTTGGCACGCAACGCGTCGGTTTGGTCCTGCACGACCTTGGCCTTGCGGGCGAGCGCTTCGTTCAGGGCATCCCACGCCCCGTCAACCTGTTCGACGTGGAGCCAGTCGTTGGGGAACTGGTACCGCTGCCGCACGAGGGTCGACTCGCCCTGCCTGAATGTCTCGACCTCGGGCGCCCACAGCTTCACTTGGCGCTTGCAAGTCTGCACTGTCGTGATGAACTGCACAGCCTGCGCAGTCGAGTTGGCCTCGATCGCCTGACCCTCGATATCTCTGCGAGCCTTCTCGATCTCGGCATGCACTTCCCGCATGCGTGTACCGAGGCGGCTGGCGAATTTGATCAGGATGTCGTGTTGCCACTGGTCGTACTTGGCGTTGACTTTGGTCTGGACCTGGTCGTAGTCGATTGTGATGTGGCCAAACGAGCGGCTGACCTCGGTGGTGTCAAAGGTTTGGCGCGTCTTCCGAAGTTCCTGGAGAAGCTGCAGCCACCTAGACAGCTGGTCGCCAAGAACATCGTAGACGTGCTCGGATTGCAAATCCCAGAGGGACTGGAACTGGAGCCACTTGTCGACGTACGCGCCAATCTCCTGGATCTTCTTTTCGACAGATGTCTGCACCCGCAAGAGGGCCGAGGTGCACTCGCTCGGCAGGTCGTTGAAGCGCGGCTCATCATAGACCGTGGTGCTGATTGACATCTGGTAACGGGTAGCCTTGATCCTCTTCAGGTTGCAGATGACACCAATCCAGTCCTGAAGCTGTGAGAACCAGCTGGCCCTGGCAAACTCGAGTGGAGGGTCGAGGTAAATGACCTGGTTACGCATCGTGATCTCGTGGACGAGCTTCTTCACCACTGGCACGTCGGCTTTGGCTCCGTCGGCAGATTCAAGAGCCCGCTTGCGGTCGCTCGCCCTCTCGAGATACTCGTCCTCAAACGCCTCGATCCAGGCCTGGATGGCATGCTGCAGACGAGTGAGCAAGACGGCTTTGATTTGCATGTTCATGCCCTCCACCCAGTAACCGAGGTTGACGTATTGCTCCAGATTAAGCTGGTCGACAGCGCTCTGGATGATCTCCAGTCGGGACTCAAACGCCGAGGCCTCGTAGGGGCATTTCTCGAGCTCGGTCAGCGCCTTCTGGACCGTGGCGTGGATGTTGGCCAGCGTGATGGTCTTTGACTGCAGAAGAGACACGGACGCGGCAAACTCGCGGATGAACATGACGTGCTTGCTCTCTGCGTTCTTGCCGATGTGATCGAGGCCGCCGTTGGCCGTGTAATTCTTGAAGTGCACCTCGTAGGTGTTCACAAACGACTCCCACTTCAAAGGGATGCCCTTGGCGATGAGGGTATAAACTTCATCCCGGTGCCCGCTGAGGAGAACGGCAACCTCAGACATGTCGGAGATCTGGCGGTTGGTCTGGGCAAATGTCCTGACGCTCTCCATTAGGCTGACGGCATATGGATACACGCGCTTGGCTTCCTTTGCCACGTTGTTGACCGAGTGGGGGACGGGGAAATTAAGCCACACCAAGTTTCGTGTCTCTTTGAACAAAGCAATCACTTGAGCGTCAAAGTTGACGGCGAGCTCCAACACGTTGCCGGCGGACCGGATTCGGTTGATGTTAAACAGGAGGCCGGAGATCGAGATCTGCTTTCTCTGCACATCGTGCAGCCACGCCTCGAAAATGGGGCGGGTGTCGAGCTTCTTGCGGAACAAATCGCTTTCGCTCTGCAGTCTCTGGCCCTCGGTATGGATGGTCCAGTCAGCGCCCAGCACGTCCTCAACCTTCTTCATGTAACCGTCGAGCTGCCGCTCGATCTGGCGCGCCCAGATGATGGCGCCTGAGGACCGGGGAAGATCGTGCAGCTGGGCCATGGCGTGGGCCTCGGAATGGCCGTACTGCTGCTTGAACCGCTCGTGCAGCGCAGTGATGGCTTGTTTGACGTTGTCGATGAGCTGAGTCTGGTACTCGGCGATGGCGCCGCGGATCTTGGGGCGCACAAAGAGCGCGTTGAACTTGGAGAAGACACGGAACATCTCGTTGGCATTCTTGGCCGTCGCCAGGCGGTCCCGCAACCGTGCAATGATCGAGTTCTCGACACGCGAGGTCCGCTCGTTGTAAATGTTCTCAGCGCGCGCCCATTTCTGCGTGCCTTCAGTGGTGACATCCAGGAGATCGACATCTTTCAGGCCCTCCCACGCTTGTCTGACCTCCTCGACGGCATCAACATCGCCAATCTCCTCGACGACGGCGGTACCGTTGACTGCCGAGCCCTCGGCAATACCGTTAATCGTGGCCTTGGGGCCGAGGACATTGACAATCGTTCGTTGCAGCTGCTCATGATTGTCACGGAAGTTGCCAACGTACTTCAGGCGGGCCTGCAGTTCGCCGTGCCTGGGGTTGATCTTGATCGGGATGAACCGCTCGTTGCGGCGGCGGGTGACCTCGCGGGCAACGTTGGTGAACTCCTTGATGTTCTCGTCCCAGGTCCTGAAGATGTCATCGGCCTGCTTCATGAGCCGGCGGAAATCTTGGTAGTCAAGTTTCACGAGCTCAGTGCCCGGTAGCAGCCGGTGCAGCACCTCGTCCAGGTCTCCGGAAATAGTCTCGACCAGGGGAAGCGCACGGCGGATGGGGTACGGACATATCCTCAGCTTTTTGTTCAGATGAGCAAAGATCTGCCCGATCGAGTCCTTGACCTTGAGCAAGGTGGTGGCCGATAGAAGCTCGTCGAGCGGAAAGTCGCGCATAAGCTGGTTGTACTTTTGGACCTTCTCCATGGCCTCCTTCAACCCCGTATCTGCGGTGAAACTGACAGTGGCCTGGAAACGCTTTGCGTGCTTCAAGATCTCGAGTGTGAGCATCACACCCTCGCTTCTGAGCTGATTCTCGATCCCCTCAAGAGCCGACTCCATGGAGAGCCAGAAATTGATCTCCTGATTTGCCGTGCCGGTGGTGGGGTCCCTGGTCATCTTGGTGATGACCTGGATGGACTTGATCCAGTTGTTGACGGTCGCCTGCAGGTTGTTGAGAAACGTGCTGTCCTGCAGAACGGCGGGCGGGATAAGGTCAAGCGTCGGCTTGGTCTGCCTGGCAACCGCCTCGTCGAGGGCGGTTTGCACGATCGGGTGGAAGGGCAGGGACACCTCCGGAATCTCGACGTTCTGCTGCAGATGGGAGAGACTGAGCTCAAGCTCTGTCCACCGCTTCTTGGTGACCGGAATGCCGGTCTTTGCATCTACATCCGTCCGCCCTCTCCCGCCGCTCAGCATCTGCTGGCTCTTGGTGCTGGCATCGAAGTATGGCGCCAGACCGTTGTGGAGATAAAGCTGGAGAATCTCGTACGGCGATCCGGTCGGGCCTTGCTCGCCGGCGGTAGCGGAAAGGTAAGCCGGGCCGGGCAGGTTGAGTATCTGGATTTGCGAGGTGATGGCGATGCTGGGGTCGAGCGGCTGGGGCCGCTTGAGAAGGACGAGGAAGGCCACCGTTGTCGTCGACGAGGAGAGGTCGGATGAGATGGTGTACACGTGTGAGGGCGCATCTAGACCGTGTTAGCATCGCGCATAGCACTGAAAGAGTGTCTGAACGGCCTCCTACTCTCGTCTGTGTCCCCATTTTCCAGCCGATCTCTCGGAACCAAGTCCTTTTGTATGTAGAGGGCGACCTGGGTATCCACGGCGAAGCGGGTGCACCGTTGGAGCGTGTCGGGGTACCGAGTCTTGGAGAGCAGACTGCCCGGGGCCTCGAGCTCGGTCCGGGTTGCGCCCAGGGCAGCCTCGAGGAGCACGGCGAGATGGTCGACGACGCGGCTCGGGTCAACGGCAGCGAAAGGAGCGGCCGCAGCGCCGTTCGTCCCCGGGCTCGTGGCCGGGGTTGGCGCGACCGCTTCCATGGTGGAATAGTCGTTTGAGGGGAGGGAAATCGAGATCACGGTTCGAGATCACGGTTCCGGCGATGTCATGTCTCTCAAGAGACTCCCTGGCACGGTCTCGGAGGTTTATTAGGTGGAAAGGTGGAATCGCGCAGTCGTGGCACCGCCAGTGATTGCGCAGAAAAAAAGTATTAGTCGGCAGCAAAGTCGCAGAGCCGAGAAAAGAATGGCCAAAGGGCGCTGGGATGGGTATCTCGGGTATCACGGTGTGTTTTCCTCTCCAAGCCGGTCCTGAAAAGGGCGATGCGAAGTCTGGAAATGTGAAATGCAGGCTCACTTTGATTGCTCCTGAACGGGAAATGGAAGCTGCCCTGCACGTTTCCTGACCACGCCCAGGCCTGACGCGACTGCCGGATCCCTGTCGCGGAAGGCATGCATCAGGGGCCATGTCGCCCACACATGGGTCGGCCTCTGATTGGGCAAATGCCCGGCTCAACCCCTGCTGCAGAAAGCCGACGGGAGCATCTACGAACCGTTTCACACGCAGGGATGGGGAAACTGTGAGGGTCCAAAAAAGTCATGTTCTCGGTCCTCTGAGAGCTGGAACATCGACGGTCACCCAAATAATGTTATCCTGGCGATGGGATAAGGTGGTTCCTTGATCAAGACGCGCACACGGGCCGCGGCAGGTTCGGCAAGCCCCGTCCCTCGACAGGGACACCTTGGGTTGCGGAGGAGGCAAGCCGTGTGTGGGTGGTCTCGAGCGTGGTTGGCTCAGACGTATCCCGGCGAAGGGGTGAGCTTAACCAATCCAGCGTCGAGGGTTCCACAGTGAATCAACAAGCCCCTTCCTGATGAACCGTGAACAAAGGACGCGGTCTGGGCCCAGCAACCTTGGAGGAAACGCGGATTGCATGCTTCACCATCGTCATTTCGAGTCTCTAGAACACCTGCAATGCCCGAAAAGAACCCAAACCAGCCCAAAGAACGCCCATGCTTCATGAGAGAAAACAAACGCCATTCCACATCCCGACCCATACCCATTTCTGCCCAGCAACCAAGTCAAGGCCAGCCTCTCGAATGCTTCAGTCCGCTGAGCCAACACGCTGGCCCCGACCACGACAACCCGACCTCTTCAAGATGCAGGCGCGCCCCCTGCACGGTTGTCATCCTTGTTCAGGCTAACCATAACCCGTTGGTTGCAGATGTCGATGAACTGCTCAAATTTCTCAATGATCTTGTCCTTCTCTCGTAGCTTCGCCTTTAGTTCGTCAATCTGCTTGTCGCTGTCCTTCTTGAGCTTCTCATACTCCTCCCTCACCGTCGCGAGCTCCCGCCGAAGGTCCGCGCGAATGCGCTCCTCGGCCGACGGGTGAGGCTTGCTGTAGATGGCTGGCCGGTTCTCCGCTAAGCCGGTCGCCACCTTTTGCGGATTGCGGTTGATGGCTGCTCGGGCGTTGTAGATGTCGCGAGGAAGGAGGGGCACGTGGGGATTCTCGCTCTGCAGGATCTCCAGCGTCTGGCTTACACCCACACCTGTTACCAGCAAGTCAGTCCAGGCAGTCCAGGCAGAAGTATCTTTGCTTACACGTACCATCGTCCTTCAACTTTTTGACGGCAGCAACCATCTTGCTGTCCAGCTTTCTAGCCGCAGGATGGAGCAGGGGGCTCTCGCTCGGGCCGTGATTGTGTTGTAGATGGATATCGTCCGGCCGGTAACGGACGGTCCACTGTGTTCTCTGCTCAATCGCGAAGAAGCCAAACTGGCAGTCGCACTTGCGGGACGTCGTCTTGCGCTTGCGCATCTCCGGGCTGACGCGCCTGGGCGGTTTACCGGCACGATCACAGACAAAAAGCACCTTCTTCAGCCCGGGGACCGTCTTCTTGGACCGGCCAATGACCACAGCATACCCGACGGACGTGCAGTAGCTCAATACGTGCTTGTGGACAGCATCCAGGGTTGGGAAGCTGCGCCTTCGGGGCGCAGACATCATGGGACCCATGGGCTGGCGCGGGACAAAGGGCGAGCTCTCAACCAGCTTGGGTTCCAGAGACGAATCTCCTTCACCCTCATCATGACTGCCCCCTCATGTCGCCCTCCTGGTGGTTCTCCTGTGCTGGTTCGGCAGGCTCGGCTTGCCGAGGGGCCGGCTGTTGCTGAACAGGCTGCACCTGTTGGACCTGTGACACCTGCGGGGGTGCTGCTGCACCTGCGGTACCTTCTGCACCTTCTGAATCTGGGGCGTCGGTGGCTGAGCAGGAGGAAGGGTCGGCTGGGCGGGGGTGGGGTGTCGAGTGCTGCGACAGTATCGGCGTGTCATTGTGCTGGACGAGTGCACCGAGGGGGTGATGGACGGCTGTGACATGGATTGGGACATGGACTGCGGGCCCAGGGACTGCTGGCTCATCGTGTGCGTCATGGACGGGGCCATGGGGGCTGGCTCAGGGGCTGCTGGAGCTGCTGGCTCAGGGACGGCTGCCCAAGGGACTGCTGGCCCAGAGACGGTTGGCTCAGCTGCTGGGGGTTCATGGGCTGCGTATTCAAGCTCTGTGCTGCCATCGACTGCGGAGCCATCGACTGCGGCGCCATAGACTGCGGCGCCAAGGATTGCTGCGAGAGCGACTGCTGGGACATGGGTTGCGACATCGACTGCGACATGGGCTGCGACATGGACTGCTGCGACATGGACTGCTGTGGCATCGATTGCTGCGACATGGACTGCGGTGCCATCGACTGCTGTCCCAGAGGCTGGGGGTTCAGGGACTGCTGGAGGTAGCTGAGCGGGGGTGCCTGCTGCTGCATCTGACGCGGAGCGGGAGCGCGCTGGCGCGGGCCCGGCACCTGGGGCAGCGACGGGCGGGAGGCATTTTGGAGGCTGGCGACGTTGTTGATCTGCGAGGGAGTCGAGGCGAAGAGGTGATGGGGATACTGGCTCGGCGGGTGTTGCTGGTGCTGCTGGTAGGCGTGAGGAGGGTATGGAGACGCGTGCTGCGGGAGGGACGGGGATGGCTTGTTGGTTGGGTTGTGCGGCGGTGGGAACGATCGCCTCAGCCCAAAGGAAAGCCCAGGATGACTGCTCCCGTTTGCACTCGACATGGCGACCGAGGATGAGAGAGAAAAGACCGGATGGGAACAAACACGCAGCTCAATCGAGGGCGTCGGGAATCCAGGGTCTCGACCCGTCACCGAATCGCGGGCGGGCGTGTACCGAGCAGGGAGGTGTGCGTGACCCTGCGATGGAGAAAGAGAGAGGTACGGGGGAGGGTGTAGAAAAAGCCCAGGTTGGGCGGGAAGACGCAGAGACCTGCTGGGAGGGGCGGCACTGTTGGGAATGACCGTGTGGTGCCCCGTCTAGCACTGTCACTGCCCAATTTTATCTCCTCTCGTCCAATTGCGTGCGTGATCTGCCTCGATGCTGGCTGGGCCGGATCCACAACAGGCAGGGAAGCACCACCCACAAACCGCATTGGCTCATCAGGGGGGCTGCGCCTTCCACACACCCCAGCCCAAACCTCGCCAAACTCAACTCGAGACCAACAATTTCATCTCTTCGGTTTGGTGCAAGTGAAGCAAAGAAAACAGGCAGTGCGACGAGCCAGAATCTCGCGTCTAATCAACCCACACATTCATCTCGTGGAAAATTGTGGTATGTATCCCGTACGAGGGCGGGCAACGACGCGGCGCGACAGCGCTCTATTTTGGGATACACGCCCTTGGGGTCCGTGCTAACTACTGGGAGGGACTGTTTATCTGCACGCCCAGCACCCCGTCTCACTTCGCATGGAATGGACTGAAATCGGATGATCTCGAAAACACCGAGATCAACCTCCCCAGCATTATCATGGGATTGAAAACTCGTTTGAAGTTGACACAAATTCCAAGCGGAATATCTCCCAGATTTCGTGCACGCTCACACAAGTTCGAATCTTGTACCAAATGGATTGCTCCCCCTAAAAGAGAGACACTCAAGTCATACCATCCTGCATATCTCCGCGTCGTATTCTGGGTTCCAACGCGTTCCGTCGACGGCACGTTCGTTTCGTATCACCCCCAACAATTGTTTGTCAGCCAGAGCCCAAGATCTTGCTTGAATGGCGCCCTCGTAAGATGCTCGGCTCTTCAACAGGCCACCGGCCCCCCTGCGTCCATGATAAGGACCAACCTGCAGTACCGAGAATGGGGTTGGGTTGGTTGAGAGAGACCACTTTCCTCATACTTTCATCCCAACATCATCCAGCACGCCATTTCAGACTGACTGTTGGCGACGTCGACATCGCACTCTCTTTAAAACACGAAGCCTATCGATGCCTGGAAAACTTTTCGTAAGGCGGAGTTGAACCTCGAGAATGCGGAAGTTGAGACGGGAACCGCAAAGCAAGTTTGTTTAGTGTTACATTTGCCATATTACAGACTAAACCAGCTACAATGACAATGGTCAGGCTCCCGGGGGTATAATCATGACACTCATCCCTCACTCAAACGCCCAATAAACCACCAATAGTCCCCCATGAAAATTTGAGACGACCACAACTCCATCACTCATGGAATGTCTGCCTCTTTATTTCAGAACCCCTCATCATCTTCCACCCCACCCTCATCCGCCCCCCTCCCGAACCAGCTCCCAAAATCCAACTTCATCAACAGCCTATCCACCCCGCCAACCCGCCTGGGCACATACTCCCTCATCCACACCACCTCGCCCTCATCCTCCCCTCCGCGGCCTCCCCAAGTCCCACGCCATGCTGCAGAACCCCACTCCCCTCCAACCGCCTCAACTCCCCAATCAGCCCCTCGATGCCCCTCTTCACGCGCCCCTCCACGCCGCGGATCTCCCGCTGCACGTCCCGCTCCTCCTTCTCGAGGTCCACAAACGCGTCAACGACGCCCGCGTCCGCCTCGAGGTCGGCGGCCGCCCAGACGGACTGCAGGCGGTGGACCAGGGCGACGAGGTGGTCGATCTGCACGAGCAGCTCGTAGAGCGGGTCGGTGAAGGACTGCTGCGTTAAGAGGAGGCGGTGGGCCAGGGCGCGGAGGTAGAGGCGGTGGGCTGTGGCAGGGGTCTCCGGGTCGTGTTGTGGCGGGGTTTGGTCTTGTGGTAGTGATGATGAGGATGTTTGAGGGGTGGAGGTGGAATCGGCGAGCCAGATGTCGTCGTCTTCTTGTTCTGGGAGGTCATTGTTGTGTCTGAGATGGGACGGGTTGGTGTCGTCTTGACGTGCTCTCGTCGTCGTGTCGTTGCTCGTCTTCGCCCGTGGTGAGCCACCGGTGGAAGCCGTCCGACAGTCCTGCGACGACTTCGGTTTGCAGATATCCCTCGGTCTCGCCGAGGAAGAAGATGGCTGCGCTGGCTGTGGCCCACGCGTTGCGCAGGATGTTGGACCGCGCGGCGTGACGCTGGCGGAATAGGTGTACCTTCTCCCTCCCGCCCCGTGTGCTCCCGTATGGTGGCCCGGGAGGAGCGGGGTGGTGCCTTCTGAGAGGAGTAATCTTCCACAGGTCAGTGAGCCGGAGATGGGCTCGCCGAAGCGAGAGCAGATAAGAGTTGATGGCTGTGTAAGTCTGGAGATCAGCTTGGCTGAGGAAGAGATCCAGAGGCGAGGGGATCTGCAGTGTCAAGACAACGGGGACAGAGAAAGAGAGGTTGCGGAATGGCGTCGGCGCAATGGTGGCAAGCCCACCCTCGGCCGAAGTAGGAGTTGTTGCTGTGGTGGGCTCCCTCGACTTGGCCATGGCTAGCCGCAGTAGATCCCGGGCCAGCTCGAGGCCCTCGTCCTCTCCACCGTGCTCCCCTTGCATCGACTCCATCGCAGCCCATGTCCTCGCCAACACGGCAGCCACCTCTCCCTCCTTGACCGTGACGTTCCCAAGGCCGTCCCGCTTCTCGTATGCCAGGTTCTCTGCCCGCTTCCACCGGCTCCGGATCTTCTCGTCGGCTTGCTGGGTCAGCGCCAGCGCAAACTCCCCCCGGCGAAGCAAGAAGAAGTCCCTCAACAGCTGCAGCGTCTCGAGCACCCTGCTCAGCGGCAACAACCTCTGCAAAATCGTCCTCGACAAAAACTGCCTGATATCCGCAATCGTCCTCGCAAACGTCGCCGAATCGATCGGGTGCGTCAGCGCCGCCAACCTCGTCAGCTGCGTCGAGAGGTGATCATTCCCCCGCAGACTATAATCCCCCGCGCTCTTCGCACGGATCTGGTTCAGCGACCTGCCGATAAACAGCATCGACGCGGCCGTCGCGGGAGTGACAAACCCCGGCAGCAGCCCCTTCTCGCACACATACTCCTCATCCCCGTCTCCCGTCCTCCTCGCAACCACAAAGAAATCCCCCTCCCCAAACCCGGGCACCCGCCCGTACAGCACCCACGCCGCCAGCTGCTTCACCCACGCGGCCTCCGCGACAGCCACCAAGCTCCGCGCGGCGGCCTCCACGTCCCCGTACCCGGTCTGCAACTCCCCCCTCAGGAAATCCATCACCCTCGCCCCGGTACAACTCCCCGTCCCCTCCCCCTCCCGCTCCCCGCCTTCATTGCCTTGCACCACCCCCACCACCCGATCCAGCCACTCCAACCTCCTCCCCCACCCCTCAAACTCCGCCACCACCGCCGTCAGCGGCACGATGTTGTACGCGCCGACCAGGCCCGCGTCCCTCTTCAGCACCGTCTCCTCGACCGCGAGCACCTTGCGCGGAACGCGGCGAGGTGCAGGCCCTCGACCGCGGCGGCGACGGCGCGGCAGATGACGGAGGGGTGGCGGCGGCGATCGCGGCGGTGGCGGCGCGCAGGCGGATGTGGGTGGCGCTGAGGCGGGCGAGGGAGGAGAGGAGGCGCGCTCGGGCGGGGTGAGGGCGTTGCTGAGGGAGGGGTTGGCGGAAGAGGAGGAGGGAGAGAGGAGTGGGGAGGGGTGGCCGGAGAGGGAGAGGAGGATTTCTTGGAGCATTTTTGTTGTGTTTTGTTTTTGTTTAGAGGGGAGTGGTGGTGTGTTGGTAGTGCAGGTGGTCGGCGGCGCAGGGGCGGGTTCGCCGCTTGGTCGGGCTGGCGGCTCGCTTCTGGGCGCGGCGGTGGTGGAATGCTTGGATGAGGAGGAGGAGGGTGCCGAGGAGCTCGAATCGGCAGCACATCGGCGGCTGCGGGTGTTGCAAGTATGGACGGGAGGCAATTGGGAAATTCTGATGCTGGTAAGCCGCCTGGTTCCGTCTACCTGACCCCTGTTGTCCGTGGAATGACCGCCGGTTCCATTGCAGGTTGAGCCCGTGCAAGCCGCTGAGGTCAAAGTGGGGTGGGAGTTGAAGCGACGCGCCAGAACTTTGGGGCGACGCGACTTTGTCCTCGCAGGGGTAACACGGTCACGTGGGAGCGTTGATTGGCCCTGAGAACGTTGATGTGAACATTCGAATACAACCCTGAATTCTATCCGCTGAATTCCTCAGGGTTGACCGCTCAAGACACAAACAGCCCAGTAAAACCAGCAACAAGAAACGCTTCGTTTAGAACAAAACCCAAACATCCAACCTCCGAACCGACCCCTCACTTGTACCGCCCATTCAGCGACCCGGCAGGCTGTTTCCCCTCGGCCACGCTCATGCCGCTGACCGACTGGGCGTCCTGCTTGGGCGCCTGTTCCAGCGCCGCCACGCCTCCGTCGCCTCCCCCGACCACGATGCTATCCCCCGTCGCCGTGTGGCCGACCACCATGCCCTTGGCCACGCTCTTCAGGATCGCCCTGCGCGACACGCCCGTCACGTCAATGTAGACCAGCCCGACATTCTTGACGCCGCCCCCCACGCTCCGCGAGATGTCGCCGGCCTCGTCGCCCCACTTGTGCTGCACCACCGTGGTGGCCGCCTCCGACGTCGAGCTCAGCAGGTTGCGCCCGGCCTGCTCGACGCCGTCCATGACCGTCGAGAAGGCCATCATGCTCTTGTTGAGCAGGCCCGGCTTGTACGTGCTGAGCGGCTTGCCGTCCTTGTCGTAGCCCTTGCGCGGCGTGCCGTCCTTGTTCTTGCCGTGCCCGCCGAGCGAGGCGCCAAAGTTCTGCGCGACCTTGGTGATCTGGCCGACCGTCTTGGCCGACAGCGTGGCCGCGCCGCCCGTAAAGTTGTTGATGCGCCGGATGTGCTCGCGCGTGGCGGGCTTGAACGTCATGGGCTTGGCGTTGGGCTGCGCCTTCTTGGTGTAGTTGTCGGCTTGGCCCTGCAGCAGCTTGGCGAGCATGTCGGAGCCCGTGATGATGAAGCGCGAGGCGGCCGAGGCGTTGGAGACGAGGAACGACTTCTTGTAGGCCGGATGCAGCTCCGCCTCGTACAGCTCGGGGGATATGGGCGCGATATTGATCTTCTGCCCGCCCTCGGGGGGTAGGGTGATTTCGACGGGGTCTGGGACATGGTCAGAACCTGCGCTCGCGAACGACACAAGCGACACAACAACACACCTTTGGATCCCGGCTTCAACCCGCTTGCCTCGACGACCTGGAACCCATCCGACAACTCCCCAATCACGCTGCCGTCTTCCTCATCGACGAGCACAATCTGCCCAGGCGCATTCCCGCTATGGCTACCGCGCGCGTACGCCTCGCCAGGCCTGAAGTCGGCTGGGTTGTAGGCAGGCAGCGCATCCCCGGCGGCTTCCGCCGCCTTTGCCGCGGAGCTCTTCTCCCCCTTGCCCTCCCACCATTGGTCTCCCTTTCCGATCTTGGGTGGCGGTGCGCGCTCCAGGAATGCGGTGCACTGCGCCAAAATCGTCTCGAACGTGTCTACATCCTCCTGGATCCCCTTCCGGCTCTCGACCGAGGGAAACTCGATCCTGGTGAATGCGCCACTGTCGGGGCCGAGGTCCCAGCGCGGGATCAGGTAGCTTGTGGGCGGCTGGTGGTAGATCTGTGTCGTGGCGGGGAGCGGCAGATCCAGCTCGGGCGGAAGGTGTAGGTGAAGGTAGAAGTCCTGCTCGGGCGGAGCGCTATCGGTATCGATCGCGGGGTCGGCGAAGGCAGAGGTCGTCGGGACCATCAACAGGGACAGAGTCTGCGGCCCGGCGGGCGTGAGGGCCTCCTCTTTGCCATTGACGATATGGTATGCCGACACGCCGTTGATGGCGTACAGCAGCTTCGGGTCCTGTTTGGGGTGACAATGTCAGTTTCCAGCGTGATTTTATCACGCGAGGGGACATAAGGTACTCACATTATGTCCGGATGCCATTGTCGCGGCTTTCTACCCAGCAGGTCGAGCCAGATCGGATGTGCTACGTAATGCGCCGCGATACGGGGGCAAACGAGGGGTTGAGACGGGGATGGAAGCTCGAGCTTGCGACGATGCTGTGAGCCACGAGACACAGATTTTTCCAGAGATATGACCCTGGACAACCCCCAGGTAAGATGTCTCCAACAGAAATATCGCAATTGCACGATTTCCAGAAGGCGGGGTTGGTCGTTCGTTGGGAGTTTCAAAATAGCAACTGCCCAGCACTCACCCCGCGGCGCCTGGCGCTTAAAGGCGCCCGCTGTGTGGAGCATGCGAGAGGCCTCTCGAGCCTCTACCCGCAGAAGCGACGTCATTGGGCGTGCCAAAAGCAGGGCTCGCGTCCGCCACCCGTGAGACCAACAGGCGATGCTCTCCATCACGACGAATGTCTTGCTCATCAGGTTTCAGGACTACCGATCGTTGTGTACTTACGAAATGGATGCAGGCTGTCAGCCCCGCGTGGATCCGGACCATGAACGCGACCACATTCCAGGTTGCCGTCCCATGCGGGATGCTCAGCCGTAGCACCAAAGGGGGCCCGCCATCACCCCGCGCCCACGCACGTGGCTAGGTTTCCACTCTGACAAATGCTGCCACATTGAGCGATTGTTTCATGATACAAATTGCGACAGATCCAGAGAAGGTGAAGTAAAGGCTGCCGACTGTCTTCAGTTCGATGACTCGCAGAAAGCGGTCGCCGGTCGGGGATCTCAGTGCTCACATCTTGGAGCTTCGCGTGCCGGGATTTGTCGCTGATACCCACGTTCTCTCGGTGACGTGAGCTCCCATGTCACGGTACTTCTAGATGCTCTGCTGCGCGAGTCGCAAGTCATGTCTGGCTCTCCTCCAACTGGTGCATCCTCCAGCGGTCAGATAACTCCTGCGTCTTGGGGGTTGGTGCGACGGGTCGAAGGGACTCGGACTCGCAACCCGACGTAGGGCTAGCCCGGCCTATGGGCTGCCCACGCGGAGCCCGAGGTGAGTTCGCTCTGAAGGCAGCCTCGAAAAGAGAGAAGTCGAGGTGAGTGCACTGGGTAACAGTTAGCAGCAAGGACAAAAAACCTAAGCGACCTTCCTTACCCTAACTTTACGCGCTCGGCATCTGTCGCACATGCCTACGCTGCGCAACAGAGAAAATCGCAGTTTCGCCTCCTTGGTCAGCGGAAGCCGCCGTGTTCTGTTTCTCGCGAGCGGTAGAGGAAGAAGTCGAACACGAAGAAAGTCAGATGGATCCACCGAAATTCCCGGAACACTGGCTCGCTGAGTTTGGTTTGAGCGGCTTCCTAACGAAGCCGCAGCGGACCAAGAAGGAGACGACATCATATGCTCGAGGCCACGAGCGGCCATCTGCTCCCTATTGACGGCACCGTGTTCCGTGCGGAGCAACATGCCGCAGCCGTCCGTCTTGCTTTGAATCCTTTAGCTGACACGTGTTATGCAGCACGACATCTTGGGGTTCAAGGTGCGCCTACCATGGTATTGTCCTGTTGTCCGGCACCATGTTGTCTGTGTGACACCGCGGACAAGTCCGTGACCGCTGCACGTCGACCGCAAAAATCATGCTCATGTTGAGCTTCATGCCCCTTCGGAGCGACAATGCGGGCGGCAGTGTCTGGTCGAGATCTTTCCCTGTCACCTCATCCTCTAGGGTGTACTCGCGTCTGTGGACCATGTCCTGGCCCCTGTGTCCTTTGGAGTGATCTTCAAGCAACAAGTGAAAGGTCTGACGTGGACAATGTTTCGTCAGCACAATGTTCCTCCTCGGCCAAAAACGAGAGCAACGGCACCTACGTTCCATTGCAAGAACTCTATCCACTCTGGAAGAATCGTCAGCCGTCGTCCCAGGGCATCTTCCACTACAATTGGGAGTTCTTTCGTTGGATCAAGGGACCGCAAAAATGTCGAAGAGGAAGCCGAAACTTGAAAGCTGACAACGAACTTGGCAATCTGGGCGAGCAGTTCCTTGATTTCCACGACGGCAGCGAGCGATTGTTTCACAGACGCCAGCACATCAGAATTGCTGCGGGAACAAGCAACCAGCTGGTCGTTGACAGCCTTCAGCTGATCGGCTTGTCTGTTAGCGATGTCGTGCTGCCCCTTCAACAGCCGGAGCATTTCCTCTCGGCAACTTGCTTCGGCCGACACCAGGCGCTGTACCTCGTCAATTCTGGCTAGCATCGTGGCATTGTCGACACGGGCTGACTTTCTATCAAAGGGCGGAGAGAATTAGATACTAGATACGAGAGGCAACCCATCGCACGGTAAATATGCAGAGCCACTCACCGTGCAGCAAGTCCATTCAACAAGGTCAGCCTCTCGGTGTTTCGTTGCAGCTTCTCGCGCAGCTCCAGCAAGCGCTCCTTCTCTCTCAACGCCCACTCGATCTTCTTGTAGGCATCTCGGCATTTGCTTCCTGAGCCCTCGGTCTGTAGGCTGCCATGGTATCGTGTGCCGAAATGCTGGAGCGCTCCCTCGATCAGAGCAGCGCATTCCTCGACAACCGTCTTGGTCGCCCTGTCGAGCTCCGTCAGGTACACTGAACGCCCATGCTGTTCGTACGTTGCCACAACCTAAACAAGTGCGGGACAGTTCAAGTTAGCGTTTGATGAAGGAAAACGACTCAAAATGGTTGAGAAATGGGGGGGGGGGGGCGGGCACAACCTGCAACAAAATCTGGACAAACACATCCAGATCTTTACGTAGGTCCTGATACTCTTTTGCGCTGCCGGCTACCGCTTGGCAGCCCGAGCCAAGGGCACGGCTCAGTTGCACGCAGAGCTGGCAGATGGCGATGATGTCGCCCAGGCTCCCAAACGTGAGCGCAAGTTCCATGGGAATCAGTCCTGATCGGCTTGTCGAGGTTACAAAGTGTGCGAAACACGACTCAAGACTCTCGGGTTGGGATTGGGCATGGCGGCTTCAGGTAGGTAGTTTTGAAGAAGCGGCTGTGAAGTGCACCTTGCCTACGCACGCCCCGGTACGCCTTGTGCCACCTGACATGCAGAGCTCGCACAGCCTCCAGACGTTTCTGTGCCTGATTGGAGCATCACAAGTGGCTCAGCCAGAAAACATGCTTGGCATCCTTCTTGGTGTCTTCTTGGTGCAAACCTGAATCCCTTCCGTGTGGTGATTTTCATCAACCACCTTTCGTTGGGACTGGTAAGTAATAGACCATGACGGCGATGTCCCTGACAGGCACTTGGGACACAAGATTCCACGACGCTCCCTAGCGCAATTCGGTCCCATATTTCACCGTCTGAGACGGCCTATTGCTGTCTCCAACGCCAGGACGCTGCCGTGAGATACTCTGGAGAAAGCCTTGAATTCGTCGGACCACATCACAACAAAGAAGAAACTCCTTGCCAATATTCGTTGATGCACGGACTGGAGATGCTGGAAATCTATACCAAGTAACTAAGAGCTTACCAATTTCAACTTGATTGACGGCGTGAACACAAAACAAGGCGACGGACTGTAAGAGTACCTGGTACCTAATGATTGCATTCCCTGCCTCGTACCCGAGCAACCAAGGTACCGAGTGTTTCAGGATTCGAGTTTGCTGTGAGAACTGAGCAGTGCGGTGTGAAAACGAACACCAGATGCAATGATTAGTTCCCTGGGAATGTCCACTTGTCTGCACACTGTCCCAGCCAACCCTCCCCATACTGCGCCTGGCAGTTCTCGTCGGTAAAGACTTTCAACCCCGGGTTGGGGAGCACGGCGACGGCACTGATGAGGCACTGCGCAGTTTAGAGTCGATTCAACTTCAAGACACTCTCGTGGATGTTATCTTACCTTCTTCGTTCCCGAATCCACTTGAGCGTAGCCAGATGCCTGCTTGCACAGGTTGCCAACTTCCGATTCCTTGGTAATCGGATTGTGGCAGTTGCAGACCCAGTCATTCCTAATGAATCAGAACAGGTTGGGATCCGCTTAGAACGAGAATCACGTACCAGCCAATGCCCTGAGGCATACCCCAAGCCCATGAAACCATATTAGCAAGGAAAAGTGCGGCCGTTCGCATTTCGCCAGTCCTTGAGCCGAGATATCGAACTGCAAGAGGTAACTAGAATTGGATAGAAAGGGTTCAGAGTTACGGGTGATGTAGCTAGGTATAAATCGACAGAACTTGAGTGAGTGACATTATACCATCGTTATTATTCATCTACGCCAGCTTATTGCTGGGTCAGAACTTTCGGCATCTCAGCCGGTATCGCTCCATTAGGAAGAATGCAAAACGGATATGGTACGGCACCAAAGATACCAATTTCGCCGGGAGGATTTATAACCTGGAATGTGTCACGTACGCTCACAGTTGATGCTCCTTTGATTAGCCGGGATCTGAGGCTTGTCACGACCCAGAGGAAGGGTTCTCCAGACCTTCCAGAGCTCTCCATGGGCGATGACAGCACCACAGGAAACATACCTCAGGTCTGATGGATGTTTGTACAATCGAGCATCTTTGTTCAATACACAGCCGCAGCTTCCAGTTTGGTACGTGTCTCGATATAGCGTTTCTCGTCTGCGATGTGATTCGGCAACACCCAGCTGAATAGAGCATGTCGAGGCTCTGTTCTTGTTGCCACTTGTTCAGACGATCATTTCGAGCTTCCGCATTTTGACTCTTCCTGGAATATCAGGTGGACCTGTCAGCGCGACGCTGGGTTGTACATACACCACTTTGCCAGTTTGCCTTGCTAAGTGGAATACACACCCATTGACACCCAATGCAATCTGTCCAAGTCATCTACGTGGCAGTACTGGTATTGTGCATATCGGCTGCGCTCGTTGTTGAACGCTCATCTCTGGTGTGATGAAAGGCTTTGATGGGACGAGGAAGAGCTCTTGAACCTGAACCTTGCGAGTTTGGAATTTTGGAATCAGAAAAAAAGTACATTCTGTTCGTCTCCGCCGAATATGCCCGCGGTTGTGATGGGTAGATCTGTGGGTGGTACGGGAAGTAAAGACCACAGGTCTCGACCAATCTTTCCACAGACGCTGACAAGCAATCAACAATGGTTGGTTGGGCTGAGCCAAGCGGGAGGCGCATGGTGTGTGATGCTTACAACCCATGGCTGTGAGAGTCAGGTAGCTGACCGTCACTCAGTGATCCGCGTGATGTGAGGCTTGAGCGTGTTCCCCGATTCTCTCTGTTCCGCTCTCAAACCCTTTCCCCCAAGCACCGCCCGAAACCTACACTTGTACGAAGGTGATGATACCACCATCGTGTCACTGCTTCCAAGTATCGAGGCCCTATTTTCCATCTTCTCAAACTGGCGAGAAACCTCCTTTCTTCAAAAGGGTCGGTGGTTGTTGACCGAATCGAGGTATCGTGGCTCTTCTAGTTGATCCTCGAAGAATGCAGGACAGCTCTGATCCAGCGCTTCCGCGATCCTCAATGGACGGATGTGCCAATGCTGGTGGCGAAAGGCCGCAAGTCACAACACCGACTGAGACAGGAATTCAAAGCGCTTTCGCGCCACAACTCTTGTATCCCCTCGACACCAGTTGTGTGGGGGTTGGCACACACGGGAATTTTCAGGCGAGTAACGGCTGGGACGACGATACGCCTTGCCAATACTTGGGAAGTAGAGACATCCCGTCAACACGTAGGGTCAGGGGCTTTGCGATGAGAAAACAAGAAGGCCATGTCCTCGCCCGCCAGCGCCGATTCACATCTCGGTTTGCGACCTCAGGCGATGGGGACGAGGACGAGGACGACGACGATGACGACGACAACAATGGAGCTGGAAGCCTTGGCATGCAAATCCCCAAGGGTCAAGGGCAACGTCAGATGCTGGCCTGCCCATTCTACAAATCCAGCAGCATCCGATACATGAGTTGTGCCCGGCTGCGTCTCTCGCGAATTCGCGACGTCAAGCAGCATCTGATCAGGCGCCATCTCCGACCGCTTCACTGCCCGGTGTGCGGCGACACTTTCAACGACTCGCAATGCTGCGACAGCCACATCAAGGCCCGCACCTGCAACGCACCGCCTGGGGGCGTTGACATCGAGGGCGTCACCGAGACCCAAAGGCTTGCTCTCACTGGCCGTGTCAATCGTGCCCTCGACGAAGCGAGTCAGTGGTTTAGCGTTTGGGAGATACTGTTCCCAAACACCCCTCGCCCTCTCTCTCCCTACCTCTCTACCCAGTTTGGGGAGGTTATAGACATGCTTTACGACTTCTGGGGGCGCCAAAGGGATACGCTG
The DNA here is from genome assembly GCA_019096155.1 of Staphylotrichum longicolle. Taxonomy (NCBI): domain Eukaryota; kingdom Fungi; phylum Ascomycota; class Sordariomycetes; order Sordariales; family Chaetomiaceae; genus Staphylotrichum; species Staphylotrichum longicolle. Next base: position 695,266 of record JAHCVI010000003.1, read on the forward strand.
ATTGCTGAGGTTGCCGCTGAGGTCGCCCAGTCCACCGGCACCGGTGCCGGCAACGACAATAGCCGCCTCGTGACGGAGCTCTCATCTCGGCTTATCGAGCAGCTTTTCTCCAGGTTCCGCACAACCAGCCAAACCATCACGGACCCCGCCCCTTTCAAACCAACGACCCTGAACGTACGGCGACATGTCGCCGATCGGGCTTTCCCCGCCTCCGTGTGCCCGCCGGGACCTAATGGGGCTGCGCGTATGGGCGGGACTGGGACGGCCAGTAACTCGATGATTCTGAATCATGATATTCCGCCCTCTCACTCACAAAGGGACGTTGTGCCGCCAATAGGAGACACATCGACAGTCTTCTCTTTCAATACGCCGAGCGCGCCATCGAACAGGGACTACTACCCCACCCCATTCTTCTACCCCGTGGGATTTTATGGTTGTCCTGCCGTGCCCATCACGCAATCGGTCGAGCCGCTTGGGGCAGGTTGTGCTCAGACGGAAACCTGGCTGAGCGACGGTCTCAATATGGACTTCCAGGGCCTGGGCAGCTTCCTTCAGGGCTTCCCAGACGTGACCAGCTCTGACTCTTCCGTGTATCCTTTGTGGACGAATACCACAACCCTCTGTGGACCTGTCCCTGGAGTATCCGCACAAGGGAGGCACCATTAGCACGTCCGGGTCTCCGTCGACAGTCTGACAGTCGTTTTCTCTTGTGGTTTTGTTCACTTGCGGTAGGGAATGAGACACAGCGTGTTGAACCTCCTTCGAAGGGATCTTGACGACATCAGCTCCTGAACGCTTTTTTCATGTTTTCTTTGCTCATGTTTTCTTTTCTTCATTTCTGTTTTCCCTATTTCTTTCCATTCTTTTCTGTTGGGTTTCCGCCCAAGGCGGCCTTAATCGGCGTCCTTTCGGATAACTATCAGTGAATCGGGGGGAGGATTTGGGTGGCAAGATTTCGAATGAACACCGCAATTCTATGCTACAAAATGACAATTTCCTCGGCCCTCCAGGCTGTTGAACTCGTACCTGCAACATGGGCGTGGAGAGCACCAAGCGCCCCATCTAACAGCAAATACAAACTGGGCTTGGACTCTACTTACGGACAAAAACCGCCTCCCACAATATCGAACCATGCCCTACACGCACCAACACTACCACTTCAGCTTGCTCAACTGCTCGTGAGGAACTGATTCACAAACAGCCGGCACATGCGACATCCCGCTAGACATCAGCGACCGCAGTGGCGCGAGCCTCGCGGACGATACCAGCGACGCATCGCCCAACATCAGCGACTGCCTCCAGACCATCAAGAACATTGAAGGCAATGGCAGCACGCAATGGGCCATCCGGGTTCTTTGTGAAAGCGCAGCGCCAGATTGCGTGTATCGGGGGATGAGGTTTTGGCATGGAAGCGACTGAAGAAAACGGCAGCACCAACGACATGATTCACATCATCAGCGGTTTGGTAAGGGTGTTGGCGGCAGTCAGTGGCCAGGCCGCGACCAAGGGAAACATGCGGTGCAACGCTATCAAGGCATCAGGAACGTGGCCGCCAAATGGGCATGCATCGCACTCACATAGGTGGGCTCCATTAACAATGCCTTCATGTTTGGCGTGTTTTATGCAAACCGCCACACTCCATGACTCCATCCTCTCCTCTACGAGCCAACTCGTGATTTAACCTTGGCTACGGAATATCTCGCCATAATCAAGCACTGACCTCTCTGCTCTGCGTCTGAGCAACTCATTACTGAGTTTAGAGGGCCTTCTTGTCGGGGGCGTGCCTGTTGTGTACCATGGTACAAATGCCTCGTCGCACACGCCGTCGGGCCCGGCAAAGATACCCAGACATCCATGGATGCCGTGCCCAAGCTCACGAACACTTGGACCCAGGCAATTGCCGATCCCAGAGCTTGGATCAATGAGGTGCAACTGTGCCTGAGTGAGAATGCGCGTGCTGCAGTGTATGCAAAACATGCATCGCCGGCGCGGCAGGCCACGACTCCAACGTGACGGGCTGCCCCGACTGCCTTGACCCCCGCTTTCTTGTTGGTTCGAGGCAACCTGTGTGATGTTTCGAGGGGACCTCTGGTGGGAGCGGGGTGGTGCTTTTGGAGCGAGTATCCGGCGCCAAGCGGCTGGTGCGACCAGGCTTCCCGAGGGCGTGCCGGGGTCTTGTCGGTGCGAGACTTGCTTTTGGACACCGCCCATCGGCACCTGTCGTGGCCGCTTTGCTTGCTTGCATGGCGCCCGAAGAGTGCAGGCCAGGGCTCGCACTCTCCAGCCCTGTCCCTCCCGGACAGCTCGCGGGCAGAAAAGGCGCGGATTTGGCCAGAATATTGCGAGGCAGGAGCCGAAAATTGAAGAATGGAGACAAGGAAGCGACCCGCATTCCCCACGCGCACCAGCAGACCACGCTCCCACGCAGTGGGAGTGGAGCCAGGAAGGCACGGTCACGGTGCACTCCGAGCCGTCTCCGGGAATGGGGGAGGAGCCACTGGGGCTTGGCTCATGCCCGCTGCGTCTGCGCTAGCATGGAACCCGCGCAGTGACGGCCCGGAGCAGCTCCGTCCATGTTCTGTTGAGGGCAGACAGCTCACATCTCAACCTGGAAAAAACAGTCGGGGGCTTTTTTTTTTTGTCGGGCTCTCAAATAAAGCCCGCAAGGCGCCACTTCTTTGCTGCATCCCATCCACCCCGTCTCCATCAGCGGAACCTGCGTCCTCGGGTGCTGCTGCGACAACCTTGAGAAAGGTCCATCCTCGTCCCCAGCTTCCCTGGCTCAGCCTGGATTTTGCGGATCTCCACGCGCGCGCAGAGCTCCCAGCATCCGAACCCCGGCGCAGCACGTCCCCTGGCCCTGCCGACGCTGCCGATAGTACCGACGCTACCGGCGCCCAATTGCATGTCGGTTTGTGCTTCCGCCCACCGACTCAGGTCCCGCTTCCCGCTTCCCGCGTTGCGCTGCGCTGCGTTGCGTCTGTTTGCTTGATCACCCACTTTCCGCTTTCGAGCCCACTGCACTTTTGCACCCTGCCCTGCCTGCCTGCACACTGCACACTGCAACACACTGCAACACACTGCAACGCCCTGCACGCCCTGCACCATCGAGCCGTGTGCGATCCCTGGATGCCGTCCGACGTCCCAGGCCTCTCTCTCTGCCTCCTCCCGTCGCCCACCCACCAACCGACCCGTTCTGCGACCACAGCGACCTCACAGTAGACGACACACCCGCGCGATCCCGCAGCCCCCGCTCCCGTCACGCACCCCCGAGCAGCATCGCCAGCAACGTTTCGGCGTCACATTGGCTCGTCCGGCTACGCACAGCTTCGCAGTCGCTGCCCGCTCACTCGTCCGGCCACCCGCGCGCGAACGGCTACCTGCACCGTTGCTGGACGCCGTCACACACACACTCGCACACTTGACGTCGTGCAAACGCCTGTCCCCCTCTTGGGCCCCCCCGTCCCGCCGACCTTCCTCGACCTCTCCGTCAACCGAGCTGCCCCTCGCCCGTCCACCGCTGTCCGCCCGCCGTGCTGCCTGTTGTGCTGCCCCTGACCCTGCTCCCGCGACCGCTCCTCTGCTGCCGCCAGCGACCCTCGCCCGGCCGCGCCCTCGTGAGCGTGCGTATTTAATCCTTTGGCACTCGCGGTCCGCCCGACGACCCCGACCGAACGTCGAGTCTCGGCCCTCCTTCCCGTGCCCGCATCGCTACCGCCGAGCGGTCTCGCAGCCGCCTGTTGCACTGTACAGTGTGGCCAGGGAAGGCCTTGTCTGCTTTGTGTTTGCGTCAGGGGGTCCCCTCGCGAGACCCATCCCGCCGTCACGATTGCTTCCCAACTGCGCATCCAGTCCATCCTCTCCCCTCCCGAGCCGCCCGACGCCGATGCGGCTGCGGCAACACAGTCATTCGCCCAGCAGTCCACCCCAAAACGAAAGTTCCACGACGCCTTCGTCGCCCCGGCGCCCGATGCGCCCATCGAGCCGGCCGAGCTGCCCGCGCCTCTCCACCCCCAGCTCCCGCACGAACTCTTGCCCAACATACGCCAGCCGCTGCCGCGCAGCCCGCCACGCCCCCCCGCGGTCGGCGTGATCCGCACCCACCCCCACGCTGCTCCCGTGGCCGGTTCTGCCGACGATGAACGCCGGTCTCCCGGCCAGGCTCCCATGATGGCAGGCAGCCCCGTCAGCCCCGGTGCTGTCGACAGCAAAAAGGGGGTCAAGCGGACGCCCCTGAGGTCCAGCATTGCCTGTCAGCGCTGCCGGAAGTCCAAAATCAAGTGCAACAACAACGGCGCCGACGCCCCGTGTGACACATGTATCAAGAATGGCAAGGAGTGCACCTACCCCGAGGTCACCCCGGCCCCGCCCAAGCGGTCCGAGCCGCCCACCGGCGTCAAGATGGAGCAGGGCTCTGAGCGGAAGCGTCTGCGGAGGATCGAGGACATGGTCAAGATGGAGGGCGCGCACCCGGCTGCCTCGGTGGCCGAGGATGTTCTCTCGGCGTCGTATCTCACCGAGACCATTTGGAGCCAGTTGTTCGACATCTACAGGCTGCACTTTGCTACAGAACTGCCGTTCTTGCACCTGGCCACCCTGAAGGAGAAGCTCGGGAGCAGGTTCAGGGCCAAACCTTCCGACGCGTCGCCCGAGATCAACCTCGTGCTGCTCGGTGTTCTTACACTGACGGCGCGGTTTCACAGCACGTTGGTCTCGTACGTAACGGCCCCGAGGAACAGCCCGGCCATGTCGGGGATGCCCAAGACCCGGCCGTCGGGGCCGGCGTCGGACGCATCGATCGCCTCAGAGTACTACGCCGACGTCCTCACCAAGGCGCTGGGCGGTCTCAGGACAAGCATGACTGTAGCATCCGTTGAGCGTGTGCAGGCCTTCTTGATGTTAGGGCTCTACGAGTGGAGCCAGGCGCGACCAAGAGTCGGCGGCATGGCCGCCTGGATGTACGTTGGCGTGGCCATTCGCATGGCGCAGGCGTTGGGGCTGGGGGATGGCGACAAGGAGCCCGGCAAGATCTTTAGGCCACGGCCCGTGCTGCCCGTCCAGCCAGCCATGCCGCCAGGACAAAGGTTGATCGCGAAGGAGATCAGGAGACGGACCATGTTCAGCTGTCTGATTCTGGACCGGCTGCTGGGCTGCGGCAAAGACCGCGTTTCGACGATCCGCTCTGAGGACCTGCAGATTCAGTTGCCGTGCCCCGACGTTCAGTTCGACCTCTCAGAAAAAGAAGCCTTTACGGGTTTTCTAAAACCAGTTCCGGGCGCCGAAGCGAACCGAGAGATTTCCGACAGTGTCCTCGGGCGTTTCGTGCGTCTGGTCGACCTCTGGGGTGAGATATCCAAGTGGAGTTTCTCGGGCGGCCGTTTCACCGAAGATCTCCCTCCGTGGTCTCCCGAGTCAAACTTCTTCCAGCTGCGGGCGAAACTGGAAGCGTTCTACCGGGACCTCCCTGGCAACTTCACGTGGTCCGACAGCAACTACTACAAGCACGAGAACCAGCACGCCAGCAGCGTCTATGTGTCACTCCACATGCTGGGCGCAGTGTGCAAGATCATGCTCCACCGCGAGTACATCCCCTTCATCCCCATCCTGTGCGACAGACCGGTGGGGCCTCTGGACGAGCCCACGTTTCCGGCCGGCCAGGAGCCGCAGGGTTTCTGGGAAGACAGCGCCGAGGAGATCTTCCACGCAGCAAAAGAGATTGTCGACCTCACCGAGATCTGCGGCAACAAGCTGCCCATGTCGCCGCTCGTGCTCTTTGCCGTCTGGACCGCCGCGTTTGTGGGCATCTACGCCGTACACTTCCCGCACATCGATACCAAGGGGCACATGCTTCCCAGGCAGGACTTCAATGGAGAGATGGACGTGAGGAAGCACGGACCAACGGGGCGGGCGTACAAGATGCTGCGCGACATGACGGTCTCGCTCAAGCTCGCCGAGACGTACGTTGGCTACTTTGTCGACATGGCCTGCTACTACGATAGGGTCAAGCAGGACTATGAACGGCACATTGGCCGCCGGCCGCCGGCCAACGCGACGGGCGACGGCAAACTGAGCCTGCGGATGGGCGGGGGCGGGCTGGAGGAGTGGAAGCAGCAGGGGTTCAAGGTGGTCAACAACGGCGAGATACTCGCCATCGAGGAGGAAAAGAACTCGTCGCGCGATAGCACCGCCGAGCCTGGCTCCTCGGTCGGCCCGGATAGCAGTCACCAGACGGACCACGCCAAGACGCCCCGGTCCACCTCCTTGTCCTTTACCCCCATCAACAGCGGCCAGCCACACCCGGGCCAGCCCGACTCGGCCTCGGAAGCCGCGGCCGAAGCCGCCGCGTCCGCCCTCTACCACTTTGGCCAGCAACCCCCATCCCATAGGCAACAGCAACAGCACTCCCCGACGCAATCCTCTGGCGCGCTCCCCCTTCAGCAGATGCAGCAGCACCCGCATCCGAGCGGCGGCGGCGGCGTGGCTGGTGGCGCCGGGCCGAAGCTGCCGCCGTACACGTCGGGCGAGGTGGCGGTGTACCTGGAGCAGAACCAGTCGATGCCGTGGAACCTGGCGCCGGGCGGGATCGACCAGTTTGCGCACGGCACCGAGGAGCTGATGCCGCTCGAGAGCGGGAATCTGTACTGGGGCGGCATGACGGAGGGATGGCCGGTGCACCAGGCGGGGGTGATGTCGCAGCATCAGTTTTCCTACTAGTCCTTTGTCTGTCTGCCATGGTTAGGGGGGGGGTTGGCCAGGGCAGGGTGGGGCGGGGCGGGGGTATGTTTTTGGGGGATTTAGAATCTTGGACTTTCTACCATGGGCGGGGTATCTTGTGGTTGAAAATGGGTTCGCTGTCTACCTTTGGTACTTTGACTCGGCTCCGCCTGTGCTGTGCTGTGTTGCTGAGAGGAAGGGAAGGCAAGGCAACGCGGGGGGTTTGATCTCGCTTGTCGCTTTCGCTGCTGCTGGTTTTAGTCTGGGCTGGGTTGGTTTTTTCCCTTGGTGTGAATTTTCCTTGGTTCGATTGTCAGTCTCAGCATATGTCATATGTCGCGGTCACGCACTGGGAGGAAGGGAGGGAGGGATGGCAGGGAGGGACAGGGTGAACGGGAAACATGAAGAAGAATATGAAGAAGATGAAAAGGGTGGTGTGTGGACCGTGGGTGGTGGGCGGTGTTGAAAAGAAGAAAGGAAGGGAGGAATGGGGGGCATGGAAACTGGAGTTGTATAATGCCCAATTGCAGAGTTAATTCACTTGGTTGAAGCGCTGGGAGACGAGGTCTGGTATTTTTGATGTGTTTTTGTTTCAGATATTTGTTTTGTGTTGTTTTTCGTTGTGATGTGTTGTGTTGTGTTGTGTTATGTGAGGGGAAGACGAAATGAACGCCCCCCTCCCCCCCTTTCCCCCCTTTCCGGTGTCTGTTGTCCGGGTGGGTGTGGGTGGTAATGTTGACAATCTTGTGAGTTTCCTCCCTATGATATGCCCTGCGCCCATACTGATACAAGTCCCCGGTTCTGGGTCCCAACGCCCAAAAGGAAAATGAAAGGGATGAATGAAATCGTGACAGTCGTCAGTCTGTTGGTCACAATGCCATGCCCATGCCATGCCGTGCCGTGCCATGCCGTGAAGATACCAGGTACAATCTTGGGGTATATCCTTCCTTCCTCTCGTCATCCATCCATCCAATGCTCTCCTTTCCTTCTCTTCCCACTCATCGCTGATGCTTTGGATAGTTGATAAAACAACTTGGTGGTCTATCTGGGGTGCGGAGTGAATCATCTCGACCCGGTCGAGTCGTGGGACGTCGTCCGCGTCAGGCGCGCCATGAAGAACTCCATGTCGCGCTGGACAATGGTCGGGACCGCCGGCGTCTTGGCCTCGTCGTAGTCGGTCGTTGCCGTCGTCGCCGTCGACTGCATGCTGCTGGAGCGGCTGTGCTGGGTGGGCGAGGAGGGGGTGGCGTCGTCGTCGATGACAACGGAGGGGTTAGAGGGGTTGGTTGGGATGGGCATGGTGTCTGGATGGGGAGGAAGGGGGAGGGGGGCGCGTGTGTTAGTCTGGGGTCTGGATTGGGTTGGGGGTTGGTTTTGGGGTTGGTGGGTGGCGTGTTGGCTTACATGGTCTGTCTGGGAGCGAGATGGACGGTTATGAGGAAGGTTATGTGTGAGAGTAAGCCAATGTATGAGTGACGGAGATGCACAGAAATGAAGGACTGTCTTTCAATGTTTTATTCTCAGCTCCTTTTCAACCCATTGGAGAGACCAGGCTCCAGAGTAGCAACAACAACAAGAACAGATAACCTCGAGTCGTCCCAACACGAGTACTTATGTCCACGGAAATCTCAATCAACCCCCATCCCCAGTCAGACAGCTGACACAACACAACTGCTCTCGGGCAGGGGTCGCGTGCGTGGAGACACGCCATTGGGCGCCTCTCAGCCTTGGGAGAGGCCATTGTTGGCTGCAGCCATCACCGTGCAGGGCAGTCGGTGTCTGGAAACGATCTGAGGCAGGGGGACGGGTGTTTGGCGTGCTGTCCTCGTGACCTCATCTCCGTGGGGAGAATCTGGGGGCCCTTGCAGGATGCATGGCGTTCGACAAGTCCGAGCGTTGCGTTCGTTTGTCAGCCCCTGGGGCCGTCTGTCTGGGGGAGGGGAGGAGTGGGAGTTTTGTTTAAACGCCAAGAATGTCTGTGAGAACAACGACAACCACACCATGACCATCTCGATCAATTTGTCATCGTGGCCCGCGCCCCCTCCAACAACATTGCGGGAAGACAGGCGAGGGTCGGCTTATGCGCGGCGGGCCGAGATGACAGCGGTTTAATTCCGAGCTCGCCCCCCTGGCCACCAGGCTCGGAGCGGCCTAGCCGGTGGAGACAGTAGCCGGCTTACACCATTCCGTGGACCAAGCATGGCATCGTCGGGCTTCAAAACCACGACCGAAGCCGTCAAAGTCTTCAGCCAGGTCAGCGCTGGGTCAAACACTCCCTCAGAAACACCAGCCAGCATGGCCGACGACACCAAGCAGCCCTTCACACCCTCCACCGCATCCCTCGGCAACGGCGAACATGCCCCCGTGACCCCCACGTCCCGGGCCGAGTCCTCGGCGTCATCGCCGGACGCCACCATCCCGGAACCCGCCGCCGACCCGAGCCGGCAGGAAGCCCAAACTTCCCACACCAACCACAACAACTCGGCCTTTGGCCTCCGCCCGGCATGCTTCACCTCGACGCTGCAAGAGGTCGCCTTCGTCTCGCAGGCGACCATCGCAACGGCGACGTCGTCCTTCTTCCAGGGCGCCAGCGCCATCCTCACGGCGTCCATCGGGCACGACCTGGGCATGAGCCAGGGGCAGATCACGTGGATCACGGCGTCGACGGCGACGACGGGGGGGGCGTTCCAGCTCGGGCTGGGCCAGCTGGCGGACCTGCTGGGCCGCAAGCCCGTGTTCCTGACGGGCATGGGGTCGTTCGCCGCCCTGTCGCTGCTGGTCGCGTGGGCGCAGGACCCCTTCTGGATGGACGTCGTGTGCGGCCTCCTGGGCGTGAGCGCGGCCATGGTGGTGCCGCCCGCCATCGGCATCATGGGCGCCGCGTATGACGTGCCGAGCAAGAGGAAGAACCTGGCCTTCTCGGCGTTCAGCGCGGGGAACCCGCTGGGGTTCGTGTTTGGGAGCATCGTGAGCGGGCTGGCGACCATGGTGTTCAACTGGCGCGCGTCGTACGTGCTGATCGCGATCCTGTGGGTGGTGTTTGCCGTGCTGGCGTTTTGGACGATCCCCAAGGTCGAGGCGTACCCCCCGGACCAGGGGCTGCGGGAGAGGGGGAGGACGTTTCTGCGGACGTTTGACTTTGTGGGGACGGCCCTGACCATCTTTGGGACGGGGCTGTTGACGGCGGCCATAACGTGAGTTGTTTCTGTCGTTGGGTGGTTTCTGGGCTAGGTGCAGTGCTGACCCCTTGGCAGTCTCGGGCCGACGGATGGATGGGACTCGGCTCACATCATCGCGATGCTGGTCGTCGGCGTGCTTCTGCTTGTGGCCTTTGCCTACTGGGAAACGGTGTGCTCGCACCCCCTGATGCCGCCACACATCTGGAAGGACCGCAACTTCACCCTGGTATGTGTCTTGCTGGAGGGTGGTGGACAGAGAGGGACTGCCACTGACTCCCTGCAGATTATCCTGAGCTGTCTTCCCGGGTACATGTCGTTCATCGCGGCGCAGTTCTGGCTGTCCTTCTTTATGCAGGAGCTCCAGAAGCTGAAGCCCATCACCGTGGCCGTCCATCTGCTCCCGCAGGCCATCGCCGGGCTCATCTACAACGCCATTGCCGGGTCGGTGCTGCACCGCATCAACAACACGCTGCTGTTGGCGGTAGGCTCGGGTGCTTACATTGCGTCGAATGTCTTGCTCTCGCTCATGAAGGCCGACAGCCCATACTGGGCCTTTATCTTCCCGTCTCTCATCCTCGGCGTCGTCGGCGCTGACTTTCAGTTCAACGTTGCGAATGTACGTTCAGCCCGCTTCCTGGGAGATGCGCAGAGACAGAGACTGACACAGAGACTGACTGGGAGCAGATGTATGTGATGCAGTCACTGCCCTCCAGCCAACAGGCGCTGGCGGGCGGCATCTTCAACACGCTGTTCAGGCTCGGCGCAGCCATCGCGTTGGGCATGACGACGGCCGTGTTTACTTCAAAGTCCGGCACTCCCGAGGCAGCTGCAGACCCGATGATGCCGTACTCCAAGGCGTTCCAGGTGTCGATCGGGTTGAGCGCTGCCAGCTTTCTGTTTCTGCCGTTTGTCCGGCTGGGCACGCAGGGCCATGCCCCGGGTGCGGATGCCGGTGGCTCGAGAAGTGATGGCAAGACGGCTGGAGTTGCTGCAACGGTAGATGAAAAGGCGCCCACTCTGTTAGGAAGGGTGAAGGGATGGAAAAGTACCAGGTAAAAACGTACAAAGGAAAAGTACCTAGACAGGTTGTCTTATTTGGAGTTTAGAATAGAGCTCGGGTTGGATCTCAACACACACCTTTTGTCAAGTCTGCAGCCTTGCCTCTCCATCGTTGAACATTGTGTTACAGCAACGGCATGTCTCCGCTGCTTGCTGCCGAGTGTGGCGGGCTGAAGTGTTTGCCCCTTGCCGTGTTTCTCGGCCTCTGTTCTCATGCGCCCTTGCCACAGCTTTAATATGTGGCATGGCTCGATCTCTAAATATTTGTCCAGAAGAAAACTCTGCGAGGCTTCTGTAGACGGGGCTAGAAGCTCTGGTGGCTGGAGGATGCTTGATGGTAGACATCCAAGATGAGCGCGAGGTAGGGACAAGAAAGGCATGAGAACGAAGGCAGGCTTTTCAATGCCGGCAATCAGAAAGCAAAGTTACTCACAAAGTGTGAATTCATCCCGTCCACCCCAACCCGCCGCACGGGTCTGCGAGTCGTGTTTGTTCACTCCCGTCTTCCCAGTCGCTTCCCGCCAACTTCCAGTTTCAACTCTCAAATGATGGCATGACAACACCAACTTTTTGTCCCTTACTCTGTCACAAATCGGGTGACTTTGGGATTATTCTTCATATTTTTTTTCTGCCTTATCTTGACTGTACCACCATGGCTTTGGCAGTCTTTCTGATCTGTCTCCTTCTCTGCGTACTTTTCCCGCCAGCGGGCAGCCTCCTCATCCCGCCTGACAACACCACTCAGCTCTTGCTGCCCTCCTACGACTACATTGTTGTCGGTGGAGGAGTCTCCGGCCTTGTGGTTGCCAACCGACTGAGTGAAGATGCCAATGGTTTGAGGGTTCTTGTCACACACTCCTGACAGTTTGCTGACAGCGAATAGTCACAGTTCTGGTCCTCGAGGCAGGAGAGCTGTAAGTATTATATCGGTACAACAACTCAGAACAGTCTCGCTAACCTGGAGTTATTACAGAGACTCTTCTCCCGACATCGTCACCGTTCCAGGACTGATCGGCCATGGCTTCCCTCCCGCCTTCAACTGGAACTTCACCACGACCCGCCAGGAGTTTCTCGACAACAAAACCCGCGATTACGGACAAGGCCATGTGGTTGGTGGTGGAAGCATCCTCAACGGCATTGTCATGACCCGCGGAGCTAGAGCCGACTACGACGCGTGGGAGGCACTCGGAAATCCCGGCTGGGGCTGGCAAGACATGCTCCCATACTTCAAGAAGGCGAGTCCAGAAGAGACTGCAGTCCGGTCAGGGACTAACAATCCACAGAGCGAGAAGTTCTCGGTGAATGTGTCTCCAGAGCGCAGCAATGCCCTCCACATTGCACCCGACCCCTCGGTCCATGGCACCAGCGGACCCCTCGAGGTCACCTATCCCAGGTTCCTCTACAACCAGTCGAGTATGACTTTTCGTCTTCGTGTCCAAACCCAGTTCTGACGCTTTCAGTCAACTTCCTCCGCGGCCTCTCCGAGCTAGGCGTGCCACTGCTCCCCGATCCAAATGCCGGCGTCGCAGCCGGAGCCTTTATCGTCCCTGCGAGCATGTCGGCCAACAACCAGTCGAGGATGGACAGCAGACGGGCGTATCTCGACCCCGTGCTGCACCGGACAAACCTGCATCTAGCAGTCCAGCAGACAGTCACCCGCGTTCTTCTCAATGCCAACGACTCCTCCAACATCATCGCTCTGCCTTTCGGGCGTTTGGTTCGAGCGTACGGGGTTGAGGTGAGCGCGTTCGAGGGCCTTCGCTGTCCCTGACACTAACAAGGTGTAGTACACCACATCTGCCGAGGTTCCCCGTCAGAGGGTCTTTTGCGAAAAAGAGGTCATCCTTGCCGCAGGCGCCATCATCCCGCCCGCCTTGCTCCAGGTGTCCGGCATCGGTCCGGCAGATCTCTTGAACGAGCTGAACGTGACGGTCAAAGTCGGCCTGCCGGGCGTTGGTCAGAATCTGCAAGACCACCCCATGGTCGGGGCCTTTTACAACTGTGAGACACCACAACTCACTCCAAGGTTTTTACGTAGGTATGCTCACCAGACCAGACACCAAACCCGGCCTGTTCTCAACCGCAAACCTCACCGGCGCCACCCTCCTCCAGGCCCAACAAGAGTACGCCACCAACCGCACCGGCAAGTTCTCATCTTCCACACCCTCCCCGGCTCACTTACTCACTAACCCCCCCTTCTCTCCCAACAGGCCCTCTAACAACCCCTCTAATCACCACCGTCGCCTTCCCACACCTCACCCACCTCCTCCTCCCCCCCAACGCCACCTCAACAAACACCACTCTCTTCCACTCCCAATCCCAATCCCTCCTCCTCTCCCTCCTCAACAACACCTCCACCCCTCTAACCTCCCTCTCCCTCTCCCACCTGCACCCCTCCACCCTCCGCCACCCCACCCTCCGCGCCGGCTACCTCCGCCAACTCCACCTCCTCCTGCGCACGTTGCTCCCCGACCCCGCCGTCGGCGCCGTCGAGATCATGGCCGACTCGCGCGGCACCCTCGCCGTCGCCGCGCAGCACCCGCTGAACAGGGGCGTCGTGCGCGCGCTGGCCGGGCCCGATCTCCTGTCAACAACACAAAACAACGGAGGGGGCACGGCAGCGGCGGTGGCGGTGGCGGGCAACGTCGCGCTCGACCCGCGGTACTGCCCCCACCCGGCCGACTGCGCGCTGCTGGTCGCCGCGCTGCGGTTTAACCTGGACGGGATCGTGGGCGGGACGGAGGCGTGGGCGGGGAGTTGGCGCCGCGGCCCGGGCGGCCTTGGATGCAGACGACGACAAGGAAGAGGAGGGGGAAGGAGGAAGAGGGGATGGGACGGGTGGTGAGGGCGCGGGTGCAGACCGAGTTTCACGCGTCGGGGACGACGGCGATGATGCCCGTGGAGCTGGGCGGGGTGGTCGGGAGGAGGCTGGTGGTGCACGGCACGGCGAATGTGAGGGTCGTGGATGCCGGGGTGATGCCGATGGTGGTGGGGGCGCATTTGCAGGCGGCGGTGTACGCGGTGGCGGAGAAGGTCTGTTCTTTCTTTCGTGTTGCTTTCCCTTTTCACTTTGCTGGGTGATGCTAATGGATGGTGGTGTGTGTGTGCTGGTACAGGCTGCGGATCTCATCAAGGAGGATCAGAAGCGTAAAACGCCGGCCGCCAACCCGGGCGTAAACGGGAGGAATGGGTCGTTGGGTGTGGTCAGGCACATGCCTCTGCCGGATTTGGAGAGTAAAAAAGTCTTACGGTGAGAGCTGCTAATCAGATGTTGACATGTGAGAATATAATTCTCTCCTGACGGGCACAATGCAGCACAGTTCCTTCGGCCGTTTGGACCTGGACGCAGGTAGGGAAAAGGGGGCAACAGGCTATGCATCGCATTGACAAACTTGAGATCAACCAACATAATCATAATGCCAATGAAATTACACCCCCTCCGGGGCCTAGCGATCGTTCTAACTCAAACTTGCATGATCAACCTTACAACTAAATATAGTTTCCATTTCCCCGGGTATCAGCGCAAATCCAATTCCCACCACATCGCTCTTCCGTCTCTTAACAATAGCAACCCCATTACAACCCCTACAAAGAGCACTACCGACTAGTAGTAAATCTTCTCCTCCCACACGGGCGGCCTCGTCCCCTCGCGATCCCACACCAGCCGGCCCTTGTCATCCAGCTCGCAGCCCTCGTCGGTAATCGGGATGACCTTGCTCGTGTGCGCGACCTCCTGCTTGGACACGCCCGCCGCGTCCTGCGGGATCCACAGCAGCGGGGTCTGCGAGGTGACCGAGGGCGGGTAGTAGGCGTTGGCGGCGACGTCGTCCGGGTACGTGTCGAGCACCACACCGCGGGGCACGAGGGCGCGCAGGGAGGCGTAGTCGGCGTAGATCCAGGGCTTGAGGAAGCGCGTGAGGATGTTGCCGTTGCGGCCGGCGGCCTTGCGCGCCTCGCGCGCGTGCAAGACGTTGGACTCGGTCGGGTCGACGACGCCGTCGCCGTTGAGGTCCTGGTGGACGGGCTTGCGGGTGCTGTTGGCGCTGGTGCTGGGCCCGTCGAGCGGGACGCCGCCCTTCTCGGCGTCGAGCAGGCGGGTCGACTCCTCCTCGGCGAGGAGGGTCAGCGGCAGATTGTAGAGGAGCGGGTCGAGAGCCGAGTTGAGCGAGAGGTGGAAGAGGGCGGTGAAGACGAGGAAGACGACCATGAGCACGAGCGGGCCCGGGGCGACCGAGGCGCCAAACAGGCCAATCATGCACACCTCGGCGAGGTAGATGCCGGTGAAGAGCTGCTTGATGGCGGCCGGGTAGATGAGACCGCGTGTGTCGATCTGGGTGTCGGTGACGAAGAAGACGTTGTAGCGCCAGGCGAAGTAGAACAGGAACATGGCAATGGTGGCCCAGCCGAGCATCAGCGGGGCGATGCACGAGTAGGTGATGGCTTGGGGCGGTCAGCAAGGGTTTCAGGAAATCAAGAACTTGTGATACGTACCGATGACCACAATGTTGGTGTACACGGGCATAGTGCTGCCCCACGAGATGGCGCTCAGGTTGGACCACTTGTTGTAGAGGGCGCGCGGGGTGTTGGCGAGGAACTTGTACAGCAGCGTGAAGATGACAAAACCGACGACCTGGGTCAGCACGCTCGTGGCGATGGTCAAGCCCTGGACGATAAAGTACGAGATGTACAAGTTGGACGACTTGGGCAGGTTCGCGGCGAGGATGGTCGGAGCGCTGGTAGGATTGTCGACGATCTGCTTGGCGACAGCCGTGGCAGACGAGGCCAGGGTGGCGATGAGGAAGACCTGAATGACCTGGAAGGCGAAGTAGGCGTTCTGGGTGAACAGCTCGACCCGCGAGGTGGAGGGCTCTCCGGCCAGCTTGGCGCACACTGCGTGATTGTGAGTTAGCAGGCCAATCTTTGGACTAGAAAATCGAAGACACTTACAGCGCATCACAATGGGCACGAGCGACATCAGAATCGACAGCAGGACGGAGGGCAGCAGGCCGGTAATGACGCCCATGATGACAGACGGGACGTCGTTGAGCCAGGTCAGGAAGCTGATGGTCTTGAGGTACTCGACGTTGCTGACGATACCGACAAAACCGACGGGGATGGCCCAGAAGAGGATCAGGGCCGCGATGAAGGCGAGCACGGCGTAGCGGCGGATCACCTTTTGCCACCAGGGGACGGCGAGCGACTTCCAGATGACCTCGTTGGGCCGGATGCCGACATACTTGGGGGTCATGTGCAGACCCTGGTGGTGGGCGAGGATCTGGGCGGCGCCCTCGGCATCGGCCTGGGTCCTGAACTCGATGAAGACGCCGGGGACCTTCTTGCCGCCGCCGGCGCGGTACTTGGCCTGGGCGGCCTCGACTTCGGGGATGAGACGCGCCAGCTCGGTGCGGCACCAGTTGATGGTGTCGACCTTCTTGCCGATCAGGCCCAGGGGTCCGAGGCGGTGGGTCGGGCGTTTCTTGTTGGGCACCCAGCGGGCGGCGATGCTGCCGGACTCGGCGTCGCCGACGATGGGGGCCTTGTCGGCGTCGTCGGGGGAGGCGCCCTTCTTGATGGCGGCCAGGCGGGCCTTGTGGGCGAGCTTGATCAGCTTGACCTCGGCTTTTTCGAGGCGCATGGCGGCCTTGTCGCGCTTCTCGACCAGGTCCTCGACCTCGGAGGTGTCGCCCGTGATCCAGATGTTCTTGACCGAGGCGCCAAAGACCTTGCGCAGGCTCGCCTCGTTCAGGTAGGGCGAGGGGACCGAGGTGAACAGGACGGTGCGGGACGAGATGCGCTCCGAGTAAAAGGGGCTCAGCAGGAAGGCCTGGCGCAGGTTAATGTAGTAGATGCACTCGCGCATGATCATGTACATGATGAAGCCGAAATAGGCCCAGCTGACGAAGACGAGGGCATAGTAGCGGTCCGACTGGTTCACCCGGTCGATGTTGGAGTACGACAGCACGTTGAGCTGGGTCTCGTTGCCGCCGCCGGTGGCATTGACGGGGAACAGGATGGGCCAGGTGATGAGACAGCCGACAAAGCACATGACGAGGGCCATGCGCAGGTAGCGGATGTAGAGGAGGGCATCGAGGGACTGGTGCTGCAGGGCGTATATGTCGGGGATCTTCCAGAAGCTGCCGACCCAGTTGAAGAAGCCGCTGGGCAGAGGCGGCGAGCGCTCGCTAGGTGCGTGTCAGTCAACCGATCCCACGATGATACAAGTCAAGGCAAGCTTACCTCTCGCGCAAGCTCCCCAGATATGTGCGAGGCGCATAGTAGCGACGCTGGCTGCGTCTCAAGATTAGGAAGACGGCAATGTATGCGGCGGAGACGACTGCGACCGGGGCGAGGGTCGAGATCATGCCTGGACTCGCCGGTCAGCTTCAACACAACACGACTAAAGAGACCTCCCGGACTCACCCGACAGGGACGACGAGTCGGTGTTGGAGGAGTCGTCGGAGCTCATGGTGACGGTGGTGCAGAAATGGTCTGCGAGCCCCGGAGTAGTGGTGTTTCGATGTCTGGGTTTCTTTCTCGTGGTTTGATTTTGGACTCGACAGTGACAATCGGTGACGACGGGCAGTGACGGTGTCCCTGAGAGGGACTCGTAACGGAATTCGCTTGTGTTCCCGTTCCGCAAGGGCGCTTCTGAAACAGACGTGTCAGACCACAAAATTGACAGGAAACGCCATGACAGGGCGTGGCGACGGGGCTGATGTTCATATTAACGTCAGGCCCGAGGCCAAGGCGCTTGCGGCCGCCAGTGAGACCCCCCAGTTGAGCTGGCAGAGCTGGCACCGATTGCCGGGGCGCGGGCCGGGGTTTGGTTCGACAAGCTCACAAGACACGAGCAAAAGCAGCAAAAGCAGCAAAAGGGGGCGCGTACATCAGACAGGGGTGACCCAAGATCGAGGGAGCTTGGGCCTGACGGGCTACGTCGTTCTCGGATGACGCGCCTGATAGGAGGGCCGGAGTTGCTGGACTGAACCAAAAATGCTCAGAATGCCAAAAATGCAAATAGAGAAACTGAAAACACGCCAAGGGCCCAGGGACCGGCGGCGGGCTATACTCTGTCTTTTTAACGTCTCTCAAAGGATGTCCGACCGTCAATGAGACCTGTTCTGAGTCCTGGTGGCTGGCACTGCATCATTGGCAGGCCAAAAACCCAGCTTTGTGTCCCTTGGCTGACCTTTCGACTTTGCATCTCGACGCCGCTCAATGACGCAAATACCGGTCTGTGCAGCCAGCTCAGGGAAGGCAGTGGTCGTGTGGGGCCTGCAAATTTCAGCAGCTCGACAAGGGTCACGGCAGTCACGATGCGACCCTGCCCCAGCCCGCGAATCTCGGAGTGGATCTGACACAGATTCAACACGTGAAGCGCAGCCAGTGGTGGCGGAGACTTGGTCTTTGTCCTCTCTCAGGTTCCTTTCTTTCAAAGAGACATCCCGTAGAGCTGACTATCACTGCAACTCGCAACGCGTCTTTGTGCACGTCGCCTTGGCTTGCAGGTCAATGTCTCAACCCCTCAAGCCCAACCACACGACTAACCCTGATCGAGGAAGCCGTCCCTCTGGGGGCGCAAGACAAGTCAGCCAGTGTGTGTGTTTTGAGGTTGGCTCGGTTGGATGCGCTGAGATGCGGTGTGTTGCACTCTCGATCCTCCACTCAGCGGTCCATCTTTGCAGATCGCAACCTGGGCCTGGACCCCGGCAGCAGCGTCCCACCCTCGAGTTGCGTTTGTGTCACCACACAGCAAATCCGGGAAACGAGGGTGTTGAGTACGAAGGCCCAGTTGATCTGCAAGACTCCTCGTACAGAACAGTGACTGCAGCTTTACCAACTTGCTTGCTTGTGGTCTTTTGAGGGTTCCTGGCCGACTTGAACATTTTATACTTCCTGCCCTGAAATTGCAAAGCGGACCCGGCCAGCGTCACTTCCCACTCCCTTGTGCCGATCGGTAATTGCTGGCCATGGCGAGCAAGGGTCTTTCCCCACTGGGCGCTGGACCCCTGCCCGCCTGAGCTGCCCAGCATCATCGATCCAACTGAGCCTTCGGCTGCAAGGATTCGGAGCTATCGACTCTGCCGCCTTCTGATTCGGCACAGGGCCGGCCAAAACCTCCGCGGGTTATCGCAGGTCGGTGTCTGGGGAAACCTGGCCCCGGTTTCTGCAGAAGGTCAACACCATGAGCGATCAGGTTGGAAAAACAACAACATTGCCAGTTGACATCGCTTGGTGATGCACTCCAGGAAAGCCATGCCAGACAAAAGCAAAGCGATGCTGTTTGTCGGTCTGGACAGCAAGTGTTGAGCAATGTCGGCGTAGGCCTCCCCTTTGTGAAGAAACAGAGAGAAATAGAGACTGCTCGGTTTGGTGTGCCGAGCATGGTCCTGCATCAGCCTCCCATGGCAGACTTTGGAAAGTGCATTTGCTTGCTGCGGTACCAGTGAGGCTGGGCAGCCTGTCGTTTCCGTCAATCCTCCCTTTCTGTCTTTGTCTGGTCCCCTCTGTGACAAAGACACCACACAATGCTCTGACCTGCAGGGCCGCATTTGGCTCAACTGGCATGCCGTGACAATGAGCCCTCTCAATATGAAGAGAGCAGCAGAATGGCAGCAACGATCCCTTCCTCGCCACGCGTCCTTGAACGTTGGATCTTGGGCGCTGTCACACCGAAGCCATTTAGAACGACGCGGGCAACATCACCAAATAACTTACCAACATGGCTGACCTCCCCCGCGGAGCCGTCCCGGCACATCTCGCAGAACACGAGGACGACGAGCAGGCCGAGCAGAGGGGGTACGTCAAGGGCACCGACTACTCCCTGCCCTATGTCTCGCAGTGGTCGCGACTCTACGACGACAAGGTCAGTGAGGGTCTGCTCCGCCATGTCAACTGCGGCTACCTCTCGACACACAGCGTGCCGCCGACGCTGCTGGCCCTCAAGCAACACGCCCAGTCGCTGTGCATCCTAATCCACGCCCTAAGCCCGACTCTCAAATCGGCCGAGATTGCCGGTGGTGAGAAGTCCGACTCGCTCAGGTACGAGCTCAACGACGCCTTCGACTTCCTCAACCGCCTGGACGTCCCCTACACCAACGACGACCCGGCCCACCACAAGCCCTTGTCCGCGCTCGTCAACGACATCTGCGGCCGCCACGAGGTCCACGGCACCACCTACCACTGCGCCCTGGCCGAGACCCGCCCCCTGACCCCCGACGCACCCCCCAACAAACCCTACGCCAACCATCACAACCTCATCCAGCACGCCAACGCCTGCCTCGAGCGCCTCGACCACGAGTTCAGCAGCACAGGCGGCCTGCTCAGCCTCCTCCCGCCCCCTTCTTCCTCGTCCTCCGAAACCGACCCCGCCAACGCGCGCAACACCCTCCTCGGCCAGTGGCTGCACTTCACGCAGGCCCTCGTCCTCCGCGCGCGCGACCTCGAGCGCGCCTACGCCAACGCCCTCGACCTCCTCGCCGGCGAAGCCGCCCTGCCCCGCGCGTACCTGACCGCCGCCCTCGACGGCGGGCCCGACGCGCGCGCCGCCGCGGGGGGCCGCGAGATCGCCTACCCGCAGGACCGGTGGGTGCTCGCCAACGCCGGCGACGACGTCCTCGGGCGCGTGCACGCGCTGCTCGACGCGCGCGAGGCCGCGCTGCAGGCCCGCGAGGCGTGCTACCGGCGGATGGGCCTGGCCGGGCAGCGGGGCGAGCTGATGAGGGAGAGCGAGGGCGGGGCGGACTGGGCGCGCGGGGTGGTGTGGGTGGACGTGCAGACGCGGTACCTCCGGCTCGCGGGCGGCGGCGGGCGGGACACGGTGTTTGTGCTGCCGGCGTGGGCGGAGCACCCGGCGGTGGAGGAGACGCGGGCCGGGGAGGCGGCGCCGACGGTGGTGGCGTGCGCGCAGCCCAAGTTCCCCGCGCGGGCGACCGAGCTGGAGAAGAGGTTTGCGCGGCGCGGCGAGCGGGCCGAGGCCGCCGAGGGGGAGAATGTGCGGCTGCGGGCCGCGGTGGAGGAGATGCAGGCCGAGATGGAGGTGCTGGAGGGGGAGAACGAGGCGCTGGCGCGGTCGAGGGACGCGCTGGTGCTGGCTGTCGGGGAGGGTGAGGGGGAAGAGCTGGCGGGAAAGGTGCAGGAGCAGAGGGAGAGGGCGGGCAGGGCGGAGAGGGCGATGAAAGAGGCGCAGAGGGAGAGGGATGAGACGCTGGAGAGGGAAGAGAGGGCATTGGATGAGGTGGAAGCGCTCCGGAGGGAGGTGACCATGTTGAAGCAGAGGCATGACAGGATGGATATGGAGGACAGTTTGAGGGAGGAAATGCGTCTTGTGCGGGAGGAATTTCATAAACGGTTCGAGAGGGAGATGGAGGGATGGAAGTAACTGTTTGAGTTTTCCTACGTCTCTTAAGCCGTATTTACACTGCTTTTTACGTGGAGTGTTGTTTGATTGCAGCTGCGTGTGGTCAGGAAACAATGAGGATATGCTGATGCAGCTGAACTCGCCCTCAGTCTGCAAACTCGATGCTGACGACTGCATAGCTGTCCGTTTGCCTGATTTGCCACCTAAAGTTAACGTTATCTCGATTTGGCCATCGTGGTCGCTCTCGGCGAGTTGAGGTGTGGTGTTTCTGTGCCGCTCGGCTGCATCTCCCCCCGGAAGGTTGCCGTAGCAACCATATCGACGTAACCACCCAGCCACCGCAACAACACAGGCTCACCAGCCATGGACAAATCTGGCCAAGTCTCGGTGAATTGCAGTCAACCGCAAAAAAAACTTGGCCAATGACGAGGTCTATCTGCCCCGTTCGCTCCGAGCATCGTGCAGCCGCCGACGCTTCCAGCCCCGAGAGCCCGTGAAGGAGGCTGAAGGAGGGGTCCGCGGTTTGTTGACATCCCCCGTCGACCCCTCATCCGCATGAACCCAGCTTTACCCTGTTTCTCCCCTGTGGTGGATCGTGCCGTGCTTCTCCAACTCCGCCGATTTGATGCCAGATCATCTTGCATCTGTTCGCCAACCATTAACGTTATGGTCCCTTGAGTTATATCGTTAACGTTATTTTCTGTTTCAACTTGTGCTCTCGCCAGGGTCCAGATCGTCGTGTCATCCTGCGGTTCGCCTGCCACCAGTGCACTGGTTATACGAGGAATTAGACATTCTCGAGACACACCGTCATTCCTCAGCTACGGGCTCGGCGGCAGTCGACCATGCTCAGCTAAGCGACCCAGATCGCGGCCACCCAACCAGCTCGTCGTACTCCGTCTCCCTTTCGTTCGTCGCACGCCAGGAATGCTGGTGCCCAAAACGAGGGGCTCTGTGCCCAACAGGGCCCGCCCGGGGTCTCCGTCGACGGAAAGGCCCACAACAGCGCTCCGGCGCCGTCCCAGTCCCCGGTCCCGCCGCCGGCAAGCTGCATCCGCATCGACGGTTGCCGTTGCTGCCCTCAGTTTCGTCCCGCGCACAGCCGCCGAGCCGGTGCTGCCGTACACCCCTACGACCATCTTGCTCCCCGCAGACGACAGCGCCGACCGCACGGCCTACATCTTTGCGCCTACCGGCGACAGCTACACCGCGGTCGACTTCCTGTCCCTCGACGTCTCCAAGCTCCAGGCATCCTCTATCAAGCCAACGAAGCTCACCTCCACCCTCCCCTTCCTCGCATCTGACGCCGGAAACTGCACCACCTTTGCCCCGTCGCTCTTCCGCAACGGCACCATTGCCGTGCTCGCCGGCGACTGCACCGCGGGCTCCACCTCCTCCCTCTGGACCTACACTCCAGCCGTTCCCAACTCCAAGTCCAAGCCATCATGGACCCGCCACCCGCTCACCGCCGCCGCGTCCTGGGACAATGCGCAAAGCGGGCCCTACCATCTCGGCGGCATGCTCAGCTTCTCGGCGCAGCTCAGCCCCGTCCTCTCGGAGCCCACCCTCTACCTCTACGGCGGCATGTGCCCCTCGCCCGACTCTTGGTCCGGCTCCTCCTCCGCCTCCTGGCAGTCCAAAGCAACCTACTCCAACCGCATGCTGCGCCTCACCCCCTCCTCCTCCTCCCAAACCACCACCACCCCGCAGCAGCAGCTGCCCCAACCGTACAAACTCACCTACGCCACGCCCACGGGCCAGCAGCCCCCCGTCGCCGAGGCGGGCTTCACCCTCACCGAGCTCGCGCCGTCCCTCTCCAACCGCAGCGGCATCGTCACCCAGAAGACCAGCCACGTCCTGCTGGGCGGGCACACGCAGAGCGCCTTCGTCAACATGAGCACCGCCGCCGTGTGCGCCCGAGGAGACGTGGTCGTTTGTCGGCATCGCCCCGCCGTCGTCCACCGCGGCGGCGGCGGCGCCGGGGGCAAGACCGATCTCGCGCGCGGGACGGGGACGGGGTTGCGGGAGTCGGGGTGGACAGTCGGTCGGGCCACAGCGCGGTGCTGAGCGAGGACGGGACGCGGCTGGTTGTGTACGGGGGCTGGGTCGGGGACGTGGGCACCGCGCGGCGCCGCAGTTGGCGGTGGTGAAGGTCGGGGTCGGGTTGGGGGATTGGGAGTGGGAGGTGCCGGAGCAGGGTGCCTCCGGGGGTGGGGGCGTGTATGGACATGGCGCGGTGGTGCTGCCGGGGAATGTCATGATGGTGTATGGGGGGTATGAGATTGGGGTGGGGGGTGGGGTGAAGAGGAGGGAGGCAGGCCAGGGGAGGATGTTTTACAATATTACCAGTGGGAGCTGGTCGGACGACTATGTCCGTCCGGCGGCAGGACGAAATGGTGGGAGCAGTGGCACCGGCAGTGGCAGCGGTAGCGGGAGCGGCGGCGGCAGCGTTCACGGTGGGAGTGGCAGCGACAGTGGAAGCTCTTCCGGGACATCTGGAGACGGTAGCAGCACCTCGGACGACGCGGCGCACAAGAGGCAAATCGGACTGGGAGTTGGTCTCGGTGTCGGCCTTCTTGTGCTCGCCATCCTCGCCGCTCTCGGCGTCCGCTGGTTCCGCCGCAGACAGCAGCGCCGTGCGGCACGCGATGAGACCCTCCGCAGCCTGTCACAGGGCGTCAACGGCTCCTTGCCGCGTGGCATCGGCGAAGACGACGAGATGCTTGAGCACAGCCACGGCATGGGCATGTTCCCCTGGACGGCTGCTGCGGCTCGCGAGTGGTACACGGGCGGGGACGACCCATACGCGCAAGGGAGGCGCTCTTTGGGCTACGAGACCCTCCGAACCGGGTCCCGGCCTGCTCCCTCGCTGTACATCCCGCCGCCACCCGCAGCGTCAACCTTTAGCAGCCGGCCGAGGGGTGCCAAGGGCCTCTACCAGCCGACCGCGGGCAGCTCCTACGACTTTGCACCGCTCACCGGCGCCCCGAACCGCATCGATCCCATCTACGAAGCCGACGAGGACGAGGAAGCCGACATCGCCAAGGCCTACCCTCTCAGTCCCGACAAAGAAGAGCGCGACGACGACGACCCGTTCCTCACGCCCACCCTCAACACCCCGGTGGGCGCCCTGTTCCCGTCGTCTGCACCCAACCCAAGCTCCCGCAACTCCAACTCCCCCACGCCACCCCCGCCCCCACAAACCCGGCCCCGCGCGGGAACAGGCGGCTCGGAGCAGCACCCCGACGTGCAAGGCTGGGTCTCCAACGTCGACGCAGCCTCGTCCACCACCCTGCCCCCTGCGCGCACCCTCCAGCGGCACACCTCCACGGCCTCCTCCACAACCGTGACAGCCACGGGCGCCATTCCCGCCCTCGCCGCGCGCGGGCCCTCGACCCGCTCCGCGCGCCACCACCACCATCACCACGCGCCCGTCTCGCCCTCTCTCCCCACCGACTGCTCCTCCTCCTCCTCGGTCGCCGCCGGCGACGACAGCCGCACAGGCAGCAACCTCTCGGAGCGCAGCACCGGCGCGTTCAGCTTCACCCGCGGGGCCGGCGGCGGCGGGGGACCAGAGGATAGAGTCCTCCTCTCCCGCCTGCGCACCACGCTCGCCACCACCTCCACCACCACCATCCCCAACGAACGAGGCGGCAGCTCCGGCTCCGGCTCCGGCTCCGGCTCCAACTCGGGCAACAGCTACAACACGGCGCGCTCCAACTTTGCCGCGCTCCAGGCCGAGGGCCCCTCCCTCCTCCTCGGCCGCCCACACCACCAACAACAACAACCAAACGACGCCGAAGGCGCGTGCGACGCGGACGACGACGACTACGTCTACCTCCCCGGCAGCCCGAGCAAGCACAAGCCACCGCGCCGCAGCTGGTTCGGCAGCCTGAGGCGCGTCTTCAGCGCCGCCAGCTCCTCCTCGCCCGACTCGTCCTCCGCGGGCGGCGGCGGCGGCAAGAGCCGGGAGGGGAGCCCCACGCGCGAGGGGCTGCTCTGGTCCGACGCCTTGGGCGGAGGGGAGGAGTACGGCGTCGGCGTGGGCGTGGGCGTCGGCGGCGGTTTGGGCGGGTCGTTGTTGCACAGGCGGCGGAGGCAGCAGGGGCGGGAGGCGTGGTTGGGTGGTGGTGGGCAGGAAGGAGGGGACGACGAGGAGGAGTGGGATCGGGACCTGGAGCGGGCGGCGGAGCAGCGGACGGTGCAGATCATGTTTACGGTGCCGAGGGAGCAGCTGCGGGTGGTGAATGCCGAGGTGGAGAGGGAGGAGAGCGTGTTGATTGTTGACCCCGAGGATGAGGATGAGGATGAGGAAGAGGGGCTTAGAGGGGGGAGTAATAGGAATGCGGAGGGGGTTAAGGAGGAGGAGGAGGAGGAGGTGCGGCGGGAACAGGAGCAAGAGCAGGCGGCGCAGGTGCAGGAGACGGGGTTGCTTCGCCCTCCGCGACGGGACGGTGCGGGTGCGGGTGCGGGTGCGGGTGAGGAGGACGGCAAGGCCGCGGCCCGGTTGTCGACAGCTACGCTGGAGCCGCCGGGGTGCGGCGTCTCGCCGTCCCCATCGCTACGTGCGTCGTCCATGACCTCGACCACCACGCTACACATGGCCGAGGCGGTGCGGTTGGAGCGGCCCAGGACCAGGGTGCTGGCCATGGTGGAGAGCTTCGAGTCGCGGAGCCGGGAGGGCAGCCGCGAGGGGAGCCCCGAGAGGGGGCCGTGATCGATCGGGACGCACACAAAGTACAGATCTGTTTGTGGTTTCAGGTTCTCAGGTTTACGTCATGGATCATGCTGATGTGCGTTGATATGTTTGGTGGATTTGGGACACACATGGTGTATCTTGAGGGACGTTCGCTTGGGTCAGGCCGGTCTGGGCTGAGCCCGCTGGTCTGCGGTCCTATCGGTTTGGTTGTGGTTTTTAGCTTCTCCCGCGGCGCATGGTGTTTTGTTTCGTGGAAATTGTTGGGTTGAAACCGTGTTTGTGTAACTGCTTACGGATTGTTTGAGTAGCATGAGGAGGAGGGCAGGGATACCAAAGTACAGACTACCTTACCAACTGTGTACTGGGTAAACGACCGTTTCCCCATGTTGCTACGTCTGTCACCAGGATCGCCGGAGATTCACGTCCCGATCCTCCTTGGTCTCGATTCGCATCTCTCTTACTTATGACGTGCCAGCTACGTTGGTCCTGAATCCGCTCGATCTTAGGCGGGCGTGCATCTCAATCGTCGGCTCCGGGTCAGAACAAGACTTCCCGTTACCCGCCCGCCCGCACTGGGCGATCCTTATTTCCGCACAGTCCATGATCTGATCCAGCCACGGGAACAGAGCAGTCCTCCTGCGCAGAATATTCACACAAAAAAGAGGGAAACCCGGGACAGGATCGGCGGCGCTAAGGCGGTTGCCCACAACCCCGAAACTGTCCTCTCGTTGCCGAGTAGCTGATGCTGATTCAGCGCTTCGAGCAACCTCTCACCCCCCTGGTCCCCACACCCACCCGCAAACACACAGGCGCGACAGGGCGTTGAGACTCGGCACCTCCTGTCGATCTGGTTGCTCACACAGGGATTTGCCCTGCGGGAGGCGCCGAGGAGAGTGTGACAGTTGACGCCTCGTGAAGAGACACAGGGGTAGTTAGAGCTTATAGTAAAAGGACCGAGGCGTACAGAGCAGTTGAACGGCAATCGGGATGTTATTGGGGTTGCAGGACGATGCCTTGGCGCTGTTTACGACTCACCCTGATGTGCTGACTGTAAGTGGCCAGTTCCGGTGTTGATCGATGCTTGGCGGCGTTTCGCACGTGTGTTTCCCAACGCGTTGTTGTTTTCTTCAAGTGGCAGCTCATCAGCATGAGAAGGCGGCTTTCCAACCGCCGAGCAGAATGGCGGTGAGATGGCGAGCGCAGAGTTGCCCCCGGTATTTCGTTACAGTAGGCTCTCGGAGGACACAGCGTTGCTTTTTGTGCAACTCAACACAGAGCGGCATCGAGTGTTTTCCGCACGAAAGAGAAGCGTGTTTCTCCACGGTAGAGCCACCCGTTGTCTGAACGGGCGCGGGGAGGGTACCAGCCAGTGGGGAAGCCGGTCGTTTGGTCCACCGCGGTCGGTTGAACGCTGTTGAGCTGTCTCGTTGTATCGATGCAGGTTCAGCATGTGTTCCCCCCGCCTCCTTTCCGCATCAGGACGCATGGGTCCGGCACGGGCTTCGGTGGTTGGCCAAGCCCAGTGGACGGGAGCAATCCATCCTGCTTCTACCGAGAGAGTGTGTGTGAGTGCTGCCCGGGACGGCAAAAGAGACAAAATGTTGGCCGACGTGCATTTCCAAGGCGAAGGCGAAAAGACAAGATAAGCTGCCACTTTGGCTCCCTGGATGTGAATGGCCAGACCCGAGTTCTGCCATGAGATAGCGGCTCACCACATACTTCCATAATCATACTTGGGAGATGGCGGCAATCGATGAGGTCGCTCCAGCTCCAACCGTCTCGGAAGACGGCAGCATGCGCACCCCCGCTTCCTGCACGCAGTGCCATCGAACTTCCGGAATGGGGGCGCAGGGACTTTTTGGCTGCATTATTCTCCTCACGAGACTTTGGGGATACGAGCCCAGTAGACCGGTACATCTGTGTGGCAACTGCTATTGGCAAAGGATGATTGTCTCCCAGAGTCTGACAACTCCCGAGGCTGAAGGAGGTTAGGTTGAGCAGAGAGCATTGTTTATACGAGCAAGAGCTGGCGAGTCGTCGTCACAGTGAGCGGCCCTGTAGCGTTGTGTCTGGGGCAGCGCAAGGGTCCATGACTCCACGGGTTCGTCGCAACGGCAAGGTTGCTAAGTTGAGCGGTGGCTCATGCGCACAATACGATGGAAGCATTCCATGCATTCCTTCCGTTCGCTGATGGACCCGGTTGTCCCGAGAAACGCCGAGCATGCCAGCCACTGGACTAACCATCGACAAAGGGAGTGGAGGACTCGATGCCAAGGGGAGGAAAAGAAGGGAACCTGGGACCTGGAAAGAGGGAAATCTCAAAAGGAGGAAAGAAGGGGATGTTTTGCCGAAACGGGGGTGAGGTGCTGCCCTTGTGCCAAGATTCCAAGGTTCTGTGCCAAAGTCCCGGATACCAGTGGAGTTTGCGCCTGTTGGCTGAGAGTGGTTGACAGCATTGGTGCTGTGCGGATCGCAGAATGCCCGATGAATTGGAAAGTGGCAGGTGGAGGCAGTGACGACACCCGTGGGCCCTTTTTTCATTTGGAATTTAGGTGCTCACCTCCCCGCAGGTCACTTCCCTGCAGCACCCGACCTGAGCTCTGCTGAGGTGTTGCTGCTCTCTCTGCTCTCTCTGCTCTCTCTGCTATCCCTCGCAAGCGGGAGAAAGGGCGGAGAAAACACAGACGCCAATCCTTTTTGGGATTTTGGTGAGATGATGCTGGGCCATCGAGGCAAGGAAGGCAGCAAGGGTGCGCTCGTCTGCTGTGCTCATGTCCGGGTGGCACTTGCCGTGGTGAAGCAGCAGCCAAGCCAGGCTCGCCAGGTCAAGCCAGGGTGTGTTCGTGAGTGACTTCCACCATGCGAGACGGGAGTGACTCTGGCCTCGGACCAAACAACCGCCCCCACTACCCTTTTGGACAACCCCCTGTCAATCGTTGGCCCAACCCGCTGTGGATGCTGCAGGCTGCGGGCTCCATCTTCGCCTGTTTTCTGCACGCCGCCCGCTTGCGTTTCAAACCACTTTCCGCACTCTCGCCAACTTATCCCCTCCGCCCCGCCATCTGCTGGGTTTCCTTTTCTTCCTTTTGTGACCTTGCCAGTGCCAGATTCGCTCCGACTCGCCCGGCCTGGCTATTGCACTCGCTCGCTGCCCTCCGACCCGGGCCCAGATTCGCTCGCTTTCCTCCCTAAGCAGACCGACGACGAAGCCAAGGGCGCGCATTCGACTCGCTCCCAACGTTGTCCGTTGTTTGGCTTTCGTGAGTTCGGCATGGCCGCCTGAGCCTCCATCACGAGATTCCCATGGGCTCGTCGACACAATTGCGTCCCTAGCTAGTCCCCGGCCTTTTGACCCGCACGCCGATTCGTATTGGCCGACCGACCTGGGCCCTGCCTTTTCTACCTAAAGGCACCCACCTCGGCTGCCGCAACCACTGGTCTTCACCACCAACTATCATCCATCACCAAGTTGCCCGCAATGGCAACCCATCGAGCGGCCCTGGCATGGGCCAGCTTCACCATACCTGCCGCCCTCTACGGCACGGCCTGGGCCCAACAACAAACACCAAATGGCCCCTCAATTCCCATGGAATACTGCGCACCCGTCAACACGGCCGACATGGTTCCTCGTAAGCTGCCCTGCCCGCCCGTCCTTCTCCATGCCTGATGCTGACTGCCTGCCCCTTCCAGTTCTCAGCAACTGGCAAAGCGACGGCCGCTGCTTTGGTAACTGCACCGACCTGAACTATGCCCTCGCCATCGTCCAGTACAAGAGCTGTTGGTGTTCAAATCTCATCCCCAACCCTGCCGACCAAAAGTCGCTCTCCGAGTGCCAGGATCCATGCCCTGGATACCCATCTGACTACTGCGGCGGCAAGGACCTGTTTGGGTACATGGAGGTTGGTGGCTTCAAGCCAACGGGGACTGCGCCTGCAGGAGGTTCCGCTACAAAAGTGCCATCCAGCTCCGTAAGTCCCTCTTCCTCACCTTCAAGCTGACATGTGTGCCCGCCGGAATGCCCCTCCTGCCCCTTCCGTAATCCCATGACGTGTTGAATTGCCCTGGCTCCAAGCCATCGTGACCGGTTAAAGCTGAGACTGTGTTGCAGAGCAGCACGGTCCGGCCCACTATGATCGTGACATCGTCACAGGCGTCGGCTAGCGCCTCGTCCACTTCTTCTTCCTCCTCCTCTTCTTCTTCAATAACTACTGTATGCATTGCGCTTTCCCCCCACCCGGCGGGCCGGGCATTGATGCTTTCCTTGTTGTGCAGAAACCCTAGCTGACACGAGATCCAGTCCAGCGGCACCCCAACTCAGGGCCCGGTCATGACAACCATTATCGTGGGAGGAACCGTCAGGACAGTAACCGCCACACCGGCCCCGAGCGATCCCAACGGTGAAGCCCAAATCCGCAATCAAAGCAGTGGGCTTCAAGGCGGCGCTGTCGCCGGAATCGTCGTTGGCGTTGTCGGCGGGTTGGCCGTAATCGCCGCCTTCTTGTGGCTGTGGTTCTCGAGGCGCAGGAGGAGGGAGGTTGACGAAGTCAAGGGGCTCGGAGACCCCATAGGAGGCGGCAGCTCCCCGCGCACATTGGCAACGCCCAAGACAAGCGAAATCAACGAGAACCGCTTCACTCCCGGATCGACCGGGCCAGCCGCAGCAGCGTGGGACGCATCCAACAAGCGACGCAGTCACCTCATGCCCATTGACCCCAGGCTCGATCCGTTCGCCAAGGGAATCTACACGAGCGACCAGAACCGGAGCCGCGAGAGCTTCAATTCGCTCCAGGACAACCACGATTATTCGAGACGGGTGCACGAAGCGCCAAGGGTCTTGAGGGCCACGAACCCCGACCCTGACGACGACTAGTTCCGAGGACGGACTCTGCCTCTCTTTTCACATACATCATTTTCTGCATTGTGCAGGCTGGTTTTGATTTGGGCATTTGCATTTTGAGATACCACGGCGTTTAGGGAATCGGGGGCATAAGAAACAGAATTGCGCTACCATGAGGTGGTTTGGGCTGATCCAGGGGAGGAAAAGGGCCGATTGCCCGAATTGGTGTGGGGGAAAAGATCCGTGGTAACACTAATACCTCAAAAGTCCGAACTGCGGCCATATTCTTCGCAAACGACAAAGGATTGCTTGGGTGGGTTGTTTCTCGACCAGCACGAACCATCCGCGAAGAATGCATGGTGGACGGCGAGATGTTGTGTGAGAAAGATATTCAGCAATCATCAGCATCTTTGGTATCATGGGATAGTGTTGGATGGCGAACACTGGGCACGTTCTACCCGCATGAAGATCAAAATACAAGTGTTTACATCTCTACTTGCACATCGCATCTCTCTGCCCTTAGCTTTGACCGGTTTTGTGTTTTTGATGCGTTGCCCCCTGCGGTAGTTATACAATTATCAACCACATCTGCTGTGCCCCAGTTTCCAGTCGTTGTTTACTGTTTCCCTTCTGATTCCGCCACGCGCTTCAAACCTGATGGGTTCATGACACAACGTCCACATACGACCTCTTTTTCCCGTTCCTTTCTCATGTCCTTGACCCGCAATGCCCGTCCCTGACTCAACCCCCCGGGGGCTATGGGGCCCAGCTCGTTAAAGTTTTATCTGATTGTGACATGTTGTGTCGGCAAGGGGAATACGGGAGGGAGATGGGGAGTTGAGGGATACGTGGTGGCGAAACTCTTGGGTCACAAAGTCAAGAGGATTTGAAAATTTATTTTTCTTTTTGTGGGAAAAGGAAAAAGGGGACCGGGGATTTTGTTTGATGATGATTTGCAAGTGGTTGCGTCATGATGCATGTTTTGTGGATTGAGTGGTTTCACTTTTACCATGTACGTGGACGTGGACGTGGAAAGGGGTTGAATGTCGATTTTGGTATATTGTGTTGTTTCTTTCGTCGTTTGGGGTGACGTTGTGTTGAGGGATTGGATTGAGGACTTGGTTTTTGCAGTTTGTCCAAGGAGGAAAAGGGTGCAGAATCAGGGACGAGATGAGGGAAGTTTATTCAGGGGTAAGTCAAAAGATGCAGGTACAGTATCTGCAGTGCGGAGGTTTGATGATGCGGTGGCTTGAGCCAAGGGGAAGTTGTCGGCCGTTGATGAGTGGTGAAGTTACGGTTGCACCGAGCGGTAAACACTGGAGGGATAAATATACCTGGCAATGGAAATGTCAGGCACGGGATGGGGAACGGGAGGCTGCTACGTTACCCCTTCCGCGGACCCGGACCCAAACTCCTAAATTTGACTCTGCAATGCCCCCCCTGGTCGGGCAAATTACACCTTCGTCCTTGGAGGAGTCAAGACAAAAGGAGAGAACGCTGGACCGCGGGAGCACCACACAGTACAATGGCAAGTCGCCGCTTAATCTCTGGAGGAGGGATTGAGTACGACAGGATATCGTTGTGAAAATGAGGAGTGATATTAGGCTCTTCGACTGAGAGTTGGCGACGCAGTACAACACAGAGGAGAAAGTTGCAATGGAGTGACTTGTGACACGCCGACACCAAGCCGTTGTTACGTTGCAAAGAACACTCAAGAAAGCGCCTCATCACTAATTCGACCCTCATGTTCGGACAACAAGGACCCCCAAAACTCCATGCTAGACCTTGATTTCACCATCCCACCAGTTTCCCCTAGACTACCACCACAACTCACAGTAACATTAACCCACAGGTCCAGGTGTATCGCCAACCCAAAACGCCGTGTCGCTCCCCTTCCATGCCTTGGTATCACTTTAGAAATTCACCGTTTGTCTGCCACCAAGAGACGTTCCCATCTGAACAAACCCATCTGAACTCCCTTGTCTCCTGAGCAAAACGCCGCCTCCTGAATGCACCCAAAACTGTTGTCACCGGAAAATAACTCTTTTGGACGCCCCTTGTGGAGTTGGACCGTGGAAGATTATAAAGTATACAGAGGAGGAAAAAGGATGATACTCGTGGTCGTCCAAAAGGGGGTAGTCTTGTCGTCTCCGTGTCCGCTCTCGCATGCACAAGATGCTGATAAAACCGAGAATGGCATAATGTCCACCATCCCCGGGGGATTCTTGAACCTTTCTGGCTTTTGGTTCGTTCACAATGATGTCGGAAAATAGACGTGGTGTGATGTAAACTGGAAAATGTCTCTTGTCGACCGGTGATTCCGTGCCCCAAATACTCTAGTAAAATCCGCCTGGCCGCGCGCGTGCTTTCAACCTTTGATGAAAGACGACCGAAGAGCAAATGTATCCGTCTCCCTATCCTCCAACATTTGATCTGACTTTGCAATCTTGTTCGTTGTCTTCTCCCTTCGACCTTCATCATCGTAACATATGTTCCCACGCTTCCTTCTTCGCAACTTTCGGAACATCCCTCAAAAGTATCGACCCCAGCTGTTCTAGCGCCGCTGCCGCTTGTCCTGGTGACTTCCACTTCCCAACTCGGCACCCTCGCTCCGGCGCTTCCTGTCCCTTCCATCTCCACTGCCGCGGGGATCACCGCGGGGATCACCGCGCTCATCGCCCGGTCTCGACGACCTCGAGTCCCTCGGTGGGCCATTGCCCCTCGAAGACCCGCTCCGTCCGTACTCCTCCCCTCCCCGTCCTCCTCCACCACCCTCGCCACGCCCGCCGTGGCCGCCTTCACTCCGGCCACCACCGGGTACACCGTCACCCCTTGGACCCGACGGGCCGTCACCGCGATGGCTCCGATGCGAGCTCGCCTCGCGCGGCGGCGCCATATCCCGTCCGCCACCACCGGGGATCGGCTCCCGACCACCGCCCGTCGGCTCCCGCATGGACGACCGGCGCGAGTCCCTCTCCTCGCGGGTGCTGCTGCCGGGTACATTCGGCGCGGCACCGGATCGCCTATCCCTGTAGTCGCGAGAATCCTTAGACTCACGGTCCCGGTCGGGCGTGCGGTCCCTGCTCGTGCGGCCGGACGCGCGGCTGCTGCGGTCTGTGCGATGGTGTTCGCGGCGGCTGCTGCTGCGCTCGTGCTCGCCGCGGGAAGAGCCGTAGTCGTCGCCGTTAGTCGGGGGACCACGGCTGCTGGTGTCACGGCTGTCGCTAACAACCTGGATCGGCTCCGGCCCCCGCGGTGGGCGGTCGTTGTTCGTATCGCGGCGGGATGAGTCTCGCAGAGGTTCGGGCGGGCGTTCGTGAACAGGCGTCGTGACGGGCGAGGCGCCCGCCAAGATCTGGGCGTCCGAGCCCGCCAAGTTGGGTCTTGAACGAGACACCCGCAGGCTTGGGCCGCGGGCGCTGTCCGCGGAAGCTTTGTCAAGCATGTTTTGGATGCCACGGAGCTGTCGGCCGCCCGATCTCATCCGGTCATTAGAAGCGGCGGGCCCAGTGGGAGTTGATGAAAAATCGGCACTTGGGCCGGATGGGGCGGGTCGTGCTCCCGAGTTGGGAGCGGACATTGACGGACGATCCGGAGTGTGCATCGGTGGGCGCGAGTGGGAGCCTGGCCCCGAGGGCTGAGCAGAGATCTGGTTGAGACGATCCGGATGGATGCCCGACGGCCCGGTCGGAGGGGGCGGAGGGGGCGGCGGAGGTGGCACTTGATGGATTTGGCGCATCCTGTCAGGGTGCACCCCGACAGAAGGGGGCGCAGCCGAGGTTGGCGAGTTCACGTTTCCGCCGTCGTATGGGCCTCGCCGTGAGCGCGATGCTGAGGGACCTGTTGGGGGATGTCGCTCAGGAGTGGGGGGCCGGACTGGCTCGAGCGTTGGGAATCTATTATCAGGACGCATCGGCGGGCCGTTCACCGGGCCGGGTCTAGCGGCATTCCGGCCACCCCGGCCTCGCGGGCCTGACGGCGCACCTGTCGGCATATCGACGACAGACTGGATGGCATTCAGCCGACCGTAGTTGGGGTCTTGCTGGTTGAGTCTCCCGTGATCTTGGTCAGGCCGAGGTGGGTTCCCATATGAGTCCCGGGGCCCAGCGCTCCTGTCATCACGCTCCGCGTTCCGTGCAGGCCGCGCCGCAGTCTCTCCTTGGGAATCCCGTGGCGTCCCGGGGCGAGGTGAATGACGATGTCGGCCATGGCGATCATCGCGGCTGGTGTCAGGTTGAGGAGCGTTCACCGGCGGCCGCTCAGATCGCCTTGGTGACTCTGCCCGCGGAGGTCGCTCACGTGGTTGCTCTCTCGGTGAAGGCTGGGCCGGAGAATCCCGGGGATCATTGATTCGAGCAGCCCTGGCTGGATTGATGATTTCCGGTCGATCGGTCTCGATGATCCGTGCACGCTCGGGGTTGATCGGAGGACCTTGTGAACCGGATGCCGCTGGCGGGGTGGGAGCAGCGGCCTCCCTGGCAGGCCGCGAGTCGGAGCGGACTGAAGTATGAGGGGCGCCTCTCTCACGCGGCGGTGGACGACTATCTGAACGGCCATCTCGATCGGCCGTCGGCGCATGATCGTGTCGGCGCGACGGAGGTTCCGCTCGGCTCCGGTCACAAGGACGGCCAGCCTCACGACCGACATCGCGGCCAGAATCTCGTGGGCCAGGATCACGTTGGCCAGCATCGCGCGGAGCAGGCTCACGTTGGCCAACGTCAGGCGCACGCCTTTCAGATGACTGCATCTCACGAGGACGGTCTGGTCGCGGAGCATCTGCAGCCCGGAAGTCTCTAGCGTCCCGAACGGAATGGGGCTCGCGGGCGTCACGCTGAGTTTGGTCTCGTGGTTCTCGGTTGTCCCGATAGTCGCGAGCGTCCCGGGAAGGAATCTCCCTCCTGTCGTGCCGGGGTTGATTGAACCTGGCTCCGGGGGCATCGGGCCTGTTGGGCAGGTCTGGTCTGCTTGGAAGTCCGGGCCCTCCTGGCGGGAGGGTTGAGAATCTGGGTTGCTCCTGTCGGTTGGATGAATGCGGCGCCGGAAGCGGTTTCGGGGTGGCCGGTCTTCCGGAGCCGGCAGCCACTGAGCCAGGCCGTGATGTTGGAGCGCTGGTCTCTCGCAATGACTCCCTGGCCGGCGGGGCCCTTGGTAAATTGGGACCATTTGTTCTCTCACGTGCGTTATTGGCGGCTCTGGTTTCGTCAACCTCTCCGTCTTCAACTTCAGAGGGCTGCGAAGGCCGGCCCGCGTTAGGCCTGAACGCTGTCGCTGAGCCTCGAAGCGAAGAGTTGGTTGGTGCCGTGGGTCCTTTCTCGTCCCTTCCGTCGCTCTTCTGCAGATGGTGAGTTTCTAGTCGCACGGTGATTTGCGGGGGATACTTACTACACCCGGTCGGAACGCTTGGACTAGGACCCATTTCGACTTCCTCCTCTGCAGTTCCGAGTATGTCGTCTGCGCTGTCACAGAGAGATCGACACGATGGCCTTGCGCAGAGTCGGCAGCGGTCGAAGACGCAGACTCGCGATCGGTAATTGTTTTCAGTTGCTCGAGGAATTTGTCGGCCATGAAGTTGATGGCTGGGAAGAAGTCGATCACACCTTTGAGGGTGGTGATGGCGTTGCGAATATGCATCCATTCCATACCGTTGAGGCACGAACGCAGAGCGGTGTTGAGCTCCTTGTGCCAGCGGAACAAGAGTTCCTTGAAAGCATCGTGCTCGACAAACTCGGTCGGTTTGCCGTCTGCATCAAATGCCGTGGCAAAACCGAGATACTCCCTGGTCTTGGTGCCCTGCAGCTCCCTGAGACCTAAGGCCTCTTTCTCGTAGGCACTCTTGCTGCCGTGCCACTTGGAGAGGTCGCCAAGAATGTACTTCAGAAAGCGAGCTAGATGCTCAGCCTCGCGGACCGTGCATGTGAAGATCAGGGCGCGCAGGCGGTTATGATTAAACAGGCGGTCGTAGAGCGACATGAGCTTGAAGTTCGTGTTTGAGAATTGATGAAGAAATTTGATCAGCCTGAAGCAATATTCAGCATCAACAGGCGAAACCTGGAGGCGAGGGAGGATGCATTCTTCAAGCAGGGCGTCCGACGTCGCATCGGCCTTGGTGATGTCCGCTGGGAACCAGCTGCTGACTTGTCTGCCGATGTGCAGTTTGGTTTTGGAGAAGCGCTCGATCCCGTCCTTGGTTTCCTGGACCAGGCGCTGTTGCCGGGCCATGATTTCGTCCCGTTTCTGCCTCTTGTTTGCAGCAGATCGAGGTGTGTCCGACCGGTCGATCTTGACTTCTTCTGCCTGCGCCTGGAGCCTTTTGCTTTCGGCATCATAGCTGTCCTGAGGCCAGACCAGGTTTCCCAGTTGCAGGGACCAGAAGAACACGTAGCATGCCGGTGTGATATACCGCCACGACTGCTGAGGCAAAACGCTGGGAATTTCGTCGATCAGTGGCGCAAGGGCTTCTGGGAGCGATTCTGGCAAGCGGCGTTTCGATGCAAGGTTAGCATCTCCCGTGTCATCTTTGACTGGTGTGCCGCTAGCATTGCCTGGAGCGGGCGTATCCGTCGCTGCGTCCATGGCAACGTCGCCGTCAACGTCGGTCGCAGCTTTGGCCGTCTGGGACGGGCTGTCTCTTGTTGTGGCGGCCTTCGTGTCCCAGCGAATGCTAGCCCGCCGGATCATGAAGGCAAGGTTAGGGTCGACACCATAGTCCCGCATGAGCTGGATAACGTCGGGTATCAACCTGTCGAATGTATCGGGATCCAGGTTGCTGAGGAGCAGGTCGAGGTACCGACAGAGGACCTTGTGGGCGTCGTCGACGACAGCAGAAAGGTACTTGATGCGCGCGCTCCCGTCGGCGATGGTGAAAATAGCATTTTGCCGATACTGGGCGATGTTGACGAGCAGCTGGCCCGCCAGGTTCGACCGCGAGAGGGCCTTCATCAGGCGCTGCGCGCTTCGTCCCGACACAGCCCGCTTGTCGCCCAGGTTGACGAGTGTCTCGCGGCGAAGCAGTTCTCCGCCGGTCATTCCGCGCAGCTGGGCATCGGTAAAGTCGAAACCCGAGACGATGCCGCCCATTGACTCGATTAACTCTTCAAGGATGACCAAATCAGTCGAGTTGCCCTGGAGAAGTTGGGTTGTGGACGTAGCGGAGGATGGGCGACGGGTCCATGTTGGAATATCGTTCAAACACCTTGCCCGAGAAGCGCGAGAGGGCCTGCAGCCATTTGCTGGTGAGCAGGACAGAGGTCTCCTGAGTCCGGCTCCGCTGCTGGCCGCCCAGTGAGCTAAGGACGGACCAGACGAGGACGTCGTACCCTAGGTCGGTAAAGTACTTGGCGCACTCGACGAAGGCCTCAATCAGGTTGCTGTATGACTCGATCTGCTGGAGGGCAACCCGGCAGACGATACCAGGGGATGGGTAGGCGATCTTTGCCAGGCTCTTGGCCATTTGAAGGATGTTGCTGTGTGATAGCCGCTTCATCTTGCTTTGGGTGTCCAGTTTTGTTCGGGCAAAGGCCCTCCGGATCGGCTCGAGCCGGGAAATTGGGCCTTCGTACCACTCAGTATAGACGGTGAAACGAGTTTGTATCGGGTATTGCTTGAGCAAGGTCCAGACGCTATCGACGATAGACGAGTTGGGCTCACCAAGACTCAGCGACGGAACCAGTAGGCGCCTGAGCAGACCAAGCCAACGCTCGACATTGTCCGGAGACTGGTCGTCGGCAAGGCTCTTGCAGCCAATGCTGGTGAGTTTGGCCACCAGTGAGGCATCCAGGCCGATGTTGACACCAATGACGTTGACGAGCGAGTCGCAGAGAGTAAAGAGGTCATCCACGGTTTGACAGACAGGGATGTTGTCAGCCCATTCGTCCCAGTAGAAGCGGTAAGAAGTGCCGTCTCCAGCATCGGCCTTGTCTGGATTGGGCCATCTCAGCGCCCGTTTGACGGGTGGTGTGTTCAACTTCACGCTCCCCTTCGGAACACTGGACTGGTCGGGATCGGGGAGCTTTTTCGGGGGGCAGTCCGTCGGGCCTGACGACGTCGGGCGGCTCTGTTGGTATACGTGCTCGATCGAGTGGTGAAGAATGCGATGAAACAGGGGTAGGATTTCGGGATATGCTTCGAGCGCCCATTGATGTCGCCCGATGATGAAGAGGGATTCAGGGATTGCGCCAATGGTGAGGAGACACTTGAGAAGAAGGAGCTTTTGATCGGAAGGTTCGGGTAACTTTGGCTTTTCTTCTGCCGGGGCAGGGGCCTTGTTGTTGGGGTCGGGTTTCCCGACTGGGGCGTCGCGGCGTGACGGGTTGGTCGGAGGAGGAGGCATGTCGTCTGGGAGAGCCCCAGCCATCATGAGCGCGTTCTTCTCGCCGCCTGGCCGGCTCGCCTTCTCTTTCTCCTCAAGATCCTTGACCATTTTGACTCGGACGGCCTCCATGTCCTCATCCTGGGGCCAGATGTGGTTCCAAATGTCTGTCAGGGATATGAAGCCGATTTTGATGAGCAGCGATATGAGATAGAGCAGGTTCGCCGGCAAGGTATCTTCGGCGTCTCTCGCTTCAGAGGTGTAGAAGCGGAGCTTGAAACCCAACATTTGAGCGGCGTCTCGGTTGCCAGGTGGGGGGCGGGTCTTTGTGATCCTGATCCAGTCTTGCTCGATGCTGGACTCTGAACCGTCCTCAGCCGCGTCGTTTGCGAGGCGTTCCTCCTCGGATGCAGAGAGTTGCCCACAACCCAGCTCAAAGTAGGCGTCGAGCTTAGTCTTGCGAGCCCTGTCCCAGAATGCGACGTCCCGCTTCAGGCGCTGTTGGGCAAGCATGGCTTCCTCCTCGTCGGTGGTAGACCAGCCGGAATGATCGGGCAGAGCCCAGATGGGCAGGCCGCCAATGAAGGTATCTGTCGGCTGGCTGAGCTGGCTACGGGGCCACCACGAGCTGACGCGCAGAAATTTGACGAAGAAACGAAACTGCTTGATGAGAACAGCGGCGTAAACGTCAAAAGTGATGTCCAGGACGCGGCCAGGGTGCAGGTCGAAGGTTCCGATGAGGCCCATAACCTTGTTGAACGTGGCCTGCACGACCTCGGAGGTGGGCGGCTCAGAACTGCTAGTCGTGAACAGCTCGGTGACAAGCTTGGAAAAGCCCTCGGTTTCCTCGCGCAGCAGGTTGTAGTTTGCTTGGCGGTACAGGAGGTTCGTCGATTGGCGGATGCCTATCCTGACAAATGTATCGCGAATGAGGTCGAGATGCTGGAGGATTGGCGGATCCAAGATGAGACGCATGAGGGCGGGTGAGACCTCGGTTGCCAACATGAAGTCGCGAAGCTGCGGTCGTAGCGGCCCGGACTCGACGTCGAGGAACGTGGAAACGGTGTCGAGGAATAGGGTGTGAGGGTCGAATGCAGCAGCACTGCGATCGGTCTCGGACAGGTCGGGGCCTAAAATGTCTTTGACAACCTTTCCGGCATCCGCGCCCTGGAGTCGGCCATCGGTGACAGAGTGGATAAGCTCTTGGAATATCGTGACGACTTCTGTGAGATCTTCATCCTGGCGCGACTGAACGCCGTGTTCGATTACTTCTTGCCGGGCGCCCTTTGCCCATCTCTCGACGCGGTCTTCGGTGACGATGCTGTAGTCGTAAAAGGGCTGGATGGGCGATGGAGGTGCCGCGATGGGAGCCTGCGTCGTGGCTGGCGCGGGCATGGGCGCTGATTTTGTCGCCAAAGGCGGCGGTGGAGGTGGAGCGGAGGAAGATGAACTCGAGGGCCTCGGAAGCGGCGGAGATCTCGGGTCTGGGCCGTTAAAAGACGAGTTTTGAGCATGCGAGTGAGAAGAATCGCGCCGTTCTCCTCTCCGAGGGTTCCTGCCGCCGCCACGGCCGCCGCGGCCGCCATCGAAGCTTCGATCGTGCTGGCCCAACGCTGTGTCTGCAGGTCGATGGGGCGACGGCCTGGAGGAGCCAGCGTCGCTGGGACCCCGATCGTTTCTCTTGCGCTTCGGAGGCATTGTCAAAGTCGCTATCGGAAAAGTCGGCTCATTTATCGAAGAGTCGGCGCGCAGGCCGAGGGTCGCGGTCTCGGGGCGATCAATGGAGAACTCGCGAGTCGGAAATCCTTTGCGCGCGAAGTTAGAAGATCAAAGACGATTGACGATGCGAAAAGAAAGAGAAGGCGAGTGATGTGTGCCTGAAGCTGTTGGCGTGGTGGTGTTGAAAGAAAGGTTGCAGGCGAAAGAGAGGCAGGAAGCGAGCGACCGGCAAGAGAAGGGAAAATGGGGCGATTTACCGATTAGAAAAAGGTGGGATGGAATTTGCTGCTTCCAAGCACCGAAAAATGAAATGCAAGTCGGTGTGGGCTGCCAGTTGGCGATGCTGGCGGGAGTTGGGAGCAAGACTGCTGCGCGTCAAATCGCCAAACCCGCCAAACCCGCCAAACCGCAGCTCTGGCGTGGTTGCGTTTGGCTGCAGCAAAAGCTGGGCCAGCCTCATTCGACAAGGCTGCCAAGAGATTTGGGGTGCAAAGTACAGTGAACGAGTGGTTGAGGCGCAGGCTTGCGGCTTTTGCAGGTCCACGGTACTTCCCCCAGCAAACATGCGGGATCGGCTGGCCAAGCACTGGCGCGCCTGGCGCACTGGCCCACACAAACCCTCCAACGGCCGATTGCCGGCCTCGAGCCGGCCCAGGAACGGGTCCAGGTCCCCAGTGAGAGCGCAGCAACTCTTTTTTGTTCCGCGACATGGATGTCTGGGGGCATGGATTGCGCAATCCACGCTTGCGGCTCCCGAGGCAGCGTCGGCCCCAGTTAATAATTAATGGCACTCCCGCCGTGACTGATGCGTGCCCCTCTCACGTTTTCCTCCACGACTGTGGGTGTTTGCTCCTATAATTATAATACGAAGCGTGAGGGTCCAGCCGCTGGAATCGGGTTGTTGCTCTCGATTGTTCCTCCCAACACCACGCCGTCCAGTCCGTCATCGCTGCTGCGTCTAGGCTTTGTCCCGCCCCCACCATGACCCCAGACTCTCAGCGCAACGGCCACGGAGACGGCCAGCGGCCGGTCTATGGTGAGTCAACCTGCCCATCCTGCCATTTTCCATCCTTTCGCCCTGGACCCTACGAAACCCCCCCGAGACACCCCGAAGAAGGAAAAGAAAAAAAGAAGAGCGGTGACTGAATACGTCCAAGAAAGAATCCACTCGCAGCCCGAGAATCCGTTTGCGGCCCTGATCCCGCACCAGCAGATCGCCGTCATCCCCTCGTTCACGCTTGAGTCGGGCGCCACGCTCTACAATGTGCCCGTGGCCTACACCACCAGAGGCACCCTCTCCCCCGATGGCGACAACGTCATGGTCATCTGCCACGCCCTCACCGGCAGCGCCGATGTCAGCGACTGGTGGGGTCCCCTTCTGGGCGGGCCCGGCCGCGCATTCGACACGTCGCGCTTCTTTGTCGTGTGCATGAACAGCCTGGGCAGCCCTTACGGAACCGCCAGCCCCGTCACCGCCAAAGACGGAGACGTCAAGAAGGGTCGCTACGGCCCAGAATTCCCCCTGACCACCATCCGGGACGATGTTCAGTAAGTGGGGCCCCATGCTTCACGCCAAGAAGCACCCTTCTCATAGACAATAATAGGCTGCACAAGTTGCTCCTCGACGAGCTCGGCGTCAAGCAGATCGCTGCCGTCATTGGCGGGTCGCTGGGTGGCATGTTCGTCCTCGAGTGGGCGTACTTCGGCAAGGACTACGTGCGGTGCATCGTGCCCATTGCCACTTCGAGCAGACACAGCGCGTGGGGCATCAGCTGGGGCGAGGCGCAGAGGCAGTCCATCTACGCCGACCCCAAGTACGAGGACGGCTACTATCCGTTTTCCGACCCGCCCGTGACGGGGCTCGGCGCAGCGCGCATGGCCGCGCTCCTGACGTACCGGAGTCGAAACTCATTCGAGGCTCGATTCGGTCGCAACATTCCCGATCCCTCACGCCGACAGACGATCCGCGAGACGCCGGCACCGGCGACCCCATCCGAGGCCCACTTCCACATCCACAACGACGGGCACAAGTGGACCAGGAGTCCATCGCGCAAGAACAGCGACGGGGAGCAGGTTCCCAAGTTCGACGAGGCTGCCGAGCATGCTCCCGACCCGCAGTTCCACGGGCCCAAGAACGGAAGCCTGACGGGCGGCGAGGTGATGCCGATTGGTTCCACCTACTTCTCGGCCCAGTCATACCTCCGCTACCAGGGCTCCAAGTTTGTCAAACGGTTCGACAGCAACTGCTACATCGCCATGACGCGCAAGCTAGACACGCACGACGTGAGCCGGGACCGCGCCGGGACGATAGCCGAAGCGCTGGCCCTGATTGAGCA
Source organism: Staphylotrichum longicolle (assembly GCA_019096155.1). Taxonomy (NCBI): domain Eukaryota; kingdom Fungi; phylum Ascomycota; class Sordariomycetes; order Sordariales; family Chaetomiaceae; genus Staphylotrichum; species Staphylotrichum longicolle. The sequence goes on from JAHCVI010000003.1 coordinate 738,477, forward strand.
GCCCACACTGGTTCTCGGCATCGAGAGCGACGGGCTGTTTACGTTTGCCGAGCAGGAGGAGCTTGCAGAGCATATCAAGAACGCGCGGCTGGAGCGGATCGACAGTCCAGAGGGCCACGACGCCTTCCTCCTGCAGTTTGAGCAGGTCAACCACTACATTCTAGACTTTTTGCGCGAGGTGCTTCCGGATATCATGACTAAGGACACCAATGGTGTGGTGGTGGAGAGCTCGGTCGGCGAGCTGACCAAGAGCAGCACGTTTGGCGAGGCCGAGGTGGAGGATATTACGGCGTGGTAGTGCCCCCCTGGTTCTGAAGGTCTCGAATCAATCGACTCCTGTCAACGCTCCTCCCTCTGAGCTCTGCGTGTTGGTCTCCCCCTCCCCCGCGCTGGATGCAACCACGCCCCCCTGGGCTGGGCTGGCAGCGCCCCTCGCTCTGCCCATGTGGCGCCACATTTGACGATCGGTGATGCATACCGTTGGCTCCCTGGCCGGAGAAGCCTGTGGATGCGGGGGAAGCGTGCATCAGCCGCTGGTCCGTCCCGCGAGCACGTTCGCCAGGGCGTGGGGGAATCAGCCCAAACATATGCACCCCACAGAACGTGCCGAAGGTGCCCCAGTTTTCGCCTCTCTCTCGGACAACTGGGTCTACTATGGAGAAACCAGCCAGTTCGGTACCCAGATTATTCTCAGTCGCCTGTTCAACTCAGGCTAATTCGCTGTAGAGAAAAGGCTTTGGAGGAACAAAGAAAGGACAGGTTCATATGAGAAAAAAAATAGACAGCCGTTGGCGCGTTTCCGAATCAGCTTGTTTGAGCAAGGTAGTTCGGCAAGCGATGTTATCATCTCCCACCCGCCATGTTTCCCACACCATGCTTTCATTCCGGCTTCTGACCATACACCACATGCCTACCGCCCCCCCGGCAAACGTCAGCTCACAACTCTCCCCACATCCGCATCCATCATGTGAAAGGCACCAACCGGGAAGATGAAAGAAAACAAAAAAGAACTCACAGATCAAACAACGCATGCACCCTCGGATCCGCCAAATCCCTCCTCACCCTCCCCAACAAGCCCTCACCTCCTCCTCCCGCCACCCCAGCACGCCCGTGTACAGCCGCATCGACAGGCCCTCGAGCCCTTGAGCACCTGCGCCAGGTTCCACGCGCCGACCTCCTTGAGCGTCGCGTCGCGCGCCCACCCGCCGATGGGCACGCGGAACCGCCGGTGCACGACGTTGGCGAACCCGGCGGCGGCGACCCACCCCGCAGCGACGAGCCCGGGTTGGGGTCCCGCCCGAGGGACGCGGCCGCGCGGTGAGCGTGCTGATCCAGGCGTGCAGGGCGTGGGCGGGCGTGAGGGAGCCGTCCTCGGAGTGGTAGAGGAGGTCGAAGTCTTGGAACTCGGCTATGCCGCCTGGGTGGAGGTTGCTGGAAACCCCCTCGACCCCAATCCAGGGGGTGTGGGGGGCGGATGTTAGTCAAGTTCTTTTCTTAGTCTGGGGTTCGGAGAAGAGATGGTGTGGGGGAAAGAGGGAAAGGGGGGGACGGACGAAAAGATGTTGGAGATGAGCTTGGGCCAGTCGTGGATGCTGGCGGCCATGTAGCGGCAGAAGATCCAGTCGAACTTGGCGGTGTGGACCCAGGGGTCTTCGACGTCGTCGACTTCGAACTTGACGTTGGGGGGCGTGAAGGGGGTCTGGTTGGCGCTGAGGTCGTTGCCGATGATCTGGGGGGTGGTGTGTGATGTGAGAAGGTCAGGACCACCTGTCGGAAAGTGGTGGCTGCTTACCGTTGCTTCGGGGAAGTCGTCGGCGATGGAGATGGCCCCTTTTTTTGTAGGGGAGGGAGGTGAGTATGCGGCTAGGGACTGATTGGGTCTCGGGAAAGTGAGACATGCAGATGTGTGCCACTTACACACGCCTGTTCCGGTGCCGATGTCGAGGATGCGGCGCGTCTTGGCCTTGTCGATGGGCGCCAGGTAGAGACCCCCGATGAGGCGGGTTATGATGTCGTGGATGAGCAGCAGCCGCTCCATCTCTTGTTCGTCGTTTGGTCGCGAGTACCCTGATAACCCACACAAACCATGGTCAGTGTCTACTCACGAATGGATGAGGTCTTTTGACATGCAGGACATACTTCCTGCTCGAAAGGCATGATACCGACGACCGTGTTCGATGGGATAGTCGACCACGCTCGAGGCGAGAGATGTTGCATAGCTGGACTCGCCGTCACTGAGAACAAACAGGGTCTCATTAGTCTTGTTGCATTGTTGCGCCCAGCTGATTAGGGGCTTCACATATCACGCACAGCGTGGCATCCGAGATGTCGGGTATCTGAATAAGACAGACAATGCGTCAGGCTGATTCGGGAGACAACACAGAAAGAGGGGAGGATCTCACAGTGGTATCGACTTCAATCGCTTCAATCTCATGATCGATCAACCCCTTGTTGACCGGGGCTGCCTCTGAGCCCGCCTCATTGTCTGCCATCCTGGCGATTGCCGTGCTTGGTGAGACAGACCATGGGATTGGGATCGGGAGAGTTGCAAAGGGATTTTGAAATCCCATGAGCGTCGACACCGAGAGCGGGGTTTCCCTGCAGCATCGGTATGGCTAACCATTCCTGAGACTTCTTAATGCAGCTAAGGTTGCATCGAACCGACAAGTAGATTGATGCTGCTGTGTTCTCGGGTCCTCGGACTTTGACCATCTTTGACTCGTCATGAAAGCAGCACTAACCAATTTGGACAAGGTGGTTCTTGAAGGATCGTGTTGGAGGCTCATTGGGCAACAAACGAGAAAGGGGTTTGAAGCATAAAACACCATCGACAAGACCGTCAACTCTCGATTGTATGTTACGAGTTGACTATCTGGCATTGCCTCGGACTTTTCCCAACTGGCGCTCGGCTTTCTGAGTTCAGCCCCTTGATCACGCTACTAAGGACAGAAACACAGGTTGCGACAGTAACGGTTGTGACCTATTCGTAGCAAACTATCATACAAGACCATTCTCACAGCTCCAAGCCAGGTCGGTGGGGGTATAAAACTGCCTTCAACCCAAAGCAAACTCCAACGCCCTCATCGTCGCGACATCGTCTCTAGACAAAGCGAATGATGATTACAACCCTCAGTGCCAGGCCAAATCGCCGTGCTCCTTTCTTCACCTCAACTTCAGCCGCACATCAGGTCCCACGTTGATAAAGCCCTACCACTCGCGGTCAACGAAAGGGGCAAAACCCCTGCCCGCATACCGCTCATCGTCCATCTCAACCACCATCCCATCATCTCCACCGGCTTCCTCATCTCCCATCGTCTGCTCAATCCGCCTCTTCACGTTCGCCCCCGCCATCCCACCACCCCAACCCCCGTTTTCTGTTTGCTGCTGCTGCTGCTGCAACTGCTGACCCAGAACCCCGACATCCCCCTCGCCCTGAGGATATCCCCGTACGCCTGCAGCGGGAACTTGAACTCGTCCCCCAGCGCCACACAGAACCGCTGCAGCTGCATAAACTGCACCGCCTGCACCGTGTCGAGGCCGTACACGGCCATCAGATACGCCGCGACCACGGCCGCCGACCGGTCGTTGCCCGTCTCGCACACCACCAGCACCTTGCCCCTCCTCCCCTGCTCCCGCCCCACCCGCAGGCAATGCTCATTCACCCGCCGCGCGGCCACGCTGAACGCGCCGACCAGCTCCCGCCCGTCCGCGACGTCAATCCCCTCCACGTCGACCCCCATGCCCGCCACCGCCCGCTTGGCGCCCATCACCAGCATCCCGTCCCCCGGCAGGCTGGCGAAGCGCGCGTCGCGCGCGCACAGCACCATGGTGATGCCCGCCCTCTCGAGGAACGCGCGGTCCTTGACGGCGCTCGCGGGGCCGAGGTACAGAAAGTCCAGCACGGGCTGGGCGGCGCGGCGCGACTCGTAGACCCAGGCGGAGGAGGCGTCGCGGCGTGCTGCGGGGTGCCGCCGGTGATGGTGTGCAGGTCCGCGGGCTGAGCGGGGGGAAAGTGGTGTAGAGGGCGGTCGGGAGGGGTGGATTGTCATGATGATGTCTTTGTCTTGTTGGTCGGCGTCGTTGCTGGGTGCAGTGCTGGTGGGGTGAGGAGAGGTGCTGCGGGAGGTATCGTGGCCGGTGGTGAAAAAGGGGTGCTTATTGGGGTTGACGGGCGGGGGGACGTGAATGTATGGTGGTGACGGTGGCCGCGATGAGTAGGGTGCTGTTTGGAGAATGCTGGAATGGTGGGAGGGGTGGAGGAGGTTCGGGTCGGCTGGGTGTGAGGTGTCCATTTTGAGTGAGGATTGACAGTCGGATGAGGTGAGTTTGCCTTTTGATGTGAACGCCGAAACGGCTCGCAACGAGGCCCGACGTCGGGCAGCCAAGACCTAGACGCGCGCCGTACAGTAGTTCAACAGAGGCCGATTGAGAGTTGGATGTCCTTCCAGTCCGAGTTGCAGTTGTTGGTCGTCGTTGCGACGAGAGAAGGGGCGAGTGTGAGTAAGTGGAAGGTGAGTGACACCGGAGGTGAGTCCTGAGCTGAATCGAGGAGGAGAGGACGAAAGCGGTCGCTTGATCATACAATTTATAAGACGCGAAATGTCTCCAGAAAAGCACGAATCTTTGTGAAGAAGCTGTTCGATTTCCTCTCCACGGACGGACGAAGCGGAAACTTCAAGACCAACTTCGTAAGTCGCGACTTGCTCAAATGGGCCGGTTCTGCCTGGCGGCAAGTGGGGCTCGTTTAATTGCTTGCATCGCGGCACACACAACCCGAACCCTGAGATTCAGCCCCTGAACCCAGCAGACAGACAGCACCTGAAGACGGAGTTCTGGGGTCCACAAAGGATGGCCGCTCGTTGGGGCGGCTCTGATATGCAAACATTATCTATGGTGCAGTACGCTTCTACCACCTAGCCCTGCTCTACGGAGTTGCGGCACCTGCTGACCCCAGGGTGCTCTCCTTGCCCAAAGGGGACGGCGACTCGGGGGTCACCGACCTGGAATCTACTCGAGGCCGGCTCTTAGCGCCGGCCGCCAGCTTCTTGCGCTTTTTATCTGAGGCATCTGACGCCGAGCTCGCCTTCCGCGAGAGGCTGGGGTGATCTTCGGCCTCGAGCTTGGGCGTCAGGCTACGGGTGCTCGACATGCTGCCTCGGCGCGTGCTGGTGCTGCCACTCCTAGTCCGCCTGTGCTCGCTGATGACCGCCGTGTGCCGCGGATGGGGGGCGTGATGCGGCTTCTCGCTCGTCACCGCCACGGGCTTCTCCACGGCGGCCCTCGGCCAGGGAAGCCATCGAAACCATCCGCCGCCCTGCCTGCCCAGCTTGCGGTCTCGGTCCTTGATCCTGGCCCGCAGCAGCGCGCGCCGCTCGTTCTCCTTCTCCCAGTACTCCGCCCTGTACAGCTCCCAGTTCTCTCTGAAGGTGGGCGAGAACGGCTTCGCCAGCAGCAACAGCTTGACGTAGTCCCCACCGGGCGCCAGATCCTCGTCGTGCCCGCCCTTCTCCTCGTCCCAATTCGTCACATGCACCGTCGGATGCGTCTCCCGAGACAAGTGCAACTCCCTGTCCACCTCCCTCAGCAGACCCGGATCAACCCAGCGATACGAGCTCCCATTGTTCGAAAACAGCCCATAGGTGAGGAACCAACCGGCCGTGCTGAGCGCCTCCTTCCACCACGGGCGCTTCATGACGACCAGCTTGCAATTGAAGCCGCGCAGGCCGCGGTTCGAGACGGCGAACCACCGCCGGGGCCAGCGCACGCCGCGCTCCCAAATGCCCGTGGCCCACACCAGCAGGCCGGTGATGACGCCGCCCAGGAAGCACATGTGCTCGGTGGTCTCGACGACCCAGTAGACGCTGCCGCCGACGCCGCGGCCGTCCTCGCGCGGAGCGAAAAACAGCGCGTAGCCGAAGAAGGCGGTCCACAGCGTGAGGAGGGACAGGAAGAAGGTGTGGTGGCGGCGGCGGGCGCGCAGCTCGAGGTACTGGGCGCGGAGGGAGGCTTCGAGGATGAGCAGGTTGAGATAGATCATCGAGGGCGAGCTTGGGGTGTGCGAGAGGGGGTCGCCCGGTTTTCCCGGCTCGGGGGTGTGGTCGACGAAGCGATCGGGGTGGTGCCGCCGGCGGCTTTGGCAGGGTCCTGCCCCGGATGGTTACCGGGGCGCCCTTGACGATGGAATCGAGGGAGTCGGACATGGTGGCAGTCCTGGATGGAAGGAGGAGGGCAAAGGCAAAAAGGCCGCTGCCCTTGGATCGCGGACGGAGGCCGGGTGGAATCGGTACCGCGGACCCGTCCGGGAGAGGGGTGCGACGGCCGGGTGACGATGGCGGCGCGGCAGAGGCAGTCGCCGGGGTCGGGCTGGATTGATTGGAGGATAGGAGCTGACAGGAAAGGCTGCGTCAGCTCGACACGCCAAGCCGCCTCGAACGGAAGATTGTTGGGAATTGTTTGATGAGTGCGTATCGTGCGTCCGGAGTTTAGGATATTATCCCCGCTGGCGGTGGCATGGTTGAGTCGGGTTGATTCAGGTCAGGGGCCAGTGGTGTATGCTGTTGCCGCTGCTGAGTGGAGATGGGACGGTTTTTTTTGGGCAGCTCGATCGATCGCCTGCAGTGGCCGGATTCACGCAGGGTCCAGGTTTGCCGGTCAACGTCATCGGGGAATTTAGCGGGTAGGCAGGTGCAGAGAATGGCAGGCACCCGAGCTGAGCCAGGGCGGGCCCACCGGGCAGCGGAGGGATGCTAAATCCGATTGTGGCACCTTCTCTGGGCGTGTCTCTCCGCGCCCCCTGGAATCCTCGGAGCGATTCCACGGCCATTTGCGAGCCAGACCATGCCGGACAGACCTGTGATAAGGGGCGGCGTCCCAGCGCGAGGATTGCTCCCACCATGCTCAAGACATACCCGACGACTTTTCTGCTGCCCAAGCGATTGAAGCTGGCGTCTCTGGCCGCACGGCGCGATCCCGAGTTCAGTCCCAGCGTGTCTTCTAGCGGTCCTTGGAGTGCTGCTGCACCTGCACCTGCGCATTCGAACAGCCTGTCCACCGACGCCTCCCTCCCCCCGCACCAGGACCCGCGGCAGCCCCTCCTCCTCGTCTCGCACCAGGCCATGGCTCAGTCACGATCCGACACCCAGACGCAAACACAGCGCACAATGGCCGCCGCCTACTTCCCGCTCGGGTACAAGGAGGCCGCGCAGCAATGGGTCAGTTTCCCCGCCACGCTCGCCACACCGCCAAAACTAACACTCGCTCTCACAGTGGACAAGCGTATCCGCGCGCCAGGCTGAGCGCAACGTCCTCTCCTACGTCCCATTCCTCCGAGAAGCCACCGCCGAATCCACAGGTTCGCAGCTGCAGGACCTTGCGAAAAGCGACCCCTTCGGCCACCGAGTATGGAGGTCGTCCATGGTCGAGCTGTCCGGCAAGAACCGCGCATTAAACGAGCTGTCGATCGAGCGCGTCGGCGAGCAAGTCGATGACACACTGGTCATGGTCCACGGCTACGGCGCCGGCCTGGGCTTTTTCTACAAGAACTTTGAGCCGCTGAGCCGGGCGCAGGGCTGGAAGCTGTACGCGCTGGATATGCTGGGCATGGGCAACTCGACGCGGCCAAACTTCAAGATCCACGCCAAGGAGCCCAAGGAGAAGATCGCCGAGGCCGAGAGCTGGTTCATCGACGCCCTGGAAGAGTGGCGCAAGATCCGGAAGATTGAGAAGTTCACCTTGCTCGGCCACTCGCTAGGCGGTTACCTCGCTGTATCCTACGCCCTCAAGTACCCTGGCAGGCTTAACAAGCTCATCCTCGCCTCGCCGGTGGGCATTCCCGAAGATCCGTGGGCCGTCAACGCCGCCCATGCCGAGCCTGAAGAGTCCACCATGCAGAACGAGTTCACCCAGGACCAAGAAAGCATCGTGAGCGGCCAGCCCGCCGGCAACAACGCCGCCTTCGTGCGCGCGCCTGCGGCCGACAAAAAGGCCGCCGCCGCCCAACCCAGCAACGCCACAACCCCTCCCAAGCGGCCCATCCCAGGCTGGCTCGTCTGGCTCTGGGACGCCAACGTCTCGCCCTTCAGCATCGTCCGCATGGCCGGCCCGCTCGGCCCCCGCTTCGTGTCCGGCTGGACATCCCGCCGCTTCAACCACCTGCCCACGGACGAGAAGGAGGCCCTCCACACCTACTCGTACTCGCTCTTCCGCCAAAAGGGCAGCGGCGAGTACGTCCTGCCCTACCTCCTCGCCCCCGGCGCCTACGCCCGCAGCCCCGTCATCAACCGCATCCAGGACGTCGGCCGCCAGGTCATCCAGCCTGCCACCGACGCCGCCCCCGCCGTGCGGGAGACGGGTCTGCCCATCGTCTTCATGTACGGCGAGAACGACTGGATGGACGTCGCGGGCGGGTACGCCGCCGAGGAGAAGATCAAGCAGAGGGTCGTCAAGGCCCTGCTGCACGGCACCGACGAGGAGAAGAGGCGCGAGAACGGCAGCGCCAAGGTGGTCGTCGTGAGGAAGGCCGGCCACCATCTCTACTTGGACAACCCCGACGAGTTCAACGAGGTGATTCGGCAGGAGATGGAGGACACGAGGCAGAGAGGGTTGAGGCAGCGGGCCCTGGCGGAGGAATGAGAGTGCGCTGGGGTTTACAGGACCGGCGGGCTACCTACCTCGCTGTGTAAAAGATGATTATGGGTGCATGATGGCGTTGCGGTGTGCGATCTCCTTGTCAGCTTTTGACGAGATCGAGGTGGCGGGTGGTGTTATAAATACACTATACAAGTGGTGATTGGTGGCTTTTCCTCGCGTTAATACCATACATACATACATAGACAGCAAGAGAATCGAGTGCTCGTGCAAAGGCAGTGATCTACAAGCTCAATCCCACGATATCAAGGAACGTGAGGTGTTGCAACCCGATAACTGCGTGTCCTCCACGCACGCATACACTGACTGGCGAGAAGGTCAAGTCGTTTCGATGAAGAGGCGATATCAAGGGATGTCACCCTTCCCAGAGCAACTCTTTTCTAGGAAAGTGAAACTGTATTTGCTCTTTCTCATCCATCATGACTGTTCCGAAGAACCACGAACGCCCGCAACAGAGGGCAAGGTTCGTGACCACAAAACAACTGATCTAGTTGTAGTGCAGTTTCCACATGTTATCCTCTCTCCGTTGTCGGGGTTTCATCCAACTCCAAGCAACGACAAATTCGTGCTCTACATATATTGATTGACAGGGTATATTACCCCTTAGAAGAGTGTCCATCGAGGTCATAGCCACATACGTTTTCTTCTCTGACCAAGAGTTGACAAAACAAGAATGAAGTGAACCAAGTCGACATTTGAAAAGCAACGAAAACCTAAATAAACTACCGGGTATCACAGCAGCCTGTTACACCCCAACAACCAGAGAAAAAACCAAACAGCTAAGAAACCGTCCAGACAGAATGTAGCGCCAACACCTGACACCCTTCCAACACTTTTTGATCCCGACAGCCCACAACTCCAGCTCCCTCCCTTGCCTCGACTCCATCGGCTCGACATACCAGGTCTCGATCAAAAGAAAACATAACCCTTCAAACCCCCTTTTTTTACACAAGAACACCATTTCTCCTTCTTTCCCCACACTCGCCAGCTCCCGAACCTCGAACCAACAAACACAGCCACACCCCCCACCCACACCATCACATTCACGCTCAATAGCCACTACCAACCACTGCTATCGACCTTACCCCTACAACTGCCACCACCACCCACCCATCTACGACCCTCCCTCGGCACCCCCCTCCCTCTCCTTCGTGGCCTTCTCCATCCCTGGCCCCTGCGCACCCGCCTTGGCCGGCCTCGGCGCAAACGGAATCACACCCGTGGCACTGAACACGGGCAGATCCCCCCTCCTGCTGGCGGGCGACTGCACGAGCGGCGGCGGCGGCGTGGCACACACGTTGGGCGGGAGCCACTGCAGCGGCTTTTGGTGGTGTTGTTGCTCTGTCGTCACTCCTGCTGTTGGCGTCGGGCCGTCGGGTTGATAAGGGATGAAATTTCCAGCGCCGTTACCGGTCCGGCGTCGACCGCGGTTGGATGGGGCTGGTCATGGCGGGAGTCTGCAGCGGCGGTGGGAGCTTGCGGGGAGGGGACGCGGCGCGGAGAGGTCGGGGGTGGGGATGCGAAGGGGGCGGGGAGCGTGTTTGTGGTTGCTGTTGGGGTTGAGACTTGCTCTGGGAGGAAGCGGGGTGCGGGGGTTTGGATGTGATGGGGTTCCGGTGCCGGGGAGGGCGTGGGGGAGGGGAGATGTTGTTGGGCGGCGGAAGGTTGGTCGTCTGCTGGGGGTGATGGGACAGGGACGGTCTCGGCAGTTGTGAGCTTGTCTCTGGTGAAGCGTTCCTGTTCACGCGCCGCATGCTGGGCGTTGGTGATGTCTGCGGCAGAGAAGGAGAAGGGGTTGACCGCAGAAGGGGGAGCAGGATGCGGTTGGTCCTTCGCTGGAGGCGAAGGAACCGAGACGGTCTCCGCCTGTGCGAGCTTCTCTCTCGCCAGGCGCTCCCGCTCGCGCGCCTCCTTCTGCGCTTTGGTGATCACCGTGATCTTGATCTTCTTCATCTCGCCGGCAAGTTTATCCATGTCGTCGCCAGTCTTGTCGGTCGATGGCGTTCCCGCCGCGGTTGTGAGAGGCGATGGTTGTTGCGCAGTTCCACTTGTGCCTGCGGGTTTCTTGGTCCCCCTCGGGACGCGAGGGACAGGCTCCTTCTTTGCTGGAGCCCGCGTCTTCTTCACGTTTAGACTGCCGCTGCCGCTGGAGCCCGCAACGCTCGTGGCAGACTCTGGTCTGCTGGTAACATCCGTCTTGGAGTTGCCCCGGATCGGCGCACCGCGAGGAGTCGGCGGAACGGAGTCCAGCCCTTCCGAGGACACCACAGTGGACGCCGCGCTAAGGCGTCGTGATGACCGGGCTTGCTTCCCAGAAACGGGGTCAGTCGCAAGGACTGCTGGGCCCGCAACTGTCTTGCGTCTGCTCTTGCGGTCTATGTCATCCTCAACAGCGACTGGCTTCGGTTTCCGCTCCCTGAGCCCCATTCTCGTGGATGGCCGGTCTTCCGGAGCAGGGGCAGCAATCAGAGGCGCAGACTGCGCCAGAACGGCCTGACGCTCGCGCCGGGCCCTGGTAGCCTCCGCGTTGAGCTCTTCGGCGGTGCAGCTGGTAGTCTGCCGCTCGCTTGGGACGAGGAGCTTGCTCAACTCGCACGTGGCGATCGTCCAGGGCACATCGGGGGGAGGTTGTGGCTCGAAGGAGTGTCTCGGTGCGCCATTGCTGCTCGTAACCGGCGACAGGCCAGAGACGCTCCGGCGGTTCTTCGGGTTGACAACTTTCGCCTGTGACGCATGTGTCGGCGACGAGTATGTCGGCGGGGGTGAGTTGCGGACGGGTCTCGGCACCGGCACGGGCGCAGCGAGGGCCGTCTCAAGCTGTTCAAGCTCTGCAGGCGACCACCACGACGACTCGTACCGCCGAGCTCCCCTCTCGCTGGCGCACGAGTCTTTCCGCGCACGCTGCTGGAGAGGTTTTTGGCCTGTTTCAGAGACGGAGCTGCTAAAGTCCTGGTCCTTGTTGCTCGGCCCATCTCCGGCGAGACCGCAGAGGTGGCTGAAAACGCCGGAACAGAGCGCACGGTCGCTGTAGCCGCCCTCGAGGACGCTGATAATGCGGCCCTCGACGCTGGTCCCTTCTTCTGCGGCGATCCGCACCACATCGCGGGTAAAGCGCGCGTAGAATTCGGTAGGAACGTTGACACTATGACGCTGCATCCCGGCACCCTCGTGCTCGCTCGCGTCAAAGCCGGCCGAGAGGAAGATGGCGGCTCTCGAATTCAGGCCCGAGGCGCGCAGCCGCTCTGTGTGGCTCTTCAGATAAGAGCGCGTCTTCTCGAGCAGCACTGCGTACTTGGACTCATACAGGACCCAGAAATCGGCCTCGGTCTTCCAGGGCTGCAGGTGGACATTCCATATGCTCTGGCCGTGGGCGCTGTCGATGCAGATACTGGCGTTCCTAACCTTGTCCTCATCGCCCATCTCGCACGGGTAAGAGTTGATGTCGTGTAGGCTGAAATAGCCGATTGACGTCTTCTTCCACCAGGCCGCGTTCTTGGCCAAGCCGACACCCCTCGCGTTGTGCTGCCACGCGATGGCCTGAGAGCCGTCGCCGTGATGCAGGTCGAAGTCGATGATGGCGGCATGCGTCAAACCGTGGCTCAGGACCGCATGCATGATGCCGACGTGTACATTGTTGACCCAGCAGAAGCCAGACGGGTGGGATGCGGAGCAGTGGTGACCGGGCGGCCGGATCGCGACAAATGCACGCTGGGGTCCTTGGGGGCGGAAGACTGCATCCACCGCATCGCAGACACCTCCAAGCGCGCCCTCCATAGCCTCCAAGGACTCGGAACAGAGGTACAGGTCGCCCTCGTGAAACTTTTGCGGGTCTTCGGCATTAGGACCTCGGTCAATGTCGGGCCGCTGAAGTTCTCTCCCGCCACTGGCCAGCTTCGTCTCGGCGGTCTCGCACATCATCTTGAGTTCCTCCATCCACTTGGTCCCGTGCACGTTGGTCACCGTTTGGGAGCCGAGAGACAGCCGCCGTGCCGATCTCTGGATCCGGAAGGGAATCGAGGGCAACGCGGCGGCTTCCGTCTCTGGATAGATGGGGAACGCTCCGTCTTGGTGTCGCTCACCCAAACGCACATAGGCGGCCGACACACCAAGGACGCACGCCTTGATCCTCTCGGGCCGCTCCACGATGGTGCTAAGTTGGGCACGCGATGTGCGAGGGCGAGAGAAGCGATGGCCATAACAGGCATCTTGGAGAATGACGACAGTCTCAGCCCGGCGGGTGGGTTCTGGGCCGTGGTGGATGTCTAGCTCAGCCTTGAAGTGGGCGCTCGCGACAGAATGGGGCGTCGGCATGGGCTTTTCGGGCGGCTCGGGTGACATGCTTCTGAGGGGCGATCGGCCTGATCTGGGCTTGCTGGGCGACAAAATGTTGGCGGAGCTTGCACGGCGGGACGGGGTGACGCCGTTAGCCGAGTGCAGCGAGTTCATCGACGCCTTTCTAAGCAGGGTCGGGTGGCCGACCGAGACGGAGCAACGGAAGCAGAGGAGCTGCGGAGGGGGCTGCGCATGGCACTCGCCGGGCGCGGTGAGCTGGGCGACTTGTCGGCGACGGGTTTGACGGGTTTGAGCGGGTTGGGCGCGGCGGGACGGGGAGAGCGGGGTGTCCTTGCGCTGGCGGGGGAGGGGGACGACGTGGTGATGGTCAGGCGATTCAGGGACTGCGCCAGGTCCCCGTCGCCCTCCTGGGTGCCGTTGTTGTGACTTGGTTCGGCCATTGTTGCAAAAGACTTTCAGACTGGAGCGCAGCGAGTGAGACGAGGTGCGAAGGTCAAGAATTGAGCGACCTCGTGAGACCCGCCTCAGGCAGCTGCAGCGCCAAAACCCGGGGCCGTTAAGAAAGGGGTCGTCGCTGCTGCATCAACAAAGCCAGTGCCGCGACTGTCAAATAAACGTCTTGGGCACTTGGAGAAGTCAGAAATTTAGACATTAGTAGAAAAAAAACTATGCATCGGTCTCACTGTTAATGGTGCATGCCCAAGCGGTTTGAGAACACGGCGCAGATGGCTTCAATGTTTTGATGCATCCAATTCCAACATCCAAGCATGCAATCATGCAGCGGCACTTCGCGCGACGCGTGGACGTCATGCCAATGAATTAATGAATTGCCAACTCACGTGACTAACCCTGAGATTAATCTGCCCTTTCCTGGCGATTGGCCGCCTGTCGTTGCTTGGCAAGCCGACTTTCATCCCATCTCTTCCTCTGCCGGGGGTTGAGGTTCAAGAGACTCCATTTCCTCCGAGTACTAAGTATGCACCCGCTCAAAGACGGCCAGCCTCTGTGAACAGAAAAAAACGTCAACAGTCGGCATAGGATTTCTGACCGCCAACACGTGCGAAGCTTCAGAATCCCAAAAAACCTGGGTCGTTTGCGCCGTTGCATTTGGGGGATTCGCCAAGAGCCACTAAAGCTGCACGCCGAGAGTCATGGGTCCCAGCAGTGACGGATGGGGCGTTTCTGAGCAATCTCTGGGGACCTTTCAGCCGCAAACTGCCCGAGCTGCCCAACGAGGGGAAAGGAGAAGATGGGGTTGAGCTGAGTCGCCACTGGGAATCCCTTGGATGGTGGGCAACATGGGCAAGATGGGCAGCCGCGAGGCTCATGCTTTCATGCTGTGTCGGCTGTTGGCTCGGACGCCCTCCGGCTACCCGGCACCACACCCCCAATAGTTCCCTCTGCAGTCTCTGAGCCAAGGAGCGGAGAGGGAGCTCTAGGCCTGTCTGGTTCTTGTGCTGTTGGGCTTCAGCCTTGCACGTAACCGGGGTGTTGCTTAAAGCCACCGACATCCCGCGAACTTATTAATCTCGCGTGGTGACGGCCTTTTCGAGATCTGCTGCCTGCTTTTTGCTGGTCTTGCAACACAACTGACAAGATGGCTCGGCAATTCCGACTCCTCGCCGCGCTCGCGCTGGCGCACAGCGCCTCCTCGACCCTGCTTGAACCGTTTGTCGATGTTGTGGTCAGGGTGGACGTCCAGGTCCCTGCGGATATTTTCGCGGGGGTGTTGAATGCCGCGGGGCGCAGTGACGATGGCTACGATGCTTGCGTGGCCGCCGACTCCCTCCTGGGCGACTGCGTCGATGCCGGCGCCTTTGCCACCACGGCCCAAATTGCCGACGCAAACAGGTGCGCGTGCTGCGTCGGCACCACTGCCATTTCCGCCGTTTATTCCATGTGCGCGTCCTACATCGCGAACGAGGAGCCCGGGGCTTCCAGTGCCTTCTCAAGTATGCAGTCTTGGACCCGGAGCAGCCCGTTCGGTTCTGACATGATGCAGCCGTCTCTCAACTGTACAGCATTTGCCGTGCCCAGCGTCCTTGCACTGCAGGTGGCGGGGCAATAGCCACCGCGACTTCGAAGCGGACCTCCCCGACCCTGACGCAAACAGTGCCGCCCGTCACCGACGTTCCGCCCGCATGCAACACCATGCTCGGCATCTACGCCTCGTGCTCGCGGAAACTCGCCCTTGGGACCTCGAGAGTTGCGGCTAGGGATGCTGCTTCTTGCTTCTGGTAGCGTTTCCTTGCCCCTGAAACTCACCTTGACATAAAACGGCTAACAGATTAGCAGTCGTGACCAGTCAGGGACCTGGAACACGGCGTTTGAGGACTATGCCAGCTCCTGCGCGCCATTCTTCAAGACCAACTACCCGGAGGATTACGACTGTAAGTGTTTACGACCGCACGTGTGCTTGTGACGGCGTGAGCAGACGGCACTAACAAGCTCTCAGTGGTCACGGCCCTCGCCACTTTCTGCGACGCGTACCCGCCCAACACCAACACGAATCCCTTGGTCTTTACCACGGCCGGCACTCGTTCGGCAGGTGGTTTTGTGGTGGGGTCATCCTCCTCCTCGTCGTCTTCAAAACTCTCGGTGACCGATGCTACGGGCCCCGCGACCAGCACTGCGACAACTTCGACCTCGGCCGGCTTGGCAGTCCCCGGGGCGCCCGTGCCCGGGTTCTTGCTCTGGGCCGCCAACTTGGTGACGTTCGTTCTGTCATTTTTCATCTTGGTATAAGGGCTGGTCCAGTAGACCGGTCCGCCGGCATCTTGGATAGAGAATAATACAGTGAGGGAGGCAAGACCTCGGGTGGATGTCAGCATCTGCACATCCATACAGGAAACGGGTAATTTGGGGCTTTATTTGCGTTGGATTCTTGTATATACCCTAGTAATGCCGTTCTGCCAATCCTCACCAGATCTCCAAGCCCAGACACCAAAACAAGTACCGAAAAGTCCGATCGATCACCTCACCCTCCCGTCCTCACGACGCGCAAGCCACCGGCCGACAACCCCACGTACTCACCACCTTCGCCTTGGGTATCAACTCTAATCCTCCGACCTCCCTCCCCTCCCCATTCTCCTCCATCCCCTCCTTCCCCATCCCCATCCCCAACCCACCCCCACTCCCGAGCTCCACCCGAAACGACTCCCTCACCCGCTCCATAATCCCCACAATCTCCCCGTCATCCCGCCCGGATCAACAAACTCCACTTCTGCCCCTTCCCCCTCCCCTTCCCATTTTGTTGTCCTTGCCCTTCTCGAGTCTGACGATGACCACAGGGTGTGCGACTGCTGAGACCGCCCAACGACCAGGAACGCCTCCTCCAGCCGCGCGCACCCCCGCAGCAGGCACACCTTGCCGTACACCTCCCACGGCCGCCGCACCTCCCCGGGGACGTAGTCCACCGCCAGCCGGCGCACCGCGCGC
This sequence comes from Staphylotrichum longicolle, assembly GCA_019096155.1. Taxonomy (NCBI): domain Eukaryota; kingdom Fungi; phylum Ascomycota; class Sordariomycetes; order Sordariales; family Chaetomiaceae; genus Staphylotrichum; species Staphylotrichum longicolle. The sequence continues at coordinate 754,854 of JAHCVI010000003.1, forward strand.
GCGACGTCGGGGAGCAGGGTCGTGGCGAAGTCGCACGCCCAGGACGCGTAGCCCATGCTCATGCTCATGCTCATGCTCATGCCGCCGCTGTGGGCAAAGCCGAAGCCGGAGCCGGAGTCAAACTGGTTGGTGTTGGTCCCGTTGTTGAGGTTGGGGTGGGGATGGGGGCTCGGTCGGGGAGGTACAGCGTGTCGAGCTGCGGGTGGTGGTAGAAATATCTTCTTTCTTCTTCTTCTCCTTCTTCTCGCCCTTCCTGATCGGGCCGGCAGAAGGGGTTGTTGGCGGTGATGGTGGGAGGAAGCACTGGACATATAGGCGGCGGCCTTCGGCGCGGGACTCGCGCGAGACGTGCAGGAGGGTTGGGGGTGCGTCGGGCAGCGGAAGGTGCCGGTGCCGGTGGTGCTGCCGGCGTCTTCCTGGTAGATGAGGGTGGTGACGCGGGGGTGGCAGGCGTGGTGGTAGATCTGGAGGCGGAGTTCGGGGGCAGGTGGGGAAGAGGGGGAAGGAGGGGGAGGATGAGGATGATGTGGGGTGGGCATGGTGGTGGTGGTGGAGTAATGAGGTCTCGAGAGAGTTGTCGTTGTTTGTGCTTGTCTGCTCAGGGAGAGTGGATAAGGCGAGTGGGTGTGAGGATGGTCCTCGTGTAAGTGGGAGGTGCCAAGACTGCCCAGATCTGCGTGACGTAGCGAGGGATTGGCGCTTTTGAAGTTGTCAACTCGCCGAGTGCAAATAAACAAACCCTTAACGAGATTTTGATATTGGGTGATGTGCGTGCAATAAAGGGCAAGACGGAAAAAAAAGCTTAACCTCGCCGCTTAAAGCGTCGAGTGGGACCTTCTATTAGTGCTTGCCGAGGTCGTCGGCCTCGCTTCCTCTGATGTCGTATTTCTCAGGGTTTGCGCTCCTTGCGCCGCCAAGGGCACCGAGATCCCAGACGACAGGTTCAGATTCATGTCCTGGGCTTGGAACCCCCTTCGCGAGCTCTGAGAGACACCCACGTTGCCAAAGATACCAACTTCCAAGAGATTGGCAGATACGTTGGGTTGAGAGCGAGGCTTGGGACCCAGGGACCTTGGGCAGCCCTGAAAGGGACCACCAAAGACAAAGTCCCTGCAGACGAAACCACATGGCCGCACTCGGCCACAGATTTCGGATCCGGACCCGGGCCGCTTGTGCCTGCTGCATGCATTCGGAGAGCACTGCCGGCATTGTCTTGTCCGAACATCGTCTGAGGGGTTGGCTCGACTCCCGAGATGGGACACTGAGGATTTCTTGCTCAACATCCAACAACTCGTTTGTATCGGTGGCACGGCAGCTTTGCCAGGGTGCAATCATTTCGGTGCGACTTGACTCTTTACAGAGACACGCCTAAAGGTTGGAGTTTCATTGTTCTCACGCAGACAGGAACGCAGTTTTGCCGTATACCCGAAGGCTGTGTGCTTGGTTGTGGCATTTGTTCGGCCCTGGAATTGCAAATGAAAAACGCGTGGAAGAGTATTTTAACGGATGAGGGAAAGAAAATAGATTTTCCTCATTGGCACCACTCGCTCAAGAATCAACCAACAGGCGAGACTTGAAGCTCCTGGCTTGCGGAAGACTGGAAGAAAAATACGATTTGGCACAGCATAGGGAGACTGGAAGAAAGAATATTTGACACAGCATAAAACGATCACTTCACCGTGGCCCGCTCACTTAAACAATTCCTCCTCCAACTTCACGACGTGAATGCTCCAGTTGCGGACACCGCTGCTTCAGAGGAGCTCGGGGGAGCTCAGCGCCGAGAGTTTGGTGCTCGCGTGGCAAGAGGTGGGTCCCGTCGGGTTTAGTGGGGCATGATCGACACAGCGGGGCCAGCGATCCACCTGCAGAATTTCGGAAAACGGCTTTGGGGATCGCGACGAACTGGACCCTGTCCAAGACAGCGCTTGCTCAACCACGCCGTGGAGGATGTGGGCGACAAGAAGGATGGCTTCAAACAGGACGTTCACTTCGCCTGCGCTCGCATTTGAGCTGGTTGCGCGGTGCTCGGTAAGCTAGCTCATTTTTTCACGGGTCTTCCAGCGCATCCCATCGCACTTTGATCCTAACTCTGCGCACTTCGATCCTAACTCTGCGCGCTGCCACAGGTAACCCGTGCCCGCGCGTCCATCTTGACATTGCCCCATGGCACTGTCAACCTCCCGATATTCATGCCTGTGGCCACCCAGGCATCTCTCAAGGGTCTCACACCCGAGCAGCTTGAGGGCACTGGATGCCGCCTCTGTCTCAACAACACCTACCATCTCGGCCTCAAACCAGGCCAGGAGGTGCTCGACGCAGTCGGAGGCGCCCACAAGCTGCAAGGATGGAACCACAACATCCTGACAGATAGCGGCGGGTATGCAACCTTCCCCCGAAGCCGCCTTGTAGGTTCTTGACTAACTAACCACCCAGCCCAGTTTCCAAATGGTCTCCCTCCTGAAGCTCGCCAACATCACCGAGGAGGGCGTGCGCTTCCTCTCCCCACACGACGGCAGCCCCATGCTGCTGACGCCCGAGCACTCGATGAGCCTGCAGAACTCGATCGGCTCCGACATCATGATGCAGCTCGACGACGTGCTCGTCACCACCTCGCCCGACAAGGCCCGCATGCGCGAGGCCATGGAGCGCAGCGTGCGCTGGCTGGACCGCTGCATTGCTGCCCACAAGAACCCGGACACGCAGAACCTGTTCTGCATCATCCAGGGCGGGCTGGATCTGGACATGCGCAGGGAGTGCTGCCGCGAGATGCTGGCACGAGACACGCCGGGCATCGCGATTGGCGGGCTGAGCGGTGGCGAGGCGAAGGACGACTTCTGCAGGGTGGTCGCGGCGTGCACCGAGCTCTTGCCGGACCTCAAGCCGCGGTATGTCATGGGCATTGGGTACCCGGAGGATCTGGTGGTCAGCGTTGCCCTGGGCGCCGACATGTTCGACTGCGTGTGGCCGACACGGACGGCGCGGTTCGGAAACGCCATCACCAAACACGGCGTGCTCAACATGAAGCGGGAGATGTATGCGGCCGACTTTGGGCCCATCGAGGAGGGCTGCGGGTGCCAATGCTGCCGGCCCATTGAGGAAGACGGGGCTATGGGTATTACCCGCGCGTTTGTCCACCACAACGCTGCCAAGGAGACGGTGGCGGCGCATCTTTTGACACTGCACAACGTCTGGTATCAGTTGAATCTGATGCGGCAGGCCAGAGAAGCCATCATCGAGGATCGGTTCCCGGCCTTTGTCAAGGAGTTCTTTGGGAACTTATACGCAGATAGGAGTAGCTACCCGTCGTGGGCCGTCGATGCCCTGAAAGGTGTCGGGATTGATTTGCTAGCAACATAGACATTGCATTACCATGCATACACTTTGCATCCAGCTTCGTGTATTTTCTCACATTCGTTGATTTGGCTTTCCGTTGACATCGGGAGCCTCATTTATCGAGAAGACAACCCAAGGGTTAGGGTCAGACACTTGGCATTGATTCGCCAATGGCAATGGCCGGCCAATGCAGCCGAGCTCCGAATTTTGCAGCAACCCGGAATCGCGACCAACGTCCGACCTCAGCACCGCGGCACACGGCGCTCTCTCGGGCCAACCCACAGCAACAATGGCGGCCAGGACAGTGTCTCCCGGAGGCGCGCTCCTCCGGGCTTCGCGCATGTTTGCGATACCGGCACCGATCCCCCCACCACCCGACGACGGCGTGTTGGCCTCCAACTTCAGTTCCAACACGGCGACACTGGCCTACCCGACTCACCAGGTCATCACCACCCTGAGCTCGTCGCGGAAGCAGGGAGACTGGGGCCTCAAGCGGCCACTGCCCCTCAAGTCCACCACCAAATCGTCGAACCCGATGCTGCGCGTCAAGGCCATCGACACGATCGAGCAGATCACCGACTACACCTCGGCGACGGACCACGGCATCACGCTCCGAAAGTTCCAGGAGCTGGGAATGCCGCTTACCGCGCGACGGGCAGCTGGCGGAGAGCAGGATGAGAAGACAAACACACTCAACCTGCCGCAAAAGTCCGTGTTCGAGGAATCGCTGGACGTCACCGACATCCACCCGGACAAGCGTGCCGAGGCCATCGAGACGCGGTGGAAGTTCGACGGCCCTTGGCTGGCGGGCATGACGCCGGGCGAGTTTAACAAGTGGCTGTCCAAAGAAGTCCGCCCGCGGCGCCCCGAGTTCCGCGAGTTCCTCAAGAAGAAATTGGCCAGCGAGATGCACGCAAATGCAGCCAAGGTGGCTCTGGACAAGGGAGAGGAGCAGCCCGCCCCCATCGACCCGAGCTCTGTGACGGAGGATCAGCTCGTCGACTACCTGCGGCAGCTGCGGCACAACAACCAGGCGCTCTACGACATGGTCGGCCAGTTCCTCGACTTGGCGCCTCTCAAGCCTCCCACGGCCGCCCAGGTCGGCATCCCGGGAAGCAACCACAGGCTCGAGTTCCGCGAGACGAAGAGCCCATACGCCGCGGGAGGCCCGCCCGTCACACACCCCTCTGCCGGTCTCTCGTACCTGCGCACGTCCATGTACATGGATAACCACCCCGTCTACGGACCCCAGAAGCAGCAGCCGCCAGTGGTCGCCAGAATCTTGCGGCCGCGCCGCCCGGCGCAGGCCATGATAGCCCGCCTCGGTGTGGCCGGTTTCATCGTCAACACTCCGCTGGGCGACACGGCCTTCAACAGCAGGAGCGGCCAGGGCGCGCTCTACGACAAGATCGACCCCGACCTCGACGGCGGCGCCAAGGTCTGGGTGCAGCCCCAGCGGGCGGCGGTCGACGCCAAGGGCCGGGTGGTCCTGTCGGTGACCGACGTGTCGCAGGAGGCCGTGCTCGTTGCGCAGGAGCTGCTCGGCAACGCCGCTTGCCTCGGCGTGAAGCCGGCCGAGAAGGAGATGAACCGGGTGGAGACGTCGAGCCAGATCAGGCAGAGGTTCCGGGCGGCGGACGTTCCGACCATGTCGAGTGCCCAGGACTACGGTGTGAGGCAATAGTAGGATCAGGGGTTGTCTCGAAGGCACATCCTTTTGGCGTCAACGTGAAGATAGGAGTTGGAGCTGCGGAGAGGAAGGGAAACTGTGGGGAGTCTATGTAGATACGCCTGTACCCAAAGCCGTTGTAACAATACATCTCTTGTAGAATAACCATTAACTTCCAGGCGTTGTCCACCGTCGCTGGAGCAGCTCGCAGTCAGGCAGTGTTGAGACGGGAGACCCCAGGAGACACACGGCCCCACTTTAACTTTTTGGCCAGATTCTCAGCCACTGATCGCCAAGCCACAACGCCAATTGGGTGTTCAGCCACGGCTTGTCAGCACTCGCTTGGCGTGCCCTAACGCACCACCCCACAATTGCATCCGCCAAAAAGTTGGCTTCCCCCCAGCGCCGCCTTCGACTTTTGCGAAACCTCCCCGTCCCGAAATCTCCAGCTCAGCAGAACAGCCAGCACCAGCAAATCCGTCAAGATGGGTCGCGTTCGTACCAAGACTGTCAAGAAGTCCGCCAAGGTCATCATTGAGCGGTACTACCCCAAGCTGACGCTCGACTTCGAGACCAACAAGCGGGTGTGCGATGAGATTGCCATCATCGCCTCCAAGAGGCTGCGCAACAAGGTGCGCTCAAACTTTGCGAGAGAGGAAATTGGGGGGTTGGAGAAGACTAACCCGTTCCTCTGCAGATTGCCGGCTACACCACCCACTTGATGAAGCGCATTCAGCGCGGCCCCGTCCGCGGCATCTCCTTCAAGCTGCAGGAGGAGGAGCGCGAGCGCAAGGATCAATACGTCCCCGAGGTTTCGGCCCTCGACTTCTCCGAGGCCGGTCAGCTCGAGGTTGACGCTGAGACCAAGGACCTCCTCAAGCACCTTGGCGTACGTCTGCCCTCTTTGCTTTGGGAGTGGTTCTGTCCGTGGGAAACGCTGGTGTGGCTAACATGGTTCTTTTTTGCACACAGTTCGACTCGATCCCCGTCAACGTCACCGCCGTCACCCAGAACCCTCCCGTCGAGCGCGGCGGCAGGCGCTTCGGCGACCGCCCTCCTCGCCGCGACTAAGCGTGTTTTTGCAACATGTTGTCGGCTGGCTTTATGGGGGAGCACAAAAGGACGTATACCATCTCACGACACGGCGAACGGATACGGATGCGGGTTATGGCATAACATGGGCATGGCTACACGGCGTCTATCTGGGAGGCGGTGAGAGAAGCGCGATAGATCATCCTCGAAAAAATGAGAGAGATCTGTTGCCCACACAAGGTGTCGCCGATTCCCTAGGGTAATTCCGGGGATGACGCTTGATCGCCAGTTCCATGTCCCTTGCAGGCGTGGTGCGTGTTCTGCGCTGGACTGCTCTGCCGTCAGCCGGACTCTGCCGGTGTTCTGCACTGGGTTCGTTTCCCTGCGAGGTAAGGGCTGGTGAGCTCTTGCGCCCGAGCACTTGTCTATGTCTATGTCTCGATGTTTTCATTTCCATGACCTCCCGTAACCGACATCCCAAAGACGATGTGTCCGTTTACAACGCAAGTTGGACGCCCCTAAACATGCTAGACTCGCAGTTTCCTAACCATGAACGCCGTCCACCCGTAAGATTTTAAAACCTGACCGTAAAAAAGTCGTCATCATCATCATCGCTCTCGGCGCTCTCAGCACCCTCGTCTGGCTTCTTGCCGGTGCCAAAAGAAGGCTTGTATCCCTCCACCCTCAAAAAGGCATCCCCATCGGCCTGGGAGGGAGCCCGGACCGGCCCGTCGGCTGCGCTCTCCTTGATGGTAACCTCAACACGGCTCACGCCGGTGAACACGCCCCCGGGGTCACCCCGCTCCCCAGCCAGCGCCGCCGCGCCGCCCTTTTGCTTCTCCTGCTTTTGCTTGTCTATCTCGAGCTGGGCCATGGCCTGCGCCAGCGTGGTGCGGTCCTCCTCTGAGCCCCTGACAGCACCACCACCACCACGGGTGGCAGTAGCAGTGGCAGCGGCAGCAGCGGCGGTAGCGGTGGGAACCACCCCACCACCACCACCACCACCACCACTCCCATTTCTTCCAGGCTCTTCCCTCAGCTCCAGCCGCACCACCATCCGCCCCGTGCCCGCATCCCGCTCGTAGCTCGGGTTGTCGAGCTGCACCTTGAGGTAGAGCGCCCGCCGCGCGCACGCGTCCGAGCACCACTTGTTGAGGTCGGCCGAGCGCGCGATGCTGCCGGAAGAGGAAGAAGACGTCGAGATGGTGAAGGGCCCCTCGTGGGCGCGGCGCGGGCGCGGGCAGAGCGCGTACCCGCACCGGCCGAGGCAGTTGCGCTCCTCGATCAGGTCGAGGTACTCGGAGGGCTGGAAGTCGCGGAGGTGGGACAGGAGGAGGGAGACGTCGTGGGCGGAGGGGGAGGAGGCCGGGGTGGGGGGTCGGTGGGTGTGGGCAGCTGCTGGGAGAGGAGCTCGAAGGTTTCGAGGGGGACGGGCGGCTTGAGCTCGGTGTCGCGGAGTTTCTTGAGGAGGGCGAGGCGGGCGGCGGCTTCTTGCTGGGCGAGGCGCTCGGGGCGGGTGAGGGGCGTTGTTGTTGAGGAGGCCGGAGGGGAGGAGGCTGAGGAGGAAAAGGGGGGGAAGGGTGGTTCGGTGGTGGTGGCTGATGGGGTGGTGCGTTTCTTGAGGATGCCTTTTGGTTGGTGGTTGGCGGCCATTCCTGTGGCAGAGGTTGCCATCTCGGCGTGGTGGGTGGGTTGATTGTTGGTGGTGGTTGTGCGTGTTCCCGTGCGACAATAGATACGAGATGGGAACCTTTTTTTGTGAAGGACGGGCGATGACCTCAGTCCCTGGCTGGGATCCCTGCGGAGTTAAGCTGCACCCCTTCGATTGGGCCGGTGTTTCTGCTCTGCCAGTCTGCCCACACGGGACTCCGCTTGATGGAATTTGGGGAGGGGCCGCTCTCCCCACAAAACCAACATGGAAGCAACTGTTGCTTGGGACTGCAGGGTGCATGCAACAGCAAAGTGCCCAAGCCACCTCCTGATCCCAAGGGTCTGTCCGGGTGAATTGCTGCCTGGCGACACGTACCTCTCCGAGAACCTTCAAGCGGTGTCGTTGCAAGTGGTTGCAGGTGGTTGCAGTGGTTGCAGTGGTTCATGCATTGACGTCGGAGATCACAGTTCCCTCCACGGAGTTACCTTAGGTACTTCGTACCTGACCACAGCTGACCTCCACTGAGAGTCACTGAGCTTGGCCCCTCCAGAAGCCACAAGTCTTGGCCCGGCTTTGCCCGCTGCCAAACCCCTCCGCCGCCCCGACTGTCAGCCAAGGCCAGCAGCCAGCAGCCAAGGACTGCCCTTGGATTCACAGACGATCTCCATCAACCGTTTGAGAATTTGGGCCACCCCCATCTCTCCGCTGACACTCTGGCCAGTCCCCGTTGACTGCCACGCGGAGCTTTGTTTACATTAGCGACCCGTTCCCTGCGAGCCTCTGCCGAGCCTCTGCGCTGTTTTAGCAACACCCTGCCCTGCGACCGGCGACACTTGGCGTTGGAAGCTCACTCGAAGCTCTCCGAGCCCCGCCACAACAGCTCCCACCTTGCCTCGACCGCTGCACTCTGCGACCGCTGCTGGCCTCGAGCCGCGTCATCATGTCGTTCAAGGTCAAGGCACTGTATGACTATGCCTCGGGTCACGACGACGACCTCAGCTTCTCGGTCGGCCAGATCATCACCGTCACTGATGAGGAGGACGCCGACTGGTACGGCGGGGAATACGTCGATGAGTCTGGCACCACGCAGGAGGGCATCTTCCCCCGGAATTTCGTCGAGAAGTACGAGCCCACCGCTCCGCCTCGGCCGACGAGAGCCCGCCCCAAGAAGGAGCCTGAGCCTGCTGCGGCTCCGGCTCCGGTTCCCGAGTCTGCTGCCCCGCCCGAGTCGCCGAAACCGACCACGCGGGACACTGAAGACACCCCGAACCTGTGACTGCCGCTCCGCCTTCCCAGGTCTTTTCTGCTCCCCCGCCAGCTCCGGCGCCCGTCGCAGAGCCTCCGCACCCAAGCCGGCGCAGCCGGTGCAAGCTCCTGCTCCTGCTCCTGCTCCTGCCCCCGCCCCGCTCCCAAGCCGCCCGCCCCACAGCACGCCGAGGTCCCCTCCGCAACCTCACCGCCCGCCCCAAGCCCGCCGCTCCGCTGCCCAAGCCCAGTGGACCACCCCCCGTGTCTGAGAAGCCGACCAGCAGCTCGTTCAAAGATCGTATTGCTGCATTCAACAAACCCGCAGCTCCGCCGCTCGCCCCCTTCAAGCCCAGCGGTTTGAGCTCCGGCGGCTCCGGATTCATCAAGAAACCCTTCGTTGCCCCTCCGCCCAGCAGGAATGCCTTCATTCCGCAGCCGACGCAAGCCCCCGTGGCAAAGATTTACCGCCGCGAGGAAGACCCAGAGGTAAAAGAGCAGGAGGCAGAAGCTATCGAGAATGCCGGAAAGGTCGGACTAGTCCCGACGGCGTCCACAAACGAAGGCGAAGCTGCCGAAGACCAGCCCAAGCCCATGAGTCTGAAGGAGCGGCTTGCGCTGCTTCAGAAACAGCAGATGGAGACTGCCGCTCGGCACGCCGAGGCTGCTGCCAAGAAGGAGAAGCCCAAGCGCCCGCCCAAGAAGCGCCTCGACAGTCAGGATACCATCGAAGGCGAAGCGGCCGAGCGAACCGAGGAGACAAGGAGGGCCTCCACCGATGAGGCCCCTCCACCACGCATTGCCCACCCCCCGCGGCGCAGATCCTCCAAGGGAGCCGAGCCCCGTGATGGTAATGAAGCGGACATGTCTGGCGCCGGCGAGACAACCGAGGGTCAGGAAGACCTCACAGAAAAGGAGGATAGCGATGGCAGAACCAAACATATTGCCGCAACCTCCAAGCAGGAGGAAAGCGACCGAGAGGAGGAAGAAGAAGAGGGGGAGGAGGAGGAGGAGGAAGAAGAGGATGACGTCGACCCCGAGGTCCGCCGCAGAGAAGAGCTGCGCGCGAGAATGGCCAAAATGTCCGGGGGCATGGGAATGCCCGGCATGGCCATGCCGCTGTTTGGCGCTCCTGCCCCGATGCTGCCCAAGAAGAAGAAGGCCGCCCCTGAGAAACGAGCAGAAGAGGTTGAGGAGCCCATTTCGCCAACTGCGCGGGCAGCCCCTGTTCCTCTCCCCGGGTTGATGCGTCCTCCGCCGCCGCCCGAGCGCAAGCCTGCTGAGCCGGAAGATGAAGAGGAGGAGGGGGAGGAGGAGGAAGCTCATCTGAAGACTCCTCATCAGGAGTCTGCTCCACCTGGTATGTTCAATCCTGAAGCGGCTGAACGACATCACTAACTGTCGCAGTTCCGCCTGCCGCGCATGGTGCGCCCCCTCCTATTCCTGGTGGAAGACCGGCCCCACCCCCTGTCCCCACGGACTGTGAGTATCACCGTGCCCACCGGTTTGGTTTGCTATGTGAATCATGATTATTGATATCGTAAAGCACGTCCACCGCCGCCGCCGCCGCCTGCGTCTGCAGTCAAGTCTCCGAGCGAAGGATCGGCATCCGACGATGAGCTCTCAGAGCGGCCTAACGAGGAGCCCGATGTTTCGCGAGCCGACGTGGCTCATAGAGCACCTCCCCCGCTCCCACCTGTTTCTGCGGCGCCGCCGCCAATTCCCACGTCGCCGCGTGCCTCGCACGATAGACGTTCATCCTACGTTGAGGAGACTTCTCCGACCTCCCCGCGGGAGTCCGCGCCCAGCAAGCGCAACAGCAGGGCGCCGCCTCCCATTCCGACATCTCCCCCAGGGCTTCCGCCTGCGCAGACGAGACCGCCTCCTCCGCCGCCTTCGTCCGCGCCGCCGCTCCGTCGAGTCTCGACCGGCGAGACCAGGCCGCCACCGCCTGTGCCTGTTCTGCATAGGGACAGCGACGAAGGTGACGAGGAAGTCACTGAGTATGAGGGTGACTATGACACGGATATTGCCTCCTCTGTCCCTCATAAGGATGCGCTCAAGGCCCACCAGCGTGAGCCGAGCGTCGAGGACGTCGTGTCGCCGCGGTCCCCAACGACAGAGGCGCCGCCTCCTCCCATCCCCACGTCGGCACCTCCTAGAGCTGGGCCCCCGCCCATTCCGAGCCAGCCCCCGCCTCCGCCAGACTCTCGGAAATCCGTGGATATGCCTCGGGGAGCTCCGCCTCCTCCTCCGCCCCCCAAGGAGACGCCGCGATACGATGACGAGTATGATCCTTACAACTACACCACGACTTCCCCCAGCGTCCCGGCAATGCCTTCATACTCGTTTCCGTCGCCTTCTCCGCACGTGAGGCAGCACGAGGAGATGTTTACTCAGGAGGCATCACATGCCCAATCTACTCGATCCCCCCCTCCTCCTCCCCCGTCTGCTCGTGCCCCGGCTCGGCAGTCCATGGATCAGCCGCGTCCCAGCATCGGACGCCGGTCCATCGATGTCACGCGACCATCGATGGAGTCTGGGTTCGTTGCTAATGACATCGACCTCGCGAACCAGTCGGGCTGGTGGTTACAGCCCAACGGTCTCCCTTCTCAACTCCACGGACGCAAAGATATCTTTTTTGAGTCTGAAGAGTCGAGCGCCGCCGACCCCCACAAAGGCGGCAAGACCATTGTGACCCGCGACATCTACGTCCTCTTCCAAGACTACTCCCAAACCGTCATCACGGTCCGCTTCAACCCTCAGGACCCGTCTGACGTCCACCTGGAGCAGGTCCACAAGCAGCCGCCGCGCGCCCTGCGCCAGGACCAGCTCGAGCAGAGCTACGAGCGCTTCGGCCGCGCCATCGGCGAGGCCGTCGCTTCCAAGAAGGACACCGTCGTCGGTGACGGCACCCCGCACGCCCTGGTCTACGAGCTCCTCCGTCCCTTCAAGGACGCCCTCCACCCGGTCGGAACGCGTGCCTACGGCGCCCTGGTCTACAGCAACCTGGCCAACGCCAGCACGACGCAGAACGACGAGATCCGCCCAGGCGACATTGTCAGCATCCGCAACGCCAAGTTCCAGGGCAAGCACGGCGCCATGCACGCCAAGTACTCGATGGAGGTCGGGAAGCCGGACCACGTCGCCGTCGTCGCGGAGTGGGATGGCACTAAGAAGAAGGTGCGCGCTTGGGAGCAGGGTAGGGAGAGCAAGAAGGTCAAGGTCGAGTCGTTCAAGCTGGACGATCTCCGGTCGGGTGAGGTCAAGATCTGGCGCGTCATGCCGCGGAGCTGGATCGGGTGGGAGTCGGGCGCCGGCGGGAGCGGAGGGAACTAGGAGGCCCTGCTGGGGCTGCAAATGAGAGATCTGAGGGGGTTTGGGGTGGCGGGGGAGATGGTTGGGGTGTTGGTGAGGGTGGCGATGGGGGTTGGTGTGTGAGGGAGGGAAGGTGTATTGAAGATTGAGGATAATTGTGTGTGGATTGCAGGAGTCATCATCAGCAGAGCAAAGCAGAGCAGAGCAGAGCATCCTCGGTCGCCTTTTGATCATACATACACCAACCACAGTCTACAACAGTGCTTGTTTATCTAGTTAGTTGTTGCGTTATGTTATATGCTCCTTGTCTTTGCTGTTGTGTGAGCTTTTTGTGTCTTCCAAGTGCAATGTGTCGATCTTGTTGCTGTTATTTCAAGAAACACAAGCGTCACACCACCACAGACAAACGAGCACAACCTCCATTTCTCACACCCCTATTCTCTCGTGGATGTGTCCCATGTCCTTTGTCTGTTGACCATCTTGAATTCTCACAGTCGCTCTAACGCTCTCTTTCCCCGAGCTTCCCCCTTTTTTTGTTCGCACTCTTCACCATACCGTGCCACCCCCTGCATGAAAGGGAGTGAGCAAGCATTCACCAATGACTTTACCACCCGCAGCGAACATCGGACCAAACCACGGCTCTTCCCTCAATTCTGCAGGTTCGGGCAGGGCACCAACGCGCTACTGCATGGATGCCCTTTATGCATACACGCAGCCCAACGTCTATCTGCAGCTTGGTATGGACATCACTATCCCTGCCGAACGACAAGCCATGTGCAAGAAAGAGTTTTGCATATCGCATTTGTGGATTTGCTCCCAAGCAGGCAGGCATACTGTGCTCCATCTCAGAATGCCCGTTATACATTGGCTTGCCCAGCCTGGCGAGACAGCTCTGCTTTGTGAGGCATGTGCTCTTCTGGAATTGACAAACTCCTGAAGGCGTCCAATCCACCTTGTAGTTGAGAAAGTGAGCAGAAGGAGCACGGGGGATACATGCGAGAGTGAATTTCCCCTTAGTCAAGCCAGCTCCCGTGGCAACCGTCACCATAACCATCACCATCACCATCACGACCAACATCGTTCTGCGACAGAGATGACACACCCCACACACGTGGTCTGAACCCGACAATAGGATAGGACAGAGGGCAGTTATTTCACCGGCGCGGGATGCAATGTAGTGCAGGGTAGGGCTAGGTACGGGGACGTGTAAGTGCATCGTCCCCCATCCCAGCCCCGCGCGCCCGGTCCTGCAGCAGCAGCAGCAGACGGCACGCACGCGCAGCTACATGTTATGTATGCACAGTTCTGTGGGTACACTCCTGGGTTGGATACATGGGATGTTGCAGAGAACAGATCTACGCAGGCCCTTTCCTCTGCGGTATCGGCAACTCACGTTCAGACCCAGACCCAGACCCTGTTGGGGGGAGGGGGGCACACGAGCGTTTGCTGATCCGCCCCATCCTTTCAGGCAAGCTGTCTCATGTCTTGCCCTGTCATACATCTGTATTCCCGTACGTCCCCCCCGCTGCCAAGTCAACGGTGGACGCGGCCCCGATGGCGGCCTGGGGTATTTGCATGTAGGTCTGTAGATCGCCGGGGCGGTGGCGGACACGGGCAGGGGCAGGTGAGACACTGCGTGTGTTTGTGTTGCTGGGTTAGTGTCACTGACTGGACACGTGCGGTGGTTAGACGGCAAAGATGGGGTGTTTTCCCACTGGGCCCTTGAGTCAAGCCGGGCTCAACTTTGAAAGCCTAACAAAGGGTGAATGGGATAGTGTCCAAGGGATTGAGCTCCATTGATGCTTCCAGTTCCGTATTGCCGCCAGGAGTGATTTGGAGGAGACTCTTCCTTGCACCAAGGGACGAGGCACATGATCGTCGGCACCTTGATGTCCAGACGCTGCCTCCAAGACATCCCTTGGGCCAGACTCGACGGTTGGATCAGCCGATCTTCAACCACCCCTTCCCCTCTCTTGCAGGTAGGCAGGTGTCTCTGAGAACCCGGCCCCTCAGAGACACATATATTCCCACAACGGGACCAGTCTCAACTCCCTCAATCGTGGGGCACTGAATCATCACCGTCCCATTGCACCCAGCCGACTGGCTGAAACCGGCATCCCAGACATAAGATGGGGGTCAAAATTCGAGCCGGAAACGGCCATTCGCAGACGGCATCAGGCAACACAGCACCAATCGCTTCAGCGCACCCGCCGTCGATGAGACTCCGGAGACCCAATGAAAGAAGTCGCGCATGCAAGCAGACCATCAAACGATGCCCACTGACCGGTCGACCCAAAACATGGCGACCACAGACAGACAGTCAGCCAGCCCGCTCGTCGCCGCCAGTCGAACGACACAACGAGGCCAATTCGGGGACCCGGGTGTGGTGTTGATGTCATGCATTTTCCTGGCAGCACCCACCCCACCATATCGAACCGAGCCACTGGGGAAAATAGGTGGTGGGTTGCGATGGGAGGGACAGAGTTCCCGCCCTCGTGCAAATCAGAAGCTGCCAAATGTTTGAGGCTTTCGCAACGCTTCCACCCGGCAAGAACAGCCACGCCACCCCGCGGGAGCGTCTCCGGGGCCGCGGGATGGAGGAGGCTGATAAGCGCGCTCTCTGGGGCTGAAGGAGGGGGCAGTTAATAACCAGTTGACACACTCCCTCCGGTACGTGACACTTAATCTTGCCGGCCGGCTTCATCGAAGGGACTGTGAAAAGGGGGATGACGACGTGGAAACTTCCACGTCCCGTTGGACAGGGGGCTATGTTTACTGAGACACTAGCCAACATCTACCCACGATTGCGGACAGTTTCTTGGAGAGTATGATGGCCGAATGTTGCCTGCCAGTCCCATGGGCCACATTTTTGCTTGAGGGTCCCGAGAGCCCATGACACTCATGGGACGGTCAGAAGCGGCGAGAAGGGACATGAGAGTTCGATGATGGATGAACCGCAAGCCCCAGTTTCCCCGAAGCTTGCGTGTGATAGGTTGCTGGGGGCCCTTCTTGTATGCACTGAACTCGACAGAACTCGCATATCAGGAGGTAGGATCCAAGGGTGGGTCGATGGTGACGATGGGACAGCATGGCATCTTCCAAGTCGACGGGGCTGATGGATTTGAGCGCAGCTCTTAGCCGGGCACGCTGGCTCCGATTCAGGCCGAAGTGCCTCTGACCCGCTCCGGACGATCGGCGATCCTCGAGGCGTCGGGACGGAGTGGTCACCTGAGCAACGGCGGATGACAACGGAAGCATATCGAGTTGACACCGGGTGATCAAGTGAGCAGAGGAGATCGTCCTGCATGAAAACCAACAAGCTGCGCGGGCAGGCCCGCCTCGCTCAAGCCCAGACTCCGGCATGGATTGAGGTTGACACACTTGGACGCCGGATCCGATCGGGCCGCCTTTGTGACCACGAGGTTCACAGGGAGAAAGGCGTCTCATCTCGACTCGACCCTCGGCGACGGACCTCGAAATCCCAGTGACAAGTCCCGGGTGAATGGCGGGAGAGGTCGGACACGTGCTGGACTGCCCTGGGTTGAGGATGTGGACCGAGTGTCAGCGAATGAACGTCTGACACAAGTCAACATTGCATGGCTGCGCAGGAATGGTTGCAGTAGCGAACAGTCCATCTCCTGGATTTGGAAAACCGCCCATCGGTGCCAAGAGCCAAACGGTTTGACTCGAGCTTCAGGTTTCGTGCACTCATCAATTAGGATTAGGGTGATGACATGGCGAGCTCGGCTCGAGATTGGGCTCGGAAGCAGTCACCTGCAAAGGTCAGGCAGTGAAGGATCTTGAAAACAAAGGTGTACTTGGCCTGGTGATGTTTTGAAGGCCGCCGGCTCCAGTTGGCCGTTGATGGTTTTCCTCTTAGGTTCCGCGGTTAGGGTCAACAAGATGTTGGAGTATCTTACCAAAGAGCCGAGAGAATCGTCAAGTGTCAGAGCGCCAGTTTCCCCAGTTCTGTGCAACCCATGCAAGGGCATGGGAGGTTGGGAGCTCACGACCTCGACGAGCTCCCGCGTCGATTGGTTAGGGGAATTCCTACCCCACGATTTGTTTAGAACCAATGATCTCGTTCAGCCGGCGCAGCCTCAGTTCGAAATCCGCAGGCTGAGTGGTTCGGCCGGCTGTGGGTCCGTTGGGCATCCAAGCATCGGCGCAAGCAGGCCAAAATGGGCTCTCAAATTGGCACTCAGGCGCATACCACTGTTCAGAGTGCCACGTACAGCGCCTGTCAGCAGGGTCTCGTTGCGGAACGCCCTGCATTCTGTTGGCCCGAGATAGCACTTCCTGGCTATGGGAGACAGCAAGTGACTCAAGACATGGTCCACGCTACGCACAGGGTGTTCTGGAGCGGGCGACCCTTGTGAAATGGATGTCAACGGTGTCTCGACGGCATTCCAAAACCATGCGAACCCAAGGAAAGTTGGCAGTCGCGGCAGTGATGCCGGATGCCGGGCATGATTGCCATGCGTCGAGTTGGCCACGGGTTCGAGGTGTCTTCTTGAGTGAGCGAAGAGAACTTGGACCGATATGGGAAAGTTCAGGATTCAGGGTCATGACCCAGACTCGTCGCGTTGGTTGAAGGCGGGAAGGAATGGCAGGTCGAGAAAATTTACGAGTTGCCAGCACTGTCTTGCACCATCTTGCGCCTTCCATCCCAGCGTCAGGCAGATGCGCTTGACGGAAGTCCCGAGGGTCCACGGAGGGTACTTGCCACAATGGAAAGTCGTGGTCAGCCATGCCGTGGAAGGTGAAAAGCTGCAGGAGTGGGATGTTGAAATTTTTCTGGTGGGCTCACCCACCATCAAGGCCGCTGTGGCAGTGGCATGTCCTGCCCGCGCTGAGAGGTACCTGTGGCTGACCCCCACACAGGGAGTGACTTTGGGAAGCCGAGTGCGACTGGGCCACACCCTCACCAGCCCGCGACTTCCCAATCGGTCGAGGCTGTGGGTGCGCCGGCCAATCAAGGCGACCCCCTCAGTGTCCTGAATTTACAGCCAATGGCTGAAATCGGGCGGTCTCGGACACCTCTGCGACCCTGTGCTGCACAGTCTAAGCCAGTGAAAAAGCGCGCTCGAAGCTCGACTTTGCTGTGAATGGCTGGGGCGAGCTGGGTTGAACCATCTCCCTTCCCGTGGAGCGCCGTGTCCCATGGCGCAGCTTGGCCGTCTCCGATGGCCGCGGGGTGCGGGAGCGGCGCCAGATCCCATGCCATCCCATGCCATCCCATGGCGGGACTGTGGGATTGTACCTCTGTACCTCCGTACCGGGTTCTTGAACCCTTGAGACATGGAAATCCCGCGTGGACGAATCCTTAAAGCGTTACCTCCCCAACCGTCGACGTCGCGCCCGCGGGTAGCTAGTGTGCTCGACCACCTGGCTTCTGCATCTCCAGCACAGTACCACAATACCACAGTACCACAGTACGACGCAGCCTCTGGCACCCTCTTTGGCGCTCTCTCTGCCCTGTCAATTGGCAACCAGCACTCCCTGGTCGCTTCACCCTGATCCTGCCACTGCATCCCACCTGTTCACCCACTCCGAACACGCTCTCTTGTCGCAACGCCAGACGCCAACAAGCTCCCCGCGTTTAATGCCCGACCCCAACCCGACAGCTGCGACCTCGACAACGCACACGCCTTGCACTGCAGCTCCGGCACGACCCAGCAGCACTCGGCACGGCATGCCGGACCCCTTCTCACTCACCAATCGTTGCCCTCCCCCGAGTTCCTCACTCGCCTGCCACCCCAACCCCACGCACGCCACCTCTTTGAGCTTGCTTGCTCGACACACCTGACGCACTCTATAAACACCATCACAGACCCCAAGACGCCTTCTTTGACCGGGAAACCTCTTCTCCCCACAATAACTCACCACAACCACACATCCCCCCTGGACCCCCTTCCAGCAGCAAACACATCAGACTCACAGCCCAAGATGGCTGCCCCATATCCCAGAAGACAACCGTCATGTCAATCCTCCTCCAGTCACGACTCCCGCAGCCGCAGGAGTAACGACTCATACGCTTCACATTCCACTGCGCCCACCTCGCTGTATTCGTCATCGCCGCGCCCATCTGACCTGAAGGCCTCGCCGTCATCAACAGCCAACGGCGCCAGGTACCAGCACGCCTATGACTCTCGCGACGATGTCAGCCCCGCCACTTCGCTCTATCCGCGCTCGTCGGTCGACACCTACGCCTCAACGACGGCTTCCCGCGAGGACGTGGATGTCATGGACCTTGATGAGATTCCGGATTACGAGTGCGCCGCTATCCCGCCGCTGCCTGTGTACCGCCGCGATCTGGTCGAGCCTAACGTGCGCGCATCCACGCCTCAGGACTTTGCCAAGCTCTTCCCGTCTCTCAACCGTCTGACTATCCGGCACGATGAGTTCACCTCTGATGGGAACATGAACCTGCGCATCGACACGGTGGTGACGGGGAGGAGAAGGACGGCGATCCAGCTCTTCCATCTGCGCATGTACGACCTAGCCACGCGAGAGTTCTCGTTGCGCCGCTACTCTCGCGACTCGGGCCGCGAGGTGTGCAACGCCAAGCGCAAGTTCACCGACCCTGCCCCGATGAAGCCCAAGGCCCAGGACGAGAGGCCAACGCTGAAGCGGTCCATGTCGACTGCCCTCAGGACCTTGAGCGGCGGAAGGCCGGCTTTGCGCCGCGCCAAGTCTGGTATGGCCGCGCCCGGCCGCCCTGGCACGGGCTACTCGACCTGCGACGGCGATGATGAGTTGTTCCCCGAAGGGTCCAACATGTCTCGCATGTCGCTCGACAGTCGCCTGGTCAGGGCCAAGACTCAGCGGCCGCAGCCTACCAACACCATCAAGCTTGAGTTCAGCAACTACGCCCGCGTCGACGTCAGCCGCCGCGGTGCCAAGGGCAACAAACGCTACGAGTTCGACTGGTGGGGCCATCGCTACAGCTGGAAGCGCGCTGTCGACAAGCAACTGGGCCTGGTGTCATTCCACCTCATGCGCGACGGGAACACGAGCGCGCCGGTCGCGCACATTGTCCCTGAAACTAGGTCGCCGACACAGGTTCTTGCCGACGAGTGTGCCGGCGGATGGGTGCCGCCCTGTTTCATGTGGATCGCGGATGAAACCGTCGTCGATGCTGTGACGGATGTTGCTGAGTACGTGAAACGCCCTCATCTTTTGCCGATCTATGACGCTGACTTTCCCTCTCTAGCGTGATCATGGCCACTGGACTCATGGCCCTTGTCGACGACTGCATCAAAGAGCGCTGGCAGCCCAAGAAGGCCCACCACATCCCGCTGCCGCTGACCTCCAAGACGGTCAACTTTGACGCCATCAGCCCAAAGGCCATCATGCAGCATGTCTTTGGCGCCGGAAACTCAAATGACCACCAGCGGCCCACGACCCCGTCCAGCCCGCTGCGATTTGCGAATCCCATCGCGGCTCACTAGTGGCATGAGTTGCAGACGCTCTTGATACCCGGCATCTTCCAGCAGGATGACGTCGGGAAGGGCCAGCGGACCACACCGCTCGAACCCCTGGATTGGCGCCATGTGTTGCTGCCCGACCGGGGACCCACACCTTTGGAGCATCTCATGCTACGGACCTGTTGACGAGCACCCTTACCCTCGTCTTCCTCGTTTCTTCTTTTGCCAAAGCCGATTTTTACTTGGCTTCGTTTGAATCGTCTCATTCTTCTCTTACACGACGTCATTTGCCGTCGACTCTGTTGTTCTTACTAAAAAGTGTTTATTTTCTCACTTGTTTCCTCACCTCTCTCGCCCCTCGCATACGGGCAACGGCGTTATGATCTATAGGCCAAGTTTTAAGAAAAGGATAGCATGGAGCTCGGTTGGGCCATTGAACGGGAGCATTGGGTGGTTGCATGGGACGGTGTGATGAGGAGTTGACTGTGTTTTTTGTGTTTCACTTTTCTTTTTCCTTTTGGTCATCTGTCACGTTTTCCGCGACTATCGCTTTAGGTTGGATCCCGAGTTTTGTTTTTAAATCACGGCACTGATGAGACGATGATGGAATGGAATGCTTTGGAATTGGACGGACTTGAAGTTGGGAATCAGGAATTGAAAGAAGGGACTGGGAAGTGTGACGGGAGTTCAAGTGACGGCGACTCACTCACTGAGATTTTGGATGGCTGGTTGATGGGATGGATGTATATTGGATAATGTAGTTACACGAAAGCATGGCGGCGTCCAAGTTGCGCTCACCTCTCCAGCTCATGACCTTCTCATCCTCTCCTTCGCGGAAGAAGACGGGCGGGCATGGCACAAACAAAAACATGATCTCTTTTGTCAACCCTTTACTACCCATCTTGACCGATCCAAATGTGATGATATCCTAACCCCCTGTGACCGGGCACATCCTCATACACCTGACAATCAAATCCAAGTATTTTGAGAAGGCCATTCAGTCTCTCCCAACCCTTCTCCTCCAACCAAACCGGTGAAACCCTTTCTAAAACTCCCGAATATCATACGATTTGCACACACACACACACACACACAACAAGACCCGCACACACACACACACACACACACACACACACACACACACACACACACACACACACACACACACACACACACACACACACACACACACACACACACACACACACAACACCTTGTGCCCTCCTCCCTCGCAATGCACCAAAACACCCACCCACCCACCCACCACACAAGTGACCCGTCACCCGAGCCGGATCCAAGAGACCAAGCTAGCAAAAGACCTGGTACATAACGTTACCACCACCTGCTCGCCAGTAGTTGATACGAGTGTGTAAAGCATCACTTTCATGTTAAGCAAAAGTTGGGGGAGACACCACAACTGCAAGGGTAGTGATCTAGGGGATGCGAACCAACGGGTTTTTTTGGGGAGGGAGGGGCCGCACACTAAGGCTGGTCGACACATCGACACCATGTACAGCGATCTAGGGGATGCGACTCAGGGGGTGAGGAGCGCACACCAAGGGTAGTTAAAACAACATCTCGACCAAGAAAAGAGGTTCAAGAGGTATTACCTCAACCTCTTTTGTGGTTCCGTTGTTGAGAACGTGGAAACATTCTCACTCTCCAGAACACCAATCCCAATCTCGACACAAAGGAACCACCGAACACAGCAGTAAGAACGAGGTTAGGGTTGTCAATCAGATCTATTCTCTAATGTAAAGCCCCATCAGAAGGCGCCCAAAACTCCACATGAAAATCACAGATTAAAAGTTTCGTAACCGAACACATCTTTCATGAGCTGAAAAACCAGGCTCCCTCGCCTCGCAGGTTCCAAAACTGACTCTTTACGCCGAGTCAACACCATTTGTCTCGGCATGGCCATTCACGCCGTTGACTCCGTTGACGGCAGCACCCCCACCCGTCACAGCGGCGGTCAGGGAGCTGCTGTCATCCTGGAACTTCTCCCAGTTTGCCAGGATGTGACCAATCCTGGGCGAGTTGGTGAGCCGGTGGACATCCTCAAAGTACTCCTTAGTGAGCGCAAACGGCTTGGCCGTTACGTTGGGGATGTATTTGCCAACCAGCTTGGCAGGGTCGATCGTCGTCTTGTTGATCTTCTTCAGCAGGAAGCTGCGGAAAGGCTTGACGCCAGAGCGCAGGAAGGTCGAATGGAAAGGCACGTCGATGCCCCGCAGCGGAATGGTGGCGAACCCGCGCTCCAGCTCGAGGGGCTTCGGCTTGGCGTCGGTCCTCGCGGCGCACTCCTTGATGATCTCAACGAGCTTCTCCTTGACAAGCTCAATCGGGAACTCCTTGAGCATCTGCTCGATATCGATGTTCATGGCCTTGACGTAGTTGGTGACACCAGTCAGGGTATCGAGCGCCCGGAGATCACCAGCGCAGACATACTGCATGTTGGCAATGTTGTAGTTGACAATCTCAAGAAGCCAGCCCGTCGTCTCGGCAATGTTGTTGACAATGATTTGGAGCGCCGACTCATCGAACTTCTTGCTGATACGGCTGGGGTTGACCGCGCACATGCTGTAGTTGGACCGGCCGGATGCGTCGCGCTCGACGGCGACCTGCATGGTCAGACCACGGTAGAAGACAACCGAGACCAGCGACTCGATAGGCATGACATCGGCAAGGGCAGCCAGAGCCGAGTACTCGCCAAGTGAGTGACCGGCAAAGGTGCTATCACGCGGCACAAGCCCCTTGGCCTTCATGTCCTCGAAGCTGGCCTTCTCCATCAGCGTCAGAGCGGGCTGGGTGAACTGGGTCGCAGAGAGCAGACCGCTGGGAGAGCGGTAGGTGTACGACGTCGTCTTCGCGTCAATATCCTTGAAGATGCGCTCAGACTTGATGGAGCCGTCGGCGGCCACAGTCTCGAAGGTCATGGCCATGTAGTTTTGCCGGATCGCCTTGCCACGGGGGCCACCAAAGTGAATGGTAAGCTCCTTCGGGTTGTTCTTGACGATGTTGGTGATGGCAAAGCCTGTTTCTTGTTAGCAAGACAGCATGGGGGTGAGCAGTGCCGGGCGAGCTTACCGTAGGTATCCATGAGATACTTGTCCGCGCGGTCCCAGACCTCCTTGGCGACCGGGCTGCTGCCATAGAGGTCCATGCCCATCCCTTGCTCCTGGGAGCCTTGACCGGTGAACACGTAGGCGGTAACAGGCTGCTCAATTTCTGCCTCGCCGAGAAGGACCTTGTCCTCCGTCTCCTTGTTGATTGCCTCAACCTTGATAATCTTGCGGCCGGCGACCATGCCAACGTGCTGCAACTTCACGTTGATATCGTCGTTGGGAAGAACCATGCCAGTGAGCGAGGCGTGGAAGCTCCGGACGCGGCCAATCTTGTTCTCGGCAGCCCATGTCTCGACCAAGCTGCGAACAGCAGCGCTCGAGTACATGCCGTGCGTGATGGTGCCAGGGAGGTTGGCATACGCCGCAAAGACGCGCGAGACATGGATAGGGTTGTAGTCGCCAGAGACGCGGGCATAGGTCTCGTTGGATGCGGGAGCACGGAGCTGGAGGGGTGCCTTGCCGCTGAGGGGGATGGGGTTCTCGAAGTTGACTGGCTGCTCGATGGACGATCCATGGCGCTGGAGGTAGTCGATGACCGGGTTTCCGTGCGACTCGCCAGCCTCGTACTCGACAGTGGCGACTTGGATGATCTCCTTCGTGGGCAGTTCGACGAGGACCTGACCCCGTGTCTCGACGTTGCTGAACACAGTCCGGTTCTTGAACCGAACCAGACTGTCAAGGCGGAAGATCAAAGTCTGACCAAGCAGGTCAATGGGGCCCTCGCTGCGGTCGAGGACATGGAACCACTGCTTGGAGCGGAGGACGGCGACATCCTTGGTCGACCCAAGGTGAACCTGCATGGGCGTCTCGACCTTGCGCTGGAATGTGTTGTGGTAGTCGGTGTAGACGCCGCGGTACAGAAACTGCGACGTGACCTCCATGACCGCTTCGCCGTTGCGAGTGATGGTACCGCAGACCTCGACCATCTTGCCGGACTCTTGGTTGATGACAGCGTTGATCTGAGCCGTGGTGAAAACCTCATCGCCCTTCTTGAGGGGCTCGGCACCAGGCATCATGCGGAACTGGTTGGAGAGATGGACGAGCTTGAGAAGGTCACCGTCGATGGTGCGCGGGAAGATGGGCTTGGTAATGGCCTTCCAGCCCACAACAATGGCAAAGTCCATGGGCGCATACATGACCTTCTCAGGGCGGTCGACGAAGGCTTCGCCAGTGTTGCCCACGGCATGAACGAACTCGTTGATGGCCTCGCTCGTGATGGTGGTCTTGCCACCGTCGAACTTGCTGGTGACCGACGCGTCGAGATCGAAGTGGTCATCACCGAACCACGCACGCCAGTAGAACTCCTTGATGCGGTCATTGCGGCCGTCCATCACTTCGTGGATTGGCGCATACCCAGCCTCTGGGCGGTAGATGAAACGCAGCGGGAGAGCCACAGGCTTGCCAAGGGCAGTGGTATCCTTGATCATGCTGACGACGATCTCGTTCTTGCCAACCAGCTTAGCCTCAATCACGTCGACGTAGCGGTTGTGGCGGGGCTGCTCCTTGACCACAATGACCGTCTTGGCGGGGTCGTTGGGGTGGAGGATCTCGACGAAGAGACCGCGAGTCGGTGCAAAGATCTGCTTGATGGGGTTGGTCTGGTACTTTTGACCCTGGACGATGACGTCGGATTGGAGGAGGGCATAACGCCAGTTCTGGCTTGAGCCAGCCAAGAGTGAGATCCACGACTCGAGCGACGGGAGCTGCGTCGACCCGGAAGAAGACAAGCGGTAAGTGTTCTTGTGCGCATCCACGGAGATGGTGAGGCCCTCAACATCCAACGGCATCTCCGCGTCAATCAACCTGCCACCGAAATACTCGACAGTAGGAATCTTGGACGCGTCGCCAGCGTAAAGGTCCTGGGTCAGACCCTCGATGTGACCGTTGTGGATGCCGTCGAGAATGTCCTTGATGGGCTCGTCGACCTTTGTAGAGTGCTTCGCGGCCATGGGTCCCTGGAGAATACAGGTTCTGCCCACATCCTTGTCAATGACGGCACCAAGATCCTCGGACTGCCACAGAGAGTCCTTCTTGAAGAAGAACTCGAAGTTCTCGTCGAGAGCCGGAATGAAGGTGACCGGCTTCTGCCCGCGCCGCATGCAGAGGAGAAGGAAGTGCTGCACATCCTGGGCGTTGATCAGCTGCGTCTCCACATCAGGGTAGTGAGACAGGATGCGTTCGACGGCGGAATAGGGCTCGTCGAGGTCCGAGTAGCTCTGGAGGTGAGAGGGCTGGCCGGCATCGGTGGTAAAGCGCTCCTCCACACGGTGGATGAAGTCGGCCGTAAGCTTGGCGAAGGAGGGGTCAATCCAGCGAGCTTCGTCCTTGACATACAGGAGCTGAACCATGCGGCGGACGACCTCGCCGTAGGTCATGTCCTCAAGGTCAACGGCCTTGCCCTCCTTGTTCTGGCCGAACCAGACCTTTTGGAAGTCGGCGTTAAGCTTCTTGATGATGTGGTCCCGGTTCTTCTTCAGCTCGGGGACGCGCTTCTCCTTGGGCAGGCTGAAGATCTTGCGATCCATCTCGGCCCAGAAAAGGACACCACGGGTGGCAAGCTTGTGGATCGGCTCGCCCATCTCGGACCGCACAGTAATGACGCCGCCAGCGGGTCCCTTGTAGGTCTTCTCCCACTCGACATCGTCAAGGCCGGGGGCGTCGACAATCGCCTGCTTGGCCGCCTTGCTCGTGTGGGCTTCCTTGGCAACCATCATGCGGCTGCCAAACAGGCAGCCGTCGTAGGGCATCGGAGGATAGCCGTACTTGGTTGACCACGCACCGGTGATGTAAGGATATGTGTCATCCGCGCCGCCAAAACCGCTACCGGCGACCAGGATGATGTTCTCCTGGCGACGGATGCGGCCGTACATGGCCAGAATGGGCGCATGGAAGTCCTCAAACGAGTGGTGACCGCCTCCACGACCACCGGTCCACTGGAGAATGACGGGGAATGTCGGGTTGGCCTTGGCAATGTTGATGACGGCCTGGATGGCATCGCTCGAACCAGGCTTGAACGAGATGTGCTTCAGACCCAGAGTCTCGATGTACTCCTGGGCGACCTCGATCGATGGAACACCGGCACCAATGGTCAGACCCTCGATGGGGACACCCTCCGCCCTCAGTCTACCGAGGAGCGGAATCTGCCAAGCCATGGCATGCGGGTTAACGTAGATCAAGTTAACACTGATGCCGCGCCCAGGAGGAATCGCCTTCTCAATCTTGGAGATGGCATCGGTCATGGTCTTGGCGTTGTAGTAGCCGCCACCCGCAAGCTCAATCTGGTAGCCTGCGTTCATGGTCGCGGCGACAAAATCCCAGGGCACCGTGGCAGGGGTCATGCCCGCAACGAGCAGAGGCGGGAGACCAAGGAGCCGGCTCATCTTGGTGTCGACGTAGGTGCGACCGCTGGAGGTCTTGACGAGTCTCGGACCATATTCCTTGACCCAGTCAACGGCGTACTTGACGGCGTGCTCCTCGTCGCGATCGAAAAGCTCCGACTTGTAGCCAACCTCGGTCACGGTGCCATTCACTGTGCCCGCCAGGATGACGCGGACGCCGGTGCCATCCTTGTTCCTGCTCGTCAGCACGCCGAGACCCGAGATGCCGCCCGGACCGAAGTCCAAAATGTGCGTGGCCCCAGGGAAGACGGTGGCCTTCTCCCAGTGGACGGGATCATTGGTGATCATACGAATCAGGGCAGGCACCACGTTCCCAGTCACCTCTTCCCGGATGTCTTTGCCAGTGTTAGTGTCATAGACAGGAATAGCCAGGCGCTTGACGTCGATTTGAATGTCTTTGAGGTCCTCGGCAATCAGGGCGTTCGCCTCAGCCAGGTATTTGCTGTGGAACGGAGCCGAGATGGGCAGGAAGCGGTTGACGAACCGGACCTTCCTCTCGGTGTGCGGGATCCTCGTCTGGTCGAGGCCAGTGGCAGCCTTGACCTTCCTGAGCTGGGCGTTGAGACCGCACAGAGATCTGGGGGGACCAGCGACGACAAGATTCCGAGGGCTGTTGATGAGCGAGATGGAGATATGCTGGTCTGGAGGAAGGTACTGGTTCGTTTGGTCGATGTGCTTCTGGACCTCGGCCTGGGGGAGGTCACGAATGCTCAACATTGGTGTGGGACTGCCCTCTCCGTTGTCGATCGAGTCCTGGAGCATGGAGGGGCTCAAGGACGTGATGGGGAAGGTCTGCTGGCTGCGCGCACCAATCCAGAAAAGGATGGTGAGGGCGGACTTGGCGATCTCCTCAAATGACTCCCAAGAGTCCGCCGCTGCTGTGGCAGCAGCAAGGACGACGCCTTGTGAATGACCCGTCGTCCCGCTAATCCTGTCGCGCAGGATGCCGGGATGAAGGCCAAGGACCTGGCAGGTAACACGGTAGTGCGCCAGTTGCACGAGACCAATCAGAGGGAAACTGACGGGCGCCGAGACCAGGTAGTCGACGTCTGGCGTGGCATCACGGTTTTGCAGCCATGACATGACGTCCAGGCCCTTGGCGTAGAGCTTTTCCGCGCTTGGGTGGCTGGACAGGGTCTGAAGCAGCTCGGCTGAGGAGACGATGAGCTCACCGACAAACGAGGGGTACGTCTCGTACAGCTCGCGAAGCTCGTCAAAGTATTCCTCAATGTTGCCCTGGCCACCGAAGATGTTATAGAGCTTGGCATCCTCTTCACCAGCGGCTCGGAACAGGGCCGACTCGTGGGCCTTCATGGCCCTATTGGACGCCGCGCGAGCAGCAAAGTAGCTGCGAATCACCACCAGCTTCTTCTCGTCGATGCCAGGGAGAGTTGCCACCAGGGCGTGGACATCGTTGCCCCGGAGGAAAGCCCGCTCAAACTCGTTGAGGATAAGCTTGAGCACCTCCTCACCCGACCCTTGTATGTCATCTTCGCCCTCGGCGACCTCGTTGGCGACGTACCCCATGTACCTGGCCACGAGCTCGGGAACCGAAGACGGCTCGTCATCTTGGGCAAGCTCGTCAGTCGGAGCCGGCAGGGTCCCGACAAACCCATCCTTCAATCGGGAAGCGTGGAAGTGGAGGCCGGTTGGTATTAAGAAGGAAGTTTCGAGGGAGCCGTGCGAGAGAGTGAGGGGACGCAGCGAGGCCGATGACCGGGGCGTGACGGCGCCCGTCTGGGGCCCCGTGCCGCTGCCGTTGTTGGGGTACATTATGAGAGATATGGGGGGTATCTAGAGAACGTGTGCTATTGTTTGTGTCAATGGCCGCCTCGCTTCCCGTGAACAAGCAGGAATTGGGAGCGGGTCGAGACGTACCTTTGTCTGGGATCAGCAGCAAGCCACGGCAGAGCAGAACAGACGCGCGAGGTGGTGCGAAGAATGAGGGCCCGGGCGATGCCGCTCACAAGACGTGGAATATGGAAAAGGGAAAAGGAATTGGTGGTTTGGATCCTGGAATGGAACCTGCCCTGGAGGAGGAGTTGAGTTGGTGATGTGAACAGAGGGGGAAACGGATATCAGGGAGGAAGAGGCGACGAGTGAGGGCAGGGGAAGGAATGGGCCCAGAGGAACGGTGGCTCCGGGAAGTTGATGGTGATTGGGATTGCAGTCTGAACCCTGGCTTGGGTTTGGGGGGGAAGGGGAGAAACTGGGGATAAACGGACGAGGTGTGGCTCAACTCAACACAAAATTTACCAAACTTATCCCAGGGACCGC
Source organism: Staphylotrichum longicolle (assembly GCA_019096155.1). Classification (NCBI taxonomy): domain Eukaryota; kingdom Fungi; phylum Ascomycota; class Sordariomycetes; order Sordariales; family Chaetomiaceae; genus Staphylotrichum; species Staphylotrichum longicolle. Next base: position 783,332 of record JAHCVI010000003.1, read on the forward strand.
GGGCAATCCCATCGATGGCGGCTTCCAGTTTCTCGCCAAAATTTTTGGATCTTGTTGGGGAAGGGTCGACACGGCGGCGCGGCGCACAGGTCCCCGACCCCTGCCGACCGAACGCGCAGCAAGTGCCAGTGACCTCCTGCGACGCTGGCAGCGCCGCTTCATGCGCGGTACATCGTGGTCCCTGCTTCCGACCAGTCCGAACAGCCGAGTCCACAACGGGAGACCCACATGTCAAGCACGAGCATCCACCTGTCTCGCCCAATGTACCAATACCTGTCGCGATAAAGACGGCTGACCCCATCCAGACCCCAAGAGATCTCCCGAATCTCGGGCTCACGGGAGTGGCATTGGCAGCAGGCAACAGGACGCAGTGAGCTAAGATACCTTATGTCCTTTGGTTCTCTCCATAACCAACTAAATGGCAATGGCCACCACTGTCAACAGAATGTTCATCCTCTGGCCGCTGGCTGCAGTCCACGTTGCCGTCCGCCGCCCCAGGTGGTCCACATACGAAGGCCGCCGCCTCGCAGAATACGAGATCCCATGTTGACGTGTTTCGCGAATATGTACATTGCCAGGACAAGATGGATTTTCTTATCACCAACAAGACGTGATTATGCAAGGTGATATTGCACCGGGCCAGAAAACGAGAAGCCACAGGGCTCGAGTTTGGAGACAAGCCGACTAGCTACAGTTTACCTCCCGCGTGCAAGGAGGGCAATGCGTGAGCCAGGCGTGGGAAGATAACGTTCTAGAAAATGCCTTGCTGACTGGCGTCGCAAAATCCAGGTAGAGAGTGCCACGCGGCGTCTAGACACGCGCTCCGAGACGAAACATCTCCGTCGGGCGTCATGAAACCCTCGGCTTTGCTCGGTGCAGGACGGTCTGGAGCCGGTGGTTGAATGGCGAATGTGGGTCCCGGGAGGTATCGCGACTTGAGGATCCACGCCTTCAAAGCCGTGGGGTAACGGGCAGGCGGGACGCTAGACTGTCATTGGTTAGCGCACAGGTTTGGTTGAGAAGCAACATGCAGGCGTCGGCCGGCCGGGCCAGGGGGGTGTTACCCAAAATTCATTCAACAGTTGCACCCTGACGACGCGGCGCCTTCCAATTTTTTGCCTGCTGCCCCTGGTTCACGGCGAGGAAGTCGACAACCACCGCTGTCATTCCAATCCTTTCCACCTTCCCCAGGCCCTCTTTTGGAGTCGGATCTCCAGAACAGAACCACCCTTGCTTTACCTGGAAAGGGAACCCTCTCCCTCGTGTTCTGTTGCCGCCTTCTCTTTTTTTCTACTCCCAAGTCTACCTTACCTCCCTTACACCGTAATTTTTACCAACCAACCCGGCATTCGGGCATCGAGGGTTGCCAATCGTTCAGACAAGATACCCCATACACGCGCTGAACGATTCATTTCCACATCAGACGCCTGCCTGGCATCCCACCTACACCAGCAACCCCAAACCCGAAACCACAAGCAGCATCGACCATGCGTCCCGAAGTCGAGCAGGAGCTTGCCCACACGCTCCTTGTGGAGCTTCTTGCATACCAATTCGCCTCGCCCGTGAGGTGGATTGAGACCCAAGATGTCTTTCTTGGAGACCAGTTGGCGGAACGCGTTGTCGAGATCGGCCCCGCAGACACGCTGGGCGTGATGGCCAAGCGGACTCTGGCCTCCAAGTACGAAGCATACGACGCTGCCAAGTCGGTCCAGAGACAGATCCTCTGCTACAACAAGGACGCGAAGGAGATCTACTACGATGTCGATCCGGTTGAGGACGAGCCCGAGGCGCCCGCGCCCGCGGCGAGCTCGTCGAGTGCTCCTGCCGCAGCCGCTGCTGCCGCCCCGGTTGCCGCAGCCGCCGCACCACCACCCAGTGCCGGGCCTGCCGCTCAGGTCCCAGATGCGCCTGTCCAGGCGCTTGATATTGTGCGGGCACTGGTTGCGCAGAAGCTGAAGAAGCCTCTTCAGGACATCCCTCTGAGCAAAGCAATCAAGGATTTGGTTGGCGGTAAGTGCCCATGGCGCTGGCTTTTGTGAGAATCCGTGCTGACTCTCTTTGTTCTTTCAGGCAAGTCTACGCTCCAAAACGAAATCCTCGGTGATCTAGGCAAGGAGTTCGGCTCGACACCCGAGAAGCCCGAAGACACGCCCCTCGACGAGCTCGGTGCCGCCATGCAGGCAACGTTTGACGGTAACCTCGGCAAGACCACGCAGGGTCTGATTGCCCGTCTCATCTCCTCCAAGATGCCCGGCGGTTTCAACATCACAACTGCGCGAAAGTACCTGGAGACGAGGTGGGGCCTGGCCTCTGGACGGCAGGATGGCGTGCTCCTGCTTGCCATCACAATGGAGCCACCAGCACGTCTGGGGTCAGAGGCGGACGCAAAGGCGTTCCTCGACGACACCACACAAAAGTACGCCTCGAATGCTGGTGTCAGTCTGTCCACCGCCGCTGCCGCCGGTCCGGCTGCCGGTGGCGGTGGTGGCATGATGATGGATCCTGCTGCCATTGAGGCCTTGACGAGCGACCAGAGGAGCTACTTCAAGCAGCAACTGGAGCTCACTGCGAGGTACCTCAAGGTGGATATTCGTGCGGGCGACAAGGCCTTCCAGGCCTCGCAGGAGTCCTCCAAGGTCCTCCAGTCGCAGCTCGACCTGTGGATGGCCGAGCATGGCGATTTCTACGCCTCCGGCATCGAGCCCGTCTTTAGTGCCCTCAAGGCCCGTGTTTATGACTCGTCGTGGAACTGGGCCCGCCAGGACGCCCTCAGCATGTACTTCGACATCATCTTTGGGCGGCTCAAGGAAGTTGACCGCGAGATTGTCAGCCAGTGCATCCGGCTGATGAACCGCGCCAACCCGACGCTTCTCGAGTTCATGCAGTACCACATCGACAACTGCCCCACGGAGCGTGGAGAGACGTACCAGCTTGCCAAGTCGCTCGGCGCCACGCTCATCAACAACATCAAGGACGCTCTTGACGTCGACCCTGTGTACAAGGACGTCGCCGTGCCCACCGGCCCCAAGACGACGGTCGACCCCCGTGGCAACATGAAGTATGAGGAAGTGCCGCGCGAGAGCTGCCGGAAGCTCGAGCACTACGTGCAACAGATGGCCGAGGGTGGCAAGATCTCGGAATATGGCAACCGGACCAAGGTCCAGAACGACCTCGGCAAGATCTACAAGCTCATCAAGCAGCAATACAAGGTCTCCAAGACGTCGCAGCACGAGATCAAGTCTCTGTACAGCGAGATCATCCGGTCGCTCGGCATGAACGAGAACCAGATCATGCCCAAGGAGAATGGCAGGGCCAACGGTTCCCTGAAGAAGAGCAGGCCCAAGGGCAAGACGGAAACCATCCCGTTCCTCCACCTCCGCAAGAAGAGCCAGCAGGGCTGGGACTTTGACAAGAAGCTTACCAACCTGTATCTCGACTGCCTGGAGGAGGCGGCTAAGAACGGCGTTACCTTCAGCGGCAAGTACGTGCTCATGACGGGTGCCGGTGCCGGCTCAATCGGCGCCGAGGTGCTCCAGGGCCTTATCAGCGGTGGCGCCAAGGTCATTGTCACCACGAGCCGCTTCAGCCGCGAAGTCACCGAGTATTACCAGTCCATGTATGCTCGGTTCGGTTCGCGCGGTTCCCAGCTCGTGGTTGTGCCTTTCAACGGAGGCAGTGTCCAGGACACCAATGCGCTTGTCGACTACATCTACGATACTAAGAATGGTCTGGGTTGGGATCTCGATTACATCGTTCCGTTTGCGGCCATCTCCGAGCAGGGCCGCCAGATTGATGGAATCGACTCCAAGTCGGAGCTGGCGCATCGCATCATGTTGACCAACGTCCTCCGTCTCCTCGGTAACGTCAAGTCCCAGAAGGCTGCCCGTGGCTTCGAGACCCGCCCGGCGCAGGTCATCCTCCCGCTCTCTCCCAATCACGGAACCTTTGGCAGTGATGGTCTGTATTCCGAGTCGAAGCTCGGTCTCGAGACCCTCTTCAACCGCTGGGTGTCCGAGGACTGGGCCAACTACCTTACCATTTGCGGCGCCATCATCGGCTGGACCCGCGGCACTGGCCTCATGTCGGGCAACAACATCGTTGCCCAGGCGGTCGAGCGCTTCGGCGTCCGCACCTTCTCGCAGCAGGAGATGGCTTTCAACTTGCTCGGCCTCATGTCCCCCACCATCGTCGATCTCTGCCAGAACGAGCCCGTCTTCGCCGATCTGAACGGCGGCCTGCAGTTCATTCCCAACCTGAACGAGACCATGACGAGGGAGCGCAAGACACTGACCGAGACCAGCGAGATTCGCCGCGCAGTCTCCAAGGAGACGGCTGCGGAGAACAAGATTGTCAATGGCGAGGCCTCTGAGGCCCTCTACCAGAAGAAGGTCATCGAGCCGCGCGCCAACATCCAGTTCGATTTCCCGCCCCTGCCGGATTGGAAGTCTGAGGTGGCTCCCCTCAATGAGAGTCTCAAGGGCATGGTCGACCTCGAGAAGGTGGTCGTCATCACCGGCTTTGCTGAAGTCGGGCCGTGGGGCAACTCCAGAACGAGATGGGAGATGGAAGCCTACGGGCAGTTCTCGCTCGAGGGCTGCATTGAGATGGCCTGGATCATGGGCCTCATCAAGAACCACAACGGGCCGATCAAGGGCAAGCCGTACTCTGGGTGGGTGGACGCCAAGACGGGCGAGCCTGTTGACGACAAGGATGTGAAGCCCAAGTACGAGAAGTACATTCTGGAGCACTCTGGTATCCGCCTGATCGAGCCCGAACTTTTCGACGGCTACGACCCCAACAAGAAGCAGCTGCTGCACGAGGTCGTCATCGAGGAGGATCTGGACCCCTTCCAGGCCTCCAAGGACACGGCCGAGGAGTTCAAGCGCGAGCATGGCGACAAGGTGGACATCTTTGAGATCCCCGAGAGCGGCGAGTACACGGTCCGCATGAAGAAGGGCGCTTCGCTCTGGATCCCCAAGGCGCTGCGGTTCGATCGTCTCGTGGCCGGCCAGATCCCGACAGGGTGGGATGCCAAGCGGTACGGCATCCCCGACGACATCATCTCCCAGGTCGACCCCGTGGCCCTCTTTGTCCTGGTTTCCACCGTCGAGGCGCTTCTGTCGGCTGGTATCACCGACCCGTACGAGTTCTACAAGTATGTCCACGTCTCGGAAGTGGGCAACTGCGTCGGTTCCGGCATGGGTGGCGCGGCGGCTCTCCGGGGCATGCATCGCGACCGCTTCCTCGACAAGCCGCTCCAGAACGATATCCTCCAGGAGTCGTTCATCAACACGATGGCTGCGTGGGTGAACATGCTGCTCATCTCGTCGTCTGGTCCGATCAAGACGCCCGTCGGTGCTTGCGCCACCGCGGTCGAGTCGGTCGACATTGGTTACGAGACGATCATGGAGGGCAAGGCCCGCATCTGTTTCGTGGGTGGCTTCGACGACTTTGGTGAGGAGGGCTCTTACGAGTTCGCCAACATGAAGGCGACCAGCAACGCCGTGGATGAGTTCGCCCACGGCCGCACACCCAAGGAGATGTCCAGGCCCACGACAACGACGAGGAACGGCTTCATGGAGTCGCAGGGCTGCGGTGTCCAGGTCATCATGACGGCCAAGCTTGCCCTCGACATGGGTGTCCCGATCTACGGTATCCTCGCTCTCACGACGACGGCGTCGGACAAGATTGGTCGCTCGGTGCCCGCACCCGGTCAGGGTGTGCTCACGACTGCCCGGGAGCACCGCGGCAAGTTCGCATCGCCTCTGCTTGACATCAAGTACAGGCGTCGGCAGATTGAGCGCCGCACAAGGCAGATCGAGGAGGACAGGGAGGCCGATCTCCAGTATCTCAGCGACGAGGCCAATGCGCTCAAGGCTGAGGGCCGGCCGCGCGCTGAGGTCGAGGAGTACATCGCCGACAAGGCACGGCACATCGAGAAGGAGGCCGAGAGGCAGACCAAGGACGTGCTCCGCAGCTTTGGCAACAACTTCTGGAAGAGCGACCCGAGCATCGCTCCTCTGCGCGGCGCCCTGGCTACCTGGGGCCTGACGATCGACGACCTTGGTGTGGCGTCGTTCCACGGAACGTCGACCAAGGCGAACGACAAGAACGAGTCGTCTGTCATTTGCCAGCAGATGGCCCACCTTGGCCGCAAGAAGGGCAACGCTGTCCTTGGTATCTTCCAGAAGTACCTCACTGGCCATCCCAAGGGTGCGGCTGGCGCTTGGATGTTGAACGGCTGCTTGCAGGTGCTCAACACCGGCCTCGTTCCCGGCAACCGCAATGCCGACAACGTCGACCAGGTGATGGAGAAGTTCGACTACATTGTGTACCCCAGCCGCAGCATCCAGACGGACGGCGTCAAGGCCTTCTCGGTCACTTCATTCGGCTTCGGCCAGAAGGGCGCGCAGGCCATCGGTGTCCACCCCAAGTATCTCTTTGCCACGCTTGACGAGAAGACGTTCAACGAGTACCGGACCAAGGTCGAGGCTCGGCAGAAGAAGGCGTACCGCTTCTTCCACAACGGCATGATCAACAACACGCTGTTCGTGGCCAAGGACAAGTCGCCGTACACGGATGAGCAGCTCAGCTCGGTGCTCCTGAACCCCGACGCCCGCGTGAGCGAGGACAAGAAGACCGGGCAGCTCACGTACTCGGCCGACTTTATGAAGCAGTCGGAGAAGACGCAGACTGCGTCGGAGCGCAAGGCGACGCTGGAGTCGGTGCTCAGCCGGGAGGCACGGAAGCGGGAGGACATGAACACGCGGGTCGGGTTTGACGTTGAGGACATTTCTGCCGTCAACGCCGACAACGACACGTTCCTCGAGCGCAACTTCACAGCGTCGGAGATGCAGTACTGCCTGGGCTCGGATACCGGGCGGTCGCCTCAGAAGGCGTTTGCCGGGCGGTGGAGCGCCAAGGAGGCCGTGTTCAAGGCGCTCGGCGTGGCGAGCAAGGGAGCCGGGGCGGCAATGAAGGACATTGAGATCCTGACGGACAAGAACGGCGGGCCAACGGTCGCGGTATGTGGTTTCCTCGAATCTTTTCTTTGAATGGCACGAAGCGGATGACTAACTCTGATACAGCTCCACGGCGCCGCCCAGCTGGCTGCTAAGCAGGCCGGTGTCAAGAAGGTCACCGTGTCGATTTCGTACACGGAGAACCAGGCTGTTGCCATTGCGACGGCCCAGCTGTAAGAGACTGGTGGGATTTTTGGTGCCAGATTTGGAGTTCATCGTGCTAGACGGGGTTTATGATCATGTGTTTTGTAATTGCGGTCGGCGGATGAGGTACGCAGACAGTAGAGCATGGGCTACAACTTAGATTTGCGGCGCCTTTGATGCGCGCGCAACAGCAGCTATCACTTGTAATCTTTGAAAGACGTCGTCGTTCTCTGCACTCTGCTCGCTCGAGTCATACAGGTTTCACGGCATCTGTGTCTTTGTGTTTGTGTCCACGAAATCCTTGGACCCAGGCCGCCGGAACGGGATGTGTGACGTTGTGTCTGCACACGTACATACAATTCAAGGGAATGGGTATGAGGTTTGGGATGAATGGGCTTGGATGGGGTTTGCCAGGCTGGCATGGGATGCCAAGCCAAGCTCAGGGGCAAGCAAGTTCCCTGGGTTTGGGTTCGGGGTTTGCGGGGACTCAGGTTGCTTGTGAAGGGCTTGGGAACCGGGTCCCGGCGCTGGCCGAGCTCCGCCTCGATTGCGATGCCAAGGCGGGACCCGCTTCGTTCGGCGGCGGGGCGCGCGCGGCGGGGTTGGAAGAGATAAGGGATAACCTGACCCGATTATTAGGGGTATATAAAGAGAGTGCTTCTTGAGGCAAGTTTGTTGGAAGGTTGGTGATTCGAGTTTCGAAGCCTTTGGATTTGACTCTGGGAATCTTTTACTTTTGGCATTGTGCTTGAGCTTGAACTGAGGTGTGTTGGTTTGTTTTTGAGGAGGTAGGAGGTGAAGTCATCGGACCTTGCGTTGCCTTCCTGCGTTGACTCGGGGTAAGTCAGTTGTCCGTCTTCTTTGGTGAAGCAGTTGAATTCGGGGCGGGTTGCTAACATATTTTTAACCAGTTCAGTTCAACACGATCAGACGAAAAAGTTGCCTCTCGTTCCAGAAACGAAGCGGCGTGTGGGCGGTTTTGCGTTGCGTTGCGTTGGCCTGGCCTGGCCTTCCTGCGGCGAGCCCGAACAACTCACTTCAAAACTCGTAAAGGTTGTTGGGTGACTTTCTGCGGTCAACCAGCAAACTTGCCTCGGCACTGTAAACCAGATTTCGAACTTCACCATTCGCCAAACTTGACAGAAGGCTGCCCTGCCGCTGGAAGAATAAGATGGGCTCTCGAATTGACAGCGAGCACCCGAGGGTGCCGGCGCAGGCCAGAACGGAGGCGAGAACGGAGGCCAGGAACAAGCTGTTCCTCGGCTCGTTTGTGCACAGCAAGGCGCTCGACGAGCTCGATTACCTGCACGATGCCGCCGTGTGTGTCGACAAGTCGGGCACCATCGTTGCGGTCGAGCGCGACTGTGACGAGGCCAAGGCGAGAGAAACGGTCTTGCCGCGGCTGGGGTGGGATGCGGACGATGTTGAGGTCGTGAGGGCGCGCGAGGGGCAGTTCTTCTTTCCGGGCTTCATCGGTTGGTTTCCTCAAAGAATTGGTCGTTTGTAGTAGAAGATGGCGGTGCTAACGGACCTCCCCAGACACCCACCTCCACGCCTCTCAGTACCCCAACGTCGGCATCTTCGGCAAATCGACCCTCCTCGACTGGCTCAACACCTACACCTTCCCGCTCGAGGCCTCCCTCTCCAACCCGGCCAAGGCTCGCCAGGTCTACACCCGCGTGGTCCGCAAAACCCTCTCCCACGGCACCACCTGCGCCGCCTACTACGCCACCATCGACGTGGCCTCGACCAACCTCCTCGCCGACCTGTGCCTCGCCGCCGGCCAGCGCGCCCTCGTCGGCCGCGTCTGCATGGACCAGCTCTCGCCCGACTACTACCGCGACGCCTCCGCCGCCGTCGCCATCGCCGACACGCGCGCCAGCATCGCCCACATCCGCGCCGCCGACCCCTCCCTCTCCCTCGTCCGCCCCGTCATCACCCCGCGCTTCGCCCCGGCCTGCTCCGTCGCCCTCATGCGCCAGCTCGGCGCCCTGGCCGCCGAGCAGCCCGACCTGCCCATCCAAACCCACATCTCGGAGAACAAGAACGAGATCGCCCTCGTCAAGGAGCTCTTCCCCCCGCACACCACCGGCGCGGCGGACGACTCGTACGCCGCCGTCTACGACGCCACGGGCCTGCTCACGGAGCGCACCATCCTCGCGCACGCGGTGCACCTCACCGACGCCGAGGCCGCGCTGGTGGCGGAGCGGAAAGCAAAAGTGAGCCACTGCCCCTGCAGCAACTCGGCCATCACCAGCGGCGCGGCGCGCGTGCGCCGGCTGCTGGACCGCGGCATCGCCTGCGGGCTGGGCACCGACATGAGCGGCGGCTACAGCCCGAGCGTGCTCGAGGCCGCGCGGCACGCCGTGCTGGTCAGCCGGCACGTCGTGCTGGCGCCGGGCGGGGAGGAGAGGGACAAGCTGAGCGTGGAGGAGGTGCTGTACCTGGCGACGCGGGGCGGCGCCGAGGTGGTCGGGCTGGAGGGGACGGTCGGCGGGTTCGAGGTCGGGATGGAGTGGGATGCGCAGCTGGTGGGGCTGGGGCAGATCGGGGAGGACGGCGAGGTGGTAGTTGGGGAAGGTCGGGGGGGGGGGGAGGAGGAGCAGGGTGAGAGCGGGGACGTGGATGTGTTTGGGTGGGAGAGCTGGCCCGAGAGGGTCGCCAAGTGGGTGTATAATGGCGACGATCGGAATACGAAGAGGGTGTGGGTGAAGGGGCGGTTGGTGCATCAGCGGAAGTTCTAGGAGGCGAAGGGAGATCGATGGGGGAGTCATAGAAATGCACGTCGGTGAGAAGAGACGCGCTTTGCCTTTTGATTTATAGACCACGATGGTGTGGCTGGATTTGTCATTCATCAATCACAATTCGAGACTCTTTGATTTCGAGATAAGTCAATGGGCGGCGTCGTGCAATTCATGTCTTACTAACACAGAGCGTCTCCGGTGTTGGTTTAAAGTAGTACCTGTCAGAACATAAGGGCAAACAACGAAACGCTCCAACAGAAATTTGGGGCGCCATCCACTTTTAGTCAAGTGGTAAAAGCGTTTCAACAGCACCCGTTTGCCTGTGCAACCACTTCAGAGTGACTGGAAGAGAGATATGTCGAAGGACCTAGGGAGGTATTGGACCTGTGAATGGTTTATTGAATGCCGTACTCACTCTAACCCTGCCAACAATCAACATACTGCCATCCGAATACAGATCTTTAATAGCTTGATCAGCCTCGTCTCTTACACTTTACTCCATCTGGGATCGAGGAGCTAGGTTTGCCTCTATTACGTACCATATCTAGAAGGTAGGCACACTTCTTGTTGATAGATTCGCTGCGCGCAACTCACATGTAATCACCCACCTGTGTACTACACTTCTACCAAACGACATAACTACAACAGGGGCGAAACATGTGGCCAACGCCGCTTCTCGAGGCATCTTCCCCCCATGCGAGTCAGACCGCGCCGTTTCGCGTCTACTCTGTCCTCCTGGGCCGTCCTCGTGGCCTTTTCCGGGCAGCGGCAGGCCCCTTCGCCGCTTTCTCGTCACCCACGGCGGCAGTAGCAGCAGCAGTCGCCGTCGCTGATTTTCCGCTGAGCTGTCTCCCACTCCTTGTTAGTTTCTTTACCGCACCAGCCGGTGTGTTCCGCGGGCGACCTCGCTTCTTGGGCGGATTTGCGGCCGAGCCTGCATTAAGCTTGCCCCTGGCTGGTGGTATTGTGGTGGTGGTGGTGGTGGTGCGTGGCGCAGCGAAGTTGGCGCCCCTTGCTGCTATCCTCGCGCTACGCCGTGGCGGAGCAGGGGATGCGGGTCCGTCATCAACTGGCCGGGCCTGCTTGCGTGGACGGCCCCGGGGACGCGGTGGCGGGTCCGGGGGTGCTTCTGTCTCGGATAGGGACGGATCTGCCGGCTCGATCGCGTCCGCGGGTGCGTCTGGGGGGATGTCGCCGGCGGCAGGGTAATCTTTTTGCAGGCCCGAGTCTCTTCTATAGCGCTGACCAAACAGCTGGAGTGTATCGGCCTCGGCAGCAGGCTCGTCGGGGCTCTGTGGTGGTGGCGTGGACGGTGGGATGGCTTCGAGGGCATCGACTTCGGACGGCGTAAAGTCCATGCCGTTGACGGTGTTGAGGACTGTCAGGTCTTCTCTTTCTGGCGACGGGCTTTCGTGCCGCCACCTCCACCCTGGCACCGGCCGATGCTGGTCTCCGGGCACTTCCCAGTCGTCTTTCCAGGCCCCGCGTTCCTTCCACCATCTCGTGACTGTGTTCTCGCCCTCAGGGTCCGGACGCCCCCGCTGTTCGACCGGAATGCGGTGTCTCCGCTCTTCAAACTCGTTCGCCTCGATGGCGTGGATGAACCACGGCCTTGACATTATGAAGATCTCGGCCTCTGAGGTGAGCGCGTCACTTCGAAGGCGCGCCCGCGGGGGAGGCGCCGCGTACTCCCCGAAACCGAGATTCTGGCGGAGTCGCATCGACCGGCTGACCAGGTGCCGAGGGTCCGAAGGAGGCGCTTCGGCATCGGACTGTCACTTCCACTTCCATGTGTCGGTGTCGTCCTCGGGCTGCCAATTCACGCGGCCGGGAATGCCCAGTCGGGGTTCCAGACACCGAGGCGCTGCCAGCGTTTCCTGATGGCGTGGCGGACGACGACGGAGCGTCTCTGATACCCCCTTTTTTCCTTGAGGAACTCCTTGGCGCGGGTGCCGTGAGGCTCACGAATGAAGAAGGAGCTGATGAGTTCGTGTTCACGGCGAGACTCGTTGCGGTAGCGAGCGCCGGGAGCGTACAGGTCGATGGCGTTTAGTGTTCCCACGAGCCTGCTGGATTCGCAGTCGCTCAAAGGTATTTGGATGACTTCCTTGAACTCTTCGAGAACCGCTTTCTCTGGGTGAGCCAGCGCCGGGTGGAAGAGGGCCTCCTCGCATTCCGGCTCGCTAGAGGACGCGTAGGGCGGCGGGTCGTCTCGCTCGAAGCGGTTGTCGAGGGAGCGGTCGAGCCGGTTGGGGTTTGCAGCCAGCTGCTCGAGGGCGGGCAAGGCTCGCCCTGCAATGGCATTCTGCAGCTGCGCGCGGTCCAGAAACGGCGGCATGCTCGTCGCCGACAGAGAGCGCAGAGCAAAGATTTTGTTACAACGCAGACAACTTTGACCAAGTCAAGAATCCGAGGCGCGATCGGAAGATGACTGGAAATTCGGTGTGCAGTGGCAGAGTCGCCATTCACCCAATGATGGATAAGCTCATCTTGCCTGAGGAGGCTTGCTGCCCAGGCAAGGTTCTAGACAAAGACGGGCTGGGAGGGGTTCGCTTGTCAACCCGTGCAAAGTATCAAACGAAGCCAGCACTTCCCTGTGCCCATCCGTCCCGTTTGGTGTGGTTCGATGATTTGGTGAACACCGCAGTGGCCGCGCCAACCCTCTGAATGTTTTGATGCGCACCTGAGCTTGAGGCTGCAAAGACTGCTTGGCCAGTATCTCTTGGTTCACTTCATTCTGTTGAACGCGCGCGCAAAAGCCGACGTTCCAACATCCCGACAACAGACGCTTCGTTTTGACAAGTGCGCTTGCATGACGGATGTTTTGCGTCGCTTGCAAAGGACAAGAAGGCAAACCCCCAAACGAACAGCATTGGTTCTAGAGCGGACCAGACCTTTTGTCAAGCTTCCAAGTTTGCTGCTCTGCCATCGGAATGTCAAGCCCCAACATGCTCCATCAGCCTCATGTCTCACATGCGCTTACTATTGATGAGAGGCGCAAAAGGAACAGGTTCTTGTCAGAGAGGCACCCAGGCACCATATCTTCGGAGATTCCCATGTCCAATCCTGCCCAGCGTTGTGCGCCTTGAGTGGCAATGGCTGAGACAAGCGCCGACAGATCCAACGCACAGGACGCGGTCTTTGGTGATGTGATTTGCTCGTCGCAACATAAAGGTATCCAGCCGTTCGGATCCCTCCGCAGGACATGCCGGCAGTGGTTTTCTGGTATTTGCAGGCGAGCCACTGACAGGATCGAGAACGTGGGTCTGGACTCTGCTCCGTGTGCTGTTTCGGTGCAGCTGCGCATGAAGTTGCGGTCGGCCCATGCATCAGTTGCCGCCAATACATCAGCCGCAGAAGGGCGCAGCACGACGGAATGGGGTTATCAATTATCTTGGCTCGAGGAATCAAGATCTTCACCTGCCGCACACTTCCGGCTCAGCGTTTTTGGGTTTGATCCTGCCGACCGGGGAGCCGACCGGGGTCGATGCCGGCCTCCGTTTTGCACATCGGCTGTCGCACCGTCTTGTTTGGACCATGAAGTTTTTTTCTGCATCCCGGCTGCAACAGCGCGGCATGAACACGGCAGTCGCCAAAGCAAACTTACGATACGCAGCTGTTGAGATCGGCGCGTAATACGGGACGACCTGCCGCCGTGTCTGAGCCAGTTGAGCCAGCCTGGGGTTTCTCCCATTGTTTTTCTCTCTGCGAACGCGCAAAACCCACCGAAACGGGCTTTTGCTTTGGACCAGGAGCCGATGAGAAATCAAGCCGTTCTGCATCACCCGTTCCGAGCCGACAAACCTTGAAATTTTCGGCACTGGATCGCACCAAGATTCGCGTTTTGGGGGCAGTGTCTTCCGACGGCGTGCTTGGCCTTTCTGCGAAGCCGCAGCCAATGCACCCACAAAGCGTCAGCCACGGATCGACCACCAGGGTCGCTGCTGCTTGTTCGGTTTTGGTTGGGCCAATGGCACACGTTCAAAAACGCCAATCAGGCAGTCTTCGCCAAAGGCGGCCAATCTTAGCCTGGCTCATTTCTGCGGGGGTTTCATGGACCAGTCCGCGCGTGGGGCCTGGCCCCAGCTGTTCAGGCAGGGGTTTTGTCCTTTTCCCAACACTCAATCCCTCAAAGAAGATGGAAAAGCTTGGGCCCCACGCAAACTTTCGCGGTGGTCGCCTCTTTCTCAGCCTTCGGAGGGGCACATGGGCTCAGCCAAAACGCACCTTTTCAGCTTGCGGGCTTGGCAACCACCTTTTCATGACTGTCGCTCCCCACTCCAAGCAGCGTTTTCCCACATTCCCATGCAGCCGCCGTCACCCAAGCCCAGAGCCTCGTGGTTCCTGTGACCAAACGTGCTCTGCCCGTGTGCAGACCCCTAGTCCAGTCTCGTCGCTAGGGCCCTGACAGCGTGCCATGCAGAGCACCCCTCCGTTTGAGGCCGCCAGGGCGTCTGGTTGGGCGTCGAGTGCGAAATGAGGTGTGACGGGGATTGTGAATAAAGAAGGCCTTGCTCCCCCTCCCCTCGCCGAGCCTGATCTGCTCTGGCCTGTGGTTCTGTGTGCCGTGCTGTAGGTTTGCCTCTGTTTCGCCATCTTCGAGCCCGAAATCCATATCGCTGCCGTCGTCGCCCTCAGCTTCCTCGTCGTCGCCCTTTAGTTGACTCGCCAACCTCCAACCCAGCTTACCCCGAGCTTTAGACAACATGGGCGCGCAAGGTCTCATCGCCGTCGGCGTTCCGCCGCAGCCTCTCTGGCTCCTGTACATCAAGATCGCCATCGTGGTCCTCTCCCTCATCGTCCTCGCCCTGGGCGCCTATTCTCTGTCCATCGATGGCCTCGGATACTACTACGGCGGTGGTGCTGGCGGGATGGACATCTTTGTCGTACGTGCGCCCCTTCCCCGTCCATCGGGCAATCTCTCCACCATGCAGTGAACTAATGTTTGACGATCGCAGGCCATCTGGAGCTTCATCGTCTATGGCGGCAGCGCCGCGCTCGAGATCTGGGCCCCTGCGCACTTCTACCGCATCGCCGCCCTGATCGGCCAGATCCTCAGCGTCATCTTCTGGCTCAGCGCCTGGGCCTGGTCCGCGAGCTCTGCCTCGGTTTGGCTTGGCGCCTGGTACCGCTACACGTCCCTCGGCGGCGCGCTCGCTGGCTGTGCCGCGATGGGTGCCGTTGTCTGGTGAGTTATTCTCACTCGACTGCCCTCCCCATGTGGGCAACCTCAAACTGACCTCGTCTTCCACCAGGATCCTCGCCATCGTGCACCTCGTCTTCTTCATCCGCGCCAGCGTCGTTGAGACCACCCCCTCGGGCCAGGCTGAGCTCGGCCAGGTCAAGGCCGAGGTCCCGCCCCAGCAGTACCAGCAGCCCTACCCCGCCCAGCAGCCCTACCCGGCGCAGCAGCAGTATCCCGCCCAGCAGCCGTATCCCCAGCAGCAGCCCTACCCGACCCAGTAAATTGACTGGTCCGAGAGACGGTGGGGACAGGGGTGAGGTGCACATGTTTTCTTAGACTGTCGATGACTGCAGCGGAGTTTTTTCTTGGATGGGAATGATACCTGGCGAGACTCGCCTGCGCGTATGACGGCGAGTTTATGGTCTTAATGTTGGCATCTTTGTTGGTTGGGTGTGGCGGACTCGGGGTGCGTTTTGCTTTGGTACACGAATACATACCCCCAAAACGTGTCGAATGGTTTGGTGAGAATCGCAGATATCGATATCCATCACTCTTGACTACGAGATGTCTCTTGCTTTCAAAGCCCAGTCCCGCGTATTTGTGGTCTCTTGTCTCCTTGTTTGCGTGGGATTGGACCCGTCTTCTCGATGATATTCGGACTGTTCTATGGTTAGAGCATATCCGATCTTGCAAGGCTTTAGCCCTCGGTATCCTGATCTTTGAGCGAGGTTCATTACTTATCCCACCACCAAAGCTGTCTGATACAAGTAACGCCGCCAACATGACCCAGATCTCACAGTCGCTCCTGTTTGTGCACATCACACCAGTCACCCCAACTCCTCAACCCAAACTACTCCTCTCAACAGCTCAGTCCAACCTGTTCCTCGATCATGGCATCCTACTACCATCACTTCCCACCTGCCCATTCCCACCTCCCCACCCCTTATTGCACCATCATCCTCGTCCTCACAGCCAAAAACCCAACCAACCCCGCCACCACCCCCAAAACCCACCGTCCATGATTCCTCCCCGCCCACGCCCGCACCAACCCCTCCATCCCCTCCCGCTCCGCCCACCGTTTCGAAGCCTCGCTCGCAGAGTGCCGCACCGTCGACGCCTTCACCACCACCCCGACCCCTCCTCCCTTCCGCTCGGGTAGTAAGAGTTGGACCGCCGTCCCGCCCTGTTCGTCGTCGTGGTCGTCTTTTCGCAAGAGGGCGGCGGCCTTCCACTTGCACGCGCCGTTGATGCCGGGCTCGAAGTAGAGGAAGGTGAGGGGGAGGATGGAGAGGGTGAGGAGAGCCGCGAGGAGGTGGAGGTTGGAGGATGATGAGGATGAAGAAGAGGAGGACGGACGGGAAGAAAAGGCGAGGTAGAGGTTGGAGAGGGTGCCGGCGTGGATGAGCGGGGCGACCCAGTAGGGGCCGAGCTGGTAGAGGGCGAGCCATTGGCGGGCGAGGAGCTTGGGGTTTGGGGTGGTGGTGCCCCGAGTTGTTGGAGATGTTGTGGTGGAGGCGAGGATGTAGAAGGTGAGGGAGTATTGGAGGGTTATTCCTGGTTGTACTGTTGTTGGTATACTTGGATGTGTGATGAGGAGGGTGAGGAAGGGGTGGTACCGGCGTAGAGGGTTGGTGAGGCGACGGCGGCCCACTGGACGAGGGGGAGGAGAGTTGGGAGGGGCATCTTAGAGGTTGGCTGTTGATGGCAAAAGGGGCTTGATGTTGAGGGAGTTACTGCTCAAAGGAGTTGGCAGAGAAATGGAGCTGTGATGATCAAGAATCATGAGGGCAGAGGGGTTGGATAAAACCGGTTCTCAACGGCAACACTGTGAGAGGCTCAAGCTCATTTTCAATTCTCAACCGAAGAGTCCAGAGGATTCTGAGTTTGCAAGCTATGGACTCGGCGCATATTGTTTTGTCCGCCGATTGGTAAATGCACGGGTCGGGTGTCATTCGGGAGTTCGGTCTGGTCGGGCCCGAACGCTCGGTCTGCTGCCGGGATCAACATCAGAGGGGTTACCCCTTTCATTCAAAATCTGCTCAATGGGGGTGTGTTGGCTTGTTTGAAGTTCTTAGTTCCGAGCCACTCGTCTGTAAGCGGCGGCCGGAGTTCAGTGGTGACTGTGGTCGGGTGTAACCCTCACGTCATTCATCTTCTTCTTCCCTGCCTTCTTATCCATGTAAACGCCATATGTACTGAGGTATTTTGAAAGCGAAGCCTCCACCACGTCCCGTCTCTTTACAAACCAGGGACAGGCCGACAATTCATGACTCCAGACCAGGCATGCATGAACCGCAGGAGCACCTCCTCCTCGTTGGCCTTGGCCACCACGCACAACCCAAAGGGACGGCCGTTGTATCGGAGTTGACCCAGCGGCACCGTCGCAAGCGGATACCCTGCCGCCGCGGCATGGATGCACAGCGAGCAGTCTGCGAGGGCGGCGATGAGGTTTACCTCGTGGTCGTCAAAAGCCTGGTCAAGAATGCGCCGCCCCACGGCCCGCAGGCCAGTTTTCAGTTTTTCGATGTACGAGGCCTCATCCCTGTTGTCGAGGGCTTTGAGGAGGTCATCCTGTGTTGTGTGTGCTGCGAGGATTATGTTTAGTCATGGGTGTTGCAGACCAGCATCTAAATTGGACCAGGGGAGCCGTACGCGGGGGCAAGCAATGGTCCTTGTTGTCGTCGTTGAATGTGATCAGCTCGGCGAGAGACCTCACCCGGCACTTTTCAAACCCGCCGAGGAATCGGGGGAGGCAGATGTTTTTGAACTCCCAAACTTGCAAGCAACGTCAACAAGTGTACGCCTCTCGAGTTTCAGCAAAACACTTACAGGCAATTGGCATGATAGCTTGAGCGCCGTTGACTGTCAACTCCTCGATGTCACCAATGCTGATAGCGCTTTGGACGGCCACATTGAAAGCCTTCAGCTTGGCGATGGCGGCCTCGTACTCGTATTTCTGCCAGCAACACGATTAAAAAGCATTCATCAACCGTGGAGGGTTACTCACTATCTGCTCTACCGTTCCTTCGTGTGGCCGACACATCTCCTCCGTCAACTTCCACACGGTAGGATCAAGGAAGCCAACCTTCAAGCCTTCCCAACTTCCCAATCTCTCCCTAGAGAACGACTTGCCAAGCAAGATCTCAGTCAATACCAAAATATCCTCAGCAGACTTCGCCATGGGTCCCGGACTATCAAAGAAGTCGGTCATCGTATACAGGCCCCGGGTATCTTGGATTCCGACAGTAGGCTTGAGGGCATAGAGGCCCGCCCGGTTGGCAGGCGTAACAATAGATCCGATGGTCTCGGTACCTAGAGCCAGAGGGGCAAAGCCGGCAGCCACAGCAACAGCGGAACCCGTCGACGATCCTCCTGGGTTCTTGACAGGTTCTCTTTGTTAACACCGAGACCTGGAGAGAGTTTCAGACAGGGAACGTTCACAAAACACCCACTGTGTGCCCTAGAAGCGTCTTGCCCTCTGCGATTGGCCCTACATATGGGGATACCGTCTGGCCACCAACGGCAGACCAACCGGGAGTCATCATCGTTGTCTTCATCCCTGCAAACTCCTGTTTTCGTTCTGTTAGCCATTGATATTCCTGCTCTTCTCGCAACAGCAACGGCAAGGACAGAGAGCGAGGATAGTCAGGGGTCAGAAATAACACGCACAGTCATGTTGGTTTTGCCCAAGATGATCATCCCCTGATCCAGCAGTCGTTGTGCAATGGCCGAGTTGGTGTCGGCTTTGGCGCCGACTAAGGCCCATGCACCGGCCGTTGTCTCCATGCCGTGCTCGGACGCCGTTATAAAGCTGTCCTTGAGCACGATGGGGATGCCATGCAAGGGGCCGCGGGCGCGTCCCAGTTGCCGCTCATTGTCTAGTTTGGAAGCGAGGTCGAGCAAAAGGGTTCTGGGCGCGAGGGAAATGAAAGCGCGGAATTTGTGATCGTGGTGCTCGATCTGGGCAAGATACTCCAGGACAAGTTTTACGCTAGTTATTTTGCCAGCGTCCAGCAGGTGCTGAAGATCCACAGCGTTGGTGGTCAGAGGGTCGAACGGCATTTTTGGGTGTTGATGAGGGAAGAAGGTATTTCAGGGGTTGCTGGCAAGAGCAGACGGAGTGAAGGGTGCCTGGATGCACATGACGGGGAAAGAGCTCCAATTTATACAGAGACCAGCAGGTTGGATCTGACCCCACGCATATATGAGCTGCCATTCCCTCATTCTTTTGCCAAAGTCCAGGCAAGCTTTCCAGTAGAGCCAGCTACCAGACATACCTTAAGTACCGTACCTTGTGCTTACGCGAGAGGCAGGCAGCCATATGAATTTTATGTCGCTGCCTATTCCATCATGTACAGTCCAGAGAGACTTCTCACACGCCTCATGAAGAAGGAGAGCATGTAGGCGTTTGTTACAGCATTTACGGAGCATTCTGTCTGCTGAGTTTCTTTTGGGTTGCCCCTGTGGTTTAAAAATGGAAAGCATGCCCGTCTATTCCCCCATTTGCTCCGAACGGACCTTGCCAACTACCTCTGTGCCCTTCTATTGACTTTTCTTCTCTTCTTTCCTTTGGTTCTCCAAGACTGGCTCATAAAGCCCACCGAGCTTCCTTCCCACCTCTCAGTCATTCAATCACACACTCTTACTTGTTAGTCGCCTTCTACGACGACGCATTGATTCCCTCCCCTTCCCTTTTCTCAAATTTTCTCTACCCGTTCCACCCCTCTTTTTTCCTTCTCGCTTCAAAACTTGAGGAACAGAAATCCTTCACTCCAAAAGCCTGTCTTGCAAGACATTCTCCTCTTTGTTTCAACAATCTCCTCCTTGAGATTTAGTTTTTGAAGAAAACAGGTTGCCACATATGAGGTTCAGTTACCTTAGTCCGTCTCGAGGTAGTCGGGCTACCATCAACCCCCCTGCAACAGGCCAAATCGAACCAAATATTTTTCTTTCTTCCCTTCAATGAACACCTTTCTTTCAACTTGCCAACTTGGTTTTCTTCCCTCAGAGTTTGCTACAGTAGGTACGCACGAGCTTAGCCTCGATTCCGTCAAGTTTTTATTTCCCCATATCGATATCCCTTTTTCTTTTCCCATACAAGACATACTCAACACAGTCAAATTGACCGCTTCCTCATCGGAAGTCCCATCCTTCTCGCAATCCACCCCAACAGCCGATTTCAAATCCTTTTGGGCAATTCGCAATCTTCGAGACAGCCTTAACCGAGCGGACTTGGTATCTTTACGCTCCATAAGACTTCATGTGGGTTTCTCTGGGTTTGGCAGAAAATATTGAGAGAAAACAACTTCCCTGCTTCCTGCGGTTCTGCTTCGAGCACCTCATCGGCTTATCTCGCCAGTTCATCCGGCCCAAGGTTCTTCATGTGCTTTCCTCCACACACTCAGCAATTCTCATTTCTTCACTCTCGAGGCAGCTTCTGAGAAACCCACATCCATCCTGCCTGCGCCATTGTTTTCCCTCCTCCATCTCAAACCTCGCGTTTCTCAACATCATCCGGTTCTCTTCATCCGGTCGACGTGGGATTTGATTCTCAGATTCGAGTTTCTAGATGGCTTGCAAGCAGACCGAAGTTAATCTCTTCTTCTCGACCCTTCGATTCTGCTGGTGTGTTTTTCAGGAGCCTTCTTGGTTCACTTGGATGCCGAGTTTCTTCACTTAGGCCATCCTGCCACCGACCAGACTCACTGTATCACAGGCGTTGCGTCAGGTTCAACCCGCTAACAAACCACACAGTCGTCTAGAGTCGGCACGAACAACAACAC
This sequence comes from Staphylotrichum longicolle, assembly GCA_019096155.1. Lineage (NCBI taxonomy): Eukaryota > Fungi > Ascomycota > Sordariomycetes > Sordariales > Chaetomiaceae > Staphylotrichum > Staphylotrichum longicolle. The sequence continues at coordinate 804,210 of JAHCVI010000003.1, forward strand.
CTGAGCAATGCATGAATTTCCACAAGATTCGAGGGAGCCACCGGATTCCTCAGAAGATACGTCCCACCAGGGCACCGAATCCGTCTCGTCTTTCTTGACTATGGACGTTTTAGGGCAGCAGAGCCAAGCGGACATCTCCGGAGAGCCCGGAGGAAGCAAAGAAGTCGAACAAAATGACGACTTTGCGCAAGTAAACGAGAGCTCAAGTTGCCAGAGCGAAGGGAATGACTGTGTAATGAGTGATACGGTCAGTGAAAACAGCTTATTCGTGGATCAGGAAGACGAGATCAAGAGTGAGGCTGCGAGTGAGGATGGAGTGGACAACAGGGGTGACAATGGAGAGATTGACGGGCAACCCCAAGACCTGGAGTTTCACGAAGAGCTTGGGGAGGACAACGAAGACACCGACAATGACGAATGTGTGGAGATAAACGCCAATGATGTCCCAGACGCTGCCAGGGCCAAATTTGCGGACTTCAAATTTGGAGGGTACCCTGACGCGTCAGGCGATGTCATCTACATGGGTTCCGTTCAGATCAAGGTCGAGGACCAACACGATGCAGGCTTCCGCATCAGTCCAGAGGCTTCAGGTGATGATAGGATTCTGACTTTGAAATGGATGGGGACGGCCTTCTCTCTGACGGCGAAGATCGGAGGAAGCGTCGCCGTTCGAGGTCGAATCGTCAGAACAAGCGAAACACAAATTCAACACGGGCAAAAACTACGCAACACCCAGGCAGTGTCCCCCAAAAACGGTGGGAGATGCCGACCGACGAAGAGCTGATTGAGCTGTACACGCAGCAAGAGGAGCTGGGCGCATTGAGGGCAGAAGGGTCTTTGACATACTCACAGAAACTTGTCCTTGCAAAAACCACTGCACGAATCGCCATGATTGAGAGAAGAGCAACGCAAGAGGTACCCGAGCTAGGGCTACCCATGGAGTCACTTGGTGAAGGACACGAGTACACTGTGGCCGCTGAACTGGCAACTGTTCAACTTGGCTTGCCAGCTAACGAACAGGCGGCATCCACTGGACCCAATCAGGGTCAATCCATCATCCCAACTGGCAAGACACCCCGGCGGCCGGCTCCAAAGACTGCAAAGGAGTACTGGGAGCGACAGTATGCGGAGAAGGGTTCAGGAATTCGTAACATCACAGAGAACTTGGGAAAGAGGAAACGCACCACCAAGAAACCAACGAAAGGGAAGAATGGCAGGCAAGACGATAAAGAAAGCAGAGTGCTGCGTATGCTCCAAGGCTCCGATCCGATCGTGGCCAGGGCCGCCCAAGGATCCATGCCTATGCCCGGTCCAATTCAGGCGACCAGACAGAGCGACCAAGTCAATGCGATGGAGGACTTTTTCTTCAAGATCACTGGCAACGCAAATCCAGGCTCCAAGTCCGATGACGAGCGGCGCCTGGCTGAAGCCATCAGATCCTTTGGCTACAAGCAGGTGCGAGCGGCAAATGGTAAATGGGAACTCAAGGGCATGAGATCTACTCTCTACAATCACCAACTGGTTGGCGTCTCGTGGATGCTCCGTCAGGAGTTTTCACCAGACGGCCCATACGGAGGTATTTTGGCGGATCAAATGGGGCTGGGGAAGACAGTCCAGATCCTCGCTGCCATGTCCGCCAACCGACCAAGTGAAGAGGATATCCTGGCAGGTCGTCATCAAACTCTGATTGCGGCTCCTGCTGCTGCTATCGGGCAGTGGGGACGGGAGATCAACAAGCACTGTTCATCCGTTAAAGTGGTGTATCATTACAGAGCGAAATCCAATCTCGAACCAGAGATGTTGAGAAAGGCTGATGTCATGTAGGTCAATCTTCGGTCAAGTACCTATGTATTCACACTGATGACTAACTGGCCAGACAGTCTTGTGAGCTACAACGAGATTTCAAATGCCTTTCCCTCAAATACGGCGCTCAAAGAAATCGCTGGCAAGGACCTGAACGAGGAAGAGTGGTTGGAAGAATATGACAAGCTCCTGGGCGAGTTGTTCAAGATAGATTTCTTCCGGGTGGTTCTTGATGAAGGGCACGCAATCAGAAACCACAAGACCAAAAGTTTGTCTCTTCCTTCTCTTGCCATGGCCACGTCACAAACCTAACATCCCTCACCAGCCGCAAGAGCTTGCATCAACCTGACCAGCAAATATCGGTGGATCTTGACTGGCACCCCTCTTCATAATAACATTGAAGGTACGCTTATGACAGCCTGAGAGATTGGAGTTTGTTCTTGTCTTGAAGCTGACCCAGTTCTTCTAGAATTCTACGCATACTTCCGTTTCCTTGGGGTTCACTGGGCGAATGACCTGGACCACTTCACCAAGCAATTCGGCAACATTAAAGAGGTGTGAAGTGATCCGCCCAATAACAATTTTTATGCACCATGCTAAATCAAGCGTATTCCTAGGATGATGCCAGGGAGAGGTTAAACGCTATCCTTACCAGTCTTATGCTCCGGAGGTAACCACAAACGCTTCCCGAGGTTGTGTCGAGGCGTTGGGCCAGTGCTAACTTAACACAGACGCGTCGATGATACGTTTCTTGGTGTTCCGATTCTGGAGATCCCTCCGCCTCATCCGCCCAAGATGATTTTCGTGGATCTGACCACTGAAGAGCGGTTGATTTACCGGTATGTCTGTCTCAGTCTTGTCTCTTCTTTCATCTCATCCTGCCACCTGCACAGGCGTGCTCTGCATGATCTCCTCTGGTGCTGACTGACTAGCAAAGACGTCTGGAGAGCCGGTTTAGGGACAACATCAGCACGCATCTCAAAGCCGGCATTGCCGAGAAGAAGATCAACACATATCTGGCGTACCTTACTCGTTTGCGGCAGGCAGTGGCACACCCCTTTCTTTTGGAAGGTGTTCTTCAGGCGAATTTCACCTTGGAGGACTTCCACTACCTTCGGCAGCAACTTTCGGAGAGTGGTGGAAAGACGCCTATGCATCACCAAGTACAACGCTGGATGACAATGGAATACGAAGAGCGCGCCAGAAGGGAGGGCGGCACGGTGAGCTTTGGAAAGAGCCGTTTCGGCTACGCCTTCGACATGAATGCGGAACTGGAGGAAATGGAGGCCAGGAAGTCAATGAGGGAGGTAATCTGCCGCATCTGCTATGATGTCCCCACTGATCCCAGGATCACCGATGTAAGTGCTTCCAAATGAAACAGACCAGGAAGGATTCTAACCAGCTCTCTGCTAGTGTGGGCACACCTTTTGCGAAGACTGCATTGCTGGGGCTCTTCAGGTGAAGGCCTGTTGCCCAACCTGCAAGACCGTGCTCTGGCAAGTGGACGCACTGAATGAGCCGGATGAGACAGTCGACGAGCAGAGCGAGGACGAGAATGCCAGCCGGAAAACCAGGAGAAAGAAGAAAAAGTCTGAAGAAGACCGGGAAGTCGGCGACGACGAGAACTTGGTTCAGCCCAAGATGAAGGACAGCTCGAAGTGGGTTAAAGAATATGACAGGAATTTCCCCGACAAAGAGCTGTGTGCCAGCGCCAAAACCATCGCCGTCAAGAACCAGATCCTGATCTGGCAGGGGGAAGCCCCCGAAGACAAAATCATTGGTGAGCTATGAAGTCCCAGCACTTCCATCATGGCATTTGTTCGCTAACACGTTCCGAAGTCTTTGTCAACTGGACCAAACTCGGCTGCATCATCGGTCGGGTGCTCTACGAAGAAGGGATTCGCTTCCTCTACTCCTTCGGGGACCTGACCCGAGGTCAAAAGGACGCGGCCATCGCGAAGTTCCAGAGCGACCCCGGCATCAAAGTTCTGGTACGTTAACTACCGAATTGAACCACCACCAACTTCTTCAACCCAACCTTTCTCTAAGCCGTCAACTAACCAACAATACACCATCCCAGGTCCCCTCCATCCGCTGCGGCGGTCAAGCCCTCAACCTCAGCTTTGCCAATCGAGTCATCTCCGTCGACCAGTGGTGGAACACGGCGATGGAGAACCAGGCCTTTGGCCGAGTGCACCGCATCGGCCAGGACAAGACGACCTACTTTGTCAAGATCGCCGTCAAAGATAGCATCGACGAGGGTTTGCTGCAGATGCAGCAGGGAAAAGACCGGATGATTGCCAAGGCGCTGCAGGAGGGTGTGCGCCGCAAAGCTGCGCCGACGCTGGAAGAGCTGCTCAGGCTCTTTGGGGTGGAAAGGGATGCGGAGGGGACTGGTGGGGAGGAGGCAGCGCACGGAGAAGGGGAGGAGGCAGTGCACGGAGGAGGGGAGGAGGGGAGGGGAACGAGGCGCGGGGGGATGAAGTGACTGAGGCAGGGGATGGGGTGGAGGGTGGGGAGATGTAAAGGTGAGGTAGACATTTCGTTTTGGAGGTTCTGGTGGTTCTGCTTGGGAGCAGACTGGGCGTTAGGAAAACCTAGGCTATGATACCCAATGACATCGAGAGCGTGGGAATAGTTTAGGCCGGTGATTTAGCTCTAATAGACACACTAAGGATCCGTTAACCCAGACGACATAGGGAAAACGAATGCTTCAAGTGTCACAGTCAACCAGGTAAGGTATCTGCTGCTAACAACCTAATTTGCCCTGACAACTACATGGGAGGGTGATTTAATCTCAGCTTGTAAAGTGTGATCCATTAGAATTTGCAAACACCAGAACAACCCTAGGGGTGCTCTCGTGAAGCCTCGTATGTTCTTGTTGTCACTGCCAAGCGACGGCTTTCTTATCATACCTCCATGGTCCATCGAAATCTAAAGAAAGCGATCCGGAGATAATAGAACATGAGAGGGTGGGGTGAGCCGGAGTTACGCTGAAGAAGAGAAAACCCGAGTGATGACAAAGCAGAAAGCGAGAAGGTCCACAAAAAGGGCTGCAAGACAAAGTCGCGAGAGAAGGCTCAGGAGAGGTGACGTCGTGGAGTTCTTGTTTATGTCGAGTCCAACATTACCCGGATAAATAACACTCGTGGCCCCCAACCCAAAGCTCATTCCCCCAGTTGGCCTCTCAACTCTCAAGAAACACCCTTCTTACCCCCGAGATCAACAATGACTCTCAACGGAAAGCTCGTGCTCTTGGTTTGTCAAAAGCTTCCAAACGCCTCAGCATGCAACTAATCAATCGCCTGTGCTTCCCAGACCGGGGCGTCTATGGGCATTGGCGAGGCCATCGGCAACGCCCTAGCAGCTGCCGGTGCCAACTTGATTCTCATATCCCGTTCCGAGGACAAACTCAAGGCTATCTCAGCCAAGTTCACAGCCTCATACCCCGCACAAAGATTCAGTTACCAAGCAGTCGACATTGGAAACCACGACTTGGTTGACAAGGCGATTTCGTCAGCCATCGAGGAGCTCGGACACATTGATATTTTGATCAATAACGTGAGTTTTCTATGACTCGTTGGTCACTGTTTGGCCAGCAGTGTCCAGGAGCAACATTGAACGAATTACTGACCTTCATGTCCCAGGCTGGACTGGCTCTTGGTGCTCCAAAACCGTTCCCTGACCTTAGCATTCCGGATATCACGACCATGATTGGTGCCAACGTCAACGGAATGATGTGGGTAACACATTCTGTTCTCAACCGCTCAATGCGTGTGCAGGACCCTCCTCGCGGGACTATCCTCAATATCACGTCTGTCACTGGACTTGAGGTGCCTCCATTTCCTGGCGAGACGGTCTATCATGCATCCAAAGCCTTCCAGGAAGGCTTCACCAACGCCCTCCGCAACGAGCTGAGCGGAACGAACATTAAAGTCCTCGCTTTACGGCCTGGCTGCGTTGCAACCAACTTTCACTCTCAGCGTGTTGGACATGACCAGCAGTTGTACGAGTCATTCTTTGAGGGCTTTGAGTGAGTGTGCAATTTTCTCCCATCCTTTTAGCAGACATCATTTGGTATCAATTACTGTCACCACAGTCTAGTCTCATCCACCTGACCGTGCTTGGAACTCACGGCTAACACCCCTTGCTTGTCAGCCCACTGGTTGCTCAGGATATTGCCCAAGCTGCAGTGTACATGTTGGATCAGCCACTGAACGTGTCTATCAAGGCTCTGGATGTTGTCCCTTCCGGTATGTCGCCGTATCTTCTTCACATTGTGCATCATCATGTCTTTAGGTCAATGCTGATCACCTGTGTGGTATGGAAAAGCCCAACGATCACTCAATGTATTCGATCGGACATGGGCAGAGCGCAACAAACAGCAATGACTGTCTACGTGCGACTACTGATTTCAAAGATCCTTTTTTTGGTGGAACAGAACACCAGACTGAAGGACATGATGTGAGAAGTGTTGGCATCCACAAGGCCGAGAAGAATTATTATAATTCATAAAGCTCGTTGTTCTGTCATCTCACTTCTTTCGTTCCAAAAAGAAACAAGCCGGAACTCCCATGCCATTTCACCAAACATCATTGATGGGTATTAGCTAGTTCTGAAGAATAAGACAGGGGAAAAAGCTGTCGCAAGAAACCATCTCCCTTCACCCTTTCTGTCAGCTGTTAGACGTTCAGCCTAGCTTGCTCGCATGGGCCACATCCCGAGACACACGCTAACCTTACCATCACCGCACCACCACCCGGCCAGACCCTTTTCCCTTCAACAGTGCACAGCTCGGGTCACGCGACACCTTTCCCTTTACCCCTTCCGCGTTTCCCCTCCCTTTCGCTTTGCCCCTTCCCCCCCCCCCCTTTCCCCCACACCCCGGCTCCTCACCCGCCCCTCGACCCATCCAGCCTCACATCTCCACCTACCCTAGAGCCTAGATACCTACCCTAAACAGGCGCCAGTGGCAACGACTTGCCCCCAACTCTGAACAAACACACAACCCGAGTTTGCGCACCGTGCCACGGTTGCACAGCACAGCAGCAAGCAGCAGGGTTTCCCCAAGATCGTGGCGTTCTTGGGGGGGCAACGTGCCGCAGCACCACCGACGCGCGGCGCGCCCCGCCAAGTCCCATTGCAGCCAGTCGGATTATTCCGACGGCGGTTCGACCAAGCCCACCTCATGCAACATGTAAACCTTCCCATTTTAGGGGACTGGGGTACCACCACCCGGCTGGCACTGGCTAGCGTTACGCGCGGCGGCCGGCCGGGCGCTGCGCTGCCCTGTGCTGATGTGCTGATGTGCGGTGCGGTTGCGGTGTGTGGGGAAGGGCGGTCTGCATTCGCGGTGCAGGGGGGGCTCAGGGAAGAGGAGGGGGAGATCTTGGTTTGCACATGCGGGTTTCCCGTTTGGGGCATCCGTGGGGGTCATGCGGTTGTTGCCCATCAGTGCTTTGCTGGGTGGGCTTGGTGCCTTGGGCTGGCTGGCGTGTGTGTGGTGCCAGGTGGTGGCATCGTGACACAAACGTTACAAACGTCAGAGCGGGGGAAGGGGGGCCCAGGGGGTGATTGGGTTTTTTCGACTGGAGCTGGGGCTGTGAAGGTGAGGTGAGTTGGGCAGAGGGTTACTTGGGTGCAGAATACCTGAGTTGGGTGTTTGGTGGTTGCGGAGGTGAGCGTTTGAGAGGGTAAATCAAGTAGGGTAGTGAGTGACACGGGGTGAGGAGATATGGGTTGAATTGGTTGTTGTGGTGCGGAGGTTCATAGAAATCATCATTTGAATGGGCTGTTACGGAGCGGATTGTTGAATGCACTCGCAAGATGTGAGAGTATCAAGTAGCAAGACGAAAACCAAGACTTCCAACGAATTGAGACAACCAGGAATTGAATGTGCAAAATGCGCAGTATGTTCCAAAGAAAAGTCTTAGATACACCATTCAGATGCTCATGGGAAACTCCTCAGCCAGGTGCATCCTCCATGGCTGTTGAGATGGCCGCACTCTCCGCCCCGTCGCCGCGGCATCGGCACTCTTCCACCTTCCGCTCCGCTTCCTTCAGCCTCTTTGCCATCTCCTTGTTTCTCTCCTTCAGGTCCTTGATGAACCCCACCGCCATCTCGACAATGTCGAGTTTGCTGCTCGGCACGCCGGGTCGAACCACAAAATCCGGCTCCTTCTGTGACTGGGACCGGGAATGCTCGTCGCCGCCATCTTCAGACGGCAGCAGCTTCTGTATCTCCCGTATCGCAATTGTCAGCCTGTTCCGGCGAGTCTTCTCTGATAGTTTGTGAGCAATCCTCTTCGAGTTGACCTTGGACGAGGAGGAGCTGTCGCGGTAGGTGATCTCGATCTCGCCTCCGGTGCCAACCGGGGGTTCGTGCGCCGGCGGCGGGGGGAAAAAGGCGGCAACAGGATCTGTGTGATCGAGCCAGTCCGTGTTGTAATCAAAGTCGGGAATGTAGGGTCTGTCTAAGCGGCCGGTTGGGTGGTGTGGCAACGGAGACGCGGCTACTGTGGTGGGCTTGGCCACTCGGTGAGTGCTTTGTCGCCCGGCCTTCTTGGAGGACGTTAATGTAGGCAACGGTGGACAGAACTCCTCCGGGCTGTCATTGGGGCTCTGCATCGAGTCGGAATCATCCTCGCCCTGGACTTCGGGGTGTGCGGGTTGCCAGAATACATTTCCGGGGGGCTGCTGCTCGGGAAAAGAGGTCCATTCTGCCTGTGAGGGGACAGTCGTCTGTGGGAATGGATTGGGGATGGCACTATGGTCGACTAGCGGGTTGTGGGAATGTATCTTGAAATCCGTTAGCCTAGGTAGAGTAGAAAAGAGTCCAAGTCTCGGTTTGAAGACTTACGAGATTGTGGTGGAGGAAAGGACGGCCCTGGCCGGGCCAACCTTGCGAGGGGATCTCGACGGCGGGCTGGTAGCGTTCGGGTCCAATACCCGAGAATGGGGCCTTATCGTCGTCGAGGTGCCTTTCAGGAAAGGAGCTCTCAGCCCCAAGATCAGGGCTGTAGGCCATGCGGCCGGCAGCATCCGACTGCATTCCGATCTTCTTATCGCTCCGACGTCACTGGAGATCCTGTCTGGTTGAAATGCAAGCAATCCCGGTGGTGCAGGGACTTGGTTACAGTGGTTGAGGGCTGACGCAAGAGAGGTGCATGCTTGCGTTCTTTCAAGTTCCCTGCGGCTTTCTGCATCATGGCGAGGACGTAGCGAGCACACCATCGTCGAGGGCTACGAGGCCATCATAAGCGACGGTGACGAGCCGCCCAGGCTCCGGCGACCCGAGGCAACCCAGCTTCGGGCCGTAGTGGTCCCGGTTACCCCCATCTTGCGTGGCGGAGGCCGACGCATTGGCAACGACTGAGACATGCCAGATGAAGCAAATAACCTGCCTTGCACCAGTGTAAGATGGGGGACAAAAAGAATTCGCCACGTAAACACAATGTAAGGTCCGGCAGCATGCGCTTGCGCGATAGGTTGACCTAGCTAGTCGCCCTTACGTGCCAGACTGGAGAACGCACAGGATGGTCGACCTGCATTGCGTAAGAAGGCGTGATAACGCCACGGATACAGGGAAGCCCGGTCACGAGCCCAATCTCCTCACCAGCACCTCTCCTTACCCCAGAGCGGTGTAAAACTTAATGTTAGTTCCAGTGCAGTGAGGCCTCAAACCATAGGGTTTTGATTTGGATGAAGGCCTCTCGAAGTTTTCAGGGCAGACTCTCCCATACCTTCGGTGTGTAGTGTCCAGCTCACCTAGAATGCCCCTTCGCATCACTCCGTTCCCTTTGATGCGGAATCTTTGAGGCGAATGCAACTATTCAGCCGGCTCCTCAGTTCGTCGATCCCAACCCTCTCCGAGAGCGGGTGATGATGCGCAAGCAGGGGAGAAACTTGGCCGTCTCGTGAAGTCTTCACTCTCGTCCAAGACCGCCTCTGACATCAAACCTTGCAATCTCGGGGATCCCGACCTGAAGGCACGTCAACGAGGTTGGCTGCAAGTCGGCAATCTCAGCTTCCATCTTGGTTTCCAGGCCGAACTGACGTCTCCGCGGCGGCAAGTCCCACCCTCTTCTCCCACGGCTCTGGGCATCCCGATCCGCAGGAACTGACTACCACCCATCATCGGGTGCCCCCATCGTCCACCATGCCGTCTCACGCGCATATCGAGATGGGCGCTTCCACGAGGCTCGCCATCGCACCAAGCTGCCGGGTCTGATCGAGAATCTGTCTTTCTCAGGTTTCCAGAAAAAGCCCGAGACTGCCGGATCAGGCCTGGAATCCGATCTTGGAGAGCTGAGTGTCTCAATCCCGCCACGGAACCACGTTCATTACCGCGCTGCTGGGACCTGGACCTTGGGTGAGCCGGAGCTGGGGGCGGGCCTGGCGGGGTGAGATTGCGGGCGGGCTGGCCAGCTCGCGTGCTGCCTGCACGGTGGTGGGAATGGTTGGCCGTCGAAGAATCGTGCTCAATCGCGCAAGAGAACCCCTGAAATGTCGTCATGCGCAATTGGGGGGGGCGGCTCTCCCTTTTGTCTCCTTTCAGCGGGAGGCATGCTGCGGGCTGCCCCCACGTTCTAACTAAACTCTGACAAAGGAGCAGTCTTGGGAGATGAGGATGGGCTTATGGGAAGGGCCCAAAAAAGCCACCGAGCGACCATTTTCTCTCGTTGTTGCGTCGAGAACAGAACAATAAAAGTCCAGGCGGCGGCTGGAAGGAGCAAGTTGAATTGGATGAGAGGCTCCGAAAATGGTGTCATCGAGCTGCCCGCACCTTGCAGCCAATCACGGCCCAGTACCGAGCGAATGAGGGGTCGTGTCAGTGGGCGAACTTGCCAAAAGGGGACGCCGCCGGGGAAGGCACCTGCAGCCATCAAGCCCACAGAGCACGTTGTTCCTGCCCGACCAGGGCGCATTTCAGGTCAGCCAAGAGATTGCGACACGACGCCATGGAAAGAGCACGCAGAACTGTGGCTTTTCGCCATCTGCACCTCCAAGAGTCCAAGACCGACTTCACTGCGCGCGCGTGTCGTGCCCAGCGTCGTGCCCAGCTGCCCAGGCTGCCCAGGCTGCCCAGGACGGCGCCGCAGAGCAACAAGCTTCCCAAGCTTCCTGGGGAAACTCTTGGTCTTGCACGGGGAGCGGAAGCACGCGTTGCCCAGAGATCGTGAGGCTCAATTTGACGTCTGCCGAGCCATCTGTGGCGACGACATGGCAAAAACATCACGATCTGGGCCACGGAGACGACATCTATGATCGCATGTGAGAGGACCACAATGGACCACAATGGAGGTGTACGCCATGTCACGTCTTGGGAGGAGCCGAACCCCATTCTTTATGTCTGGGGGGCTTGAAAAAAGCGACTAACTCGACGGTTCCCCTCCCCGTCCACGCTCTGGGCCCTTTCTGCAGCACGCCGAAGTCCCGGAGAGGAATACTTTCTCGGGAGGGCCCACCGCGGACCTTAAGCATATCTGCTCTGTTTGGCGAATTACAACCGCCCGTTGGCTCTCGAACACCCCGTCTCGGTATTGCTCGCCGGGATCATCCCCCCTTCAGCTGTTACACGGCGCGCACTCCAAGGATCAGCAAGGGCTGCCCATTGCCGGGGAAGGTCTCAGTCTGCACGACTGTGTACTCCGTACCCCCCTCCTCTGCACCCTGGCCCGGTCTTCGCCGCTTACCCGCAGCTTCTCGCGTGGAGGACAGGCGAGCACTTCCCCATTCCCGTGTGTCATCGGGCGCCCGCCAGGCTGGGCAGATCACCGATTGTGGATTGCCATCCCGCGGCATCGGCTGTCGTCAACCATCTGCCATCGGACGCGTGCTCGAGCTCTCAGACCCGGAACCTGGTTTGCCACCCCCGGTCGCACGTTCTCGACCTCCCCGCCTGCCGTAGCAGCTCACACAAAGACCCTCAGCTGAGAGCAGGGGCCGGTCACCGCGCTTGGGGGTCACCCCCAAATCCAGAAGGTCAAAGGTGTGCGTCCTCGTACATATATAAAGTTCGACCTGCGGGTCATCTCTGTCTCCTGCTGCAACCTCACCCTCGACGCGACCCACACCGACACGGTCTCCCAACATGGCTGCGACAAAGACGTCCGACCGCGTCAAGAGGTTCTTGGGGATCGATCCCGACCAGACCCTCAACGACACCTCCTTCTACGATGATGGCTCGTACGTCGAGGAGGAGCCCTCCGTCAGGGAGGCCCTGCTGGAGCTCTTCCCCACGATCCCCGGCATCCTGAGGTACCTCCATGAGCTCTTCCCATTCCTCGGATGGATCTTCCACTACAACTTGACATGGCTCTTGGGTGACTTTATCGCCGGTAAGCGCAACATGCAGCAGCCCACAGCTCCTTGACGCGGTGAACCTAACGACCAACAGGTGTGACCGTCGGCTTCGTCGTCGTGCCTCAGGGTATGGCGTACGCCCTCCTGGCCAACCTGCCTCCCGAATATGGCCTGTACACTTCGTTCGTCGGCTTCCTGCTTTACTGGGCTTTCGCTACGTCCAAGGACATTACCATCGGTGTAGGTGCACCCTTCTCCACGAGAAGATCTTGCTCTAACTTGGAGACAGGCCGTCGCCGTCATGTCAACCATTGTCGGAAACATCATCCTCAATGTGCAGAAGACGAATCCCGATCTCAGTGCTGAAACCATCGCCCGGTCTCTGGCACTCATTTCCGGCATCGTGCTTCTCTTTTTGGGTCTGATTAGGGCCGGCTTCCTTGTCGAGTTCATCCCCCTCGTTGCCATCGGCGCATTCATGACGGGCTCGGCCATCAGCATCGCCGCCGGCCAAGTCCCGGGCCTGATGGGCATTTCTGGTGTCAACACGCGCGAGGCAACCTACCTCGTCATCATCAACACGCTGAAAGCCCTGCCAAGGACCAAGTTGGACGCTGCTATGGGTCTGACTGCGCTGTTCGGCCTCTACTTCATCCGCTGGTTCTGCAACTTTATGGGCAGGAAGTACCCCAACCGCGCCAAGACGTGGTTCTTCATCTCGACCCTCCGCATGGCTTTCATTGTCATTCTCTACATCCTCGTCAGCTGGCTCGTCAACCGTAATGTGAAGAAGTCGTCTGAGGCCAAGTTCAAGATTCTCGGCACTGTTCCAAGCGGTGGGTTCACCCTCAAGCGTTGATGATTCCCATGTGTTCTGACGCCGGTTTCCTGCAGGTTTCCAACACGTTGGTGCTCCGCGCCTCGACACCGAGATCCTGTCGGCCCTTGGCTCTGACATCCCGACCACCATTCTGGTCCTCTTGATTGAGCACATTGCCATCTCCAAGTCGTTCGGTCGTGTCAACAACTACATCATCAACCCTTCCCAGGAACTCGTCGCCATTGGTTTCACCAACGTCTTCGGGCCGTTCCTCGGCGGCTACCCGGCCACCGGCTCGTTCTCCCGCACTGCCATCAAGGCCAAGGCTGGCGTCAGGACGCCCCTCGCTGGTATCTTTACCGCTGTCATTGTTCTTCTGGCGCTCTACGCCTTGACGTCCGTCTTCTTCTTCATCCCGTCCGCCGGTCTTTCGGCCATCATTATCCACGCCGTTGGTGATCTCATCACGCCTCCGCGGGAAGTGTACAAGTACTGGCAGACCTCGCCGCTCGAGTTCGTCATCTTTTTTGCCGGTGTCTTCGTCTCCATCTTCACTTCGATCGAGAACGGCATCTACGTGACGGTCGCCGCTTCGGCTGCCCTGCTTCTCTTCCGCGTTGCCAAGAGCCCCGGCAGGTTCCTCGGCAGAGTGCACACCAAGACCGTTTCGAGGGACAGTGTCCGTGGCAACGCCGCCCCCAACCCGGATAATCTTGAGGAGAAGTCCCACCCGGCGTTTATCGCCCTCGACCGGACCGACTTGTCCAACCCGGAGGTTGAGATCAAGTCCCCCTACCCTGGCGTGTTTATCTACCGCTTTGGCGAGGGCCTCAACTACGTGAACTCGGCCCGCCACCTGGACAACCTCACCATTTACATCTTCAAGCGCACACGCCGCACCCAGCTCAACAAGTTTGAAAAGCTTGGCGTAAGTGATTTCCATTTTCCTTCTTGTCGACGAGCAAAGCTCTAACATTTTGCAGGACCGTCCCTGGAACGACCCCGGCCCGCGTCGCGGCAAGGTCGCCAACAGCGACGAGATTGCCGCTCGCCCCACACTGCGTGCCGTTATTCTCGACTTTACTGCTGTCAACTTCCTCGACGTCACAGCCGCGCAGGCGCTCATCGACCTTCGCAACCAGTTCGACCGGTATGCCGACCCCGACAGGGTCGAGTGGCATTTCGCCGGTGTCACGAACCGCTGGACTAAGCGATCGCTGGTGGCGAGTGGATTCGGTGCCGAAATTCGGGATCATACCGCCTCCGAGGACAAGGCTACCGCCGACCTGCTCATCGGTGCTGCGGTGGCGAGCGGGTCGCGAGCTGCTGACACCAAGGGCTCTGAGGTCAATACCAAGTCCAAGGAGGTGGATCTCGAGGCTGCTGGCGGCGAAATCACGCCCGCGTCGTCGCGCGGCACTGGAAAGAGGCTGGTGCCCCTGTACGGAGTGAACAGGCCGTACTTCCACGTCGATGTCGAGACGGCGGTGGCGAGCACGATCCGGAACTTGGAGAGGCGCGGTTCGGACTGGAGCGGTAGAGAATAGAAGGTCGGGAATTCGGTGTTGGGTATACCTGTGTGCTATTTCTTTTTGGTTTACAGCGTTGGGATCTTGGGTTTCTTTTCTGGATGGCACGCGGTCACTGTCGTCGGTTCGTTGATATCTACTGAAATTAATCTGGAATAAAGGAGGAACATGCCGCGTTGGCGCCTAGTTGGACACATATACCCATTTGGATCTCTATCACCTCCAGTGCCCTGCGTGCTTGTGCCTTGTTTATGCCTTGTTTATGTCCTGGCTCGACCTGTCCGGGCCAATATTTATTTCCGGCATGTGAAAGCCGAAGTGGGGCCGGAATCTCGGCCAGCCAAGACCCGTCGTCCACTGGTCGGAGCCGGGAAAGTGGGTCCATGACACTCGATGTTCGCCGTTCGACCAAGTAAGCGCAAACAAACATGTGCAGGCAAATGGGCCCCCCATCAGGCGTATAGTTCTTGCAGAGGTATCTCATATACTAAGGTAGTATGCACTCGACAATTGACCCCTCTAAAAATTACTAAACTTCCACAACTCCCCCGTCCATCCATCCACGACGCCAAGCATCATCATCGTCGTCATTATCATACCCCCCTCCTCTCTCTAATCTCTAAAACCCCCTCATAAACTCCTCCAACGAAACGGGCTTGCGCACCGCGTTGTTCAGCCCTTCGTGGTATGTCACCCACACCTTGGCCCCGTCCCCTTCCCCATCCGACTTGTTGTTCTTCTTCCGACCGCTGCTGTTCCCGTCCGTCGGGGCCAGCAGAGGCCGCTCGACGATGACGCGGCCAAAGAAATCTCTCTTGACGCTCGCTTTGTCTTTTTCTTTGCCGATGATGGTGCCGTTGGTCCTGGCGTTGGTGAAGGAGGGGTGAGTGTGGGTGTGGTTTTCCTTGTCGTCGGCGTCATGGTCGAAGGGGTGGTGTGTAGTGGAGGTGATGTGGGCAGTGGTGGTGGTGGTGGTGGAGGTGGTGGTGCCGCCGGACCGCAGGCGGGCCTGGCGCGCGGCCGACTCGCGCTGGGCGAGCGTCTTTTGCAGTTCCTGGTCGAGGACCTGGCGGACAGCGTAGTGGGTGGGCGCGGGGGAGGCGAGGATGAGGGAGGAGGCTGTTTCAAAGGTTGCGAGGGCGTCGAGACTTCGGAGGGAATGTTAGTTGTGTGCGTGTGGGGTTGGGTTGGGGTGGGGAAAGGAGAAGGGGGGGGGATGACTTACGGCTCCATGCGATACACCCACTGCGTCCTGCCCACCGGTCCCGCGTTGGAGTCCTGCTCGATCTTGCCCCGGTGCAGCGCGATGCCCACCTCGGCCAGCACCTGCGCGGCGCGGCGCACCATCGCTTTTTCCCCTTCCCGCCGCACCGACGCGACCGCGCCGAGCTTGTCGTTGCTCCCGCCCACCACGACGGGCTTCACGTCGGGCGAGACCAGCCGGACCAGGTACGGGAGGAAGTCGGTGGCGATGTGCTCGGGGCTGCGGAACGCGCGGCTCAGCGCGGGCGGGAGCTGCGCGTGGATCGCCTGCAGCGTGGCCCGGTTGGCCTTCTCAGCCTCGTGCGCCGCGTAGTCTGCGCGGGGCCCAGAGAAGGGCAGAGGCGGGGCGTTGGCCTCGGGGTCGTCGACGTCGCCCCACTTTCCGCCGCCGTATCCGGACGTCGTCGTCGTCTGGGGCTGGTGGCGCCGCGGCGAGGCGAAGAGGTGGTGGCAGGCTAAGATAGGCTGGCTGACGTAGGGGGCCAGCTCCCAGTCCTGGCTCGAAAAGACGCGCGAGGAGCACGTGTCGTGGAAGTGCAGCCACTCGTAGGCGAGGCCGGGCTTCGTAAGGAAGGAGTCGTCGTTGAACTCGCGGTTCGGGTACTCGAGGAAGATCTCGGTCATGACGCGGTCGACCTCGCCAGAGGTCTCGATCATTTCGCGCAGGCGGGCCATGGCGTATTTCTTTTGCTGCTCGGCGAAGCCGAGTTGGGCTTGGGGCTGCTCATGGCGGGTTGTTTTGCTTGACTGGGAGGCCGGAGCAGCTTGCTTCGGGAAGCCGGCGCCTTCTTGGAAGATGCGGGTGACGATCTCCTTTACGCCGCCCCGTCCCAGGCCTCTGGCGCCGCCGCCGCCGTGGGCGAGGTCGCGAATGATGTGTTTGTCGAGCCACTGCCGTGTAAGAGACGGCGTAGCATCCGCAGATGTCGCCCGCAGCCGGCCGGCGACCCATTCTCCCACAACCATGACTCCGCGAAGGTCGCCCTCGGCGTTGCTCTCGGCGCCCCGCTTGGCGTCGATGCCGCTTGTCATGCCCCACGCCGCTTCGCAAAGCTTCCGCGCCGCGTCTTTCTCGCAGGGGATGCCCTCCTTCTCAAAGATAGACTTCAACCGGGTGACGACAGCTTCCACGGTCGGCTTCCCGACGTGTATCACCTCAGCCAGCCCCGACTGCCGCAGCGGCCGCAGCGAAGGGTGGTAGACGTCATTGCAGACGAGAATCAACGGCCTCATCTGCCGAAAGTCGTCGCCCTTCTTCTTCTTCCGTGCCGCGCCCGACGCCGCCGCCGCATTCCCGGCGCTGTTCTTCTGGTCGAGCAGCACAAGATCAATCAAGGCTTTGACGAACCCGCCCTCGCCCGACGCCCCGGACCCGCCTACCACGCCGTCCACCTCATCGACCACGACGCACACCGGGCGGGCCACTTTCTGCTGCTTGCCGGGCTCGTGCCGCTTGTTCTCGACCGTCTTGACGCTCTCGGTGCCCAGGCTCGTCCGGATGCGCCCCTTGACGACGTCCCTGCTGCGCTCGTCGCTCGCGTTGATCTCCATGACCTCGTAGCCGGCCTGGCGGGCGCACACGTGGGCGAGGGTGGTCTTGCCGAGGCCCGGCGGGCCGTGCAGCATGAGGATCTTGCGGTGGGGTTTCTCCTCGTCGGGCTGCTGACTACCGCCGCTGCCCTGCTGCTGCTGCTGTTGTTGTTGTTGTTGTTGGCTGTGCAGCCTCCGGATGCCGGCCATGGTCTTGGTCTTGGTGGCGGCGGCGTGCGGGAAAACGATGGGATCCCACCGCTTCAGCCAGCGGAGGACCTGGCGGTTGGTCAGATCGTCGCCGCAGAGGTCCATGAAGGTGCGGGCGCGGTATTTCTCGGTCCAGAGCATGGTGCGCTTGGGTTTTTTGGGGTTGGCGCGTGGTGCCTCGACGGAGCGGACGGGCTGGTCGGGATGTGCGGGCGGGGTGATGGGCGTCGCGAGACCGGAGTCCTTGGGTGCTTGGGCGAGCTCCTTGTTGGCGTCATCGATCAGGTCGTGGATGGCGATGCCAAAGTAGCTCTTGTGCGCGCGGCCTTCCTTGGTCTTGGAGCGTGCGGCGACCATCTCGGCGTAGGACACGGCAGCGGCGGGCTTGCGCTCGCGGATGGGCACGTGTACGCCAGAGCATGTGGTGATGCCGTAAGGCGCTGGGCGAGGGTCGTTGCTGGTGAATGCGGCGAGCGTGGGCAATCCCTGGGTGCCGAAGAGACGCTCGTAACGCTCGACTTCTTCCACGGATTCCTCGTGCAGCTGGCTGTCGGGGGGCGTCGAGATGACCTCCTGGGCAGAGGGGAGTGTCTGGGTTTCTACCTGGGCGTCCTGGGTGTCCTGGTGCAGCATTCGCCGCTTGGGAAATGGCTGCTCTGCGGTGTCTTCATGATCGGAGTCGTCGGAGTCATCGTCGGCCAGGAAACCGCCGAGGGCGCGTGGCTTTGGCGGTTTGGGCGCGTGCGAGGGTCGAGGCCGTTTGCTGCCGACGGGCGACGAACTCGCGGGATACGTGACGGGGGACGACGGGCCGAGCATGGTGACGCCAATCTTGCAGTCCGTTTGCAGATCGATCAGGAATGGTGCATGGTACGGGGAACCGCGGGGTGTTGGTGGTGTTGGTGGTGTTGGTGGTGTTGGGTCTTTCGGATGTTTCAAGGTGCATCTGTGCCTGTTTGCCGAATGAGACGCGTTTCCAAAGTGGGTGCAAGCGCGTCTCAATTAACACCAGCAACAGCAACGAGGGTCGCGTCGCGTTTGGCGGGATTCGCCAGGGTTAGGGTTCGTGGGTGACGAAGGGAAAAGTTTTGGTAGGGATAGGGCCAACTTCAGGGGCTCCTCCTGGACAAAATCAGCCGTACACCAAATTTACCAACACAATCGGGTCATATCTTCCTAAAGAATGGCGAATACACTTATATTGCTCAAACTTACTATAATGAAAAGATTATTATATTTTTATCCTCCCTCTTCGTCTCCTCTTACTCTCTTATATCTCTCTTCTTTCTTGCTTCTTTCTTCTCCTTTCTTTTTTCTTCTCCTGTTTCGTTGTGGGGATTCTAGCTTAGGTTTCTGGACAGAGCATCAAACACGTCCTAAATCCTGATAGTAGGCGTAGGGGTCTTTTTGGCCACGGAGTGGGCGGTAGTTAAAGATCAGAGCCGAGGCAGCGAGCAGAGAACTTAAATTGTACAACAGAAGTCAAATCTAAGGCAGAGGAAGGATCGATGTCCATCTAACATAGCATGCATACTCAGTTCACGAAAAAAAAAACGCGTGGCCTACACAACCACGATGTGGGCAACGCTGTCCGGCACAAACGGCGGATCCGCGACAAGATCACCAAGGTCAAAGATCGTCGCAACCCCAATCCTCCGCCAGGCCGAGTCTGAGCCTGCAGTCTGCGCCAGTATCAGCCCGGTCGGGTGCACTTCGCTCGTCACATGCAGATACATCAACCGCCTGGCGGTCGAGTCAATTCCCTCCGGGTCACTCAGGCTGCCCTGCGCAAACGGAACAGGCTCATCGTCGTCGTCACCGGTTGCGACCAGATCCCAGGGGTACTCCTCGCGCATTTCGGCCAGCCACTCATCCCCAGAGTCGATTGGATGGATTGCCGAGATCTCCCTGCTATACCCTGTGAGAGTGAGCGATCCGTCAGAGATCTCGCCGACGTTGAACTTGTTGCCGGCAAGAGCACGCGGCATTTCCCCGTCCGTCGTTCCCCGTACAAAGCCGATCTTGGCATCCACATGCGCCCATGACCATGTCGGAGCCTGTGTTGCCGGCCGCTTGACCTGGGGACTATCTGGCTCGGTATACCACAGCAGTTGCGCGACCAGGTCCCGTTTCCACATGCCGGCGAACGGGAGATACTCGTCGTCGATGGCGGTCGCCATCTCCTCGGCGACGGCGCGGACAGGCAGAAGCCTATCCGCAACGCCACCGAGCCGCTTTGCGCAGTAGTTGACAAGAAATGACCTCCACTGCTCATAGAAGAACGGGCGATATTGTTGCTTGTCGGAACCTTGGTCTACCTTGGGCCAGAGACTGCTGGGCTTGAGCGCCGTCGACTCGCCGTCGTTCTCTTCGGATCTCAGCGCGCGCCGGCACTCGAAGTAGATCTTGTTCTTTGCAAAGTGGACGAGCCTCGCCGAGAGCATGCGCTCTACCAACGCCCAGGCGTCCTGGCTCCACGGGGAGGCGTCGACGTCAGATGAACGCATCCCGTGGTGTTCATCGTCCTGAGGTGCAAGGACCATATACCGCTTCTTGTCACCGATCTTTGCGGCAGGGATTGCCGAGATATTTCGGCCCAGGAAGCCAGACTGCGGGGAGATGCATGATGTTCTGGTTTCATCAGGTCAGGAGCTGTAAAAGAAGGCAGAGGGTTGGGGTCAAGTAAACATACGCAGCGAGAGTAACCTCGGCGTTCCCGAAAGTCTTTGACATCAGAGCCACTTCACGATTCCGGTCCTCGGAATCGTCCATGACGCACAACGCATCAATCCACAGGAACGGGATCCCTAGAGCCTGGCATGCCACAACTGCATCCCGGAAAGTTCTTGGGAGTTCGGCCAAATCCATGCCTCCTTTTCTCTCCTCCAAATTATCCAGCGTGGTTCGTATGGCGGCGTCAGACGAAGCGGTGCCGCGGGTGTAGCTCAGCGCTGCGTACCGGCGATCCTCATCATGGACGCCGCCGTCCGCCGTTTCGACCAGGCGCAAACTGTCGAGAGCCAGAAGCCGAGTGGGCATCCACTCGCGTTTGACCTGGCAAGCATTGCCGTGGTTGGTCTTGCAGCCGTCAATCCAGCCCTTGATCAGATCCACGTTTCTCTCGCTCAGAGTCTCGCCGCTCGGCAGATTCCTCCTCGACGCAGAAACATCAGACTCGACATCTACTTTGGTGTTAGTTGATCAACCCCCATCAAACTCCCACACCGAAAATCACTCACCAACCGAATCCCACATCTTAAACCGCAACACCCTCCCGATCTCCCCCGCCAAAACCTCCCCCTCATCACTCACCACCTCCCCCGCCGCCGGCCCGAACTCCACCGTCAAACCCACCACCACCACCGCCCTATTCCCATCCCCATCGCCATCCCCATCCCCCTGCGCCGCCACCGCACCCAACCTCTGCTGCTCACCCCCCCGCTCAGCAGCAGCCCCGCCCACCGCCCTCACCCGCACCCCAGCGCGATGGATCCTGACCTGCCCGTCCCACGCCGCCTCCAGCAGCCCCTCGTAGGCACCATCGTCGTCGTCGTCCTCGGCGAGCGGCGTCACGCCGCTCTCGCACACACGGGTCCCCCACGCGCGGCGCACAGTCTTGCGCAGCAGTCGGCAGCAGTCGCATCCCGAGGAGGAGGAGGAGGAGGAGGAGGGGGGGGAGGAGGCTGAGGCGCGCAGGGCGGGGAAGTCGGGGAAGCTGTCGAGGCGGTGGAAGGCTTCGATCGGAGTGTGGTCGTGGTCGCTGTGTCTTGGACGTTGTTGCTGTTGCTGCAGTCCGGGACGGGGAGGAGGAGGTGGGCGCAGGTTGGGCAGGGTGGGGAGGCGGGAGGGTGGCGATGTTGAGGAGGTTGCGTTTGGGGGGCAGGGGTTGGACGAGGTGGCGGTAGGTGAAGGTTGGGGTCATGGTTGTTGGGGTGGTCATTGTGAATGGTGATGGTGCTGGTTGGAGGGGTGCAGTGTTGTGAGGGATGGAGTGAGAGATTGAGAACATGAAGCGCCAATTTCAAGTGAGGAAGAGCAACTGGAAGCAGGTCTAGTTTTGTGGCTTGAAGCAGACACTTCAGCTGAGCTCGCAAGCGGGGAATGTTGTCTTGGCCATTTCTTAGGGCTGGTCTAGAACTTGGAGCTTTTCTCAGCTGACTTTGAACATTTTGAACGCACTTGACTTCTTGGAGACCCGGCTGAAAATAAGTACACAGTCATTGCTTTGACTCAAGGGTGTTGTAGTGGTTTGGTGTTTTGGGGCAGTGCCTCTCACATGAGAGCTACTTTGAATCTCTCCGAGTTCGAACGACATCTGTGACAGGTCTTTCCGAAAAGGGAAAGCCATTAGGGGCATGTTGCTTGTCAAGCTCCCTGAGCAATCCCTCTACTGCCTGTTGCATCCAAAGTCAATCTCAAGTTGCACTAACATGATACCGGCAGGCAAGTCTGGTAGCCGCCGCGGCTTTTGGTGGCGGGCCCGTCGGCGGCTCAAACGGGTTAACTGCCAATAAGGTAGCTAGGCGAGAGAGCGTCGTTACCAGTTCTTGGCTTGTAGGTATGTACCGCGCGGAATGATTGGGCAAAATGGGCGCGTTTTGGTAAAAATACTCAGGGGGCACGGAGCGGGCCGCAGGCTGCAAGGCCAAATAAGGTACCTTACCAAGGTGACTTGTACGGGAGGGCGAGGAGCGGGGAAGGATTGTTCAACCCTTGAAATCAAACCGTACGCTGCGACCTACTTTACCAACTTGGACCGAAAAGACTTCTAAAAGGAGCGCGCCTCTCAGGAGAAGGTGCTCACTCACTTATAAACGACCCCGAGTCCATCAACTCTCTACTTTGTTGTATCTGTAACCACAATACAAGTCGACAACAAGTTACAACAATAACATGTCGTCCAGCAACTCTAGTCCCTTCAACTCCAAGTCTCCTCTTGGGCACCCTCAGCCCGAAAGTATTCGCTCCCGTTCCCCCCTCCAGCCCACCCACTTCACCTTTTCCGCCGCCCCCGGCAACCACCCTTTTCAATTCCCCGGCGCCAACACAGCCCTCTCCCACCCCTCCCCAGCTCATTCAACCGCCAACCCCCCCTCTCCTCCCCTCCCATCCCTCTGCCCGGACTGCGCAGCCCTCGACCTCGAGGCTGCCCTGAACCGCGCCCACGCCCTCTACGAGGGCGCCCGCCGCCTCCAAAACACCCGCCAGCTCGTCGCCTGCCGCGCCCGCAGCGCCGACGCCCCCGCCTACCTGCGCGACTTTTACTTTGTCGCCTCCCTGGGCCGCCGCCTGTCCGAGACGCCGCGCGGCGACTGCAGACTGTGCGACTTTTTCAGGCTGCACGCCACCGCCAACGATGCGTCCTCCGAGGGGGGGACGGCGACGTCGTCGTCGTACAAGCTCCTCGCCGTCAGCGCCAGCGAGTCGCATCTCTTCCAGGCGCCGCGCAAGGACGCGCGCGGGAACTGGATCCCGCGGGCCGGGTGGGATGCGCTGGAGGATAATGTGTTTTTGGCGGTTGTGCCCGAGGTGAAGGGGGTCCCGCGCACGGCGCTGCCGCTGCGCTGGCTGGAGACGGAGCTGCCGAGGCGGGGGGCGATATACCGCCTGGCGCAGATGGAGAGTGAGAGGCAGCAGAGGGTGGTGGTGCTGCCGCGGGAGTTGAAGGCGGAGGCGGATATGCGGTGGGCGATGGGGTCGCTGAGGGCGTGCGTGAAGAATCATCGGGGGTGTTGCGCGCCGAGGAAGACGCCGGGGGCGGCGATGCGCGGGTTTCGGGTTATTGACTGCACCAAGACGCCGGCGGTGGTGGTGGAGGTGCCGTGGAGCGAGAGGTATGTCGCGCTGAGCTATGTTTGGGGTCCGTCGACGGAGGACTGGCCGCGGACGGTCACGGATGCGGTGCATGTGACAAAGGCGATGGGGGAACGGTATTTTTGGGTCGACCGGCTGTGTATCGACCAGTCGAACTTTGACGAGAAGATGGAGTTGATCTCGAGGATGGATGACATTTATGCTGGGGCCGAGTTCACCATTGTCAACGTGGCGGGGGATGCAACCACTGGACTACCTGGTGTGCTGGAGACGCCGCGCACACCCCAGCCCAGAGTCGAGCTTGACAGGACGCCACATACACCCACAACTCCGGCGAACGGTGGGCAGGACAGATCCAAAGATGCGTATCTCGAGCTCCTCAACGTGCCCGAAGCCGAGTACGAAAAGAGACGGAAGGCCACACCATGTGGCTCGACACCTACCGCCACGGCCTCAACAGCACCATGAAGATCGATCTCAACAAGCTTCTCAGCCTCGGCGAGGACAAGGAGCAAGCCAACAAGTACGGCATCACCGTCGACCACCTCGACTTCTTCAAAGACTCCGCCAAAAAGATGGACGTCCCCTTTGACGAGTTCATGCAACACCAACAGCGTCTCGCCACCCAAGTCGGCATCACCCTCCCTGAGCTGGTCCCTTACTTTCAGCGCATGTTTGCCGCCGACAGCAACCTCCCCGACAACTCCCCCCTGCCCCCTCTCACCCGCTCCCAAAACCAAAAAGACCACACCACCACCACTTCCACCAACCAACCCCTCCGCCCCACCACCACCCCCTCCCCACACACACCCAACAAGCCACTCGTCCTCATCTCCACCCTCCCCGACCCGCGCCACGCAATCCGCCACTCGGCCTGGTCCACCCGCGGTTGGACCTACCAAGAAGGCGCCCTCTCGCGCCGCCGCCTCGTCTTCACCCGCGGCCAGCTCTACTGGGAGTGCCGCGCCATGGCCGTGCACGAGTCCGTGGCGCTGCCGCTGCGGGCGCTGCACGTGCCCGACGCGACGAAAAGGCACCTGCGTTTTGCAGACTACATGCTCGCGGGCGTGTTCGGCGACGGGGTCGGCGGTGGCGGTGGTGGTGGTGGTGGGGGGATGCCGGAGGTGAGGTATGGGTGGTCGTCGTCGTCGTCGTCGTCGAAAGAGGATCATGGTGATGGTCATGGGGTGGAGGACGAGGTGGGCAGGCTGGACGCGCATATCAGGGCGTACACGGCGCGGCGGCTGACCGACGAGGGGGACTCACTGAACGCGTTCCTCGGGGTGGCGGCGCGGTATGTGAGGCGCGAGGAGGACGGGGGGCTGGGGCTAGTGCAGGGGATCCCGGTGTGGAAGGGCCTGTGTGCGGACGGGCGGACGCCCGGGCTGCAGCACACATTTGCGTTGGGGGTGAGCGTCTGGTTCCATCGCGCGCCGCCCGTGGAGCGGCGGGCCGAGTTTTATGTGGCTGATTGTCCCCGTCGGGGGCGGTTTCCGTCGTGGAGCTGGATTGGGTGGGAGGGTTGCGCCAAGTTTAATGGGGATAATATGGTGTTCAGTGCGGCAAGGGGGCCGGAGAGTGACGGGGAAGACGAGGATGAGGAGTACGACGATGACAACGTGAACGACAATGCGCACATGGACTTCTTCATGGCCATGTTGAGGCCCGAGTGGGCGACGAGCGTCAACCGGCTCTGGTCTGCCGAGATGCTCCTGCACTCCGAAGATGGGAGTTACTCGACGCTCCTGAGCGGTGTGGTGCCATACCTGAAGGATTTCTCCGGCGGCGGCAAGAATGCCAACAAGAAGTGGCTGTTGACCATCAAAGATCCCTTGGTCGTGAAGCATCTTCGCATGATGTACTCGTCCAGGGGCAGGTGGAAACAGCTGATGGGCAAGACCGCTGAGGTGCACCTGTCTATTCCCATGACAGAGGCCGAGTTGGCCGAGGGCCACAAAGCAGGTACTCTCGTTTCGGTTCTGCTTTTTGCAAGCACAGTCCCGTTCGTCTGGGATGGAAGGGCACGGTTTCTCATCTTGAGAAGGGTAGATGACGCGGGCAGGAATTGGGAGAGAATTGGAAGGCTGGCCTTGACGATGGAGGAGTGGATGATGGACAGATACAAGGACGCTGAGGATATGGTCAGGGACTTGCCGGTGTGGAAATACGGAAAGGACATCACGCTTATTTGAAGAATTTCTGAGGTTTACGTCCCACCTTCCGAGCGGTGTCCAGTGGTATGGCACGGGGCAGTACGCTGGGTAAGACATCCGCGCTTTCATCAGGGAGGTGACGTGACATTGGCGTGAGGAATGCTGACGAGGTGCAAACTGTAGGCCGGGCTGGAACAGAGTTCTCGCAATTTCAACTGCTACAAGGATGATGGCCACCAGCTGTTCGATTTTGGATACACCAAGTGCTACAGTATCTACTACTGCCTCGACGTAGGTTGTTTAACGTCTTCACTTTTGGGCAGTATGCTAATTGCTGGTTGCAGGCGTGAGTGGCGAGGCAGTACATGGAACAATAATTCCCGGTAGGAGTGGATTGGTTGGACTGACGGATCATAAAGTCATCGGGACTGAAACTGTTTAGTCCTTCATCATTTTGTTGAACAGTGCGGAGGCCTTCGAAGTCGACTTGTGCTTGTTCTCGTAAAAAACGACAGTGATAGGTAAATACGTAGACAGTGCACTGTCTTTTCTGGCAAAATCTGAGGCCCTCATGGAAGCACCCAGGCCCAATTCATATACCCCAAGTTCTTTCTCCAACGGGAACTGCAGATAGCCTGCCGACCATGCGGGTGACTTTCTTGTGCGAAAGCCCCGTGCATCAACCATGTACCACCCCCAGCCCTCTTCGTAACCGTTCAGCAACGGCGGTGGCTTGGCTTGTGTAACTGAGTTGTCGGCGAGACTTCGTCTCGAAAGGCTTCGGGCGGAGTTTAAGAGGATGCGGGAGGAAAAGGGCGCTGATGACGGGAAGGCAGGAGTTTCAGCGGTTATCGAGGAGGAGAAGCGGGGAGACCTGAAGTACAACAAACACATCCATCCCCCTTACTAGGCCAAACAGAATGTCTTCACATCTTTTGAAAAGTCATCCTTGGATCTCAGTCTCTTATGATTGCTACCCACAAATCAAACATCAAATGCCAGCATGTTTTTCTCCTGCAAACGAAAAGAACCCGGGCCACGAAACACACATGCCGTCCCCAACGCCCAACTCCATCAACCAGCCCCCTTAATCCAGCTCCCCCGTAATGTAGCCAATCTGCCTCCGATCCGCCCCGCCAGGCCCATTCGCCAGCCTCGCCGCCAGCGCAGTCTGCGTCTCGACCAGCTTCTTGTGCTCGGCAATCCTCTTGACCGTCCGCGCGTCCGCCGCGGCATCCACCCGCTCGATCGCCTCCCGCTCCCGGATCCTGACGCTGCTCAGCGCCTTGGCGTCGTTCTCCTTCTGCCGCGACATGTTGCCCTCCCACTTGATCATCATCTCCTGCTTCTTGCCCTCGAGCTCGAGCTCCGCCTCGGCCACCAGCCGCGCGCGCGTGAGGCCGGCCTCGGTCAGCCGCTGCTCGTGCGAGAGGGCCGCCTCGCGCGCCGCCTTGCGCCGCTGCAGCTCCGCCGCGAAGGACGACTCCTCGGCGGCCTGCCGCTCGCGCAGCGCCGCCATCTCGTCGTCCTGCTTGCGCCGGTTGCGCGAGTCCTCGAGCTCGGCGCGGGCGAGGAAGATTTGGTTGTGGATCTGCGCAATCTCCTTCGTGCGTGCGAGCGCGAGGGTGTGTTCCTCGTTCTCCTTGGCGATGCGCTCCGCCTGGGCGCGGCGCTCCCGCTCGGCGCGGAGGAGTTCGGGTGGGAGGTTGACCGCGTCTTGGGGTTGCGGGCCGTCGTTGGCGTAGTAGACGTCGATGGCGCGGTTGGATTTGAGGAGGTCGAGCAGTTGCGGGCGAATGTCGTCTGCGCAGGGAAGAATGCGGGAGATGTATTGGCTTGCCGAGTAGGTGAAGACACCATCAGTGTAGTGGTTGTAGGCCTTGTTGATGTGCTTCCAGAGGCCGACCTTAAGAAGGGCTCGGGTGGTCGGGATGGGGTCAGCCGAGTTGAGGGCCAAGAGGAGAACCGATTTGCCCTCGGATTGGATTGTAAGATCCGAGTCCTTGTTGATGAGGAACGCCATGGCTTTTTCCATTTGCTTCTCTTGAGCTGCTGTCAACGGACCCGCGTTGGCTGCGTTCAAGCAGAGCTCGCCAAGAGCACTACGACCGCCGTGCAGAGTGCTGGGGAAGTCGACGTCGTGGCCGTACTCAACAAGGACCTGCATCGCTCTCAGGTTGAGGTCCCTCGCGGCATTATGCAGGGAGCCATCGTTGATAGACGGGTCTGCGGCGAGGATACTTGACATCATCGAAGTACCGAGCTCTTGTCCGATATGTGTGGCCATTGTCATGGGAGTGTTTCCGGTGGCATCCATCACATCAACCTCGGCCCCCG
The DNA here is from genome assembly GCA_019096155.1 of Staphylotrichum longicolle. Classification (NCBI taxonomy): domain Eukaryota; kingdom Fungi; phylum Ascomycota; class Sordariomycetes; order Sordariales; family Chaetomiaceae; genus Staphylotrichum; species Staphylotrichum longicolle. Next base: position 831,974 of record JAHCVI010000003.1, read on the forward strand.
CGAGAATGAGCGTCTTGACCAGGTCATGCCGCCGGTTCTGGATCGCGAGCATAAGAGGCGTGGTCTTTGACAGGCGTGTCTCGTAGTTGACCTTGGCGCCTCTGTCAATGAGCAACTCGATGACTGCGCTGCTGATTCGCTTCTGCGGCTGGAAGAGCGCCCAAAACAAAAGGTTGACTTGCTCCTCCTCTTCGACGTCGTCCATGATCCGGAGCGTGGTGGTTTGATCGTGGTAGTAACCGGCGTCGAGCAAGGTCTGCAGGATCTTGACGGAGCGAGGGAATCTGCTGACTGCTCGAAACACCACGGGTTCGGACTCGGGATGGGCAAACATCACGTCAAGCCTCTCTTCCCCATCGTGATAGTCGAGAAACAGGTTCATCAGGTGGAGGGTATCGGCCTCCGAGAGATCTGCATCGAAGATAAAAGGAAACGCCATCGATATAGCATGGGCGTTCGGTTTCTTCTGAAGCACCTGCTGAATGAGCTCTGAATCTGCCTTCCGAGTCGCCTTCTGAACCACCAGCCCGCCCTCATAGTTGACGTCGACCTGAGCATGAAGGAGAGCACCGGCAAACTTGCGAGCAACCTCGTCTCCTTCTGTGCCATAGGCGTCAATGGCCGTGCTGAGAGCCAACGCCAGGCTTTCCCCTTCGGCCCCCTTCTCTAGGAGCATCGTTGCGACTTGGAGGCCCTTTTCCGACAACCATTTCGAAGCCGTCCCGGGGGTAAACGCCTGCTGGAAAGCCCATGAAATATCCTTCTTGGGAATGTCGGTTTCCAGCAAAAGCGTCAGAATGTCGACAAGCAGCAACTGAGCTGCATCCGTCAGAGTCTCACAGCCGTTGACCAGCGGCGAGGCCCCATGACTGAGCAGTAGCTGTACCAGCCGAGGATCTGGTTCGTCCTTGACGGCCCGGTTCAACGCAATGTTGATCTCCTCGCAGGGTGGGAGCCCAACATCGAACAACCAGCCGATGACCTGATACCTCGGGTCCCTTCCCAGCTTGCGGCTCGCTTTCAGGGCGCGGAGCAATGTCGTGGTGATGGCTTCTTTTGTCGACCTCCCGCCTTCTCCGTACCCAACATCAGCTTGAGCCTGCCCATGATGGCACCCGTGTGGCGTTCCAGATGGCTTCGCCCGCGTTATAGTCGACGTTGGCACCGAACTCGAGCAACAGCCGGACGAGCTTTTCGCCTTCCTCGCCGAACTTAGCGGTGGACACTAGCTGCGCATCAACCACCTCCCATCAACCCCCTTGTCAAGCAGCAAGCGCAACACCTCCGCTCGCTTGGCTAAATCTCCAACTTGTGTCGCAGCTTGGAACCCCTTGACCAGCGTCCCCTTCTTCGCCTCGACCTTGCTCCCCAGCAGCATCTTGAGCACCGCCGCCGAGCCCGCTCCACACGCCTCGACAATCGCCTGTCCCTCGTGATGCTCAACGCTCGCCCCATGGTCCATCAACACCCGCGCCAGCGCTAGGTCCCCATCCGACGCCGCAGCGAGCAACGCATCCGACACGACCGGACCAGCCACACCCCTCTTCAGCAGCGCCGAGCAGATCGTGACCCTCTTGTCCCTGTCCTTGCCCTTGGTCGCCAACTGAAACGCACCCCGCAACGTCGCGGGGGTATATTGCGCTCTGCTCTTCTCGAGCACCAGCCTCGCGACATCGGCATTCTCGTTCTTCACCGCGGTCATCAGCGCCTCGCCGTCGCCCGCCTCGGCGCTCGCCGCGAGCAGCGCGATGAGCGGGTGGTCGTTGGGGTGGGCGCTGATGGCGTACACCAGCGCCCTGTTCGCCTCGGCCGCCGGGGCGCCGGCGGTGATGAGTTTCTGGGTGAAGGCGAGGCGGTCCATGGGGTCGAGGATGTTGAGGGATTGGGGCAGGGCGGCGGCCAGCGAGGCTGGGGTCGGGGTGGCGGTGAAGAGGAGGTCGACGATCGGGCTGGCGGCGGCTTTGACGGCGCAACACAGCGCGGCGGCTTTGTGGGCGTTGATGTCAGCGCCGGCGGAGAGGAGAGAGGAGAGCACGGCGAGGTGGCGTTGCTCGGGTGGGGTTTTGAGGAGGGTTTGGACTTCTTTAAAGAGCACGGCGTTGAGCATCTCCTTCTCGCGGGTGCGGCGTAGGATGGCGTTGACTTTGGCTACTTTTGCCGGGTTCGTGGGGAGGTCGGAGAGCGTGTCCAAGCCGCGGTAGAGGGTGTCAGGGTTCGGTCGGCCGTGCTGGAGGACGAGCTCGAGGACTGTGGGGTCGGGATCATTGACAGCTAGGAGGTGTTAGTTGCGGGACAGGTTACGGGGCGCCTCTCAACGTACCTATGCCGACAGGCAGGCCTTGGTCAAAGTTCGCGTCGGCCCCCCCATGTTCGAGCAGCAGAGCTGCCAGCTGAATGTCGACCGGCCGGCTGGGCAGCATCTGCGCCAACGCCTCGGACACTTCGTTGCCATCACGGCCGGCTCCAGCACCAATGAGCAGCCTCACCATCTCGTACCGGACTGGCTTGTCGTCTAGCATCATGGCCCGAGGAATGGCAGACGCCATGGTCTGAGGCGACGGTTTGCTTCGTAAAAGTGTTTCTAACAAGGGAAGATCTCGGATGGTGATGGCCGAGAGAATACCAGCGCCGTCGTTGAAGTTTACGTCGGCATTGTGGCGCAACAAGATGCTGATGAGGTTCTCATCTCTCCGTGGAGGCTGCTCTTCGATAGCCTGTTGCAACGCCGCGGAGATACAAGGCAGCGAGACGCCGGCGGCGAGGAAACACTCGGCCATGTGGTAGCGCGTGGTCCCCTGAAGAGCGAGGACTCCGGGAAAAGCGTGGTCCAGAGTTTTTGGCGAGGGCTTCCCGGCTAGAAGCTGCTTCACCATCGCGAGGTTCCCCATTTTCACTGCCGTGGTCAGCGCAAGACCCTGCTTGTGGTCAACCGAGGCCATCTCGTGTCTGATTTGAAGGGTTCCGGGGGAGCTGCTACGGCCGCGCATGTTGGCGGCAGGGCGAGCGCCCGGAAAATGGGGCGTGAGAAGTAGTTCCGCGGACTGTAGGTCGCCGGTCTGAACAGCATCAATTAGAGCTTCGTGCAGGGGAATCCCTGCGGCACCTTTCCGCAGGAGAAGGCTGAGCATGGCGTGGCGATCCTCAGGCAGTATGGTTTTGGGGATACTCCCTACACATTCTGAGGCGTAGACTGGGTTCAGAGTCGACCGCTCGGTCAGCAACAGCTGCGCAAGGTTGCTTTGTCCCCGGGAGATGGCGTGCCGGACGATGCTGGCGCTTTGATACTCCACTGAGGCTCCGTATGAGACGAGCAAGTTGACCATGTCGTAGAACTCGGTAGCGCAGGCCTGGGAGAGTGCGACCGAGGCAACATCCCCTGTTGCGCCAGCACACAACAAGGCTTCTGTGAGAGCCATCTTCTCGTTCGGACCGATGGTGGTGTGCCCGAGGACCTGCGCAAAGCTCTCGAGGACTCCTTGACCTCCTGGTGCAGGGGGCTTTGATCCCGTCAGGATTGCGAGCACGATGTCTACCCTGCACTGGGCGATGGCTGTCTTGACAGCCTCCGCTTTGTTGTATTCGCCATCGGCGGAGAAGCGGCTAAGTCTTATGACAGTCTGGAGACACCCCTTCCGGGCAGCATCCACCATGGCCATGGAGAGCCAGCTCGGTGGCGGTCGCCCTTCCGACTGCAGGATGAGCCCGACTAATTCGGAGTAGCCGCCCATAATACACATCTGGCGGAAGGCGTCCTGAGCGTCCTGGGTTTGGGACGCGTTGGCGCCCCGGCTGAGCAGGAGGTGCACCATGACCAGGTCGCCGGACCGGATAGCCAAGGGCAGTGCCGCATCAAGAGAAAAGGGGTCCGCGTGCTGGACCAGGACGGCAACCATGTCGATCTGGCGGTTCTCGACGGCCTTTTGCAGAATCCGACTGCGCTCCATTGACTCGAGACTCCTCCGTCTCGTAAGGAGGTTTGTTTTGCTCTTGGCGTTCGGGACGTTGACATTGCCGCCGGCGGACAGCAGCTTGGCAATGAGAGCATCGGCGACCCCCGGGGCCCCGCCGTTGGCGACGTAGGCATTGAGAGCCTCGAATATCTCGCTGGACTCCCATGTTTTCTTGTGGGAGCTGAAGGCCCGCTTGATGGTGCCCTGGGACTGCTTCTCCTGGTTTGCCGACATGCGGCGTCTCTTGAGCAGCTCCTCGGCGTGAAAGTCGTCGTTCGGTGTCCGGGATTGCGGGGCCGGCGTCGGCGGAGCCACCGGCGGGAGATTGTGGATCCCCCACTCGGCGGCGAGCTGCTGGAGCCGGGCCCGGCGAGGGTCCATCCCCATTGTTGCGGTCATGGTCTGGGTCAGGTTGAAACGCCACAGCCCTGCTGCTGAGATGAGGTCGAAGGCAACCTGCAACTTTTCCCACGCAGTCCCATTGCCCCGCGGCGCCTAAGAAAACGGATGTAGCCGCGCCCTTAATGGAGCATGCGCGGCTCGTGAAATAAAGCGACCCTGAGGCTGTTTTTGGAACAAAAAAGCGGGTGAAGTAAACGACAGGCAGAGTGCACTGCCTGCGACTCCTCAGTGGTTGAATACGAGTGAGACGCAGCTCCCACTGCTCAATGACGAGTGCCACGGGCCGCCATCAACAGGGGATGGCGTATGCAGCCGCGAGGTTACGTGGTGCAGTGGGGCGGCGCGGTGATCTTGGTCGGGCCGCGCTGTTGTTTCAGATGCTGGAAAGCTGAATGCAGCCGCGATTCCGGAATGTGAGTCGCGGAGGGGTGACAAAATAGCGATGTGATGAAGCAAATTGAACAGAAGACACAAAGGAGAAGATGAAAAGCAAACACTCGCACTGGCGAGGCTCAGAGAATGAAACAAAACCTGGCTGATCTTGATGCGGAGCTGTTGTGGCACTCGATCAAAGCCTGCGAGAAAGCCGCCCGAGCACAGCCTCAATCGCCCAATGCGGCAATGCGGGAGCAGTCTGGCCAAGCCCCTGCAAAGTGCAGAGATGAAAGCCTAGATGAAGGTTGCAATTGTCGCGGGAAATGGGGACGAAGTTGAGAGCACCTTCAAGGCCGTTGCCGTCCCGAATGATGAATTTAGGGATGCTTGCAGCATTCTTGTGATCTTGTCTGGCAATTTGCTGTTGCAAAGCAGTTTAGGAAAGGACCTGGAAGCTTTATCCCCGTTCTGCCGCTCCGGCACGGCCCGATTTTCGGTTGGCGTGCCGGAGGCGAACCCTCGGCTGAGTCGGCTCTTTCCGAACATAAAAAAGGTGCACAAATTGACGACCTCAAATCGTCGCCTCCCTTGGCGGTATGAAGTGAAACTCAAAGCCATGATACGTTTTACTTTTCCTTTACCATCTGATTCTTTTCCCGCCTTCTCCTCTTGTCTTTTTATTATTTCTTCTCTTTATATTGTGCTTTCTTCCTTAAATCTTGAGCATACGATCTCAATCTTTGGAAGGGGATTGTGGGACGCCCAAGATCTTAATGGGATCTACGGCATTTCCTGATCAGAGATGTGGCGGCGGTGCAATTGCCAAGGTGCGCGCCAATATTGTTGAAAACTAGAAGTTCGTACACACCTCACAATCTCCCATTTGCAGACGCTAAATCCGAGCTCCTCCTTGTCGAAGAAAGCCTCTGATGATCTCACGAGCCTCTGGATCATCTACCATGGTTATATCGACCGTCTCTCCCTTTTGTTGCATCTCCTTCAGGCCCAAATCATCGCCAGCAATATCCCCATGTGGAATCCTGCCAGTGTACAAGTGCCAGATGCTCAGACCGAGGCCATACAAGTCATCCTCGATTGTAGGTGGTGGCGGGTCCATTCCCAGCCGCTCCCCCCTCAGAAGCCTATTCGGAGACTCGTAATGCCAGGTTGAACACCCCTCCCGAACGCGCTCGTCCTCGTCCACGTACCGGCCCTCGGCGAAATCACAAAGCCGGAGGCTGCCTTGGCTGTCGAGAAGCATGTTCTCCAACTTCAGGCCTCCGTGCACGATGTCTTTGGCATGCAAGCGCTGTACTCGCCGGATCATCTGGTGCATGATGTCACGGTGTCGAGATGGCTGTAGGGCTGCGGCTGGGGGCGGGCCAGGGCTGGGCCCGTTGGAACGATGATCGGAGTTGTGAGATCCATCAGGAACCCCATAGAATAAATGTGGCCGTCGAATGACTTGAGCATCGCAAACTCTCTCACAAGATCATCGAGCTCGTCCTTGTCACGCTGCAATGCAGATATCAAGAAGCGTACGCGCTTCGGTATGGATCGCTCTGGCTAGAGATAGCGGACCTACGTGCGTGGCGACCGCCTCGCAACTTTTGCGTTCTGCTCGTTGATATGCTACATCGACTCATCCAGCCACAGTTGGTAACTCTTCTCGACTTCGTGAGTTGCTACACTTATTACGTTATCTCCGACATTGTGCAGGCCGCCATCTCGCCATCCCATCGGGCTAGAATCTCTGTCCTCGTATTTTAGTGTGGCGCTTCGGTTATGTCGGGGCCATTTTGCAGAGATTATGAATAGTCCTAGAACTCTAAGAGACCTAGTCCGCGAGGCAGAGCAGCAGGCTGTGTCGCTGGCTGACGGTGGGTGAGGGGTGGCCTGAGGGTAAGGATTTGAGTATGTTTCGGGATTGGGTTGAGGCAGGCCGGAAGGCCCAGGGCCATGTTCAACTTGTCACCCTCTCACATTTTGTTGTTGAATTTAGCAGCAGAAGCTGACGATGGTGATGGCGTCTCAATCATAAAGACGTCATGAGGCTGTCACATAACATGGGCGTGGCAGTGCGATGTCTTATTTAGGTGGCTCGTTGGGATATGCATGTCTTGCCGCCTTACTGATGCTGCTGAGCCCTGCGAGCTGATGGGAGCCCTCAACCCCTAACCATCAACCCCTGGCAGAATAATGAAATCGTGAACTGCGGTGGATTGTGGAAGTCTCTGAGGGGGTATCGGCTGCGTCTTGCTCTATATCAACCCTTCTAATCTCTCCTCCCCTCAACCCGAGTCTATCGTTCCGCGTACTACGAACAGACAACAATAAGAAAAGGTCAAAATACAGGCTTCTTCTACACATAACCTAATCTTCTATCGTTTGGCAATGACAGTCTGGGACTTCTTCGCCTTCGACGAGGAGGAGTACCAGATGCGCATCTCCAAATACCAAACGCACCGCCTCCGCAAGCAAGAGATTGTGAAGACGCGCCAGCATACCGCTGCTATCAGCTCCATGGTCACTGGGGCCATCGGCGCTATCCCCACCTGTGGAGGCACGCTGGTAGTGAGCGCTTACGGCGCCCGCCGCTACTACGTCGCGACCAAAAAGCTCGACCTCATTCAGGGAGAGCTCGTCAAGCGCGGTATCCAGCTGCACAAGCTGCAGAAGCGAGATGTCTTGATCCCTGCTGTCACAGCGGTTATAGGTGTTGGCGCGGGGATGGGTTTGGATGAGATTGCAATGTCGGTGACCAACACGGGTCTTATGGGGACGGTCATCGACCCGGGTGGGTCTGTCGCTGAAGCCTTGGCGACTAATACCGGCGAGACACTCCATGCAGCTGCCCAGGGTGTCCACGAACAGGCCCATGAGATGCTCCACGGTGTCTTGGACTTGAATAATGGGGTACCGGCAGCTCAAGATCTCGAAAGTCACACCGTTTGGGTCCCAGCTCAATCGGCGGAAGCGGCTGCTGGATATCATGCGGGCATGGCCGCTGCCCAAAGTGCTGAGAGGGGAGTTGTCGCTTCGGGCGCAGCCTTGACCTCTGACGCTGTCATCTCCAGGGTGACTTGGAGAGATCCCAGGGAGACTGCGTGTTAGGGTGTTATCTTGTTGACTATGTTGTTAACTTGTTCATTAGACTTCGCATGCGATGATCGATGTTATAGGGGGATTTAAAACTACTTGAAAGGGACCTTGTGTTACCCGCCCTCGTGCCTGGACAGCCAGGCACAAGTGATGTGTTAAGGAAGCGGGCTACTGAATGGGACAGAAGGCAGACATCTATTCAAGATAGCGAGAGTGGGAGATGCAGTTTAGCGATGTTTATTAGCAAGGATTGAGACTTTGACCAATGACGAACCCGTTTAAGTGGAGCTAAGAGAAGAGTGGGGCGACGCGGAGTAGAGCAGCTGCTCAGTTCAAAGTTTGCAGGTGGGTTGGTGTTGGTAAAGTTTGCGTGCTCGCTGCTAGTTTTGGGAACTGCGGGGAGTTGTCGTGCTGAAAGAGCTCCAACGGAAGCGGGGCCTGGCACAGTGAGTGCACCAGTGGCCATACTTCAAGTTGGCGTCAACAAGCAAGGGTGTTACTGGATTGAGAAACTGGGCACCAACATGCCCCGGCCAGCCTCTAGGACGTCACTCTAGAGAGCTTCGAGAGCGTAGATCCATAACCGGGGCACGCTGAGATGGGCAGCCATGTACAATTCTGTTCTCCATAATGCGGCTCTCAACCAGTTTAACATTTCGTCAACTCCAACCTGCCTGGGCTGGGCCAGCGCAATATTGGGAAATCATCTTTTACCCGAGTAACATAGCTGCATTCAACTGCTCGGACATACGCGGTCGCCATGTTCTGTTTTAAATCTCACCAGGCCACCCCAAAGCATCAACTTTAATGTCGGTTTTACACTGTCTCTTTTTGTGCAGTTTCCTCTGAGCGAGAAAGCTGTCATCCCCTGGCAATCCCATTCATTCGCCCCACATTCTCAAGGCAACCACAAAATCAAACCTGCTTTACTCATCCAAGCCTCGTTCCCTGCTGATCTGTCCCTGCCTTTCCCCTGAACACCACGCAGCCCATCGCCCATTTCCGCGAGGACACACCGCGTCCGCAACCCCAGAAAATGACAACCACACCCCCCTCAACATACCCCTACCTCCCCCTCGACCCCTCGACCCCCTCAATCCGACTCCTCACCTTCACCCACCCCGCCTCCGCCTCCGCCTCCTCCTCTCCCAACACAGTCACCACATCCAACCACCCCCCATCACCCTCACCCTCACCCACACCCCCCTCATCCCCCTTTCCACCCCCTCCAACCCTCCCAGCCCCCCTCCCCCAAAGTTCTCAGCCCTCTCCTACGTCTGGGGCGCCCCTGCGCCCACCGCCTCCTCGCCCACGATCCTCATCGACGCCCACCCGACGCAGGTCACGCCCAACCTGCACGCCGCGCTGGCCCGCCTCGCGCGCCAGCGGTTCGCCGGGTTCCTATGGATCGACGCGCTGTGCATCAACCAGGCCGACGCGGCCGAGAAGAGCAGCCAGGTGGCGATGATGGGCAGGATCTACGGGCTGGCGGAGAGGGTGGTTGTGTGGTTAGGGGAGGACGATGGTGATGATGATGATGAGAGCGGGGATGGGGCCGGCGCCGGCGCCGGCGCGTTGCATGCGGTGCGGGAGTTGGGGGTGTTGTTTCGGGAGCAGGTGAGGGATTTCCCCGGGGGAAAAGGGTTGGGGGATGCGAGGAGGGTGGAGGGGTTTGTGCGGACCGTGGTGCAGTTTAGTGTTACTGCCGCTACGGCTGCTGATGCTGTGAGTACTGGGACGGGGCCGCGGGTGGGGTTTGACTTTGAGGCGATCTGGCGGTTGTTCCGGAAGAGGCCGTGGTGGCGACGGGTGTGGATCATCCAAGAGGTGGTGCTGGCGCGGGAGGCGGTGATGCTCTGCGGTGCGGACCCTGAGGCCCGGGGCGCGTCGGTGCCGTGGGAGGATGTGCGGGAGTGCATACGGCTGATGGAGTGGATGGTGCTGTACCCAAACACGGCGCCGGAGCATCGGCGGCTGTATGCGCTCCTAGGGGATCTGTATCCGAACATCTCGCATCTGGCGCTGGCGTCAGATGGGTACAGACGGAGCTTGGAGGAGGGGAAGGGGAAGTCTGGCGCAGAGGGCGGCGGCTTGCCGTTGCTGGACACGATCATCTGGACTTCGCTCGGCACCAGCGTGGATGGGGCCATCCAATCCACCGACCCGCGAGACAGGGTCTACGGGCTGCTGGGCATGATACGCGAGGAAGACCGGGGCAAGATACCGGTCGATTATTCAACACGCATGACGGTGGGCAGGGTGCTGTTTGCGGTCGCGAAGGCGTTGCTCCAGGCTCACGGGCCGGACATCCTGAGCTTCTGTCAGAGAACTTCCCCGCCGCCAGACAAAGACCTCCCGTCTTGGGTTCCTGACTGGACAGCGCCGAGAATGATCCCCCTGATAGGCGGCGTCTTTTTTGGCACAGACAGCGAGGCACAACTCCGAGGGAACGCGAGCAAGGGCGCCAACTGGCCAGATTGGGCTCCGAGGTGCACAGTCGAGGATGTCGTCTATGAACTACCAGTGGTAACGCTTGCCGGTGTTATTGTTGGAAGAGTCGAGAAAATTGGCCAGGTGTTCCAAGCACTTCCCGGATCCCCGGAGTACCTCGACGCTTGCCGCGACTGGTTATTGGAGGCCACCGCAATGGTGAAACAGGGCGCTGGCAACGTCGGTCTTGAAAAGGAGACGTGGCGCATTCCTATCGCCGACTTTGGCCTCGGTAAGCGCGCGGATGCTGAAGGTCCTGGTAGATTCATCCATGGATTCAATGTCTTGACAGGGAGAGTGCCGCTCCCTGCAGAATTGGAACATGATGCCGCGAGAAGAGGCTGGGTCACGTCTGAGTCTTGGGATTACCGGCGGATCTGGAAGGTCTATGAGCGCCGAGCGTTTGTAGACGACGCTGGACGCCCTGGATTGGGACCACAAGACATGGCGTCAGAGGACCTGGTCGTTGTATTTGCTGGGGCACATGTACCCTTCATTCTCCGTGAGACAACGGCTGCGCCGCTCCGGTATCGTGTTTTGGGTCCGGCCTTCGTTTATGGGTTGATGGATGGCGAGGGTATCACTGAGACCTGTCCCTTTAGCGAGATCCACGTTCTCTAACATGGTTTGCTACGGATTGAACTACTAGAAGCACAGAGAAAGACACAAAGGCAGCGGCTGCACTGGGTAAAACTCTCAGGTATTCGCAGCTTGGGATGGTGTCATTAGCTTAGCGAGAAGGTGGATGGTTAAACTTCTTGAATCAGTGCCATATACTGAAGGAATTTTCTCCTGCACAACATTGAACTCCTCGTGGGGTTGTCCTCAGTGAACTTGATTTCCGTTGGATAGGTATCTGCCATTGACGGTTCAAGGGTCAACAATTAGCGCGATAAAGCACATGGGCAGTGTGCTGGGTGCATAGAATCACAAAATCCGTAGGAGAGAGGTTGCCCACTTGTTGCGGTGTGTCCGCAGTGCTGACGTGACGATGTCCGCAATGGCCAGAATCTTCTCTTCTTCGAATTTCCGGGCAACCAGCTGCACACCGACGGGGGCGCCGTGGTACGTCTCGGGATCGTCTGGGGTATTTACGTCAGCGCTTACGCCCTTGCCTAAGTGAAAAGAGGGCGTGGAAATGGTGCTGGAAGTAGGACATACAAGCATCCCAGTTCAATTTGTCAATCTCGCTCAACGGCTGATACGAGTCGTCGACGAGATCAACAGACTTGTCAGCCTTGGTCACCGGGATGACAGCCGCACTGTAGTTCATGAGGTTGATAACCTCGGTATAGGCTGCGATTTCCGGAATGTCAGCATTGGTTTCTGAGTAGACTCTTGGAAGGGAACGGGGCGACGGGAGATACCAGTGTGGTAATATTTCCCTGGGATGACAGCCGAGTGCGGCGCCACGGGCATAATCACGGCGTCCACGATCTGACCATCCACCGCAGCAGTTGAGTTCCAGTAATCCGAATATGCCAATTCGTATTCAAGGCCCTCCAAGGTCAAATCTTGATACTCCAACAGAGGGATTGGTGGCCTCAGCTGGAAGGTTTTCTGGAGATCCGGGATCAGAGGCTCGCCTGATCGGTCAAGATGGCCGTGGACATCGTGGGCACCGTCGGCCAGGAGAAATGCAAGCTTGTGTCAGACATTTACACCGTCAGCCAAAAGTCTATCTCTCTCATCCCAATAACCAGAATGCAGTGGGCCTTGGACTTACGTGGACCCTCTTGGCGGTGGCTTGTAGGGGGGGTTGCCAGTCAACGACCTAGCACGCAACCTGTCAGTGAAACTTTACGTTTAGGAGGGATTTGTTTTTGTTACCTTATGGCCAGCGTGTCTGAGAGCATCCACAACTTCTCGAAGACCCCTAGAAACGGGAGGATGTGGGCCCACAGCTCGGTCCGTCCTGAGCAACTGCATCAATACCGTTCTTGTCTGCCCAATTTGGGGGCCATACATACCACAGGACGCCAAGCTGTAGCGGCAGCTCGGTGGATATTGCCAACCCATCATCTCCAGCACGGCGTCGGTAGGTATCGATGACTTCTTGCCGGAAAGGGATAGGGACCACGGCAGGGTCCCTTTCCCACGGACGAGTGGAGAGGACGGAGCGCAACCCAAGCTCCAACCCACCCACTGATGTGCTGAGAAAGCCGACAGTCGAACGGTATGTGTTTTGGCCAGGGTTGGTGTTGGCCACGTCGCAGTATGATAGGCGTTCTGGTTTAGGTTTAAGGGAGAAGATTCCGTTGAAGGCGGCCGGGATGCGGACTGAACCGCCGATATCAGTGCCGAGGCCTAAGGTGCTGCCGCGAAGGGCTTGCAGGGCTCCCTCGCCGCCAGATGAACCGCCGCACGACAAGTTCTGGTTGTGTGGGTTGAGTGTCTGGCCGATGATGTTGTTCTTGGTCTCGCCAAACAACAGTGTCTGCGGAAGGCTGGTCTTGCAGAAGAGCACGGCACCAAGGGAGAGGAGCTCGGTCGTGATCTGACTCTCGACGAGGTGTGCCTGACTCGGCTCCTCGACGCCTAGCTTTTCTCCAATCCATCCGACATACCCCATGGTTGTCTCAACGTCCTTGACGTGGAACTGATCCTTGAGACTGATAGGGAGCCCGTGAAGAGGGCCGGTTGTTGTTCCTGTGTCCGCATAATAGGCGTCAAGCTCTCTCGCACGCGCCAATGCCTTGTCGAAGAAGATTTCATGGAGGCAGTTATTCTGCCGTGAACTAGGTCAGGTAGGGATACAAACACGGATATGATACACCCTCAGGCTGTTCGTGCTGATATCAAGCGGGGACTCTTACGATCTGGTGTGCCACAGCGGCTCTCTTGCAAAATGCAGTCGTGACTTGGACAGCAGTGAGCTTGCCCCCCTTGATATCGTTGACGATGTCGACGCTCTCCTTTGAAGTGATGGACACCTCGTCTGCCGTGAGAAACTGCTGGATGAAAGGACCTGTGAGATCTCGTTGGCCCTTGGCTTTCTCCAAATCAACAGGGGTCAGTCTCCATGCTTCTGGGATCTTCTTGAGAGTGTTTGCCCGCTTCGTAGCTGCGAGCGCTTCCCAAGATACAGTTCTCATCCTCATCCTCGAATTGAGTTTGCTCCATCCAAGGAGGAGAAAATGATATGGAGGAAGTAAAATGGCCTGACATGAGACTGGGCCTGACCATCCAGTTCTCCTGGTCCTGTGTGCACCCACCCCCGCTTTCACTCTGCCGCGCCACGCAGACACCCGGTGAGCAGGTCGTCTGGCATAATGCCACAAGTTCCTCTGTGCAAGTCTGATGATCGGTCCTATCCCGTCCTGTCTACCCACCCTGGCCACCATTGGGCGTTGGAAGTCAATGCACGTTTGCGACCCTGCCCGGTGCATCTTGGCAAAGCCGCAGAGCTGCAACGCGCAGCAGCTGAGTTGCCAACTGGCCGTGCGGGGTAAATTCACAACTCGGACAACCCAATGTTTTCCATGGTGCAACCAGTGTCAATGGAAGGGCCAATCAAGACAATCACCAGGGCCAGGACAACGTACCTTATGTATGTGAGCGGCCGTTGCCTGACGAGAGAAATGCAGTTTCTCTCCGCATACCTCGCTTTTTCCTGGAGAGCTCAGCTGAAAGAGTCGTGTATCCCAGTTATCCCCGCACCGGGGCCGCACTCTCAAGATGGCCTCCACTATCGACATCAACTGCCCTCTCAACACCACGGAATGCATTTTCCAGGCCGTCGTAGCACTTCTCGACCAAGTGCGAGAGAAAAACGCCGAGTTCAACTGGGATCCGCTGTCGTTCGGCTTCACTGCCGTCACCGGCGTCGCCGCTGCCTGCTTTGCTGCCATCACCATCGTGCAAGCCCTCTTTGCGGCCGGACCAGGCCGACTCAAATCTAGTCGCTATGCGATTGGACCATGGGCCAAGTTTACTCGTCACTTCTTCGACCCGCAGGAATGGAGATTCCGCTCCCTAGCCCAGACGCCCGTGATCGTATTTTCCAGCCAGGACGGCGTCGGGGATCAGCACAAGTATTTCATCGCCGGATCATCCGAGCTCCGGCCTGCAGGCTGGAATGCTCTGCTTTCGCACCTGCGTCTTGACAAGCCCGAGTTTTGGGGAAGGAAACCCACTGGTGCCGACCACTTGCTACAGGATCTATCGGCCGTTCCAGCGTATGGGAACATTGCCGCAATCATAACGCTGGCGATTGCTCAAGCCGGTGGCCACTGCGAGATGGTCCCAGACCAGGACAGCCAGTTTTTGATGGTTCGCGGGGACGCCTTCCAGCTGCGACTGAGGAACCATGCTGTCCTAGGCACCGTTGCGACCTTCGAGATTTATCCGAACCCCCGACCACCCTCAACAAAGATTGCCTTGATCCGTAGAGCGGATTCAGACGCGACGCCTGAACAGATAGCCTTGGCTCGCTTCTCGTATTTCGGCAGCGTATTGGCATCCAAACCCAAATCCGCTGTTGGAGATGCGTTGTATGAAGGCGGCGGATATCTACATGTTCAGATCCGACATTCGCTCGGCTATGTGCCTCTTGATACCGGAAGGATATATCAGACTCCGGATGAAGCGGTCAAGGGGCTGGGTTGGTTGCTGCTAGTTGAACCAGAAGACTGCGCCCCGGGAGCTTTCATGTTCCCTGCTCTAAGCACTACACCAGACCAAAGGCAGGCTCAGGGCCAGAGGATTATGGATTATCTCAAGCAGACGGCCAGCAAAGGACAAGCCGACCATGGCCGAGCGGAGCAGTCTCGTTGCAGGACAGGTGCCTACCAGTCACCGGATTGCTGTGGGTGCTACGAATCCAGTTCCAGCGACCATGACGCGTCCAATAACCAGGAGTTGCGCTTTCGAGATATTGCGCGTCTTGCGTTTGAGTCCCGTTGTCCTTTAGGACTCATGATCAGCTCTCCCTTGATCATATTGGACCAGCCATCCGTTTGTCCCATCGTCGGCTTTCCATCACGGCAGGCGGAATTGCACTTGAAGTCACAGATTCTCGTTCTTCAAAGCCGTTTCTGGTCTCAGGGTGCTGCGGTTCAGTTTGCTCCGTCGACTTTTAGGCCGAGGCTGCTACCCCGCTGGGAATTTCCGACGGATGCAATAGAACAGCTGGTAAACTGGTCGGAAATGCCTGCTGACACGCCCCTGGGCACCTTTGTGCTTATCCGCGAGGCATACGAGCATTGCGTCAGGTTTCTGGAGACCGGGGTGGCTGGACTAAGACGTCCCTCTACAGACATTCAAGTCTGTTTGGCTACGCAGCTAGCTCCTGTCGACCGTTGGCTACGGCACAACGCCCCAGTGGAGAAGATCTGCCGACAGGTAACTCTTAGTACGGTCACGACCCTGATGCACAACATCCTTCGTGACAACATGCCGTTACTTCCGGCTCCCTCAGCTCCTCCGGCTCCTCCGGTTCCCGATGACACATCACGGCACCGAAAGCAATATCCGGCAATCAATGAATTCGCACTGCCAGCCTTACATGAGAAACTGCAGACAATCGTCCACTGGTTTGAATGGTGCTGCGATAAGATTGATTTCTCCGTTGACAATGGCACAGCTACATCCGGCAAGCTAGAGTCGTTGCTGGAGAAACGCGAACCTGAAGAACAATGGGGATCCCATGGGCCCATAGGGGCCTGGCGGGAGGCACTGGCCTGGCACGCGGCCTTTCTGTCTCAAGTCAAAGAGGCGCTCTTCGACAGAGAACTGATCTTGAGACGGCTTTTAAGTCCAAAGCAAGGAAAGATGGATGCCATCCAGGCCTCGGACTTGTCTAGCACGTATTTGAAAGTTGGAAGTGTGCTGAGCCCAAGGCAAGGTGCTAGCGTTCCCGCCCTCTTGAAGGACGAGCTGGGCACACGATCATCTCTTGAGGACATCCTGCTCCTGCTGTACAAAGCGGTCAGAATCTGGGAACTAGAGAAGCCGCCGCAGACCATCGACGGGTGGGAGAGATTACTCGCTGAGCCAGCACAAGTCCTCAGGGGTTCCAACTTTGCCATACCTCCTGAAGACTTGCACCCGCTCGACGATCTGATCATATACCGGGCGCTGCTGATGGCTACTTTGTTATCCCTTCCGGTGGACACGAGCCCGCTATTGAACAATGAAATGTATCAGCAGATAGTTCCATTTCTGTAGCTTGGGTTTCGAAGAGAAGATCGGGAGGAGAGCAAAACGGACCTTGTGATTTAGCATTCAGGGTGCCGCTGCGCTGTGATGAGTTGGACCTCGCCCTCCCACGACGCCGACTCCAAATGCAGTGATCTTGGTTTTTGATGCGAGATTTGTTGATATGTTGCCTCGCGGCAGAAATGTTAGGCAACTGGGCATGGCATATGCCACAGGTCCAGATCTTTCTGTGAGCTTCGACTTCATGGGCCCACCACTTCTTGCGTGACTTGAAAAAGAGCTCACCATAGCCTTCGGCAAGGCATGGAGAGGAGGATAGGTAAAGTGTACGTGTCGCCTGGAGTCAGCGGTGTTAGTAGGTTTGGCCATCGTCGTCAAAGAGTTCATTGACGGTCAGATTGCTTACTGCCAGGCATGTCTCCCCGAGACTTCGATGATTTTGCAAACTTGGTCTTTCTCGATGACCAATGGGCCTGGACCGAAAGTCCCAAGAGACTGGTGATGGACTCGCCAATCGATACATGCAGGTCCTTAGGCTCGGTAACAAGTTCGTTGTGGTTGAGGTCTGTGCTGCCGTAATCTTCATTTTCCGGGCTTGTTTCTGGAGTCAGGATGTCGTCTGCCCCCTCGTCGCTCCATGACGACGTGTTGCTGAGCCCATCCGGTGAGATGTACGCTGAAGACTTGGTCCAAGTGTGCTGCTCACGATCCTCGTCGACAATGTCTCGAACTGCAATATAAATGAGTCTGAATGCTCAGAATTCAAAGCAAACCTGTCGAAGGTGGGAACCCACGGTCACAGGTGACAGTGTCAAGCTGTTTTAACAGCCGGAGGATTTCTCGGCCGAGGATGTGGTTCGAGAGGCGAGCATCGAGCGACGCGTCGCCTTTCTGGAACACTCCCAGGCTCCCGGCCCAGATGTTAAAACGATCGACACAGTCTGTCAAATATCTCTGGTCGGCTTCCACACCATCGGGAACGGCGTTGGCCGGGATCTTGGACGCAATATGGTTGCAAAGATCTCGCAAATGCCGCCTCGTCTGAGACGCTTCAGTCATAATCGGCGCCAGAGAAACATCAATTGTATCTGTTTGCTCTCTAACGTTGGAAGGCATCATGGTTGCGCTGCGTGGCAGGGTTGGTGTTGAAGAAATGGAGCAGAGGATCCCAGCGTTGGCCACTGTTTGCCTTCCGAGCCAACACTCTTTCCTCAAACAACTGGACCCATTGGTTCAGGCACCCCGTCCCGCGGCAGGACCGCACCAGAACCGCACCTGCCTTGACCAGGTGATTGATACCTTAGGTAACGTGAGTGATGCGCGAGTGTGGCAGGCACGGCTTGGGACTGAAAGAGACGGGAGGCATACAGTGCCAATTATTGATGCAAAGTCACACCTTACCGGTTCACAACCAACACATCAGTGGCACAAGCGTGTATCGAGTCGAGTTGACTGGCTTCTTGGTCAGTGTGTAACATTGACTCGCATGCGGAGCAGGGCGAGATTTGGAGTTTTGATTGCAGGGGAAATGCATATTTGCGGGTGCAGTGGTTACCTTACCCAAAGGTGCATTTCTCTTCCCGGTCTCTTTTCCTATGGGGCGGTACCCTCCTGTTTCTTTTGCTGGGGCCAGTCAAGTTTCTTTCTTGTCAGGGTCTTGGTGCCGGTAAGGGCTCTCGTCCCGAAACTTCGACCTTGAGAGCAGTGTATCCTCTGTTTGTGATCCTGCCCAATCCGCCCTCATTATACACCTACTACCATGTCCGGTATTGAGATTTTCAGTGTTGCCTTGGCCGTATTTCCCCTCGTCATACGCCTCCTGGAGCACTATCAAGATGGCTATGACACTCTCCGCGACTTTGCGCATTTCCGCCGCGAGTTCACACACCTCGTGAACTAACTGAATCGGGAGCAGATAATCCTCCGCCAGCATGTCGAGGGCACCCTGCGATTTATCATTGATTCAGAATATGAGCTGAAGGAGATGATGGACGACGCGGAAGCGAACGGTGGAAGAACCCCGATCTTGCCTGGAAGCTCCAGCAGAAGCTGTGCGGCCATGGCGAGGAGGAGAACTATCAGTCGTCCATGTGGGCTATCCACGACAACCTCGCGAGCATGTCGAAACGGCTGAAAGCCTTTGAAATCTTCGTACGGTTTTACCCTAATGTTGACGTTGACCGAACCCGACTGTATTAGCTGACGACTGGTTTCCACACCGAAGCGCGAATCTTTCGATGCCACAGCAGCGACGGCGGTCAAAAGCCACCGACTCCAACATCGTTTCCGAAAGTTTCAGTTTGTCATGCGCAAGAAAAGGTGGCGCCAGCACATCATCGATCTCGGCAGACAAATTGATCGTGTCGGCAAACTATTTGGTAAAGCTGAGGCCCTGGCGCCGGCTAGGCAATCCCGGGGATCTGCCACTCAACAGACCTTTGGACAAACCAAGAGCCAAGCGTCAAGCCTTCACAGAGCCGTTGTCAAAACACTTGTCTGCGCATGCATTACACCTCACACCTTTAAGTTAATCATGGGGAAGCCATCCAAAGGTCGACGCCATTCGCTCACATCCTCACAGTGTCATTTCCTCTCTGCTCGCGTTCTTGGCCATGTCACGGACCGCTTGAAATCAAGAAGATTCGTGGCGCAGTTTTGACACCACCATGGCATCGTCTGCGGAGTTTGACAGGCCTATACTCACCAACTTTGACTTCAGCGGGTCGCAAAGCAGTATTTCGAGCAGCTTCAGGGATAGCCGTAGCCCTCTGTTGTCTCCTGACAGCGCGTCAACGAGGACAGGCATAACCACGCCGGCGTCTTCAACATGCCCTTCCTATTTTGTCAGAAATCGACGAACCTCTTCGGGAGAGTTGGCCGCCTCGCCCCTGTCTACCGCGTCTGGCAGACCTGTTCTGATTGATGACCTCTGTAGCATTCTTCGCACAAGGAACGGAGAGATCAGCACGGGATACATCAACGATGATCAGGGTTTCTACCACATATTGACCGCGGATCCAGTCTTTTCTTTCACTTCGGCCGACATCAACCATGTTATCAGTCTCAAAGCAGTCTTGACCGACCAGGAGTCAGCACCGGAACGTATGGCCACTCCAGTGGCAGGCCTCTCTCGCCGACACAGAATGTCCATTGCTCTGACACTCGCATACGCACTTCTGGAGCTCTACCCAACACCATGGATGCCAAGATCCCTGAGCAAGACGGACATCTACTTCTTCCAAAAGACGGACGGCACAATAATGACTGACAATCCGTTTTTTCTCTGCGAGTCAACCTTGCCGCAACGTCAACAGTTACAGCAGCAGGAACAACGCACCGCCGCCACCGACGGCAACCAGAGCGGGCCTGTCGACGATTCCAACGCACTACTTGCTCTGGGTATTGTGATCATGGAGATTTGGTTTGGACAGACCATCGAGTCTCGTTCGTTTTACAAGGATCACTGTGATGCCAGTGGAAATGAAAAAGCATTCACCAGTTTTACCGCGGCGCTGGAGTGGCAGAAGAAAGCGATCGACGAGGCTGGAGTCACGTTTCATGACATCACGAATCGATGTATCCGTGGCAACTTTGGGGAGTCGACCATGGATCTCAGCAGCGGAAGTTGTATCAGGGCGGTGCATGACCAGGTCATGAAGCCGCTAGAAGGAATGTTGGGCTACATTTGGCCAACTAAACAGGTGGTGTGAAATCAAGATAAATTAGGGGCCTGGTTGCAGATTGTGAGGCTTGAGCTAATAGACTGCCATACTACCTTGCCGGACGACCCCATTTTCTTTAATGTCTGTACTAGGTTACTACAAGAAATTGTTTGTTATTGACTCTGCCGTTGCTTTTTCGTAGATCCAGTTTATGTCTTGTGATCGCAGGCTCGATCAACTGTGGGACTGGATGCAACGATGAGATAGATCAGGTTCTATGGCAGCTTCACTGTCTGTTCTAGTTGTCCTTGTTGTCAGCGCCAGACAAACCAAAGAGTGAATATATATCGAGAAAGTCGAAGCCCGGCTACCGTTTCATGCCACAACCTGCGCGCGAAACCAGTCACAGTTGCATTGGTCAAGTGGGGAATATTCAGTTCAGGGGTTCAGGGGTTCAGGGGCAAAGTAAACAAAGAACTACCCGCATGACCCTTCATGCCCAAAGAGTCGAAGCTTCAGTTTCCAACCCGTTTTTGTACTGGTGATATTCATAGAAAATGTCGAGGTCATCAGCAAGATGAACACGAGGCTGCCAAACCGAGGATTGGGGGATGGCATGCAATGGACAAGGCAGTAAGTCTAACCCACAGATTCCTCAGTGACAAGTACGAGCCCCCTACTTGTGAATGATTGCATGGATGACGTGTGGAAGGTTCATTGTGAACCAGGAGAGAGAAATGCACCGAATGTGACTTCTTGTCTAAGGCCGAAAACACAAGGGTTAGGGTTATGTTCTCCGTTGGCCCTTGCCGGTTTGGCCCGTTGGCCTCCTTGTTCCTTCCGTCCCCCCTCGTTCCATTGCCGACACACCCGGAGTTCCGTATTGCCAATCGCACCGCAGACTGACATCATTGTGTTCTTCACCTCGCAACACTAACTTACTCCTTTCTCCTATTCACCATAACGTCTAAGCCGATCTCATCCCATCTTATCCTTTTCCACTGTCAAAGAGTCCAGGTCTACCCCGCAACACCAAAAAATAACACCCCGCTATCACCATGCCGCCCATCCCCAAAACCATGTCGGGCATCCTCATCGAGGAGAACGGCGGCGTCGAGGTGCTCCAATGGAAAACCGACCTGCCGGTCCCAGAGCTCAAGGAGGGTGAGATCCTCGTGCGCAACGAGTTCATCGGTGTCAACTTCATCGACACGTAGGTTTCCTCACCCACACCCATCAAGCGAAAAAACAAGGTCATATCTAACCCCCCACAACAGCTACTTCCGCACCGGCCTGTACAAGGCGCCCCTCCCGCTCGTCACAGGCAAGGAAGCCGCGGGCGTGGTCGTCGCGGTGCACCCCTCGGTCTCGTCGTCCACCATCAAGGAGGGCGCGCGCGTCGTCTACGTCGCCGACCACGCCTACGCCGAGCTGACGGCCGTGCCCGCCACCTCGGCGGCGGTCCTCCCCGGGGACCTGTCGACCGAGACGGCGGCCGCCTCGCTGCTGCAGGGGCTCACGGCGCTCACGTTCGTGCGCGAGGCGGCCGCGCTGCCCAGCCCCAAGGACCCGAACCACCAGCTGGGCGTGAGCTCGGGGCCCTGGGCGCTCGTGCACGCGGCCGCGGGCGGGACGGGGTCGATGCTGGTGCAGATGCTGGTGGCGCACGGGGCGCGGGTGATTGGGACGGCGGGCGGGGAGGAGAAGTGCGGGATCGCGCGGCGCAACGGGGCGCAGTGGGTCGTGGACAGCACGAGCGAGGACGTGGTGGCGCGGGTGCGCGAGATCACGGGGGGGAAAGGGGTGGATGTGATTTTTTGACGGCGTGGCAAGGCGACGTTTGAGTCGGACCTCGAGATGATTGCGCGCAAGGGTACCCTGGCGGTGTTCGGCAATGCGGTGAGTAAACGACGGGACGGAAGAAGTTTATTGAAGGAGCTGAGAATGCTGACGATTCCTGCCAGTCGGGCCCCGTCCCCCCGTCGACGTCCTGAGGTTGGGTGCCAAGAACGTCAAGCTGATGAGGCCAGTGCTGTTTGGGTACATCGCCACCAAGGAGGAGAGGGATTATTACACCAAGGAGCTGTTCGATCTGCTCGTGGGTGGGAAGATAGACGTCAAGGTTCACAAGGTCTACCCGCTCAAGGAGGTGGCCACAGCGCACAGCGACCTGGAAGGCAGGAAGACCACGGGCAAGCTGCTGCTCAAGGTTTAGAAAGCATAGCGTTTGTCATTTCCCTCTATTACTGATGAATTAATAACTCTAACGACTGTTTTGACTCCGCAACCGTCCGCTTTTTCCCCCTTGGTCAACAAGGGAAACACAATCTGTTCTTCAAGCCTTCTTGGCCTTGAGAGCCTCGACAAACTCGGCCGGAGGATCTTGCCGGTAACCCTGGGGATGTTTGTCCACCCAGCGCCAGAGGTCGGCGCAAGCGTCCTCCAGGGTAAGCTGCGTCTTCCACTGCAGCTCCTTGTTTGCCAGGGCCGGGTTGGCAGTCAGGTCGAGCACGTCACCGTGCCTCCGCTCGACGACCTGGTAGGGCAGGTCCCGGCCGACAACCTTGCTGAAGGCCTTGATCATCTCAAAGACGGTGCTGCCGCGGCCCGAGCCCAGGTTCCAGGCCTTGACGCCGGGCTTGTTCTCCCGCAGGTATTTGAGGGCAGCCAAGTGGCCGCTCGCGAGGTCGAGCACGTGGATGTAGTCGCGAATGGCGGTGCCGTCCTTGGAGGCGTAGTCTGTGCATGCGAGTCAGCTCGTGTTCAATGGCCGCTTATCTCCTTCCATCCGACCGTCTTGGGGATTGCTTACCGTCACCAAAGACCAGCAGCTTCTCGCGTTCGCCAGTCGCGACCTTTCCGAGCAGAGGAAGCAGGTTGAAGGGAATGCCCTGGGGATCCTCGCCCATGATGCCGCTCGGGTGCGCGCCGCAGGGGTTGAAGTACCGGAGCAGGGCACCGTTCCAGTGGTCGTACGGCTTCCCGGCCTTCTGGTTGTTGCGGCGCTGGGCCTCGACGTGGTCGGTGATGACGTTCTCAATCATGACCTTTGTCCGGCCGTACGTGTTTGTGGGGCCGATCGGGCAGTGCTCGGGGATGGGAATCATGTTGGGGACGCGGGTGGCATCGCCGTAGACGGTGGCGGACGACGAGAAGACGATGTTGGAGACGTTGTGCTTCTCCATGGAGCGCAGCAGGGAGATGCTGCCGCCGACATTGACGCGGTAGTACTCGAGCGGGATCTCGCCCGACTCGCCGACGGCCTTGAGGGCGGCAAAATGAATGACGCTGTCGATCTCGGGGTGCTTGGCAAACACCTCGTCGAGGGCGGCCTCGTTCGTGATGTCAGCCTCGTAGAAGGCGGGGCGCCTGCCGCAGATGAGCTCAATGCGGTCGACGGCGACCTTGGACGAGTTGTAGAGGTTGTCGACGATCACGACGTCATAGTCGTTTTGGAGGAGAGCGAGGGTGGTGAACGATCCAATGTAGCCGGTGCCACTGCAAAGACAATCAATATCTGGCGCATCTGCTGGTGACAAGGTCGCTGTTTTTTTGGCGGGGTATCTCTGCCATGGCGCATGGCGGGGGAATGAGGGGTTGAATGCGAGCGCGCTTACCCAGTGACAAGAACGGTGCCGACAGCCATGTTTGTTTAGTTTATTTCGCCTGCGTGCGTGGTAAAAGACAATCAAAGAGCGACTGTTGCCAGAGGCGGAGTGAAGGTGATGCGGAGGAGAGAGAAGCTGTGGGGTGGACAAGGCCGATGTCTTAAAATGGGGTTGTGGTCTCTTGTGGTACCGGCGGTCGCGATCGAATCTCACGGGGAGCCAGCATTTGCCATCCATTGAAACGTGGGCCCGCTGTGCCCGATTCCCATTGTGACGTGACGCCAACACCGTACCGCAGCACCAGCAAGGGTCCCACCCTGCGACACCCGCAATTGGCGAGGTGGGCCTGCCTGAAAGATGCGATGGACGGGTCCCTCAGGGTCAGCAAGAAAACCCGAAAACCGAGAAATACGAAACTGGTACGGGACAACACGAGACAGAGGACAAGGCGAGGCCTAGACTGTGAGCATCGGCGCCTCGCATCTTGAGAACTGAATTGAGAAACACAATTCCATTTAACTTCCCAAACAGTCCCTGACGTATGTCTCTACACCAGGGCGGTCAGGCGTTATCACAAGAGACCGGCAGAAACATGTTTGGTGGTTGCGGATCTGTTGCAGATTGGCGTTGATCGACCAGTCGAGCTTGAAACCTGAAACAGAGAGGACCCTGCCCCGATAATTGCTAGTGAATCACAGAACGCATAATACTGTATATGACATTAACGCTTAACCACCTGAGGCCGTTGCTTCGCAGTCTGCTGAGTCATCATGGCGCCCAGCCCCCCAAGAACCAGCCAAGCATCAGGCAGCGGCACGGGCCTCACCTGCACTGGGCCTCGAAAAACGCGCCAAATGCGGAGTGCTTGCCAACAAGTCGAGCGAGGAACAAAGAGATGGGAGGTGTTGCGCAGCAATGAAAGGGCTGTCGTCGCCGAGAACTCAAAGAACACGCCGTTTTCAGCAAGAGAACAAGAGCTTTCTTTCTGCTTGCGATGCATGCCCCTGAAAGCAAAGCCCCTCTGCGACGGCGCGTCTGGCGATTTAGTTCCTTCGCGCCCCGTACCTCGACCCTTTTGCTCTCATCCCGACTTTGCAACGCGCCATGATCAAAACCGCGATTTCGCAACCACTCCAGACGAAAACCCCGATTCCAGGTGCAACTGCCGATCTCAGGTTTCACACAAGCTTATCTTTTTTCACAATACCTAAGACCTTCGCGGTCACCGCGATTGCTCTTGTGACGTGTCGTGCCGTATCCGGTTCAGGATCGGGTGTGCTGGCGCTCTGTCAAGAGCTCCATCATCAGAAGCTGTCAGTCAGTCCCGCGCTGGGCCAGCTGTCAACTCAACTTCAGGTACGCAATACTTGTTGGTTCACATTTTCATTCAAGCTCAATCCCATCCATTTTTCTCCCTTCCCTATGCAGGGAAATAAATGCTTGCTATTGTTGTTCACCTCTCAATACGGTTCTCACTTTTGACATCCTCTCCATCTCCTCTTTCGCTGCACTTCATCGACACAGTCCACCGCATCTCATGTTGACTGTGTTGCCTTCCCGCGCACCACTTCGCGATGCCTTTTGATCCATTGCTGAGCTACCTGCCATTGACAGCCGTGACTGACATTATCACCAGCCCGCACCGATTACCCGCAGGTTCTCAGGATTTTGGAGCTGAGTCGCAGCAAACAATTGGGATCACAACCGCAATGGCTCCAAGACGCGCAGTCCGGGCAACCGCAAGCCCTTCGCCAGCGCCGCAGTCAAGGGCCTCGACTCCTGCACGGGGCGAGATTGCGAGAACGGCCGTCCCAGCCAAGTACAGCACCTCGTATGGCTCGCCCATCACCCAGCTGCCTGACCGTTCCAACGTGGGCGGCGGGGGGAACGTCACCAGAGCTGCAGCCGAGATTTTCACGGCGGTTCAAAGAGACAACGTCGCTGCAGAAGCCCGTCGTCGGGATAATCATCGGACAAGGGCGGGTTTGAGAGGCACAAGCGCATCTCCAGCCCCAGCGGTTCAGCCCCCCATCGAGGTGGAGGAGCCGGAGTCAGACGACCAAGGGACCGGAGAAGATGAAGGGAGCGAGTACGAAGATCAAGCTGAACCAGAGACTAATCATCGCGCCACCCGGAAATCACCCCAGAAGGCCGTCCGAAAGAGGGCACGGGACGATGAAGAGGCGGAAGCCCGTGCCGAGAAGGAACGGAAGGAACGAGACGCTCGGTTGAAACGGGAACGGTCTGCGGAAGCGCGCAAACGCCGGTCTAAGAAGCTGGCCGAGGCGCAGGCTGCGGCCAACAAGAAAGCCGAGGAGGAGCGGGCGGCCGAGCAGGCGGCCGAGCAGGCGGCGCGAGAAGAAGCAGCAAAGGCAGCCATGCCCCCTCCTCCACAGCCGTCGGTGCCGCGACCAGTGCCCGACATCACCGTCACGCCACCCTCGGCCCGGGGTGCCCTTTCTCCTGATCTCAACGACGGCCGACCATCGTCTGTGCGCAGTTTCATCGAGGAGGTCAATATCTTTCGCGAAACAGGCGTTCAAACTCCGGTTTCGGCGTCCCCCAAGAATGTACGCCCACCACGGCCACCGGCGCCGGCAGTTTCGCCTCAGCCTGCCTCCCCTCCGAGTGTATTAAAGAGACCGCCGATACGTCCGCGGGGGACACCAGCCTCTCGCCTCAGGCCTTCGACGGGCCCTGATCACCCTCGGGACCGCACGCAACAGGAAGCGGCGAACCCAGAATCCCCAAGATCCGACACCGACGAGGAAGTTCCGCAACAGACAAGCCCACCTCAGTCGTCTACTGGCTCAACCTTTGTTAGCCGACTCCGAAACCGTCTCAAACCTCTCCCACGTTCAGTGCGCGATTCGGGAGACCGGGTCGAAAGCCCACCCAGGTGGGATACCGATGCGCCGCGCCCGCTTTGGTCCAGCGTCAAGCACGCGCTTAGTCCATGGTCCATTCTCAAGACTCTGCTGTGCGCTTTCGTCATGCTACATTTTGCCCGCTTTGTGCAAACGGTTGCGCGGCCAGACCTCTTCGATTCTCCTGGCTTTCCCAACTGGTACGGCTGGCAAGATTGGACCAACAATGTTGGGCAATTCTTCCCTTCGCCGTTGCTGCACCCACTTGGCGTCCTCACGGACGACCAGTACGATGACCTCCAGGAGTACCTCGAGAGGAGAACGACCACGATTGAAAGCGTGGTTGACAGCCTCAAGTCTACCATGCCCAAGGTTGTCTCAGTGCGCAAAGACAAGGAGGGCAGGATTCTTGTCGCGGATGAGTTCTGGGACGCCCTAAAGGATCGGATCTTGAAGGACAGCAGGATCCTCTCGTTAGATGGGAACGCTCGCATTTCCGAGGCCCATTGGAAGGCCATTGAGCAACGACTGAAGACCGCTGGTCTCCTTGACAAGCGTCTCACGCCCGGCGATGTCGAGCAGATCCTGGACAAGTCAGGCCCTGCGTCCTGGGAGAACTGGTTGCGGAAGAACAAACAGAAGGTCACCGACATTCTCGGACAGGGCAAGGCCCCAGCATCCAGGGGAAGCGACGAGACTCTCATTTCCAGAGAGGACTTCATTCGCGAGTTGAACGATCGCGTAGCCAAGTCCAAAGAGGAGATCGCCAGCGAAGTGGATACCTTCCAAGGGAAGTTGCACGACCTCGTGGCCGACGTCAAGAAGATCGCCTCGGCCGGCGGCATGAGCAAAGCCGACACGACCGCCCTCGTCGCCCAAGTCGTCGACAGGGAAATCACCCGCCGCCTCTCCCGAATCGGGGCCAATCATGGCGCAGCCGGCATCGACGCCATGTTCCGCCACCGCGTCAACCACTTCTCCCCCGGCAACGCCGCGCACGCCGACATCTCCCTGTCCTCCCCGACCTACCAGCTCGAGCCCGCCCGCGTCGGCTCCAAGGAGTGGCTCAAGAAGACCAAGGAGCACCCGCAGTTCCTGCGGGACAAGTCGCAGGCGCTGACGCCCTGGACGGACGCGGGCCACTGCTGGTGCGCGGGCACGCTCGGCGAGCACAACCGCACGCTCCCCGCCGTGCTCGCCGTCCGCCTCCCGCACTTCGTCATCCCGCAGCACATCGTCCTCGAGCACGTCGACCCGGCCGCGACGACGGACCCGCGCGCCATGCCGCGCGACGTCGAGGTCTGGGCGCTCTTCGACGAGCACGCGCGCCGCGAGCGCGTGCTCGACTGGGCGGCCGCGCAGTTCCCGCAGGACAACAGCGCCAACGCCAACGCCAACAGCGCCAACATCGCCAACAACAGCGGCGAAGGGTGGGTCAAGATCGGCCAGTTCACGTACGAGTACCGCCCGCAGGACGAGGGCGTGTACGTGCACGCGCTGTCGCGCGACCTGGCCGAGCGGCTCAAGGCCGCGACGGATTTCGTCATGGTCCGGGCCGTGACGAATTACGGCGCCAGGGATCACACGTGTTTTTACCGGGTGAGGATGTACGGGGAGCTAGTGGAGGATTTGGAGGCGGAGAGGGAGAGTCGGTATTGGTGAGAACGTGGGAGTGGTGGTGGTGGTGGTGGTGATGGTGGTGGTGGGAGTGGATTTGGGGGCGTTTCGGGGCAGTGGCGTTTTTTGAGAAGGGGGAGTTGCAGGATGGACGATACCAGCACCGTTCAGCATTTTGGTGTTTACCTTAGTTATATCTCATACTCTGGTGTTTTATGGTTTTGGTGCAGGCGCAAATCAGATTTGTTTCTACGGTCCGACTGAGCACTGGATTGGCACGGAAAACCAGGAACCATTGTGAAACCCTTCAAAGTCACTCATCCCATTTGCCAACGTTACTGGCTCGCGACACGCCGCTGTTCTCCATATCGACAGAGGTATCATTAATTTTGCTGCTATCATCAACTGACCCAGCTAATCCTCCAACAACCCAGCAGCCAACGCCTCCAGGTCCTCCAGGTTATCGGGCTCGTGAGCCATCTCGATAACCCGCTTCCCGCCCTTCGTCTTCTTCCTCTCCCGCCTCTCCTCCTCTTCCTTGTCCGAATCATCCTGGAACCACTTCCTTGCCTTCTTCTTGGGCGGCTCCCTCCCCCCGTCTTGCTCCTCATCACTCTCCCCAACGTCCGCCCCGCCCGCAACAGGCAGCGACCTGAGCAGCGCAAGCGGATCCTCGTCCTCTCCACCATCGTCGCTATCCCCTCCTCCACCGAGCTGCGGCAGCGCGCCACTTTCCTTCTCGACCTCCTCCCCGCGCTCCCTCGCCTTCTGCCGCTCGCGCTTCTCCCGCCGCCGGTCCTTGGCGAGCTGCTTGTCCGCGACGTCGGCCTCCTTGACCTTCTCCGTCTCGGCGGCGACGAACTGCTGCCGTAGGGTGTCGGCAGGGCCCTGCTGGGCGAAGTCGTCTTCGTCTTGCAGCTCGTAGAGCGGGTGGGCGTTGCCGTCGTCGTCGAAGACGAGTTTGGTGCCCTTGTCCATGTACTTGAGCAGCTTCTTCTTGGACTTGAGCAGCTTCTCGCGGCGGTGCGAGTCGATGACCAGTTCGGATTTGCCGAGCTTGACGACCTTGGGCTCGGCGCTGGTGGCGTCGCCTCCCGCGGCGGCGTCGAGTTCGGCGTCGCCGTCGAGGACGCGCTTGACCGAGAGGAAGTCGGCCTCGTCGTCGTCGGAGGCGGGCTCGGCGTCCTCGCCAAGGAGCTTGCGGTAGTGCGAGGAGAGGACGTCCTGGTTTTGGCGCTCGGCCATCTTCTCGTACTTGGTGCGGACTTGCTCCTTTTTCCGCTTGCCGCCCTCGCCGTCCGAGTCGGTGTCGGAGGCGCTGGAAACGGCGGCGCGGGAGGCGTTTTTCAGACGCTTGATGTCCTCGCCCTTTTGGAACTTGATCTGTGGTGTCCCTGGCAAACCAAGGGACTCGGCAAAGCCGTCGAGGTCGAGCTCAGAAAACTTGAAGACGTCCTTGTCTTTTTGGAGGTAGATGGAGCGGGTGTAGGAGATGAAGGCCTTCTGGCCGAGGTATTTCAGGTCGGCGGACTGGAAGCAGTAGCTCTGCAGCTCGTTCTTGATGCTCTTCTTCTTCGTTTCGCGAACATTGACTTTTTGTATTGGCACCTTCTTTTGCTCCAGCCGCTTGAGGAAGCCCGCTTCTTCACTAGGCTCGAGGAAGAGGACGGCGCGGCCCTTGCTCTCATACCGTGCTGTTCGCCCGACGCGGTGGATGTAGGTGTCGGCGTCCTCGGGACAATCGGCCTGGACGACCCAGTCAACTGCTGGGAAATCCACACCTCTGGCGACAACATCGGTAGCGAAGAGACAGGCGTACTTTGCCGAGGCAAACCGCGATGTAATCTCCATGCGCGCCACCTGCTTCTGCCGACCGTGGAGGTGTAGGAGCGAGATACCCGGTTGCATGCGTTTGAAGCTCTCAAATACAAATCGTACTTGCTTGCCAGATGAGAGGAACACAATTATCTTGCTCTTGAGGTTCGTCCGCAAGAAGCCCCATAGCGTGTCGAGCTTCTCTGAGAGTGGCGTCACGATGTAGGACTGCTGCAGGTTCGTGGGCGTCGAACTCTCGGCCGCTTCGTGCGCCGACACGTACTCGGGGTCCTTCAAACTCAACCGCGCCAGATCTGATACCCGCTTGCTTTGTGTGGCAGAGAAGAGCAGAGTCTGTCTCGTCTTGGGCAGGTGGTCGACCAACGCATCGACAGCCGACTGAAAACCCATGTCCATGATCCGATCAGCCTCATCAAGCACCAGGATCTGGAGGTTGTTCACGTCGAACCCTGCCGTCTGGTCCAAATGCTGCAGCATCCGCCCGGGGGTGCACACCAGGATGTTCATGCGCCCCAACCGCTCGGCCTCCTCTTTCAGACCCCTCCCGCCAATGACCAAACCGGCCGAAAAGTAGTGGTTCCGGCCAATCTTCCGGAGCACGTCAAAGATCTGGACGGCCAGCTCGCGGGTCGGGCTGATAATGAGGGCGCCGAGCCCGTCGTACTCGGTCCATCGCGCGTGGTACAGTTTTTCGAGCACCGGGACGAGGAAGGCGAGCGTCTTGCCGCTGCCGGTCTTGGCGGCTCCGAGGATATCGTTGCCCTTGAGGGCGAGGGGGATGGCGGCTCGTTGGACGTCGGTCAGGACTTCGAAGTGGGAGGCGCGCAGACCAGAGGCGGTGGCTTCGCAGAGGGGCAGGTCGGTGAATTTCTTGATGTCGGGCGACTTGGGATCCTGGCATAGGATTGTTAGGGTACAATACTGGGCGACGCGGGGGGACAAGAGAGACGGGTACCTACCAGTTGCTTGACAGCCTCTTGCAGTTTCCCTAGATCTTCCTGGCCCCTCTTCCTCTTTAGTGTTTTGGCTTCGGCCTTTTTGGGCGCTGGCTTGCTTCGGTGGGCAATACCACCCTTGGCGCCTCCAGCCGCCATCTTGTCGTTGTCTGGAAACTTGATGGACTCGATCCTAGGCCGCTCGCCAATGTGGTGAAGCACCGAATCCTTGCTCTGGAAAGTTTTTGGCGGAGAGGAATTCTGCCAGGCAGCCCCACCAATGGACAGGCCCACGGAAGGGAAGCCAAGCATGCCAAGCATTCATCAGCTGAAAGATGGGAACTCGCTGAAACGGGTTAGGGTTGAGTTGTTTTACAGACACGAAGCAGCGCCCCATTTGCTTTTGATCAATGACTCTTCACCTTCAACAGTTGCCAATGATTCAGATTGGTACATCAAGTTTCATGACGTGACTCGTTGCATCATGCTTCAATTTCAATTCCAATGCCTCTTGAACGATTTCGCTTCAGTTTCCAATAAGACCCCTCTGCCTCCCGACCTGCACTCAAGAAATGGGTATCCCAAAGTAAAAAGAACCGTCCCTTACACCATAGTCGCGGAATCCTTGGGCACGACGCCGCCGCCGCCAAGAACCTTCTCATCCCTCTGACTCCCGCCGCTCTCATTGTCCGACACAACGCGGAGGTCGTCGCCCTCGTACCCCACCTCCATCCACGTGTCGCTCGTGGCCGGCACGGGGGACACCTTGCAGAGACCCCAGTACAGCCCCGCCGCCACGATGAACCCGCAGAAGAAGTTGAGGTTGTACAGGTACGTCGCGCCGATCGGGACCTCGGTGCCCACCGCACCAGCGAACCCGACTACGTTGATCAGGATGCCGCCGATGTAGGCGGCGTACGCGCGCCAGTGGACGCCGTACGTGAAGTAGTACGGGCCGATGGACCGCGCGTCGTACAGCTCCTTCACCTCGAGATAGCCGCGGCGGACGAAGTAGTAGTCGGCGACCATGACGCCAGCGATGGAGGACAGGAACACGCTGTACGCCGACAGGTACGTCGTGAACTGGTTGCTGGAGGTGAGGAGGTTGTACGGGCACATGGCGAGGCCGACGGCGGCGCAGATGTAGCCGCCGCGGCGGATGCTCAGCCAGCGCGGGAGGAGCGCCGTCATGTCGGTGCCGGCCGAGACCGAGTTGGCGGCGATGTTGGTGCCGAGCTGGGCGAGGGCGAAGGCGGCCGCGATGACAAAGACGCCGAAACGCTGCGCCGAGCCGCCGTCGTCGATGAACCGCTCGAGCAGGGCGAGCGGGTCCCAGATGGGCTCGCCTCCGTAGATGACCGACGACGAGGAGGAGACGATGATGCCGATGAACGAGGTCACGGCGAAACCGACGGGGATGGTAAACAGCTGCGACCACAACGCATCGCGGGGCTTGATGGCAAAGCGGGAAAAGTCGGGGTCGTTGACAATGAGCGTCGCAAAGTTGGCAATGGAGCTCATGATGCCCTTGACCACTTCCCAAGCAAGCTCGGAGCCGTGCTTGGTCGCTGGCTGTCTGATGATCGGGCCGAAACCACCGGCGCGGACCACGGCCCAAATCAGGAAGGCAATGCCAGCAACCGGCACGAAATACGCCTTGACTGTGAAGAGGTGACGGATCTTGTGCACGGGGAACCAGATGGCCGGCAGCGAACAGAGCCAGAAGATGAAGAACGAGGCATAGTCGGCCGTTGTCGTACCGGAGTTCTCCGAGAACGTGTTGGGGATTGTCTCACGATCCTGGGTCGAACGTCAGACGCTGGTGGTCAGAAAAAAATGGCAACGTTGAGTACTCACCCAGCTCTTCCAGATGGCTCGGATCATGATGTACACGCAATGCCCTCCAATGTAGGCTTGCACGCCATACCAGACGCACGCTACAGACGATGTCAGTCACGAAGCAACTCCCATACACGCATGGATTCCGACGCACCCATGGCAGCTCGGTTAAAGACGGGCCACAGGCTTCCCCAGATGCCAAACGACGACCGACTGACGACGGGAAAACCGATGTGGTAGGTCGCGCCGATCCGACCCGTCAGGCAGATGAAGCAGCCCGAGATGGCGTAGCCGATCCAGACGCAGAGCCACGACTGCCACCACGACAAGCCGCCGACGATCATGGAAGACGAGATCATCCATGTGTTGATGTTGAACGAGTCGGCGACCCAGAAGGCGACAAAGTTCCAGGGGCCCCATTGGCGGCGCTCGGGCTCGACAGGCTTCAGATCGTGGTTCGTCAACTGAGCAGAGCTGCAGGTCAGCAGCTGGAATCGGGGACGACGTGGTATGCCAACACTGTGGCCCGCCACGACGTTCAGGCAAGGTTTCGCACCATCATCTGGGCGTTGGTCAGGCCCGGCTCGGTGTCGACGGCCAGCTTGCCGGCCAGGCGCTTAAAGGTACTCGTTTTCTCCGCCATGATTGGTGTTGAAGCGGCGAGGTCAGGCGAGGGTGTTGAAGGAGGAGAGGAATTGGCGAGATTGGGCGGTTCCGTGCTTTGGAGATCCTCTGCCAGTGCTCCTTAGGGAGGACGAAAGGGTGGGAGCCTGCCCTGCAAGATGACGCACGGCGCACGTGGGAAACAACTTGCGAGGGGGCGAGGAAAAAGTGGTCGCCCGTAAGGCGGTTGCGGCGCGTTCAAAAATCTTTTGGCGGATGGATCAAGGTGGTGGAACTTGGGACCGTCTGGATGGAGAGTTTATGAGACGAACGGCCCCCGGTCTAGAACGGCGGTTTTCGGGCGAGGGTCCTGGGGCAACTTTTTGTCGGGAAAGGGTCTGATGCCGGTACTGATAAAGGCCGGTGGGACCGATGGATCTGAGGTGCACGTCGTGCAGCCGGGCAGGGCCTGCTGATATCCGCAACTTGATGCCGCCGAATGCGCGGAACAGTATACCAGTTGCGGGATGAGCTGGGCATGAACTGGGCATGCTGCTCCGGCCGACCTGCAAGCCGAATCCCAGTTTTGGGAGCTTGTGCCTTTTTGCCACCCAAGGGTGGCCCCTTGAATACGGCCATTTTAGCTCCCTTCCACCTCTCCGACCGGGACTGTGTCGGCGTTGAAGACGTACTGCGGCGTCGTCCGATCGGATCCAGGAGGAGGCTTATCGGGCGCCCCTCCCTCTCCGTGTGCAGTTTGCCCCGAACACCCGACCTCAGCAGACCGCCAGGTGCAGCGCAGCACATCGCATCGCATCGCATATCTTTCCCCCACGCACGCATCGTGCCAGGAAAGGCATCCTGGCATGCACCGCATTCCAATCACATTGCGGAGGGTGGCATCCAAGTCTGGGGCAGAGGCGCGCAGCAGGGGTCGCGTCCGGTTCGGGGCATGTTCGTGTCCAACATGTGCCGTTGGGAAATCGAGAAAACAGTGTTGCGTTGGGAACGTCTTGGCTGATGTGGAGGGTGGGCCAGGTGCCGGGTACGCGGCTTGGCTGAGGTCTCGCCCAAAAAGTTTATTGGACAATTGTGGGACAGGGCTTGTCTTCGCCTTATCGTGGCTTGCCCTGATGGTGGATGTGGGCAGTTAGGGCGCACGCGGCCTGCTGCTGAAAAAGCTTAACGGCAACTTATCAGGGCCTTGCTGCTTGCGATACCGCCTGCCGGATAAGCTATCAGCCCACCCCAACCCCACCGCCTCGGTGATACCCCACATGCTAACCCCACTGTTGCCTTGGACCCCACAAGCACCTCGAAACTCTTACTCGATCTCATCGAGTCAACCTTTGGAGTTTGGATAACGCGTTTCTGACTGAAACTTCCAGTGATCCGTGCCAGTCCGATTCCAATTGCCGGTAGCGCAGAGCTAAGACAACACCGAACACAGACGGACGGACGATTCCGGAACAGAAGAATCGGAAAGCGAAGGCGCTACATGTGGACTCGGGATCCGGGGACAGCAGCATGCAAGTCATTCGACTGCCCAGACAAAAATACGACAAACCTCCATTGATGGGGTGCTCTGTGCGGAGAGCCCAGCTCATAACGGCTGCACTCGGGATTTCACCTTTGTCAATGGCGGCGTGGCCGTTTTCCCCTCTGCCGTCAACTCCAGCTTTCCCATCTGACAGTTCTGACTGAACCGCGGCATCCACTAGTTCGTACCTGAACTTGGTTCTGGCGATTTACCAGGGGGGTATACCTTCACTGACCGCCTCGGGGGATCATGCCTCCGAATTCAATAACTTAGTCTCGGCACGATGCCGAGGCTGCAGCAGCCCTACTTTGCCCCAATCATATCACCAAGATGGGACCCAAGAATGGAGTCGATGTTTGAAGCTAACACAATTCAAAGGCCAAGGCTTGAACATGCTCGCGTCCAACCTTCTCACACTCGAAATGCTCACCCGTGGACGTAGCAGCCGCCTACAAGTCGATAGATGTTCTCGTTGTGAGCTCGGAGCACACAAGGCACTCTCCCGCCACTTAGCAGGCACAGCAGGTCGCCCAACGGACGGACTGCAACCCCAGTCTTAAGAACCCACCCTTGGTGACCACAAGCGCCCGTGATGTAGCATTCCTTAGGACCGCGGTGCCGTATCGGTCCATCTCCTCCTCCATCCCCTCTTTGAGCGGACATTGAGACAACGTGCCGAGGCCGGATGGCTCGGTGAAGTCGCTGTACGCCTTGGCTCAGCCGAAGCGCTTAGCCTGGGCGGTGGACGGACATGAGGTTTGACCCCTGCTCTCGGAGCCCAAGAGTCGCCACGACGTGCCAAAAGGATTCGGGCTTGCCTCCGGGCTGCCGCCGGTACGGGTCAGGTACGCACCCGAGAGCGAGGTCCTCCCACTCCGCGAGCAGCTTCGTCACCTGCTTCCGCCGGTATTCCAAGGCACAGGGACATCGGGTCTCTCTCGCAATGGCGCCTAAGATAGGCGCGACGTCAACCACGCCGATGCGGTCAGCGACGATACCCGGGAGGCAAATGCGTCTCCCGTCTTCCGAAAGTGCCAGGTCCGCCCTGTAAACCTGGCGCGTCTCTTGTCCGTATTCGGTATGGCCCTGGAACAGGCTGTTGATGAGCCAACCGGCCTGTATCGGCGCCGCGTCGGACATCCACTTTCCGTACGCTCGGGGCCAGCGGAACAGAAGGAGTGGGAATGGCAGAATCCACAACAGCATCGCGCCGCCCAGTCGAGGGATGGGGTTGGCGACTAGTCGTAGTGTTTCCGATTCCGTCTTCAGTGGTCTGAGAGCAGCAGAGAAGACTCCCCCTAATGCTGGAGATTGAAAAAAAACAAGACGGATAGGAGAAGTGACGTAGACTCACTCCGCTCCCACAGCCTCGGGACTAAGCGTTGACCAGGTCAGCGGTCCGTCATCCGCGCGGTAACCCTGCATCGGAGTGTCCAACTCGTCCCCTGACACACTCGAGAAGTCCGGGATCCAAGAAGAAAGGCTGTACAGGGCCTCAGTTGTTTCCAGGTAGTGGAAATCGCAGGACATCCAGGCTTGTTTTGATTGTTCATCATCTAGACCGCCGTCTCGGCGAATATCTTACAGTTCCCCCGCTCGGCCGCGGCGCGATCCGCGTTCGCCTCGGGATAGGCGACCCTCACCGAGCCCTGATCCTGCTTCCCACGCGATGCCGGGCAGGGCAAACACCCTGTCCCTGCGCAGCATCGAGCGGAACCGCTGCGGATGGTACACCAACCGGCACACCCTCATCTCGGGCATCTGTCAGCCCTTCTCCAACGGTGGCCCGTCCTAGGCCGACCGCGGCGGAAAGGAGCACGTCCTCGAGCCACATGGCCCCGTGGCCGGCGTCGACGGTCGCCCGCTGACCCCACAGGCGGAGCAGGGCCGCGGAAGGGATACCCCAGGGGTATGAGCGCGACGTGTTTGCCTTGGTGTGTGGCGACGATGGCGGCGCGCCTGAAGTGCCGAGCCACGGCGCCATCGTCGGCCAAGAACGCTACGGAACGCGAAACGCCGCCGGGTCAGCTTCGCGCGCGCCGCACTTCGTCGTTGCCTGCCGGGACAGGAAAATCTCCAACGCTACCCAGATGCGATGTAGACTTTATCAGCGCCGTGGACGTGCGCCGTCGCGCGGTCCGGCCTCGAGGCCGCTCTTTGCCCGGTCGTGGTGGGAGCGCATCGTCGCTGGCGTCGGCGCTCGGGCCGAGCCAGGATGAGGGTTGTCACACCACCTGGTCGTCGGTGCCGGTCATCGAGCCCGCCTGGTTAGTCTTCTCGTCCGGGTCGCCCTGGTTGATGCAGATCTGGTCGATCCACAGCGGCAGGGCGTGCTCTTCGTCTCATAGGTTCGTCAGGGCGGGATGGAGCTTGTCTGCCACGCTAAACGGCTGATCGTTGACGAAAATAGTGCAATGCCCTGCCAACGGTCGTCGGTAGGGCTCGCGGAGGAAGCCTTAAAGGCCGGGGAGCTCGACAGGGAGCGGGCTGTGCTTTATGGCTCTCCCTCTGTGTACGAGAGGGCGTAGAACCGGGGGTTTACGTCCGACAAGACCACATCGAGGTCGCAGCGCAGGTCGTCGGATGGAGTGCCATGACGTATTGACAACAGCCGGATTTAACCTTTCTTTCTTCTCGTCAAGCGGAAAACAAAGTATGGATTTTGGGCGCTGTACTGGGGATCTCTTTGGCAAGGAGAGAACCCGTGGTATTTTGAGGGTCTCTTTTTCTTCAGAGTGCGTCGCATGATACGGTGCGGAGAGGAGAACGTAAGATCCCGCTGATACTGATGCACAGAATGCTGATTGCCTCCGGAGCACGCTATCCTACTCGCTGTTGAATGAGGACTGTAAGTTGTCTTTGGCGTCAGATCGCTCCGGCCGCTGCTCCTCGCCAGTAGTTGAGTCGAAGTAAAAGTTGGATTTCAGGGGCACAACCCAATGGCAACCTTTGCCTCATTAGCCTGGCTTCCGAGGCATTATTGCATGGGTTGCTTCTCGAGGGCGCAAAACCCTATTCCATCATGCGTTGTCTGAAGCAACAACAGACTGTACGCTTCGCAGACGAAAAAGGATAGCAGAAGAATACCAATGAAAAGACATTCAGTGTCGAGATATGGTGAACACCACCTGGGCTGCTTATTACCAAGTATCGTAACAGTTCTTACGAGTGACGAACTAACTGCAAGTCTAGCTGTCCGCGACGCAAGAAACACCGGCTATAGTAGAGCACAAGGACTCTGGATGGTCTATTCACTATGCACTCGGGAGCGACGGCAAAGTCGTTTCTTGGCGCATGTCGTTGAGGCCATGGATGGCAATCCTTCCCCACCCCTGAGCATAAGACGGAGCAACTTGTGGCATTCCCGCTCGAGCGATGTAACCACATCAGGACATGCTTTCATAAAGAGGTCACTGTTCCCTGCATGCACGTTTGGTCGCGCTTGAGAACGACCAGAGCCAAGATGGTTGAGCTCTCTGTTGGAGAGGTGTCTGGCCTCATTGCTGCGGGTGTTTTCGTGTGTATGTTATTTTGTTCTTGGTTGCTATTTCCAACTTTGTACTGACACCGAGCTTTCCTTGAACAGTGCAAACCCTGCTGGCCCTCATTTTCCCGGCCGCGTTGGTTGGATTTGTCGGTGAGGAGAACACCGCCGTCACCTGGTCGGTTCTTGGCCGCGCCCTCCAATCGTCTCCATGGCCATCCGTATTGCAAACCGACGCAGCAGCGCGGCATGGCGTGCTGCGACGCGTTAGCAATGGCCTCCTTCTACAAACAGCAATTGTCCTGTTGGTCTCGGTCGCGGCCATTGTCACCCCCCTGGGACTCTACCAGGCTGTTGAGCCGGGCGGCCAGCAACTCGAGGCGTTTCAGTTCCTCAGGGACGACTCTTCTTTTGGCTTTGGGACGCCGGACCGAATGGCTGGCCCGTTTTCTAGGAGTTGTGGCAACAATCCCTGCCCCGGGTCCTGGAAGAATGAGACGTGCGTCCAACAGGGTCTTCTCGAAAGGTGTACCGTCGCGTACGGCCGGGTCATCCCCGACGACTGGAGAACCACGCTGCGGAAGGGAGCAAGCGCGGTGGGCCGGTCGGTATCGAGCATCTTCGACGTGCAGTGGAGAAGTCAAGTCAACGCAACAGACGGTCTCGGCTCTTTGGGGTGGTACCTGAAGTCAGGGTATCGCCAGATGGGCATCTTGATCCTGGACCCAAC
This sequence comes from Staphylotrichum longicolle, assembly GCA_019096155.1. Classification (NCBI taxonomy): domain Eukaryota; kingdom Fungi; phylum Ascomycota; class Sordariomycetes; order Sordariales; family Chaetomiaceae; genus Staphylotrichum; species Staphylotrichum longicolle. Next base: position 871,173 of record JAHCVI010000003.1, read on the forward strand.
GATCCAACTGGTCGATGGGCTCATTGTGGATGCCCAAAACGGCGGTATCGGCTTCCGCAACCACACGGTGCCTCTCCCAGTTCACGAATACGGCAGCATATGGAGCGAGGACATCCTCTTCGTGGAGCCGGAGGCGCAGTGCGTGGATTTGAACGTCACGTTTGACTTTGAGCTCCCGCAAAGGAACGACGGTCGTCTCAGCGCCGGAAACTTGACCCTCACGGATCGCGGTGGCTTCTCCAAGTTGTCCCGGACCAGTCCGAACCTGACCATTTCGGACGAGGGCAACGGGCAGGGCGCTATTGATCTGAAGGACAGGGCATACAAAGCCGCCTGGGCAAACAATTTCTTGACTCTAGCATACTTTAACCTCACGGATCCCGACTCGACAAACATTACACGACTTGATGTTGCCCCTGGAATGGGTTTCCGCGGCAGTTCGGGTACCAGCGTCGTCAATAGCACCAGCCCCAACAGCACCAGCAGTTTCCTCATTGATTACCAGTCCTTAAGATCAAGTCTATACTTTGGGGATTATCTGCACCCGCCGGGGACTCCAGATTCACGCAACAAGTCGAGTTCGGATAACCCCTTCGGCATCAGCCAGATACAATTCAGGAGCGTTTGTACGACTGATCACTCCCCGTCGAGCTCAACTTGGCCCTCATTTACTGACTCCTGACACAAGCCGAAATATGCGCCGGAGGCAGCAGTGCCGATTTCGCAAATATCAACAGCACGATCGTCGGCTGCGGCCTCGTTTACGGCACCGCCCGCCGCACCGACGGGGGATCAGAGCTGAGCCCACAACCCGGCTCAACATGGTCGATTCCCGTCTACAGCTGCGCCGCCTCGGTCCGCGCCACGATCCGCACCGTCGCCTTCCGGTACAACGGCACCGGCTTCGCAGCCCTCAAAGTCACCTCCGCCCGGCCCAAAACCTACGCCTCCCCCTCCGACGTCCCCCTGTGGGCCGTCGAGGACATGCACTCCACCATCCTCCGCGACGCCCAACCGCTCTGGGGCCTCCTCGGCTCCTCCAACACCACCACCGCGATCCCGCCCGCGCTCGCCGCCAACATCTCCACCGCCCGCCAGGCCTCCCTCCGCCTCCCCGGCTTCCTCACCGCCGACTCCATCATCGGCGGCAACGACTGGGTCTCCTCCAAGATCGGCCAGAACCTCCCCGGGGTCGACTTCTACGTGCAGGCGCTGCAAAACGCCTTCACCATCGCCGCCCCGGGCACCGTCGGGTACGAGGGCTACACCGACTACTCGGGCATGACGGGCCTGGCGCTGTACACCAAGTGGAAGCGGCTCAGCGCGAGCGCCGAGGGGGCGGCGGAGATCATCAAGCTGGTGTGGACCGACATTGCGGCGAACTCGGTGGTGGGGACGAAGGGGTGGGGGCTGGATGACCCGGCGGCGAGGGGGGTGACGGCGCCGTGGGATGGGGCGGCGGAGGGGAGGAGGAAGCGCGCTGTTGATGGCGCCGGCGGCGGTTCTGCGGGGGGGAATCAGGCAGAGGACGAGATGGTTTCTGTGACGGTCTACCGCCGCCGGGTGCGGTACAGCCTGCCGTATATGGTGCCGGCTATTGTGGTGCTGGCGCTGGCGGTGGGTGTGGTGGGCACGTGGCTGGTGTTGTTGGTGTTGGGGAGGACGGGCCCGGTCAAGATGCGGCGGTTGTTGGATGCGACGTCGGCTGGGAGGATTCTGGGCGGCTTTCTCTGGCCGGAAAAGTCAGTGTCGACTAAGCGTACAGACGAGTGGGTGAAGACGGTGGGCACGAAGGTGGTTCTCGTCGGCTCGGGGAAGCACGGAGCGGTGGCGGTAGCAGAGGGAAAGGGGGGGCAGGAACGGGACATGGAGGGCAGGGTGGATGGGGAGGAGTCGATTCAGCTGATGGGGAAGGATAGACCAACCTAGACAGGGCGAAATGCGGAACCGACCATTGTACTGATCCAAGAACCTCCATACCCTCTTCTGAGTAATGTAAACTTACGAGTCCCTTGACATATTCAGGGGGCCATAGACCTAGTAAAACCTTGGTACACAAGGTACGTGTTTTCCTCGTTTCCAACTGTACTGATGTTTCTGTGATATACCCTGCCCTGCGCTCCTCGAAGCGATTGGAAATTGGGGAGCTAGGAGCAATGGGAAGCCAGGAGGAGTCGAAAGATGTTTCTGTATGAGAAGATCTTCCCCTTAAACGCCGAGTCTCTCACCCTCTTGCTCACATTTCTAACTAAAACTCGACTCTGCCTCACTTGTCCTCACCTCTGTCTACAAAGCAGTCAATAATGAGACCGATGAGCCGTGGACGACCGACACGCTGTCTGAGAAAGATCGGGTTGAAGTACGTACGAAAAAGGGCGGGAGATCCGGGGCAAGGTTGAGAGAACACACTGGCATGTGATGGCTTGACGACTGGGTTCCACAACACCATCTGTTGCTTCCCACTCGGCACTTGTCCTGTCTTAGTGGATGGAGCAAAAGCCACCGCCAGTTCGTGGGTTGTTTCCAACATAGTATCTTTCTGGTATTCAGGCCGAGACTGATAAGTACCTCGACCCACAGAGATGAACTACGGCCTTACGACCGGCTCAAAGAAGAATCTGAAAGTAGATGTCATTGACAACTATACATGCAACGCAACAGCAAGTGAGAGAAACCGCGCCGCGGCAGTCATTATTAAACTAGGAAGGTAGATATCAATCATTACAGCCACCCCGTGCCAAGCCTATCCCTTAGTTGAACACCCCGGTGGTAGCCAGACCCCGGATGGTCCCCTCGAACCCGACGACCTCGTTCGCGTCAATGCCGAGCTCCTCAGACGAGATGAAGTCGGGCCCGGGCGCCCACGGGTCGCAGAGCTCCCCAAACTTGAACTGCCAGGCCAGCTCGGTGCCCGCCGGCCCCCAGAGCTGGGTCCACGTGGCCTCGGAGACGGGCACCAGGGTGGCGCGCTTGCCCGTGATTTCGCACCACTTGTCCAGCATCTGCTGGAACGACCACCGCTCGAGGGCCACGTTGGCGTACCGGCCGAAGGCGGCCGCGCCCGTGGCCAAGGCCTGCCGCACCCAGATGCCCGGGTTGACCGTCATGTCGCCCGAGAGGAGGACCTTGGCGTGCGGGTCGGTGGCCAGGACCTGGATGTACTGGCCGGACCCGGGCTGGAGGAGGGGGTTGGTGGACTGTCAGTAATACATCCATCAAGGTACCTTGTCCAACATTTGAATGTTTTTTTGGAGCATGTGAGACTGGACTCAAAGCGGCTGGGCCAGAAGATGAAAACAGGAAGAAACACTGACAATCTCAAGGGGCTTGATGAGCGGAAAGTAGGCCATGTTCTGCGGGTAGTAGCCAAAGTAGAGGTAGGTGGTCTTGCGGGCCAGGTCGGGCAGCTCGGCCTTGATGCGGGCGTCGACGTTGGCCTTGTAGTCCATGTGCGGCGTCTCGAGCTTGCCAGGGAACTGGCGCTTGGCGCTCGGCTGCGTGGACCAGAGGTAGTGCTCGAGCGTGGGCGTGCGGGCGGCCGCGCGCGCGAGGTTCATGCCGTGACGCTCCTCGATGTCGCCCGCCTCCCACTGCGACTTGCCCGAGAAGAGTGACTCCCACCAGTTGGTCACGGCAAGAACTGCGGCGACGCCCTGTGGTGGTGCAAGAAGGAGGGAGGGGTGTTGTTAGCCTGGAGGATCAAAACCAGACATGGATCCAGAGCTCGCTCGGGACTAAAGGGGAGGGAAAGGGGGAGGGGAGGGGCCCATACCTCGAATGCTTTCACCAGCGACTCCTCGTCGTCCCAGTCGGCGCGGACGACCTCGACCGAGCCGTCGGCGGCCAGCTTCTTGGCGGCATCGCTCTCTGGGTTGCGTGTCACGGCGCGCACTTTCCAGCCTGGCGTGTTCTTCATGACGTTGACCACGCCCCCGCCCTGCGAGCCGGTGGCGCCGGTGACGGCGATGATCTTGACGTTGGACATGATGGACTGGCTGTCTGGGGTGTTATTCACGGGGGATGATGCAATGCAACGTGCTGGTGGGCGGCGCAGTAGCTGGAAGATCAAGTGTGGGCCGGGTGGGAAGGGGTTGAGGAAGGACAAGGCGAAACCGAAGGCCAGACCGTGGTGGTAAGCAGGCCCGGTGAGCATTGTTTACATATCTGCAGCACATATGAAGACCCAACCACGGGGCTCTCCACTAACTGGAGACGACCATGCTCAGGTCATCTCCATGCGTAATGATAACGACATAAGTCCCACATCATGTGCTAGTGTGGTCGACGGCAGAGGGAGGGGTTCTCAGGGGGGGATCGACACAAGTCGTCCCAGGGGACGGGGTGAAAGTGTTTCCTGGCGACACAACTACCGGGAACGGGTTAATCAGAAGTTTCAGGCCACCAACTCGGGCCCGGCTCCCCGAACCAACCGGGCCCCACCCTGCTGGACGACCCCAACCACCCCTGGCCTGGTCCACTAAGCTAACCGGACTTGGGACTGGCGCGCAAGACTACTCCCCAGGAAGCGGGAATGCTAGTTACCCGACTTGGCAATCCTGCGGATGGACAAATAGTTCGTACCAGCGGAGGTTGAAGAATCTGCATGTCAAGACCAAGGGGGAATCATCATTTCGCGTGCTGTGCCCAGCTCGTTTCGGCCCATCTTTTGAGCAGAACTCACACTGAGCTAGGAAAGTCTTCGGAGTGCAACAACTACGTTAAGCAAAAGGTTCCATGCCAGCGCTTTACCATCCCACGGCTAGCTCGTCCACGCGGCCCGCGTCCTCGGCATTGCCCTCGGGCGGGCCCTGCAGTGCGTCGTCGAGCCCGCTCTTCTCGCCGTGGATCATGGCGAACCACGGCTCGTAGACCAGCTGGTTGCGTACATCCGATGCGCCGGCCTTGTGCTCGGGCATCTCGTACCAGAACAGCTTGTCGTGCGCGGTCCCGACCGTCTCGCCGGTCCGCGTGTTGTCGGCGTCTTCGATGAAGACGTCGTACGCCTCGAGGATGGTGGCAGGGCGCACGAGACTGAGTTCAGAAAAGTAAACGGTCCGGCGTGTTAGCAACGATTTCTTCTCTCTTGCTTCTTCTTCGTGCGAGACGCGACATCAAGAAAGGGGGTGGGACAAGACTGACTGCTCTGGCCGGAACGCCTGGGCGAACCCTGGCATGACGGGCGTGATGACGGCGCCCATCATGACGGTGTTGATGGTGATATTCTCCTTGCGCTTGAGCAGCGGGGCGTTGACGCGCACCCATTGGACCAGGCCGGCCTCGGCGGCGCCGTACTCGGGGAAGGTCGGGCACGGGTGGACGGCCAGCATGCTGCTCGTGATGACGATCTTGCCGCCGGGCGCGGGCTGGTTGTGGCGCATAAAGTGCGTCGCCAGCAGCGTGCCGTACATGGCGGCCTTTAGGTGCGTGTCGGTGCAGCTCGTGTCAGGCTCTGGCGGCACATCGTCAACGCCGGCGCCGCGCCCGCGGTAGTTGTACCACGATCCGCCGTCGACAGTGCCCGCGTTGGCGATGACCAGGTCCAGTCGTCCCCACCGCGCCCGCACGCTCTTGAACATGGCCGCCTGCGATGCATACGACGCAACATCGCACTGCTCAAAGGCCGCCGTCGCCCCCGTCGGGTCGAGTGACGACGCCTGCCTCGCGCCCACTTCTGGCCGCCGCCCGATCAGGGCCACGCGCCAGCCCTTGCCATGGAGATGGCGAGCGAGGGCGAGCCCGATGCCGCTCTGCTCCAACCCCGTCCAGTCAGGAACGCACGCGGTCGCGGGGCAAGGAGAAGAAGAAACGGAAGAACAGGGGAACAGAGGAGGGATCGACTTTGGACCGACTCACCGTCCCGCCCGTGATGATGGCGACTTTTGCTTCCTGTTGCAGAGACCCCATCGTGATGCTTCTTTCCCCAGCTGCTGTGTCAGGTTGATACCAGTCCAGCCCAGTCCCGTCACATTGGGCCCCCAGCCAGCCCCCAGCCGAAGGCAGCGCGGATTCGGAATATATCGAGCTTCTCACCATCTGCCGTGTCTTGGCCCTTGCGAGCCCCTTGGTACCCCCCCACGCACCCAAGTCCCGCTAACGTCGGTCTAAGGTAGGGATCAGGGGGGGTGGTACGACATCCATGGATGCTTGCCCCTCTCGTCCCGCCCCTCGCAACCAACAATGAAGCCATTGAGTCCACTGAATCCACTTCCAACGGCCGCCGGCGTTCCCCACGCGCCCGTCGATCCCAACCTGTGCTCGGGTTGCCGACTGAGCCAAACCTCACTCTCCGTTTCTCCATGTCTGGGCCCGGTGAATGTCGCTGGTGCTGCATGTGATGCCGTGAGCGCAGCGCTGGTGTACGTCTGGGATCGGGTATTTATGTGGATGGGGCTGAAAGCCCGGGGCGGGCCGGGTGTCTCGGGAGGGTTCACCAACAGCCGTTGGCTCTTCAAAAGTTCAATGGTGGATAGACATATCCATGTCGACAAGGAACTTCACCCAGTTGCCCCTCTTGGCTCCCCCTGCTGTGTCGCAGGCCTGGCCAGTGGCGGCATTCTGCGTGGGGCACGCCATGCAATGCCACCCTGCGCGGCTTGTTGGAGCCGAACCAAACGCTGAAGCCGAGTCCCAATCTCAGGGGACAGAACAAGGGGACCGGAAACCGGGAGAGCGAGGATTCCTGCCCCGGGCACGCGAACCCAGAACAGGCATGGAGGGGTGGGGGCCAAGGCCATGAAAGTCCGCCGCCAACACCACAGGGAAGGAAAGGGCCGGACTGGGATGGCGAACGCAAATGAGACTGTGACAGCCCAGTCACCCCATCTCGAGGCAGTTGCTTCTTCAGGTATGCTGGCAGGATGATCTTGCGAGCTCGCCGTTCCCTTGATGTCTCCCTAAACAGAGAAAAAAGGGAGAGGAGCGCCCCAGGAGGCCGATAGTTATGCGACGGCAACCCAGGTCAAGTCGCGATCCTCCGCTGTTCTCCTTCTCTGCAGCAGCGTTTTGAAGGGACCGAACCGGAGCTGCTGGCCATCGGCAATCAGACGACTGGACCAGACCAGACGCACCAGACGACGACTAAAGACACCAGCCCGCAAAATGGACGGAACATCACAGGCGCCGCCTCGGCCCCTCGAAACGACCATCCCCATTGAGAATAGCAACCAGGTCGCCATGCTGGTCACGTCGACGCTGGCCATTGCCGTCACCACGCTCCTCGTCGGGCTGCGCTTCTGGGCGGGGACCCTCGTCCACCGGCGGCTCGACGCCAGCGACCTGTGCATCGTCGCGGCTCTCGTCTTCAACATCGGTCTGCATGTGGACATGTACATCATGGTGCTGCTCGGCGGATTCGGCTTCCACGGCTACGACATTGTACAACGCTTCGGCATGGACACGCTGGTGCTCTTCCTCAAGGGCATCCTGGCCTTCCCCATCATCTGGAACATCACCATTTGCTTCAGCAAGCTGTCGGTGCTGTTCATGTACGTGACCGTCATTCCCGTACGCCGCATGATTATTGCCTGCCGCGTCGTGGGCCTCTTCATCGTGCTGTGGAACACGGGCGGCGTGCTCGGCGCCCTGCTTCTGTGCCGCCCCATCTCGCTCAACTGGGACAAGTCGGGCGCCGTCGAGGGCTCCTGCGGCGACAACCGCCTCTTCTACATCTGGCTGGGCATCATCAACGTCATTGCAGAGGCCGTCATCCTGCTGCTGCCGCTGCCCTTTCTCTACAATCTGCAGATGAAGCTCTTCAAGAAGCTGGTTGTCATTGGCCTGTTTAGTGTCGGCTGGTTGTAAGTTCATCTTTTCCTCTTGCATCTCTTTTTCTCTCTCTCTCTCTCCCTCATAAACACACACATACACCACACACCATGAGCCGCCACACTAATCATTCTGGGTTTCCAGGACCTGCGCCGTGACCATCTACCGCCAAGCGACGCTCCCGCACCTATACTTCGAGGACATGACCTACACGGGCGTGCTAGCGACCATCTTCACGGGCGTCGAGCCGGCCGTCGCGCTCTCGCTGGCCTGCGTGCCCTTCCTGCGCCCCTTGCTCAAGCGCGCCGGCCTCGGGGGCAGCCAGTCCGACAGCCAGTACGCGTCCACGACGCTGCGCAGCAACGGGCCCTCGGCGGCCGGCAGCCGCGCCTTCAAGGAGCTCAGCGACGACTCGTCCGAGATCCAGCTCCGGCCCATGGCCGGCGACACCCTCAAGTACGAGGCCGAGGTCGCCCACGGCGGCCACCAGCCCGACCAGCACCAGCAGCAGCCGCCGTCGGCGGGGCACGCTGGCGCCATCGTCGTCAACAGGCGCTGGGATGTCGTCTCTGGGGTGCGGCCGGGGTCTGAGTGAGGCCTGGCCTCGTCGCGTGTTTTGATTATGTTGTTGCTGTTGTTGGTTGCGTGATGGGACTCGCGGGACAGGAAAAGGCGGCTTCGGCTTGAGTTTTCAAATGGCGTTAATAGATGGAGGGTCAATGGACATAAACAAAGGGTCCTCGTTCACCATGTGAACATTCAATAGATTCGATTCACAACAGCATCATGCTTAATCACAGGTTGCGTCTCTCAGTGATCCCACAGAAATGGGCTAGGAGATAGGATGGGGATTCCGTAGATCATGACCGATCACTCCTTTGCGCACGACTCAGGCTTCAGAGACTAACCCCCGCGCTACATCCCTCTGAGCAAACATCTCCCTCAAGTCCTTCGCCAACTCCTCGGGCCTCTCGTGCGCCGCAAAATGCCCGCCGTCTGGATGGACCCTCTCGTACACGACAGGCCCAAGCGTGCGCCCCCAAGTCCGCGGTGGCACAACCAGGTCCTTGGGGAAATACGACAGCCCCAGCTTGACGTCGGGCACGTAGCCATTGATCTTCCTCGTGAACTCGGCGTTCGTGTGCGTGTTCTCGTAGTAGATCCTCACGCTCGCCGCCGGCCCGGCAGTGCTGAATTGGTACACGCTCACCCACTCCAGCACCTCGTCGTCGGTCCACGGGTACGCGTCCGTCCAGTCGTGCAGCTTCTCGTAGATCCACGCCAGGAGCGCGACGGGCGAGTCCGCGAGCGCGAAGCCCAGCGTCGACGGCTTGGTGCTCTGCTCCAGGTTATAGCCGAAGCCTTCCTCCGTGAACCACTTCGTGCGCGCGAGACCGGCTTTCTCGGCGTCGGTGTACGAGCTCAGGCTGTCCTGGATGGAGAGCAAGGGGTTGCTGCTAAAGGAGGGGCGGTCGTTTACGCGGACGAAGTTGAGGTGTGAGGCGAGGCAGTGTTGTGGGTAGAGGAGCCCCATCATCCGCGTCACGGCGTAGCCCCAGTCGCCGCCCTGTGTGGCGTAGCGCTGATAGCCCAGCTTCTGCATCAGCTTGTGGCAGACCTCGGCGTAGTGTTGTATGGTAAATCCCGGCTTCTTTACTCCTTGGGAGAAGCCGAAGTTCGGGAGAGACGGAGCCACGACGTCGAAGGTTGGCTGGGACGACCCCGTGGGGTTGGTCAGAAGAGGCATAATCTTGACGACCTCCAAGAAGCTGCCGGGCCAGCCGTGGCAGAAGAGAAGTGGAATGCTGGATGAGTTTGGGCTCTTCTCGTGGAGGAAGTGGACTTGTAGGTCACCAAAGCCGTCGACGTTGATCGTGGTAGTGAATTGGGGGAGTTGATTGAGCTTGCGCTCGTGAGCGCGCCAGTCAAACCCGTCTTTCCAGTAGGCGGCCAGGCGCTTGATGTCTGCCAAAGGCGCGCCGTAGTTCCAGTCGTTGGAGAAGTCGACCTCATCGGGCCATGTAGTGAGCTCCAGCTTGTCTTTGAGCCTCTTGATGGCTGAGTCAGGGACATTGATCTTGAAGGATTCAATTGGCGACGCCATGGTAAGCTTCAAGTTGCTCTCGCTTTGCTTCCTGTTGAACTGCTAATTATGGCGGATGGCAGCGATTAGATGCTTCGGAATTGATGCGGACGATCGTAACTATGGCATGACATGCAGTCGCAGCTGCTTCTTCGTTCAAGCGACGGTATTTGTATTCAATCACCGATGCAAGTCATCTCGGATGCCGCTATCTGGAGGTAGGTAGTCGAGCCGCCCCCAAAGAATACAGAACCTGGAATTGAGCCATTGTCTTATGGATCGTCGTTGGATTTGTCAGACAGTTCAGAACTTGGGTGGGATCCAGAATCATGACGTCGTAGTGGCACACCAGTGAAAGGTGCTGCAAGGCACAAGAAATACACGCCCTATCCCCGACATTTCCATTCTTGTAAGTCTTAGAGTGGCACGGCCCTGATCACCGGATGACGCACAGTCTCGGCAGTCCAATATGGTTCGCTGAATGGCCACGCACAGCAGGACTGAGCAGGTTTGCAGTCAACCGCGCCCTTTCGAGGAGCTGCATACAAATCGAAGGATCCGCATCCTCTAATCGGGGAGCAAGGGCGTCCATCATCGTCGAGTTTCCCGAGCATCAACCTCCTTCACTTTCCTTGATATCCTACCTGCAGCGGACATGTGCCTTGACGCAATGGCACCCCTTAGAATCATGAGCCAGGGTCCAGAGATCTGTCTGGCAAATATTCAGTCGGTTTCATTCTCCTTGAGCACTTATCGACCTCGCATGAGTTTGTTCCACAGTCGTCAATGCAAGCAAGTTCCCACGTTTCCGCCATTACAGAGGGAAAAACAACACCACCGACCAAAGAGTTTGTCGAAAGAGCTTCCAACGCTTCCATTTGGCTCCACCGCGCCCTCTCCATCCAATAATGCTAGGGAGAAAGAGGAGTATCAGGTATCGTCACGACGCAAATGTCGACTCATTTCACGATGGCTTGGATGGCCCTCGGGGCTTCCCCTCCCGATCACCCAAATAGTGTCAACTGAACCACTGAGAGCCTCGTGGAGCATTCGCCCCTGGGACAAATCTCACGAGCTTGTGTTCACCAAATCCCGCTACCACACGTCGACTGTTGCACAACTGAATGGTGATTGGTGCCAGGAGACTGACAGGAGTCGTCCCCCATCGTTCTCTGTCTTGGCGGACAAGCCTTATGCCAAATACGCTGAACGGAGCATTTGCATCCGTGCCCCTTTGAGCCACCGCCAGCTTCAGCTGAGTCGCCTCGTCCCCCTTGCATGTGCCTTGAACTCTTGTACAACACGGCCAGGAGAACGTAGTACGATTCCAGAAGCCGGCCTGGTCCCCGCCGCGCTCTCTTGGGGTTATCGGCGTCCCCGTCCCCACCCAGTAGTTCCAACATCGCCTCGAGACGTGCATCTACGGTGAGCCAAGACCCTGCAATGCGACACGCTTCCCCAGAGTTCAGAGGTAAAGTAACATGGAGGGAGGAGTCCCGAGGTCTGGGGACATGGAGCCGCATCTGGGGCACGGTCTGTCGACCTTGGCGGATCGGACGACCAGCTTGAACGCCATGCCATGACTTTGTATAAAGGCTTTGGTCCTCGCCGACAACTTTGCTGTCTTGGTTCTGCAGATCATGACTAAAGCCGGGTTCGACCTCTCGCCGCGATCAACATGAAGTCTTCAGCCCTCACCGCAATCTTCGCTACTGGCGCCGCCGCCCAGAGCGGCGCCTGGGGTCAATGCGGTGGTCTCAACTACTCAGGCTCAACGAGCTGCGTGGCTGGATACCACTGTGTCTTTGTCAACGACTGGTACAGCCAGTGCCAGCCTGGCGACGTATCTACGCCGACGTCCAAGACATCGAGCACTGCTGCTAGCACTTCTTCCGCCGCCACCAGCAGCGTTGCCCAAATTGGGCCTTGGGGCCAATGTGGTGGTTCCGGATACTCAGGCTCCACGGTCTGTGTTTCGGGCTACAAGTGCGTCTACTCAAACGACTGGTTCAGCCAGTGCGTGCCGGGTGACGCCACCACGGCTACGTCGACGACGCTGAAGACCTCGACCACCTCGGCTATCCCGAGTACTTCGGCCACCTCGACTGACGACGAGGCTTGCGAGGCTACCTCGACCGACGAGGCCACTTCAGTCACGTCGGTCACGCCGACCACCTCGACCACCTCCTCCGCCCCCGCGTCGACCACCTCAACCACCCCGAGCAAGGGCAAGTTCAAGTGGTTTGGCATCAACCAGTCATGCGCCGAGTTTGGGCAGGGCACTTATCCCGGCACCTGGGGTACCCACTTCACCTTCCCGTCGACTTCGTCTATCCAGGTAAGAGTTGATATTCCATAGCAGGGAGGGAAATACTAACATTCGATAGACGCTTCTCAATGACGGTTACAACAGCTTCCGCATTGCCTTTTCCATGGAGCGTCTCGCGGTTGGGCAGGTCACGGCGCCCCTCGATGCCGGCTACCTCAAGAACCTGACCGACACTGTCAACTACATCACTTCGCGTGGTGCGTGGGCAATCATTGAGCCGCACAACTTTGGCCGCTACAACGGCAACATCATCACCGACACGGCCGCGTTTGGAACCTTCTGGAGCAACATCGCGAAGGCGTTCCAGTCCAACTCGCTCGTCGTCTTCGACACCAACAACGAGTACCACGACATGGACCAAACCCTCGTCTTCAACCTCAACCAGGCCGCCATCACCGCCATCCGCGCGGCGGGCGCCACGTCGCAGTACATCTTCATCGAGGGCAACCAGTGGACGGGCGCGTGGGCGTGGGCCGCGACGAACCAGAACCTGGCCGGCCTGACGGACCCGCAGAACAAGCTCGTCTACCAGATGCACCAGTACCTGGACAGCGACAGCTCGGGTACCCACGACACGTGCGTCAGCACCACCATCGGCGTGGAGCGCGTCGTCAGCGCCACCAACTGGCTCCGCGCCAACGGCAAGCTGGGCTTCCTGGGCGAGTTCGCGGGCGGGCCCAACGACAACTGCAAGACGGCCGTCACGAAGCTGCTCGACCACCTCAGGGACAACAGCGATGTGTGGACTGGCGCGCTGTGGTGGGCGGGCGGTCCTTGGTGGGGCGACTACATGTTTAGCTTGTACGTGTTTACTTTGCTCTTTACCCTTGTCTCCTCCGGTTGAGTCGCTTCGAGTATGTGTAGAAGGTGTGGCTGACATCTTGTTCTTTTGCAGTGAGCCTCCTTCTGGCACGGGCTACACGTACTACAACTCGCTGCTGAAGCAGTATCTGGTCTAAGCCGCATTGTGAAGATATCTCCTTTTCAGGAGATTTCAAACAAGCAATGCCCAAACTACGACAGCCCAAGTCCGTTGAGAAGGGGCATGGACGCGATAGGCGCAACATGTTCTTGTGGATGCGGAGGATTAAGAATGGCACGTTGGAGGAATACACTGTTTCGTTTCATGTACAGTATGAATTGATTATCTGCTTTGAGAGGTGCATGAACACATGAGCGTCTCCCCGATCCACTGATGTGATGCGCACGGAACGTGTCTGAGTGTTTTGCTGTGTCATCGAGGTACCTGGATATCCGCACCTACCTGGCCTTCGCATCGCAAAAGTCGTTACTTGTGTTCTTACGGCAAAATCAAAAGAATACGAGTTTACCAGGGTATTCGTGGCATTGGTAAGAAAAGGTACACATCTATTCTAGAGAGACACCGAGACACGAGGATAGCAAGTTGAGGTCACGCAGTGAACAGCGTGTAAGTACACGTATTCCACTTGGCACGCCGCCTTGACTTTGGACGACAGCCAATACAGAATCATGAACAGACAGCCCTAACCTACCTAGGTACTTACGATCAAGTGAGGGTTGTTTATTCTGTGTATCAAATCAAAATGCACCGGCCTGCCAACCGCGCAACAGCTGGAACGCCCACTCAAAGAAACCCTTTGTGTACGGTACCTAAGTTATGCATGCCCTTGCGCGTTTCGTCTTGAGTCCCAGACTTCCATGTCGCCCAATACCGCCTCGAAAACCATGGATACTCCCCAAAAGCCTTCATTGTACTCTCCAATCCTGGCTTATGGAAAGACGCGGATGGGCAATGTTTATATGTTTATCTCAGTAATACTACATGTCTCCTGTCCAAGGGCTGTTTGCCCCATGCTTCTTCTACTCTTCAAGTGTCAAGATGTTCACTCAATCTTGCTGTTTTCAGCAGTTATTAAACCACAACTTCTAGCCACACGGACCAATGGGACCTCGAACCTAATGGTAAGTAGATTGAACATCGGCCTCAACAGCCGCTTATCACACCCAGGCAAAGCCCAGACCACATGCCACAATTCCCAAGGCAACGAGATTCCGCGCAGTGCTCGGATTTGCACCTGAGGTTGATGTTGTCGTGGACTGCGCATTCGAGCCTGAGGTACTGCTTGTGCCAGCCGAAGACGTCACTGGCTGGGTGACTAGGCCGGTTGTGGGAGACGTTGTGGTAGCGGCTGCTGTGGTAGCGGGCGGGGCCGTGGGAGCGTTCGTGGCCGTGGAGGCCCACGGATGAGTCGTCGAGGCACTCTAAAAATGGATCAGTCAGGGTGTGTTGATCTAAGATCATTCCCGTCGTACGTACGAATAGCTCACAGCAGTTCTCCTCATCACAGACGGTGCCGTCGGTGCAGCAAAATTGGTTCTTCGCGTTATAGCAGCTGAAATTGGGGAATTTCCCCGAGCACCAGTGCAAGGGAGGGTTGGGGGCGCGCTGGCAGCACTGCTCCCCCGTGTCGCCTCGGGTGCACGAGAACTCCACGATGTCCGTTTGCGAGGCCGTCGGACTTGGAGCGGCCGTCACGTTGGGCACACCAGCTTTACCTGTTACTCCTGGTCCTCCCTAAAGACCCAGAGTCCGTTCAGCATATATGGTCTACACCCAATCGTTGGGCTTGTTTAGGGAATAACTCACCCAGTCACTGCAGCAGTTGTTGGTTTTGCCCACGCAAAGCCCTTCAGTCGTGTATCAGCACCCGTTTTATATGGTTCCGCTCAGGGGTAAGTTGGAGCTCCCATGTTCACTTACGTGCGCCTGAACAGCATTGCTGGAACTTGTCCGGATTGAAACACCCGATCGTGTCACAGATCACATAACCTTCGCCGAAGCACTGCGCACAGGTGCTTCGGGTGGTGCAGTCTCCGAGTTGCCGGGCAAAGACCCCTCCCATGGCCGGCGACACTGCATTGGGGATGAGTTGCAAAGCCGCGTTGGCCGCGCCGGCGGCGAGGAAAAACACGGCGTTGGATCGATGCATTCTGAATTCGGATTTGTCGAACAAACAAAAAACCAAGAAAGTTAGGAGTGAGGAAGGCGATCCAAAGAAATGATCATCCTCTCGGGCCCAAATTGCCCCGTTGTCTGACATTAGTCGGTCTGTTGGTGGTGCGTTAGCTCCCACCCAGGGTATCATTTTCCCCACAAAGCAAACAGAGCCCCTGAGTCTCTCCCGAGGAAGGGCAAAACTTGGGCAAGTAATCCCAATGGTGAGGAGGTTCTGATCCAACCGAGTCATCTTGCAGCCTCCTCATACGAGTAGCTTGGACAGCCTCTTAAAGAATCATGCCTGGCCTGTAGGTCGAAACTGCGTGTTCTTCAGTGTGTATTCAGAGGTTCAGTTGGGAGCTGCACCCCTGTCAGAATGCTACCCAAGAGAATCAGGGTCTTTTCAAAGGATCCGCATCCCTGGCTTCTTGACATGGCAGAAGCTCACACCCGGCTACTCGGCTGTGTCCCGGGGAAATCTGAGGGACAGAGACAACCTCTCGTCATCACTTACAGGAAATGTAGGCAACGGGTTTGCGGGAATCTGGCTTGGTTTTGTTAGGTGCCACGAATGTCGGTTCAACAACATTCATTGCCAAGCGGGTAATGTGGGATGGTTTTTGGCCAGCACTATCATCAACATTGCGGCCCGTGTAAGTGCGATATAAAAGTAAGGGAGTGGAGAGTTCCTTTCTGATACCCACAACCACTGATCCAATTTCAAGACGTGGCTTGCGTGGGTACTGTACCCTGGAAACCGCCTCTTGCCGTTGGCCTGCTGTGCTGATTCAGGTTTGCGAAGGACCAAGATACATGCATGTTTTAAGGTCCGCACGGACAGGTTCAGGCCAACACCACCAGCGTCCAATCCGGCGGTGAGCATGAGCGTCTTCGGTTCGTTCACGGCGACCTCCATCTAGCTAACATTCTCCTCGACACGACAAAGACATCCGGGCTGGCCGACTTTGACACAACGGTCCGGCCGGATGACAAGCTCTAGGCCGTGAGCGTCTGAGCGACCCGTTCTAGAGTTGGGATAGAAGTTGGATAAGAACTCCAAGACGCGGCTTGCAGGTCATTATTGGTGAGCGAGCAGTTCTCAGTTTTACATTGTGTATCTGCACCACTGGATTTGGAAAACAGCCTTGGCATGACCTGAAGTCCAGAGATCGGGCCCAAAGGATGGCGAGAAATGCGTTCCCACCAGTGTCCGCAGACACACATTTCGACAAGGTGGTGATGAAGGGCTGGCATGGGGAATCTGTATCAATGGCTGCAGTGGAGGAGGATGTTTTGTCACGGCCTGGAAAAACAATGGCTGAATGTGAAACTTTGTGGCAAGAAGCCTTGGAGAAGGGCGATGCTCAGCAGTTTCACATGTATCACATGCTGAGAGCAGAATGCGAGGAAGTCATGGCTAATGAGGCCCTCAAAGTTAGACGATAAAAGCATATTTTGAGCGCACAAATCTGGCCAAATTAGGCAAAGTGGAGGACACTTGGTCTGTCTGTGGTGATGCGGCTCGGGACAGGAATGGGTTTTGGAGTAGGTTGTGTTCAATCTTCAGACAGTATGGATACCTAACTACCAGATCACTGCCGCGCCCCTCTTAGCCTTGGACCAATCGAGATTGTCGGGAAAAAGGGTGAATTCTCAGTCCTGAGAGCCCAATTTACTCCAAGAGCATAAATATCGTGCCGGCATCAACCTGGATCTCCATTTGACGCTCATTATCCAGTGATTCCCATCGTTCCGCAAACTCCCTCTCGTCTGGCGTTGGACCACTCATGTCGTCCGTGGCAAGTGCTGTGCCAAATACTCTCAACGTGGAGCGCCAATTATCGCTTTCGACAACCCTGACCAAAAGGGCTCTCCTCGATGAACGGACCCAGCAGACCAGGTCCCTCAGTTGGACGAGACCCGTGGCCACACCCATCTTGTGCCGAGTAAAACCAGTGTGCCAGTTTCTAGCCAAGTAGAGTCGGGGCTGGACGGGTGCTGATCTTTCTGTGGTTTGTTGTGGTGTATCTAGGGACCGAAGCCGAACAGGAGTATTGTTTTCAACCTTTTCGATGTAATCTCGAGCAGTCCCGGTGTAGCTTTTCTGCTGTTCCCAGACGACATTACTTGGCCTGTTGAAGCACATCGTCTCGATCTTTGAATCGTCAGATTCAAGGAGCGTGCCGAGCAACTTGTCGTACTCCCAGTGAGCGCCCCCCAGTTCGTTTCCTGGGAATAGGTTTTGGATGGCAATGGGCCACTTTGCGGTATCCTCGGGGCTAGAAACGACATCACTCGCCAAAGGCCCAACGCTGACGATACACCCAAGAGGAAATGCCTTGAGGCAAAAGACAAGAGAGCTTTTCCGGTCATTGATCAGTTGAGTCGAGTCGACTTCGTCCTTGTGCTGCTTCCAGATTTGACTCCAGGGGTCGCTGTGGTTTTCCATAAGGAGGCTCTTCACTAGCGCGCCGACCAAGACAATTTGAGAATCCTCCTTGAACAAGTTCTGGGCGTTCATGAACACCATGGTGTCCTTCCACACATCATAGAGTGATTTGTTGTAGTCCATCGGAAACCCCGCGGCATCCGTGGCAAGCCCCACGAGCCCATAGACTTTGTCGATTGGCAAAAGGCATTTAGCTTCCCTATGTTCCTCCAGAAGTCTCTTGAGGGTGTGCGAGTCGTTGTACTTTTCTTTGCGGAGCAGCCTGTCTAGCCTCAACGGCCCAGTGTTTCCATCGCCGTGGTGCATGGCGATGAGGAGCATAAAGTTCTCCCACGTGGAGGACTGGTTTCCGAAGCAGACCCGGAGCCGCGTTGCTCGTCCAATCTCCTGGAGTATCCATAGGCGACCCCAGTATTCGTCGGCTTGCAAGCATCGAACCATCTCCAGCTGAACGCTGTTGCCGTGCGGGGAGTCTTCTTCTTGCGTTTCGCCTTTTTCGGGCTTCACCGTACCCACCATCTCCGCTTGAAACTTTTCATATCTGCTTCCGAGCCAAACCACAACCGTATCGGCTCTAAAGTAGATTTCCTTCATCAAGGGAAGCTGTCGGTTTCGTTCGCCCACGTCAAGCTGGTTGATGCAGATGGCGTCAATCCAGAATAGCGGATTTGCCTTCGCCTGCGCGACCTGGCGGCGAAGGAAGCGGAGGGCATTTCGTAGGTTTTTTCGGACCTGAAACGGGACGCCGTTCAAGGTGATGATATCGGCGAGCTCCTCTGGGCCCCATGTGTAAGACAGAGCCTCGAATCTGGGCGTGCTGCCGAAGGTGACCATGCTCAGCGTGCAGACCAGAGGGGCGTTGTGGTCTTCAGCCGGCTCAATCTGCAGAAGCCGCAAACTGTTCCTAGCTAGCTCTTCCCCGCGATAGGGAAGCGTGTTATCTATCTTGGGCGTTGTGCTGCTCACGGGATTTGGGCCCGGATCGGCGGCGCGCTGGCGTGACTGATTCGCGCTCATGATTTCTCGGTCCGACTGGCTTGCGCTCATGTTTCTCTGAGATAGCGTAAAGACAATGAAGAGAGATTGGGGTTACAGGGAATGAATGCAAATCCCTTCCAGAGCGAAGGTGGACGACGGCCGTCAATCCAGCCTTGCACGGCACAGCCACTATCACGTGTCGAAGGTTAAGCGCTGGGAAGGGAACCAACATGCTTCCAGCGAGGCAGTGAAGGTCCGCCGCTCTGCAGCTGCAGCCGTTGGGCGGTTGGGGGACGGATATGATTCGACGAATGACACCACCCTTCACACTCCCAAGAGGTCCCTGTGGCACAAAAATGGAGGGGGAAAAAAGAAAAAAGAAAAAAAAGAGAGAAAGGAAGAGGGAGGGAGAAATGTAAACAGTTCCCCAAATTGTGCCTAGGTCGGCTTCATTGAATTCCGTCTCACAGAACCAGACAAATGCTTGCAAACCAAGCGGTTATTGGAAAAAAAGGTACCCAGACAAAGGGCCGAGAGGTGAAAGAAGAGCAAGAACAAGAATGAAAAAGCGTCAGGAACAAGAAGAAAAAGAACAAGACCATGAATTACTTAGGGTCCTATACCGAGAATGGACCTAGACTTGGACGCAGTTCATTAGCTCTCTGATGTATAAAGCCCCTGTTCAGTCCTATCCTATCTCGCGTGCGGAGCTCAGCCAGTCAAAGTAAATGCATGACCAAATCTACAGGTATCTACATAATGCCCTCAGGATCCGACCCATACCAGCGGTGCCTCTGGCGTTGCTTGGCTCGGCTCTGCCGGCCACATTGAGACCGCCCTCCTGACCCCGTACTTCGGGCCTCAGGACTCCTTTAGTTTCCTGTGGACTCGGGATAGGACCGACCCATCCTCACCATAATACTCTTCCCACTTCTCTGGAAGTTCACGACAGAACCTTGCCGTCCATCGACGGGGATGTGCAATCTGCATGAAGAAACCCGCGGAACCATCTTCCCTGACCAGGGGCTCCAGAGTGCAAACAAATGCGTCTATAATAACCTGTCGAAGGACCCCGGTTGTGCGAGTCTCGGCCATGTCGACTCCAGCATGTCCAAAACCCACACAGCAAACTTGACAATGAGGTATCAGCAGAAGCCGCCAATCATAGCAACTTGTTGATGGTGCAGCAACTTCCAGCCCTGGTATCAGCAGCCATATGGTCCGTGAAAGTGTGGTCCCGCAGGTCTGATGCATGTGGCGAAACCACCCACACCAAAAGCATTGCGCCTTGCATAACTGCAAAAGGCATGCTGTCCCATCCGTTTCTTTCATCTTCTGGACTTGACTTGCATAAAAATCCCACCGGAAACATACCTCGGGTCTGAGCATTGAAGTTGATCTCCTCAGAGATCTCCGTCTCCTGCCCCTTGAGATTTGCACCGGGGCGGCATATCTCAAAAGTTCCAGTATAAAGCTGGCGGCATGGAAACCAAAATGTCGCCATATCTGATATAGGAAACCGCTCCATGCGTCGAACGATCCTTTTGGGAGAACATACCGAACTAGGTAGTAGGTTGTGTCGTGTGTAAGCGCCGTTGGATCCCACGTGCACGGGGCAAACTTGCCCAAACGGGGAGGCCAAGCGACAGAGATTGGTCTGGCCTGAGTAAAGGATCTTTCGGGGGCCGATTAGGACTGGTGACCACTGGGAAGGTGGAAACAGCTCATGGCCGTGGCGGGAAAATATGCCGTCGACATGCTGAGTCTCGGAATCAGCCGCGGGCAAGGTTACAACAAGCATTGCACCAACCTTATCGGGGAGCTGGGCACCACATACAGTCTTTTTTCCAGATGCCACGGAGCTGGATTGGCCACTCACTCTCGTGCCGTGGGCCCCTCAGGTCTCGGCCGTCGACGATAAGGTTAAGGGGCCGGGTCGGATATCTACCGCCCATCAGGGGGTCCATCAGTGGAAAACAACTGCCGCATTAGGAAGGTCGTGCCAAACCACGAGGATGGTCCCCAGTCGCAATAACCAGTTCACGAATCGCAATTGAACCAACGCGGTAACACAACTCAGACTTCGAATTGCACCACCGTTGCCACAATTAGGGAGGTGGTGCGACGGTGCAAGTTCGCAGCGTCGAAACGAGATATATTCCGGGGCGGGGCCACCCCTATCCCAGAACCATGGCTCGAGGGTTCGGTCGTGTCACTCCAGTCTTACAAGGCCCCACGACGGCCAGTCAACAAGCGTCCCAACATGGCGGCACCTGACGCAAACACGACGGTCATTGAGGTCCCCAGTCCCCAGGAGGCACAGCCCCCGTCCGAGAAATCGGCCCTCGCTGCCGGCGAGGTTGAGAAGCTCAAGGGCGGCGTCCCTGATTCTCCCGAGATCCAAGCTGCTCCGCCCGCGTACGATGTCGACAGCAGCCAAGAGAAGGACGATGACAGCGACGATCACATCATCATCACCGGTTCCGATGCAGCTGCCCATCTGCTGCCGCTCAGGGACGATGGCGACCCGGCGTTGAGCTTTCGATCGCTCTTCCTGGCTACCTGTCTATCGGCTTTCCAGGCCGTCATGTACCAGATCTACGTCGTATGCTTATCCACTTTCTTTTTGCCTTTGTCTTGCTCTCAGTCTCATGGCTACTGACGTTGGCCTCTGCCAGTTCAAACCGACCCAAATTACCATCGGTGGCACTTTCATCGTCCTCATCGCCTACTTCATCGGCAACGCCTGGGCTGCATTCCTTCCACGCGGCGACAAACTTGCCGCTCGGTGGAGGGAGCGCGGCGGCCAGGGGAAGGCCCCGTTCTGGGTTGCGTTCTGGACCTTCATCAACCCGGGGGCCTGGAATCTGAAGGAGCATGCTATCTGCGCCATCACGGCCACCTCCGCTTCCAATGCTGCTGCCAGCGTGCAGGTCTTCGCTGCCCAGGACCTGTTTTACGACTTGCCCATTAGCGCGACGACCGTCATTCTGTCTGTCATCTCAATCGGTCTTTTTGGCTATGGCATCTGTGGTATCATGCGACCATTTGCCGTCTGGCACGTCGACGCCGTCTACTGGGGCACTCTGCCCACAGTCAAGACCCTTCAGGGGCTCCACTGGCAGGAGGTCAAGAACTCGAAGCCTCTGCGGTGGTTCTGGTACAGCTTCATCGGCATGTTCTTCTACGAATTCTTCCCAGCTTACATCTGGCCGTGGCTCAATGCCGTCTCCATCCCCTGCCTCGCGGCGATGCACGCCACTGGCGAGAAGGCGGCAACCCTCACCAACCTGTTTGGCGGGTCCGTGAACAATGAGGGTCTGGGACTGTTTACTCTGTCCTTTGACTGGCAATATGTGAGGCTCATTGAACCCACCACCACAAACAAGTCTTGATTTTGTCTGTTGACCGGCTTCTTTCTCAGCTTACTTCCTTCACCACGTCTCTTCCGCTTCCTCTACAGGTTCACTCTACGCTTGGGTACTTCGTTTGTTTTCTCGCGATGTTGGGTATTTACTACACCAATGCCTGGGATGCAAAGTCGCAGCCGTTCATGTCGACACGCCTTCGGTCAGAGAATGGCAAACCATACCCTGTCGCAGAGGTCTTCACTGGCGGTGTTCTGAATCAAGAAGCGCTGGCGAAATATGGCATTCCGCGACTCACTGGCAGCTTTGCATATGCCATGTTCATGGCCAATGCGGCAGTAAGTTTAAAAACCAAAATGGTCACTCTCGTGTACTAACAGCCATCTCTCAGATCGGCGCCCTCATCGCCCATTGCTTCCTCTTTTGGGGCGGGGATGTCGTCAGGGCATACAAGAGCTCCAGGGAGGGCAGACACGACGATCGTCACCACGCACATATGGCGAAACACTACAAGGAGGCACCGTGGTGGTGGTACATTGCTCTGCTGGTCCTGAGCTTTGTCCTTGGCCTCATCGTTGTCACAACGCAGCACATCACGCTGCCCGCCTGGGCATACGTCGTCTCGCTGCTTCTGGGTATCTTCATTGCGCCATTGGTCAGTACCTTACCTACTCAAGGCAGCATCAAGCCGAGTAACATCGCTAACCACTGCTACAGAGCACTTTGTTGTACTCTCGCTATGGCAACGGCATCGCCACCAACAACCTGTCCAAGATGTTGGCCGGTCTGATCCTCCCGGAACGCCCCATCGGCAACATGTACTTTGCCGCCTGGTCGCACAATGTTATCAGCAACGCCGTCAACCTGTCCAATGACCTGAAGATGGGCGAATACCGTATGTCACCTCGACACCACATTTTGGACTGTCTAATGGAAGACTGTAACTAACCCACTGGTACAACAGTCAAGATCCCTCCCAGAGTCATGTTCCTGACCCAAGTCTACGGCACCATACTGGGCGGTTTCATCAACTACGCCGTCATGATTTCCATTGTGAACGGCAACCGGGACCTTCTCGTTAACAGCGACGGCAACAGTTCCTGGAGCGGCGCCACCCTCCAGTCCTACAACACCAACGCGACCTCGTGGGCGCTGGCCAAGTATCTCTACAAGACCGGCGCGAGGTACGCACTGGTGCCCATCGGCCTGGCCATCGGCTTCGGCATGGTTGCCGTGCACCGCGTCATCGCACACGTGAGTCGCCCCTTCTCGACCCCCAATTTCACCTGCCGCCCATCCAACCCCTCTGCTCACACTTGTGGTCCGCAGTTCGTCCCCAAGATCCGCAACTTCTCCCTCTACGACGTCAACCTGCCCCAGTTCATCCAGTACGCCGGCTACATCCCCTACAACGCGTCGCAGACGTGCGTGCTGTTCAGCCAGATCATCGCGGGCTTCTTCGTGCAGTTCTACCTGCGCAACTACCGCCCGCGCATCTTCAAGGACTACTCGTACCTCGTCACGGGCGCCTTCGACGGCGCCAGCCTCGCCGCGCTGTTCATCCTGTCCTTTGCCGTGTTCGGCGCCGGCGGGCCCTCGGTGCCGTTCCCCAAGTGGTGGGGGAATAACGTGGATGGGTATTATGATCTTTGTCCTGCGCCCGAGTAGGGGAGGCAGGTTGTGGAATTTCGTTTTTGGGAGTAAGAAAGGGAGGGGGGTTCTCATTCAGGCTGTGGTCGTCGTCACGGGGTGGCTTGCAGGTTGAGTTTAACCGTGGGTAATAACCGGCAGGCGGGTGGCTTCGCTTCCGCGGCCCTTTGCAGTGCGGGTGTCAGCGACACTCGGGAGTTGAGATGCGAGCATGCGACTGTGTGCTGCAGTTCTCATGACCGCATGTCATTTGCTCCGAGTTCCGAAAGTTGGTGGACGTCGACACCGGCCATGAAGGTTAGGGCCGGGCGGTTGAAGGCTTTTGTTCCTGGTTTTCCATCAGCGGAACTGTCAGCATTTGAAGAAGAACCGTGTCTTGAACCAAGTTTGTCTCTCATGCAGCACGGAATGGTGATGACTGTGATGAGAATGGAACCAAAGCGGCATGACCAGACCTAACTGAACATCACATCAAGCGACAACAGTAAATGGTTGTTGATTGAAGCGAAGATGCCACCGAGGGGTTGAGCTGTTGCTGGGTAACAACTGGCGCGTGCAAAGACAATGAGTTCTCTCAACGACGATGGAATGACAAGACGCTAGACTTCCTTGGTGTAGCTAGGGCGGAGAACCTGGTTCAAGGTAACTTGACAACGCATCGTGCTCATAATCCGGGGAAACAAACTGCCCGAAGGAGCCATAAGATTGAAGACTTTTTGACCTGGCCCAACCGATGCTCGGGTGTTTGGATGTCTGTGCCCATGGATCAACGCCTCCTCAGCGGTGCGGGTTGATGTGGGGTTGGTGACAGTGAAAGATGAAATGGGATGCCTGTGCGAGACGTTGCTTGAATTCAGGAAGGCCTGAATGAGATATCCCGAGTATAAAATGGGCAAAGACCGCCGAGTGAAGGCAGCTGGCATAATCATCCCATAATCGAGACATTCCAAACACCCAAACACCACTCAACCAAACCAGCACACTCAACATGAAGCTCACTGCTCTCATGGCCATCTTTGGTCTTGTGGCCACGGCCGCTGCCAACCCCATCCCCGAGGCCGAGCCGGCCCAACTTGAAGGTGGAGTGCCATTAGATTTGCTCATTCCAAAGAATACATTATCACCACCCTTTCCGTCACGGGGCGCTTGAGTTCAGTTGGAAATGAGAGTTACGCGTCTGACAATCAAGCAGCCCGCAGCTGTCCCGCCGGCATCATCCTCGAAAGCTGCCTCCGTCAATGCTCAACCTCGAAGTGCAGAACCTGCTGCAACAGGTCGTGCGTTATCTGTTAGATGATGTGGCAGCAGTGATGTGTGTTGGGGGTCAAGAAGGAGAGGGACGTGGGAGCCGGGGGAGGGGGGAATTAGGTGGAGAAGCACAAAGATCGGACGGGTGGTCACGAGAGCTGCTCAGTCCAGTTTGGGCACCATCATAAGACACAAAACTGCCCTAATCAGCCTGCTGCTGTCTTCATGCACGACGTTCAGAGCACTGGGCGTTCAGTCTATGAAGAACGCCTGTCTCCCAAGGTATCAATATATATCTGTGTCCCAACTAAACCATTGTCCATTTGCACTGTGGCGTGATCCTAGCATGCCTTGTAGCGTAGCTACTAGTTCTACCAACTCTTTAGCCTTGTGCCAACAAGCTGTGTTTGCGGTCCTTTTTGGAGCCAGGAGAATGTAGAGTGAAGCGAACAAGAGGGCACCGTGAAACACGGGCAGCAGAAACAAGACATCTCGCTCACAAAAGGACTGTTTTTCCAACTATGAAAGACCATGCAGTGGCGTCGATTAGAACCAGTCCGCAGCCGCTAGTACCTTAGTGTATCAGGTTTCCGAGCGTGGATAGATCCACTGTGTACGTCTCATCGGGAATGTAAACCATGCGACGCAAAGCAAGTGCAGCTTGGCCATCGCCTGTGACTAGACGCCAAAGCAAATACAGCATTCCACGTACAAGGTCTTATATTCATCCATGGCTGTGTTTTAGGTCATGGAGTCAAGCTCTCCAAAAGCGTTCATCAAGCTCAAAAGCCCCGCGCACTTATTGAGACCTTCGCTTTGGTGTTATTCTCGTTCGAAAGAGGTGGCAAATCAATTAATGATGCTGCCGCTCAGAATAGCGGAGTACAAATATGTGCTGGAAATTTGGGGCCAATACTTCGGAGCACGCGAGATGCCCGCAACTGCTGATGTAAAGGAGTTGGATCCCGTGGAAACGCTTTTACCACTTGGCTAAAAGTGGATGGGGCCCCAAATTTGCTTGTTGAAGCGTTTCGTTAGTTGCCCCTTATGTTCTGACAGATCCTGGAGTCGATTCCACGCTGACGGAAACTTAGGAGTAAAACCCATCTACCTACTCTTGATCGTGGGACAATGATGGCAAGGGTGCTGCTCATATGCTTTGCAGACCACAGTATGAGACTGAGATCCCGGCGCCAGGCGGCTCTGAGGTTGTTGAAAGATGGGAACCCAATGCCAGACAGGATGTTGGGTGATGACGACTATGCTTAAGATTGGTGTAGAGCACTAACCAGCGGCTGGCTTGGAAAAGTCTATTGGATGAGGATAACACAGCTGTTTGCTGCAGCTGGAAGGGGTAAAAGGCCATTCCTACTCGTATCAGGTTTGTATCTGGAATATTCTCTTTCCTGCCTCCAACTCGCTGTCCTCTGTCTTTTGCAGTAGCTCCCTGTACTTGGGCATTCACGTCACAGTAAAGTGCTCGGTCCAAGTCGAAATAAAGTCCAAATAAAGTTCAATCAGTGTGCACAATTGGTGTTGTGACACGGTGATATCCCTCTCCTGACCATGTACCTGCCCGTCGAGCTACATGCTTGTTTTGCCCCCTTCTTGGCCCCCGTATGCTCTCATTGGTCATGTTCGCCGCCCGAACCCATTTTGGCCACCAAAGGAAGCAACCAGGTGCTGACGCGTCATGACGCGCTGCGGCTCTGCGGCTGTTAGGATAATACCGAGTCCCGGCCCGTCGTTTTTTAAGGGGTGTTTCAAGCTGATGATCTCCGGCGGGTCGATCGGTCCTGTTTCTTTAGGGAGGAATCACAAGGGAACAGAAATGTTGGCGTAGAGCCCGGCTTGAACTGTGACGCCAGGTCAGGGGTTTCTTGATCGGGCGGTCCTGCATGGCGTCGGTTGCTCCCGAGCTGCAAGCTGGGGGTCAAGGGTCGTCTTGGGTGGGGACACCTCACGGGTCGGCGTGAACCGAATCCCGGTTTCCGGGGCTGGAAGATGAATAGGCTAAAATGACCGGAAAGCGCTTGCTGGCTTGTTATGGCATGCCGTAGACTACGCTGCCGAAGTGAGGTCTGCGGGTCGGGTTATCCCAAGACTCAGCCGTGACCGTCTGCGGGTTTGTCAACAAGCAGCCGCCACTCTTCACAGAGTTTGGTTGCGGATCCCGTACCCGTCTCAGTGTCCCTTGGCAATCGTAGATGCCGTCTTGGCTGGTAATCGCCGAGCCCTTGGCTCTTCCAGACTGTGAGGCGAAAAGGCTGGGCAAGACTCGATACCAAACTCCTTCTCTTTACGCTGCTTGACCATTGCGTATTTGCAAGCGAGGCGCTAAACTCTCCGCGCAAGCATTCTAGAACATACACGCTGGGTAGCCTTCCGGTTCCCATGCCCCTGTTTTCGGAGCGACATGCCTCTTCCCCGACCGGGCTTCCCGATCCAGGCAGTTGTCGAGCCCAAGCACCCACAAAATCACGGAACACACCGAAAGCCACCCTATTCCGTTAGCCCAACGGTAGAGACAGTGGTACGAACATACAAAACAGGCACACACATCGAGCACGAAAACGCAAGGGTTTGGGTCGCATTGATCGAGTTTAGCCGGCGGTTGAATCGGTAGTTCGATCCCTTGGCGAGATGGCAGTGTGTTTCGGCAAGGCTGGCAGCCCCTTTCTTATTTGCCGAGCGATCCAAAACAACCAAGAAAACCCATGACTCGGTTACCACTCACCAGGCCTCTCAGACCAAGAGGGACATGGGCACGGCCGTCTGAACCGAGGCGTGGCGCTGACGACGCCATGCAGGCAGCCAAGGGGTGTGCCACGGAGGTTCTGGTCTAGTAATCTCCATGGTTCTCCTGGAATTGTTGATCTTCGCTGCAGTGTGGGGAAACTGGGGTACATATTCATGTGGTACGGAGAAGACGTGTGCGTGTGTCCGCAGGAGAGGGCACGAATGGTGCTATGACGAAGAATGATCGTGTTTAAATCTCCAAGACCGTCCTCGCAGCCAACATAAGTCGGTACCTATTAAGGGTACCTTCGCAGGTTTTTGTCCTGGGTCTTGGGGGAACCCCTCGAGACGCCGTGTTGGAGAAACGGGGCAGTTTCCAAAAATGGCAACCCCAGATCGGCATTGACGCGCCGAGAAAGCTTGTCATTTGAGTGGCAAGGGTGGGGTGCGCTATGTGGGAAGCTGGGGTAGCGCCTGAACAAGGTTACACGGACAGAGCCAGCCTGACATTGCGAACCAGAGCTTTGGCCCCGACGAGGAGCAAGGAAGCCACCCGAAAGGCTAATAACGGCGACTGGGGTAAGAGAAGCGGAGGGCAACTCGGCCTCAGGCACCGGAAGGGAAAGAAGACCGTGTATATAAGAGCCCAAAACCTGCCTCGAGAATCGCGGATTGGCAGTCAAGTCCTCTCAACCCACTCTACCAACCCCAACACCTCTCCAACCCAATTCCAGCCGGACTCAGCTGCCACAATGGTCGCCTTCTCTTCCCTCTTCCTCGCCGCCTCGGCGGCCACCGCCGTTGTCGCCGCCCCTGGCGAGATGGCATGTCCTACAAGCGCGAGACGCTGACCAGCAGCCAAACGGGCACCAACAACTTCTTCTACTTCTCGTTCTGGACCGACGGCGCCGGACAAGTCAGCTACACCAACAAGGCCGCGGGAGTACAGCTGACGTGGTCTGGCGCAACAACGGTTGTGGCAAGGGCTGGAACCCTGGCGCTGCCCGGTATGCCTCCTTGCTGTACCATCACCCCCACCCAATAATGTCCTGACACCCGAGTTCTCTAGCACAAATCACTACTCGGTACCTACAGCCCCAACGGCAACTCGTACCTCGGTCTACGGCTGGACAACGAACTATCGTCGAGAACTCGAACCCGGCGCGACCAAGCTCGGCAGCGTCACGTCCGACGGCTCCGTCTACGACATCTACCAGACGACCCGCCAACCAGCCGTCCATCGAGGCACCTCCACCTTCCAGCAGTACTGGCCGTGCGGCAGAACAAGCTCGTCCGTCAACACGGCGGCGCACTTCAATGCGTGGGGCGCTCGGCCTGAAGCTGGGCTCGCACCAGATCGTCGCCACCGAGGGCTACTTCTCGAGCGGCTCGGCGGACATCACCGACACCGACGGCGGCAGCTCCAACGGTGGCGGCTCGACCGGCCAGACGACCACGTCGGTGAAGCCCCCTACGACCACCACCACGTCGACCAAGGCGGCGACCAGCACGGCTTCGTCCGGCTCGGGCTCGGGATCGGTGAGTTCCACGAAGGGATATTCTTGAGTAATGTAAAAAGATGCTAACAAAATGTGATAGTGCTCGGCTAAGTGGGGACAGTGCGGAGGCAATGGGGTACGTTCTTTCTTTCTCTTCGTTCTGATTGTTTCCTGTATGGCATGCATGGCTGACATGGTGACAATAGTGGACCGGCCCGACCTGCTGCCAGTCCGGCTCGACTTGCAACTTCCAGAACAACTGGTACTCGCAGTGCCTGTAAGAGGACGTAACCAGAGCAGTCTTTGGGTGAAGCCTGGTGTAAAAGCCGGGGTTAGGAGGTTGGTGTTGTGAGGTTGGTGCTTGTGGTTCTTGTGGCGATGTGGTTGGGGAGTGAAGATGTGCAGTGGGAGGTTCAGGGGTTCAGGGGTTGAGGAGTGTTTGGCCGTCTCAGTGACGTCCCCAATTCTTGTCTATACTTCTTTCCGCAGCCAGTCGGTTGGCGTACAAATCAGTATATAAGATGCACTTGTCCTGTTCATATCCGTTATTCCTGGCTCACTCTACGCCGTATAGTCTACTATTTGGCTTGTGTCTTTTATTCTCCGCGTTCTCTTCCGCGATAGACAACCCCATAAACAAGCACACCTTGACATGTTCCGGCAACAACAGCAATTTGCCGGAGCCGTGGTCTGAAATGCCTGTCGGGGCCAATGCTACAGCCTGGTGTGTCGCCGTCTGCACACAGGTAACCTTCAAGATTGACTATTGGCTGACCATTGTGCACTTTCATGCGGGGGTTCCTGTGCCACCCCCCACTTCTCTGCCGGTGTGAGTTTCAGGCCAGTTCAAGAAAAGAAAGAATGGGCTGACCCTACTTTGGACAAGCGTGAGTCCATATAGTCGTGCTGACGACCTGTAACTGGTTGTTATGATGACCAAGATTGTGGCTATGTGTTTACAGTGTTCGCTCTCTTCCAAGTGACTGCAGCAAAGGGGAAAGTCCGTTGTGCTTGATGACGATTTATCACTGCAACTCCCTCGGCGCTTCGCGATGAATTAGATGTCGCACGCGGTACGGTACCCTGTAACCAACAAGGGACCTGGAAGGGAAGCAGGAAAGCTGGAAGCCGCGAAAAGCTGAGGCCTGGCGGCAACCGGGGCGCAGCGGCGCCACCCACCAGCCAAGGCAGACTTCCAACCTAAGTTGCAGCCGGATTAAATACCTGATCAGAGCGCCTCGATCAATTTCTCAATTACCTTCCAGTCACTCGGGGCGGCTCAGTGTGAAAATCGTGCAATACAAAAATGTCAAGTATGGAATTGTCACAACTCTCTCGAGCCTCTGGCACGGGACGCATCTCACCTGCAGAGCAACGAATTCAAGACGCCTTACCTGCACTACCAGGACGAATCCAGGTTTCGGCGTCCTCCGTGGACATTGAAGCGCACTGGCCGTCAGCTCAGTCTCGGATGCTTCAACGGAGGGGATTCCAAAGGACAGACACAGGTGATCCCGATTCAGGCCTTCCGATTCTCAGTCTACCGTCTAACGTTCCTCCAGAGCAGGACTTGGATGACACGGTAGCACAGCGCCGCGATTCTCATCGCCGAAACATTGCCCTCCAGCTTTCTGCGTTGAATGCCCTGACTTATGCCTCCCTCATCGAAAAATACCACCAACTACCGCACACCACAAGTCGGCAATACGAGAGATTTGAAAAGCTCATTACCGATGGCGAAAGAGAGCTTACCGACTGTCTCGTGGAGCAGTCAGAGTTCGCATTCGACATTGAACTCTCAAAGTATATCAACAACCTGAGCGTGGAAGACATCAATCTCTCCATCAACAACCTAGCGATCCCTCAGCATTACGAAAGCCTCATCGATGGCTGCCATCGGCTGTACCGAGCGTCCACGGCACACTGTACATTGGTGCAAGAGGGAGACAACCTGGATATCCCACAACGATTCGATTACTGTGATAGTTATCAAGAATACGTCGCCGCTGCCCTTGAGGAACACCAAACCAATCGAAAGAGGCTCAAGACAGCGTTGGATCGAGCGGGTCAGCTTCTCTCAGCCATCAGGGCTGCCATGGCGGACGAGAGCCTCGATCATGAGACGCTCGCAAGACTCAAAATCAAGCTGATGGCCCTGAAAATGGACTACCCCGAAGCATACGAGACAGTGCACGGCGGACCCCGGCGAGATTTATTCGATCCCGGCGCTGAACAATGGTGGTACGAGCCTTCACTCCCCGACGTCCTGGCATTACTGGGCCTAATCATTGAGTCTACTGCCCAGGAACACGTCCGAGATCACTGCGCAAAAGAAAACGACCAAGGTCCGTTCCATTCTCGGCTTCATCGTGCCAACAAGCTGCATCGTGTCTTGCATTCCCGCATTTATGGCATGGCGTTGTAGTCCTCCCGGACCCGGAACCAATGGCGACTCGACTTACTACGAACTCTTGGCCGGTCTTGTGCTCCAGACACTCGGGCTCGGAACCATGCTTTGGCCAGCCTTGTCTAGGGAGAAGCTCGACCCTTATCCCCTCATGTACACTGTGATATTGGCGGCAGCCAGTGTTCTCTTCATGCTGGCGAGTGTGCCGATGTATTTGTGGGTATCCGCCGGCTGGGGCCCGGCATTTTCATGGGTCGGGGCGGTTGCCCAGGCACTTGTTCTCTTGCAGTTGACGGATGGGTTTGTTAGGTAATTGGATGAAGGCCAAGGATTGGCAATGATCTCTTACGACTGCCATAGCCCTGGAATCGGATCAGCCGATAGTCAGCTAGTCATTCAACTGACACCCTCACCGCCACGATCCATGGAATCGTTTTTCCACGTTGTCCACCGCAATGCTTTAAAGTTGTGTTGAAGTTATTGACGGTCAGAAAGGGACCGACTTCTTAACTGCGGCATATAGGTAATTTGAGATATGGGGCAGCATCCAAGCACCACAATGGGAACTACTTGTCATCCGATCTGTTTCTGAGACAGCCGTCTTTGCTCCCCGAGGAATCTGTCCGCTCTCTGAGATATATCTCGTCCCCGCCAACGAGATCACTCTAGGATCGCATTGCCCGAATCTCTTCCTGCACACCAACGGTCGGTCTTTTAATCCATACACACCCAAGAAGAAGAAGAGGAGGAGGAAGCCGAGGAGAAAGAAGAGAAGAAAAAGTTCTTCTGGAATTAGATTCCTTTCCAGTCTATCTCATCAAGTTGTCAGGGATGTTTCAATTTACAGCGATCTCGGTGGACGGCTTTTTCTATCCAACAGGAGGCACATCGGGCAGTGCTCCTTGGCATTGGCATGACCATCATTTCTACTGTGCGCCATTGGATTGCCGCTTGACCCTGGGCTGTCCCAGGGTGCTTCCAGCCGCGAAGCACGCTTTCATGCAGACGTGGCGCACGTTCAGGTGCGGGACACGCCGGCACTCAGTCTTTGGAGCGTGAGGCTGAGCTGGCCGCTGGCACCGGATCAGCATGCTGCTGAATCTTCCACAATCGGCTTCGCTCTTCTCTTTTCTCCACATTTCGCTCCGCGACCTCTAGTGTTTGCATCTCCCTGCCAGACAAGAAGCCTCATCGTCTGCCCGCCTTTTTGGTATGCGGGTTCCTTGGGTGTTCGCTACATTCGCCGCCACGGCGTGGTGCAGGGCGGAAAGTGTCAACGAAAACGAGATCTGGGCCCTGATCCAAGCCAACAAGGACAACCAGACGGCGCTCCAAACCATTCATGCCCCGCCATGGGTTTCGGCGGCTGATTTCAAAGGCACCATGGCCATCCTGCAGACATGCGTTCTGACATTGTTTGCCTGCATTTACACGGCCTTGCATCTTAACGTACCGGCCAAAACCGACTTTCTCAGCACTCTCATCACGAAGACCAAATGGGTGCTCATGGCGCTGTTCGCCCCCGAGATTGTCCTCTACATGGCCGCAGATCAGCTCGTCCAAGCCCTCCGACTGAAAAGAGAACTAAAAACCCTGCAGGCCAATGACAATCAGGCCGATAAGAAAGTGAGTACAGAGTGTCTCGAGCAATACCATACCCATCTCGGGAAGTCTTGTTTTCCAGAAGCGATGTTGACTTGGAGAGCTCTAGTTTGACTTCAGCCTGAGATACGTCTTCTTCGTCGTCATGGGAGGGGTCAGGATTGCCCCCGAGGAGTTGGCCAAGTTCGGCTATCGACGTCGAACTTCGGAGTCCGTGGCAGAGGACTTGTCAACACACTTGACACCGAGCGGTGTAATCGAGCTGGCACGGAGAGGTTACTGGATTTACATTAAGTCGGAAAGAATTGCTGCCAAGAGCCAGGCAAACCTGCTGCAGAAAGCTCTTGTTCTGCTCCAAGTCTTGTACATGGCAACAACTTGCATCGCTCGTCGCGCCTACGGTCTCCCGCTCACGCTGCTTGAGATTCATACAATGGTCCATGTCATCTGTGCCATTGCTCTGTACGGCCTCTGGCTCGAGTTGAGTCCTCAATATCATGACTTGTTCGGGTGCGGCCACAGAGTGATTGAACTAACCCGTTTAAAGAAGCCATTGGACATTTCTGAGGCCGAGGTGGTATACGACGCCAAGTGGGACGGCGCACTTGCTCGCTTTATCTAGAGATGGTGCTATTACTTCGAGTGCTATGATGTTTTTGTTCAAGCCACGAGGCCATCACCGAGGCGAGCGAACTTGACGCCGCCCGAACCGACGCCGCGGACGAGCAGGGATCCGAAACCGCCGCCACCTCACCAGCTCAATGAACGTTCTGCCGATGGAGAGCCGGTTCTCCACGATTCTCCTCTCGCCCGCCTGTCTCCCACCGACTCTTTCCCCCGCGGTGGTGTTTGCGTCGGGAATTGGAATTTCTGGTTTAGCAACGAGGCTTCGTCTCGGATGCTGAACAAGAACACCTACAGGGAAACCCTGACGCAATGGACGGCGGTGGCGTTCGACCTTGACGCAGAGCACGTCGAGCACGCCGAGCACGCCGAGCACCCAAGGCCCGAGCGGCTGATCAACCTTCTCCATCCCGCAGGTCTCTCGGCGCCGGATCCCCTGTCCAAAACGAAAAATATTCGCTTCTCCTATTCGAACGCATTGGTCGATCTGATGGACATGACCAGCGCTGTAAGGCGCCAGCCGTTCCTCGTCCTGCTTGCCGTGGCACTTCCTGCTGTATACGGGGGAGTGCACTTGAGCGCTTGGAATTTTGAGTTCCCAACATCCGTGGAGCAACTGCTGTGGAAGATCATGTGCTTTATTATCATAGGGGCGGTCCCGGTTATGGTGAGCGCGTTGATGGTTGTTCTTCCGGTTGTTCTCTGGGATATGAATGGTTCAGGTTTGCTGCCGGATCTTTTCGAACGCCTCTACACACTACTCGGATTCGTTGTGCTGGCGGCGTATGGCTGCGCAAGACTCTTTCTTGTAGTTGAGTCATTTGCCAGTCTCAGGAGAGTGCCGATTGGAGCGTACTACACCCCCGCGTGGCTTCAGATGATCCCCCATGCTTGAGGAGCCCCGGAAGGCTGGGCGCGCGTTTGGCAACAGAGGCCGCTGTTGCGGCATTCGAAAAAGGATGCTGCAGATATTCGAAGCAGGCGGCCATGGATAGAGGTACTCTACAGAAGCCTACCTACCTTGTTTAGTTTTTACTTACCAAGTAAGATATTCCCTATTGAAGATTGTAACCTTTTCGCTCTATTGTGATCACCTGTGAGCCGACATCCGTTACCTACTGCCCTAATGGTACCCAAACCTTGAGAATACAGACAATCAGAAAGGGGAAGACCCTCGGGTTGAACTTCATCCTTGTGGTTGCGGTTGGCAGCGAGGAAGAGCTTCAAGATGCGCACTCACCGCAAAGGTCATGCGAGAGGAGTCTATCAGCCTGCGATACCGAGCGACGCGGCGGCGTACTCTACATCACATGTTAGGAGCGGGAAAGATATATCAGATCGTATGTGGTTTGAAGAAAGGACGAGCTCCCTGGTAACGAAGTTAGTTCTTCCCCTTTCTCGCCTGTGCGCCGCCTTAGTGTGTGATCTAACGCGTTTCTGCGAGACTCGCAAGCCTCCAGCGCATAGCCTGCATACTGTGGTATGATGGGTAATGAGTATCCCGTGCGTTGTATTTGCGGGGGTAATTTTCAGCTCAATTGGCAACGCGTCGCCCCACAAATACTTAACAGGGGGTTTTCTTTTTGCTCGCAACCACAGTAAACCACGAGCGTTCAAACGGCTCAACGGACCCATATTTGTCCGTCTCTGACAGCTGAGATTGTGCCCGCCAGGGGATGGTGGCCCTCACTGTTCCCGATCAGTGATCCTCGACGACGCGCCGTGACCGCACATCCTTGTGATCACTAATCATACTTCCCGCGGCGGATCTTCCCGCTGCCACGAACCAAACACGAAGTCAGGTGCACGCCACTTTCAGGCAGCCAGCAGCAGGTGGACCAATACGGTTGGGGTACCCTCTTTATCAAGAAATCCGCGGGCCTGAACACTGAGGTGGTCGGCGTGGATTAGTTTGGGGAAAAGGGGGGAAAGGGCAGTGGCTTGCAGTCAAGATGTCTATAAGAACTTGCACTCTCAGCACCGAGACTCTCTCATCTGCTCCTCCTTGCTCATCAAACTCTAATACCTCAATTCAACACCCGATTTGACACATCCGACATCATGGCCTCTGACGACTGCAACGTAAGTTCCATTGAGGTCTACCCAAGTCCTCTCACCTAGAGCTGACGGTTATCCGCCCCTTCCAGGACTCGTTTCCCGCTGTCGGCGAGCTCTGCTGGCTGGAAGTCCCCTGCAACGACATTGCCCGTGTTGTCTCGTTCTACACCACGGTGCTCGGCTGGGAGTCTGCCGACCCGGCTTCCAGCCCGTCGTTGCCGGGTGCCATGGACGGCACCGACGCAGTGCACATGTTCAAGACCAGCAAGCTGAGCGGTGCTTTTGTCAAGATGAGCAAGCCCGAGGGCGTGGCTACGGTCGCGGATGCTGCCCACCCTGCAAAGGCGGCTGTTTTGACGTCGTTCTTTGTTCCCAGCATCGAGGAGACGCTGAAGAAGGTTGAGGATGCTGGAGGGCGGGTACATGTGTACGTGACTTTTTGGAGAATGTCGAGGACTGATCTCGTGGAACTGACCTGTTGGGGCACTCTAGGCCGAAGACCGCCATTGCCGGGGGCAGCATGGGATACTTTGCCCGGTTCATCGACTCTGAGGGCAACCTGCAAGGCATTTGGGCTGCCCCAGGCAAGTGATAATACTGCGAAACTGTTATTGTTGAGGGAGAAGCAGTCAATTCTTTGTTACTTGGAGGCATTGGTAGCAATTCAAAGGATTACGGACCTGCACAAGTCTGAATAAGAGACAAGAGGATGTGAAATACCTTCTGCTGGCTTTCAAACGCCGACACCGAACCGTCGATTCTACCGGCCGGGCCGTGCAACAGTAAACGCTCCTGTTCAATCTAATACCGGGTCAATAACCCATCCGGATTTCAACTTCCCAAACACGGCCAGCCCCTTCAAAGCTTCCACCCGTTCCCGGTCCCACAGGGCAAACCCGGCGATCCTCCAGAGAGTCACAGTTTTGCCATAGTTTGATCCCCGCCTGGTGCTCTGCCAGTTGGGGAGCCAAGGGTTTCCCTGCAGCCCTTCTCCAAACCAGTTGGTGTAGCCCCCCCGGAGCGCGTCGAACCAGCCGTACGGCGCGACATCCAACCGGTCTCCGGCATAGGGCATGACTAACTTGTCCTGTTCCCACTTGTCCGTGACGGGGTCCGGAAAGGAGACCACCCGGTCCTCCTGCCACTCTAGTCGCAAGGGAAGCATCTCTTGAGGGTTCACGTAGTCACTGCGTAAGTGCGCGTAGTGCTCGGGTTCCATGCCTCTGGCCAGATCGCGGGCGGCCAGCTCGGCATCCTCACGGTGCGTCTGCAAGAACCGCACCATGCTGTCCAAGTGCGCGAATAGGTCATCGAACTTGCGATGCGGGATCTCTAGGGATCCGCTGACCATATGGGGTGAGTGGCGTAAGAGCGCCAGACAGAGACGTGTGATAAAGACGTCGACGTGGTCAATCTGCTGCAACTCAAAGGGCCTGAGCGTGGCGAACAAGCCCAGCCGATCGCCCCGGTGCGTGCTAGAGTTGCTGATGGCCGCCGTTTCCCCGTGGGTGCGGAACCGGCGGCGCCTGGTCCCGGCCCAGGCGTTGCTCAGGATCTGGCGGCGGTAGAAGGCGCGGACGAGCCGTCGCCGCTCCAGGGACGAGGACGGCAATGTGGCGGGCGTCCCGCCTCCCCCGGCGTTGTCAAACAACTCGAGCTGCGCCATGATGTACATGTCGGCGATGAAGTTAACCTGGCGGAGGGTGCGGCATATCCCTGTGAGGTCCTCGGGGCTCGGGAGGGCATCGCCTCGGACTGGCATGCTGTTTTTGTTGTTATCTCGTTGGAGCATTTTGTGGTATACGCCAGCCATCTCGTGCAGATGGTCAATGTACGGGTCCGGGTCCGTAGGGTCGGAATAGGGGAATATCAAAAGGAACCTGGCGTCCTCCAGCACCGGACCCAATTCATTTTGCAGAACACGGAAAAGGACGACCCGCTTTTGAATCGTGAAGCGCCGGTACACGAAGCGAGCTGTGGTGATGAAGTGGGCAAGATCGCGGATTGCGTTGATGTTGAACAAAACCTTGTCGAACAATTCGGATGGCAGAGCACCAAGACGATGGGCGAGGTACGTCTTGCCCTCCGTCTGTTCTTCAGGAGCGTCTTGGACCATTTTGCTACAGGAGCGGTGGGGTTGACAGAGGCGAGGTGGATGGCTCTTCGTTTCATCAGTTACTGGACTTTGTTGGATGAAGTGAGGGGAAATCGCAGTACGGAGGTATGGTCGCTGCAAGTGGAAGGTTTTTGAGTATCAGCGATGTCATCGACACACTCCATCGGCAGATATGAGACTGTAAATTCCCGACAGCGTTGTTGATGGACAATATACACCTCCGTCTCTTGATGATCACAAGTAGGGGACATTAATAGCCCATCATGGTGTTGATTTGTGGGAGCAAGCACCAGTTGTGGCACTTTGAAGGATCCTTGGCGCCCTTGCTGCCTGGAGAAGCTCAGTTTAACCAGCAGCAGCCCCTCATTTGTGGCAAGGTTCCGAATCTCCAATGAACACAAACACCTGAAAAGGTCAGGCAAGTTGGCCCTTCCCAATCCTCGACGGAATTTGAACCGGATGAGAGCGAATCTATATTAGCAAGTCCAAGCACCGATAATCATGGCCTGGACCACGGGCAAAGTAGCGCTTCCGGAACTGGTCGAGGCCTCGGGCGACCTGGACCTCAAGGCCAAACAACTCGCCGACTTCATCAGACAGAGCAAGCACTTTATCGTTTTCACAGGAGCAGGCGTTTCCACGTCCGCCGGTATCCCCGATTTCAGGGGCCCCGAGGGAGCATGGACTCTCCAGGCCCAGGGCAGACAGAGAACCACGGCCGTCGTGAGCACGCTGCAGGCCATCCCCACCGTCACCCACATGGCACTTGTCGAGCTACAGAACCGAGGCTTGATGAAGTACCTCGTCAGCCAGAACTGCGACGGCCTTCACCGGAGGAGCGGAATCCTGCCAGTACGCACTGTCCAATGACCCCTTGGTGCCATCATTCTTAAACCAGCCTGACACAAGTCGCAAAAAGGACAAAATCTCGGAGCTGCACGGCAACAGCAACCGCGAGATCTGCAAGGACTGTGGCAAAGAGTACATCCGCGGTAAGACATCCCTTTCCCTCCCCCGCTCTGATCCAATCTTGTCCACTCAACTTCCACTCACCGCAACCCAGACTTCCGCGCCGTAGCCACCTACACCAAATCCATCCACGACCACCGCACCGGCCGCAAGTGCGCCCGCTGCGACGGCGCCCTGCACGACACCATCATCAACTTCACCGAGTCCCTGCCCCAGCGCGAACTCACCCTCGCCTTCGACCACGCCAAGCAGGCCGACCTGTGCCTCGTGCTCGGCTCGTCGCTGACAGTCACGCCCGCCAAGGAGGTGCCCGAGGCCGTCGGCAACCGGCGGCGCAAGGGCGCGAAGCTGGTGATTTGCAACTTGCAGGCCACGCCGCTGGATGGCCTGGCCACGCTCAGGGTGCAT
Organism: Staphylotrichum longicolle; assembly: GCA_019096155.1. Classification (NCBI taxonomy): domain Eukaryota; kingdom Fungi; phylum Ascomycota; class Sordariomycetes; order Sordariales; family Chaetomiaceae; genus Staphylotrichum; species Staphylotrichum longicolle. The sequence goes on from JAHCVI010000003.1 coordinate 910,444, forward strand.
GCCAAGACGGATGATCTGATGGTGCGGGTGATGCGGGAGCTGGGGGTGGCGATTCCGGGGTTTGTTCTGCAGCGGAGGCTGGCGGTGACGGTGGAGGGGACGGGGCAGCAGGGGAGGTGTAGGGTGACTGTTTCGGGGGTGGACGTGGATGGGACGCCGGTTTCGTTCTTGAGGTCGGTGAAGCTGGCGAATAATCGGCGGGTATTGAAGGCGGAGCCGTTTGTGTTTGACTTGCGGGAAGATGTCGGTGAAAGGGGGTTAGAGGTGAAGTTGGAGCTCGAGTTCATGGGCCACTACGGAGAGCCCAGTCTGGAGCTCTGTCATAGTGTGGAAGAGGACGGGGTTGGGGCTGCGGTTGTGTATCTCTTGGAATACAACCCGTCCAACGGGGAATGGAAGACGACCAAGCAGTAGGGTTCTGCTTGCCAAAAACAAGGTCAATATCGAGTGGATTGAGTCGGGCTTACACGCATAAGGCCCGGAGCGATTGGAGACGGTGCAGCACCCGACTGTCACCCCGTCCCAAACGGGCTCGCCGATCATAAAATCGGCTGTGAACAACCCATATCCGATGAGCCGGGTCCGCTCAGGATCTGGGCCCTGGTTTTTAGCACAATCCCTTGCGAGAACCGGTATCCCCGCATCCTATCTCCATCCCCGGACCTACCCGGGGTTATCCGCCTTGCCAAGGGGCGCGACATCGGAAGGGCGTGGGCTTCAGGGATGTCCTCTCACCGTCTTATACGGCCTCCATCAACTTTCGACTTTGAACATCTACTACATCCACATCGGCTTGTTTCACTCTGTTCAAGATGGCCGACATTGAGCTCCCCACTCGCCACTCTGCTCTGCGACCCGACGAGGCATCATCAGCGGAGGAGAGGGTCCTGCACTCCTCCCTCCCGCCAACCGATGGTGGAAAAGATGCGTGGCTGGTTCTCGCCGGCTGTACAATCTTGGAGGCTCTTGTTTGGGGTGAGTCCAGAGGATAAACAATGATGCCGTTCTTGTTGCCGACATCGCACACTTACACCCCTCAACCGCAGGCTTCCCTTTTTCCTTCGGTGTATTTCAAGAGCATTATAGTCGACAGGAACAGTTCAAAGATCATATTTCAATCATCCCTGCCATTGGCACCACGGCTACGGTTGGTCAACGTTGCCCTCGAATCTAAGCAGGTCAAGATCCTGACAACCCTGCCGCAGGGACTGATGTACCTAGCGGCCCCCATCGTCTACTGCGCCCTCCGCAAGTTCCCTCGCTACCGCAAACTCTGCAGCATCACAGGCTTCATCATCGCCATGGCCAGCCTGATCGGCGCCTCCTTCGCCGACAGCGTCCCCGGGCTGCTGGCCACCCAGGGCGCGCTGTACGCCATCGGCGGGTCGCTGCACTACTTCCCGGCCTACCTCTACCTCGACGAGTGGTTCGTCCGCCGGCGGGGGCTCGCCTACGGCGTCTTCATTGCGGGTGCCGGCGCGGCCGGCGTGGCTATCCCCCTGACCATGGGATGGATCCTGCACACCTGGGGCTTCCGCACCGCACTGCGGGTGTGGGTCGTCGTGTGCATCGTGCTCACCACGCCGGTGTTTTTCGTCTTGAAGGCGCGCCTTCCGGACCAGCACGCTGATAGGGGCCCGCACAAGTTTGAGTTTCGGTTCCTCAGGAGTCCGGCTTTTTGGATTTTGCTGGGGGGGAATGTGGCTCAGAGCCTCGGGAATTTCATGCCCGCGCTGTACATGCCATGTAAGTGGTCCCCGTGGGTGGTCTCATGACTGCAAGTCAACTGCAGCACGTCACTGACTTTGCGGGCCATTTAGCCTTTGCTGTGGCACAAGGCTGGTCCGCCCTCTCCGGCACCATCGCCATCTCGCTCTGCAGCGCCGCCACCGCGGTTGGCGCCACATTGGCCGGCTGGCTGGTCGACAGGTACCATGTCACTACCGTGGTCAACTTTTGTACCATCGGCACCGTCGTTGCCGTGTTCGTGTTTTGGAGCTTCGCCGTCTACCAGCCCATTCTCTACGTGTTTGCCCTGCTCTATGGCATCTTTGCTGGTGGGTTTCCGGCAACGTGGTCGGGTTGTACCGGCCCGGTACGCCGCAAGTACCCCGTGGAGCATGGCATGATCATTGCACTGTTCACTGCCGGCAAGGGCATTGGCTGTGTCATATCCGGTCCTGTGAGTGGTGCGCTGGTGGCGTCGGATAGTTGGAAGAACAGCGTGGGTTATGCATATGGCAGTGGATATGGGTACCTGATTGTCTTTTCGGGGGTGACCGCGTCGTTTGCGGGAATCGGGTGGTTGGGGAAGAGGTGCGGTATGGTGTAGGGTAGGCCCAGGGGTAGCGGTAGGAACTTTGGTATTTTGACAGCCCAGGGACTTCGAGGTTCAACGTAAAAGTTGACGCACGCGTTCTTGCGGAAAAAGGCTTATGGATTGTTTGCGTTGTATTTGTGCAGGGCATGAAGCAGCGGAGCTGTTCCATGGCCAGGCATGCAGCAGTCTTGCAGAGGCTTCTCCAGCCCGTTTCAGATTACGCACAAAGGTCAAGGATGTAAGCACAGAGGGTTCTTCGATGCCTCCGAGTGATCATGCACCAATCCGGAGTCCTGATGCGAGCGATCATGGACCAAGCCGGGGTCTTGAATTCCCACGGATCCGAACGAAGAAAGGTATATATTCCGCCCAAGTTCAGTCGTCCTAGCTTTCCTATTCACGCAACTTCCTTTATTCAAGACCGTCGATTAAACACCCCCTTTATTGCGCCAGCGCCCATCGCAACCATGAATCAACAGACATCGACTGGCTTGGAAACCCTTCTCAAGCCCCGTCTTGTCGTCGACATCTGTGGTCGCGATGAAGAAGACAACCAGCCCGACGATGGCAATGTCCTGACCAGCGATGCCCAGTCCGGAAAAGTATGCGTGTCCCATTTCTTGATCGACGTTGCAGGTGTGAAGAAAAGAGAAAAACGTCTTCCATTGCTAATCACCATCCTTTTCCAGCTGCCGCTCCCATCCAAACCAACCTCCACGCTCGCCCGCAACCTCCAGGCACAAGTACCGACCAGCCAGCACACAGGGCACCCCTATGGTCTTCGAAGAAGCACCAAGGAGAGACCCTCTGGATGGTATGCCAGCCTCGTGGAAGCGACGAGCGAAAAGCGGAAACGCCCGGCGGTCCAGCAGCACGCCGATGACGCGCCGCCCGCTGCCAAGCGTCCAGCTTCCCTCGGCGACCGAGAAAAACCTGTGGTGTCCGCGCTGCCTTCCTGGCTAAGGGTCCCGACTCGTCGGGCAGAACCTGGCCAGCCGTCCAAGAGCCAAGAGCTCCCGCCCGAGGCTGCAAAAAAGGTCGATGCTCTCAAGGGGGAAATCGACAAGCTGGTGCACGACAACGAGCGACTGGCGCGCGAGCTTGCGATGCTCAAGGCAGGAACGGGTTGGTTGGGACCGGACGCGGCAACCGGATATCACGAGGAAAGCATCAGGGAAGCAAAGATCCGGACCAAGGAGGCGTTGGTGAGGAGACAGACCGCGTACATTGCGGAGCTGGAGGAGGAGATTCAGCATGTCAAGACGGAGGCGATTGTTCCGGTGGGCGCTCGGAGAACTAGGTCAATGCCCAAGGAGAAAGCTGGGGCGGTTCTGTTTTGTCCGTTTTAAGGGACATGAGTCAATGTCATGAAGTCTGAATTCTGTAATTGCGCAAATCTTCTGATTAGAACACTAATGCTCAAAGGTTTGTATATGCTTCGGTCAGCTGCTCCAGAGAATGAGTCCTGAAAAAGTCCTCCCATGTGACAGGCTTGACATCGGGGAAGCGGGCGTTGTCCAAGTCGGGTCCCACGAAGGTCTGGCCGTTGAGCCAGTAGTAGGCGAAGAAGCTTAGCGCGGTGTCTAGTTAGTACGGGGGTGTGATACAAGGGATGAGCGGGTGGCTCTTTTATCTAGACTCACAGAAACATGTACTGGAACAACTCGTGAGGAGCTGGCGCTCGGATGGCATGCATCTTGTCGTGCAGCTCTTGCAATGTCCCGAGGCTTTCGACTTTTGGCTGAATGCCGTAGACTCTTGCAAAGCTCTCGGCAATCTGGTTGAAGGATTTTCGGTCGCCAAGCACTAGGGATTACCCAAAGGGTGGTGAGCAAGATGTCGTCTTGGTTTGTCGTGACGGGTGTACAGCGAGATTTAGTAGTCAACCAGCAAACTCACGTCGCAAAACACCAGAAGCTTCCTTGTCCCTGCACACGGCCGCGGTAAAATCGGCCGCATTCTCGTACGAAGTGCCCTCCCAGATCTCGTCGCCGGTGCCCCAGTGACGAAGCGTCTGGGTCGAAGGGTCCCACTGACCAAAGAGGGGGCTGAACTGGGGATCCATGAAACTGCCGACCAGGATATGGACGCCCTTGACGTTGGTCTTCTGATCCAGATACGTCTTGACGTGGATCATTGGATCCTTAGGGAACAGCTCGCCGAGCTTCAGCTTAGTGTAGTCGAGTGTCCAGTCGCTGGCCACGTACCGGGGTACGCTCTCGGCCTCGCAAGCGTCGATCAGGGCCTTCTGGCCATCAATCATGAGCTCAGGGTCGCCCAGATAAGCACAGACGACCACGTCAAGACCGCGGACAAAGGAACGGATGGCAACCACGTCTAAGGCGTCGCCTTGGTGCATGGTAGCAGCGGGGTTAGCCGTGAGCCACAGGGGGGCCTTGCTCGGGTTCCGGCAGTATCCGCGAACCAACGTGTCGTGGTGCCGGAGGAGACTCCGGGCCAGCAGCCGGCCGAGTTTGCCTGTGATGCCGGCGATTCCAATCTTGGTAGCCATTGTAGGGAGATAGCCTTTTAGGGAGGGGTGGCCGGCCAGTGGTTACTGACTCTGAAGTCTTGAGGAAAGCGAAGCGACAAAACTGTTACAGGCTGTGATGTGCTTTGTGAATCGAAGGTCTCGCAATGCCTACCTAGGGAGTAGCAACTCCTCTTTTTCCATGCGTGAGTCCAGTCGGTCCCCTTTCGACAGGTGTCATGGTTGGCCAGGGAATGAGTTGATACCATTGGACCTGTGCCGCTTGGGCGATTGCTAAGCACCATGCAGCCTTCTCGCGCTCAGTTGCATACGGGAGGCCGAACGCGCCTGAATTGGCTCACAGCCCAAAGTAAGTGGTGGGCCCTGGTCCACGACGCGTGCTTTGGGTCTGCAGATTAGGTACCGACCAGACACTTATTAGGTAGCAGTTCGAAAGCCATGTCCGTCACCTCGATTGTGGATCTGTTCAACTGCCAAGACACGCAAAGCGCCGTCGAATCAGCGCTTGAACAGGAAGAGATGCAAACTCAATGCAGAACTGCTTCGATCACCTGTCGAGCCTATCTCTCCATTTTCGACCCCTCCTAACCTCCGAACCACAGCCTCTTCCTACCCAGTGTACCGTATACGAAGCGTCCCAACTGTTCTAATATCAAAGTATTTTACGAAAGATGAAGTGTCCATTTGTAACTGCTCCATCTTGGGGATAAAAGATGCTCCAGCTTGCTGCTACATGTAGGATATTATAATAGCAATGACATCCCTCAAATCAGGGAACAAAGAAAAACAAGATTCCTCCAACCCACTGTCTCACTTGGCCGTCCATTACCTGCGGCCATTTCCGTGTAGTAGTCTGTCCAACACCCTTATCGCGAGGTTCGCCATTACCCGCCCATCTCATATCTCTGAGCAGGTTGTTGCTGCTGTTGCTGCAGCACAGATATCTGCCGTTGAATGGCATCCCGTTCCTGGTCAATCTGCTCCAGTTCCAGCAACCTCTGCCGTCTCTCGTCCAGCCGCGACTGTCGTGCAAGCAGATCGCCAACAACAGCCTGGTCTGCCGCGGCAGGGGGGTGACTCGCGATCGGCGATGATGGGCCCGGAACCTCGACAGGGCTGATCTCAACAGGAGGGGCTGGCCCGGCGTCGTTGCTTCGCGGGTCTTGCGCGAGCTCAACCGGGGCCGTGACAAGCGAGCCGCCCAGCTCCGGCACGCGCGGGGCCGGGCTTTCGCCGCTCATCTCCGGCACGCGCGGCGCCGGGCTCTCACCACTCATCTCCGAGGCTGCCGGGACTGCAGCCGCGCCGACGGCGAGTTCTGGCACGTCTTTGATACCCTTCTCGGCCGCTAGCTCGGCCGTGTCCGGCGGACCGCGCGGATCATCATCCAGCTCGCCAATTGACGGGTCGGGACCGCCAGCGGAATTGCGTCTTCTTCGTCGACGGTAGAACACAAGGAAGGCCACAGCGGCCAGAACGAGGACTGCCAGGCTCACGCCGACTGCAATGCCGATGACGGCACCACTTGACAAGCCGCTGCTGCTGCTACCCCCAAGTGCCTGCGGGGCGCCTGTGTTGGTTTCCGTGGGGAGGTCTGATGCTGATCCAGATGTGCTCGATGCTAGCGACGTGCTCCTGGAAGGTCCGTTGCCATTACCGTCACGGTCGCTGGCGGTGGTAGTCTGTGAGCTGCTGGAGGAGGTAGATGAGACGACTGTACGAGGGAACCCGGGCTGGTCGGGGACATCGGAGCTGGCGGCACTGGTGGGGGTGCTGGTGTCCGGGCTGTTGCTGCTGGTCGGGGGTTTAGGGGCGGGGCTGGAACTGCTCGGGGGGTCGGGTTTTGGCGTGCTGGAAGTAGTCGGCGCGGCGATGGGATTCCCGCCGCCGCCGCCGCTCCCGCCGCCGCTGCTAAACTTGAATGGGGCACTGTACTGAAAGATTCTGGTATCGGAGTCGAGGCTCATTCTGATTCCGTAGACTGCCAAGTTGCCCACATCAGTAGGCACTTGCCAGCTATAGGAGCCAGCCGAGCCATCAACGCCCTCTATCAGTAACCAGCAGTGGTCAGTAACGGGGCCTACAGAAGTTCGTCTCGAAAGGCAAGATCTTACTCGCGATCGTAACAATCGAATTGAGGTTCGCAGTGGTAGCTCCACCGATAAGGACGAGAGTGACGGCGCCTGGGTAGGAGGAGCTCGGCTGCCAAACAATCTCATACCTCGATCCAGTCGGGATCGTCTCGCCAGAAGTTGGTTTGCTGATAAGGTTGAAATTGCTGGTCTGCGCAGCAACAAGGGTCGGCGCCACGAGGGCGAACACGGCGGCGAAGGAGAAACGCATCGTTGCTGCTTTCTCCTTCCCTCACATGAAGTTCTCCGCAGCGCAACGCGTGATCCGCGGTCCGTCGGTTGAAAATGGAGGTTGAGGTGGGCGGCAAATGAATTGGTTCGTGGCGAACCTGAAGACGGCTGCGGCTGAACGCCACCGTCCAGGGGGTCGAGATGGTGTCAACGTGATCAGCCGCATGCGGGGGTCGTCGATGCAGATTGGAGGGTCCGTTCTCGCAGACTATTGGGATCGATTCCGCTGGCGAGATCAATCGGCGCCAAGCTCAATCCGAAATCGTTCAGACACTCATGGCCGGGGACGCGGAGAGCCCATCCAACGGCCACTAGAGGTGGCTGCCAACGAAATCCTAATGACAGGTGAGAAAGCCATAAGACAAGAAGATCCCCAGTGAAATGAGTGTTGAGGGGCTTCGACTGTATCCTCAGCCACTGTTGACGACCAAAACGCATTGATATGTCCGTACGGCTGCAGTGCCTCTTCCTCATGTGAGTAGGTACTTTGATCTGCATGACCCGGGGGGCCGCCTCGTGCTGTCGCATGCAAAATGAAAAAGCTATATCGTTACGGCCTCGGCCAAACGGAGGCCCTCCCTTTAGCTTAACCCTTCAAAGAGACAGGTAACGGCGACGGCAGCGCTCGTGGCGGGTGTTTCAACCCACAGTCCGGACACGGTATGTACCGCCACGCGTTTGCCAGTCCCAGCATCCTGCAGCAGGCTACCTGTCGAACGTCCGTTAACTCCTTGGGGTGATGTGGTTGCATGGTGGGTTTGGCAGGTGTTTAGTTTTGGTTGGCAACAAGAGCAAGCGTCTCGCGCCGCTGGCTCGAGCTGAGGGTCCAAAGCCTGCGGACCGGCCAGGGGTGCTTGCCTTGGAGCCCGCGGGAGAAGAGGTGGGGAAAGCGTCGGTAATACGCGCAGAAAGTCCGGAGAGCTGCGGCGGAGGGATTCCAGGGAGGGTTGGTCGAGCTCGTCAAGGATCATGAGGAGGAGTTCGTTGGGTAGGGTGAGAAGGGGATGACTGAATTTGTGCCAGTTTGTAACTGTTTTACTTGAGGTGACGGTAGCAGGATTCTCGACCTGACTTTGGGCATCGCTGTGATGCGATAGTGGTCTTTCGGACTCCCAGTGGCGGCAAGTCGGGTTGAGGACAGTTGCGTCGCGGTTGTCCTGGCGCGTCTCACGGAAGAACGCGGTTCGATGCCGAACACGGGCGAACATGATGACTGGAAACAATCTGGTGTCCAAAACAAAGCGGGTGCCTTTTCATCCGTAAACAATTGTCCCTGGGTGGATGCCGAGCCTCATGGTAGCTTACGCAGCCAAGGGCTCCTCGTTCAGGGGCGAATGATGCGCTGGTTTTCAAGTTTGGCCTGTGGAAGCTGGCTCCAGCAACCGTGACAGTCGAGTCTAGGATTTTGCACTGCACTTTTGCGCACAGCCACGGCAGGGTCTTAAAACATGGCCGTAGTAGAGAAAAGTCGGGCGGTCCGTTGACTTGATGGGGTCGGTAACAACGTGCTCTGGCAAACAAGACACTGCCACAATGGCACAACTTTGCCACAGTTGTCAAATGGATGGTGCTTCAAGCGCTTTTTCGCAGAGCGATAGCCCGCAGTTCTGAGTTTGGCCTAACAATGGAAGCTCCGGACGCGAGACGAATTATGACGTCTTTGCGAGTTCAGTGTCTGGGGTCCGGGTCCGAGGGTCCCGAAGGGACCAAATGGAAGCGCGAGACGCAGGAAACGAGAGCAAGAGGTGCATTTCATTGGCAACTACAACCCGATATTTTCAATGTTGTACAGTGCCCAAGAACGTGTTTGGGATGCCAACGTTACGGGGTGCCCACAAGATGTAAGCTGACAGCAAAACAAAACTCAAATTAAGTCAATGAACTTAGGTAGAATTTGAACCTCGCCGTGGTTCCTGGCTTCTAACTTCCCGGTCGTGGGCTCCGGAAGCCCATCAACCGAAAACTTCAAGTTTAAACCAACATCGGACGAACGTGGATTCGCACTGCAGCCTTTAGAGTTTCATCTACCAACTGACCCTCAAACAGCAAGCAGCACATGTTTGCATCTACACGTCGGACCCAAACAAGGATATTAAGCTCTATGATCTAGTGCTTGGTTGTGACGTTAGGGACACATTGGGCTGGAGCGATAATCTTGGAGGCGATGTCCGGTTGGTACTTACCAAATACCTGATATGATCAACGAAGTCCCTGTAACCATCAATATCAGGTTCGCTCTGCGTGACTCTGAAAGCGGACAAAATCTTAAAAGCTTTGGCGTATGAGGAGTGGAAAGATTGGGTGCAGTTTCTGCTTTTAGTAACATTGTTACACCTGCGCTTACCTTCCATTAGGTTCTTTGTGTACCTTAGGTAGCAGAGAGCTTTCAATCACCAGTCGCTGGGTACGAGCTGTCGAGCATCAATGGTTGCCGGGTTCCACGATCCGATGCAGTCCTTGCATCCTATATGGTACCTATCCTTGAGAAGAAAGGGGGGTGCTCAGGATCACAGCTCCTCGTATCGTCACCAACCGTAGCAGGTATTGACATAGCTGCTTGGCACACTCGCTTAGGCCGACACTGTCTAATTGACTCTTAACAGAAGTCGAATATGGCGGTTGTGGAGGATGCTGAACAAGAAGGATTTTCTCTGGAAGTGGTTTTGCCAAGTCGAGGCAGGAAAGCTGAGAAGTGGGGTTTCCCTGATCAGGAATGGTTACACATCATCAGATTGATCAGAAGCCTTCGATCGACCCATTTTGGGGCTGAAGTCGAGAATAGTTTCTACTAGCTCCTCAAGCGGATACTTACACCACTGAATTGCCGTGCAATATTCAGTTCTTCACGGTCCCTTGCCTTACAAGGGATTCGAAATATTGAATTTGGTATCATATATTTGCGATGTGTCCCCTCCAGGTTCTTCGCCATGTTTCCTCCCAGACACGTTGCGTGCTCTCCATCACCGTCACTCGTTTGCAGCAACTTTTTTCGTTTCCAGCATGGCTGATTCTTTCGTTCAGTACAACTCTGTCGCCGCAGCATGCCGCACCCCGACCCCGTGCCTCTGGCAGGTCGCTGGCCGTGCCAACAACGACCCGGCTGATCAGCTTTCGGCCTGCCAGTCCCTCTTTGGAATCCCGCAGGTCGCAACCCTCACCCTAGCAGCCGATCCCGTCTTCTCGACTGCGACCGCGACCTCGACGTACACAGACATCATCGTCGACACCTCCACCGTCTACTCAACGGTTGACGAGATCTCGACTTCGTACGAGACTGCTTATGTGACTGCCACCGAGTACACCACGACGGCGGCCCAGACCCTGACCGTCACGGTGCCCGCAAATGTGGGCAAGAGAGGAATGAAACGCCGGCGGGGATGCAGGCCCTCGACGAGCAGCATCTCTTCCACCCTGGCGTCTTCAGTCCCCTCTCAGGCCTCTTCTTCGCCATCTATTTCTGCGACGCCCTCGCCCCCCGTCGCCTCCTCATGCGCCGACCTCGCCGAGCATTCGTCTGCCTGCGCCTGTCTCGAGGCGGCAACCGTCACGTCGTATTACGATGCTGTCACCTCAATCATCTACTCGACCAAGCCGGTTACTGTCACGTCCACCAGCAATACCGTCGTCACCGTCGCCGTCACGACCGTCATTGTCAAGCCGGCGACCACAACCCTCACATCGACGCTGAGCACGCAGACGGACAGCACCACGACTGTCACTGTGACGGCAGCTCCCGCGGCCCCCACCATCTTTACCTTGCGTCTCGCCGACGGTGTCAACGTCGGCAAGCCGGTGGTCAACTACGGGACGAACCCCTATCAGAAGCTGGTGTGGGTGCCGAGCGGAACCCCGCGGGCGTTGACTCTAAACGAAGGTGCTCTGAGCTTCATGAACCCCCCAAACTACCCCATTTACAAGATGTACATCCGCCTAAACGCCGCCACCTACGGCATGGTCCACATGGTCACGGATGAGACGGCCACTACGCCGTCTGGCGACACGTGGCTGCCGACCACGTGCTCGGTCGATCCCTACACTCTTATCCTCAGCTGCTCGACGACGACCGGCTTGTATCGTTTCCTCACTTGCGGTACCAGCCTATTCTTGGCGGCCACGGCCGGCAACGATTGGCCTGCCGGGTGTTTCGAGGTCCATCTCAAGGCTACTAAGGCTTAAGGCTCGAGTTGCATCCATCTTTGTTCGTCTCGTGTATGATACCACATTTATCTGAGTAACAATTATTAATCGCACCTTGTCACCATACCTTCCGATCCTCAACCTTCTCTTCTCAGCTTCCTGACTTCCCTTTCATCAACCTCCCTCCCGTCGGGAGCGTTGTGATTCTTAGAGACGGATCTTTTCGGCGACATGACAAGAATATGATGTGAATCCTTGCCGTGACACCGTTGAAGGAAAACTCTGATGAAGGCCTGTTGGCTCCCAAGTTTTGGGTACAGAGCTTTCGGCAAAAGAACGAGACCACCTCAATTTCAGGTGAAGACTGACGCGAAGCCAAAAGTGCGTCGTGCTGCCTCCATAGCCCAGACTCTCTCCGGCCCGGCCAACTCGGGTATGTCAGTGGGTCCCGGAACTACACTACAGGGGTGTCTCGCCTGCGGCCGGCTTCCAACGTCTAGTGTTCCCATCTCTGCCACCGCTAGTCCCGTTGAGCTTAGTCTTTTCGCAAGCCATGTGGCAAGTTGTGGCCGCGAATGAGACGGGTGGGCGTTGCTGCGCTAGCCAGAGGGATTCCCCATATGTACGAGGGGCAGCCTGAGACATCCCGGTTTAGCACAGGCGAATAAGCCGAGGGTTTCCATCTCTTATCACACCGAACCTACCTTGCTGTGTAAGCAATGCGTCCGCCCGTTCAGCTTGCGGGGCGTCCTGGGGTCCCGAGCGCCACGTGCATCGGAGATCCCCCGGAAGGAGAAGGCACCACGATCGAGGTGCAGTTTCACGTGTTTGTCTCGCGCGCACGGTCGCCGCCTTCTTCCAAAATTGGTCTGGTGTGGCGACGCCATGGGCTTCCCTGCGTCGGCCCCTGGCCTAGCCCGCCGTGCCCGCCTAGCCTGCCACCGACGTTTTGGTGAATCCGTCAAAACCTGCAGCAGAACATTTCCGTCTTCGGCCTGACGCTGCGCCGCCTTATCGTCGTCCCATGTTGGGCAACGTGTTGACAGCTCAACGACAGCCTGGGGTACTTCACCGCGGGAGTCTACCTGGTTTGCACACCAAAAGCGTAAAGAGCCTCACCGCGGATCTTATCGTGAATTGTCGGGCTTTGTTGTTTGACTATCTGGCTCGGCCATCATCACATCACGCCATGCCTGCTAGCCTCAGACCAGAAGGATTTCCGGCCTGACCACTCACCTCCTAGAGGTTACTTGGTCTCGTTGGTGTCCGTGCCCTACCCCCCGCGTTTGCCCCTTTCCCCACCCCGTCCCCGGTGACACTCAGGGACGGCGATCTGCCAAGCTCTCTGGCAACTAGTGAGCTAGTGTACAACGAAAAAGCAGGGGATGCTCACCACGCCATGGTCATGGTACCCGGGGTTGGCACAAGGGTTGAGCTGTGGGGGAGCCTTTCCCCGGATACATATGTCCCCTGGGCCACGTTTTGGCGCGCGCCGCGCCGCGCTGCCGTCCTCCGACTTTCTTTTTCAATGTTAGCGTCCACAACCCACCGGTGAACTGAGCATGCTGCGGTTCTCCAAGGACACACTCGCCATTGTTGGCCTGTGTCTTCTCTTCTTCAGCAATGTTGTCGCCGCCGCCAACGTCACCTACTTGCTGACACCGGCCGAGGCCCTTGCCGCCTTCCCCGACTGTGGAGTACGTACGGACGACACAGCAACTACCTACCTTAAGCATGGTGCTCGAGAACGCGGACTGATATGCGGCACCAGCGAACTTGCGTGGTCAGCGCGGTAGCCAACTCAACATGTAGCCTGGACGACGTACCATGTATCTGCGGCGACGAGCGCCTCACGCGCACGGCGTACGCCTGTGTCAAGCTGTCATGCGGGTTGAAGGACTCGCTGGGTACGACGACGCTGTCTGTTCGTGTGCGCAGGGCCCAAGAGCGGATGCTGACCCCTCCTCGCCAGCCACCCACAACATCTCGTCGCTCATGTGCGGTGAAACCGCAGAGGGCACCGGGTACCTGATCCCCGTCTACGCAGTTTTCTGCGCCGTTGCCGTCATCGCCGTGGCGCTACGCCTTCTCGCCCGGGTTGTGACCCAGGCCTACTTCTGGTGGGATGATTTGGCCAACTGCCTGAGCTTTGTATATCTCCTGTTACATGCTCCTTTCCGGCTCGTTTTGGATGCTGACTTCGACCTTGTAGTTGTGCGCTGCCATGTTCACCGGGATGAACGTCAAAGGTAGACCCTTCGGCCGTCCGTCGAACCGGCGTCAGACTTGGGCGCTGACCATTCTTTGTAGCTATCCAGCTCGGCCAGGGCAAGGATCTGTGGTCCGTCCCGTACGATGATGTGACTGAGGTTGTAAAGGTAACTTCCACGTCGCCCGGATCCGAGTGCTTTCACAACTTACACCCTGCGCAGATGTTCTTCGGCGACATGCTCGTCTACACCATCGGGCGCTTCTTCTTCCGCGCATCCATCCTCCTCTTCTACCTCCGCATCTTCCCGACCAAGCAGAACAAGCGATTCGGACACATCTTAATTGGTACCATGGTGTTCAACCTTATCTACAACCTGTCCTTCATCCTCGCCGTCCTCCTCTTGTGCCGACCCCTTCCCTACTTCTGGACACAGTGGGAGGGTTTACACGATGGCCAATGCGGGAATTACAACCGCCTCGCCTGGGCGGCCGCCGGCACGGGTATCGTTTTTGACGTGTGGTTGCTCGCCCTCCCCATCTCGCAGCTTGTGGTTCTGGCGCTGCCGTGGCGGAAGAAAATGATGGGCGGGCTCATGTTTTTCTGTGGTCTCAGGTCTGTCTTCCCTTCCCCTTCCTCCCATTTATTCTCCCTTTCACTAACACTTTCTTTCCAGTGTCGTAATCGTCAGTCTAGCCCGCCTCAAAACCATCAACGAATTTACCCAGACCGTCAACCCAACCAGTATGTTCTTCGCCCTCTTAGCCTACCCCCGTTTTCTGGGTATATCATCCCCATCCCCTTTTGCTCGTATACTAAACAACCCCGCTTTGTAAAACAGAGGACATAGTCCAAGTCTGCCTCTGGTCCGGAATCGAGCTTGACGTCGGCGTAATCTGCCCATGCCTGCCCTCCTTCCGTCTCCTATTCCGGTGGGCATTCCTCGGCTCGTCCGCTGCCAACGCGGCGCCGGGCAGCGGCGACGACTCGGGTAATGTGGGCGGCCCGCCGCGCAAGAGCAGCGTCGGGAGTGCGGGAGATCCGCTGGGCCGCGGGGCGGGGCCCATGGGCATGGGGAACGTTGTCGCGGTGAAGTATGCCAGGAGAAATTCGAGTGAGGAGAGGATGGTGGAGTTGATGGAGAATGGGGAAATGAAGTTGGGAAGGATTTGAGAACCGTTGGGCAATGGAGGTTCTCTGGAAGGAGCATTCTGGGAAAGGATTACTTTCCGGATTCCTCAATAGGTTTCTTTTCTTATGGTTTCTCTCGACGAGAACAGTGATAGATCCGATGGCTGGAGACGGAGTCCCAGAAGGGACCAAGTAGAAGCCTGAGCACGCAGGAAACAAGGGCACGAGGTGCATTCCATTGGCAACAACAACCCGACTTTCTATCGTACTGTTCCCAGGAATGACTTTGTGGGGCCAACGATTACGGGGTTCGCACATGATACGAACTGGGAACAAACCAAGGTTGAGAATAAATCATATTCATCCCGGCCGAGAAGAACAAGGTACTTTGGCCCCGCCTCCCACCGAGGAGGGAGAGCTGCATCAAGCCACGTTCAACCCCAGTTTGCCCACTTTCCTCGTGGCAAAGGCCCTCATCAACGACGGAAGAGAATCTGACGAGTCCAAAGCAAAAGAACTCAAGAGCCTCGGGCTGCGCAACCCCTTCGTCAAAGAACCCGTCCCTGAAGGTGCAGACCACAATCGGTCAACGCCGTCGGTCCCTACCGAGGAGCGGCGCGCAGGGTTTGACGGTGAGATGACAGTGCCGGTGCCCGAGATGGTTCCCTGATCCTACTACAGCTTCTTTTTCAAGTCCAAGTCATGGCCCGCGAGATACATGGAGACGAAGACCTAGGAACGGGCCTTGTTGTTTCTGCCGCTCTCACCGAATCCAAGATATGGCTGCTGAACTCAAGAGGTACATACTAGGTACACTGCCCCAACCGATATTGCTTGCAGTTGAAGCCTTGTGTCACCCGACAACTCGGCGACCCCAGTGGTCAGTTATTCCGGTCCCCCGCCTCGGCGCCTACCCTGCCAACACCGTCGCGAGGGTACCGTCTCGCTGGTTACAAAATGCACTAGCCAATCTCTGCGCTTCAGGAAGCCCTAGGACAGTCGCTTCCCCTACCAAAGATGCCCTCTAAGACGAGGACGAAAAAGGAGCAGGCCTTGGAAAAGGCTGCCGAATGGGCAAAGCTGCCTGTATTGGTTTTGGTTTGTGTTCTGTAATTTACTGGAGACAGACCGGCGTGCCTGAGCATTGTCTCAACTTCAGCACTACGAGGAGCACGAAGACAGTGGCTATCTACGTGGAGATGCCCCCCTTAGGAATACTTGTCTGCTCGGGGGTGTTTTTGGACACATCAGAGGGGACCTGGGCACCAGGTATACAAGCCTCAGGAGCTTCAAGGGCCCCTTTTCGGTACCGACGAGGTTGTCATTCGGTACATTGATGAAGACGTAGAGGGATCATCGGCGAAGCGACCTGTGAACCCAAGGCATTTTGGATAGATTCGAACAGCCATCAGGGTATTATTCAAGTCGCATCTTCCTCATGGTCTCGCTATTAGCATTGGCGGGCTGTCAAGAACGGACGATGTCTCAATCAAACATAAGCTACCTTACCTCCCTTCCTTGTTCCAACATCGCCCCAATGATCTCAATGGTTCCAAGGACACATTGATTGATCACCCATCTGTCCCCAGGCTGACGACGGAGGCTTATTCCGTAGGATTCTCCTGCGGCCAAGGCATCCGAAAGTTGCTGTTGGGCCCCTACATGCCCCACTGTGTCTCACTGCATACCTTACCTAGTTGGTTCGTTATAAAACGCTGGTGGGTCAACCAGCAACAGGAGTTGCCGGTGCAGGCGGCTAGTGGTTGAGGAGGGGGCTGGTGTGCTTAGCCTCTGCTGCGCCTCTGCAAGGGAGGGAAGCGAACTTGGGGGTTGACTGAGGAAGCCGAAGCCCCCCTTCTGAGAAACGCCCCCAAGGCCGACAAATAAATAAATGTTAGCCTGGCTGGTGATCTGGCTGGGAACATACACCAGCTGGGAATTTACCCTTTCGTATGAATGATGTCTGTCCTCACAAATATCCGCTCACCGCAGTCACATCAAGCGCTGAAATGGAGCTCAAAACAAAGCGTATCGTCTCAGGGCGAAGACTTACCCGAGCTTTCCTTGAGCCATCAAGACGCAGACGCGTTTGCCTACACCACTACAGGGTTCCTAGACTATCTCGAGGGCCAGAACATCCCGGTAAAGAGCAACAAAATTCTTGCTTTTGCTAAAGACTGTAAGTGTTTTAGAAAAACGGGCTCACACCATAAGATCACGCACCTGGAGAACCTAAGTTGCTGACACTTCAGGTGACAGACGACTACTTCAAGGGAGGTTGGTTCGATCACCACAGACTCGAGTACGAACGGCAGCAAGACCAGAGACGTGAGCACGCAGAGAAGTGCCGTCGAGAGAAGGCCGAAATAGCAAAACGAATGTTGGCCGAGGAACGCCAGCGGATCGAGCGACAGATACAGAACGTGAAATCGAGAATGCTCCGCAAAGAGTCAGTCCGCACAGCGGCCCGAATCTCAGACAAGGCGAGACCCTGGCATAGTGTTCCACTGGATGCGCCCAAGCTGCCAGCAATCGATTTCGACCTCTTAGAGTTGCTTCTACCTGGATATCCTGCGGAGAACTCCAAGAAGGTTCGCCAACCTGCCGAAGCTCTGGTCTACGAGCCGTTACCCGGACCCGACTGGATCAGGCTTCTCGTCATTGAGCCCTGGAGCGCAGATGAGAACCGGCTCCGATGCCATCTCAAGGCGGTGCGCCTCGACCACGCCGCGGGCAAATACTACGCTCTTTCGTACTGCTGGGGCCAGCCCGTCCGTGGGGAGGCCCAGAGTCTACTCTGTAACGGCCGCAGCGTCGACGCAGCGGACAACCTACGACTGGCACTGGAGAACATCCGATACAGCACTCTTCCAAGAATCGTCTGGGTCGACGCCCTCTGCATCAACCAGGACGACCCTGCAGAGCGCAGCGAACAGGTCCAGCTCATGGGCAAGATCTACCAACAGGCAACGGAAACGATCGTGTGGCTAGGCGACGCCTTTCCTTCCGCGAAAACGCGGCCCGAGTTCGAGGCAATCTGCCAAGTGGTCAAGTCGTGGGACAGTTATTTAACCCCGTCATACGCGTGCCGCGACGCCGAGGGCAATCTCTGCCACCATCAGCCGGACCCGTCCGATGATTCCTCCAATCCACTCCGCTTCAACCCCGCCCTCGTTGCCAGTCTTTTCCGCTGTCCCTGGTTCTCACGCCGCTGGGTGATACAAGAGGTCGCACTCGCCCGTTCCGCCGTGGTCCAAGTCCCGGGAGCAACCATCCCGTGGAAATGGATCGGCCTCGCCGCCGGCATCATCCGCACCAACTACGACCATCTCATTGCCACCTACCACATGCCCAACCTCTACAACGCTTATCTCATCTCCCGCCTCTCCCCACATGGACCCCTACCCCCCTTGACCCTCCCCTCCTCCCCCTCCTCCGCCTCACAGCCAACTTCCGCTGCACCGACCCCCTCGACACCGTCTACGCCCTGCTCGGCTTCCAGCCCCCTCCCACCCCTTCAAGCCGGACTACACCCTCACCCGCTCGCCCTCTCCCTCCAAGTGGCAGCGCACTCCCTCTCCCAGCCCCGGCGGCCCCTCGCCTTCCTCTCCGACGCCACCGGCCTCGCCGGCGCCCCGACCTGGGCCCCGACCTGGGGCCCCGACAAACCCGCCCTGCTCGACTCTTGGTCCCTGCGCAGCAGCCAAAACGACGCCGCCGCCGCCGCCGCCGCCAACGACGACGACGACGACTTCAATCCGGCCAGGGGCATCCCCTTCGCCCGCCTCCGCTCCCCCGATCCCGACCGGGTGCTCCGCGTGCGCGGCCTGGCCGTGTCCGCCGTCGCCTGGCGCGCGGCGCACGGGGTGACGGTGATGCACGAGGCGAACGAAGACGGGGCGGCGGGCTCCGAGGGGCTGATGGACGCGCTCGCGGCGCTCGCGCGCCGCTGTCCCCCGGGTGCGCGGCGTGCCGTGGGCAGGGCGCTCTGCGCGGGGCGGGATTGGTACGGCCGGCGCGATCGGGAGGGCAAGCTCGCGGCGCAGGCCGAGCGGTTTGTGAGGAGCTGGGGGCTGTGCCGCAGGGGCAGGGAGGCCGAGCTGGCGGCCGAGAGCGAGGCGTTTTGGAGCACGCGCGAGAGGAGGAATCGGATACGCGCGGGGGAGAGGATGGAGTGGATGGAGGTTGCGGCGACGGTGGGGAGGGGGCGGCGGCTGTTTTATACTGCGAGTGGGCACGTGGGGCTTGGGCCGGAGGAGATGGCGGTGGGGGATACTGTGTATGTGTTTGTCGGGGCGGTGATGCCGGTTGTGGTGAGGCAGCGAGGCGAGGGCTTTGGGGTGGTTGGGGATTGTTATTTGGACGGGATAATGGATGGGGAGGCGGCTGATGCCCTGAAGAAGGGCGAGGGCTTGCGAGGACCAGTGCTGGTAGACGAAGAGAGTCGGCAGACTCAGACGCAGTACGAGCCTCTGCGGTTGGACGTGGTGTCGTTGTGTTGATGTAGAACACGCCACCATTTCCCAGCAGTATAGCAATGAACAATGGATTCAGTCCAAACAGACAATCGTCTTTGGCGGCTGGCAATAGGACACAGGAGTCTCTCCAAGTTCATCTCACAGATCTGCGGTACGCTCAGAAGCTCGGTCTGCGTCGTGTGCCCCCGTCAACAACAGCTGTGAATTGAAAAAGTCACAATGGCAACCGCCGGGACGTCAGCCAGCTGCAATGCCAACACCATCCCAGGTCCGTACCACGAGTCCAAAGCATTCTGGTGCTTTCGCGAGTTTCACAAGACTGCAAGAGGGCGCATGGTCTTAACTCTCAAGTCTCAAGATGCGACAAGACCTGCTTTGTTTGAGGAAAGCATCCGAGTCCTTGTTATCGAATTTCTGGCGGCATGTCCTAGACATATGTGAATTCGTGAGATTAATACCGCTGAAGAAATACGCCGAGATCTGTTGGTCCCTAATATTTGGGAGAGAGCTGTCAAGCAAAGCTGCAAAAGAATGGGACCGTTCAACTTAGGTGGAGACTGACGCGAAGCCAAGAAATCGTGAGGGAACACAGCTTTATTGCAGCCTATCACATGCAAGGCATTTCTTGACCAGGCCCCCACCCCCGCTTGTCCGGCATTTTGGATCCCACTGACTCTCATTGGTTAACAGGGTCCCGGGATTGGCCGAGCCCCTCTTGCGCACCTGCACGGTTGTCTTGCTTCGACGTCAGAAGCTGCCAGGCCGTTGTTCCCAGCAGGAAGCAAGCGCCTGCAAGCCACATCTGCATTTTGATGCCCTCTCCATCTTGGTTTCGCCGGCGATTTTCATGACTTTGAAGGGAAACGGTAATCATTAGGCCCTCCGAGTTGTACGATTTTCGCGATCTTCTCCCAGCGCAGTTGGACTGGGACCGGCGGTTTCACATCGAAACCACGTTTGACGAAGCGGCAAGCACCGTGCAGAGAGCGCAAGTCGACGCAAGCCGGAGCGGCGAAAGGCCTGACGCGGGCCGCGGCATTTTCACTACCCCACGGATCTCATTTCCGAGTCAAATCGGCCTCCCGTTATATCACGACGAAACGGCACGCCGACCGATTTCGAGGACTGGCGGATTGAAGATTGCCAACCAGCAACCTGGGAACGAGGACGGAATCGTCGCGACAGCCACCACAGGACAAGCCTTGACCATCCTGTGCCAACCCCACACACCAAACCGGCAGAGCTACCGCCGCCTGCATCGACCTCACGAGTCCTCTTTGCGCAACACTGCTCGGCGCATCACCATGTCTTCCCAACGCCCCTTCTTCCTTTCGACCTTCTTCGCCGCCTTCCGGCAGACACCATCCTCCCTCCCCAGCGCGGGCGCCTCATCCCAGCAGCCCAACAAACACACCACCCAAGCCTCCAACTCCTCTCCTCAGTCCTCAGCCGCCACACCACGCTCCATATCATCCAGTGCGGTCGCGGCTGCGACATCACAGGCAACATCGCCCCCATCCCACACAGGGGGTATCATGAGCCAGCTACCGCTGCACTCCCCGCGACATCACCACCACCACCACCATCATCATCACCACAGTGCCGGCATCCCGATACCACAACCCCAGGGGCACCGCGAGGATAGCCATGGCCGGAGGCGAGGGAGCGACAGCAGCAGCGAAGGGTTCAGGGAAGCGTTGGGCGCCGAGAAGCTCTACATTGGCGGACGGACCGCCGCGGGCGAGGAGAGATTCTTCAAGCTGGGCGTGGTAAGGAGGATTAGGAGCGGCGACAGATTGAGCTTGGACCGGTTGAGTCTGTAACAGACAGACAACGGTGTGGGGTGGTGTTGACAGTTTATGCGGAATGCGAGCCGCGGGGCTGGCTGCTCCGAACGATGACAACGACGAAGCATCTTCGAGACTGAAGCAAGGGGGTCAGGTTTAACGGGCGTTTTCTGCATTGGCGTCAGGATGGGATAACACAACCAAGGGCATATAACCATACATAACTCGGAACTGGGATGGGATGGACACGGGACGCGGAAAAGAAGTGCATTACACTGTAGATACCAACGCAGAACGCAAGACATGTAACAAAGCTTGTTCAACCTCTATGCATTCGATCAACACCACCGCCCCGACTGTGAGAGATCAGCGCAATGTCTTCTCCCCAAACGAAATTAACCACCCCACAACCAACCAGCAACGCACCTGTCTCAAAACCGCACCTTTGCTTCCCCTTTCTCTCGCTACCACATGAACCGCTGCACCCTCCCTCCATCCAGCACCTCCCCCTCCGGCCCCCGCCAATAAAACGGCTTCGTCAAAAACACATACATCGTCCCCGCGTTCACCACAAGAAACCACGCCGTCTCCAGCACGAGCCGCACGTCAATTCTGCTCCCCACGCGCTCCAACCATCCCGACCAAACCCATGCCGCAGATCCTTTTTCCCCACCCTCTTTGCTGTTGCGCTTAGTCTCCGATCCAGACGGGGAGAGCGACCACGCCGGGACCAACAGCCGGTAAAACACCCAGGGGAGGATAAAGTACCTCGGCTCGACGAGCGGGGCGGTGATGAGCGAGAGGGCAGTGGTGAGGAGCCAGAGGAGGGCGGTGGATGTCGGCGGGGGTGTTGACGAGATGGAGGTTTCGTCGAGGAGGGCGAGTGGCGCGGTTGCTGCTGTTGGGGGCGCCGTGGTTGGTTGTGAAGACGACGACGACGACGACGATGACGAAGACGACGGTTTGCCGGCTGAGGAGGTGGGTGTCTGGGTTCGGGGTTTTGGCGAGGGTGGTTGTTGCTGAGTTTGGTGGCGATCATGGCTGGTGCCGGCGAGCTGGTCCCAGACGAGCCAGCGGGCGAGGGTGTAGGCGGCGACGAGGGAGAGGCGGATGGCGGGTGAGCGGAGGATGGTGTACCGGAAGACGTAGAACATGTAGTGCCGGTTGTCGGCGAGCGTGAAAGGGTGGATGACGGTGTTGTATCTCACCACGACGAGGGAGACGAGGATGGTGAGAAGGGTGTAGGGGATGGAAATGAGCGAGGCTCGCTTGGATTGGAGGGAAAGAAGTGATTGGATGTACTGGACAGGCCGGATCAGGGCTGCGAGGATTGATGGAAGGAATAAGGGGGCGGAGAAGAAGGCGAAGAGCGGCCAGATGTAGAGCATCTGTGCGAGGTGGATGGTGGCGACGTGGTTGGATTTGTCCCCTAGATGTGGTCAGTGGGGTATCAAGGCCTGAGGACCAGAACGACGTACCCAAGACGACACCGCCATTCCACGTCACAAACCCTGCAAACAGGGCGAGCACGGTGATGTGTGGCCATACTTGACGGAGAACCCTGAACGGGTTAAGAAGCCCCGTGATCCCGATCGTAAGGCCGCAAAACAACCAGTCTACAAACATGTAAGCAAGTTGACAAGACAGCCCAAACAGACGTTACATACCTTCTGGTCGGGACTGGTCGAGAGATGGGTCGTGCAGCTTCGTGAGATATTCCTGGGCACCGGCCTTCACCGAGCGCAGGACGTGGACAGCCTCCATCCCACCCATGTAAACGACAACCCAAAATACATTGGTCTGCCGCATGAACAGAGCAGCAATGCCCAGAACTACCGTCCATATATCGTTGACGACGCTGGGCGGCCGAGGACCTAGCCGAAGGAGATGGTTTCGGTAGGCAACGAGCACGACCAAGGTCGACACCACGTCGGTGTAGTAGAGGGCAGAAAAGAAAAAAATGACTGGAAAGAGGGCAATGTTGACACCAGTATGGTATGCATAGAGTGAAAGACTGCGGGAGACTGGCCTGCCCGCCCACTCTGCAGCCCGAGCCTCGATCAAGTGCCGGCATTGAGATGCAAGTAAAGCAGTCAAGAGGGTGGCGAGCAGGTTGTTGGAGCGCAAACTAAGCGGAGTGCATTTTGCAACCTCCAGAACTGTGATATGCCACCGACAGGAGGTATCTGTTCCCAAGTGCGTTAGCCGTGAAGTAACAAGGGGTTCAGGGGTGCACCCACAGTCCAGGAGGGTGGTGATTTTGTCATCCCAATCCCAGAAGCGTCCCTCGCAGTAAGTCTGGGCTTGAGGAATGTGGAAGACCTCATCCTAACAAAGTGTCAGTGTATCTCTTACCCTGCTGGTTGTGAGGAACTTACGAGGTAGGGCTCAGGGACATATCTGTCCACGAGTGCAAGCCAGGCCTTAGCGGCCACAAATATGAAGAAGAAACCGGCTGTTTTGATGCCGTCGACGCGTAACGACACAGGTGAAAGAATGGCGCTGGATTTTGACCCTTTTGTTGGAAACGGTGGAAGGAAACGACCAAGGATGAAGGCAAGGCCCAGGCCCTGGAGCAGCTTAGCAGCGCTCACACGCAATTCGTGTGGGCCAACCATCGCAACAGCGAGCCGGGCGGATTGTGAGCGAGTGAATCAACAAATTTCAGGTTATAGAAATTGGGTGTTTCATCGAAATCCCATGTTAGTGTCTGCCAGCAGAGGTTGTTTGCTCTGGGTGATGGCGTTCAGTTTGTTGAAGTTGACTGGGGAACATTTACAGGTGTCCTGTCCACCGAAGCTCAAAAGGCCCGTGCGCCATTCAGATGGTCTTCGAGAGGATCGGATACGTGAGCCCCTGGCACCACCTTAAGGGTCGACACATTATGAGTAGTCCACCCCACAGAAGCTCATGGAGACAGCGGGAGAGTAACAAAAAGAAGTTATGCAGGGCTGTCTATAAAGCGCCTTCTCTTTTACACACTTCACGTACACCCGAGGCCGAGACGCCTCACTCAACCCCACTCCAAAACGTCAGGAACCACAGTCTGCCGATAAAGCAGTTTAGAACGGCTACGTAAAGAGTCAGTGACTGCAATGCCCCCAGTAAAACCGGCAAACTCACGTTGTCCGAAGCCGGGATGTCCTTGATGTACTGCTTCTCAAGGAAAGGAACCTTCTGTAAAGACGTCAGACCATGCGCGTTCAACACGATTCACGTCGGAGCCACGCACCATAAGAATGTCCTTCTGGATCCTGGGGATGCCGGAGGCGAAGAAGATGACGGCGAAGAGGGCAACGCCGCCGAAAAAGCCAGCCTTGACACCGCTATTGTATCCGTTAGCCTTGTTCAGCGTGCGAGACCCCGGCAGCCGCAATGAACCCGCCCAATCCGCCGTTCTGGCCGCTTCACCAAGAAACCAAATCTGCCAGCCTATCTCGCCTTGTTCCTCCTCCTTCTGTAGACCCATCGTTTCCGTCCAAAAAAAAAAAAAACGCCGCAAGGCTTGCGCGTTCGAGTCATAGCCTCAGCAAAGAGGGTGTACTTACGTCCGGGTCAGGGTCTTCGCAGTGATACCGGCGACCTGACGCTGATAGTAGTAGCTGGGTCCCGTTAGCGCACTGCTGACTGCGTCCTGCGACCATCCCTTATCCGCCATGCCACAACAATGGCCGCAATGCCGGTGCTCGTCTTCTCGGGAGATCGCAGTATCGGTCGGAGGTGTTTCGGGGGCTTACTTCGGGCCGTAGGGGCTCTTGTACTCGGGGAAGGCAGGAGCCCGGAGGGAAGGAGTCTGGAATGACATCAGTCAGTTGAGGAAGGTTCCGAGGAATCGCAATTGCACGGCCGCAGAGAGCAGTAAACAAGTCTGCGCGTTGATGGAGAGGCGGATCGGAACGTACGGCGAAAGGCATCTTGGCGACCGCGACAGGCAGAGCGAGGGGCTGCTTCAATGGCGGCAAAACAATCTTGACTGGCGAAGATTCGAGGTTGTGTTTCGCGCGAGTTTCTAGCCGGCCGGACAAAGCCGGGCGTGTGGAGGCCTGAGGTGTCAAATGCTGAATCAGGTCATGTTTCGATAATGCCTCAGGCACAAATCACATGCGGGTCCTCTTTGCTCTTAGGTTGGTCTTTTGACCCCACACACCTTTGCGACGCGGTTCCGCACTTGACTTGGGCTCCGTACCTGTCGCAGAGCTCGGCTGCGCTTCCCCACGGGCAGTTCAGCCTTGCAGCACACTGGTCGACGCGCTCCCACAGCCTCCCGACTGGCTACCTAGAATAGGTAACATCCCGCAGGTTAGGCATGCTTACTTGAAGTCTGCTTTTCCCGACCTTCTAATCAACCGACGCATTATTTTTTCATATCCAATCGCAGCCCGTCTATGCACCCGCCATGGAGAAGGACCTCGACGGCCGCTTCGAGCGGCTCGAAAAGGCCATCGGCCAAATGATTGACACGCTCGCCAAGAACAATCCGTCGTCCAAGGTCGCCGAGGAATTGCTGGCTGCAGAAAGGGAGCTCACAGAAGGCCTCAAGCTCCTCGAGACACACCAGAACAACAATGCCCGGATCCAGGAGCTTCGCCAGGAGACATCTCTCCTCGACACCCAGATCAAGGATATTGCCAGCTCTCTTTGGAACATGCGCAAAGAGCTCAAGGCCATTCCCACGACCCCGAAATACCCGACCAGCACGAAACACCAGTTCACCACCAGCGAACTCCTCGCATACGCCCGCCGCATCAGCCGCAACACCCTCCCCCTCCCCGGCGTCACAAACGGCGTCGACATGACCCCAACCCAACCTCCCACGCAACCCACCGAACCCGAAGACTCGTTCCGGCTCCAGAGCCAGCCCACCCAAACCCAAACCCCAACCACGAGCTTCAACCTCAGCTTCAACGGCACCGTCGGCACGCCCGGCCCCATGAGCGCGCCCACGCCCAACACCACCACCAACGACACCCAGCCCACAACGCAACAACCGCCCCCCTCTCAACAACAACAACAACATCCCACAAAAGCCACCGCCGAAGCCAAGCTGCCCCAGCACCTCAAACCCGCCGTCAACCCGCTCCACGACGCGGCCTTCCACCCCTGGCCGACCGAGGACAAGATCCGCATGGGCGGCCTCGCCGCGATCCAGCGGCTCGTGGACCGCGGCGTCGACCCGCGCGGCCACGACCCGGAGGAGGAAGAGCGCCGGCAGCGCGAGGAGGAGCAGGCGCGCAGGGAGGCCGAGGAGCGCGCGCGGCAGGAGCGCGAGGAGGCGGAACGGCGGATGCGCGAGGAGCGGGAGCGCATGGCGCGGGAGCGGGAGAGGGCGAGGCAGATGGAGGCTGCCGCCGGCGGCGGGGGCGGTGGTGGGATCGAGCGGAGGGAGAGTCGCGGTGGGGAGGGGGCGGGCGCGGGGGCCGCGGGCCACAAGCCGAAGCAGTTTACGTTTCTGGGGGCGGATGATGATGATGATGATGACGAGGATGACTAGGTGTCGATGTCTATGGCTGCGCGCGCGGTCGGGGAGGAGGAGGAGGCGCGCTGGGCGGGTGTGGCACCCTGGAGAGACAGGCTACTCACATTGGGAGTGACGGGTATCAAGGAGGAGGATGAACAGTTCTTGATCGAGGTGATCAAGCAAGCGATGGGAGAGGAAACTTCTCTGCCTACCAGGCGCGAGGGGGAGGATCAAGTGTCGTTCGTCGAGGCGATCAACGAAGCGATGGGAGAGGAAACTCCCGCCGGTGTCAAGAATGAGGAAGATCAACTCTTGTTGGCCGAGGCGGTCAATGAGGCTGTTATTGACGTGACGGAAGAGGAATACCCCACGCTCACTGCGTGCGAGGACGATCGTGAGACCGGAGCCGACTAGGGGGTGATGGCCACGATCGCGGAGCAGTTGGGTTTGTTGGGAAACTGAAAACAGTTGGCTAGAGGAAGGAGTAAGGACGGCGTTCACAAGGTTTATGGCGCATGGTCCGGGCCGGTCAGGATGGAGCATTGAAGCGGTAGGGTTGCTTTACCAAGTATTAATCTCAACCCGACGTTCAACGGGCTAAAATAAGAGCGACCAGCTAGATGGGCTTCTGGTGACGCTCTGCGCAAACCATCAATCAGTGACAACTCGGTCAGGAAACGATGCTAAAACCGTTGCAAGTCTAATATTGAGAAAACCCGCGCTTCTGAAGCATCGCTGCCGGATAACCATTAATGCTACACTCTCTGCGCCTCCCACCGGCTCCATTTTGCCATTTTGGTACATGGACTCTAAAATCGCACCCGTCACCCTTAAACCCACGCCCTCTTTTTCCAACCCGACACCGTCTAATCAATCTTGATGGAGGAGTAAATCTTGCGGACGAACAGCCAGCTGGCGAAGAAGCCGATCGAGCCTGTAATCATCGGGTTAGCTATCAGCCCTCTTGGACACTACCAAGTGAAAGAAAAGAAAACATACCGGTCAGGATGAAGAACAAGAACGAGATGAGCAGGCTGTAGCCAATGTACAGCACGCTCCCCGCAAACCCGCCCAGCGAGAGCTTGCTGACCCAGTAGATGAGGGCATTCAAAAAGATGTAGCCCGAGGTGGTGCCCGCGGCCAGGAAGGCGCGCCACTGCCAGTTGTAGTTCTCGGCGCACAGCAAAAAGTACACCATGAGCACGGTGACGGCGGCGCACGTCATGATCATGAGGCCGTAGCACAGGAACAGGAAGCCGAACATGTAGTAGATCTTGCTGAACCAGATGGAGCTCATGATGAAGTAGAGCTCGACAAAGATGGCGCCGAAGGGCAGCAGGCCGACGAGCAGCATGCTGGGGATGGGCTTGAGGTAGGTGGTGACGGGCGGGATCTGGCGCGGGATCTGGTTGGTGCGGACGGGGGGCTCGAGGGCCGGGGCGCGGAAGCCGAGCCACGAGCCGGCGCACGAGAGGGGCACGCTGATGATGAACCAGATGAGCACGATGACCAGCATGGTGGTGAAGGGCACGGCGCCCGAGGACTGCTTGGCCCAGAGGAACAGGTCGAGCAGGAAGAAGGTGGTGAAGACGATGCCCGGGACGAGGAGCGGGGTGAGGATGATGCACAACTTCCACTTCTCACCCTGCAGCGACTTGTACATGCGCGACGAGGTGTAGCCGCCGACGAAGCCGAGGACGGTGTAGAGGAGCACCATGATGGTGCCGAGGGAGCCGCGGTTGGAGGGGGAGAGGAAGCCGAGCAGGGCGAAGGCGATGGTGAAGCCGGCCATGACGAAGAGCTGGGCGCCGTTGCCGAGGAAGACGGAGAGGAGGAGTGGGTGCGAGGGCGTGCGGAACACGTCGCCGTGCACCAGCTTCCAGCCCGAGTCCTCCTGCACGCCGTCCTCCATCAGCGCCGAGGTGCCCGACAGGTCCTCGAGGTTGAGCTGGTCAAGCCTATTGTACCGCGCGATATCCTTCTTCAGGGCCCGGACGAGGATCGACATGACGGTGAGGACCAGGAAGACGACGATGACGGCCGAGTTGATGAGGGAGAACCAGTGGATCTTGGGGTCGAAGACGTGGAGATACTTGTCCCAGCGCGTGGCCCAGGCGGTCGTGGAGGGGATCCATTCGACACTGTAGGTGAATTGGACCTTGGTATCGCCCGCCTCGTCGAGCACCACGGGCTTCAGCTTCTTGTTGCACGTGTCGGCCCCGACGGCGCTCTCGTACAATTTCGACTCGGGCTTCACGATGACGCCCACGACGCGGTACTGGCCCTGGCTCCCCTTGACCTCGTGGTATTCGACTTGGATGTTGTAGTGGTTGTTGAACTGAACCTCAGTGCCGTCTTCCGTCTCCACTCCGAGAAGGAAGCCGGGGTTGTAGAACTCGGAGCCCGTCAGCTCGTCCGGAAACTTCTGCCCCGCCGGAAGACCGTCGACCAGCCAGTTGAGGGCGATGCCGGAGCGGATCCGCTGGTTCACAAACAGCGCGGCGCCTTTCTGGTATGTTGTCTCGCAGAGCGTCTTGCAAGTTTCGTTGTGCGCCATCTTGAGCTCGAAAGGTGACGTCTTTATCCTGTCTCCGAACAGTATGCTCCCCAAGCTTGAGCCTACATCTTCGGGGCCGTTTGGCGGCTGGCAGAACTGGAAGAGGGGGTGGTAGTAGTCGTACGAGACGACCGAGTGCAGCATGTAGTCTGTCCCGGCCACCGGCCGAATGGTGTTGACGTAGAGCGGTACCGGCTCATCCTGCTTGTATGTGGTTGGCGCGACGCCGGGGAGGTAGAAGGCGGAT
The DNA here is from genome assembly GCA_019096155.1 of Staphylotrichum longicolle. NCBI lineage: Eukaryota > Fungi > Ascomycota > Sordariomycetes > Sordariales > Chaetomiaceae > Staphylotrichum > Staphylotrichum longicolle. The sequence continues at coordinate 939,622 of JAHCVI010000003.1, forward strand.
GCGAGCTGCGGCGCGGCCAGCAGCGACGCGAGGAGCGCCCCCGAGGGCGCGTGTTTCCTTAGTTGCATGTCGACGTGTTGATCTGCTGAAAAGAGTGTCAGGACGAGGGAGGGTGTGGGCAGCAGGGGCTGGCGAGGTGGGTGCGCAATGGCGGAGGTGGTGTCGTGACCACGAGCTCGAAATCAGGGGAAACAGAAAAGCAGACGCAAGGCAGTTACATTACCTTGGATACTTTTCGCTTCGACCCGCCCCGAAGGATCCGCGCTACACCACCAAAAAATGGATCATGCGCCTGTGGAGAAACACGGATGGTGCAGCTCTGAGATGAGTGAGATTCCGTAAAAGAGCCCGTTACGAAGTTGTGAGGCCACGGCGCGTGGTGGATCTCGGCGTTGGCGTCAAAAGTGTCGAATTGGGGATGGGGAATTGGGAGTCGGCGAGTTGTCGTCTTACAAAACTGCACCAGGCCACCAAGACCCTGGCTCTCCTGGTCTTGGGGGACAAAGACAGCTGGCCCGTGCAGCCTTGATGATGTGGCCCGCTGTGGGTCCTTGCATTGGTTGGCATTTCACAGCCTTGGCAACAAGCAGCCTTGCAGGGACCACAAAAAAGTTCTTGGTGGGGCGGGGCCTTTCAACAAAGAATTTCCTTTCTCCCGTTTCGCGTTGAAGTCGAGGCCTTGCTGCGAACTTTTGCCAATTCAGACCGCAGCAACAATGGCGGCGCCAGCAACTCTTCCAGCACTGCTGGACTCCCTTACCAAGTCCCTGACCTCGACGTCTGAAGCAGCACCGAAACTGGACAATATCGAGCTTCCTAAAGATGGCATCTCGCTGCTCGACGTCAAGAACGAGCTCCTGCTCTCGTACCTCCAGAATCTTGTCTTTCTCATCCTCTTGAAATTGCGACAGGCGAAGAATGGTGGCGCAGATGGCGAGACGGACGACCAGAGCCTCGACGACCTTGTTGTCTCCAAGCTGGTCGAGCTCAGACTGTACCTGGAGAAGGGCGCACGGCCATTAGAAGACAAGCTCCGGTTCCAGATCGACAAGGTACTCCGTGCAGCCGACGACGCGGAGCGCAACGCAAAGGCCGCAGAAGAAGCCGCCAAGGCGAACGGCCACGGGTCTGCCTCCGAGTCCGAGTCGGGCAGTGAGGCAGGCGATTCCGACGACGAGGAGGATGGGCAAGACGGCACGGTGGACGGGCGCAAGATTGCGGATCTCCAACATCGCCCCAACCTGGCCGGGTTCCAGCGCCCTGCTGCTGCGACATACGTCGGCAAGGAAAGGGACGCCTCGGGTGTGTACCGGCCGCCCAAGATCGCGCCCGTCGTGATGCCGACTACCGAACGGCGCGAGAAGACGGACCGCAGGCCGATCAAGTCGGCCACGCTCGACGAGTTCATTGCCGACGAAATGTCGACTGCGCCCATCGCCGAGCCCAGCATCGGCACCACGATTGTGAACTTTGGCCGGCGGACCAAGACGGCGTCGGAGCGGCGCAAGGAGGACGAGCGGCGCGAGTTCGAAGAAAAGAACTTTGTCCGTCTCCCCAAGGAGAGCAAGAAGGACCGCGCCAAGGCGGCCAGGCAGGAAGGCCGCAGTGGGCGGATGAACTTTGGTGGCGAGGAGTGGAGAGACCTCAGCGAGGGTGTGGACAGGATCGCCCGGTTGACCAAGGGCAGGAGCTCAGGGGGTGGCACCAAGGCGTTGCTCGAAAAGAGCCGCAAGAGAGGTATCGACACCATGGATGGGCCGCGCGGAAGCGGGGCGAACATGGGCGAGAGGTATCAGAAACGGCTCAAGGTTCTGGGAGGCGGGCGAGGCACAAGAGGCAAGGGGAGGTAGAGCAATGGACGTCAGGCAAAATACGAACTTGGCTATCTGTCGGCTCCCATCAAATCTTATGATTGTTGTTTTGATGCCGCACCCACCCATACCAATTCCCATGTCAATTTTTATGACCCGTCCACTAACAAGAACGGGACCGACCTCTTGACGCTCTCCAGCTCCTTACTCAAAAACTTGCACCGACATCCTCCCCTCTGGTCTCATCACCGCTCGCTCCCAATCCGTTGCGGATCCTATCCTCAGCGGCGACCACATGCTTCGGCAGCATGAACCCCAAGCCAAAGAAGACAAACAGCGCCCACTTCCAGCGGAACGGGTTGAACGCGACGCAAAACGCAAACCACCACACCAGCTCGAGATACGTAAAGAACTCGAACGGCCCCGTCGGCGCCGCCATCTTGAGCACCCGCGTCATGTCAATCCACCGCTTCATCCAGAAGGGGCTCGGCCGCGTCAGGGGGTCCACAAGAAACATGAGCAGGATCCTAGTGTAGATCCCAATGTGCCAGTTCCCCACCGTCCCGATGGCGTTCATGTACGTGCAGTTGATGCACGAGACGGATGGGTGGTTGGGGGGAAAAGTCTGCAGGTACCAGTTGGGCGGGTCGTACGGCTTGGCGAAGCACGTCTCGGGGAGGAAGTCGAGCTTGGGGCGGGCGAACCCCGTCGCCATGACCACGACGTCGCCCTCGATCTCGTCGGGAGTGCCCTGCCCGCCCGCGGGCACCCCCCTGGCGCGGCGGTTGACGCGCACGCCGCGCTCGGTGAAGCCCTCGATGTCGCAGCGCACCCACTCGGCCGTCTTGGAGCGGAGCTTGTCCATGATGTCCGAGTTGACCATGGGCGTGTCGGTGAAGAGGCCCTTGCCGGCGGGCGCGAGGTCCTCGAGGTCGCGGTAAAACATCTTGCGGAGGAGGAGCTCAGGGATCCAGCTCAGCAGGGTCTCTTGGCCGAAGATGTTGAGGGCGAGGAGCATGTTCCAGAGGGGGTTGCGCGGGATGATCCACTTGTCGCTGCGCGCGAGGATGTAGATCTTTTTGGCACCCTCGGAGTGGGCGAACTCGAGCGCCTCGACGGCGCTGGCGCCGCCGCCGATGATGATCATGGTCTTGTCCTTGGCGGAGCAGGCGCCGGTCAGCCGGCTCGAGTGGTGGATCTCGCCCTGGAAGGTGTCCATGCCCGGCATGTGCGGGATCTTGGGCTCGCCGCAGGTGCCGATGGCGGCGATGACGCCGTCGAAGCGGCCGAGGGACGGGTCATTGACGATCCAGCGGCCCTTGTCGTCCTGGAAGACGCGCTCGATCTTGGTGTCGAAGCGGGTGCGGCGGTCGAGCCCGTAGCGGCGCCACAGCTCGCGGACCTGGCTGAGGATCTGCTGGCGGTCGGGGTAGCGCTCCACTTGGGAGGGGTGGAAGCGGTACATGATGGAGTGGATCTGCAGGGCGGACGTGTTGTTGACCTTGCTCCAGATGCCGCCGAGGTCTCCTCGCTGCCGGCCTCGAAGATGGTCACGTCGAAGCCGTGCCCGATGCAGTGCGCCGCGCTCGTCACGCCGGTAATGCCGGCCGATGACGGCAATCCTCGGTCGGCCTAGGCGGGTGCTAGGGCCCGGAGGGTAGGGCGAGAGGATCTTGTCTGTGAGCCATTGGAAGAGCTGGTAGAGGAAGAGGAAGGGGTGGAGGAGGGGTTGTACGGCCCCGATTCAGACCCCATTTTCTTTTTCGTTGTTTTCTCACTGACGAGCTTTTGGAATGTCTCATTCAGCTATCTTGCAGGAGGGACGAGAGACATTAAATACGATATCGGTGCTCTTTTTTTATCTTTTCAGAGTTGATCTGCACCGTTGAGGCTCCTCCTGTCCCTGCCAAGCCTGTGTGAGCACATCAGTCATGACGTCACGCAACGATGCTCGTTTGTGGCATGTGAAAGCAGTCGACGGCAACCTCCGTTGCATCCGACATCAACCGACCGATTAATGAAATCGCTTCAAGAACGTGGTATCGATCGCTTGTACATCCGGTTTTACCCCTCAAAGCGCCGAGGATATGATCTGATGACGGGTCGCTGACTGTGTCCATATTCACATCCCTTGATCAGCATTGTTTAGGTACTCATCAGAGGCTTTTCACCATAAGCGCGGAAGAATTCCTCGCAGACGCCGAAAGCGGCGCGGTGGCTGTGGACTGCCATGATCAAGTGTTGCGGATAGCATTTATCTATCTGGATGAGGGGTTGTGGGAGGGCAACGGCGTGTTCGATGTCGTGGAGAAGCTGCACGCGCACGGGTGGTCCTTCGGTGAGGGGGAGCTGAGGTTCAATCGGTACCTAGGTTTACGATCCCCAATTTATATGACCGTAGAAGAAAGACGAAGGAGAAGAAGATAAACGAACGATAACTGACAAGTGTTACAAAGCACCTTGGATATCTTCTACCTCGCCCAGCTCGCCGCAGCCATCTACCGCTCCTCCGCCCAACTCACCGGCGCCTTCCCGTCCCCCTCCGACTTCCCCGCCTTCTACGCCGCGCACGCCGACCTCCTCCACCCCGCAGCATGGCGCGCCTACTACACCCCGGCCTTCCTCGCCCACCCGACAACAGCCCGCTTCTACCGCCTCCCCAACCTCCGCGACCTGCCCGACTCCTCCTCCCCGCTCGGCGCGCCGCGCCCGAACCTCCCCGCCGCCGCCGGCCCGCACGCCACGAAACTCCCGCGCTGGGCCTACGGCGTCGCGCGCACCCGCCGCAGACAGCCGCCGTCGTCCCTCCCGCGCGGGACGCTCACCCGCCTCGCCCTGCGCACGCTCGAGGCGACGACCGCACGCCTGCGCGCGACCCACCCCGGCGCGCAGCCCTACTCGGAGACGCAGGCGCGCTTTTGGCTCGAGCACATGACGCTCGGCGACTTGCCCGCCGGGCCGTCCGCCGGATCATGCTCCACCACCACCACCACCACCAAGGAGGCGTGGGGGCCGAACCGCTTCGGTGTGCTGGTCGCGCAGGGCCGGATCGATGTGTTTGCGTGGGAGGAGCGGTACTCGGCACGGCTGTGGGAGGCGAGTGCGGCAGTGGGTAGTAGGAGGTCGCAGAGCCGGATCTGGAGGTGGATGGTACGTGGAAGAGTAGTGTGCAGTGGTGCGGATGCCGGATGGCGGGATAGGAGTGCAGGCGTGGTGCAGGGGTGGGAGGAGGAGGTGGGGAGTGAGGAGGAGGTGGAGTTTTTGGCGGCTGTTGCAGTGAGGAGACGGCTGGGGTGGGGGTGGGGGAGTTGGATTTTGGGGTGCGGTCGCACATGGTTTTGGGAGCGATGCGGGCTGCGATCATGGAGGGGAGGAGAGGGAGGTTTTGCTGCAGGAGATGGAGAGGGATGGCGGGCAAGGGGAGGATTGCGGAGGATAGGGCCGGGAGGTGGCTGAGGGAGGTTTTGGCGGTCGTGGAGCCGTATGTGAGGATGTGGGAGGGTGTGTGGCCTGGTACGGAGGAGAGGGGGGAGGTGCTGCGGCGGATCCTGGCCGAGAATGGGCAGCTCTTTGCAAGATGGCAGGTTTCGCCGCGGTTGAAGGAGAAGGAGTTTAGTTTTGAGCTAGGTGCGAGGGAGTAGCCCTATTCGAATACCTATTAAAGTCAATGGCGAGGCCATGGTATAACTTGTTTGAATTATATATATTTACGTGCATAACAGAAGCAAGAATAATGTACAAACTACAAACGAAATCAAGTCATGTCTTGTACCTTATCCAACCTCTTTCCAAAACACCCCTTTAAGCCCTCGGATCCCAGTTGCTGTCCACCTGATCCAACAAATTCAACTTCTTGACCACATCCGCGCCCAAAATCTTATCCAGCGGCACAAACTTGAAGCTCGCCTCCGCGCTCGTCCCCTTGCCCCCAGGCAACTCATTCGCATCATCATGCACCACCACCAACCCCTTGGGGAACTTGTCCCCCAGCCCCGTCCCGACCGCCGCGATGCCATCCGTGTTGGTCACCGCGTCCACCTCCCCGTTCCGCCCGACCCCGATCGTAAACGTCATGACGAACTTGTGCGGCGCCTTGCGCCGGTACACATTGTACGCGCTCACGCCCTGGTTCGACACGAGGATGTACCCTTCGTCCCTGGTCTTGCCAAACACCATAGTCACGCCCTCGACGTCGGCGCGCAGGTGGCCGTCGCCCACCGTCGCGACCGCCACGCCCGTGGGCTTGGGGTCCGCCGGCTCCGCGTCGTACCGCCACAGCGCGTGCGGCTCCTCGCCGATGAAGATCCACCCGTTCTGCTCGTCCGTCACGCACCCCTCGACCTGGCCGCCGGACCCGGCGTGGAAGTCGCGCACGAGGGTCGTCACGAGGGTGCCGTCGGCGGTGGCGGTCAGTTCGTACTGGAGGTATTGAGAGGTCTTGGCGTTGACGAAGAGGTACTGCTTGCCCGTGGTCGGGGAGCGGTAGGTGCAGGAGCCGTAGACCTTGTACTTGGGCAAGGTGGGCTGGATGCCGCCGGGGATGGTGGCGAGGGTGCCGTTGGGGAGAATCTCAAAGAGGCTTTTGTTGAGGGCAGGGTTAGTTTGAGAGATCGTTCTAGAGTGGTGGTGGGAGTGCTTACCAGAGAGTATTGTCGCCGCGGCAGGCGGCGTACGCGAGATCGATCTTACGCGACCCGGCTTGGAAGTTGTAGATGACGTCGACGTTGTTCGGCTCGGCGGCAGGGAGGGTTTCAAGCAGCTTTCCGGACAGGTCAAAGACACCAAGGCCGGCACCTTGCGTCGACTTGGTCGTGGTGATGATGCGGGACTGGCCGCGGTCGGTGGGCGAGATCCAGATGGCCGGGTCGTCGCCGTCACCGCCGTTGGCTTCCGTCTCGGTCACGGGCTGAACGACGACAAAGGAGCAGTGCAGGCCGCCCCAGCCGGCGTCGCACTTGCACTCGTTCGGACCGACACACTTGCCATGGCCGGAGCAGTTGTCCTCGCAGGTGTTGGCCTTGCAGTTCTTGCCCTGGAAGCCCGCAAAGCACGAGCACTCGATTCCTTTGCCGTTCTTGGTGCAGAACCCGTTGTCCGAGCAGGCGCTGCAGATGGGCGACGACTTGGCGCATCCAACGGCGGGGTCATACTTGGTGTTGACCTTCAAGCCGAGGGTTTGGATCGCCCCGTCCAGAGAGCTGACGCCAAAGGCCTTGACATCCTCGGCTTCGATGGCGTATGTGAGGACACCGCTGGGGTACTTGGAGGTAGCGCCTTGGTAAAGACCGAGCCCCTGGATTTCAATGTCCTCGTGGCCGGTGAGCTTGAGGTTGCCGAGGAGGTTGAAGGGCGGGGCATAGACAGCCACAGTGTCCTTCATGGCCACGAAGAGGTAGTCAACGCCAGCAGTGGCCGAGACGTAGACAGCCACGCCGGTCACGTCGTCCTCGGCCTCGCCAATTTTGCTGATGGCAGGGGCGGCGGTAGATTCGGTCAGGTTGAAGACATAGACGTCCTTGTCGTCATCTGCCGACACAAACATCTTGCCCAGGGAAGGCGAGGTGGCGCAGCCGGAAGCCTCTACGGGGATAGGGAAGCTTTGGACCTGCGGTTCATGTGAGCCGAGATGGACACTGTTTTCCTGCAAAGAAGGCTCACCTCGACAAACTTGGCATGGTCGTAGTCACCACCACGGTGCTCCTTTCGAACGAGGAAGACCTTGCCCTCGTTCTTGCCAAAAAGGTAGACGTAGTCATTGCCGGTCGGGCTCTTCCACGAGCACAGCGCCGACCAGTCTCCGAGAACGGTGGTCTGCGCCGACTTTACCTCCTTGTAGTCGGGCAGCTCCCACCCGCGAAGGGTGGAGTCCGGTTGGGCAATGCTGACGGCGAGGCCCGCGGCCTTCTTGCCATCCCGGCCGTGGATGGTGGTCACGAGCTTGGTTCTGCGGCCCGGAGTCTCGGCGTGGGCTTGGGTCAGGGGCGAGCCCGAGTCGATGTTCCAGGCCAGCCAGCCGCCGGTAGCGGCGCTGCCGTCGTTGCCGAGCACGAGCGGCGTCTTGCCGTAGTAGACGGCCGACCAGTCCGATTCGGTCTCGGCAGTCAAGGCCGAGACGGGGATGTCGACGTCAGCGGCGGACGCGCCGACTGACAGGGCGAGCAGCGCTGCCGCAGTCAGACGCCGTGAGAATCCCATGGCGGTGGTGTTGTGGTCAACAAACGAGAGACAGGGGTTGAAGTCGGATGAACCAAAAGTGTCCGCCCACGGCAGTGCACAGATGGGGTTGCAGCCGTGGGCGGGATAGAGTGCCATTTTATGAATCCTCGCTGTCGCTCCGAGCCATCGGGGATTCGAGCTTGCTTCTCAATGCCCAGATTCGCACCTCCATCCAAACCATGCCATCGCTGAATGCCAAGAATCCCATCAAAGACCAAATTAGTGCGTCCTTCCCAGGAGGTTCACCGACGCCTCCACGCCCAGAAGTGTGTTCGACGTGTTCGGCATACAATGCAGTCGGCGCGTGCTTGCAACCCTCCCGTCAATTGGTCGGCAGTTGGACGTGCTTGGACGTGGTGTGCAAGGAACAAGCGCCTAGCGGGAGGGGCCGCTGCAAGCGGAGCCTGGTCCGCGCCCTTCCAGGAGAGCTGAGCACGTGGGCCGACCCAGTGTATTTCAGGCACCCTTCGATTTTCCCACCCATCCGGACTCTGGCAGGCTCATTTCCAGTCCCAGCTAACCCTCACACTAAAGTTAGCTTGTGATTAGGTGGTATCGGTAAACCGACCGGTTGCCATTCCTCAACAACAACCCACCTGTGAGGTGCCGTAGGTTTACCGAGACCGAGATGTCCGACGCATCATCCCACGTGCTTGACTTCCAACATCGGCTCTTTGCGCAATCTTGCCATCCCTTATCTTGGGGATGTTTGGGGTTGAAAGTGAACCCAGACTTTCCACGTTGGTCACAATTGATGCTGTTTTGAGTGGCTAGCGCAAAACTTACAAGGTACCTTACCCAGTCTGACGGTTCCTGATCATTAGGTACCTGATTCTCCACATCAGGTCGATTTGAAGGCCTGTTGCAGTTGGCCGTCACAGCTTCTCCGTTTCCCAATCTTCTGTTTGTTGGCCGCTCCTCTGTGTCCTCACCAGGGTACCTAGTGTTTCTGCACTTTGGAGTCTGGAAGATTGCAGAGGCAGAGACACGGGCCCCTCACAGCCCTGGGTCACGGCTAACCGTGGTTTGCTGCATTCTGCTGCATCAGTGGTGCATGTTGCCGTTGAGCCCAAACGAGGAGAAGCCAGTTCGTCCAATTGAAGCTGGTTCCAAACGCCCAACCAGGTCACGAACACCGAAAGTGGATGGAGACCCAACATTGAGGCCTACAACGGAAACGAAGAGCAAGTTGTCGAATTGATAGACCAAGCAAGACTCAAGTACCTATATAGGTCGTATGGTATCCTTCTTCAACGCGCCTGCACCTGTGTGTCTGCATTATCACTCCCATCACAGTGGTTCCAGAAGTCGATCTCGAAGCAATCCACTCAACATCCCCTCATCGAACAACATGAAATGGAAGCCTAAGGTCAAGCAGGTGGTCGACGAGACTGGGTGCGACCGGTCCAGGGCCATGTCACTGTTGGACGTAAATCTTGTCCCGGTTTCCAGAATCTAACCGTCTCTTCTATGTGGTGCTGACACAACAAGAAACACAATGGCGACGTCCAGGCTGCCATTGACGAGCAACTCAAAGAGAACAACTGGGACTTCACACTCCCCCAGCTTCCTGCGCCGTCGAACCTGGCCAGCTGCCTTCCACCTGCAAGACCCGGGGCGTATGTCACCAACAACTCATCACTGTCAAGCTACTCGTACACATCCACCGGCCTCGACGATGATTTTGGGTTCAGTCTGCGTGATCTGATTGGCGCCATTCAAGGGGAAACGCCGTGCAACACCATCCGAGCGTACCTGACTCACTTCAGCGAGAAGATGGGATCAAGAACCTTTACGGAGCGCTTGAATAAGACGATTGACGGATACCCGGCCATCTTCTTCGTTGTTGCCACAGGCAAAGCAGAAATGGTCAAGCTCTGGGCCTGCTACGCTGGAATCGTCGATCAAACATACCGCCGAGTACCTGTCCTCGGCTTTGCCATTGCCCTGTGCCAATCCTTCCGAAAAGATGGGCCATTAGTCGTCAAAACCCTGTTGAGCCTAGGGTGGTCGGTTAATACCATTCCACAAGCATTTTATGCCCCGCTCCAGCGCGACCTCCCGGATGACGGCCCCCCCGAGGCGGAGCTTGCTGACCTGGACGACGACAACAAGGCGTGGTGTGTTCCGGCCATTCGGAGGCGCATTGCGAGGGCACTGAACTTTAGCTTCACGGTGCGATATGACCTCTACTGTGCGTCTCGGGAACGGGCGGTGTCGGGCGCCATCAAACAAGTCTTCCAAGTCCACAAGGCGGGCGAGCTGCTCGGCATCCGTTATTTTCTTGTAGGACAGGGACCAGCATGCGACCTCTTGATTGAGCGTTTTATGGTGTGAGTGTGCTTTGCCACTGACTCGAACCATACTGCAACATGCTGATCTGTGTTTGTGGTTCGCAGCCATCTCGCCTTGCCTACCAATCGGCCACTTGTCCTGCTCTTTGCAGGTCCAAGTGGCCATGGCAAGACGGAATTGGCCCAAAATCTTGGCCGTTTGCTCTCCTTGAGTCTCCAGGGTGTGGACTGTACCCACCTCGCCCACGAGACCGATCTCTTCGGTCCTTGGCCCCCGTATGAGGGGTGGGAAAATGGCTCGGTTGTGAACAACTACCTGAGTAGCTACAACGATCGACGCTGCATTGTGTTTATGGATGAATTTGAGAAGACCAAGGATAAGGTCCGAGAAGCACTTCTCGTACCTTTCGACAGCGGTAAAGCTCGCCCTTCAGAGAATTCATGATTTCCAGAACCCTGCTCACTAACATTCATTACTTCAGGACTGTACCTTGACCGGCGAAACCGTGTTACAGTCAACTGTTCCAAAACTATCTGGGTTCTTGCAACAAATGCGTTTGACCAGATTATCCACGAGTTTTGCGACAATCACGGGGATATCCTCCTTGCCGACGACGGCTCCAAGGCGACAAAAGAACGAATTCGAACACTGACACGAAAGCTTTCCCGACAAATCCAAAAGGAGTCGCTCAACGTGTTTGGTGTGAGTAACCAGGTGGATAGTTCATCCACTAGGCTGAGACTTAACTTGTCAGTATTCTGACCTCTTCCTCGTAGGCACCCCTCACGGGCCGGATTACCGACTTCATCCCTTTCCTGCCGTTCTCTCCCATCGAACAAGCAGCGGTGGCGGACAAGTGCATTGCTGAGCTTGGGCAAATGCTCGCCAATCCGATTGACGGCACCAAGGAGAGTGCCAGCTTCCGTCCTGTTGGCAACGTTGACCTCCAAGTAAAGCGTGCATATTCGGTCAACAAGGCGCTCGCGGAGCAGGGTTATGTCAAGGAACTTGGTGCTCGCAGCATCATGAACACGATTGATCGCGACATCAAGATGCCTCTTGTTGGAAGCTACCTTGCTTCGAGAGAGGATATTCATGAGAACCAGCCAGCAGGCAGCTTTGTCGTTGGGGTCGACGCTGAGTTGGGGGACGTGGAGGTTTCGTAGTGCAGCCTCGAGTCGTAGTAAGGCTGGAAATATTCAGAATGGATGACCTGCCAGCGGGCTGCTTGTCTTTGAGTGTGTTCCCTTGCGGTGTGTTTCGTTGCGGAACTGTGACAGTTCATTAGGTACCTTACCATTCCACCTCGGATAAGGTATCCTTACCCTCACGGATTGACTCTTCCATGATGTCCGGCAAGAGAATTGGGCGACAAGCATACCTTATATTCTCCGTTCTCCAAGAAAAAATCGCAGAGAGAATTAACTCTTTCCTTTACAGGCAGCTACAGTTTATGTGCGATTAGTATTACATCACATGTAATCTGCGTGATGCAAGGGGCTTGGACAGCGGCACCGTAGAACACTGCTCTCCTGCCTCAGCACATCCCATGACCCCAGCCTCTGCACACGGAATGTCGTTGTTTTAGTGATTGGGTGAGGAACATCCATAACCCCGCTACATCAACTTCAGAGCCAAGCACTTGCGAGTATCCAGGGGTAGTAAAACCGCATGACTGTGAAACACCAGACGTCTGGGATGGAACCTCCCCGTCAGCGACGCAGATCTCCCGGGGTTTCACCAACCGTTCAAAATAATTCCCTCGACTTAGACTCTCTTTCCCTTGGTTCACAAAATCCAATTACATCTCGGGCCACTCCAAGCCGCCTTTTCCAACCATGATGCAATCACTCCCTTCACCAAGATACCTCGAGCTTCGGACGCATGCGGATGTAGATGACCACGCAAAAGAAAATGCGACATCGGATCAAGACGGGTCATTGTTGGGAATGGAGGATGAAGAAAGAGCATGGAGCGACATTACGGCGAGGGACCCCGGGGTGGCCTTGAGGCGGATGTCCAGGAGACAGCGCATCTGGACTGCCCTGATGTCGATACGGTCGCTGTTGGATACAGTGCTGCTGGTAATTATTCTGGGATTGTTGTTGGAGCGCGGATGGCAGAAGCCGGCATGGTTCGAGGTCGGGGGTGATGTGGCGGGATTTGCTCCGAGGAGTAAGGACTGCACGCAATCCGGACTTGATCGGTGCAAAAAGACTGACATTTGACAGTATCCCAACAGATTAAGTCATTTGTCCCAGATCCCATGTTTATCCCCGCAAACGGGTCAGAGTTCTTTACGGACGCCGTCCGAGCAAGGTGGCTGAGCATTGTTCCTCGTACGTCCCGGGTCTTCATCATCACCAGACCGCTTAAAGATGTACATTGACGCTGACACGAACAAACCAGGAGGTCTGGGATACGTCCAAATCAACAACACACAAGACTACAACAACCTCCCTACACCCCTCGAGTTTTACCCCGACGCGACCTTCACCACATCAGTTACCCACCAACTCCACTGCCTCCACGCCATCGTCGAGGTGGTAGCGGCGTACACGTCGAACCAGCTGGACAAGCTGCCGGAGGAGGGGCCGTGGCATCTGAGCCACTGTTTCGACTATTTGCGGCAGAGCATCATGTGCTGCGGGGATGTGGCCTTGGAAGGGCAGCAGACCACGTTTCCGCCGGGGTTCAAGGGGAGCGATGGGTGGGATGCGAAGCATGTGTGTAGGGACTACAATCAGGTGCTGGCGCATCTGGAGCGGAATCGGGTCGATGACGAGCAGTGGATCTGAATTGCGTGCAGCCAGGGGCAAGAGGAAAGGGGACAGTGGCAACTTTGAAGATGGGTATGAGCTGGCAATATTGGTGTTTATTGTTGCTTTCTTTTGAAAGATGAGGTTCATCTAGGTATGCTCGTCAAACTTTTAGACAGGTTCTGGCTCTTTGGCAAAAGACAACTACACTCCAAACCGTCACGCAAAAAGACTTTTCTTGGAACAGACCGTATTCCTTCGCCTGGTCCACCCGTGGTTGTCCGTTTTCACTTACTGCTCCTCGCCTGCTTAATACAGCAACACCGCAGACCCATCCTGCGCTCTCTTGGGTTTCGTCGTCCCTGTGCAGTTTCCAAACCCAGACTGGCACCCATTCTTGGTATCGCAGTGATCAACCGTCGTGCCGCAGTATCCCCTAAAGAGCCAACACCCCACGTCAGCACACTCACCCCACCGCGACACACCTCAGACACAAAAAGAGAAGAAAGAAAAAAAATCCACTTACGCAGCAGAGCAGCAACTCGTCACGGTCGCATTCCCCGGACACCGGTACCCATTCTTCCCCACCCCCGTGGTCCCGCACGTGCCGTCAATGGAGATGGAGACGCCCGCCTTGGGCGCGTAGCACGCGCTCGACGCGTTGGAGTAGCGCGCCTGGCACCCCGCCGTGGTGAGGCAGAAGGCCTCGGTCGAGCCGCAGTAGCCGTACTGCGAGCAGCAGGACGCGTCGGCGGGGCAGGTGTAGCCCGAGTTGGCGGCGCCGCACGTCTTGTTGGGGAGACGGCGCGGGCTTCGAGTTCGAGGGGGAGAGCTCGTGTGGGAGGACCGCGCCGGCGAGGGCGGTGAGGGGGAGGAGGAGGAGGGTTGCGAGGTGGGGGAGCATGGTGGTTGGAGTCGGGAGTTGGGATGGTGTGTTTGGCGAGTGTAGCGGGGGGTAGCCAGCAAGGTTGAAAACTCAATTGGAGTTGTCTGTGTTCGGATAGGTGCTGGTGGTTGACGAAAAGATCGAGCCGGCGTCGGGGACCCAGGCACCGTCCCCTTTTATTCACTCCGACTCAACCAGAGAGCTGGGCAGAGCTCCGGGAAAACTGCCGGACTGGGCGGATTCAATATAGACGGTGACGCGGCGCAACATGATTGACAGTATTGAATATTGGTGGAATATACGCTGTCCCAGACAAATGATCAAGGTCTATATTTACCCGCACATGCGTCGCGAAGGTCTGATTTGTCCGCTTGCAGTGGATAGCATCGGGCCGGCCCTTGCAGGAACAGATTGTCTGGGGCAACCTTCTCCGCAGTATAAGGATCTGGGATATATCGGTTGCACACCCGATATGCGGTGCGTATTAACCGCAGCGGCTTAGGGGCAGATCGGTCGTCCAAGATAGGGCAGCTGCAGTTGCGGGCTAGGATGCGGAAAATTGCTGGAACGAGGCCGTCTGCACGAGGAATTGCTTTTCTGACTATTTGACATCTGCTTATTACTCGACTCTGACAGCATGGCAGGCTGAAAAGGGCTGTCAAGCTACAGTTATGGGTTTGGGATTGACTCATAGGCGTCTCGTGGTTGGTATCCCTGGATGGACTTGCCCGAGTGTTAGTTATCCTTGCGGCATGGTTTTGGATGCAGTCTCCAACGTAACATGGGCAACTTGGGGCGCGGGAAGAGGAGGTGGTATTAGTACTCCCAACGCTGAACGAGGACGGTACACATGTTCCGGCGGGTGACAGTTAACTCACGCGAGCCATTGTTTACCCCTTGAGCACAGCTCGAGTTTTAGGCTCACTCGTCTTTGTTCAGTGGTGGTGAGGCTCTGTCGCACGACCAGTGTTGCGGAAAATAGACGAGGATTGTCCGGAGTTATCGGTAATTACCTCCATACCATCCAGAGACGGCTTGGTGGCGAAGTTGTACACTAACTGGGGACGGGACAGCCCGTGCCAGTGTGAATCTGCCTCGGCTGGCCCTAGCAACAGCACTTCCGTGTCGCAGACGGTTAGTTAGTGTTGAAATCTCGGCTGTGCTGGCTCTACTAAACCTCGCAGGAGATAGTGCTTGTGATCAGCGGATTGGAAGCGACACTGCCCGTTGGGTCGGCTCAAGGTTGGGTTGGGACCAGCTCGGGCAAGTGACCACATCAAGCCACCCCAGTTTGCGTGCGGCTGACACCAAAGGATATTATTAGCCGGATCTGGGGCGCGCTATTGCATCGCTACCTGCGGGCGAGTTGGCACTATTCCGGATTCGCCAAGATAACGCCGTCCCGCCGGCCGCAAGCCCCCAACGGCCATGGCGGAATTTTTCAATGCGGCTCTGCGCAGCGAATGAAGACGTCGCGGAGTCTTGTGAAATCCGTGAACCGCCGGTCTCGATTTCAGGGGCGTGCCAAGACAACAAGGACAAGGGGCCAGACCAAAAAGCAATCGGCCATGAGCTGAGAGAGTGAAATACCGCGACGTGCCCCCGGCGCGTTTTCTCTGTAATTGTCCCCAAGAACTCCACAGACCAGGATCGGCATCAAAACAAAATGCAGTGCAAGCTCGCAGTTTCGGCTGCCCTCGTGGGCCTCCTTGCCCAACTGACTGTGCGTAGCTGTGGCTACCCCTTTATTGCTGTGTGATCACGAAGGATGACTAACACAAATCCATAACAGACCGACGACGTGCACGTCCAAGAATGCCACCCCGCTGGAGCAGTACATCAACTCCGGCGGCGGCGGCGGCAGCGGAGGTGGCGGTGGTGGCGGCGGAGCTGGCGTGTTCCTGAGCGTGGACCCCTTCAACGTCCTGACCTACGCGTCAAGAAGCGCAGCACCCCCGACGCCAAGCTCGCCAACGTCGCGATCGCCCTCGAGGCGCGCAGTGCCGGCTCGGTCGAGTGCTCCGCCACCGAGATGTGCTTCTCGCTCCAGAACACTCCTTCTGCCTGGACGTGTTGAACGGCGACTTCCACGACGGCGTGGGCACCAGCGGCAACGCCCTCACGGGCGACTACACCCTCGGCGACGGGCGCAAGGGCAACCTGTACAAGGGACCGTTCCCTCAGCCCACGGGCACGGCTGCGTACTCGCTTGCTGCGTCGACGACCGCTGCGGCGGCGGGTGCTGGCAAGACGGGCGCCGCGAGCTCTGGCAACAGCGGCAAGACGGCGGCTGCGGACGCAGGCGAGACGGAGGCTGCTGGCGCGGGCTCGAGTGCAGCGGGAGCGACCGGTGCTGTCAACACGCCCGCTGCGACGGGATCCGGCCAGTCTGCTGCGACAACCACGCCGAAGAACAATGCGGCCGGCAAGGGCATGTCCGCTGGGGCTGCACTCGGAGGGTTGATGGGTGTTGTCGGTGCGTTGGTGCTTTGAGAGGCCGGGTTTAGTGTGCATCATGTCATTTCAGCCAATACCTACTCAGTACCTCCCTTGGAGATTCGATTCAATAATCAAACACTTGAAACTTGTTGGAAACGGCGATTGTTGGCCCATCGCAGCCTTCTCCTCTCTTGAAGGAACCTGGATTGCAGGCAGCATTCCGGAGTGTGGGAACCAGCAGGGCCTGGACCATGCATAATTTAATCAAGCATCAGAGGCCCACACAATCCTTTCCGCACATCATTTATGAACTAGGTCGTTTTGGGTCTAGCCGTGCACAGAAGCGCTCCGCGTCCGCGAGCTCTCAGCTCAGAACCCTCAGAATCCAGAATGCCATCCCTGAAAACACCGAAAGACCCCAGGCAGGCACAATGTCGTGCCCATCTCACAGGCAGCAACCGCCCGGAACCAAACACTCCGCTTTCGGTGTCATTCAACACTGCTGATGGATCCAGTTATAAGTTGTTTTGTAAACCCACAACTTTCTTGTTGATGTCAATCGCCATGATTTGTCCTCCATGACAGTTTGAAGTTCTGTTTCAATTCCCAGCAATGACACCAACAAAACCCCCCCGAATCAGCATCGCTGACCTGCCCGTCGAGCTCATCCGGCACATCTGCTCTTTTTTGACCCCGCGTTGCGTCACTGAGAATCAGCCCTATCCATGCCGCGACTGTGTCTGTCGGCGGCCGGGCTGCCACACGTGGTTCAAAGGACAGCCCGACGTGTCTCGCCTCTCCAGAACCTGCAAGCCGCTGCGCGACGTCGTCCAGCCCCTTGTTTTCCAGTGCTACCCAGATTACGGCAGCCGGCCCGCCCACCGCTTGATCTCGTTTGTGCGCACCCTCATTGCGCGGCCCGACCTCCGCCACCACGTCCGGGTCCTCGCCTTCACCGAAGACGGGCGCGCCGGCCTGGACCTCGCAGACAAGCAGTTCGTCCACACCACCGCCGTCCAGCTCGGGCTCTCCGACCTGCCCGACTACTGGAGCGAGGAGAACGACTACCGCCTCCTGCCCCTCGAGCTCGCCCTCGTCCACGCCCCGAACCTCGAATACCTCCGCATGCCCCTCGACTACGACTGGACCTTCCACCTCCTCCCCCGACTCGCCGAGGCGCCCCACCCCCCGTCCTTCCCCCGCCTCAAGGCCATCGAAGTCCGCGAGTACTTCATCGCCGGCGACCGCTTCGACGCCTCGACGGAGCCCGTCGAGACCCTCGCCCGGCTCGCCCCCAACCTCGACTCCCTCTGCCTGCCCGACCCCAACTGGCTCGACTGCGGCGACGGCACCTTCGCCCCACTGCCCAGCCTGCGCCGGCTGTACTGGCAGCAACCCTGCTCCGCCAACATGGAGCAGATGGCGGGGCTGCTCGCGGGGGCACCGCGGCTCGAGGTGCTGGCGCTGCCGTGGGACGCGATGGCGGCGTACGACGACTTCTGCGACGACCGCACGACGACGGAGGCGTGGGACGCGGTCGCGGTGCGGAAGGACACGCTGCGCGAGCTGAGGCTGGACGTCCGGTGCGATACGGCGCAGGGCGAAGGGGAGCGGGACTCGCTGCGGGATTTTGCGAGGCTGGAGGTGCTCAAGGTGGACGGGACCGCGCTGGAGACGCTGAGGCGGGCATGGAAGCGCAAGAATGGGCTGGCCAGGGTGGATAGCTTCCTGTCGACGTTGTTCCCGCCCTCGATACGGGAGGTGACGTTTTGGAGGCCGGACGGGCGGGAGATGGAGGCCGCGATGCTGAGGCTGGCCAAGGTGGTCGCCGTGGGGAGGTATCCCAACCTGAAGAGTGTGGTGCTGGCGCCGTCTGAGAAGTCGGACCGGCAGGGGTATTATGATGAGTGGGTGAATGCGGACAACTGGAACGGGGTCAAGGACGAGCTGGAAGAGCTGTTCGGGCAAGGGGGTGTCAAGTTTGAGCTGAGGTGGGACAGTCCGTATTGGTCGGGTGGCTCTCTGGACTAGCTGCGGTAGACTGTTCTTCAAAAAAGTTTTTACTGCGGAGGAGGAGTGTTCCAGAGCTGGAGCGCCTCTCTCACACGCTGCAACACACAAATGCAATCCTCGTCTCCAGCCTGCTGCTCAGTGCACAGCAAGCCTCTAGCTACAAAAGCCATCTGCTGTGGTAGCCTGCAATTCCGGCCTTTGGTCTCTGAAGTTTGAACGACGTGAATAACGAACGAGAAGGGAAGATGAAAGTCATGTTTCGCCGTGAAGGGAAGGGTGGGGTGAAGGGGCGGGGTGGATGTGGAGGGAAGAGGGATGAAGGGCGGCGGGTGGCAGTGTAAGCGCTCGCAAGCGGCGAACTAATGGAATAATGGACTTCTTGCTCACTCTGCTTCAGTCTACCATTGTTCCCGGACGCACTAGGACAGCCGCAGTGTTCGAGTCTTTTGCCTCCGGAGATAGGATGGTAGCAGGTATATTCGCAGTCCCAAGATTTCTTCTTTTAGTCGGTATGGATATGGGGAATGTCTCGCGGTACCATGGTTTCTGTAAACGAAATCGATTTAGCATCAGCCGCTCCAACCTTCATCTATTCTCCGTTCCTCCTCCAGAGGACAGGGCATCAGGAGAAGGAATAAGACAGCAGACCAAGATGCGGCAGACGCATGGAAATTTGTTGGAGAAGCATATTGCATGGGGTAATGCATGGAAGCTGGATCTCGGGAATGGAGATACCAAAGCACAGAGGCTTTGGCTTATTTAGACCAGACGGGACAACTGACTCGACTTGTGTCTTGAGAGAATCTATGCTTGTGCTCTATGAATAAGAACCTGGGTTATCCTGAAGGCTTGGAGATGCTGTCTCCCTTCCTCATCTTTTGCCACTCTTCGGGGTCGGCAATTTCCCCATCTGCGGTCGTCTGCAACCTCCTCGGTGGCCACTCAGCAAGAAGGGCTAACGATACCAAGGAGGCGACGCAGAAATACAGCATCACTCTCATCTGTTGGCTGTACCCGGCCGCATATACTTGTCGGACCCAAACCTGTAGCTCAGCAGGCAGGCCTCGAATGGTTTGGGATGATTGGAGTAGCTCGGCTTGTTGAGCTGGGTCGAGAAATGCTGAAGTATGTCCAGCAACATGATTGCTCAAAAGTGCCGAACAAATCGCAAGGCCGATTGTGCCGCCGAGCACCCGTATTTGAGTGGCAGCGCCCATCGTGACCGCTGTAAACAAAGTTAGTCCAATGTGTCAACAAGATCAGAATCAAAGTATGTTACTCACCCATATCCTTCTGCTTCACCACCAATGGCACCATCATCAAGACTGTGCTGAGGTTGAGTCCAAAGCCGCAACCCATGATAACCTGGAAGCCGTACTGTGAAGGCAGCACTTCGAGGTTTGACGAATCTAGCGAGCTGAATAAGCCCACGCCCAAAGTCTGAAGGCTGCAACCAGCAAACAGCACGTAAAGAGGCGGAAGTCGGAGGGTCGACAGCAGGAAGCTCGCCAAAACCGTGGCGACAGGCGAACAAAGAAGAAGTGGCAACATGCGGATGCCGGCCTCAACGGCAGTTGTCCCGTTCACAACCTGAAACCGTTGGGGAATAGTGATGATTGCCGCCATGAAGGGAAGCCCGTCAAGAAGGCGTTTCTGTGGGCATTAGCAGTGGAAGCAGGTTTGAGGAAGGGTGGGGTTGAACACTCACAGCAACACACCCCAAGACGAAACGGTTGCAAGCAAGTCTCCAGGGAAACAGAGGCTCGCAAACGCTGTTCCTGAGCGAGAGTCCCCTCTCCCAGCCCACGAAGACAACCCAGCCAACACCCGAGATGACGAAAGACGCAATGATTGGCGCGCTGTTCCAGGGGTATTTCACGCCTGTTCCAAGGCAAATACGAGCAGAATGGAAGCCGCCAACGACGCAAATCCCCCCACGAAGTCAATTCGTCGCCATGCCTTTTCCGAGACCAGAGTTCTGAAGAAGTCGCAGGGCCAGGATACGGAAAGCTGAATGGGATGGAAATGCTGATAAGAAGTATGGCGACAGCTCCGGCAGGGCCACTGGAAAGGAAGAGTGTTAGCAGTCAGAAAGAAAGCAGATTTGGCGCAGTGAGAAGCAAACTTGAGCCAAAACACCCATCTCCACGTCGTGTGGTCACAGATGGCCCGCCCAACAGAGGGCCCAGGACGCTAGATATGACAAACACGGAGGAAATGATGGCGATGTATGTCGGATACTTGGCAGGAGGAACCATGAGGGGGGTCATGACTGTGACCAGGGAGTATATCCCAGAGCCGCCAATGCCCTGAATTGCGCGAAGAATGATGCTGGTGTGTCAGCACGGCATCTAGCGTGTGTATGGATTCGGGCTTAACCATACAGTTGCAGCATGGTGTTTGCGAAACCGCACGCAATTGAAAAGACGCCGAACAGTGTCACGGCGAATAGAATCAGGAGTTTTGTCCCCAGTATATCGCTGAGCTTGGCATAGATGACCAGAAAACCTGGAAAAAGTCGGTGTCCTATCATTAGCCGTTGCTCCGGCGTTCACAACATACCACAGGCAACAAGAGTTGGGGGGTGTTGTAGAACTCACCGGTATAAGTCAAAAAGTACGCTGTGACAACCCATCCAGCTTGGCTAAAGCCTTGGAGCTCATTGACCATTGAGACTAACGAGGTGCTCACAATGGTAGTTTCAAGCGTGGAGAGGAGCATGCTGAGGCAGAGCCTATAGTTCGGATGCGACATGGTCAACAAACACCGGCTCAGCAACCAAAAGGGGAGGTCGCGCGTTGATGCATCTTACCCAGCTGTAAGTGTATGGAGCCTCCACACCGTTGGGTAGACCTTTGGTTTGGGCTGGTCAGGAGTGTCCCCGTCCATGTCGTTTGCCTCTGCATCAGTGGCATTGGTTGTGTCAATCTTCTCCACGTTGGCCGACTCCATAGTTGAAGCATTTGTGTTGCCGCGTTCATCCGATGCACGTCAGTTGCGGTCCAACGACAAGTGTTTTGAGGTTCAGATCCCTGTTGTGGTGAAGTTTGACAGCTGGCATCAGCACAGAGCTCAAGCCGCAAGGTATCGCGGAATTTTCCGTTTAATTACAAGACTGACTGCGTTGCCCAATGCAACCAGTCTGCTGCTCAGTGTTGGGGGCCAAACGCAGGGAACTGAATCCATCCAGGATCACCTTGCTCCCAGACCAACTTCAAAATACATGGATGGATGGGTTGATGGTTCAGAACTGTTCTCTCGCTAACCCGTCTAAGCCACCCCCTGAATTTGTTTCCAAAGTCTGAACACGCTCCTGTAACTAAACCCCTTCACCACGCCACACAACCCCCCAAAGCCATTCCGCCACCTCCCGCTGATACGCAATCGTCTTCATCTCTGCATCCATCCGCGCAATCTCATCACCCCAGAGGTACTTATTCCTCCACCCCGCCGAGTCAAACCCATGCACCACATCCGGCACCAGCAACCACCGCGTACTTCCCCCTTCCCCCTCTCCTCCCCGCTCGCACCACGCAAACCTCTCCGCGTCCTCCCCCCGCCCATCATCCAAACACCCCCTCCACACCGCCACCCCGTCCCTGCCCACTCTCTCCCCAACACCCGGCATCACCCTCTTCCCTGCCCACCGACACGCCGCCCGCCAGCTCTCCATCGCGAGACAGTCCAGCTCGGCGGCGACGACAAACACGTGGGGCGGCAGGTCGGCGCGCGCCGCGTAGAGCGGGGACAGCAGCGGGTCGGACGCGTCGTGGCCGTAGGGGATGTAGCTCCACGCGCTCGAGGGCAGCAGGCGCGCCATCCAATCGAGCGCGGGGCCCCACCCGCGCGGGCCGCGCAGCGAGCGCTTGTAGGGGCGGGCGGCGAGCTTTTGAGGGAGCGGGGTGGTGAAGTCGAGGATGCCCGTTATGGAGATGACGGCCGTGGGCGGGGGGCTGGAGCGCGGTGGTTGTTGTTGGGCTTGGGGGGAAGGGTTGGGGTCGACGCCGGTTTTCACGGAGGGGAGCTGGGCGAGGGCGAGGGCGAGGTTGGCGCCCGCGTCGGAGCCCGCGAGCGCGACGCGCATGCGGTCGATGGGGAGGGACTCGTCGTTGAGGACGGCGTGGTAGAGCGCTTCGGTGTCGAGGAGCGGGGTGGGGAAGGCGGCCCAAGGGGCTTTGGAGTAGTTGAGGGCGACGACGAGGATGGTGTACGAGTCGGCAAAGGTGCGGTTCCAGACGTCGTCATCGGCGGGGGAGCCGACGGTGAATGCGCCGCCGTGGATTGTGAAGAGTGTTGGGAGGAGGGCGGGAGAGGTGAGGTCGTGGTGCGAGGGGAAGAAAATGCTGCAATGCTTGTGGTCAGTAAGTCAACTTCGGTAGGAAAACGGTGGTGGCGCACCGAACTGGAAGACGCCTGCGAACCGGGTAGGCTTTAATGATGTCTGGTCGGCCAGGGGCAGGGTAGTATGTGTCCCGTAATCCGCGGTAAACCTCGACTGGAACGTTCAGGCCTTGTATCATGCTCACTGAAGCTGCATGCAGAGCCCGCTCGATGACCGGCGGGGCGTCCCACTCATGGCGACTCGCGTCAGCACAACTTGTGTACCGTTCCCTTGCTTGATTGCCGTGTCTCGCTCTCGGTGCAGGCTGCTCCCCTGGGAAATATGCCGTCGATGGCGAGGGCGGAATGTTGACAACCCAATCACCGCCACCAGAGTCCCTGGGTCTTGCGTACGGGTAGGCAGATGAGTCCATCGTCTGATGATTTCTGGGCTCGGCCGAGAGCTGACCTGGGGGCAATTCTTGTAAGGGGTTCCCGATGAACCCGGTGTTCCCCACAGCTTCGACATTCCCGTAGTCAAGTCGTCGGTCAGGGAGAGGAAACTCAGGCTCGTATGAACTGATCCGCCAAACATTGTGGTATCGCGGCTCTTCATCCGGTTTTGGGCTGGTTTCCTTCAGGGGTTTGCTGGATTTTCTCGTTTGAGACGAGATGGCCCGTTCAGGGCTCAGTTGACGTTGTTGCCGAGGTGACTCTTCAGGTAACAGGCCAATGGGCAACTGATATTGTGCTTGAGGCTGTGTGGTCAACTCGCCGTCTTCGATTGAATCGTTTCCATTGGTCTTGGGCTGAAACACAGCAGTGTATCCCTCCACAGAGTTTGACTCAAGGTGTTGACCTATGAGAGAATGAAAGATGTGTTCGTCTTCTTTCCGCCGGCGGTGCCTGCCATCAGGGGTAGCTTGTGGAGTCAGGAGCAAGTCAACACCTTGGGGCTCGCTCGACTCTGACCTGGGTGGCCGCGTCGAAGGCGTTGTTTCTGGCGTAATTGGCCGATGCCCAGTTTTCCAAACTGGTGTTTGTGGTCTTTCACAACCAAGCTCTTTTATCTCTGTGGGGGTTGTCGCGTTTGAATTGATGTTTGGGAAAGGTTTATCGACTTGCTTCGTTCCATGGAGGCTGTTGGCAATAATCTCCTGACGCTTTTCGGCGTCACCGCCCGGTGCTGCAACTTCAGGCTCCCTGTCTATCACATCTCGCGTTCTCTTCTCGCTCTGGATGATGTGTTCAGAATTGTTGCCCGCAAGATGGTGAATATCGGGGGAAGGCGATGCCACCTGGGGTTCTTGGTCGTCTAGATTTCCTTGCATTTCCTCCTCTGCAAACTGGGCAAAGGCTGCGGTCAACTCCGGTATCTCAGGAACAACGCTGATGCGGTTCCTAGATCCCAAGTTTCTCCCTCTGCTCTTACTCCGCCCCTTGCTCTGGCTGCGACTGCGCTCTTCCCAGACGGCAATCCGCTCTCTTGTGCTTGCGCTGGTCTCACGCCTGGCTGCTGGTGCTGTCACCATGCCATCGTGCCCCAGGGTTGTCCTTGCAGTTTTGTCGCCGCCGGCCTGCCGCTTCCGGCCTCTTTCCATTTCACTGTCGGGATCAACATGTTGGAGGTGCCGGAGTGCGGTGGTGAGATCAAGGGGTGGAGATTCTCGTTGGTGCCCTGAAGGGTCTTGAACAAGACTTGGACGCACTGATTCATCGACGCTATTTCGTCGGGATGCCGAGCGTGATACGGAAAGAACTGAAAAGCGCCGCGGCGTCGGCTCGTAGTTGGGCATCGGAACCGTTCAAGGTTAATATACTCGACTTAAAGAGGGAACAAGAAGCAACGCGAGTTCGGGGTCCTGCGTGCATTATGGTTTTTACTTTTAACGGAGACTTGATGATCCGCGTAAACCGCTGCCACCCGCATTGTTCGCTTCAGATTGTAGCCGCTGGCGGCTGAACGCTGCTCCAACATCCAGGAGCCTGGGGCTCGCGCATAATCGTTGGTGTTTCAGAATGACGGGGCGAGTGCCACACCTCTTCAGCCTTGAAGCACTCCCAAGAGCCAAGATCGACAATGGGCTTTGGCTGTCACGTCCCCGCCCTGAGGTATCAATTGCAGCGCGCGTTCTATTCTGCTAGGCTCGACGATTAGGTTGGACGTAAATTCTCTGCCTGGCAGGCTCCGAGTCTGTGACTAGATTTTCCTCTTGAATTTGGTTAGAAACTAGATGGAATTGGATGTCATTTACTCTCTATTTCGGGCGTAACCAAAGGGCACGACACCAAGTACAGGCTCTACCTCCTGCGCAGAGTGGCGAGGATGTGGTCAGCACATCCAAGGTGGTGCTCGTTCGTGGAGTAGGAGTCAAACAGCAGATCGGCCCAGGCCTGCACGATCTCGTCACTCGACTTGGCAAGGGTCGCGTCGAGGCCTCCCCCCAATATCCCTTCGGTTGACCGCAGCTCCACAAGATCTAGAGTCTCAGGAAAGTGCTTGCTGAAGAAAGCTCGGATGTTGTCAGGGCGTGTATGGAAGGACTGCACCGTCTTGGCCTGGCCTGGCTCGGATTTCTCGTAGCGGCCATCGGACAACTGCAGAACGGTTATCCTATTTAGCTTGGGAGCGCATGAATACTCGTTGGGGCACTCACGTATCGCGAGTAAAAGTCTTTGTACTCGATGATCTTGCCTGGGTTGCGCATGGCAATGTCTCTCAGATGTGCATCTATCGTGACGAAGGCAACGAACACCAAGCCATTGCCAGGCTTTGCCAG
Organism: Staphylotrichum longicolle; assembly: GCA_019096155.1. Taxonomy (NCBI): domain Eukaryota; kingdom Fungi; phylum Ascomycota; class Sordariomycetes; order Sordariales; family Chaetomiaceae; genus Staphylotrichum; species Staphylotrichum longicolle. The sequence continues at coordinate 965,141 of JAHCVI010000003.1, forward strand.
ATTGAGGGCGTGAGAGACCGCCATTGCGCGCTCTGACTCTTCCATAAGATGATACAACGGCCCGAGAAGCAATACTGCATCATAAGAGTCCTCAGTGAGTGGCGACTTGTCGAGGGCGTTTCCGACGGCGATGCTGCGAAGCAGGGGCTTGTCCCCCGCAATCTCGCGCTTGTGTTGCTCAACCTTTGCGAGCTCTATCAGATCCGGGGTCAAATCAATGAGATCAACCTCGTGTCCCTCATCGGCCAGCGCGAATGCGATCTTGCCTGGGCCACCGCCAATGTCTGCAATCCGTTTAGGCGCAGTTCCCGAAGCCGAAGCTAAGCCCTTGCGGATGGCGCGCAGCGTGATCTCTCGCTCCATGGGATGATCCGCAAGCCGTCGGTTCTCAAGTTCAGCGATTCGGCCGTACAGCTTGGCAACGTTCGTGGTAACAGTCGGCATGGCTGGTGAATTGCGTCGTGGACAGCGAGCCTTCCAAACGGGAATACATGTAATGGGTCGAGCATGGAAGATTCAGTTTTGACATGCAACGAGCCGTTGATATGATTGGTAATAGACGGTCAATACTACCTCCCTAATACGTACATAGTCTCGTAACGTTCACCATAAATTCGCTCACCACGTGTTGGCCTAATCACCTACCAAGACTGCGGTGGCGTGTCAGATATCTCCTGTCTCGTGTGCCGGCATCCAATCACCGACAGGGCAGCATGGAGGTTGCCGGTGCCCATCGATGGCTGACTGGCAATGGGCTAGTTGTAAAATGGCCTGCACTTAGATATTTCAGTCTATTTACAGGTATTACGGCCCTTGCGGAAGCCAGCTCTAAACGGAGGTATTCCGCTGCTAGCGTCCTTGCGCTCCCCTGAATGATTGACAACGTTCAAGTAACTAACTGGGAGGTTGCCTTAAGCACATGGTGGCGGAAACATCTTTGCAATAACTGCATTTATCGGCTGGGTGTGACAACCCGGGCATCGACAGTACTAGACCACGAACAGTCAACCTTAATTCTGTGAAATGGAGTTGAGGAATGGTTCCTGTAAACCATCATATCATACCTTGACTGCCCCTGGCAAGTTGCTCGCGGTCCCTTCATGCTCCACACACTTGACCATGGCTTCTTTGGTGAGTGGTCCGCTGCTTTCGAGAACCAGTTGTTCGATACATTGGCTCGAGTTCATGATATCATGACAGGCGAGGTCGGTGCTTGGACATCCATTGATTTGGGCAATCGCTCGGTGGAAGTACAGAAAGAAAGCGCTGAAGCAGACACGCATCGTGCTGTACTGAGAATGATAGTCGGGGGTGGCTATATTCTACGTCGTGGGGAAGATATCAGAGTATTCGAGAGTAAAACATGTGTACCGTACCATAATATTTATACGACCGAACCCGTCCGGCTTGCAGCCATCTATCTATTCTACCCGGCTGTTTAGAGTGGTAACACAAGCATGTTGAGGCTGGACGCCTCACTGAGCAAGCTTCCCATCCCGTTCACCTCCTCATTGCCCCTCATGAGGTTTAATTTGCACGGCATGCCGTTAGATTGCATGCCGCTCTCGCAGCAGGACAGATGATAACTGCCATCCCAAAGTTGTGCACGGCACTTGGAACACAATACCTTAAGGCTAAAACGTTGCCATGTTATTTAGACCAACTACCTCGGCATTTACCGGGTTGACATAAATCTCTCTCTAAACCTGGTTCTTCGCTCTTCTGCTAACTTACCTCGCGTGGCCCAAGGCGTGACTTATTTTGATTGTTCAAACATACTAGACAAGACACGATGCGCTGGAGCAGAGCTCTTGCGTCGCTCGCACTTGCTGCACCGGGCTGGGCAGTGGTGCGGTTTCATTGCTCCCAACTGGTGGTCCAGAGAATCGACCCCCTGGTTAACCCAGGATCGGTTCCCTCAAGTCATGTCCATCAAATCGTCGGCGGTGTTCGTCCAACCTCCCTCCCCTGCCAACCCCTTTTAGCATCAAGGATTGACTATCTTGCGGACAGAATGCCTTCAATGCCACGATGGACCCTTCAAAGGACCTTCCAGCTGAATCAACCTGCACAACGTGCCAATTCAGCGAGGACTTCTCCAACTACTGGACCGCAATTCTTTATTTCCGCGCACAAAACGGCAGCTACAAGCGCGTCCCTCAACTCGGAAACAACCAGTTCGAAAAGGCCAAGGGTGGCCTTACCATCTACTACATGCAGGACGCGATCTACGACCGGGGCCAAAAGTCCAAGGTCAAGGCATTCCAACCGGTGAGAACTCCGCTCACCCACGACATGCAGTCTCCCACTCACCATGAACTCTGCTACAGGGCTTCCGCATGTTCGTCGGCGACATCAACGCCCGCACCGTCAATGACGCCGCACGCTTCCGCCAGCTGACCTACGTCTGCATGGACACGTGGACCAGCCGCGCCCCAGAGACCATGGCGTTTCCGACGCGCCGCTGCCCCGAGGGCATCATGACCTCGATCCGCTTCCCCACCTGCTGGGACGGCAAGAACCTCGACAGCCCTGACCATCTCTCGCACATGGCGTATCCGGAGACGGGCACGTTCGAGAGCGGCGGTCCGTGTCCCGCCAGCCACCCCGTCCGCGTCGGCCAGGTCATGTACGAGGTCGTTTGGGACACCAAGCGGTTCAATGAGCTCGAGTGGCCCGCGGACGGCAGCAGCCCGTTCGTGTGGTCGTTTGGTGACGCAACGGGATACGGAACACATGGCGATTACGTGTTTGGGTGGAAGGGGGATGCGCTGCAGAGGATTTTGGATGCGCCTTGCTGGTTTGATACGAAGTGCGAGAAGGAATCGGTGCGTACCATCTCCTCGTTTAGACTCAGCGGGATAAAAAAGAGAGAAGCACTCCGAGAGCACGTCCCGGCTTGCTCTCGCTGCGTGCGCTGGGTACCACCGAACTAACAGATTTGGATAGAGCTCTAAGCTTCAGTCGATTGAAGCCATGAACAACTGCACACAAACCCCAGTTGTTGATGAGGACATTGATGGGTGTAAGTGCCGATCTCTGTCAACGTCAAAAGTCTTGTGGATCGCCCAGCGACTTGCTGATCACCTCACTCTGTAGGGCTGGATGCTCTCCCAGGCGGGTACCAAGCCGATCACGGCCATGCTCATGCCGGGTCCATGGAATGACCGAGGACTCGGCATTGCGGAGGCGGAGTATGCATGTTTTCTTGTAGTCATAATTAACATCTATGGAGGGAATAATTATGTCTGCTCCCTCATGCAGACAGAACAATTGGGGCACAATAGCTTGTTCAGTCCGGAGAAAACAAGGCACAAGATCAAGGTACGAAGTACCTCATTCCCAATCTTCCATGGGGGGCTTTACCTGGAAATCGTGGCCCGGGCGCACCAAAAGAACTTCCGGACAGGACTCAATGTCACCCTAGGACGGTGGCTCTGCCAGTTGCTGTCCGTTTGGCCACCGTTTAAGCTGGAACAAAACCTCCGGTGTGCCATTGGGCATCAGGTCTGGAAGTGGCTTGGAGTCATGAGAGTCATTAGCACTTCCATTGCCAGCCAATATAGGGCCCCCGGATCAATAAGTGAGGGCGAGGTCCACATGCCCCTGTGGATGTATTCAATAACCTCTCATTCATAGATGTCATGATGGAGCGCGTCTCCGCTCCTCTGACGTGGAAGATTGTCCGGATCACGGCTATAAGTGGGCCGGATGAGCCGGCGGCGCTCCGATCAGCTCTTGGCGCCGATGCTTGGCATCGGCTTCCATTCCGAGCTCAACACCAGTCTCGGTGTCATCTTACCCCTGAGCTCCAGGCAGAAGCGAGGAAAGCAATCTGTTGTCAAGAAAGGGCGTCTGACTCGGGAGGTCCAGAACTGCTCAATGATGGTTCTCTCCGCGTTCGAGACGGCCGGGTTCCGCTTCAATGACCATCGAGCCATCACTCTGACATCATGACCCGTAACATGACGAGCCGCTGCCTTCCGCGGAGCTCTCCGTGTGCCTGACAAAATGTAGACAACTAATAGGTATCCGTCCTGGGGATATAAGCCCGGGTCCTCTCCCAACAACGATCTGATCACTCCTTCACTACACAATTCTCAACAAACTAAGCCCCTGCAATCCATTCAACAAGAACTCGCACAACCTTCAGTCAAAGCAACCCTAAAATCACAATGTCCGGCACTCAGAACACCAACCCCGGCAACTTTGCCAACCGGTGAGTGTCCCGGTGCCTCTGGCCCTGCCCAAGGTACTCTCGTCAGCTCCGCTAACCACCTCGTCTCGTCAGCCCCAAGGATGAGGTGCGTGAGATTGCGTCCAAGGGCGGCCAAGCAAGCCACAGCGGAGGCTTTGCCAGCATGGATCCCGACAAGCAGGTACGCGCCTATTCTCTTCTCCGCCCATCTCTCTCTCTCTCTCTCGGTACGTTACTGATGGAAGGATCAGCGCAACATCGCGTCCCAGGGCGGCAAGGCGTCGTCCGGCAGCTTCGAGCCCGGCAGCGAGCGCGCGCGCGGAGGCGGCCGCAAGGGCGGTTCCCGTACCGGCACAGGGGCCAGTGAAGAGGATGCTGAGTGATGTTGATGATGAATGAATGAATTGATGGCATCAGGGGACGACTCGGCGCACGTGTACTATTAGTGGGATGGTTGGGTCAAATAATGGTTTGCAGCGCGGCAGAGGTCAATCTATGAATTGAACGGATGTACCGACACCCTGTGTCATCGCCCGTGAAACTTTGCTTGAATGTTGTCAATTTGTATCCCTAAACCTCCGACGGCATTTGTTGCGTCCTCAGCCCATTTCAAAGACTGCTAGTAGCCCATCACAGACCTGTTTCTTTCCTCCGTCTTTGCATTTCTCTTTTTGACCTTGATGAAATGGTAGACGCCTCTGACCGGTCCAACAACGCTTGCTGAAAATGGAGATACTCCATCTTCGGATTGCACACCTCGTGTCCCGGTAGTGTGACGACCTGGGAGTACATTTCCTTGAGGAGTGCCATCAACTGATTCACACTTCCGGTGTACTCTGTAGCTATCTCAAGGGTCTTGAGCTTTTTATGCACGAGGTAGGCGGTCAACCCACCGAGGACCACGCGGCAACACAACTGGCGCTCCGCGTCGTCAACTTTGTCCAACTGACAGCCTTCAAACGGGTCTTGCTCAGTGAGTGATACGAGCTTGCGTGAGTGGAACCAGACGAGTTTTCCGATAAGCCGCGATCTGCACCTTGTGACATGCTCTGCGTACGATCGCTTGTCAATAAACGCGGAATCTGATGAGGAACAAAGTTGAAACGTTTCCTTACCGGCAAGGTAAAAATCGCTGGAAAATACCACCGACCCGAGCAAGTCTTCATCAAACACATCCTCCAGCGTCTCTTCCAAAGCCAACTTCTTCACCGGAATGGCAAGCTTTTCCTCCAACCCAAGCTCCCACGCGATGTGTGCCGCCTGAATATGCTCGATCCTGAGCCTCAGCCCCGGCCAGTCAATTGCACCAATCCATCGGCGAGTCCAGGGTCGGATGACTTTTTGCAGGTCGTACTTGTCGGTTAGCGTGAGCATGTCGGAGAAGACTGCAATCTCAAGTCGTTCCGGGACGAGTTCGAACTGTCCGTGAAGAATCGCAAGAACGATTTTGAGTGTGCAAGGTGAGTCGGCAGGAAGCGGAACAATCCACTCTTCGTTCTCTTGATTGGATTGTTTGGACTCGGCCCATGGTCCGAAGAGCATGGCCTTCCAGACCGGCGACGCCCGGCGGAGGGTTGCGGAGCAGACTTGGAAGGTGGTCCATCTTGTGCCGTCTTTAGCTGGATCTACCGCGTTGGCGCGGAGGAGGAGATCGCCGTCTGGGTCAAGGATGACTGTGGTGGTGCTCATGTTGCGGTGGTCGGTCCGGGCGTGAACACTCAGGTCAGGAGGTGTTGGAAGTAAGTTGTGTCGGCTATGGCGTGGCAGCGATCAATAAAATGATGCGCGTCCGACCTCAACCAGCAAACGATGGTTAGTTCTAGAAAATAACAAAAGATTGGTGCGGAGGTTGGGGTCAGTTGGAGGGGGGGAATGTGGGAAAAGGAAATTTTGGCGGGCGAGTTGAAACGGAAATGAATGAGGTTCCGCGTCGCGCCTGTTATGTTGAATGCCTCAGGGACCTCGATCGCTTTTAATAAACTCAAGAATGCCACCTAACTCGTCCCGTATCTAGCTCACAGATGGTAATTATAACGGTTTCAGGGATGTCACTGCTGATTCCTTTTTTTTTTTTACTTTTGGCACACTTAATGACACTTCATTGATCCTCCATCCTCATGGAAGAAACAACAGGGCTCCCACCACCTTGCTAGAAACGGCGGGTAGCTCACCACAAGTGACAGTCCCTACCAGATGCTTAAGTATTTGATAGCAGTGGCCAACGGATGCTAGTCCAACAGGTTGATTGCAGATAAGTCCAGTTGTGTGAGGTTTGTTTGGTGGCTGTCTGACAACTATGGTAAAACGAACCTAGGAGGCAAAAGAGCAAATTATCAAACAAACAAATAATTCAGTCACAAGGGCTTTCCAAAAAGCAGATTGTCCCAAACATCACCGCGACTCCGACTGTTATGTGCCTCTTTTCCGACGTCACCGACACGCGCGATCCACGCTGCAAGACTTGTCTGAGCCTGCCGCCAAACCTCGCTTGCCGACTGACCCCTTGCCGCCTTCTGATCCTTTGAGTGGTCTACTCAAACGCGCCCGTCCTTGGATTCAAGTCCTGTCTTTTTTTGCTGTGCTGCCAGCCGCGCCTTGTGATGGGGCCGCAACACGTTCTTGTATCGCTCCTCTTGTTTCAGCTCTTGCTCGAACTCTATGTATCTCTCGGCGGGACTGCAGCCTCCGTGATCACGATTGGTGGGAAGGCTGTGAAACATGGTGGAGAGCGACTTCATTAGGCCAGCCGCGCTGCCAGAATATTCAGAAGCCTGATTAGGCAGGAACTCTTGCTTCGATGGTTCGGAGATGTCGCCAAATGCCGCCGAGGATGACGCAGTCGCAAGCAGCCATTTCCTCGTTCAGGTCGGGATCATCAAGCTGTTGGAACTGACAAGCATACCCGGGCGTCATCCGCCATGTAACAGCCAAGTGGTAGAAATCGAGGAGTGTTTGGATGAGGGAGAGCCGCAGGGGGGTGAGAATCTCTACAGGTAGTTATCAAGTCAGACTCTGATCCGGCAGCGAGGGCCACAGACTTACCCATCAAATCCGGTGCCCCAGAGTGATTCCCAAACTCAATCGGTTGGCCCTTGAAATAGTATTGCTTTTCATCCCCTGAAAAGTTGAACAAGAGTTCAATGCTTTCCTCCAAGAATAGGCTTGTGTAGCCGAGTTCCCATGCTGCATGCATCCGCATAATATGGTTCTTTCCGGAAGCATTCTGATCTGGATCTTTGATGGTCGCCGCCCAAGGTTCGATCCAAGGTCGAAGAATGTGGATCAAGTCGTACTTGTCGGCGAGAATCAGAACGCCGTACATGTCAGAGAGTGAGATCGCCCGCGGCACTTCCTCAAAACTCAGATGGAGAATCGAGAGAAATATCCTGATCGACCTTGGGTCGTCCTCTGGAAGCTCGACGACCCAATCGCCGCGTGCCGGTTTTGCCTCGGTCCATGGGCCGAAAAGCATGGTCTTCCAGACCGTCGAGGCACGGCGCAGCGTGCTGGAGCAGACTTTGAAACTGCATGGCTGGGCCGGGCCAAGCTTGGTACCGACTTGAAGGAGGAGATCGCCCTCCGGGTCGAGGACAATGACGGGAGGTGTCGTCTGACTGGTCTCTGGCTGGGCTGTGGTCTCGGCATCGTTGGCTAACCTAGGTCTCTTTCTGGTGTGGGGAGTCATTCGACCGGCTGAAAACCGCTGTGCAACCTCTGGAGTCAAGTCTGGAAGTTTTCGGTTGACGCGCAAGTCAGAAGGTCAGCGAACCTGTTCCGTTTGAGGTTGGGGGGATGTGACCTGAAGGATGTCGATCCACTTTTCGGCAGCCACCAAAACAGAGGCCTTGGCTGCGGTTGGCCAGCCCAGCCAGTTGCAAACGGAAGGGTCTCTGGAGGTTCGTTTGGGAGGTTCGTTTGTCATCCCTTCCATTCCAATCTTTTCTCTCAAAGCCAATCGCGCACAACCGAAAGCCACAGGGACGAGTTTCTTATTGGAGCGTGGGGCTGCAGTTCCCTTGCGCCTCCGACAAAGCCCGGACGAGGTTGTCAACAGAACATTGTTGTTTCTCTGAGTTTGCCTTCCACAAGGTCTCGGTTCTCAACCTCAGCCCACCGCTGCCACCTGCTCCTCCAAAGTAAGGGACCTGGCCGACCAAAGACATAAACACATAACCCCATGTCTACCTCCCTATTTAGCGGTCCTTCTCCGCACCTCGTTTGAGCACAGTCATGTTCTTCCCCCAGCATCTTCCTGCTTCAGTGGTCAGACGTCGCCGCCTCTCGCCCAGCACAAAAAGTGAGTGTGACTTGACTCTTGCCCAGTTCGACGCTGGCTTCCCAAAGTTTGGGGCCTCGCGTGCCGGTGACGAACTAATCCTGAATCCCAATCCTGTTTCGCTGTGCCGCCAAGCCTGTGCAGTAACGCTCACGTATCGTGGCCCGCGATTTGCTTTTGCCCGCCTCGTCACGCAACTCTTCGAGCTTGCGAAAGGGAGAACAGTCCTTGTGGTCGGAAGCAACCGATTGATACCAGCACTTTGCCTCACTCGACACTCCTGACTGGTCTGAAAAGCGAGGAAACATCTTTCCAAGCAGCGCAATCAAGTCCGACGGGCTCCGGGTGACCTCCTCGGCCCTCCTGGGAAGAGACTGGAACCCTGAGGTCACCAGGCATTGCATAATGTGCCCGAGGGACCAAAGATCACACTCTGCGTGCTGTTTGCGCAGGGCTGCGGGGTCGTACTGGAATTTGTATTTTTTGGAAAGGGTCTCGGCTTGGCAGCCGGTCGCTCCGTTTGAGGTCCGGCGGTGGACTTGCAGGTGGTAAAAGTCGAGGTAGTCCTGAATGATGTCGAGGCGGAACTTCAAAACAATGTCTGAGAATGATGCATCAGTAAACAGCCAGGCATGGTATTCAAACTTCAGGGATAGGCAAGTGTCATACCCATCAGTTCTGATGGCCCCGAGTGATCCTCAGAGGCAAGTGTGAGGTCCTGGTCCCTGAAGTAGAACCTCTTTTCGTCCTCGGATTTGTATATCGAGACATTCAGAGCAAAGGCTCTACTCGCCTTGCAAAGGAGCTCTTCGGAACCCAACTGCCAGGCTGCATGAACCCTCCTGATGTGATCAAGTCCGGTGGCCGGGATGGTGCCCTCGACAACACTCTTCCAGGCTGCCACCCAAGGTCGGATGACACGAATCATGTCGTACTTGTCGGTGAGCATCAAGATATCGTGCAACTGCTCAAGACTCGGACAGTCCGGTACGGCATCGAAACTCCCGTGGACCATGGCCAAAACGACCCTGAACGGCCATGGTTTGTCCTCTGGAAAGTCGACAATCCAGTCGCCATGCGCCGGCTTTGCTTCTTGCCACGGACCAAAGAGCATGGCCTTCCAGACCTGGGAAGCCCGCCGCAATGCTGCAGAACAGACCCTAAACTCGCACGGCTTTTCGCCCTCGAGCGCTGTTCCGGCTCGCAGGAGTAGGTCACCATCTGGGTCAATGGCAAGAAATTCGAGCGAGTCATCGGGTTGTTTGGGGTCGAGGTCTCGCGGCACAGGAATGGTGCTCTGTTCCTGTTTGACATTTTTCTGTCCGGATGTCGACATGGCGAGCAGTGCCCGGCAGGAGGGAGTCAATAACCGAGAAAGCTGGAAGTTGGAAGAAGAAGATTGCTGGGAAAGAAGATGCCACAGGAAGACAGCAAGTCGCGAGAACGCAAAAGCTGAGATGCGACCGCACCCTCCAAGACTCAAATACACACACTGTTCAGCCACAAGGCTGCAAGGCGTACTGGAGCTGAATCCAAGCAGCATGGGCTAATTGGTTGCCTCGCGTCGGCAATTCCCGCCAATCACACAAAACCTTGTTGTCTTGGTTTGAATGTGGCTTATGCCCTCTGTTCACCCCTCAGCTCAGCTTTTTGGCCCCCAAATGGAGTCCTCTGAGGACGCATTTGGCAGCTTGCAATGCCTGTGACTGTGGGTACAGGCTCTGTTGCATCGCCAGGATCGGGTCAAGGCTGCTGTGCCGCAATGTTGCATGCTGACATGGAGCCCTGAAGAGAATGCCCCTCATTCATTATTCCCGTCAGCAACTTCGGAGAGCATAAAGAGTGCCCCTGGTCTGCCCTGGCCCGCGTACCAAGAGAACCTGTTTTGGATCTTCACAAGTCATCTCTCAAAACCTACACCAACATTTCTTCGACATCCGGTTCATCATCATGGCGCAGAAAATCGATCAGGTCTACGAGGCCGCAGTTGACTCCGGATTGCTTCCAGGCATCTGCGTGATGGCCGGGAACACGAGGGGTAGGTGCCGCACTGCATCGCCAAAACACAACTGAAGACACAGTTTCCTGATGGTCACGCCAGGGGGGGTCGTCTACTGCAAGTCCCTGGGCAAAGCCAGCCTGAAAGAGGGCCGAGACAGACCGTTCACCCGCGGCACAGTCTGCGCCATCGCGTCCATGACCAAGCTCATGACCTCGGTGGCGGTCCTCCAATGCGTCGAGCAAGGCAAACTGGACCTGGACCAAGACGTCCGGCCCATGTTCCCAGCGATGGGCAAGTACGGCATCATCACCGCCTTTGACGACGAGCAGGGCTCCGCCACCTTCGCGCCCGACTCGACACCAATCACCCTCCGAATGCTCCTCTCGCACACGTCGGGCCACGAGTACGACTGGCTCAACCCGCTGCTGGGCAAATGGCGCGCATCACGCGGCGAGATCCCGTGGAGCGGTCCGACGGTTGAGGACAAGTCGGCGTTGCCGCTGGTTTTCGCTCCCGGGACTGGCTTCGCGTATGGCGCAGGCCACGACTGGGCGGGAAAGGCAGTTGAGATTGCGACGGGCATGAGCCTCGAGGAGTTCATGCGGAAGCACATCTGGGCTCCGCTCCGCCTCGACGATGACATTTCCTTTTATCCGAAATCAAAGATCACAATGAAGAACCGGATGGCAGACATGAGCACGCTCAACGAAAAGGGCGAACCACCCGCTGTAGACGCGGCGGATTTCGATATGCTCTTCGGGGGCACCGACTGCCTCGGCGGAGCTGGTGTCTTTGCATCCACCGAAGCGTACTACGCTTTCATGGCGTCCGTTTTCCGACGCGATAGCCGGCTGCTGTCGGCGGAGTCCTACACGGAGCTGTTCCGCCCGCAGCTCGACGAGGCCGCCGAGCAGGCGTTCAACGACTACTTGGCCCGGTCGCCCGTCCACACCCAGTTCTTGGCGCTGGGCATCCCGCACACCGTCAGGAAGACGTGGTCCTTTGCAGGCATGGTTTGTTTGGACGGCCAGGAAGGGCGGTTCAAGAAGGGGACCACGTTTTGGGCGGGTGTGCCCTGTGTTGAGTGGTTCATGGACCATGAAGCGGGCATCTGTGGCCTGGCTCTCTGTCAGATTTTGCCGCCCATGCATCCCGCGGTCATTGCATTGCACGAGGAGTTTCAGAGAAGGGTGTTTGAGACGTATGGGGGGAATAGTCAGGAGGATTCCAGGGAGCTATCCTCCGGTTAACTTGGTACTACATACACTAAACAAGATCACCGGGGTGCGGCTCGCTCTACCTGCTAAGGTTCCGCCGGAGCCAGAGACCCTCAGACGTCCTCCTCAATGTCCAGTTGGCGGCGACGTTTGTACATCCGCACCCTGGGACCGTTCCCCAGCACATCCTCCCACTCGTCCCAGAGAGCAACCAGCATTTGCTCAAAAGACTTAAAGTCTACTAAGGGAGAACACAGTTTATGGCCGCGCATGCATGCGTGGCTAATGTCGAAAATCATCTCAAGGTCCTGGAGCACTTTATTTGCGCTCTCTCCGATTTCACCGGCACATTTCGGCACGGTGACCCGCTCGGCAACCAGATACCTTGTGACCTCTCCCAGAATCAGGGAGTCACACATGCGCCGAGTTCGGGAGCTGCTTGTGTACTTTTTGCAGGCTCTCTCCGTCTGTTGAGCGTGGCGGTCGACTTGCTCGTGAAAGAAGTCGAGAATTTCCTGGGTCACTTTCAGACGCGACTCTGCGACAGTCACTGTCGTCAATGTGTCAGTTTTGGTCTGAAGCCGAAGCAAAGCCTGAAGTCATCCAGATTGTGATTGTACGTACCCAAGAAGTCTCCCAGGACCGAAGGGAGACTGTGGAGGTGGTATTGCTCGCTGAAATCCAGCAGCTCTTGAATGTCGGCATCGGAAGTGGCGAAGATGAGTATTGTAATGATTGATGTAAGCTTTTGCTCGGCCCCAAGCTCCCACGCCACATGCATCTGCTGCAAAACCTCGTGGCATGTGAGCTCAGCGCCGCTGTCGACAGGACCAAGCCAATCCGCAGCCCAGGGCCTGAGGCAGTCGAAGAGGTCGTACTTGTCCGCGACGACAAGAACGTCGGAAATGGTGGCAAAATCGCGAGAGGCAATCCGCCAGCTTGGGATGAGAAACTCGAATTTTCCGTGGATGATCCCAAGTAGGACGCTAAGCGGTGATGGTTTGTCTTCGGGGAAGGACACAGTCCATTCCCCGGTGCTGGGCTTCGCCTCAACCCACGGACCGAACAACATCTTTTTCCAGACAGGCGAGGCGCGCCGCAACGCCGAGGAACAGACCCGAAACGCACGCTCGGGTTCCGCTGTGTCGGCTCCGACGTACAGTGTGAGATCGCCGTCCTCGTCCAGAATGGTGAGCTCGACTGAATGGTTGGTATTTTTGCGCGTAATTGCCCAAGTCGGGTTCATGGCGACGAGGTTGGCGGCGACGTTCATCTTTCGCGACGTTGATACGCCCGTCGCGGTGGGTTCAGCGGTCGACGAGGTTCCATCCGCCACGGGCTCGCCTGACCGCGAAGAGGAATCCGTAAATTTTTCGGCCATGGCAGTCATCGACGTCGTGCTTCGATTTTGCACTTTGGGCATGCGGAAAAAGTAATGCCGTGTGGTGAAACTGCGAAAGTCGAGAGATCGAGGTCAAGTGGATTGGAAAACTTGCAAGCAAATTTAATCAGGTCCTGATCGGAAGAGAAGGTCGACTTGGTCAGGTTGGGCCTTGGTAATTTAATGAGTTGGAAAGAGCAAAAGAAGAGTGAAGGCGGGCCGGCCGAAGGAGAAGGTCAAGGCGGTCAATGAGTCGGTCGGGTTGAAGACTCAGGTTGGGTAAACAGAGTAGGTCACTGCAGTACGGCGCGCTGTGTTCAAGAATTCGAGGCCTTATGTCACCATTGCATTACTTTTCCAGCGCTACAAGAACCTATCGAGCAGTGCTGAGCTCTCTTCAAACCATGAAAAACAGATGCAGTTTCACACTGGCGAAAAGCGACTCGCGGTCGCTGAACAGATGAAAAAGTTGTCAAGTCATATATATTTATCGGCTGCCGCCAAAATATTGGAGATGGGTGGGAACGCGCACCGATTAACAATCTGGACGTGGAGAATGGAGGAAACGGACCGCCAGGGGCGAGGGCTTGTCCTCCGGGAAACCCCGCGATGACACACAGAACGGAGATGGGCTTTGTCTCGGTCCACGGGCCAAACAGCATCTGTTTCCATACACGCGAAGAGCGGCGCATGGTGGCGGAACAGACGAGGAAGTTGAGGTTGCCTTCCTCGCTCTCCGAGTCGACCACGAAGACAAGGTCGCCTTCGCTGTCGAATTCCCGGTCGATACTTCTGAACGTCGCGGTGTTGGAATCCATGGTTGATCGTTCGCAGAGGGTGGGAAGCGGTCCAGTTTGGTCGGTGTTTTGTACCCATCCAAGTGATCGTGAAAAGAGATTGACCAAACAGAAATTGATGGGTAAATAAAATCTTGACCGTATGGTTGCCTCTGTGCGCCTCAGAGTCGCAGGCGGGGACAAGGCGCAAATGGTCTACGATCATCAGATGAAATCAAGATGGTGAGAACTTATGAGAATCCGCCCAGCAACTCAAGCACCTCATATTGCAACAGTAATGCATGTGAAACAACGCAGCAAACATCCAGCCAGGAAAGAGCTTTCCTGTTAACGCTGTTGGCTGCTGTAGATGATAGGAGTTAAGGTATATACAACAAGGCAGCGTGACATCAGCGATGCATCAAATGCGCATCGAACGTGCATAACGCCCAAGCACTTCAATTACACACCCCGCTGGCCACTGCCATACAACACCTTGGGGATGGAGTGTGCTCGGGCCGCAGCCTAAACTCGGGAGGTTGATGCGCTGCTGGTCGATAAAGTGCACTGTGACGGGAACGGTGATCCTGGTTCATCCACGGCACCTTGACAGACACCGGCTTTGGACACAGCAAACTCGTCGCATCTTCGATTGATGTACTGAGAGCTGCTGCAGCTCGACGCATGGTACGAAACGGTGCACCAGAAGCTGGCGTCGGAAGCGCCGCGGGCTGTTTCCATGGTCGCTTGAGTGGCATTGTTGGTATTGTGTCAGAAAAATTGGCATCTCCAGTTTGTGTTGGTGGAGTGGGCAGCGGAACCCGTGCTCTGCGTGGCAGCCGTGATGGCGGTTTCTTGGCCGGTTGAGGTCGGAGACATGGTGTAGACACCCTGGCGGGATTGGACCTGCGCGCATCCCGTCTCTCGGCCAAATCATCATCCTGCCATGTCCATCTGGAGAGGCCGTTGACCCTCGGACAAAGCCTGTGCAGAGTCTTTTGTGCCAACTCCAAGTTCTTATCTTGTGATAAACACCACGCTGGGTGGCTGGTGATGAAGTTGAGAAAGTTGCGGTAAAACTCCAGGTGTTCGTCGGCCTGGGACTGTGCGAATGACTGCCACCCCACTCTCCACTGATCTGGTTGCAGTTGGCATATGCACATCTCCTCACACCTCAAAATTGCCATAAGCAGGAGTTTGTTGATGGTTTCATCCACACTTTGGTCAAGACCATATGCGGAGTGATGGACGACAGCCGAGAACAGTTGGTTGAGCTGAGGCAGGTCACCCGCGGCAGGGAAGTCGTCAACGGTATCGCGCATCTCATCGCCAAGGTCAAGAAGGAGTCTGAAGACATCGCCCGGCTGTTCGCATTGAAAGTAGTGCAGTGTGTTCTGAACATGCGTGGTTGGCATGACTGATATTGCTGGGGAAGACTGCGGTGACATGGGGAACTCCATGATGCCAGCGTGGTGATGGAAAATATGTGCAAGCACGTTGGGGTGATGATAATGGCGCCAAAGATGATGTGTCTTGGCTACGGGGATGCGACGAGGTGGGGTGCTGATTCGGGGGGTGGACATGCGAGATGCGTAGGGCCTGCAGGTAGGGTGGTCCGTAGAATGAAGGAAAGGAAGGAGAGACGAGGGGGAAAACAAGTGGGAGGGTTGGATTTATACCTGCACTCTGAAATAATAGCTAGCCAATCAAGTATTGGTTGGTCTGGTGCTGCTCAAGGCGTTTTCAAAAGTCTAGGACAGCAAGAGATATCTTGTCGGGTTTGCAGGGTGAGAGCAACAAATGGGGGGGTATCTGGTATGGGTGGATGTCTGGCCCCGGTCGGCCGCTTAAAGCGGCGAGCTGCGCCCCAGCAGACACCCCGTCCTTCCCTCCCACCATTTCCGAGACCCACCCTTCCACCGACTTCATCAAAACCTGCGATAATGATTGCCCACGTCCAAAGTCAGTCAAAATAGTTTTCTGGTCCGTCAGTGATGAATATGCGCATCCTTGGGGGTGTCAACCTGGTGCTCGCCTGAACTCAGGCCCTGGGGCACTGGGTCTCGCTACCAACTGTGCCCCGCAACATGAAGAATGAGAACCGAAACTCTTTGCTCAGTATTGCAAGCTTGCATCCTATGGAGGCTCAAAGTTGTCGATGTTTTTGGTTTCAAAGGTCCCGACGAGGTCACATTCTTGGGCGCTGGCAGCCAGGCTTTGGGGCTTGGGAGCCCCAAACCAGAGAGAGCACCACTTGCGCGTGTGGGATGATCCTGACAAGAAATTCGTTTAAAGAGAGAGCGCGGCAATCTGCAATGATTCAGGAGTCTTTGCTTTCGTTTTTTTGCACCAACTTGCCTCTCTCGTGCGTTTGCCGTCGGTTGCTGTAAGGTTGTGGTGAGGAAAGGAGTGTCGTTGTCGCGATTACATAATCCCCTCACTTACATGCTTGGCTCATGTTTGCCAGTTTAGGGAAATAGTTGATGGGCCCACTTTCCTGCATCTTCAGGCGGCCAAGAAGGTCACACTCCGATCCCGCTCAGCCAAGGAAATCCCCCTTTCGACACCTTCTCCCTTCCCACCGCCAAAACAGACAGATCAATCCCGGTATTACATGTCAGGTTACCTGGTAACCCTGTCTGGCCGCAACAGATGCGACACCATCACTGTGTGGCCACGAACATGGAAGACGAGGTACAATCTCAAATGTCTGATAAGTGATATGGGATGGGTTTAAGAAGGTCACATTCAAAGAAGGGAAGCTCACACCAAGTGCTCAATTGCTTGCATCAAAGCCTTCATCTCTCCAAACAAGGTATTAGCCCGAACATCACATATCTCCTGACTCACGTATGACGAAGGGAAAACTTCAAACTGCCGACCTCAGCATCAAACCTGCGAGCGGGCATCCCCTGTTCCTTCCCCGAGCTGTCCGCCTCCCCATTTATGGTTAGTAAGTTCTGACTCAATTTCCCATTCCCGAACAAACGCATTGGTGTCAATAACAATAAGCCATGTTACTGTGTTCTCCTCGCTCTTGGCATTACAGCTTGCAGCTTGGTGCCACTTGAACTTTCCCCAGCCACGTCCAATCAAGGCATCTGCGGGGAATTCACAGCGGGGCTCACTCACTGTTTCAATAGCAAAGGCAGCCAGCAGGCAAATGCGGCTGAGCTTTGCAGGTACGATTCAACCAACATGAGGAACTTGATCCTCGATCAATCCATCTCGTCCGTTTCCTCATCCGATGGAGCCATCTAAACATAAAGACTAGAATATTCGGCGTCGACATGGCGCCAAGCATCAGTGGATCAAAAAAGAAGTCTATCTTCAGCTTTAGTCGCTTGCGCAGCTCCCATCTCGTCAGCACCATGACGGGCCAAAACACAAAACCAGGGCCTTCCACGGCGGAAAACACAAAACCCGGGCCTTCCACGGCGGAAACCGCAACCCGGCCCCAGCCCGAACGGTACCAATACACGCCACTGGACACCTCTACAAAGGAAATCCGCCTCCTAACCCTCTACGCTGGCGCCCGCGACGATGACATCCGCATCTCCCTGCACACAGCCTCGCTCATCGACCCGTCCAACCCGCCCGTGTACGAGACTCTCTCGTACGTCTGGGGCTCCGAAGCGAACCCACAGCCGATCTACGTCGTCGACTCGGGTCCCCTTCCCGACAAGAACGACAAAACCCGAGACGAGAACAACACGACGACCGAGAAAAAGACCCTTCTTGTCACGCAAAATCTCGTCGTCGCGCTGCGTCACCTGCGCGAACTCGACAAGCCCCAGACGCTCTGGATCGATGCTGTGTGCATCGACCAGGCAAACTTTGCCGAGCGGGGTGCCCAGGTCGCGCTCATGGGCGAGATTTACTGGCGGGCGTGCCACACGGTGATCTGGCTGGGGCCCACGGGAGAAGGGGATGACGACAGCGACTACGCTCTGAGCCTGCTCCAGACGGCGGCGCATGTGGTCGACGTGGACTGGCACGTATGCGCGATGCGTCCGTCGGCCGCGGCGATGCAGGAAGCCCGCGCGGGGAATCTCGCAATCACGCGCTGGGCGGACCAGGACGCGCTGCTGCCCGTTTTGGCCGCGCGGCAGCAGCGCGCGCTCAACGGGCTCTTTGGGCGGCCGTGGTTCGAGCGGCTCTGGGTCAGACAGGAGGTCTTCCTCTCGCGGAGCAAGAGCCTCATCTGCGGCGGTTTGCAGCTCCAGTGGGAGTCGTTGCGGGATGGCGTGTTTTGTTTCTATCGGAGGCCGTACCTGACAGTCACGGACGAGTTCGACGCTGAATTCTTGTTCAGGAGAACGCGCGTGTACGAGCTCTGTCGCGGGCAGAGACACTGGATGGTTTACGGCACGCTGCGCCATCAGCTGAGGGATCTACGGTGGAAGGACCCCCGCGATGCGATTTATGCCGTCAAGCACCTGCTCAGTCCTGCGCACAGGGCTTTGGAGTTCACGCCCGACTATGCGAGGCCGGCTGGGGACGTATTTGGGGAGGTGGCAACGCGCCTGGCAACCGAGTGTCGGGATATCTCGTTCTTGGCGTCTTGCGAGCTCGAGTCCTCGTCGCTTGCTTGTCTGCCCACTTGGGTTCCCGACTGGTCTGCCCCGATGAAATGCGCCTCGCCGATTGAGCCCATCTGGAGCGCTTGCTCGTGGATTTCCGCTCATGCTGAGTGTGTTAACACTGGAGTACTCCGTGTCGCGGGCATCCACATGGCCACGATCGAGATTATGAGGCCAGCGGACTCGCTCAACGGATCCTGGCTTGACAGGGACCTGGTTGTGGACACCGTAAAGACGTTGCTGCCGCCGAGCCGCGAAGCTCTCGACGCGAAATACGTCGGAGGGGGAACGCTGCTCGAGGCATACTGCCTGGCCTTGCACAGGGGGAGAACGTCGGAAAATTTCGACACACCAAATGGCGGTGCGCTCAGCATGGCCGAGGCAAAAAATGCGCTGCTGTCCATCTTTGAAATGACAAGGGCGCCGGCCAGAGGAGAGCTAGAGCATGACGATCCTCTCGAGATGTTCCTCGCGACTGCGAACGGGGAGATGGACGGACGGTGTTTTGTCTCCACTACTGAGGGCTACATCGGGCTGGCACCGGCCGCCGCGAGACCAGGAGATATCGTGTGCGTCTTGTTGGGAATCCACGTTCCGCTTGTTCTTCGCCAAACGATGCCAGCACCGGGGAGATACCAGGTAGTTGGAGCGTGTTGCGTCCCAGGGCTGATGTGGGGCGAAGCCATCACGGGAAACCAGATGCCGCACTGTCGACCTGTCCGATACAAGGCCGAGGTCGACGACGCGATCGATCGGCACAGCGTGAAGATGTTTGACCTAAGAGACGGAAGTGACAAGAGGAATCCAGTTGAGATACTAAAGGAGCGTGGTATTGGGGTTGTTAGGTATGAGAGGGAGCCGCATCGCCTCGAGGTCTCGGCAGATGCTTTGCGGGGAGGCGGTGTTGATCTGCGTGATTTCGAGTTGGTTTGAATTGTCACTTTGAGCCCTCACGTATACTAGAGACATAGGCACAATATGGGTTATATTTTATATTTCCACAAAAGCTACCTAATTGAGATTCTTTAACTTTAGGTTAAGGTTTACCTTATTCTCAAGATCAAAGTCGGGGCCTCTCTCCAAATCTTGACCGTGCGGCTGCCCATCACATTCATGTTGACAAGCGGGTGAAAGACGCATGCGTCGATGAACTTTCAGGTCGGTTGTGAAAACATTCATGGTTTCGTCCGCTGCAGCAATGTGAGACATTTCTTTGAGAGCCGACAAGACTTGAACCTTGGCGACAAGACCAGACCCAGACTTTCGGGCCGGGCCGACCACATGATTAGAGCTTGGAAGCGATCAAGTGCCGTGGATTGGAGCTTGGCAGATCCCACCCAATTGTTAAAGTTGACAACCACCCTCTTAGGCTTCAAGTTAGGTAGGTATCCAGACAACAACGGGTGTCCCTCTTTCATCGCCTTTCAGGATGTGAACGTAAATGTGTATGTGAGGCTTGCGATGTCCAGTTTTTCCAACGAGGCAAGCCTGTTGGCGCAAACCCCCAATTTCCCGAGGCAGATAATGTCCACCAACGCGGACAAGCGTGAGTCGCGTGACCAACTATTGAGTCTCGGGCCTTTCTTGGCCTACGAGATGCTGTCTCAGCCTTGTGGATTGAGTGTTGTCTTGAATGTCTTCCTTAAGAGGAGATGAAGTGCATTTTCTCGTTTCCACATCCGGCATGGCGTGGACCCTGTGCCGCATTGGAGGATTCGTGTGAAGCAAATTGGTCCCTTACGTGGGGGAACAAGAGGGCGCCACCCGCGAGCACGTCATGGGCAAACCCGGGGTATGGCAATTTCACGTCCCATGCCCAAGAAGGCGACAAAATAACGCGATTCGCCAAGGCAATGGGGGTCCTTGAATCGACAAATGCATTTCCGGTCGGGCGTACTTGATCGCAGTTGTTTTTTGTTCCTTGACTTCCCGACGTTGACATCTCGACACCATTTTTCATGTCGTTGTTGCTTTCTCAGCCGACCGAGCCAGAGCCTCCAAACGGCTTTCTCTTTCGTGTTTCTCCAAAAAGGTTCCGCAGCCACTGCAGTTTGGCTTTCGAATTCGCCGAACGGGCGGTATGACGGCGAGCTGATGCAACTGGCGGTCGAAAGCACACTGCGAAGCATTCGATGATGCTTCTTTCGAAGCCTCCTGCATGATGCCATCCACAGCCCCGGGACGTTGGACCCTGAATCTGCCCATGCAACCAGACCCCAAGACCCCCCGCAAAACACGGGGTCGGCTCCGTGTCTTGGAACATGCTGAGAATGTCTGGAGCTGAGGGCGACACTGAATTTAATGGCTTGGCCCGACCCCCACGGAGCCTTCCTTCTCGTTGGGCCTCTGGGAGTCGCGAAAGTGCATGGGACGAGGGCCAATAGCTTTAGAGCACGCAATCCGCCACGATTAATTGCGCGATGTCTCAGAACCAGTATATCGGCCTTGTCTGCCTCCAAGTCATGATGCTGTCGGCGGCATTCTTTCATCGCGGTCTCGTCGACGGCGACAAGCCCACCAGCGACAGACGCATTTCGAAATGGACAGCAGCGAATGACATGCCGACAGAGCAACAACGACCATGTTGCACATCCGCGGCGAGGCGGCTCTCAACGATGAGCAGCGGTACATTCTGATGATCGTGACCCGTGTCGCGTCGGCACTGTCGGCCCTTGGTGTTCTGACGATCATTGGAACGTACTGCTTCTCAAAACACTTCCGCAACCCCATGCATCGCTTGATTGTCATCAACGCATTTTACAACGCTCTCGATGTTACATGCACCATGATTTCTACCAGCGGCCCCGACGCTGGGAATTCGTCTGCGCTGTGCCAGTTCCAGGGGTTTCTCAACCAAATGTGAGTCCAGAGCTGAATGCAAAAGTCCCGCACGGAACCCTGTTGCCAACCTGAACACCCACCACACAGGTTTCCAATTGCAGATGTACTATGGACTCTCGCGATGGCCATCAATGTCTATCTGATAGTCCACCGAAGCTATGATATCGAAATGCTGAGAAGGCTCGAGTGGAAGTACATGGCGGTGATCTCAATCACCACCTTCATCCCTGCCCTGGTCTTTCTCTTTATCAATACCCCTGAAAACGGTCCGATGTATGGAAGTGTAACAGTGAGTGACTCTCCTTTCCTGTGAGGTTTACCTCAGACTTTTGCATGACTGTCCCATGAACTAACAACTCTCTCTGCCTAGCTCTGGTGTGCTATTGCTCCAAAGTGGGTGCTGTTCCGGATTGTCATGTACTACGTGCCCATCTGGTATGTAACAGTCTCCCCTTGGAGGCTCACTGCTAGCGGTAGTTCTAACATCTACTTCTAGGTCTTCCATCGTCATCACCATCGGCCTCTATCTCCTTGTCGGCATCGAAATTGCGAGGCGGCGACGGATCCTTCGGGCCATCAGCAGCAACGTCGACTCATCCGCCATTGAGGACACGGTCCCGCCTCCTCCTCATGACTCCTCCTGCAGTAACTCAACCAGCGCCGACTACGACGACACGATCCCGCCGTCGTCAGACGACTCCCCGACCATCACCTCAAAGTACTACACGTCTTCAGCGCCGCGCATCAACCCGACCAAGACGTCGTCGCTGTCGTTTCGGCAGTACATCCTCATGCCGCTCTTCTTCTTTCTCGCCCTGCTGTTGGTCTGGGTCGCGCCGTCGACCAACCGTGTCGCGTCGTTCATCAACCCTTCTTTTTCTTCCTATCCGCTCATGCTCATGGTGGGCATCACGGGCTCACTGCGTGGCTTCTGGAATGGGATTGTGTTTGTTGCTGTGGGCATGAGGTCTTGGAAGAGGCGGAAGGAGTCGGACGAGATGGCGCTGCGGCCGGTGACAAGGGGTTGATGTTTGACTATGGTAGATATAGATTTCGGTATTTCCTGGTCTTGAATTCACATGGGGCGCCCCTTTTCTGTGTCTGTCAGTTTCATATTGGTCCGTACGGGAGGATACCGATAAACAGAAATAATCAGCCGTCAATGCACATGGCTTGGGTTAACCACCGAGCGGTCTTCCGTCTTCATTTCGCCGCTGGAGGTTGGTAGGGAGCTGAAGCTCAGAGACAATCGCTCGAAACTTTTCAGGCGGTCCACACCAAATCGAGGAACAAAGCGTCCAGTACCTGTTCGGACGATTTGCCTTTAGCCACTCCACATTCTTGCACCAACGCCCTGGAGTTGGGTTTTGCTGATCAGTGAACGAGTCTCCAGTTTCCCCGGATTTTCCTCACAAGTTCGCTGTCGCCCTGAGTCAAACATGCTCCATCATCCCGCTCAAACAGCCAACCATCCTTTCTCGACCGGGAGCCCATCAAAACCCCGTGGGGATTTACTGGAGAAGAAACCCACGAGTCCTTCCCCTCTCACCCAGCCCAACATCATTGCACGGACAACCTCCCCGTGCCGACCCATCCATTAAACACTTCCATACCGTCCCACGACTCCGACTCCCCGCCCAAAAAAAAAGTCCCTCACCTCGGGTGCCCTCCCATCAAAATGCCCAACCCAATCTGCACACACAGATGATCCTTGACCCTTTCTCATGCAGGGTCGCTCAACTTCCCTGGAAAACGTCCCCCCTCGGGAAAAAGAGTACAGGCATGACCAAGTATGTGAAGTGTGTGTGCCGTCATATCCGAAACCTTAGCTCAAAGGCACAGTGTAAGGTATACTTTGGTAGGAACAATCGGGCAGATCGGCACGAACACACAGCAAGGAAAACGGTAGAGCGGATCCGGGTACCCCACCGCCGTGCCGACCCAGCATGCTTGGCGCCCGGCCGTCCGGCGCGGTCATTGGCTCCGTCCGCGGACCCCCGGCCGGGGCCCCGCACCCACACCGCGCGCGGGTTTGCCATGTTTCCCGTTTGCGTCGCGAGCCTGTGAGGTGAGATGCGGTGAGGAGCAGGGGGGAAATCTGGGGAGGGGTTTGAGGAGGCCTCCTGCCTGAAGGGGTAATCTGGACTGATTGCCTCAGGGATGTTACAGACTACCGAAGTAGCGCGACGACGTTGTCATTCATCCGGGGCTTGAGAGGGCAGTTCAACGTGCATCTACGGTGATCTACAGCACCTTTCCGCGGTTGCATAGGTAGGGACCCCTCTCCGCCTTGGCCAGATATATTACCTTGGTCGCCTCCTTTATCGTCTAACCGCGGCATTTGCGCGTAACCGTGGCACACGGCGGGACACAAGCGCGCACATGCATGAACACAAAGCAACGTTCCTCTTAACCTGCCCCGCAGTAGGTGTATTATTTCACGAGAGCGAGAGACCTGCCAGTGGAAGCTCGCAGGCATGTGGCTTGAATGATGAGACTATGGTGCCGGAGGAGGGAAGAAACCTTTAATCTTGCGATTGTCCAGGGAATCCCTTGAACATTTCCCACGTTCAAAGCCGCTGATTGACAACCCCCCGCAATTTGCCCCCCGACCTTCATCAGATGGCATTAACTGGGGCCCGTGTTTCAGGACGTGAACCTCATCCCAAGCCCCTGAGAGATCTCAAGCGGAGCACCTCGGCCAGATCGAGAGTGTCATGATCGGCGCAAGGGACCTTGTGGTTTCGGGGTCCATCGTCCCTGTCTATCAGCGCCAGTGTTCGGACGAAAGTTGAAGTTGGCGCACTGTGGAACTATAGTGAGCACTGCGAAGTGGGACGTTCCGTCCTGGGTTGCTGCAGATGAATGCAATATCGTCTCGCAGGGAGGAGGCATCGCAAGTCACTCGGCTACGGTCTCATCAGTGTAAAGTTGAGTGAACAATGAAGGTCAGCTCTACGTCCTGCTGAACTTTGATTTAACAACCCTGCGCAAGAATATTAACTGCAGGTGCAAGGGGGGTACCGTTTGTTTGAATACCACCACAAGATCGGGTGGAACCGCGGCTCTCCAGCTTACGGTGCCATGGTCAAGTTGAGGATGCCTGGCGGTATATTCTTGGAGGGGCACGATTTCAAAGAAGATCGAATGGAACCGGGGTTTGTTTCTTTCGGTCCGTTTCCCACCAACTCCACGCAACATGATGTCAGAACTAGGGGCGCGGACGCGGAGCGATTCGCCTTCCCGATATCGTCCCCTGGTCGGATGCTCACCTTTGAAAAGTGGGTGAGCAAGCGGGAGGGATTTCCAGGATAGGTAGTCTAAGTGAACGGTGGGACACTGGCGAGATATTGCCCTTGCTCCATCTGCGAGTCGCTCTATGCCAGGGTAAGCGAAGGATAGCGGGAACAAGCATATGCCGCAACTGAAATCGGACGATAATTGCTGCAGGGCGGTAAACATTGGGAATGGATCTTCGGGATTTCGGCGTGGTGCCATTCTTGGCTCGCGTGAGTGTACCACAGTAAGATGGGAATTCAAAGAAATTCCCATGATTGGCTTCCACGTGAAAAAGAAACCCACTCGGCGGAATAGGCAAGGCCGCCGTCAAGGCACGAAGCGGGTGGAGCGCAGCACTTATCTGCAGGGCGGCCGGGGTAGAGTGGTCTCGGACCAAGGCAGAAGCCAAATCGTAACATTTGCTGAGATTTGAGGGACTGTTTCCGAGGCAGGCAGGAGGTTCTGAAAGCTCCATGAAAAAGGAAAACCGGAGGAAGAATGTTATCCGCAAATATGTAGTCAGACCACAAGGCGATAATTAGATGATTAGGATTTTGGTTGCGGCCACCGTGGGTCAAAGCGACGGCCAGTTGGCGGTCACAGTTGATGAACGCGCGGCCCAGGACTCGGGCCAGAGTTGATTTGTGGATGGGAAAGAATAGCAGAAACACGGCGTGGGCAGCCGGCCTGAAACGGCGAGAACTTGTGCGACCAGCCGCGTCCGCGGGCAAATCCACCCCCCAAAACCGGATTGTCTGGTGAGAACACTGGAGCGCAGTTCTATTCTCGCAACCCGAGAAACACAGCCTCCAGGCGGGTCGGCGCTTCATCCTCGGATGAGGGCAGGGCCGTCGATCGCAGGCAGGTGTCATTGACTGTCAATGGGCTTGGTTTGGCGCACCCGAGGATCGGTTTGTTTGAAAGCAAGTTGAAACAACGGATCGATTGAGAGAAACCCGCAAATTCCCGATTCAGGGGTGCAAATCGATAACCGACCCGCAATGACGACATTGTGGGTCTGTTGCAACACAACCACTCGGACCCTGAAAAAAGGGGACTTGGCCGGTGTGTGTGAGTGTGTGCCACAAGCAGCCACTGCCAATGCACCATGGCGATGGAGGGGCTGATGAGGGGCAAACATGGCGACCAAGCTCAGAGATGGAAGAAAAAGAGTTCCATCCAGGACCAGCAGTTGAATTGGCCAATTGGAAAGTGAGGAAACCCAACGTGAACAACTTTTCCTTCTCCCCGATTTCGCAGCCGTGTTCAGTGACTCTTCCATACGAATGGTCAGTTCTCTGTTATCGGCCAGGCCGGCCTGAAGCTTCTCGTGTTATTTCACCGGTGAGCAAATACAAGGGGCACCAGGGCACCCCAGGACCCCAGGGCACCAAGAGATAACACGAGCCTTTTTTCCAGAGCTTCGGCGTTAAGTTGACGGTGGCGAGTCGTCACCAAGGCAGCTTCGTCTGCCTCTCTGTCCCCAGCAACGGAATGACGGCTTGTTGGCTGCATGTGCCCCACCCCACCGGGCCGCCCCCACTTTGCTCTGACCAAACACAGCGCCGGTTGTTGCCAGGTGCAAGCGGGCCACGACCCGCACTGCCGTTTTCTCAGTGCTGAAACGGCCGCCGGCCGACTCAGCCTGCCTCGAGCCTGCCCACAAGAGGGGTCGCCGGAGGCTTTGCCGCGCGGTGGCCGGCCCGCGGTGTCATGGTTGCCCTGACAGAAGGCGGCCGAATCCCTTCTCCCAAGACCGGGCCGGAAGCAATTGGCTTTTGGTTTCCTGGCGACCCTTTGCGACGGCCGCGGTTCACGGTGCCGACCCGTTGCATCAAATCGGCATCTTTGTCCGGAATACAGTCCGTGCCCTGGATGTGATTCGCACGTGCTTGTGGTGATGTCGGCTCAGGGCAATCTGTATCCGTAAAGTGTGCTGCAGCCAAGCTCGGCTGTCATTTCCATCCATGCAGGCATGCAGGGCTCATTGCGTTGTGGTGGGAGAGGGATATCGTCAGGGTCCATGCTTGAACTTGCGGCCAACTTGTTGATTCGCTGGTGTGGCTCGTGAGGCTGGCTCACTGTGTGATGTTCCTGGGAACGTACTGTACTGTGGAAAAAAGGGCACAGTCGCGGGTATCGACTTAGGTTACCCGCACACGAGTCTCACGCGCTCTAGGGATCTCATATCCCCGTAGGTCCTCTACAGGTATGATGTCTGACTGATAGTGGTCATAAGCATCATCTCAAAGTTTTTGTCCCTGTTTTGCCCGCACATTCACATTCAAAGTAATGATGCCAATGCACATTGATTTCAACAACCAGAAGCTTCTGTCACAGCGATGCGAGGCCTCCCCCTGCGACGTCTGGAGATCAGATGCCAAAATGGGGCCAGTGACGTCGAGCCACATCCGGAAGGATGATCTCGCCTCGCACACAGCACCGCGCTACGCCGTGTTCCACACTGGCTCTGGGCGCCCCATCGAAGGATCCTTCCTCCCGTTTTGGTGCCACGGAACCGTAACTGAAGACCCACCGATGATCGCAACAACGTCTCATGTCGTCCATGACCCAAGGGGCGAGACAAGCTTCGGGTCGAGTGCCCACAATCGTCCAGCACGATGGCTCGTCCCTGATCGTGTTATAAAAGGGATTTGCTCTCCTCCTCGGTGCCTGACGATTCCCCTTTTGTCTGCAGACTCAAGTGACTCGATCACAAACATCCCTAGCTCTACATTCACACCACATCAACCATCACCCGGCACAGGCCCCTTGTTCTATACCCTTTTAGAACTCAACGTCACCCTTACTGCTACCTGCTATCTCAAAGCGGATAGTCAAAACATTTGCCATCCACCTGTTCTTTTCAACCCTCCTAAAACAACACACATTCTGCCAACATGCAGCAAAGGAACGCCCCCAAGAAGGCGGTGCACTTCGGTGCCGGCAACATCGGTATGATTTTTTTTTCTTATCCCAAATCATGCCCTTCGCCGCGCTGTAGTCACTGACCTTTTGATTGTGACTAGGCCGTGGCTTTGTCGCCTGCTTCTTGCACAACTCTGGCTATGAGGTCATTTTTGCGGAAGTCAACGACGCAACAGTGAACAAGCTCAACACCCAAAAGAGCTACAAGGTGATCGAGGTCGGCGCCGATGGCACGTCGGAATCCACCATCACAAATTACCGCGCCATCAACTCCAGGACGCATGAGGCTGAGCTGGTCCACGAGATCGCGACCGCGGACGTGGTGACGTGTTCCGTCGGCCCCAACATTCTCAAGTTCATCGCGCCCGTCATCGCCAAGGGTATCGATGCGCGGTCAGAAGACCTCACTCCAGTCGCCGTGATTGCCTGCGAGAACGCCATCGGCGCCACGGATACGCTGGCCGAGTTCATCAAGTCTCCCGAAAACACCAACCCAGATCGCCTTGCCGACTACGACAAGCGTGCCCGGTTTGCCAACTCGGCCATTGACCGCATCGTCCCCGCCCAGGACCCCGACGCCGGTCTCGACGTCAGGCTCGAGAAGTTCTACGAGTGGGTGGTCGAGCGCACCCCCTTCGCCGACCACTCCCCGCCGGACATCAAGGGCATCCACTGGGTGGACAACCTCCAGCCCTTCATTGAGCGCAAGCTCTACACGGTCAACACGGGCCACGCGACGGCGGCGTACCACGGCTACATCCGGGGCAAGAACACGGTGTACGACGCGCTGCAGGACCGTGAGATCCAGGACGAGGTCAAGAAGGCGCTGTCCAACACGGCCAACCTCATCACCCAGAAGCACGGCATCCCCAAGGGCGAGCAGCAAGAGTACGTCGACAAGATCGTGCGGCGCATCGGCAACCCGCATCTCGAGGACGCCGTCGAGCGCGTCGGGCGCGCGCCGCTGCGCAAGCTCAGCCGCAAGGAGCGCTTCATCGGCCCCGCGGCCGAGCTGGCCGAGCACGGCAAGGACTGCAGCGCGCTGCTCGACGCGGCCGAGATGGCGTTCCGCTTCCAGAACGTCGAGGGCGACGACGAGTCGTTCCAGCTCGCCGAGATCATGGACAAGAAGGAGCCCGAGGAGGTCGTCAAGGAGGTCTGCGGCCTGCAGCCCAAGGACAAGATCTTCCCGCGCGTCGTCGATGTCGTCAAGCGCGTCCAGGCCGACACCCAGTCGGATTAAGTCCTTCTGGCGATGCAGCGGGCATGATTCTCCTATGTTCAATCTCTTTCTGCGCGTCTGTGACGGGTCTGCTGGTTTTCGGACTTTTTGGGCCGCGTCCTTTCAGGGAAAGGCGCGGGATTCGGTTTAGCGATGGGGTACAGTGCATGGTCTCGGCGTTCACCTGGGCGGACATCTTGTCTTGGTTTTCTTTCCTCCCCCTTATCCAGCACTGGGGTATAACGACGCGACGCACATCAGAATGGGTCTTTAGAACGGGTCTGCTTTCCCAGGATTTGGCTAGATCGGGCACATATTGGCCCTCTATCATGAGATAGACGAAAACATGATTGTTTGACAGACGTTGGCACTTGCATCTCAGGTGATTTGTGAATCTCAATTACGACTTCAAATGACACCGTAAGGATACCTTGTTAATGAGAGCAAGATAATCTGGCGTGTTGGTCCTGTAAGCTCGGAAGGAAATCGGCGCTGCGTGTCGTATCAATCTTTGGTGGTGCCATCGTCGAAAAAATCGTTGTTGGAATGAACACGAGAGGAGATGAAGACGAAACCATCGTGGACTGCGAATGAGTCAAGGCACGAGCTGCAGACCGTGGCACAGCCCCATCGCAGGATTCAGGATGTGCTGGTCCGTGCTCAGGGGAGGTGGAAAGCCTTGAGGCCTGAGGCACCAACGCCAAGGGACATTACCTAATCATCTACTCCCACCTGCGGCAGCTCCTGGATTGACCACATTGGCGAAATTGAGGAAAGCGTCCAGACCTCGAGATACGTGGCCGGCACCTTGAAGACCTGCCGCCCTCTTTTGCTCCGTGGAATCGTCGATCCGACCTGTCGACGCGACCTATACTAGGAGCTTTCCCTCAGACCGACAAAGAGACGACGACGAGCGAAATCGACCGACCGCTACTTTGCGAGTGCAAGCCCCTTTCACGACTCGAGTCGTTCGTGTTCACCCCGCCGAAGCTCTCGGAGCTCGACAACTCGCTGCATCGGAGCCCGGGTTACGAAAATAGCTGTTGCCCAACATGAGGCTGGACGTGAAGGCATGTTGCACACCTGTTTCCCGCTTGATCGGTTGTGCCACGGACAGCCTGGCCTCAAGCTCCAGGTGCTCTCAGGCACGGCCAGCAATCGCTCGTCGCCGTAAGCTGGCATCATCGCATGGGACTTGTGTGCCTCTGGCTTCCGCAACCATCGAACGCAACCTGCCCTTGGACCATTGCTTTGTAGATTTGTTGCTAATATGAGCCTTCACGTACAGCGCCAGCTCTTTGCTCGCTCCGAGGTATGTCGTCCGATGCCCCCGTGCGGGGCACCAAGTCCTTGACGTCTCCCCTGCTGACGGACGTCTCGAACAGCGAGTCAAGGGCATTGACTTCCACCCGACCGAGCCATGGATTCTCAGTATGGCTGCCGATTCCCCGATACTTTGCGCCCCGTTCTGACACGCATGTGAACAGCGACCCTGTACAGCGGCCATGTGTACATCTGGTCATACGAGACCCAGCAGATCGTCAAGACGTTCGAGCTCACCGACGTGCCCGTGCGTGCCGGCCGCTTCGTTGCCCGGAAGAACTGGATCGTTTGTGGGTCGGATGATTTGTACGGCAGCCCTCCCAGTTACTTCCAGGGTTACGCAGGAACTGACCTCTGGGCCACAGCCAAATCCGCGTTTACAACTACAACACCAGCGAGAAGATCACTTCCTTTGAGGCGCACCCCGATTACATCCGCGCGATCGTGGTCCACCCGACACAACCTTTCGTCCTTACCGCCAGTGATGACATGACCATCAAGCTTTGGGACTGGGAGAAGGGGTGGAAGAATGTGAGGGTATTTGAGGGCAACTCGCGTATGTGGATACTTGGGGCGGCACACAGACGGAGGAATACTGACAGAGCGGTTAGACTACGTCATGTCCCTGGCCATCAACCCCAAGGACACCAACACCTTTGCCTCGGCGTGCTTGGACAGGACAGGTATGGTACTCTTATGTCTCAAGTCTTGGGTCTCGCTAACCCCCTGTAGTCAAGATCTGGAGCTTGGGATCTTCCACACCCAACTTCCAGTTGGAGGCCCATGAGACCAAGGGCGTCAACCACGTGGATTATTATCCTCACAGCGATAAGCCGTACCTGCTTACCACTTCAGACGACGTAAGCCTCTGAATCCCGCGTGTTTCGAACATGGCTGCTGACCTTCTTGTCTAGCGCACGGTAAAAGTGTGGGACTACACAACCAAGAGCCTAATCGCGACGCTCGAAGGCCACAGAAACAATGTCTCTTTTGCCTGCTATCATCCCGAGTTGCCCATCATCATCTCGGGTTCCGAAGACGTTCGCACACCGTCCCCGGTTGAACTCATTGCACCCTGATGCTAACTGTGATCCAGGGCACCGTGAGGATATGGAACGCCAACACCTACCGCTTTGAGCAGTCCTTGAACTATGGGCTAGAGAGGGCGTGGTGTGTGGCGTACCAGAAGGGCAAGCAGGGCATCGCGGTGGGCTTTGACGACGGCTCGGTGGTCATCAAGCTTGGTCGCGAGGAGCCGGCCGTGTCCATGGACGGATCTGGAAAGATCATCTGGGCGCGCCACAACGAAGTCGTGTCGGCCGTGATCAAGGGCGGCGAGGCGGCCAAGGACAACGAACCCATCACCGTCACCACCAAGGAATTGGGCAACGCCGAGATCTACCCCCAGAGCCTCATCCACTCCCCGAACGGACGCTTTGCCGCCATCTGCGGCGACGGCGAGTACATCATCTACACAGCTCTTGCCTGGCGCAACAAGGCGTTCGGGCAAGCCCTGGACTTTGTCTGGGCGTCCAAGGACAACTCCAACGACTTTGCCATTCGGGAGTCGGCGACCAGCATCAAGGTTTTCAAGAACTTCCAGGAAAAGAAGGGCGGGCTCGACGTCCCCTTTGCAGCAGACGGGCTTGCCGGCGGCGTGCTTCTCGGTGTCAAGGGCCAAGGCGGTATTTCCTTCTACGACTGGGCGACAGGCGGCCTTGTCCGGCGGATCGAGGTCGAGCCCAAGCAAGTGTACTGGAGCGAAAGCGGCGAGCTGGTGGCCCTTGCTTGCGAAGACACCACCTACGTTCTGAGGTTCTCGAGAGACGCCTACAACGAGGCGGTTCAGTCCGGTCAGGTCGACGATGATGGCGTCGAGGCTGCCTTTGAGATCGAAACCGATATCAACGAGAGGTAAGTGTCTTGGGAAGCCGTTGTGTTTGCTTCGGTTGCTCACCATATCACAGTATCCGGTCGGCGGAATGGCTCGGAGACGTCCTGATCTACAGCAATGGGACGAATCGGCTCAACTACTTGGTCGGTGACCAGACGTACACGGTTGCGCACTTTGACAAGCCCATGTACATCCTGGGCTACCTCCAGCGTGACAGCCGCGTCTACCTCACCGACAAGGACCTGTCCATCACCTCGTTTGCGCTCTCTCTCCCGGTCCTCGAGTACCAGACTTTGGTTCTCCGCCAGGACATGGACACAGCTGCGGAGCTCCTGCCGAGCATCCCTCAAGACCAGCTCAACAAAATCGCCAGGTTCCTCGAGGGCCAGGGCCACAAGGAGCTTGCCCTGGAAGTTGCCACCGACCCGGAGCACAAGTTTGACCTTGCTCTGTCGCTGAACCAGCTCGAGATTGCCGTCGACCTGGCACGGCAGGCCGACTCGGACCACAAGTGGAAGACGTTGGGCGACGCCGGACTGGCCGCCTGGGATGTGCCCCTGGCCAAGGAGTGCTTCGTCAACGCCAAGGATCTCGGCTCCCTGCTGCTGATCTACACGTCTACGTCCGACCGCGACGGCCTTGCCAAGCTCGCCGAGCAGGCGTCCGCGGCGGGCTCGCACAACGTCGCGTTCAGCTGCAAGTGGTCGTTGGGCGACGTGCCGGGCTGCATCGACATTCTCGTCAAGACGGGCCGGCTCGCGGAGGCGGTCCTCTTTTCCCAGACCTACCAGCCGAGCCTGACGGCGGATCTGGTTGCGCAGTGGAAGGAGAGCTTGGAGAAGAGCAAGAAGGGCCGCGTCGCCAAGGCGCTCGGCACGCCCGGCGAGGACGAGGAGCTCTTCCCCGAGTGGGACGAGTGGCTGCGGCTGGAGAAGGAGGGGCCTGCCGTCGGTGGGGCGACCAACGGCGAGGAGGCCGCTGAAGAGGCCGAGGAGGCTGAGGAGGAGGAGGAAGAGGAGGAAGAGGAGGAGGGGAGCGAGGAGGATGATGAGTAGCATGTAAGTGCCCCCACCGCAGAGGGGGACGGGATGATGTGATTACAGGCGTCTTGGCGGTGGTTGTGTTTGGGGGAGAGCAAAGACAAAAAGGCTCTATTCTGTCAAGAAGAAATGGTTAGGATGATGAGCAAGCATTTTCTGTGTTGTTGACCTTCCCGTGTCTTGGGACACCCATGGCATGTCATCTGGCCCCCTGCCTCTACTCTTGACCCAGAATGGATGTCTTACCCTTTGCGATGCATTCAACCAATCACACCCCAGCCCCGCACATTTTAGCGCCGATGTCTTTGTGGGGCTTATTCTGTCATTTCGGCAGCGTCGGAGTCGGGAACCGGAGGGGCTTGTCCGACCCTGAGGCCCTGAAGGATTCCAAGGTTTACCAAAGCAACTTTCTTTCGTGACGAGCACATTCCGAAAGCTGGACCGTATCGACAGTGTTCCGCCTGGTTGCCGGTGTCGCGCTTTGCACTCGCCCTCCTCAAACCGCATCCGCTCGACCCGTTTGCGCCCGTCGCAACCCATCTGTCTGTCGCATTTCAAGGAAATCGGCGTTTTGCGCAGCGCGAGGACCGACAATGGCCGAGACGCCGGCGGAGAGGATCTTGAGCGTGGGCGGCCACGACATTGGCTACCCGCACGGCCACCTGGGCAATTTGACCGAGGACGAAGCCACGCGCCTCGAGCAGTTCAAGCTCTACATCACAGAAAAGGGCCTGTACAAGCCCGGGCCGCCCCCGTCGCACGACGACCAGACGTTGCTGTGAGTGTGCAGCGTACTATTTTTTGCGCCGCGATGCGCTTTGCCCTTTTTGAGTGCTGATTGTGTTTCTGTTTTTTCAAGGCGGTTTTTGCGCGCGAGGAAATGGTCGGTTCAGGATGCATATGGGCAGTTCAAGGATACCGAGGAGTGGAGGAAGGCGAACCAGCTGGAGGTGCTGTACGACACGATCGATGTGGACGCATATGAGAAGACGCGGAGTTTGGTACGGCAACAAGCGTGGGGTTTGATTTCGGAGGACTTGGACTGACACGCAAATCAACAGTATCCCCAATGGACAGGCAGGAGAGACAGGAGGTTTGTCCACCCACCCCTTACTCAGCCCATATCTGTCCGGACACTAATGTTGCCCAACCAGAGGCATCCCCCTCTACCTCTTCCAAATCCGCCACCTCGACTCCAAGACGGTCTCGGCCTACGAAAAGACCGCCGAGGCCACCAACGTCAGCAAGGCGCAGACCGACGGCTCGACGCCGCAGCGCCTCCTCCGGCTGTTTGCCCTCTACGAGAACCTGACGCGCTTCGCGCAGCCGCTGTGCACCGAGATGAGGGACCGCGAGCACGCGCACACGCCCATCACGCTCAGCACCAACATCGTCGACGTCTCGCAGGTCTCGCTGCGCATGTTCTGGAACCTGAAGGCCCACATGCAGGCCGCGTCGACGCTGGCCACGGCGCACTACCCGGAGACGCTCGACCGCATCTTCATCATCGGCGCCCCCTACTTCTTCAGCACCGTCTGGGGCTGGATCAAGCGCTGGTTCGACCCCATCACCGTGTCCAAGATCTTCATCCTGAGCGCGGGCGAGGTCAAGAGCACGCTCGAGGAGTTCATCGAGCCGCGCAACATCCCCAAGCTGTACGGCGGCGAGCTCGACTTTGAGTTCTTCGCGCGCCCGAACCTGGACCCCAAGATCAGGGACGCCGTGACGTGGGAGAACGGGTACACCGAGTTCCCCGAGGGCCCGGCGTACTGGGTGCCCGTGGACGGCGGGCGGAGGCTGGCGTGCCTCGCGGTGGGGAGCAAGGACGGCAAGGAGAGGCGGGAGACGGTGTGCACGATCCCGGTCGCGGGGTTCAAGGAGGAGAAGGCGGCGACCGCCGCCGCCGCGGGGGCGGAGTCGGTTGATGTTGCGATCGAGGGCGTGCAGGGATTGTCGATTGCTGACGACGACAAGGTCGCGAGCGAGATGGCGGAGAAGGTGGCTGCTGATGCGCGGGAGCAGCAGGAACAGAAACCTGCGGTTGCTGCCGCGTAAAGAACGAAGAGGGAAGAGGGAAAGAGTGTGGCAGGGGTGGTTGGCTACTTGGTGGATAGACGGGTGTTTGTTTGGCGCAGCTCATACGTCTCTATACCATTATCATGTTTTTGGAGGGCCTGTTAGGTTATTGTTGGAGCAGCGGTGGTTGGGTCATTCTGGTGGGGGAGATGGGGAGCATATATACCTTATCTACTGCAATACAGCTTGAGCATTTACACATTCGAGATGCTGAGATCCGGAGGAGACCAAGATGGTTCCCCGTGCTTGTCGTGTGTCCAGACATATGTCATGTCACAACGGCCTCGATTGAGGCGATGAGGCAATGGTCCCTCATAAAGCCTTCTCTCTGCTTGGGGGGAAGGCGGGAGTGTCCCCCCAACAACTCAAATGGCAACTCTGTCCAAACCAACCTGCTTACCAGTGGTCCCTGTACTCCAAACACCTCGCTAGGCACGGATCCTACGATGTCCCCAGCTGCGTCTATCCACCTCCCCATTTACATGCCACAGCAGCGCCTCCCCTCTCTGCCTCAACCCCATCACGCAACCCCAAGATTCCCCCTCCACTGCTCTATCCCTCTCTCAAGCTCCTCCCACGTCAGCCCGTCCCGGATCAGCCTCATCGTCACCCCGAGACTCTCGACCTCCAGGTTCGGCCGCTCGTCGTCAAAGAAGAGCATCTGACTAAACGGGATCCCCGTCCGCTTGGCGATCACCTCAAAATGCCTCAGCTTCGTCCCCTCGTAGATCTCCAACCCAGCATCAAACGCGTCAATCGTCCTCTTCGGCCCCTTCTCGCTGCCCCCCTCCGGCGGCGGCAGCCGCAGCAGCTTGAGCACCTCCCGGCAGAGGTCGCCGACGGGCGACTTGCTCGCGACGGCGAGGCGGGTGTGCGGGAGGGAGGCGAGGAGGCGCAGGATGTGGGGCGCGTCCGGGTAGAGGGCGAAGTGCTCGCCGTTGCGGTCGGCGAGGGTCGGCGGGTTCGAGTTGGGGATCAGGCGGATCGGGGTCGAGATGTGGATGTCGGAGTAGAAGGGCCAGAGGGTGTAGTCGAGGTCGAGAACGATGAGGCGCGGGAGGGGCAGGCCGTCGTGCAGCCAGGCGGGCAAAGGGTTGGGATGGGTGGTGGAGGAGAGGGAGGAGGGGCCGTCGGGGGTCGGCTTGGTCACTTTTTTGCTCTTGGCCATGGCAGTGGCTTGGCGTGGGTGCGGATGGAGGGGGACGGTGGGGTTCTCTTTTCTACGGCGTGCGACGGGGGTAGAGTGAGTGGGACGGTTCGTTGTCGCGGGGTTGTGTGGTGCTGGTTGTTCCTGAGTTGGAGAAGAGGGATGGTGTTCGATGCGCGTCTGGGTTAGGGTTGCCACCCCAAAACCCCTGCCTCCATCGTTTCAGATGCCCCGCTTGCACCCAGGGCTTCGGTTTCCTTGCAGGGCCTTCCAGGTTCCCAATTCCCACCCCTCCATGCCATGTGTCCCGCCTCGTGCCCGCACCTTCCACTGCCCAGCTTTTGACCTCTCCGAAAGTCCGAAACAACAACACCTCCAGCTGCACCTGCAACCAGCCGATGCAGCCCGGTGCGACAAGATCAACCAACCCATTGACTGAGCAGCGAGCAGCGAGTATCCGTATTGGCCAACATTCCGTTTGTCCCGCGGGTGCAATTTTCAAACAGGCTATTGATCGCTCCCGTGCATTCTCGTCGCAGCATCCCGGGGAACATGGGCTCATGGGGATTAGCCGGGGTGTGTGATTGGGCGGATGGTCAATTGCAGCGTGAACTGCCGCTGTTCGATCGGATGCTTCATCAACCTGTCCCATGAAATTGCCGGCCTGCGTCACCCGGGGCTTTTTACCCCACCACTGCCCCGCGGGGGAAGGGGGATGCGCCCTCGGGGTACCCCTGGGTCGCGCCGGACTCCAAATATATCCCCCGCCTTCCTTGTGTTTGGACAGAGCGACTGCTTTAAGCCTCCGATGTACACAGTACAGGGCGTCTTTGGACAACTCAACATCCTGGCTTCTAGTCTCTAGCTTCGAGAGAACGACCCATTCCTTATTGAACCCTTGGAAACTGGAAAGTCTACGACTGTTCGCGCTTCCACCACAAGATCGACTCACCATGGCGTCCGGACTTCCGTCAAACCCGCTCAAGAAGATCCAGCTGGTGCGCATCGCCCATGTCTGGTACAAACACGCCAACATCGACGCCGCCAAGCAGTTCGCCCTCGACTTTGGCTTCGTAGAGACCGCCCAGGTCGGCAAGACAACTTTCTACCGCGGGTATGGCACCGAGCCCTTCGCCCTTGCCCTCGAGGCATCAGACAAGGACGAGTTTGCCGGTGCGGCGTTCGTGGTCGAATCCGAGGAGGATCTTGTCCATGCTTCCAAGACGCTCCCCAAGGAGTGCAGGCCAACCGATGTGCACGAGATGAAGGACCTTCCCGGCGGCGGAAAGCGCGTCACTTTCTACGATCCCGTCGACGGCTTCCCGTTTCACCTCATCCACGGCCAAACACTAGTCGAGAGGGAGGACCCGGGGTTCCCCCATCTCAGGTACAACTATGTGAGCTCTTCACTCATGATTACCCCCTGTATTGGGACCGCCCGGACTTGGCCACTTACACACTGCAGCCCGTCGAGAAGAACCGAGGTGTCAACGAGTTCCAGCGTTTTACCAAGAGGCCGGCACCGGTGCACAAGCTCGGCCACTTTGGCATGTGCGTGACCAACTTTGCCAAGTGCTACGAGTTCTACTCGACCCGCTTCAACTTTCACCCCAGCGAGGTGAGTGCCGCTATCCCAACTTTCTTTGAACCAGGGCCCCACTGACATGACGGGCCCCCCAGCTCGTCCACAACGACGACAACGTCGACAACACCGTCTTCTTCCGCCTCAACCGCGGCGACGAGCTGGTCGATCACCACTGCTTCTTCTTTTTCGAGGGCCCCAAGATGCACGTCCACCACTCGTCGTTCGAGACGCACGACTTTGACGCCCAGGTGCTCGGCCACGACTGGCTCCGCCAGAAGGGGTACACCAACTGCTGGGGCGTCGGCCGGCACGTCATGGGGAGTCAGATCTTTGATTACTGGTGGGTTGTTGCGACTCTGTTTGTAATGTGCCATGCTGATTAGGATCGTGCAGGTTTGACCCGGCCAAGTTCATCATGGAGCACTATGTCGATGGCGATTTGCTCGACATGAGGGAGCCCACTCACCACACCAAGGCAGCACCCGATAATTTGCATGTCTGGGGTATGTTAAGCCGGGAAAAGACCATAAAAAGGGGTTGTGTGCTGACATTTCGTAGGGCCCGAAGTTCCAGCGACCTTCTTGCAATGATTCTTGTCGTTTGGTTGATAAAGGAGTCAATTGTTGTGCGTCTGTCAGGTTCAGCTGGAAGAAAACCCGCACCATCCCGAATGAGATCATGAGATACGCCGACTGGGCCTGTGATTTAAGATTCATTGCTCTGTTGCGCCCCTTGGAGCTCGGCACACTCGGTTAGGAGTTAGACTTTTTGTGTGGCTGGTAGGGTCATAATGTATCACTACATGCTGTTCCCAGAGCTTCGAGCTGGAGGTGAAATGCCGCTCGTGGATCCCATTTCGACTGAGTATCTGTTACTCTGGCTCTCAGTCAGGATTGTTCATCAACTCTAGGAATTTCCGGGGACGCCTTTTCATCGGCTTATCCCTTTGAAGCTTATTTTTCCGGCCCCAATCGTACGCAACCAAATAACTTTCACATCGTCCGAGGAAGAGGAAGAGGAAGAGGAACAATAGAATGAAGTTATCAAAGGAAAACGTAAATGGGTGAAAGACAAGAAAGACAAAAAAAGACTAGAAGAGGAAATAAAAACTTATTTTCCCATCAAAGTTTTGGGCTTTCTAAATGCATACCTTCACTTTGGCTTGGTCGGCTGAGTCGGAGCTGCCGTCATCGTCAAGTCTTTTTTTGGAGAACTGCATAACGTACTTTATAAGCGAGCGGGACATATAAGCGAGCGGGACACTAAGTTCTTGGCACGACGCGTCCTTCTTCCTCCACCCCTAACAGCGCGTTTTTTCTATTACTAAGGATGTCTTCTGCTTCAAAGGAAGCTAGGGTAATCTTGGCCCTTAAAGCTCTTCAAGATGACGAGAAACTAAGCCTCCGAGCCGCGGCTAAGCTCTACAACGTGCCAGTTTCAACCCTCGGCTACCGACGTGCCGGCCGAGCTCTACGACGCGATCTTCCAGCCAACTCGCGGAAGCTTACCGATCTAGAAGAGAAGACTATAGTTCAGTATGTAATTGAGCTATACGAGCGAGCTTTTCCGCCAAGGCTTTGTGGTGTAGAAGATATGGCCAACCAACTGCTCCGCGAACGCGACGCGCCCCCTATTGGCAAGCTCTAGGCTTACAACTTCGTCAAACGCCAGCTAGCTCTCCGTACGCGGTACTCGTGTAGATACGACTACTAGAGAGCCAAGTGCGAAGATCCAAAGGTCATTGGCAAGTGGTTTACCCTTGTACGAAACGTTAAGGCCAAGTACGGCATTGTAGATGACGATATCTATAACTTCGACAAGACTAGGTTTATAATAGGCATCATCTTTGCAGGTATAGTAGTTACGACCTCGGATGGCCGTAGCAAGGTAAAGCTGGCGTAGCCTAGTAACCGCGAGTAGGCAATGGTAATATAGGGCGTCAATGCCCTCGGCTAGGCGATCCCTCCGTTTATCATCTTGGCCGCGTAGTACTACCTCGCCAACTAGTATACCGAATGTAACCTCCCTACCGACTAGCGTATCGCAACTACCGAGAATGGCTAGACTACTAATACAATAGGCCTAGATTGGATCAAGTACTTCGACTTCTATATAGCGCCTCGTACGAAAGGCAAATATCGGTTATTAATCCTCGATAGCTACAAAAGCTACCACTCGACCGAATTCGAACTCTACTACTAGTAGAACAATATCATTACACTTTACATGCCTCCGCATTCCTTACACCTCCTCTAGCCACTCGATATTGGCTACTTTAGGCTGCTAAAGAAGGTGTATAGTTGCTAGATCGAGGACCTAATGCGGATATATATCAACTACGTAAGCAAGCTCGAGTTCCTCTATAGCTTCCGCGAGGCCTTCTTCGCCTCGATAACGGAGAAGAATATCCAAGGTAGCTTTGTAGGCGCTAGGCTTATGCTGTACGACCTAGAGAGGGTGCTCTCCAAGTTAGATATCAAGCTTTGTATACTAACGCCCCTAAACTCGCGGGCCGGTATACTACAACCTTAGGTCTTCTAGACACTATACAACCCTCGAAAAGCGACCTCGCAGTCAACGCTTATCAAGACTCGCATTGCCAACTACTAGAATAGCTCCCCGACTTCAATGTTGGCTACTATAGACCAGCTTGCCAAGGAACAATGGCTGTAATGCACCAGGTGACCCTCCTTTAGGCAGAGGTCTCTTCGCTCCGCAAGGCCAACAAGGCACTAAGCAAGCGCCGGAGAGCCAAAAGAACACGCGTATAGCTTGGAGGCACTTACTGTACAGGGTGCGCAAGAGGCACTAGTCCAGGAGGCCGTGGGTGAGGAGGGAGTGCAAGAAATGAAGCCGGGTGGCAGTGGTACAGGGGGTCGTACGAAGGTTCGGTGCTGTGGTGTGTGCGGCAAGCCTGGCCATAATGCCCGCACTTGCCAGGAGGCTGTAGAAGCATCTGATTCATCTGTTTCTGATGTAATTATAGTTAGTTCTTAGTGTTGTTGTAGTATTTTCGAGGATAGTTGTTATAGAGGGGTAGAGAGTGTCCCGCTCGCTTATATGTCCCGCTCGCTTATAAAGTACGTTAGATGTTTGCGATCAAATGACCACTGCGGCGACGTGCCGTTTTTCAACGGCTTCTGCTGCGTGTAGGTATAGCACGACTCTGAGCTTCGGGGCACTCGGCCATGCTCCCTGACAAGCACCACATACCTGGGATGACTGTCAGACTGAGCAAAGGGATATTGAGAAGCCAAGCAACCGGGGTTTGTGGTATAGAGCTGGCGGTCCTAACTCGTACTGCTCTACTTGAAGGTATCACTGCAGTCAAGTTATCGGTGGATAGCGGTAAAGTGTCCTGGTATATTTTCCAGATTTCTCCCCCTTCAATTGCGCCATAGCTCTTTGAAGACAATTACTAGCATATGCCGGCAACCGTTTATTTCGGAGGATGTAGTATCGATCCTACGAGAGCTTTAAGCATCGTGTCATGCAGTTTCAACTGTGTTTCTACAAGGCAACTCCGACAGATTTGACCCACGTCGCCATCGAGGCCACTCTGAAGTATAATGATTCGATCAGTGTTGACTTGAGGTCTTGCACGTCGACAATTGTTAGCGCCGCTCCCAACAGACCATTGCCGTGAACGGGTGCATGCTGATATGTCGAGAACTATCGGTTTGTCAACAACATGGTCTGATTGTTTGTCAGTAACTGTGTCCGAGGCGTCCTTGAGTTTGGCCAGAATTCGGACTTCAACGTCGCGCATCCTTTCTCATTGGAAGGCCCTTTGGGTTGCGCAAAAGCTATTCAACCTCTTCGTGGCTAGAATCCTGCTCACTGAAGGCAATCTGAACGACAAAAGTGGCTCTGCCAAGGTCAGCGACCTCGGCACCGCTCCGTAAGGGCGGGTCGATTGGGAAAAGGAGCAAAGGGTTCCAGGATATGGTCTCAGGAGGCCAGCTTGGGTCGTAATCCCACGGAACTTGTGGCGAAAGCCTCGATCCGAACTCGGCCGAAGTGTGAGGCGCCCGCCACCAGGGCCCATCAACTCCTGATCTAAACTTTTTAGCCAAAAGCGATCTAAGAGCGAGGTCACAGACTCGAAGCCTTGCCCGCTAGCTGGATCAGGGGCCTGGAACTAGGAGCGGACGGGATATCACCTATGACTGACATAGTCAAAGGGTTTGATGCTCAACTGCGACCAGTGGCTTATTGCAAGAGTCTGGAGGCTGCTCAACATCAGCAATTTGTGGTACGACAATGTTGAAAGCTTGAAGTCTGTATCTGGCGGCTGAAATTGAAGCCCATGGCGATTGAGCATTGTCGCAAAGACCATAACGGCAAGGACGGCACATGTGGAAGATCGAACTCACAGACTGTTCTGGAAACTAGGTAGCTGTGGTGCAGTGTCGGGGACGAGATCTCAACTGCCAGTCACTCCACGCTCCATTCCACGCTCCATCCCGCGCTCAATTGCATAACGAACTACCTTACCTCACGTCTCGAAATGACGTGACGTGAGAGCTCTTGTCTGGGCGTTCGTGTGATTGGCCCCGCATGCCGAAGGAAGCTTTGTGGCTTGCCAAGTGCAAAAGCTTGGTTGGTTCAAGACTTGCCAAGGTCAGGGCCTGGTTGCGGATGACGGTTGGCAAAAGCCGGGGCTTGACGAGACCTGTTGAGCACTGCAAGACTCTTGTACGTCAGCTCCCGCATACGCGCACACACTCGTCTTCCTTGTCCTTTATATCTATGTAGAACAAGCTCTGTCCTGTGACGGGCGTGTAAGGACAGCAACCAATCGGCGGGGACGAGAGGCGGGCGGACTTAGTCATCCCCCTCGGGCCTCCCGGACTTTAAGGTGCCGCACAGCACCGAACAGGGATACTCCCCGGACCGATAGGCGAAGCCTAACCGTTGGCGGCTTGACCGATAGGGTGCGGGGTGAGCGGCGTGGCGCCGGGCTGCCAGACAGGCCCAATCAGGCCCAAAGTTCACTGAGCCTCAGCAGTACGACCCGCCACATCTGCCCAGTTTTGCGGGCCGCTTGCGGAAAGGCAACCTCGGGCGACGAAAGCAACCAAACTCGCACCCGTTTAGCGTGAAAGGCGTGCTTCGATCCCTGACCGCAGTGATCATGTCGCCCCCCACTCTCCTGCATGGTTCTTCAACAACCTTGGCAGCCCCCGTGTATGTAAGGGGGTGGTACCAAATAAAATATGCGAGCACCATAGGCACAAGCAGACTGTGCAGAAAACCCACTGTTTTGAAACACGTCCAGTTCTACCTTGTTCTCAACAAGTCCTTCGTACTTGTATTTTGTACCTTGGCCCTCCATTCCGACTCTCTACCGACATTTTATGCATGCGTCTTCGCTTGTTTTCATCACTAGTCCTTGACGACCACCGCCATGTCGCACCATCCCTCTCCTGAGCGGGCGGCGTACGACCTCGAGAAGAAGGATGACGGAGAAACACCACTGCCCGAGGCGGCCGAGGTTTCGTCGACGAGCCGCTGGTCCTCATGGTTCGGCGGGAGAAACGTCGTCGTGGGGCCGCGCATC
The DNA here is from genome assembly GCA_019096155.1 of Staphylotrichum longicolle. Classification (NCBI taxonomy): domain Eukaryota; kingdom Fungi; phylum Ascomycota; class Sordariomycetes; order Sordariales; family Chaetomiaceae; genus Staphylotrichum; species Staphylotrichum longicolle. The sequence goes on from JAHCVI010000003.1 coordinate 1,008,472, forward strand.
GGCCCCGTCCTCAGCAGCATCTCGATTGCGGACTCGGACAGCGAACAGAGCAGCGCCGCCATCCTCGACAAGCAGCTGGCTGCCGAAGACGGCCATGCCATCCAGTACCGAACCTGCAGCTGGCAAAAGGTACAGTACCCTTATTTCCTTGTCCCCACTTACCATTTGTGGCTACCGCAGTAGATATGCTTTCAGTGCTGACCTGACCATCGCATGGCGCGTCTAGACGGCCGGCTTGCTCTTCTCGGAATACATTTGCCTGGTGAGTAGCAGCGTGTCGCAGTCTTCAATGGCATGCCGAAACACATACTGACTTCATCGTGTGCCAGGCCATCATGAGCTTTCCGTGGTCGTATAGCGTTCTTGGACTCGTTCCAGGGTACGTCTCCCGGGATGCTCCATCCAATTGGAGAACTGGGTGTATCAGATCACCAACATGACTGACTTCAACAGATTGATCTTGACCGTTGTCAGCGCTGCCATTGTGCTCTACACGTGAGACCCCAACTCAAACCAACTCCTTGGACCATTTCGTCTAACCCAGCAACCCCTTGATTAGGTCTCTAGTATTGTGGGAGTTTTGTCTGCGCCACCCAGAGGTTCGCGATGTCTGCGACATTGGCCAGATGTTGTTCTGGAACAAGAAGTGGGCGTGGTGGTTTACGGCAGTTTGTTTTCTCCTTAACAACACGGTATGCAACTCCATTCTCCCCATAGGGCTGGGTCCTCGCTGACATGACACTCCTCTACAGTTCATCCAGGGCCTGCATGTCCTGGTTGGCGCAAAGTACCTCAACACCATGACAGCGTCCGACGACGTGGGCTGCCGAACGGTCACCTTCAGTATCGTTGTGGCCATTATCTGCTGGCTCTGCTCACTTCCGCGGACATTTGACATGCTGTCCAAGCTGGGTACTGCCTCGGCCTTCTTCACCTTCGTCTCTGTCCTCCTGGCCACCATCTTCGCGGCGATCCAGTCGAATCCGGCCGGCTATACCCCCGAGACGGGTGACCCGATCGTGTCGGCCGTGCCCGTGGCCGGCACGACGTTCGTCAACGGCCTCGGTGCGTTCCTCAACATCAGCTACACCTTCATCGGCCAGATCACGCTGCCGTCCTTCATCGCCGAGATGCGTGACCCCCGCGATTTCCCCAAGGCGCTCTGGGCCTGTACCATTGCCGAGATCATACTGTTCAGCATCGTCGGCGGCATCGTTTATGCTTATGTCGGCACGCAGTATGTCACAGCGCCCGCGTTTGGCTCGTTGCAGCCGTTGTTCAAGAAGGTGTCCTTCTCCTTCATGATCCCAACCATCATCTTCCTCGGCGTGCTGTACGCGTCCGTGTCGGCCCGCTTCATCTTTTTCCGCATCTTCCAGAACTCGCGGCACAAGAACGAGCACACTCTGGTTGGCTGGGCTACCTGGACCGGTATCTTGCGTGAGTAGTAACCCTGCCCCCTCGGGGGCCGGCACCGGCCCCCTCCCCTCCCCCCTCTCATCCCCCGCGCGCCCTCATCGGCCCCCTCCTCCCCCTTTCCCGCTCAGGTCGTCCCCGTGGAATTACCCTAAGACTAACGCCGATGCTTTACAGTGGCTACCTGGATCCTCGCTTTCATCATCGCCGAGGTCATCCCATTCTTTTCTTCTCGTAAGTTCCCTCTCCCATTCACCTTCAAAGAATTCTCTCTGCTCTCAAATGCCGCCGGCTAACCCATGTTTTCCAGTGCTCTCCCTTATGAGCTCCCTCTTCGATAGCTTTTTCGGCTTCATCTTTTGGGGCGTCGCCTACTTCCGCATGCGCCGCGCCGACGGGACCGTCTCGCTGGTCGGGGAGCGCACCGTATCCGGGTACCTGTTGGGCGCCCTCAATTTGGTAATCATTTTGATCGGCATTTTCTTCCTGACTGTGGGCACGTATGCGAGTGTGGAGAGCATCATCCTCGAGTTCGAAAGCGGTGCGGTTGGCGGTGTCTTTTCTTGTGCGAGCAACGGTCTTTGAGTTTAATCAATCCAGGGCAATGTTAATAACCTGGTATGTCGTGTGGATGAAGGAAACAGCAAGCAGACATGCGGAAGTGGGAATCGTGGGCAATTTCATGAGGCAGTCTGCGCCTACTTCAATATCACATCCCTTACAAAGCAGTAATATCAGATCAAAAAGTGTACCACAACTGCGTCTCGTCACAAGCCGGACGGACTCCCTCCCACAACGACCTGAGGGCCAACCCTCGCACATCTGTTGTCCACTGCGCGGGCGGCGAGAATGAGAACGACCACCCATACTTCCCCCCAACTTTTCTCAACGCCTCAAAGATTAACCTTGTCTCTTCCCGGTCCCTGGCACACACCACGGCCGTCGTCTGCACGATGGAGATAGAGCAGCCCTTCGCGATCATCGGTCATCCAAGAGGCTGGAGCAAATAGATAATGCGAGCATCGGCAATTGGATTAAGACAGCGGTAGGTTCCACAATCGGTAAAGAAATGATTATCACAAGAGAAAAGGAGAGAAGCTATAGTTTCCTGGCTTCGTAGTACACACCGCTCAGCGCCCGTAGCCGTATATCTCATATTTAGACCGCCATGTCGTCAGAGCCCGACACAACAAGCTGACCATCTGGCGGGAACACTCCAGCTTGACGGGGCTCCAATGGTCTCTATCACACGGTGCTCGGCACCTGTAGCCGCCTCCCATACTCGGACCGTCTCGTGAAATGTTGTTCTTGCAAAACACCCCACTTTACTGGATGAGGTGGAGTCGGGACAAGGGCGACGGCGCTCCGATCCGGCGCCAAATTCACGAGCTTCACCCGGACGCGAAAAGCCAAGGGAGGCCTGCAGTGGCGGCTCTGCAGGAAACTTGTAGACGGAAGATTCGTGGGCGGCAAACTTGCCGCATGGAAAGGCGTGAACCACGAGAGCCTCCTTGTGGACAGAAAAAGGCGTCCACCAAAATCACTCAACAGTTGTGACACCTCCATTTCTTACCAAAGGTACTACAAAATCCCGAATCCTTGAAGAAATGAAGTGATATTGAATCCAAAACCGTTACATCTTCCCCCCCTTTCTTTCTTCTTCCTTTTCTTCTTTTTCTTCCTCTTTTCTCTTCATACTTTTCCTCTGACTTTTTCCTTCCCCTTTTCTCTAACTTTTATTTGACACTGGTTTAGATCAAGATCTAACTTATTAGAACCTAGAGGCACGGCGACGCCTCAAATGTACGGCCTTTTTTCGGCCAGAGGGTCAGACAGGGGCGCCCCTCTTTCTGATCTGAGGCTTCGGCGTCGAGTTGCCAGCATACATACCACCGTATTGATACCGGCTTGCCCAATGCCTAATTCTGTCACTTTCGGATCTGGATCTTGCAGGTTGGGAAGGTCCTAAGGCTGGAACCCACTGAGAGAAGAGCCCGTGCCTGCAACAGCCTGGAGCATGGCGAGGTGCACTACATGCGGAACTGCGACGGGGATGGCGGGGCATCTCTACCAGCCTGCGAGTGGCGGGACTTCCCCAAAAGGTCTGCTACACATGCCTCTTCCCGCAGAGCTGGGAGCTTGCGCACAGTGAGCAGACGCGCGTGGGGAAGCAGTGTACCGGGGCCAAAATGTTTACCAAGGAGATCGCGGGGTGGTCTATCACCCGCCACTACGATATTTGGAAGCAGATGGCAAGGGAGATGGGTGCGCCAATGCTCGCTGGTGGCGAGGCACTTGTACAGGGCGTGGAGGAGGGTATGCTAGGCGGGGCGGCGGATGGTATACGGGTGTGGTCTGTGAAGGCCGTGAGGCCCCCTGATGGCTCGAGGACGGCGAATATGATGTTGGTACTGGCCAAGACGGTGAAGCGGGCAGGTCGCTACTCTAGGCGAGGAAGAGGTCGAATCTTTGTGAAGGACTGGCTGTAAATATAATCTGTGCTTTGGGTGCTCGAGTTTTGATCATCTTGCTGCGAAGATCAGAGGCGCAGGGGAGAATGGTCTCGCACCTGGAACGGGAGGACGTGGTTGTGAGCTGCTCAGAGACAACTAGCAGAGACGGATGCCAGGCATGTTCTGCGTAATTCATATGGTCCAAAGATACGTCCCCTGTTTTTGTTTTTCCCTCGCTAATAAAAGAAAACTTGGCTTACGTGCTGAAAGTTCAACTTTGTCACCCCGGCGGCGTTTTCGTGCACCATTGCCCAGCGGGATCGTCATCTTCTTTTCAAAACTTACACATTAAGTGCGCGACATGCTTCGAGGTCCCGTTCCCGTGATCTGCAAGGCCGTTCTCTCCAACCTGACATCCACTTTTGGCTCACGACGACGCCTGCAAAACGCGACTCGTTTTGCACTTGCGCAAGGTACCTAAGGTACCTTAGCTTGCTATGCTGGGAGTATTTTCATGATAGACGTGCATATGAGATATTAGTAAATTGTCTCATCTTCAGATTAACGTTAACCACCCAAGTCACCATTGCCCCTTGTTTAGCTCAGCCTGAGAGTTCCCGCCGGCAGAGCTCCGTTCGATGTCGATGGACCCTCCCTTGCCGGGCCTTTCGCCATTTGTCCAGGTCCTCCCACCCAAGCTCTCCAACTGTACCGCCGTGATCCCCTTGGATACTGTCGCCCGCGGGTCCGACGCTGCCGGCCCGCTGCTGCCGGCGACGGTTTGCCCTGTGCTCCAGAGCTTGAACAGCGACTTGAGCCACGGGACGCAGCCGCAAATGAGGCCCAGCTGGACCTCAACGGCGGTCCAGATCCACATCTCCCAGCCGTACCAGGTGACGTCGTAGGTTTCGAACAAGACGTAGTGAACCCAGTAGATGCGGCAGCAAGAAGCAATGACAACGACCAGGCCGAAGCTGAAAAGGGTGAGGAGGGCGATCCGCTGGGAGAGTGGGAGTTGCGTAGAGTAGAGAGTCGGCAGTGGAAGCACCCAGACGAAGAGGTCGAGTAGGGCGGCGATGACGGAGTAGGTCATCAGGTATGGGACCTCGTTGTGACAGTCGCGGGCGTATACCGCGAGGTTCCAGTAGCTTGAGAATGGACTGCGAAAAGAGTCAGAAATATGATTGAGCAGTGACCCAAGTGGCTAGATCAGAGAGACGTACCGGCACTGGGCTAAAAGAGCAATGGTGAAGAAAAGTCCATTCACTACGCAGGCTGCGATACCGATCACTTGATGTCGTTTCCATCAGCTATCCTGCCTTCTTTGCACATCAGATGGGGCAAGACGTACAGGACAAGCGACGAAACCACGTCTGCCGGGGTGCAAGCCGTAGGTAGCTGGTGAAAATCGAGGTCCTGACCAGCGCTGTGGATACGCAAAACAAGACCTGGCACGCGTACGAGACCTGGCGGCTGGTCACCACCTGGGAAGCGTTCAAGTCCCAGACATGGAGATCCCAGCCGTGCCGGGTAGAGGCCAGGACGACGCATACAGTGACTCCGACACCGAGGATCTGGAGACACCAGGGTGAATCAGCCCGCGATCCGTCATCTGGTACAGAAGACGAGTTCTCGGCTCGGGGGACATACCGCTCCGGCGACCATCAACCAGTCATCCCAACCGACGCTACGCGTGATGCGCACTCGCACATACATGCGCAAGCCGAGGAGTATACAGCCGATGCTCAGGGCGAGGATCTCGACGATGATGAGAGCGGGACCACGAGTCTCGGGGTTGGTGAAGTTTGGGGCGGGCCATGAGGCCACGACATCGGGAGGCGGCGACCTCATGTTGGCAGGGAGTTGACTTCAACTTGACTCAGTTGAGCCAAATTGCTCCGTCGAGATCAGGGAGGTTGATGTTGGTTCCTAACTGTGTGGGTCGGCGACGGTTGCGGAGGTGACTTTGCTCCTGCTCCTGCACTGCGACGCTGCTGCATTGAGGACGAAGAAGGGGGAAAGAGGTTGCGGGAGCTGGGTACACAGCTGGGGCAGGAACGCAGGGGAAGAACTAGGGAGATATGCTGCGAGGCTGCCTCTTATCTCCGTGTTCGTATTTCCCTCTCAAACCACTGGCAGGAACTAAAACAGCCGGGCATTGCTCCTCCACTTCCCTTGCGAACATCGTCGATTCGATCGAGGCGTCCGCAGTCCAACCCGGGGGGAATGTGGTGTGGTGCTCCTTTTGACATGTCTCGGCAGCCCGTGCGCACCCTTGGCACCCAGCGCCATGGCTCGCGTGGTTCGCGCTTTCCCCAAATTCCCCCATTTAGCGTGTTTCCCCCGCACCATTCCTCCCCTTAGGCTCCCCGCTGGCTTTCATGCTCCCTGTTGGGGCGGAGCGACGGTCTCTTTCGGGGCACTCGCCGACCCCATCACACCGGTGGCTCGCCTCGACTCGTGGCCCACACACACATCCCCAAGAGCCAAGATGCGTCTCTTCTCCACAAGAACGGCCATCCGTCTCTTTTGGGGTCATGTCAGGGGAAGGCCAATCTCTGCGCAAGAAAACACAGTTGAGCGAAATGTCGTGGTGCGGACATGTAAGCCGCGTTCCCGGTGTCACACCCAGAGTTTACCAGCTCGCGCTGGATCGAGTCAGGCGTTTCTCCCATTGCGATGAACGCTGCATCAAGGTGGCGAGGGCCTTATCAGGCACAGCTTTGGCCACTGATTCCTGGCGTGGAAGTGGAATTCCTTGGGTCCGATCACATTGACTGGAAGGTAAAAGCCAGACAATGAAAGAAGTTGACATCTTGTCTTCGCAATGGCCGATAAAAATGCGAATCTCAGGTCAGTGCCATGGTGGGTTCAAGGCTCGGATCCATTTCGCTGCCTGCCAACGCAAAGGAAATGAAGCTGCCTTTCAACGGCTCGACGGGGCAAGACCAAGGGGCAAGAGCAAGTGCCAAGGCCGCACCACCTGTCATTGGCGGCGAATTGGCGCCGAGAGGTTTTAGTTCGTTCAGCGTGCTGGGGTGCAGCTTCCGGAGCTGAGATTTTCATTCAAGCTTCAGTCATCAAGCTAACTACCAACTAGGTGTCTTAACAAGGACCAATTTATCCCCTCACCAATAAATGTGCTCTGCAATATCCTTACAACTGGCACCCAATACCCTACTCCTTTAGAACCCCTCGATGTTTTGCCAAGTTCACGCCAACGAGTCAAGCTGTGTCTCCAGGGAAAAGCTCATTGTTGCAAGTACTTCCTCAAACTGGCCTCTCACTAGGTGCGCTGACCTCAAAGGGCTGTAATCTTATAAACTCCCCCAACAGTAGTCTGAACCCCTTTCTCCGGATCATACTTCACCCCATCCACCGCCACCGCGGGCCCTTTCCCCCCTTGCACCCTCACCCTCAACACCCCTTCACTCGTGGCCTCCACGCTCGCCCTCACAAACCGCCCTTACTCCAAACCAACTCGCGCACCACAAACCCGCCCTCGCCACCAACCCACGTACACTCCCCTCCCCAACTTCCCCGCGCCGGCAACAGATGCACAACCACTCCACCTCACCCGCACCAGTCGTCGTCGCGCCCGCCTCGTGGCTCTGCACCAACATCTCCGCCACCCCGCCACCAGCCCAGGTTCCCGTCAATCTGAAACGCCGAGCTGCCGCCGCTGTCCGAGTTCCACAGGTTCGGCAGCAGGAAGGTCGCGATCAGCTGCTGCGCGTGCCGCCACGCGTCGTCGGCCCGCCGGGCAGGCGGGCGTAGAGCGCCACGGCCCACGCGCGCGACCAGCCGGTCGAGCCCGACCCGGAGGCCATGCGGTGGTCGAGGAGGGCGGCGGCCGCGGCGGTGAGGGTGGTGTTGGTCGTGAGCTGGGAGCCCGGGTAGAGGCCCCAGAGGGGGGAGAAGTGGCGGTGGCCCGGCTCGGTGTCGGTTTGGTCTGGGGAGCGCCACTCCTGAAGGCGGGACGTGGAAGGGTTGATGGCGGGGGGGCGGAGGTGGGGGAGGTAGGTCTCCGTGGCGGCGGTGCAGATGGGGTTGGCGGAGGGGGAGAGGTCGAGGGTGGTGCAGGTTTCGGCGACGTTGGTGAAGAGCTGGTGCAGGAGCTGGTTGTCCATCTCCGGGCTGATGTCGAGCCCTTCGCTGGCGCCGGCGGTGCGCATGTTTTGTGGCACGCGGAAGGCGTGCTCGGGGGAGAGGGAGGGGCCTGTGGTCCAGTGGGTGTTCCATTTGAAGAGGTAGCATTGGTAGAAGAGGGCGGTCTCGCGGAGGATGGGCCAGGCGACCTGGGCGAGGAAGGTCTTATTTTGCGAAAAGCGGTAGTGCTCCATGGCGTCGGCCGAGAGCCAGGCGGCGCCCATCGGCCAGATGGTGTAGGGGGTGCCCTTGTCGACTGGGGCCGCGTCGCCCCAGAGATCGGTGTTGTGGTGCAGGACGAAGCCTTGGTTGCAGCCGTACATAGTGATAGCCACAGCCTGCCCGCGCGGGATGGCGACGCTGATGAGGTCGAAGACGGGCTTGTGGGTCTCGGCCAGGTTGGTGACGAGGGCGGGCCAGTAGTTCATCTCGAGGTTGATGTTGATGGTGTATTTGCTCTGCCACGCCGGGTTGTAGTCCTGGTTCCAGATGCCTTGCAGGTTGGCTGGAAGAGAGAGCGGCCCAGTGTCACGGGACGACGAGGCGAGGAGGTGGCGGCCGTAGTTGAACATGAGCGTCATCAGCTGGGGGTCACTGTCAGGGCTTTTCTTGAAGTTGCTCAGGCGTGTTGGGATCGGTTGTTTGCCGGCACTGCCCGAGGACCCCAAGTCAAGCTCTACACGCCCCATGAGACCGCTGAAGTCGGCAATCGCAGCGCTCCGGACTGCTGAGTAGCCTGCGGCCACAGCCAAGTCCAGCTTCCGTTTGAGCTCCGCCTGGGCTGCAGCAGCACTGGAATACCGGTAGGATGTCTCGGCGTCGAAAAGGACATCGACCGCATCGGCGCCGCTTATCGAAATGGTCTTGCCATCAGTGGTGGCAGTGCCTTTGGGGGTCAGTTGCGTTCATCGAGTGGGCTCCCTTGGTTTCTGTACGTACCGCCTGAGTTCACGATTCTGGCTTCAGACCAGAAGGTGATTGCTCCGGAAGACTGCCCACTATTGCCACTTAAAGCGACAGTGTGACTGCCTGCGCCCTTGTTGACGCTGGCAGTTTGGGAGAGCACCCATTGACTGCGAGAAAGAGACACTTTGGCGTTAACCTTTCCGGGTTGACTGGCACTAAAGCGGAAGGCGAGGACCCCATGCGGGTAGCTCGCTATGTATTCGCGGCTGGTTCAAGTTTGGTCAACTCAAGTAATTACCTCTGTCTGAGACCAGTCTCACCTATAGGTGATACCCCCGTAGGTGTAGTTGGCCCCGGCGGTGCCCTGGAATGTGTCGAGCCATCGTGTGTAGGACGCAATGCCAGAAGTGTGGCCAAAGTCGATGCCCAAGTCGACCAGCGGGTTGTACGCCCTTGGCGAAGTTGGGTTGCCCGCCATGTAAGCCATGGCAGACTGCCCTGCACCCGTGATGTCTCCGGAGACCAACATCTGCCGAATGGATGACAAAGAGTTTTTTGAGTTGGGGTTGGCTCGGTCGGTCCAAGGTCCGCTCCAAACCGAGTTTTCATTCAACACCAACTTTTCGGTTCCAGTGCCATGTACAGCTGCGGCCAGCCTCCCGTTGCCAATGGGCAGCGCACTTTTGAAGTTATTTCCGGAGTCGGATGTGTACCACGCAAAGCGAGAGCTATCCAATGTTGCGGCATCCGCCAAAGCGGAGCCAAGAACTAATAAGGCGACGGCTAGCATAGGTAGTGTTGGCTTGTGGCTGTGAGGGGAGGCAAATATCATGTTTAACTCCTAGGCTAGACTGGCACCTGCCTCCGGACCCCTTTTATGTACAACCCAATCGCCATGCCCGAGAACCCGGGAAGAAAGAACGGCAATCGATGGTACAGTTGATTGGGATAAATGCGCTCGCAGATGGTTCAGCCTGGGTCGGATCTGGTCGAGCTCCTGATTCGCGCGCATATCGTGGAGGACGGGGTACCTTAATATACGCCTATGTGGTGGCACAACGAACATAAAACATGGTTTACCACTGAAGAACCACGAAGCGCACCTGTCAACGGACGACGCTAGTCATTGCCGACGAGAAAGAGCAGATCCTTACAAGAACATAATTGGCTATTTACCCGCCAGCTTTGAGCTGCAGCTAAGACTTCTCGATCACCCAGCTCAATGTAGGCGCGGGAAGTCCAAGTCTGCCAGAATTACTTGATGTCCCTAAGACCACCTGGGTATCTCTCTGGCGCCATGGTGTTTGCTTAGTGCCTGGAAGGTAAGTACTGAAGAGCCATGTATCAAATGAAACCAGGGTTGATGTCGGAACATAAACGCCGCAAAATATCCCAGGTTCGACGCCAAACAGAGACGGAGCTGTATCGAAGAGGTTCATACCCACGACATGAAACCTATTCGCTTCTCCCAGCTGCCCTCATAGAAATTCTTCAACTACAGAGCCATTCGGTTTCATTGACTAAAAAGAATCGAATCATTCAAGATCTCTGGTGAGGGGGAAAGGATCCGACAAGACCTTGTATGTACCCACACAAAGGTAACATAATATTCCACCAATCGGGAGCCGACTCCTCGGAGTAAAAGGCGAAATCCATCAACAAGCTTTCTCACTTCTCCCTCCGTGTAACTCAACTGAAGAGAGTTTAATAAGAGCTCCTAGGGACGACGAGACTACCGCCTTGTTAGTATCAAGTCAAACAGCCCAGCCAACATGACGACCAACACCACTACCGCCCTTCTCGACTCCCTCAAAAGCGCCCATCTGCTCCCCTCCAAGGTCATTCCCGAACCCTTCACGCCAACCTTCCACCTCTCGGTCCGCTTCTCCAACAAGGCCGTGTCCAACGGCACCCTTGTGCGTGTACACGAGGTCCAGTCCACACCCACCATCTCCATCTCGCCCATCAGCCCGCCGTCAGACAAGCCGACGACGACGCCGTCATCATCAGAGAAACAGCACTTCACTCTGATGCTGATCGACCCGGACGCGCCCACGCCCGACGACCCCAAATTCGCCTACTGGCGGCACTGGGTGGTGACTAACGTTTCAGTCCCTGAAGGAGAGGGGGATGATGTGGTCGGCACCGGGCGGACGCTGACGCAGTATCTGGCGCCGGGGCCCAAGGACGAGTCGGGGCCGCACCGGTATCTGTTTCTGTTGTTTGCGGAGCCCCAAGGGGGTTGCAGTTGGAGAAGGGGGATGTTGGCGGGAGGAGTTTGTGGACAGGAGGAGCTTCAGGGCGGAGGAGTTGTTGCGCGGCATGGGCTGCAGCTGGTGGGGGTGCAGTGGATGAGGGGGGTTGGTGATGGGTGGAAAGGGGAGGAGTAGGGCTTTTTCAGCATTGAACTGAAGGGTTCTCATTTGGGATGCACCTTGGTGGAAAGAAAAGAGAGCCATCTCAACGATGCACCATGAGGGTTCCATTACCACCGACCAAATTTAGCTTTTTTGTTTTTGGCAGACCCCCGAAACAAATCGATCATGGCCTTAGAGCTGCTGCCATCAGATGATCCGAGGTTTGACAAGAAAACAAGCCTGAAGGGACGCACCGAGTGCAGCTTGGTTTCCCGTTCCACTTTGTGAATCTTGTCGTGTTCTTTCTTTTCCCTAACTGCCCCATCCGGCAACTGCCCGTTCCCAACAAAGATGTGCACAGCAGCGTGGTAACCGAGCGAGTTAGCGACGGCAGATCCGCGACACCGGGCCCATTGCCTGCATGAAACGGGAAGGTGCCCAGCCTGAGTTCGACAGCGGACGACCAGATCGACAAATAGGGTCGCACCAGCTGATTGCCCAGCCTGTCGCACCATGACGCAGCATCCCGATCGGACCTCTCCCCGCAGCCAGCAATGCCGCGTCGCAGCCAGAGACACGGGGATGCACTCGGTCCATAATCCCACCCGTTTATCAATCGGGCAAGTCCCCGCGCACATGCCTCACCACCATGGTCAGCAACAACTCGTAGTTGCCATGAGGCGCCGACATTTTGTCTCCTCGTCGACTTGAGTCTTCGCTTCGACTTTTTATTCCCCATGTCATGTCAATCACCTCAAACCATCCCAAGACTCACCAACCAAGATTTGTAAAGTGAAGCCGCCACGATGCATCGCATTTGCATGACTGTCGCCGGCTGCGCGGCCATGTAAGCCAACTCCCCTCCATTCTCCTCAGGTTCAGGGATGACTAACACCCACCAGCGCCGCCACCGCCCTCGCCCAAGACGTCGGCTCGGTCTCCATCGCCTCCGTCTCGGGCTGCCCTGCCGTGGTATCAACCACCATGATCTGCAGTACGTGCATGACGGCAGCGTGCGTCGTCCCGGCGACCATCGTGGCCGGTTGCGGCTCGTGTCCCGCCACGCCGCCGACAATCTACCGCGGATTCCCCTGCGACCAGGGCTGCTCCAACCTGGGGCCGTGCAAGACGATCTACGAGATTGTGACGGCCAGCGACCTTTGTGAGTGCGCCCCCATTTTTTGGTGGGAATTGAATTGGTGCTGAATGTTGTTTGGTGTAGGCGCTGCGAACCCGACGACAGCTCCGACGACGACGGCGCAGAGTGGCCCGATCACTGCGAACCCGGCCACGACGACGACCACGGCGGGAGGATCAGGTAGCCCGGGTCAGGCCAGCACGGTGGTTAGCACCTCGGCCAGCACTGCTGGTGCAGCCCGGCGCGCACCATTCCGCCTGTGGTAGACTTTTCAGTTTCCCAGGTTCGCTCGAAGGGTGCTGCCGGAGCATTGTTCGGTGGCTTGGGTCTGGACGGGCCTCTGGCGGGAGAAAGTGGGACCCAGCAGTCGCTGTCTGCTGCACGCGGGGTCGTGCCGCCTCGTGTTGCGCTGTCAGCGGCATGGTTCCTCTAGGCAGCGCTAACTTTTCTGTTAGCAGTTGGCTCTGGAACTAATCACGATGGCACTTTCGTCGTCATAAAATACTGAGACGCTGCAGCTTGCAGTTGTGCTCGCGATCTCTAGCAAAAACACATTGTCTCTGAAGATGCCATGTCCTTGTCGATGCTCGCTCGGGTAATTTAGGGTTGTTGCTGGTTCCTGGCAAATCCCCTGAATATCTCGGAGCTCCCGGGCCAAGCGAATTCAAGCGACTCGAGGCGCAGGAATGACGACGTCATCGGGCACCGAACGCTAACGCGTTTTTGGGCGAAACGCGTTGCTTCACATGGAATTTGAACCCCGGACTGCGCTTATCAGGACAGTGCATCAGGACACGATGCATCGTCAGACTCTTCAGACCTCTTCCTGCTCCTGTTCCTGCTTCTGCATGCTGCTGCAGCGGCAAAGCAAGTGACCCGATGCTTCCAACGCATTCGCCGCACCAGCCCTCGCTCGTTGTCGGACTTTAAAAACTACCTAAATTGCCGCAAACTCACTTCTGCTGCGCCCCTCACTGATTTTCTGGCTCACTGCTTCCTCGAGGTACTGCTCGCTCACCGAGTCAACAACCCAACATGACCATGTCGGACCCTTTGCACTCCAGTCCCCGTCGTCGCGTTCAGAAAGCCTTCTCGTCAAACACACCTTCACGACGATCCTTCTTCGGCACCCTCGGCCCTTGACAATGTCGGCCCTGGTCTTCCGTGTCTTCCTGCTCGCCCTTGCGGCGGTGGTGGCCGCGTTCGGCACCATCAACGAGCCTCGTTTCTTGCAGCAGCACAATGAGCATGAAATGATCACCCGTCTGGCCCTGCAATGCCCCAGCGGCCAGGGTTCGGACGGCTTCTGCTTTGAGCCGCGCTCGCTCGACCAGCTTGCGGGGCACCACCTGATCGTCATGGGCATCGCCATTCCCGGATTTGGGTCTAACGGCGCTGTTGGCGCCCCCGATACGTTCGACATCCTCCCCGAAGGACCGGAGGCGCACTGCGACGATGCCGACTTCCTCGACGTGCCTGGCTACCCCCAGAACCGGACCCAGGCAAACGCCAAGCTGCAGGCCTGCGTCGATCACCTTCGCCGCCGCTTCCGCCAGGCCGTGGCCGCCGTGGACCGGCTGCTCGACGAGCGGAACCGGGTCCGACCGGATATGGTCCGCATCTTGTTTGCGGGCGACTGCACCTTTGCATTTCCGGGACTGCAACACGACGAGCTGGGCCGCGCCAAGTGCGCTGCCATTGAAGGCCTCGGACGCGCCTTGCACGGCATCCAAGACTTTTATTCTCACAGCAACTGGGTCGACAGCCATGACCCGAGGCACCCCATCAGCATCTCCAATCCGCCGGGGTTGGGCATGAATGGCACCGCCCCGTTTCTGGACTTGCGCGCAAACAGCCCGATATCAGCCGATCTGATCCCGCGCAACCTGACGACCGGATGCTTCGCTCTGCCGGACAGCCTGGCGGGGTCAGGGGAGTGCGAGGGGCGCATCACACATCATGCCCTTAGCAAGGACAGGGGCCTCATCTTCCTCGATGGCACGTTTGGTGAGGTCGAATTCGACCCTCGGTCTGAGGCCATCTCTAGCAACTTTCATTTCGCGGTGCAAGCCGCCGTCCAGCATACGCGCGAGACATGGGCTGATCTCCAAAACGAGATACGGCACCGGTACGGCCCGGTTGTTGGCGATCTGATGATTTGTTCTTTGGTCCGCGACGACCCGGTTAAAACGTGCCGCAACCGGACCTTGACGATCGCCATCGACACTTCGTTGGAGAGCGAGATCATTGGCGGCATACGGGTGGAGGAACTCATCGCCCAGGAGATTGACTCGCGGTTGAGCACCGAAGGGCAGGACAGACTCGCCATCCTCGACAGCCACGCAGAAATGGCTCTTCGTTACCCCATGGGGCTGCCGTCGCACGCAACGTTTGACTTTTCCCAACCGTCCGGCGAATTGTGCATCGCATGTGGTCTCGAGTCGGGCATTGCCGAGACCATCAACGCCCAGCCCGAAACATACACCGACCGCGGTGCCATACTTCTCTTAACCACCGGCGCCGAGAGCCCCGAGCTTGGCGTCCGCACGCTCACGCAACTCGACCGCGCCGTGGATGAAGGCATACGCGTCCACCACGCATGCATCAGCATGGAGGAGCAAACACACGACGGCGGTGGCCAGACTCGACCCGGATGGGAAAGATGTTCAGCCGACGACCCCCTGGTGCCGGCCGTCCTCAAGACCGGCGGCGTCGTCGCCTTCCTCGACGGCCATCGCGCCCGCGTACCCGCCCAATTCTCCAACCTGGTCATGGACCGGGGCCTGACCGCCACCGACGACGACGGCGCCGCCGAGCACACCCGCCTGTACCCGGGCATCACCCTCGCCGACTTCCTCAGCCCGGCCCACCCTACCAAGTCCTTCACCTACCCGGTCTCGGCGGGCGAGCGCCTCAACTTCACCGTCAACAGCGTCGCGCTCGACGGGCGGGGCGCCGAGGAGTGCTTCACCGTCACGCTGTGGTACAAGTTCGAGGACGTCATGATCGAGATGCAGCCGCGCTGCGGCGACTCGGCCCCGCTCTCGCTGGTCTACGACGCGACGGAGCCGTTCGACCTGGTGCTCGAGGCCGAATTCGAGGCCGCCGCCTCCCCGCTCAACGCCTTCCTCCGCCAGGAGCAGGAGATCTTGTTCCTCGTCGGCGTCGACACCAGCATGCCCGACAAGGACGAGCAGACCATCCGGACCGCGACGCGCGTCCTCAGCTCCAGCACGACGGTCGATATCCCGGGTGTGACGGCCGCGCGGGGCATCCTGACGAGCGAGACGGTCGAGGTGCTGACGTGCACGGCGACGGTCAATGGGAGCACGGCGACCGCGACCGGGTCGGTGAAGGTTGACGATGAGAGGGTGGCTGCGGCGAAGGGGGCGGCGGCGAAGGGGTCGAGGAATGACGAGGGGTCCAGAGCTGTGGTGGGTGATTGGAGCAGCTTTTCCTCCTCGCCCGACCAACTCACGCTAGACCCCTTCCCGACGTGCAGCGCCGTCCGTTTTGCAGCGACCACCGGGGCGGGCAACTCGACGTGCGACCGACGCGGAGGGTTGACTAAAGCTCCCGTCGTGGCGACAGCGGGCTGAGATCGCGGGCATGGCTGATGGTCTATTTTTGGTACCCTCTATCACACCTTAGCGAGAGGGCGAAATCTTGCCAGCGAGCGCTGGCATTCACAACGGAGTCTCGCCGGCTCCCGTTTTGCCACACATGCACAACGGATCCTACGACTGCGTCCCACGAGCCGAGCAGCAGCGCAAGAACAAAGGGGAGCGCCGTTCGGGCCGCATTTGGCACAGAGACTGCCGAGTGGGAGGCATTGCCTCGAAGGAAGGTCCCTGATGGAGCGGTTGGGGAGATGAGACGAGTCCTGTGGCACAGGCATTCTGAGCGGATACGTGTTTTCCGTCTGAATGTGGTTCTGTGGAGTGAACCGTCTGGGGAAGTTCAGAGGTGGGTATCCGGTGAGAAGGGCTACATAGAGGCGGTCAACTGGACAGAGGATGGGGAGGAATCAGCGATGATTGTGGGTGTGGGTGTGGAGAGCTGGGATTGATATTTTTGGGCATCATGTCTGGGAGGTTGTTGTGATCTGCCGGCCTCTGGTGCTCGTCAGGCTAATGCTGGTGATTGGAACCATCATGTCTATACTCGACACATCAAAGATGGAAGTTTCAGCCTTGCGGCCTTCTTGCGCAGCGTGGAGACGAGGTCAGTGTTCTTGCGCTTCCAAACAAGGGCTGAAACGACCTGCTCGTTCAGGGGTCAAACGCTCCACACATTACCCTAACCCTGGCCACCTGGAGCTGAACGTCTTGATGGATTGGTCCCTGACTGTTGGTTGGGCTGAGAGGATGTATCATGACGGCCGTGTTGATGCAGTATCTTGTCCCAGTGGGCATCCGGATGAGGCCTCCTGTTTGGTTCATGCAGGTTCCGAGTTTCGACGTCGAAGCTACAACCAGTGCCCGGTCGGGCTCACACTCCCGACGATGGACACAACGCTCGGTGAAAAGAAAACTATGTAGTACTCTGCTTCTCATTCTCTTTTCAGTAGTTTCGCCCTATTATCTGTAACGATCCGCTGTTGATTGGAGTGCATGCTAGAACCGAAGTCATCACACCTCCCGTCCTTCCCGCTCGCTCTCTCGGTATCTAGACTTTAACACCATGATATGTACACATTATCAAGTACAACGTGCAGCCAAGTCCTCACAGCTCGACAAAGTTTGAACACATTCGAGATCCTCACGAAACCGGAGATATTGCGGTGTTCCCTGAGACAATCTTCAATGCGGACAGGCCCTCGTAGTCCAGAAAATCCGATCTCCAAAACACCCTCAGATCCGAAAATCGCTGCTCCAGGGGTCGTTTGCCTCAGAGCAGCGTGGCTGAGCACCTTTCCCGGCGTTGTCATTGGGCTTTGCAACCTGAAACAATGGCCAGCTGAAGCCTCAACGTCCGAGTGCCGAGCTAACCCAGGGGATCAGACCCAGGGTGCCATTGCCAAGGCCGTCGAGGGTTACATTGATCATCGGTGCAGAAACACTCTCAAATCTCACAAGCGCTCCGGCAGATGGACGACGAGATGCGATTTGACTCCTGTTTCCTCTCCGGAGGTTTAGCGCTCGGCATGTTGTGTCGTTTTGTTTTGTGTCAAGATGCTGCGCCTCGTTGTTTCTCTCCCGGACGGGCATTACCGGATTTGGTTGAGTTTGCGATCAGATAGGAATGGGCCCAGAGTCAGAATCTTGATGGGACTTGGACGACTCGAGGAAAGGAGAACGCCAAGTCAAAAGTATAAGACTGAAGGTTGTGACGCTGTGCAAGATGGAAAGCAACCAGGCTCAGCTTCACCAGTTCCATCACCCCCTTTTCACTTCTACACATAATCATCTCCTCTTCAGCTTAGCCCTGGCGGCAATCTTATTCTAATCATCTATTCTTCATCTTCAATTCACTTAGAACTCATTTACCACCGCCACGATGCATCCCTCTGACATCATCCTCCTCACTCTTCTCGCCACCCCCTCCGCCGGCCACGGCGTGGTCACCATGATCCGCGGCGCCAACGGCGTCAACATGCCCGGCCTCTCTGGTACGCCTTCCCTTGATCCCTTCCCTCCCAGCCCTCAACCCTTCTCGAATTCCCTTCTAACATCCATCTGTCAGTGGCCGACGGCACTCCGCGGGACTGCTCCACCAACCGCTGCGGCTCCCAAGCCGACACGGCCATCATCCGCGATCGCGAGATCCGCAGCGGTGAGGTCGGCCCGCTCGGTCGCACCCAGGGCAACGGCCCCATCGACGCGGCCACCATGATCTCGAGCTTCATGGGCAGCGGCACTGCGCCGAGCGTCAACGCCGCCAACGCCTCCGTCGGCGTCGAGGACGACCTGAGCGGGCTGGGACGGGCGGGCAGGGGTGGGAGACAGGGCCAGAAGAGAGAGGAGGAACAGAGTGGTGGCGCGTTGAAGGTGGCGAGGCAGTTCTTCAAGGGGCTGTTTGGCGGCGGTGGAACGGACAGCGCGGTGGCGACGGAGAGCAACGTTGCTGCGACGGCTGGCGCGGGCGCCGACTCCGGGCTTCCGACGTGTGCGGATGATGGGACCATTGAGATGGTGTTCCACCAGGTGAGCTACGCGAGGTCGTTCTTTCTTGAAAATAGGTGACTGACTGGGGTAATCTGCAGATCAACCAGGACGGCGCCGGTCCTCTTGACGCGGCCGTCGATGGGACTTCTGGCGGGACCGACCCTGCCGCTTTCCAAACGGCCGAGGTGACGCAGGACGTTCCCGGTGTTGGCTTCCAGGGCCTGAGCTTGGCGACCAACAAGGACTTCCCGCTGCGCGTGCAGATGCCCGCCGGCATGACGTGTGACGCCACGGTGGCTGGTGTGGACAATGTCTGCGTCGTGCGCGTCCGCAACGGGGCTGCTGCTGGGCCGTTTGGTGGCAGCGCTGCTTTTACGCAGAGCCCTGCGGCCAGGAAGCGGGCGATTGCGTACCGCTTGAAGAAGCGGGCTCAGGTGTTCAACGCTTAGGCGTTGAATGGAATCTCTGAGGGGTGTTGGTTGGCGAGTGTGGCCTCCTTGGATTGTGGCAGGAAGCTCGACATGAAGTGGAAAGAAGGATTCGGTCAGGACCGACAACAATGTATAGTTAGTACTAGGAATCATTTTGGAAGAGCCTCTCGCATCGCAATGTTCAAGATGAACCTGACCCGTCATCTCAAACTTGATCCTTGGGACTGCACTGGGAGTTTGATGCTGGGTCGGTGCCACTAAGGTAGACTGCGGACGTGAACCCAAGGCTAGGCATCCTCATGTCTTCTCTGGCCTGAATTGACTCCTGTGACGGGCTCAAAAATCCGAACCTCTCAGATGGCCTCCATCTTTCCTTCTCTCCGTGCTGTACACTCTGATTGGCTTATTGCCGTGATGCAGCGCCAGCCTGAAACCAACCCGTGGCCAGGCATTGACACCTTGGCGCTGCTGGTGTTTGTTTCAGGCTGAAGACTGGATCACCAACATGCCTCTTATACTCGATTCAATGCAGTGAGCCTGCGCTCGCTCAAAACTCACGTCCCCAAGCCTCTCAATCAACGTCGGACTGTGTCTCTTTACAGCCAGCAACTGCCCGTTGGTGTCATTCTGTTGTCAAGCTCTCGAATCCACAACCTCCAAGCACACCATCCTCATCCATCGGCCTACTCTGTTTTCAACATGGTTACCT
Source organism: Staphylotrichum longicolle (assembly GCA_019096155.1). NCBI lineage: Eukaryota > Fungi > Ascomycota > Sordariomycetes > Sordariales > Chaetomiaceae > Staphylotrichum > Staphylotrichum longicolle. The sequence continues at coordinate 1,028,138 of JAHCVI010000003.1, forward strand.
ACGGGTACGAAGACAAAGAAGGCGAGATTCGCACACACTTCGTCACCGCCATCACCACCAAAACGACACAGCACGTAGCAAACATCAAGCCGTGGGCCATCAACGTGAAGGGCGAAACCATCTCCCGCCTATACGACAAAGAACGAATCCTCAACCACGCCGCCGCCCTCCAGCTCATCGCAGCCAAAACCACTATCCCCGTCCCCAAGCTTCTCGGTTTCGGAGAGAACCCCGACGGCACAGCCTGGATCGAGATCGAACGGACGCACGGCGGCATCTGGCTCGACCTCGTCCACGACCAGTGCCGGATGCCACCCGGCAAGAAGCACGCCCCTGGAGGAGAATGCTTCGAGTGCGAGCGCATCGCCGAGGCCAACGCCAGGCGGTACATCGAAGACGAGATACTCCCGCAGCTTGAATCTCTCCGCTCCGACACGACGGGCTTGAACGGCGTGGTGGTTCCGCCGTTATGGATCATGGACTACGATGCAAAGACGTACTGGCCGCCGAAGAAGGCCGACACGGAGGAGTTCGTGTTCTGCCACGGCAATCTGCATGCCCACAGCCTCCTGATGCATGCCGAGACGCTGCACGTTCTCAAGGTTGTGGATTGGGACCACGCGGGGTTCTTTCCCCCGGAGTTTCAGCGTTGGACGCTCAAGCGACCTCATTACGAGGAGCTGTTCACCAATAAGGCGCGGTGTAAGAAGCTGTTTGATATGATGGTGTAGGCCGGGCGGTGGGGGTGATGATTTCCCAGTCTTGTTCTGCAAGTGCTTTTCTGGTTGCGCTCATCAGTCAATGGAGGTCAAAGGGTGGCAATTTGAATCAGATTCAAAGCGTGACGCTTCCGACGCCCTACTCATGTTTCCAACTACTGCAAGGGGGTATCACCGCTAGCCCATAACCACAGCCGTATCATAACTCATGTCCAAAAATCACAGACTCTTGAAGATCTTGTTCCACCACTTCGTCTGCGTGCTTGCCGGACCAGACTCCAACCGTTTCCCCTCGTCCAAATCCCTCCTCCGTCCCGACTGCAGATCAATCTCATCGGCCCTCCACAGCTTGGTCTTGAAGACAAGCTTGTACACGACGTAAATGACGCCAAAGAGCGGCAGCAAGATGTAGGCATCGACGAACAAGCCGGCGTCGAACGGCGCAAACGTCGACCAGCCCTGGATGAGCGCCAAAAAGACGTTGGCAAACAGGCCAAAGTAGGCGTTGTACGGATACCACATCGACACGAACGGCAGCTCGCTCTCGGTGTGGCCCTGGGCCTTCCAGGCCGAGCGGAAGCGGGATGTGCGTCAGGCTGATGGCGCCCAGACGAGGAAGGTGGACACGCCGCTGGGTTGACGATGTAGCTGTAGCCTTGCTCGCGCCGGTCTGACGTTCATCATGCTGAGGGCGCCGCACAGGTTGGTGAAGACGATGGGGATGGGCACGCCGCGCTTGTCGGTCCACCCAGAAACTTGGGCGCCTTGCCGTCCTGGGCCATGAAGAGGAGGGTGCGGCTGCCGATGTAGATGGAGCTGTTGACGGCACTGAGGCAGGTGAAGAAGAAGGCGTTGATCAGGTGGACGCCGGCCTCCCAGCCGGCATTGGGATGGCGATCGTCATGGGGCTGCGCAGGGCACGGCTGGAGACCGACGAGGTCGGGGGCGTTGGAGGCAGGTCAAGCCGAAGAAGAAGGCGCTGCCCATGTAGACGACGACGATGCGGATGAAGACTTGACGGATGGCCAGGGCACAGCGTGGCCTGGGTTCTTGGTCTCGGTGGCGGCGACGGCTACCGACTCGACGCCGGCATAGAAGGTGCTGCAAAACACAAGACGGAGGCAACGCCCTTGAAGCCATCCGCAAAGGCGCCGGGGTCGTTCCAGTATCGGAAGCCGATGGCGTCGGCTCCAGGTATCCCACCGGCGGCGTAACTGTCTTGTGTCAGAGGAAACGAAGCCTTGTTGAGGGGGAGACCAACATGATGCTGAAGAGGAAATAGGCGATGAGGCCAATAATCTTGATGAGTGCCAGCCAGAACTCGGCCTCGCCAAAGGTTTCAACGCCCAACAGCTGGAATCCGAGGAACGCAAAACTGTCATGTCAGCACATCGTTCCAAACCGATATTCCCTGCTAACCTGGCGCCGACTCACCCAGAAAATCAGAAAATAGCCCCAAATCGGCACCTTGTCGCTCCAAAACACCATGATGCTCGAAATGACATTGTATTCGTTGGCCAAGACGCAGAACCACACGACGAAATAATTCCAACCGACCGCGACGCCAAAGGCCTTGTCCACGAAGCGATCGCTCAGCGCGGTGAATGCACCGCCGGTCGGATACAGGGTCGTCAGCTCGCCCAGGCTCTGCATGATGGAGAAGGCAATGATGCCAATGACGCCGAAGCCAATCAACAACGAGGCCGGTCCACCCGATGACAAGGCGCCACCGGAGCCGATGAGCAGGCCAGGACCGATGATGCCGGCGAGGGCCATCATGGACAGGTGACGGGTCTTGAGGCCGCGCTTGACACCGCTGTGCGGGTCGATGGCGGCGAAGTCGTCCGAGTCGGAGCCCGCGGCGGCTTCAAGGACGCCGCGGTCATGGTTGCGGACCGAGACATCGTCGTCTTTGTTGTGGTTGGATTTAAATTTGGAAAACATGCTGTTTGCTCCTATGTTTTAATAGGGCAGAAGGATTGAGATCAGTCCAGTCGGGAGTGGGATGGGACAGTCAAGGTCTCATAGATGGTGACCTTGAAAGAATGGGTGTGGGATGTGGGGGTGCGAGAAAGGCCGGTTCAGGAAATAAACAGTGCCGATCAGGGACCACCCGAGGTGAGGTGAGAAAGGAGCAGAGGATCGGCCTGCAACATCGATCCCGAGTCTGGGGACGCGGGACTGTTTAAGGTTGTGCAGAAGTTGGCAGAGAGACCAGGGATGCACCTGCGTGCAAGTCCCTGCATCTTGCACCACCACTGCCGAGTCGCTAATGTTACCCTGTGCTGGGCATGCCGGCATGCCCTCATCCCCGTCTGTCATCCAGTGCCCCGTTCCCGGGAAGAAGAGTGTTCGCACCCGGGCAGGGTCTTGTCGTGTTTTGGCATAGCGGGCGCAGAAGTGTGCGTTTTGTGGGGTCAACGCTGTTTTCGGAGGCTCGGGTGGGCTAACAACAGTTGCGGGGAAGCTCGGGGCAAGGCTGTTAGCGGAGGGCAGGGCGAGTTGTCCAGGCTGTGGCATCAACGGGACCATGAATCGCGCAATGTTCTGGGGCAACGCCTCATCGCCTGAGCTGCTGCCTGCTGCCCAGCGTGATTGGCTCCGAGGCAAGAGCATCCCACGCGACATCCCGCGCCAACCTGCACGTGGATCCTTAGTGGTCAGTGAGACGTGTGACATCATCAGCTCCGCCAGGGTCAGGGTTTACAGGGTTTACGCAGGGACTAGCCCGGGACCGTGCGTTTCACCACGAAGCACTTTCCCAAATGAAAACTCTCCCTCCGCGACTCGGAAGAGGGGACTTTCCTCGCATTCGGAAGGGAAAGTTTGCAACAGAGTCGCCGCCCGCAAGTTGCCAACCGAGGATTGGTTTGAGCACTCTTCAACTCTCTTCAACCTCCGGGTTCTCCGGGAGGCCTCACGTCCTGAACGGCAGGATGCGCTAAGCTTTCGCAGGTGCGAAGCCAAACCCCACATCGCCGGGAGTACGGCACACCCCCGGTCGCTCCGACTCGGCCCCGGCCAACCTCCGCGCCGACCGTTCGGTTCAGGGTCGCACTTGTCTGAGCTGTCACTGGAATTGCCTGCCGGTTTTGTTGATACATGTTAAATACGAAACACGGTAGGACTGGGAGCATGAGACGATTGGCCGGTCGTTTTGGCCCTCGGGGCGTGGTGACGCGACAGGCGTACCAATTCGTCGAATGGCAGGGCGACTGCAGCAAAACAGGGTTGGGGCAGCTTGTGTGTATTACATCATACAGATATCAACGCTTTAAACACAACCCGAGTCCAACAACAATAGTCTGAACCGCCAAAGTCCACAAACTCAAAACGTCCGTGGCAGCAGCTCTCATCCACCATGAAACCGTCGTTCAATGTCGTGGACCCGGGGAAGAGAACCCCTTCCCCAGCAGCCAAACGTCGGCGGTCCTTCCCGAAATGGCGGGACCTGGTCGTCCTGCTGGCTGTGATATACGCACTCTATTGCTACTTCTTTTCCAAGCCTCTCCTGGCCCATCCTTTGCCGCAGCACACAGGGCCCTATGCCGTAGGCGCTATCGACATCGAGGCCCCGGTCTCGCCCCCGCGCCTCGTGCACCAGGCACAGTTCAGAGGCACGGAGGAGAAGGCATTCCAGCTTGAGACCGTTTTGTTCACGCTGTACTACCCAGCGTCGTATGCTGCAGCCAAATCTAGCCACGCCAAACGACACACCTGGATTCCCGAGCCGCTGTCCCTGCGGGCTCAGGGGTATGCCAAGGCCGCCCACATCAGCAACTGGTTCACGGACAAGGTATTCACAGCCGCCATCAACGCTCTGGTTGGAGGCATCACCATCCCGGCTGCTGTTGACGTCCCTCTGAGCGGTCATGCTGTTCCGACATCCCAGGAAGCAGAGTCTAGCGAAACCCGACAGAACCCCCTGGCAGGAGAAGACGGCCCGGATGGCGGCTATCCCATCATCGTCTTTTCGCACGGCACCGTCTCGGCCCGGACCGACTACTCCCACTATGCCGGCGAGCTTGCGGCACGCGGCCACATCGTTGTCATGCTGGAGCACCGCGACGGATCCTGCCCCGGCACAGTCATCATGCCCTACAACAAGCCGAACCAGACTCGCCTCCTCTTCGACGTTTCCGAGGTTGAGACACCGGACCATAAGCAATCTCTTACCGAAGAGGAGTTTCACCAGGCCCAGCTCAGCTTCCGCCAAGCGGAAATCGAAGAGGCCGTCCGCGTCATGAAGCGCATCAACGCGGGCCACGGCGCCCGCGTGTTCAGCCAGAACCCGCGGCGCGAGGGCTCCGATCTCTCGAACTGGGCCAACCGCCTCAACACCCACGCCATGATCGTCGCCGGCCACAGCTACGGCGCCACCGGCGCCCTTCAAGCCCTGCGCGACGGCCCCACCGAGGAACGTCCCTTCCGCGGCGCCATCATCCTTGACCCGGGCAAGCAGAGCGGCCCGCTCAACAGCGACATCCACGTGCCGCTGCTGGTGGTGCACAGCAACTCGTGGAGCAGCCACAGCAGCGTCTTCTACGGCCGGGCGCACTTTGACACCGTCAAGGACATCGTCGAGGAGAACAACGCGCGGGGCAACCCGAGCTGGTTCATGACCTCGATCGGCACGTCCCACCCGTCGGTGACGGACGCCCCGCTGTTGGAGCCGCTCTTGCTGAGCTGGACCACGGGCGCCACGATCGATGTGTACCAGGGGCTGCGGCAGTATGTGCACGTGGCCGAGGACTTTTTGGCATTCCTCGGGGGCGGCGAGGTGAGGGGGTTGATGGCCGAGAAGGCCGAGTTTCCGCAGTACGACCAGGGCGCGGTGCTCGGGCTGGGCAAGCCTGGACAGGGTGGGGACAAGGGCACGCTGGAGGATCTGAAGCAGGGCGAGTGGGCAGACTGGAGGCGGTACTGGCAGATTCATGTGTCGCCTGTAAAGAAGTAGTCACTCTGATCAAAATGCCGGAAACATTCCCAGCATCACCTATGTACAAGAATGTATCACCACCTTCCCACCAAACATCCTGAAGCAATTTCAACTCTTTCAACCCTTACGAGAGATACGCCGTGTCGACCCAGCTCTTGTAATCGCTGCCCAGCACCGTCGAGATGCTCACCGCAGCAGACAGCTTCTTCGCAAAGCTCGCGCGCGTGCCCTTGGCCCCGTCGCCCGAGTTGCCGTACTCGCCAAACTCGACGTGATCCGTCCTCTCGTCGCCCGAGTTCCAAATCTTCCACCCGGCCGCATTCACCACGCCCGACAGGCTCGTCTGCTGGAACACCACCCGCGCGTAGTTGCGCCACGGCCTCCCCAGGTAGTACGCGCCCGCCTTGACCGTGTCCCCGCTCTTGGCCGCGACCGTCGACTTGTTGATGACGTAGTACGACGGGTTCGACGCCGAGTCGCGCCCGTTGGCCGTGATGTAGCCGACGGACGCGGCCACGACGCGGATGTCGACGCCGTCGAACCACGCCTTGGCCTTCTGCCCAAAGATGAAGTCGGTCGCGCCCTCGATGTAGCTCTTGGCGTACACCTGCGCGCCGTCCTGCGCCAGCACCGTGTCCTGGAACCCCTTGAACTGGCACGCGTAGTAACCCTGCCGGTCGTTTTGCGCGCTGACGGCCAGCGCCTGCGAGCCCTGCCCGCGCGTGTTGACCAGGTTGATGTTGTACACCTTGAGGTTGGGCGTGTGCGCGCGCAGCGTGGCCGTCTCGTCGTTGTTGGGCGAGTCGTCCTGGCTCTTGCCCTGCGTGATGGTGACCGTGTTGGCGGCGTAGCTGGCCGTGTTGGTCGTCTCGCCGTAGAGGGTCAGGGCAGACTTGAGCGTCGGGATGTAGACTTGCTCCTTGTAGGTGCCCTTGTAGATGAAGATGCACTGCGCGGTCGTGGTGGAGGTGCTGAGCGCGTTGACGGCGGCCTGGACCGTGCTGTACTTGCCCGAGCCGCCGACGGCTAGACAGCCTGAGGGGGGTGAGGTGCGGGCCGCGCGGGCCTCGAGGGGACAAGCTGCCGCCGCGGTCACGGCGGTGACGACCAGAGCGAGTGAGGGGAGCATGTTGGGTCGTTGGGGAAAGATGAGCTCCTACACAGAGGGATTGGAGCGCATATGAGGATGTGGATGGCATTAATTACCCGCCATTATATAGCCAAGACGCTGTATGTACCCTGGGCCAAGCCATCTTGTTCTGATAGCCGCGGAGTCTATTGTCCGTGTAATGTTGTAAATTGGGGATTCATCCGGGGGCCCCGTTGTTCGTTTCCACCAACAGACCAGCTTGTTATGAAACAAGGGGTTGTCAGGATTCTTAGTACAAACTGGACGTCGACCTGAACCGAGCTTTTCGGGACATCGGGGATATAACCTAGGCTAGGGAAAGCTTACGACTTGGTGGAGGGTCTCGAAGCTCGGGATCATTGCTGGTTGGTGGAATTGCTTCGATTCGGGGCCAGGGTTGCATTGGCCTCAGGGAGGGGCTCGGTTGGGACTGTCCGGTTGTTTGAGACGGTTGTTGACCAAACTGGAACTGTGGTCACATGGAGTAGATATTGACTCTATGTTTTTGGATGTTTAAAGGTTCCGTAAAACAGGTGATGTGCGTTCGGGGGCTCAGTGATTGTCAGATAGTGGCATCTCTTGAGACAAACTGAAGTTCTTGGGATGTGTGAATCTGAGCAGTCATAAGTTCACATTGCGGTTCCACTTGAATATGCTTCCTGGTAGCGTCAGTGGTTTAGTGGTAAAATCCATCGTTGCCATCGATGGGCCCCGCGTTCGATTCGCGGCTGACGCATTTTTTGTCCACATCTCCTTCTTCGGGCTTCCCCCTTCTTTCCAAAACATTGGGTCCTTCCTTGCTCTGTTGCCCTCCTTCGCTCCCTCGGGCCAGGCTTGTGTCACGGGCTATGGAGGTGCTGGTGGCCTTCGCAGTGCTAGGGATGTCCTTTTGCTCGTGTGACAGGCTGCCTCTTCTTCTTTTGTCTGGGCTGGTGTTGTTATATACATAAAGTTACGTTGCTGATCCACTTGCTCCCTCCGCTCGGCTCTCCCATGAAACAAGTTTGCGCCGTGTATGCCATTGTCGGCGGACAACAGGGCCATGGCCCAGGAAACTGTGGATTCCTGGCACCGACCATGCCATTCAGTCAGCACACAATTCCCATCACCAGCGGAGCCCCGTACCAGTATCTGTTGTGCGATATTGGCGCGGGTGCCGAAATGGCACTTGGCACTGTCGGCGTTGGCATCACAAAGAGGTGGCCATTGGTAATGTATGCAGCTGCACTGCTTCAGCGACTATACCAACCATCTTCGACTTCTTTATCTCTCAAACCCCCAATGTCTCAGGGCCATTCTGTTCAAATTGAATCTGTTCATCGCCTTCTTCGTCTGCGACGATTGGCCTGTTGACCCAACTCGCTCCATGGATCGTATACCCTTCGGCTTTGTGGAGCTCGAGATGTGTCACTCTTTTCAGCGTTACGACGATGGGTTGTTCGCAGTCGCGGATCATTGGCCGTGGCTGCGCAGGTATTGGCAGGCTCGGGCGAGGTTGGTAGGAGAAGGATCGGTTCCTTTTTTCAACTTTTTACTCTTATTACCTTATGCAATCGAAGCTAGCTAGACAAGATAGAAAGGAGTGATACCCGTCAAACATGAGCGGACACACAAATGGCTCTATCCAGATCTTTTGTCGCCACGACTCAGCTTAACGTCGATGGCTGCCCGATTTCCAAACAACCCAAAGCCACATCGAGTACAGACTCCTCTATGCAGTCTTGCGGCCAGTAGGTACTTAGTACTCTGATTTCCTTCAAGACGTGGGGCGGTGTCAACCATCTTCATGTACAGACAAACGAGAAGGTAGGTAAATTCACACGGATCATGTACACGGACTGAAAGACAGGCCGGATATTTGGCCATATTCCAACTGCCCGGCTTTTTAAAGATCATCAGCAGGAGCATGCGATTGGCCCCGGGCACGCGAGGCTTTATTAACCTCGCATGGGTAGGATTGCCAGAGGTGGCACAAATCCTCCAACATAAAAAAAAAGCCAGGCAGCTCCCAGTTTATGATCTCGCTTGCCGTCTTGGACAGCCGCTCTCTCCGTCCCTTGACCCGAGTCGGGCATCTTTCAGAACAATAGAACAACCCCAGGAACCACGCCCACCTAGACGCTCCCCATGAACCCGACCCCACCTCCTACAACCACCTTGGTGCTTCTCGCCCTCCCCACCGAGCTGATCGCGCACGTCGCTTCCTTTCTGCCCAAAGAAGACATCCTCAACCTCCGTCTCACGTGCCAGCGATGCCAGCAGATTGCCCAGCGCGCCTTCGCCGACGCCTTCTTCTCGACCGTCGCCACCGACTTCTACAAACCCTCCCTCCAGCGCCTCGAGCGCATCTCCCAAGACGACCTCCTGCGCCCCCATGTACGAACCGTTCTCTTCGCGGGCTTCCCGCACGTGCGCTGTCCCCACGGTGGACGCCACCTCCCCGGCACAGGCTACTACTGGCGGCGCATCCGCCGGCCCTCCCGTAGCTCCCCACCGCCCCTCAACCCAGATCCGAATGTCAACCCTGTGATCGGCACGCTCCAGACGGCCCTAGCGGCCTTCCCCAACCTCGACACCCTCACCATCGACCCGGATCTGGCCCCCGCGCAAGAGCCGCACATCCCCACCGCCACGGGCCTCTGCGTGCTTGACGTGATGCACCTCGCGCTGCTCTGCAGCGCTCGCCTCCCGCTCCGCCGCTTCCGAATTCTCCGCGGCGAGATTAGCCACCTGCGGGCGCACGCGCTCGTGCCGCGGGGCGCGCTGGCACCGGCGTGGGGCGCGCACCTGGTTGAGCTGGCGGTCGTGACGGTGCCCGTGCCGACGCCGGCAGAGGAGGCGGAGCACTTTGCGCTCGTCGCCGGCATGATACGGCAGGCGCGGGCGCTGCGCAAGCTCGTGGTCGTAGACGCTCATAGCGAGTTTTATGAATTTCTGCTGGCGCGGCTGCTGGATGAGAACGAGGGGGCCGCACCGCCGCCGCTCGAGGTGCTGGAGATGCGGTATCTGGGGGCTGTGCGTGCCGATGTGCTCGCCCAGTTTGTGTGTCTGTTTCGGCGGTCGCTGAGGCACTTGTATCTCATGTCTGCGGCAGTGGTGGCGGGCCCGGAGTGGAAAGGCATGCTAGCGAGGTGGGCGTCCGAGCTGGGACGGCTGCGGTCTTTTCAAGTGCGGGAACTCAAGGTAAGTGGCATGCCGGGGGCCGGAGTTTTGGTGTTCGATGGCATATCCAAGTGGGCCGGGAGCGATGGGGTGCCGGATGAGGGGACGGTCGAGTTTGCATCGAGGGCTGTGAACATGGGGACGGAGCGGGTCACTGGCTTCCGGTTTGCGTGCGCGAGGGGGAGGAAGGGAGAGCGAGATACGCAGCGGGTGTTGGGGAAGCTAGCCGAAGTTGCGATGGTTGAGGTTAAGCAGAGACCGAACTGGGAGCAACCGAGGGGGTGGACTCCTCTTGAGCGGTTCAAAATGGGGGGAAAGCTAGAGGGGACTTACTCGCTCGTGTTTGAGTCGCCTGATCCTGAGATCAGCTAGGAACTCGTAAGGATAGTCCTAATGTTTCAGAGATGCAAAATTTCCATGGCCCGGGTCAGGTCCAGCGGTATTTGCCTGCAGAGGTATTCTCGAACGCTCAAGCAGCGCGTGTAGCGACGCCGCTATCATCATCGACTTAGACTTTGCTCAATCAAAATAACGGGTCTGGCCTCCCGCGGCCCATCCTACGTCTCTCCATCCACAAACCCATGCAGATAAAATTACCTTTCCTTCACGAGCTGGTAGTTGTCGCCCCTTGCCCCTCCCTGAGGACATCGCGTTTGCCTTTCCGGTAGTCTGGCACGACCGCACCGTCCTCCACCGCGGAGCAGATACTCTGCGGGCCAAAGACGTGACCCAGGACAAGTGTTGCCTGAAAATGCTGCCGCCGCACAGAATCAACGCGAGTGCTAGCTTGTTGCGGGTTTGGTGGACGCCAACGCGGCGCGAGACCACGATTTCCTGCACGATGCACACGCGTGACCAGTAGGGTTTTGTGAGCATTTTTGTGAGGGCTGTCCACCTGTGGCCCTCGCACCTGATTCTCACCAGCAAGACGACAGCCATAGCGGTACGACGCCCGCTTTCGAAGGAATCAAGGACATCCTAGGCGCTCTCCGTGATCGGTAACAGGCTCCCCTCGATGTTGACAACCCTCGTCTTCTTGTCACTGCCCCACCGGTATGAGATAGCCTCGTAGCTGAGAGAGGGGTCCGCACCAATGTTCTGGTTGACATGCGAGCACCGCATGCCCTGCATTCCGTACACAATGTTCATGTCGCTGCATCCAGAAATGGTGTCCTTCCGAATCGGGTATGGCGCTTCGTCAATCCCGACAGGCAACGACGAGATCTTGTCATCTTTTTTAGCGAATCCCCGAAGCAACGGCTGATACAGAAACTCAGGCTCTTGCCATCGACTTCATTAAACCAACAACCCCCAAGAGCCGGTCACGTCGAGCTGCCTACCCTTCATCACACATGGTCAAAATGAGCCTCCAAAAATACATCCCCAGCTGCCTCTGCGGCAGCAACGACTGCTACCCCTACCCCTCCTCCAAAGACCCCGAGACTGGGGGTTACATCCCTCTTACATCCCAACCGCCACCCCCACTCCCCATGCGAGTCCTCCCCCTCTCCCTCACCAGCCGCGACTACCGCACCGCCCAAGAAATCCATACCTTCCTCCTCCAAGCCCCGCGCCGAGAGCCCCCCGACCTCACCGCCGACATTACAGCTACCTTCGGCCTGCCCCCGGAGGCTTACACCCCCCGCCTGGCCGAATACCTCGTGCTCGCCCTCGAGACTACCGTCGAGGGCGCCCCCATGTATGACTGGTACAGGGCGCGGGGCACGGGGTTCGGCGATGCTTACTGGGCCGCCAGAGAAGCCGCCAGCGACTCGCTAATAGGGGTTTGGCATGTCGCGGAAGTTGAATGGGACGAGACTGGAAAGTACGCGTCGAAGCCGGCTCAGATAGTCAAGACGCTGCTTGCGTTGGGCATATTGGTTAGAATGGCGCCAGGGTTTACGAGGGTTTTGGGGTTTCAGAGTGGTGGCGGGCCTGAGGGTGAGAATCTCGTCTTTGATTTGTTGGACTATTGTTGTTATCTTGTCATATTGGCGTCGCTATCCCATTGGTTTCTCCCTCTCGCGTTCTGTCTGTTTATTTTCTTAACTGATAGTACAGAGCTGACGGAAGCTAGGGTCGTGGGCGAGAACCTGGGAGTCGTCGACGATTATAGGCACTATCCATCGAGGGCAGCCGTGGTCATACTTATTTAAGATGGGCATATAGGGGCGGACATATGGTTGGAAGTGGTGGTGAGCATGATGTATGCCAGTAGAGAAGCTAACTGGCCATTATCCCGCGCTACATTCTTCTTCTGCGCGTTCCTGTACGATAGGTAGTCTCACCTCAAAACTTAAGCGCCGAGCAGAAAGCTGACCCGGCGCCCAAACACTGCCACGATGGCCAGCGACAGTCAGTGACAGCCAATGGCCTGTCTGCCTCGCGAGGAATCATGCACGTGCAGGCGCCCCAAGCGCGGACGCATTTCTTGTGCCAGCTCAGCTCAGCCCAGCCTCATCGCACCCTCAATCGCATCAGCTCGATGATCGCATACTTCTCGACTTCGCCGCCGTTCCATTGCCTTCCTAACAAGCAGCCCGCGCTCATAAAGACGGCTCCCGTAACACTCCCCGTTGCTGCAAAGACTCGACGGCGTAACAGACTGGCGCAAGATCACGGTGTTTTCGCTCAACCCCCATATCAATTCGCGAGACCAAGGAGACCGACATGCAGTCGCAGTCAGGATCTCTGCGGGAGGGTTCTCGCATGATACGCGACACCGGTCTCTGGCTGGGGCGATGGGCGGCGAGGACCATCACCGCACCCTTGATGGGCGTCTGCTTGGTGTGCAACAACCTGCAACCGCGCGGCCACGAGAACGTGCTGGGCCAGACGCCGCACTCGGTCACGAAGACCCGCTACGGCCAGCCGCAGACGAGGACCGACATCGTTAAAGAGCCGGCCCTCGTCCTCACCAAGATCGAGACCAAGGAGTTGTTGCGCTGCCGCGACGTCGATCCCAAGACCGGCAAGCCCTTCCGTGACTGCCGCTACTGTCGCCTCCTCTGCGACATCTTTGATGCCTTCTTCATCGACGAGTTCATGAGTTGGATCACCGACACCCGGTGCGGCATGCACTTCGAGGTCGGCCTCATGATCCGCCAGGGCGCGCCGCTGATTATCAACTGCTGCGGCAGCTTCACGTGGGACAAGTATATCATGTGGCCGCGCGTCGACCTCGAGATGTTCGCCGAGACACCTCACATGCTGGCCGTCCCCGGCGTGCCGACCATGGGCCTCACCCTGCCGCGGGTCATGGACACGCGCGACCCTTCGTGCCTGCAGTTTGCCAGGGCCAGCCTCGACGAGTGCCAGCACGCGCATCCGGCGTGTGCCAAGACGCCGACCGACTTCGTGCCTACCCGGCTGCTCGATGTGGGTACCAAAGACGACGATGAGATCCGATTGTGCGAGGGCCTGCCAGCGCCGCTCTCTTGGGTGGCGCTCAGCCATTGCTGGGGAGGCAGCAAGCCGCTGAACCTCCTCACATCCAACGTCGCCGAGCTGAAGCAAAACATCAATTTTGCCGACCTGCCGGCCACCTTCCAGGACGCCATTCGTGTCTGTCGCGGACTCTCGGTGCCTTTCCTCTGGATCGACTCTCTCTGCATCATCCAGAATGACGACGATGACTGGAATAGAGAGGCAGCCCAGATGGGCCGGGTCTATAACGATGCTTTTCTCGTAGTCCTGGCGGCGTCGTCTGAGAAGCCCGAGGTGCCATTTCTCGGCGAGCGCGGCGGGGACTGGGCGACTAAGCAGTTCGACTTCGAAACGCCCGACGGCATGGTCGTCCCAATCAAAGTCCGCAAGCGTCATCTTCTGGCCGCGCCTCTAGACCACGGCCCCTACGAGCCTCCTTTCTCCGACAGCTGGGCAACGCTTAAGCGGGTGGGCTCCGTATACAAGCGCGGCTGGTGCTTCCAGGAGGCGTACCTGGCCACCCGCGCGCTGCACTTCGCGCCGGGCTCCCTCATCTACGAGTGCAAAACGCAGCGGCGCAGCCAGGACACGCCGCCCCCCTACTCACAGCTCCTGCCCGGCACGCTGGGCCATGTCCCCGACGAGGTCAAGTGGAGCCTTCTCATCAAGGGCTACACGGCGCGCCAGCTCACCAAGGGTTCTGACAAGCTGCACGCCGTGGCGGGTATCGCGCAGCTCGTCCCCCAGGCGAGCCGGAGCCCGTACCTCGCCGGGCTGTGGGGCGAGTCGCTGCTCGGCGACTTGATGTGGCAGGTCATGGCCATCGCCGATCGCTCGGTGACAGTCATGACCTTTACGGCCGACGATCAGCAGGCACCGTCGTGGTCGTGGGCGTCCATCAACCACGGTGTGCTCTGGAACGATTACAAGAAGTTCGAGCCCCTCGCGGTCGTGCTCGAGGCCCACTGTCCCCTGGTTCGCGCCGACAACCGCTTTGGCGACGTGTCGGGCGGTCGTGTCGTGCTCCGCGGCCGGCTCCGGCCCTGTGTCGTCACACACAGCATGCAAAAGAGGCAGCACCACGCCTTTTACGTGCGACCGGACGGCACCAAAAGCCGCGAGCAGTGGTTCCTCGGGGATGGTTGCATTATCCCCGTGGCCGGCACAGATGGCGAGGAGCCGATCGCGCGCCGCGCGTCGCCCTTGAAAGAGTACTACGCGGGCATGCGAGACTTCGAGGCTGGCGCCGCCTTCTTCTGCATTGCTCGGACGGGAAGGCTGGGCTACGATCACGTCGGGCTCATCATTTCGCCATCGGAGACCCATACAGGCACCATGGAGAGGATTGGAGCCATCACGAACCTGTCCAGTGACTGGTTCGATGGCGGCCAGGACACGGTGGTCACTCTTTCGTAAGGGGGGGCCGAAGATGCGCGACGGAGGCCCAGAGACGACACGAGAAAGGATTGAGTGTGGGAACCTGGACCATCGAGATCGGACTGGTCCGTAACCAAGAATGATTTTGCAGGTGCAGAATGGACGAAGCAGCCAGCGATGCGTTTAGGTCACATAGCTGCCTCAGACGGTTCCGTGCGTGCTTCTCCGAGCACTCCTGAGATTCAGTAAGCTTCTGGTCTTGACAAGAGTCCGAGGGCAGAGCGGACAAGCGGGGGGATCTTTAATATGGTCGACAAGGACGTCCGCAACCCCATCGTCATACCTCGTAACAAAACTTGCAGCCCCTGAGACCATGTTGCTTCATGGCATGCCGTATCAGACGTGCGTGAACTGTGTCGTATATCTGGCAGAGCTTGTCTGGGGAAAAGATCCTCGAAAAGCCTCGATATTTCTGCAAGTCGTTTCCACGAGGAAGAAAGTCTCGAGATGCCATCACATGCCTTTGGGTTGGCCACTGCGCCGCAGGGGTCCCGGAGACTTACTGTGGTAATTTAACAGAACATCATGCAACATGCAAATGTGCCAGATTTCTCCTGTCGGGTGACGAAAGAACAGTGCAGCTTTGGATTCACCAAGAATCATTTCTTTGCTCAAGGGAGCCAAAGTTGAGGCCAAGATCATCACCAAACGGGCTAACGTTATCCTCTGCGCCCTCCTCCACATTTCGACTCGCGGCGCCGCTTCGACTTGTTTGTCCGCCGCCAGTGCTGAAGCCTCATCGGCGTCTGAAGGTCGCCGCGTCATCCTGCGCCCCTCCGTCGTTAGTCTCGTCGAGACGGGTTAAACGACGCAACAACGTAGGAAAAACGTGGGACAAATAACTGCAGTGGAGGATCGCAATGCGGCCCGAGAGCGGCTCCATCGCGGCTCCATCGGGAGTGGCGCGATGCGGACCGGGAGGAATAGGATGCTACCTCCCCGGTCGTGAGCCTCTGGCGTCGTCTTGGCGCCCCTGTTTTGAGTTGAGTCGGAACGGCAACCCGGAAGCCACCAACATCCTGCGGCCCCTGCAGGCCAATACCACCTCCAACGGCCTGGGAAAGCTTCCATGTTTTCTGGAACCGAAGCTAGATGCTTGGCCATCATGGGCCAGAACACCAGGAGACGCCGGGAAAGCCGTCAGCCCACTTGGTCTTCACTCTTTGGGATGGTGCAAACGCCGATGTCACTCCCCATTTTCGGGTGCTGATTCGGGCTAGAAGAGAGCAGGGCATGCCAGATTCGCACCATAAAAATGTCGCTCCCACCGGGCATCCGAACATCACCACCGCCTCCTCACCCCCATCCACCCCTTCCAGGTCGCCACCATGCACTCCAAGACGCTCCTGGCATCGCTTCTCGCACCCGCCGCTGTGTCGGCCGTGCTCAACGACCTCGCGGTCCGCGCCGGTCTCAAATACTTCGGTACTGCCCTCGGCGAGAGTGCCGTCTCCTCCGACGCCACCTACGCCTCCATCGTGAGCGATAACACCGAGTTCGGCCAGCTCGTCCCTGAGAATGGGATGAAGTGGGAGAGTACCGAGCGCACCCAAGGCGTGTTCACCTTTGCGTCGGGTGACATTAGCGCCAACCAAGCCAAGAAGAACGGCCAAGGCCTGCGCTGCCATACCTTGGTTTGGCACAGCCAGCTCCCGTCCTGGGTATGTGTGACTGCCTCCTCTCTCTCCCTCACTGAATCCGTCTCTCCTAGGGACCTGCCGTACTGACTGATCGCTCAGGTCTCTAGTGCCACTTGGACCGTCGATGCCCTGACCGCGGTCATGGAGGCGCACATCACCAACGTGATGGGCCACTACAAAGGCCAATGCTACTCATGGGATGTGGTCAATGAGGCTGTCGGCGATGATGGCAACTGGCGTAGCAGTGTGTTCCTCACCACCTTTAACGGGACCGACTACATCCCCTTGGCCTTCAACCTCGCCAAGGCCGCGGACCCCGACACGAAGCTGTACTTTAACGACTACAACTTGGAGTACAACGGTGCCAAGACGGACAGGGCCGTAGAGCTTGTAAAGCTCGTCCAGGCTGCGGGCGCCCCCATCGACGGCGTCGGCTTCCAGGGCCATCTCATCGTCGGTAGCACCCCCGGCCGCAGCAGCATTGCGACCGCGCTCCAGCGCTTCACCGCCCTCGGCGTCGAGGTCGCATTCACCGAGCTGGACATCCGCCACGGAAGCCTGCCCGCTCCGGCGTCGGCCTACGTGACCCAGGGCGACGACTACGCCAACGTCGTCGGCGGCTGCCTCGACACGCCCAACTGCATCGGCGTCACCGTCTGGGGCTTTACCGACAAGTACTCGTGGATCCCCGGCACCTTCTCGGGCCAGGGCGACGCGCTCCTCTACGACGCCGACTTCAACCGCAAGGCCGCGTGGACGTCCGTTTCGTCGGTGCTCGCCGCCAAGGCCACCCCTGCGCCCGCCTCGACCACCTCGAGCGCCCCGGGCTGCGGCTCCACCTTCGCCACCGTCACCGTCACCGTCACGGCCACCGTCTCGGCCTCCCAGGACCCCACCACCAGCACTTCCTCGGCGCCGGCCGCGACCCAGAGCCACTACGGCCAGTGCGGCGGCATTGGCTACACCGGCCCGTCGAACTGCGGCTCTTATACCTGCAAGGTCCAGAACGACTGGTACTCGCAGTGCCTGTAGGCGGTCGCTGGTTAAGCCGCCGCCGTCCGACGTCTGATGCGCCTTCCCCCTGTTGGGGTCTAGGACACTTCGTAAATCTACAATCTTTGGCAAAGCGCTGGCCCATTGTTTGAGTTGAGGTGTCATGGCACTCTTCCTTGGGCATTACGCCGCTTTCGCTTGTACCTTCATTGTGCATAATACATAGTTATAGATATATATCACTGCTTACCCTCATAGATAGAAGTGTGACAGCCGTTCCATGTCGAAGGGTCCCAGGGATGCGCTTAACTAGGTGCTCATGTGGCGCTCGCTCAGGGATGAGAAAGAAGGAGGAGTCGGCTGTGTGAGCTTCTCGTTGATCGAAAAGGGGGGAGGGGGAACGTTTACCAACGTCATGTCCCCGCCCGTAAATTGGCTCTCTTCGGTGATTGCAAAGGGTTGATACGGCACAAGAATGGCTGTCTAATAGGCACTTTGACAGCCGGACGAAACTGGCAAGGGAAATACCGATGACCCAAATACGTTTGGTTGCTTCTAGAACCCTCAGCTCGACCATTCCCTCACGTGCCGAGGATTGAGAGAACCACTGCAATGCGAGAGACTCTCTACCTCGCCAATACCCAGGTATCTAAAAAAGAATCTCCGACACCACCCCGTCCAGCAAACCCTCAGTCCAGCTTCGGCTGCTGACCCGCCGCCGCCCCCGCCTCCTTGGCCCTCCGAAAAGCCTGCATCAGCCCGACAGCCGCCTGGGCACTCGCCCCTTCCTCAACCTGCCGCGCAAAGAAGGCATCTTCCCCCGCCGCGCGCATCGACCGCGTGCGCGCCCTCTCCGCGGGCGTCGCCGCCACCAAGTGGGCGTGCCGGTTCGCCTCCATCTCCTCCAGGTGCCTGACGCGCGAGAGGTAGCGCTCGCTGCGCTGCTTGCGGATGTGCTCGGACCCGACGCGGCCGAGGACGAAGCGGACGAGGGCGCGAAGCGCCAGGAAGAC
This sequence comes from Staphylotrichum longicolle, assembly GCA_019096155.1. Taxonomy (NCBI): domain Eukaryota; kingdom Fungi; phylum Ascomycota; class Sordariomycetes; order Sordariales; family Chaetomiaceae; genus Staphylotrichum; species Staphylotrichum longicolle. The sequence continues at coordinate 1,046,596 of JAHCVI010000003.1, forward strand.
GTGCTCGCTGACGAAGATGGTGATGGGCAGGGCCCACCAGGCGCCGCCGCCGATGATGGTGCTGCGGCCGCTGTAGAGGTGCACGATGGCGCCCGTCGAGATGCTCCCCGCCCAGGCGAGGAAGTCGAGCGAGGCGATCCAGGGCCCGATGCCGTCGGTGCGGACGGGCGCCGGCCGCTGGTGCTCGTGGATGAGTTTGAAAAAGTCGGTGCGCAGCTCGATGACGTTGTTGATGAGGAAGCCGATCGAGATGAGCGGCCAGACGGGGGAGAAGAGGGCGAGGAAGCCAAACTGGAGGACGATCTCGGCGATGTCGTCTTGCACGTTGTAGGGCTCCAGCGACGCCTGCCTGCGGACGCTCTGGAGGAGCTCGATTTCGTCTGGGTAATCGTGGGCAACGGAGGCGAGGTTAGAGGCCTCGGCCCTGTTGGCACGATAGTCGCGGTACCATTCCAAGAACTTGCGCTTGAGGATGGGCTGCAGGTTTTCCTCAAAGAAGGAGGAGAGTTGGCCCGTCACTGTCAAAGCGATGATCTCGGTGCGGAGTCTGCCGCCGTCGACGTGGTGCGGTTCGGCTTTCCCAAGATATCTCGACACTGAAGGGCGCACGAACTTCGTAGCAGCGGACTCGAGGCGCGGAATGATCTGGTGACCAAATGGAACGTAAAGAAAGGCGGTGATAAAGATCGGAAGGTAATTTGTGATGATTTGAAGGACGAAGACCTTTTGCGTGCGGGACATGTCGTAGGTGTCCGCTGTCCTGTGGTTCTCAAAATCTGTGATGAAGGAGGCAATAGACTCAAGATAGCTGTTGATCTGGGGTAGAGCCACGCCGAGCAAAATCGTGGGGACATACTCCTGGACATTCGTAAGGACTTGGAAGGCTGGAGGCGGGAAACAGGGGGCAACTTGCGATGACGTTCTTGTAAGGACCGTGGTAACCCTCGGATATCAGCGTCTCGAGCGCAAACACAGCGAGTATGATCACGCCAAGGGCTAATGTAGCAACGGCCATAAACGGAATCTGCAGCAGCTGGCGCAGGACCTGCTTCCGTTTTGGGTAGTAATGCTTGCTCCGGCCGGTGCTGTCCACGGTGATCTTTTCCCATCGAAACTGGGGGCGGGTGATCTTAACGGCACCGACGCCCTGAACGTCCCATCTGATGCTGAGGTCGATTTGCCGGATCTTCCAATGCTCAAGGAAGACTGTGCACCAGACGGTAGTGCCGACGGCGTACAGAAGAGAGTAACCGGGCAGGAACTGCCACGCAAGAAGACCGGTGATGGCAGGAAACGTAAGAAATACGACATAGGTCTGGATAAAGGCAAAGTAGAAGGCAACCTAGGAATTCCAGCTGGTGAGCCTGGGGTCGGGGTCCGAGGTGGATGGGGGTATGGCGAGGCACCTTGGTACCGAAGAGGTTCCGGATCTGATCGAGGTCGTTGCTAGTGAGAAACAGCCGACTGCTCAGCTGTCTCAAGAGAGCCAGGTTCGTGGCTTCATTGTGTAGAGGAAAGATGCTCTCAACATTTTCCCACTGGCCCCATCCAGGGGTGATGCCCGCCCCGCCATTTGTCTTGGGCCAATTTACCAAGTGGTAGACGGAGAGAATGTCCTCGGCCTCGAATGCGCCGTCGACAATGGCATTCTTGACCCCACCGGGATGGCTCTGGACGATGCCGTACAGCCAGTCCTTGAGTCTGGCCATCTATCAGCACGGTAGCAAGTGGAGAAGGCGGGGAAACGGGCGTACCGGGAATTGTAGACATAGCTTCCCAGGATATTCCGCGGGGCCTTGACAAAGACCAGCAGTGTTTGGTCACGACCTGCTCTTACCTCTGTCTGAAGACCCGCGGACTCCAGGTCTTGAGTCAAGAGTGTGATCTCGTTGTTCGCGACGTCGGAGTCTAAGCTGTTAGCCCAGAGCTGCTCACTTCTCAACGGCGCTCACGCGCACTTACCGACATCTTTGTAGCTGTAGACGATGACGTATTTGTCGTTGTAAGTCTGAGTCTGGTGTGATACTGACAGCTCGGGAGTGGCCGGATGCTCCATGGCGGAATGCCCGAGGGTCCGGGAGATATCTGCTGTATGTTAACCTCGCCCCACGTTTATGGAGTTATACAACAACGGTGTCTGGACCGGGTTGCAGCACCTGATTTTGCCGTCCAGTCCGAGTTGCCTCCGTGAAGGAAGCACAAGACAATATCAAGTCCGATTCTGATCGAAAACGCGTCAGCAGACCCACTGTGTGGAGATCACCATCGAGGATCGGATGTCGGCACGACGTGAGATTGCATCTTTTGGTTCAGGTTACTGCCGCAGTAATCCAGTACCAGGGGCCGAAGTTGGTTACCGTTTATGAATGACTCCAAACAAGGAAGCCACCAGCTTAAACATACCAGCACTGGTTTCGACAGCGAGATGGGGATATCTGCGTACTATGCCAAGCGCAGCAGGCCCGTGGCATGTTCTGGGCGAGGATCTGTCTTCAAATTTGAAGATCACACGGAGTCCTACACTGTCTAGCATTCCTATGTTTCGAGTCATTCACCGCCCACAAGCACCACCATTCTCTTTTTACCGGCATCACTGTCGTACATGGAAAGCTGGGCACAACCCCATCACAACTTCTGCCCCCTTTCCTTCCTCCACGCCGCGAGCTTGCGATAGACATCGTGCCGAAACGTCTGCTTCAGGCTGGTCACAACTCCGCCGTCGACGGGGAGCGAGGGCTGAACGGCACCGAGGCCGCATAAGCCATTCTTGCGGTCAATGAACCAAGCAAAGGACATGCCGCCTCCCCAGGTAAGAGTCCTCTCGCCGTACCAGTCCTCGAGGTCCTCCAACGGCAACAGGCCGCCGAGCCCGTGGCCCAGCTTCGTGCCCGCATCAAGTCCGACCCGGAAGAACACGCCGGCCGGGCTCTGCATCGCAGCACGGAACCCCTCCTCGGCTTCCGGACCAATGTGGTTCTGAAACATCTTCTTCACCGTCTCGGGCCGCAGCAACTTCCCATCATTCACCAACAGCGACCTCAACACCTTGACGTACCCCTCCCCAGTCATGAACAGCCCCTGCCCACCAAAGTCCCCCTCACTACGCCTGTTCATATCCCCGCCACCCCCCCGCACAGCACGGCCCAGCCCCCCCGGATCATCCGGATTCAAGTCCACCAACCGCGCACGCACCGCCTCCCCCTTAACCGGGTAGAACTGGACCTCTTCGGGCGCGATGCCCAACGGCTCCGCGATCCGCCGGCGCACGTGGTCCCCCAGCCTCACCCCGGCCGCGCGCTCCACCACGCGCCCGGCCCAGTCCAGCCCGGGCCCGTACATCCACGCGGTCCCCGGCTGGAACGCGAGCGGGTACGCAAAGGCCTCCTCGACGGGCCGGCGCGCGCCGTCGGCGAGCGGCGGCTCGTTCGCCTGCCGCCACGCGGCCAGCCGGGGGACCAAAAAGTCGTAGGCCAGGCCCGAGGTGTGCGTGAGCAGCATGGCGAGGGTAATGGGGCGGGCGGCGGGAACGAGCGTGGGATCTCCCTGGGCCGAGTCGTCGTTGGCGGGGGCAGGGAGGACCTGCAGGCGGGCGAGCTCGGGGGCGTGCGCGGACAGGTCGCCGTCCAGGGTGAGCAGGCCGTCGTCGACGCACTGCAGGGCAGCGATGGTGGCGATGAGCTTGGTGGCTGACGCGAGGTAGAGCACGTCGTCGGTTTGCTGGGGGCGCTTCTCGCCCGAGAGCAGGGTGCGCGCGCCGACGGCGCTGGTGTAGGTAAAGTCGCCGGCTGCGTCGGTCGCGCAGAAGACGGCGCCGTGGATCTTGCCCGCGTCGATGGCGGCCTGGAAGGCGGCCTCGATGGTTTCGGTGGCCATTGTGGCGGTGGTGGGTGCGCTGGATCTCGTTAGGGGGTCGTTTGGTTTGGTGAGGGGCAATGGTCGATGTTCCACTGGTTTTTGAGGATGGGCTTTTGATGAGTTTCATAATCTGACGTGGGGTTCGTAAGGTAAGGTTGCACTCCGATCCTTCGTCAATCGCCGAGTTACGGATGTCGATTACGTTGAGTCATGCCGACTCAGCCACATGTGCAAGTGCCAGGGCTTCGGCGGGCCCAACGGAAGCATGAGGTTTCGCGGGGTCTCTGCCATCGGGGTTTCTGCAGCTGGGCTCTGGTTTGTCCTCAAGTACAGGCCGTTTTTCATTCCAAGATATAAGTAGTCCCTGAACGGGAAAGTCAACCTGCTGACGGCTACCGCCGGCGACCTCCGGCGATTCCTCAATGCCGGCGAGGTCATCGTTGTCGAAACTCGTCCAGCTGTACTGGCGCAGATTGCGGCGCATAATCATGCCGGCCTGGATCTCAACGCGATCATCGCCTCTGCGCCGACGGACAAAGTCCTAGCAGAGACGCACGACTGGCCCATCGCTCGAAGCTGCACGGAATCCCCATCACCCTCAAAGTACTTCTGCCCGTATTCCCCGCGCCCCGCCGGCCTGATAATTCATTGTTGTCCTCCTCTGTGACAGAACCTCATGACCACGCGTTAGTTTGGTACCTTAAGGACACGACCTCAGGGGTTCATGCCCTGCAGGGTCTGGTCGCAAAGAAGGATGCCACTATTGCCGTACAGATGAGGAATGCAGGGTGCATCGTCATGGGAAAGTCAAATCTCTCTGTCAGTCACAACTCGCAATTTTATAAATCATCCTTGGCTTGGTTGCTCATGTCCGGAATAGGAGTGCGCAGACTCGAAGAGTTTCAACATTATCAGTGGTTGGTCCCCGGTCGGCGAGCAGTAAAGAGGTCGCTCTTGTTGATATTGAGTTGCCGGTCTCTAAATGCGGAGGAGACGCAATCGCCGTAAGCGAGGGGTGGCCTTAAAACGAAAGACACATGGCTCGGTCACATCCTGAGTTTTTCCCGCCCCCGGGTGACCTTCAGCTCAATGCTCCGTGTTGAAACGCCCGATTCAAGACCCCGCTGGCTCCTCCTCCGGCTTTGCCCCCCTCTGCATCGGTACCGAGGCCGACGGCTGCCTCGTGCAACGGTTAGGTCTGTCAACATGGTCGGCACACAATCGGGAGGCGTCGCTTGGGATAGCGCGGGGCCCATGGCAAAGTCGGTCGAAGACTGCGCCGGCGTTATGGACATCCTGCTTCCGGTACGGAATTTCCGCTCTTCCCTCAAACGCTCGTGGCGGGGCATTCGCATTGCTCTTCTCAACTACGACGAATGGCAATGGGACGATGAGACATGCGCAAGAGTCCCCGAGTATGACGAGCAGCACGCCTCGTGTTCTTCTGGGTGTACTCTCGAGTATGTTTCGCCCGCATTCTGGTCCGTTCCCTGCTCACTCTTGTGCCAGGGTACCAACTCGGGTTTGTCGTTGAAAGATATCTGGCGATATTTGAAAAGCCCGGTCTCCGCACACTCAAAGACCTCGTCGAGTGGAGCAAACCTCATGCGGCCTTGAAGCTGCCACCAGGCAAGACACTCTTGGTATTGGTATCTGCAGGGCGGTGCTAATTGCCTATGAATCATTTACTAGACCAACCAGGCCAACAGATCCTCGATAATGGTCTGAAGAGTACCGCAGCGGCTTAGAACACTTCAGACGGAGTGTGAGGGACTCGGTGGAGCGGATGTAGAGGGATACCGGGCGGACATTATCGTTGGCACTGAGAAATCCATGTTAACAGCCACGGCGGTCGCGGCAGGATTTCCGATTGCCAGCGTACCGCTGGGCCTGTCGACCTCCAACGGAAGACCCTTTGCGCTCGAGCTGGTAGTCAGGACTGGCGCCGAGATAAACTGTTCGGGATGATGTCGGCCTGGGAGGCTACGCTCCCGGACTCAATAAGCCTCCCGCCGATGCTTCTGAACTGGTCGTCTCACCTGGAGTATGGTGTGATCCTAGGAAGACAAGTTCCAAAGTAGGAGTAGCGCTCACTTGCCGTAGAAGAACAATACACAAGTTCCCTCTCTCTTGACCTCGTTCAGCGAATACGCACTGCTGAAAACTTCTACCTCCAGTCAGTTCCGGAGGAGTAAACCCGACTCGAGATAGGTCCCTCCCCGCAGACCCTAGTCTGCTGCTGTTACCTGCAGGCAGAATCCCCGCGTCTGCACTCTGTTACCGCTCCGGTTAGAGCCATTTCAGTCCGGGCTGTGGCCCTCTCCAGAGGACTCTCCTCCAGAAAACTCCTCAGAGATTGTAGACCGGAAACCGGAGCTCAATAGAGGATGTCTTGGAGAAGCCGATACCTAATCTCTCTATGTAGAATAATACTGTGATGTTCTGTGAACTTCAGTACTAGTGTCCGATCACTGGGAGAATTTCCATTTTTCTATATACTATGCTTGCCTCGTATGATGCTGTCATTCATGTTTTTCTCCCGACTATCCAAGGCGTTGTCAAAGCGTGAGGAACAGAGTTAGTTCATGGGTACCATGTCAAGGAATGAAGCCTCTGTTCTCGTTGATTTCATAACTTCCCTGAGTCAAAACCGAAAGGATGGGCTTACCTTTCTTGCATTCCATTCCTCCCTCAGTGTTCTCTCTTTCTCAAACTTCCATGCACTCCTTTCCTGTTATTATGTACTTTGTTCCCTCTTTCAACTAGCACCAAACGTCCCTCCATTCTGTCTCTCCATAGGTCGCAATGCAGGCGCCAATGTGCTGTGACCCCAACAGTGGGGCGACACCTTGTGACACGCTGCATGTCGTCATTGTAGGTCTCCTGCAAGAAAGTTGAGCGGGGGCGCCTCATGATTTCCACAGCGAGGAGAATACAAGAAACAAACACCGGCTCTATCATCCATGGACATGATGCTCTTTTCCCGGCCTATTTTCAGTCAAAACTCTTTAACGATATATTCACATCTTCCAGTCCACTGACAAGCCAATCAACTGTTGAAAACTCGATCAACATTAGCACCCTTAAGAGTCACCTAGTTGAGATCGGCGCGTGGTCTTGAACTCGGAGGGAATCATATTTTGCGTTCGGCAACACTCTCCTCGCATACCTGCCGCCTCCACCTCAGTCCCATACTCGGCGGACAATGGCACCAGCCCCGCCCATTCCACCGTCGCTGATGGAAGAGGTCACCAAGGCCGCCGAGGCGGCCAAGGCGGCCAAGCGCCTGCAGGACTGCGCCGACACCCTCAAGGCGCAGGCCGAAGCCGTCAAGGACCCGGCCGAGCGGGAGCGGCTGTTCCAGGACGCCTACAACAAGGAAGTCGAAGCGCACGGCCTGAGCAAAAAGGCCAGGCTCATGGCTAGCGGGTGGGGCCAGGGCGCCGCCGCCGGAATCGGCGCCTCGGGCGCCCTGGGCATGGGGCTCGGCAACCTCGTCGGCGTGCTCCTCAGCGGTGTCGTCGCCATTCCCGGTGTGTTGGTGGGCGCCGGCGTCGGAGCGCTGCACGGGCCATGGTATGGGCTAACTGGAAAGCCCGGGAAGGGCGGGAAGGATGGGAAGGATGACGGGAAGGACGATGCGGAGAGCGAGTTTCAATCGGACGAGGAGGCGCATCGTGCTGTGATTGCAGCCGCGAGGCAGGTTGAGGAGGAAGAGGAGGAGGAGAAGAAGAAGGGGAAGGATAAGGAGGAGAGTAAGGCGGAGGAGAAGGAGGAGAAGAAGGAGAAGAAGGGGGATGAGGCGGAGGAAAATAAGGGGGAGGCGAGTACGAAGAGCGACAGCGATGTGGGTAAGTGAGGGAGGATAGCGAATGGGCGGCCCGTATAACCAAGACACCCTGTATTAGTACCTGATTTGTTAGCAGCTGAACCGGTTTACTCAGTCTAGAATGTATGAATGGGATTTGATGCATGGCTTGGGGAGCTCAACCCCCTTTATCCAACTTTCGCTCTGAAGAAGTTGCCCGGAACCCATTAGGGAGCCCAAGCAAACTCTGATTCAATGATGGACCTACCACAGCAACGACATTGTGGTCATGGAGTAGATTCTGTTGGGCTGCTCCCCTCTTTCATCCTTCAATGGAACGTAGACAGCGGCCCAGGCAATCAACTTCCATAATCCGCCCCTCTCTTTCGATACAGGAGAGTTTGGCATCAAGGAAGCGCAGTCTGGTTACACCCTTGCTACATGAGTATTTGGGTTTCAAGATCCACGGAAGGATTGATAGAAAGGCCACAATAAACTTGCTGGCGAGTTTGAATGTCGCTTGGCTGGGTCTCAACAGCTTGGGTGTCTTGTGTGCATTTTTATAAGGTAAGGTACCTAATCAGTTCTCACCCTCACTTCGTGTTACGCATGTATGTAACTTAGGTACCACAAACAAACTGGGTACCTACCTAGTCACAACAATGTGGTCACGAGTATGGGGTTGCAGCTCTCCACTGGCTTCCATTGCGAAGTTTTCTTTGAGGAAACCCCGACCTTTCAAGTTGCTGGGTGAACTTTTTCTCGCTGCTTGGGAGTGGTAGGATTTGCATGCTCGCCTTCCATCGCTTAAGGCGTTGAACGTGCCAAAAACATGTGGTCGGGCCGATACTAAGTGGCCCGGTGACTGAGGTTGCACTCATTGCTACCAGAGACTCGAGGGGGTTCTGCACTTGTCAGGCAGCGACTTTGACGCAGATGATGCTCCCACGTGTGGCCCCCAAACTGCACGGAGCAAGCGGGGTGGCAAAGGCAGATCCGGGATTAGTGGCCCGGATCTTCCCCAGCTTGCTTCCCAGATCGGGCTTGACTGCCGATCTGGCGACGAATGGACTGTTTCGTTTGGTTGGCTGGAGCATGTGCTGCCTCCCCCTGAACCATTTCTCCTCCAGCCAATCATGCCCTCGAAGACCAAGACAACGACTTGTCCCCGAGACGCGGAGTGCTTTCCGAGAGCGCGTTCTGATTCAAGCCCGGATCTGGACCCGACAATTTTTTGTTACAGCGTGCGCGCGTTCGACATGCCACACAAGACATCGAGAAGCTAAATCCCAAAAAACATCACACGCAAGATCAGATGGATTCCCAACAGGATTGTGCATGCGCATCCTCGTTCACGACATCATGGCAGGTGCCGAAGCTCGAGACAACGTTACACGTCGGGCTTGCAGGACGACATCTCGGTCGTACAACGGCAGAAGAACGCCCGATGCGACCCTAAAACCGGGGAAAGTGTCACCCACATGGACAAGCGGCTCTTGATCACAATGCAGGGTCCCAAAGTTCCGAGCCTGGCTCAGCCTGGCGAACTGTCTCCGATGTCGACATCGCCTTGCAAGGAATTTTAACCCGGTTGCTTGGAGACCATGATTCAGATTTGCAGCTTGTTTGCCACGGGCGCAGAAGGAGTCTGATTGGTTTCATTCCAGCCGGCCGATTCTCTCCCCCTGCGCTCGAGCATGCCATTGGTCGCCATGCCGGCCCTTGAGGCTCATCTCATCTGCCCGAACCGAGCAGACCTAACCCCGGGCTGGGCCGCATAAACCGCAGACATGTGCTTTTCGACGGCCTGGATCCTTCCGCCCTGATGGGCCACACGGCCGTGTGTTCGAGCCGCCAACTGACCCCCAGCTCGTCACACCTCCCGGCTGTGATCCCCCCATGCTCCTTCCCCATACCCACCCTGACCCAACAGAGAAAAACGGAAGCATGGCCCGGACCATCACAGCGTGCCATATGCCGGCCCGATCAGGCGGTACCAACTTTGGCAGGTCTCATTGGCCCGGGCTCCCAATGGCTCCCCCCTTTCTCGAGGTCGGGACGAGGCCGGAGGACTGCCATGTGGTTCGTCCCTCGCACACATGGCCCTGCTCCTGGTCATCTCGCGAGGTGTTCTAGGCGTTCCAGCTGAGTCTTTACTCTGGGCGGAAACCATTTAAACAGCCTCGAATCTCTCCCACTCTCCTTCCCGTCTCCCATCGTCGTCACTCCTTACCAGTCCCAGACACTCCTTTAACCACATTCCAGAAACACCTCGACCCAACTATTCCATTCCTTGTACATATATTATAACAACTTTTTTGACCCCCGTCCAAACACTCCTTTCACCTCACCACCATGCGCTTCCAATCACCCTCCGCTCCTTTTCTCCTCCTCCCCCTCCTGGCCTCCGTCGCCTCAGCCTGGAACGCCCCCAGCTACGATGGCTACCAGCTGGTCTGGGTCGACACCTTCGCCGGCCCCAGCGGGCAACTGCCCAACGAGAACAACTGGAACATCCTCGACGGCAACCTCGGCGTCAACAACGAGCTGCAGACCTACAAGCGCAGCCCGCGACAGGTCCAGACCAGCGGCGGCAGCACCCTGCAGCTCGTGCCGTGGCGGGAGGGGTCATCATGGACGTCGGGGCGGCTGGAATCCAAGTACACGTTCACGCCGCAGGCGGGCAGGCGGACCATGGCCGAGGCGCTGATCCGGTTTGGCGGGAACAACATCGGCACCAAGCAGGGGATCTGGCCGGCTTTCTGGTTGCTGGGAGACTCGATCCGGCATGGCACGCCGTGGCCGGCGTGTGGGGAGCTGGATGTGCTGGAGACGGTCAACGGGCAGTTGACCGGGTATGGGACGATTCATTGCAACAGTTCGTTTCCCCTTTTTTTTTCTTCTTCTTTCACCAAGGTTTTTTCAAAACGCAGAACTGACGGATCCGTTTGTTGTTCCAGCCTTCCCCGGCGGCATCTGCAACGAGCCCACCGGCCGCGGCGCCACGGTGGCCATGCCCAACCAGGACTGGCAGCGCTGGCGCATCGTCTGGGACCGCACGCCCGGCGACTGGCGCGCCGAGTCCATCACCTGGTACATGAACGACCAGCAGTTTCACTACGTCCGCGGCGACCAGATCAACGACCAGACCGTGTGGGCGAGCCTGACGGCCAAGCCGCTGTTCTTCATCTTGAATGTTGCGGTGGGTGGTAACTGGGTGAGTGCATCCCACAGAGGGTCGGGTCAGCGATGACGGGTGTGCTGACAGAGTTTGATAGCCTGGTTATCCTAACGGCAACACCCTGGATGGCTATGGTGCCATGATGGAGGTTGCGTATGTGGCGCAGTATTCTTCTTGGTGATTGATATCTTGGCTGCGCTGTGGGTGTGTCTTTGCATGTCCTTGCCACTTTCACTTCGCTGTTTCGCTTCTGCCTTGCATTCGTGAACATATTTGGTTTCGACCACTTACACTTTATGGTATGGTGTTCTACACCAACTTTCATGTACATAACACTTTCGCTTTTATACCCATAACTGTCGAGCATCCCCAAGTTACTACTGATCTGCAAGTTACTACTGATCTGCGGTATTTCTTGCGTTTCTTGAAGCTAGTCCGGGTTTATCCTATCGCCGTGGTTGTGTCCGAGGGATCGGCCAGCACGCACAGACAAAACATCGACCGCCCGTTGGCGAGGATAGGGGTGACCCCTGGCAACGCTGAAGAACCGCGCGATTAGCGTTCGTCCGGGACCGCAGGGTGTTCCCCTGAACACTTGCCGATCGCAATGTCTAAATATAATTACCCGATCTCGAATCGTTTTACATAGCAAATGAGTTTTAGCATGAATCGCCATCTGCGGCATTTGAAGAAACTCGGTCCCCAGGTCTATCATGAACATGCAAATGGTTGTTGCCGTATAACTCCGTCTTTGTCTGGTATCGCCGGTTTGAAAAGAAGTCAAGCTCTCTTCCCCTTTTCCCTCACGCCGCGCTAAGAAAAAAAAAGAACCATCGACCTGCCACTTCAATCCTCCGCTCAGTGTCCTTTCTTTCAATTCCTCCGCTCGGCACCATCCTCCCAGCCCACTGTGCGTGTGTCCCGCTTGTCATAGGACACAAAAACGGTGCTCGTCTTGGTGATGCCACCGTCGGCGGCTCGCTGCTCCGTACTAGGCTTTGTATCCTGCGGCAGAATGCTCTCCTCGGACCCGGTAATGGACGGCGTGCCCGTCTTGACGTCGGTGGTGAACTTGTTGGAGGTGTTGTACATTTCAAACTCGGACGCGGCCTGGCTCCTCGGGCCCGTGGCGAGACCCGACTTGGGCGTGCGGTTGGTGTCGCCGTTGCGGATGTAGCCCTTGTACTTGGACGAGCCGTAGCGAGCGGCCGCCGACGTCCCGTCAAAGAGGGTCTTGAAGAGCGGCTTCAGGCAGGGGAAGGAAGCGGCAATGATGGCGACGTTGATCTCGACGGTGGTCCTGCAGGAGAGGTGGCTTGGTCAATACGAGTCGAGATTGAGTTACGAGGATTGAGGCATACCAGATGGTCAGGTCGGCGCTGTCCCACAAGAAGTCGCCATGTTGGCCGTAGGCGCCAAGGAAGGTAATCTTGACGATGGCGGCGACGGCAGCAAAGACACCCAGGGACAGAATGCCAGCCACGGCAGACTTGACCTTCCAGTTCATCTGCACATTCCAAAGAATGGGAAGCGGAAGCAGAGCGAAGGCGACATCAGTCAGGACCGCGACGCTCGAGTTGAAGTAGGCGGCGAACTTGAGATGCGACGGGGGGATGCAGGTCCCCGAGACCGAGCTGTCCCAAGTCAAGGCCAAGGGCCGGCACTGAAAGAAGACGGTGACTGCTTGAGGTCAGCCCTGATGCTTTGCTGCTCTCAGGCTTGGGTTCACTCACGGAAGTTTCCAGTTGCCGAGAGAACGGTGAAAACGATAGTGCCAATCACAAACATCCGGAACTGGCGCGACGGTGTTAGGCGCAGCAGGAAGAGGCCAACGCTAACCTTGGTCAGGCAGAGACCAATCAAGCACAGGGGCTGCGTGACAAAGTTGAGATGCAGTCCTTTGACGACGTTCTCGGGTGGCTGGATGTACTGGACATGGCGTCCCGCTCCCAGATTCACTTCGGGAATGATCACCATCATCTCGGCGAACATGACGACCTGCTCAGTGGACGACCAGTCAGCCACCCACCCCGTTGCCAGCACCATTCATCCCTCGATGCTCCCATGTGGGCCGGTTCAAACTCTCGGCATGAGGCTCGGGTCGTGAGGGCAGGGAGGGAGGAGAGAGAACATACCATAGCGGCCACGATGGTCCAGTCGTCCGGCCCGACATGTTGGACGATTCTGGCCCTCACCCACATGCGCAGCATCACGACAAGCATCGCGACGCCCACCAGAGACCCGCAGATGGCGAGGATCTCAGGGCCCCGGTTCTCGTCGGGAGGCATCTCTGCTGCTGCGTCCGCCATGTTGGGCTGGAAGGGGCTGCTGCTGGACGCGCAGCAGGGGAATCGCTGTCGTCGACTGAGAAGCTGAGGGAGACAGACTCGGGAGTGATTAACCGCATGTCGATCCCATCACAAAGGGCACAAGGGGAGGCGGTCGATTCTTAATCGGCCCTCAGGATGGGGGGGCATGCCTATCTGGAAAATCCTGCTGCCCCTTTCCCTTGCCCTCTCCACGTGCAGGCGTCGTATCAGAGCCCCCATTGTTCCAAATTATGGAGCCCGAGACCAGCAACCTTGCTTTTCTGTGCAGACTAGAGTCCACTGGCCCCAGGTCCCGAGGTTCTCATGGAACATTTCAGGTCCATTGCAACCCCCAGGTTTCAGTTTGAAGGGCAGAGCTGCTAATCGTTGCCGCAGAGAGAAGAGCATCACGGCAAACGTCCTTTTGGCTTTAAGCTTGTTGGTTCTGCTTGCGTCATGACCGTTTTTTTCGCTAAACCGAGCGCTGAAGTTTGTTGGTTCGGTCCCGGCAGTAGAGACCGGGATTTCCTGTCAAGAGCCCGGCGCTGGGGAACCATCAGATGAGGCGTGGAGTCGGTGGGGGGCAGGAATCCCACCCTTGGTTTCCCCTCCTGCCGACAAGGGCATTTCTGTGACATTCCAAATTCCCTCCCCTTGACTGTCTTCGCTTCCGGTTTACTCCCGTCATGGGGGTCAGCGTCGACGAAGTGGAGGTTCAGGATGCACCAAGTGGAGGCTTACAAGCGACCAAGTGGAGGCTGAGCCGAGCTAGCCGGCTCGCCGACTCCAAACGTCTAAACGCGATATGGTGTGGACTAAGGGGTGCGGGTTTGCTAGGGCCGGGCCGGCCAATTAGACGGCCACCAGCACCGGGTCCGAAGCCCCGATGTAGCCTCACCTGCAGTGGCTCTTGCAACGGTCCCCGGCAGCGCTTTGCCACAATCTCCGCCCTTGGTTGGACTCGCAGCAACCATCAGGCGACCCGACGGTCGGGGACCACGCACGTTGCTCGGGACAAAGGCGTGGCATTGAAGACGCGAGCTGCAGAGCCAACTGCCGATGCAATGCAGTCCAATCGAAATCCAATAGTTACCACGGCGGCGGGACCGGCGGCGTCCCATTTTCTGCAAATATTTGGTGGATCCTGGGAATTTTCTTGGGAACAGCAACCGGGGGCACCGGCAGGATAAGGGGCTCCGAACGCCTGGGGGACCACGAGGCAGTGGAGTCCCGGGGTCCTTATTATCCAGCTCGCTTCCTCCCCGTCCAGTCGCTGTTTCTTGGTCTCATCATCCTCTCCACAGCGATCGACGCAGGCCGCTCGGACTGACGATCATGAAGGCTGCCACCATCCTTGGAGCCGCCCTTGCGGCGGTTGCTGTCAACGCCGGCGTGGTCCCCCGGGACACTGCCAACAACGACGGCCTCACAGAGCCCCCGGCGCTGGCCGATCTCCTCGAGCAGGCCAAGGCTCAGGTCATCGGCAATGTGACCGAGAACGAGGCGAAGATGCGCAAGCGCGGCGAGACCCCCCGCTGCACTGTCCGCAACCTCGTCTTCCGCCGCGAATAGTGAGTGACTCGGTCGTCCGAAACCCCATAACACTTGCTAACCGTCTTCTCCCAACAGCGGCTCGCTTTCCAAGGCTGAGCGTCTCGCCTACGTCAACGCGGTCAAGTGCCTGCAGAGCCTGCCGCCGCGCACCCCGGGCGACGCGGCTCCGGGCGCCAAGTCGCGGTTCGACGACTTCGTCGTGACGCACATCCAGCAGACGCTCGACATCCACTACTCGGGCATCTTCCAGGCGTGGCACCGCTGGTTCGTGTACCAGTACGAGCTGGCGCTGCGCAACGAGTGCGGCTACACGGGCTACCAGCCCTACTGGGACTGGCCCAAGTACGCCACGGCGCCCCAGGACTCGCCCATCTTCAACGGCGACCCGTACAGCCTGGGCGGCAACGGCGAGTACATCCCGCACGAGGGCCCCATCATCACCCCTCCCCCCGGCATCGGCGGCGACAGCATCCCGCTGCCCGCCGGCGTCGGTGGCGGCTTCGTCAAGACGGGCCCCTTTGCCAACATGACGGTCAACCTCGGTCCCGTCGGCGGCCTGGCTGACACAGCCCCTGGCCCGCTCGGCGGCCTCGGCTGGAACCCGCGCGGCCTCAAGCGCGATCTCGGCGGCGCCATGAACATGCGTTACGCCAACTACACCACCGTCCTGCGCCTCCTCACCCAGCCCAACGTCGACGCCTACCGCATCGTGTCCGAGGGCATCCCCTACACGCCCGAGATCGGCCCGCACGGCGGCATCCACTACACCATGGGCGGCGACCCGGGCGGTGATCTCTTCACCTCGCCCGGCGACCCGGCCTTCTGGGTGCACCACGGGCAGATGGACCGCATGTGGGCCACGTGGCAGGCGCTCGGCATCTTCAGCAACACGCGCTACACGGACCTCGGCTCGGGCCGCTATGCCCACCGCACCTGGGACAACGCGCCCGCCTCGGACCTGGCCCAGCTGACGGATGTGATCGACATGGGCTACGCCGCGCCCTCGACCACCATCGGCGAGGTCATGTCCACCACGGGTGGCGATCTCTGCTACTTCTACCTGTGAGGAGGAGGGGGTTAGATGGCCCTTAGAGTGTACATATCTGCCTAATTTATTTAACTGCGTACTGCACCATCCATTTCTTTCTGTAATGTTTTCGTGACTGTCACTTGAATGTCGCCTGGTTTCCGTGAAAACGTGCGCAAAGCCTGGAAATGACACGGCGACGAGCGAAGCCTCGGTACCACACTCAGAGCCTGTTCCAAAATCCAACCTGCGGCAAGATATCTGTAATGGTACGCAGTCAATGCGAAGGGCTCGCGCGAAATGTCACAAACCTGCCCCTATTTGGGGCGCCAAGTTGTCCCGAGCCAATTCTCGCTTTTCTGAACATTTACCCACTGTACCTCTTCGGTCGGTATTTCATTCCTAGGACAAAGCAGATGAGAGCGAAAGGATTTACTGCAGTCGGGTCTCACGTCTTATACCCGTATAAATTCTGACACCTCAGGCGCCAGTATCTTGTTCTTTTCTACATCCCGGTTTCCCAACGAAGAGTCTAATATACCTACCAATCTAAGCTAACTAGTTTATACCCAGCACTCCTTCCTACCGCCTATAGGTTACTTTCAATAAATCTCGACGCCGCCACCCCCGTCTCTAGTAAACTTCCAATGTAGCTGCCGAAGGGGGGTAGCTTTACAAGGGTGTACCCGTAGCCAATATATCCACGAAGGTAGTTTATGTTTGGCACTCTTTCTACGACGGGCGAGTTTCTCTATTAGTCTTGTCTAAACGGAGCTGGCCGGTTTAAACGTCGGAGCTAGGCTTGATGCCCTTTCTGCTACTCTTTCTTCCCCTGTCCCCCCTACAACCTTAGATGATGACATACTTGACGAGCACACCATCCTGCCAAGCATCCTGCTGTAGACGCGAAGGCTCTGATTGAGCTATCGGGAGAATCGCGACCCCACGTAATAAAGACAATATTCTCAAGGTAAAAAGCAAGGAGTGATAAATATAGGCAAGACTTAAATAAGTGCGAACACGAGTTTGTTCTACGTATGAGGAGGTAGTTCATGAATAAAGCGCAAATTTCCGCTAGTTACAGAGAGGACTGTAGACGTGAACCGGCACTACTGCTGCCGGCATTGCCTAGCACGGCCGCCCTATTGTGTGCTCTGAGGACGAGACCCTCATCTTCAACCCGCCGCCCAACATGACATGCGGCACCTACCTCGCGGCGGGCGAGGCGCCGGGGCGCTGCAGAACCCCTCGGCCGTCGAGGCGTGCCGGTACTGCACCATCAGCGCGCGGACCAGTTCCTCGCGAGCGTCAACATCTTTGGGAGCCAGCGGTGGCGGAATTTCGGCATCATGTGGCGTATATCGTGTTTGACATTGCTGTCCGATTGGGGTCTATTATGTCTTTAGGGTGAAGAAGGGCAATGCGTTTCAGGGGTTGTTTACGAGGCTCAAGAGGGCCAAGAAGAACTGAGAGTAGCACCGGCTATTGGAGGGGAGGCATTTACGGGAGGGAATTGACCAGTTTTGTCAAGACTAGAGAGTAGTAGCACAGCAAAATGCCAGCTCATTCATACTTTGGTACCTCTGAACAAAGTATATGCCCTATCCCCTACATCCTATTGCTAGGCTGCTTTTGCTACCGTCTTGCGCTAGCCCTATGCCCCTAACAACGACCCCCGGGAGAGAGCTCCCTCGGGGTGTCTGATACGTCATAAACCCTCTCGGGTATCCATTTCGTAAGACAGTCCAGTGACCATCCCACTTTCCTGGGTACACAAGCAAATTCGACCTCCCCCGGTCCCCCACCCCCCACCCCTTTGATCATTATCCCCAATTACCCCGTCTCTTAAACCAAATAACACAGATCTCCGTTCTCATCTTCGCGCAACTACGACCACTGCGTCTCCCATAGCAAAGCCTCGCTACCAGCGCAGCTGCGGAGCTTTATTGACTCTACCACTCGGGAGAACTCCATGGCCATTATTTCCTCTCGCCTGGCCACGACCTCGATTGCAAACACCCCCTCTGACCCGGAGGATTACACGTACCACCTCCGCGGCCTAGGCGTCCTGGACTCGGTGAAGCTGCTTCACGAGTTAGCAAGAAGCAGCTTAGAGAGCTTTGCCAAACCTGTGCATTGACATTTACGCCCTCCTCGAGAAACATCTGAGCGGTCTCCTTGTGGCCTCCGTAGGAAGCGGCGCAGAGAGCGTTCCCATATCGGCCACCCTGTGCGTTGACATCTGCACCCTTCTCCAGCAGCATTTGTGCGACCTCCTTGTGGCCTTGAGAGGAAGCGGCCTGAGGAGCGTTGCCATAAACGCCACCTTCTGCATTCACATCTGCACCCCTCTCCAGCAGCAGTTCGGCGACCTCTTTATGACCTCTATAGCTATCTGAGCAACAAGACTTCGAATAACCTTTTCTGCCAAATGTAACGGCCTCAGGAGAATATTGCAACTGGCTGCTGACGACTCTAAGAGTACATTGAACTTGGATAAACGCCACAAAGAAAGGAAAGGAGAGAGGACACCAGGTATTTTGGCGGCGAGCGCTCCTTCTGACCAGAGGGAGGCTGTCGGTCGGCTTTCTCCCCCAATGTCGGGCGCCGTCCACGTCGTCCGAAGGAACGGAGCGAAGTCCGTGGGTCGACGAGGCCTCACGATCGGGAGACAGGTGTGCCAACAACCGTGACAGTGCTAATGGTCCAGGCCTCGTACGAAGTGGTGGTGGTGACGGTTGACTGATAGAAGGTGGAGACGTGCACGGGACGGTAGGTCCAGACGTAGGTGCTCATGCTCTTGACGTAGATTGTGGTGACTCCATAAGGCGGATATGTGAAGTCCGGTTTGCCGATTGTAGGGGTGGCGGCGGCTGCCCGTTCGTTCAAGTCCATGACGATGCCGTCGCCGTCGTCGTTGTCATGACCGCCATGAGAAACGTCATGCCCAGAATCAACATCTGCTACAGCCGAGTCGGGCCAGAGGTTTGCGCCGCCGGCGCGGCGAAGATGACGGCCTGAGACTGGTGGTGCAACCGTAACAGTGGTAAAACAAGTCGACGTTCCCGTGGCAACCCTCTCGGTGCTAGTAGTCACCGACAAGGTCTTGGTGGACGAGGTCGTCACTGTGACATATGCATCGGTCGTCGGAATCAGAGTTGTCCTGGCCAGAGCTGGATTGACAACATATGTCGGCGTTGAAGTCGGCAGGCCGGCATTAAAGGTATAAGGCCTCATATAGATGCTCGCGGCAGTGGGCATCTCCCAGTAGATCGTATGGATGCCATCACCCACGTCCTTGCCGCGCAGGCTCTTGCATGCGAACTGGAAGTTGCCCTTATTGATGCTGCTCACTGGGATCGGGTCGCAGGTGTATGCAGTCTCGCGGACGATTCCACCTAGTGATGAAACACCTCGGGGAACATGGACGACGGGTGTCAGAGAATACGCCTTGCCCGAAACCGATGCAGGGAGGGTGCATTTGACTGTTGAGGTGGGCGCCCATACCCCCGTTGAGGTCACTGTAGAACTGGTCAGTGATTCGCAGGTGTCTAGAGAGCAGAGATGGAACCGACAGGAGCTCAGCCCACACGATGTGCCGCCGATATAGTTAGTGTTCGTCGGCGCATAGGCAAGCCTAGCTTGCACTGGATAGCCCGACCAGGTGACGATGGACGGCAGCGCCGGAATGTTTACGAAGCAGATCGGTAACACCATTTGGACGGCCAAAGATACGAGGGATGACTGTAACGACTGTAGGTGTATAAAAAGAGTGGACGGCAGACGACAGTCAAAAAGTCGCAAACCTCAGGAGTGAATGGACGGAGAGAAGAAGAGATTGACGCGTCGCGCAACGACATTGACGGTCGAAATTTAAGAATACCAGGGCGTTGTGATTTTGGGCCTCTGCCAAGATGTCAGACAAGGATCATGCGGAGTGGTGTCGCCCCGGAGGGATGCGAGCCTGGGCTGATATGGAGCCGACGAGGGGGAGCGAGGGGAGATGCCTGTCAATAACATTACGAAGAAGGCGACTTGTTCTTCCCAAGCTGTCCCGGCGGGTACCAACTCCGCCATGCGCTGCTGTTGGACAAATACAGCGAGCTGCCTCAGGCAAGAGCCACGAGGCTACCTAGGTAGGTATTCCGCCTCAGCTCCTCCCCTGCAGACTAAAGGTAGGTACCTTGGGTATAGCTGGGCAGCAACCCTGTTCACCATTATCAATGAGGTTTGCAGAGAAGAGCTACATAGTATTCACGGATGGGTGATCAATGAAGCTCGGAAACCGGCGCCCTCAGCGTAAACCCTGCCGGGCTGGGGGCTGATCTGTTACTACCTGCAAAGAGTCGATGCCCCGGTGACGATCCCCAAGCTCTGGAACAGGGGTCAGAGACTGACAGGAACGGTAGAGGTTGTCCTGTGGCGTGGATGCTTCGGCGTGCGGTGTGCCGTCGATAATCGCCCGCGTAGCCTTTGGAGCAGCCTCGACCAGCGAGGCGTCATCGCTCCCGTGTCAACTTGTCGAATCCTCATGAGAGACCAAATTTCAGAAATATGATACGTGCTGTCTGTTAGTAGGGACGCAGGGAGACGCAGTGAACCGCCGGGGCATCCATTTAACGTCCAGTTCTCGAACCAGCCCCAATTCAGCCCGCCAGACATCGGCGGTCACTACCACGCCACGTGGGCGGGTTGCTTGGCAGGAAGTGCCGCCACTTAGAATGGGCACTCGAATCACAGCTGGCTCTCCCGCGATTCTTGTTGGCGAAGTGGTTCCTGTGGCGGAGACTTTTGCAGCTTGGCGAGGAGCTAACTTGTTTGAAGGAGAAGGCTCATCCAGAAGATTTTGCGACAGAAGTTCAGCGCTGGTTTGAGCAGTTTCCAACACATCAATCCCAGCCACCGAATGTTGGATAGTGGCCGTCACGTGTGGTGCCCGGATTCCTTCTCCGTTTTGGGCCTTCGTTGCAACGGGCACAGCCACAGCCACACGACAGCACCGATTTGGACTCTTTCCAGACACAGCCAGTGGCTCACCAGCGGTAGTCTCACCTTGGCATTGTGGCCTGGCATTCAGGGGGTTTTCTCCGCCGGCGTGCCCGAGCAAACGAAAGGGGCTCCTAAGACCAGCCTGGATGGAATGCGGTCTGGTCTCAATGTGGATCGGTGACCAAAGAAATGGGACCATTCACTCCAACATCTAGTTCTGTACCGTAGAGCCGCTGAATCCTGGCAACTTTGGAGGAATTGCAAATATGCACGAATGCCAATCACTCGGCATCTTCAAGTGTTGTTGTCCAGCACACCCTTGGGTTGACTCAGCAGAGAAGTTTAGTGCTGACGAACATGGCGAGAGCCCCACTGTTGTTCACCGCTGGGCAGCCAAAGACGAGCTGGGGAGTTACGAACAGAGCGCGGTTGTGTGGCTTGCCAAGCCTGGGTCGATCTCTCTCGGTTGATGCCGTAGCCGACGTGGGATGGGGGGGAGGCGCAGACATTGTTGTGGCTGTTGCGTGTGTCCGAATAGGGAACGACAGCGAGAACACCAGACAGGTAATCTGTTGTGGTCTAAATCGGGAATACACACCGTTTCTGGTGCCTGTCATCCTCCAGGCCTCGAAGATATTAAAATGGCACCCCAATCTCTCGGCAATGGGGTTGTTCACCACATCACATCCAGCCTCAGTCCAGTCCTCAACATTCACTCCTCGTTTCAAACTCTTCCGAGTTATCAAACCTCGATTTAGCCCAACTCCTTACGTGACAACTCCTCAAAAACCCAACCTCTCAAGTCCTCAACATGGCCCCCGTTTATGCCGACCACCCTTTCGCCCTGATTCCGACCCCCATCTTCCTCGCCAAAGACTCGCAAACCACCCCCGATGTCTTCGACGAGCTCGCCTCGGAGATGGCCCTGGTGCACAACATCGTGATCCGGGGGCTCAACTCCATCTACCTCCAAGCACCCCACATCAAGCCGGCCGACGAGAAGTCCTTCGCTAGGTACATGGGCGGCTGGTTCGCCCTCCTCCACAGCCACCACAGCGGCGAGGAGGCCATGTTCTTCCCGTACGTCGAGAAGATGACCGGCGTCGAGGGTATCATGGACACCAACATCGACCAGCACAAGGTGTTCCACGACGGCCTGGACAACTTCAAGGCGTATGCCGACGCTGTGATCGCCGGCACGGAGAAGTACGACGGCAGCCGGGTGATCGAGATAGTCGACGACTTTGGCCCTGCCTTGATGCAGCACCTAGGCGATGAGATCCCCACCATTCTGGGTCTCCGCCAGTACGGCGACAAGCTGGCGGGTTTACCTAAGTTGTTCCAAGAGGAGGCTGACAAGGTCGGGGTAAGCACTACTGATCCTTTAACTCTCACAATCTACATCAAGCCCAGTCTGCTGACACACAATACAGAAGGAAGTCGGCGTCTCGGGCCTCGTCTGGTTCTGCGCCCACCTTGACAGCGAGTACGAGAACGGCAGATGGCAGAGCTGGCCGCCCGCCCCCACCCCGGTCAAGATCCTGGCGCGGTGCGTGCTCTGGTGGACCAACGCCGATGCCAGGAAGTTTGGTGCCGTCGACAGGACGGGGCATATGAAGCCCCTGTATGCTGTGCCTCAGACTGTGGCAGCGGCTTAGAGCTGGACTGGAGTAGGTGCATGTGTGGATTTTGGGTTTTGTTGAGCGGCCTGCGGGTATTGGATGCATGGGATTGGCGTTTGGTTTCGACGAGGGGCAACAATGAGCATGATAGACTGGAATAATTAAAAACATGGACTATTCCGAGTTGCGCCAGTGGCTCTGACTACCAAAAGCAATTCTGGTGAGCACCGGTTGCGGTTTCTCCTTGCCATCCCTGGCTCTGATTACCCCTGATAGTCCGATAGTGGTGGGGAGCATCTCAACTGGAGAAACTCCCTCGTCAGCACTTTCTCTTCTGTCGCGACCTTCTGTCCATCATGGTGCCGCCGGCGAGGTCGTATTGGAAGCGGATGTCGTCCTTGGGGAACACGAGGGCCGGCACGGAGGCGGTGCAGCGGGCGTGTGCGACGTTGGCGGGGTCGATGAGCGTCAGGAAGTGCTGCCGGGCCGGGTGGAAGCTGTAGTGGAAGGCCTCGAGCAGGACGGGCGCGTTGGGCTGCTCGAGCAAGGGGGAGTGGAACAGCAGCTCGGCCTCGGCCGCGTTGGACACGGACGGCTTCTCGAGGAGGACGTGCTTGCTTTTGGCGAGTGCCTTCAAGGCCCATTCGCAGTGCAGGCCGTTAAGCAGGGGGATGTACACTGCATCGATGGAGGGATCGTCAAGCAGAGCTAGGGAGGTACAAGTCAAAACGACGAGAAGCTAAAGCTTGAAGCAGTAGCCAAGCTTTATAATGTACCCGCTTTAACCCTCTGTGACCGACGCGCTGGCCGGCCCGCACGACGCGATACTACACCTAACTCACGCCGGCTTACTAATTCCAAAGAGAAAGCCATTGTTGAATACGTCTTTGAGCTTGATACGGTAGGTACCGAGCGAAGGAAATAAGGAGGTAGGGGCTGAGTAAAGGGGATAAAAGAGAGAGAAAGTCGAGGATACAAGAAAGGGACATCAGTTGCTCTATTTATACAGTAGGCGCGGCTAGGCCGTACAAGGACGTACGTCTAACGGAGCGCTATACCCGATCGGGAGGGCCGCTAAACCCGGCGGGTGCGACAGCGAGTTCTACATTACAACAAGGGACGAATCATCGTGTGACGGGGACAAAACTGGAGTGCCCGGTGTGATGTAGGACACTCTTCGACCACGCACGCTTCGCAATCGGTTCATCGCTCTTGGCCGTTCAAATACCACAACCAACAATCGCCCTTCGGCCGAGTTGGAGAATCCCCTCACCTGCGGCGCTAACAACTCCACCACATGCACGATAGACCATCTGATCCCTTGGCCCCGGGCACACGGATACATAATACACCAACCGCCTAATCCACTCTATTTCAACCTCCACCCGTCACCAACAACCATCATCACCATCACCATCACTTTCACCACCACCACTACCACCACCACCATGACAACCGCCAACAACACCCGCTTCAACGCCGAGGCCCTCTCCTGGGACACCAACCCCGACGTCCTACTCGCGACCACCCTCGCCCACAAAGCCTACCTCTCCCACCTGCCCCCTCCCCCCACTCTCTCCACCTACAACGTCCTCGACCTCGGCTGCGGCACCGGCCTCCTGTCCCTGGCCCTCGCCCCGTCCGTCCGCTCCCTCACCGCCGTCGACGCGGCCGACGGCATGATCGCCGCGCTGCAATCCAAGCTCGCCTCCCCCTCCAACCCCATCAAGAACGTCCACCCGGTGTGCACCCTCCTCACCGACCCCGACGACCCCCTCCTCGCGCTCGACCCGGCCACCCAGACCCCCGTCCCAAACCGCCGCTTCGACCTGGTGGTCTCGCACCTCGTGCTGCACCACATCCCGGACCTCCCGCCTCTGTTCCAGACCATCCACGGCTGCCTCGCGCCGGGCGGGCGGGTGATGGTCACGGACTTTGAGGACTTTGGGCCCGGCGCGCGGCAGTTCCATCCCGAGGCCAAGATGGACGGGGTGGAGCGGCACGGGATCCGGAGGGAGGAGATCAGGCGGGTGTTGGAGGAGGCCGGGTTTGTGGACGTGAAGGTTGAGACGGCGTTCGAGATGGCCAAGAAGGTGGAGACGGAGCCCGGGAGCGGGGTGATGGGGCCCGAGGTGGTGTTTCCGTTTTTGATTTGTGAGGGGACGAGGAGGTGATGGGCGATGGGGGTGGTGATGGGTGGAATGGATGGATTGAGCATTGTGTAACGACGAAAGGGGGGATGGTTATGTTGGAAAGGGTACCTTAGCTAGGGAGGTCTGGCTAGGATGGTAGATTCAACCAATGTCTCGTGTATATATTAGTGATTATGTGGTGTATCGTGATAGTTTCCGTGGACATGTTCCATACATAAGCACATCATGAAGACCGCTTCAGCGACAAAACAGTCCAGTCAATCCCAGCATGGCAGCTCTCATCTCTGCCCAATCGTATTCCGCCTCGTCCTCTCATTCTCCCGCCTCGTCGCACCCGTCACGCGGCTCCATTCCTCCCACTCCCTGCTGATCTCCATGAGCACGCCGCCCATGACCTGCGCGCTGGCCATCAGGCCATGGCCCTCGCCCTCGAGCACGCGCACCTCGCACCGCCGCATCGTCTTGCCCAGCCACCGTACATTGTCTACCGGCACCCGCGTGTCTCGGCTGCCGTGGTGGATCACCACGGGCCTGGTGATGTCGACGTAGCGGAAGCCGATGGTGTGCCGGCGCTCGAGGCACACGAGCAGGTCCACCGCGGGGTTGGCGCCCGTCGTCGCCAGTTGCCAGATGGCATGGGTCAGACGGTTGTCGTACAACTCCTGCCGCTCGCGGTCGGCAATCTGCGAGGTCGCCAGGGCGGCTGCCGTCGAGAGGAGGTGGTCGTCCGACTGACGCCCGAACGCTTGCTGCGTAGAGTTGGACCGGCGGTGGCGATGCCCGCCGATCCCGTGGCCCTGGGGCGGGCCAGCATGTCCGGCCGGCCGGAAGTGGTCCCTCTCCTCCTCGACAGCGCCAGGAATGGTTGGGAAGTCCTTGGTGTTGTGGTGGAGATTCTCTTTGTTTTCCGACGCTGTGTGAAACAAGCCCTTCGGTTGATCCTTGTTGTCTTTGGCCGCGGCCGCTGCGTTGATCTTCTTGTCACGTTTCGTGCGCTTTTGCTTCGGGAGCGAACTGGTGATGCTAGAACTTGTCGCTGTCATAAAACTGCTGTTCGCGGCCTTCAAAAACGGAGTCGGCAACGCCCGCAGGATCCTTTGGCTCGTCGGAATGGCGTTTGTGGGGGGCAGTGGCGTCTTCTCGCTGGCTCCGAACACGTTCATCTGCGACGGCGGTATCCAAGGGGCAAGCAGATGGATCCTGCCTCGGATGTGCTGTGGCATCCGCAGGGCCGTCGCAAGCGCGTAGATTGCCCCCGCGGAGTGCGCCAGGATGGAAAACTTTGTGATCTTGAGGGATTGGCAAATCGCATACACGTCGTCTGCAGAACTAGCTGTTAGTCACGCACATAGTTGACGCTCGGGTGCGAGGGTAGAGTAGAAATTCACATACCGGGCCAGCCCAAAGGTGTCGCGGTGCCGTCCGCGTAGGGCTCGCTGTCGCCGACACCCGGGCGATCGGGCGTGATCAGACGCAGTTTCAGCGTCAAGGCCAGTTCGTCGTAGAAGGCCGTGATGTATCTCGTCAGGCCCATGCCGACACAGCAGAACACGGCGCTCCCGTTCGGGTCTCCAACCTCACTAAAGCTGATCACCCGGCCGGTCTGAGGATGCTTGATCGTCTGGCTCAGCCGAGGACTGCACAGGTAGCTCTCGACGGAGTCGTCGATGCTGTCGGCGCTGCGTGGCCGCTCATACGCGACATGCGACCGGTCACTGTGCCTATTGTTGTTCGCCGTTGGGGCGCTCGGCTCGGCGGCGGTGTCCGGGATGGGGCTGGCGGTGCCCGAAAGCCGCTTGAGCTTGGAGCTGCTGCGCTTCATCTTGATGGTCGTGCCGCCGCCCTCACTGGCGTAGCCCCCAAACGGATCGGGTGTAAGGCGTCCGGAGCGTCGTCGGTACTCGGCGCTTGCTTCTCTGTCGCGGCGGCGTCCTTGGGCGACAGCGGGGGAGGGCGCACCGTCGTCGACGGCATCGGTGTCGGGGAACATGGCTACGGCGGGGGTGGAGGGGCTCGTACCGGAGACGTCGGTACGAGGTTTGCTCAATGACGACAGTTTTTCCTGCGGTAATCCGGTCGAGAGGTTCAACGGATCGAGCCCTTGACCCTGCTTTTGACTGGGATAGGACCGCTTCGTCGTATCGCTCTGCGCGCCGCGAGCCCCGCTGCTCTGTTCTTCGAGCTCCGGGATGGTGCCGTACGCGCCGTTGTCGCTATCACGCTTCGAAGTTCTTGATGTCCTCGCCGATGCCCTCTTGGAACTCCCAGCCTTTCTCAGAGACGAATCTCTGGCCGGGATCAGCCGAGGGTTCGCAAGATTGTCCCCGGGGCCGTCGGATGCACCCTTGTATTCGTTGTCGATGGCAAAATATCCGTTGGGCTCCTCGTTGATGATGGACTCGGCGGAAAGGGGATCCAGGCGGGGGGTTGTGGGGCCACTCGCCGAGAGCCTGCTGGCGTTCCCGCCGACGGCGCCGATGCTGGCACGCTTCTTCTCGGCTTCCTTTTCTCGCAAAGCCTCCTTGCTGCTCATGTACATGAGGCCGCGCTGATGCCGGGTACCCTTCTTGCCCCAGCTGTCGTAGGATGGTTGCCTCTTGACGCCCGGTGCTTCGGCGCCGGGCGACAGTGGCTCCTGGCTGCGCTCGATGCTCAGCTTTCCGATGCTTTCAGCAGCCGATGTGACAGATCCTTTGCTCGACGGACGGGAAACGCCGCTGCTGCTGCGCCGCGAGAGAAGGCTTTTCAGACCAGACGAGTCCCGAGCGCCGGGGCTTCTGGGCGACTTGGGCGCCGTCAGCGGCGACAGGCCGCTCGGTGGCTTGGACGTCCGGACGACCGGAGCGCTGGCCGGCAGTTCTTCTAGAGGGACATCCTCCTCTTGCAGTTGCTTCAGCGACGGCTGGGAATAGGCGCCGTAATCCACGCCGAACGAACCGCCGGTCGGGGAGCCGGGAACGGACAGGGCAAGAGGGCTCCCGAGGCCGACGGGGCTCAGGTACGAGGGGCCGTCAAAGTGTTGGCTCACTGGCCTGGAGATGGCGGATAACGATGTGATCAAGGACGAGATGACCTCGGGCGACGCAGCGGGGAGGGGCCCAACTTGGTCGTCTTCTTGGTCTCGGAGGTAGCGCTCGGCGTATCGTTCGCGGTCTCGGACGGACCAGTCGGCAAAGACGTCGTTGTAATCGCGATCGCGGGTGGCATGGGATCCCGGGGCCGGGGCAGGGTGGGAGGGATCGCGGTGACGGGAGGACTGGTGGCGGTCGGGTGACTGCAGCCGAGGGCGCTCACGTTCTCGGGACCTGCGAGGGATGGGAGGCGGGGCGGCAGCTAGGGAGGAGTAGTCCATGATGGCGGTAGCGCCGGCGCCGGCGGGCCGGCTCGGGTAATATGGGTGCAGTCGCTAACCTGGTTTGTCGGCAGGGCGCAGGACGCCGAGCAGAGTCGGGGGAGGGATCTCAGGGGTGGTTGCGCCTACACGTGCGATCGGGGTCTCAGGACGGCTGTTGATCGTCGGCGTGTCTCGGAAGCATGTGCGGTGTGCGAGTGCGGTGTGTGTGCGGGCTGCGGGCTGTGGGCTGTGGGATGGTTGAGACAGACTCCTGCAGGTATGCGCGCCTGCATGCAGGAGGACCCGGCGTCGACAGCTTCGACGTTAGTTAGAGCGGGCGTTGTCCGAGACCAAACCGGCGAGCGTGGGTCTTGCCGTGCGCTCGATCAGGAACCGAGAACCTGGCGGGAACAAAAGATGGGACGGCGGGGGTTTGCCTGCGACAGACACGAACTGCCGGGCGTGCTGTTCCCCGTTTGAGGCGACAATTGCTAATCGAAGCCCAGATAGAGCCCGCAGCGTGGATTCTTTGGCGGCGAGCAAGGGCTAGGCCAAAAGTCGAGATCGCGACGCCATGCAGCAGCACAGGCTCCAAAGGGACTGTTTGCTGAAAAAAACCCGCCGCCAAATTGTCACGCGGCGCGAAGGAAGCGGAGCAGCTCAGCAGCGCGAGAACAAAAAGGCACTTGGAGGTGTGGAGAACACATGCAAATCCGGGGACCAGGGGTCTTGGGGGTCTTGGTGGGCCCAATTCGCGCGTCTCGTTGGACCGCAAGACTGCAACAAATGTCCGCTCAGACGGCTGCACGACTGGAGCTCATTCCGAGTCAGGGCAGTCCTGCGAGCGCCAATTTGCTGTGTGGGCAATCGAGGTGTGGCTCCTGCACGGGAAGCTGTGAGCGAGCCCGAATGGAAAGGGCGCATTGACTTTTCTGGTGGCCTGTGCGCCCAGACTGCCCCTGAAATGCAGACGGTTCCCAAGCCGATCCGATGCATCGCGTTGCTTCTGCACGGCCAATTGACACGAGATGACCCCAGCTTCCAAGAGGATTCCTGTGCATCGGCCGAAAACTTTCGCATGCGAAAAGAAACTGAGCGGAACAACCACTCTGGCGGGATCTGCAGCTCCATATTTGCCGTGGCATCGTCTGCCTTAAGGTTATTGAATCCCGACGCTCTGGAGCCAGACCTGCCAGGAACTGAGCAATTTCGACGCCCACACGATCCAGATATTGACATGCTTGGGGACCCAGCAAGACCAGGTTCAGGCGGGGTTCGTCCCAAGTTTTCCCAAGCTTCCAGCAACCGGAAAGCCTTCCATGCGCGGCTTGGCAGAAGCTTCAACCTCCACAGGTCAGGACACACAGCAATGTTGATGCTGATCTCTCCCGGGTTGGGCTCAAGCCCGGCGGCCCTGGCTCAGCAGCTTTCCGTTTTTGGATTTCAGCTCTCACAGCCCGCACCTCGCAATTCGCAGCCACTCGCAGCCCTCGCAGCCGCCCAACAACGAGGTTCTGCCAGGTCAGACCGCTTGGCAACACAAGCCCAGATTGCAATGACGTCATAGTACTCCCAGTTCCAGAGCAAGGAGTTGGATCAGAATGTGAGCTTGGAGGATGAGGTGAGGACAAGGTGCCGCCTGATGGGATGGTAAGTAAGGTACCTACTTGTGGGAAGTACCAATGCGCTGCTTCTCGGCGAGGTGCGCAACTTCCCCTCCGCAACTCGGCGCGTGTCTCTCGACTCAATTTAAACACTGGCAACATCCTCAACCACGAGCCTCGCGGCGAGAACCCGCCAACATGGATATGCTCTTGTCGCTTCCCATCGCATCCTACCTCTTCTCGACCTCCTTGACCTCATGGTCGACCTCGCTTAACCTCCTCTTCTTCTATATGACCTGGTCGACCCTCGTCTTGAGCCACTCGCCCCTCAAGATCGAGATCGTGAGTGTCACGGCCCTGCGCATAGCCTTCTGGCTGGTTCCCTCGCTCTTGTTCCTCGCCTTCGACACCCTCCTTCCCTCGCTGTCTGAAAGCATCAAGTACAACGGCGCGTCCGCCCTCCTCCCGCGCGATGCAAAGACCCTCACCAGACTCGCCGGCCTCGCGCTCTCCAACCTTGCCCTTGAGACCGCCCTCGAGGCCGCCATCTCTCTCGGCCTCACCACCGTCCTCAAAACTCCCGTCTTCCGCACCTCCAGCACTCTTCCCTCCCCTGGCAGATCCTAAAACATCTCGCCCTCCTTCACTGCCCGCGAGATCCTGACCTACTACACACACACCTCCTCCCACAACACTCCTGCTTCCCGCTCCATCAGTCTCCCCATCCCGAAATCCAAATCCAAGTCCACCTCCCTCTCGACACCGACCCCCCCCGCCCGCCTCCACGCCCAGTACGCCCACTCCCCACCTCGCACCCGCCCTCCCCTCCGCCTCAAAGCAGACCACCCCGTCCCCTATCTCCTCCACCGCTTCCTGCCGCTCTACCTCCCGGCCCTCGCCCTCTCTCTCTACCACCACTACCCAGCCATCACCACGACCACGACCACGACCAAGAACAACCCCCTAAACATCTTCACCGCCGCCATCAACACCACCAACGACAACAACCTGCACATCCTCACCTACCTCGTCTTCGTCGCCCTCGCCACCCTGGAAGAAACCCTCGCCATGTCCGGCTACACCGTCGTGCCGGGGATCCTGCTCGGCGGCGTCGCGCGGCGGACGGCGATCCACTACTCCACCACCACCACCACCACGACCACCACCTCTGGTGAGACAAAGTCACGGTGCAGTGGCAATTTCGGCAGCTGGGGCGTGCTGGACTGGGTGCACGGGACGAGCGTCGGGGGCGATGTCATGGGCGACCTGCGGGACGAGGCGGAGAAGCACCGGCTGCAGGAGCGCGGGGCGAGGAAGGTTGGCGAGGTGGGCGGGGCGGTGAGGGACGGGGTGGAGGGGTTGAGGGCGGGGAATGGGGCGGGACGGCGGGGGAGGAGGGGGAAGGGGAGGGGTGGGGATGGGAGGGAGTGATGTACCAAGGTGATTGTGTAGATGGTGACGGTTGGAGTTTTGCAGATTCTTCTTTTTGGCGTGGAATTGGAGCGGTCTTTTCCAATCGGTGTTGAGGCTGGTAGGTTGGGATTGGTTTATGGGAGGTGTCCGGTCGGGAGCAGTGGACATTGTTGATGTCAGGTTGGATGTTTTGCCATGGCGTAATAGGTACTCTTGGTTCGACCAATTCCCAATTTCTGGACATTTCCTCTATGACGCTCGCTCCGCTGTGTTCCAACTCCGAAAAATACAATGTAGTCTATTCCCGTGAGAAGATGCCGTGTATGTGTATTCCACTTCCAGCAGGGTATCCCAAAGGGCTCCTCGGTAACCCAAGATGCAGTGCTCAATAAACACAAAGCAAGCCTGCTGCCACTCCTGGACAATGCCGGGTTACACCTGACACATCACGCCCACCCCTTCTTCGCCCTCACCCACTCAACCGTCTCCATGCCGGCCTTGACCCTCATGCCAAACCGGGCATCCAGCACGAACCCCTCCCATTGCGAGACCTTGTGCAGGTACTGGCGGCACTCCTCGGCCTTTTGTCGGCGGAACGCCTCGACCTCTTCAGCCGTGCCCTTGGGCCACGCTTCCGAGTCGTAGACGCCCATCCAGGCCACCGCGGCCATCTCGTAGTTCGCGGCAGCCTGGCAGTAGTCGTCTTTCGTGTGGCCCTTGAACAGGTTTCTGCAAAGCAATCAGTTAGCAAGCATCCATCTCCAGGGGAGCGAGCACGACACGGCAACATACTTGTCCATGGTCAACAGGGGCTCAACCAAGGCGCGCGCCTCGGCGCCCCTGCCCAGCTGCCGCAGCAGCGCCGACTCCGACAGCAGGCCCACAGCAGCCTCGTCCTTCTCCTCCTTGATCTTGGCCACCTTGTCCGCGGCCGCCGTGCACCGCTCCCACGCCAGCAGGCCCCTCGCCCTCTCCAGGTACTTGGTCCCCATGCGCTTGCTGCCGTTCCACAGGTAAATCATCTCCACCGCCGGGCTGACGCCCACCGCGTCCGCGAGGTCGACGCCGAGCGCCTTGGCGCGCTCCTCCCACTTCTGCAGCTTGCGCGACGCGAACACCTCGAACGGCAGCTGCCGCGCCATGAAGCGCTTCTTGCCCGCCACCGTGGGCGTCTTGCGCAGGTATTCCTCGGCGGCCTTCTTGTGCCTCTGCGCCTCGGTTTGCAGGACCCCCTTCTCCCGATCGCCCTCGGCGGTGATCGCCGCAGCGGCGTGGAACGCGTCGCGGTACATCTCGATCTCGGCGCAGCCGGCGATGTAGTAGTACAGCGCGTGGCTCCAGCTGTTGAGCTCGACGCAGCGCAGGAAATTGTCGCGCATGGCCGGCCAGTCCATGACGTACATGGTGCTCATGCTCAGCTCAAAGTTGTTGAGCGCCGTGATCTGGAGCATCTTGCTGTCCGTGTTGGACTGGAGCAGCGCGATGGCGCCGTCGAGGTCGCGCGCGTTGGCGAGCACGCGCGCCTCTTCGAGCTTCCACAGCCGCGCGTCCGGGTAGCGCTCGCGCATGGCGGCCAGGAGGGCTGCGCACTTTTCCTTGGGGTAGCCCACAGTCGCGAACTCGGTCTCGGTGCTGCTGCTGCTGCTGGTCTTGTTGCTGCCGTCGGAGTCGGATGCGGACGTGTCGTCGGGGTTGTGTTCGGGGAGCAGAATGTCGGCCATGCCGAGGAAGGTGTTGTAGTAGTTGAGGAGGACCAGCGCGGCCATGGCGCCGTTGATGTTGGAGAACTTGGTGGACTGCCAGAGCATTTTCAAGCCTTTGTCGCGGTCGCCCCTGAAGCCGATGATGGACAGCAGCCGGGAGAAGGCTGGAGGGACCATGGACAAAAGCAGCAGCAGAATGCCAAAGCACATGTTCGCGCCACTGTGCACAAAGACATCAACAGTGGATTTGAACAAGGCCTTGTCGGCACCCGACGTGTTGAGCTGCTCCAGCGCAAAATTGCCAGGCGTTAGAGTCCCATCATTCGCACGGCCCTTGGACGCAGGACGCGAGTGCAATGGTGTCTGGACATCTTCGGCGAGCGCGAGATTGCTCAACTTCTCGTCGAGAGCTGCTGTATCTTGCGACACGGTATGTAAGCCGTTCGGAGCTTGGGTTGGTGGCGCATCTTTAGCCGCCTCCACAGATGCTGCGTCGCTGCCAGCTGTTTGCCTAGGTGTGGGAGTCTGTGTCTCGAGGTCGGCAAACTCAGACTCGTCGAAGCTGCCGGGCATCGGGTCTTCAGAGAAGCTTGGCTTCCTGGCCGCAGGTATTTTCTTCGCACCCCCATGCCCTATCGACTCCAGATAGCGCCCCTCCGCCTCGATGATGCCGTCCAGCGTGACGTACGCCTTCCGTAGTTTGTAGAACCCCTTGATGGCCTCGGTCAGGCTTTCATGCATGACGCCTACCACCGCGTTCATCAACTGCGCCTCCGAATTGACAAGCGCAAACTCGGAGCCGGGCGGGTAGATCCTGCTCCCCGTTCCGTCCGCCTCTTTTTGCGCCTTCTTCATGTCGTTCCACGCCCTGTTCTCCGTCTCGTTCAGCCGGTTTGCCGCCTCTGTCATGATGTCCTTCTCAAAGCCCAGAATGCTCTTCATGAAGGTCGAGAGACCCAACCCGAGCTGGTGAAAGGCCGAGGCGTCTCCTCGAAGACGCAGAAGGGCCTCCGCCCCGTCAATGTCGTCATTCATGATAAGACCGGCGGCAGCCATCGCGTCGTCGATGTCGAGTGCTTCCTGCTCCGCAGGCGACACGGCAGTCGTCTTTGCCTTGCCATTGAGCGCGGAGGTGCTTGCCGTCGGACTCTGCCCGGGGGTGGAAGGCTTCGAGGAGGCTTTGGAGCTCGGCGCGGCGGACGAGCCACGGAACCAAGATCGGATGGCAGACATTGCGCCTGAAGGATTGTGTTCTTGACGGCAGGCGGGGCGCCGGTCAAGGAGGGTGGCGAGGGGAAAGGGAGCAAAGGACGAGCGCAGTTCTGGGAGGCATCAAGGGGATGAAGGGATGGGAGAAGCGAAAGTCAAGGAGCTCGTCAGAGCCGAAGGGGATAAAAACCGCTAAAAGGGCCGGCCGGCACTCCCGGCTGGCAGAGGCGTGCAGCGACTCGCCAACCAGGTTACAACAGCCTGGTGTGCGCGTTTTCGGATGGCCCTGCCCTTGTCTGGGAGCCTCGTTCCTGCGGCGGAGCGCGAGATGGCCCAGGCCAGGCCAACCCCGCCAAAGCCAAGTGGAAATTCAGTGGAAATCCCCGATCGCTGCCCCGCTTACAATGGAGAGGGCGGCGAGTCCCCGGAGATGCGCCTATTCGGCTCGCTCTGTCGGTCTATTACTGTGGTATTAACATGGTGCCGGACTGCTTATTGGCTCGACTGCGAGTTCCTTCGGAAGCAGGAGGGCTGAGGAAGTGACATCGACCAAGCTTTGTTAGATGGCTTGGCAGGCAGAGCCTAGGCTTGTCATTCCATCAGAGAGACAGGGCATTGTGGCTGTTGGGCCAGATGTGCTGTTCCCTGTTGGTGCCAGAAGGTTCCCTCTCCAGCCTTGTGTTGGCGCCAATTCTGAAATCGTGAAAGACATGACGTTCATTGATACCACGGAGATAAAAGCGGTGTTATGAGCTCCCCTAATGAAGATGCGCAAAGGGAACACGAGCAAGGGACCTGGAATGGGTGGAATCTGAGAGGCACATGTGCTTGGGCGCCCTGTGGCGCCTTCCGGAGATAACGTCAGCGGTGTTGCACACACCAGGCAGACGCTTGGCTGGCGAAGAAAAGGTGGCTCGTGCACTTCTGTCACTCGGTGCCCCACCAACCTGGCCTGTGCGAGGACGGGCGGATGATGCCGACGTTGAGCTGCCTCTTGCTGTAGCACACCTCCAGCAATCTGTTGAAACCCATCAACCAACACCGCGACTAATCAACAAACTTACTCAGCTCGAGTGCCCGGCAAACTGTCGACTCAGCTCAGACCATTGCGATCATCGCCCATCGACGCGCCGCCAGCCTGACACAACAACCGAGTCCCTCTCCACGACCATCCCCCAAACCCTCCCTTAGCTGCCCCGGAGACTCCAACCTTCAGAACCCACACCCCGTCACAATGGCCTCTTCACAAGCCACCACCAAGAAAGACGACAAGGCCGCGGCCGAGAGCAAGCCCGAGCAGCAACAGGCCGCCGAGCAAAAGCCCGCGGCGCTCGAGGAGGACGACGAGTTCGAGGACTTCCCCGTTGACGGTGCGTTGCGATGAAACAACCTTTGTGCTTCACCCCTTTCCAGCCTACGCTGACAAGCTGTACACGGCACAACAGACTGGGAGCAAGACGAGACAGAGGCCGCGAGCGGCGGCGCGGCACAGCACCTGTGGGAGGAGTCGTGGGACGACGACGACACGAGCGATGACTTTTCGGCGCAGCTCAAGTACGCTTAATGGCCCCATCCAGATTCGAATATACAAAGGGGAGAAAACCATACTGACAAATGGCGTAGGGAGGAGCTGAAGAAGGTCGATGCGTCGAAGAAGCGGTGATGTGGATACGCCGGGAGTGAGGAGGACATGGCGGCAAGGCACCGGGGGACACTGCAAACCTGGTTCAAGACGGCGTTCGAAGGAAGATAGGCAAAGGAGAGGGCAGCGGTGTGGATGGGCGGGTTGCCCCTCTATCGCCAGGAATACACACGCCGGTTCCAGGTTCACCACAGACGGCCGTCCGTCACAAACTGCCATTGTTGACAGCACGGCAGTCGGCGTCCCGCCAAGAGTAGAAATGAAAGCGACATGATTCACAACACATGCTCAGCCCATCATCACGGAACACAAGAGAACTGCTGATCTAGTATCTAGTTGTTTCATAAAACTACGGGCTAACCACAGCAGACCCATGCCGACAGATTCATAGCCTCGACCTACTGGGCCCGTTACTATGGCTGCTCACTTTTTCCACCCAAAAAGCGGCGGCACCTACTTGCGCTCGCTCAGCGCAACCACACCGGGCAGGGCCTTGCCCTCGAGCAGCTCCAAGCTGGCGCCGCCGCCAGTCGACACGTGGCTGAGCTTCTTCTCGACGCCGTACTTGGCCGCGACGGTGGCAGTGTCGCCGCCGCCAATGATGACGATCTTGCCGCTCTCGGCAGCCGCGACGGCCGCGTCGAGAGTGGCCTTGGTGCCGTTGGCGAACTTGTCAAACTCGAAGACGCCGGCGGGCCCGTTCCACAGGATGGTCTGGGCGTCGTCGATGGCGGCCTTGTACAGCTTGACCGACTCGTCGCCGCAGTCCAGGCCCATCCAGCCGTCGGGGATGCCCGAGGCGTCGGTGGCGGTGCCCGTCTTGGCGTCCTTGTCGAACTTGTCGGCCGTGATGTAGTCGACGGGGAGTACGACCTTGACGCCGTTCTTCTCGGCCTTCTTCATGAGGTCGGGCACCGTCTTGGAGCCGGACTCGTCGAAGAGCGAGTTGCCGATCGACATGTTGTCGAGCGTCTTCTTGAAGGTGAAGGCCATGCCGCCGCAGATGATGAGCGTGTTGACCTTGTCCAGCAGGTTGTCGATCAGCTGGATCTTGTCCGACACCTTGGCGCCGCCCAGGATGGCCAGGAACGGCCGCTTGGGCGACTCGAGCGCCTTGGCGAAGTAGTCGAGCTCCTTCTTCATGAGGAAGCCGGCCGCCTTTTGCGGCAGGTCGACGCCGACCATCGAGGAGTGGGCGCGGTGCGCGGTGCCGAAGGCGTCGTCTGCTTGTGGTCAGCGAGGGGGGGATTGAGTTTAGTACGGCATGAGCAAACTGACTGATGAAGATGTCGCCAAGCTTGGTCAACCCCTTGCGGAACTCCTCCACCTTGGCCTTGTCGGCCTTAATCTTGTTTCCGTCGGCATCGGTGCCCTTGCCCTCCTCCTCAATGTGGAAGCGCAGGTTCTCGAGGAGGACAACCTCGCCGTTGTTGGCCTTGTTGACGATCTCCTCCACCTCCGGGCCGACGCAGTCCGGCGCAAGAGTCACGCTCTTGCCCAGCTGCTTCTCGAGCTCGGGGATGACGGGCTTCAACGAGTACTTGGGGTTGACCTTGCCATCGGGGCGGCCCAGGTGGGACATGAGAACGACGGCTTTGGCGCCATGGTCAATGGCGTACTTGATCGTGGGGACGGCGCCGACGATGCGCTGCGGGTTGGTGACCTTCTTGTCGGCGTCAAGGGGCACGTTGAAGTCGACCTGTGATGGAGCGAGCGCATGTCAGTGTCTCGTTCCCTCCAAGCAGCAAAACCGCCGGGGTAAGGAAGGGCGGCGTACGCGGATGAGGACGCGCTTGCCCTTGAGGTCAACGTCCTCGATCGAGAGCTTGTTGGACAGAGACATCTTGATGGTTCTGGTGCTCAATTGGTGAGGAACGACTGCTCTTCGTCGCAAAAGAAGGCTCGGGTTCAGGAGTCTCGTGTTTTTGGTTTGGGTGGCAGGCAGGTAAAAGACGCAGAGATGATGAGCTGACCCTG
Source organism: Staphylotrichum longicolle (assembly GCA_019096155.1). Classification (NCBI taxonomy): domain Eukaryota; kingdom Fungi; phylum Ascomycota; class Sordariomycetes; order Sordariales; family Chaetomiaceae; genus Staphylotrichum; species Staphylotrichum longicolle. The sequence continues at coordinate 1,083,976 of JAHCVI010000003.1, forward strand.
TTGGGATGGAGGGGTAGAGGGGTAATAAAAGATGGTGGGGTACCTGTCGTGAAGCTCTGACGTCGACTCATGGTTGGCTGATCCCGGTTCTTGGTATCTCGGTTACACAGGGCAATTGGGCGATACGAAGCAAGACGAAGCAAGACCGATCGTGAGAGTGCTTCTGTTTCTCTGTTTCAGAGGCACCGCCATCTCCCCGTTACGAGTTTTCCTTCGTTATGTTTAATCTGAATTTTATCCTTTCGATTGCCATCTGATTCCGATGGATACTGTGTGCCTGATGTTCAGTGCAGCAACATCGACAAAAAAACTTCGCGACGGAGGCAGCTGTTTTTGGCCTCCGGTTTTCGGCTATCCTGCTATGTGCATGGAAACTGGGACACTCCATTGGGAATGCTGATTGAACAACCTCCACTCGGGATGTTTACTCCAATTGCTTTCGTCTTGTGCATCCTATGCATCGACACTGCTCAGCAAACATTACCATGCCAGTCTCTCGATGAAGGTAATACCTGAGGATGTGGTTGGTGACCAGAACACCCGACGCACAGCATGCCCGATGCTCTGCCAGACTTGTAGGTTCCTGTTTGCTTCTCCGGCGTTGCTGGCTCCATAACGACCACCTAAGGCGCGCGCGATAGGGGCCGGAGGGCGTTGCGCGTTGTACTTCGTTTATACCGTTCAGTCTTCCAGAATGTTCCTAACCATTCGCGATGCCGGGATGTTATTAGTGCCACAATTCCGTCCCCCATCGGTAGAGGCAAGGCAGATTGTGGAGCCATGTTGCTTCGGGCTATCAGTCGTCGAGGTTTTGAGTACATGCTCGCTTATATGGGCTTTGTGCCAGAGCCTTCCTCCCCCCCCCCCCCCTCACTTTCCCTGGCTAACCCTAGAATCCCCTCCTCGCCAGTTTCCTGTCTCAGGAAGGGAGGCTGTCCCAATTCACTCTGGGCCCGTTGGTTGAGTTTAAGATGTCAAGGGTGGTCGAACTGAGCATAAGTTTGCTTCGGCCTTACTTTTGGTAACACAGCCTTGATTCGCTTATTTGTGGACCGCATCTGGTCGGCGGCAGCATGAATGTAAGGCTCCAACGGCGCTGAGAGGCCCTTGTCCCATTGCTTGGCTGCTTCTCTCCTTGGAGATCATCAAACCGTGACAGCGGGCGGGATGTCTCCCAGGCCACACCCCGCATGTGCCACAGAACCTTATGCTGTTGGTGCCAGGTCACCGGAAAGGCGGCCGCGGAAGCATCCGAGCCTTCTGGGCGACCCAGGCATAATATGGAAGCTCTGTTGGGCGCGTACAAGCGGCCGTTGAACGCTTGAACCCCGCTTCTTCAGTTTACATATTTGAGAGGACTGCGTCCCCCAACGTCTTTGCCACGCTGCTTGCTCCCTTGCCTCCACAAACTATCGTCAGAAGCATCTCTGACAAGCACTACAGTCAGTCTTAGTTTGAATGAAGATATGATCGAAAGTTGGCGCTAATCCATGGGCTCAGAAACGAACAATCTCATAAATGGCCGCCTCGGTCAGAATCCAGCCGTCCGACTTCGTTGTGCCGACTGGGCCCGCTGTGGTCCTCGTCAAGATCAACCGGCAGGCATTTCAGCATCTTTGCTCCTTCCATGAACCCCTTGACGGACGAAGATACCATTTCGACCGTCCTAAGAAAGGGCAGACCCGCCGAAGCCTATGCCATCCGCCAATTGAGCAACATGCTCCTTGGTGACGAAATCGAGCCCTGTGTTAACAGATTTATTCGTCCAGAATTTCGCGTCCGCAGACCTGAGGAGTCAGAGAGACTACATATGGCCAAATGGGTCTGTTCCTACTGGCTGCGGCATATCCCGGCCGGCGGAGACCTGTCCGCGGCTCTCGTCAAGCTGACGTCTGCGACGGAGCCCATCGACAACCATCTTGACTTCCACGCCATCAAGATCGCTGACGAGAAGCACAGAGTGGACTCCATCACGGAGATTTTTCAGGCCCAGGCGGAACAAGAAAAGGCTTGGGCCCAGGAACTGGCTCAGGAACAGGCTCAGGAACAGGCTGAGGGTCAAGCTCAGGCCGCGTTGTAAAAGTAGTGCAATACAAGGACCGTAATTGCCAGGGTGAAAGGTAATTAGGGGTAAGAAGGTATTACAGTTGAGCCATGCTTTAGTACCTAAGCTCTTGTAAGCTTCGCAGATACTTGAGAGCTTAGTATGTAGGAAATAGAGATCTCTTTTACGCGCCAATGTGAACCTGCTACACTCGGCCTACCTAGTGACGCTAAACGAGTAAGCACTGGTGCCCGATAGACGAAGGACGCCCACCGTCTCGGTCATCAACTTTCGTTTTGCGCCGCCGCCATCTAGGGCGACCTAGTGTTTGTGGTTGCCAGTGCTGCACAGTTCTACTGGGTTGTGAGTACGCCTAACGCAACCGCTGCCGTAGTGTGAAGAGCCAGCCGGTCCAGCACAGGATCCCTCCGTCATGATGTACCCAAGTAACTACCACGTTGGGAACCGCAGGTTACCTATTTTACCTTTGTTGTACCGGTGAGCCGCTCACTTTCCCCGCTCGAACCGCGAGGCTCTCACCCGCGGCCGCGGGCTTGTGGTTGAGGGGTCAACAGGCGGGGTGGGATTTTGGAGCTAGAGCTGCAGAGCATGGCAGCACAGCCCCCGCATCGCCTCGAGGAAGCGGAGGGGAGGGGATAAGACGGAGGCAGTTGCAACAAGGCTGAAAGTGCCTTCTGCGAAGTTCTCTATGTAAGGCACTCATCCATCCCTCTCAGGGTAACTAGGGCTGCCACGCTGTTTGAGCTTACACGGAGAGCGACAACTTGGACCGAGTCATTGCATTTGCACGCAAGATCCACGAAGGACACCCGTGCGGGCCCGCGAACCCCAAGTGAGAGATTCCGAGGAGTCAAAATGGGACAGGATGAGGCCACGAGCAAGGCCGTCTCGGCCAAGGGAACACTAAACGTAGGGGTGAACCCGGCCCTTTCTCCGATGCCGTCCAACCTCGAGGAGCTGGTGACGCTCATGCAACAACCGGCGTCCCAATTCACGCAGGGCGACCCACGGGATATGATCTGGATCCGCCCGGGCCCCGTCTGCACCGTCTGCTACAACCTGGACGCGCCGTCGTCCCACTCGTCGCCATGGGCCAAGCGCGAATACCTGATCGCGCCAGGAACGCCGGCTGCGCACATCAAGGTGGCCGTTGCGACGGACCTGCTCGGGGGCGCACGGCGCGGATGTCTGACGTGTGCCATGGTTGCGGCCGCGCTCAACGCCTTCGCGCCCGGCTGGGACAAGAAAAAGACGATCGTGCACATGTTCGTGGCGCCCAACCTGCCCGTGGTGGTGCAGTTGCTGTACGGCAGCCTGTCCACCACCACGGCCGACGAGTCGCCGAGCAAATACGGGTGGGTGTGGCCCGAGGGTGCCGGGGTGCACTGGGACGTCCAGGTCACGGTACGGGATGCCACGGCGCAGCCGGTGGAGTTTGAGATCTACCGATGCGACGACCCCGTTGATCAGTCGACGGTTGGGGGTACGTCGTTTTAGCCCTAGCCCATGCCCATCTTGCGTGCCGGTTACTCATAACAACTCGTTGATCTCTCTCGCAGGCCTCGTCATCGGGGAGCAGATCCGGCACATTGGCACGGCCTCTCCCATCTCGGGGCACGCCGGCTCCCTTCCATGCTTCCAGTTCCTTAAGACGTGCGTCGAGACGTGCATGCAAACCCACCAGTGCTCCTCGGGCGGCCACCCGCCCAAACTGCCCGACCGAGTCATCTGGGTGAAAGCGCCCGGGACGGCCAGCGGCATCCGGCTCGTCGAGACATGGGGCCAGCAGCAGCCGCAGCAGCAGAAGAAGCGGGCGCCGTACCTGGCCCTGAGCTACTGCTGGGGCCCCGTCTCGGCCTCGACCCTGCTCACAGACGCGTCCAACCTTGAGAGGCACAAGGCGGGCATCGCCTACGCGGACCTGCCGCCGCTGCTGCAGGACGTCGTCGACATTGCGCGTCTCCTCGGGATCGAGTACGTCTGGGTCGACCGGCTGTGCATCGTCCAGGCGTCCGAGACCGACTTTGCGTGGCAGGCGCCCAAGATGGGTTCCATCTATGGCAACGCCACGCTCACCATTGCCGCAGCGTCAGCAGTACGTCCAACCAGATTGTGTGTGTGAGAGAGAAAGGAGCTGACATGCTGCCCGCCCAGTCGTCGGAAGCCGACCGCATCCTCGTCGCGCGCGACGCCAAATGGCAGACGATGGACCTGGACATTGCCGAGAAGACGTTCGGCGGCAAGCTGCACTTCCAGATCCGGCGGCGGTCGCAGCCGCTCGGCAAGGAGCGCGAGGGCGGCGACTACGGCAAGGTCTCGACGCGGGCGTGGATCTGGCAGGAGCGGCAAGTCTTTTCTCTCTCCTCTCTGTCTCAAACCCTAACATGGGTAATGCTCTGAACGCTAACCCGCTGTAAACCTCCAGAATGCTCTCCTCCCGAACCGTCTTCTTCACCTCGTCCGGCCTGCGCTTCGAGTGCCGCACCCACTCGCTCTGGGAAGGCTTCGGCCCGGGGCTGACCGGCCCCTCCTGGAGCGCGCAGCTCGACAGCGCCCACATCTCGCACGCCGGCTGGATGGACCTGGTGAGCGAGTACACGCGGCGGACCCTCACGCGGGCGTCGGACCGGCTGCCGGCGGCGGCGGCCACGATGCGGCGCGTGGCCAAGGCCCGCGGCTGGTCGCACCGCTGGGGCATGTGGACCGGCGCCGGCACGCCCGTCGATACCCTGGCGTGGCAGGCCGAGCGGTACACGGGCGTGCGGTACAAGCACCTGTGCGCCGTGCGCCCGGGGTTCTACGCGCCCTCGTGGGCGTGGGCCAGCGTCGAGGGCCCCGTGACGTACGAGTACGTGACGGGCATGGACACGGCCCGCGACCCCAAGACGGAGGACGCCGAGGTGTGCGAGTGGGATCTGCCGTCGGGAGTTATTCGGGTTACAGGGCGGGTCATCACCAGGACGATCCGGTGCCACGTTACCGAGTTTCCCGGCGACCCGGCCGTGCCCGGGGTCATCGAGGCCGAGCCGGCCGGGCTGAGCCACCGGTATACCATGGCCGGACTGGCACCGCAGAGCAAAGAGGAGGAGGTGGAGGTGGAGGGGATGGAGGGGATGCCCGTCACGCCGGACTCCGCGCTGCAGCCCTGGACCGGCGTCGTCGTCGACGGGGTGGCCGAGTCGACCGTCGTCCGGGTGCCGCACGGCGACCCCGTGCCGGACAGGTCCTGGGCTGGCGAGTGTCGCTGTCTGATGCTCGTCCGGCAGAAGCTGAGGTGTGTCGTCCTGCTCCTGGGTCGGTCGCGGCGCGTGCCGGGGGCGTGGGAGCGGATCGCCTTGGTGGGTGGGCCCGATCCGGCGTGTTGGGAGGGTGCTCCGAGGGTGGAGCTTGATATTGCCTGATCATTACCCCGGCGGCAAGGCCGACGAGCATGTCCAACCCGGCAAGAGCTGCCATGCGCGGCTGGGCTGACATTGTCGGTGACACCCGGGTGTCGACCAGCCCAGCTGGCCGCGATTCAATGGCGGGCAATTACTCTAGCTGCTCGGCCCGGCATCTCGTCCCATGCTGCTGTGTGGTGTCTGTCCCCGCATACGAAGTGGACAACAGTGCCATCAACCATCTGACACACAAAGTGTAAGAAACGCTTGGCTAATAACAAGCTAGGTTGACCCAAAAAGTGTCATTACAAGATACCTCTCCAAAAACATGCCCAACTCCATGCGCCATGGCGAGACCGGATTCCGTCGGCCGCCGTGAGTCCCAATGCTGTAACCAATCTCTAAGCCCCCCAAGTGAACCGAACCAACATCGAACAGCATGCCCTTACGAGCCAATTGAACCTTCTCAGTCCTCAAACATGTGGAAACGATCGTCCAGCACAAAACCGCCGCTCACGGCAGCCGGATGTCCGCCCTTTCGTGGACGCGGCTCTCCTGGGCGTTTTCCGCCGCGTTGGTAAGTGAAAGGTAGGCGGTCCACGCGATTCCCACCGTCGACACGAAGGGCTTCACACACAAGTTAGTCAGTATGACTCCTCAAACTCAAACGAGGTCCTCAAATCCTCGGACAGCACTCACCAGTTGGAACTGCACCGGCATCAGGCGGAAGTTGATGACTTGCACGGCCGGCCACAGCATGTAGTTGGCCTTGAGCGTCGGCACGTACATGTCCCTCATCTTGTGGTACACGGCCCGCTTGCCGCCGCCCTCGGCGATGGTCATGGCCGTGAAGAAGCAGGCCACGCCAAAGGGCGCAAAGATGAGCTGGTCAAACGCCACGCGCTTCATGGCCGGCACGAAGGCGGCCGTCTTGGTGATGGGGAACGTCTTCTCGAGCAGCTTGAACCAGCGGAACTGGACGGGCGCCATGCAGAAGCCGTAGGCCATGAAGCGGGTGAGGCGCTCAAAGTCAAAGGGCGGCGGCAAAAGCTTCGAGTCCGGGATCAGGTCCCGCTCGTTAAGCGGGTTCTTGCGGTCGAGCTCGTGGATCTCGATGGCGAGGGCGTCCTCGCGCGGGTTGAGGCGGCCGTCGGGGTGTTTGCGCACGGCGCGCTCGCGGATCGAGGTGATGGTCTGCGCGACAGTGTCGGCGATGCCGCCGAGCACCGCGTTGGACACCATCATGGTGAGTACTGTGGCGAGGTCGTCGTTAGCATCGCGGAGGGATAGCGGCGGAGGTGGGGACGGGACGTACGAGGTCGTTCATCGTAGTAGGCGTTGAACCGGCTGGTGAGCCGGGCGAAGATGGCCATTTCTACAAAGAAAATGATCGCATGCAGTAGCGGCTGAGGGTCGAGGCATCGTGGTTAGCATTTGCTGCAACTGGGGGGGCAGCAGTGAGCGATGGCGCGTAGTGAGGGTCGAGGGGAGGAAGGATGGTGGTCGAAAGTGGAGGAATTCGGCCAGCGGAGGTGACAGGGGACAGGGGACCCAAGAGCAACTCACGATGCGTCCATAGATGAATCTGCTGTTGATTGCGCGAAGCCACCGTCGACGGGTCAACTCCCAGGTCATTGTGGAAGACCGCAGCGGGGTCCTGGGGTGCAAAACGGTCTGGTTGATATTGGATTCAGGCGTGTGGTTTCCAAGAGAATCCCACCAGAAGAGGGTTCGAATGTTGGCACGGGCAGGTCTATGACGAAAGGTGGCACAGGGGAGCCGGTTCCCAGATAACGATTGCGGCGATGACGCGTGGGCGGGTCGATAGGTAGCGCTACCGTGTCGCTGCTGGGCCCCACAAGGCTGCGTTTCACTTGTTCCTCTCCGTTGCCGCTGCTCCTGCACCTTTCACCAGCAGTTGCGGAATCGTTCCTTTGAAGAGGCAAGATCGAGGACGACGGGATGCGACGGGGTTGCAACAAAGCGTTGTGCGAAGCTTTGGAAGTTGGACAGTTGCCGATTTTGCCGACACGTCAGGCGACTGAAGAGGATCGGATTTTCAGCATGTTCCATTCCCGCTGACGGCTCTCGTCTCCCCGCCTGCAACCGCCACTTTCAGCCCCGATCTGCAGATCTCAATCCACTGCGGTCCTGATCCCCGACTTCGACGTTTCAGTTGCCACTCCACCCCTCGCTCTGCGGGCTCTGTTGTCAACAGCTAATGAATTCACATCGACGGATAGCTATCTTGCTATCAGATCCATCATGGAGTTGCCAACATCCAATCCAGCACACATCGACATGAAAGCGCCCGGACGCCTGTGAAGCGTAAGCCCCAGCGATTCTGTGCCGTGCTTCCGTGCCAGGTTTAGCTGGGGGCCACACGGGGTTAGGGTTGCAAAGCTCCACTGCGCACTTACACAGCAGCTGTCCAAAGCACACGATGACTCCAGCAACACCCAGGCCAGTCGGCGTACAGGGAGAACAGTTGGCAAGAGGAAGCTGACAGGCTTGCAAGACTAATGTTAATGTTTGAGGCAATATTCATCGGCGATTTATCGATGGTGCAGCAACCACCATGGCGAGACAAAACGGATGAACGCCATCAACAGTCGACGGGAGACACGGAGTGGAAAAAGAACAGACAAAGTTCTTATGACGCCTCTACACAACGCCTTTAGCAGCCTCTGACTTCCATCCCAGGAGCGCTACCCCATAATGACATTAACTGAACCCCAAAAACGATCACTACAGAAATCTGCCCTTATACCTAGCGATAATGCTGCGTCGGCATCTCGACCGGCGTCACCCCCTTAGGATACCCATGCGGCGGCTGTCCCCGCGCCAAATCATGCACATCCATCTCAACCCTGCTATGTCCCTGAGCCGCCACTTCGAACCGCTCATGCCCCTGCCCGGGCACCTCGAACCTCTCGTGGCCCTGCCCAAGTTCAGCGGCGTGCCCGGTGTAGTAATGCGTGAACAACTTCCTCTCCGTCCCGGGCGTCCCCATCTCGCTGTACTCTGGCGGGGCCGACGACTCATTCTCAGAGTTGGTCTGCTGGCCCTGCTGGCTGCGCCGCCGCCGCCAGATGAAGACCGCCGCCGCCACGACGAGGAGGATGAGTGCCGCCGCGCCGACGGCGATGCCTGCTACCGCGCCGGTCGAGAGGGTCGTGTTAGGGCTGCCCGAGGAGACGGAATTGTCGCTGCCGAGTGTAGGGGAGGGGAGGGAGTCCGTCGGGATGGATGTGGCGGAGGAGGTGATGCGGTTGGTGTTGGCTCCGGTCGAGGTAGAGCTGGTTTCCGTGCTGGACGAGTCGGTTTGGTCGGAGGACTTGAACGCGAGCTGGATCATGGGCGCGAAGAGGTTCAGCGTGGTGACCTTGGCGTTAGGGACCGTCGTAAAGCCGAAGTTGTTGCTCGACACCCCGACGCAGGAGACGGTCGGGATGGCCGTCGACTTGACTCCCATGATGCACGTCTGGCCGTTGAGGTTGTCGCACTTGAAGCCGGACGGACAGCAGCCGATGAATGTCTCCTCCGCCTCCATCTTGAACTGCACCTTCCAGTTGGACGTTGACCCCGCGGTCGCCGAGCATGCGGATGTGTAGCCGGCCGGGCAGTTCAAGCCGGGCGAGTAGAAGCCCCATCCGTACAACGGGAGGCCCGGGTCGGGCACGCCGGTCGTTGTTGCTGGCCAGCAGGACTGGTCATCGTGTACTGTCTTCGGGCCGCAAGTCTGCCCCCACCAGGCGACGTCGCATGTTGCGCAGAGACCGATGGCGATATTACACGGTGCTGGCGGCGTGAAGACCGTTGTGAGGGGCCCCAGGATCACCCGCTCGTTGTTGACGAGAGCCATGGTTGAGTGTTGGCTTTTCTGTTCTGTCGTGCTTGTTTGTGCTCGTTCGCCCCCTGCTGGGCGCTTAAGTCGACATCCGATGCTCACCCCTTGGGCCAGAAACAGGCAACGTTGCTGCGGACACGGAAAACGGCCTCGGCCTTCTGGGATCGACTGGGGACACGGGCGGTTTTGGACGGGACGAGGCATGGGATCTCGTCAACAATCTTCTTCTTCGCCAGGGGTTGGCTTGCCGGCCGCGAATCCTTGGCTGTCGTTCGCTTCACTTACCGTGCAAGTGTCCACGAAAAACATGCCCCATTCTGGCGAGACGCCCGCAGGCCAAGACATGGCGGCAACTTGGCGCATGGCAGGATCGCAAAGATGAAGGGGCCCCTCTCAAGCCGTCCCGCGTCGATTGGCTCGCGTGTTGGGCTGTGTCGCTCTGTGCGACTCTTGATTTGCTTGTTACCCGCGCTGTGCTCAGGGGTGCGCGGCACCGCCGCGCGCTAGCAACACTCCATGTGTCCATGGAGGACACCATCTTGACCAGGATCGGGATTTCTCAATCATGTCTCAGGTCCGCTGTCTTTTAGCTCTTGACGGCATCCGCTCCCGATAAAAAAAAACAATCATTACACCTGATTCCCGCCATGGCCCCAAATGTTTCACCTCCCACGCTCTCAGACCCCTTTCCCGTTCAGTTGTCCTTCCGCTTCCTCTCGCCTGCATCCCGCGCAACAACTGGACCAAACGCCCCAAACAGGGTCAACAACCGCAGGACGTTGAGCACCGCACTGACACCCACGTTGGCTCCAACCATATCGTTCCACTGTGACGGGTTGAAGAAGACGTCATCGCCAACGGAGCGGTATGTAGCGTAGATGTGCCCGTAGTCGGCGAGCGCCACAGCCGCCAAGTACCCCTTGACCGTCGCAGGATCGCGCGAGAAGCTGCAGACCACAGCCAATGGCGCGAGGAGCAGCAGGACGTTCAGGAGCTGGAGGGTGACGCCCACGGCCTCCGGCGAAAAGGCCGCCGCTCGAGCACTCGGGTCCCCGGAACCGGGAACCTGGTTGGCAAAGTACGCGAGGGGATCGCGCATTCCGACGATGTAGGCCCAGACCCTGAGAAGGGGGAAAACAATGGTCAGCCAACGCATAGCAAGGCATTGCAGCAACACAAACTCACAACAGCACGGGCTCGATGATGCCAAAGACAACGAGCGGGAACGTGGGGAGCGTTGAGCGGGCCATTGTTGATCGTTCTGACGGGGTAGCAAAAACCAGGCACAGTCGCGCAATATTTCGGTTGGGAGATGAAGATTGTTTAGAAAATGGGGCGGATTGTCTTGAGTTGAAGGCCTTGAGGTCAGAGAACCGCTCTTCCCCTGGATGCATGCGGATGCCATTTCCGATGCTAGCTGACGTGAGAAGTTAGCCCAGCGGCTCGCGAGCCCGCCTCAGCCCTCCCTGCAAGGGGGCCTGCAGGGGGGCCTGGCTGAACAGTCAGCCCTAAGAGATTGAGCCAAGCGCTGGGAGCGGGGCTGCCTTTGGAACTTGGGGTTGATGGAAGAATCCTGCGGTTCTTCACATCCCATCAGCCACTGGAAACCGAACGCGTGCTGTCTTGGTGTGCCCATGCCTATATTGTGGTGAGGAGGCGGTGAGCTTGGTCAAACCGCCCCCTTTTCCCGCCCCTGTGTGTTCCGCGTTAGGAGTGACAAGCAGCCAGTCGCCCACAACAACTTCTAAGGTTTGCTGCCCTTTTCCAGGCGCTGCTACCTGGGGGATCTACTATCGGACCTTGTTTCGCGATTCAAAGCCGTTCACCCGAATGTTCAGTTATCAGCCCGGCAATCCTCCCACGTCTTCTCCCAGAAGCGTACCACCTCTGTCACGTCCGGCCGCTCATTCGGATCCTCTGCCATGCAACTGTCCACCATCACCTTCCACGACTCGGGAATGTCTTCAGACTCGTCCCAATCAGTGGCAAGGTCGTTGGGGTGCTCGATCTCGTCAAAGTCCGTGGTAGGCTGTCGAAGCAGCATCCACATGGATCTGCCCAGGCTAAACACCTCCGCGAGCTCCAGTGCGAGCGGGCATTCTGCATTCCAAATGGGAAACACGTTCCACTCGTGCCAGCTGGCGTCGCACACCTCTTCTTCAGTGTTGCGCCGCGGAGGTCCTTGGTACTTGGTGTACACCAAACGGGGCCGAGATGCAACCTGGCCACTGGGAGCTGGATCGTCTCCTGCCCCAGTGTTGTCATTTCCCTCGCCAGCTTGACCGCCTTGCTTGCCGGCGTCCGTCCCGACCACCGCAACGTCCCATGTTCCGTCGGCTTCTGGAGCCAATGTTGTCGGTGGGGCATCGGACTGCTCCCAGTCGCACAGAATCAGATTGCTGTCCCCGTCAACGACGAAATTGCCAGGCTTGATGTCCATGTGGTATGTGTGGGCCACGCGGTGTACGTGGGAGATGGCTGCAGCCATGTTCGCACACCAGTGCGCCTTCAGCTCCAGAGGCAGCCGCTCGCCCCTCCTGTTGCTCTCCTCGAGGCGTTCGCTGACGTCGCGGCCCGGATAGAAGGGTTGGAGACTGCCACATACGACCGGAGGGCCGTCGCCAAAGCCGATGGTAACAAATTTTAGAGGCGCGGGCATGATGTTTGGGTGTGGTGGGATGCGGAGCAGTAAGTCGTCGCATGGCGCCAGCACCGGATCAGGTACCGGACGGTGCTGTCACCGCCGTCCTCATCGTCGGTGTGCGCGAGAAACGTGCGGAAATCCATGCCCTTAACACGAAGAGACCCGCATCGGGCGCATCACGGAGACGCACTCGTGTTGCACAACCCTTCCCCCCTAGCTGCTCGAAGCGGGCCAGGTTGGTGAAGTCGACGGCGGGTTGGGTGCTCTCCAATGCCGGGAGCGGTTTGCCCACTAATAACATCTTGTCGGTGAGACCCGTGCAAAACAGCAGCGAGCGCGCATTGCAGAGAGCCTACTCACCGTCTTTTTCGCCGAGAATCCGCACATACCGTGGGAAAAGTGGATGACGCTGAACGGCCCAGGTGATGTTCTCGGGAGAGCCATCACGACTATCGATATTGACAACGGCATCCGGCTCGGAGATGGCAGGGTCTTGCAGGCACCGGGGCCACACGATGCGAACAGCGTCCCAGAGTGCCTCTCGCATGGCAGTGGAGTTGGGAAACGTGTGCGAAGCTGGGCCGCCATCGGCCTCCAGCAGGTGGAAGCTGGTGCATATGCGATTCGCCAACCCGTCGGGCGCCTGGCCGGCTTCACTTAGTCGAAAAGTGAAGATGACAGTTTGGCCCGAGTCGGAGTAGCCCTGGGCATAGACGGTCGTTTCCGCGTCATCTCCCCAGATCCACTCCGGGTTGAAGTCGATGGATGAGGGCGAGGACATGTTCGCATAAAACCTGAAGACGGAAGCGATTATTGTGCCAGAACGTTCTGTCTGAATCTTGGTTGGCACCAGGTGGGGACCTTAGTGGAATACCAACCTGCTGCCAAAAGGTTGGTGAAGGGAAGTACGAGGATCTGGGCCGAGCTGGAAGTTGCGGTCAACACGACGATCTCCCTCGAGACCAACCCGGCGTTTGTATCCAGCCGACCAATAACTGGCCCGCTACATGTCTGGACGCCTTTCGTCAACCGGTGCTTGGATCTTTCGCCACACATCTAGATTATTGTGAGAGCAGTACGTGGGGGTGGAGTGCGTTGAGATACCTAAGCGTTGAGGCCACATCCAAGCAACGCCGCTTTGATGAAGGCGTGACCGAGTCGTCCTGCCTCAAGTCTTGGCCAATATGCATGTTATGCCGCTTCAAAATTCTCCCGTTCCGGGTGAAGATTGGCACCAGACCTGCATGAATGCACCAGTCTCAGGGCTTTAAGCCAGAGAAGCGCGGACACATGTCAAGGCACGAATGGGAGAGCCTTGCAACCAACGTCGCGGCGGTAAGTGGCTGGGGTGATTCCCCCATCTCAGCTGAGGGCCAGAACCGCCCAAGGCTGCGGCCATTTCAGCTTCTCCTGTCAGAGGCAACAAAGTTGCAATCCGGCTCTACTCCGCCATCCCATCCACGCTTGCCATCGCATCGTCCCGCCACAGAGGCCGCGGTTGATCGACACTGGCGGAACACCACAGAAAGGGGGGACCATGGACCCAGTTACAGCAGTCGGTCTCGCGTCAGGCATTGTCGCCTTTATCACTCTCAGTACGAGTCTCGTCAAAGGCGCCATCAAAATCCACGAATCTCTCGATGGCAATCTCGACGAGAACCGCAGCCGCGAGGCCATCGCGAGCGAGATGTCGCGGTTCGCAGCTCGGTTGCTCCCGCCCGACTGCTCCCACCTCGCTGGTGAGGAAAAGGCGCTGTGCGTGCTGGCGACGGAATGCCGCGACCTGTCGGTCAAGTTGCGGGAACTTCTGGGGCGGATCAAACCCAAGGAGCCGCGGTCCAAGAGTCAGAGTCTCTGGTCGGTGCTGAAGAACAAGGTGACCGAGAAGGAGAAGGCAGAGCTGGAGCTGCTGTTGGATCACTGCCGTAGCCAGTTCAACCTGCAACTGGCCTTTGTCAACAAGTCCTTGCTCCACTCCCTCGTCGAGTCCGCCAGGAATGACGCCGCCAAGCTCGAGCTGCTCCGGAGCAACTTCGATGATCTCCGGGCCCGAATCGAGGACCTCCGCCAAGGCGTCCAAGTCGCAGGCTTTAGCTTCGAAGCCCAGGGCTTGATCCGTCAGCTAGTGGACGTGCAGGAGAACGCCTTCTCAGCTATTGTACAAGGCCGCATCCTGGATGCCCTGGCCTTTGAAGAGATGCATGGCCGCTCTGAAATGGTGGAAGAGGCGCATTACAGGACCTTTCGCTGGATCCTTGCCGATGACAACGAGGACGACGTCAGGTCTACCCGCTATGCCGAAGCAGAGCGACGTGAGATGCACCGCGCGGCTGGGAACATGTTCACAAACTGGCTTTCATCGGGTGAAGGCATCTTTCACATCTCTGGGAAGCTGGGATCGGGCAAGTCGACGCTGATGAAATACCTTGGTGACCACCCTGGAACGAAGACCGAACTCATCAAATGGGCCGGTAAGTTTTCTTTGCCCCCGTTATGCATCCTACATGGACAGGCTTCTTGCCAGCGATTCCAGTTTCGATATATTCTTACATTTTACAGACGGCAGAGATCTTGTGGTTGCGAAGTTCTTTTTTTGGCGACCGGGGACACCGAAACAAAAGTCCCTGTACGGGCTCTATCGGTTCCTCCTTCATGATATTCTCAAGTCGCGTCCCGAGTTGATACCCGAAACTTTCCACGAGTTGTGTGACGAGGCTAGGGCAACACCGTGGCAAGTACAGACCACGCTGTTCATTACTGAGAAGGACATTCGGAGAGCCTTTGCTCGTCTCATTCAGTGCACGAATCGTGCGGATGCCAACCACTGTTTCTGCTTCTTCATCGATGGCCTCGACGAGTACCAGGAAACGGCCCAGAGCGACCTCAAGGAGATGGTGCGGTTGTTGACCAGCTGGACAGTGGCCGCACCACGACACGTGAAGCTGTGCGTCTCGAGCAGGGAGTACAATGTTTTCATGAATTCTTTCTCGGCTGAAAAGAGGCTTCGTGTACACGAACTCACGAGGTTCGACATGGAGGCGTATATTCGTGACAAGCTGGATGGCATTGCAGATGAGGTCGCGAAGCACGAGTTGGTTTCGGCCATCGTGGCCAAGGCTGAGGGCATTTTTCAGTGGGTGACGCTGGTGGTGAAGCAGATCCGCGAAGAGCTGGAGAATGGAGCCGACTCCGTCGCCTTGATACAACTCGTGGATTCGCTGCCCGACGAGTTAGACCGCCTGTACCAACACGTTCTCCAATCCCTCAGCAAATCAGACCGCAGGAAGGTCTACCAGACATTCGCTATTCTGTCGCTCGCCAATCAATGGGAGCTGTCAGTGTCCTTATTCGCTTATTCTTTTCTCGAAGACTACGGCGCCGACCCGACATTCGCGGAGCGGGAGGATTTCGTGCAGAGAGCCAGGGCTTGTGGGGACGGTGGAACAGTTGAATATCGCGTTGAACTGGGCCGCAAGCGTGTGAGGGGCTGGTGCAAGGGCCTTGTCGAGCCGGTAAGTATAGGGCGCGCGGGGTCGGACGAGGTCATGATCATCGACTACGCCCACCGGTCAATCCCTGACTCTCTCGAGAACAAGACCATCAAAGATGAGATGGAGGCATTCCTGGCTGGCTTTAGCCCCGCCGAGGCTCTTTGTCAGCTGATTCTGACCGAGATTCGCCTGGATAGCCATCACCGAAAACCAAGGATATGCTCGGCCGAATTCCTGGCTGCGGTGATGGGACCGTTGGTCAAGATGCGGCACGCCCATCACCTCGACCATGCGCCATTCACCTACCTGCGGGTGTTGGACACATTTGCGGATCCATGGTGCTGGAAGAAACTTGAGATGGGATCCACCGACCTTGCGATTTGGGTCCAAGATCATTGGTCCGGCTTCTTTCCCATCGCCCAAATGAATAAGGATCCCGGGCCTGTGCGGACCTCTCATTCCACTCGGTGGGGGTCGGCTCAGAGCACGTCCCTCCCGGGCGTTCTCTACCAGTGCGCGTTGTTAATCCCGGGCCACGAGTATCCGAAGTGGAGAATTGAGAATGATCCGACAGCTACAGACAGCGTGGCAAAGGTAGTTCTTGTCGCGTACACATTACTCGCGAGCAGCGATTTGTATGGGGAAGACGAGGAATTCAGTTGGTCGGGTTTGGATGCTCTCCTTGATCGAGGGCTTTTAACATCCAAAACGGAAACGCGCCTTGTTCCTGGTCCGTTTCCGCTGATCGCAGCGCAGGTCTCAACCGACAACTCCGGCGTAGACACCAATCTCGCTGGCGGTGAGTTGAGCTTTTGGAGATACTTCTTGATCCACGAGTGGTGCTTACACGAGATTCGCAAGGGGAGGGGCCCGGGGAGCCCGGATGCGAGAAAAGATATAACCCATCGCGATAACCTGCGCTTCAGCGCGGTGGTGGAGCGATTTCTACTGCGGGGCCTCGTTGGTGCGGACTCGAGATTTGCCGTGTCGTACCCGTCCCTAGAAAAACGTCGAGTTGAGTTTAGGTTTGGGTGTGATCTTGCAGGGAACAGAGGGACAACAACGGAGAACCTCCCGGGATCGGTCACCTGCTTGGTGGAGCTTTCATCGAAGATACGCACGTCGGACCCGCGAACCGCAGTCTATGAAGTGGCAGAGCGCCAGGGGAAACGAACATATATGTGTTCGCTCAGGCGTTGGATAGAGGATTCTGAGAAACTGCCAAACAAAGAAGAGTTACTGCGCCTTCTGGACCTGGAGGAGTGTTCTCTTCCTGATGGTCGATCACCTGGTGTCGAATCGGAGGTCTCGCAACTCAGGACGCCATGGGCTGCGCCTGAGCATATCAGAGTCAGCTACGCCATTGCACTGACGGTCGGTAAGTACCTATCTCGTATCCCATACTTCGCCGTGTGTCTCTTAACATCCCAGGCTGCTGACCGTTCTGCAGGCGTACCCCTGCTTGCTTTCTTCATATCTTTCCTCCCACTTGGTGCAGTGGCGAAAGGCCTCTTGCGGTCTTAAAACATGTGTGTGGCTTGCCGTTGCTCTGGCATATGAAGGGGCGAAGACCGTGCAATTCAGCGTCATGATTTGCAGAAAGGATATTGGGCGAGGTACAAACATTCCGCACCACTGGGTCTCCGGACATGGACTTGCTGACAACACACTTTACCATAGGGTTCTTGGTCTTCGTTGAGGTTACCAGTTTTGAGCGCGTTCTGTGCTGGCTCAGCAGATAGCAAGTCACTTCCGGATAGAAATGCAGGCCTGTGTGTCGGTAAATGTCCCTGTTGTTACTTCCTTCGTCTCTCACGCCACTATTCCTGATACTCCTCTGGTAATAGGTACTCAAATCAAGCTTTGCTCGCAATCTTTGCGAACACTTGGACTGATTCGTATCTTGGAAGAACCCGAAACAGCACAATCAGCAGTCGCCAACTTCACGACGGGCACGACAAAGAAACAATTATGATACTGATGCAGCTGCCTGTCGCGCTCATTGAGAGAACCATGTGCTACTCACGGGCAACTGTCTGTCTTGTGTATCTGCAAAACATCCGAGACATCTAGCTGGGTAGATGCGCCACAACCTGCGGCAGACGGGTGCGGTGACCGAGCATACATGACAGCTGTCTCGGGCATTCAAGCCGCGGTTCCCGAGCATTCCGTGATCTCCAAGGCATCCCGATGCCCGCTTGGCTCGTAGCTGGGGACGGATCGGCTGACATACTGCAGGTTGGGATTGCCCGTCTCCTCGCCCTGCTTGGCCCGCTCCCGTTTCTCGGCGACAGTCGCCCGAACATATGCCAAGTACTCTGGGTTACCCGGAATGATCATGTTGTCAGCGACCAGCACGGTACTCTTCCCAATGAGTCCAAGGCGCTCGCAAAGCTTCAAGTCGGCGGTATACGCAGGTTTGTAATGATCAAGGAACGCCATCTCGATCTGAGTACCGAGCGCCCCCTCATTGTGGAGGCGCTGAACTCCCTCGGCACCGGTGCCGACCACAACCCGGACTATGTTCCTCAGCCCGGCAAGGTCGACGAGGCTGGCCGCCACAGCGGCAAACAGCGGGCTCTTCTCGACGCTGAGGTAGCGCTTCCCACCTGCTCGCCTAACAGCATCCCCAAAGAGGATGGCCGAGTAGCCAACATAACCGCCCAGTTCAAGCATCACAGAGGGTTTGTATTTGGCAATGAGGTCACAGACGAGGGCGCCTTTGAGCTCGCCAATGTTGATCAAGCCAGTCTGGGACTGGGCGAAGGCGTCAATGACGGCACAGACTCGTTGGGGGTTGCCCCGTATCTGCTCCAGCTCTGGGTGGCTGTAGACGTACTCCAGCAGAGCCACCTCGCGACCATCGCCGAACTGTGAGCAGATTGTGTGTTAGCGCGTATCCGCCTCTCACAAGTCGTACAAAGCAGCGTATGCGGCAGGCTATCAGAAGCAGGGATGGGGGCACAGACGAATTTGCCGCCGACCTCCCAAGACTTGTACGCTTTGGAAGTGTCGAAATCAGTTCCCGCCATGCTTGGTGGATTGTGTTTCCACTATTTCAAGTGTGTCTAGACAGGTCGACGATCTGCAGGTTGGCAGGGTTGTAGGATTGGTAGGTGACCTGCTTCAACGTAAGGTAGTAGCGGCTTCGAGAAGAGTCTTTTGTAGAGGAGGGGTCGGATCGGATCCCGGAATTGAACAGCGGGGTGCTTCTGTGGCCACCTGTGTTTCGGGGCTAAGGAGGAGTAACAGAGCTTCTCAGTGCCATGTTCTCGGAACTGGAACCTTGAGATCAACTTCCCTGGTAAAACCGCACGATCCGAGCAGCAATGGTCCAATACTGTATGTGACATGCCACCATCCGATCAAGTAGTGATGCAGACCCGATCGGCGTGCAGTCGGCCTATTGACGGCGGTTCTCACCAAGACACGCAGCTAGCCATCGATAGCCGCGCAGGTTGTGGAACAGGCCGAGGGTTGTTGCAGATCTGGGTTGGGTACGTCGAAAGGACCTGGTTGGTGTGTGACACGGCTCAGAACATGACGAGAATAGCGCTCCTTCCGAGGCTGCTTCGAAATGGATTTTATGGAAGCGACAAGGCAGCCGTCTGACTTTTCCATCCGAAGCCAGAGACACAAATGAGGAGGGGCGTCAAGAGAGCACAACCTCTGCAGGCCACATGTCCCACACCGACCGGGAGGAGACGACGAACCTTGGGCAGAGGCCAGATCTTTGGGCAACAAAATTCCAATTGTCGTGTTTGATAAGAATATCGTTCCGATGGAAAGACGCTGATGATGCCACATGTCGTATGAAAATGGCCGCGTGGTCTCTCCTGGACCCTCCCAACATTCGCTTCCCAGTTCCCACGTCCCTGATCAGGGGCCCTTGTGTAATCCCGGGACCTGAAAAAGTCGTTCAGGTGCTGTCTTAGACTGACAAAACCCTGATTTTTGGACTGAGGATTGCCAACGCCACGGTCCTCTGGAATTAGGGCAGATCCCTTCTCTCGGGCGATCCCGGGCCATTGGTCGATAGTTCAGTCTTCTAACAGTGGAGGCTGACGGACCACATGGCACTGAACCCAGGAACCCATTGCATGATCAATTTATCTCTTGCGCAACAAAACCAGTCACTGGTGGAGGTTTCGATGGCTGATATTGCAGTAAGCCATGTGGCGGATTTGAGCGCCAAAGCAACAGCATGATCCGACTAATAAACTGCACTATCATTTATGCCGTGCCCCTTCCCAGCTCTAGCATCCCGTTGATCTCATAGATACCTTTCCCTTGGTTGGGATTCCCTCTGGCAGGTAAGGTAAGCGCGCTTTTAGTTGCTCTCAGCAGCTCGTTCTTGCTCGGCACCTTCGCCAACTCGATCATGTCGACGCCACTATCATGTCGCTGCTTGTTGCGAGTTGGAGCCAATAGGCCCCTATCACTGCGTTAGAGCATTGCAGCCAAAATGGAGGCAAACATTCATGGACTTACCGTAATTGAACTCGTCCTCAAACCAGGCATTGCTCACTTGGAGCCCAGCTGTTGCAGCGACGCTGCTCATCGTCATCTTGGACCACTTGCCACTGCCAAAATCGCAACACGTTCACCTTCCACAATGCGGATCGGTTATCCCGAATGGTACCTTCCAGCTGCCGATCTGAAACGAAGTAGATTTCAAATCGTTGTCGTTCGGGATGCCAGTGCCCCTCAAATCTCCAATTTTCCTCGGCGAGGAGTTTGTCCACTTCAGAGATGTCGTTGCTCCCACGCAAGTGATTGCGTGCAGAATCGAGCGCATTCATTATCCAGCGGCGTGACTCGCCACTCGGTGTGTCGTAGGCCAGCTTGATCTGGGTTGCGTTCCGGCACCCGTCGACCAACACCAGTATCCCGGACAGATTCTGGGGTCTGCCGGTTTCAGGATCTCTGACGAAGGCCTCCAAAAGTTCGCTTGCGGCCTGTTGCTCACAGTTGGCGATGCTGGTGCCCAGCCATATGAGGGTCGTGCGGAACTCGGCGGTTTCGGGGGATGCCAGCCACTTGGCGCCATCATCATACGTTCCAAGCAGACCGCAAAGCTTGATCCAGCGGAGGTTTGTTCTCTCCTTGAGCTGTGTCAGTGACCTTTCCAGCTGAGCTCGGTCGACGTCGAGGGCGTAATAGGTCAACGGGCTGTATAAACGCTTGTCGATAGAGGAGAGGAGCAGAGCCGTCTTGGACATGTTGCCGGCGCCAAGTTCAACCAGCAGGTCGGCCTGCGATGATGCAATTTCGGTGGTCAACTCTTCGATCCGTTGTTGGAGCAACCCATTCTCGGCTCGGTATGGGTAATATTCCTCGGCTGCCAGGATCTCGTCGTACAGCTTTTGCCCTTGCTCGCCCCAGAGGAGCAGCGAAGGGAGGGACTTGCATCCTTGAGATTGGTTTAGGCCATCAATAATGCTATTCTCCAAATTGTTGAGGGGACATGTGTCAGACGAGCGGATATCTATGATCTCGGCGTCTGGAGGTGGCGTAGGTGGGTGGAAAAGGGGGTCTGTTTGGAAAACCTCAGACTCCCTGTCCATTGCTCGAGCTAGTGTCGGAACCGGTGTGTTGGTTGGAAAAGGCGTACTCCTGACAATGCCGGGTTGGTTTGACACAACAACGTATGGCATTCTCTTGTCTCACTTTTCGTTCGGGTATGTCGGGCAAGTTGGAATTACCAGTCCGACAGCGTCTCCGGCAAAGTGGGCGACGGCAAGGTGATGCCTTAAAATCTGAAAGGTGCCTCGCACATTTTAGGACGAATTGATCTACAGTCATTGACTCTGGGTCACACACGGTGTGTTGGCAAAAGCATCGGAGACACCCGAATTTTGTGCAGGATCTAGAAAAGGGCCCGTGAAGGGACTTGAAGGCGACCCTGGGAAGGATCGTTTGGATGGGGCTCCAACATCCTCCTCTTCATGTGAGCAAAAGTCCACAGTCGTTATAGCAACGAGATGAGGTCACTCGTTATTATGGGCAGTGCCGATGGAGACACTGTCTCGGAACTCTGCTGTGGCCTTTGGCTGTGAATTGGTGCGAGCGGAGAGAGCTCAGCGGCGCTAAAGTGCAGCTTGCGAGCATGCCTGACAGTGATCGTAAAGAAGACTGGGTGTTTTCTCAGCTTGTGGAAGCTGATAGCACGGCAACTTACTTCCATGATTGCGATTGAATTCACCGCGTTGGATGGTGGCAGACTCCTCCTGACGGATTTTTCCCTTGTCTCGAAGCAGATTCCCGATCAAGAATTATCCACTGACGGGACGACGCTCTTCCGAGACATGCAAGTGACCTGACGCGGTGCAAGGCACACCGACGCTGAGTATGCGGGTATCCATAGGCATGAGCAACTTGGGTAGACAGAGAGCGTTACGGTGACGCCCTTCGTTCCGGAAGGGCCCAGCTGAGGGACATCATGCCATTTCCAACGGGAAGGATGATCGGAAACTTCCAAGTTCTTGACGGGTCTTGTACGCTCCATCCCATGTTCACGGTCGCCATGGGAATGTCACCCCAAAAGCCAACGAGGAGCACTGTCATGTCTGGTTGAGTACTCTGGACTGCAGTTCAGTTTGCGGCAGCGATCCGCGAAGACCGCAAGACGATGCTAGCTCATTATTGGTGACACTCCTGCTCTGAAAAGAAACAAGCTTATCTTTCTTCTGGGTGGTTTCTGCGTTTTTATGAAATACCGAGAGCTACTCGTCACCTTGGTCGTCGACCCTCGAACAGCCTGAGCAGCTGATCAGCGAGGACAAAAGAGGATGGCAGGTAAAACGACTGTTGACGTCCTGATTATCGGCGCCGGGCCGGCCGGGTAAGCCTAAAGTTCCACGCGGCGTCTTTCCTAGCTGATAGGAGTGCCGTTCACAGGTTGGCACTGGCAAACTGGTTCCGCAACTCAGACATTACGGTGCTGCTCATTGATAAGAAGCCAGGACCCACGCCTCGCGGTCAGGCCGAGGGACTCAAGAGCACGACAAATGAGATATTTGCGTCCTTTGGGATCGGCCCGCAGATCACAGCCGAGTCCTGGAGGCTGGAGGAGATTGCCATTTGGGGCCCTAACAGAGACGGCAGCGGTATCGTGAGAGAGCAAGTCGTCCAGGACAAGGTTGAAGAGCTCGGCACCATCCGTGAAACTGTCCTGCAACAGTGTGAGTGCATGCTGTGCGAGCAAAACTCTCTTGCTTGGACTGACCGATATTTAGCCCGCGTAGAGCACCACATGCTGCAAAATCTGCAGTCTTACAGAAACATTGAAATCAAGTACAGCATTGAACCGGTTTCTGTTCACATCGACAGCGCATGTTCTCACGACAACCGCGGCTACCCAGTAACCATTCCCTTGGCTCATGTTCATGACAGCAAGGACAAGTCAAGCGTGAGAGCAACTCCTATTTCAATGATTCTCGCTAACAAAAACAGGATGTCAACGCACATGGTCCCATCGCGGAGACCATCCATGCAAAGTATGTCGTCGGTTGTGATGGCGCCCATAGCTGGCTCAGAAAGCAGCTTGGCGTTGTCCTCGAAGGGGACTTGACAGACTCTGTTCTTGGTCGGTCACGCAACTTGAATCACCCAAGCATGATCGATAATGACACACTAACATCCTTTTAATAGGCGTGGTTGACCTCGTCCCCAAGACCAACTTCCCCGACATCCGGCGAGTCTGCTACCTCCGCGCCACGACTGGTGCAATCCTCATCGTCCCTCGAAACGACAAGGAAGTGCGTCTCTACATCCCCGTCGAGAGCGGCAGCGCCCTGCCCGACCCCAAGGACCTCACCCTCGATCGCATCATGGACGCAGCGCGCGAGATCATGGCCCCCTACAACCTCGAAGCCGGCGCGGTGTCGTGGTGGTCCGCCTACCGCGTCGGCCAGCGCGTCGGCAGCCACTTCTCGCGCTGCAACGAGCGCGCCTTTCTCGTCGGCGACGCCGTGCACACGCATTCCCCCAAAGCCGGACAGGGGATGAACACGTCCATCCAGGATGCGTACAACCTCGGCTGGAAGCTGCGCCTCGTCTTGCAGGGCGGGATCCGCTCGTCGCCCGAGGCGCTGCTGCGCACGTACGAGGCGGAGCGGAGGCCCGTCGCGCAGGATCTCATTGCGTTTGATAAGGGGTACCTGAAGCTGTTTGCCGCGCCCTCGTCGCAGTTTGATACCGAGTTCCTGCGGGCGATGAAGTTTACTACGGGGCTGTCGATTCGGTATCCGAGGTCGTGCGCCGTGCAGTGGCCGGTCGGAGCGGACGATCTCGGACCGAGCCTGCTGAAGGCGGACTTGGTTCCGGGCAAGCGCCTGCAGGATTTCCAGGTCGTGTACCACGCCGACGGAGCAACGGCGCGCGTTCAGAAGAGGATGCAGGCCACAGGCGCATTTCGCGTTGTCGTATTTGCTGGGGACATCGCAAAACCGGAACTGCTTCGGAAGCTGCAGCGCTTGGGGGAGGTCCTGGTTGATCGTGACGCTGGGCTTGGGCGCCTTACTGTTCCAGCTCCATCTGACAGCAGTGACTCCAAAGCTTGGCAGCAGGTTTGGGTTGAGGTACTGGTGGTGCATTCTGCGGAACGTGGCAGTGTCGAGCTACTCGACCTTCACGAGGTGTATCGGCCATGGAGCACCGACGAGGGGTACGATTATTGGCGTGTGTTTGCCGATGCTGAAAGCGTCCACGAAGGTCATGGGAGGGTATATGAGCGACTTGAGCTTGACAAGCACAAGGGGTGCTGCGCCGTCATCCGACCCGATGGCTATGTCGGTGCTGTAATAGATGTTGACGATTTTCAGGGGTTGATCCGGTACTTTCGGGGGGTTGGGATGTTGGAGAGTGAAGGTACTCTGACCGGCAGGTTTGAGTGATTTGAACACAAAAATATCACGCGGTGTGTTAAAGACCAAAGGCCATCAACCTTCCTCGTGGCGAAGGTGGTGATATTTCTGAATTTGTTGGCTGTTTCGTTTTGGTCGTTCCCTTATTGTCGAGGTTGCGACGTGGATCCGAACTTAGACAACTTACCTGGTAGCTGATGTTTTGCATCGAAAGAATGGTCGAGGATGGAAAATGGCCCCTCGATGGGGTGAGCATATGCATGAGCTTCCCAAGACAGCAACTTGTACTCTACATGACCATCTCCTCTCACTGCTTGGCTCCACACTCCTTCTTATGCCTCTTCCAATCCACCCGCTGGCAAGCCCTGCTACAGTACTTGACCCCCAAACACTTTGAGCAAGCCTTTAGGTCGCCACCGTCATTGGTCTTTGACCTTCCACAACTCCGACACTCCGTCCGTCCCCCTCTTCCCGACCGTTCCCCTTCCCCACTCTCCTCTCCCAGCCGCCGCATACCAGCCACAAGCTCCCCAAACTCCGGAAGCATCTCCTCCGCCAGCGCGCTCGCAAACAACGGCGCGATCGCCGCCCGCACACAAAACCCCTTCACCATCTCCCACATCGGCACACCCATTCCCGTATCCCACCCTTCCGGAAACACCCCCTTTCCACATCCACACACGGCTTCCCCCCCCTCTGCCTCCGACGACGATGATGACACCGGCGCTCTAAACACCCCTGCCCCAGCAGTAGCAGCAGTAGCAGCAGCACTGGTGCGGTAATACTCACAAGCATCCGCCTTGTGCGCCCACTCCCGACACCGCTCCACCCACGCGGGCAACACCGCGCGCCACAAATCCATCTCGTCGGCGTCGGCTTTGATGTGGACTATTCCTCCTCCCCTCTCTCCCCTACCTCCCCTTCTACCGCCGGCAGAACCTGCCGAGCCCAGCGCGGCGAAGAACCCGGCCCCCTCCAACGCGCGCTTGGTGGCGCGGGTAAGGGTCAGAACGGCGCAGTCGAGGAGGACGGTGCGGCGTGCGAGGTCGAGGCGGAGGGAGGAGACGAAGATGATGGTGTGGATGGTGTTGGTGGTGGGAGTGGTGAGAGCAAAGATTCTTTCCGTTTTGTTGTTGTTGTTGTTGTTCGTAGTGGCGGTGGTAGTGGTGGTGGGGTTGCGGACAGAGACGAGGCCTGAGGTCTGGGAGAAGAGGCATTGGAGGGATTCTTTGAGTCCGATGCGTGCTCTCTCGGACCTGGTGACGAGCGTGGGCGGGGAGGCGAGATCGGTGGCGGCCCGCAGACGGAACTCGCGAGCGGAGAATTGCTCGGCGAGGTGGGTGTGCAAGAAGTTGAAAGCGCTCGGGGAGGCAGTGGAGAGGATGGGAGGGTAGAGAAGGAGAGGTAGGGGGTTGTCCAACAAATTGGGGTGGTAGCGGCATAGAGGGACGGACGGGAGGGCAAGAGGAGGGGGCAGGTAAAGGTTGCGGAGGGCCAGGTCGCTGGGTTAGGGAGAACGGTGGCCACAATCTCTATGTAGGAGGATTTGCGCGCGATGCGAACCTTGTGGGTATCGGTGAGCACTGGGAGCGGAAACGTGGCGTTGAGGGTGATTGTGCCGATGGTGACAGTGAACGCGCAGGGGGAGACGGGAGTAACTTGAACTGAACTTCCGCTGGCGAGAGCAAACCGGGGACCCTCAGCGACCAAACTCAGTCGAACCGTCAAGCCTGCAATTCTCGATGTCGTTGCGTCGGTGGTGACGCTGATGGTCGTTTTAGCTCCAGACTCCACTGCGTCCTCGGCAATGAACATGTCCTGAGCGAAGCTGGGCACTGCCATTGTCTTCGTTTGGTTGGGAAGGTCCTTGGAAATGTAGACATGCTGACTATCGCTCATATTTGTCTGGAAAATTGCCAGGTCAAATCCGAGGCGTTTCAAGAACCTGCCAGCGGTCATGGGCGTGCTCTGGAGGGCAAAGCTCACGAGAGCAGCCTGGGGCTCGAGGAGAAGCATCCAAGACGGGACTCTCAATGACACGTGGAGTGGGGAGTTTCCGTGCCAACCTTGCGAGTCATCTTCGATGTTCACTTTGAAACCGTTGCTGAAGCGGGCACCGCTGGTGGAGAGCTTGCCAAACACAAGCTGCACCACAGCAAAGTGATTGACCCATCCGGCAAGCCCTCCTGAGGAGTCTCTGACAACTGCTTGGACTGGCACGGTGCCCACTTCCTCGGGATCGGAATCGGTAAACACTCGAAGGGCTGACCGTGGCACCATCAACGTGAGACAAAGCGATGATGGCATGTCTTGCCAGTTTGCTAAGCCGGATTCTTTGCCTGACTCGATTCGCATTCTCCCACGGAAGCCGGAGAAATCGTCGAACGTGACGACAGAGTGAACATCCAGGAGGTGCATGTAGAGATACAACTCTTGCAGATAGTTCGTTCCAGTCGCGAGAATTGTGGACGACTCTATGCGTGAGAGAAGGTTGTCCATTACTCCGTCCCAATTGGTGGTAACTCGACCTTTGATGAGGCAAAGGAATGCCGCAAAGCTTGCGCGAGTGTAGGATGGAAGTGAGCCGCGCTGGATCACGTCGAGATTTATGTTTGCCATCATCCTCGCCACTTGCTCACCAGGAAACAAGTCCACGTAAACGCGGTACAAAATGGCAGCCAGATCCGCGTCGACCAAGTGCAGACGCGCCATCCTTGACCCTGAGCCGCAAGGCGGGCGCTTCCATGTAATTCTAGCAAAGAGCTGTCCCTTGCCTATGCGGTTTTTCTCTGATGGACTGGCCACCTCCTCATCGCCGATTGATGATGGGGATGTGTTTGTCCAGTACTCTACCGGAAACAAGCCGAGGAGAAGGGAAACAGTGGGGAGATGACCACCGACAAGCTGGTCGAAGTACCCTTGGTGCGAGCCTGTGCCCTGCCGAGCCAGTGTTTCGGTGTACAAACTGGACGACGCACCGTTCTCGAGAAGCGGTGAGAGAGCAGTCAGCAGATTCAGCCCACCCACGTGGTCCAAGGGGTTGGAGGCGTCGATGACGTTGAAAGTGACGGGAGCGGTGCCATCCGGGGCGTAGTCGTCGTCCACCAGCACCAAGGGATCCGCGGTGTTATGCCGGCTCCGATACCAAAAGCCCGTTGTAGAAGATTCAGTCGCGCGCCGGTGCTGAAGTGCGTAACAGAGAGGGAGGGCATCACCAACAAAGAAACGCAATGTCAGGCCCTTCCCGCTACGTTCTCTGAAGGACTCGATCCACGCGGAGAACTCGGCCTGTGCGCCTGCGACCACTTTTCTCATTTTCGATCCCTTCGAGTGTTCCAGAAACAGAGGTGATTCGGAGGCCAAAGGCGCGTAGGCAGTTGCGAGGTGGAAGCCGAGCAAGGGGTCGACTCCATAGTGGAGTTTGACGGTGGCGTCAGGAGAGACAAACATGGGATTGGCGTACGTTGTTTGTGGGCGAGTGTCCGAGTCCAAATGAAGGCTTCCATGCTTCCAAAAGTGCCTGGAAATTTCATTGAGCTCATCAGCGGCCAACATGCCGGTGGGCGTGGCAGAGCGGAGACCAGTCGTGTTATGGAAGTTGTTACCCAAGGCCCGCCTCCGTGTTTCAACGGCAGCCTTGAATGTTTTCATCCATGATTGTTTCTCAATGGCCGCCGAGATGTAGAATGCCCAGACGTTGGCGACCCGAGACAGAGTGCCATGGTCGCAGAATCTAATGAGATTTCCGTATTCGCTGTTGCGCCAGGTCTCCAGGGACGCGCCGAGAGCATGCAGCCTTTTGATCTGTTTCTGAAGGCGATCATGGCAACTCTGGTCGAGGAAGACGTGATAGTAGGTATCCCAATTCTCCTTGTCCATCTGACCAGCAGGATCACCGAGGATCAGTGTGATGAGGAGGATGTTGCGAGCTAATTACAAGGGCGTTAGACCAATGCGCACAAAAAACACCGAAGAAAAAGAGAAAACTCAGCCATCAGGCCGATGCCAGATTGCGTTTGTGTCTCACCTATGATGGTGCATTCGATGTCACAGCAGGTCATGTCCATCTGACGGGTTCCTGGTTGACGTCAGCAAAAAGGTTCCAAAGGGACCGTCGTCTCGGCTGTACAGTACCATCACAGTGCACAGTGAACAGAATGTTGCGGACATCGCCGCACCCCAGCAGCAGGATGTCGGCCTTGCTTTCTGGGGGGAGGCCCTGGGTCAAGCACACAGCGGGCGTGTTTCCGATAGGGTACCAGTGAGCCCAAAGATTCGCGTATCCCGGGGTCAGCATGATGAAGGAAGCTTGAACCTGTGTCCAGTTTTCTGTGTGAATTGTTGCTTCCGGTTTGAGCGTGGCTTGAGAGGGACGGAGTCGACGTTGGGTGAGTGTTGGAGAACCTTGGGTTGGGATCCTGACGGGTTAGCCCCTTCTAAAAAGAAAAGAAGCAAATCTGGAAACTGCAAACAATCATGCAACAATTCAGGGGGCAAAGATCTTGTTTGCTGTTCTGGAAGGTACGGGCTGAGGCCTACTGCCCCACCTGGAGGGAAGGCAGCCATCTTACACGCTTTCAACCACTTTCCAAACCCACCCACCGACTTTGACTTCGTCGTCGATTCTGACCTCGTGCGCCAGGTACGTTACAATGTCAGTCGGCAACTCCTGCTCTCCAATCCGAGCCTGTCGGGTCCACCTCTGCTGTTCGGCATCCCACTTCAGCCGTTCCAAGGTGATGTCGTCGCCCTCCCGTGCAAACGCCTGGCAGTACTGTCCCAGCCGGACGACCAATCCCCTCCTCACTTTTCGCTCCGGCCCATCACACTTCCGACAGACTCCATCTGCAATGCGATGCAGGTGACCTTCTCCCCCCCGCCGATAGAGAAGACACCGTCTCGATTGGTTCAGACCGCCACAGCTCTTCGTAGTCCGTGTCCACCCCGGTCGCGGGATTCAGCATCCGCCCCGTTTCTAGGGTCAAGGCTGGGTCGGAGGGGTCATCAAACATGTCGCCCTCATCAACAACGTTGTCACAATCGACGATGCGCGAATCAATCCAATGCGCCCACTGTGAGTGTTTGACCTGTTTCCCTGAGCCATCGCTAACCGGAACCATGGAGGAGGATGAGGTGCCGGCAATGGCCCAATCGAGCCGGGAGAGCGGAAGTGTAACATCTAGCAATATGGGCATGAGCATCCTGCATTCTCTCCAAACCAGGGATCCTGCAGCGGGACTCACCACTCGACTCATTGGGCGACGACGACGTGGGTTTCAAAATGCGGATGTCGACAAACCGCCGCTCCGGAGTTGTCAACACGATAGTCGACGTGGGCTCATCTGACTCGTCCGGCAGCCAGCGGATGTATTCCCGGATAGAAATGTCAGACATTGAATCGGACGTTTGCGGCCTCGATGTGCTGGGCTTGGAGTCTTGGTTTGTTATGATCAGAATGGAGAAGTGCGGGGAACTTTGAACAAAGGTGACCATGAAATAATGACCCTAACCCTAGTTCCTCAACCTTCCCCTGAACTCCTGGACGGCGCCCTCTTCATTGAGATCGAGGCTCGTCCCACAAACTAGCCAACAACTTTCTCTCCCCTGTCCACGGCTCGCGCGCGTGCTGTACAGCATGATTCTACACTTTGTCAGTGTCCGTCTCCAATGGCAACCCCCACAGTAACCCCAGGGGCAACCACTTACATCAATCAGAATGACATCCCCCTTCTTCCACGTCACCAGCGCCCGCGTCTGCTGAATGAACTCGACAGCTGAGTCCAGATACTCGCGCGGAATGAGAGACCCGTCACCATACTGCACCGTTCCCTCGCATCAGCTATGACACCCTCCAAGAAAAGTAACAGTTCGCGAAGGGGAGTCACTTACGAAGCACGGAGGCAGATACTCCCCGCCCTCGCTCACATGCGGCGGCAGCAGCGTCCCATTCCTCACCGCATTCAGAAACCTCGAGACAACATTGTTGAAAAACGCCGGCTGCCCCGTGCGCGGGTGGTGCCTGATGGCCGGCAGGACCTGCCACACGCGCAGGTCGCCCAGCGGGTTCGCCTCGGACTGGTTCAGCCACTCCCACGTCGCGGTCGGGAGGCGTCGGATCTCGGTCTCGATCTTGGCCCGCGCGGTCTCGGTGTCGTCCGCGTCGAGGACGTGTTGCCCGTAGGCTTGCAGCACGGTGGTGCCTGCTGAGGCGGTCTGGTCCCGCGGCCCGTTGGGGTGGAAGAGTTGATATTTTACGCCCTGGGAAGGTCAGTCAGTCATGTCCTGGGCCAGGATTCCTGGGCAAAGTGCCAGCCGTACCTTCTTGTCAAGTTCATCAATGAATTCAGGGTGCTTTTTATTCAACTGGTCGAGAAGGATTACAGAGTTGTTGATTGGCGTCTCGCCCCCTGGATCCCAGAACAGTAGTGTTAGCTCCGGGCAAGCGGCGGCCGCAGTTCGTGGGCGTCTCACCAGTCTCGGGCGGCGAAACGCAATAGAAGAACACATAGGCAGGGTAATGCGGGCTCAGACCAAACTCGTTGTGTGGGTAGACCGGCATGGTGTTTGGCCCCTCGTTCGCCGTGGCCACGTTGGGCGCGAGAATCGTCCTCCGGACCGGGTTGCCGATGTCTTCATGGGGCACAAAACCGAAGGCATGGGCAAATTGGGAAAACTCGTTGGGGTCCTTAAGGTTGAGGTCTTGGAAGTAGATTGCTCCATGCTGGTCTAAGAGATTTTGGATGTGTCTTGTCTTGGTGAGGTTTTGGATCTCGGCAGTAATCTCATCAAGTGGTGTCTCGGGCTGACGTCTCAACGAGAAGGGTAGGGCCGTGTCCTCCGGGTACGGCGCCGGGAGGCGGACGGAGGGTCCGTACGGAGCCCGGTGGAGAACTGCTGGGGCGGTCATACTCGGTTATTTTGGCTGAATGTGAGTCACGGAAACGATCTTTGTTTGGATTGATTTGGCGTAACATTCGTCTTCCTCGATTTGGACCCCTCTTCATGGCATTGTCAACCCCTTTTCCCATGACTTTTTAACACTCTCGAATTCCGATTTTGTTGTCTTGCGTGATCACCATTAAACACAGCGCAATAATCCCGTTGTCTCATTCCCGTTAACTCCATGGGTCTTACACATGTCGTCGATGGCGCAAGCCCATCCCTGCTATCACGATCCGCTCCCTCCATCCCCACCTCCCACGGTTGGACAGGGATGCGCACCGGGCGCCGTTCCCGAACCAGCCACACCTCCGACGACTCTAACCCGGTAGTGCGGATAGGATCGCCCTGACTGCCGAAAACTATCACCAGAAAGGCAGCTACAAAACTGCCAGCGGAGTCGCATTGCAGTTGTGTAAAATGTTAATGGTGAGGAGTGGATTGGGGAATCTCACCATCGGCACAACAATCACGACATCAGCCGCTATGCCCAACGGAACCTAAAAACACTCCACATTCCGCCATGACGTGTGTAGATAGCAGTCCTGGTGCATGGAACTTTGTGGCCAGCGACACCGGCCGGTTGGCATCGGTCCCGGCTCTCTGGGACTCGGGACGGCACACGGGATGCAGATAAAGGGCGCGGGATCCAACCGTCTGGAAGCGACCCTTTTCTGGCCACCCCTTAACCATCCCACCCACGTGGCAACCCAGACAACATGTCCTCCGCCGACGAGAAGAGGATCGACGACGCCGGCGCCTTGGAGGTTGCCGGTCAGCCCCAAGAGCAGAGCAAGCCCGTCTCGCGGTTCACGAGGTGGTATCGCAGCCCGCTGTTCAATGTCATTGTGGTTGGGTTGATCTCGTTCACCCAGCCGGGGATCTGGAATGCCCTGAACAACACGGGCGCGGGCGGCCAGCAGGAGCCGTACTTGGTGAATGGGTCAAACTCCTTGACTTTCGGGTGAGTTCCGGACGTGTCGTGACCCTTTGACGCAATAGTCTTGCTAATTGCTACTGTTGCAGGCTGATGGTGTTTGGGTGCACAATCTTTGGCATCGTCGCCAACAGGATAGGCGTCAAGAAGGTGTTGATCATTGGCACACTCGGATATGCACCATATTCGGCCTCCCTGTATGTCAACAACCGGTACGGCACTGAGTGGTTCGTGCTCTTTGGTGGTGTGACGTGCGGTATTGCTGCGTCAGCGCTGTGGGCGTCCGAAGGCGCCATCGCCCTCGGCTACGGCGACGTCAAGGACCGTGGCAAGTTTGGTAAGTAGTTGTGCTGCGTTCAAAGATGCGAGGAGCCGAGCTGACATGTTCGCAGCTGGAATTTGGCTCGGTCTCCGTGAGCTCGGCCAACTCATCGGCTCCTCGATCCAGCTATCCCTGAACGTCAAGTCGAGCAGCCGCGGCAAGGTCGGCTATTCAACGTACCTTGTCCTGATTGCCCTGCAGTGTTTGGGGCTTCCTCTGGCCTTCCTCGTCTCCCCGCCAGAGAAGGTGATCCACAGCGATGGCCGCCGTGGGAGGGTTGTCGCCAAGAACACGACCCTGAAGGAGGAGATGCGCAAGACGTGGAAGTTGAT
This sequence comes from Staphylotrichum longicolle, assembly GCA_019096155.1. NCBI lineage: Eukaryota > Fungi > Ascomycota > Sordariomycetes > Sordariales > Chaetomiaceae > Staphylotrichum > Staphylotrichum longicolle. The sequence continues at coordinate 1,116,803 of JAHCVI010000003.1, forward strand.
CAAGAGGAAGCAAATGTTCCTGCTCATTCCGATCCTGATTGGATTTCAGTGGAACGGGACGTATCTGGGCATTTACATGACCAAATAGTATGTCTTCTTAGCACCTCTTAACATTTGATACGGGCGCTAACTTATACAGCTTCTCTGTCCGTGCCCGCACATTGGGTGCGCTGGTGTCAGGGGTCGCTGCAACCTTTGCCAACATCTTCTGGGGATGGTTCTACGACCTCAAGTACTTCCGCCGCCCGACCCTGGCCAAGGTTTGCTGGGCCTTCTTCGTCGTTTGCATGCTGGGATCCTTCGGCTGGCAGGTGTCGAACGAGAAGCTGTACGGCGACTCCAACCCCCGAGTTACGCTGGACTGGGACAACCCGGGATTCGGGCGGGGCTTTGCGTCCATGGTCTTCCTGAGGTACGTTACTGGCCGAGAGAGACCCGTCACAGAACATGGACTGACCGCAGCAGGTTCTTGAACGAGTCGCACTACATGTTTGTGTACTGGCTGGTCGGCGCCTTCTTCGACGACATTGAGACCCTGACCCTGGCCGTCAGTCTTGTGCGGACGTTCGAGTCGGTCGGTTCGAGCGTCGCCTTTGGCATTGGCGCAGCTGCAGTCTCGCCCATGATCAACCTCATCATCTCGTTCGTCATGTTTGGCTTCACCATCCCGGCCACATCGGCCGTGGTGTTCATGGTCCCGGAACGCCCCATCGATCTGCGGAAGGACGACGCATCCACCGCATCAGAGGAGGAGTCGGAAACCGCAGAAGCGGGTGCTGTCGTCAAATCTGCGGAGTCGGCTGCCTCGTCTCGGGATTGAATCCGGACGCCGGGTTTGGCGAAGGGAACAATAACGTCCACTTGCCGACCTCCCGGCCTCATGATGTCATGTTAATAACTTAGTAATAAAACCGAGATACCCCACTCCTCATCTTGTCTTCTTATGAGCGAAATACCTCGGGGGTTTCGTTTGTGAGCTTAGGACGAGACTGCATCTGGTCCTTCCCACACCAAGAATCTCGAAGTACCAGCTTTTCCTTTACGGTCATCAAATTGACCATCATATCACTCTACAGAAAGCACAGACAACGAGATCTACAATCCTGCTATCGACTTGTCGGCCCAGGTTGCGGGTGGTGTAAGTAGAAAACGAGCGACTGCCACACCTCAGTTAAGTTGCAATGCCAGGTCACAGCGACTCTAAATCAGACACCAGAGTGACAAATTCATCCTACCGCTCTATTCTCGACAAATTCCGGCCCGACCTTAAGCCGATACAAGACATTTACACCAGCCTGCACCAGAATCCCGAGCTCTCTGGGCATGAGTCCGACACGGCAGGGCTCGTAGCGCACACCCTGCATGAACTCCCTCTTGAGGTGACCGAAGGTATTGGTGGCCATGGTGTCGCCGCGGTGCTTCGTAATGGCGAAGGCCCTTGCCTCTTACTCCGCGCCGACATGGATGCCCTCCCGGTTGAGGAGAAGACGGGCTTGCCGTACGCCAGCAAAAAGGCCGTCAAAAGGGAAGACGGCACGGAGACCCATGTCATGCACGCCTGCGGACACGACATGCACACTGCGTCCATGCTCGGCGTCGCCCGCTTTCTCGTTGCCGCCAGATCCGCTTGGAAGGGAACCGTTGTCTTCGTCTTTCAGCCCGCCGAGGAAGACTTTACAGGAGCCCGAGCCATGGTGGAGGATGGGCTGTACGACAAGGTGCCAAAACCCGATCTCGTGCTCGGCCAGCACACCATGAGCCTCCGCGCGGGAACCATAGCGCTGAGCTCCGGCCCGGTGCTGGCAGCGTCCGAGTCGTACATCATCCGCATTTTCGGGCGCGGTGGCCATGGCGGAAGACCCCAGAATACCGTCGACCCAGTCATGATCGCGGCGTACTTTCTCGTCCGAGTGCAGAGCATCGTAAGCCGCGAGGTGGCGCCCCAAGATGTTGCCGTCATTACCTGCGGCAGCATCCACGCCGGTACAGTCGCCAACATCATTCCTGATCACGCAGATCTGCACATCAACGTGCGAACGTACCGGCCCGAGGTGCGCGAGCAAGTTTTGCGGTCCATCAAGCGCATCCTCTCTCAGGAGTGTGCTGCTTCAGGGGCGCCCGAGCCGACCATCACACAGATTGCGCGTACACCAGCGCTCGTCAACAGCGACGAGCTCGTGGGCAAGCTGCGCGGCGCGTTTCAGGGGCATTTTGACCGGTTCGAGGAGCAGGTCCGAGAAACCGCTAGTGAGGATTTCAGCGTGCTGGCCGATGCGGTTGGCGCACCTTATGCGTTTTGGTATTTTGGAATTGCGGACCCTGACCAGTGGGATAAGGCCAACAAGGCAGGGAAGCTGTCGGAAATTCCGGGGAACCATTCTCCTTTTTATGCACCCGTCATTGAGCCGTCTATGACAGCTGCCGTGGACGCAATGACATTGGCCGCGCTCGTGTTTCTAGGGACTAGCTAAAATGGGTTTCAATGACGAAGGTTAATGGGTCAAGGCGCATGTTCAACCTGAGTCTTGGGAGAGTTGTGAGATATTTGAGGTTAGCAAAGCATTGAGCGTGACAGCATTGCAAGGAGAAGTGCAGAACGATAATATAGACAACATTTAGTTACTCCTCACCGAGGTGGGTTACACCCGGAGTAGAAGAGGGTGATCTGGGATGATGGTTGGGCAGGCCATGTTCAAGGCCGTGTTGGAGGGCGAGAAGGAATCCTAGTCTTGAGTGCCCGTGTATTGTAGGGAGCAGATTTGGGACTCGAGCTCATTGCAAGGACGGGTTGCCCAGTTTAGTATGGCCGCAGTAGCATGCACACACATTCATGTCATCTGGGCTTCCGTATCCCACTCTGCAGGTCCACGGATAACCTGCAGTTTGAGTATCGTAGGTAGTTCTGAGAGCCATTGACATGGTACGTCACCGTGTTGGCTGACTGCTGGATCCTTTATCAAGCTCTCTTCCACCAACTCCAGTCACATACGACCATATCCGCGCGAAAATACGGGATCCCGTCCGCTCTCCCCTAGTCAAACGCGTGAGAGCTGAACTAGTAGTTGGGTCGGTGACGACCAGCGAATCCTCAGTGTTGTATGTTTTTTTTGGCATCTCCACTCCCTTTCGTGGTGTTTTGCTTAGCCGCCCACCCCCGAGACTAAAAAACGTACAACGGCTCACCCTTTGAGTGAATTTATCCCCGCTTGTTGCAAATAAGTGGCTTAAGGGCCTTGAGTCGTTGGGTGACGGTTGACCTTCCGCTTAAGCGCCTAGAGCGGTTGAAAGTCGGGGCCGTTCCTTCCCCTGAGCTAGAGAATCACCGCTCCTGCCTTGACGAGCCGCTACTCTACCGCTCAAGGAAAGAACAGCTCAAGACGATGAGCCGCTCGTAGCTCGTGAGCAGCGCAACAAGAGGCTGCCGTATGCACACCTGGTCACACGGAGTTTGCGTTTCAATAGAAAATTTTATTTTTACTATTTTAGGTGTTGTGAGGACCGGAGCCGGGCCTGAGAGCGACCAGATCTGTTATATTTTTGTCATGTCCTCCTCTTGAGGGAGCTAAAAGGCTAGTGGGGTGAGATCTACTTGGTTGATGGTACAAACAATCCAGCCATCCTTTTGGCAACGGCCTCGCAATAAACCTGGTTACCTCGACTGTACTATCTAGGTAGACACGATGCCAAGAATACCTACTATTATCATTCAATACCCGACGACAATCAACCCCTTCTCAATGAAGAATACAACGCCCCCTCGTCAAAAACCAATACTTTAGGGATCGGCGTCAGCTCCAGATGGGCAACTCTCGAGAGAAAAAGTTCTTTGTTCAGATCGCGATGGTTGTTTTGACTCGAAGCCGCTCTCCGAACTTGTAAAAGAGGATTGGAAACGGCAAAAAGAGCAACGCCAAAAAGCCCAAAAGAGAGTTGCCCCAGCCATAGCCGAGTACTGCGTACATCTGCGGCCCAACTAATGGCAAGAATGTACCCGAAATGTATCGAAGAAGAAGATTTGCGCTGAGGGCGGAAGCTGCGCCCTCGGAACCAAAGAGGTTCACGAGATACAACTGGGCCGGCATCAAGACAAAAAAGGCCCCATAGCCGATGAAGACAGTTCCGATAATGGGCACGATCCAGTGAATGTGGTATTCGACCGACCAGCCGTAGATGAAAAGACCCACGACCACCGACGGGCTAAACCAAATCATGTGCAGAAGGCGTTCCTCAGGGCGCGGCCCGGGCAGGCCCTGGGCCTTTGTCCGCACCATGAGGTGTGTGTTCAAGGAGTTGAAGATGGGCACGGCAACAATCATGGCCACACCCAAGCCGAGGTACACCAGGCCAGAAGTTGCGATTGTGAAGCCGTATTGCTCTTCAAAAACGCCGGTAAAAGTTGTGAGCAACAAGTACATGATGCCAAAAATAAGACCGACGTAAACCGACAAGACGAGCAGAATTGGCGAGCGGATGAGAAGCATGGCAGGACGGACTAGCGCCTCAATAAGAACCCGATTGGTGGTCCTCGAGAGAGCGAGTTCGGATCGTAGATGCGGGTTTTGAGTCTCGGCGCGGAGACGAGCCGCTTTGTGCTCGAGGAGGATCTTGGGGTGTGTCTCGCGGAGGATGGGAAGGGCAACGAGCCCGGCAACACCACCGACCATCCCAAGGACCCAAAACGTCCATCGCCACCCCTTGTCCGCCACAATAAAGCCTCCGACAAGTGGACCAAGCACAGGTCCCGTCAGAGGCCCCAAGCTGAACAGGGTCATGGCCATTCCTCTGTTGGTAGAGGGAGTCAAATCCGCAATGGAGCCGCCACCCAGCGCCATGGGTACGCCGCCGGCGCAGCCAGAGAGAAAGCGAAAGACGATGAATTGCGCAACGTTGGTGCTGAGCGCGTTACCAATGACGAAAGCCACGAACGCAAGGTTGGCGGCATGGTACACGGGCAGGCGACCATAGACCTCGCTGAGCGGGGAGAGGACCATGGGCCCGAGGGCAATGCCAAGAATGTAGAGTGTAATTGCGAGGGTGCTGATAGTCTTAGAGGTGATGTCGAAGTCGATGATGATCTCGTTGATCCCCGGCGCACACATCGTAGGGGCCATGTTTCTGGATCAAAAGGGTCAACTTTAACGAACGGTTTCTGAAGCATCTGGTTGGAAAGCACATACGTAATGAGACCAAGTATGGCAACCATGATGATGTGCGCCCACCGTTTGAAGGGTGGCCAGTTGAGTGGGTTGGCGACATCATCGGATCCGTCCCAGTTTACGATGAAACTGGCCCCAATATTCTCAAGGTTTTCCATGCTATTCGGACCAACCTTAAGAGCGACACTGTCTCTGTCTTGCTGGGTGCCAGTGTTGTTATCTTCGTTGGAAGGGAGCTTGTTTTCCCTCATTTTGACGCGGTTTATGGTCGTTCCCAACGGCGATAGACAGAATACGAAATTGTCTCCAGGAGGGAAGGGAAATCTGTTTCAAAGAAGAAGAGTGTCTCGGGGTGGTTTTGGATGCGAAGACCATATGAGGAGTCGCTCCGGATATAAGTAGGTGGTTCGAGAGATCATTTCGAGGGGACGCGTAGTGTGAACGGATAACGAAGCTCATCCGCGGCTGGGACAGACCCGTTTTCAGGCACCCTTAGCCCCAGTTGTACCTTTCGTGAAAATGCTCCGTCTGTTGCACATGATTCAAATGTTTTCCCGAGAACTACTCCTTGATACATCGCCGAAGCGGGAAACGGGGCCGCCGAGCTCCGCGGAGCATCGGAGCGGAGCAAAGTGGGCCTCACGGGCGACGGCACGGAGGATCGGAGGATCAGACTGTCAGCCACTGCTTTACTGTGGGTCTAGCCAAAATCGGTAGGTTACATTTCTGTGACGGTGGAAGAAGGCGCAAGAATCCAATCCAGACCACTGCCGGGAACTTTCTCTGGATACTTTCCACGCAGCCCCTTCGTCCCAGACGCAGCCCCTTCATTCCAGACGCAGTCTCTCTATCCCCTTCACCAAACAGGCTTATCATTGTTGACATCGCTCGTTGCGTCACGTCTCCAGGATTATAAGGCACTAAACAACAAAAGATGTCATCCCGGCGTGAGGAACCTGGACCAGGCATTTCGCAGGCAGCCATCGAGGCCCCTTTGACAACCCTCCTGGCCCAGGGAACTCGCCATTCAGAAGGACTCGACGTGATCAATGCTGAAGCACCTTCGAAGCCCAACCCAAGCCGGCGTCGTGATAAACCTCAGTTGTCCTGTCACCTCTGCCGCCGCCGCAAGTAAGACCAACGTCGCTCATACTGGTATGCCAGACAAGTCCCGCTAATCCACAGTAAACCTGATTAGGTTGCGATGTGACCGCAAACAGCCGTGTTCAAGCTGCGCATCGCGTGGTGTGTCATGTGCCTACCCCGACAGACCCATCACTAGCTCCGCGCTACCGAAACCAGCTTCCATGTATGACAGAATCGTCCAGCTGGAACGTCTTGTCATGTCTCTCGTACCAGGTGCCACGTCTGATGCCGTGGCCGACTGCACCCCGCATCCAAACACAGCGCTCATTCAGAACCCTTATGTAGCTGGCGGCCCTGATCCGAGTTCGGCCAGTGATGATCTGATGACGCCGGCAAGTACGGAACCGTCCATGTCGTCCGCAAACCCACGCACGGCACTCGATGTGCGTTCCGAGTGCGGGAGCATGCGCGTCAGCGCCTCCGAGTTCCGCTACGTCGGCGGTAACCACTGGGCAGCCATCCTCGACAACATTGCAGACTTGAAGGACCACTTTGACCGGGAAGAGCAGTCCCAGTTGGCGAGGGACGACGATAACCCCGCAGAGACCGACGACGCTGAGGGGGGTCTAGCGGGATCCCGATCGGCACACGCGCTGCTCCTGTATGGTTGTCCTTTGCCAACATCACGGGCCGAGATCCGAGCTGCGCTGCCGCCGAGGGGCGCCGTGGACCGCTACATCTCGCGGTATTTCAACCGTTTGGATCTAGTTCATTGTAAGTGCCTGAGGATTGTCACAAAGAACACGAGACAACCATTCAAGACTGACAGCCATAATCTGAGCTAGCCATTGTTCATGGTCCAACATTTCTTCAACAGGCAAGTGCCAGGGTGTTCTCGTAGCAAGCCCCGCCTCGTCCTAACATCAGCCAGTACGAAGCATTCTGGATCGACAACACCAGCGTCCCGATCGTCTGGATTGGACTACTCTTCAGCATGATCTGTCTCGCACTGCAGGCCTCAGACGCATCCGACACGGCGCACGGTGACCCGGAACATCGCGCCCTCCAGATTGAGACATACCGCGAAAAGACAGTCCAGTGCCTCCTCTTAGGCGAATACACCAAGTGCGGACCGCACGTGCTCGAGACGGTTATCCACTACGTGTACATCGAGCTGGGCCTGCGCGGCGACGCCGACAAGGACATCTGGTTCCTCTTCGCCCTCGAGGTCAGCCTGGCCATGCGAATGGGATACCACCGCGACCCGAGCCATTTCGCCGGCGTCACCCCTCTCCAGAGCGAGATGAGGCGACGGCTGTGGGCCACGGTTCTGCAGGGCGACATCCTCGTGTGCAGCCAGATGGGCATGCCGCGCATGATTTGCGACTGGAAGTACGACACGGCGGAACCCTGCAACCTGAATGACGGGGATCTGAGCGAGGACTCGGCCGAGTTGCCCCCGCCGCGCCCCGAGACGGAACTTACGACGGCACTGGGCACCATTGCACGCCGGCGCATGTTTGTCGCTCTGGGCGCCATTTCCGACGTCACGGCCGCCGTGCAACCGTGCAGCTACGCGGAAATCATGAAGGCGGACGGTGTTTTGCTCCAAGCAGCAGCAAGCATCCCCGCGCCGCTGCAGCCCAAGCCCATGGCCAGCAGCATGACGGATCCTCCCGAGGTGATCATGGCGCGCCTGTTCCTCGCGCACCTCCTGCACAAGGGCCAGATAATGCTGCACCGGCGGTTTCTGCTCCTCGAGCCGTCCTCTGCCGACCAAGACGTCTTTGCCTACTCCCGCAAGGCGTGCCTGGACGCCGCGGTGGGCGCGCTGGAGATCCAGGGTGTGCTTGACGAGGAGACTCGCCCGGGAGGCCAGCTGCACATGATGCGCTGGCGCGTGTCGTCCATCATGAACCACACGTTCCTTACGGCCACCATGGTACTCTGCTCGGCGCTGCATTGCGGCCAGACGCTGCAGCGGAAGGAAGAGATTCTTGGGGTGCTGAGGAGGACGAGGGCCGTGTGGATGCGGGCGAGTCCTGGTTCTCGCGAAGCGAGGAAGGCGGCGGAGACGGTCAGCATCGTGATTGCGCAGGCGGCAGAAGGTGGTCGGCTTGGGGATGGCGCTTCTGGCGGATCACGCTGGCTGGAGAGGCCCGATGGACGGAGCCCGGACTCGCCGCTGCAAGGCGGTAGTACAAGCAGCATGGTAAATACAGTTCTTGAGCGTAAGTCGTCCCGCTTCATGCCGATTGTATTATTACTCGGCGACTAACAAGCTTCGTACTCTGATGCCCGTTAGCAGACAGATTCCAGACACCATCGTTCAGCTTCGCCGCAGACCCAGAAACAGATGGGGTCGGCTTTGACACGGCGATGGACGAATGGATGATGATAAACGACGGGCGTTGGCAAGCTTAGAGACATGCCGTAAAGGTCCGTGTTGCTGGAGGGACTGTCCTGTCAGGGGTTCGGGCAGGTCTTATAAACAGAGAGGATCCACTTGCCTCGAGGAACAAAACAGGTGCGACCTGCGAAGAACTTGACTTCATCGCCTCTCCGGAATGGGATGCAAACCTCCATTACAATCAATGCAGCCCACTTGCTCTATGGGCAGGATCCAATCCGGTAGCCAGGTTCAATGAACCTTGACATGTGCGCAGCGTCAACGGAGTTGTTGCGTTGTTGCACTCTGGGTCAAACCGGACAACAAAGAACGGCCGCGGATTCTCAAATTGGGGCGACCAAGAACACATGACACAAAAGCGATAGGGATCTTAAAAGACACAAAAGAAACTGCTTCAAGGTCGTGGAATCAGAAGTGGCACCGTCCATCCCTATTTCTTGATCATACGTTGAACCTGAGTCGAAAAGAAGGATGTCAATCAATTCCAGAGAATCGACTGTCCGAGGTGCGCAGCGCGCTGAGTCATAATGCTCTGCCCCGACCGCCTCACTCAAGTCAGCCCGCGTAGCGCAATCGGTAGCGCGTGAGACTTCTACTCTCCTCGCGAACATCTCAAGGCTGTGGGTTCGAGTCCCACCGTGGGTGTCCCTTTTTGTGTTTTTTTCTGGGCCAAGTCTGGTTGGCGAAAGGCGGTGTTTGAGTCAGGCGCTGGTTTGGGGTCCTTGTCAGCTGCGAAAAGCATGCATTGAGACCCAGTTGCAGTGCTTGCATGCCGCTGCAGCCGTTGTTAGCCTGCCACGTGCGGGTGTCACAAGAGCCGACATTTGGGGCGCCGGACTCGGCGCGGGTGATCGGTAAGCGTCGCTGAATTGCCGCGTTGTTCCGCACCTCGTTGGCGCGGCGCTGAAACAGTGCGCTGGCGCTGTCGAGTCACCACCTTTCGCAATCTGCAACAAAAAGCTGCGCAAAGCCCGCCACTTTTGTGCGCAGCGTCCCCAACGGCTCGGGACACGCAATGACTGTTTGCTGGACCTGCCGAACCGCGCTCCGGCGCCACATCGACGTTCTCCGGACACTGCGGCAGCGCCGGTCGCATTCGACCAAGGAGCCGACCAAGACGGACAAGACACCCCGGCCCCAAGATCAAGTGCCGACGCCCAACAACGTCCCGACGCTCAACTTCTGGCAGAGGCTGGGCCCGTTGACCAGGGCCGCCCAGGCATACGCCCGCGCCCAGCGGAAGAGGCCGTACGCGACGCAGGTGTGCACCTCGCTGTTCATCTACCTATGTTCCGACAGTGTGTCTACCCCCTCAAGCCCCTGACCCGAGCGTTATTCCTTGGGTTTCGTATGCTGACGACCGCAGTCTCGGCGCAGAGCATGGGCGGGAGGGACTATGATCCCATGCGGACGGCGCGGTCGCTGTTGATCGGATCGATATCGTCGATTCCGAGTTACAAATGGTGCGTGTCCGATCGTGTGTGTGCGCTGTTCCGTGGGGCCGCAGCTGACTCCTTTGGGCCAACAGGTTCGTCTGGCTGTCGGACAACTTCAACTACCCGTCGCGCATCCTGTCGTTAGCAACCAAGGTCGTCGTCAACCAGATTTGCTTCACGCCCGTCTTCAACACGTATTTCTTTGGGATGCAGGCCCTGCTCTCCGGCGCAACCCTCCCGGAGACGTGGGACCGCATCAAGAAGACGGTGCCCGTCAGCGCCATCAACTCGTGCAAGCTGTGGCCCGCCGTGACGGCATTCAGCTTCGCCTTCCTCCCGCTCGAGTATCGGCCCGTGTTCGGGGGAGTGATTGCGGTCGGGTGGCAGACATATCTCAGCTACCTGAATCGCCTTGCAGAACGGAGCAGCGCACGAGAGGTGGAGCCGTTGGAAGCGCCCCTGATGGAGAAAGTGGCTGCATAGACGGGGCGTAGGCGTTCATTCGCCTTTTTTTTCTCTTTTGGGCGGTGGCAACGATAAATTCCGGATTACGTTTTGGATTAGACATTTTAGATGGGGTTTGGCGTTTGGTAGAGGGTTTGCTGTGGTTTTTGCATGGATCTGGCTGGCATGGCGATTCAAGGAAGCTGATCGGACCACGATCAGATCAGGCGGCGGGGCATGCGCAGTGGTGTGCAGGGATCAGAAGCACAGTATGGCCCGTTCTGGTGGGCTCTTACTGCACTGTATTCGTATCGTGGAACTGTAATAATTCGTGAAGCTGCATCCCGCGCCCGATTCCAAAATTTCGCAAACCACCACCGCCGACCCGGCAGCCACTCGCTAAAAGCCATTGAGTGCTGGCTTCGTGCAGCCCTCGTCCGCAGACATGGCGGGCTCCTATTACCGAGCACAGCGCTCGCTCGCGACAGCGCTCCGACCCTTGGTTCGGCCCCAATCACAGTTCGCCAGCAATGCGCCCCGACGTCTCGTTTCGTCGTCCTCCACCCAGCGCCCTTCCACTACCGGCCGGAATCTTCTCATCGCCGGCATCCTGACTGCCACGGCCGGCATCAGCTTGTATTACGCCACCGACACCCGCGCCTCCTTCCACCAATGGCTCGTCCCGCGCCTCATCCGCACCTTCTTCCCCGACGCCGAAGACGCCCACCACATCGGCACCGTCGCCCTCAAGGCCCTCTACCCGCTCGGTCTGCACCCGCGTGAGCGGCCCACCCCGGGCTCCGAGTCCACCAACCCGGCCGAGAACCCGCTCGCCGTCACCGTCTTCGGCCGCACCCTCGTCAACCCGATCGGCATCTCGGCGGGGCTCGACAAGGACGCCGAGATCCCCGACCCGCTCTTCGCGCTGGGCGCCGGCGTCGTCGAGGTCGGCGGCTGCACCCCCCTGCCGCAGGACGGCAACCCGCGCCCGCGCGTCTTCCGCGTCGTCGCCATCGACGGCCTCGTCAACCGCTACGGGCTCAACTCGCGCGGCGCCGACGCCATGGCCGCCCGCCTGCGCGAGCGCCTGCGCACCTTTGCCCGGGGCCTGGGCCTGTCGGAGCGCGACATGATGGACGAGACGGATATTCCGACGGGGAGCCTGCAGCCGGGCCGGCTGCTGTGCGTGCAGATCGCCAAGAACAAGAAGACGGACGAGAAGGACATGAAGGCGGTGATCCAGGACCACGTGTACTGCGTCCAGCGGCTGGCGCCGTACGCCGACGTGCTGGTCGTCAACGTCAGCAGCCCCAACACGCCCGGCCTGCGGGACCTGCAGGCCGCGGAGCCGCTGGCCAAGCTGCTGGGCGCGGTCGTGGACGAGGCGAAGCGCACCGACAGGAAGGTCAAGCCGCGGGTCATGGTCAAGGTCTCGCCCGACGAGGACGACGACACCCAGATCGAGGGCGTCGTGCAGGCCGTGTGGACGAGCGGGGTGGACGGCGTGATTGTGGGGAACACCACCCGGCGGCGGTCGGGGCTCGTCCCGCAGGGCGTCAATCTGACCAGCAAGGAGCAGCAGGCGCTGGTGGAGGAGGGCGGCTTCTCTGGGCCGACCATGTTCGGCCAGACGCTGAGCTTGGTGGGGAGGTACCGCAAGAAGCTCGACAGCTACTCGCTAAAGACACCGGGGGTGGATGACGCGTTCCCGCAGCAAAAGGTTATCTTTGCGAGCGGCGGTATCACGACTGGCGACCAGGCGCTCAAGGTCCTCAATGCCGGCGCCAGTGTGGCCATGCTGTACACGGGCATGGTATATGGCGGCTCGGGCACGGTGACGAGGATCAAGAAGGAAATGAGGGAGAAGCTGGCCATCAAGGAGACTTAAGGCGCTGGATGGCGCTTGTACATATCGGATGTCGAGTTTGCCGCAACCTCTCGAGTACCTAGACTTGGTCCGCAACTGCGTGTAATACCCAGAATCGACAACACGATATCCAATACCTCGTTGACGTTGGATGCTACGACTGCGGCAGTGCCGTTGCTTCGTCCCTGTTGCAAAAAGAGAGCAATACCAGCAAAAGCTGAATCAGCACTTACACGGTGCACTGCGTGGCATGATGCCAAGATGGTGATATACTTGACAATCTACCACTGGCTGACTCCTCACGTTGCTGACTGAGGTACGACGAAGGGAGCCGTTCGAGCCCAACACCGTTATGCAGCATACCGTCTTGGCGGGCTGCGAAACCGTCGAGCCATGGTCGGAGTGGAGGGGTTGTGTCTTGGGACGATTCGTATTGCATATGAGACGCTGAGGGGTACGAGGCCGAGAATGGCGGAATAGGCAAGGGACGCCAGAAGCGTCAGCTAAACATTTATAAGGACCGCGTGCTTGTGGACGGTTCACATCGAAGCCTGAATGTACTCGCACATGGTACTTGACAGCAGCTCAGTGTTGTCGCCCTTGGTCAACTTACACCATAATTTCCATCTCTCCGTGAGTCCTCGTACCGAGCACCCCATCACCAATGGCTCCTCGCGTCTGGCACATCAGCGGCGCCAACACCGGCTTTGGCCTTGAGCTGTCCCTGAAGGCCCTCAAGGAAGGCGACCAAGTCCTTGCGGCCGTTCGCTCACCGGCCAAGGTCCCAGACAGCCTCAAGGTTGCCGGAGTCAAGGTTTTGCAATATGACCTCTCCTTCGCCCAAGAGGAGATGAACAGCTATGCCGAAAGGGCCTTTGCGGCTTTTGGCCGTGTGGACGTTCTCGTCAACAACGCAGGCTACGCCTACATGGGCGCCATCGAAGAAACCGAGTGCGTCTCTCCCCCGTTTAACCAGTGCCAGCACCCTCACACCTAAACCCAGCTAACCTCCCGCCCCCTTCATCAGGGACGCCCAAGTCCTCAAACAGTTCGACATCAACGTCTTCGGCATCCTCCGCACCATCCGCGCCTTCCTCCCCGGCCTCCGCGCCCAGCGCGCCGGCACCGTCCTCAACATCTCCTCCATCGGCGGCCTGCACGGCTACCCCTCCAACGGCGTCTACTGCGCCACCAAGTTCGCCCTCGAGGGCATCACCCAGGCGCTCGCCGCCGAGATCGCCCCGTTCGGCCTGCACGCCGCCGTCGTCGAGCCGGGCTACTTCCGCACGTCCTTCTTGGCGGGCGCCGCCGCCGCGGGTGCGGCAAGCGCGGCGAACCTCGCGCCGGCGCTGGCCGCGTATGAGGGCACGGTCGCGCACGAGGCGCGGGCGAGCTTCGCGGCGTTTGATGGGAAGCAGCTTGGGAACCCGGTGGAGGGCGCGGCGAGGATCTGGGAGTATGTGGCCGGGGAGGGGCTGCTGAAGGGGAAGAGGCGGTTGTTGAGGCTGCCGCTGGGGAGTGATACGGGGAAGCAGATGCGGGCGCTGAGTGAGGAGCTGGCGGAGACGGCGAGGGAGTATGAGGAGGTTTGGAGGAGTACGGATTTTGAGGACTGATTCTTGAGGTCAATATCGGATCCGCTCCAATCTCGATTTGTACGCGAGCTTGTGGCTTCGAGGTGAGTAGTGCCTTAGCACGGTTAGACGTGAAAATGCACGGTGCCATTTTCACCCGGCTTCTGTGGCGGAGGAGTTGTCTCGCAGAACGGTGGTGTAACCTTGCCCGGCTTGCCGCAACTGCGCATACCTACAGTACTTATGCTCAGGCCCCATTCCTTGATTCGTAGTAGTAGCACGGCAAGATCGGCATAGTAAGTCTACGCTACCCTATTTCTCGCGCTCTGTTCCTAGCTTGCGTCGACACCCGCGAGTAGATGCTTGCGTAGTTTGAGCGAATGTCACTGAGCAAGTTCAAGCCCGATGAGATACACTGGTGATTCGACCATAACAAGAACAAGCCTAGTAATTGAGCGTCACAGGGGGAAACACGTGTCACAATCTAGCGCGCAATCGGACATCCAAACCGATAGGCGTGATGGGGCGGGAAGGTGAGCCCAATCCTCCCCTATCGCGAGCAAAGGGTGGAATTTATTCTCGTTTCGGGAGTGTACCCAAGTATAACCCACATCTGAGCATGTCGCCTCATGTCTGCAATGCGGCAATTACACCCATGTCATTGAAAAATCTCCGTCGCCCATGCTCTTCATCTGGCGGCTGCACCTGTCCTCCTTGGTTCTTAGAGCTTGTTATCGAGTGTAGTTCCCCTGCGTCACATTCTTCACTGCTGTCTTTTTGTCCGAGCAGCCACCTCCCGAAGACCACGGCGCAGCCCAGATGTCAAACTAACCGCCTTGAGTTTCTTGGAGATTTCTACTCTCTGCGGTGTCTCGTCGCCCTCCAACTCCGATGCAGCACGCTTCCTCGCCTTGCTGCCAAGCCCGAACAAGGAGTCAGGCCCAGAGGTAGAGGGCGCAGCTTCTGTGGCAGTGGTCGCAGATTCTTCTGCACTGGACTGAAATCCCGGCGTCGATCCCGGCTCTGCACCCGAGCCTAAGCAGGAGGAGGATTCGTCCGACTGGCGACGCGAGAGAGATCCCGTGGGCGTCGTCATCTGAGTATCCTGCCCGTCGGAATTCATCCATTCCGTGCTAGCCTGGACGCTGTCGTCGCCAGGGCTATCGCTGCTCGCTTCTCCTACTGACTGCACTTGCACGTCTTCAGCACCCCCGCTCGGAGGAGCAGCCGCAGGTGCCTCAACAGTGGCCGGTTCGCCAATGCCGAGCCAAGCGAACCGAGACGACTTGGGATTCCCAAAGATGACTGCCCCGTGTTGGCAGCTGTCGATGTCCACTGTTTCCGATCCTTTCATCTGTGAGAGCAGCCCTCGGAATATGGAGTCCGCAGGCAACAGCTCCTGAACTGGATCCCATCCTTGTGGATCCGCGCTGCTGTCGTCGGCCGCGAACGGGCTATGCTGGGATGGATTGTGCCAAAAGACATCGGCAGTCAGCGTGAGCGGCTTGGTCGTCTTGTCCCCTTCGTTGTCGACAATGTCCTTGAGATCGGCCACGCACGCTCCGAGAAACCCTTGTCCTGTTGGCATGGCCTGCCAGAGAACGGGCCGCGCGCCCGGGGATGATCTGCTAGCTGGCGTAATCAGCTGCCCGAAACCGCGGCCGAAGAGCGTAACGGCATGAATCGACTTGGCAAACTTGATCCAGGTACGCCCAGAACTTGGGGGCGTTGTCAGCCTCTGGTAGAGCGGGTCACGCTTTGTCGCGACGTCCCGGAAGTCCCAGCCCTGCAGGTGGCTGCGCAGCTTCAGCTTCATGTTGACGCCTTTTGCCGACGCCTCGCAGTGTGCCTCGTGGTCGATCAGCTTCTCGAGGCTCTCAAAGAGCTCCACCACCCTATCCTCGACCGTCGTGTACGAGCTGCGTGTCTTGGTGACCGTCTCCTGCCTCCCATCTGGCCACGTCACGGTCTCGACATAGCTCTTCCCAGTGAGTTTGTAGAGCCTCAGCTCTCTGTTGTGTCCGTTGATAAGCGCATCAATGGCCGAGTCGTTACGAAAGCGCACGTTCGGCTCTTGGAAGGACTTCTCGTCAAAGAGAAACTCGGAGCTAAACTTGTCGTTCCGGCAGTGCTTGAGCGAGGCGCGCAGGAGGTGCAGAATCGCACTCGTCCCTTTGACAAGCCAGCCGCATTTGTCCTCCTCGTCCCACAGCACAACGTAGCGCTGATCGATCCATTGCAGCTTGGCCAGGTATCCGTGGTCTTGCTTCGAGATGTTGACGGGCGAGTCCTTCTTTCCGATGGCGAACTGACAGCCGCCCGTGACGATTTGGCCAACAGAGAAGGATACTTTCTCGAGGTTGAATTCCCGTCCAGGGAAAGGGAGCCTGGAGCTTCGAATGTCGTGGTTTGCGGAAACGTCACCTAGACATGCCAAGGGTCAACATAAGGGGCTAAAATCCGGGCCGCATCGCCAGCTGGCCGATCACAGACTCACCAGCCAAGTAATCCGCCTCAGAGCACCACCCGATCACATGCCGAGATGACCTCAAGACGTTGACACTGACGCCTTCCAAGTGGGAGCTCTGGTTCGCGTCGAGATACGAGACTCTCCCGCCACTCGCGTTGGAGTGGAGGTGCCAAAGTACAACGCCCCCGACAACCTCCACGGCCACGAGCATCGCAGAGAACCCCTTGAGGTAGAACCGGCCCAGAAAGTCGTGCAGGCGCCTAGCGTCTGCCAGGTTCGCCGCCATGTGCAGCGGGATCTCGAGCCCGGTGTTCGCCTGCGGTCGGCGCGCAATGGGAAACCCTCGGACAACAACGGGGTTTCTGAACATGCCGTGCCAGCAGCGCCCTGCGACACTATCGGTCTTGGTCTCCGTGCTGATCTTCAATTCGATCTCAAACTCGGCCGTTTCAAACGCGTGGACGTCGAATAAAGCTGCTGTGCAATATGCCATCGCATTTTCGTCGGGGGAACACCGCACAGCGGCAGTGAGCCATGCGACGATCTCCCCGATCTCTGCCATGAAGTCTGCTGTGCCCTCGGCAAGCACTTGAAACTGTCCTGGGGTATCCCATAGGACGGAAATTTCAGACCTGTCAGGGAGAATCCCTACAACAACAACCGCTTAGCCATATGCGAGTACTTGAAAGGTAACGGATACCAGGTTAACCTACTCGATGCCTTCTCCCCAGACTCCAACGTTTCGGCCACCGCGTCCAACATGTGTGGACCAGTCGTGGGCCATGTTTGACTCAGATACTCGGAGCACGGCAGCGCTTGCGCGTTACACATCGACCCTGTGAGAGTTATCACGCGTCCTAGGAGCTCTCCCGGGTCTTGCGGTCCCTCATATTGGTCCCTGAGGAATGCGAGCGGGTCCCATGCCGCGCGCAGAACTATTGAGAACGTTTCCGATTCAGTCTGACGGCTGAGATGCCGTGTCTGCGGAAGTTGTTGAAGGATCCTGCGCCGGATGGTCATCATAGCGTCTGCTTCGGTTAGGGGAGTAAGTAGGGCTTGTCGCTGCAAGCGCGCCACGAGAGTCTTGTACGCCGCCGACTCGAACACGACTTGACGGTACCCATACTTGTCCGGCAACGCTATCTCGTCGTCCTCGGGAAGCGTTCCGGCCGCCTGCTGCGGTGCGCGAGCCGTCGCCGCTTCGTCAGCCCCAGAAGGATCCACCCCAACGAGCCATTCGCTGATGCGAGACGACGTGACTTCGCTGTCGACGCGATCCGGTTGTGGGTCCGGCGTTGTGTCGTCTTCCGCTTCCACCAGCATTGACTCCCTAAAGCGGCCGGACAACTCGCTATCAGATGTTAGACACTAATCGTCGACAAAAGGAGGAGAGGAGGAGGAAACCCTTCGGCCAAGAGACTCACAGTCGGTACCTGTGGACGAAATACATTACGTCTCTCTGGGCCTGTGTGGAGCCGGATTGGCCAAGTGTCAAAGCAAACGACCTCATCAGCTCCGGCATTGCCCCGAATACTCTTTCCAGAACCTCGGGCTTCGCGTCGAGCGCCTGGACGTGGTTGACCAGGTCGTCAACGAGTTCGCTCTTGTAGGCGTCCAACTCGGCGCCGCCAATGCTTCCCTCATCCGAGTAAACCGTTCGGGCATCACAATCTGCTGCCTCGACTGACATGACGGGCTTGGATTGGTCATCCTGAGCGGGATCGGCGTTCTTTTGTTGGCATGCGGATACGTAGCCGGAGTCCATAGACGCACCATGGACTGTAAACGTATCCGGCAAGGACACACTTCTGACGTCTGACCAAGTTCGCGTGTCTGCGGGTTTGCTCAATGGGTGTGAATCCGGGCCAGAATGCGCCCCATATCCATCCGCATCAGCGCCTGCCAGGTCAGGCACCCATTGTGCAATGCCCGGCCTCTGTAGCGGCGGCTCTTCTGGCGATCGACTTGGAGGCAAAGGGATGGGGGGGTACATGGCAGCCAATGTGCCTGCGGAACTGGTACCCATCTGTGAGACGAACGTCAAGTCATGCGTCGCCGGTTTGTAGTCGGCTCCTTTGTCATTTCCGCTGGACGCATCGCTCGGGTCATCTGGGCCGGCGTGCGGGTCTTGGATCTTGCGAACCCAGTCGTTCAAGAGACCCGCGAACGCCCAGTCTCCCGTGTGGTCTCCTCCGTGGTAGGCGAAGTGGGCGCTCCTTAGGTGTGCCGTGGCCTCAAGATAGTCATCGTAACGCTTCTGCGCGAGACAATCTGTGCACTGTGCCAAGGGAAGTTTGGGCTGCAGCACGATTGATGGCTGGACCTTCGGCTGTACACAAACCCATGTGTCAAGCACAGTCGCATGTGTAATAGACTGGGTCCCGGGGGGAGGTGGCAGTTCTGGCGCTAATCAATGGGGCCGGGTTAGCGTCGCTTGATATTGGGGGACTACATACCTGAGGTACGGTCGTGGTATCATCTACCGAAACAGTGTTGCAGACTTACTTGACTCCGGGGTTCTAAATCTAGAAACGGCTTCTTCCCATGTCATCCCATGGTGGTTAGGATGGCACTGCGAGTTCATTAAGTTTTGAAATTGGTAATTATGGTATAATGGCGTCGTACTTACGGCGACTCTTCGCCGTCGGCAGTCCCAACAGGCGCCGATTTTCCTTATCAGATGCGCTCTCTCTCGCTGCAAGGCGGTCAATGGGCCATTACGTCGGCGAGATGCCCGTCTGGAGGCAAGGTCGGCACCATCCCTGACGCTGAACACGGCTTGGGGGTCGAATTGGTGTCGGTCTTTGGCAACATTGTCTTCTTCCTCGTCACTGTAGCCAGCGACGACAGAGACGACAGTCACGCATGTTGCGACGGTGGAAACACTACGGCTCCTCCCGCCCTTCGCCGCCATGACAAAGTCGTCCTCGTCGGACTGGTGGTGAAGGGGTTCCGACTGGGCTCTCTCCGGCTTCCGGCCCCTATTAGCACCACCTTCTGGCTCTGGGGACGAAATCGGCGCTTTGACCGAGCCTGTGTCATCGTCTTCGTGCATCGGATCCTTTGCGCTAAGCGACTGGTTCGAAAGTGTCTGGCTAGGTTCTGTACGGTTGGTATCGGTGTCGGTCACTTGAAACTGAACTTTTGTCGATGGTGTGGAGGCAGCAGTCATCTGTGCATGGTGGTCAGAAAAGGACCAGGTTGACCACGCTCTGAAGGAAAAAGTCCACGGGTGGTGAAAGGGTAGGTGACTACCCGCTCCGCCCCCCGGAAGGGACAGCAGGTCGCCGGGCAGAAACCGATAGGCCGCCTCTCCTTGGCAGACACGACACCCCAAATGGCTCAGCCCCAGCGCCGAGTACTGTCATCCAACGACGCCCGAGCCGCATGCCATTGCTGCAGGGCTTCGCCTCCTCTGGCGCACTGCCTACATCAAAGTCGGAACTTGGATGGCGCTGCCCCCCCCATCGCTTGGTCGACACATCCATTTGTGCACGATCGAGCGACAGGATCGTTGCTGTTCACGCAGGGGGAAGGTTCCGTGTCGGCTCACAGGGGAAAGCCTTCCAAGGTTGTCAGCCCATCGGCACAGCCAAGTGGAATGAGGACCTCCCTTTCGGAGCTGCTCCCACCCTGTTGCTGGTGTCAACTGGGAGCCTTGCTCCTAGTGGTCGACTCTGCCCACCAGGACAGGTCGACAAGATCACGGCCATGGCCCTCGACCCCGCATCTCCATGCTTTTTTCTGGTACATTTTCTTCTCCTTTTTGCCTTTTGTCTTTTCCCAGCCCGCCTCTGCCCAATTTAAACCAGGTGCACCCACTTCCCCCCAGTTGTGTGAATTCTTCCTTCCGTGTCCAGTTGGCAACCCAGCTGCTGCGCCTTGTCATTCGCGCGAACCAAGATAGCAGGGCGGCAAACGCGTTTCAGGTTGGATGGCGAGGAATCGGGAGGTTTGCAACGAGTCGGTTCACCAACGCGGTATGCATGGGAAACGGGAATTGGGAAACGGGAATTGGGAAACGAGTAATTACACAAAATAATACCAATCCATCGAAACGTCTTTTCTCATTGGGATCTTTTTGGCGCGTGCTGTTTAGGTACCTAGGTATGTATACGATGCTGGTGAAGGACCTAGCGGACTTTTGATCGGGAGATCCGGGCATCTAGGATCTCGATCAAGGCTTGCATTGAAAGCCGACCTCGGAGGGTTTCACTGAAGGCCACAGCACAGGCTGGATCGAACCGATGCTGGTGACGTTCAGAGAAAGGCGTGCCAGATGTTGGTTTCGGACAACAACCAAAAGAAGAAGGCCATCACTTGCTTTCCACAAGCTGACACCGCGCCATCTCAGTGCGTGCGCGTCTCAACCCATCCAGCTAAGACGAGCCCTATTCCGCAAACAGCCCTGCAAGGCTGTGAGTCCCTCCTCATTTGCGTCTGAAGGCAGCTTGTTTTCACCGACTGACGATCCAGTGCAATAGACATAATTTTTTTCGAGGTACAGACCCTCACACCACCACTACTGCTCCTTTCTTGACGCCTACGCCGCACTTCGTCGCTTGCCTAGAAGCATTACGCTCGCCACGCTCGTTGAGATGTCAAACCTCCAGCGCAAAGTAGCTGATGACACGGTCATACGCAAACGAAACGAAGAAGAAACTAGACACATTCAAGAAGCAGAAGCATGGCAGAGCGCGAGAGAGGCGATTCTGAACGGCACCTGGAAAAGACCAGCCCCACTACGACACCCTATCCTTCTCACCCCCGACGGTCCGATTTGCTCGGCTACAAAGCTTCAGAAACTTGTAGGGAGTGACTCGTTGCCCTAAGCCACCGTGACGAGTCTGGTCGACATTCATGGGCGGGAGATCAAACAGGTGACCATTTGTGACGTCAGCACGAGCGAGTGAAACAAGAGAGAGGAGAAAGACGATGTCTCTCCAGGCATTGCGGAAGGTATCAGAGTCATGCTCGAGGGCAAGAGCCGATTTGCTGGGATAGTGAAGGCGTTGAAGGAAGGGTTTTACTTGGGGACGACGACGAGGAGGACCAGGAAGGAATTCCGCTTGTTAGAGGCAATGACGAGGGCCCGGAAGGCAGCGAGCTGAGGAGGAAGGCCGGGATCGCAGTAACGAGCCCCCCAGAGACCACCGGCTCAGAGTCTGAGCCTACCTGAGGAGCCGACGGCGAGGGACGGGCCGGAGTGGCTTTTCGCCCAGACATCTTACTCTCTGGCTCCAATTGTCCAACTGGCTGAGACTTGATGGTGACAAACCACCCACTCAACCTCACCTTGCAGCTGGTGAACTCACGTCTCATGGCCCCCTCGGCCATTGAGTGGCCCCGTCACACGAACCTGCATCAAAGTGCAACTTCCAGCTGCATTAGTGCGCTTTCCAATTACCGAGAAGCGCTTGCGGCAACGCAGGAAGGACGACCGGGAGGCGTCCAGCGATGGCCAAACAGCGCCACCGCCGTGCTTGACCGACATGTCGAGGCGGTCTGCCTTGTCCGCCATCGGCCCATCATCCCGCCGCGTTCTGTCTGCCTTGTTGAGCATCAGAACACACCGCCTCACGTATGAAACGGTGATTGGCACACATAATCGTGCGGACCACGCCCAACCAGCGAGTGCTGTTGGGGGCAAAATGGGACGGCTGCCGGAGGTCAAAGCAATGTGCCCACTGCGTCAGAACTCATTGTTTGGCTGCGCTGGACCTAGATCCTCCCTTCCATCGCTTGACCAGCTGCATCCGGACCCAACTGTCCAGCCAGGTGACGTGCAGTCCAACAAGGGCCTTGTGGTCGAGAGTCTCGAGTAAGAGGTTCTCCGCCTGATTCAGTTTCAGATTCTTTCCAACGTGCCCCTGAGCTTTATCGTCGTTCCGGTTCTCCGTTATTGCTGCGACTCTGACCTTCACAACCGCTAGCTCCGTCAGCTCCTTCCTAATGAGGTAAGGACTTTCTCGACTCGTGAATCCTTCTCTTCAACTACAACGCCCTACATATTTTTTGGTGGGACTCGCTTCCTCCACGCTACCCGGCACTTTCTCGACATCCCTGTGGAGAAGCGCGGGCATGGCCCCTTACGCCCCATGATCTTCCTTGCGCACAGCGTCGGTGGCATCTTTTTGGAGTATGCATTGTTGCAGGCATGGAAGACCCCGATATACCGCTCCATCAAGGAATCGCTGGGGGGAATTGTCTTTTTCGGCACGCCACAGACCTACTGCAGGAGAGCGATTTTGTGAAGCTGGGCAAGGGACGCCTCCGGGCCCTAGAAGCCGCAGCGACTGTGCACCAGTACTGGCTGGGTGCGTATCGGAGGCAGCGACCGATTGTGTCCTTGTACGAGACTGTCCCCGTGGTAAGCTTTTTGGCAGTCCTCTCGAGTCTTGATGGCCCTGTCGGTCCGAATGTCGGAATACCTTAGGTTGCGTCCAAGCTCGAGGCTATTTTCGGGTTTCCAGAGTCTTCTGCTGGTCGGCCCCCAAAAACGCCGAGAGCGTCCTCCGGTTGATGCTCCACCAAGCCGTGACGTCTCACCCGTCTCTCCTCAGATTCGCCGCGAGGGACTGGAAACAGAGCCTCAATTGGTCAAGTTTCTTGCAGTGCTTGATTGGCTGCTGCGCCGCACCTGCTGTATTAGCCTGAACTTTTGTTGACACGGACAGCACTAACAGTAACAGAGGAAAACAGACGCCCCTTTTTGATCCCGAGACCCCCTGTTTTTGTACCCCTCCTACCCAAAAGATAAGTTTTTGAGAGAAGAGCTTGTTTTGCGGGAGGGGGGCCCGCTGTAGGAGCAGATCCTCTGCAGCTGCAGTTGCGTTCCCTGCACAATGCATCACCTCTTGAGTCTTGTGTGCACATCACATGAAGCACATGAATCTCTCTGCCTGTTCCTAAGTAACTATCTCATGACAAACCACCCAAACTATCAAATTCAGCCTAAATCTACTTTCAAGTTGGTGGAGTTTGCGTCTGGGACGTCGTCCGCCGGCTACGTCGGATACCAGAACTTTAGCGTCCGGTGAAGGGCTCAGCAGGTCTCTCGGGTCCATGTTTGCAAGGGTCAAGATCAAGCATGTTGATTGATGGTCAGGGCCAAGTATATTGGCTGATGCTGTAAGTACACGCTGCTGATCCATGTATCTTTATTGGCGGCCAGGGTTGATGCTGTTGGTTCACATGGGTCCATCAATGAGGCGCGGTAGCTGTCAGCAGTGGGAGATAATCTCCGCGGATCGGAGACGTTTCTGTGACCGCTGAAGCTCACCACAGCCGCTATTGGCAAGCCGCAGTCGAAATGAGAGATCATACACTAATATAAGCTCTTTGCTAAACTCCTTTCCGAACAAAACTGTCTTGAGGCGTTGAAGAAGTAATGAGATATAGAAAAGGTAAGGGGATTAGCGGTTAACCAAACTTAGAACTTGTTGGAAGTCCGGCGTGCTGCGCCCACTGCCAGACCGCCCACTTTCTACTGCACGCACTTTCCCGGCTACAGGTCTTGCAGTCACCTTCCTTTCTAGATAGACAGATGCATCACCAGTTCTTCGCTAGGTACTGTTGGTCCCTGCTGCGGTTCCCAACAGAGCTCGCTTGTCATAGTACACGCGGCCGCCTCACACGGTCATTGACCAATAGGAAGTAAGCCGGTTGAGTCTATGGAGACCTCGTGGGCGTCGACGTTACATGAGACGGCTCGGGGGGCTCGTATCCAGCACAGCCCATGGACGCAATAGTGGACGGCCTGGTTCCCAACACTGCCAACAGGTCGCAAACCGACCGTATCATGTATAGTGAGGCACAGCAGGGCCGGAAAACTGATCCCGTACTCAAAATAATACGACACGTATGCGGCCGCAGGACAAAGATGCCTACGCCGAGCCATGGCAAGGTTTTGGCCCCCAACCATGGTAAGTTTTTGGCCCCCATCTAGGGCAAGGTTTGGCCCCCATCCGACGTTTATGTTTCTCACACGTCTGGAGTAGTGAGTATCTGAAGGTCAAAAAGAGGTATATATATCTAGGTTTTCCCACCAGACTTCGAGTGGTTCATCACACCGAACAATCAGAAACCCCTAAGATCCTCTCTTCGACTAGACTTCTCTCATCATGCAGTTCAACGCCCTCCTCATCGCCTCTCTTCTCAGCCCCTCGTTGGCCGCTGTCCTCTCCAAGGATGATGTCCTCGTCAAGGATGCCGTCCAAGCTGCGGCGGCCGCGAAGTGCTACAGCGGACCTTCGGGCTATGGACATAGCAACGAGCTCGCCGATTGCATCCAGCAGATGGCCGATCACCGTAAGTGGCAACATGGCCTGCCTCTCCGTTCCGCCTATTATACAGTTGATGGTAGCTAATTCAGGAGTCGATGTCTAGCCGGTTGGGGAGAATGGAGTTGCGGCGGCAGAAAGTTCGCGCTAGGCGGGAGCAGGTGGAACAGCCCTGCAGACTGCGTCGGCGGATGCCTGCCTTGCCTGCGAGGTGCCGCCTCGATGGGCCTGAATTGGTCAAAGTGCGATCAGGAAGCCGGCGTCAGTGCCCGTAAGTCAACTATCCTAGAAAATTGCAGCCCCGGCGAGGTTCAGAGCGTGTGGCTGCAAGCCCGCTTCCGAAACGTCGCCCATTCGCATCAAAAGCCTCCTGTTTTTAGGTGATGCTGACGACGGATCTTGCAGACTGTTGGGTCGGATGGTGCCAACCGGGCTTCCATTTCTGCGGGAACTCGGATGGTTCGTGCTGCGCCGACTGAACGGCTTCAGTGGGGTGGAAAGGAGACGGGACTTTGGAGTTTTCGCTTCCAGTCGCCCCTAACGGCCCTAGCCAGGACATTCTTCTTTTCGATCCAGACTTTGCCTTCCTGGGAGGCAAGGCTGTGCATGTTATTTCCTTTCTTGAATACGTCTTGTTGCGTTCGAGGCTTGTATAGCCCCATAGGCCCTAAAATTGATCTACGAGCTCTGAACTCGAGGCTTAGTAGCTTATTTAGCAGCCCAGTGCTTATTCCAGTGATGAATGCTCAGTTCTTAAATGGAAGTCAGGGCTCCGGTGTCTCTTCAAGAGCCAGAGTTCTGTTGGTCACTTACACGATGTGACTATATAATGGGCGTGATATGGCCGAGGGGCCTTATGAAGCGCGCCAACAGTTGCCCGTCCCGCCCTCCACCCTCTTCGGTGAGGGCCGCGTACTCATGTACGTACATACCAAAGTGGAATGAGAAGTGGGAGCCTCCAGGCGATGGGTTTGACTTTGCATATGGCCTCACCGCGTTTGAGATGCCCAGCTTCCTCGGTTTCTAGGTCTACACCTTTCTCGCGGGCGCAGCAACCGCCGTTTTTTGGGCACTTTGACTCACGATGGACATCCGGCGGGTCTGCAAAATGCCTCGGTTGCAGCGGTGGTATTTGTTGCGTTGTGGGTGGCATGGCTGCGGAGTTTTCGGGACAATAGCTGGAACAGCTTCGAGAAGTGTCGAGCTCCAGGAAAGCTTCGATTTGCAGAGATGTTTGTTAGGGCGCCAAGGACACAGGGAACTGTCTACAGAGCGTCACTCAACACGCGCAACTTGGGAATGTAGGAGAAGCCGCTAGCTTCACGTCGGAGAGACGAGCGCTTGCGGCGCGCTTCCGAGACGTTGTTTCCTACTTCAGCACTTGGGATGGCCATGTTGGCCTGGGACCACCCGAGGTGGGATCGATGTTGATCTTGTGGCTTCCATTCTTTTCTTGAAACTGCCATCGGCAAGAAAGGGCAGCATAGGTAGCCAAATCCACAACATGTCACCGCTACCTGTCCGTGAAGAGTCCTCTTTTTTCCTTTTTTTTTTTCCTCTTTTCTTTTAAGCTTGTCCTCAACTAAGTAACATCTGCCGGTGATCCCTTACTCTGGGCAAATGACAGTACGGCATTCAAAGCGTCCATCCCCGCCACAGCAGCCTCCAAACCCAGCCTCGGCGGTATCAAAAGGAATGCCACGGCAATATTGGGCCTGTCAGGGGAGAAAAACAGGTCAGTCACAAGCCGAATGCAAATGAATACGTGCGGGTCTGGGCACGGTGCGAGGGGGGGTTAGATTGACATACAGGGTTGTCCAACGAGCCCCTATTAGGAGCGCAGCAACGCTGGGTATCCGGCCAGGACCGAGTCCTATCCTCAGCCAAGCAAGTGCAGTCGACCGTACATTGCTGGCGGGCGACGAGAACGCCGGTGCCAGGGGCTTGCGGAGCAGCAGCCACAAAGGCCGCGAAGGACAGGGCAAGAGTGACGATGAATCGCATTGTGGTCGCGCTTGCGGAGTGATTCAACAAGTGAGATGGGTTATTGATGAAGACGATGAGTTGATTCGATGGTGGATGATGTCGTTAAAAGGACCGCAGTGGGAGATGCCCGTCACATTTATATCCAACACTCAGGTTTCGAGTGGCAACTGCCGTTGGTCTTATTGAAGTCCGGCATTTGGCATGAAGCTGAGAAGGGCCGATGACAACATTGAAACGCGGGGATCACAATCCCTCGCAACATCTAAAGACTCTGGTTAAGGGATATTGCCATGCTTTTCTTGACAGACAAGATTATCTGGGCTGCGTGGCGTTCCCGTTTGATAATGAGATTGGCGAGTCCCAACTATCACAAGGGTGTTCTCTGGGACAATGTCACCAACCTCGTGGTCAGCTGTTTCAGGCATTGCAGCTGTGCCGCTGAATACCAGCAAAGCAAGCAACGAAACTGCTGTCTGGCCAACCATCAGCCAAATCAAAACCGAAGTCTCGGACTTGACCCTCCCGGAAAGGCGAAGTTAGTGGTTCAAACTATTCCGTACATACCATGATGTTCGAAAATGATACCTGGATATCGGTCGTAAACTTGAGGTGCCATCATGCGTTAGAAGGATTTGTTCCCTGCAAACCTGCCGGCAGTTGGATTTCACGCTGTCGCAAAACTCGCTGGGTCCTAGGCAAAAGCTACAGGCAATCCAGGGTGGGGACTCACATTCACAGTTTGGTCAAGCTGAACAATGGAAGGTATCAGGTAATGATTGAGGCAAACATTTTCCAGTTACTACAGTCTCTGGCGCACCTAAGAGACAACTAGGTGATGCTCACTTATTTACAGGGGAACCCTGAGCTTAGAACAACAAAGCAGGCTGCGGAAAGTCATGGGCACATAATGCGGTGTTAATTGACACGCTTCGGGCTCGCACAATCCATGCACAATCCATGCACAATCCATGCACAACCACCCGCATCGTGCCCGTAAAATATGTGCAGAGAATCCAAGCCAAGTATAGACACGAATCGAAGCTTCCCCAAACCCGCCCACACACCATCCTTCAAATCTCGGTCATCATCGTGAAGCCTTGCCCACATCCAAGCTCTGTAACGCTTTACCGGGGGGAGGCAGAGGTTGCCCATACCTTAGCAAGTGAACACCGCCGGGCCAGGAATCGTATAAGTTGTCGCTACTCCCTGTCAGAACCTCACCCACAACCTAATCTTCCGAACACCTGGAACAAGACTCACCCTTGTAAGCATCATACGTAATCCCGGCATCCGTGCCCTTGTACGCGCCTGGCAGCGCCACCAGTGAGCTGGGGACCTTGGATCCGCTGCCCGTGACGTTCAGTTGGTGGCAGCCCGGGTAGAACTGCGCGCCGGGGTAGGTCCAGGCCGCGTGCAGGGCGATGATCTCGTGGCGGACGAGGTAGAAGCCCTTCTTGAGGCACGAGGGGATGGTGTAGGTGTACGAGGTGGGGGCCTTCATCAGGGGAGTCTGTGCAGGAGAGAAAAGGGGTGGTTAGTGGATGCGGGAAAAACGAAGCGCAAGGGGAGGGGGAGGACAAACGGTAGCCCAGGTGTTAGAGGTGCCCACACGGCCGCCCTCCTTGATCTTAAACCAAACAGCGCTGGGAAGGAGTCAGTGAGTCTGTAGGGTTGTGTGTGAGGCAAGAGTGCAGGGCGCTCACGAAGTGCCCGGCGACCAGTCCTGGCAGCCAGTGTCGGGGCAGCGCGCCATGTAAGTGATGAGCGGGCCGACGTGGGAGTCGGGCCAGAGGGTCCAGCGCAGGGTCACGTCCGAGCCGGCAGCGGCAGCGGCGTGGAGCGGGGCGGGCGCGGAACCGGCATTGCACTGCACGTCGATCGATGTTGCGTCCTCGACGGGGCCGTTGCCCGGGATGGAGCGGGAGATTCTGGCGGGCTGACACTGATTGTTAGTAATCTGAGGCTCTTTACATTGAATCTTGAGATGAAGTGAGGTATTACCTTGTTGTTGCCCATGTATGGGTCCATGTAGGGCTACATGCGTGTGAGTGATTGCGGGGACGGGATCAGCCGCTTGGTAGCGAGCGCACCTGGTAGAACTACACGGTCTGTTAATATCGGGCTGCATGAAACAGACGCAAATCAGCTCACCTGGTAGAACTGGCCGCCGATGGTGGCGTTGTCGACATAGCCGTGGGCGGCGACGAGGCCCACGGCCGCAAGGAGGGTTGCGAAGCTCTTCATTTTGTTGAGGTCAACTACGACTTTGTGTAAGGCACCGAGGTCTAGATGATGAGCTCTTCTCTGCTTTTTCCTGCGAACCTGAGGTTCAGAGCAAGTCTATACTTATACTCGCTCGCCTAGAAAAAAGTCCCCGCAAAGCGCTCCCCTCGTCCCGAAGTACCGAATTCGTCCTCCACAAACTCGTCACGGCGAGTCTTTCCTTGGCCCAGGACTGTGGACTGGTGGCCGCGCCTGGTTCGGGAGACTTGGCCGATGCCCGCCGGTGAAGTTTACTGCAACGGGAAACATGGCAAGGTTCGGAGCCACGAGGGCGCGTCTGGGGAAGATCAGCAGCTTGGCGATGTCGCAGCATGCTGTTGTAACCGCGGGGGTGGAGCCATCCACAACCCGGTTTCACCGTTTCAGTGTGCAGTCGGGGAGCCGCACTAGACGCCATGGGGCATCTTGTTCCGAGCAGCGTTGAAGTCGCTAGGGTGGTCGTGCAATGGCCCACCAATTGAGGCATTCCAAGAGTTGACCAAGACGTGGCAATAAACTTCGGATCGAGAATGACCATACAAGTGACCTGTACTTGGCAAATGAGGAGACAGTGGTTGGGAGGAAAACAAATCAAGACTGACAAGCTCCCCGGCCCCGCCAGTGAGACCACCTGACCACCTACTTTTACATAGAGCGATGTCCGATTGTTGTCAGGCCGGCTTGGACATGGAAACGAACGCCTGTCACAAGCTCCGGGTCTTCTTGAACAAGCGCTAAAATCCCAGGCAACATCCACGGACTCTAGGCACATGGGCGATACAAGGTGACAAAGGTCATGAAAGGTCGTAGGCTTTTGCTGTCGGCACATTGAGTTTGACAGTTGCCAGTCACCAGTGGAATTTTTTGCGGACTTTTACCAAACACGTTCTTTCGTTCTCAGTCAAATTACACACCCAATCTCACCATGAGACCCTCCCGTCTGCTCTGAACCCTTTTTGCAGCCTACCTCACTACCGTCGTGAGATAATCTCATTCCCTCTGCACCGCATGGCCAAGTGCTGCGAGGTAACGAAATTTCGTCTACGCGGTGCGACACACGGTGGAGGGCCATTGCAGGACGCCCCGTAAACGAGGACAGTTGCCTTGGAGCCGTTGTCGCCCGCCGCCGCGGGCTGGAGCGGGTAGCCGGGCACGTCCATGACCTTGAAGAGTGCGAGGGCGGCCGTCATGGCGCCATGTTCATGCTCGCTGCTTCCTCAAAGCTGACGTTGTTGGGAATTCTGAGCAGATCAGCCGCGTGGCAGCCCACAAGCTCGGCAAAAGGCGCCCAAAGTGGGCTCCAGGGGGTTCATGCCCATCAACACTCCGCAGACACGACCGCCGACCTGGAAACCATACTGCGCGGCGTCTGGGCCTACTTTCTCGACGATCCCGGCAAAGTCGCTGCCTAGAATAGCGCCAGGGGTTACAAACGGGCCAACCATCTTTGTGTCGACGGGGTTGACGGCCACAGCTTTTGCGCGTACGAGCACAATATCACCAGTCCTTTCTGCTATCGGAGCTCGAGTCGAGAGTATGACATTGCCGCTGTTGCTTCCCACGATGGCTGTCTGAGTTTCCAAGGGTTGGGGCATGGTGCTGCTGCCGTATTACGGAATCGCCTTGGGGCGTGCTTCAACAAGGACAGGGTAAGGGCGGTCTGAACGCCAAAATGTTGAATGTATTGTCTCTCCCGGGAGACTTGACGACAAGCCGTCTTTTCCGTGACAAAAGTTGGCTAATACCTGATTGGGCGCTCTACATGCTGAAGGTACTCGAGGGCATGGTCTTTCTGACTGGCAGCCGAAACACCCCGATGCATGCATGATGCAAGCACATTCCCAATCAACGTGTTAGACAATGGCTTCCCAGCAGTGAGACTTGGCTTTTCTCTATGCTCGCCGGAATTCCGGGAGAAACCGAGCAATGCCGATTCCGAACACTACAATATCTGTGCTGTTTGATGCACCTCCCGTGGCGCGCTCGCATCGCGAAACCTACCCGCCGTTTGCCCCCCTTCCTGACTGAAACTCCTTCCTGTCGGCAGACTCGATGTCGAGTAGCCGTGTCTCGTACTTCGACCTCGAGGATGACTCAGTGGTCCCTGGCCCCGTGTCGCCCACCCCATTCGATGCAAACGCCGGTAATCTGTTCCCCAAATATCCCGATCTGCTGAGCGTCACCGCTTTGGAGCTTTGGTTTTTCGACGGCCTCAGCGGCGACGGCAATACAGCCTTCACTACTTCGTTCTTCCGGGATGCCCGCGGGATCAAGAACGGTGGCTGGGGCCTGCAAGTCTTGGCTATGTGGCCCGACGGATCCACGTGGAGAGACGAGTTTCACTTTTGCGAGTCGGTTGTGACGGCGGACGGCGGTCCGCTCGATGGCTCCGTCCAGGACCGTGTGGAAGGGGTCTGGAGAAACCATGACAACAACTCCAGCGCGAGCTTCACGGCCGAGCCACAGCTCGCAGCGGTCACCATCAGATTCAACATCAAGCAGCGTGTCGAGGGCACCGTGGTTTTGAAAGCCTTGGATGGCAACCGTCAAGGCCTTCCGTCGTCGGAAGCCGCCGCTATCCTCTGCCCCGATACGTACTACATGCGTCCTATCAGCCTCGCCGATGCCAGGGTCGACCTCGTTTTCCATGATGTTGAAATGAGCAACGGCTCCACCGATGTTGTTCGTGACTTCAAGTTCGTCTCGGGTCGAGGCGGTATGGACCGGTGCTGGACACCCTGGTCTTGGGCGCAGCTTCTGTCCGAGTCATACTATCTCAGAGCCAATGTCGGGCCCTACGACATGCAAGTGATGCGAACCATCACGCCAGAAGCGTATGGACGGAAGCTGCACGCGACTGCTCGGCTGTGGAAGAACCGGAAGCTAGTCTGCGCGGCGCAGCGAGTCACTGATCTGCGGGACTTGACTGGCGGAGCCCTTAACGAAGATGTTATTGCCATCGAAAAGGTGCACGCCCCCGAAAGTCCGATACGGCTGTGACGGGTGGCTTCCGTGATAAGAACGTCGGCTACACCATCCATTTCATCAAAGGCAATGGATCAGGGACCGGTTAACAATCTTCCTATGACGGGTTACGATGGCGTTTCGAGGTGCGCCACACTCGACAGTGGTGGAACATTGCAACCAGTCCGCCGGGCTCCAAGGCTACGGGAAACTCGGGCTTTCTAGGAAGTGTTGTGGGTGGAGCGCAGGGTGAGGTCTGGCCTCCGGGAGCAGGACTCGGCGGTGCTCGAGCTCCCTGGCATGGTGGGATCTTAGTGGATCAATCGCGAGAAATCTTCTGCTCGGGATATTGAACGTTGATGGTAGCAATCGTCGGGACTAGTAGTTACCTGGGTGCCCAGGTCGTTAGCTCGGGAATTGAACCATTTAGTTTGTCTGAAGCATGAGAACATGACTCTGTGCGAAGCTCGATGCACAACCCAAACGACAGACGCCATCGCGAAGCTCTGAAAAGGCAAGGAGTTTATCTTGGCGTGTTAGAAAGATGCACCTTCTTGCCGCCTTGCCCTGAACTCAAGGTCGGGCCGGCCCTGAGTCTTAAATGGGTCGCGGAACAAGCGCTCCTGAAACGTAACAATAAGAAAATGGAACGCTACTCCTTCTCATCAGTGGACTCTCTGAACCAAGTGGCTTTCAACCCTGTTCAGGAAGACAGAACTTTGACCTCGCGCCCAAGGGCCTGAACCTCAGCAGCCGCTTGCAACAGGCCCCATGTCCTGGCCAAGTCGCTCGGCTGCCGCCAAAGGTTCAATGGCCCGACTTCGAATCCGTTCTTGCCCTAGAGCACAGAAGCTATTTTTGATGCGGCATTTCTATCGTGCTAAGGTTTCTGCAGCAGCAGTGGGTGTTGGGGAAAGCCTGCGTGTCTGCGTGCAGCTCCCTGGTCGACTCTTGCCTCCCTCGTGTCATGAACGACAGAACGAGTCTCCTGCGATACGGATAACATGCTGTAAGTGTTCGGAACAACCCGTGAGGCCGCCTGCCAAGCCGGCCGGCGCCATGCGTGCATGTTCGGGGAAGCGCTCTCTCGAGCTCAACCGATCCATCAGGGCGGCGTTCGATCGACGCTCGCGTGTCATATCAGGAATGGCGCCCCAAGCTTTAAAAGTGAGATCTTCGGATGCAGCATGCAGTGCCAGTGCAGCGCGATCCAGCATGACACACACGAAAGCGATATAATTGGCCGGGGATCCAGGCGGAGTCTCACTTTGCTGTTGGGGCGAAAAGATCAACAACCCCCTTCCCCTCCTTTTCGAGGACTTTATTCATAAATACTGTCGAGGACCCCTGAGCTCACCTACGCACTATTCGGGACCTTCTGTATTCAGGTAAGCAGTGCCAATCTCCGGGCGCTGCGGTGGTCTTCAGGTGTGTCAGTGACTAGAAATGCATACTATCCCTCTATGATCCCTCTACTTCCCAGTGACGACTGGAGCAATACAAAAGATTCGCAAAAGGCCAGGAGGCTGCAGCTAGGTGACGTGGCTAACCGAACCCGGAGATGTCCGATTTGTGTCGTTGTATTCGTTTATGAGTGTCCCGACCTACCTTAGGCTTCGCCACATTGCGGGTGACCAGCCCGATGATGACAAGTACTTGCAATGTAGGAGTCTTCGAGTTGATACAAACCTATCTAGTTACAAATGTACTACCTACACAACAAATCGAGCCCACAGCGCAGTGCCGACAGCTTGAATAGTACATTTTCAAGACTACTACGCTTAAATCCCCCGATGAAAGTTCCTCTTCCTCATTTCGCGCCTTCCCCATTTTGCTTCCTCTCCTGCGTTCCAGGTCATGCCGCTTTTGGTTTGGGGCGTCAGCTTCGGATCACTCCAGATAATAGAGGCCGATCGGAGAGCAGCCGGCCAGGTCGAGAACCAGTCGTAGAAACCCATACGCATTGCCAGAAGTCGGAGCAGGACATGCCAAGGAAAGGGTTGTTAAGGGGAAGATGCCGAAAATATCCGACAAACTCCGAAACATCCAGAACCTGTCCAGAGCAGGAAAATGCATGTGTCTGAAAGTCCGTCGGGCGCGAATCACATGTCCCGAGTAACGGAAGGGGGCATTATAGGCACTTTAGGTACTCAAGCCAGCGAGAGAGGCAATAAGGTAAGTCGGTGTTAGCCAATTCTAGTTGGCGGATGTGGGCTGGGAAAGAACACCCTCCATTCATACCTGGTTTGATACTTGACACAATGACAATCCATTCCCCAAAGCACACAACAGCAGAGGGCTGCAAAGACTGCAGGTCCGCTTGGCAGAGTTCAGCCACAACACCATGGATGAAAGGAAGTGGTGGACAGACAACAAGAATATAATATGATTGTGTCGTCGTGGCGCGTGTACACGGTACCTCGCACTCGAAGCCTCCGTTGGGCACAGATTGCATGATATTGGTCACGCCAAGCCCATGGAGAAAGAGGACAAGGAGTCCAGCCGTGCAACCGACGACGCCTCTCTGTCCATCCGGAACTCCTGCAACAGACGTCGCGCGCATAAACTCAAGTGTATGATTCAGTCCGAGAGCGATGGCTCGAACAAAGCAAAGGCCTGCAAACGATGCGCCCGTGCCATGGTGGACTGCGTTTTTTTGCGGAGGAAAAAGCCAAAACGTTACGCACGGGACGACTCAGATGGCGCGGGCACACACGCAGCTGCTGCCCTTGCTCCCCATCCCCTGAGTCCCGATGGGTCCTCGACGTCGATTCCCACAGATTGGTCCCCGAGCTCTCCCACCCTTAAAGAGGACGCAAAAACGTGGGCAACGGAGGCTGTCTTGGCAACTCCTGTTACTGCCCACGCCGAGGATGCCTTCGGCATCTGGGCCCAGCCATCGCCAGCTCTGACTAATGGCCCATTGGCGGACACTCATCAGCCGGTAACCATCGACGAGGGCTTCAACTTTGTGGCAAAGTACGTCGAGGATAACAGCATGTTTGATGGGATGCAACCGTCCGTTGACATGGGGATCCAAATCGACCCGGCACTAAGTCAAACGTATCAAGAATCACCACACTCGCTGGTCATGGATGGCACCGGAAGCCCAGTTGCCACGGCCGCCGCGTCGAGGAGATCCACTGCAAGGGCCCTGCTGCGGTTGGCTTCCGATCTTTACGAAAGGCTCGAGGCACTGAGACATGGGCCTTGGGCTGGTCGCGGCTGCCATACCTTCGATGACTACCCCGTTGGCAGCGTGCTGCATCTATCAGAGGAGTTTGCTCGGTTGGCCGCAGCCACGCCAGGGTGCATCGGCCTTGGGCATGTCCAGCCACAAGCGCGTTTCGGCTCCGCATGGTTTGCAAATTACCTGAACGCCACTTCTTCATCGTCACTCCACCAGGACGTGCCGGCCACGCTTGTCCTGGCGGCCTGCGGCGTGATGCTCGCCCAGCTCTTCGACGTTGTCCTCTGCCACCTACAAAACTATCTACAGCATCATCACGGCAACATGGCCCGAAGTACGACGACCGAGGTCGAGGGGCTCTTTACGGACCCAACAGTTTGCTTAGGCGACCTGCCTACTTCGAATGCAAGTCACAGCCGTACCAACACCGCCATCCGCATGCTTCTCGCCTCTCTTGATAAAGCCGAGACGGCCCTCGGCCTCCCTTATCAAGCCTCATCTTTCGGCGGATACATGGACCACCCCCTGGGCTTTGTCGGAAACAGTGCGCGTTGGGATCACCAGGCCATGGGAGGTTTTCTCTCTGCGCCAGCAAGCGCCGGTAGTTTGCAGGATGCGTTTGCAGTGTTGAGAAGAAGAGCCACGGAGGCCAGGGACCTTCTCCGTACGATGATGGACTTGTAGTAGTGCAATAAAGAGTTACATCAGAAATTGATGGGACACAGCACTGAGGTGAACACACTCCTGCCGAGCCCAGACAGTGGCATTCAGATGTGGTAGACACTACATTCCTGTGTCACTGATCCAAATTTTGAATGGTCCCAGTGACTGCCATGATCAGAGCGGCCGACAAGCCTAAACCCCCTTTTAGCATCCCCTACGACGCCTTCCCCCCCCCTCCACCCCCCTCCACCAGCTGAGCCACCCACCTCCACACCGCCGCCCCCCTCTACTTCACCTCAAACTTATCCAACGGCGCCCCCAGCCCAGCACACACCTCCGCATGCCCCTGCCCCAACGGGACCTGCCTGCCCCCCACTGCAGCACCCGCATCGTCGGCTTCCCGCCACCACCGCCTCCCACCTCCCCGCCCTCTCCACCTCCGCCAGCGTCCCCTCGTACCCCCTCGCCCGCAGCCACCCCTTGTCCGGATTGGGATCCCCTTGCGCGCGAACGCCGCCCAGTAGTCCACCACGATCTGCATGAACGGGACGTCCAGCCCGTCGCGGTCGGGCACGCCCGCGCGCGCCTCGGTGCCAAACACAATCATCTGCTCGCCCGCGTGGCACTTGAAGTACTCGTCCTGCGCCGGGTTGCCGTACGGGTGGGACGGCGTGGCGGGCGGGTCGCACCACGGTTGGGTGTACCCGCGCGGCGAGTAGGTGCGGTTGAACTCGAAGAAGAAGGTCTCCTTGAAGGCGGCGTTGCGGGCGGCGCTGTAGGCGGTCGCGAGGCTGTTGCAGGCGTAGAGCCAGTCGGTGGCCAGGCGCATGGTGGCGTTGAAGATCTGGGCCGGCGTGGCTGTGTTGTTGAAGAGGTTGGGGGCCAGGCCCGGGAAGGGGTGAGAGGGCGTGGCGGCGGTGAGGCCGAGGATGGTGGATATGCCGGGCGGCGCGCCAAAGGCGGAGATGGCGGTGGTGTCGAGGTAGGCGGTGAAGGAGGTGGTGGTGTTGGAGGGATAGGAGGAGGGGGAGAGGTTGACGGCGATTTCGTCGCGGTTGATGCCGTAGAGAACGGTGACATCGGTCGCGAGGCTGCTGGTGGTGGAGTTGACGACGAGGTTGTGGTTGGTCAGATAGGTGCCGTCCATGACAAAGGCGCTGCGATGGTGTCAGTGGTGGTACTTTAAACGGGGGCAAGTGTACGAAGGGGGGCGTACTTGGCGTTGAGAGGGAGGTTGACGAGCTCGAAGCCGCTCAACTTGGCGAGACAGGCGACCTTGTCGGCGGCATCCAGGCAGCCCGCCTGTTGCAACACCTTTTTGGTTGTGCTCTCGTAGTTGCTTTCCAAAGTGTCGTAGTATGCGCCAGTCATCAGCTGGCCGTTACCCGGCCATCCATCTGGGGATGACTGGATGGCAGCCCGCTGAAAGAGCCCCTTTGCTTTGGCGACGCCCAGGATGATATGGGTGCTCATAGCACCCGCTGACTCACCAAACAAGGTCACATTGTCCGGATCACCACCGAAGTACTTGATGTACTTGTTGACCCACTCGAGGGCAGTCACCATGTCCGACAAGCCGTAGTTGCCTTGGTGAACGCCGTCGTTGAGATTCAAGAAGCCGATGGAGCCGACACGGTAGTTTACCGAGACCACGACCACATCACCGCGCGATGCCAGGTTAGTACCGTCAGTGTTGGGGTTCTTGCCGGATCCCGAAGTGAATCCTCCCCCGTAGAGATACAGCATGACGGGGCGAAGCTTAGACTTTGGGTCCTGATTGCCTGAACGCGGGAGATACGGGGTCCAGACGTTGGCAAAAAGACAATCCTCGCTGCTCCCGTTCTTGACCTCCCCGACAGGCTGCGAGCAGTCCGCTCCAGCGGTGGTGGCGTCAACCTCTCCCATGTCCTCGAAGCTTGCGACCTTCGAGTACGTGAACCTTGCCGGCGTGTCAGCGTACCGGATGCCCCTGAATTTCCATACGTGGTAGTCGCGGTAGCCGGTGAGAAGCTTGTTGCCCACAAACTGCTGCACTTGCCACGCCGCCGAGTTGTTGCTCTGACTGCTTGTCGAGACTGGAGCCCCCTGGGTGCAGAGCGTAGGCAGCTCCGTGTCGCAGTCGACTCGGTGAGTCTTTCCATTGGCATCGATAGCTCTGCATCTGATGTCGCATGCCTTGCCTTTGGAGATCCAGTAAAGTTGCCCCTTTGGAGCAAAACCTTGGAACTCCTGGTAGCCAAGAGACTTGCCCAGGGTGCTCTTGAAGTCGGCCGTTTCCGGACTCCAGGGCTCTTCTCCCAAGAGCATGCAGGAAGTCCTGCCGGATTCAAAAGGGCTCGGTTGGCTGACGAGATTGGCGGCCGAGCCGTCATTCTGTGCGCCTGGTGATTGTCTCAGCAACTTCCATCAGAAGGTCCCGCCACATGAACTGGGTCAAAAGCAAGGATGTGTTCTCACCATCAAGATCATTCCGAGATAGAATTGTCAAACCACCGCCAACATAGAATCCTTCGACAGCACCGCTGGTGATTGCGAGTGCGAGACCCGAAAGCGCTGGGAATCTTCCCAACCACCCCATCTTGATCGTCACTGGAAGGGAAAACGTTGGCAAAGAGCAACCCAGCTGGGGAACTCCGACATGCTGGCGGAGTATGTGGTATTTGAGTGTCGATCGAGCCGGCCCCCTTTAAGCGAAACGGGCCCCCGAGCATCCCGGAGTTTACAGAGAGTAGCATTCTTCCCCCAATTAACCGGGACATCCTTCCGGGCCGTGCTGCGTTGTTCTCTGTGCAGCTCGCGCTCCGCGGGGCTTCTTTCGCAGACGATGTGACGTCGAAGCTTTTGAAGGATTGAGCTGAATCCCAATCGACTGGTTTCGGAAAAGACCAGGTCAACTGTCAGGGCCTTGGACTCACCTGACAGGGAGAGCTTCTGTGAAGGTCCGAAAGCCGGTCGCCAAAACCCCTGCTCGTTGCGGACGGCGGCCCTGGTTACCGGGTAATGGGGTCAATTCAGGCCGACTCGGGGATTTCAATGCAGTGAGAAGACTTGTCGGGCCAGCAGCGAGGACCTCGGAGTTGCTCAATACCCGTGGCTCAAGGAAGCGGTTCTGCCCTCTAAAAAACATGCTTTATTCCGCGCGTAACTTCATACAAAAGGCTAGGTGCTTGTGGTTAGATTTAACGAGGGCAACAGCTGGAAGAGTCAACGCCACCCAGGTTGGTCCTTCACGAGCAAACATGGATTCCCGAGGGAAACAGATATACACTATCGTCTTGCGAGAATGTGAGACCAGAGTTGCTGAAGGGCAACTGCTGAGTCTGCCAAATGGCGCTGACGATCCTCCTTTCTGGCATGCTCGGTACCTATTCTTCAATGTCCTGCTTGGTACCAGATTCTTTCCGGGTCAGTTTTTGTCTTTGCCTTGCTGCATCTACTTGTTTTATTTTCATTCGTCACCTCCTCCAATCCATCTTGTTGATTGTAACAAGCACGGAGTCAGGAGTGGAGCTTATCGGGTCAATCCTCACAGTCAAGTGCTCCTTGGTGAGCGCCAAGAGGTTAAAAAAGACATCTGAGACTCAAGACCTGATGCTTTGTCGGTTGTCTGGTTCATTTACTTAGAAGTCTCTTGGCCCCTTTTGAGCACACTCTACAACCTTTCTAGAGCCAATAAGCGTAAGTTTACTTCCCATGCCCCAGTGAAATGATGCCGATTTTTGTGCAGATTATGCCCTGTCATTGAACCGCTTGGCATAAATCCTCCTCAAGTACTATGGTTAACGTATGGGCGTATATCCCTGTCGACATCAAAGGATTACCAAAAATGGCAAATGAGTCCCTTTGCTCCATCTCAAGCCCTCTAATCACAAGCGTCCCCAACGCGAACTGCAACGGGCCGATCAACATCATCGACACAGCCGTTAGCGTTGAAAGGAACAACCCTCACCTTTGGCTGCGCACCAACCAGCGCTTGGATGGCTGCGAGCCAGAGTTGCCTCATCTTTCGTCAGTTTATGTCACGATGATGCCTGGACTCCAGATCGAGTGGCGAGATCGAAGTGTGCCCCTGGGGATGATGTCTTGGTGGAGGCGGTCAGGCAGAGCAACAAACCAACGTTATCCAATCTTGTGAGCAGCGTGGAAGCCGAAGAGGCGAATTGCGCCTGAACTTTGCTGTCGCCAGGGTGGCATAGCAAGCACTCGGCTGTGTGATGACTTTCGTCGGCCAATTGCGAGTTTGAGCCCCCTTCAGGTTTATTCAGCACTGATTGCTGCTTGCCTGATACAGGACTCTCCAGCACAAATTCACCCATTGGTCAACATTCGCTGGCGTGATCCCTGCCCCTCTTGCCTTGAGAAGATGGGCCGAAACAGGAGAAGGCAGGCACGGATGAGATGAAACCAGGACTCAGAGGCTGTGCCATGGGAAAGTTCCCGGATGGGCGACTTTGCGGTGATGTCAACATGGGACGATACCGAGTTCCAACACTCGCGTTCTGTGAAGGTTGGATGGAGCACCAGATGCTGACCAGAGGGGAAATGAGTGTTCAAGATGCATTTTGAAGCTGTGCCAAGCGATATTTGCTGCCATTCTTGGCTCCGTTGGTCCGGGCGCAGGGCGCTAGCAGAGACCCTGGCTTGCCTGGAGGGCGCCTCTCGGAGATGCACCAACGACGGGATGATTTCGGCGCCACGTTTTGTTTCCCGTTCAGCGACGCACGAGGACGGGAACGGGAACTAACATGCTGGCTACATGCAGCCTTTGGAACAGAAAAGCTGACGGGTGTGTCGATAAGGTACCTTATGCACTTCTTCAGAAGCTTCATGTTCTCATGATTCCCAGGATTTTCAGGAGAAAATCAACGCGCTGCCTCGCCTTGCAAATCCGGGGCGGGCCGTCGATCACTGTGGGCCTGAAGAGCAGTGGGCGGAGCCGCTATGGAATTGACAACAGCGCAACAAGCACCAGGCAATTTCATGAACATCCACCAACGAACCGCAGACAGGGCGAAGAGTCAGACAAACACACACCGCGTCCACCTTCGTGGGGTTCTGGCCCCTCCTGCATGCCGCATGCTGACCACACACACCGCAGGATTTCCTCGTGGTTATCTGCATGAGATGCATCCGATGGAGCAACCCTAGTGGTCGCGCGCGGACGGATGACCGGAGCATTAGCCTAAAGCATCGAAGCTGTTGGTGATCCTCCTAACCCGTCTAAGCCCGTTTCTCGACATGCCAACTCAATCCAGCCGATCCCACTGGACCCAGCTGGCTCAGGCCCGGCCTTTTGACTTGGCGAGCGTTATCGCCCATGGTTTCCCATGGATGGCCTGGCAATGCGCTGCACATTGACACCCCAATGTTACAGCCAAGAAGAGCCCCCCTCGTTTTTCGGAAGTTTGCACGCAAATCACAGCTCCTCCTCATGCAGACCGTGTTCGAGAAACGGCTGCCAACCACGCGCCAAGTGTCGTGAGAACCTCT
Organism: Staphylotrichum longicolle; assembly: GCA_019096155.1. Taxonomy (NCBI): domain Eukaryota; kingdom Fungi; phylum Ascomycota; class Sordariomycetes; order Sordariales; family Chaetomiaceae; genus Staphylotrichum; species Staphylotrichum longicolle. The sequence continues at coordinate 1,158,083 of JAHCVI010000003.1, forward strand.
CGGTGGCCCTCCCGCCCCCTTGGCGGCACGTGGCAAGGCTTCTCCGCCTCGGTATCCCGTCACTACCCCCTTCCTCCCGGCTCTGATGTAAGCCGTCCGATCCCCTTGGGTTTTCCATATCTTTGGATCGCCGCCCATTCCCTGCCCGGTCCCTCACAGACCCCATCCGTCCCAATCCAGTCGACGTCACACATCCTCCGGTTGGGACAGCCACAAAACAACCGACGGGATTCCTCTCCCCGGCGTTCATCCAGTGTCTCGTCGATCAGGACCATTATCGCCAATTGAAAATCATGTCTGAATAGCAGAGGCCCGACTCGCACCACTCAAAATACCGGTAACACACATTTCAGATTCTGAGTATCCCTCCCGCGGGGTTACACCGCAGAACAACACCAAAAATGGGACAAAAACAGTCCGTGGTACAGGTACATCCGCCTCTCCTACCCCCTGGTTTCCACGCCCATGTCCCAATCCATCCGCTAACCCAACAACCCCTCCCTCCAGCCGACATTCTACTGCCCCTCGACCGGCAACGAGGTCGACAACCCGCTGGGCCTGTGCGCGCACTGCCAGGCCTGCCACGACATCATCTGGCAGTCCGTCTTCATATGTCCCAACACCGGCTACCGGATCCTCGAGAACCCGTCGATGCGGCCCGACAAGGAGTGCCAGTCGTGCTTCCAGCTGCACCAGCCCTACAGCAAGCGCGTCTACATCTGCCCCGTGACCGGCGCCCAGATCCCCCACCCGCGCGACACGGGCGGCAAGTGCCAGAAGTGCAGCCGCAGCCACGAGGACAACTCGACGCCCGTGGGGAGCAGGGAGGCGATTGGGGGGAGGGGGTTGAGGGCTTGATCGATCTGAGAGACCGTCTTGAATAGGAGGGGAGGGTGGGTTGCTTGGGATGACGGGAATGGCTTGTGGGGAGACGGAAAAAAGTAAGAAAAGACACCGACTTTCAGACGGCAAAGGGGGAGGAACACGCCGTTGATATGGTTTGGGGGTTCTGCAAGATACCCAAGGGGGGAGTGCGCGCTGGAGGGTCCAGTTGTCTCGTTTCGCTTTATTGGGGTGGAATGGAGATCGCCGAGGCAACTGTATCATTTCCTTTCTCTTTTTGGGCAATGGTTTGATACCACTTGGGCATTGCTTAGCATGGAGCAAGGGATGGTAATGAGAATTTGATTTTGGCAATCTGGTGCTTTGAATGCTGATCGAACCCCTTTTCCGGAGTCGGTTTCCCTCGCCCGTCGGTGCGCCAGTTCCTGGACATACGGCGCAAGAGACTTCTCTGCGCATGTCGGTTGGTTCTGGAGTGACATATCAAGTAGTTTGAAAAACCGAACACTTCATGGGGTCTTTGCTCTGTGTAAGTTTTGGTCAGCACTCGAGGAAACACTCCCTCTTCCCCTTTCTCTTGCTCCCCCTTAGACTCTGGACTTCACCACGTGGCAGGAACAATTGCTGTCACAACTGAGCGATTTAAAGTCCTGGAATCTTTATTTCGTGCTCCGACCTTTACTCGACCATCAGCAATCCAGTTCTGTTACTTGCCATGGGAAAGCCTGAGGTCACCGTCAACATCTGCATGTCACGTTCCACTCCATCCTCATGGCCTGTTGACACAACGGGGCGCCTGATGATTGACTGCAACGTGCGAGCTGCAAGACAACATCTCAACATATAAGTCCCGTCTTCGTTTACATGCAGGTCCAAATGTCCAGACCCCTTCGCTGCAACGAGGCTCGGGAACTGGTCGAAGTGAGCGGTGATGTAACTTTCGAGATTAGCCGGTTGACTGGCTTTCCGCACCGACAGCGCACGACAGACGGCCGACCTTGCAGCTCCCAAATTATGTCTCGCGGGGTGATGTTTACCCACAAATTGCCGACCATTCCCAGCATCCCGCTCCAGCCATTGGTACGGGTAGCAATGGAGTATTGTCTGCTATATTTATCCCCTCGTCCTACGCATTTTCCTTTCTGGCACCTTCGTGGTCGCCTCCGCGTACGGTACCAGGCAACACGAAACCGAGAGCTAGAAGAAAGCTGACATTTTGTATATTATATCGGCAAGCCACCACAGGGGCAACCCCCGGAAAATCCCGCTTGTGATTGATGTAGCATCGCCCGGACGGTCGTAGTGACCGCATGCATTGTCTGAAGAGAAATGTCTTAAATTCCCAGCGTTCTTGCTCCCGGATTGGATGTTTTAAGTGCAACACTCTCGCCTTGACTTCAGGTTCTGTTCTTCGGATCAGCAGAGAACCGGGTATTGGGCTGCCAGCTCCGTGGATCTTACCTCCTTCCAACCCCTTACCCGCCCTGGATCTCGATCTGGCAATCTATCGCCATGGTGTCTTTCGCTAACCGGGTGTCGCAGCACATCAACAGCGGCAAACACAAGCTGCGGCAGCATGCACACGCAGCATTGTCGCCAAACAGGGAGACACATGCGCCACTATTTCCGCTTCAGCAGGCATCACAGTAACGCAGTTCTTGAGGTCGAATCCTGCCGTCACCAGTTGCTCGGCGCTTGTTGTTGGAGGAGCCTATTGCGTGGAGGGAACAGCCGACAGTGCACCAACATCTAGCTCTGCCGCACCTCCGGCTACTTCGTCCCCTTCGGGAGGGCTTCAGGTCAGCACCGATGGGTCTTGCGGATCAGGGGTTACCTGCGCTGGGTCAAGGTTTGGGAGCTGCTGCTCGGCCCACGGCTTCTGCGGTAGCACCGACGACTACTGCGGCGATGGGTGCCAGGCTGGGTTTGGAAGTTGCGGTTCTGGAGCAGGCACCACATCTCCTGTCGTTACCACGCCCGCAGCGTCAGTCACCATCACCGTCACCACCATCACAGCGGTCACTCGTACCTCTGTGGTGTTTCAAACGTCCACGATTACCAGCACCAATGTCATTACGCAAACCCGTACCGCAGCCACCACAACCGCAACGGTCACGACAACCGCAACCATCACGCAAACAGTCCGGACAACCGCGACGGTCCCCGTGACAGCCACGGTCCCTGTGACGGCCACTGCCACATCCATCGTCACGCTGACGACCATCTCCACCAGCGTCAAGACGGCAACCACTACCCAGACAGTGAAGCTGACATCTGTCTCGATCGACACAATCACCAGCATCGTCACCTCAACGCGCATTGTCACTTCTGCCGCTTGCAACACAACGCCAACCAAAACAACGGGATACATCTTCACCACCACGCAGGTGATAGGCGGGAGGCCAACCCTCCCGGGCACTCCGAGCAACTGTGAGTTTGTACTGCTCCAGGGAACCAGACCTTGACCCGCAGCTGCCCAACATCAACCCACCTACCATCGAGTCATCACGGTATCCTTGATCCCAAGGACAAAAAGCATAATGCGACAAGTCCTTGATATCACTCAAAGACAACTCCTATCACGCTCAAATTCACACCGAGAACATCCCAGTCCATCGCTGAGCCCAACCCCTAAACCATCTTTTTCGGACAACGGCTGACGCACACCCCTCTAATGTTCTAGGCCGAAACTACGACTTGATCCAATACAACGACAACTGCCGCAGCATCGCAACACGCAACGATCTTTCCCTATTGGAATTGTACGTTTCCTCCTCCCCTCTTCTTCTGCGCTGTGACCCTTCCCTTTCTTGTGCTCGATTGTTCGGTTATCGATCAATCACCTGCTTCACGCCAATCGCAACTCTGAGTGAACCCGTTTATGCTAATCTGGTGTAATGTACTTCAGCTACCAACTCAACCCGTCGGTGAGCTCGACCGTCCTCAGCATCAACCTGTGCACGCCCGACCTTCTCGAGCTGCTGCTAAGCGGTTTGTGCCAGATCAACTGCGATGCCTTGTGGAGGGTACTATGTCTGTGTTGGGCGATGATGAAGGCGAATGGGAGTCCAGTGATCGAGGTGTCTGGAAAGAAGATGTCTATATCATTAGTGGTAATGAGTGGGAATATGGTACTCTTGCGCGCATGGCTCCGCATCAAAATCGGAACCAGTCACAGAAAGCGCAACCTCTTCTTTTCTCCTTCACATTGAGAGCACGCCATCCATAAGGCATACCAACCGCGGTTAACGGATATCGAGGATAGCTCCGTCTGAAACTGCCTTGATGCCTTCCGCGTTTCGCTAAATTCTATGGATTGGTCCGCCATAGCCTTCCCACAGAGTCGTGTATTAATTAATGTGTTTCCCACTCTGAAATGCTGCAGTGGCCACTACTAAAGGGAGGTGCCTGATTTTGAAGCCCTTTCCACAATCGCTAACCTATTGGACAACTAGAACTCCTGCGTAAGACACAACAGAGCAGACATGATGATCCTTGGTCTGATGAATGGGTCTGCTCTCAACAATCTTAGTGAGTGCGAACAAGACCCTCCAGCGCGACGAAGCTCCTTGCACAACCTCACAACTGAAATGGCACGAATCTAAAACGTTTAAAGCTGGCAACAACTTCCGTGGAGAAATGTAGACTTTAACTCTACAGGACCTACCAAGGCGCCTCACCGAACAGCGTGCCAAAGAACAGACCATTGGGGCACTCCAGTAAATGAAATTCAGCCCAAGTAAGGTACGTAAGCTACCAGAACGCTTTTTCTCATTAGGAAGACACGCAGTGTTTGAGTGTGCAAACAACGGAAAAGCAAGACACTCGATAAATGCCAGACAAACCACGCCTAAACAGACAAATGGTAACAATTCAATCTGAATGCCTTGGTTACAGCAAGACAACCCATACTAAGCCGATTGCAAGAAACAATGCATTCATTCTTCTCTTCTTTTGACTTCTTGAACACTCCTAACACAACCAAGACGACGGGTCCGACGTTGAGTCGAGCTGAACGCAGGCAATAAGCCGATACTGGCCAGGTCGTTGCGTCACAACCGACAACTGTGTGCGGAATCTAGGAACTGTTAGTCCGATCATGAAGCTTCCGAGAGAGCTCATATTTTCGAAACAAACCGCTTGTTGTACAACCCGGCAACAGCTGCACCGTCCATGTTTGCAAATCGGACAAACACGATCGAATTCGAGGCTAAATGGTCCATTACCGCAATTGCACTGTTGAACAGGGAGAGGAACGTTAGCAACATTGGCTTAGAGCTTGATTTGAGCTCTGTGACACATAACCTACGCAGTACCAGTGCCACTGGGTACCTCGGCGTGGCATCTTTGGGTTCCTAGTATATAAAGTTTTGAGGAAACAAGCTTTGCTTGCAACAAAGGCGTTCTGGAGAGCCCCTCAGCTTGGCACGGAATCAGGTCTCGCGTGGTTGGCAAAGGACAAAACCTGGATCTCACCAAACACATGCGGTGACACGGGAGGTTTGCCCAATGGGAAGTGCAGAGACCAAACATGTGATGTGTGAGGTGCGCCTCTTCTTCTGCAGAAATCGTGCCCAACAAGGCTGCCTCGCGGTCTGCCGCATGAGTGGCTGATCCACCTGATTCACCTAGCTTTCCGGAAAATGACATTTGTGCTAGCAGACGCATGTCCCCGGGACCTTGAATTCAGATGTTGTTTTATTCCCAGCCAAGTTTGCGACCCCAACTGTCAGATTACCATTGAAACTACGGCACTATGGAACCCTTCGCTCTTCTTGGAGCTACGGCCTCGATCGCGCAAATCCTTGTCTACCTTGCTAAAACCGCGCTCTCAGTACGGGAGTTCTGCGAAAATGTCGAGAATGCTCCGAGAGACTTCCGCCGGGTTCTTGCGAAAGTCTTGCTACTTCAGTCTGTCTTACAAGACCTGCAACACCAGGTCGGGAACTGCACGGATGACGACGCCATAGTTCCGGCTCATCTGCGACTGGTGATGGAGCAGGCGATCCTGCAGCTGATGAAGAGCCTTCAGGCGGTGCGGTCGAGGTGCGAAAAGACAGATGAGTCCGAACTAAAGCGCATGGGCAAGCGCATCAAGTTCGTGATACGGGAGAAGCAAGTCATCTCGCGACTTCTTCGGGATGTAAACGATGCCGAGGACACATTGTCAACCATCGTTACTTGCCTGACCACGTGAGTAACTTTCTGACATTATAGCCCTCTGCACAGTCGTCGACGGTTCCGTCCTTTGCGTCAGTACTCCCTCAACTCACATTGACTGCGCAGGCGGATCATGATTATCTGGGCTCATGGGCAATCATCAAAGCGAAATGACATCCTTCAGGTTGTGAAGGATCCAGGAACGGCCGCTTCACTCCCGATCACGCAGAAAAGGGGTGCAGCGTTCGGAGCAAACTCGGTCCTCTATTCTTTTCTGGGATTCTCCGGGTTCGTGGCATGGAAATCTGGTCCTGACGGGAGCTTGCTCGACGCTTGCCTCTCCGTTGGCTACAAATTTCCCCCATCTCTCTATGCGAAGGTCATTGATGCCGAATTCAAAATCAGCCGCATCAACTCGAGAACTTTCTCTTTTATGCATCTACCTCGCGTATTCAGGGTCCAGAATCAGGTGCCAGCGGACTCCCCCATCATGGTGGCAAGCAGGGATGGCGACGTCGTCCGAATTACCCAATTGCTTCGGGAAAGGCCAGAAGCAGTGTCGGACAGGACGGTCTGTTCAGGGAAGACGCCACTACTGGTAGGGCTCTAATTGCGCTTCAATTCTTTCCATAGCTGACTCGGGTTCCTAGCTTGTTGTGGAAGGGGGCCATGCTGCCGCTGTCGAAGTGCTGTTAAATAACAAAGCTGATCCAAACGTTGGCGATGATGACAGGCTGTAAGTCCCTTCAGCTGCAGCGCGGATATCTTTCTAACTGCCGGGCAGTCTACCGGTATTCTGTGCTGCCTCAAAGATTCTAAAGAAGCACCGCTTGGTTCTCGATCTTCCGCGACATAACCCATCGTGGTTTGAGATTACCCGCCTCCTGGTTGCACATGGGGCATCGGTCCACGAGGTTGTGGACGGCCGTTCGCTCACGACACTCAACATCGTCTCCGATTTTATCAAGCCCATGACGCTAGAGTTCTTTCATCTCCTCAAGTCGCAATTCTATCAGGACTTCGACGTGGCGGGCGCTGCCGGCTGGTCGGCGCTGGTTGCCGCCTTGCGCTCCAGGGACCAAACCGTCCCCGCGCTCGGATTCCTGTCCGAAAACGGTGTCTCGTTATCAAGAATATTGCCTGACGGCCGGACGGCACTGCATCTTGCGTCCGAGCTCGTGGTGGATGAGGTTGCGCTGGCGTATGTGTGCGATTCCTGCGATGCCGCCTACATCAACCGACAGGACCATGCGGGCTGGACGCCGCTACACTACGCACTCCTGCCAGAGTTCTACGGCACAACCAAAAGACACTTTGCCAAAGTTCGGCTGCTCCTGGAGCGGGGGTCCGATCCCTGCATCAAGGCGGCTGGGAATCCTCTCTTGTACATCCACCCGACGCTCGACCAGTTTGACTGCTTTGAGCAATGCCGGGCCTTAAGCTCGGACTTCTGCAACAGTTTCGTGGATACAGTGAGGTTGGCTGGAAAACAGCTTCCTTCAGGGTGGGAGGAAGAAATCTTCTTCGATGCTGCTGAGGATTTGTCGGCAGTATCTTCTAGATGAGGTGGATGTCGCATGTCGAGGACGACGGAATCGACCTAACCTATGCAGCGCGGACGTCAAAGCCGGTTGCAAATCGAGAGTTTGCCGTCTTAGGAGTCTCTAGGCAAATACTGCAGTAAATATGAAGGTTCTTCCGAAGACTACGGTAAGGAAGTAGTTTGGCAAGTATCTCCTCGTAACAGGCCTTCATGGCAGACTGTCTTGACTACGACCACGTGGTGGACTTGTTTCTCAGTTCGCCATATGCCACACACAAACCGTGGTCTCGTCTGTTGGAACCAGCGCATATCAGGGGACGGGTCTGAAGTTGTCCTGATTCCTCCTTTCTACCTGCTGTGACACCTTACACGCGCCGACTCCCCTTTCAGCGCCGACTCTCCCGTTCTCCCTAATCAAACACTACCCCTGTCCGTTTGCTCGAGACTCGCCGGGGCAACACTGCAACCAAGTTGGTTCGGTGCCCTTCCCATCTGTGTCATACGGTTTGTGCCGCCCCTTTGTGCCACTCTTTCTGGTGCAGCTTAGAATTTTTGGAAGGGGGGGTTCATCGTCACCGCCAGTGAGCTGTGAGGTGGTCAGGGTAGGTGGGGAGGGAGCGGGACATGTTTGCCATGCAGACTGAACCGGGTCGCCCGAGCCCTGGCGGAAGCCAACTGCACAAGTGTGTTCTATTCTGGCGGGAATATGTCATTCATTACAACAGATGTGCCCTCTTTCACACTCCTATGTTGAGTTACCTCTATGCGCCGCACCACTGCATATCGTGTAACCCATGCGAGCGGGGGTTCCACAGTGCTTGTCCGAGAACAGCAGGTCGTTACGAGATGTATCACGCCCTTTAAACGAGTCACAGCCCACCGGTGATTCAGACTCAGCACCAACATAATATTTGCGCTCTACCGCATCTTACGGCAACGGAAAAGAAAAAGAGAAGCATCCATCAACATGCCGCTTCCCCTAACATCCGCGGACAAGATCGCCTCCTACGGCATCCGAGGCGCCGACCCCTCACCGTCATTCTTGGCCATCGAACTCAGCCAGGCCGTTCACCGTATCAACCTCATCAACGCCTGGGGACCGGCCATAGGCCCTGGCACCCGCGTACTCGAACTCGGTTGCGGCCAGGGCCCCTGCACGCAGGCCCTCGCGGAAGCCGTCACCTCCCCCGATGACCCCACCGGCTCGTCGGGACACATCACAGCGGTAGACCCCGGCGCGCCCGACTACGGCGCGCCCTTCACGCTCGGCGAGGCGCAGTCCCATCTCTCCGCGGGCCCGCTCGGTCCGCTGATCACCTTCCACCGCGCCGACCCCATCGACTTCCTCGCCGCCCACGCAGATGCGCAATGGGACGTGGCCGTGCTGGCGCACTGCATCTGGTACTTCCGCTCGGCCGACACGCTCCGGCAGATCCTCGCGGCGCTCCGCGGGCGGGTCGCGCGGGTGTGCCTCGCCGAGTGGGCGCTGCACGCGACGGAGCCCGCGGCGGCGGCGCATGTGCTCGCTGCGTTGGCGCGGGCCACGTTTGAGGCGCACCGGGCCGACAGCGTCGAGAACATACAGACGCTGGCGAGCCCGCGGGCCATAAAGGAGGCCGCGGCGCAGGCTGGTTGGGAGGTGGAGAGTGAAGGGACTGTCGTGCCGGAGGCTGAGCTGTCGGACGGGTACTGGGAGACGGGCACGGTGGTGCGCGAGGGGTTTGCGGAAGAGGTGGAGAAGGAGATCAAGGACGGGAGAGTGAAGGCGGTGTTGACATCTGCGAGGGATGCGGTTATTGCCGCGGCGGACTCGGTTGGGGGTGCTAAGCGGGTGAGAAGTATGGATGTCTGGGTTGCGACGCTGGTTCCGGAACAGCGGTGAAGTCTTCCTAGCTGACACATTACAAATGTACCGACGTAAGTCCGTCCTGGAGTTATCTCAACTGATGGTGCCCAGCATTACTTGAAGCCCACCATCGGGCCCTGTTCTGGGGAGACACAATTTGGGGTGATTCGACACGGGTGTTGCCAGAACAGCCTGTGCGTCTTGCAGGGGTGTACTACCAAGTACATAGTAAATACAAAGAATGACGCCCTTCGGACCCTGTGTCGAGAGCGCCCTCTGCTGCTGTGCGCACAGGACACGCATTTTATCAATCAAGCAACCAGGAGCAAACGATTGTGCGATGGCCGGGCCGTTTGAATGAGAGACGGGAGGAGGTTCCCGTCGGTTATTGGCCAGTTCGGAGCTGGACCAACAAACTGACCGAAAGTGGGCATTGCTGCTGGCAGTCTGACCGATTAGCAACATCCATTTTTGGCCCCCATTGTTGCCTGCCACTCTCACCTCGCGACGGGAAGGAACAGCGCGCAACAGTGGCTCAGCAGGCGCGCCTTTTATTGCTCGGTCATGTTACCCTGCAGACGGTAGACGAACCATGTCAATCACTGCTGCAATCACTGCTGGAAATACCACGTTCATTTGTCAGGGCGCACGTGCATTCCCTCTTGGTGGCTTGCGGCTGGACCCCGATGTCTCACAAAAACACGAACCTCGGACATCTCAAATCTGACCTCACTTACTCCTCGCTTCTTTCTTCCTACGTTCCTAGCCCTTCCGCTTTATCTGCAGCTCAAGTCCGGTAACCGTAGGGCCCAGACACAAGCTCCTTGATTGGGAGTCCTCGAGCAATCATTTATTTGATTTCATTGAGGTTGAACTGGAGCACATTCAGTCGCAGCTGTGCCAATCATGCCTGACACTGACTCTTTCCGTGTCGTGGTTGTTGGAGGCGGTGTAGCCGGGTTGACCCTGGCCAACGCACTCGAGGTGCCCAACCCTCCTCAGCATGATGCATCATCACACTGCTGACCGTCCGCTAGCAAGCCCAAGTCGACTATGTCCTGCTCGAGCGCCGCGACCAAGTTGCGCCCCAGGTCGGCGCCTCCATCGGCATGTTCCCCAGTGCTGCTCGTGTGAGTTGTCTTCCCTCCGACAGCACAACATGTGGCCGTGATGCTGACGCTGGCCTCGCCTTCTAGATTCTCGACCAGCTCGGAGCATGGAAGGGTGTCAATGACGGCTCGGTAAGCGTGCACCCCAGTGATGTCTTTCCCATATCCCACTCTCACACTAGCCTTTAGGAGCCGCTGAGAGTCTTCAACACGCGGAACAGCAAGGGCAATCCCATTTGCCCACAAGATTTCAGCTCTTTCCTGGTCCATGCAAGGTAAATACTGTCTACAACTTGAAGTTTAAGGACAAGTCTCACCAGGAACTTCGACACAGGACAGGGTATTGGACAGCATGGGGCGAGCGTCAAAATCTGTTGCGTGTTCTGTACGAAAATCTGAAGGAACCCGGCAAAATCCTGGTCAACAAGGACCTCGTCGACATTAGACATGACGCCAACGGAGTCTCTGCCATCTGCGCGGACGGCTCATCGTTCCGTGGGGATATCCTCGTCGGCGCCGATGGCGTCTTTAGCAAGACGCGCACCAAGATGTGGGAACTCGCCGAGTCTGAGCATCCCGACCTCGTGGCGGCAGACAAAGACTGTAAGTCTCCCTAGTCTCGCTCATGGACTCTAACTCAATATCCCAGGCTTGATCTCCGAGTACAACTGTCTCTTTGGCATCTCCAAGGGCGTTGCCTGCTCCAAGCTCACGGCTGGTGATGTCAACACAACGTACTGTTCCGGCCGCGCATTGCTCTCCGTGACAGCCGAAGGCGGTAAAGTGTACTGGTTTGCTCAGGAGCGTCTGCCGGAGACTTATCGTCTCGCCAAATATCCAAGGTACACAGATGACGACGCCAAGGACTTTGTGTCCCGCCACGGGGACATGGTCGTGGTTCCCGGACCGAACGGGCTGACCCTCGCCGACTTGTGGGAGAAGATGGTATCTTCCCGTTTGGTCGCGATTGAGGAGGCCAAGTTCAAACTATGGCATTGGGGTCGTATCGGTTGTGTTGGTGACAGCATTCACAAGGCAACGCCCAACCTCGGCATCGGCGGAAACTCGGCCGTGGAGAGCGCGGCCAGCATTGCCAATGGCATCAAACGCTTGGCCGACTCAACGAGGGCCACTGGCCGCCGTCCAACACAGCAAGAGGTGGAAGAGATGCTGGCTGATTACAAGAGCGCTCGCGAGGTGCGGGCGGCCGCCGTTGTCGATGCCTCCGGGTTTCTCGCCAGAGCTCAAAACATACACGGCCTGAGCTCCCGTTTCTTCGTCACCTACCTGCTACCTATGCTCTCCGAGTTTCTTCCGGAGCTGATGAGTAACGCCTTGATTGGCGCTACCAAGCTCGACTTCCTCCCGCTCCCGGCGGCTTCCTTGTCCGGGACGATGCCCTTCAACCCATCGCAAGGCGACGGTCTTCGCGAGAGCAAGCTCAAGCGCATGCTCTTGGCCCTGCCACTTCTCGGCCTCTCCTTCGCAGGGCTCTGGGTGATGGACGCGACCCCCGCCATGGAGTGGGCAAAGGCCCTGCGTGACAGCGGCACCCTCAACCTCCCCACCGGCCCCATCCCCATCATTCGCAGCTTCTACCACCTGCCCAGCTTCGACGACTTTGTCGCCCTCATCAACACCTTCTTCTTCCCCTCCCTCTACAACACAGACCCCATCTCCCGCCGGCAGCTCACATCCTTCCTCACCGACGGCACCGTTCTCCTCACAATCTGGATCTTCGAGTCCGCCCGCCGCGCCAACATGCTGACACCGCTCCAACTGTATGTCCCCCCTTTTCCCCTTCCCTCTCTCCTTCCGTTCCTCTACTAACCCCCTGGGGGAAAAAAACAGACCCAACCTCTTCACCGCCCTCGGCCAGCTCCTCGGCATCGGCGTCATGGCGCCCATCTACTGCTTCCTGCACTACGTCCTCTCGCCCGTCGAGTCCTTCGCCGCGCGCGACCAGCGCCTGACCAACACGCGCATCTCGTACGCCGCCCTGCCCGCCATCCTGCTGACTTACCTCTTCCCGTTCTACGCCATGATCCTCTGGCCGACCCTCGAGGCCCGCCAGGACCTGCTGTACCTCTGGCAGCTGTACCCAGCGTGGCTCGCCCTGGCGGTGTGGGGCATCGGGCGGCTGTTCGTGAGGGACACGGTCGCGTCGGATAAGCTGTACGACACGCAGCGCGACCTGCCTGTCATGAGGGTGTATCTGGGCGCCGCGAGCGTGCTGGCGGCGGGCGTGTGGGTGTGGACGGTCTGGCTGTCGGGGAGTGGCGGGTTGACGGGGGTGTTTGTGCCCGAGGGGCTGCCGAGGAGTATGCCGTCGTTTGAGGCGTTTGCGGGGCAGTTCCTGCGGTGGGACGAGGTGTTTGGGTTTGGGTCGCACTTGGTGTGGTTGGGATATCTGTTCTGGGACTTGGCGGCCGCGGGGATGTTGAGGGAGGGCTGGTTCACCGCGGTCGGCCTGGGGGTGGTCAGCGTGCTGTTGGTTGGGCCTGGAGCGACGCTTGGGCTGGGCTGGTTGTGGAGAGAGCATATTCTCGCTACGAGGAGGCACAAGGATGCGTTGACGCCGGAGAGTGTGGGGAGGCTGCATGGGACTGCCTTTTAGGGGCTTGGTCTGTGGGGAGACTGCCGGGATAAGAGTGGAAATGCCTTGTTTGCTTCTCGGCTGCTTTCTGTGTCCTGATCGGTAATCCCTAGATTGGTATTTTATTCAGTCGCATTACACTTATCCATGATGTGTCTTACACCGGCCTACGTTCCCTCTGGTTCTTCCCCCAGCAGCAAGTCTGGTACAATCGGCCGTGAGGTACATCGACCGCTTTCTCGGCTATATCACACCTGATACACCCCAGACTCTAACGCGATGTCCTCTGGTGATAAATCAGTGGCTCCTGGTAAACAGCCAGGTTGGCCTCAGAATAGGATCATGTCCCTGCTTGAGTGGTTTCCTTTTCATTACATTCATAACTCAGCAGGTCGTCGACCTCAAGAAGTTGGAGAAAGTAACCAATTTAAGGACTGGCTTTTTCCAAAGCCTTCCAGGCAAGCCAAGTCTGCAAGACGGCCACAGTCAAACTCAGTATCCCAACAACAATAGAGACAAGAAGAGCGGCAAGGGCCAGGGCAAAGGCATTGCTCTCGGACGTCTGCCAGTTGATCCACCGCTCGAACTTATTCCGCGGCGGGCGCTCTCGCATGAAACACTGTAGGATTGCCAGCCGCTCGCCCCAGTACCGGTATTCCATCATATCCGCGTCCGTGAACATCTTGTAGCCGTGGGCCTCTGCACAGTCTTCGTCAAATCCATCTCTGGTGATCAGCCGTTCAAGGATGCGGCTCGATCTGTGGTCACCAAAGCCGAAGAGAATAGATTGGATGGAATGGAGCGTCTCGGCTAGGATTCGTGGAGGGAGGCAGCCACTGTACCCAAGTTAGAACAGTACCAGCCTCGATGCCAACAAAAGCGAAACAAGGGCATGATGTTTACCTACCTTTTCAGACAGGCAAGTATATTGGAGTCCTTGTCAAAGTTCTGTTGCCTTAGGCGATCCAACTGTGCCTTGAGAAACCCGGTATAATGAAAGATATACAACGTCGGTCCATCTGGATGCGACTGGTCGAGCAATAAGTGGCGAGCAAGGTTGTCGGTGCCTTTGAAGGAAAGCCGAAACCGGGCGCGAAGCTTCCATGCTTTCATGGACTTCTGGTTCTCAATGGCTGACCTTGCCGCGGCGGATGATCTCGCTGCGGTCGGAATGGACCTTGAGACAAAATCGATGAAGCGCTCACTTGGCTGCCACGAATCCACCGGCCCGGTGAAGTCAAGCATGAAGAGAGCCTGGGCCGAGAGCAAAATCGTGGACTTCAGTTGGTGTGTGAAGCAGACTGTATCTGTCTGTGCCTTCAGCTGCTCGGCGACCTCGTCAAGAGTCACCGTGGGATCGTGGCGAAGGATAGCGGCGACCTTGAGAACGTCGGAATGGGTGATGGGTTTGGGCGGGGTCGGGTCTCCTGGGCTGGCCGACTCGAAAGGGAGAACATAACCGTCTCCGCGAGCGAGGAGACTGTCGTACACGCGAAAATAAAAGCCCAGAGAGAGCGGGGTGGTTCCAAACAGCTCAGCAACGCGTTTTCGGTCATTGTCGGTCGTCATGATATCTGAAATCGTTTCCAAAGAGGTATCTCAGCAGGTGATGAAACTGTCCTGCGTGCATCCCTGGACCGACCGCAACACAAGAAGCTCAGCCTGGCGGGGCGGGTGTGCCCAGCTCACCATTGCAATAACGGACAAGGCTTTACACGCCGAGGCGGTGGCTGTGTTGCCCAAAATGAACTAAGGGGCTTGCTCCAGCTACCAATCACGCCCTAGTTCCCTGCTGTGAAACTGCACATTGCTTGCCCCCGCGGTCCTGGCCCTGGCCCCTGAAGATGTTGACTTTATCCCAGGAAAATTCAAACCTGTCACCGACCGCACACAAGTCATCCAACACTCGTGCGCCATGATGAGCGCGCGAAGCGGCGTCTTGACCCGGTCTACCACGATGGAAACACCTGGTGCCACCCTTGCCATTCCGAGCTCAACGCCGGCGGCATCTGCTGCCGCTACGCAAGGCTTCGGGGCGCAGGAGCAACCGCAATCAACTCGCCCAAGCGCCGACTCTGACCGGTCTGTATACTGTGATGCTGTCCAGACCCAGGATAGCAGTCTCAGCGACGCTGAAACCCAGCCGCCTCACTCGTCGTCGGCAGCCTCGGCGACCACCGTGACCCCTGCCACCACGGTCCCCGACGATGCCTGGAACTACAGCGAACCAGTCCCGGGCAGCAAGAAGCAGAAACTGATTTTCTACAAAGCTCCGTTTGAATGGTGCCATTGGACGCGGGAGCAGTGGCTGGAAAGGTTCGTCTTCGTCAAGGACAAGCTCGAATCCTTGGTCTATGAGCATTTGCGCCTTGTCGACTTCACAAACCGCCCCGTCTTCAGCCCTCGCATGGTTGGCACATGCCGGTCTGAGGCGCGGCCTGCTGTCGTTGTTACGTGTCGCGATGCCGACTTCCGGAACATACGGAACCTGTTTCAGGCAAGGGCTGAGAAACCTCTCGGCCTGGGCAGGGTGTCGGCAGTCTCTCAACTCCGTGCCTCGCTTCGCCTCGGCGGCAGAAGGACCGGTTCTGCAATTCCCCGATTGCAACTGGTTTACTACCGCACCCCAACACCTCCCTTCACCCGCCGGGCACGGACAGAACCGCTTTCAGTGTCCCTTGGGCCCAGACGCGCGGCATGTGGGGGTATGATCCGCTACGGCGAACGATCAGCAACCCTAGGGGTCGCACTCGACGTTGGGGGCAAGCTCAAACTACTCACCGTAGACCACTTGTTTTGGCCGAAAGAGACGCCACCGCAATCCTCGGCTCCTGGGGCCGAGTCGACCTCGTTCAATCCACCCGGTCCCCCGGCGCCAACAAGTTCCCACCAAGCCGACTCAAGTAGCTTGTGGGAGGATGACGATGAGTACGAAGATCTCGTTTGGCCCGAGCACGAGTCCCTGGAGCCACAACGGCATGGTTCTGGGATGGCGAATCCAACTAGTGCTGTCTCAAAAGAGGAATCGGAGAAAGAACCGGCACCGTGGAAATGGAAGCTATGGTCCAATTCGCCCGATCCGATGTCCTCATCAACACCCTACCTCGACTGGGCTTTGACGTACCCCGAGTCTCTGATGGGAGAAGCGTCTAGGTTTTATCTCAACGCTATATTACCATCAGAGAAAGAGGGAGTGAACGAGGCCATCGAGTTCAAGGGAATACTAAAGGCCCCGGCTTATCATTTGGCCCCGGTTTACATGGTCTCGGGAATCCGAGGCTTGCTTAAGGGCCAAATACTTCACGCTCCCAGCTTCCTCCCAGCGAACAACACCCGGGAAGGGTCGTGTGAAGTCTGGACCGTCATTCTCGATGGGCCAAATGGTACGAATTCCCGTCTTCCGCTATCACTCCCTCTTCAACTCACTCAATGCCCAACGTTGCATATGTCACAGGTCGTCTCTTGAGCGGCGAGTCGGGGTCAGTCGTTGTCGACAGGGCAACCCACGAGGTGTATGGACACGTTGTGGGAGGTGACGCTCTAGGCCACGCCTACGTCGTTCCCTTGACACAAGTTTTAGAACAGATCAGGGGTTTCCATGACTGCGCTGTCAATCTTGCAATGGCAAGACGGGTCACCGCTTCAAGAAACTGGGGTGCCGTCTTGACGCTCCAGACAACGCCAGAACCGTCAGCCACCACGACGACAGAAACAGTGCCCAGCACGCAAGCACAACCTTACGGTGGGCTAGCAAAATCTCGGGGTGATTTGCCCGAATCTACAGGACAGACAGCGCTGGATAACAAGACTTCCTCCCCCGTATTTTCCAAAGACCCCGGGCAGGTCCGTGGGGTACTACTAGACAGCGTTGCAGACACCAAGGGAGCTGGCGGTGAGCAGGGCACCGCCGCCCTGCAAGCTGCCTCCTCTGGAGGACACAAGAACACCCTCTGGATGGGACCGGAGAAGGATACAGGAACCTCGGAGTCGTCGTTCACTGATGCCGAAATGGTGCGCTCCCACTCGCAGCTCAACTCCCGCGTATGTCCCAACACCTGACCCAAACGTGCCGCCTGTATAGCGCTTTCTTGCCGCCGAAATAATCAAAACCAGCCAGCTCGACGTTGCCGTTCTCGTCGACTTGATCAAGTCGCATGATGTCCAGCCAGATTGGTTGCACATACAGCTTCCTAGAGGTAGGGAATATTCCGGCCCCGTTCAGTTGACATCTTCTAACCTCGAATCACAGGACGTAATATGAGTCAGTGCTTGCAGACGGCTGAAACCATGTTCCAAGAGCCAACACTTCCGCCGGCAATACTACCCGGCCCATCGAAACGACTAGCAATGGCCGAGCCGGTCGGTCATATTTCAAAAAGGCAGGCCATCGCGCATTCGGGTGAAATGCCTCCGTTCGACACTGGAACATCGTCGTTTCCTCAGATTGTTCCTCGGCCACCGTTGCCTCGGGACGTCCCCGTGCAGCCAAAGCATTTCCCGCCATCTCCTTCTTCAGTCACCTCAGCCCCTCTGAGGAGTCCGGTTGCGGCCCCACGAAAACGTGGGCGACCCCGGAAAGCGATTCAGTCAACAGGGCAGGAAACAAGCAGCCCGAGCATCTTTCCCGCCAAAGTCGCGCCGCCCCTCCCCGTCTCCGACCAGACTACACAGCAAGCACCTACCGTCCAATGGCCGCCGGACCAAAGCTTGGAGAAAGGGTGGCTCGGGGTCATGCCTCAGCCAGCGCAGGAACTTGCAACCACAGAGCCAGTCGATGTGCCGGCGTATTTAAAAGCAGAAGGTGGCCAGTCGAGTAACTAGGCTCTCCAAGACGCCCCCTCCCAAGACGATGAGGAATGAAATAATCGAGGGGCCGCTGGAGCCAGGGGCAAGTAAGTGAGCTCGCCCGTTCTGGGCTCTCATCGCGTTCCCTTGTCTCAGACACGGTCATAGCCAAGGGAATAAAATGTGCTGTTTATTCTGGAGTTGACCTTCGTAACATCTTTCAATGTCCGTTGATGTCGGTCCCACGCAAACGTCCAGGTCCCCGATCCTGACCAAGCCGATTGCGCCAATCCTTTCAATATTCCAACGTTCATCCCTAACCTATCTCTCTTCCCCACCGTAGAGGTAGCGAGTCGCGTCGTGTACGAAATCGTTCTACTCGCTTGTCTGTCCCGCTCGGTTATAAAGCACGTTAGTAGAATAATTTTAGGTATTACAATCTGGAGCACTAGACCCAGCTTCGTGGTCAACTTGTCCATTTTCTATTAGCGATCATCCATCTATATCTAGCCAATCTGCCAATCGGTCACTCCTCAAGGAGCCGTGTTTCGAGCCTTACGGTCCGCAATAGACCGCGCCTCGCCCAGCAGCGACCCCTTTCCAAGAGAATGTCCCCAAGCGCGGGTCTGCCGCGTACGTGTCAGACATCTTAACTGCGCTGCTGCTGGCGGTCGTGCACACTCTGGGCGGTAGCGCCTGGGCCGCCTCTGCTGGGCCCACGGCCTGTTGTGGAGGACTCTGTAGAGGCAATGGCCGACGCCTCGGTCTGGGTGACGGGGCGGCCCTCGGCGAAGTCGGCTTCGAGTTGCCTGGTGTCGGGCAGTTTCGCCTCCGTTGGTGCCAAACCCCGCTGGCTGTCGCGCAGACTTTGAGCGGTGGCGGCCGGACCCCCTTTTGCTGGACCACGGCCTGTCATGTTGGACTCGGCAGAGGTGAGGTCCGAGGCTTCGGCTTGTGTGATGGGACGCTCCTTGGCCTTGGCGACTATCTCCTCCTTGGTGGGCAACCGCGACTCCATTTTCTCTAGCTGAGTGTGATAGGTTAAATTCTGAGGACTGATTTTGATCGTGGTCGTGCTGGCGGGTTGGCTTGGTGGATCGGCGTCTTAGGTCTGAAGGGAGAAGTTGACTTGTTGCATTTTCTGCTGCTAAATCTTTTCGCAAAAATAGAGCCGCAAAAAGGTTTACTTATTTCTCTTAATTGGTGACGAAAGGCTGATGACAATATGCCGTGACTAGATCTCATCCCTGGTTGACCATCGGGAGGAACCTTACCTCGCTACCCTCTTGTGGGCCCTTCTGACGTCCTCTGTCGGGTTTGCCACGGCGCGAACCAACATTGTAACCAGATGTGTGACTTCAGGAATGCCGTGATGACCCTGCTTGGTGTCCGCACAGTCGCCGTTCGTTCATCCCTGCAGAGTCCTTCCATGTCAGCCAGCTCTCGGGAAGTCGTCATCGATGTATTGGAACAAGCTGACCGGTGCCAAAGAGGCGCGCAACTGCAAGTCCAGACCCTACCCGAATTACCCTCCATATGTCGAGATACGCATCCGCATCCTCGCTTCCGCATCATCACAGCACATCGTTATGAACGGGATATCACGTTGGACATCGCACCTTGACTTTAGCTCGAATAGCTGATTCAAATTGAAGGATTCAACGAGGCTGCACGCTAAGAGCACTAAGAATTGGTTAAGGCCCATTGACAGTTCTCAAGTACCTATTTATCTGGTCTGCAGCCTCAGAGCTAGATTTTCAATTGTTCCTCTGCTTGTCTGTTGCACTCACTTATATGCCCAAGTAACGTCATACGCTGGATTACAATTTTGTTATCCCGCGGTGCAAACCCTCACATAATCTACAGCTTGGTAATCCATGGTGGGGAAGCCGCATGATGGCCTCCTTAAAGCGTCGTGAGCTCCGGTGTCCCTGCGGCTCTCGGTCCTGAAAACCGAGTCTCGACAAAGCATTTGACGAGTCCGCCTTGCCTCTGCTCCTGCATGTGGTAAGCCTTATCAATGTCGTCAATCCTGAAGCGATGAGTGAGCATAATGGTCGGATCGACTTTCCCACTCTCGACCATGTCTCGAATTTCCTCCCAGTCTTTTTAACATTGTCAGTGCTCAGTGTATTACATCAAAATATCCTTGACTGGACTCACATCTTTGGACAGGGGTCTGACCACAGCCGATCAGGCTGATTCCAAGCTCCATCAATGCTCCGATGTTGAAGTGGTTGGTGTCTGCAAGTAGTGGTCAGAGGGCTGCATCAACCTGCAGCTCGACAAACGATTCTCCAATCGATGGAGTACTGTGAATACTCACATCCAACATAGTCGCTGATGATACCAACCCTTCCAAACTTCTTCGTCGCATAGATCGCCTCGTTGACCATCTCACTGGTGTCTTGCTCCATGCCGGTCGCGAGCTCCATCTTGTGCGTCCATCCCTTGGCGTACTCGCCACCAGTTGCTTCAATGCAAACATCGACACCTCCCGGAACCATTTCGAGAATCTTGGAAGGGACTGACTCGTCACTCTTCAGGGTTGTGTAGTTGATGGTTTCCAGGCCCTTGATCTTGGACTTTGCATAGTCGGTGCGCCAGTTGTTGTCGATTCCAATGACTCGCTTGGCTCCCTTATGCTTCAGGGCCCAGTAGCTGGCCATGAACCCAATCGGGCCGAGGCCCCAGATGGCAACTGTATCCCCTTCCTTTACCCCAGTATACGTCACTGCGTGGTACGAGGTGGGAAGAACGTCGGAGAGGTACAGGCCTGCGGCAAACGAATGATTAGCAAAAGCGAGATACGAAGAAAACAAGATGTGGCTGACCTTTCTCATCCGGAACCGAGTCGGGGATTCTGAGAAGAGTGTTGTCGGCCAATGGGGCGCGTACGTATTCGGCCTGGCCTCCAGCAAAACCGCCGACAAAGTGGGAGTAGCCGAAGATGCCGCTCATGCGGCCGCCATACATCTTGTTCTGCAGGGTCGAGGCATTGGTCCTCTCGCAAGCAGTAGTAAGACCCTTCTTGCAGAACTCGCACTTGCCGCAAGGGATGCAGAAACTGTTCACCACCCGCTCACCGGGCCTTAGGTTTTTGACAGCTGAGCCTACCTCGTCGACGATACCGCAGAACTCGTGACCAAGGATATCGCCCTTCTCGAGCTGAAGGATGACGCCGTGCAAGAGATGCATATCGCTGCCACATACGGTCGAGCCCGTGACCCTGACAATGGCATCGGTGGGATCAACGATTTTAGGCTTGTTTGTCTCAACTATCACCCCATATCAGTCATGCAGTTCGCCAACGTAGAGGGGATGGAGGACATGAAGCCATCACTTACTGACACGCACGTCGTTCTTGCCCATCCACGCCAGCGCCTTCATCTTTTCCCCACTCGGATCGGCATACTTGCCACCCTCGCGGTTGGGGTTCGAGATATCTGTATGCGTCGCACGGCCCTTGTCGTCATGGCCTAGGACCTTCTCAATCCCTTGGGCGGCAATGTTTTGAGCCATGTCTGGGAGGGGTGCTGGAAGATCTGTTGGTCTGGTGTGGAAGCAGAGGAGTTCAGGTACTCTTCAATGGCAGTTTGAGTGGTCTATACCAAAGAGAACGATGCAACACATCCTGAGGGCGTTGAGCACCGTCTCCTTGGATCATATACTACTTTGATAGCCTTAAGGCTGAACCGTAGTCCGAATAGAATATTACTCAACTTGGTGCGTCATCAACCTTCCCCGTCAAATGCGCGGGGGCATAATGGTCCTGTGCAAACTTTGGGGCCAGTCAAGCTCTGCTGGCGACAGTCGCCCCCTCTGGGAGCATGTTCAGACGACTATGGATGATGTATACTCACCTCCGGAACTTCGAATATCGCCCGTGGCTTCAGCCTTATCCCTGGGAGAGTTTAATCTCATGCGCTATGAATGATGTGCTTGTCATTGCGAGAGGGGGCACAATGTGCAGTTCGCGCCAACCAGCAGCGTCAGGTGCCTTATTCAGACGAGCATGAATCTTTTGCCGTATATTCATCGCCGGGACTTTGGATATCGCCCTTATCTTCGGCCTTACCCACTGGGAGATGTTCAGTCTCAAAGCGTCATGTCAATTTTGCGCCAACCAGTAGCGTGTTCAGACGAGTATGAATGACGTTTCTCATCACGGGGACTTCGGATACCGCCCTTGGCTTCAGTCTAAACCCCTGAGAGAGTTTAGTCTTAATGCGCCATGTATGATGCGGCTGTCATTGCGAGAGGGGCTATGCGCAGTTCGCGCCACTAGCAGCGTGTTCAGAGGAGCATGCATGACGTATGCTCACCTCCGGGACTTTCGGATATCGCCCTTTGCCTTCAGCCTTACCCTTAAGAGCCCCTAGACCCTAAGATCTTGTGTCCCTGGACCCGCCTGGGCCACGTTCTGGCCGGGAGATCTTTCAAACACTACACTCTGATGCGATTGAGTGGCGACTGAAGGTCGCATTTGCAGATGCTCCTATACCAGGAGTTATATGTGGCGCCTCAGTTGTGACCGAGAGCCACCAGCGCTGCGACACACTCGATGGTCCTAAGTCATTACTGCAAGTGTGACGTCGAAGACATCGTTGATCTCCGCTTCGAGGTCACTGTTGAATAGAGCTGGGACTAGCCCGTTCCAGAGGCATTATAGCTATTACCCCCGCTCCAGCTGTTGACCCGATCCCCCGATCGATCCCTTTGTCTAGGGCCGGTTGTTACAAGTCACGATGTATGCTGGAGTGGTGCTCTCTCTCCTGTCCCAGTCTCCGAGTCTCGCTCGACCCTTGCCACGTCGCATTCCATCCTGCAACGCGACAAGCCGTCAAAGTGGGTGAGAAAATAGGTCATCGAGCCACACAGACCAATGAAGTACCTCATTCCCCCAACACTCAACACTACTTAACCTAGGTGGTGTCAGTCGAATGTTGCCATCGAGGAAAAATAACAGCCGAGATGGCCGCTCTACCTGTGTTTTCTCGAAATTGCGCCGTAGATCCACTGTCCCTCGATGTCCTTTGGTGTTGCGAATGGAATCATAGGTACTTCGAGTTTCCGTCACTCCTCCAAAATCAAGGCCATCACTCGGTAAGCATCTGCTAGCTCCTCGGGTCCCCCAAACTACCGCTTTGTACTGAGACCTCTCGGTCCACGGTGCAGTGTTCTTTCACGCACCCAAGCTAGTTTTATACTTCCCGTATCATATCTCGATCCATCGCCCATTGTTCACCTGTAATCTTCTCTTAATCCTCCTCGCCACCTCCTTCTCCGTTCCCATGAACATCGTCACGGGTGTTCTCGCTTGCAATCTTGCTCATCAAGTGAAGATATTCATCATCATCATCATCATCTGGGTAGGTCGACTTCCGAAAGTTCCGAGTCTGCTGGCCAACCAGGGTTGCGATTCATGGTCCTCATTGCCGAATCTCCCTTCTGGTCCCAAACTTCTCGACCTGCGTGATTATGAGACCGGGCGAGGAGTGCAAGCGTGGAAAGACACGTGTGTATCATTGGCCACTCCTCCAGTATCTTTGCAAGAGAATGTGTACCTAGGTCCACCCCTGAGATCGGGACCATGTCCAAGCCCCAAACACTGCTTTTGGTGCAGTGCCAGCCGGATCTAAAATTTCAGCAGCTCCTGGCAAGGCTTATTCGGGACCTGTGGTTTCGTTGCCTTGCCCGAATGAGAATGGCGGTAGGGTGGATTCACTATCAGATGACTGCGTTGTACGTTAGGGCCATGAGTTCGGCCGTATGAAAGCTGTCTTTTGGCTGAACCTGGGGATAGAAGTAAAACTTGACGCTAGTGATGGGCGCCATAACATCATCCCACGTCACTGTAGTATTGCCAGTCTTGTGGATGATGAGGCGGTCGAAACAGAATGTCTCCAAGCACGCGAGGTGCTGGAAAAGAAGTTATAATAAACCGGACACAATGTAACCCATCAGAAGCCCATTAGGAGCCCATTAGGGTGTTCACGTCTACAGCTACATGGACCCAAACCCGAGGCAAAGATAGAATCCCTCGGCGCTGAGGGGAGAGCAGCACTCTACGCGCTTCTCAAGGCCATGCTCAGGTACTTGCCTGGCGAGAGGATGTCGGCTGGGGAAGTATTGGCGTCAGAGTGGATAAAGAAGTGGGCAATTCCAGATTTGGAGGAGGTTCGAGCGAGAGGCGAGGAAGAGATGAGGCAAAAGGGGGGAACATGAATCGAAAAATGCGAGCCTGGCAAAGAAGTAAATGATCTTACTATGATGATAGGGATGGGTTGAGTGAAAAGAAAAAAGGTTGCATACTGAGAACAACAACGAAACCCGGAGCAAAGGAAATGCGAAGCAATTGAGTCGATGTGAACATGAGCATCACAGATATCATAACCCACTGGAGACAAGAGCAGCGGCTCTAAGCAGCGGCTCCAACCCCATTTTGTCGCAATTGCAGTCAAATAACATCACTGACTTGACAACTACCTATTCATAGCCGCAGGTTCGGGTGAATAGACCTAAGAGCATTGCAGTCATCCATTCCCACTACCTATTTACACCCAAGGCCAGGCAGTCCCTGCTCTGACAACACACGCGCACCAACGCCTAAACCCGCTTATGCCCGCTTGATATACACCTCCAGTCCAGACTGGACAACAAAGAACGACGCGTTGGCCTTGAGCGGCCGCCCAGGATAAGCCAGCTCAAACCGATAGTCGCGCAGCAACCTGGGCACCACCTTGTTGATCTCGAGCAGGGCCAGATTCCGGCCAATGCACAAGTGGCTACCACCGCCAAACTACAGATCTTGTCAGAATTTGGACTATATACGAAAAGAACCGGGGGAGTATTCTCACCTGGAACATGTACCTCTCCATCTTCTTCGCCCGCTCCTCATCCTCGAGCCAGCGCTCGGGCCTAAAGTCATCCGCGTCCTGGCCAAACACCTCCTTGTCGCGATGCAGCACCCAGCCGTTGGCCGCGATGGTGGTGCCGCCGGGGAAGAAGTGGCCGTCCAGCTCGGCGCCCTCGGGCGGGACCAGGCGCGTGATGTTGAGACCGACGGCGGGACGCACACGCATGGCCTCCTTGAGGCACGCCTGCAGGTAGGGAAGGTTCTGCGACTCGTTCCAGGAGAGGTTGCCCGTGGCGGGGATGGTGCCCGTCTTGACGGCGTTTTCGAGCTCGCGGATGAGAGATTGGTAGACGGGCTTGGAGTCGAGGACGTGCCAGAAGAAGGATTGCATAGTCGAGGCGGTCGAGTCGGAGCCGGCGAAGCTTGCACAGCATTAGCACCCAGACCACCAACCATGAGACCCCTGAGCGCCCAAACTTACATCGCACCATGCGCCACCGCAAACACATCCCCCTCCCTGAACCTCTCGGGATCCTTCAGATGCCCCTGAATCAAACTCGCCATCAGATCCTGCCTCCCATCCCCGCTCCTCAACAGGCCCCCATTGTCCTTATCAAACGGCTGGCGCCGCGCCATCTCTTCCAGCGCCATCCGCGTGATCAGCGCGTTCTTGGTGCTCAGCCCAGGCACAAACTGCCACAGCGGGTTCCTCCTCAAGAAGAAATCCAGCTCCGGCACCTGGCCCACGATCCCGTTATACATCTGCGAGTTGTCAATCGTCTTGATCGCGTTGTCCACGTCCCGCCCCTCCTCGAGGAAGCCAAACCCCCTGCTGAACGCCACCTCGCCGAGCACGTCAAACGCGAAGTAGTGCAGGTAGTCGCCCAGATCAAAGATCCCCTTGCCGCTGTCGATGTGCTCCCCGATCTTGCGCACCAGCAGCTCGATGGTGTCGTTGATGAACGGGCTCAGCTGCTGCATGGCGGCCATGCCGTACGGCACGTTCGCGACCCTCTTCTTCATGGCGTGCACATCCTCGCGGGTCTCGGTGAAAATGTCCGGGTTCTCGGGCGGCGGGAACACGCCGTAGAAGGGCGTCTTGAAGAAGCGCTTGCCCGCGCTGAGCAGGGTGCGCGCGGCCTCGGGCGACGAGACGGACACCTCGTCGGGCGCGATGCGCACGACGGGGCCGTACTTGCGGTGCAGCGCGATGTGGTCGAGGTGCGTGCGGCCCGAGGCCGTCGACTTGACCTTCCAGAGGCGGGTGACGGAGGCGAGCCAGGGGCCCGGGTACTTGCGCAGCGGGGAGGCGTAGCGCTTGTAGAGGCGGCGCACGAGGAGGGTGGTGAGGAGGAGGGCGGGCCAGTGCGCGGTGAGGACGGCGAGGGCGGTGCTGAGGAGGGTTTGGCTTTGGGGGCTCGCCCCGCTGGGGTTGAGGACGCCCATGGCGGAGGGGTGGTGGATGGGTGACGGAGGTAGCTGCTGGGACGGGCAGCGAGACTTGGTGTTGAACGCCTGGGAATACGAGTGGGCGATGGACGAGGGGAGGGGACCAACTGTTGAAGTTGCCCGTGTCAGGAGGTTTTAAGTGACTTGTGTTCCGGAAGGGTAGGACATGGTGCGCGGCGGCCCATGGGAGTTATTAGCCAGCAACACCCAGGTGTTCTCCCGACCCCCCGAACGCCCCCCTCAGGTTAGGGTGACCGCGTGCCGGGAGGCACTTGGAGACATCTGCCGATCCCGTCCCTGGCCATGATGGATGGCTGCCAAGACCCGGTTGAACATCAACCACAGCACAGCGGCCGAGAGAACCCGTCGCCCGCCAAGTCGGGCCATTGGTCCAGGCGGATGGCTTGCAGGTGGTGGTCGCGGATCCAATCAGGCGCCTGGAACTCGGGCGTCAAAAATAGAGTGCGAGGCAGAACTGGGGGTGCGGAGAAGGAAGGCTGGGAGCTAGGCCTTGCTAGGCCTTGTGGGGTTAAGAGGATCAATAACCGTGGTCACTTGTCAACACCGTCAAGCCATTGAATTCTCATCTGCAGCGAGACAAGTCTGCAATTCAGGCGGTGGTTGTGTTGTCCTGTCCAGGGAGGAGGGGAACATCAGTACATTTTCACCGGAAAAGACATCTCCTGCCAACCTCAACCGTTAAGCGGCCGACATTCTAAATACGCGGGAAGATGCAACAGACCGCACATGAAACAATTGGTTGTCGTGTGTAAGTGTGCCAGATCAGGCTGGCTTCTACTGGTCGGGGAATTGCAGCGCAGGTGGCAAGCGTCATGGTGTGCGGGGCAATCTGGTTGCCCTCAGGTTGCTCCTCGGCAGTTGATCTGGCCCCTCTGTTTGGAACGAAGCGCCTTTGGTGACGATGAGTCGCCAGGCTCGAAGCGGGGCCGGAGCTGCTCAAAAGCAGACGAGCTTTGGCAGCGGATGTCTTACCTCAGCTGCATGTAATCATCGACCCAGTGAAAGATAGGATAAGTGCTAGAGATACATTGCCGATAAATGGATACCTGGCTCGCCTGGTATTCCGCATGTTTAGTTTGGACAAGATGGTTCGATATGAGCAGGGTGCCGCTGGGTGGGATGAAGGTACCCGATCGAGTGGCTTTCCACGTTTTGGTGTGGACAATGCCCCGCCTCCGCAGAATGAGTGGATCCTCTCCGTCTTGGAGATCTTGGCATCATCCGAACGCGACTTGGAGCATTTAGCAGGAACCTTGAGGACGGGCCACTGGACTTGGTTCAAACCATCCTTGAGAGAATTGCTCTGTTAAAAAGGAAAAGGAAAAGAGGGAAAAACGGTACGGCCCCCGTCACACTGCACATGGTTTTGTCTGCAGTGAATGGGTGCGGTTGTTGGCAGGGATCAAGAGCACAAGCACAGAAAGCGCGGCAGGAGAACCGACATTGAGATCCAGAGTATTAAACAACACCACAACCGATTTAACAGCCTCTAGGCCCCATGAATATGTTTCGCAACTGTAAGCCCGCCTTTTCCTCTTCCCGTACGCCAAAACTCCAAGCATGATGCAAAGCCGAGCGTGACGGGGGACGTGAATGCATGCCCGTGCCAATCCAGCCGTCAAAGCCCACCAGGTATCCTCCTCAGATCTCAGCCTTCTTCTTCGCGGCCGCCTTCTGCTTCTTCAACTTGGCCTTCCGCTCCGCGATCTCCTTGTCCAGCTTGTCGTCGTTGCTCTCCGGCACCGCCTCCTTGACCTTCTTCACCTTCTTCTTCGGCCGGTCCTCCTTCACCGGCTCCTCCTCCGCCACCTCGGGCTCGGCGTCCAGCGACTTGCGCTTCTTGCCGATGTTGGGCTTCTCGCCCAGCGCCGCCCGGCGCTTGCCAGGAAGCGCGCTTGGAGGCTCCTGCCCGTCGGCAACCACCTTCGAGTCGTCGAGCCAGAGCTCGTCGGTCTGGTAGATGGGCAGCGCCGCCGTCTCCGGGCCCTTGACGTACAGGTTGCGCACGTTCTGCCACTTTTGCGGGACGAACCGCTCCACCAGCTCGCGCACCACGGTGTCGACATTGGCCGCGATCTTCTCCGGCTCCCAGCTCGCATACCCAACCTTGACTGCTGTGTTGGTCGAGGGGGTGAGGTGGACCAGCGCGGCGCCAATGGCCTTTTGGATCTCGGCCACAATCTCGGGGATCGGCCGGGCGTTGACGTTCTCCACCGGGTCGCGCTTCGGCTTCTTGCCCTTGGGGGCCGGCACCCGCTTGCCGTCGACCTTTTCCCTCTGCGCCATGAGGACGACCGGGATGGGCCGCTTCACCGTGGTCTTGTAGAAGCTCTTGCCGAGGGCCTTGGGCAGACGGTTGATGATCCGGTCGTCGGCGAGGAAGACATCGTGCTCGCTGAACAGCTTCCGTTGCGCCTCGAACTGCTTGAACTTTGCCCGCAGATGGCTAATGTCGATAACCCTGCCGATCTTGGCGCGGAGATCCTCAGGGAATTCGTCGGCGACCGCATTCTTGTACCACCGCTGGGGATCGGCCGTTATTATGCACACGCTGAGCTCGTCGCTGGTGTTGAGTGAGTGAGGGAGAGCGATCTTTCCTGGTTGAAGACCTGGGCGTTGTTAGCACAAGCCTCTAGTGCGGAATCGTAAACACCATGTCGCTCTCTCAAGATTCCTTCTCCTCCAGCGGCAAGCTGCTGCGCGCCATTTGGCGATGCGGCCAAGGAGAGGGCAAGGCACGGAGACTTCGACGTACGGTTGGAATCATGGATATGCTTCTTGGTTGTCAGGGTAAGCCAGACCGGGGTCTCGGCGACAGTCGTCTCCTCGTCGGCGAGCAGGTTCTGCTTGCCATCCTGTCGCGGTTCGGCGGCCGACTTCTTGATGTGCGCGACGAGGGCCTTGCAGGCCTTCAAGGTCTGCTCAGGGTCGACAGGGACCACGGCCTCGGAGGCCTTCGTAACGGCGGTGGAGTTCGTCATTGTTGCGAAGGCTCAATGCTGCAATGCCGTCGGTTGTCGCACTCGAGATCGCGACTGGGCCGTTTTTCTTTGGATCTTTCCCAAGAAATTTTGGGCTTATCCGGAAGACCATTTTTTCCGCTTATCTGCGATAAGATTAAACCCCTGCCACTTACTGGAACGGGCAGGTGGGGCTTTGTGATGGCGGGGACCCTGAGACCCTGTGGAGCCCTGATGTTGTGGTTGCTAACCCTGGACCCTGAACTTTCACCCTAACCTGAGCTTGAACAGGCAGCCTTCAACCATCTTGACTGTCATTGTTGCCCAGGACGAACAATGGAAACGTTGGTTTTATTCTTTGTCCCAGTCAGACAACCTCAAACACGTCCTTGATTGCCAAGTTCCGTTCATCTATCTGCCATAGCCATAACTACATCGACATCAGTACCCGACACTCGTACGCACAACTCCCCTAACAATCGCAGTCCTCCGTTTTGGTGCCAATCCATGCCCAGCAACTTCCACAGCTATCCTTTCTAGGAGACCCAGCCAGAGGGCAAGCCACTCTCTGCGCGTCGTGCGGGTAGAGAACATCAAAAAGCAAATTATAAGACAACAAAATTACGCCTTGCGCTATGCACCTCCTCCCAAAGCAAACAGAGACGAAATACAGATTGGATGGGTGGGGGTGGAGGGCAAGAAGAACCAGCAAGTATCCGACAAGAAAATGGGGGCAGGTGAGCTCTCTTCAAGCACAGGCGGCCAGCAAGCAATCCCCCCTCCTGTTGTCGAGGTGGGGACCAGGGCAGAGGGCGGTGACACCCGGGACGAGGAATAGCGGTATCCGACTCCCGCGGCGTTGATCAGGGAGTGCGGGGCCGCTTCCAATAATATTGCTGCAGAAGAAAACACATCAGCACCCAGTCAATCACTCACACAAACAGAAAAGGTCACCTTATGCTGCTTCCGGCAGTTCCTCAAGCTCGGCTTCCTCAGCCCATCCGTCACCGCCAGCCGCCGGTGCTCGTCGGTATCCAGCTCGGGCGTGTAGTAGTACTCGCTCTCGAGCGGCTTGCCCGCGGCGTCCTTGCCCTGCCGCCGGATGATGCCCACGCACGGCGTCGACTCGATGACGATGCGCAGCTGGTCCGCCGTCACGCCCTTGCGCTCGTCCGCCGGCAGGTTGCTCATGATGGTCGACAGCGGGGTCGACGACAGGCGCGAGAAGGCGAGCTGGTTGATCACGTGGTTGGTGATGGTCGCCGTGGCCTCCGGGCTGAGGCCGGTGACTGCTGCCGGGGTCGAGGCGGAGTGGCCGGCGCTGGGGGAGTTGGCGTTTGCGGGGCCCAGCGGGGAGCTGGCGGGGATCGGGGACGACTCCAGGACAGCGGCCAGCGACTCGCGGGAGGCGGGTGCCTTTTGAGGCGTGAAGGCTGAGAAGGATGCGAGACGACTAGAAATGTTGGGGCCGAAGGGGCCGAAGGAGTGAAGGATAGGATCGTTCTCTCCGATGGGATCGTTCTCGTCGTCGGATTGCGGGTCGCTCAGATCGCTGGAGAAGCTCTCGGCCACGTGCGTCATGAAGCTGGCTTCAGCGTTGCGGGCCTTGGACTTCCTCGGCGACTTCTCGTCCGCACTGGCGTCTTCATAGATCTCTACCGGAGCGTCATCCTCTTCGACGTGACGCGGAAGCAGACTGTCGAAGCTCGCATTCGAGCTCGAGACATTGGCGGGTGTGGGCGACTCCGGGCTGGCGAGGCGCGTCGTTCGCCTCAGAGGACTGCCGTGCAGCTCGGAACCAGCCCTTGCCACTCTCGGACGGGGAGACTCATCCCATGTCGAGTCGCTCAGGTGGCCCAGCGCGTCTTGGTCCTTATCCCGACGCGGCCACCGCACAAACACCCTCGCGTCCTGGACGTTGATCATGATCTCGGCACCCTCCGTCTCCGACGTGAACGAGTCGCCCTTGGCCAGTTCCCACGTCTGCCCCTGGCAGACAAGCTTCAGCCCGTTCCAGCCATTGCAGATAATCTCGATCTTGTTGGGCTCCAATGAGCTGGCCGCCGCGATATACCGCGCCTTGACGTGGACTCGGCTAATCAGGCGGTTCGCCGAGAGCTGATAGTGCGACGAGCTGCTGGACCGGCCCATCAGCACCGTCTCGCCGTTCTCGTTGAGCTCCACCGACGGGACACTGGAAAGAGGGGCACGGTCGGAGATTGTCGAAAGCGTCCGCTGCGGGACAGGCCGGGGGCCGAGCCCGATACGCGGGGGGCTCGACGAGAGGATGCCCGTGCTCGAGGTCGGCACTGGTGTGGGGTACTTCAGGAAGGCGTTGGAGTTCGCGTGCCGCTTCGACGGGCGTGGCAGGCCCGGTGAGGAAGAGAGCGGTTCGAACGCGGGGAGAAGAGAAGGAGCAGGGCGCTTCACGCCGGCCGCGGTGGGCAGCGTAGGCTCGAGGGCCTTGCTGTGTGCTGAGGGTGACGAGTCCATATCTGAGCCCTGTCACGCCGTGATCATGACAATTCCTGTGGTTAGGAAGCTCCAGCAAGGCCGGCAACACTTTGGAGGAGTGTGGGCCGGAAGTCGGAGGTGGTGGTCACGTCAAAACGCGTCAAGTGCGGCCCTTTTTCCCCCTGCCGAGCTCCAGTCGACCAGTACCGCGTTTTGCGTGTAAGTCAGGCCAGTGCGGATTAGAACGAGAGATTAGCCGGGCCTGGAAACAAACACGACGTGGAAGCGGAAACAGGAACGAAAAGTCGTTCTACTTGGCGGGTTGGATTTGGCAGAGGTGGCCGGGTTGAGGGAGGCCCAAGTGCGCATGTGTGGTGGGGATTTTGGTATTTAAGAGATGCAGGGCGTGGCCGTGTCTGCGGGACCGTGCCGTGGTCTCACCTGTTGCAGGACGCGATTTCGTTAAGAGAACCCTGTGCTGGGCGCGTTTAGCGTGTTCAGGTCCACCCAGACTGGCGCGTCTCGCTGCGCGTGGTTTCCCGCAACCCTGGAAATATTACCGTAACTTCAACCTGAACGGTTACAATTTGTTACGTTCAATACTGGGTTTCATCCTTGGGATTCTCACTTTGACAGGACAGCGCAGCACCAACTGTACAGTACCTTCACCGCAATGGTCAACTATCTCGTCTATTCCCTGTGTCTTTTTTACTGACAATAACACGACCTCTCAACCTTGTCAGCTTGACGCCTTCCCGGCTTCGCAGCCCCCGAGTTTCTGTGCATTCTTCGCGCGCGACCAACGACAGCAAATGGACGAAGTTGAGCTTGACGCGGAATCCCAAAACCATGGACACAGCGCATGTGGCCCAAATGCGCAGTTGCTTCAACGCGCAACTGCGCACTCAGCCTCGTGAGCAAACCCGAGGCTCAATCATGACCAGAAACATGGAGGTGTATTCTCGCTGCCTTCCTGCTCAAGTCAGAGTTGGCTCTTCCACGAAGACTTCCCCAGCTTCGCCATCTTCTCTTTTCGTTTAATTCACAGGACGAAGGCGGTCCGAAGTCCCCAACGCGCGCCACGTCTTACCGAGCTTGCACATACAAACCTGTCTTGTCTCATGTCTTCCGCCAAGAGAAGCGAGCATGTTGAGCCGTTCTCCTTCGAGAACGCCACAGAGGGCACGTCAGAACAGCCGCGGAGTGATTCACGTCCCGGCACCGTTCAGTCCCTCGCGATAAGAACAATCCATCCCTCGCAGGCAACAGATTGTCTACTCAAAGAAAGGACAAATGGATCAAATGACTGCCACAATACGCCCAATGCCTTACCTTTAGTAGCCGACGCAGAAAGGGAACTCAAGGTCGAGGGATCCGGTCATTCCAATGAACGTGGATGGCAGTCCGAGCCTAATTCTGTCACTCACCAGTGCCCCGAATCCACGTCCATTGGCAGGTCGTGCCATTGCTCCGAGGCAGGTTCACAACGCATGGTCACCTCCCCGACTCTCGAAATACACAGACGTCAAGCCGTAGAGATCTTGATGGAAGAGTTCAATAAGAAACTGCTCAACCCAGATTTATTCCTCTTCAACCAGGCTTTTGCGGCCGAGAGTACCGCCACATCGTCTCCACCGCCTTTGGTCCCAGGGGCGTTTGAAGGAGGTAGGAACGGAGAGGGTCAGAGGGATGATTCGACAAGAATCGAAGAAGCAGTCAGAGCAGACAACCCAACAGCAGATTTTGGGGCAACTGTACCAACAACCTCAAAGCCGAACCTCAGGTTGGGTTGCCCATTCTTCAAACGCGATCCTCGGAAGCACACCAAGCATCGGTCTTGCGCCGGCCCAGGGTGGACAAGTATCCACAGAATAAATTGCGTCCACTGGAAAACCTTGTCTGTTAAGCAGCGGCTAACATCGTACCAAGGGAACACATCTACCGGCAACATCTCCTGCCAATGTACTGCACGCGCTGCGGCATGACGTTCACCCGCGACTCGGGGCTTTTAGCTCACTCGCGAATGGCCCAAGCATGCGAAGTCCAGGCGTTCTCAGTGCCTGATGGTCTTACCAAGGACCAGGAGCGATTGCTCAAGAAGAAACGAAAGCAGGCAGGCTCGCAAGTGGACAGGTGGAAGGAAATGTACAGGATTCTGTTCCCAGATGACGATGAAAACGACATCCCAGAGCCGTGTAAGCATTCGATGCTGGATCTCTCGCAGTGTACTCCGCAGCTGACACAAATCTGAGCAGATGATGAAGACGACCCGCGGATGACATGGGAAGCCCACCGAGCGCAAGAATTCGACCAGTACGAGCGATACCTGCGACGCGAGCTCCCGCGCTTGGTCAGGCAGCGCTTGGAGGTGGCTGCGTCCGACATTTCGTCGGGCCCGCTCGAGACGGAACTGCGAAACAGGCTCGTCGACATCGTCCGTGATTCCCAGTCGCACTTGTTCCAGCTCTATCGAGGTGCAGAACGAAAGACGGATGACGGTGATACCCGGCATGAGATTTCCGGCGAAGAGGCCAGCATGATATTTTGGGAAACCTTGCACATGGAGCAGGCAATCGCTCAGGAATGTGACGCTACCAGAGCTCTGACCGGCTCTGACTTTGTCCCCTACTATACCCAGCTCTCAGTTGGCGAGGGACAGACCAATCACATGGACACTTACTTCCCTGAGCTAGTTCCGGCTTGGTCAGATGGAGGACACTATACCGCGGCGCTCTCGGGAGACGGAACGATCGGAAACGGATCTCAGGGTTTATTGGCAAACGATGGGCATTTTGGACCGGAGCTAGGGTAACCGAGCTTGGATCAAGGGGATAATGAGAATACTTCTACGAGCACAGTCACGATTAGAACAGAGGATGATAATAACGCAAGTCTCGGGAGAGCAAGATGGGTGCTCGGATCTCCGGGGGCTGGGCTGCCCAGATCAGTTTCCAACTTGGTTCCAGAGGTAGAGTGTTTACACTCCACCGGTCTGGGATGGTTAGATCGTGAGGTCTCTTGTTCAGAAGAAGGGGAAGTATGTTGTATCTCGGTCAGGTTTCCAAGCATTGTGGTCAACAGCTGCATGCAATTGACGCTTACCTAAGGCACTGGTATTGGCCTTGTGAATATCAAGGAAGAGAACCACTTGCTCGAGGAGGCCTCTGCTGAGATGGCAGTGCTGAGGTACCAAAGTCACTTTATTAAGGCAACTCTGGGCTAATCTACCACTCAAGTAATTCACCTCCGCTCCCACAACAACACCATTTCCTGGCCAAGGCGATCTGCTTGCCTCTTTGCTTTTGTTTTGCCTCGTCAGGGGGGTGTATGTGACGAAAGTTACCGGGACACATGGCCGCATACATGTAATGGGTATGTCCATACGGGAAATACCTCTTTCCGTACGTACCATACACCCCCAAATTCACTGCGCAAGCTCACCATCCCGACGCCTTAATCGTTCAACCAGCTCAGACTTCCTTGGAGTGCAATTGATCTCCCCCCGTCTGCCAATATTAACCTGGAAACTCCAAGTTACTTTTCTTCGTAAAATGTCAGCATTACATGCAGCAACTCACAGTTTCCAGTTGATTACCAGAGATCCTCTTCTTGCTCCATCCCCAGCCTCCTCAAACCAGCGCCCAGCTCCGCTCACTGCATCCATCCAAGGCGCGTTTTTTCGTTCCTCTCCGTTGATCATTCGCGCATCAACACCCCACAATCTCCGCGGGGCCGCGACGGTCAGGTCCCGACATTTCTTCATTCCCGAAAGCAGTTGGGAAGTATGGAGGAAAAAAGTTGTTGGTGCAGGTGTTGCTCTCCAGCCATCAAATTCACGGTTTGGGCCTGGACTGTGTAAGTCGTATTGTAAGATTCAAGACGGGAGTTTGGACTTTGCAGACCCATTGCTCCCGCAAATGATGCACGCGTCGCACCACCGACGATCTTGTGCCTCCAGAGAGAAGAACATCCGAAAACTTGATTGATTTCCCGCTGCCTTGATTATTGTACCATGTCCAACAAACGCCCTGATCCCATTCCCAAATCACCCTTCGCCCATGCATGCTGAGTTGCCCAACCAACAGATCCTCCAACCCGACAGCTATCTCAGAAACCCTTCGTTGCTTACTGTCCAGAGAACCCTTTGCCAAGTATCAACACAAAAAAAAAATTGGCCGTACGAGGAACACAGAGGGTCCTGTACACCCCTCATCAGTGTACATCCCTCCCTTCAGAGATCACCACCGCGCCCGCTCCCCGGCCGCGGCTCGGACCTCCCACGGTGCAGGTTCAGCGGGCCATAAAAGTCGGCAAACGCCTCCTTCAGCAGCTCGTCAGACAGCTGCATGTGGTCGCCGGGCGCGGTGCGGAACTTGAGCCCGCCCTTGCGGTCCAGCGCGCGCAGGCCGAGCCAGTCCTCCGAGTACAGGCGGCGGGCGCGCAGCGGCGTGCTCTCGGTGCCGTTGACGTCCTCGAACCAGGCCGTCTCCTTGGGGATGACGGTGGTGTCGTCCTCGAACATGTACATGACAAAGTTCTCCAGCTGGATGATGTTTTGCTTGTACTGCTCGTTCTTGATCTCGCGCTCGTTGTTGATATCGGCGAGGAAGTTGGAGTACTCGAGGTACTGCTCAAACTCGGTCGGGTTGCGGTAGTACTGGGCGGGGACCAGCTTGCTCTGGACTGCGCCGCTCCAGGCGTCGGTCTTGAGAATGGCCATGGCGACCCGGCAGACCCAGTCGGTGGGCGAGCAGTCGCGGAAGGCGCTGATGCCGTTGTGCTGCGAGCCGAAGGTGATGAGGCTGCGCACGGGGGGCTTGTTGCAGCGCTCGACGTAGGCGCGGAGGAACTGGCCGCCTTGGGAGAAGCCGAGGGCGTCGATCGCGGGAGCGGTCGAGAGGATCGGGTGTGCAGCGATGTCGGCGCAGGCCTTGGCAACTTGGTCGGTCAGATTGCCGACGAAGGAAGCGTACCGATCGCGGGAGGCATTATCGTCCATGCGGATCGGGTAGACGAGCGTTCCGGGGTTGACTTCGTCGGCGAGCTCAGCAATGCTTCGCATGCCGTCGGCTTGGTAGGTATCGCCCCAGACTGATGAACGGACAATTAGAGGCTGTTCATTCCCTAACTCAGACAAAATAATCCCGTCTTACCATGCCAAATCACCAGCGGAAGTGGAGTGTCGTCGTCGTCGCCGTCCTCGAACTCGAATCGCCGCTCAACGGGCTTTGCAATCGAGGTCGCAATCAGCGACCCAACAGCGAGCAGCTTCAGCGATGCACGAATCGCCATCTTCAAAATCTTAAACGACAAAATACAGGGAAAGTATGCGGAGCTCAACGCCTGAGCACCAGAAGTGAGGTTGACAGGTCAAATCATCGAGGTGCGACGGCGCAAGTTGGGTGTGGTTGCGAGAGCCAGAAAGGTGCCTGCTGGTGGCGCTGATCAATGCGCCGCAGCCAGCCTTATCGGCGGCCCACGCAATCTGGTCCCCGCTTTGTCGAGCTCTGTGATTGGCCCGAGTTGCCGGCATGTCAACAATGCCAGCGTCAGCTTCCCCTCCGCTGCTTCTTCCCTCTTCAACCTTCCAAGAGTGCATTCTCAAGACTCGGGATTGCGAAAAGGGCTCCTCTATCCATCTGGTATGTTGCTTGTTTCAGATATTTGTTTCTAGCAGATTGAGAGCGCCATGATGATATTAGGTATCTCTATCATGTTTCAAGACGGGGCTGAGATCCTTCTGTGATTAAAACAACACCTCCTGAAGCTCAAGACCATTTTCCGTTCTGATGGACCCGGCATTTGTTCGCCTGGATAGCAACTGACTTGCTCTAGCACCCGTTTTTGCATTTCAGTTCGAAACGATGCCCTGGCGATCAACTGAAAGAAACGGTGCTGAGCAACCCCGCTCTCCCACTCCAACTGCAGCTCTCGGGTTCGCGCGCACATGAAGCCCCTTCATCCATGTATCAGAAAGCCCAGACGCAACAATACGTCTCCGCCAACAACCTCGTGCAATCCGAGCCGGCTTGTGGATTCCACGCCAGGAGCTGGTTAGTTGCGATGCGAAACTGTGATGCGATCCTGTCGCACGTGTCGCCCCACTGCACAAAGTAGAAGCCCTTGCAGTTGCCCACCATCCCTGGCTGAGCCGGCTGTGGCGTTGGGCCGCCCGCTACCGGGACCGCGACTGTCGAGACGACCGTTGCCCGAACGGTGCTTGTGGCAGTGGTGGTAATTCGGACGGTGACAGGAACCGTCACAGGAGTCGTCACTGAGAACGTCGTGGGGACCGTCACCCGGACTGTCGTGGGAACCGTTACCGTTGTCGCGACTGTGGCCGAGACTGTCACAGGGAGAGTCACGTGAATCCACGCAGTGGCTGTAGTGAACACCAGCAGTGTGACAGTACCCCTGGAAGAGACGGTGGTCGGGACAGAGACGGTGGTCAGGACAGAGACGGTGGTCGCGACAGACAGGGTGGTTGGTACAGTCACAGTGTTTGGAACCGTGACGGTGGTTGGAACAGTCACCGTGTTTGGGATAGTGACGGTGGTTGGGACAGTGACAGAAACAGTTGTCGCGGGAGCAAGAGTCGGGTTTTGGGTTCCGGCTGGAGAACTGCGCCATCCTTCGTTGGTTGCAAGACAAAAGGACTGGTTCACCGCAAGGCTGCTGCAGGGTGCAGTAACCGACGGGTTCTGCAAACCACTCAGTCCCATCGTTTGGAATGTTTTGGAACGGGGCAACTCACCCATCGCAGGAAGTCCACCTCAGACACACCAAAGACATCCTCAATTCCCTGGCAAGTCCACGACCCTTGCTCCTCGTTGTCGAGCCACCAAGCGCAAGAAGCCGGTGTGTTTGGATCGAAAGAAAACTTGGGGATCGCATTCCTCTTGACATTGCCTGCTGCCGTGCTCTGAAAAAAGCAGAGGCAGAGGATGGATGCAAAAACTAATTTTCTGGCACAGAACATATCGAGGTAAAGACAGTAAGCGCACCCGGGGGTTCAACAAGACCGTGAGAGCTGCGCAGTTCTCGTTTCACCTGGACGTTTTCAGTCGGCATCTTTCTTAAATACCCCGCTGACCGCCTCAACCAACGGCCCTACATCGTCACCAGTATCACCAACGAAATGGCACACGGCCCGCGGGTCAGGACCCTTAGATTGCAGTTGATGAAAAGCACAAGGCGGCCCTCTCTCGGTGCACGTTCAAATTGCCATCACAGCTCCTCCCGGGTTTGTCAGCCCAATAAGGCAAATCGAGGACTTGGCATGCAATATCGCTAGGGTTCTATGACTTCTAGCCGCGACCCAACGGTCAGTTGGGCCTGGATCACGTCAGATTCTGCCGGGCGACCTGCATGCGTATCCGGCATTCATCAAAAGTTTGACCGCGGAGGCCCATCGTCGACTTTCGTCCCGGTCAGCACTCCTCCCAGGTGCCAGCAAACCATCCGAGTCGAACTCTCCCTAACTCCTCAGCATATAGCCCCTCCAAGTGGGTGTGAGGAATATGCCGGCAAAGGCTACTTTGGTGCTGTTCCTCGGCGGGTGTGCTACAGCAGCTAACCAAAAGTCTCAGAAGATACTGATGCATCGTCGCCAATGCTGCCGAAAGACAACATGCTCCGGCCAGGAGCAGACCAGGGGAAGTTGTTTGAGTACCTAATGTTTGGTGCTGTTCGCAAACGGCGAGCCTGCCAGGTGGCAGTACATTGTACGATTTTGTGTGATTTAAATCTCTGTTACAACTTCATTACCTTGAAGCATTTCCTGTATCTTTGCTTTTTTTCTTTCCCTGCTCCGTTGCCAGCTGTACTGCTATGTCTTGGTATTTAGCAGAGGAGCCTGAGGATGTAATCCTTCTTGCTTTATCTGTCAGCACAGACATTTGCAGCATTACAAACAGGAATTTCTAGACCCAAGTTGACAGGACACGCGGGAATGGCCGCCTTTGTGAAAACGGTATTTTCAATCAGATTAGTGCCATTGGAGTTGTTGTTTAAGCGCCCTGACTGCGGGAAGTTGAGTTCTGCTACATAAGGTAATCGCAATGCCAAACTGCCAACAAAAATGAGAAAACGAAACGCAGTCCCGGTCCATGTCTCCAACCGCTGATGCCACCGCCCCGCCCCGCCCAGCTCTCCCCAATTGCAAGAGAGAAGTAAACGAAGAGGCTTCCAGAAACTTGGTGGGTCTAAGGTCAGTCAGATGTGCCGCCGAGAGGCTGCTGGAGGAGGGATGTACGAAAACTCACATGAATGAACCGCTACTCCTTCTCATCTGCTACAGCAGTGACATATAGCACGACATCAACACGGCGGTCGTTTGTAACCACGCACGGCCGCCCCGACGGAACTATAAAGAACGAGTGGACGCTTACCCATCCTCCCTCCCCACCAACGTCCACGCCGAGTTTCTCGCAGGACATTCTGCATATGCGCGTCCGCGTTGGATCGGTGGGGAGCTGGTGGGCGGTGCCAGAAGCGATGGTGAGTGCCTGGAAGGTAATGGTAGCCGAGATTTGGAAGGGTTGGTCGGCGGTAAGAGAGGTGGAGGTCGCTGGTGGTGCTGCGATCACGTTAGCAGGGTGAGTGTATATCGGGAGGGGGTTCTTCTTGTACAACTTACCCGCCCAGGTGCCAGGCACACCAAGGTCCTGGGAAAGATACTCTTCTACGTCGTTGAGATCTATTATGCCCCCCTCGTCATAGAGGCCCCCATCGCCCGCCCACTCGGCCTCGGCCTTCATCGCCAACCTCTTCGACCTATCGCGCTCGCGCGTTGTTGCCCAATCAACCCACCTACGAGTGGCTTCCGTGAGCAATATATCCTCACAATAGCTCTCCAGCTCCCGTAGGTCAAACGGTTCAATACCCGGGCACCGCTCCTCCCTCAACCGGTGCAGGTCCCTTAGGAAGCGCAGATCTGGGGCTGCTTCAGCCTCGACAAAGAGCTCGCGCGAGGGTAGAAAGTCGTCGAGCTCGTCGAGCAGCGTCACCCAGGCCTCGTAGTAACCACACACGACCATTGCACGCGCAGCCCCGTAGACGACATATTGGCGGTCGGGCAAGCACCAGAACCGCCGGGCCACGGCGAGGTAGGTGGCGTCCGAGGCCTGGGCAGGGTACCACATCTGATAGGGCATGTCCCCGACCTCGCCGTCGGGGCCGAAGATGTACGACAGGTCATCAGCCATGAAGAGGCGGGCGCGAGAGGCGCAATGGAAACGGGCCAACTCCTTGTCGAAGGCAGGGTCGCCGGGCGGGAGCGTGGATTCCTCCCAGGGGGGTAGCCCAAATGACAATCGAAGCGGTTTCTGGATCCACCACCGTGCAAAGGGGGTAGAGTGGTAGATGCCGCGGACAATGCAAAGCTCTTCAGCAAAGGAGCATGGGTGGGGCCGCCGTAGGCGGGCATACCGGTCGGTATCGCCGTGATACGCCGCGAAGAGGATAAGCACGTCTTTGTTGCCGGGGGGGAGGTCGTGCGGGAAGGGCTGCCAAAGCAGAGAGAGCATTTCAGCGTTGGGCCGGAGGGGTGCTGACGTAAATTCGTCGATATTCCAGTCCTCGGTAATGTTGAAGGAAGTATAAGGGTAGATCTCTAGACGACCGAAGCTTGTGAATCTGATGTTCTTGTTCGCGGAATGGCGAGCGACAGCCTGGTTCGTTAAACCTGTGTTTTCGATCCAACGACGAGCGGACAGCTGTATCTCCATTGAGGCCAAATCGAGCCGGAGATATAGTTTCTTCTTGTGCTATCGTCCGTGTATAGTCGTCCATGACACGCCACCTCGTCGGTTGGGCGACAATGTGGTCAAGAATGGCCTGGCTTCCAGGTTGGTGAGCATTGTCCCGCGCTTCTTCCGCAATCGAAAGGTACGGGCGGAGGTCCAGCTCGCAATAGAGATGGTAGTAGCCGGCGACAGCACACGCCCTACCAACCTGGTACCGCATCTGGGGGTATCGCTCTGCGAGAGCACGGTAGGTCGTTTCCACTGCCACATCGGGATACCAGATGCAATAAGGTTGATGGTTGGGTGCTTCCATGTCTGGTATCTCGTTGCTCATGATTGCGCGGGCATTTGCCACGCGCGTAAACTCGAGGGGCAGACTCGTAAGCTGCTCGCGGATCTCAGCAGCAAAGTCCGGATGGTGCCGGACCCCGCGGAGCACGCACAGCTGCAGGTCTCGTGGAAGAGTGGCCACGTCAGGCGGCATGCGTGCGCCTCTCAGCGCGGCGACGAAGTCATCCTTGCTGTATTTTGCTCGCTCGGTCGAACTAGTAGCCCACAAGTCCGAGGAATAATAGTCGTATGACTTGACGGACCCCCAATCATCCATTCTCTCAAGTCGGTCGTGGTGTGGTGAGGTTGTGGGTGCGCGAACAGCCCTTGAATTCGGGGCTGTGGGGTTGCGGTTAGGGGACGAGAACACGGGATCAATGGGCTTTTCAAATTATCTTCAATGCCGTCTTACAATTGAGGACGGCAATCATATTGTCGCTCTAAGCAGTAGCTGCGATTGTCACTAACTTGGAAGAGAATAGTTTGAGGGGCGGGCCGAAGCTAGCGAAAATAGGCGCTGTCCTAAAATACCTAAGAGCACTTGGCATTAGTTAATGTCTCTTGAGTTGTTCAGCAGTTACGGGGAGCACTTCGGACCTCTTCCAGGTGGGTTGAACCACCCAGTGATGATTTCCCGGTGTCCGTCAAACGCAGGACTAGGTAGGGCGTCTTTCCGCCTTGAGTGGTGCAGACTGCCACGTACGGCCTGGACAGTTGCACCTGCATGAAGAAAAGCGATTGATTGTACCATCGGTGTCCTCCTCGCTGACCGGAGACGCGGCGAGGACTGAGGCGACGTCGTCGACACAGCTCATGGTGCAGGCTGCCGTCGACCAAATGAAGCAGATCTACGAAGTCAGCGAGGAGATCCAGAGAAAAGAGCGTGAGAGCCTCATTATAATGATTCTGATCACATTCCTGTTTGTGCTGCCGGGGTTGGGCGAGGGCTGGCGGCACTGACGGGCGTCGCCATGTTGGCACGCGGTAAGCGGAATGATTTCACTAACCCAGTTGGTTTTGTGTTGTTGTCAATGAAGAAAATGGAAGCATTAACCGCCCCAGGACCATCCAGTATAGGAGCGAAGAGAAAGTAAAGAAAGTCTATGATAGTTGTGAAGTGGATGACACCTTCTCAAGCATGTATGTAGGTGCTGGCGAGTAAGCGGGTGCCAATTGTAGAGGTACGTGGGGAGTTGGTTGCATAGAGAAGGCGTTGGACCTGATCAAGCAGCAGACTTCTGTTTTTCTTTTTTTAAAAATCAAAAAGATTGAACAAGGACAAAAACACAAAAAGCTCACTGGCTAGGTGTCCGTCCGCGTCCGGAGGATCTAGCCAGCTACGAAAACCCGTTTGGATTTTACTCCCGCCCAGGATCGAACCCACTCCCTTTCGGGTGTGAGGATCTCTGCTTCAGGCGCGCCCGTCGCAGAGCTCCCCTCAATACCACTCGGCCACTGGCCGGCGGGTGAGGGGGAGGCGGTGATTGTGAGAATGCGGGAAATTGTATATCTACTGCCCTTGCCTCCTTCCTGGTTCCAATCATAGCATGGGCAAAATTCGCACCTTCCATTCCCTGCTCTCCCATCCCAATCCCCCCACATCAACCCAACTCCAGGCAATGTTCCTCACTTCAGCTTCCGCTGCCGCTCCTCCTCCCGCAACACCCCCTCCAGCTTCTTCATCCCAATCATGCGGTACATGACAAAATCCAGCAGCCACTCGCCAAACCAAGTCGACAGCCACACCTTGCCCGCCCAACCGCCCGCCCCCAACC
The DNA here is from genome assembly GCA_019096155.1 of Staphylotrichum longicolle. Classification (NCBI taxonomy): domain Eukaryota; kingdom Fungi; phylum Ascomycota; class Sordariomycetes; order Sordariales; family Chaetomiaceae; genus Staphylotrichum; species Staphylotrichum longicolle. Next base: position 1,201,559 of record JAHCVI010000003.1, read on the forward strand.
AATCGGGCCGCCCGAACCAGGCCCTCAGAATCAGCGGCCACTCCCTCGCGAGCGCCTTGGCCACCAGCTTCCTCGCGTACGTCTCGGTATCCACCGTGGCGTTGTTCTGCGAGAAGGTCAGCCGCCTCTCAAAGATGCCGCGCACCCGCTCGTAGATGCTGCCCGGCGGCAGCGTGCGGTGCGTCTTGCTCGCGATCTGCGAGCGCACGGTGCCCGTCATGGCGACCATGACGCGCACGCCAAAGGGCTTGAGCTCGAGGCGCAGGGTGCGCGAGTACGACGTCACGGCGCCCTTGCTGGCGCAGTAGACGGAGCCGAAGACGTAGGGGGTGATGGCGGCCAGCGAGGCGATGTTGATGATGAGGCCCCGCGCGGCGATCAGCAGGTCGGCGAAGGCGGCGCACATGGCCATGACGCCGAAGACGTTGGTCTCGAAGGTCTCGCGGACGTCCGGGATGGAGATGTCGGTGGCGGGGTGGGTGTGGGTGCGGCCGCTGTGTGAGAGCCGGGGGCGTCAGTGGGGCTGCTGCTTGCGTGGGAAGGGTGGGGAGAAGGGGGGACGGACGCGTTGTTGACGAGAATGTCAAGCTTGCCGCCAGTGAGTTTGGCAACCTCGTCGTGGCAGGTCTTGATGCTCTCTTCGTTGGTGACGTCCAGGGGGAGGGTGGTCATGCCGAGGGCAGCCATCTCGGAGAGAACGGCCGGATTGCGGGCCGTCGCAATGACGTGCACGCCTGGCAGGGCATCAGCAATCTGAGACTAGAAGGCTCGTGAGAAATCAAAGGCTCGATACCCTTGGCGTGGAACTCCATGCACAAAGCATGACCGATGCCTCCCGGGGTGCAACTACACGTGGAGGATGAAAGTCAGTGGTCGTGTCAAGGGTCAAGTGTGCGACTTTGTGTCTGGAACACGTACCCGGTAATGAGCACCGTCTTTTGGCCTGGCCGAGGACCCATGTTGACTGCAGTTGCGCTGATTAGGGTGTCAAGGGGGGACGTTTGGGTGTACAGAGATACGATTAACATGAGCAGAGATGAGGTCGGATTTGAGTTTGAGCTCGAGCTTCAGACCCCACCTGCGTGGGGATGCCGAGGCATCTGCTGATCCCGGGTTAGGGTCGACATCGTCACTTCCTCAACTGCCTTCTCTGGCAGGCCGGGAAGTCGTATTCCACAATGCTTCCAACTTGGAATCTGCGAGGAAACAGAGTGAAGCATACCAGGAGCATCCGATGAGTCCGGCCAACACCATTTCCCGTCCTTCTTACTGCCCCAGGCCTAGCCCAAACGGATCAGGTGCAGATGAGAGACTGGGGTTAGGGTTGCCGCAAACCCGAGATTCAACCCCTCCCAAGGCCTGAACTTGTCGTGTGCTGTGTCCCCTGACGAAACCATCACAATTGAGATGACATCCAACGTCAAGGTATGTATCTCGGCCGTGCACTTCATGCGACTACGCTTCATCCGTGACCTGTGCGCCCACCACCACCGAACCCTGCGCAGCTTTCATCGCATGCGAATTGGTTTCACCAGTTGCGATGGTTGTCTGACTTGTCTCTGTAAGTCATTACCCATCCAAGGCGGTGCAAAGCATTCCTGCCATCACATTCCAGTTCGCGACGCCAACGTCAGATGAGCGCCGTCGGATGGGCTCACGGCCGGCACCTTGTGCACTGAGAAACCCAACCGGGAAATCGTCGTTGAGATGCGGACAGCCAAGGCATCCGCCAAGACCAGCATGTGCTCAGCCCGATTGGGTTCCTGGCATCACCGCCGCATGGGCTCAGCCCGGTGCAGTGGTTGGCCGTTGGAGACGACCCTGAAACTTTGAGGGGGGTTTATCGTCATCAGCACTCGGGCGGCGAGGTCTGAGTTCTCACGGCTGGCATCCTGGATGAAGGTGGGGGAAGCAAAGAAACAACTGAGCCTCGTAAGTCGCAAGATGTGCCCGGATGTGGAATTTGGTCTTGTTCAGAGGAGAACGGAAATATAGAGAGGGAGGGCGCTGACAACTTTTGAGAAGCGAACGACTCAAGATGCAGGTTGCAGGTTGATGAGAATTGATACCGTTTGGCACAGACGGTGCTCATTGAGTGGTGGAACGTGACAGGCGAGATTACAGCTTGATCTGCGTATCACCCCGGAAGCGAGGCTAGCTCCCGGACGCCCTCTCCTCGCATCAGGAGATCGCGGTGTTGGAGACTGTTGGTGGTTTGGTGAAGATGAAGCAACTGACCCTGCATGGTGGGGGCCGTTGGTGCGTGGGGCATGCGCAGGGGGGAACAGCCCTGAGCTGTTTTTGGCATGTGGGTGCCGTGATACTGCGCCGCACCTTGCTCCTCCGTCAGGCTCTCCGGGTCTGCAGGCACCAACAGACCGGCACAATCCCCGAGACTAGGTTGGTGGCTGGTTTCATCGGCCCCAGGATCCTGCGCGTCATGGACAAGTTCCCCGGGCACAGATCTGCCTTGCATCCGCCATCCATCCGCCGTCCGGGAAGTCGTCCGACCCGGATGCCATCCAAGCGCATGGGTGCTTTGCCCCTCCCAAGGAGAAGGATGAGGAGAAGGGGTGGTATACTGGGAGCGATAAGATGCTCAGATCGTCCATATGCCGCCGTTGTGCAAGATGTTAAAGCAGATGATCTTCGCCGTCCCTCTGGTCGGGACCACGCGATTCCTGATCGCTCTTGTTTTGCCCGCCCCAACAGACTGATGGAGTTCGTCGACGCCACCCGGGCTCCATGTCAGCTCCAACTGCAGTTCACGGCGGCACGGCGCCGCTAGCTGCACTCACATCGGTTTTTACACCGCCGTGCCCCACGTCCTGGCTCCTGACGACCACCAGGTTGCTCTCCCAGTATCCGGCTTTTCCGACGACGGGCCCAACATCGTGCGACCCGCCCTCCTGGAGGACGAACATCGCCGGGGCTGGCTTTCAATACTACTCACCCGCCATCTGCCCCCGCGGCTTTGTTGTCGGTCCCAACTGTGGCATCACCAAGACACGGACAGACGAAGGATTCCCTGCCATCGCGCCCGGCGAGACTGTTGCGTACTGCGTGCCTGTTGGGTTGACCTGCACCACAGACGTCACCGACTTTCGTGGAGGTGTCTGGGGCTTCGCGCGGGCTGCCACAACAGCTGGCGCGCTCGTCACAGTCGGACCAGCAATCCAGATTCGATGGGTGGAAGCGGACCTCAGCATGCTCGAGACACATCCCCTCACACCCGGCCTTAAACTGGGCAGGGCTACCGCCGAAAGCACACTGCCCGTCGCCCCGCGGCCCTCCACAACTAGCCTCGTCACATCGACCATCAAGACATCCGAGAGACGGCCAGCGCCGACAGGGACCGACGAGACATCCTCAGCCACTTTGATCATCGACAGTACGACCAGCAGCCCGGACGAGACTCTGACCCTGATACACGAAACCGGAGGTTCCACAAGCACCCTCAGTCCGTCCAACACAGCATCAAGCAACTCCAATGGAAGCGGAGGACTTGGGTCGCTCGACCGGACGACGAGCATCGTGGTCATCGTCGTGGTCACCGTGGTGGCGGGCATCGCGCTCTGGGTGGGCGCGTTCCTCATGGTCCGGCGGTACAAGAAAGCCGCCGCCCGACGGCGCGGATCGCATGCAAGGAAAAGTAGCGACGAGTCGGCCCTGGTGGGTGCAGGCCGTCAGACGAGGGCAAGCTCATTGGCACCGACCTCAATGGTCAGCCCCATGTCGGAGCTCGAGTCCGGCCCTCCAGCGATTGGCAGCACACCAAACCCGGCCGAGCTCGAGGGCGACAATCTCGTTCCGCCGGTGGCGCGGGGATGGATGCAGCGGGGATCGCGGCTCAAGAGCGCGCATCTGCAGCCGCCGCCGTACTCGCCGCGGTCGTTTCTGTCGTCGGGGTCCACGCGCCGCACAGTCCGGGAGTCGTTTGGCGAGAAGGTCAATGATCCCGCGGCGGCACTCGGCAGGCTGAAGATCCCAAACCCACTCTCTATGGGACGGCCATCGCCGAGCTCGGCGAGCCCCAGGGCGCTCAGCTTTTGGCGACTGCCGCGGAGCCCGAGGAGTCCATCTGGTCATTCCGGTGCAGGGCGATTGAGCGCGCACTTGCCCAAGCCGACTCCCAGGTCCGGGCTGAGCGAGAGTGCGTCAAGAGTCAGTACGCCGGGACGAAGGGACCCGGGGTGGCACGACGGTGCGCAAGAGCCGGGCACGCAGCGTGATGCAACGCCCTGACACGAGCAGTGCATGATGAAAGGAGGCGACGATGATCGCTGCCGTTCGCCCAAACAGGGCATCTTGGCGGCCCTCGGATAAGTGCCGATAAGCCCACCTTTACCCACCCCGCCCTGGCCAGAACCCCGCAACGACATCACTTGCACACAGTCAGGAATGACATCTTCGGACGACGTGTGATAAAAGTCCAACACGTTCCCGTCTAGACCAAACACGAAATCTCTCCCACAACGATTTCAATTTCTTGCAGGACTCGAGTCTTTGTGAGAAACCACACCACGCCTCCTCAAACCCCACGAACCATCCTCTTCTCAAGGCTTACCCGCTTCAAACTCACGTCCTGACTTACACGCAAACCACCATCTCCACCTCATCCAATTTCGGCACCTCCCAACGAAAATGACCACCCACCCCGCGCCCTCCATCACCCCCGACCCGGATCTCACCACCACCCTCCTCGCCTCCCCCAAACACCACCATCACCACCACCACCACCATCACCAACATCAACACCACGAATCTTCCCCTCAGGGCAACCCCCAACAACAAGAACAACAACAACACCAATCCGGAGACTGCCAATGCCACTCCAAGTCGCCCTCCCCCTCCCAGACCCAACAACAAGACGATGACCCCTCCGCCGCCCGCGCCATGTCCCACACGGGCGCGTGGAAGCCCGCCCTCGACCGCCGCCAGAGCTGGGACGCCCAGGAGTGGAAGCACGACCTGCAGACGCGGCAGTACGTGACGGGCACGCGGCCCGACTGTGCGGCGCTGGGGAAGGGGGCGGGCGGGGGAGGCGGGGCGGGGGGGTTCTCCGAGGTTTGAGTTTCATGTTCTAGTTTGTGGGATGTTGTTTAGTTTTGTGTCTTTTTTTCGTTTTTTCTTTCTTTTCCTTCTTTGTGTATTATTTTTGGGATATGACTGGGGAGGTGGTTCATGTATGACTTTGGCGATGCGGCGGCGGGTTTCTTTTGTGATGGGATGGTGAGGGGTGGCTGCATGGGTTAGTGGATTGAACTCGCAGCGTCTTTTCTGGGTTCTCTTACGCTCCTTGCGAGACGAGTTGCCGGAAGGGGTTTGACTTCGAGATGACGAGAGACGAGAAAACTGTTTCATTTGTATTGCTGGAGATGCCACGGACGAGGGACAATGGAGTTACGTTTTCTGTCAGGGGTGGTGGATCAAAAGAAACGCACGACGCCGAGGTGCTCAAATTGTTTGGAAAAGGGAGCCGACACAATCATTAAGACATTGGAATGAGAGAGCTCTGTTGCACGACCACATCCATACGCACTCGTCAACACATGTGAGATGTCACCCAAAAAACAGACTGCAACGCGAAAATGATTTGGTATACACTCTGTGAGCTGAACGCAAGAGCTAACCACAAAACACACGACAACAAAAAAAAAAACCCCGGGTATGCACGGTCTGATCCGGCTTGTCATGTATAAGCGATCGTGCGACGCCAGTGTGCCCTCCCACCCCCAATCCCCTGCCCCCCAGTTTCCGTCCAAGCCAATTCTCCATGGTGCCTCCTGTACGCCCACCACCGGAAGAACGCCAAAGCCAAGTCATGCCCAACCCTTAACTAAGAAAGAGACAAAAAAAATGAAAACGTGCGTAAGTGATACCCGCTGTCATATCCTCCTCACAGCCGCCTCTGTGCCTTCACCTCCGTCTTTCCATTCCTGAAATACTCCCCAACCACACCAAGCGCATACGACACCCCCGCAACCCACACCGCACCCACCGCCACCCTCTTCACCACACTCCGCTTCTTCCTCCCCGTCCCGGTCTCGTTCTGCTCCCCCGTTCCCTCTCCCACCCCATCCTCCTCCTTCCTCACCTTTTCCCATTCCCCAACCACCGCCTCCGCCTCCGCCTGCTGCTGCTGCTGCTGCTGCTGCTGGTGCGCAGCACCCCTCACAAACGGCGGCGGCAGGTCATAGTTCACAAACCCCGTCGGGCTCGCAAACCGCCCCGCCGCGACGGGGTAGTAATAATCGTCCCTCCGCTCCGCGCCGCCGCCGCCGGTCATGTCGATCGGATTCACCACCCCGACACTCTTTGCCTTCGCCTCCTTGTTTTCATCGACGGCAACAGCAACGTCGGCGTCCCGCACCTTGCGAAAGATCAACACGTCCCCGCTCCCCGCGACAATCTCGAACCCCTCGCGCCGAAGGGGCGCAAAGTGGGGGAAGAACTTGGCCGGGTTGGAGATGCGGAGGAGGACCTCGGCCGGGGTCAGCGGGGTGGCCGTGTCGGGGATGGCCGAGGTGGTTTCGGCCGTGGCGATGGACTGCATGGTCGGGTCGTAGACGAGGATTTTGTAGAGGGCTGGCTGCGGTGGCGGTGATGATGATGCCGCTGCTGCTGTGGGTTGTGACGGTGCCGGTGCTACTGCTGGTGCTGCTGGTTGTGAGACTGGGGAGGAGGTGGGGTTAGCGGTTGGCGAAGGCGTGGTGGTGGTGGCAGGGGAAGAGGAGGAGGAGGTAGAGGTGGTGGTGGGGGTGGTTGGTTGTCCTACGGTCTTGGTGGTGGTCGCGCAGCGGTCTAGGGCTGGTTGGACGGTGCCAGAGGTAGAGCTTGGCTCCGGGATGGGGTAGTGCGTGGACCAGGACTTGGCAAAGTCCTCGGGGAAGTCGCGGACGTAGTTCCCTGTCATTGGACGGGCCGCGCTTGAAGGGATGTCGGACTCGGCTGCAGCCTGGGCCATCAACTCCTCCACCGTTTTACGGTAGGGGGTTGTGAATGTCTCTTCGGCCGTTGGGTCTTCCGTAGGCTTTCCGTCCGGCTCGTTCCACCGCACGGCTTGGTACTTGCGCAGCTCTGCCGGGTCGTAATCCTCATATGTCGAAGACGAGGGTTCTGCGCGCTCATCGAGGGGGACTGTCTTGTAACCCTCGAGATCGGGAGCAGTTTTGCTCGGCTGAGAGTCTTGCGGCAACGGCCGGGTTTCGACGTCTTCATAGCCAAAGGCCTCGTGGTTGGCGAGATCCTCGTCTTCCTTCTGAGCGTCCAGCGCAGTCTCAGCTTCGGCGGCGTATTTGCCGTCGGGTTCGTGGCTGCGGAAGGCCTGGTACATTTGGGCATCGGCCGGCCTGGCAGGAGACGAGTCCCTCAAAGCGTACTTCCCATCAGGCTCGTGGCTGCGGAATGCTCCGTATGTGGCCAGCTCGTCTGCCTCGGCCTTCTCGGGATGGTGGGCCGCATACTTTCCGTCAGGTTCGTGGCTGCGGAATGCTCCGTATGTCGCCAACTCATCTGAGTTGGGCTTCTCCTCGGCATGGTTAACGGCGTATTTTCCGTCGGGCTCGTGACTCCGAAACGCCTTGTATTTGGACAACTCCGCCACATCTTGCTGCGGCTCCTCGTAGGACGCGGCATACTTGCCGTCCGGTTCGTAGGAAAAGAAGGGCTGGCGGTACTTGGCCAGCTCCTCTGCGTCGTGCTCAGGCTCGACGTGATTGGCAGCATACCTCCCGTCTGGTTCATGAGAGAGGAAGGGTTTCCGGTACGACTCCAACTCTGCCTCGTCGGGCGCCTCGGTGTATTCCGCCGCATACTTGCCGTCTGGTTCATGACTCCGAACGGCCCCGTAGCTGTTCAGTTCTTGCGGGTCGACGGAAACGTCCGGCTCGACCTTGTACCTGCCATCGGGCTCGTGACTCCGCACCGCGCCGTAGAGGTCCAACTCTTGGGGGTTTGCCGGTGGCTCCGACTCAGTCTTGTACTTGCCATCAGGCTCATCCGCGTTGACAGCGCCATACTTGCTCAAGTCTTCATTCTTGGTAGCTGGGTGCTCGTCTGCCGGTGTGCCGGCTGGCTCCTGGTATCGGACTGCCGTGTACTGGTGCAGATCCTTGTAGTCAGGAGTATCCAGGTGTTGACTTGACGAGATGGTGTCATTCCGGTGCCACTGGACCTCTTCGTGTTTCCAGTTCAGCGTGTCGAGGAGGGTCGAGCGAGGAGCGCCGTAATGGTTGATGACTGGTGGCTTCTTCTGAGTGTCGGCAGCTGCCCGATGAGACTCGGTGACTGGGTCCCACAGCTTCCCCTGGCCATACATCTTGAGCTCCGCCTCGGGTGGCGGTCCGTCGGAGAAAATGGGAGGCTTGGTGCCCTCGATCTCAGGCGCCCTGAACGGCTCAAAAATAGACCTATAAGGCTTGAATTTCCTGATTGGAATCTCGACTTCCTGGTCCGAGGTCGAGTATGTGGTGTCCGGTGACTCCTTGAACACCTTGCGGTTCGTGATGGGATCGATGACAAAATCGGCATCAGCGTTGTCACGCAAGGCCGAAGCCACATTGGCCTGGGTCATGCGGCCGGTCGTCTTGGCCCGCTGTTCCATCTTACCACCAAACAGCAGATGCTCCAAAGGGGCTCTTTCGACATCCTCGATATTCTGGCCTGGGCGGATGCCCTCTGGGTTGTCTGGCGTTCTCCTTGGCGATGCATGCGTGTTCAGATACCGTCCGGCGCCTTGGCTGCCCCTGCGATCCGAGGACCAGTAGTTGGTGACGGCCCGTTTGAGCGTCGATTTGGCATCCTCGGCGAGGGTGTGCTTGTCGCACGATCGCCAGCGGTAGAGGTTGGCGCAGTACTTGTATCCGTTGGACTGATGACGCGCGTAGGCATCTGGGCGGAAATAGGGCTCCAGGTAGGAGGACAGACAACCGAACCGATAGGTCCTTGTCTGCTGCCGGCAGTGGTGCGGAATAGTGGCGGTCCCAAAGCCGCCGAGGGCGACAGGAGGAAGAGCCTTGGGGTGGCGGCCACCCCGGGCGAAAGTAGAAGCAACGGTTAACGACATGGCGATGACAGGTCAAGATACCGGTGGCATGCTAATGGTGCGAGCGTCCTGCTACCTGCTGTTCTTCATGGTCGTCAGCAGATGCGAGAGAGCCAAAGCAAATGGGATTGTGGGTGCGGCAGGACGCAGGTTATGCAAGAATGGCATAACAGTGGTGGCAGCACGTGGATTTGTGGCTGCGCTGACACTTACATGATGGAGGCCACTGATGGCCAAGACTGATGTCATTGAAAGATGGCGCGGGAGATGAGACGACGAGACGGAGATGTCGGCGGATGGTGCGCTCTCGAGACGACGAAAGTGGTGTCCTTGAGGTGCGGAGGACGGAGACGAGGGCGCGCAGATGGTAATAACTCTGTGGTCGTGAGAGGCCTCGGCGTCTTTGATGAAAGGATCGTGGAACTTCCAAGGTCGGAATGCCATGCCTGGCCATGATCGTCCCTCGGTGCATGCAGTGGGTCGACTGTCGGAGCCAACAGAGAGGCCGCTTCAGCCGGTCGCCGTCGCTGATTCGCCGGCTGCGGCTAAGACGGCGTGGGCGACCCTGAGGACCAGTGGACCCTTTGCGCCGCCAGCCACTGACGTTGCAAGGCGGGTGCCGGGAGCATGCGGGGTAGTGAGATAACCCTGACACTCCAAGCCCCTCAACACGCGTGCCGGGATCGTATAAGATGGCTTCTTTACCCGATGAGCAGATACGAATGAAGGCAGGCAGAGTCCAGGGGCTACACTACAGTGCTATCCGATTTGAAAGTCTGCCCGGAATAAATCAGTGGGTTGGGAGAACGGGGGAAGATGGAGGCTGCGGTTGGCCGGGCACTGCACCCGAATACCGCCTCGATGCACCCTTGCGTACAGTGTATAATGTCTCCAAGATCAGCAAATTCAGGAGGTGTTGTGCCTGGACCCGGTGGATCCCTGATGGAGTCTATTTCTACTGCATTCGGAAAGCCGACTTAGACGCCATTCATCAACGGAGAAAATCATGCTCGGAACTGCCTGTCTCATTCATGTTGGTTGTTGTGTGTGAGTCTCTCGTCAGGGGTGCATGAAACCCAACCCCACGTATGATGTCATTCTTGGCAAACCCCACCAGTCCTTGCGGAAACGTCGGCGTGGTCGGCCACTCTTCGAAAGCGCCATCAGCTGCCCCCTTTTGCAGATAACGTAGACAACAGAGCAGGTGGCTGACAAAGAGCATACCGAGTTATAAGGGTGTTTCTGACTTGATGGTACCTGGTAGACAGTAGGTTTTAAAACACTAGGTAGCCAATGTTGCTGCACGTAAAAAGATCGATTTCAATACCGTTTCGGTTACGGGACAGTGTAACGCGGGCGTAATTCATCACTGCATCCATACACTGCCCCGCATCACGTGCCTGGCTCTTCGAGAAGCTCCTGTCCGCTGGGCTGCCCCACCAAACTGCGTTATGCCGGATCAGTCACGCCGAATTGCTGGGAGCTGCTACGGTCCCTTGAGCGCAAAGAAAGTTTTGGGGCGTGAAGCTGGCCGCTGGCTCTCGCTCAACAAACTATCTAGGACCAACACGATCCGGCAGCGCGGTTAAGTACTGTGGCCAGGCGTCGGCCGTAGGCTGAATGGACCGTGTTGCGCCCATTTAGACCCCTCTTTTGTATGTGTCTTGTCGCATCTCGACTCCTCCTCGCCCGCCGTGGGTGCAACCGCGACACTGACAAGTAATTCATGGAACAGATACTCTGTCCTTGCTCCCGCATTCCCTTCGAAAGACTAGCGATACGGTACAACCGCGGCAATGTTCCCGAGCAAGGCGAAAGCGCCTTTTGGCGGCGGCGGCTTCGGCGGCTTCAAGACCTCGACGACAACCCTCTCCTACCTCACACCTCCTCCCGACTTCTCTGCCATTCCTCCAGGGGTTGTCGTGCCCTTCAAGAACCTGCTGAAGAAGGACAGCACAACAAAAGAGAAGGCACTTCAGGACGTCCTTGCCTACGTCCATGCCCTTGGTTCAGACGCACAGCTCGACGAGGCCTTGATAGACGTATATGTTCGTCACTACCCACCGCGCCCCCATAAGTCGTACACTGTCCTGACGTCCCCAGATTGAGCTCTACCCCCGGCTATCGATCGACGATTCTGCCCGAGTCCGAGAATTCTCCCATCAGCTACTCTTCCATCTCCTCAATGCAGCCAAGAAGCGCATGGCGAAGCGTCTTCCCACGTTTGTCGGGCCGTGGCTTGCTGGGACATTCGACCGAGACAAGCGTGCGGCACGGGCTGCCAGCGACGCGCTGGCCTCGTTCTTGCAAACAAAAGAAAAGGAGGAAGCATTCTGGAAGGCTGTGCAGACCCGTGCCCTCGAATTTGCGACCGAGGCCCTCAAGGAGACGCCAGATACCTTGAGCGACGAACGATCGACCACGAAACAGGACTCCGACGCGAAATACTACCGAGTTGTTGGCGCCAGCTTGTCCCTAGCCTTGAGCCTGCTGAGAAAGGGGGATCTGAACGCGCTCCAGGACGGGCTGGCCAGCTATCTGGAAGTGGACGCGCTCTGGACCATGTCAACCGCGGAGGATAGCTTTGTTCGGAAAGCATTTTATCAGTTCCTGCATACCCTCTTGAAGACGAAGCCTGAATTGCTGAAGCCGCAGTTGCAGAAGGTCGGGAAGTCGATCGTCTCGGAGAGCTTGAAGAAGAGCCAGGCCGGCTCCGCACCAGACCTCCTAAAGGTCATGACTTCTTTGACAAAGAACTTTCCGCAAGTATGGGGCTCCCAAAAGCACCCGCTACAGCGGCTTCAACAGTTTGTCTTCCAGGGCTCCCAGGGTGGTGCCGAGGAATACTGGCAAGCCTTGGACCAGCTGCTCGAGGCTCTCCCTGAAAAGTCGCCGCCAGTTCAGGTTGTTTCTACCTTCCTGGGATCCATGCGAAAAGGAATCGCGGACAGACTCGAAAACCGTACTGGTCGATCCCAGGCTTTTCGGTCCTATGCCAGGGTGCTGGAGGTGTTCCTTGGCAACTCGCCCTTGTCCACAAGTTTCCTCGAGGAGAACCTCTCTAATCTTACTCGGCAATACTCCCATCCCAGTCCCGAATCCTCTCTGCCCGCGCCACAACGACCCGACTTCCTTGCAGAAGCTTGGTTGGTTGTGTCCAAGCACTCGGACGACGAAACCCGTGGGGCAGTTGCTGAGGAATGGCAAAAACTGGAAGCTGCATTCCTCTCCCGCATGGCCGCCTCTTTGCCCGAAGTCTCTGAAGGCTATCAGAAATCGCAGGATGCGATTGCGTCGGAAGGAGAGCGTTGGTTTTCGTTTGCCGCCAAGGTCCTGGACCAAGAGGGCGACAAGGATACGCCGCTCACAACAGTAACCAAAACCTCATTAACACAAGTTTTGAATGGCGCCCTCGATCTCCTGACCAGGAGAAACTTCAAGCCCTTCGGGGCCGCCGCTGTCATCCAGTCAGCGTTCAGGCACTGCCCCCGTCTCTGCACTCAGAACCATCTCTTGGCATCCCTCTTCCCTCCTGACCACGACGAGGTCTACACCATCATCGTCGCATCTCCGTCTCTGCCGTACCTCGTCTCGGACTTGAACATGAGTTCGGGCGGAGCGGATAGTCGCCTGGAAACTATATGGACTTCTCTCGTCGAGGCCGCACTTCAGCTGTCTGATCGGTCGGCCGCTGTCTCCGCCGCCAGGGTGCTCATTGGGGTCCCTTCTGTTGCTGCGTATGCCCAGCAGCTCATGGGCCTCCAAACCTTCCTCGTCTCAACTTGGAAGGAATACGCCCATGGTGCAAATACATCCCCTCTAAAAGACCTCTGCGAGGCCACTCTCTCCTACGATATTTTGTCGGAGGAATCTTTGACAGCCGTCGCGACTGACATCATCTCCGGCCTCGAAATACCAGGCATCTCCCAGTCGGCGATTGCTGCTCTCGAGTTGGTCCTGACAAAGAGACCCGAGCTTTTATCAGAAAATGACGATCTACATGTGCGGCTTGTTAGTCGTTTGCTAGCACTGACCGAGCTTTCCGATGCTAGTATATCTGGGAAAGCGAGGAGGTTAAGACTGCTGCTTGACGAGCGGCCCACTGGCCAGAACCCGACCGCCAGGATTCTGGAAAACCACCTTGGCGAGGCTGGTCCTTCTTCTCTCGAGGTCGACACCTTGGTTCAACAAGCGATCACGACCCTCAAATCCGGCGCTGTCTCGGCCGAGGACGTTTTCCCCAGCTCAACAATCTGGATGAACGAGCTTTCGACCTTCCTCGTGCGCGCTCCGAACCCATCCTTATCATTGACAAGCTCCATGGGAGGCGCCTACTTCCTGGTGCAAGGAAATCCCAATGCAAAACCTCCGTCTCCAAACAGGGACAGCAGCGGGCGCTCAGTTCCCGCCAGGATGGCCCTGTTCACGACCAAACTCCTCGCGTCAGGGGTTCAGCTGTCTTCCATACCGCCAGAGTTCCAATTGGAACTCGTTTACCTGATGTGCCTTACCGAGGCCATCGCTGGCGACCAGATTTCCGCCGCGCAAACCGGCGGTTTGTGGCGTGATGGCCCGGAAACCGAAGCTGATGTCCAAGAGTTTTGCGATCTCAGCTCAGCGGCTGTCCGCGCCATCATCGCGGACTGCGGAGACTGGGCTGATTGGGACATGTCGGGCGACACTCTGGTTGAACGTCTCATCAACTTCATGTTCCATGAAGCTGTCGGGCTGAGTCCCGCGGCTTTCTACACCGCCAAGGCTCTGAGCTCCTTCCTTCAACTTCTTGTTCAAACCCATGGCGGGCCGCCTGCCAAACTCGAGGCGTGGTTGACCAGGCTGGGGGCTATGCGCGCCGCGCCAAACACAACCATGATTACTGCTGCTTTTCTTACCGGCTTCGGCGAGGCGCTCGCCTCCTCCAAACTTGTCGCAACACTTTGTGCCCGTCTCATCAGTGAGATGCCGGGTTTTCCCAAAGTCTCCAGCACGGTGCCCCGTGCCCTTCCGTTCTTGGTTCTGCTCAACCTCTGCATGGATGTCTACGAGGCTGGTGAGGTGCCGGTCGAGACTCGAAAGCAAGTTCTCGCCCTCCAGCAGTTTACCAGATGGGCAGATATCCCAGAGGAGCTCGGGTACCAGGCCGCCTCCGAGACGTGCAAGGCCATTACCCGCGTCATCCCGGGCACGCAGAGTACATACGGGCAGTACTGGGAGAAGGCGATCGAGTATTGCATTTGGCTCTGGAACAAAGCCGCCGACGACAAACCCGACGAGCGGTTGCCGTACATCTTTGCTTCGTTGAAGCTGATGCAAGCACTCCATGCGGTCGAGGACCCCAACGACGACCTTGAGGAAGCCTTGGCAAGCCACAGAAACGCCGAATCATCAGCCCTACTAGAGCTTCTCAGCATCCCGCGCAACTCGACGCTGAGCCTGCCAAGCGAGCTCGTGGATGCGCTCCTTGCTCGGGCCGTGAGGAAGATGCCCGACGTCCAGCTTGGCGACCTTGAGGACGTGTATGAAGCGGTGGCGTCAGAGTCTCGAGAGATCCAGAAGGCGGCGTTTGGCCTGCTCCACAAAGCTCTGCCTGCCGCGCAGGAAGATATCAACCTCGCTGTGGTGATGGACAAGAAAGGTAAGAACCCCCAGCTGATCCATTGAGGAACATGCTGACCTCTGTAGCTGCCAATCTCCCGGATGAGCTGCTTTCGCTGCTCCTGAACGCCCCGAACCCCGACGACTACACCGACGAGGACCTGGCTCAGTTCCCCGTCGCGATCCGTTCGTACCTGCTTGCTTGGCATCTTGTGTTTGATGCATACAGCAAGGCATCGTTCAGGGTCCGCAACGACTACACAGAGAACCTGAGGGCTGGCAAGCATCTCGATCCTCTGCTTCGGTTCTTGGTCGATGTCCTGGGGCATGCTCTCGCTCGAGCTCTTGACCTGGATAAGGAGGGTTTCACCGCTGAGCACATCCGCTCCTACAGCATCGACCTCGCCGATTCTGAGCCAGCGGAACGGGGCATGAACTGGCTCCTCATTCATCTCTTCTACCTCATCCTGAAGTACATCCCCGGTCTGTTCAAGATGTGGTACTTGGACTGCGGCTCCAAGCAGACCAAGAACACCATCCAGGTATGGATGCAGAGGTTCTTCTCGCCGCTCATCATCTCGGACGCCTTGGACGAGGTTGTTGAGTGGTCGTCACAACAGGAGGAGCAGGGAGACGCGGACATCCAGGAGATCATTGTCAAAGTCAGCAAGAAGTCGCGGGAAATCACAGCGGGATATCCTGTGGATGACGATGCGGCGACAATCTCCTTGCACGTTCCAGAGTCGTACCCGCTGGACCCGGTTGATGTGGTCAGCGTCAAGCGGGTGGCTGTCAAGGAGGACAAGTGGCAGTCGTGGCTGAAGGCGACCAAAGCCGTGATCATGTTCGGGGTAAGCGGCCACAACCCACCCAACCCCGCGTATACAGACATCCCATACTGACTCTTTTTGTCCGTACAGAACTGCAGCCTCGTCGACGGCCTGATGGCCTTCCGCCGCAACATCTCGCTCGCCCTCAAGGGCCAGGAGGAGTGCGCCATCTGCTACTCCATCATCGCGCAGGACAAGACGCTGCCGGACAAGAAGTGCGGCACGTGCAACCACTACTTCCACAAGATCTGCCTGTACAAGTGGTTCCAGAACAGCGGGCGCAACACGTGCCCGCTGTGCCGGAACGCCATTGACTATCTGGGGTCGGATACCAAGCGGAGGAGGCCGGAGCATGAGTGAGTTGGTGAGGGGTGGGGTGAGTTTGGGTAGAGATGTGTTGCTGGGAGTTGTGGGGTGAAATAGAGCGCTGTTCCTGCTAGATATGTTCTGGACTATCATCCAGTTGATGGGGCCAAACCATGTTCATTTCCATCCCCTCTTCCTCACACCCATCCAGATGATCAGCGAAAGGCTTGTTGACCGGCACCCATAAAAGACATACGAGGTACAGAACCCTGCCCTACCATCGCAAGCCACCACCACCACCGTCGCCGTCATCAGTCAGTGGACACCGGGAGTCCACAGCATACTCATGCCCTTTCCCTTCGTGTTGCCATACACATACAAATATCCCCTGCACCGCACACTTCAACCATTCTATTTCCTCCTCCGTAACTTCCTGCCAACTTAACCGACACGTCACCACCCGCCGAGACGACAATGTTGGTTCAAATCACCCCCATCTTGCGGTTGGGCTGGTGGTTGTCACCGAACATGGCAGGTATGTTGGCCGTGGTGGACATGAAACTCAGCAACGAGGGCGAGTTAGCAGACACATGTGAGACTCTTCATGACTGAGTCCATCGAGTTCATGCAGAGGTAGGCGATGAAGGAGCCGCGGTGGGGCTTGGGCTTGGGTTGTTGTTCTGTCTCCGCTTGTGCTTCTGCTTGGGCGGTGGGCTGTTCTTGGTGGGTTGTTTTGGGCTGGTCGTCCATGGGTGGGGTGGGTGACGGTTGGGTTGACATGTTTGTTTTTGTTTTGTTGTCTTGGGGCTGGTGCGGACAGTGATGGATGGCTGTTGATCGAAGGGGCGGGTATCTTACGCCCGTGGGGTTCGAACGGCTTGAGCGAGGGTTGCTAATGAGTAGGTCTACTGGAGGGAGTTTGAACGCGATCGACGACAGATACTCAAAGTCAGTCAGTCTTAGATTTATCAGTCCACCCACCATGAAGTCGGTCGTGAAGGATCACGTCCCCTGTTGGTTGGGACAACATTGTCACTCAGGTGTCCGGAGCTAATGTCAAGTCTGAGGCTTAGCTGGTTAAGCGAATGCATGTCATTTTCTTAGTCCTGCATATCCGGAGGTGCCGGGCCGAGCAGGAGCTCCATCTGGTGGCCAGGGGAAGACCTTTTCGTGTAACTGACCGAAGTCAGAAATCCCATCTCGATTCCTGTCGGGAGAGGAACCCGAAACTTGACGACATCGGAGTATTTGGGTTCTCCCACCCTGTACTCCCTTTCCCACTTTCGGCGGTCCCTCTACTACGAAACAACTCAAGAGATCTGGGTAACATCCTCGCTCAGGTTGCTGGATCCGGACCTCTATTCCTTACCCTCATGCTTGAATACGGCTGGGTCCGGTCCTCTACGCCAACTCAATTGAAAGAATACGGAAGCTTGAAAGCTTACCAGGAAGGCTCTGTGGGCAACTACAGGATAGCCGTTGTCACAAGTTCCCTTTTTGTGAACATGAAACCATTGCATCCAGTCTAGTTGACCGCGTAAGCTGGCATTTCCACGACCTGGAAGCAGAATGCTTGTGGGTGACTCCTCGCTTCTTGTCTTACTTGACATTGACAAGTGTTAAGCACAATGGCTCACAATGCTTTCAGGTTTTTGCCATGAGCCACTTCTCAAGTTTCCTGGACACCTGGCTTCTATCTGACTGGTTTACATGAACTTCTGCGTCAACCCCCGGATATTACCTAATTAGGTAGTATCTCTAACCTCCTGAGAGACCAGCTTAGGACGGCTCCTGCAAACGCGCCGAGCACGGGCCTGACGTCTGGTTGCAAATGCATTCCCGTCATGACATACCTTACAGTAACGCACATGAGATAATACATAATCATCCAAAGGGGGGCCTGCACGTGAAATGGAAGCAAAATGTGACTTTGCTTGGGGCTCCTAGTTGCGAGCTAAACTTAGGAGGTTAGGCAATACAGACCACGGTGGACTGTATAGGAGGGGGGTTAGGACAACGAGAAAAAGGGATGAAAGAGGACGGATAGTTGTCCATGTTTCCATTCACTGTATTTAGGTGTTTTCAACCCACACTACAAACGCTGGGATCTATAGTAATTTTTGAGCTTGCAACCTCTGTTATTCACACGCCACATTCATTGTGAGAGCAAGATGTTGGGGTAAGAACCTTCTGGGTTTCTTCTTATTCCCAAAGTTACCTACCTACACAAATGCCTTACACTTGGCGCCGGGCAACGGATCTTGCCCGCAGGAAGCTGCAGAGTTGGCTCCGAATCCGGTGCGCGGGACGCTTCCCAAAAGCGCGGGGAAATTGAGGCAGTGCAAGGCAACAACACAAGGCAAATTTGAGTCAAAACGGAGAAGAGCTAAAGTCCGTCGACCTCACCTGCACCAGAACCAGAGTCCTGTCATTTCATTGTGTCTATTGCAACTCAGCTCTCTTTTCCACGTCACTGCCATTTACTTGCTGTCTGCCTCGCCTTTACCATCAAGCACGTCAACCTTTTCACGTCGTGCACAATTGCGAATAGCTACGGGCTATTAACGCTCGGCCGGGTTGCTCTAGAACGAAGCTCTGAGCGATGGATCCATCTACAAACCAGCACAACACCACCGAGTCATTGACCGATACTGTGTTAGATCACCTGTGCGACAGATGCCAATCCATTTTCCCTGATGACCAACCATGGCCATGGCTTTCCGACTTGAAGATGGAGGTGGAGCTTCTCAAGGACGGCGTCGTGCTCAGGCATCCTTCCTCTGCCACGGAGCTGGAGATTTCATCTCAAGCTGGATGTCATCTCTGTACAGCACTCTTGGAGGCATTACTCCCTGAGAAGGCAATGCTCGGCTTGGCGCGGGACGGTATTGAGGAAATGAGATTTCGGCTACATATGCTACCTGCCCTCGAAGGCTGGGTCCTGCAGATTCGGTCTTTCTCTCATGGAGACGTTGATGGGAAGCTTGTGAATGATTTGCTTCTTGAACGCGTCTGGCGATCCGTGGAAGACATGAGTCAACCGACGTGGAATTTTCGACCACACCCTGGCGAGCCAGATGCACGAGTGAATGCAACTCAAACGCTGTCGAGTACGAATATCAACCCCGTGGCCATTCGACAGATACAGAAGTGGCTTCGCATCTGCACCGAGGAACATACGGACTGCCGGGGTCAGGGAGGACTGGAGGCTTTACTTCCGCACTCAATCTTCCGGCTCGTCGACGTTGGGACTCACAAGGACGACAATATACGTATCGTTGAAGTCTCCCCTCGTCGGGATGCTGCAGAATCGCAAGAGGAATACAACAGGTACATTACGTTGAGCTACCGCTGGACCGACGAAGTCAAGCGGACAAATCTCACAACTGAAAACAAGGCCGAGTTTGAGCGGTCTATACCGACGAGCAACTGGCCGAAGGTCTACTGGGATGCTGTGTTGATTGCACATCAGCTCGGCGTTCGCTATCTCTGGATTGACTGCCTCTGCATTATCCAGAACCAAAATGAGGACTGGATCAAACAAGCCGCCTTGATGGGTGACATATACAGCGGCGGGCTGCTCAATCTCGTTGCTGTCGGAGGGCAAAGTCTTGAGGTACTGCGCAACCCGTCAAGGGTGGCTCCCTGTGTTCTCACTCAACACGCGCCCAGACCAGACGCTCCCGCAACAAAGTGGCTTTGCTACAGACCAGACGACATTCGAAAGGCGGTTGACCGTGCTCCACTCTCCAAGAGGGGATGGTGCTTCCAAGAACGCTTGGTGTCCAGGCGGTCGGTCCACTTTGGAGATCAGCTGTTCTGGGAGTGCACGACGCTACGTGCCTCCGAAGCATTCCCCTTGACAATCGACGTCCCTCTGCGACCGGAGTATATTGACGCCGCAATTTCCAACATCAAGGTGGCTCTGAAGACAGAAATAATGGGCTCGCATGGGCGTTCCCTCCATAGACTCTGGGGCTCCGTCCTGCGGTGTTACACCTCGACGGAGCTCACAAAACCCAGCGACAGACTCATCGCACTCAGGGGCATTGCAAACATAGTGGCTCGCCGGTTTGACCTGTCGTCGGGCGACTATCTTGCCGGCCTCTGGAGACCGAGCATCGCGTTCCAATTGCTGTGGGCGCGTGAATCAGAAGCCTACTCGAACGCGGACGAAGAGCTTGCCTGTAAGCTCGCCAACCACTTCCCGTCCTGGTCTTGGGCTAGCTGCCCGGGCGAGACGCGCTTCATAGACCTCGAAGACTCCGAGTCGTTCTCACAGTCTCTTGTCTGGCTGGATTCAGCACAGGCGTCGGACGACGCCAACCGTGCCACAGTTGCACCCTTTCTCATTCTTCGCGGCTCGCTTGTTCGTTGCGACCAGGTGGGGCGTTGGTTGGCAAGTCAAAATCATGACCGGCTAATCAAGGCATTGGTTTCAACCACGAGTAGTGGTAGTGGTTGTAATGGTGATGGTGATGTCTCAAGTGCAGGTACCGTGGATGCCGTCGAAATAGAGCTGGACAGGCCCGTTTCACACCTATACTCAGCAGTCTATCTCTTGCCAGTGCTTCTGAAGTTCGGAACTGCCAGAGGTTTGGTCCTTGCTATGACTGATCGCATGGGCGAGAGAATGGTGGCTTATCGCCGCCTTGGCTATTTCAGCGCGCATGGCACGAAGCTGATTGATATGCTTGTGCCAAGATCCAGAGGCGGTCCCGCTGCGCCGGTGGACAATCTGGAAGCAGGTCATGACACACTTCCCCCTTTCATTTTACTTTAGAACGCAATAGCTAGTGGCTTATAGATAATTTGAGTAGTAGAAAAGGAACTTTGCAATGGAGAACGTAGGAGTGGTACCTCTACCAACCATCGGACCACTGTCAAGTGACTTACCTGGAGAATTCTCGCTACAGCTAACGTGTAACAGTACACCATTCTAGCGGGGCTACTCGGACTGAAAGGTGAACACCTTTTGAAGCACATTTGACGGCTGACTCCCGTTCAAGTAGGAAGCACGATCAATGTCAATAACACACGTGCCTTAATGGCGAGGTTGACCGAGCTGGTGGCGTCGGTAGCTGGGAGAGAATACCTACCAACCAGCAATTTTGTCGACGGCGATCAGCTGAGCTCAACAACTGCACATCACGGAGTTGGTTGCCAGCATCTCCACAAGGGGTGGTTCCTCAGCCTCTGACGGGGAATGATCCTCTCAGACGTTGAAACTTCATGTTTCTTGTCGTGGGAAAGAATCAATAGTTTGATTACAATGGTGCTTCAACAGTTAATGCTGGGAATGTACACCGCAGTGGTGACCGAATTCCCGGGAGGACGCCAAGACTGGGTACCTACTCAGGAGCTCAGGGGTTCAGGGGTAGTAAACACGAGCACAGTTCCTGAAACTTCAAGTCTGACTTGCAATGATATCAAGAAATGAACAAAACCAAACGTTTTCACGGATACATCGGGGACGCATAATCTGGGGCATTGTGTTGTCCTTATTTTCTGCACTATGCGTGCATTCCACATTGTGGGCTATATTGTCCTCGATTCGACAACGCTCATACGTGATATACCCGACACTGATTCGATTCAACTTCCCTCCAAACAGCCTCATCACCCCCCATATCACCCTCAATCCTCTCTCAGCCCCTTTCCCCCAACACAACCCTATCACCTTCTCCCATGCCTCCGCTCAAACTGCCCCTCCACATCATCAAAATACCCCTCCTCCCCCTCCCCGTCCCCACCATCCCCACCGTCATCCTCATCCTCATACCCCCTTCCTCGTGGCCATCCGCCTCCCCATCTTCATCCTCATAACCTCCCTCCTCTCCAGCGTCACCCTCATCATCGTGATATTCATACCCCTCCTCCCCGTCAATCACCTCCTCATACCCTGGGTCCGGCCCCGGCGGCCCGGCATAGTCCTCGCCAAACTGGCCCCGGGCTCTGGGCATGCGCGGAGTGGCGCTCCTGTAACCCGGGTCGGAGCGGCGTGGGGAGGGGCCTGCTCCTGCCTTGGGGCGGTTTGCCAGGCCTGGAGACGGTGTTTGTTGTTGTTGTTGTTGTTGTTGTCTGCTGCTGGTGCCAGCGTTGTTGGAGAGGCGGCGTGGGTGGGCAGCACGGTTGGGGGAGTTATGATTGGAGGAGGCACGATTAGGGGAGGTGCGGTTGGGAGACACGCGGGTTTGGGGGGAGATGGGTCGGCGTGGAGAGGCAGGGCCGGAGTTTGGATGAGGGACTTCGAGGTGGCGTTGTTGAGGCCGGGAGGGTGGTTTCTGGGCCGCCTGGGGGGAAGGCGGGTAAGTGTTCCTGGGTTGATATTGAGGTTGGTATTGTGGCTGGTAGTATTTCGGCTGGGGCTGGTTGGTGCTGCGGCGGTCGGTGTGTGTGTGCATGTAGTCGTCTTGGTAATGGGGGCGTGGTGGGTGGAAACTGTACATGTGTCTGCGCTCCCACTGTCGGTGCTCGAAGTCGTCGGCTCTAGTCTTCATGGACGCGGCGTATTCTTTGTCGGTTGCTCCAGTTGCATGAAAGAGATAATCCTCAAATTGTTGCATTGCGTGGGCGACCATTTGAAACTGTCTGTGGTCAAGGCGATGTTGTCGCGGACACCTGTGTCCCCTCGCCTCACTGTCAATGTTGTCGTCATCATCGTCGTCCTCCCAATCATCAGTCGAAGCCTTTTCCATGTCGAAGTGCGAGAGAGAGTAGGCAATCTGAAAGGCGTTGCGGATTTGCCTGCCGTTCCACCGTTGATCCTCTGGATGGTTTTCAAAGTACCATCTCGCGTAGTCGCGAATGTCATGATCGTCAATGTGCAACCCGCGGTGGTTGTGAGTGTTTGATTCCATATCAACGGAGTTGCGCTTCGCGTCCATTTCTCGCAACTTCCGAATGTTTACGTCAAAAATGGCCAATGTCCTCTCCAGGGTCAAAGGGGGGTAGTAGAGGCTCAGGTGGATCCGTGATTTGAAAGCTTCATCCAACGCCCCGACGCGATTTGTCGTCAAGAACAGAATGCCGCTGTAATACTCAAGAACGCGAAGGAAAACTGAGACTCGGGTGTTAGCGGCCATCGCGAAGCACTAGTGTGGAGGTTGATTTACCTGAGACCAGAGCGTTCCGCTCGAGTTGGTTGAGTTCCCTTCGCGACAGAAACACATCGGCCTCATCAAGTAACAAGATGCAATCCCACAAATGAGCAAGTCGAAAGATGCCTGTGAGGGCAGAATCAACACTTTGGGGCGAGACTCCAAGATCGCCACACGTGATCGGGAACAAAGGCTTCCTGCTTGCTTGAGCCACCGCTTCCGCAGTGGCCGTTTTCCCGACGCCAGGGACGCCGTGTAAGAGAATAAACAAGCCCGAACCTTTGCCCCGAATTAGATCCTGATTTGGCGTAACGGCCGATGACGGTCTGCTACCCGTTTGTTCTCGGAGATGCGTTTTGACCAGGGACTTGATGATCTTCTTGTGCTGATCATCAACCTTCAAGTCCCTGAAGCCGTCCCGTGTTGTGGGAAATGGCTTCAGACATCGGACATCAAGCAGGAAAAATTTCCGCTCCCGGAAGGCGTATCCGATGAGTCTGCGTGGCAGAAGGACGACATCCTCCTTGTCGAGCTCCGTGACGAGATCGCCCCTGCTGCGGGCCGTGATCAACCGACTGGAGCTCAGTTGATCACCGGGGACCGTTCCACAGTGCCACTCGCTCAACTGCGTCTTTTCCCGAAGCTCACCAAGGTACTTGACCTTACCAGGTGCCGTCTCGTCATGTTCCCAGTGCAGAATGGGACACTCATCATCCCCAACGGCCCAGTCGCCCTCCTGGGGGTTACTGAAGTTATGGTTTACTGTCGACCATTTGGACGGACTTGGATCAGCCAGGCTCTCGGAGTGAAAGCCTTCGCTGAAATCAATCATGATGTCGCCATTGATGTGTTCGACTGGGGCGGGTGCGACTTGCGGGGGCGCCTCGCTACAGCCGAACCAAGTCGTGGCGCATGGCCCATAAGGGAGCGTCCAGCCATCGTAACGGAGGTGCTTCAGCTGGATTGCCTGACAAAACCAGGAGCCCTCCTTCTCCAAGTGGGCTGTTGTGCTGTCGGCGTTCTCCACGAATCGCATCGGATAAATGCTAAACTGGGTGATGTCCCTCTCGCCTGCATACTGTCCAATGCGGATAATGGTGCTCACGGGCACGTAGGAGACACCGTCAAAGTCAACGTAATAACAATACAGCAACAGGTATCGCTTTTCAGCGCCATCGCCGCCCGATTGTGGATAAATGTCGTTTAGGCGACAATCTCGGACGGGGGTGAGAGCTCTGGCGTAGAGTCTATAGGCGCAGTGGCGAATCGTCGAGCTGAACCTCCGCTCGCCGGAAATGGCAACGTCCTTGGCGAACTCGAACGCGTCAGTGGAATGTGCAAGGTATTCGGACTCGGACTTCAGGTACAAGACCTCTCCAGGCTTGAATACCGTCCAGAGATCGTCAAAGCGGGCTTTCCGCTTGGCGGTCCCGGGAGCGTCGTTCCAAGTAGGCACGATATGCGTGTCGACGAACTTGACGTATTCGCGGACGTGGCTGAGTGTCTTGGCCGAGTCCAGGAATCCATAAAGTGCAGCAGAAGGAGCCATGGGCCCTGGCCTGTCCAAGTCCTCAATGAAAGGAAGAGCCTCGTCATCACGAGGCTGATCAGTGTCAGAATCGCTCGTTGTCGGGGGCGGTTGGTTCGGCTCAGTCGTCTAGTCTGGCACGGCGGGAGAGCTCTCGGCCCATCTCTGCTCGAGGATTCTGAGGCACTCTCGCACTTGTGGAAGGTAGTAGTAGAAAGCGCGGAAGGGTGGAAAGAACACCCGAGGACATGTGGGAGTCGCGGGCCCAGAACCCGTCAAACGTACAAGGAGGTTAATCAGCTCGAACGACTGGATGCGGACCCGTTGGATCCACCAGTCATGCCCATCTGCCGGCGGCGTGTTTGGCCCAGGCTCCCGCGGGGGCATTCCGCGGTGGTGTTTCCGCCAAGTCTCTTCTGCGGTGACTTCCTGGGCAATGTCACGATGGCCGCGGAGAACCTCGATGATGGCCAGGCTGTCGGCTGGGGAGTAGCGGTTTTTGAAGTGCTCAAAGTTGTGCCAACTTACTCTGACTTCAAGAGGCGTCTTCCGTCGGTCGGTTTTCCAGAGGGGCGGGGTACGCACACAACTGGAATACCAGCGCGTCTCGAAGTCGCTGTCGTCCCGACTGTCCGTCTCGTTCTCCTCAGAAGACTCGTCGCTGTGGTCGACGGGGCTCGCAGAGTTCGAGCGAGAATCCTCGGGCTTTGAAGCAGATTTTTCGTCTTGCCCCTCTTCCTCCTGTTGGTCCTCTGACTCCTCTCTTTCCGCTCTTTCCGCTGCTGCAGCCTGCGGGGCCTTGCGCTTCTTTCGCACGAGCCGGAACTCTCTGACCTGCCTCTCGGTGCCCGAGAGTGAGACTGACATGTCGGGGGTTGGTGCCGCCATGGTATGATGTCTACCTAGTTTGCGCAAGAAGGTGAAAGGTCAAAGGTGAGAGAGGAATCCTGAACGAAACATGTGCCAAATGCCGCAGACAGCCAAGACAGCTCAGCGAGCAAGCCGAAAAAGCCCAATGCCAAGACAAGCTCTCTCCCTTTTACTGCAGCTGCCTGTTGGTCGCCCACTTGCATAACGTTAATGCAACTCTTGGTGTTCCCGTCCGCAGGGACCACTCGAAACGCTGTGCTTGACGCCCAGGTGGAGGCTGTGCCGCAAACAATGTTGGCTGCTGCACCACCACTGCAGGTCGCGTTCCCTTCATCCCAGAACTGTGATCTTCCACCCCTCCCAGGTGTCCCCGGTGTCCCCGACCTCCCCGCCCCCAGCATATCACCACAACTATGGCCACACAGGCTGAAGAGAGGGTAAACACGCTCGACTGGGAGGACGCGACAGCAACTGAGATTGCCGTGACCGGCCACTTCATCAGCAGGCATGGCGGCCAGGTCCATCACGGGCTTGGAGGGTCGCCGCAGCTCGACATCGCAACGGGGCAGTGTGCACCGCTCCGGCCTTATCTGTAAGAAACGGGACTCGTCCGAGTTTCATCCTGAGCTGACCGCGAGGAGGCAGCTAGAAGACGCACTCAGGTTTTACATTCCCAATATGCTGCGGTTGCAAATGCCAGAATCAACCACCAGCCGCATGTGGAACGACCTGTCGGAGAAGATTGGCCTCATGGAGAAGCAGTGCAAAGAAACCAAGAACGGATTATGGCACTCGCTGTGGCACAAGATGGGCCAGAAACAAGAAGCAGCCGAGGCCTGGATGGCCTTCATCCCGGACGAATATGGCCTGGTAAGCTTTACACATTTATTGTAGTTTCTCTGTCAACCGGCGCCCAAACGTCAAGAACGAGCTTAGACTTTCCACTCCCTGCAAACTTTTTCAACAACTGACTCTGCTATTTCAGGGCGTGGTAAAGGCCGGCCTGGCCCTGGTGTTCAAGGTGCGGACCGGCGGCCCCTGACCCGTCTCCCACCTCCCCCGTGCGACTCTTGTCACCAACTGATGTTTCTTAGCTGGCCGAGGCCTCGGCAGAGAAACAGCAAAGAATCTATGATACCTTTGCCGCACTCCGCGACACTCTCATCCAGGCGCAGCCGGAAAGGAGGAGCTTTCGCGCCAACCAACAGGTCAATGACGCTGTGGACCGCCTATATCAATGCGTCGTCGACTCCATCCACGACATCGCAGCATGGATAGCTGCTGAAGATAAATCGACCTGTAAGCTCGCCATACGCCATTTCCGACGTTGCAGTCAAAACTAATGCGCTAACCCGACATCACTCCATTGCTCAAGGGAACAAGGTGACTTCAAAATTCAAAAGACATCGCGAGACGGCTTCGGTGAGCCCCTGCCCTGAAGAGATTCTTCAGACTTTGGAAGAGCACACCAAAGCCTTCCGCGACGCCCTCGGCATTGCCCGGGATTAGGCGATTGAGGACACCGAAGTGATTTCCCGCGCCACAGGACTCCGAACTGTACTCATCCACAAGGAGATCCTCGCCACACGCGACGACGTGCTAATCACAAAGCGGAACTCGGAGCACATCAAAACTGGCATTGAAACATACACCAAAACCGCCGCTCAGTTCGGCACACAGTTTTGCAACCGCGTTGAGAGAGTTGAGAGAGTCGGAGGAAGGATCAGTGACCGTGTCTCTCACCTACACGTCGACCTCAGCCTCTTGACCAGAAAGGTGGACGAACAAGCAGCGGTGATAAAAGCCTTGGTTGGTGAGCTGAGACAACAATCCGAGGCAGAAACGCAAGAGGGAATTGAACCATACAAGACGGTTGCAGAGGGTGAGAGTGCTTTGCACAACGACCGGCAGGACTTCGGGACGCCTCTCATACCCATCTTCATCGAACACGAGAGTGAGTCTCGCCCTCCATTCCGCCTCTCATCGCGATCCGAAGCAAGCCCACGGACTGAAAGCTCCTGCCACAGTCAACCAGTTTCAAATGGACAAGACTGCGCAATCTCTCCCTCGGCCCGGGTTTTCTACGACTCTCGTCTCCTTCCACCACTTTCTTACCATCCTGACCTGCTCCAGCTATCCTCCACCCCGGCCACAGGACTCGGATCCTTACGCCATCGATCGTCTCTCAGCTCGAGACCTTAAGCATGCTTCCGACGAAGAAGAGACTTTTTCCCCCGACTTGCAAGGCCGCGTCCAGTACCTCTTCAGAAGCAGAAGATTCCTCGGCTGGCTCAATGGCCCTTCACATTCTATCCTTCTGGTAGACGCCAACATCGAGGGGAGCACCGACCTAAACATCTCCGTCACCTCCGTCTTTGCCGCCAACTTCAGCAAGAGTATTCTATCTGTCCTTCCGGAGCAGGCCGTCGTCGTCCACTTCTTCTGCGGGCCCCATTCATACATCCGAGACGAGTACCACGGCCCCACGGGCATGGTGCTCTTCCTGGTCGCACAGCTGGCATTGCAGCTGCATGACATGGACCCGGAGATGGCATCGTGGGATCTAAATTTCATCGACCATCCGGAGCGGTTGGCGCGGCTCGGGCAGCATGACCTGGCGGAGCTGTGCCGAACATTCCATGCGTTGGTCGATAGGGTCCCCCAGGGAATGACGGTGTATTGTGTGATTGACTCGGTGGGCTTCATGGATCGCGATAGGATGTGGCCAGACTTTGAGTTTGTCATGCAGTGCTTGGACCGTGTGGTGAATGATGAGGGGCTGCGGGCAACTGTCAAGGTGCTGATGTTCAACCAGTCTGGTAGCACGTACAGGATGAAGAGGGTGCCGGCGTTTGAGGGGAACAGGCTTGATCTGGCCCCGGGTGATTGTCTTGCCGTTACGATTTCAAGAAAAGAGATTGAGAAACAGCCGCGGCAAGCACTGGGGGAGCAGGCGAGCCCGCCACATGAGCCACCAAACTTCGGCCGGGGTCAGGAGAGGTGGTCTCAGAGGCCAACACAACCGGTGGGACCGACACAGCCGGCGATACCAGCGCAGACACGCACCAGGAACCCGCAGGAACCAGCGAGACCGGGACGACCGATACAGAGACGTGCAGGAATGCCGGAGGGACCGCCTTGGCCAGCCCAACCGCTGCCAGTGCGGGCAAGGACACCAAATACATCAATGAAAGGGGAACAACCACCGCCGTTGCGAGCAAGGACACCCGGGGCACCCACACCGAGGCCAACTAGACGACAAGGAGGGCCCAACAAGAAGCAAGTCAAACCATCAGGGCCACCGCAAGAGATGCAACACGCAACGCCAGAAGGGCCCGCAGAAGCGCAGGACGAGACACCAGCGGCATCTGCTCCAGCAAGGGTGAACATATCGAAGACTTCATCTACACGACCGCGAGCCCGGAAGCCAGAGGATTCCATGCAGAACTGAGGCGGGACACCAGAAACGCAGGCGCCGTCGCAGGCCCGCCACAGAACGCCAGAGATGCTTGCGCCGACGAGGGCAGGGGCGCCAGAGTTACGATCCCCGCAAGCACGAGGAAGAGTGGCAGAGCGGCCCAGGCAGAGTCGCGAGCAGGGAGGAGAAAATGGGCGGGACGTGGATGGAGATGGCGATTGAGAAACACTGGATCACGTTGATGGGTGGGAGAGCTGCATCGGGAGGAGAGTGAGCAGATTGGAAATTGGATTTGTAACCAGAGTTGCCACGCTACGACTTGACTGGGAGGACACCCTTTTTCGGTCCATCTTTCCACTGTTGACTGGAACCTCCCGGGTCGTGTCTTGACTTTTACACAACCACAACGCATGCCATCCGAGTCTCCACCAAAGCCACAGGACACATTGCACGCATTATGGGAGAGGCTCAAAGATTAGTCGATGATAAAGTGAAAGACCCGGTGCCATGCAACACCTGCCTTCCGGCATTGGATCAGTCTGAGCTCAGAAACGGACGAAGCGAAGGCCGCAACTCGCTCACCAACGTCGACGGTCGAACCCAAGAAATGATGACAGCCAGTTCTATTCCAGCAACGACTTGATCTGGCACTTGCATGCAGCGCTTAGATAGGCTTCAGGGAGAAGTCGTCAAAGGAGATGGAAAACCCCTCTTTAAAGGTAGTAGGAGCGCCGCAGTCCGCGATGACGCTGAAGACCGCGGTGGTAACAACCCTGTTCGTCCAGGTGGCAGTCTTCTCTGCCCAGGTGGTCGTGAACTGGTAGAAGTTGGCGAGCACTTTGTATTGGGTACTGCCGTCATCGCTTTGGATGACGTAGATGACGTGACAAGAGGGTATGAGAGAGGAGACTTTTGTCCACTGGTGGGCAGTCACACACACACATGTTAGCAATTGATGCTTGCACAGCCCCTTGGGGGGGCACCATCAGGGACACGGGAGAGGGAAACGCACAGCACTGAACGCGTACTGCTGGTTTGGGACCAGGTTAATGGGCTGCTTGAACCAAAACGTGACGGACTCGTCCATGGGGACCCTCGGGGCCCAGTTCAGCGACGCCGAGACTCTGCCGCTGTGAGATTGACTCGCGTCGTCGAGGACGTAAGAATAGCGTGGTGCTGACACAGGAGATGCTATAACCCACGCTCCCGCATTCTCGAATCCGCCGTTTTTGAGCACGTTGGTGTCCGGGGGCGGAGTCGGCGCAGCGGTGGATGTCGTAGCAGGGCTCTCTGTTGTTGAGGACGAGCTGGTCGCCTCGGAGGCAGCAGCCGAGGTGGTCGAGGTGGGAGGAATGTCGGGAGCGACCGATGTGGTAGTGGCAATATCAGCAGGCAGAGTAGTGACAGAACTTGTCGTTGAAGTCTCCGACGACGTCTCGAGCTCGGTGGTAGTGGTAGTGGAGATCGATGTTTCGGTGAAAGTCGGAGTCTCCAAACTCGAGGTCGAGGTGGCGGCAACAGTGGTGCTCAACAGGGAGGTGCTGGCTCTACACTGTCCGCGTCTCCTCAGCGGAGCTTTCACGGCGGGAGACGCATCGGCGCCAAGCGAGAAGAGGAGAGCCGAGATGGCCCAGTAAAAGAGGGTGAGATGGCGCATCTTTGCAACCTGCAACTTGTGGCTTGCGAACCGTAACTCGTGTCCTGCGGAAACAAGGCAAGAATCCAACAACAAGCGCCGGTGATTGGCATCGCCATGCTTTTATGTGTTACGCCCACATCTTCTCAGGTCCCTCGGTCTTGTGGCGGCCATCACCCGACCCATGTCCGAGCGATGGGGTTCTCGATGCCCAGCTCGCCGAGATGCCAATGCAGACGAGAATAAACTGTCATCCCTTTGGCGTTGTGATGATATGATTCGGCGAACCTGTTTCGCCGGTGACAGAGGATCAGGCGATAAAGCGGAGTAAGTGGAGGCTAGCTTCAATAGACCTTGTAGAAACAATCAATAGTTCTGGGGCGCTGGCAGTTCTGGACCGGGAGGGAAGCGAGGCCAAGATACAGCCCTGTTTTTCAGCTGCCAAGTTCCCGAAGCAATGCCATGATGCTCGATTCCCAAGCCTCGAACAAGCCTCAATCAGTGCCTCGACTCCTCGAGTCATGATGGGGGTGGCAAGCGCGGATATACACCGAGGAACCCTTCATTCCGGTTTCCGAACAGCGATGCATAACCGTCAAACGCCATCGGCTAAGCCTTCTCGACTCTCAAACCTGTCATCCTGATCCGTTGCGGATCTCAGGGGCCGGTTCCAGTGCGCTTGGCACCCCAGTTGCCGTTTCGGGCCACGCTTCTCACGCACAGGCGCATCACCAGACGGGACACCCCTGGTTGCGCGGAGCGATGAAACTGGCAGCGTCCCGAAAAACTGGAACCCTCTCCGTTCCAGGTTCGAGAGACTGTCAACTGCTTTGCCGAGTCTCGATCCCTCATGCATCGACGATCAGACAGTAAAAGCCGGCCATGTCTTTCAGGACGCCCCCTTCGGAAGTTTTCCTTCCTCTCTTCTCTCTTCATCCAGGCCAAGATGTCTTTTTCCTGACGGCATTTTGCACCTTGGCGACGGCCATTTTTGTTCCTTTTCTTCGCTTCTTTTGATTCTGTCTAGTTCGCAACGATGCTGGTCATCCGCGTTCTTTGGCTGCAGGCCTCGCTGGCGATGGCCCAGCTTGTCGATTTGAACGGGATTTTGGGAGGGGCGGATGCCGCGAGCAGTACGGCTGTCGAGGAACAAGGCGCTCAAGAGACAAGCGCGCCCGCGGGGATTTTGGATGGACTGGCGGGGAACGCGGCCGCAGCAACGGGTGGATTGCTCGATCCGATCCTCGACCCTATCGTCGGACCGACGGGACTTCTGGGCAGTGGTGATGCGGCGGCAGCAGCTACGTCAGCTGCAGCCCAGGAGCCACCAGCCACGGCAGCTACGTCGCCCGACCCGGAACCGACTCAAGCGGGGCCCGTAGTGGAGACCCCGGCGCCGGAGCCGACCCCCGAGCCGACCCCGGAGCCTACTCCTGAATCCACTCCGGCACCCACTCCTGAGCCGAGCCCAGAGCCCGCACCAGCTACCGAACAAGCTCCACCGGCGCCGACTGCGAACCAGCCACCTCCGGCCGAGCAGCAACAGCAGCAGCCTGCCCCGGTCCCAGTGCCAGTTCCGGTCCCAGCCCCGGCCCCGGCCCTGGAGGCATCCACAGCGCCAGCGCCTGCCCCTGCCCCTGCAACTTCCGCGGCCGCCGCCCCGGCACCATCCTCGGCCAACGCAGGCGTCATCCCGGTGTCCAACCCGGCGCCGGCAACAGTCCCAGCCCCCGCGGTGACCTCCGCCGCCGCTCAATCACCAACGGCAGCGGCACCTCAGCCGACCTCCAATGTCGCCTCTCCGCCTGCATCCTCCTCTCCTCCCTCCGAACAACAGCAACAGCAGCAGCAGCAGCCCTCCCCGTCGGCCCCCCCCTCCCAAGTTCTCACCTTGATCACGGGTCCGGGCGGCTCGACCCTCATGTCGGTCTTCGTGCCCCCCTCGCCCACGGGCGCCGTCGCCGCCGTCGACGGCGTGAGCAACCTCGGCGGTTCCGCCAACACGAACAACCCGTCCGGCAACAACGCCAACAGCAACACCGACCCCTTCACGCAATCCTCCCCGGGCTCCTCCAACGCCAACTCCAACGCCAACACCAACAACAGCAACTCCAACACCGCCGGCAACGGAGATGGAGATGGAGATGAATCCTCCTCGGAAGAAGGCATCCATTCCCCCACCGCCGACCTGCCCCTGGCGACAAAAATCGGCGTGGGCGTCGGCATCGGCGCCGGCTCCATCATCCTCGTCGTGCTCGTCACCTGGGTGCTGTGGAAGCGGCGGATGGGCAGCCGCCGGTCGCACGGAAGCGACGATGACGGCGACAGCATGATGGAGCGCGGGATGAGCCCGACGCCGCAGGAGAAGGCCAAGATGGACTTTGAGAGCGAGCACGACGTGGCGTTTGACTTTGGGAGTTTCTTCCGGGAGAGGGGGGGTCGGAGGGTGGTGAATGATAACGCGGGTGGTGGGGGGAGAACTTGAAGGAGGTTCGGGCGGTGGAGATGGGGGATCGGTTGCCTGCTTTTGAGGCGCCGGCCCAGGCCCAAGGGCGAAACGGGCAGCAGCAGGTTGTGGCGGAGTTGGATGGGGGCGGGGTGCCGGAGTATAGGGGGGTGATTGGGGTGGGACGGTGAGAAAGGTTGGGGAGAAAGGTTCTGATGCTATGCCGGTGAGGGCAGCAGCAAAGGAATGAATGGGAGAACTGGACGACGGTGAGAGGTGGTAATGCTTTCATGAAGAAAACGCATTTCGTTTGTCAAGGTTGTTTCGACGGTATATGGTTTTTCTGCTCGGTCATTCTTGGTACATACATATAGGGGTCAGCCGAAAAGAACAAAGCTTACCTATGAGTCCACGCATTGCTATAAACCCTGGACAGCTTGTAAACATGCGTCGCGAATCTCATCGCTCACGCTTTTGTCCCTCAGAAACTCCTCCACCTCGTACATGATCTTGTCCGAAGGGAATTCATCGAGGTTTGCCAGGTCTCCCCTCGTGCCCGGAATCAGCCAAAGCCTATTGGCAAGCCAAGCGTGAAGCCCTCTGCTAAAGCAAGCTTCGATGATGAGATAGCGCCAGCTAACATCTGGGTCAGACACCACAATCTTCATCGCCTGTGCCAGCGACCGCCTTGCCCCTTGTTTGGGATCGGAAACAATCGACGACAGGTACGTCCGGACAAGATGGCGATCAGCTAGCAATGCCGGAGAGGCCTCCAGGTACGCTTTGGAAAAGGCGACGACATCAGCCGGGGGTGGTGACGCAGTCTGGTAGGGAGAATCCGGCGCTGTCGCTAGAAAGCGCGGGAGCCGAAAGGCCAACTGCAATGGAAGCATCCGGGCAAAGCTCCAGTCAACAATCCTGGTACATTTAGCCCCATTTCAGATCACAACGCCACAGACAGCATACCCGGTGATATTGTGGCCTGAATCGATAATGATGTTGTGAGCTGACAGGTCTTCATGAGAGATGACGAAAGTTGTTGGCTGAGACTCAAGGGCAATGTGGATAGCGTGGCGAGCGAGTGCTCTGTGTACAAAGCAATCCCGTATGCCAAAGACGGGCTCTTGACCAGTTGCGGCCCGCTCAATCTTGCCATCAACCATGCTGGTCAGAAAGGTCAATGCAGACACCCCAGTGCCTACGTAGCTCGGTCAGCTTAGCAGATTCGGAGACGATTGTCGGCCGTACGTAGATCCTGGGTACGCTCTGCCAGGTCCAACCGAATGTCCACAATCTGGCGCAGTATCTTTGCTCTATCCTGGGGCTTGGATGGGACGGCATCGGTCCACTCTAGCTCCGTGCCGTGAATCCATCCAAGAACAAGATATGGGTGGTTAATGAGATTGTCGTGTCCAGTATCGTAATGAATCAACTTCGGCGACCAACGAAACCCAACCTTGTCCAATTTGGCCAACAGCGCCGCGTGGGATTCCACAAAGGCGCCAAGGGAGCTCGGCGTGAGGCTTTTGCTGGCATTCACGGGGACACGGACGGCCCAGGTGACGTTGTCCGGGAATGTTACGGCGTAAACCAGCGACTCGCCACCGCCGAGGGGCTTGACATCAGTGCCGAAGCAGAAAGTAGCCAACGAGCCATCATTGCGGATAGCAGAAGCCAGGGCCAGAATTGAGCCGGGGAGTATTGGTGAGTCTGCCATGCTGAGCCTCGAATTGAGATGTTTACAGACAGAAGTTGAGATTGCGAAGTGTCGTACGATGGTTGATGCGCAGTTGGGAGAGGTTTGACGTGATGAAAATCAGAAGCGGTAATGCTCGGAGGTGCGCAGCTTGGTGAGACAGCTACTCAAAGCTGGAAAGAATGAAAGACGTCGTTTTGTCGAGAATACCCCGCTGTTGCCTTCAGCAGTGTTCAAGTCTCGGCTGAGGAAAGAAGTCATGAACTGCCCTGGGCTGATTGAGAGCAGCTGGCAGAATAGCAAACAGCTGGATGCCAGCTGGCAGTGCAGTTTATCCGAACCGGTCAGTGCCGATAGCAGAACGCCACGTGCACAACGCGAGTGTCGCGCGCCAAATTATCCAACTTGACTCGACTGCTGCTTCACCGCACTCACCATCCTGCTGCATCCACCCACTCTCCCACTCACTCGCACACTCACACTCGCCCGCCAATTGGCAACAACACCACGCCAGCGAGAAAGCTAGGGGGTTGGAAGAAAGAAACAAAACATTCGCAATGGCCCAGCAAAACCAGCCCCATCTGCAGATGCAGCAGATGCAGTACACCCTCCACCAACTGGCCCCCAGCAGGTTCAGCCCCAAATGGCACAACAACTGCAGCAGCAACAACAGCAAATGGTGCCCCAGATGACCCACATGCCCTCACGCCAGCCGCAACAACACCAGCAGCAACAGCAACCGCAACAACAACAACCCCAGCAGCAACAGCAGCAGCAGACTCAACAACCACAGCGCCCAAACTTCCAGATGGCCCTCCTGCCGCCACCCCAGGACCGCCTCTACAACACCTGGGACGACCTCAGAGAAGACGTCAAGGCCTTTGCCAAGTCTCAGGGGTATGCCGTAGTCATTGTCTCATCGCTCAACCGACGCGCCGAGGGCCAGTACCGCCGCTACAACCTGTGCTGCGGCAAGGGCGGCAAGAGCTACACCTCCCACAGCAAGGGTCTGCGCAACACGCGCTCCGCCAAGACAGGTTGCCCCATGCGCCTGAAGGCGATTCAGGAGAAGGCCTGGCCCTACAACGACAAGTGGCACGTCATCGTGCAGTGCGCCGAGCACAACCACGAGCCCTTCACCGGCGGGCCCGGCGCCAACGCCCCCTCGCAGTTCCGCAAGATCGAGGCCGACGGCATGCGCTGGCTCATGATCATGCACCGCGAGGCCCAACTCAACCTGCGTCAGCTGACCATTGGCATCCGCATCTCGTTTGGCGACAAGTACCAGTACGTCAAGAAGAGCGACGTGCGAAACATGCTGGCCAAGATCAAGCGCGAGGAGGAGCGCAAGGCCGCCGCCGCTGCTGCTGCCCAGGGCCTACCGAGCAACGCGCCCTACACCCTCATCCCGCAGTCCCATCTCCCTCCGCCCCCGCCGCCCCAGCAGGTTGAGCGGTTACCCCAGCTGCCCGCGGATATGCAGGT
Organism: Staphylotrichum longicolle; assembly: GCA_019096155.1. NCBI lineage: Eukaryota > Fungi > Ascomycota > Sordariomycetes > Sordariales > Chaetomiaceae > Staphylotrichum > Staphylotrichum longicolle. The sequence goes on from JAHCVI010000003.1 coordinate 1,237,515, forward strand.
GGCAGATCCGGACATGGAGTCGGATGATGACGGCGATGAGCTGTGATGTTGGGCTCCGGTGGTGCTTTGACAGCAACTTGTGGAATGACTCCAGAGTATTGTACTCAGGATTGATGTTGCGTCGGAGACAAAACAATCCCGTTGGCCTCGGGAACAGTAGCATTTTTCACAGCAATGCCTTGTTAGAAACACTGTACGAACAAGTCGCTGTGGAGCGAGGGAAGACGACAATTGTCGACGATAGAATCCTTTAATGGAATGGCCCTTTTACTTCCATGGCATGGTTACATGATATGTCGCCTCGCAGAAAGCAAACGCCATGGCTGTGGATTACAACAGCAGACAAGCAGACAGTTGTTCAATTCCCATCTCATAAGCACCAGAACATGAAACGAATGAATCAAGGAAACCCACACATAACCAACCCGACATGCCACAAACCCATGGAACCACCTCCCCCCCCAATCCCCTTCCCCTTCCTTCCCTTCCCCATCCGCCACCACCACCACCACCCCAGCCCTTAGTCCTCAATGCATGCATCTCAACCAACCGCACTCCCACTCCCCCCCCCACTCCCCCTCCTCCTCCGTCCCCTCCCCTTGCAAGTCCTGAGATGCCTCTTGAGATTGTCGGCCCGCATCTTCTTGTCGCACCGCGGGCACCGCGCCACCTCCTTCCAGTACGCCCGGTTGGCGCGCACGGCCGGGTGGTCGGCGTGCTCCTTGCGCACGTGCCGCGCCAGGTCCTTCCACTCGGCGCCGCCGGGGAAGGTGGTGCAGAAGTCGCACTTGTTGGGGCGCGTGTGGTTGTTGAGATGTTTTCTGGAGTGGTGGGGAGGGAGGGTTAATTCGGCTGATTTGAGGGAGGACATGGGGGTGGGAGGGATGGGAGAGATGGGAGATGAGAGACATGGGAGAGATGGGAGAAGGGGAGATTTGAGAGAGAAGGAGGGGGTTATTTTGCGGGGGTAGGCTAACTTACTGGAGCTTGCACTGGAGGTCAAAGACGGGGTTCTTGCTCTTGCAGTTGGGCCAGGTGCAGCGGTATTCTCCAGGGGCGCTGGTGGTGATGTCGGGGGTGTGGTTGCTGTTGTCGTCTGCCAGGTCGGAAAAGGAGGACTCGGGGGTGGTTGGGCCGCTTGTGGGCGTCAAAGGAGCACTCGTGTCGTGGCTGAAACTGCCATAAGGCGAAAGAAGTGGTGTCGAAATATCGAGATCCAAAGCGAAGGACGAAGTTGCGCTGCTGTCGTAAAAAGGGGCAGTGGTGCCAACGCCACCGGCTGGTGTCTGCTGAAGATCGAAGGTTGAAAAGTCGTCACTGAACGAATAATCGAAGAGAACGTCGTTGAAGTCGCTGCCGTGGCCGGTTTCGGCTGGGCCGCCCGCCACGATGCTCGCCGTGTCATGCGGATCCTACATGTCCATGGCGTGGCTGCCCGGGGGGGAAGCCACTGAAAACACGGGGGCACCGGGGATGGAAGCACCGGCGGAAATGGGAACCTCCTCGAGATGACCAATGGGCAAGCCGACTGCCAGCACAACTGCCGGATCAAAACCTGTGGATTGTTCTTCTTCGTGGAAGGCGTTTTGAAACGGCTCCTGCGGGAGGGTGGGATCATTTGGCTCCCAGAGGGCGGCTCCAGACAACTCAACCTCAGGCACGCTGAGCCCAGGGAGGGCCAAGTTCTGGGGGTTTACAGTGCCGTCAAACTCAGTGCCGTAGACGGCGGGCAAATATCCTCCCTGCCCATTCCGCGGGTCCATCTGCATGTCCAGCGGTCCGGGTCCCAGATCAAACCAAGTGGGGGAGCTCGTCTCGTCCCAGAACGGCACACGAGGAACAAGCCCAGAACCCCGGCCCTCCTCATCTTCCCACATTGACCACTGTGTATACAGCATGTCTCTTTTGCGGTTCTTGTGTTAGATCTCATGATTGGCGGGGTTGCGGCAGCGCCGTCGGGTCTGACTTACACACACTGGAACTCCATTCCCAACATTCCAGGCTCGCCCTCGGCTCCGCAGAGCCCAGACCAGCCAAGCAGCAAGACCAGGGCTATCACGGGCCGAGTAAACTGTCGTCTCCACTTCGAAGAAAATATGGAGGTTGGACCAATTCGTATCACCGCCGGTGTGATGGTGGTGTCGCAGTGCTCCGCGGGTACAAAGAAGTTGGATCAATGCCCCAGCTCGGTCCTGTTTTGGGGTGGAGTGGAGAGACGCACGAGCCGGCCACAGCGACAAAGTCCGAGTCAAATATTCTAGGCCCGTTTGAGATTCACCAGTCTAGCCCTGGGCCCAACCCGGGGGATGACGGGGGCAGACGGGGGCAGACAGGAGGCAGACCCCTCGAAACTCTGCCTTGTTTGCTCTGCCACCCCCATCCAAACGAAGCGGGCGAAGCAGAGACGTGCGAGCTAAGCCTGATACGACGACGCAGTGAGGCCCGCCACTAGTCCCGTTATTGAGGCCTACTGCGCAGTCCACAGTTTGGCGAATGACCAGGGTTCGATTGGTCGACCAAGCTTCTCCTCCTCTCCCCCACCATGCGTGCCTTGGAGGGCCAGATGTTGTTGGCCGCATCCCTCGACACACCGAGACCACTTAAAAGGTTGGTATGCCTCCAAAACAGCTTCCATGTCCCTTGGCGGCCAACTTGCCAGTTCTCCTGCGCCGCTATCCGCAAGCCGGGAAGCCTTGTCTGCCTCCGGCAAACCCCTGGTCATTGTCGTGTAACCCGGCATGCGCCTTGGGCCTTGATGGGCCTCGCTCGTGGCGGGCCTACGTGAAGATGGAAGCAGAGTTGTGATGTGCTGGCAGGACCGCCTCATACTGTCTCACGTTAGGCTTCGGTTATATAAAACCCGGCCTGGGTCTTTCAGTAACAGCTCTCTACTCACCAGGCACTTTTGGCTCTGCAAGCCCTTCTGGCCTTGACTCTGACTAGTCTCTTGGATCTTGTCTTGGACTGCAGCATTGAGAATCCGCCGGGAGCGGTACACACAAGCACATCATGACGGAACACATTCCGGTGCCGCCCAGTCTGCGGAAAAGGTTCTATGAGCCGGTTATTCTTCTGGATGCCCTGCGGGAGGTCTACCGTATTGACCACGGGCTTTCGGAGCCCGACTTGGAGAGCGGAGGAGGCAGATCACCGCAGCAGATATATTTTTGCTTTCTCAACAAGCTCAGCCAAATCTGCGACAGCCATCCACACCAGACACTCGGGAAGACCGTCAGCGCCATTGTGGTTCTCGATTCGGGCACCATCGAATACCGTCTCGCGTCAAACCTCCGGGACGCTCGTGAGCTGAACACAACTACGGAGTATCTCAGCAGCATTCTCCACGTCCTTGAGGGTGTCACAGACGATGAGGTTGACGACAAGACGCTCATGGCCCCCATCTTCTCAGGCATTCTCCAAAGTGTTCTCGCATTCAACCGCCCGAGAGTTGAAGGCTACCTGGAAGCGCTTCTTACAAACGACCGGCTTTCGTTCTGCATCAACTCGTCAGATGCCCAGGGAACACGCGAGAGTAAGCAAAATTACTGGCCGAGCCACAATCTCTCTCTTACGCTGATTAACGATGTTCCGTGCTCTTAGGTCAGTCCGCTGCTGCGTCTCTCAGACGTCTCCAACCACATGTCGAAGCAGCAAGAAACGCCCCTCTGACCAATGACGACGAGTGTAAGTCCAGTCACCGCCCCCCTAAGCAACCAGCCCCTGACGCGGTCTGCCAGTTGCTCGTCGCGTTGAGGCTCTTCTCCAACTCATCAATACCGATTACGCGCCCTGCCTGGAAGAGTACATGAAGACGAAGACCCGCAGCAGCGGCACCGACAGCCCCTGGAGTGACGCCCGCCACGCCCTCGGCCGCCTCCTCTCGTACTACATCGCCATCAAGGTCCTCATCTTGGCGCGCAAGCTCTGGCCGCAGCTCTTCGTCGACTTCACCGTCACCTCCATCCCCTCTAGCGTCCCCCTCGAAGACCCGCCCGCGGTCCGCCGCAACGCAAAGGGCATCATCGAGCGCATGGGCCGCAACCGCGCCGTGCTCGACGCGTACCAGCACCACGCCAAATCCCTCCAAGAGCACGGCCTCGACGAGCGCATCCGCTGCCGCGTGAAGCCCTCCCGCTTCCGGCCCATCGTGCACGCCGAGGTCAACCTGCTGGCCTCGGTCCTCGCCTCGCGCGCCCAGGCGGCCGCCGACGGCGAGGACCCCCTCCGCTTCTTCAACGAAGCCTCCTTCGGCCGCTACATCGGCAGCTCCAAGCCGACCTGCCTGCTGTGCCGCTTCTACTTCGCCGCGCACCCGGCCGGCGTGCAGTGCCGCGAGACGCACGGCAACCTGTACATCAGCTGGCGGGCGCCCGACATCCTCGACGCCGGCGGCGCCGCCGCCGCCCAACAAGAGGAGGCGCAGCGCCAGCGCCTGGAGATCCTGGAGCGCATGGTCACCGACGTGCGCCGCGAGACGGGGCGCGCGATCCAGGAGCGCTCGTACACGCGCAAGAGGCACGATTCGCGGGACACGCCGTCGAATCCGCTGTGGAGTACCGCGGCGGGGAGCACGGCGGTCAGGAACTCGGAGGCGGGCGACGAGTTGGCGTCGAGGAGGGGGCGGGTGGATTTGGAGTTGGCGGCGAGGCTGGGGCAGGTGAATCTGGATGGGGCGTCGTCGGCAAGGGGTCGGAGCGACGACTTGGTCAGCAGGAGGGGTCCGGTGAGCTTGGATCTGGCGTCGATGAGGGGGTGGGCCGAGGAGTTGCGGGAGACCACTCCGGAGAGCCCGACGGAGGATGCGCAGGTGGAAGGTGAAGAGAGTCATGGTAAAGTGGCGGGGGACGAAAAGGAGGTAGAGGTTGAACAGTTGGAAAATAAGCAAGCGGCGGATGTGAAAGTGGTTGATGGAAAGGTGGTCGATGGAAAGGTGGTGTGTGAAGCGAAGCCTGATCCAGGGGAAGATGAACAAGAGCTGGACGAAGAGGACGAGGATGGTGGAGGTGCAAAGCTGTAATGGCTGTGTTGGGCTTTCAGGTAGGTACCAGATAACTATTCCATATTCAATTGACTCGCTCAAACCTTTCCGTTCTCTCCAGTATTATCGGCATGAACACTGAAAGAATCATGAAACGGGGCCTCTTCTTGGTGCAGCCGAAAGCCTACCTACCCACGCCTGCGTGATGTTGAACCTAATGCAAGCACCGTCTATAAAGTCTAACCCATGTCAACCCCAACTCCAGCCCGCCCCATCCCATCCCAAACCCTCCTCAAGCGCCGTTGAGAACCAACTCCCCATGCCTCACCGCATCCACCACCTGCTTCAACCACCAAACATGTATCCTCACATCGTCCGTCAACTCCGGGTGAAAACTCGTGCCAAACACATTACCCTGCCTCACGGCCACGATATCCCCCTTCCCTTCCCCATCTTGGGGGTACACGCCCAACACCTCCACCCTCCCCTCCTTGGTCCCTTGACTCTCGGAAATAACCCCCTCGACGATCGGCGCCCTGATAAACACCGCCCTGAACGGCTCCTCCCCCTCTCCCAAGAAGTCCAGGTTCAACCCTGCCACAAAGCTCTGCATCTGCGTGCCGTACCGGTTGCGCAGCACGCGCACGTCCAGCCCGCCGACCAGCTCCTGGCCGCCCTGCTTGGTGGCGGACGCCTGCTCGGCCAGCATGACCAGGCCGGCGCAGGTGCCCCAGACGGGTTTTGTGTTGGACTCTGTTTCAGACGGAAATCTGTTAGTCTTCTGGGCGGTAAATAAAAGGGTGGCGAGGAGTGAAACGAACTTTACGAATTCGCGGAGCGGGTCGAGGAGGCCGAGGCGGCGGGCGACGATGGCCATGGTGGTGGACTCGCCGCCGGAATGATCAAGGCGTCGCAGCGGGTGAGCTGCTCGGCGGTGCGGACTTCGGGAAAGTCAAAGGTGAATTCGGTTGTGCCATTTGCCGACGGTGGTGACGCTTTTTTTGAAGGGAGGAAGAGATGTGGGAGGCGGCTTTGCGGAGGAGGTTGATGTGCTCGATGACACCGCCTTGGAGGGCGAGGACGCCGATTGTGATGTTTTTTGGTCATTTTGGTGTCTGCAGGTTTGGTGTGTTGTGGCGTTGTTGGTGTTGATGTTGATGTTGAAACCTGGGGTTGTGGAGTGGCGTGGTTGAATTTGAATTTACCAGATCCAAACTTCCAGTCAGGGCGTCCGTTGGTGGGATACTAGTATCCAAACCCCCTTGATGCTTGTATCCAACTCAGAGATGGTGTGGGGGTAGTCGGTGCGGGTGTCGATATTTGATAATTGAGTCACACTAAATCAGTGGGTTCACTTTTGGTTGTCACCCACTTGCAGATGAACCTGGGGGGTTGAGTGTGAAAGCTGACTGTGAATTGAAAAGAAACTCGGAATCTGCCGGTTATGGGCGCATATGGACGGTTGAATTTAAATGCCTCGCCACTCAATTGGCACTTGGCAACGACATCGGCAAGTCCGGAAGGTCCCAGGACAGCCACGCTGGAGAAAAATATGCTCTCTCCCTCTCCTCTTGAAAACCACACTGTGCTCCTGCCGTTGATGGTGCAACGGCCGTGGAAATAAAGTTAGCACTGTCAAGGATCTGCTCCGAATCGCCCCACAACAGCCTAACTGAACTGAGACAACCCCCTCACTGGTGTGACTGTTTGAGGAAGCTCTTGTTGAGAAAACATGTTTCTGCAAGGGCGCCGTGTTGCACAGATCAGTTTAGAACCCAGGTTCCTGTCAATCCTGGCACATACCATGCTCCGATCCCAGATTACCTTTCAGTCACCGACCATCAGCGTAGTACATGACACGCCACCAACACGACCGGAGCTCGAGAGAAGGGCCCATTACGCAACCTGGAGCCCCGCCATCGGCTAACGTTAGCGGTCTGTCATGCCCAAGAACGCGTTACCCGAGTGCCGCAAGCTCCGATTCGGAGGCGGGGCACGTGCAAGGGACCCCTCGAAATCCCGGGCTTCTAGATCTGACAGTGCCGTCGACACTGTGCGTTATCCTCCTGCTCATCGAGGGGTTAACCACTGACTCACGCCACTGTCATTAAAACCTTAGTTGCATCTCTCCAAATAGCGGGAGCAACATCCATTCCTCGATCCTATTTTTCGTCCAATTTTAATAATCTCATACCCAGCTCCGCGAAGCGAGTCTGAACAAGCAAGTCCCCCCCCACACACATCATCGCCACGCAACAAAGCCCTCATCACACAAAAATGGCAACCAACCTGCACCCCGGCACCAACGGCGGCGCCAGCGATGACTTTACTGTCAAGGCCGGTCTGGCCCAGATGCTCAAGGGCGGCGTGATCATGGACGTCACGACCGCTGCCGAGGCCCGCATCGCCGAGGAGGCCGGCGCCGTCGCCGTCATGGCCCTCGAGCGCATCCCCTCCGACATCCGCGCCATGGGCGGCGTGGCCCGCATGTCCAACCCGGAGATGATCAAGGAGATCCAGGCCGCCGTGACCATCCCCGTCATGGCCAAGGCCCGCATCGGCCACGTCGTCGAGTGCCAGATCCTCGAGGCCCTCGGCGTCGACTACGTCGACGAGAGCGAGGTGCTCACCCCCGCCGACGACAAGTTCCACGTCCAAAAGTCCGACTTCAAGATCCCCTTCGTCTGCGGCTGCCGCAACCTCGGCGAGGCCCTCCGCCGCATCAAGGAGGGCGCCGCCATGATCCGCACCAAGGGCGAGGCCGGCACCGGCGACATCGTCGAGGCCGTCAAGCACATCCGCACCGTCAACAGCGAGATCGCCGCCGCCAAGGCCGCGCTTGCCTCCGGCGGTGAGGTGGCCATCTCGGCCCTGGCCCGCGAGATTGGGTGCGACGTTGCCCTGCTGAAGCAGACGGCCGAGCTCGGCCGGCTGCCGGTCGTCAACTTCGCCGCCGGTGGTGTTGCTACCCCGGCCGATGCCGCGCTGATGATGCACTTTGGGTGCGACGGTGTGTTTGTCGGCAGCGGCATCTTCAAGGACGCCAAGACGCCCGAGCACGCCCTGAAGCGCGCGCGGGCCATTGTCAAGGCCACGGCGCAGTACACGGACAAGCAGGCGCTCATTGAGGCCAGCATCGAGCACGGTGTTGCCATGAAGGGCATCAGCAACGCGGGCTTGAAGCCGGAGGAGAAGATGGCCGGGCGGGGCTGGTAAGCAGCTCAGCAGCTGGGGGAAGGAGGTGCTCGTTCAGGTGGGGTGTCTATTTTGAAGTTAATACATTGATCTGGCTGGGTGATCCATGAGCTCGAGTCTCAACACTGGAGATTTGCGGGTTTGAGGATACTGGCATCGCATGGCTGGGCCGGGAGCATAGTTGGTGTGCCAATTCGCAGTGGGCTCTCAACACCATATGGGACGGTTGGAATCCAAAAGTACAAAATCGTACATACAATGGGAGGCAGGACGCAATATCATGATTATCACGGCTCACTATACTGAATGGTGAACGCAGAACAAAAGCTTTCAAGATCACGTCGCAGTACTTACCTTATCCAGAGAGCATGTTGAGAGGCGAGCGAAGTCTGTATCGAGTGAATTTGTAAGTCGGACCCCTTTTTCATTGTTCAGTTCGACGGGCTCGTTGAACAGTACAAGGCTCACCTCTCGAGTTATCAGATCCACACATTCACCGGGGTCCAGCGCGACACACTCGACCAACATACCTCAAGCAATGGACACAGCCACTCAGAATCGATCGTCCTCATGCGCAGCGTGGGGTGCGTGCATTGTGAAATTTGCTGTGTGACCGAGAGGTCGAATCACCATTGGATGGGCACCTTTTTCGAGCTGCAGTTGGCTGCATGAATCAAGACCTCGGGCCGTCCAGCCACGCATCTCTCCCTCTCCGGACGAAGCCATCAGGCTCCCAAGATGCGGGTTGCGTTCGGTTCTCTCTCCCTCCCCGCACCTTGGAGGAGCCGGTTTGCCAACAACCTCAACTCAGGACTCATACACCCGCTGTCTCGAGATGGAACCTCTTTCAGCATTGGGTGTCGCTGCGGCCGTTGCTCAGTTTGTCGATTTTGGCCTCAAGATTGCCGGAAATGCCCGCGAGATCTATGGCTCCCTTTCGGGGGCAACTGAAGAAAACCAACACCTCGAAACTGCCACATACATGACGCAACGACTCACCGAAAAGCTGGTCACCTCATCTCTTGGGGGTTTCGCCGAAGAAGAAGCAATGCTCAACGACCTTGTCGCCGAATGCCGCGCTTTATCAACGCAACTGTTGGAGCTCCTCAACAAGCTCAAAGCCAAGGATCCCAAGTCCAAGATGCAGGTGGCTCTGTCCTCTTGGCGGAGCAGGCTCTACGAGAAGGATAAGGTCAGGCTACAGGGGCGCCTGAATGAATGTCAAGTCCGGTTGGACCGCCTTCTCTCTGCGTTGTCTAGGTTTGTCCTCATCTAGATCCATGATTTTGGCTTTTCTGATGGGCCGGGGTTCAGATCCGAAATCAAGGAGCATTTGGAGCGCTTTATCGTGTCCTCCAATAACAATTTCGGCAATCTCAACGTCCTTCGCGGGCAAGTTCAAGAATTTAGTGATGGGTCCACCTCCAGGCTGACGTCGATCAACCCGGAAGCTCGCGAGCACCTTCAGAATGTGTACAACCTCTCCAGCGTCCTTCGTGTCAAAGCGGGTGAACAAGTAATCCTAGACACGCTCGCATTCCCGGGAATGCGTGACAGGGTTGACATTGTCGAGAAGGCTCATAAGGCGACGTACTCGTGGATATTTGATGACCTGAGCGGCGTCAAAGGAGGCTCACCTGAACCCTCGGATGCCTTGCTTGATGAAACACGTCGCAAACAAGCGGATGCTTTCGTCCAATGGCTGTCGTCGGGGACCGGAATTTATCACATTGCTGGAAAACTTGGCTCAGGAAAATCAACCTTGATGAAATACTTGGCTAGCCACAGGCGGGTGCGTGAAGAGCTAGGGAAATGGGCTGGTAAGTTGGCTTCTCCTAGAGCCGCCCCGCAATATTGGAGGTTTGGTTAACTCTTGCTCAGGAAATAAGAAGGTCGTGATTGCGAGCTTTTTCTTTTGGAGAAGGGGACACGGCTTCAGAGGTCTCTTTCTGGGCTTCTGCACTCCTTGCTGCACGACATACTCGAGCAACGTCCAGATCTTATCCGGGACTTGCTGCCGGAAGTTTGGTTAAAAGTCATAAGCTCACCCACGGGCGCATACCCCCGGGGCTTCCAAGACACAGGAGACTCTGTTTCCTCGGCATTCTCACACCTCGTCGAGTGTGCCAAAACCTTCGGCGACTCCAAGTTCTTCTTCTTCATTGACGGTTTGGACGAACTCGAAGAGACCCCTCAAGATGACTTCAAAGCCATGGTACAGCTCCTGTCAAGCTGGACACATGCAGCACCAAATGACATCAAGCTTTGTGTCTCCAGTCGGGAATACAATGTCTTCGTCAACTTTTTCTCGGTCGAGAAGAAAATGCGGCTACAGGACCTCACCCTGGCCGACATGAGACGTTACGTCCAGGAGAGGCTGCAGGAGCTGCCACAAGAGGACTTGAACCGCATTGTCCAAGTCATTACAGAAAAGGCGAATGGGATCTTTCTCTGGGTCGCCTTGGTTGTGAAGTCAATTAGGGCTCAGTTGGAGGACGGCTGTGGCACCTCAATGATTGAGGATGAGGTGAACTCGTTGCCGGATGAATTGGAGGGTCTATTTCAACATCTTCTCGCGTCGATCAGCAAATCCTACCGGAAAAAGGCATACCAGACATTCGCCATGATCAAAGCGCTACCGATCAACGATGAACGGCCCGTACGTTTGTCGCTTTTGGCTTACAGCTTTCTCGAGGAGTACGATATTGGCTCTGAGTTTGCACAGAGGCCTAATCCGTCACTTTTCCCCCTCACTGAGACTGCCCGATGTCAGCGTGAAAATGCTGCTCGGAAAAGGCTCAATGCGCATTGTCAAGGGCTCGTTGAGATCGATCAAGAAATGTACCTCCAGCACACGCATCGATCAGTTGTCGAATTCCTCGCAGACCATCTCAAAACAACCCCCATCGCCGAGTCAGCCCTCGCGGGATTTCAACCAGCCCATGCCGTCTCCCAACTGATTCTGGCAGAGCTAAGATGTCGGCCACAGGACTCATATTGGATGGAACCAATGGCGCCTCCCTCCCCTTTTTTTCGCGTCACGATGCGGCTAAGGGCGGCACTTGTGGTGATACTTGCTGCTGGGCTAGATGCTCCGCCGTATTCTTTTTTGGAGGCACTGCGCTTTGCCGCCAATTCTGCCATTCCCGAACATCTCAGCCGAGACGTCATGATGCAAAAACAACCTCCGCAGTTTGCGGGTGTTCATTATTTCTGGGACCCGGCATCAATTCTCACGAATGTGCCTCGTTTGGGGATGCATGAGTATCTCGAGTATGTGACGAGCGCGGACCCCAGCACCATTGATAATAACGACAAGGTCGCGAGCCTTGCCCATTTTGACATTTTTGGGTGTTGTCACCAACTGGTGCCAGAGGCATGGGGTCAAACCTTCCAGTTATCCTTTCGGGGTCTTGCTCTGCTTCTAAGAAGAGGGATAGACCCCAACACCGGATACACACAAACCCCTGGACCGGGAAAACGCACCTGCATTGGGGGCGACTCTGTGGAACATCTTGTTTACTACCTTGCCACCAATGCTCCATCGTTGATCTTGATCGCCAACGCGGGCAGGGTGATTAAGGAGTTCCTGGAGCAAGGCGCAAACCCAGATATACGCATTGCGCTTGGCAAGGACCTTCACAGGACGCTCTAACAGAGGTATGGTTCCCAGGCAAACAGAGAGTGGGACGGGTTATAGAGCGTTTTGAAATCCAAAGAGATGGACCGCACCTTCAACCTCCAATATCGACTGGCCGCATCGCTAGACCAGGGATAAGATTCAGTTTTGGGAGAGGTCCAGGGAACGCCAGGGCCACAAACAGTGAACTTTCAGATGTCTCTTTCGATGACAAAGATCTCATCGATACAGAAACTCGCTACCACAACTTCCTTATCTCCAAGGGAGGCGAGATCTGCTTCGAGGATTTCGTTGAATTCTGCAACTTCGAAAACAAGGACGCCATCCTTGCACTCTGCGCACGAAACAGGCTCATGTTGGGGTCACCCAAAACGACAAAACTTGTGTCAGAGAACGAGGGCCAAAATGCAGGAGCACTTCGCAACGCCGACATGGGAGAGAACAAGAAACCTGTCCAGGAGGCCCAAGACTCTTGGAATGCGGTCTCAGGGGTGGAACTCGCAACGCCAACGGAGATGAAAGAGGAGGCTGGGAATGGGCCGGCGTTGCCGGAGCAGGAACGGTCCAAGCTGGAGTGTCTCAAACACAAGCACAAGCACGAAGAGCCCGAGCACCGGGAGCCCAAGCAGGCACAGCTCAAGCACGACAGGCAGACGCAAACCTTGTACCAACGACTGCGAAGAAGTCGATTTGTTGAGGTCGCTCTCGGTAAGCCTTCCCCCGTCTAAGTCTTGAGCCATGGATGAAGATTTCAAAGGCTAATCACGCACTACACACCAGCGATTCTTGCCGCACTTGTTCTTTCCCAGCTTCTACATTCTTGAGCCAGCGGCAGGCATAGGGGGTTGGGGTGGAGGTCAGAGACAAGAGATTGTACGCAACACTTGACTGGTTTGCGTAATCTGTATGAGTTTTTGGCAAGGGACAAATGGGTAAGAGAATCAAGGGGAAGGCATTGTTATCGGTCAGGGCTCGACTTGATGTTGTTTTTCATGGCTGTTTGTGTACGGATAGGGCAGTTCAAGAAAATCTGAGAGTTGCGAGATCATGATTATCTTGTCTTTGTGTCTTGGACAGGCCATGAGTTGGGCTCAATTGTTGCCCCTGAGGAGTCCTGAATGGGTGCCTTGTTGTTGCTGGCTCAATGCCAACAAGCCTGGGTCGTTCCTAATTGGCTGATGGAATGATCAGACGACTTACCAGGTTGGCCAGGAACGCGGAAGCCATCCAAATACAATCCATAAAGAATGATGGGTCAACTTCCAAGTTACCTCCAAGTCCTTCAACGCCTATCTTCTTCGCATGAATGCTCGCTGCAAAGTTCCACCATCGACATCACCGCCAACTCATCACCTCACCACGGATAGCAATACAGAGCATGGACAGAGCCTGCGCAGTTACAGAAATGTGAGTCAGACGCAAACAAATTCGCGACTGCATCAGCTCACTAGAACACCGGACATGTCTAGCAACGTGACACCGGTGCCGTACCAGCCGGGACGCCCCTTACAGCTGCAGGTATTGAAGCGCTGCGGTGATATCTCACTCTCTCACCCAGTTACAGCACACATCCTCAAGGTTTTGAGCATGACCATGTCCCCGGTGATGGAGGTTTCAATCAAGACAGCGTCGGGCCCCGAATTTCGGGCGGTCCTCAAGCTCTACGATCGTCGTTTTGGCCGCAACTTTCGCGAAATCTATGGGAAGTACGCGCCCCATACCGAGGCAGACGAAGTTGTCTCTCGGTCCTTTGTCCGGCAAGGAAAAATGGCGCCTTTCCTTCGCATGCTGGAACACGACAAGAAGACGGCCGACATTGCTGTGCGTTCGTACCGGTACCATGATAGCACTCCAGAGGGCAAAGCAAAGTTTGAGGCGGCCCTATGGCAGGAATGCATCGAGCACTTTGAATGCGAGACAGAGGCATACGCTCGGTTACGGGAGCTTCAGGCAAAGCTAATACCACACATGCACGCCCATGTCTGTATCGCCCCGGGCGGCCTAGGCGTACCTACGGATCTACTCCAGTCGTAAACCGCGCCTTACTTTGAGGTTAGGGGTGTTTTTTTAGAAGTCATTGATGGCTACAGGCTTTGGGATATAGCCACCTCCCACGCGGCCCCGGCAGACCCAGAGCAATGGCCGGCTATCATTCAGGCTGCGGCCGACGCTGCGCACCAGATCAACAAGCGCGGCGTTCTCATGGAAGATGGCGCACCGCGCAATGTCATGGTGGAGACGCGCCTACAGAAGCCCTTCATCATCGACCTTGCGCAATGTCTCTTCAAGGACAAGATGCTAAGGCGCTGGCTGGAGAATGGGTATGCAGATGACGATGACGGTTGGGATCCTGAAGCGGAGTACTGGGAGAGGGCGCGACAGCATGGCAACCCTGCGGCCATTGGTGTGGTAATGAGGACGCGACTCCTGCAGCAGAAGGGTATGAAGCTAGACATCAAGTTTCTGGATTACGAGAAGATCATAGCAGGTCGAGCGCACCAACAAGAAGGATCCGCAACGTTGAGCTTGCTCTTTATCAAAGTGGAACATGGATCAGCAAAAGATAACTTAGCCTTACACAAGGCCTCAAATGTCACTTTGTGGGTTTAATTTTGTTTGAATACTCGTACAAATACATAATACACAACCAAGACCCAAGGCGCACTGAACAGTTCAGTCCCATTCAAAATGCCTTTATCCCATCCTCAACTCCAGATATGGTACCTTACCAGGCCCCGGCATGGTCCATTCCCTGTACGCACAGCCCTATTGCCCCGGCTGGATTAATCCATCTCTTTGACCCTTAAAATGCCATATTCAACGCCCAATGTCCGTCTTTCCTATGCCAGCCCATCATACCCATGATCCATCCCATCAACATTACCAATTTGTAGCATATCCTCCCAGATCACAACGCCGTGGTATCCCAACCCAAAAAGCACACATATCACCAACCCACCCCAAACACGCATCACCCGATCGACCTTGCCGTCATCTCCCTCCCTAAATCCTCCGTCCGCTCCGACGCCGCATCGCTCCTCACCCACGGCCCTCGCTCATGCTTGGTATCCACCATCTCCACGCGGCCACCCTTCCCCTCCTCCCCGCTTCCACCCTTCAGTTCCTCCTCCGGCTCCATCCGCACCTGCCGCTCAATATCCCCCATCATGACCTCCTCCACGGCCCTGGCGCCCGGCAGCGGGTGCCTCGTCGGCTTGGACCCGATGGTCAGCGGCGGGCCGTCACTCATTTGCCCCGCCCCGCCTCCTCCACCAACGCCACCGCTGGTGTCGCTCTTGGACGACGAGTCGGCGCCGCTGCGGCGCGGGTTGAGCAGGTTGGGGAAGAAGCGGGTGACGAGGGGCTTGAGGGTCATGGTGCAGGCGACGACGATGGCGGTGTGCACCTCGATGGCGGTCCAGTAGGTCAGGTCGGTCGGGGAGTAGGTGAAGTCCGGGTCGGTGGAGCCCTTGACGGCGATGAGGATGGAGAGGCGGACGAAGGAGACGATGCAGACGCTTTTGGTCAGGCACAGATTAGCAGGGTGGAGGAGGTTTGGGGGGAGGAAGAAGGGGAGGGGCCGGTAGTAGGGCTTACAAGAAACCGACTGCAAAGATGCCGACGACGACGATTTTCTGGCGGCGGGGGAGCTTGAGCGGGAGGACGAAGGGGATGGGGAGGAGGAAGATCATAAAGTCGGTGATGATCACCAAGCTGGTCGTTAAGGTCAGTTTCATGTCTGGGCCCAACACGGGAGAGGAACGGGGAAGGCAAACCTGGTGTTGGCCCACCACGCCGACTGGGGCTGACAGAAGGAAGCGACTACAGCGGGATCCCATGCTGCCTGCAGGGGGATGCAGTAGGTGAGGGTGATGGCGGTCCCCCAAAGGTTCGTCACGACAACGACGAAGAGGACGGCGTAGCAGGCTCGCCGTGCCCAGTCAAAGGTGAAGATGGTGAGGTAGAGCAGGCAGATGGAGACCTTGGTGAGTGCGAGACTCAGGACGTAGCACAGCAGGGAGAACCACCAGGCCTACGCGCGGTTGTCAGCGATGATGTTGGCAAAACCATATGGTGAGCCCGGAGGCCTGTAGCATACCTCCATCATGGGGACATAATCGTTGGGGAAGTCGATATCCCAAACATGCTTGCCCATGCCATGTCTGATTTCTACAGCTGTTGTGAGACAAGTCCAGCTTGGAGCGCACGCACCATCGGTTCAACCTCGTACTAACCTATCAATATGCTGACACACATCCCCCCTGCGGCGATCTGTGTTGCTCATTGTCAGGGTTTGAGCCCGGATTTTAAGGGTTCGAGATCGGGGGCATACGAGAGACAGAGCAATAAAGTAATCCGAGAAACCAAGTTTTCGCACGATCGTGGCACGGGTCCAGAACCTGAGAATGACAAAGATGAGGGCGATTCCCCAAGTCGTGAAGGATGCTGCGAGCATGTTGGGACCAAGGTCGCCGTGGTCCAGGTCGGCCATGGAAGGGCCCGGGGGCCCTCCGGGTGCTGGCGAGCTCATGACAGACGCTCTGGCATCGGCTGTCGTGTGAATCTTGGCTGCCCCAAAGCCCACCCTTCCTCCGCTCCGCTTTTAGTGTCTGTTCTGACTGATCCGAGTGACGGTATGTTGGTGGGAGCACGATTCGAGACTACGTCAATATCAAGCGGACGCCGCAGGGTCGTTGAGAAGGGTGCAGTTGACGGTGTAGTTGACGGGCAAGGAAGGGCTGAAGACCCATGTTGGCGGAAAGCTCCAGAGGACGTGGGGTGCGAAGTATTTGAGGTGGGATGGGCTGGAATCTCTCGCACGCGGGAGCGACCCGTTAGTTCCGGGCCGCTGGCGCCATCCAAGGTTGCCGGGGGGTGTTAGTGGCGGTCGGGGGCGCATCCGGTCGCAACCGGCCACCAACCGACCGCGCATCGGGGATGGCCCTCAGCCCCATGGGCCCCGTCCTTGTCAAGGGCTGACAGTGACGTGAAGGCCGTGCCCCTTGAGGCTTGAAGCCCTAGTCGAGCTGTCCGCCAATGTTGCCTCTTTTGGCAATGCGCTCGTTGAAGTACTGCAGCACTGCAGCATGCTCGTTTCCAGTTTCCAGACACCGTTGCCAGAGATCTGGAGATGCAACATTATCCAATATTGTCGCGCATCAAACCAGGGTGTGCGAGTGAGCCCGACCGGGGAGACGAGCGAGCAAATCACAACTGGACCGGGGGTTTAGGGTGGGATCGCTGACAATCCATCGCCCGGGGCCCCACGATTCTCGACCACTCCCTCAACCTGGGCTTGGATCTTTTGCTGCCTTGTCCCCCAAACATCCCAGGTCTTGCCATGGCTTATAACTAGCCACTGCATGGAACTTTGCATGAACACAGTGCCGTTAACAGCGCGCAGGCACCAACAAGCACAACAATAAAAGTTTAAACTCTCCAGATTACCCCAGACCGCTCTCAGTCCCTGCTCACCCTTTCCAGGTCTGCTGCCACGATCGAGGAACGGCGCCAAATGACGGGCAGATGATCGTTCTGGCGCTGGCCAATCCCAGCCAGTCGCCCGCAATCCTGCGGTGTGGAGGACGAAGGAACTTGGCCCAGCGCGGGACGCTGGCGGGAGGGGCGGGGACCCCAACAGACGGGACAGTCCAGTGAGCCTGTAAATTGAACCACTGCAGCGGGCGCACCTGCATTGGCAAGCCCGTATTGCTTTTAAGCTTCCAATAATCCCAGCCGCTCATCCCGCTTCCTGCTTCTTCCTGTGCCGGGATTTGTCTGCATATCAGTCTTCGGACCGCGGCACGCACCCCTGCTTTCCTGGTTGAGGGGTGTGATTGATGCATGCTCGCTCAAGAATCAGTCGCATGAGCAACTCGCAGGTCCAGTTCGCTGCCTCTCGTTGGACAAACTGAACGTCAAAAAGCCCAAGCTCAAGCCCGACCAACAGACCCAAGCCCAGCAGTTGCTCGGGTCGTCATCCAACCGCATCGAGTCTGAGTTTCATGATTTGCCACACCGAACCGGGCGCGGGTGTCCGAACTGCGGCATGACCGAAGCCGACCCCAAGTCCCCGACTGAAGCTCGGATGACTTGATCCATACCTCCAACAGACTCCATGGGTGTTGTTGACTCCCAAGTCCCGAGAGGACGGTACGCACGGTTTGATGGCACGGCATGACGACCTCGCAATGTTGACCGGTGATTTGGATCCCGAATTAGAACATCAATCGAAACGAGATTTAGCCGTGCTGCTTGGCTCAAGCGTTTTACCTCCCGATCAGGTCTTCATCACGCTTGGAAATGCAGAGACAGTGCAGTCTTGGATGGTGTCAGCTCGTCGGGAAGTCGCTCTTCAGCAACATGCACAACCCTGTCGACAACAACATCAAAGGTCCGATGGTGTAGTTGGTTATCACGTCAGTCTAACACACTGAAGGTCTCCAGTTCGAGCCTGGATCGGATCAAACAAGATGAGATCGTGGGTAAATTCCCGCGGTCGAACTTTTTTAGTTTTTTTTTCCTTCGCGGAGTGGACTCCGAAGTGGCTTCCACGCTGAGTCCACCCTTGTCTGGGCCGTCTCTTGCGCCCCGCCAAAATCACCCCCCCCTGTGTGCTCCTTTCGAGGGTCCACATTGACGACCTGCGAGGCAGGTGCCCCACTAAAATTTCCAGCGTCGCGGGGCACCCATCGCGACTCAGCAAGCTGTGACTGGCAAAGCAAGACTGACACCCAGATTTGCTCCCATTTGCCCTGACCGGTCTGAAGATACGTTTTTGGCACCAATTGCGGACGCTGTAACTGCCGCATTCACCCCTATTCCCTAAACCGGTAGCCACCACAATGTCCGCTCTCCCAACTCGCGGGGCACCTCCCTCCGTGCTCGAGGACGACGACCCTATCGTCGCCAACTACTCCGTCTTCATCAAGCCGCCTCTCCCAGAGCACCGCAACCTCGTCGTCCTCCAATACGTAAACAAGACCGCCCAAGATCCCGCGCAGATCCGCGTCCCGCGTATCGCCGAGCTCCGCGTCAAGGCGAACACGGGCATGTACGAGGTCGACGTGCCCATCGACACGGCCGAGGCATACGACAGGAACAAGGGCGTGGCCTGGGGGTCGGCGCTGCAGAAATCCATGGAGGCTAAGAAGGGCGGCAGCCTGGGTCTGGCGGGCGGGTTCAACATCGTCGCGACCTCGACCACCGCCCGCGGCCGCCGGGGCGCCGGCGCCAACAACGACGACGAGCCGCCCCTCAACTGGGCCGAGGCAGCACGCCAGGACAAGGTCCTGCGCACCCAGACCTTTGGCGGCGGCCGCAGCGCCGAAGAGGAAAACACCCGCCACATGATCGGTGTCTTTCAAGGGAGTAAGCCAAAAACCCTCCCCCCCCCCACCCCTTCCCAGCCCGCAGGTCACTGAACTAAACCACCCCTTCCGCCCCCTCACCAGAAAACCTACACCTCACCCCCGTCTCCTCCGTCGTCCACCTCCGCCCCGTCCCGCACCACCTCGACGCCGCGACCGAGCAAGAGCGCCTGGCCCGCGGCCCGGCCTCCTCCGGACCCGACGGCAGCGGCGGCAACAACAACAACGCCAAGTCCGGCGGCGGCGGCCCCAACGCCTCCTCCTCCTCCTCCGGGGCCGGCGCCGGCGCCGGCCGCGCGATCCACATGACCATCAAGTCGGCCATGGACGCCGACGGCGGCGTCGCGACCGAGACCATGGCCGACCGGCTGCGCAACGTGCAGACCGAGACGTGGCAGCGCATGGAGTGGGTGCACGACGAGGCCGAAATGGCGTGGGAGGCGTACAACGAGTGTCTGCTCCTCCGCGCGTCGGCGACCGTAAATCATCAACAAGAGGGAGAGGGGGGAGGCGAAGGGGAAGGAGAAGGAGAAGGGGCAGAGGGGGCGGACAAGGGGAAAGGAAAGGATTTGGAGACAGCAGCGGCAGCAGCAGGCGACGAATGCGGTGCGGCGGACCTCGTGGAGAAGGTGACGCGGTTGAAGACGGACTGGGGGAGCGGGAGCTGTTGCAGGCTGTGAGCGGGGTGGAGGCCGGTGGTGCGGAGGCGGAGCAGGTTGATGCAAAGGGGAGAGGGAAGGTGGTGGTGAAGAGTGAGGAGCAGCAGCAGCAGCAGCCGGCCGAGGGGCAAAAGTTGCCTGGTGGTCGGGCAGGGAGGGGGGCCGCTTCTGCCCTGGCTGCTGCTCCTGGTAGTAGCGCAGCTGCGCCGAGGAGGCCAACCCGGAAGGGAGCGACCAGGGGCAATGCGATGGAGATCGACTAAGACGCCCAGAGTTTGGGGACAGACTAGAGCTGCTTTGATTGAAGCATTCGGGGCTGTATTCTCGGCCCGGTCTTGGAAAACTGGCGTTGCTAGGCGTTGGTCCATTGCCATCAGTTAGAGCCATAATGCGTAGAGATACCAGTCCGTGGGTTCCTACATGCAAAATGAACTGGGTTGTCGCAAATGCAAGGCTCCAATTCAGATGCTGCTCCTCTACTACGGCGGACATATATCCATACAAAAACCAAACATGCTCCCCTTGTTCCCTCTGCCTCTGAGCGTTGCGGTGTTGATACACAAACACTCTCTCCTTCGCATAGCCAGTCCAGATTAATATCTTCCTGAAACCTGGCGTTTTGTCCCTTGCACCGGTGGTGCTCCCACCTCCACTGCTCGGTGCTCAATAAACTGTAACTTTTGATAATCCTGAACGTTCTTACGCACCCAGCCGCCACTTCGTGGCCAGGCTTTGCTCAACTGAGCGCTCTCACTGGATCAGCTCGACATCCAGGCCAATCGAACGCATAAACAAGTTGACGTTCTGCAGACGCTGGGCCGCCATATCCTGGGGCAGCGTCTTGGAAAGAGCCACCGTATCCATGACACGGTCCTTGACGGCCAGCACCAGCCTCTGCTGCTGGTCGGGACTGGCACCGATGCCAAGGGCAGCCAAAAGCTGCCAAACATAAATGTCATCGCCGGTGGTGACAGGGCCGGGGAACATGTGGGGAAGCGTGGGCTCGATGAGGTCGAAGAACTGCGTGTGGGTCATATCCCTATGACGAGTTAGCGAGCCCTTGATTTCAAGGACGAGAGATTCCGGTGTGACTTACCAGGAGCGCCAGGCCTGCTCACTGCCGCCTCCGCCGTGCTTGATAATCTCGGCACGGCTGAGAATCATGGTGAGCATTGACGCGCCGATCCGGCTCTTGGCGATCACGTCGACATTGCGAGTGCAGACGAGACCGAGCATGCCGGCAACAAGGTCGAGATCCAGTTCGTTCAAGATGTTGAAGAGGGTCGACATGACGGCGCCCGAGAAAAGCTCGACATTCTCACGCATGGCGGCATTCAGTTGCATCGTCTCTGGTGTCACCTGAGCATTGCGCACAACATCCAGGCTGTCGAGGTTGACAAGAATCAGGGTGAGGATGGTGGTGCGTTGCTCATGGGTGAGATGCCTAGAGATGCGCTGCATCGCCTTCATGCCCTTCGTGTACGAAAGGAGGGCAATGAATGGATGGATGCGGCCATTTTCGGGGTGATCATGAACCCGGAGACTCTCCCAAAGTGTGTTGTTGAGGATCTGCGCCTCGCTGTTCCAGGCCACAAACTTCTCGATGGCGTCAGTCTCGGCATCGTTGGCAGGAGGAGGAGGCATGTTGCGGTCATGGTCCTCCATCTGCATAAGCGTGGTGTAGATGCGCTCAATAGTGCGCAGCTCGCTCTTCCTGTCGCCGCCGCGGTGGACCTGTTTATGCGAGCTGCCAGGACGATGAGCGTCGCCAGTGCTCTCGGTGCGTTTGATGTTGAGCAGCGGCTTCGGTGTCTTGGCGTTGCTGAACGAGATCTTGCCGAGACTGCCCTCGATGACGAGTTGCTTGTTCTTGGGCTTGTTCTTGGCAGCCTCAACAGCACGCTGTACCTGCTGCTCCATGCGCTGCATGTGGTTTTCCGGCCCGCGGTGGTGACGACGCATGCCGCCCTGCCGGCTTCCGGTCTGGAAGAGATAGGTCTGCGCAAAGTTGTTCAGCGGCTGGTTGGGATGCTGGCGCTGGCTGCCTTGGATCTGGCTGTGGACTTGGTAGTAGAAGTCCTCGGCAAGAGACTCGTCAGTGCCGTGCTCGTTGGGATTGCCGGTAGCGGAAACGAGTTGCTGGAGTTGGATCCG
The DNA here is from genome assembly GCA_019096155.1 of Staphylotrichum longicolle. Lineage (NCBI taxonomy): Eukaryota > Fungi > Ascomycota > Sordariomycetes > Sordariales > Chaetomiaceae > Staphylotrichum > Staphylotrichum longicolle. The sequence continues at coordinate 1,259,511 of JAHCVI010000003.1, forward strand.
AGTCACGAAGCTCTTGTCCTGGGGCGTCATGATGCCATTATCGCGGGACATGAGGAAGATCTTGTGATTGCGCTTAGCCCTCTTCGCCTCCTGCTCCAAGTACGCCGCCTTTTCCTCCTCGCTGAGCTGGGCGAGCTGTGACGGGTGCGTGATGATCTGTGGCTGCCGGGAGAAAGAGCCCTGCTGCCGATGGACAGGATGCGTCGGGTAACCAGCCGGCGCGGTGGGGGTGGGATGCTGGCGCACGCCGAGTCGAGCAGCGTCTCCAGAGAGACGGTTGGGGTTCTGCAAGATCTGCGTGGGTTGCATGCCGACCGAAGGCTGCTGGCGGTGGTGAGCCGCAGGGTGAGCCGCAGGGTGAGCCGCAGGGTGAGCCGCAGGTTGAACCTGGGGTTGAGGCGACGGGACCTGCTTATCATGAGGCCGCTGCAGGATGGTGACCGGATGGCCGTGTCCTGGAGCAAAGGCTTGGTCCTTCCGCATGTGGTCCGGTTGCTGGGGAGCATGAGGCTGGGCATGCTGGGCAAACTGGTAGGCCTGGTCATAGTGCATCGGCGGCGGAATCTGCTGATGGGGGCCCGAAGGAATGGCAGCTGGTGGGGGTGCCGGGGATGGCGTCGCGTGCTGCGCAGCCTTCTTGGCCTGGGCGCGCATTTCGGCCTCAACCTCCTCCAGACTGAGCACCTTCCGGCTGGCAGCGGGCGGAGTGGGGACAGCCTCCGGAACCGCAGCGGGAGCGGGCTGAGGGTGTTTCTTTGGGGCGACACCCCACAAGGCCGCGTCGACTTGGAGCTCAGCGACGGGTTCGCTGCTGTACTTTTCATAGCCGGTCCGCGCGGGCTTGTAGGGGGCCGGCTGAGGGGCGTAGCCGTAGGACATGGACCCAAAGGCCGAGGACTGAGGGATGTTCTGCACGGCGGGTTGAGGAGCGGGCTGCGAGACCTTGGCAGTAGGTTGTTGGCGATTGAAGCGGACATGCTCCTCTTCCATGGCATTGGCGACCTTGGCGGTAGAGCCGAAGAAATCAAAATCCTTGCCGACCGGCTTGGTGTCCAGGCCAGCAGTGTCGCCAAACGTGTCATCGTTGAAGGCATCGCCTGTCTCCTCCAACTGGTCACCTAAGCCATCGTACGTCTCCTCGAATTCCAAGGCATCGCCTTCATCTTGACGGTTCGAGAGTCCGGCAAAAGGGTTGTGGGCTTGAGAGAAGCCCGTGGCCGCCGGGTTATGGCGAGACGTATCGAAGCCGAAGAACGACATGGTTCCGGTGGTTGGCTGGTTGTTGAGTGCGCTAGAAAGTATTACTGTTGATCGCGGTCAGCTTCGCGTCCCCAAGGGAGTCTGGATTGCGGGCGGCGATGATCGCGGGGTTGTAGACCCGGCAAAGAGGTAGCCGCTGATCTGAGGTGCTTGTTCAAGACGATGCCAGGGCAGCGGGCAGCTCAGGAACATTTCAAGTTGGGCAAAGCTTACAGCGCGGGAACTAAAGATATCGGGCTGATCGAATCGGTCCAGTGACATGGTGATTTAGTCAGCGCAAAAGTCGTCTCCGAGGCCGTCAACAGTTCTGGCGCAGGAACCGACGGGAAGATGGCGCGAGACAATATCGAAGCTGCTCAAAATCCACGAGAAGGAGAGAATCAGCGATCGCGCGCAGAGTCTGAAGAAATGACGCGCCGCACAAGCTGGTGTCGCAGCGTGAACGAGGCCAACTTGGAGATGGAGTTCGTGGGTGGGTCAAGTTTGCCGACGACAAGCAACAGCTCAAGGTGGGATGCTCCAGCAATTATCCGACAGGCCAATCGGCGTGAGTCAGTCGGATGGCTGCATGGCCCAAGCGACACCCGCCTTCAGCGCCCTGCACGGACCTCGACCCCAGGACACAGTGGCTTGAGGTTCCAGTTTCCAGTGAGGTGGCATCTGTATCGTCTGCAGAATTGGCTGCATAAGGTACCCTACCTACCCTACGCAGTAGCTCCCGTCTGTTACAGTATTCTTCAACAAGCAACCCGGACGAGTAGCTCCCGTCTGCATACCTAGGTATGCCGAAGTACCTCATCGTTCCCACCTCAGGTCGACATGTAAGCCATGACAGTTTTCGACGGACACAGAACAGGAGCCACCGCCAAGAGAGCATGGTATCTTTTGCCCTTCCATGTTCTCATCGGACTATTTGCAAGAGCCCAAGCTTCCAGCCCTCGCTCCAAGTCTGCTCGGGAAGTTCGCTCAGAGTGCCTCCCTGGTTCCCATCTATACGTGTAACAGAGCTCATCGTCCTGAAAGCTGCGCACTTTCTAACATGGCATTTAACCCTTTCCTTAGCCCATGTCTTAGTAGCTCACTCATCGGGCCTCTAAACAACCCCTTTCCTCTTTTGGGCGTCATGGGTCTTATCAATGTGTTTCAGTCGTCTCCCTCGGAAGGGCACTCAACTTCAACCCAGAGGCATGTTTTGCTGTTGGCTTGACGGATCTAAACCACCGCTGCTCGGTTCCCCTTTTTGGCAAACCGAGAAGCTGCCAGCAAGGTGCTCACAAGTCTATCCACAAGAATGCCAGAGAGCAACAGTTAAGAATTCGGCAATGCGGCAACGCACGCGCAGGCATGCTGTCCACACCATTGCGGTTGAGGCCCCTCGACTTTTAGAAGAGCCTCGCGGGCGATTGAAGAAGTGTCAAGTTCCATTCCTCAATGATGCCGCTCTGACGGGACCAATGGTCCAATTGTCGCACGCGGGTGACGACCGCGAAGCGGCGCTCACATGTTACGCCCGCCCTGTCCGTAAATCGGCTGGACGTTGTGGTTGCTGACCGCAGAACGAGGAGGGTGGGGTCTGAAGATTGGCATCTGGAATGCAGGGGTGTCCGCAATACGAGATTAGTTCGCAGCTGACGTATGTAACAAAGGTACCTCCCTACTGCCACAGCATGTTACCCTTCTGCAAATTCTGCTAAGCAATAACCCTTAAGCCAAGCCGAAACCACTGCTAACGCCTAGCGTCGTGCTACTCCCCAAGGGGCACACTGGAGGTTCATTCAGCGAAGGACTGCAATTCGATGCGGCTGGCCTTTTTGATCGCCAGGGCGGGTTTTCTCAACGAGAAGGGCCATTTTCCTCCTCCAGCACCTGCCTCCGTTCGATCCTCGAGGAGTCACGTTGCATCTATTGTCGGGGGCATGATAATGACCGACAACTGAACGCTTTGCCTCTCGGACCCTGTGTCCTCCACGAACCCCCGTCTCACTTTCGGTCGCCCAGCTTGCCACATTTTTCGAATCGCCCTTTGGGCGCACAACCGCCCTGAAGACACCAAAGACCGACCGAGTCCCGAGTCGCCGTCTCCCACTCTGTTCCCGCTGCGAACAACCCGTCGGGTTGATTGAGATTTGGACACCATGGCAACCGGAAGCGCTCGCTATGTGCGCTACATCCTCGTGACGTTTTTTGTAAGTCCCCACTGTTTGCGTCCCGCGGCGAGGCTTGCGATGGTGCCCAGCGGCTGCCCATTCTTCAGCGGCGCTGACAGACGTCTAGATATTAGCAGTATTCTACTTCGTTTCGAACTCGGCCGACGTCGCCACACCTTTGCGGACGCAGGTTCCGAAGCCGACGACAAATGGCCAAGCCGGCAGCGCTTCGGACGTGAAGAACGAGTCGCCAAACAGCGGCAAGATCACCACCAACTACGATGCCTCGCAATATCCCATGGCCATGACGCCCAACGACCCTGGTTGGAATGACCTGGCGGGCATCAAGGAGGGCCCCCGGATGAACGCGACGTTTGTGACGCTGGCTCGCAACTCAGACGTGTGGGAGATCGCCAAGTCGATCCGCCAGGTCGAGGACCGCTTCAACCGGCGGTACAACTACGACTGGGTTTTCCTCAACGACAAGCCGTTTGACGAGGTCTTCAAGCGGGTGACGAGCTCGCTCGTGTCGGGCAAGACCCACTACGGCCTGATCCCCGAGGAGCACTGGTCCTTCCCCGAGTGGATTGACCAGGACAAGGCCGCGAAGGTGCGCCAGGACATGAAGGAGCGCAAGATCATCTACGGCGACAGCGTCAGCTACCGGCACATGTGCCGTTTCGAGTCCGGCTTCTTCTTCCGCCAGGAGCTCATGATGAACTACGAGTACTACTGGCGCGTCGAGCCCAGCGTCGAGCTGTTCTGCGATGTCCACTACGACCCGTTCCGCTTCATGCACGAGAACAAGAAGAAGTACAGCTTCGTTCTCAGCCTGTACGAGTACTACGAGACGATCCCCACGCTCTGGGACAGCGTCAAGAAGTTCATCAAGAACCACCCCGAGCACATCGTCGCGGGCAACTCGATGGGCTTCCTGAGCGACGACGACGGCGATACCTACAACAAGTGTCACTTCGTAAGCCTCCTTTTTTCCCTTCGTTTTCCTTGCCTTTCTACTGCCCCTCGCCTGCCCGTAGCTAACAGCTCGCCCAGTGGTCCAACTTCGAGATCGGCAGCCTCACCTGGCTCCGCTCCAAGGCGTACATCGACTACTTTGAGAGCCTGGACCACGACGGCGGTTTCTTCTACGAGCGCTGGGGCGACGCGCCCGTGCACTCGATCGCCGCGGCCCTGATGCTCAAGAAGGAGGAGATCCACTTCTTCAACGACATTGCCTACTACCACGTGCCCTTCACGCACTGCCCGACGGGCCAGAAGCTGCGGACGGCGCTCAAGTGCCACTGCAACCCCGACGACAACTTTGACTGGAAGGGCTATTCTTGTACGTCACATACGCCCTCTCTTTCTGTCGCTTCGACTTTGATAGAGTACTAATCCATTTTTTCCTCATAGGCACCTCGAAGTACTTCGAGGTCAACAACATGGATAAGCCCGAGGGCTGGGATACGGAGGAGAAGAAGGATTAAATCTAGCAAGGTAAGCTAGGGGAAGGTGGAAAGATATTTTTTTCTTTTTGGAAGGTTGCATTACCGGGGAGGGATTTCCTTGCTTTGTCGTCAACCCTGATCTCGAGGACAATCGAGCTATAAACGGAACAGGTAAAAACTATGACTTTTGGAAGCAGCATGGGACCACGAGACCCAAGGATCATCTGAGTCTGGAACCGGGAGGATGCTGTGTGGTGGTTGCTTTAGGTGTGTGCTGGCCAGCGGTTATCTGGCTCGTGGTGTTTCTCAGTATATAGTTTCTGTATCTTTATCGGGAGTTCAACGATGATGATTACACCGTCTTGATAGCCCTCTCTTACGATGCTGAAAAGAGTGTGCTTTCAGGTGGTTTTAAATTTTATACAGCGATATGGTACAGTACAACGTGTTGGTTCCGGGCTGCAATAAAAGTCGGAGTCGCTCGCCCACCATCTATGATCCCACCACCCAATTTGTTCAGCTTCTACTCTTCAACATCTTTCGTCGCCGCGTTCTAACCACCCTTTTAGCCAACCGACGCCTTCTTCGGCTTCTTGGTCCCGTATTTACTCCTGCTGCTCATCCTGCTCCCTACACCACCCTGAAAACCCAACCACCGTCAGCCATTGCCCGCCAACGGAAGACATCAAAACACATGTCTCTGCTCCAAAAAAGAAGGACTCACCAAATCCAACGCCCCCCTAACCAGATGGTACCGCACACCGGGACAATCCTGGCTGCGCCCGCCGCGCACCAGCACCACGCTGTGCTGCTGGATGTTGTGGCCCTCGCCGGGGATGTAGGCGGTGATGACCTTGCCCGTGGACAGGCGCACACGGGCCGTCTTGCGCTCGCCCGAGTTGGGCTTCTTGGGCTTGGTGATGCCCACCTTGACGCACACGCCCTTGAGCGCGGGCGCGTTGATGGCGGAGAGGGCAGGAGAGACGGCGTGGCGGGCGCGTTGCGACTTGCGGCAGCCCTGTTTTTATCACAGAACGGGAACTGTTAGCGAGTGGGTTGGTTTGGGAGGGGGGTAAGAAGTGTCGAGAGTCGGGGACGTACCCGGATGACTTGGTTGAGTGTCGCGCTCACGGATGGGGTGGTGGAAAATGCGCGGGTGATCGGGGTCGGGGTGGTAGGCTTGGCCGCTGGCGCCCGCAGGGCTGGCCGGAACACCAGGTTGCGGAGGAAGGCCGTCGCCATGGTGGTGGTGTTGCTGGCGGCGAATGGCCTGGTCCTCGTCGTCGTCGTCGTCCTTCAGCTCCGAGTCCGATCAACAATTCCAGACCGGGTGGAGCTCAGGTCCCCGATTGGAACTTTTGAGATCACGGGATTGAGCACGTGGCCGTGACGGCAATTGTCGGTTCAGTGGAGCAGCGGTGCCTGGTCTTGCCTTGGTCAGTGCTCCGTCACATGGCATGGCATTGCACATCCTTGATTGCGGCGGGCTGTCCGTTGGAATCCGCTTTGTGGGGAAGTGGTTACGTCCCAGGGAGGGTAACCTCGGTATTATCCACCCTGCGCTGTACCCCAGGAAGCAGCGAGGAAACAGCGAGACGCTGCCCTTCGGCCGTGTGAGCTTGTTGATCGCGGCTCTGTATTGCTTTACGTTTTACGGTTAACGTTTAGTGCCGGAAGTCGGAGGCGAACCAGTCCCAAGCTGTCTCGGATCTGAGCGGGTCACCCACTTTCTGTTGTTCTGTATAAGAAGCGTCTCCCCTGGGTTTATCATCTTCGCCCTGTTTCCAGCCCTGCGTTTCCCACCCTGCTTTGTCCCCGCCCTTTCCATCCGTTTCACAATATGAGGTCCTTCGTGAGAGCATTGCGCCCGGCGGTGCGCAGGAGCCAGGCTGTGTCTGCTCCCAGGATACGGCAGCCGTTTGCTGCTGCCCACTGGTGAGCAGCAGCAATTCAGATCCCAGGCATAGCCCTTTTCTAACCCACTGTCTTCCTCCCCGACAGCGCCCGCCCCCTTTCCACAACCGCCGCCCGCCGCGACGCCAGCCTCGCGGATGTCGCCCCGACACCAATCACCCATTTCTCCGAGGTCGAGACCGCCATGGCCGAGACGGTGCAGAAGTTTGCCAACGAGGTGATCCTGCCCAAGGTGCGCGACATGGACGAGGCAGAGCAGATGGACCCGACGGTCGTGGAGCAGCTGTTCGAGCAGGGCTTGATGGGCGTCGAGATCCCCGAGGAGTACGGCGGCGCGGGCATGAACTTCACCGCTGCCATTGTCGGCATTGAGGAGCTTGCCCGTGTCGACCCCTCGGTGTCGGTCATGGTAGATGTGCACAACACGCTCGTCAACACGGCGATCCTCAACTGGGCCAGCCCGGCGCTCAAGAAGAAGTACCTCCCGCGCCTGGCGACCAACACTGTGGGCTCCTTCTGCCTGTCCGAGCCCGTGAGCGGCTCCGACGCCTTTGCGCTGGCGACCAAGGCCACCGAGACGGAGAGCGGGTTCAAGATTAGCGGCAGCAAGATGTGGATCACCAACAGCATGGAGGCGGAGTTCTTCATTGTGTTCGCCAACCTCGACCCCAGCAAGGGCTACCGCGGCATCACCGCCTTCATCGTCGACAAGGGCATGAAGGGCTTCAGCATCGCCAAGAAGGAGAAGAAGCTCGGCATCAAGGCCAGCAGCACGTGCGTGCTCAACTTTGACGACGTCGAGGTGCCCAAGGAGAACCTGCTCGGCGAGCGCGGCCAGGGCTACAAGTACGCCATCTCGCTCCTGAACGAGGGCCGCATCGGCATCGGCGCCCAGATGACGGGCCTGGCGCTCGGCGCGTGGGAGAACGCGGTCAAGTACGTGTGGAATGACCGCAAGCAGTTCGGCAAGCTGGTCGGCGAGTTCCAGGGCATGCAGCACCAGATCGCCCAGTCGTACACCGAGATCGCCGCCGCTCGTGCGCTCGTGTACAATGCCGCCCGCAAGAAGGAGGCCGGCGAGAACTTTGTCATGGACGCTGCCATGGCCAAGCTGTACGCTTCCCAGGTGGCCGGCCGTGTGAGCGGCCTGGCGGTGGAGTGGATGGGCGGCATGGGCTTCGTCCGCGAGGGCCTGGCTGAGAAGTACTGGCGCGACAGCAAGATCGGCGCCATCTACGAGGGCACGAGCAACATCCAGTATGTCTGCCCCAATTCTTCGTATCGTTACCGTCCTGTACATGCTGACATTTCTCTTTGCTCAGGCTCAACACCATCGCCAAGACGCTCCAGAAGGAGTACACTGTCTAATTCTGTGCAGCGTATCATGTTTGAAACGGAGTTTGGCATGGGCGATTGGGTGAAAAGGGCTGGGTTAAATTCTATCCGTAGACAAATCAATGCATCGCATCGCTTAGATTTCCGGAGCTAAGGCGTGGGTTGTGATGCGGGGGGTCTCCCGGTCCTCCGGCGGTGTCGGTCCACTTCAAAACCCGGCCCACCCCGGAAAACCCCGGGGTCCGGAATATCGGGCGCCGGATGCGACGGGTCCCGATGCTTTGGTGTCGCCAGAGTCCATAATCGACGACAAACCCATTTTTAGAGTCGCCTACCAGTTCGGTGTCTGAGCTTTCAGCCGCCGCCAATGACAGAATCGCCGGGGTCTAGTTTGGCGATGCTCGTTCTCCAGCTGTTCCGGTGATAGGCCCCATCACAGTCCTACGGGCAGTCCTAGGAAGGCTCTGAAGGGAAGGGTACGTACTTTGCAAAATATTTCAGCCGTCTTTGTTCGGCCTGGCTCAGCTGCCCAAATGCCATTTGAGGCACAGCATTTTACGCCCAGCTCAGGTGCCAAAACATGATAGGTTTGGAATCAAGGACTGAAAAGAGTGACATATCGGTGCCAAGATTGTCAAGGTTCTCCCCAATTCTCGAGTGGCATTGGCAGGGCGCAGCCCAGCTTCTGATGTTGTCGATCTGATCTCGGGCTTTGTGTGTCAGCGGAGCTTTTGCGCATGCGGACCTGCCTCGTTTGTGCATGAGTGGGCGAGCAACGGAAATCGAGATGGCTCGGGGGTGGATGTGGATCTCAAGCAAGGCAATCCGTCACAGCCCCTCTCAGCCCCACTTCAACGTTCCCAAGAACGGGAGGGCAGCAGCAACGGAGAGCTCCAGAGGGGCAGAGGGCGAAAAGGAGTTTGAAATGGCGATGCGAGGACGGACAGTGGCTTTGTTGACGCTCTGTAGAACTCATTTCCCATATCACAGTTGGGTATCATTTGGGCCCAAGCCCACTTGCCACAATCTGCCCGTCTGGGTCCCGTTCCTGACCTCACTTTTGTCCTTGACGTTACCCCGCAGCACCCTACCTGAGTGAGACAGAGACAGCTCCCACCACTCCCAGGCCGCAGTCCTGCAGAGCGCACACGCACCTAACAAAAGTGCTCCCCGATACCGTTCCCACCGCGCTGGGCTGGAGCATCGAAACCGACAAACACAGAAGGCGGTGACAAGAAGGTGTTTAAACTGTTGCGGGTGGGGGCAAAGCTTAATCATCTCATCTGATCCCATCATCCCTCGAGAATTTCCAAGGAGAACAGCAGCAGTTTGGGACCTGCATTGTGGGTTGCGTTCGCTTCTGGGTTTGTTTGTTGTTTCCCTCCCTCACCAAGGCCCGGTTCCCGGTCCTGCCCTGTCCCGTTCCTCCAAGGCAGCGACACATCTCCACCACTCCACCTAACGTTCAACCGCAGCGGCCCGGACGTGCTCGAGACACCTCCCCGTCGGACCACCCCCTCGCTGCGATCTCTCTGCTATCGAGCAGGAGCAAGGCTGCTGTTGCCATTTGCGCAACACAAAACCCCGCCATAATTCGCGGCTGACGACATCCCGCGACCGCTCGCAGCACCCAGCACACCCATCGCTGCTCGCTCTGGTTCTCGCGCAGCCGGTATCTGCTTGGCCCGGCACGCGAGCAGCTGGTTTCGAGGAGGAACGGACGAAGAGGCCAAAAGAAACACCCCCCCGCTAGCATCGTCAATCTGCTGCACCACCGCCGACTACCCCGCCCTTTGCCCTGCGCGCCCGGCCGCGCACCTCAACAGCCACCATGGACGACCAGAAGATCCTGGATATTACCAAAAAGATCGAGCGCGAGAAGGCCCTGATCAATGCTGCCAATCTTATGCGCCAGCAGACCAACAATGAGGCGGTTCGGTCCAAGCTCGACACCCAGATGCGCGAGGGGCGCCGCAATCTCGAGTTCTTCGAGGAGCGCCTGCGCGAGCTGCAGATGCGCCGCCTCGGTCACTCAGTCGATAACATGTCGCTAGGAGGGTCAACCCTGGGCTCCTTTAGGAGTACGGACCAGGGCGGTGACGAGGGCGGTCCCCCAGCACCACCCCCGAAGGACGCGTCAGGCTACGCACAGTACGGCCAGGGCGACCTGATGCCTCCACGCGGGCCGTTCCCGGGCCAGCCTCCAAACTCGGCGATGCCCAAGGCTCGCCCAAACTTCACCAAGCTCGGTAAGATGCTCCTTCGAGGTTAGCCAGCTCGAAAGAGAGGGCTCGTTGTTGACACGTTCCTGTCTGTTAGATCTTATCAAGTTCGACACGCCTTACCTCGGTCCCCGGATCCAGCTGATGCTCTCGCAAATCCAGTTCAAGCTCAACGTGGAGGAGCAATACCTCAAGGGAATTGAAAAGATGGTGCAGCTTTATCAGATGGAGGGAGACAAGAAGAGCAAGGCAGACGCTGCCGCCCGCCGGATTGAGAGCAGCCAAAAGATTGTCCTGCTCAAGCAAGCTTTGAAGAGATACGAGGAGCTTCACATCGACATGGACGCGGATTCGCCGGATGGTATGTAGAACCGGTATCGTATTTGTGTCTATTCTGCTGACCCTGGTAACCACAGACGACAGTATCAACATGCCCAACTTGAGAAAGCCCTTGACCGGCCAGCTCTCCGTGCGTGTCCTGGCCGTCAAGGACGTGGACCATGCCCCTCTCAGTCGCTTCTCCCGCGCCCCTGAAACCTTCGTCACCATCAAGGTTGAAGACAACGTCGTGGCCAGGACGCGGGCATCACGGAACGACAGGTGGGAGGCCGAGTTCCACAACATCTTCGTCGACAAGGCAAACGAGGTTGAGCTCACGGATACGACAAACCCGGCGAGCATGCCCCCTATTGGCCTGCTTTGGGTGAGGATATCTGATATTGCCGAAGAGCTGCGTCGAAAGAGGATTGAGGCCGAGACGAACACGACGGGTTGGGTCTCGGCAGACCGCCTGGGCTCAGCGCCTCGTATCCCACCACCGCAGTTCCCCATGGGCGCCCAGAGCCCCCACTTCGCCGGCCCCCCAACGTCACCGGGGCAGCAGCAAGCCTCGTCGTATGCGCCACATCCGCCGGCACACGCTCCCGTGATGTCTCAACCGATCGACGCCTGGTTCAACCTGGAGCCGACCGGGCAGATCCAGCTGAGCCTCAACTTCATCAAGGAAAACAAGGAGACCAGGCCCATGGATGCCGGTCTGAACCGCAAGGGCGCCGTGCGCCAGCGCAAGGAGGAGGTACACGAGATGTACGGCCACAAATTCGTGCAGCGCCAGTTCTACAACATCATGCGTTGTGCCCTCTGCGGGGACTTTCTCAAGTACTCGGCTGGCATGCAGTGTGAGGACTGCAAGTACACTTGCCACACGAAGTGCTACACTAGCGTGGTCACCAAGTGCATCAGCAAGAGCAATGCTGAAACGGACCCTGACGAGGAGAAGATCAACCACCGGATCCCCCACCGCTTCCAGCCCTTCTCGAACCTCACGGCGAACTGGTGCTGCCACTGTGGGTACATGCTGCCCATTGGCAAGAAAAACTCGAGGAGATGCGTGGGTATGTACTTGAAACCTTGGTTTGGTTCCTCTCTGCTCTCGACTGAGTAAGCTGACCCGGTACCAGAATGTGCGCTTACCGCCCACGCCCAGTGCGTGCATCTTGTTCCCGATTTCTGTGGCATGTCAATGGCCGTGGCAAACCAGATTCTAGAAGGTATCAGGTCAACAAAGAAGACTCGCCAGGAGAAGGCAACGTCTTTGAGCGAGCGGACCCTGCGGGCAGGGGGGAAGGGGCCGGCAGGCGGTGCCCAGGGAGGCGCTGCTTACTCGCCATCTTCCCACGGCGCCCAGCTCGCATCTCCTGAAGCCACGGAAGCCGCCAAGCTCATGTACAACCAGACATCACCTCAGCGACCCACTGGCCCGGATAGGACATCGACAACTTCGACCACCGCGTCAGCGGCGGCCGCTGCCGCCATGTCCTCCAAACCAACTACTCCGTCGCAGCAGGCGGGCCAAATCCCCGACTTTGGCCCTGGTCATTATGGTGCCGCTGGTGGGTATGGGCGGCAGGACGAAAACCTCTATGGTGCAGCGCCACAGCAGCAACAGCAGCAGCAGCCATACGGCCAACCCCAGCAACGAAAGTATAACCCGGCGGACTACGCGAACATTGGAGTGCACCCAGGGCAGCCCCCGGTGCAGGCGCGCCCCACGCAGCAACAGGCGGCTCAGCAGCAATATATGCAGCAGCAAATGTACCAGCAGCAGCAGCAGCAGCAGCAGCAACAGCAGCAACAACAGCAACAGGCGGTCGCTGCGCCTAAACCGCAACCTGTGCAGGCTCCTGCCGAGGCACAGGTGGGTTCGGTTTCTGGAGTTCCGGTGCCGACCAAGAAGCCCCTGCCGTCTGCCACGGACCCGGGCACAGGTCAACGAATCGGCCTCGACCACTTCAATTTCCTTGCTGTGCTGGGCAAGGGCAACTTCGGCAAAGTCATGCTCGCCGAGACCAAGCGGTCTCGCAGGTTGTACGCCATCAAAGTGCTCAAGAAGGAGTTCATCATCGAGAATGACGAGGTGGAGAGCATCAAGTCGGAGAAGCGTGTCTTCCTGATTGCCAACCGCGAACGTCACCCCTTCCTGACCAACCTCCATGCTTGCTTCCAGACCGAGACGCGCGTCTACTTTGTCATGGAGTACATTAGTGGTGGTGATCTGATGCTGCACATCCAGCGCGGGCAGTTTGGCACCAAACGGGCGCAGTAGGTTACCATTGGCTAAGTGATACGTATTCTGGATGCTGACAGGACGAAAGGTTCTACGCTGCCGAGGTGTGCTTGGCGCTCAAATACTTCCACGAAAACGGCGTCATCTACCGTGATCTCAAGCTCGACAACATCCTTCTGACGCTTGACGGGCACATCAAGATTGCCGACTACGGTCTCTGCAAGGAAGACATGTGGTACGGCTCGACGACCAGCACCTTCTGCGGTACCCCCGAGTTTATGGCGCCCGAGGTATGTTCTACACACTCGTTTCTACAAGCCTCTCCTCTCTAACTTGGGTCTACAGATTCTGCTCGACAAGAAATACGGCCGGGCCGTCGACTGGTGGGCCTTTGGCGTGCTGATTTACCAGATGCTCCTGCAGCAGTCCCCCTTCCGCGGCGAGGACGAGGACGAAATCTACGACGCCATTCTGGCCGACGAGCCGCTGTATCCGATCCACATGCCGCGCGACAGCGTGTCCATCCTGCAGAAGCTGCTCACGCGCGAGCCAGACCAGCGCCTGGGCAGCGGGCCCACCGACGCCCAGGAGGTCATGTCGCAACCTTTCTTCAGGAACATTGTGTGGGATGACATCTACCACAAGCGGGTTGAGCCGCCGTTCCTGCCGCAGATCAAGAGCGCCACAGACACGAGCAACTTTGACAGCGAGTTTACGAGCGTGACGCCGGTCTTGACGCCGGTGCAGTCTGGTACGTCCTGTGTTGTTCACGTGGAAGGAATCGGTTGTGTCGCTAATATGCTTTTGCGTGTGTACAGTGCTTTCGCAGGCGATGCAGGAAGAATTCCGCGGGTTCTCGTACACAGCGGATTTCGAATAGAGTGCGTCATCGTATGGGAACGGACCGGATCCGGGTCGGCTCGAACGAAGGTTGTTTAAGCTGTTGGCCCACGGCGGAGAAAAGAAGACACCCATCTGACCCGCGGCATGCCATCTAAGCGCACGACATTTGAAGATACCCATTCACGCTCGCTACAGTGGCTTGGTTTGGCATGCTGAGGGGGTTGGGTGGAGATTGTTGGTTGTTGGCGCAGGAGGGAAAAGGATGATGAGGGCCCAGAGCAGAGGCTGGTTGGAGTAGTGTGATGGGGATAGGCTGGGCCAAGGTTTCGGAGGTTGATGGTCGGTTGCAGAGGGCGTGAGCGAAACCAAGATCACGGTTCTGTGCCATGGGCTTGGATGTGCCGGAGCCGCTGATGGTAGATGAGCTGGTGCGAGAACCTTATCCATGTCGATTTTTCTGTTGGCAGACGCCGTTGAGGAAGCGGGTAATACCAAATGTCGTTTCGCAAGTGCCACTGATGTTCTAAATGCGCGAGCTACTGAGCTACTAAGGCAGAGTGGTCGTTGAAGGAGCCCGAGTTGCAATCTGACCTTTAGTCCACACTGGTCTCGGACAGTCGTCGGCCTATCGGCGAGTCTATGTGCTTGAATATGGTACAGACATCTAATATGTACAGAGCTAATTCTACAAACACGCTTGGAGTAGTCTGAGGGGGAATCATGCGTAGCGCAGCAAAGAAACCGCGACCACCACTGCCAGAGTCGCTCCCGCCGCGGCGCCTTGAAGGGCGATCAGTGAGGCATCCCGCATCCGCAAGTCTATCCTCCGGTCGCTCGACAGATCCAGCACCGCCTCCCTCAGCAGTTCCGGGTCTTCCCAGTACTCCACCAAGACCTCCTTCCACGGCCTCGCTGGCCTCGGCGCCTCCCACTGTTCCGCCTCGACGGGCGCCGCCGTCTCGGGAGCGGAGGCTGTGGGAGAGGGATTGTGTTCTTGGCTCTCCACCACAGGCGCCTGCGCAACAGCAGCAGCAGCGTCCTTCTCCTGCTCCTCCACTGCCAACCTCGCCGCGGCCGCCTCCCTCAAACCGCTCGCCTCGAGTGCGCTGCGCACCTCCTCCAGCTCGCGCCTCACCTCGTCCATGACGCCTTTCTCGCTCTCGGCGATGCCGCGCATCAGCCGCTTCCGGCGCCACGGCTCCGCCACGAACTGCAGGACCAGGAACATGACCACGTTGACGCCCATCAGGCCCCACGTGCCCCACGTCGACTGCCGCCGGATGCGGTCGCTCCAGATCTGCTCCTCGTGGTACCGCTTGAGGATGCCCGCGTTGAGCTCGCCGCTCAGCTTGGCCTCGTCCGTCTCGGCCTCGGTCAGCTCGGCGGCGGCGGCCGCGACCTGGGTCTCGAGCTCGTGGTCGAGGCGGTACAGCGTGGTGAAGCGCTCCAGGTCGGGCGGCGTCCAGGTCGCCTGCCGGGCGAGCAGCGTGGTCACCTCGCGCTGGGTGGCGGCGCGGTGCGCGTTGAGCGACTTGTAGTTGTGCCGGGCGTTGCGCAGGCGGCGCTGCGCGGCCGCGTGGTCGTGCTCGAGCTGCGTGTTGCGCGCCTTGATCGCCTCGATGGCCGAGTAGCCCGTCAGGTCGTTGATGGTCTGGGTGGCGGTCAGGGCGCGCGACTGGAGGTTGTCCATGAAGGTGCTGAAGCGGGCGGAGAGGGGGTGGCGGTGGGTTTCGGTGAAGGACGGGAGGGAGGGGTCGGTGTTGTTGGTGGTGGTGGTGGTGTTGGTTTCTGGAGGATGTGGTGTGGGCTGCGAGGGCTCTGAACGGTCTGGTGACGCAGGCTCGGAAGATGACGGCGGCGTGGAAGGTTCGGAGGAGGTGGAGGAGGGAGCGGGCTCCGGCTCCGGTTCCGGCTCCGGCTGTTTCGGTTGTGCCGGCTGCTCGGACAGTGGTGGCGTCGGTATGAATGGAGGAGCATGAGGGCCTTTTGATTCCGCATCAAGATTGCTGGCCTTCTCATCTGAGCTCGGCTGCGGCGGCGGAGGTTGTCTTGGTGGAGGAGGTGCGGTCGAGAACAGGCGTGGTCGACCGGCGCCGGGGCGAAGGTTGACGGCAATGCTGCAATGCAGGCATATTGACGGCCGCTGCGAAAGAGGTTTTTGCAATGCGGCTGCCGTCAATTGCTCGAATGCGGCCCTTCGTGCAGGGCGCACAGCAAGCCGCAAGGCTGTGTGGGCGGACATGGGTCGTGGAGCTCGCGCCCAGCGGACTTAGGAAGTCGATGTTTGGAGTCGGGGGACGGGACGAATGTTGATGAAGCTCGGAAGACGGGATCAATGGACCCTTGTTCGCTCGGTTTCTGCCAGCGGCATTTCACACCGCTTTCAGTTCTCACAGCCCTAACCCTGCTTTATGTCCTTGGCTCTCCGATCCCGAGTCGCAAGCTCAGGTTTAACTCCTGCACCACTGACTCAAGCGAGTTACTGTGCTTCTCCGTTTTCATCTGAGCGAGGTAGTTTATCTTCTGTAATACTAGTTGGGAAGTTTATCTCTGTTATGACTCAGCGTTGGCAGGTGATTCACCGGAGACCATGCTCAGTTGTGTTGGAAGTCGGAGGTTGAAGTTGGAAGTAGAAGTTGAAGTTGGAAGTTGAAGCTGAAAGTCGCAGACTACAACACCAACCAGAAATTCTCCTTTGCATTCCACTCCAATTCCTGCTGTTAGTTGACATACAGACCTACAAAGAGCCGGAACCCTCATTCGTGCCTCACGTTGGAGATAAAATCACTTCTGGTTGCTTTATGTGATCAAGAGACAAAATGATGTGCGCTTTGTACTCTTGGTCCGGTAAGCACTTCAAACACATTGGAGTAAGAACCTGAAGAAAGACCAGCGGTGCTTTTAAGACCGCCAGGGATTCCCAAACGGAAGTCTTCAGGCTGTGCTTCTCAGTCAAGTTCTTAGATAAAGTATTCGATATACCACTCACTTGCTGCAATCCTGCATTTTGCACATGTCACAGGACTTCACCATGCCGCGCGCCCCAACACCTCCACCAGAGTTCCGTGCACATTTTCCATACTATGTTGAAAGAGGGAGCTCTGTAGTTTGCCGGAGAGACCCGGAACATTGACCAGATTCAGAGATTGTGGTGTCAAGGACTCTACACCCAACTTCTGGACAAAGTTTCAGTAACAGCACTCAGAATTCAAGACAACCGGGGCTCTATAGTACTCTACGCCTATGGGGGTATGCTCATATTCTTTATACCTGTTGGAGATCAGCCACGTGTGGTGTCTTGGTTACAGAGCCAGCTATCCTACCTTAGACAGTTGGGGCCTCGGACACTTTTTTGTGTTTATGATCCCCATTGACACTGCCTCTCATTAGGGAATAATTCACTCCTGCGCTCATGTAGTGCGAGGAGTCCATATCGAGACATTCACACCGACCGGCGTTGTATTGGGATCCGCCATCCGATATATTTATGTTCGCCGCATTCGCCTCGGCGCAAGGATAATAGGGCAATTCCTAACTGATTCACTCCATAACAACTAGGGTAGATAGGTGCCTAGATAGCCCCCTGCTGAGTCCCCCCCTCCTCCCTCGCAAACATCTTCAAAACCGCCTGATTCCCAGACGCAGCCGCCACATCGAACGCAGTCCTCCCCTTGCCATCCACCGCCATGACATCCAACCCGGCTTCCCCGCGAACCAACCTCTCAAACACCCCCGCCCACTCCTGCCTCTCGGCGACAACATGCAACAGTCCCCTCCCCTCCCCATCCCTCACCCCAAAATCAACCCCCTGCGCCAGCAGCACGCGCCAGACCCCCTCCCCCTCCTCGTCAAACCCATCCGCCGCCCACACCCGCTCCCCGAACCCGCCCGTCTTGACGAGCCCGAAAACGACCGTCTCCCCGGCGCCGTTGCGTACCTCCATGCTCCCGGGCCCGAGCAAGCCGGCGAACCGTTCTAGGAGTGCCGCGCCCACGAGCCGGTCGCGCGCGACGGTGCGGCTGACGAGGTGGAGCGCGGTGTCGCCGCTCAGGGGGTTGACGTGCGCCGGGTCGGCGCCCGCGTCGAGGAGCGTCGTGATGAGTTCCTCGGCGGCGGCGAGTCGTTCGGCTTCGGTGCGGGCTGGGGCCGGGGGGTGGGTCGGGGAGAAGAGGTAGGGGGTCGTTATGAGGGCGAGGTGGAGCGGGGTGGCGCCTGTTTCGGAGGGGGTGTTTAGCATGAGGTTGGGGGTTTTCGTTGCTGCTGGGGTGGAGAGGAGGGATCGGATGATGGAGGTGAAGCCTGTGGGGTCTTGGTTCGAGAGACGGGAGCCTGACGGTGGGGCTGTGCTTAGGGCGGCGTGGAGGGCGTTGCACCCGTGGATGTCGGTTGCCGAGGGGTTGGCGCCACGGTGAATGAGGTGGATGATTAGGGGTTGCGGGGGGGAGCCGGGGCAAGTGATGTTGCGGCGGAAGGTGCCGAGGCGGGTGCAGGCGGCAAGGAGGAGGGTGTAGCCCGTCTTGTTGCGGTGTTCGAGGTTGAGGGTGGGGAGTTGGAGGAAGGGCTCGATGGTGCCGTTGAAGAGTAGGACGTCGTGGAGGACGGTGAGCGGGTAGTAGCTGGCGGCGAGTTCGGGATTGGACGCCGCAGCTGCCACCCGCATCTCGTCGGCAAGCTCCGAGACCGCGAGCGTGCCAAAGGGGTCCGCGCCGCGAGCCAGGAGCAAGCTCACCATCTCGGCGCAGGCCTTGCGTGATTCCCTCCCCGCCTCCTCTTTCAGCCAGTCGGGCACCAGCGTCGCCGCGCGATGCAGCACAGCCGTTCCGCGATGCTGCTGCAGGAACCCAGGCAGCTGTCCGCGGGGTTGACTGGCCGGGCTGCTAGCCTGTCCGGGAGTCTCAGGGGCGGATAGCAGAGCTTCGAGGACGCCAACCGCAGCGAGCGGGTTCGTGAGGTAACCCGACTGCGCACTCTCCACGGCCGCCAGCACGGCCTCCACCGTCACCCTCGCGCCGAGGGTGATCAGCAGCTCGACCAGTCCAGCGTCGCCGCTCGACGCGGCCAGGCACAGGCACGACTTCCCGTCGGCGGTCACGGCGTTGACGTCGGCACCGGCTGCGGCCAGCACCTTTACGGCGTCTTTCTGGAACAGGCCGGCACGCCACCTATTGGCAACCGTATTTTGCAGCGGCGTCATGCCCTTGCGGTCGCGACGCTCGACATCGGCCTGCCGCGACAGCAGGTAGGGGAGTGCCTGGTAGGCCTGCCACCACTCTTGTCCGTGAGCCAGGACATGGAGCGGCGAGTCGCCGGCCTCGCTCGCATAACCGCCGGGGGGCTCAGGGGCGCCCGCCAGGTAGCCGGCGTCGACCGACGCCCCCATCTCGTCGACCAGGAAGCGCAGCACCGACATGTTGGGGGCGGCACGCTGACATGCCGCCAGAACCAGGGGCTCGACGGCCCCCCGCCAGCGGGGATTGGCCTGCCTGATCAGGTCGCCCTGCTCCTGGCGCCACGCGGCGTCGTCGATGCGCCGGACAAGCCCTGGCGTCGCCACCCTGGCCAGCAGCGAGGCATGGCCGAGGGCCACCAGGGCGTGTAAGAGGGTGAGCCCGTCCTGGCTCGGTGCACAGGGGCTCCACCCCCGCGTCTTTACCGCCGCCTCGACGAGGTCGAACTCGCGCATCCCGAGCAGCTGGACGAGCAGACTCTCCTGCCGCTTCCTGTCCCCGGCTGCGAGGGCAACGGCACCCGCCTCGTCAAAAGCCTGCGCCGCAGCTTCGCGTCGTATCTCGGCCCACCGGATGGTGAAGGTGTCGTCGGCCGCCTCTCTCTTTGCCTCTAAGCCGAGCCCGGAGAGACATCGCACGGTATGGTCCAGGTCCGAGCCTGACACGGCATCAAATGCAATCTGGAGGTGCGTGCGGCCCTGTGCGTCGGTCGTGGCGGAGTGGTCGAGACCGTGGGCGACAAGCAGGGCGAGGATCTCTTCCAACCTCGTGTGAAAGTGCGGCATACGTTCCGTGCCGCCGATTTGGTGGAACGTCTGCGCTTCCACTACCCGTTCGTATTTATCTCCGCTCTCTTTCGCCGCCTTAGTCCTGAGCCGGTCCGCCTGCTCAAACTCGGAACACGCCATCAGGAGACGACCGGAATGGCGCTTCACCTCGGCACCCGCGTCGAGCAGTACGGCCACGCTCTCTGGGTGTCCTGACCGGCAGGCGTAGTAGAGAGGCGTGTGCCCCTCCTTGTCCTCGCCGTCTATGATGGCCACTGCGGCGTCTCGGTACCGGGCAGCCTCGGTGATCTCGGTGATGAGCATCCCGAGGATATTGCTCTTCCCCGCCGAGGCGGCCAGGTGCAACGGGGTGCGGCCGTCGTACGTCGGGGCCGAGATGTCGGCGCCGGCACTCATCAGCCGGGCCACCGTATGCTTGGAGGCGGAGGCGGCGAAGTGGATCGGGCGCCAGCCCTTATGGTCAGGGAGGTCAATGGTTTCCTTGTGGCACGCAGCGACGGCAGCACCGACCAGCAGTGGGTTCAGATCACGGCTGTGGCCACCAAAACGATGGAGCACCGTCTGCCCGTCATGGTTGACGGCATTCGCGTCTACGCCGCGCCGAATCAGGCACTCAAACGCGGCTACGCGGTTGTCCGCACCATACCTCGGATGGTCACACTTCAGAGTCAGCTCATGAAGCACCGTGTTCCCGCCGTGGTCGACCCGGCTCACGTCGGCACCGAGGCTTAGTAGATGTTCCAAGTCCTCCAGGTCGTACTCGTAGTCGGAGTCGGACTCACGTCGTGAAAGGCAGCTCGCCATCTCGTGGACAATGGTGCGGCCGGCAAAGTCGGTTGCGTCCAGCCTCGCACCCACGCCCAGGAGACGATCCATGAGCCCTCGTCTGTACTCTAGAGGTACGTACACGCTCCGCATCAGGGGGGTCGCCCCGTCGTAGTCGCGGGCCTCGACGTCGGCCCCCCCTTGTCTTACAAGGCGCTCGACGGCGGATTTGCTCGCGACATGCAAGGCCGTTTCGCCCTTCCGGTTCCGCTGGTCGGCCCTTGCGCCGGCAGCAAGGATGACGTCGATAGCCTCGCCCTGTTCCTGGCGGTACCTCAGCTTAGCCGCCATATGCAGCGGGGTGTCGCCCGCGTCGTCGGCAATAGTGCAGTCGGGGCCGTAGGCCTTGATGAAACGCAGACAGGTGTCGAGGGGGCCGTCCCAGTCCATGGCCATGACGGGCGTCTTCCCGTCGCTGCGCCGGCGCTTGTTGATGTCGGCCTTGCCCTCCTCGACGAGCAGCTTGATCACCTCCCACCCTGCGTCGCCGTAGTCGTGCCGCATGTGGAGCAGCGTGCCACCGTCGCTCGTTTCCGCGTTGGGATCGGCCTCCGCACGCAAGAGAAGACGCACGCGGGTCGGCCGGCCGGCGGCATAGTGCAGCGGCGTCTTGTAAGCGGCATCGCGACGGTGGAGGTCAGCGCCGGCCCGGAGGAGGAGTTCGAGGGCGCGCTCCAGTCCGCCGCCCCCCAGCACGGGACCGTCGTCGGTGTTGTCCCAGGAGCTGCAGAAGACTTCCAGCGGGGAGATGGGGCCGTCGTGGCGATGTAGGCGGCGGCAGTCATTGTCGAACATATCGTCGGCCCCAAGACACAGAATGCTCGCGTCGGCACCGGCCGAGACGAGCGCCTCGATCGACTCGACGTCGGCCCGGCGACAGGCGTTGAACAAGGCCGTATTCCCCCCGACCGTGGCGTTTACCTCAATGCCGGGATGCTGGAGGAGGCGCTTGACCAGTTTGCCTTGGCCAGCTCGGGCAGCCCACGCCAGCGCCTGCTGAACCACGCCCATATCTTGCAGCGATGGGAGCAGGGCCTCGACAACCGCCACATGTCCCTCTCTACAAGCAATCCGCAACGGCGTAAACTTCCAGACTTTGCGGTCACCTCCCCAACTTAATCCCCTCTCCTTGTACGTCATTTCCGTTAGGGGGTCTACGCCGGCGCCCAGCAGTGCCGCCACGACGCCGGCATGGTTGTGCTCCGCCGCGCGGTGGATGGGATGGTACCCGCCGGCGTCCTCTGCATGGAGATCGGCTCCGGCGGCGATGAGCAACTTAACCGTGTCGGCATGGCCCGCCTCGGCCGCGAGGGACAGCGGCGTCTCGAGTCCCGAAGTCATACAGCCGAGAATGGCTGTCGTGTCGTCACGGCCGAGGTCGAGCAGGTGTTGGAGATACGGCGTGAGGCCGTACCGGGCGGCAATATGGCTAGCCGTGACGTCCGCAGCCTCGCGCCGCCGCCACGACATGCGGAGCCAGGCTTCGAGCCTGCTCTTCTCGGCGAGGAACTCATCCAGGGTTGAGATCAGGGCGGCTGAGGCCGGGCCGGCTTGGAACGATCTTGCCGCGTGAGTGGCCCAGTTCTCGCAGGCGTACTCGGCAAATGGGAATTCGACACGGAGCGCCTTCTTTTGTTGCAACTCGGCGCTACAACACGTATGGAGCAGGTCCCGGTCGGTCCTTGACACTTGTGACGCTTCACTCGAGTCCAGGCACCCAGACGACTGCAGGTAGCGGATACAGCATAGCGCCAGCTGCTCGTGGGCTGGACCAGGCATCAGGATTGGAAACGTGTTGTTGGTCGTGCCTGTCGCTGCCGGCTGGGTCGAGCCGAGGAGGGACTCGGTGAGGGAATGGTCCACGACCGAGACCGTCTCGTCGGGATGGATCTCAAGCAGTGGTTCGCATGCTCTTCGTACTAGAGCCCTAGCGCTCTTCACGTCCTGGCTGTCGTCCAATGCACCGGGGATACAATGCGGAGCATCTCGGCCAGTTCCAGTAGTCGCAGCGGGCGAGTCGCGTACGTGACCCAGGATAGCAGGAGACGCTGCGTGTCGGCGGGGACATTGTCAGGGTTGTGTAGTTGCTGACGTCCTCCTTGTCGTTGCTGACGTCGTCCTTGTCAATCATCACCAAGCCCTCGTCGTGAGCGTTAGTGGGGTCCATGGCTGGAAACTCGCTATCTCTCGGCCAGGTGTGTGTTGATTTGGTTCGAGTTATTCAAGCTTAAGTTGTTCAGATTCAAGGTTGCTCAGGGTTGGTTCAAAAGTACAAACCGTGTTGCGGATGGAGAAAGGGTAAATACTAAATAGCCGTTGGTTAGCCGCTGGTTCATTTGATGTTGGGAGAGCAAGGCTGCGTGTGGTCTGAGATTCAACCTTGACAGGAGAATCCCTCACACCCAACACCCATGCCAAGGCCACAAGGCTCTGTGCATGCCCAGAAGTTCCCTGCATCAACCCCCAGCCCGCTTAAAGCGGCCGGAGCCTGTCCGAGCCAATTCTGCAAGACATTATTAGTTACTCGGGGTCGAAGCTGTTGGTAGGTAGTTGATGGAGACCTGATTGCGTACTCTGCCATTGCCGCGAGGAGCTGAGAGGCTTTGACAATCCAGACAGGTGCATTTTGCACGATATCAGAGGGTCGCTGTTCTAGTTCTTGTTCGGCATTTTTCATCGATGTTCTGTTGCTTCCAGAGAGTTAGTATAAATCTATGGGTATAAAAATGAAGGTTGAATACACGAGCCTCTTTACTACTTCCAAGCATATAATGAAAACGATTGGCAACGGCCCTGCGAGGATTCTCCAGCGTCGTGCGACTCGATTGGACGTGATAGCTTGCTGCCCTAGCTTTGATATAGATATCAGTAGCAATGGAAGCGTTCCTATAGCCTCTCCTTCGAGCCGGAAGCTGTCCGTTTTGCCTATCGGAGTTTCCTTCCAATGAATGCATTCAATGTTCTTACATGCGGCCGAGATCTCTCGCAAGCAAAATCCCAAAACAGTGATCCCGCCTCTTTTGTTGCTCTGCTCCACTCGTAAACTTGGGTCACCAAGCAATCGCGGAGTTGCCTATTTGGGACAAGAACGACTCACCAGACCATGTGCTCCTGTGCTTATCGATGGTTTTTCAGGAGCTGGAACATGTCTAAACCTCGGATAACGCCCATGACTGTTTCGTTCGACCTTGCTTCGGAACTTGGCATTGGTACAAAGTGTCCACGAGCAGACGCCATGAGAAGAAACCGGGAATCCCCTTTTTTGATTCCCACACCAAAGGCCTGAATAACGCAACCCCAGTTTCTCACCCTCTCGACTCTTCTTCTCATGACTCAACTCTTCTCAACGTTATGGCTGTTCCGAAGACTTGCATCTTCCTACCCCGGACCCCTATTGTCAAAACGGCTCGCCCATTCCAACCGCCGTCTATCAACAATCAACCCACCAACCATCGTCAATCGACCAGCTTCCTCCTCGCCATCGCCCTCTGCTTAACGGGCCTTACAACCGGCTTCACCAGCCTCCCACCACTCACTCTCCTCAACCCACCATCTCCGGAACTGTATTTACCCCCCCATCCCACCTTCTATTCCAACAGTGACAGCTAACCCACCGCCTACACACAGCACCACGCAACTCCAAACCCTCAGCACAACAACCCTCTCGCTCACCCTCGGCGCCATCCTGACCGCTCCCTCCCTCGGCTCCCTTCTGCAACAACAGCAACGACAACGACTCCGATCCTACACCCTCCTCGTCCTCGCCGTCTCCAACCTGATCACCGGCTTCGCGTATGCCTCTTCCCTCCTGCTCCTATCCCTGACAGAATGGGAGAGCGCACCGTCCGCCGGCATCACGACGACGATGGCACACCTCCTCCTCGGGGCGGGGTCCGCGCTCAACTTGACGGCCGGGACGCTCCTCTGTGATGGGAGGACAGCCTTGGTTGGGGGGCTTTATGCCGCCGTAGCGTCGGGCGGGGTTTTGAGGGTCGTTGTGAGTGCGGGGTTTCTTGACACAACCCGATGTGGGTTTGCGGCTATCGTGTCAGATGGGGGAGAGCAGGTCGTTGGAGGGGTGCTGGCGTTGGTTGCTGCTGCTGTCGCTGTCGCTGCTGCTGCTGCTGCGTCGTCTTCTCGGCGAGAGGTGGTGGTAGCGGGGGATGAGGAGGCTGGGGATGCCGCCGTCCGAGTTGAGAAGGAGGTCATCGTCCGCTGGTTGGAGAGCGACAACAGCAGCAGGGAGGCGGGGTATCCACCGCCCGCAAGCCGCACCACCATCTTCGGCGCGCTTTTGGCGTTTGCCTATCACGCTGCCGTGGTGATCATCCCGGCCTGGTTGGTCTCGTCTGTCGGCGAGCTGAACACCAGCGAGTCGGCATTCAGGGACACAGCCGCCGCCGTCTGGGGCGGGATCGCGGCCGGCCGGTGTCTGTTGCTGCCGTGGTATGAAAGCATGTGGCAAGCGAAGCACGCCGTTTCCTGGGTCCTGACGTTCACGGCCAGTTTATTGCTTCTCTCTTCGCTCTTTTTGAGTACGCTCGAAAACTTGATGGCAGTTGCTGCCATCACTGGGCTGCTGCTGGGACCGGTCTACCCCTGTGTGATAGGGATCATGTTGCATGGACTAAATGATCAGGAGAAGAAGAGTGGTTTGGGCATTGTCGTTGCGTTTGGAAGCTCTGGGGTTCTGGCTGGGACTTCTATCAACCTGCTCGTTGCATTTTGGGGAGTCCCGTTTGTGTTGTATTTTCTCA
Source organism: Staphylotrichum longicolle (assembly GCA_019096155.1). NCBI lineage: Eukaryota > Fungi > Ascomycota > Sordariomycetes > Sordariales > Chaetomiaceae > Staphylotrichum > Staphylotrichum longicolle. The sequence goes on from JAHCVI010000003.1 coordinate 1,284,844, forward strand.
TCGCGGGCCTGTTCGGCGGCCTGGTTTTGTGTCGGGACGGTATGCTTGAAGAGAAGGGGAGCTAAGCAAGCGGCTCCTGCTTTAATGGTTGTCACGGTGCTGTATTTTGAGCAGTGGTTCGGGTTGGATTACTGCTTTTGTCGTTCATAATGCAAAATAACTGAGATTCGTGACGCGATCTATCGTCTATCGATCTATTTTGGTGCATAAATCCATCCCGCTGACCTGCATGAGATGATGCTCACTTCCGGCCCGTTGCCGCTGCTGTGTGAGTGAGCTTGCCTTCCACAATGTCCTTTACTGTGGCATGGATATCGGAAAAGTCCTCAAACGTCTGGAACGGCACGTTCTCCTTCTCGCAGTAGGTGACGAGGTCTGTCTTCGGTCAGAATGGCCCCTTCCCAGTCATGGAATTTCTCACTACATACCGCGTCCTGCTTTGGCAAACAGCAAGTCGGTTTCCTTGGCGGCCGACAGATCAGACACACCATCGCCAGCGTAGAAGAGGACCGGCCTCTCCTCTGCCGGAAGCCTAGCATAGGGGCGGATCTCGAGAGACTTGTCGTGGCCGAACCCGCTGCAGATCTCATCAGCATCTCCCGTATACCTCTCTAACAGAGAATCTCACCTCTCATCGTGATAGACAATCTGCCACCCGCCAGCCTCGTTGATGCTCTTCCCTTCCCTCGACGTCACCTGGTTGCTCACAATCTGCAGCGAGTCGGCCGCCTCCTGGCCGAGCATGTGGGCCAGCAAGGCCCGGATGATGGGCTCCATGCCGCCGCTCAGCACGACGATGGGCACGTTGTTCTCGCGCGCCCACTCAAAGAAGTCCTTGAACCCGGGGTCGAGGGTGATGTTGCGGCGCAGCAGGTCGATGCATCGGTCAAAGGGGGTGTCGATGCTGTCGAGCATGTCGCGGAAGGCATCACGGAAGTCGCGGCGGCCAAAGAGGACATCCTCGTTGCCCTGCTTGCGCAGCTCCGGGCCGTAGCCGAGGTTGTCCGTCATAAAGTCATTGCTGTCCTGCTGGGTGATGGTGCCGTCGAAATCGGTAAAGAAGATGAACTTGGGGTTGGTCTTGAGCGCGGGGAGCGCGATGGGGAGGGCGGTGGATCCCATTGTGGCGGTGGTGAGATGAAGAGATGAAGGGTCCAAGAAAGTTATGAGATGAGAGGCGAGGTGGGATTGGGGTGAGGAGAGGGTTCAGGAGACGTCGTATTTCTGCTGCAGGGCCCAGATGTGGGGCAACCCGATACAACCCTTAAAATAAGGAAATCGGCTTGGGTACTTTTGGCAGCAGCAGCGAATCTCTCACGTCTGTCCGCGGCGTGCTTGGCGCTTGAGAGAGCGCAATGTGAGATTGAGCACTGGAGGAAAAAGGATGGTGTCGATCATCCCTGACCGCACGTTTCGGCACCCACCGTGCCGATTTTAGTGGGGAGCGCAGCGGGGTCCGGGGTGCCACGTCCGGTGTCGGCTCCGAGGGCATCCCGGGCAGCCTGGAAGCGCAGGAATTCTGGAATGCTTCCCGCCGAAGAGAATGTCTTAGACAAGTAGCAGAGCAGATGCGAGGAGCTGCATCGTGCCTTGGCCAGCACGTCAAAAGGACGTGATGAAAGGGAACTGAGCAGCTCAAACGGTCATATTTCCCTTAACGCGGTTATTCGCGTTGAGGGGTCACAGGGCTGCCCCACCAAGCCCCAAAAGTTCCATGGTGGGGTGAACTGCGACGGGCTCAAGGTCCATCCAGATCCAATTCAGATCCTGAACTGGAACTCGCATCCCACGGATCGCATCGCAACCATGGGCAAACCCAAACGCGCCGTCCTTGCCGCAGCGCAGGAGTCCATGACGCCCCCCGACGAGCTGACCGGCACCCAATTCGTGGCGCGCGTCGTCAAGGCCGAGGGTAACAGCCTCTACACGTGCGAGCTGCCCAACGGGAAACCCATCATCGCAGAGCTCGAGCCGCGCTTTCGCAACACCATCTTTATCAGGCGAGGCGGATATGTTCTTGTAGATCTGGAGTCCGCCGAGGAGCGGTTGAAGACCAGCCGGGTGATGGGCGAGATCATCAACATCGTGCGGGACGAGAAGGAGTGGCGGAAGCAGCCCTATTGGTATGCTTAGCCCCTGGTTCTGGTTGTGCCTTTGCTGACCGTATTGTGCAGGCCGAAGAAGTTCGTCAAGAACACGTACGGCGAAGACGAGGACTCGGACTCGAACGTCGGCAAGATGCCGCCCAGCGACTCGGAGGACGAATGATGTTGGTCAACACTCAGCCGATTCCATAACCCCTACCCGATTACCGCTTCGCCGCCTCGTCCTTCGATGTAGCGACCCTCGGCTCCCAATCCTCCCGCGCACCCCTCCAAAGGAGAACCACCGTCGTAGCCAAAACACCGACGACGACGCCGGAGCTGAGAGACGTGCTCGGATAGACATTCCACGCCCATTCCTGCGCAGCCCATAGGGCGTACTGCAGAATCGGGTGCACACCGCTGCGCCAGAGGAGGAACGGGGTAGACCAGGCAAGATAGGCGTAGAACTGGTAGTGCAGCGAGCGCGCAAAGAGGAGGCCGACAACGTTGGCCGATAGAATAGCCGTCATAATAAACCGCGGCGTGACGTCCCTCGAGATGGCGCGCTGCTCCTGTGCCGTGAATGGCGACTTTCCAAACAGCAAGGGAACAACCAGCTGAGACAGCGATTTACGAGCAGGCTTCAGCCACCGGGTCGTGATGAACAGCGCCAAAACCGCGGCGTGCATCCCCAGCAAGCCCAGCGCAAACCCCTTGCTGAGAAACGCGTCCTCGCCCACAAACCGCCAGTTGACGGTCCACTTGAAGAAGAACTGCCGCGACAACTCAAACGCCCGGCCCAGGTATCCCCAGGGGTTGTTTGCCAGAAAAGGCACGGCGATGAGCACCTGCACCAGCCCCATCATGGCGGCCAGCTCGAGGCTCGTCGCAAACCCAGCCCCGAGCAACAACACGACGCCAACCGCAGGCAGGACCAGCAGCAGCGACATCTTGACCCCCAGCCCGAGCGTGTACATCAGCGCGCCGGCGCGCCACGCCCGGCGCTGCAGAAAGAAGATGGCCAGCCACAGAAACAGCGCCGCGAAGCAGTCGTTGAAGCACCGCAGCATAAAGATGCTGTGCAGCCGCTTCGACAGCACCAGCATCGGGAACACATACGGCGGGACCTGTCCACCACCCCACCAAGTCAGTTAGCCATCACTGCCACCCGCCCATAACGCACCCCCCTTCACTCCAATCCCCAATCCAATTCAGGAAAAACTCATACCTTCGCCTTCCGATAACACCCCATCACCACGGCCAGCGCCAGCATGTACACGCCCGCAAACACCCACTGCGCCAGCCGTATGTCCGCCCCACCGCCCGTCATGTGGTACAGCCCCGTGTAGATGTAGACGTGCGCGGCCGGGTAGACGAGCGGGCCGGTGCCGCCGCGGATGCGCGTGTAGTCGCGCTCGCCCGAGAGGAACTGGCCGACCTGGGCCATGTAGGCTTCCCAGTCGATCTCGGTGTCTTTTTTTGTGTTTGGTGTGTCAGCCAATTGGGCTATTGTTTTTGTTTCATTTAGAGCGGTGGTAACTCACAGGGCACTTTCCGGATGATCAGGGCGCACAGGACGGCGTCGAAGAGGAAGAGGAGGGGCGGGATGAGGGCGGACAGGGCATGTTGGCCGTTGGCGATGGAGAGGGCTAGGCGGGTGAGGCGGAGGGGGAGGGCTGGTGGTGGTTGTGGTGGTGGTGATGGTGAGGCCATGGTGGGTGGTGTGGTGAGGACGCGTTGCGGTTGCGGTTGCGGGTGCGGTTGGAGAGCTCTGGGGAGCTGTCGGAGCTTCAATTGAGAGGTGACAGGGGAGTCTCCAGCGAGGGTGGCAGGTGGTGGCAGGTGGCGCGGTGCCCTGTAACTTCGTTTGACTCTTGGATTGCAGTGCTTCGCTTGAGCAACAACAATCACACGCATCAATCAACAGTCAACGCAAAAACGAACAAAAAAAAGGTCTCAATTCTGGCTAGTTGCCAGTTGTATCAAGTATAAACTGTTGCTTGTATTTTTGGTCAAGGCTACAACTTGGACGTGCGTCTTGTCTGGGCGGCAATCTCATCCACCAGCTCAACGACCCTCTCAGCGCACCCGTAGCTCCCCTGATACCCCCATCCCGCATGCCCGTAGTTGTGCACCACCCACGTCCCGTCAATCACCTCCTTCTCAATCCTCACCCCGCCCTCCCGCAGTGGCCGCAGCCCGACTCCGTGCCGGATGATGTCCAGGCCCTCCACCCCCTTCCCCCCCGTCAGCTCCGGGTGCGTCTCCACCGCGCGCTTCATGATGCGCATCGCAATGTTGGGGTCCGGATTCGGATCCCAGTTCCCCTTCATGTACGTGCCCCCCAGAATCGTCCCGCCCCCCAGCGCCCTCTGCATCACATACACCACCTCGTCCTCCCCGTCCTCGCACCCGCTCGTCGTCGGCATGAACCCCTCGGCCTCGTTCCTCACCAGCACGATCTGCCCGCGCGCGGGGTACACTTTCGTATCCATCACCCCGCCCAACCGGCACGCCAACAACCCGGTCGCGTTCACCACCACATCCACCTTGCCCCCCTTTCCCTGGGGACCCATCATCCCTTTCGCCTCCGAGATGTGCTTAAGCACCGCCCTCTTGAACGTGACCCCGTGCTTGGCGCACTGCCCGACCAGCCAGGGCAGGTAGACGGCCGTGTTGATGCATACGGACGTGAACTCGCAGCCCGAGTGCATGCCGGGGGGGAGCTGGGCGGCGGGGATCTCGCGGAAGTCGTCCATGAGCTCGCGGAACCAGGGGTCCGGCTGGAAGAGGCCGTCCGAGAGCGCCGCCTTGAGGCCCGCCGTGACGTCCTTGGTGCGCCGGAGGACCCGCGCCGTCTGGATGTGCAGCCCGGCCTCGGGGGTGGTCGCGGCGAGGCGCCGCAGCTCGGGCCAGGTGCGCCCCTCCCAGCGGCTGTCTTTGGCGAGGGCCATGCTGGGAAGGAGGGGGGTGTGGGTTAGTCGGATGGTGTTGAGGGGCTAGGGGGAGGGAGGGATGTGACGTACGGCAGCACGTTGGCGCCGGCCCAGGGTGAGGTGTACTCGGCGTCGTAGTCGCCCGGCATGTGCTTGGCCACGACTGTCACGGTGTTGCCCTTCTGCTTGGCGAGCAGCAGGGCGCAGGTGAGGCCGCTCACACCGGCGCTGGGACTCGTGGTTAGCCGATGTGTGCCATTGGATCTGCAGTTGTGGGTTTGGGACTTACCCGACGACGACAATGTTGGGCATGTTGGCAGTTCAGGGGTTTCCGATGCAAAAGTACCCGGTGGAGACGCCGTGATCGTGACCCTGAGTCGAGCACCACGTTTCTTATGTGTCAAGAGAGCTTCACACTTTGGAGAGGGGATGAACCATGGGATGCCGGGGATAAGCGCTCGCTATCAGTGGATAGATGGATGGCACCCCGCACGCCGCTGCACCGTTGATCGCCAAGGAGCTCGATCCATAGCGGCGCTGCCGGCCGAAGCTCCGCTTGCCCGGTCCGAACACGGAATTCCTCGACTTTTCGCCTGCCCGTTTCGGCCACGAAACATGCGATCGCAGGGTTTCGGCGGATACCGCTGGGTTCCACTTCGGGGCCCGTATCGTGAGCAGGGACTCTTTGTTCGAGGTCGGCCACCAGGGTGTGGTGTAAGTGCGATAAACCGCCGAAAGGATTGAACCTCCTTTGGACAGCAGACCTGGTCAATGACTCCACAACCATGAAAGATCGATCCTCAACTTGGGAGATTGGGAGCACTGACATCGCTCTCGGAGCGAACCCTAACCCAGCCGTCTCTATCAGAGACCACAGTGCCAGTTGTCAGTAGCAGCCGGTCTTGTGCCGCGGAATACCCCACGACAGCCCGCCGGCCCTTGCAGCTGCGCTCGGAGCCTCGTACATGACGAGACCATGCCGTGGAACATCGGCTGTCTACCATATAGCAATAAAGACTTGTCTCTTTCACTTGCCTCCTGGGACTTTCACCATTCGTCCACCAAGTTTATTTTTGAGGATGGCTGACTTCAAGCAAGACCTCAGGGGAAAGGCTGCCATTGGCAAGTCAATCCGATTCTCATTGAAACAACAGCTAATCATCTCTCAGTTACTGGAGCTAGCCGCGGCATTGGTGCTGCCATTGCCCTCAGGCTGGCTGCTCATGGTGCAGATGTAGTCGTCAACTATGTGTTTTCAGCACCCGGCGCGGAAAAGCTTGCCAAACAAATCCGTGACGAGCACGGGGTCAGAGCCATCACCGTGCAAGCAGACGTATCGAATGACCAAGACGTTGCCAGACAGTTTGTAGAGACAAAGAAGCAGCTGGGAAGGATTGACATTGTCATGGTAGGCACCCAAGCCCCCTCTGGCCGCCTCCCTCGCGTTGGCTCATGATGAAAACCAATAATAGAGCAACGCCGGCATTGAACACTTTGGCGACCTCGACAAGGTCACAGGCGCCGAAATTGACAAAGTCTTCTCCGTCAACGTCAAGGGCCAGTTCTTCGTCGCCCAGCAAGCCGGCCAGCACATGGAGACCGGCGGCCGCCTCATCCTCATGAGCAGCATCTCCTCCATCATGGTCTCTCCTCCCCCTTTCTTCCAACACTCCAAACTTCCACTGCAAACTCCCATCCCCCCCCCCCCCCAAACTCCCTTCTAACACCAACCCCAGGGCGTCCCCCGGCACGCAATCTACGCCGCCTCCAAGGCCGCCGTGACCGGCCTCGTCAAGTGCCTCGCCTGGGACCTGGGGCCCAAGAACATCACGGTCAACTGCATCGCCGCGGGCGGCGTCAAGAGCGACATGTACTACGAAAACTCGCGCAAGTACATCAAGGGCGGCGACGCCCTCGGCTGGGACGAGATCGACGCCCGCATCGCCGCCTGGAGCCCCCTCGGCCGCGTCGGCATGCCCGACGACGTCGCCGGCGCCGTCGCGCTGCTGGCCGGCGAGGAGGCCGGGTGGATCACGGGGCAGACGCTGCATGTGAGCGGCGGGGCGCATATGGGGACTGCGTGAGGTTGGGGTGTGTGGAAGGGGTAAAGGAGAAGGGAGGCGAGGAGGAATGGGAGGCGGGATGTTGGCCGTCTCTGCAAAGTGTAAGCTGGGTGAACTGTTGTTGTGTTTGAAGCCCGTCATTATCTGCATTCACAGCCTGTGATGAATGAATATAGGTACCAAAGTGATAAAACTACCTTAGGAAGGGAACATGAAGTCATAGGCGTTGAAAAAGACGTCACAGCGTCCAAGTTGTGTAACGTGTCTCTCCTTCTCATTGAATGCATTGAGGTGACAGTCTATACCAAGTCTACAATAACCGTAAGGAAAACCCCCTGGCTGGACCAGCGGGCAAGAAACACGAGTCTCAAGCCTTCCCCATCGCCAGTCTATCTAATGCGTTGACAAAGAAAATAACAAACCCCAAAGCAATGCCAACAACAAAGGAAGCGGCCCGTCCCGCTCCGTGAGAGCCTTAACTGTTCAAACAAAAGAAAGGACAACATAGGCACCCCAACCGCCAATGAGCCTATCGCAACAACACCCAGTTGAGACCCTCAAAACTCCATCCCAGCAAACCCGTCCTCCAACCCAGTCGCCGCCCCCGTCTTCCGCCCCCTATACGGCGCCTTCGAGAACGGAAACTCCCTCCTTCCGGCCCTCCGCAGCGGGCTGTGCGGGTCATGGTAGATCGCCTCGGGCGTGCTGCGGTCTTCCCTGTTGGTGACGATGCGCGCCGGCCCCGGCGGCGAGCCCGCGACGTAGGGGCCCTTGGGCGTGAGCGGGTGCTCGATGAGCGGCGGGGTGTTGGCGAGCGGGAGGGCCTCGCGGTTGTGGAAGGCGTGCGGGTAGCCGTGGGGGCGGTGGAGGGTGGTGGTCGGGATGGCGATGGCTTGGGCGCGGACCTCGGCCGCGGCGATGCGCCGGTGGGCGTTGGTGTCGGAGAGGTTCGTCATGGAGTACTGCGGTTGGGGGTGGGAGGTGGTTAGGGAGGAAGACATTCATAACGTAACTGTGAAAGAGACAAGCGAGGGCAGTTGGGCAGGGGAGTGGCAGCTTGGGTAGGCGGGGAGGGTTGTGTGGTTTACGTAGGACGTCTCAGTCACTTCAGACTCCATTGGGGACCTGGCACCAGCGGGGCCCTTGGGCGTTACGGTGCCAGCGTCGGACTCCTCATCGTCATCGACCTCGTCTGACACCAGTCTGAACGTTGTATAAGAGACGAGAGGGACGTGCTCCGGCGTTGGGGAGGCGCTGACTGAGTCCATGGGCCGGATCTCATCATTGTCTCGAGATTCGAACCAAATGGGCCGGACCGCCCAAGGCGAGCGAGGTGGGGAGTAGGGAGGCGACCGAGGGGAGAAAGGAGGTGATCGGGGAGAGAAGGGGGGGGACGCAACCGGAGTCCTGATTGAGGAGGCTTCCGCGGTTGATGCACCACTGGACCTCGCCGCCCATGGAGAGCGAGGGGGGAATAAGGGGGTGACCGGGGAGAAAACGGGGGCGATTGGGGCGAGACTCGGAGCGTGGAGGATGCAACCGGAGTCTGGGTTGAGGACACTTCGGTGGTTGATCGGTCACCGGATCTCGCCGCCCAAGGAGAGTGAGGTGGAGAATAAGCGGGTGACCGGGAGGAGAAAGTGGGTGACCGAGGTGAATAAGGGGGTGACCCAGGAGAGAAAGGCGGCGATTGGGGCGAGAGTGCGGAAGATGCAATCGGAGTCTGGGTTGAGGACGCTGCCGCGGTTGATGCGCCCTGCATCCATGAGGAGATCTTCTCACGTATAAATGAAAACCCAGTAGAGCCAGCGGTGTCCATGGTTGGAAAGACCAAGAAGCTGTGAGGGTTTGGGCACAGAGAGAAGTCGAGCCCACAAAATGGGAGAAGCGCACGCGAGATGAGGAGACAAGAGAAGAGGAAGAGGTATGAATTGCAAAGCACGAGGATAGGGGGCCTTTTCTACTCATTCTGAACTGAAGCCTCCGATATGTATCACCACGCGTGCCTCCCTCTCCGTGACGCCTGAGACGAGCAAAAGCGACCGCCTGACTTGCTGTGAGTGTCGAGACGAACATCGCCGGTCTCTTCTGCAGGAACATTGCGCAAGGCTGTTTTGAGAGAACAAAGAAAGTTCCCGTGGCAAAAATTAGCTGCCCAATGACGGATACCCCTATCCTGCAGGTCGTCGACCAACAGCACTCGCTTAGCCACACCTGAACCCCCCAAGGCAGAGGCGCGCGCCGCCAAGGTCGCGAGCTGGTCATGGCGGAGGGCAGCACTGTTCACTCGGAGCGGCTAAGTGCATGAAATGGCCCGCGAGGCCGCCCGAAGAAAGCCCATGTGAGCAGGGCGTGTTTCAAGTGTGTGGTTGTGGCAAAAAGATGCCTGAGCTTGTCTTTTGCCGGACATGAGGCTGGCAGACACTCTGCAACTTCAGGAAATTGCTGACTACGCGCCACTTGCTCATTGTTCTCATTTTCAGTGAATACCTCTGAAACCCCCCAACTCTGGAATGTTCTAGAGTTCAGTCAGCCCCGAAGACTGCAGAAAACAAGTTCAATGTTTTGGCCCAACTTCAACAGCATGAACCGCAGTTCGGTTTGCATCGAGCAGAGCAAGATTATTGGAAGGTCATGTTGCATAATGGAGTAAGTCTCATCACTGATATTCAAAATTGCTACTGTTAATCTAGTTTGTGGCACCTAAAGCCGGTGACCTGCTGACATGCAAACCGAAATCAAGTTCTACTGCCGAGAGCTCGTGTTAACCTAGTTCAGGTCGATGGTAAACAACTCTAACAGAAAGAAAAGATAAGAAGGTTTATGGGAAAGGTTCTAAATATAAGAATTGGGTTGTCAAAATCAAAACCCGGCGAATGTGTTCCATAACCACGCTCTTCCAGTCTTTGATCCCAAGTATCCGTCATTGAATGCTGTTCTTCCCGTCCTCATACTCTCTCCGCCCCGACCTTTTGTCGATTCCTTTAAGCAGCAACTCCTTCAACCCCGTTCCCAGCCGTTTTTCGTTTCTCTCGTACACCTCCACCTCCTCCCCTTCCATCATTTTCACCGTCGGCACACGCTCACGGCCACAGCGCGCGCACCCCTTACACTTCTTGGCCTTCTCCCTCCGCTCCCGGTACACCGCCGCCGCGAACGGCCTCTGCCGCCCCTCGCCGTGCACCTCCCTCGTTGGGTCGTGGTAGATAACCTCGGGCATCGTCCGATCCCACTCGTTGGTCACGATCCGGGCCGGGCCCGTCGGGTTTCCGGGGCCAGGTTGCCTAACGCCACGATGTCAGCTCTTCCGCTCTCTAAAAGAGGTGACTGAAGGGGAGGACGAGCCAAGTGGCTCCTGGTTCTCCTTGCTCATGGCACCCGAAACGAAAAGCAACCGTTTTCTCTTTTGAGCTCCCAAGAGGGGAAACAATGGTCTCGCTTCGCGTACTCGACTTACCATGGTCCACCGGGAGTCAAAGGGTGCTCGATCAGCGGCGGCAGGTTGTGCTTCAACGGGATCCCCTCGGCGTTACGGAAATTGTGTGGATAGCGCGGCCGCGGCTGAATAACCGCGGGGATGGCAGCGGCTTGGGAGCGGACTTTGGAGGCGGCAATGCGGCGGAGGGGATCGGTGGGGGAGAGGTTGGTAAGGGAGAACTGCGATGGGGGTTCGTAAGGGGCCAAGGGGTGGGCATGAGGGTAGTCAAAAAGAGAAAAGGCGCACATGGGAGCTGACGTGTGAGTCCTCTGAGTGTTCGGATAAATTTGGGCTTGAGGAGAACAGCTCAAAGCTTGGGGATGGCTTCTCCTCGCCTGGGCTGGGAGGGGGAGTAGGGTCGGTGCCGCCAAAGCCCGGAATATACGGGGAGACAGTGGGGTCCAGGACGTTGCTCTGAGGGTGGACACCAGCAGAAGGCGGCGTAGGTGGAGATTGCAACATAATTCCGAGTCCGGGGTTATGGATTATTGTCACGCCCCGAGCGTCACGGAGAGGGGGCATCAAGGGCGGAGGATACATAGGGCCAAACGTGTGTGAGGGTTCTCGTGCAGGAGGATAGGGACGAGCAGCTTGCCGTGAGCTTCCAGGGGCACAACGAGGAACCGCATGGTATGAGTATGTTGGTTCAGCAGCGTTGGGATAGTGGGAGCGAGGATTGCCTGCGGTGGTGATAGAGCGGGAGAGATGGTCCAGAGGTGTCCAAGGAGCCCATCGGTCGGGATCGGAATCATAAGGATCTCGGGCCATGATGGCTTTTGGGAGGCAAGGTGCAGATAGCGACGTGAAAAAGAGGGGAAAGAGATCATGAGGTGCCGCAGCTCAGGAGTGAGGGTCGCTGGTGAGGATGGAAGTTCCAGGCTGCGTGTCCCAAGCGGGAGGACACCGTCAGTTATATACTCGTCTCAAGAGAGGAATTACACTCCATTGTCAGATGGAGTTTAGACAGGGCAGACACAGCATTTTCAATTTGCACCATGCACCGTCGATGCACTCTCTGCGCGTTGGTTGCCGGCGGACATCAAGGCATCAGGCTCTGTGGCCCCCACCCCGCGCCTGGGCCTGCAAAGGTCCTGCATGAGGCGCTCCAAATCGAACAAAGAAATCTGCCACCCCCAGGCTGGCACACCGCTGTCACTTGGGAGCCATTCTGCAGCCAAGCTGCCAACAGAGCAGTGACTCCGCCACGGCTGAAGCGCATGACGCGGGATGGTCACACAAGATAGCTGCGAGTCCAGCATGCACAGCCCGCGCGTAACAGGTTCCGTAGGAACCCGAGGTGTCACGCGGGAAGGATTGGCGGGAACTATTGGCGGGAAGGATGGTGCCTCGATGCAAGGCCTCGACTCGGGACGGCCCCCGCCCGTCCTCGAGGCACTTGAGCCGGGGCAAGGCCCTGTTTTAGCACAGGGTACAGTAACCAGCAAAATCTGCCTTGCCAAAGGGTACAGTACCAGCACATTCGGCCTTGCCCGAGGGTACAGTACCAGCTGATTTGGCCTTGCCCAAGGGTACAGTACCAGTTGCTGATGTGGGGGCAGCAGTGAGATCGAGAGAGTCAGCAACATGTCAAATCCAGAAAAGAAGCCCAGACGAACTTGAAAGCCCTGGGAATTGTATTATTGCGTTGTCTGCCTCTTGCCGATATTGCCCGATCAGGAGGGACATTCCTCTCATCCTTTCGCTTGCCCGATTGAAGGCCCAAATGCTTTCTCCGCAAGGAGGGAATGATGATCGACGAAGAGGGAACATGAAGAACCGAACCATATGTGCCGGGATAGTAGTTGAACTGCGTGGCTCTGGGCCACAAGAATTGCTGGGGAAACTGGCGACCGCTGCCACACCTGACTGGTGAGAGAGAGTTGGAGCGCGAACCAGCGTCAGGCAACACCCCTCCTTGACCTCTCAAGCTTCCGACCTGACCAGCTGGTGGGGGCCAGCTTTGCGCTTGTTTACATTCAATTGCCACCGGCAACTCGCCCGGTTTCAGCAGTCAAAATGTTTCCTACTTCTGGTTTCCAACACAATCAGAATCGCGTCAACCGACTTCCTCAACTGACCAAAAGCGAAATTCTCAACCTCCATCACCATCGGCACAGTCGATGACTGTGGCCATGGAGGGCATCAACAAATCATCGGCCGCATCGCGGTTTGCAAGGACCGCGGTCATCTTGCGCGCCCTCGGGGAGCAGGTCAGTAATGGTTTCCGGGCACCGAACTTCTCACAGGTTTTGTCCTAACGACACGAGCAGATCCGAAGCCCGAAGCTACTCCGCGACCTTTGCCTGACGAACAAGCTCTTCCATTCCGAATTTATTGTCTACATCTACCGCGAGCTTGATACCCCGATCGAAAACATCGACATCGCAAACCCACATCTCGTTCACACAAGAATGCTAGTCGCAAGACCTACCCCGGGGAACCAATATGTTGCGCAATACGATGCCTTCAATGAAATGGTTCAGCAACTACTCAGCAAAATGCCTGTTCTTGAAACCTTCGTGTAAGCCGACCAAGCTCTCTTAAGCCAGAAATGCATCTTACTGACGCACTCTGTGTTCCCACAGATGGCCTGACACAGTGGATCTGATGCCGGCTACCCTCGACGTGTTGCTACAATCATGCCGCCGCCTAAAAGGGCTTCATATCTACCAGGCGGAAACGGTTTCAAGACGACCCTGGAGACTCGATCTCTCGGGTTTCAAAAATCTCCAGTACCTGACTCTACACTTGTTGCCATGAGGTCTCAGCATGGATGTCAAATATTACCCAACTCCTCCTTGCTTCACCCGGCCTTAAGAGCCTGGATTTCTCAATTCCCGCGGCTATCATCATTCAGGCCCTCCAATCCCGCCAAACTGCTGGGGTTATCTTTCTCTTTGACCGCTTGTGCGACGACTACGCCGCATCCGGGGGCAAACCTCTCTATCTCAGGTCCCTGAGATGCGGCCATAGCGTCTATCCTACAAACCGGAGTTCAATGGTCAAGCTCACAGATCTTAAATACCTTGAAGAGATCGACTTCATCAACGGTGCTGCGCTCTGGGGCCAGCTTCATCCTCAAGCCGGTTTCTTGCCAACCACACACTACCGAACTCCCATTGAATATCGCTCCTTCATGGCGCAGCATTGCCCCAACTTGCGCCGGTTTTCCGCTACCAACTACGAGGATGGAATTCAAGACTACCTCTGTGCCGTCGCACAGAAACCGGACCATTCCAAGAGACTCGCGATTTACGTTGAGGAGCTCGAGGGATGGGGCCATGGCGACCCGTCGTTGCTCCTTCGAAACGACGGCATAACTCAAGGTCTTCCCATCCGATTGCGCATGTTAGGCCTCGATTTGGAGAGTGACTCTGTGTACAGGAGTTCTCGATCTTTTTTGACAGGCTTCAGTGCGAAGGAGGTTTTGGACAATCTCGTATCCTCCAACGCGGACTCACTTGAAGGGCTCAAGGTCAACCTGGCCGAGAGGCCAGGAGGGGTGCTGCTTCTTGATATTCCGTTGGGTGACATGAAAGGATATGGGGTTGAGCTTTGTGAGCTACATGCTCTAAAGTCAGCCGTTCGCCGGCTTCCGCACCTCGGCCAGTTAGCTGTCAATACCGTCAGTGCGACGAGTTGGAGAAACAAGGACTTGGTCGATCCAGGGTTCGTTTTCAAAACGGCACACATGCTCGCCACCGCAGGATCTGCTTTGGCCAACATCAACATCTTCCACTGGTTTTGGCGCGTCAATCGCCAACAAGATGGCGTTGTGGAGCTCGAGGAGCTGGGAAAGACTGAGTGGAAGTCTGTTGAGTTGTTCCATCTCGTCACTGGGAGCCAATACTTCTCCGACCGTCTCTATGGACCAGAGAACCGTATGTTCTGGCCACACTTGTATCAGAACTTTGTCTGAGAGGGCTACCTGAATTTAACTTGAAAACAAGATAATCCAATCACATCTACACCTCACGCTCCTTATTCTCCCGCGGATCCGATGACCCAACCTTCCGAAACCTTGTCAGGAACCTGTGCCTTCCCAACTCCTCGTTAATCCTCCGATCCTTCGTCTGCACCTGACGTAACCACACGTCCCGCGGCTTCGGTGACTCGGATAGCAAAGCAAAGGGCAAGCCATTCCTCAAGCTCTCCGGACAATGGCGGGCAATCATGTCATTCTTCTCCTTGATATACTCGATGGGTACGGGCTTGTCGAGCTGCAGATGGGTTTCGCCCCACGCCTCGTCCAGGTCCATGCCGTCGATGAGGTCGGCCAGGTCGGCGTATCTCTGCGTGTCGAGCAAGCTCTGCGCAAAATATTCGAGCTTCGGGTAGAGAATGCCACTAGGGCTACGCTCGCATTGGTCTGGGCTACATTGGATGAGGTATTCGGACGCCGGTATAAGGATGAAGAAGAAGTTGACGCCCTGGAGCATGAACCTGGGGTAAGTGTGGACGAGCGATCCGGGCTGCGGCATCACAGGGTGCCAGAGCTCGTACTTGTCACTCAGCGGACTGGAGGTGAGCAACTGTTTTGCCTCGTCGAATGAGTCGGTTGGGACGCAAATTTCCCAATTCTGAGCTAAGGTCAGCGGGTTCAGGGGTTGAGTACTTTTGCTTCTCTGATGTGTCGAGCGGAGGAATAGGAATGGCATGCTACTCACCATGGGAACTCGGTGAGCACCGTAGTATACAAGGGCCTTTGCGCCAACAACGCAGGAAAGGATGCCATGCTCTCCCAGCGCATTCATCACGGCGAGCGCCTCATTGACACCGCGACCGCAGTGCGCCTCCCCCGGTTTGCCCAGAGCAAGCACAAACTCGTTTGGGTTTGTTGATTGCTCCTGCATTTCTGCATCATGACACACACAGGCTTGCAGGCTGGTTTGTCGTGTCCGAGGGAAGGTTCAAGCGAGGTTGGCGCCAGACTTCAAAGCACTGAAGTGTCCTGGCAAGCCTGGTTCCAGGCGCTGGTTTACAGTGGCACTGCGGGGCTGCGTAGGCGGAGCGAGGGGAGCCAAGATCAACCTGGAATGCACAGCTCACGTCTCACCTCAACAAGAACAAACCTCTGGACAATCTGGATAATCCATTTTTTTTTCTAAAAAACTCAGTTGCAACTGGTCTGTGACGAAACAAAGGCGCCTGGGGTCCGAGTCATTCATATATTATCCTGCCTTTCTCTTTTCTCTCCTTTCTCTCCCTTCGCTTCTCGTCTTAGTCTTGCCCTCGGCTTCATTCGTGCATTATTTCCTTGCAATCCTTTTCCTCTATTCGTTGACTTCTTTCCTAGGTTCCCTGTTTTCTGCTTTCTTTTCTTGCTCATCAAGATAAACCTTCACTCTGTGGGAAGAAATTGAGTGAGGGATCTTGCCTTTTTTCCGAAGCGAGCGAGGGAGGCGTTCTCGCTCTCGAGGCTTAATGATTGGTTGCCCAGAATGACTCTGCGCAGTGTTGGTTCCCGGGGCAGTGCTTGAGATTCGGTGAGCCCCCTCATCCCTCGCTGATGCCTAGGAGACCGTAACAATCTGTCGAAACCTATGGCTTCGACTTCAACAACCCCGCTTCGTCCCGCTCCCGTCACTTACAACGACGACGAACTCGATTACCTCGAAGCACAATGCGAAGAGAATGTGAGGCAGCAGCATCTTTTCCACGCTTTGGACCACGTGGTCAAGGTCTTGGACTCCCGCAACATCCCAAACGCCGTTATGGGTGGTGTCAGCATGATTCTGCTCGGAGATCAGGAGCGCACCACCATCGACGTCGACGTGGCTGTTGAGGGCAAGGTTGGCGAGATCTTGGCAGCCTTCTCTGCCGATGACAGGTCAGGCAAATCTACAGTACTTAGCTTACAATTCTTTGATTGACGCTGACTTGCTTGGGGGTTTGCAGGGTCTATCTCCCGCGCGCCATGACCGTCGCAGCAAGCGGTGTTGCCAGGATGTTCGTCCTGACCGGTCCCGCGTACGGAGAAGCCATTCAGCCCGCGTTGCCTGTCGAGGTGGACCTGATATTAAACGGCAACAAGGGCGCACCACAAACGCTCACCGGCGCAACGAGGACACTCACAGTAGTTACCGGACTCGGTCCGCGCCAGTACGCCGTCCTCACACTCGAGTACCTCTTCCGCGCCAAGTTGAGATCCTACTACGAGCGCGCAAGTGACAAAGACTACCGAGACCTAGTCTGGATGTCTTTCGTCCATGGCGAGGCTGTCAGTACATTTATAGCGGATCAGGATGAGGACTTGAGACAGCACTTTGCTGATGCGTATGCGGCGGAAAACGAACTGCTTTCAGAGTCTCGCGTTGAGTGGCTCTATACATTGCTGAGTCTGCGGCGGCGACCAAGGTCATCATCCTCGTGAAGATAAAGAGTTCTAGGAGTGATGAAAGGGTGGTGTTGACGGATCGATGGCTCGATGGATTCATACTTCCATAGATTGATGAATTGTAGTTCTGCAGAGGATTTCGTGACTTTAATGAAATATGTTCCACATGATGGACGGAAAACGTCAGGGTAAATCACCAGGTAATGCTCCGCAACAGCAGGCAATACTCCCGAACGAATGGGTCAAAGACTAGGGATCATGAAGTTTCCACTTCAATGGCCAGTGTGACGCAGGCATCTCCCATTCTACTTATCAGGTATGAATGAGACCGACTGCGAGATTGACGAGAGGTAGATGCTGGAAGACTGTTCTGAAGTTGCGTCACCCCATTGAGAAGACCAATGTTGAGTGGTAAACAACATCCAATTTCAAGGGCCGCTGGTCTAGTGGTATGATTCTCGCTTAGGGTAACACCCGAAGCATTGCTTGCGAGAGGTCCCGGGTTCAATCCCCGGGTGGCCCCCACCTTTTTCCTCCCATCTCCTCCGATGGAGAAAATTACTACGGTTGTTTTTCTTTTGCTTCCTGACAATGTCAAAATCAGATCGCAAGCTCCGTCGACGGTGCAATTCCACTTCTGAAGGCTCAGACCTGACGTTCCAGCAGGTGAACAGCTTCGGGCCGATGCTGCAGCCCTCGTCGTGACTGTGGGTCAGCCCATTCCCGTCGCCCACCTTAAAGTGTCCGCGAAATGCAAGTTACATCTGTAAGCAACATCACCCAGCTCTTTTGGTTGAAGGATGCATGGAATTCGGCTATTAGCCTCATGTTGGTATCGATGACGAGGTCTAAATCTTCGACGCAAAGCAACTCCCATCCACCCCATGCTCCAGAGTTGTACAAGAGTTTATGGGGCATCCACCCCGGACAGGCTCCTCCTGAGACCTCAGCATGTATGCATAATCCTTCCTCCCTTCCTCAATCATCATCCCTCTACCGCTGGGGCTCTCGCCCTTCTCGCTGCCCTCCTTCTCCGCCGTCCTCCGGGTTGTACTTCTTCAGCAGGTTGAGGAGAGCCGGAGGGTTCGCGCCGACGAAACCGTCGACCTTCTTGCCGTCCTTAAAGATGAGGAAGGTGGGCATGGCGCGGATGCCAGCTCCTGCGAGAGCTCGGGGAGGTGGTCAACGTCAAACTTGGCGAAGTAGGTCTTGTCCTTGAACTGAGGGTCTTGCGCCCACCTGTGCGGAAGAAGTAATTGGGTCAGCTTGCGGGAGCTACACGAGGGGGGTTGGGGGAGGGGAGGAGGGGAGCTCGTACTTGGCAACCTGGGGAGCGATGGCCTTGCAAGGGCCGCACCATTGCGCGAAGGCGTCGAGGATGACGACGGGGTTCTTCGCAATCGTCTCCTTGAACTGGTCGGCGCTGTGGGACACAGATGTGTTAGCAAGTGCTGGGACAGTGGGCAGCACCGCGGGGTAGCGAAGGGCACCCCGCGCTCGGGAGGGGGTGGGTTCTCGACTCACGTATCGAGGATGTGGACGGTCATTTTGGGCACTGTGGTGGTGAAGTGTCTCGTGGCAGTGGGTATAGCAGTTGATGGAGTTCCTCGAAGGGTCCTAAAGGCGGGGCGAAGTAGTCTGGATGTCATTGGGAAGAAGTGGGGGTTGCAAGTTGGCGGAAGGTGAGGTTTATTAAGGCCTTTCAAAGAGATCACGGCGTGGTGGATTATTCTCGGCGAATGATGTAATCGGGATTCTTGAGATTTGTCAGTGGCTGATGACGCGACCTCGCCCCACTTGCTTCTTCCCCCTTCAGGAACCAGCCCGTCGGGTCGCACTGTCGCAGCATGACACATGCCCACCACTTCCACGTTTAATAATCCTGCGGTTGGTAAGGCCAGCCGGTGTTTCCTTCCAGGTTGCCAGCCAGTGCCTATTTCCGGCACAGGAACCGTGGGCAGTCAATTGTCGTTTCCGCCATCACGCTTGCAATGATTCCTCATCAGAACACACCCGAGTTTGCGCCGAGCACGACACCATTCTCGCGAAACATGATTCCAAATCTGCTTGTCTCTCGGACTACGAAAATAGCTAATGGACACTTTATGTCCATGTCTGCCGGATTCCACGCGGCGCATGCACCGTTGAGGAACGCCGTCTCGACTTAACCGAGCCCTTCATGAAGAGCAATCCCGAAGTCTGCTTTGCTGTCCGAAGGCATGACCGAAAGGGCAGGATTGGTAGTGGTGTTGTTTCTTGAAACTCACTCGCCCATGGACATGACACGAGGGTTAAGTTGCGGACAAGTCAAGGCAAGTAGGCAAGTTCATTACCATTATCCCATTACTCTCATCTCCTCTTAACTCACCCTCCTTCTTCCTCCTCCCTCCTCCATCACCCCTCCACCTCTCCTCTCAACCGCCGACGCCTACGTAAACACAACATTCACGCACGGCGCCCCGGCGGCGCACTTCTCATACAAGCTCAACCAGGCATCCCCGCCGCAGTTCTGCGCCTGGTTGCCCGTGCACTTGTAGTCGCACTTGGCGAGGCTGGCGACGGTCGTGGCGGGCTGGCGCGTGGGCGCGTACGAGTTGCCGCACCAGCACTCGCGGCGCCACTCGGAGCCGGCGTACTTGAACCCGCGGGCCGTGCAAAACGCCACGCAGCGCTCGTTGGTCATGGCGTCGGACGACTCGAGGGCGCCCGACAGCGTGCGGAACGCGCCGTCGGTCGTCCACCGCTCCTCGGGCGCGCAGCCCAGGAAGCGGTAGCCCGACGCCGTCAGGTCCGTGTACAGGCCGACGCCGCCGCCCGGCGTGGTGCCGGTGGAGGTGGAGGAGGCCGGGGCGGAGGAGGTGGTCGAGGTGGAGGTTGAGGCCGGCGGCACGGTGGTCGAGGTGGTCGAGGTGGCCGGGATGGTGGAGGTGGAGAGGGTGGTGCTGGTCTGCGGGAGGCCGGTGGTGGGGATGACGACGAGGGTGACCTTGATGCACTCGCGGTTGACGTCGATCACTGGGTGTGGGTGTTAGTTTGGCTCGTCGCATCTGAGACTGCGGTTCCTGAGGTGGGGAAGTGACTTACAGGTGTTGCCCGGCGGGTAGTACCGGAACTCGTGGCTGTTCTCAAACGAGGAGCGGACGCAGATCCAACCGCCGGCCGGCTGGTTTTGCCAGCCAACAAAACGCAGCTCGATCTGCAGGGCGTCGGTGTCGGGGTTGCAAGCGTAGGTCGGCTGGAACAAAGCCCGCGGATCGCCACGGCCGGTCATGAACATCTTGGTGGTGTGGTCAATCTCGGAGAACTGCGGCCGTGTCAGTCTGGTGCTTTGCGACTTGGGTGCTGGGCATTGGCTCATACCTCGCCGCCAATGACGGCCCGCACGCCGTTGGGAACATGGTTGATGACGCCGTCGACCAGCGTCAGGTCGTACGTGGGCACGCCAACGGGGCCAATGAACAGATGCCGGTCACCACCACCTGCCTCGAACAGGTTCATGTACTTGTTGTGCACCTCGGGGCGCGAGGCATTTTGGACCTGGGCACGGAAAGGGTAGGCGATGTTGTTGGGGAGGGGGTCGGTGGGGATGGTGCAGGCCGAGGTCACGGCGACCCCCGCGAGGAGGGCCGAGATGGTCCTCTGGTTCAGCATTTTGGTGTCTTAACAGAGGTGACGAACAGCAAACCAATGGGTGCAAATTAAATCAATCCGAAGGTCGGGGATGCACCCTTCTTATCTCGGCGCAGACTCGATCCACTGAATCTCAACAAACCCTGAGGGAACCGGAACCTGGAGAGCAGTGGGACAAGTCATGACGCAGGTCGGTCCCTCGATATTTATTCCCACCGAGCATCAGCTTCAGCATGCAGGTTGCCCGGGCGCTCGCAGAGCCGAGCTGAACGACAGCCCAACCCCGCGTGCAGCTGTGACTGGCCATTCCTGATCTCCAAGACCTTGGCTCCTGCCTGTTCTAACGGCTTCTGGAAACGTGGTGAGGCTGGGTCGGCGCTGGCAGCGTCGGGGTAGGTGTCGTGGCGCCGCAGGGACCTCCTGTGCCGCAGCGAAGCTCACCAAGACCAGGCACAGCGCCTTGGCACCTGCTGCTTTTCAATACACCATGCACGCCGTGCAGCGAAAGCGCCGTTCCACCCAGCCGTGCAGGTAACTATCCTGGCTCAGCCTGGCATTTCTCCGATCGGTGACAACCGGCAGCCGCATTCCTTGGTTTTCGTATCGGTGTGATGTGGCTGCGACTGGCGCGTTTGTCGCGGGAGGGGCCAGCGGAGCGGTTCTGGAGCACCACTTCAATTCATTTCATTTCCAGTGATCCTTCCCTAATATCTTGCGGGAAGGTGGAGGAAGCTCCGGGCACCTCAGTTAGCCAATTATGAGCTGCTGCTCGACGCGGGTGTGTTTGCTTGTCAGACGGAAAGTGGAGGAGGAGCGCAGCTGCTGTGTGGTGCTACCACCCACACCTCCTGCTTGGCCGCAGCCACCCGACACGGCGCAGGAGATTCAAAATCGGTGCCTGGCAGCACGGCTTGGTGCCGCATGTGATTGATGGAGACGATAAAAAGTTGGTTTTTCGTGGAACCAAGCCAGAACCGACGCCATTTATTTGTTCAAGGCGTAATTGTTGGCAGGGATTCCGACGGTCTGATCTGGCTGCTGGTGAGTCGACGTCTAAATCGGGAGGAGGAGAGACGAGCTTGAAGAGAAAGTAAGGTATCGTACTAAGCGTGGAGGGTTTTGACAAGGTGGTGGTTATCCCCGAAAGCCAAGACAAGCCGAAGCAAAGAAGACCAGAGATGCCGATGGATCATTTGAACCAGAAGCCAAAACACAGGAGAAGCCGGGGCCTGCAATCGTGTTATTCTCCGGCGCCGACCTCAATGCCGGGTCCCGAAGCGGGTGGGCCTGGAGTCGGCAGACGTCAATTGTCCCGTCGCTGCACCCGTCGCCGAGAACACACATCCATGGAATGAGACCTTCAAGCTTCGCTTCCCCAGATTCTGTCTGCATTACCCCAGAGCAAGCTCAGGCACGCTAACCGGATCCGTGAGCGGCAATGCCTCGCCGTGGCCAGGTAGTATCGCATGGCGATCCCGAGGACATTTATCCGCCGGCTAAAGGTAGCTTGGTCTGCCTGTCATTGAGACAGATGGCTTGCGACTCCTTTTCAGACGTCCTTTCTCACGACACTACCAAACAAGCGTGACGCGTCCACCGATACCATCATATTTCCTCTCTCAGTCTTACAAAGCCATCATGGAGTCGAGAAAGCCCGAAGCCAACGAGGAAGAACAAGCATTCTTATCCCGCCCTAGTGAAGATGGCGTCGCCGGTTCATCATCGACGTTATCACCAAATCAGAAATCTGACAGCAGCAATGACCGGAGAAGAAAGTTCATGGAATATCTAAGGCTGGTTATGGAGCTCGCTATGGCCGCAACCATAATATATTTATTGGTCTTCAAGCCCTTTATCGTTACACGAGACACCATACGGAGGACACCAGTACCTCGATGTACGTTGTCTGACAATTTCCTACACCCCGAGAGTTCGCTGCTAACTTTGCGGCTTTCAAGTACCGCGAAAGATATACACTTTCCATGACAACCCCAGATATGTCCGCGGCGACATGTGGTTCAACGAGTCACTCACCCTTCACACTCTCCATAACTGGATTGAGTTGAGTTCGGGTAAGCAGCAATCTTGCCACCTCCTGAAAAGAGACCTGGCCTTAACCAGCCGCCACCTTGTCAGCAAGCCGAGGATACGTCGTAATCAAAGACCCCAGCCGTTACGACCTACCAGACCCGTACACGGTGCCAATAGACCGGCACAATGACGGGCCGGGATACATGGTCACCGTCTTTCACCAGCTCCATTGTCTCTCGTACCTCGCCGAGCACTACCAGCAAGGCTACGCGGGCGCAAACCTGACCGAGGAAGTCGCCCACCACACGGCGCACTGTTTCAACTATATCCGCCAGGGCATCATGTGCTCGGCCGACACCACGCTGGAGGGCAAGACGGAGGCCGGGCCAGGTGAAGGGTCGGAGCACGAGTGGTATGTCACTGCAGCCCGGGTCTAGTGAGATAATGGCTGACCAACCCGATTAGCACGGATTACAATGCTCTGCTGGAGTGGGCGAACAGCCACTCCGCCATGAAATGGCGGGAAGGGCTGATTCCGGAGGAGGGGACTCTTTGAGAGAGCTAACCCATGGAATTATCAATAGCATTGTCCTCGAGGGACCGGCCGTGTGTCATTATTGTATTTTCCCAGCATATCAGTGTATCTTTTACAGCATTGCCTGCGAACAAAAACAAACGAGTTTTGCAACTGCTCCGCTTGCATTCTCCGTCTTCTGAATGAGCCTGCCACAGCAAGCCAAATGCCAACCCCGTTCTCGGTTCTCCCGCCATCACTCCGCCCGCCACGCCTCAAACTCCTCCTCTAGATGCCTCTTCAACTCGGCAAACCGCCCTCCGAACCCCTTCCCGCACCGCCAGCACACCAGATCCCTCTTCAGATTCCCGTTCTGGAACCCCGTCTCCCGCCGCACGTCGTCGGCCGCGAGCGGGTAGTCCGCCAGCGGCACGAAGAACTGGGTGGTAAAGCTGTTGTAGTGCTTCTTGTGCTTGACGCGCTCCGAGCGCATGTCCCGCGAGATGATGTGCACGTGCAGGTGCGCCATGGACGGGTGCGCGTGCGTGCCCACGCGGATTTCCTTCTCGTAGTCCCGGCCCGGCGGCAGCCGCTCCTCCTCCCCGTCCTTCGCCCCTTTGCTCAGCGCCTCGTCCCGCGCGCGGTTGGTCGCCGAGAACGAGCCCAGCTGCCGCGCCAGCTCGGCGGCGGCCAGCTTCGCCGCGGACGCCGCCTCGGCGCGCATCATGGCAAGGAAGGCCGGGTCGGCCAGCGCCGCGTGCGGGTGCAGCAGGTAGTGGGCGGGCGAGCGCGGGAGGAGGAGCAGGTGGATGGTGGCTTTGGGGAAGGCGTCTTTGAGCAGGACGGTGTTGGGCGTGACGCGCAGGACCTGGGACGGGAAGCGCTCCGGGTGCTCGATGTACTCGCCCAGAGCGCCGCGCCAGACGCCGCGGATGACTTGGGAGGCCTTGCTGGCCATGGATTGGGGCGCTTGGGAGATGGGGGCCTTGGGTTTGGGGGACATCAGTTCGGTGAAGGCGTTGCGCTTGGCGGGGGGTTTGGTGGCCGAGACTGGTGGTGGTTGTGATTGTGTAGCGCCATGGTGTGAGGGTGAGGTTGAGGTTGATGAGGGCGATTCTGCGGTTGCCGGGGCGGAGGAGGGCCCGATGATGTCCTCTGTATCTTCAGCTGGCTCGGCCATCTTGTCGGATTGCTTGTTAGAACGCTGGGATGACTGAATAGCCCGTAGTAATCGTCACCAATGGTTGCATTGAAACCGGACTGGCGGAGAAGTCAATTGATGTCAATTGATGGTTGCGTGAGAGGTTGCTGGGGCTGGAGGCACAAAACCGCCAGCTGCAGGCAGCTGCGGTTCTTTCAAAATGTTCCTCCAGGCACAATCGGGCCCCGGCCGGTTGGTTGGTTCCAGCACAAAGGTCTAATTGGAACATTATATTAAGAAGGTGCCCTCCTGCAGACCTTTGGAAGGCTCCCATCCCTCCTCATCTTTTCCAGGTTCCCATTCCTATTGTTTCACCCTGACAATCCAGCCGGCGACAAGAAAAACAGTCAAAATGTCTGGCACAACATACCCGACATACGAATGGCTTCAAAAGCCGGGCCGCCGATGCCGCCCGTCTATCGACTTTGTCCGTCTACGATGGTGTCTCTCGGGCCCGATTTCAGCCAAGATCCACGTCCTCGAATCTGCATTCGACGCAACGTCTCCCCAGTCTCCATACCAACTATCCCCCGACTCGGAGTCCTTCCATCCCATCTCGACGTCGCCTTTAACCCACCCACCTATATCGTCTGTTACAGTCACGGTAAGCCTTCTCGACAACTGGGCCGAGAGCTGGGAGGGTATACACCTTCACTGCACCGAACCCGAGCGCGAACGTGTCACCACGCTCCCGGATGGCACCGAACAGCTCGAGCGCTGCTGCGGCACGGACCGGCCAGGCCCCGGCCCCTCTCTCACCGTGACGGCCGGCGGTGGCGATTCGGGTCCCGGGTTCGTGACCATCCACGACTACGTTACGGCCGTACATCCGTGGCTGCTCGTGCACGAAGCCGACATTCGCCTCGCAATTGGCGCCTATCCAAAGTATTCCCTTAAACCGGAATTCGAGATATTTGTGTATTCGAAAACTCTGAGCCCGTTGTATTTGATCAACACGAGAGATGTGAGAGGGGAAAACAAGGAGAGATGGTGGGCTAGGCTCGCCTCGGCTGCTGAGAAATGGGCTGTGGAGGGTGAGACTAGTCAGCCCTAGCAGAGCCATTCTCCTAACTCCTCCTTCGAGAGCTTCGAGACGATTCAAGGAAATCTCTGTCGAGTTTCGACCACGTGCAAAGCAGTGTGTATATGTGCGAGAACCCTGTTCAGGTAAAAGCCCTGTACCTATTACATCCTAGGTGCCTTACATTAAGCTCACGTCTCCTCAGACGATCACCAGTTGTGCCAGAGTGCCCAGTCCGGGCCTGCCACAAAGACATCATTCCGCCCTGGACCCCAACTGGCCACGGCAGGCTTCACAGGCGAGGACCCGTTAGTCGACACCCACGGAGTCCACTTGTTTCCGTCCCATCCGCGATGCCACACCATACTGTCTGTCCCAAGAGCGTATACATCAAGCCTGTTTGCTTGATCCGATACGACGGCAGGGGTAGACTCGAGTGTGCCGCCCAGCGACTCCCAGCCTCCCCAGAGGGTGCCGTCCCACCACGTGTGCCAGAGCGCGTGGTCGGTGCCAACCGCAAAAACATCGAGCCGGTTATTCCCCCAAGATACAGCAACCGGGTCAGACTCGAGAACGCCGCCAAGCAACTCCCAGCCGTTCCAGTTGCTGCCGTCCCACCACTTATGGACGAGTGCGTGGTTGGTGTCGACTGCAAAGAGATCAATCCGGTTGGGATTACCCCACGACACAGCCGAGGGGGCCGACTTCACCACGCCGCCGAGGGACTGCCAGCCGGCCCACTGCGATTGCTCCCACCAACGATGCCAAACGGCCGAGTCGGTACCGACAGCGAAAACGCTGAGACGGTTAGGGCCCTTTGCGACCACAGACGGAGCCGATTGGAGTATGCCTCCAAGGGACTCCCATCCGCCCCACCGGGCACCGTCCCACCAGCGATGCCTACAAGTTTAAAGTTAGCAATTATATTACCAACCGAAAGGGTAATCAGCACATACCAGAGAGCAGAGTCGGTACCCTGCATAAAGAGATCGATGCGGTTCGGCGCCCAAGAAACAGAAACAGGAGGGGTGTGAGACACACCGCCGAGAGTCTCCCACCCGCCCCACCGAGTGCCGTCCCACCAGCGGTGCCTAAAGAGAACGTTAGCCGAGGCTTCGATGGGTGGGATTTTGGGGGCAGTTCAGTTACTCACCATACCGCCGAGTCAGTGCCTAGCGTGAAGACATCGAGGCGGTTCTCGCCCCAAGAGACGACGTTGGGCGGAGACGTCAGGATACCGCCGAGCGATTCCCACTGGCCAGGGGTCGTGGCACGGCTTTCGAGCTTGGAGGGATCGGCGGGCGGAGTAGCGGGAGACGAAGGAGCAGCCCTGGCCAAGGCGAGACCGTGAGCCAGGAGACCGGCGAGAGTGGTGAGTTGAACCATCATCGACGAAGCGCTGTCTGTCCGATGATGGAGATGAACGACACGCTTAACTAAGGTAAGACACCCAGCGCAGAGGGTTGATGGCATGAGAAGGTTATAGAAAGGCTGGAACGAGGTATTTATATACGTTGAACGCCCGTAAATCTCTACTTACATGAGTCAGTATCTAATTGGATACTGCTGGATGAGGGCGGCAGCGAGCGGTACGACAGACACTCTGACGGCATATGGCAGGAGCCAGGATTATCACGGATCTCCGGTGGTGGTGGGTCAAAGGATAGGGAGACGGCGTCGTTCCAGCACACCCAGGGGGCAGTGATACCAGACGGGTGATGGTACACAGTAAGAGTCTTATTTTACAGATTCTTTGCTAGGAAGCTGGATAGAGTTGGTGTGTGTTGTTTGTACTTTTGTTCACCGGGGTAACGATAGCTATGGTGTTGTTGGTTCTGTTACGAAGGAATCTATACGAACGGTGTACAATGAGTAAGATCGAGGAACACATTTGGCAGAGCCGTGGGAGTACCGTAACTGGGAAGCCTTTATCGTGTTTGTGACTTCAGAGTCGGCGGTGACGAATGGTTTCTAGGCATTCGACAACCGGTTCAAAGACGGCAGGAGCTGTACAGAGCTGTACAGAGAGGGAGGAGTCAAGCAAGGACTTAGCTAATGCCCCCTCGTTATACCACACACGCTTACAAACGCGCTGGCTTCTCTAGCCGATATCAGCTGAGTGAGCCAGACACCAAGGCGGGAGAAAGAGACGAGGTAAAGAACCATATTAGAGCGCTATTTGGCACCAGTGGCTTGCGTATTTTGTTGTCGTTCCTGCCATGTTTGGCTTGAATGGCTTCCCTAGGTAACTGGGTCCTGACTCGAAATAACGGCCGCAAACCCCCTCTCGCGGGAAGGGTGCCATCTCATCGACCCTCGCAGCTCTACGGGGATATCCTCTCAGCATTTCTGAAACCCACAGAATCAACACTCAACCTGGACATGGATTGCCATCAAGCCGGCCGATCCTTGGTCTTGGGTCTACCGAGATTCACGCTTTCGTTCACTCCCGCCGAAGGGGAGTCCACCATCAAGTCGAAGCACTATTACGGAATGTGCATCGACGAGTTCCAGGGCATCGGGACCTTAGTCTGACTCGAGAACAAGATTGTTAATGAGGCAAGGGCATTTCGAGGTCTTGCACACCGCTCAGAATGGTCCTTGTGCCACTGACGTGAGCCGCTCTCGTCCAGCCTGAGCCTAGCATCCAACTATGTCAGCGACAAACTTAGCAGCAGAGGAAAAGTAAAACAACCAAAACACATGTAGCGAGTCTGCATTTCTCTGGAGGGATGCCGCCGGCGGGGAGCATGGTGAGGCGAGGTGTGGAAGGCGTTGTTTACCTAGGTAGGTAGCCTCGACGAGTGGCTTCGTACTCAGCGCCCCCTTCTCGTAATGCCGGTGATGCACAGCCATCCAGGCGGGTGTCAAAGCCACTCCATGCAGTCGGAACTCTCTCGCGACTGCATTTATCCACTTTGCTCTGCGTTGTGCTGAGATAATCCCGGCAGTGTTGCGAGGCAATGGCTCCTGGACTGAGGCCTTGGTCTGGGATTTGCATCTGTCAAGCCGTAGGCTCTAGGGTTCTGGGCTGGACCTCTAACTGCCAGAGCTAAGGTGTAAAAAATTCTGACTAGGAAGTCGGTAAATTTGTAGTTGATGAGTTAATGGTTTGAGGGGAGTGGAGGAGATTTGCCGGGCCAGTAACTAAATATTGAGCTTGGCCCAATGTCAGATTTTCCTTCCTCGAGTGCACAGGGAAGGGCAAGTTCACATCGAGAGTCAACCGGGGATTGCTGCGTAGTCTGAGCGAGAAACCACCCATAGGGGCGTAAGGGAGGGCTGAAAAATGGGTTGGGAGCAGGAGATGGCAGCACGCCCGCCGCAGTTGAGACGACCCCTTCTCGACCAGAGTCTGTTCAAGAGCGCCGTATGAGGCCCGAAAAACTTACGACTCCTGCAACAACACGATATCCCCTTGTTGTATCATCGGCACCAAGGCGCTTTGCTATTAATGAGAAGGTTGATATTCCAAGAATGCTAGGATCTCGATGACCAATTCATGGCTGATATCTGAAGCTGTAATAAACCAACGCCAACGCCCGTGACACTCAATTAGGTTTTCCCATTTCTACAGTTGATATGGCGTACTTTCTGTTGCTCACACATCCTTCACATCGTGTGAGCTTGTCGCAGGACTGTTCTGGGCTGAAGAGGGAATACCCTCAAGTCCACCCCGCTCATGCTGTAGCAGGGACGCTTCAAGGCCTCCTGCCCGGTCAACCATGCAATTTGCGCAGGTGACAGCTGCATGGTTGATTCAGCGGGCAATGAGGCAGGGAACATGTCGAAAAACTTGCTCTTCCAGTCAATTGTAGAAAGGAGCTCCGTGAACTGGTTTCTTGGGTGCTCCGGGTCATTGAGGGGTGTCCCGGGTTGCAGCCACCGACTGAAGTTGTGTTCGAGAATGCCATCGATGACGCCTGTCTTAATTCGCCACACCTTTTGTCCATGGCTGTCGCGGATGGCGACCGCTTCCATGCCGTCCGCCGGATTCCGGCTGGTGAGTCGCATGTCGGCGAATCCGCCGAGAACAAGATATTCCCAGTAGCGGCCCGACTCCCCGGCACGATCATCACCATAACCGCCGTACGTGATGCGTGGCGGTGTGTGATCGAACCGGCCACGGCGCAAGAAAAGGTTGAAGATGTGGACGAGCTCATGGCCCATCGTGACTGCCAGCCTGAAGTGGAGGTTTCTGAAACGACGCTTGTTGCTCTCGGACTCTCTGGTCCTCAAGACCCGACAGGCGTCCGCCATTCGACTCATCAACTGTGAATATTGTGTCAGTTTAATTGTCATATGCTCTCCTAGTAGACAGTTAAAGAACACTGACTGTCTCGTTAATCTCAATAACGGCTGCTTTCTTTGGCTCAAACACGCCTGAACAATCCTGCTTGTTCGTGCGTCCGTTCTTTGTGGCCATGCCGAGTTGATTTGTGACCAAGACATGAGGAAAGCTACGGCGAACAAATCGAAGATACTCGTGTACTTTTGGCTCAATTGCTGACTCCTGAAGATTTCGGAGGTCTGGGACGTCCTTGTTGGCCTCGATGACGCCTCGGGTTATGGACTTCAAGGCAATGATGCTGGATCTGCATTCCAACAGGTTGAGAGCCAGGCCGACAACCGAGGCGACGCAATCAAAGAGTGTAGAGCCTGGCTGCAACGCCGTAAAGGGTTGTTGTTGCCCTGGGACGAAGACTCGGAGACCACCCACGTCTGACGGTGAATGTGGGACACGGTTGGGTGGACGGGAGGCCATTACGTGAGCAGAGAAAAAGAGGAGAAGAGGTGTATCACTGAACTCGGTGGGGAGGTCCTTGGTGGGGTGTATGCTGGAAGTGGGAGCTTGAAGTATGAAAGGATGATTGGAACATTTGAGGCATGTCTTCCTCTATGTATACTCGACACAGTTGAGCCTGAATGTCTCCCTAACAGGTTGAAGTATGCAGGTCTGGGAGTCCGGCCATCCCATGCAGCCTTCGTCACAACTTTGAAACCAGAAAGGGGACGACGAATAGGTAGTCGGTTACCAGGTCAAGCGGCTCACGAAACCTAGCAGCAGCGCTTGAGCTCCCCTTTTTCCTTGCCCTCAGGCATTTCTGGGCTGTCAAGTCAAGTTCCAGGCGTTTACCCCTGCATACCTTAACCCTGAATCAGTTTTGGGTCGCCGCTTTGGCCGACAGCGTTGCATATGCCACACACTGATACAGCCGGTGCCATCAAAGAAATCAAAGAAGCTCGCCGGGATGAGCCGTGAAGCGCTGATAGCGCGGTTGTATGCCCTCAAGCGCTTTCCAGGGTTCTCCGTACCCAATCAAATTTGGGCCACAAGCACTGCAGCCGGAAGGGTGCGCGCTAACGAAGGCCCAATTTGAGACGGATGCATCTCATTTTAGAACCGATTGGGAGCAAGGAGGCGGCCCGGACGTCTCAACCGACATCAGCCAGGCGGGTTAGGAACAACTAAAATACGGTGGGGCTGGCGGCGGCTAATGCGCGAGGTTGGGTGTCTCTGGATTCGGAATCTTGAACCAGCATCTTGGAAACGATCAACCACAGCTCAACACAGATTAATTGAATCCAGAACCACTGAACCCAACGATCGTGAGCCGCGCTTGAAGGCACGCAAGCGAAATGCAGGCCGCCCTGTTTTTGCCCCGCCGGGCACCCAAGGTGTCGGTTGAACTGCTGGACCCAGAGCACCATGAGATTCTGGTCCAAGGAATTCGCAATGTCTTGTCGTCCCAGCTGGCTGAGACTACCATGGCTCAGCTGGTTGACGGGCTGCCCCTGGCGTCGTCCGGGTGGGAAGCACGCGGAAGTCTAATCATCGGCGACCACCCACTCACCAAGCACGAGACTTTCTGTGAAGGGGTCATTAATCAAACTAGGGCCTTCCGGGAGGCTTTTGATCCTGCAGTCCTCCAATTCGACTCTCCGGTACGTTAATCTCCCAGAACTCCTCCGGGAATTGGACTTCTAACTCAACTTCCACAGGTCATGCAGGCGTACCAAAACGCTGAAGTCGGGTCAGCGCAATTCAAGATGCGCCTGATCGAGCTGGTCGCAGTTGCCATTCACCAGATCGCCGTGCTCCTCTTCCAGCTTGAGCCCAAGCTCCACGTCGGTGACATCAATTCAGTTGTCATGTGGAAGGAGGAAGCAAGATGGGTCACTCTTGAGGGAGGACGCCGAATTTATGAAGAACCGCTCTTCGAACCTAGGCCGACTCTGTTCTTTCACGTGGACTACTTGGACCACCAGCAATACCCTGACGGCCTAGCAGACGTGGCAGGATATTGGGCCGAAGACCGCATCTTTGGCGGTGTTGTGTTGTTCGACAGGGGGGATTCTGGCTACGAGGTAAGTGAGGTTTTGAACCTAACTGCTCACGTACCCAACAGCTAACGTTGTCCAGTGTAAGGATGTTTACTTTCACTCCGGAAGGAAGCGGACCACCTTCCGCGTTTGGAGGCTGTTAGACGCTCAGTTCAATGCCTTTGCCGACTTTCTTCTTTCCAAAGAGCCTTCACCATCACCACCGTTTCCCATCCTGGCATCAGATGACAATCTTCACCGCCATGACCCTTGGGACGCAATCGCCCTCCACCACGTTTTCCGTGACCCCTGGGAGCGGAAAGTAACCCCGACAAAGCCACCAGACACCCGGGATGTCCGAAGCACTGGAGATTATCCCGAACTGGCCGCCATGTTTACCGAGATGAACAAGTCCTACGAACTTGATAACATTCAGGACCTTGACAGTCAAGATGGTGCAACGGCACAACACCATCCGCTAGTTAGCTCGGAACTGCCACCGCAGGCAGACCAACCAAACCTGGAGTGGCATGATACCCGCGCAGGAGAAACAGGTTCACTCTACGTCAAAACACCGCCACCCAGAAGCCCGGTCTGCACCGCCGACGTGGACTCGCTCCATGTCAAAACACCACCGCCGAGGAGTCCAGTCTCTACCGCTGACGTGGACTCGCTTCATGTCAAAACACCACCACCGAGGAGTCCAGTCTGCACCGCTGACGTGGACTCGCTTCACGTCAAAACACCACCACCGAGGAGTCCAGTCTCTACCGCTGACGTGGACTCGCTCCATGTCAAAACCCCGCCCGAGAGTCCCGTTTTGTCCGCAACCGACAACAAGGCCGAGCCTACAGCGCCTCTTGGGGATAAGGAGAGCGCTCCGCAGGCTTTAGATCAAAACGCAGGAGAAGCGCAGAGCCCGAAGAAACCTGATGACTCTCCAGCCCGTCTTCCTCTCCGTGCCACAGATAGTGTTTTGGGAAAACGGAAGATGCAGGACGTTGACGACAGGGAAGGGGCAAGGAGTCCAACAGGGTGAAAGGCCATCGTCTCCGGATTCAGAGTACAATTTCGATTTATTTTCCCCCTTCTTCACGCCTCTTCAACATTAAGTTTTTTTATTCCTCACCTGTTCTCCTGCTCTGGAGTGTCTAACGCCAACATCTCCTCCAACTTCGCATGAATTCTACCCATAAACAGAGAAAAGTTGGTCAGGGCTAGCGACAGGTTGGTCAAGACCACCTCGAGATCGTCCAGCGCCAATTCCGCCTCCTCCAAGCCCCGGCAAACACACTCAGCAAGCACTTCCTGCCACTCAAGTCCGTGCCGGCGACAAAACCACTCTCCCGCCAAATCGAATCCCCGACCCAAGACCCACAGCAACCCCATGGCCTGCGGCTCGCCCACCACCCAGCACACCACTCGCCACACCAGCGGATATCCCGTGCATAGCAACAGGACGAGAACGCCAAGGATCAATCTCTTCATGGGGGGGAAGCCGCGGTGGGTATCTGTTGAACACACGTTAGCTGCGGTCTTCCGGTTTATCATAGTTCCATGATGCTCCCTGAGCCCTTTTCCTCGTACACACACCTTGAAAAGCTCGATAGGCCCGGGCTCGGCAGTCAGACGCACAAAAGCTTGCTGTTCAGGTTCTTGGGATTTGACATAGTCCAGTAGAGTGAAGAAAGCAGAACGAGGATTTGTTGTGTTCTTGAGGTATGAAGGTGGACGTTTGGGACTTGCGGAGAACGTCCACGAGCGACCGGCCGCAATAAAAACAGAACCCAGGCTCCCGGCTTGTGCTGGACGTTCCTGCTTGACGAGGAGACTGGCTTTGATTGGGGTTTTACCAACCTCCCTCCTGGAGAAGTGATAAGCTCCAGTGAAACCAGCCTGGAAACTTGCGAGTGCCTCGAGCCTGCAAACGCCACTTCACCCCTTGCCCCCCTGTCCATTCTCAGCATCCTCTGAGGTAGGGGTTGGGGAAGGCGTGGGGGAGTCAAACTTGGGTCGTCTAATGCTTAAAGGGTGGAAGGAGTGACGGCAGCACGGGAGGGTGTCTTGTTCATGTTTTCGTGCATGATAACCACTGAGGATGACCCAAGAGACCTCACTGGCATAAAAACCTAGGATTTATAGCGAAACGTCGTGATTGCACATGTATTATATTCAGACGCTCATGTCTATCATACCATGTCCGCGAGCAAAAGCGATCCAGATATGCCGTCCTTCCCACCGGGGTATGTATTGTATGATGCATCCTTGACCGAATCCCTGACCCCGTTCCGTCCAATTCCATCCGAGTTTCCCATTCCCAGTATCAAAATCCCAGTGGTATCAATCAGCCCGTGACAAAAAGAGAGAACGAAACAAAAAACACCTCCCTGCCCTCTCCTCGGGGCTTCGCCGTTCTCCTGGCAGCAAGATCTGTGCCGACGGCAATATCCTAACAAATATAAAATCGATGACGACAACAGACAACAATGAAGATCGAGGGTGGGTTTCGTGACGGTCGTATCGTACATTGAGCGGTTTGGCGCGCAAATTCGTGTGAAGTTGATGTTCCCATGTGAGGTGAGGGACTGTAAGAACCAACTGTGTAGGCTGGGTGGCTGATCCGGGCGACTGATGTAATGTTTCTGGGTTTTTAACTTTTTTTTTTTTCGTCTTTGGATGGGTTTGTCGTTGTCGCGGACGCTAGGAGATCGGGTCGTAAAGAGCGAATATCGGTCGGTCGTGTAAAAAAAGGAAAAGAAAACAGAGGAAGAAAATTGCGGAACGAGTGTGGGGTGTCTTAGGATCAGCCAAATCTCCACGCCACTTGTTTGTTTGTTCCTCCTAGTCACCACACAACCAGGGTTCATCAAGAATCCTTCTCCCTGGGAGACACGAGCGCATGCTTCGCATCAACCGACGAACGGGGAGTTATCGAAAGCAAGCGTGCGCTCCCAGCGGAGATGCGCCGTGCGTGCGCCTTTCCGTAGTCAATGCTGGTCGCTCGCTCAAGTCCGACGCTGTCACTGCCGTCATTGTGATCGTCTTGGTCCACAGTTTCGACGGTTGCGCTTTGGCCCTCTTCGCCAAATGACCTGAGCAGACCCTCGCGGCTCTTCACTCGGCCGACCGCCCCAGAGCGCACGACCTTGGGTTGCTGGCCTCTGACGCTGCCCCAATGGGCTTCCTCCTCGCCCCAGTCGCTCGACGGTCTTGCTTCTCCCGTGGACTTGCGATTCCATGCGGAGCGGTCGGTGTTCGTCGGCGCGAGGCGTGATAGGTAATCGTCATCAGTAATGTTCATGTCGTCGTTGGTTGTTTCGAGTTCCGGTTGGCGCTCAATCTCTGACTCGGGTGTCTCTCGAGGGAGCCCGAAACTTTGGCCGTGCTCCATAATGCCCGATGACTTCCGTTTCTTGGATAGTCTCCCGGAAAACCACGAGCCTTCGGAATCGATGGAAGCCAAAGACATAGCTTGGGGTTCTGGTGAAACTCCAGGCTCATCCGCATGGCTGAAGGTTGAAG
The DNA here is from genome assembly GCA_019096155.1 of Staphylotrichum longicolle. Taxonomy (NCBI): domain Eukaryota; kingdom Fungi; phylum Ascomycota; class Sordariomycetes; order Sordariales; family Chaetomiaceae; genus Staphylotrichum; species Staphylotrichum longicolle. Next base: position 1,319,985 of record JAHCVI010000003.1, read on the forward strand.
GCGTCTCCCGCATTCCCTCATCGGATCGCGACTCAGAGACGGGCGTGTCTTGCCTTGGCCTCGAGCCAACCGGTGACGGGACGGATTCCTGGACGGTCGAATGCAAGTCGACCGATGCAAGTGTGGGAGGGATCGCTTCAGCCACGGGTGATTGCATTCGCGATGCAGGGGGCGAAATGGGTAATTCGGGAAGATCTTCGCGAAATCGGGACATTGTCCGTTTCGGCACCCCGGAGCTGACCCGCCGTGGTATGAGAATGACCGGAGGTGTGGGTGTTGGGGTCGTCTGCATCGAGTCTCGGGAAGTATTGGAAAACGACGACGGGCCCCCTGAACCGCGTTTGTTTTTGTTACCCCATCTGAAAAAGGAGGTCCAAGACCTCTGGGCTTTAGCGGTGGCGCCGGAATCTCTCGGCGCTTGTTCCGAGTGCTCTGTTCTTATTTCAGATTCTTGCGGGGATTTTGATCGCGACAGCTTTCTGCGGAAGGAACCCTTGGACGCAGGGCTTGTCAGGGTCGGCGCCGCATCTTCCCTGCGTTCGGAGGGAAGCTCCGGTGGTTGTAAGGGATGGCTGTCTACTCGGTGAAACGCAGCCAGGGGCCCGGACCGTTCACCGTCCCGAGTCGCTTCATCGTCACCACTTGGCCCAGGCCCGTCTCGCTGGTTGGGCTGAGGTTCAGAGTGCCGGACCCTAGATGACGTGATGATGGCAGAAGCTGGGTCGAGCCCCAGACCAACATCCTCTCTGCCCAGAACGCCTCTTTCCAGGTTTGGCGGCGATTCCCTGCCATGTCGCGCGGCCTCGGCCTCAACGGCCTTCTGTTTCTCGGCGCGCCTTGCAATCCTCCGGTCGACTTTCTCTTGCTCCAACTGTCGCTTTCGTGCACGTCGCCGCTCGTCCCGCTCCATCAGTTCACGGAGGTCGCTAGCGCTGAGATCATCGGCGAGATCATCGACACGTTTATGCGCCTTGAGTGTTGCCTCGGGAATGGGCGCAATGAGTTTTCGTTGCTGAGACGGCCGCCGCGCCAGTCCCGCCACGTCGCGCACCCCGGCTCCCGACCTCGGGTGGGTAGTGCAACGAAGAGTGGGCCGCGGCGAAAGAGCCGCCAGGGCGGAAACCTTGTAGGCAATGTGTTCTGAATCCGAGGAAAGGGCCGAATCAATGGATTCTTGCAACGGTAACGAGACATCTGACGACCGGTGAAACCTGTCAACCTCGCCGCCCTTGATGGTGCCACCAAGGGCGCTTCTGATTCTTCTGCTCTCCTTCTTCATCGGGCGTCCGGCCATCCAGTCCTCCGTGGCAGGTCTAACAGGGACGAACGTGCTGAGCGCCTTGATCTCGGCCTCGCGCTGCTGGTCCTCCTTTCTCCGCTTCTTGCTCGAGACCTTTCGAGGTAGGTGATCGCCGTCTCTCTTGTTGTGAAGCGTAGGGACACGCCAAAGCATTTCGTCCCTCACGGCATCCATGCCGCCCGAGGGGTTGGCCCCGACGCCATGATCTGCAAATCGCGGGTCGACGTCGGCGACAGGTTTCTTACGGCCAACCCGCACCGAGTCGTGTCGTCCTGGAGAAAAGCTGTACGCCCGGGTTCTGCGATGGAGCTTGTTGGGTTCTGTCCGCTGTTTCTTGCTCGGCTGCCGCTCGAGGACAGGGGGATTGACAGGCATGAGCTCTGGCACGGTTTGGCTCCGCGGCGGGAGCGCCGTGCTGGCTGCTTGGCCTCCGTATCCATCATCCTCCAGCGTGTTCGCCCGCCCGCGCTTCCGGCGGCTCCTCCGTCGGAACGGCCACAACGGCATCGTTGGGTCGCGCACCACGATTTCAGTGTCGGCTGAGGACAGGAGTGGACAGAACTCTGTGGTAAGGTGAGGGGTAGTGTTGACTGGAACGATCTGTGCTCGGCGGACACTGGTGTAGATTCATTCTGAAGGTGTCGGAAACAAGAGACGCGTCGGCGGGACTGGTTGCGCGGTTGGCAAATTCGTCGGCGGGGTGTGGATGTCTCTAAAGCATGCTTCAGCCGAGTTGGATTCCGCGGTGCGACAGTCAAAGCTCGTCTGAGCTGAGTGCGCGAGGGCTGCACGGAGGGTGGCGGGATGCAGCTGGCCGGCGGTTGTCTGGATCGCTCCGTTTGGCAACGGTCAGAGGTGCGCGCACTGCCTCCAGTTCTTGAGTTGTTGGAATGTGATTGAAATGCGACCCTTCGTCGAGTTTGGAGCTGGAGGGGTAAGGGATGGGCGCTTGAGGGCGAAAGCTATGATCACTGCAGAGACAGAGCACTGCGGGTGGTCGAAGGTGGGGGAAATGTCTGAGAAGGGTGTCTCAAAGAAGGGCCCATGCAATATTTGAGCCCTTGCGCAGGGAAACTGACCCAGGGAAAATTCGGGCAAGGGAGAAAAGCAAGGTACCCGGCACTTCCCTGGTTGCGCTCCACCCTGGCAGTGGCAGGGAGAAACGGAGTGCTTTCAGTTTGTTGGTCACCGCCCGGTGAGAAACCCTGGTAAACGAATCCAATGGGCGATTGGAACTGTGCCACGAGCCTGTCGAAAGCGCAGCAAGCCACCTGTGGTATTTCAATCTTGTTTCATGGCACCATGGATGTCTGCCATCATTGACGCTGCTGAGGGAGCTGTGGACTCGGGGTCCTAAATTCAGGGTACCATCGCTTCTCCGTTTCGACCCCACCGTTTCCCGTCTCCTGTCGGTCAGAAGCTGTCACAGTGGATCATTGAAGCCCCTGCTTCTTGGCACCTGCCCCACCCCAACGGCTTCTGGGTTCTCTGCCGCTCAGGCCAACCCAGCCAGTGCCAGCCAGTCATCCATCATGCGACTATTGACCGATTGCTGCGGGAAATCCGTTGGCAGTTGACGAATCCACGATCCAACGAGCTGCGCGCAAGCTGCGATGGATGAGCGTGATTCTCTGCATTTCCCTATCGCGCTTTGGCCTTCTTTGGCCCAGGGAAATACGGGCAAGCTCAGGCAAGCTAGCGATGCTCGTATCCGTCTGAAGTGGTCGCTTCGCGGCTGGCTGCACAAGAACCAGACGAAGGTTGCAGGCGGGCCCAACCGCGACATTGCTGCAGCCAAATTATGTCATAACGGCAACGCCATCTTGCCCGTTCTGCGCTCGCCCAGGGCTCGCCACAATCTATCATGGCATGGGTCGACCATCACGGCTGGGTGGATTGGCGTCATGCTCCCACCGCCCTGCCGTCAAGCGCCGATCTATTGTATATCGACCAGGAAATCGCTCAGGGCAGGCCCAATTTGGAAATGCCAGCGAGCTAACTGCGCGATGCACTCTCCAGGCGGAGGCTATCGACTGGAAGTGCAGCGCGACGGGACCGATCTCACTCCTGTTCAACGCTGCAGGGCTTTGCATCGCTCAAAGTGCATTGGCCGCCAATGTCCAGGAATGCAGTGTTCGGCGCAGTCAACCACACTTGTCATTCTGACACGTGTTTCCGCAGTGCATTTCTCCATACGCACATCCACTTATCTGGCAGAAACGCGCGCAGGAACGGCCGGTTCGTGGGGAAGCTGTCGCACGCAGCCAGTCGGCGAGCCCATGCTTTGTGGAATCAGTGGGCACTGCCAGAACGGAGCAGCAGCCGTCGGAGCCCAGCCGCGAGCCAGCGATCCCAGCCTCCCAGGTTGCCACGCGAGGGGCAAACAACTCAGTGCCCCAGAAAATACGAACAGTGAGCGTGGAGTTCTGGAACAGCCTTACCAGGAACCAAAACTTCACGAGTGCTGAACCCTGAAGCTTTGCTCCGAAATAACGGCAGATGAGCTTCTTGGCCGGGGGAACCAATCGCCCGTCCATACAGCCAAGCTTCCCTGGCAGATGTGATGACGGCCAGCGGGGAGCCCGGGCACGAGTGGTTGGGAACGAGCGCCATCGTTTCAACCTCAGCCCTTCTCACTTGCCCAAGTGACGAATGAACTGCTCTTCTTTTGAAGTCTTGTTTCTTTCCCAACCGGAACTCACCCGAGCGCCAGAACCCCGGAGGGCCCGAGCCCCGGCATCTTAGCATGGCCGTTATCCGTCTTCCCACCGATCGGCTAATCTCATTCGTCCGACATCGAGGGAATCACTGCAGTCGATACATGTAGACTACTGATGCTCGAGGAAGAAGAAAACCGCGGTTGCCAGGGTTCATGATGGATCCTCGGGTCAGCTTCCCTCAACAAACAAGAGAACGGATGAAGGCGCGCCACCATCGGGAGAGGCTTGCGTGGAAGCTTTCATCTGATGTGTTTTGCGCCTCTCTCAGGCTTGGCCTGCAAAAATTCCTTCCCTCTCTGTGTTGCCCCCAATGCTGTGCCTGGCGAATCCGCCGCAATGGAACAGGGACCAGCATCATGCAGTGCTCTCTTTTGCTCATCCTTTTCCCAGGGTCCAACACGAGCCGCGGCCGGCTCAACCAGCCGGTAATCTAAATGCGGCACACAGCTGAAGGTCTTACGACCGGGCAAACCGTTTTCACGCGGCTGGTAACGGGCCGTGTCCTGCATTGATGCTGAAGCAAACGAGCCATCGCAGGGTTTCAATGCCAAGAGCTTGGTGACGACGATGATGCCTTTGACTTGTGGGCGTCGCATCGCGAAAATGATGAACACAGCAATCTTTTGTCGAAAAAGAGCGAAGGGACTGTAGCAGTTTCTGCATCGCAGAAAAGAAAGATTTTATCATCATCATCATCATCCACGAGGACACGAAGTCTAAGCCGCGAGAACCGGCGCAAACACCCCGGATGGCCTCTCCTTGCCAATGTCGAGTTCCCAGGCCAAGCCAGGATCATGTTTTCTTGAGAACAAGAGCACGGCAAACATGGCACCATCGACCTTGATGTTTCCCGAAACCCTGCATTGCGATGTTCTGTCGAAAGTGAGGTGAAGTCGGCTCACCCTCCGTAGTGATGCTGTTGGCACGATGACTGGCTGTTCTCAACTGATGTCAACCTGAACCTCTCTCGAGCACACGAATTGGCATGCTGAGTCAAAATTCCTGCATCATGAAACTGAGAGTCTACAGCCGTTAGAAATCGGAGAGTGCTTGAAGAAAAGACGTTTACACACTTCTGAGAGATGTACCTAGCAGCAGCAGTCAAATGGAGACTCCAGAGCTTGTCCACTTTCGGGATCGCACGAGACAGCATTGCCTCGTCCACATATGCGCCAATCAAATGGTGAGGCCAAGATATGCAACTACCGCGAACATGCATTGGGTCTGTTCCTCGAGCAACCACCCCACCATTGTTAACATCCACCATCCAAATCCAAAGCCTAAGGTAATTCATAGTCGCATACCAAGTCCGGACCACGCAACGCGACGCGGCACTGGCGACCCGCGCCCACACCAAGACACAACTCAACCTAGAAGCCCGAAATTGACTTGAAAGTCGCCCACGATGTCTTTCAATCCACGCATGTCGATACTGCCAACGGCGCAGCAGCAGTCGCGGTCGCGCAAGAAAGAAGAGGAAGCCGCCTACGCAAACATGCGCCTCCCCGATCGCGAAATCGTCGGCTGCATCAACGAGCTTGGGATCTCCTTCACCATTGCCGACCTGCAAAAGCCGAACCCGATACAAGTACAGCTGATCTTTGAGTGGTTCGGCGAGCTGCTCATGAACAAGACGCGCCAGACAGTCGACCCAGCCATGCGCGCAGCGGCCGAGGACCTGTGCGGCGACTTTGGCGACTCGCTGATGCCGCCCGACACGCGCAACCTGATGGGCTTCTTTGTGTCGCTGCGCCGGCTGATGCTCGACTGCGGCGTCAACGACTTCAACTTCATGGACCTGTACAAGCCGACGCACGACCGCCTCGTCAAGATCTTCAGCTACGTCATCAACTTTGTGCGCTTCCGCGAGAGCCAGACGAGCGTCATCGACGAGCACTGCAACCGCGCCGAGAGCGCCAAGGCCCGGATCGAGCAGCTGTACGCCGAGAATCAAAACATGGAGGCGCAGCTGGACGAGATGCGCGCCAACAGGCGGCAGATGGAGGCGCTGGTGGCCGAGAAGACGCGGCGCAACGAAGATCTCAAGAAAAGGCTGCTGGAACTACGGCGGAATCAGGAAAGAGTGGCGGCGCGACTGGAGGATGCCAAGACCAAGAAGGGCGAGCTCGCCGCCGAGCTGGAGGAGAAGACGGCCATGAAGCTGGCACTCAAACAAGACAGCGCCAAGCTCCGGCCGTACACCCTGCAAAGCCCCTCGGCCTTGCAAGCCAGCCTGACGGAGCTGAGCAACACGCTCAACAACGACAAATCGCACATCGACTCGCTCGACCGCCGCGCCCGCGCGCTCCAGACTTCGAGCGACTCCTTTGCAGTCGTCTGCAGCGACGTGGCGTCGTGCATCAAGCTGCTGGAGGAGATCGCGGTCGAGCTCGCCAAGGAGGAGGAAGACAACGCCAAGAACGCGAAGCAGCGGGACGCGCTCACGGAGCGCGGGGCCAACGTACGCGAGGTGGAGCGGACCGAGGGGCTCCTGCAGCGGCAGCTGGCCAAGTGGACGGAGCGGACCGAGACGCTGCGGGCGCAGAGCCAGGAGAAGGCGCAGCGGGCGCAGGAGAAGATGGAGGAGCTGCGGGCGGTGCACAAGAAGCTGACCGAGGAGCGGTCCGAGAAGGGCAAGGATATCGAGCGGAGGCGCGTCAGGATCGAGCAGATCGAGAAGAAGGTATGTCACATCAACCACGTTTCGTGGAACCGGAGGCGGCTAACATGGTCAATGATAGATGCTGGACCTCAAAGAGAACATCGAGAACGAGGTGCACGCCGCGCACGACGAGTATCTCAAGATGGAGTCCCACATCAAGTTGTACATCACCGAGATGGAGCAGGCAATCTAACCCATCTCGGTTGTCCTCCAGTCATGTCTAGAAACGTTGCAATGTGGTCGGTCGGTTGGGTATGGTTGGCGGATTTTGGGTTCTTGGAACAGGTATACCACGGGACGGAAAGGACGGCGCCGGCGTTGGGTTGGTTGGAGTTGGTTGGGCAAGGGATCGTTTACATCTGCTGTACAGAGAGCACTGACCTGCAAATCATCACACGGGGCAAGACAAAACAACCCCAAGTCTCACTCAAACCCCACCGCCACGTTCTGTCCTACGCATCCCATCCCAACCCCCATCACAAAACCGAAACCACCGCCCCAAAACCCTCCCCACATCAACCGTCTTCCCAGCCCAGTCCACCTCGCCCATCCGCCTCTCACCCCCACTCAACACAGGCACCCTCTCCGCCAACAACTCTGCCAACCCGCCAGCTCCTTCCCCGGCTGCTGCATCACCCGGGACAGACGATGCCACCGCCACCGCCACCGGCACCACCCCGTCAACCACCAACACCCGCAACCCTGCTCTCCGCCCGGCCTCCACCACCGCCGCAGCGCTCTGCCCCAGCCCTTGGACGCTCCACTCGCTTGTGTTGCGGTGCAGCGCGAGGAGGTTGTACACCACCAGCAGCGGCGGCGGCGGCGCTTTCTGTCGTCTCCTCGCTCCCCGTGGTAAAGGGCTGTCTGTTGCGTCGCCTGTTGTGTTTGCGGTCTCGGTCGCCGTTGCTGCGGCGGGGTAGGCCACAGCAGGCGTGGTGGGAGCAGCAGCAGCTGCTGCTGCTGCTGCTGCTGCTTCTGCTGCTGCAGAAGGGCGGGGTGGTGGTGGGGGTTGTGTGACGGTGGTGCTTGATGATGGTGAGGAAGGAGAGGAAGAGACGGAGAGGGAAGCGCGCAGGTGGGACACGGTGGGGATGAAGAGGGTGCGGATGTGGCGGGTGGTGGACAGTTGGGTGGGGATGGGGGTGAGGGGGGGGTGCGGAGTCAGGGCGGCGTGGGTGTGTGACGTCTTGGCTGGTTGGTCCGCGGATGCGGGTGGTTGTTGTTTCACTTTCTGCTGCTCTTGTTGTTGTTGTTGTCGTTGTTGTTGGAGAGTGTCACCAGGGCGGGACGGATCTGCGGTGGCTTGCTGGGAGGCGGCGTCATGTGGTTTGAATGCGGTGCTTGCGCTCTGGGTCTGCTGCCGGTGGACGAGGTCCTGTGTAAGGGAGGACAGGAACTCGGACCGGTCGGAGCAGATGAGGAGCGTAGTTGGGTAGGTGCAGCGGTCAATGATGAACTGCAGCAGGTCGGATGGCAACGCTGGGGATAGGAAGATGGGGGTTGAGTGGGCATCCATGTGAGCTCTTGTCTTTGTGTGCTTGTATGGGATGAAATGGAACCGTTGGACAGGCACAACGCAATAATCGTATGCAATGGAACCAGAACTGAAAAAAAAAAAACTGTTGTAATCAAATACAAGCCCCCTGCCTCGAAGTGTGTATCAAACTTGCATCCGTCCAGACGAGGCAGTTGCCGATCGATCTGGGTGGGTGCCGCGGACCGACCCGCACCTGCCTGCCGGCTTGGGGCAACCTCACTGTGCCCGCTTTACCGTTGGAGGGCTTAGCTGCATACCCCGCCAACTCATGGCCGGTGCGTGGTCGGCGGTCACGTCACTGCTCCAAGCCACGGTCAGCAGGGTTGGCTGCAACAAGTGCTTGAAGCTCCAGAGCTACCCAGGAGCCAACAACAACCGCCCGCGATGGAGTCAATAGCGCGGATCTCGACGCTGCTTGTAATTGGCTAATTTTTCTAATGCCATGGCTACACCCGCACGCCCACTGATGTCTCGTCTGCAGCCCGGGAACTCACCCTCGACGCTGCCTCGGCCGCCCGAAGCTCGCGGGGCACAACCCGCCCCCTCGACCGCACCCAAGTCAAGAAGCTGCTTGACAGTCGCAATGAGCGTGACGTGCTCGACGGGCTGCGGCGCGTCATCTCGGTGCGTCGTTTACTGATCAACGGAACCCTCGTCCTCTGAGCTAACCCCTAGCTTTCCAGATGATGTACCGCAGCCAGAAAACACTACCGCTTTTCTCCTCCGTCGTCAAGAACGTTGCGTCGCCGAACCTCGAGATCAAGAAACTTGTCTACATCTACCTCATCCACCATGCCGAGCAGGAACCCGACCTCGCGCTGCTGTCCATCAACACCATCCAAAAGTCGCTCTCAGACACGAACCCCCAAGTGCGCGCCCTGGCCCTGCGCACCATGTCTGGCATCCGAGTTCCCGTCATCAGCCAGATCGTGTCGCTCGCCATCCGAAAAGGTGCCGGAGACATGAGCCCATACGTCAGACGCGCGGCGGCACTGGCCATTCCAAAGTGCTACAGGCTCGACCCCTCGCAGCTGCCCCAACTACTGGAATATCTCTCGACCTTGCTGGGCGACAAGCAGTACTACGTCGCTGGTGCAGCGGTAACGGCATTTATGTCCATCTGCCCCGAGAGAATCGACTTGATACACAAGCACTATCGGAACCTGGTGAGAATGATCGTGGACATGGATGAGTGGAGCCAGCTGTCGACCCTGCGATTGATGACCATCTACGCCCGGAAGTGTTTTCCTAGGAGGACAAAGAGTGTCAAGAGCAAGGATAAGACGGTCGATCTTCAGGATTTTTACGGCGGTGCATCCGAGGGCAATTCCGAGGGCGAGCAGGTGGTGACGCTCGACCCTGACCTCGAGCTGCTTCTCAACAGCATAAAGCCCTTGCTGCAGTCTCGTAACTCCGGCGTCGTAGTCGCCGTTGCAAGATGCTACTCGGCCATTGGGACGCCTGCCTACACGAAGACGGCTATCGGGCCGCTGATAGCCCTGCTCCGCGGCGCCCAAGACATCGAACAAGTCGCCCTGTTCAACATCGTTTCGATCTGTCTGAGCTGCCCCGCAGACTTTGTCAAATACGCTACCCACTTCCTCGTCCGCGCGACTGACACGCAACAAGTGTGGGAGCTCAAGCTGGAGCTGCTCACCCTCATATTTCCGCACGCCCCAGCACACATCAAGAGTCTTATTCTCAACGAGCTGGAGCACTTCAGCCGGGGCTCCGACAAGGTCCTCATCAGGGAAGCAGTTCGAGCCATCGGAAGGTGTGCGCAGACGGACAGCGCCACAGCCCCACGATGCCTTCGCCTGCTGCTCGGCCAGATCACAAGTCTAGACGGCACACTGGCAGCCGAAAGCTTGACTGTCATCCGCCACCTCATCCAGCAAGACCCGACGGCACACGTCGCAACTGTGATCAGGCTCGCCAAAAATCTCGACTCCGCAACGGACCCCCAAGCGCGTGCCACCATCATCTGGCTCGTTGGCGAGTTTTCAGGGCTCAACGGAGAGGACAACATTGCACCAGACGTGCTGCGTATCCTGGTCAAGGACTTTGCGTCAGAATCCGAAGTGGCCAAGCGCCAGATCGTGCTCCTCGGTGCAAAGGTCTACCTGCACTACCTCAACCGGCAGATCGAGGAGGCCCAATCCCAGTCCCAGTCCCAATCTTCACCCGGAGAGGAAGCGCCTTCATTCCAACCACCCACCGGGCCCAAGCTGCTCGAAGACGACGACCACCCCCTGGCCAAACTCTGGCGCTACCTCCTCCTCCTCGTCCGCTACGACACCTCCTACGACCTGCGCGACCGCACCCGACTGTACAAAGCCCTGCTGCAAGTGCCGCAGCTCGCCACCCTGATGCTTCTCGCCCCGAAGCCTGCACCCCAGGCGCCGAGCCCGTCGGAAACCAGACGGGGCTATACCCTCGGCTCTGCCGCGCTGGTGCTTGCTGGGGGCGGGGGTGTGCATGGACTGAGGGGGTATGAGGACTTGCCTTCGTGGGTGGAGGAGGGGAGGGAGCCGGACCCGGGGCAGAGGGATGTCGAGGGCGCGGAGAGGTACGGGGAGAAGAAGGTTGTGCCGGCTGCGGACGGGCTGGATGCTGTCGCTGCTGGGGCTGGTGCTGCAGCTGGGGCGAGAGCCGCGTTCTCTTCGTCGCCAGCGGGAGGGGCGAGGGGCCCCAAGGCGGCAAATGGAGTGGGGGAGAAGACGCTGGATGATTGGTTGGCGGAAGAGGAGAGCGAGGAGGAAGAGGAGGAGGAGGAAGAGGAGGAGGAAGAGGAAGAGGAGGAAGAAGACGAAGAAGAAGAGGACGACGAAGATGAAGATGAGGAGGAGGATGACGAGGAGGAGGAACAGGAAGAGAGTGGCGAAGAGTCCGAGGAGGACGCGAGGTTGATGCGGCCTTCATAAAAACAGCTGCAGTTTGAAGAGACACGATTCATGGCCAATCGAGTTCGTTTGTGGCTGTCCAACCATATCTAAAAGCGATCTCCTGTGCACTCCTCTCATATCCAAGAACGAGTTCTTTCTGACTATCCCTCCGATCAAACGCAAACGCACACCAACGTAAACTGCTACTTCACGCGGCAATCTGCGCCAGCATCGCCGCCGCCCGCCTCTCAAACTCGAGGAGATCCCCCGAGATGGGGTTCAGCGACAAGTACATCCTCGTCACCTCGGCATACACCGACCCGGTGATCCTGTCTGCAGTCAGTCACAGCCCTCTCTTCCACCTCATCAATCCCAAATCAAACCACCAAAACTCCGACAACTCATTAAAAAAGAAGAAAAAAATGAAAAAGAAAAGGGAAGAGACTCACACATCCAACCCCCTCGCAACCCTCCTCACCACCTCGGCGTCCTTCCACACCGCCTCCTCCCCCACCACCACCCCGCCCAGCTCCTCCACGTCGGCGACCAGCGGCGCCCGCAGCCCGATCTCGCGCCCGCTCACGGCGTCCAGCGTCTCCCACAGCCCCAGCTCCAGCAGCACGCACCCGACGCTGTAGAGGTCGTGCTGCCGGCGGAACGACGGCGTGGGAGCGTTGGTGCGGGGATTGGCCGCGGCGGCGAGGGCGATGCGCCGCTCCGGGTGCGTGTAGCAGTCGAGGACGACGTCGCGCGCGGGGCGGCGGTGCGGGTTCTTGAGGATGGGTTTGATGCCTGTCGGTTGGGTGTGAGAGGGGGGAGGGTCGGTGGAGATTTCTGGCGGGGGGTGTGTCAGTTTTAAAGTTTGCCAGGTGTTTGTTTTTGAGGGGGTTAGCAAAAGCTTACGGATCTCGAGGCGGGCGTCGTGGAAGCCGAAGAGGACGGGGTTGTCGTAGTCGAGGCGGGAGGGGTCGGGGTCGCCGTTGGGACCGGCGGACGGGAAGAGGAGGATGTTGTCCGGGCGGATGTTTCTGAATAGGGGAAAGAGGAAGCTGTTTAGCTGCTCTTCAAAAGCAGGAGGGCCGGAAGCAAGGGGCAAGAGGGGGTACCTGTGGGTAAACTTTGTTGCGTGCATCATGTAGACGGCGTCGACGAGCTGTTTGGCGAGTTTGAAGCGGATGCCGAGGTCGGAGCAGTCGGGGTCTTTCTTGAGGATGAGCTGCCTGAGGCTGGTGGGCATCCGCTCCGCGGCAATGGCTTTGGGGGAGCGGACAATCCTTCCACCTGTTTTCGTTGGCAGGTTACCGCGGATGTGCGGCGGGAGCTGATACACGAGGCCGATGCTCCGGGGGCTTGCCTCGTCAAAAATCAACCCGATGGTGGCGGGAAGGAGAATCTTCTGGGGCTTCTCAGCATGGAGGATGTACCACGTCACTTTGGTTTCGTCGAGGGTTTCGAGGATGCTAGAGGTTGAGGCGCTCTTGCTGAGCGCCATCCACTCGACCAGCACCAAGCGGGACTGGTGCTTGAATGGGTAGTCAAAGAGCCGGGCCAGGGTCGTGTTCTTGTCGAAATAGTACGGTGAATCGAACGAGAAGTCGGCGATGCTGAATATTTTCTTGCGGGACATCTCGGCGTTGGAGGCTTGGGTGGCCAGGCCAAAGTTTGCCAACTTGGATAGATCGTTATACCTGGCCCTCTCTCTTTTGTCCTTGGAGAGCAGCGCCTCGCGGGTGGCTCCCTCTTCCCTGTCATGGTGTCAGTGGTGTTGCTGCTCTTTCAAACCAGGGGCACGTTCTGGGTCTCCCAGGCTCGCCACAACGCAGTGCAAATTAAACCCTCGCTTACAGTCGTCTTGTTCGGTCCACGTCTCTGGTGATGTCTTTCGTCATCAGCTCAAAAACTCGACGGTCCACGACGTCAATGGTCGGTGTTGGTGTGAGTTGCCGAAGCGTCCAGTTGAAATCCTGAAGCAGCATAATCAAGTTGTCATGCTCACGATCTCCCCCTCTCAGATCGTAGCGGACCGACTTCAAGAAGTCCAGATGTGACGATAAGCGGTCCTCAAAGTCGGAAAACTCGGACCAGGAATAGAAAAGGTCGTCATTCTCGTAAAGATAGCTGGAAACAAACGATATGTTCATGAGAGCCATGTGTTCGAGCCTTTCAAGGGACGCTGCTCCTCCAAGCATTTGGATTGTGAGGCCAAACTTGCCCTTTAGATCTCCATGATTGGAGAGTGCGCGGAGAAACAGAACAATTTGTTGATGAATCCCTCGTCTTGTAAGCCGCTCGAGGAGTGGAGGATCTGAGGTGGTAGTAGTAGCAAGAGCATCCGAAATAACATCGTCCCAAGCTTGGAAGAACTAGTATGCGGTCAGTATCAGAGCCAAGAAATGGTGGTCCACAACGGCCAGACCATCATTTGCAGCTCAGCCCTTGCAAGGTAAAATCGCCGCCGGTCCCCCTTGGCGGCAAAGACATCCCTGATGAGGGCAAAGTGCTCTATTCACGGTCAACTCAGCCAAGCGATCTTGCTGAAGCGGAAAGCTATACTGCTGGGCACGCACGTTTTACCAATGGCACCAGCCTTGCGCTCACATCCCTAACTGGAGGAGGGTTGCTCATGATTGGGGTATGATTATGTGTTTCTCAAATCGAATCCCTGGGGACCTTAACTAAGGTGGTGTTGGAACTGAGGAGAGGGTCCGACAAACACTTTCTTGGGTACAGGCGCCTTTAAAAAGTGGTTCGAGTCACATTTGTGCCCACCCGGCAACCTGGTGCTTTCCTCCCGACGCCGTGCAGATTGAGGAGTGGACTTGTTGGCCACCTCATGCGGGCAGCCATGCAGGTCGAGAGCGGGGGCGCTCCCAGATGTAACACCATGATCCATCCTGCTGGGTCAAAGCGAAACTGAAGCAGTTCGAAAATGACGGAGAGGGCGGTCCAAGCCCCAGAATAAATTAACATGCTAATCTAGACACCGGCGATGCTCCAACGCGTGCCCAGAATGGCAAAGCGTATTGGTCCTTTCAAAAGTGAAAGTCTTTAAAGAGCATAGAAACTCACATCAAGTGGTACCAAAAAATGGGGAAACTCATCCCAGCCACGAAAAGGTCAGTTCTGCACAAAGAACCAACAGCCGGGACTGGGCTCACCTTTGACCAGTCAGGGTGAAGCAGTTGAGGGGAACTAATGCAAGTCAGCGCGCGCTTACCACCCACCTTTCCAGGAAATCCACGCAACCCGGCACACGACAATTCAGCCCTAAATTCTTTTGCTCATATTTCCAGGGAGAGGCACAAAGGGACAACCACGAAAGCGAGTGGATTGCGGGCCACTCCAACGTAAGTTGGACGTTCAAGGTGTAGATGAAGCGTTGTCTTGGCACCTTCATTTAGGTCACGGTACCTATATGTGACCGAGTTCCTCGTCACGAATCCATTCGTCGATGGATTTTCAACTGTCAACGGCGACTTGCTCAAAAAAAGGACCCAAGGCTCGGAGGTCTGGGGAGAAACTAGTCTTTCTGCAAAGCGCAAGCAGTGTTCACGATAGTAGCAGCAGTTTACAACTCGGTTTTTTTTCTTGTGGTCTCTAACGAGTTACAACTTTGACAGTAAATACCTTAGGGATTTTCATTATTGAACGATTCAAGATAGTTTTCTTTGGGTTTCTCCAGCTCAGGCAGGGCGCTGGACTCTGCCACGTCAGAAGGACCTCACTCTGACAAGACTAAAGGAGGGGGCTACACAACTGAAACAAGAAAGGAACTTGAGCACGCACTTACCTTGGCAACTCCCCCGGTTCTCACACCTTATCGGCTCCCGTCTTCGCAGCCACCCGCGGGGAAGCAACCTGGCCCTTCCTCTTCGCAAACGCGCCCGCGCCAATCAAGCCAACCGTCCTTAGCGCCTCACCATCGGCCACCCCCGTGTACTCCCCACGGTCATACACCTCCTCCTCCTCCTCCTCCTCCTTTTTTCCATCCTTCTCCTTCTGCCCCGGATCAGCACCGCCCGTCTTGCAGGAAGAGTCCTTGCTCTGCCCCAACTGCACCGTCTCGACCTCGACCGTCATGCTCAGCGTCGCCACCTTGGGACAGGCCGGAGGGGGCTGGGACTTGGGAGCGATGAGGTTGAGGATGGCGCTTGCGGGCGACATGGTAAGTACCTAAGACCTACCTTGGGGCGGAAGTGTAAACTGTGCGTAAAGCCAGGAGGTAGATTTTGGTTGAGTGATGAAGATGGGGTTGGAGGGGGCCTACAACTACGAGAGTGGGAAGTTGAGGGTGCGTTGGGTATTAAATAGATCCGGAGTACTGGTGGGTTGGGGATCAGTGGGCATATTGTGCTGAGAACAGCAGCTGGTGCAGATAGGAGGGGGGCGAGTTGTGAGGAGGAATTGGTGGTTGATCACGAACTGAGACAAGTTGAACAGCCACACAGCTTGAGGACGTGAGATGCTAACAAGAGAATGACATTGTTCACCACACACCTCAAAGAAGCCAACAAAGACGCTGTATAAGACGCGACTCGACAACCGAAAGCCCGAGTCTGCTTGATCTACGTCCTTTGTTCTCGTGTCTTGCTATCTGAAACCATACAACGCAACATCGTTGCCATCCAAAACATACACCCCATGAATACCTATTACACACAGTACCGTCCCGTGCTGTGAAACCGGGGAACCCGCGTCGCAAATGAACCGGCAAGAAACTCCAGAACGTCGCCTCAAAACGCCTGTCTAGTGTAGGAGCAACCGCGCAAAATGCCTGATGCTGGGAAACGCCATGCTGGGACCTGCACATGCCACAAAAGTGTCCCAACCCGCCATGCACATTCATGTGAAGAGGAAAATCTTTGTCGGGTGAGAGTACGATGAATCCCCCTATTACCAGCGCCGACTACAGACAGTTAGCAGATGCCCCAAGGCTCACAATCACCTTGAGAGGGACTTACTCAAAAGCCGCCGCGACCTTGATACGCTTGCGCATGATCGGTTTCTTGGCCACCGGCTTGGGCTTGGACCCCGGCTTGTGTTCCGATTCCCAGTCGTCAGTCGACGAGCCATCAGTCAAGCCCAGAAGCTGGCGTTCGATGCGGGTCAGGGGCGACTCGCTGCGGCTCCGGCTCCGGCTCCGGCCGCGACTGCGGCTACGGCTGCGGTTGGCTAGGTCAGGGCTCAAGTCTCGAGTCCGGCTCCGGCTGCGGTCGCGGCTGCTGCGGGCGGGACTAGCGCTCCGGTGCCGACTAGGGCTGCGGCTCCTGCTCCGGCTCCGGCTACTACGGCTCCGGGACGACGATTTGCGTCTCTGATTAATCCGGTCAGACGGCCGACGGCCCTTCTTGTCGTCGCGATAACGGGAAGCGCCCCTGTCAGCGGACTGCCCACTATGGTAGCCGCTGTCATGGCGCTTGTCTGCGTAACTCATCCGGCCCTCCCGGGAGGGCGTATCGTTGTATGAGTCGGAATTTCCACGATCGCTAGAAGCCTTCTTGTTGCTCTCTCCAGCTTGCGGTGACCAGGGGTCGCCATCAAGATTGAACCTTGGGCGCGAGGACGGGCTGTGACGACGGGGAGACGCCGGACGGCCGTTGGCTCGCGACCGCTCCCTGCGATCTTGAGACCATCGGGCCCGCTTTAGATCTCGATCGTCCTGGTTATGCTCTGCGCCATTGGCCAAGGAGCGCTTTCGGGGGTAACGGTCTTGCCTCTCGCCCCCATTGTACCGATCCCAACCGGAGTCATGGCGCCAAGGAGTTTGGGCTGACTGATGGGGAGCGTAACTGTTGTGGCTGTTTCTGTGCTCTTCGGCCGCCCTCTTCCTTTTCGCTGCTTCCTCCAAAGCTGCCCGGTCAAATTGATACCGAGGTGGCATCTTGATGGCAGACGGGGAAGGCGGAGGGTTCGAAGGCTCATAGGTCGTGTATTCATGCTCGCACTCGGGGAACCGCTGTACAACCATTCCCGGATAGAGCTTGAACACCGGATCGTGCTTGAGAACTTCCCAGTCTTCATGCTCCCTGACAGACCGCCCAAATTCCTTTTGGTTGCCCTCCTGGAAAAAGACGGATTTGACGCAGGTTGCGTTGTATGCGGGCGGAATTGTCGGATCGTCGGTGTACTCGATGGTAAGGGGAATTCCCACGGCGTCGGCCGGTTTGGTCTTGATCTCCATGAACGCCCGCTTCAGTTCCTCGTCGAATTCGGGATCCCACGCAATGTCTTCTTCCTTTACCTGGTCGCCCACTGGTTCTTTGGGATTGTCACCGTTCGGCTGGCCGACATTGTCTTGCTGAACAGCTTTGGCCTTGGCTTGTGGTTCTTCTCGGTTGGGCTGGCTCCCCTGACGGTCATTGCGCGGGCCGTTCTTTCCGCGCTGCTCATGGCGATGTCGGTTCTTTTCACGGTTATGATGTGAGCGCTTGGATCCATGGTTCCTCTCGTGCCTTCCGCGCTGGGTCCCCAAGGGAGTCTGGTTTGTCGAGGGCGGTGGTGGTGGAGGAATCGCGTTTTGTGCTGGAGTCCAGCCGGGGGGAGGGGGAGGAAAATGTGAACCAGGGTGAGGCGGGGGAGGGTATAACTGCGGTGGCGCCGGAGGGTATTGATAAGCACCGGGAGGAGGCGCCGCAGGATGCTGGTATGAGTGCGGGAACGGAGCCGAACCAGGTGGTGGCGGCGGCGGTGCCGGGTGTCCATATGGCTGCTGCGGATGTGTGCCCGGGGGATATGCTGGCGGGGGAGGACGGGGGGAGGGGGACCAGCAGTGGGGTAGTAGCTCGCCTGCGGAGGGTAAGGGGTTGGGTAGTGAGGCTGTCCGTAAGGAGGGTGTTGGGCATATTGCGGCGGAGGCGGCGGCGGGGTTGGGTACTGTCCATACTGGGGTGGGGGAGGGGGTTGCGGGTACCCTCCGGCATAAGGATTCGGGCGATAGCCCGGCTGCGGGTAACCTTGTGTCGGGGGTGGCGGAGGCTGCGGAAACGGCGGTGGTTGAGGCTGGCCATATGGGATCCCAGAAGGGCCATGAGAGAGAGGAGGAGGGGGAGGTGGAGGGGGAGGCGGAGCGTAATGGGTGACAATGGGGCCTTTCTTCTCCCGGGGTGTGCCGCCTCGGTCCGAGTTGCCCTGGTCTTTATTCTGCTTGTATCTTTGGAAACCTCTACCGTTTGTGAGCATGAAAGCAGCCCAGACAGAGCCATGGACAAGGGACAACTTACGCAGGCGTATCCCGGGTGGGCTCAGGGCAAGCATACGCCCAATGTCCCTTCACGCCGCAGTTGTAACATAACCCGTCTTGTTCGGGAGGAGTCTGCCCAGGCGCATTGGCACTCATAGTTGCGGTTCAGGCCCAAACCAGCGCAACAAGCGCATCGAAGTCGGACAGTCTTGGTGCAAACGCCGGCCTGTCGGATGCGTTCGCGCGTGCGACGGGAAAGGAACTGAAACGAGAGAACGAGCTGGGGAGATTGCTGGTTCCGAGAAAAGAAGGCCAGGATGCAAGCCGAGGAAATAAAATAGAGTAGAGGAGATATCTTTGGTCAGAGACAAAGAGGTGAAGCATCAAGCGATGGATGGGTGATGAAACGTTGATGGTGAAAGTTGGCTAGGATGGCCCGAAAGTACGAGATGTCTGCGAGGTCGTGATGGGTGAAACTGATCGCCTGAGTTTGGAATGTCTCTACGGACAACAGTGATTCAAAAAAATGCCAAATCCTCGCCGGGGTGTGGATTGGGTGTAGACGCGGGTCCCATCGACTGTCGGCGGTTGTCAGGGGCGTAGGGGGGTGACGGGGCCTGGCGAGGCCAGGCAGTGAGAGTCACAAGTGAGAGGCCCGAATGGCGGTGTCTGTCGCATTCGAATCCCTCCTCCTGTCATCCAAGGTGGGATGCTGTTCTCGCAACATCAAAGACACCTCAACCAGTTGAGATGGGCCCTCGACCTTATGCGTTCGGGGTGCGTGGGTAAGGCAGAGGGTGAAGTGGTGGATCTGCCTCTCCTTGCATTCTCATCTGAGCCCAAAATTCAGAGGTTGAGAGGTGCGCTTGGGCGTTCAGCCGCCACTCCCAGGGGCGGGGCTGACCGCCTCATTGCAGGGAGGTCACGTGAAGAGGTCGAACAGCATATCACCCTTCGATGCATGGTTGTCAAGACTCCATGATTACTTGGTGATGCTCTACCCGGTCAGGACGACATGCTGCTCGGTGGAGCAGTTACAACATTGTATCAAAAGAGCAGGGCAGCGAGAGCCCGCCGAGGAGGCCATGAACGGGCACAAAATGCCAGCATAGTCCAGCCTTGGACTAGCTGTTCATGGCCGTGACGGCAATCTTGGAATGGGGGAGTGTTGAGTAGATTCGAGCAAGCCATTTCTAGATGGATGGGCGAGAACCTGAGGCTCTCCCAAGTGGGATGCTAGGCAATGGAAGAAGGTGCAAGATAAGAGAAAGCCACCAGCAACAGGCCACATCCGCGCGTGCACCACGCAAGGTTGGATTGATGCTGAACTGGTAGGATGCAAAAAAGCAAGCATTGACAATTCCCTCCAAGAAACCAGTGGACAGGACAATCGAGGAGGCTCGTGAGCCATCAGAGAACCAGAAGGAACTGAACAACAACGCAAGAAAACCACCTCCCACCCGATCACCACAAAGGAATCTGGGATCTTGGGAGTGCGAAAAGCAGGACCAATGCCACTTCTGGCGCTTCAAGAGGAGTCCAACTCGCTGATAGCGCGTTCAAGCGTCGGCGGTAATCTTCGAGGTGTAGAAATCAGAAGGCGAGGATGGGGCGACAGATCGAACAGGGCATCGACGGCACAGCAAAGGCGGCAAAAGGTGGAAAGTTGAGGGAGAAATTGACAGGCCTGGCGCGGGTGGGCAGAGCTCTGGTTTTGAATCAAAGTGCCAGGCCTCCTCCATGTGGGGAACCTCAAGCACGTGTGGTGTGAGGCGGGACCCAGAGCTTGGCAAATGGCAACACATCTGGCTCTGGGCCGCTGGTTATCGATAACGTTAGCATTGCGCTGAACGCAGAACAGGCGGTGTCCGAGGTAACTCCGACCCAACCAAAGATGACGGCACCACTGCTTGAGCTCCAAGGTTGCAGTTTTGCGCGCTTGCTGACTGAAGAAGCCCCTGGGCCATGCTTCGTTCCAACTCTCCCGTGCTCAACGACGTCGCCGTCCATCCTGTATAGTTGACGCCCCATCGCACACCCGCGTCCGCCACCTCGAAATGCTGTAAAAGCCGGAACGACGCCCTATCCTACGCTCCTGTTCAATGTGACGCCCAATCTTGGCGAATATGTTGGTTCGCATAGTTCCGCTCTCCACCGTTGACATCGCTCGAACCGGGAGAAGCAGTCCTCCCCTCTGCGGTTCCTGATACCTGCACCCGTTTCCAGTTTTTGATTCCGGTAACTTCTGTTTTTGAAGATGCCGGGGCTCCCTTGTGAGTAACTTGCGCCAAACAACACCCTCCCCTCGAAGTCAGACAGACAAAGACAGCCATGCCTCGCCTCGTCTGGCGGGGTCCTCGACCGCCGCCGCTAACACCACCCGCTCCAGCTTCCGTGGACCTCGACGAGTGCATCTCGCGCCTCTACAAAAAGGAACTCCTGGCCGAGTCGGTCATCGAAGCGATATGCGCCAAAACCAAGGAGCTGCTGATGCGCGAGAGCAACGTCGTCCACGTGCGCGCCCCCGTCACCGTCGTGGGCGACATCCACGGCCAGTTTTACGATCTGATTGAGATCTTCAAGATCGGTGGCTACTGCCCAGAAACAAACTACCTATTTCTCGGTACGCTCGTCTGCCTCACGAGGTCGCACCCTTATACAGCCAGGCTGACTGGATTCCACACAGGCGACTATGTCGACCGCGGCATGTTCAGCGTCGAGACGATTTCCCTTCTTGTGTGTTTAAAGCTGAGATACCCCAACCGCGTCCATTTGATCCGAGGCAACCACGAGTCGCGCGGCGTCACGCAGTCGTACGGCTTCTACACCGAGTGTTCGCGCAAGTACGGCAACGCCAGCGTCTGGCATTACTTTACCGACATGTTTGACTTTTTGACGCTCAGCGTCGTCATCAACGATCAAATCTTTTGTGTCCACGCGGTACGCCATATCCTCCCCACCACCGTTCCCCATCCCACAACCCCTCCTCGTGACTAACAGCCATCCTCCCCCCCCCCAAACAGGCCTCTCCCCCTCCATCCACTCCATCGACCAAATCAAGATCATCGACCGCTTCCGCGAGATCCCCCACGAAGGCCCCATGGCCGACCTCGTCTGGTCCGACCGGACCCGAGGCGCGACGAGTTCTCCCTCTCCCGCGCGGCGCCGGCTACACCTTTGGCGCGCAGGTCGTCAAGAAGTTCCTGGCCGTCAACAACATGAACCACATCCTGCGCGCGCACCAGCTGTGCCAGGAGGGTACCAGGTGCTGTACGACGACCGGCTGAGCGGTGTGTGGAGCGCGCCCAACTACTGCTACGGTGCGGCAACATGGCCAGCGTGCTCGAGGTGAGCGACACGGGCGAGCGCTTCTTCAACGTCTTCGACGCGGCGCCCGAGAACGACCAGGTCAAGGACGCGCAGATGGGCGGGGGAGGGGACAAGGCGGACGGCGGGGCGCTGCCGGATTACTTTTTATAGACAGACGGGGGGCGTTTTGGAGATGGGGTAGGAGTGGCAGGGTAAGGTGGAAGAATGAGACCGCCATCGGCGGGAGTTTATGTGTGGTACATAAGACATGCGTGGCGTTCTACTGTGGAAAGGGACATGGCAGAGCGACGATGATAGACGATGATACCAAGAGATTCTCGGCCATATACCACCCACGTCCCCGCTGGTGAAATGTCTTGTCGAGATTGATTCCATTTTCCCATTCTTCCAGGTTATCTAGGAGCAAGAGAGCAAATATAGTTTGTCGTTTGATGCCATGGTATTTCGAGATGCGAGGCAAGTCTGTCCCAGGGGACCGACCAACTACGCAAGAAAACACCCCCCTTCCCCTAGTCCGAAGCGAAAAAGAGAATGAAGAAGAAACAGCCAGTGAGGTGTTCTGTCCCGCCGGACTAGCCATGCAAATTTGTCCTGCCTGTCTCCTCGCCCCAGAGACCAAGGTCACCCGGGAGGCAAAAGGAGAGGAGAAGGAAAGCCAAATCCCATCCTTCTAGCCACAGTAGAACCCCCGATCCTTGCCTCGAGACCCGCGGGCCCGCGGACCCGCGTGCTTAAATCAACCCCGTCCATGCATCTCAGCAGTCGATTGGTTACTGCTTCCACTGTTCGCTCCCAAAACCAAATACACGTCTTATCCCCTTCTCCTTTCCTTGCAAAAAGGGGGCGATCAAGAAAAAACTATGGCCGCCAGCCAGCCCTGAAAGCAATCCCGTGAGGAGTGTCTCCATCGCTTCCTCACGCATCGGAAGAAGGTGAGCACTCTCGGGTTGGGGTGGTTGGTGAAGAAAATCACCAGTCCTTGTCAATCTCAAAGGCCCAGTCGAACTGCAGGTGGGTCTTCTTGTCGTCGTCGACGAAGCTGGAGCTGACCGAGTACTTGTCGCGGACGGCCCAGCCGGAGGGCGCAGTCTCCTCTTGGACTACGGGCAGTATGGTTAGTTTGGTTTGTTCATGCTGATGGTCGTTTTGTCGACCTGTTGGGAGGGCGAACATACATTTCTTGGTGTAAATGGGCTGCTTGTCCGTGTTGGGAGCGTAGCTGCCCTGTTGTTGCAAGGTCAGTCATCTCAATTCGTTTCCAACACACGGAAGAAGCGTGCTTACAATCATCTCATCCGTCTTTCCGCCGGGGATTCTGATTCCTTTGCGCTTGATGACCTGGACATAATGCAGGCCGCTGAGGATCTCGTGCTGAACCTTGAACTGGGCGCTCATCATGTGGTAACGCCCTCCTTGATCTTGAAGGGGTTCTTCTTGAGATTCTCGGTGCTGCCGGGAGCCGAGAGATCAATCACAACCGGAGCGCGGCCGGGCGACTCCATGGTGAGCGACTGGATGATGCAGACCCGAGGGTCATTCGGGTCGGAGAGATCGTTTCCGCCACCCAGGCCAAGCGACTGCTTGTAGCGCTGGAGCGACTCGTCGTTCTCGTCTGAAGTGTCGTCGCTGTCAGCTTCGGTTCGGTGACAACCAAGGTTCTTGAGGGTGGCAGTGGGGTTGCGGAGGGTCTGGAAGAGCCCATTCAGGTACTCCGAGTCGTCTTCCAGGGGAGAAATGTGAGGGTACGGAGAGCGGGAGCGCACCGAGCGGCACGGCGCGGTGACTTCATCCATCTCTCCGTGCTCAACGCCGGTCGACTGAACCAGCATGCCATTCGCGGTGTTCTCAGTCAAAGAACCGGCAGCCCTCTGACGGAACTGCTCCCGATCGGGCTCCTGAAACGTGACCTTGCGGTTTGAAGACATCTTGTCTCTCAAAGATGACCTCGGGTAGTTGTTGTATCGGTGGTCGGAGAGGGAAGGGGAGCGGTGCTGATATGTGCGATGGGAAAGTGGAATTGGAAGTCGAAAGAGAACGACGGTGGGAAGGGAACGAGCGTAAGAAGAGAAGGAAACACGGGAGGTGAAGGAACGCGATCGCGTCGTGGGATTCGCGGGGTAAACGTGAAGAATAGAGGCAAGTGAAGAGCGGAAAATGACTGAAGGTGAAGGCTGGTGCTGGCTGAGATGGAAGAAGAGGGCCTGAGGCAGGACGGATTGGACCCTGCCCAGGTATGTGCCCTGGGAGACTCGAGGTTCTGGCTGGGTAATAATGCCACCAAGCATGGGATTCGAGTCTGGTGAGTTTGACATCCAGAGGGAAGCCTTGTTGGGGTTTTCCCAGAGCCCGAGCGAGAAGAGTCAGGTCGGGCGAGGGCCGGGTGTTCAAGGTCACGGATTTGGAGGACTACGGCACTTGCTCGCGCCTGCACATGGTCACGGCGAGCTCTTCTCAAGGTTCTTTTGAGGGCCAAAAGAAAGCCAGCATTGCAGGCTTCTTTCAATAAACTTACCCATCTTGTTGTACTCCGCCAAGGTCTGCTTGGGCTGGGACAGCTTGTAGCCCGCCGTGTTCTCGGGCAGCAGTTCCTCTTCCTGGGGGGCCATGGCGGGCAATTGGGGGGGTTCGGAGAGTTGAAGGTGGTGGTTTGGAGTTGTAAGTCGTTGTCACGAGGCTCGCGGAGCTTCAGAAGTAAGATATGTCAGTCGTCTTGCCCGAGACACAATGTTAAATGGGGCCAGGAGTGCTACGCGGTGACGATGTTGGGGCCGAGCTTATTTATTTGGGCACGATACTGAGGGGTGGTCGATGGCGGGGTCCCTCAGGCCATGCGTTCCTGGCCAACCAGCGGCACCCTTGGTGGGGTTTGGGCCAGGCCGGCCCACTCTGGAATCAGGCCCAGTCCTCTCGTCATTGGACAGACAGAGAACCTGGAACAATGACCAGAGCAACAACGAAAGGCGGTCACCTTGGCCCAACAGTTGCTCGGCAGCGGCGCATGCCTGAGATGAGCTGTCCTAGGTGAGGACCGAGGTGAGCTATGAGTGACCGAAGAAGCCATGTTTGCGTCCCCTAACTTGGGAGAAGCGTTCGTGGTGCTTTTCATAGTTCCATGCTGGATCTTGAAAGGCGCACATGAGCGATGCGATGATGGGGTCCTAGCTCCACGTCTGGTTTGCCCCTCAGGGGTCGGACACACTGCATGCAGCGCGCCGCAACTGCCGACCCTAACAAGTCTTGTCGACATTGGGCTTGAAAGACAGACACTGTCGCAGAGTTTGTCAAAACAGGCAGATCCGGCGGGAAGCCAATGTTCTTTTGGATTGCTGTGAACTGAGCCTGCCCTCTGTAGCTCCTGCCAGGAACCTCGCGCTGGGCCAGTGAAGTTGGTGCTGCGGTTTGGTCCGCATCTATTTTGGTATCTCATCTTCCTTCTGTATCTTTTCTATCTAATTTATTTTTCATCTTTGGTGATTTTGTTTTTTGTCTTTTTCTTTTTCTTTTTTGTTTTTGAATTGAATTTTGTTCATGTTGTCTTCCATCTTTTCCTGACCCAAGATCTATGGTGAGGCTGACGTCTTTGAGGTTGGGCCAAACAAGTCAAGCACCCAATCGGTTCACCGCTCCTTTGTGGTCCACCACGCGAACTCAAGAGTCGCACACACTTGACGGGCTGGATGGACGGGAACGTGCCAAAAGCACGGAACAGGAGATTCTCCGGCGACGCTGGGAGCGGGCAGGGGTAAGGCCACGAGGGCATGTCAACCCCAGATTCTGCCGGCTTGGTCCGGTTCCTAGCGCTGCCGACAATCTCAGGGACCGAATCCAGGTCGCAGGAAGCTTGCCAACAAAAGCTGGCACTTATCAAAGCTCGACATTTTCAGCCATAGGGCAGCAATCCGCCAGTTCCCACGTTGGGTCTGCCACAAGGCGATGAGCAGACGTGGCAACTAGATCAATCAGGCTGGCTGGCCGAACAGTGCCCAACGAAGAGCGAGACGGCTGCAGCCCTCGAAGGCCAGCAGTCAGCAGCCCAAGTGTTGGCTGTCGCTTCACGAGATCGACACGTCTGGGATACGGGCAGGGAAGCCCGTGTATTTGGCTCGAAGATATTTGACGGTAAGGTAAGCAACTCGTATTCCATGACAGCAACAGGCACTCCTGAGCCTCTGCTTCAGCAAGAGAAACAGGCCGCCGTCTGCAAGGTAATTGGTGATTTGGACAGCGAAAGGATGCCAACCAAAGGCTCGGTCTCCCCGCGGAAAGGCGGCGCGTGGGTGGCAGACCCCCTGGCCTTCCCCTGATGTGCTGGAACCCCCCAACCGTTTGTGAAGAATGTGGAGCAGTGCGAGACTGTGCTGTCCTATCGGCGTCAAGCGGCCAGGCGCCCCACCGGCTTTGTGGCCCGTGCCCTTCCACTCAACACGCTAGAACCGAACCCCACAGGCCGAGTCGCGCTATTGAGCTTGCTGAATGGGACAGCATGGTCCTTTCTCCAGGACCCCCGGGCTCTTCTCCCAATCTGCACCCGCTCCCCAGAACAGATTGCAGATTGCGCCTGGTTCCGAGAGAATCAATCGCATCGCAAATATCGGTATCGCTGCGCCGCTCTTGTGCCTCGACGTCGTCTATACTCCATCGCGCACATATTGGCAGTTACATCAATTTTTTGGTATCCAACTTGACCGTTCGGCTGACCCCCGCCTGAGACCACGGTCACAGCTCAAGGGCCCCTGCGGCTGCGCGCGCAAAGAATTTCGCTCGTCGCGCTTCTCTCCCATCCCAGCCCTCCATCGAACGCGTGAAAAACTTCGGTTCTTCGTGCCGCTGATTCCTTTCGCAACACTTTTGGCCCTCCGCACCAAGTTCAGAAACAATGGCGCCAACTAGACGTCTCCCAGCACGTCACAATCCTCTCTTGACCGAGGATGTGCCGCCTCGTACGTCCACATCTTCCCCCCATTCAACCGTCTAATGGCTAACTTTGGTGTCGTAGACAGCGAACTGGTCGCCCGTCGCCGGCTAGGGCAAACACAGCTGACGGCGCGTATGGTCGCCGCGGTCCCCGGCGGAGAGGTCGAGCCGTCCACCCTCGGCGCGTTCGACTACGCGCACCTTCGCGCGCCGCTGCCCAAGGGCATTATGTCCGGTGTCTTCAAGTCGTCCCCCCAAAGCTACTTCCTCATGCGCCGCAGCCAGGATGGCTTCGTCTCTTCTACCGGCATGTTCAAGGCGACGTTTCCGTACGCAGCGCAGGAGGAGGAGGAGGCGGAGCGCAAGTACATCAAGTCCCTCCCATCGACGAGTCACGAGGAGACGGCTGGGAACGTTTGGATTCCGCCTGAGCAGGCTCTGGCTCTTGCCGAGGAGTACAACATCTTGCCGTGGATTCGCGCGCTCCTCGACCCTGCGGACATTGCTCCCAGCTCCAACACGGAGAGCGGCCCGCCCAAGAAGATCACCGCGCCGCCCAAGTACTTCGCGGCTCAGCCGGCTCTTGTTCCGCCGACTCCCAGCTCGACGCGCGCCTCCCGTAGCCGCCGCTCCGCCAGTCCTACCAAGTCTACTATCACCAAACGCGCGATCGCAAGCCCGCGCAAGCGGAGGGTTGCCTCGTCGCAGTCGTCGGTTGTCACCGACAGCCTGCCCCCTAGCAGCACCGGGGATTCCGTGTCGCCGACTCTAGTCAATGGAGAGACACCTTTCCAATCTCAGGCTTCAACATCCAAGATCGCCAAGGTCCTGGAAACCACCGAGACCGACGTCAGGATCGAGTCGATCGAGAAAGAGCCCGCCGTCGTCCTTGAACCCGTGGAAGAGGAGCCCAAGATCAAGGTTCATGTGGACCAGGACGTGAAGATCGACGCAGACGGCGAGGAGATCAAGCACACAAAGGTCGAGGTCGAGGTTCCCCTCCTTGGCCAACTCCCGTCACCCGAGGATGCGGCAAAGATGGTTGCCGAGGCCAAGGCCATGGTTGAAGCTGCCGTCAAGGCCGACACTGAGGCTGCCGCTGCCGCTGCCGCTTCGGCTAGCAAGAGCAAGCGGAAAGCCGACGATATCGCCCAAGATGAGGAGGGCGAGGAGAACGAGGAAGCCGCTTCGCCCAGAGCCAAGAAGGTCAAGACAGAGGCGGAGCTCCGGAAGGAGAAGATCCGCAAGAGGGCCTTCTTTGGTCTCACTGCCACGGTCGCTGTGGGAGCTTTCGGGTAAGTGACTTGTCCGTAGCCCGCCATCCAGCGAACAATTTGCTAACAGAGTTCACAGCGCGCTCCTGCCGATGATTGGGCCATATGTCTTCAACGCTGTATAGTGACCACCTACCGCGGTGGCGTCACACCCCACCTCCTCCCATGCTCCATCACTGAGCTATCTCGGCCGAGTGACTGAGTTTCCGTGCATTGCGGATCCATCGCGCAGCACGTTGCCATCTCCTTTTGGCTGCGGCTGGCGGGGGAGGGTTTGGAGGCTATCTGTTTTTCCTCATTCCATTTTGCTCATGTTTCACATTTAATCTCGGTTTTCTGCACATACCCTGCGGCACTTGCCGCCTTTTAAACATATTTAAAAGATCGAGGATGGATGGACGGGTGGGGCGAGGCACTTTCGTTAAGGAAGCTCGAGTCGGGAGTCGCTTGGATCTAGGGCATGGCCGTTTCGGGGGAGGATGGTGAAGGGGGTTTCGTGGTTTGGGAAAGGATAGGGCGGCGTCGTGACCACATAATCCCATGTCCTTTTGTAATGAATTGAGCCGGAAGCTTCCAGTCTCCGCGGCGAGTCATAGGTGTTCGGCGTTTGTACAGAGATTTCAGATACATGCAAATGGCATTGCTGGCTTTCCAGTCTTCCAATCTCAGTCTCTGGTGTGAAGGTGGTTGACCTTCAGGGTTCGGGTTGCAATCGGGACTCGGAGATAGCGGCCAGGCTCTGCAGGACGGGAGCTTGGACCAATGCAATTGGCTCATTTCCTTCGCGCACAAAGCTTTTCCCTCAATGGGCCGCAGCTTTTTCTTCCTCCTTCAACTTCTTTGCAAGGAGAATTCGAAGAGCCTGTCTCAGCTATGGCAGGGCCATAATTATTCCTGAACTCCCGAGGGCAGGAACGGGAGCGGGAGCACCCGCTTCTAGCACCCTCTTCCTTTATTCCTTCTTCGTCGGCCCAGCGAGTCCGGTGACCCGGAAATCTGACCATGCTCGAATGAGCTGCGGCCCTTGGCCGGCAATGGCCGGCTTTGTGCTCGGCGGGGCACCCGCTCGACCGGATCGACATCACCTCAAGATCCCTCCTCTTGAGAGCCTCACCCAACCCCATCCTGCTTGAGACAGCCTGCACCACCCCGACGAGACCACACAAGATGAAGAACACCATCAGGTTATGGAGACCCGCCCTCCGGGCACAGCGCCGGGCGTTTTCATCCTCGTCACGCAGGCTGGACAACTATGCCTTCATTGGCCTGGGACAGATGGTATGCTTGCACCTCTCGACGGCTTTCGTCTGAAGGTTGATACTGACTCGGCTTGCCGCGAACAGGGCTACCAGATGGCGCGCAATCTTCAGTCGAAGCTCGCGCCGACTGACACCATCCGTGTCTATGACATCAACAAGGCCGCCGCCGAGAGGCTGGTGCAGGAGATGAAGACACAACAAGCCGGTGGCGCGGCGGCCCAGGTGGCTCGCAACGCGGGAGACGCGGCGAGGGACGCGGTATGTGTGATCTCTTCCATCATTCTTTCCTGGCTACTGTTCTTTTTGGGCTTTTATGATGAGTTTGTTTCATCAATGACGTTCTAAGTTGGGCCGGCTTGCCGGCCTTTACCGTGATTATTGTTATACAACAAAAGCCAATCCTCTGAGAAGCCCAAGAACCGTCTCTGTTTCTTGCTCGCAAGATGACCATGTCGACTGTCGGGGGCCTCGACTGACTTGAGACCCACAGGACACAGTAGTCACCTGCCTGCCGGAACCAAAACACGTCAAGGCGACGTACGACTGCATCCTCTCGACGTACGAAGGTATCCAGAAGGGAGAGCTTCTTACGCGGCCGAAACCGCGGGTCTTCATTGACTGCTCTACCATCGATCCCACCTCGTCGCGGGAAGTTGCGGCCGCCGTGACCGCAGCGCTTCCAAACGGCCGGGGCAAGTTTGTCGACGCGCCAATGTCCGGCGGAGTCGTCGGGGCCACTGCTGGAACCCTGACGTTCATGCTGGGAGCGCCACAGTGTCTCCTGCCCCGCGTTGAGCCAATCCTTCTTCGGATGGGCAAGCGGGTGCTCCACTGTGGCCCTCAGGGAGCTGGTCTGTCGGCCAAGCTCGCCAACAACTACCTGCTCGCGATTGAAAATATTGCGACGGCAGAGGCCATGAACCTGGGTGTGAAGTGGGGTCTGGACCCAAAGGTTCTTGCCAGCGTCATCAACGTCAGCACCGGAAAGTGCTGGCCGAGCGAGATCAACAACCCGGTGCCGGGTGTTGTTGAGACGGCACCGGCGAGCCGGGATTACGAAGGAGGATTTGGGATTGGTTTGATGCGCAAGGATTTGAGGCTCGCCATGCTCGCGGCGAAGGAAGCTGGCGCCGAGCTGCCCTTGGCAGATAAGGCATCAGAGGTGTACGAGACTGCCGAGCAGCAGGACAGCTGCAAGGGACGCGACTTTTCAGTTGTCTACCGGTGGCTTGGTGGAAAGGAGTGATGTGTCTTTAATACCCTGCGGTTGCATCTTGTCTAATCTCGAGCATCAATTGGCGCCCATTGAATTTGTCGTTGTTTCTCCCATGTCACATTGAGCAGTAATCTCCACGAGCCTATCAAGTGGAACGCCATTGGCAGTTTGCGGGGAAAGGATCAAGGAAACCTGGAGAAGGCCCTCCACCACCATGCGAACATGGCGTGATATTTTCTCCGACCTTCCACAGCCCTGCGCCGCCATTCTTGGCCTCCCCCTCCCCCGATTTGGCTGCCTTGCTGCTTTTCTCTGATCGCCATGCGGGGAGCAAAGCAGATCACATGCCAAATCGTCATCTCCCATTTCCGTTTTCCCGTCCAGCATCTTGAACAGGCTCAACGCAGCTGGTCGCATTTTGGTGTTCCCATCAATCTCGAATATCCACACCCCCCCGGGGTGCCCCCACTCGGACTCGGATGTGACGCCCGAACTGCCCGACCTCGACCGAATCACCCCCAAGACTCTGCCCAGAACCCTTCGCGGAACTTTTCAGGGGTCTTGGCCCGCTCTCGGGGATTCTGATTCCCGGGTTTAAGGGTTCGCTTACGGATTGCCGTTGACGGTTTGGGCCTTGCGCTGGGCTGGGCTCGACTTCTTGAGGCTGGGCGGTGGGTGGTGGTGTTATCGTGTTGTGTTGCATTCGGTTTGGGGCCTTGTCTTGTCATTCTTTGACTGACATGGGGTTTAGTTTAGTTGATGGGGTATATAGGCCGGGCGGCCACCCCGCGCTTGGGGGATTCGGGTGGTTTTGTTTGGTTTGGGTTTTGGTGTGTGATCAATCATCGGCATAGTCACCTTGGAGGTCTTATTTGGTGTTTAGGCTGTCAATCACTGTAGAGGTTGGACCTCACGCCCAAAAGCCCATACACCCTTTGGTTTCACACGACAACTTTCCTTTGCAGTTTGACAGAAGAGCAACAAAACCGCCGCAATGGACAAGATAGACCCGGCCATGATCCCGCCAGGGATGGACCAGGACGACATCGAGAACGCCATCGCCAACTACTACTACTCGTGCACCCAGGTCACGGCCACCTGCCCCGTCAAGGCCACTACGCTTGGGTACTACCCGAACCGGGGCATCAACATTTTCTTTGCGATTGGGTTTGCGGCTGCCGCTGTCGTCACGCTGCTGCTGGGGTTGCGGAAGAAGACGTGGAGCTACACGTCGTTCATCGCCGCTGGTAGCGCGTTGGAGCTTGCAGGTGGGTTCCAGTTCGAGGGGTTTAAGAGTACTTGGAAGGACTTGGGGTGGTGGCACCGGGGTGATGGATAGAACTCAGGAAGCTACCAGCACCCCGAGTTTACTGAAGCTGCACAGGAGGTCTTGTGGGAAGGTGAACAGACGAACTGACTAACTAACCACGTCCGAATAACCAGGCTACGCCGCGCGCATCCCCCTCACCGACAACCCCTGGAACAAGCACGCGTTCGAGACCCAGATCGTCGCCATCATCCTCGCGCCGACCCTCGTGTGCATCTCCATCTACCTCACCCTCAAGCACGTCTGCCTGTCCCTCAACCCGGCGCTGTCCCGCGTCCGCCCGCGCCTGTACCCTTTCATCTTCGTCCCGCTCGACGTGTCGTGTCTCCTGGTGCAGGCCATCGGTGGCGCGCTGGCCGCGAGCGCTGCCAAGAAGGACCTGAAGATGGTGCAGCATGGGAACCGGTGTATTATCGCGGGGATCGTCTTGCAGGTGGTGGTGTTGTTGTTCTTTGGGGCGTCAGCGGGGGATTACTGGTTGAGGGTCAAGAAGTGGTGAGTAATAAGGGGGGGGGGGGCGGTTTGCTCGGAACTCATTGAGCAGGCCGGTGGCTGACTTCAGGGGCTACAGGATCAAGTCGGACGAGGCGGACCCGGAGGCGCTCGCGCTGTGGCGGGACAAGAAGTTTAGGATGTTTGTGTACGCTGTGACGGGGGCGTACAGTGGCATCCTGATTCGGTGCATCTATCGGTATGATCTCTTACCCAATGTTTGAGGTTGTTGATGCTGATGGCTTGACAGTATTGCCGAGATGGCTGGCGGCTGGGGTAACCATATCATGCAGGACGAGCCATCGTTCATCGTCTTGGAAGGATTGTGAGTTCCACTTCTACCATCTGGTCCTTGAGCTGGTTACTGACTTGACGGCAACAGTATGGTCCTCATCCCGTGTATTCTCCTGGCTTGCTTCTCGCCTGGCTACCTGTTTCCGCAGATGGCAGCACGCATGTCAGCCCCCAAGAGTGCCCGGGAGAGCGATGCGGAGAAGCAGGTACAGCCCGAGGGCCATGAAAGTCATCAGCAGACAGCGAGCGGAGATGAGTCGGGGCCGAGCGACGCGCAGACCCATGTGGAGCCAGCTCCCACGCCAGTGTTGGTTGAGTCAAAGGGCAAGGAAGGCGTATAGAACGAGGTGGGCGTCTGATGTGTTCTCTGTGTTATCCTTCAACCCGGGCGCGGCGTTGGCGTTTGGTCCTGTTGTCTATTTGGCGTTGGAGCTCATTTGCTTGGTGCAGAACAAATAGTTGTTGGGGCCCAAAACGCTACGCAGACTGCCTGGCGTGCGAGCCATTTGTTCTGCAGTCGATGTTTGGCTACAGCAGATTGTTATCCAAGCTTAAATTTTGCTCTTGAGGTATGGAGCTGCCAGCTTCTCGCCATTTTCAAGATTGAGTTTGTCTGTCTGTGATCTCCACGGACTCACATCGCCCGAATCTTTGATATCACACCACCCAGCACTGTAAGACACCGAATATGCCTTGTTACGGAGCAAAGCTGAAAGACGCTTCTCGAGTTGGACCTGGGCTAAGTGTAATCATAAATGAAAATGGATCAGTCGCAACTCAACAACTCAAAGATGCCGTGAGTTGTCTACACAACCCAGACGAACTTCTCAAGGAACCACCGGTATGCTGTATCAGACTCCGGCGTAGAGCGCCACGCCCAATTACATGAAATTCACTCATTGTCGTTGCAAGTAGCCAACAGATATTGTATTGCACTGCATGCTGAGTCATAACAAAACATCTATCATGTCCATCTGTACCTGAGTGTGTGTATGTCCTAAAGCGCTTCCACTTGGCATGGCTGCCTTGGAGATATTGCACGTTTGAGACAACTGTGTTGCCTCAGATTTTTTCCAGCCAAGTGTTTCAACGGCTGAGAAGGTAAAGCAACTGCTCACAGAGCTATTGTCTATACCGAGAGAAAACCGTCGTAGTGTTGAAGCTTGCCGTGCTAGGGCTCTGAGCCGCAGTTTCAGACTTCGACGCAGTTCGTCCGTTCAGTTGTAGTCAGTCGAGATAATAGAAACTAGTTAGCAATATACTAGACCAGCTTGGCACATAGTGGGACTAGTTGAGCCTTGCCTTTGTGTGTCGGGTCAGCGCCTTTAGATGCGAGGTGGTTGGCCGCCTAACGACTGATAATGCGGGCCATATGACAGGAGGTATCACTTTGTCGCATACTTTGTCACGCATTTAATGAGGTGCCAAAGGCAATCAACACTATCTCTCTAGTCGCAGTCAGCATGTCTTTTCAATTACCAGAAACCCGCAACATCACTTCTGTGGGGGTTCACCGGGCCGTCAGCCGCAACACAGAGCTTCACCAACTTGACCCAGTGCCAACTCCAGCCGTCTCATCATGTAAGTGCCACTCCACCGTTTCTAACAACTGGTCAAGTCCAACATGCTCCAGGGCCAGCTGTTTCTCTCTCCCCATCTTTCGCTCCAAGAAGTCGACCGACTCATCCACCAAAACAAGCCCCAAAGCCAACAAGAGCAAGAACCCCCCGACCCCAGTCACAATGACCAACAGCAACACCCCAACCTACTCACACAAGTATCCCCAGGGTCCTCCTGGCCCGTCACCCGACAGCTACCCGGCCGCACCCAAACCGGCCCATACCGCCGAACCCGCCTTCTGGCCCATGCCCGAGAATCACCGCGACATGATCCCTATGCCCTACATTTACCGGCCGCTTCCTCTCCACCAGGTACAGCAGCAAGCGCCCGATACGAGCCCCAGAAGACCGAGAAGAAAGACAATTGGCAACCCGTCAGAGCGGATCTTTGCTGCGCAGGGTGTTGAGGCGAGGGATTTTGCGGTGCAGATGAAGGATGGGAGGAGGGGGGTGCTGAGGGGCCGGTTGAGTCAAATCAGAGAGGAGTTGGAGGAGTTGGAGGAAGAGAAGGTTAGAGACTGTGTGGGTGGGGGTAAAGTGGTGGATGGAAAAGAGGAGAGAAAGGAAGGAGACGGCGAGACCGAGGTGGACAGTGGAAGTGGGACGTAAATGAGGAGTATGATTTGAGTGTGAGCAGCAAAAGTTGAAACTTGGCGGAGGGGAGCCTAGGAAAGAGGCAAGTGAGGGAAAGTGGTTAAACCTTGAAAAATCCGGGTTGGTGGTTCAATCTTTGTGCGTACCTTATTCTTAGACATTGACCTTCTGCTGGCTTTTCATCTTGGTGACCACCGAGCGATACCGCTTCCGCATATGTGCTGTTTGATCCAATGCTCTCTCTAATGCACCTCGACCGTTGGCTGGTACCAAGTTGCACCAAGCCTCGTTTTCTCTCCGTTTGAGTGGAATAAAAAACATGCGCAAGTTCGTCTGCCGTACGGTTCTTATCTCCCCGGCTTTGGAGCTGGGTGTCATCAAATGGGACTCTCCGGCGCGGCACGTTTGAGAAAAGAAGTCTTTGACTGAAGCGAGACACAGTTCCTTAGAAACACCTTATTTCTCTATCAAGACTTGCCGCACTGGGATAATAAGGGTCCTCGTATTTCGAATTCCTTGTCCTACCCCTGAGAGATGGACGACGCTCCCCTGTCGGGGTGTTTTGGTTTTGCCGTTTTGGGAGGTAGTCTCGGCAATGCTCCGACAGGGACAGGGTCTTGAGCCCTGTGCGACGGGGGCGGTGATTGGCTGGCCCTGTTTACCCCAAGCTGCTCCGGAGATCGCGCCATCCACGCGTTAGGCTTGATTCACCGCCGAGCCGCTCGGCTTGGATCGCTGCCCGACCCCGGCCCGCCTGCCATTTCCACCCACCCGCCTTCCCACACCCGTCTCCATTCCAGTCCCCGGTTTGTTGGCAGCACTTCCCACTTTCGACCAACCTTACCCCACGGTTGCTTCCAACTCCAGATCCACGGCGATCGGGTGCTTGCGCTCGTTGGCAACCTCGCACGCTGCCCCTCGACTTTCTCTTCTTGTACAGTCCTTTAGATTCTGCCTTTGCAGCTTTGATTACACAACAAGCGACATAAACTATTGACATTGTACATACGCAATCTCCCCCTGGCGCCGCTGTTGTTCCCTGGCGCAATCGTTGACGAGTTCCCCGGTTCGGTTTGTTTACAGCCCGCACCAAAAGGGAAACCCGCCGTCGCAAGTGCTGTGCGCCTCGAGCTGCAGGACCGAAACTTCGTTTGTCCGCACCCTCTCCCGTCGGTTGCAATTCAACCACACAGCCTGCAGCCTGCAGCGTCCCGCGCGATCGTGCACCGGCCGATCTCGACTGTTTACGCTGCTTGGAAGCGCCCCGGTCTTTCCCAGCCTCGACGAGATCTCCGATTCGACCCTTCGCTTTCCCCTCGTTCCCCGCCGACTCTCTGCCGACGACAGCACGCCGCGCACCACGAACGACAACCGCCACCCATAACCACACATTGCCTCTCCGCCGCCTGCGGTCGCAATGAGCACAGCCAATTGAAGCGACCATGGTTCGTGTCACGGAGGAGCTGGCGCTCTCGCCAGAGCATGTCACCCTCTACTATGCCATCGACCCGCTGCTGGGCCAGCTTCCCGTCTTGATCTTCCACGGGCCCTCGACCACCGCCAACTACACCCTCAACAGCTCCCGAATACAGATCCATATCTACAGCCCGGCCGGGTTTCAGTCGTTCCCGCGCATCACCGTCTCGCCGAACTCGCCCTTCTACAGCGTCGTCGCACACCTTCCGCGCGAGTTTCAAGGCGACGAGGTCTGCAGGGGCCTGGCTTTTGGACTGTACAAATACTTCACCGAGTTGCCCGAAGTCGTCAAGAACCATCTCAAAAACCAGTATCCCGTCACCGGCGCCAGGAGACCAGGCTCAGCGCCGGCTCTGTTCGGGGAGCAGCATGCCGCCGACCTCGCCAAAGCTGCCATTCAGGCAGACAACACGACCGAGGTTATTGGAATCCTGGAATATGCCCTGCGGACGCAGCACCTTAGCAACGTCGACGTCGATCTTGTTCTCCCGCCTGGCTCTATAGTGGAGGATCCGGACGTTGATGGTGCATCTGACGACGGGGACGACATGCTCGACCCTACTCTGCGACAGTACGCTGGGTACGCTCCCTTGGTAAAACTGTTTGGGGAGCCTGTCTTCTTGCCGACCTCCAAGCTGCGGCGAGCGCCGTCGAGGCCAACCTCGATGAACTGCAGCAAGTCATTCTCCAAGAACCAAAAAGTGGAGCTGCGCATGAAGATGGGCGAATTGGTCGACACGGAGGAACGCTACGTGCTCAAACTCAACGAGCTCGTCAACAATATTGCAAACGACTTCCGTGAAAAGGCGAAGGAGCGGCCGGCTGACAGCATCAGCCCGCGCGAGGAAGACCTTGAGAAACTGTTCCCCAAATCGGCAGACAGCATTCTTGAGAACAACACGGCTTTCATGCAGGAGCTCCGACGGGTCATGGACGAGTCTGAGGATGAGGCTGTCAAGGACATGGAGCTTCCGTTTCCTGCCACGAAGCTGGGTGGCCCCAGCAAGACCAGAGATCCCAGCGGCGCCGTCGCTATGGCAAAGATTTTCCTCGAGTGGTTTCCTAAATTCACCGATTGTTACCAGGACTACATACGCGCCAGTCAGAACTTCCCGCAGCTTCTCAACACCTTCCTAGACAATCAGTCAAGCTTCCGCCAGCGGGTCGTGCAGACTGGTGAACAGACCATCCGCTCGCTCCTCATCGAGCCCGTCCAACGCCTGCCGCGGTACAGCTTGTTCATCGACCAGATCGTTAGTTGCCTCCCAATGACGCATCCGGCGCTACAGCCGCTCCTTCGTGCGAGAGACATCATTACGAACATTTGCTCAATGGACGACCCGCTTCCCGACAAGCCCCACATCACCAATCGTCTTCGTGCCATGGTTGAGCACTGGCCGTTGGATCTGGAGCCACAAGGCCGGCTAATCTTGGCCGTCGATTTTCTCGAGCTCGCCGCGCCCTACGTCTCGGTCTCGCAAAACCAGGAGGAGATGGACCGGCCGGGTGTTCTGCTCCTGTTCTCCGACTGTATTGCCATCCTTCAGAAGAGGACCAACTCGGGGATTACCGGACGCGACTTCTTGCGCGAGATTGATAAACCATCTCCTGCCGGTTTGCTGGCATCCATGACCAACGCCGCTGGAGGGCCAGGAAACTGGGAGTTTTCGTTTACTGGTTGGCATAGCCTGGCCGATGTCCGCTTCACCGAGTCTCCGGACGGCCGGCTCGTATGGATGGCATCTACTCAGGAGATGAAAGGGACTCATGCCGGCGACTACTTCACCAGCAAAGCCATCACTTCCAGGTGCTTTCTCCTCCAGGATCATTACGAAGGACGGGCTAGCAAGTGGAGCGAGGACATCGTTAAAGCTCGCATCGAGGGTCGGTTTGCCGAGAAGGAGAGGGAAGAACCCACGTGGACACTGCGTACGGTGAAGATGCAGGATAACAACTTTAGCCTGCACGCTGCTGTTTTCCAGGAGGGTGCCCAGCAACTCATCGACGGCCGCAGGGAACCCGCACCAATTCGCATCGTTCTGGACAACGACAAAGGTACCAAGGGAGCGCCTGTCGGTCATTACGGCGTCGAGATTGTGGTCGAGGTCAAGACTGGCGACATGCGCAGGATATCGATGAACACCTTGGGCTTGAACGGGAAGAAGTTCACCGATGACGTTGCGCTGGAAGATTTTCTTCCGACCCTCTCGCGCAGGATCGTACAGCTGCTCAGCACCCAGTTCAGCGTTTGCAACATGCGGCTCGCCCCTGCCTTGGTGTCATACTACACAAAGATCCTGCGCGCAATCAACATGGCAGCCAAGGTCGAGAAGAACACCCGGTCATTCCTCTCCTCCTCGCCGGTCAAAATGCTCTCAAACCTGCTGGTCGGAACCACTGCGTCCCCCAGCAGCACGTCTGTCGACAACGTCGGCATGAACGGGTCGAGGCATAAACGGACTCGCTCTAACAGTCAAAGAGATGTGACGGTAATATCCGGATCAATAAAGGACAGGGACATCCCGCGCCTCACCGTTGAGGAAGAACCTCCGGAGAACCCGCTGGTCCGGCTCGAGCAGACCTTCACCGGATACGTGGCCAACATGCAGGCGCGCAAGGGCTACTTCATCGGCCGAACCTTGCTGAACAGGTCCATGGCCGACGAACTTGCG
This sequence comes from Staphylotrichum longicolle, assembly GCA_019096155.1. Lineage (NCBI taxonomy): Eukaryota > Fungi > Ascomycota > Sordariomycetes > Sordariales > Chaetomiaceae > Staphylotrichum > Staphylotrichum longicolle. Next base: position 1,358,736 of record JAHCVI010000003.1, read on the forward strand.
GTCAATGATCTCTACAATCGTCTCATCGAATTCCCCTTTGACCTGGATGCGGCTTCGGAGCTGGGAACAGAGGTCATCTTTGCCGCGTTCGAAAAGTTCATTCGCATTGCTTGGCGGGAGCAAATAGGGCCCGTCATGACCATGCAGCACCTCGAGGCCCTCCAGGTGCGAGCTTCGAAAAAGGTTGTGGGCGACTTTGCCGACTTTGTCCGATTTATATTTGGCGACATGGCCCCTCAGAATCGCCGAGCCTTCACTGCGCTCATGAAACTGCTCGCAGATCTGCTTGATGGCTGTGGGAACGATGGCGACAGGGGGGCGTTGACCCTTGCATTCGCCGAAATCCTGGTCGACGACGAAAACCCGTCGGACTATATCAACCTTTTGGACCGCCTGGTGGAGGACTGTGATCGCATCTTCGAGAAGGCAGACGCCGCAGACCCCACCGGTCTGCTCGGACTGGGCTCACCTTACGATTCTCTGACTGCCAGCAATCGGAGCCAAAAGTCAATGACGGGGTCCATGACATCCAACACCTCGTCACTCCGGAGGAAGTTCGGGTTCGACACGCTCTTGCGGCAGAATAGCAAGACGGAGACGGAACGGCCATCCATGTGGCGTACCCTGAGCAAGCACAACAAAACACCCAGTGCTGGAGACACCGGGAGCATCTCAAAAGCCAGCAGGTCAAAGTCGGTGGACATGGGCGCCAACTACACAATACCGAACAGGCTCCGCCGTCCTGGGTCGCGCGACCGGCCACCAGTTGCGGGCGCTTTTGACGATATCGGACATCGCCCCGCAAGCTCCCACCGGCTCGAAACGATTGGCGAGCCGGAGGTCTCCGAGTCGGTCGGGCCGAAGTATTTAAAAAAGAAGCGGCGGAGCTCGCTCTCGGACCTCAAGTCTCTTATGGCGGCAGCGAATCTCGACGACGACGACGACCCGCCTCTCATGCCCCTCCGTATCAACAGGCAACAAACGGCAGAGAAGTTCAACTCAGCCCCGCGGCCTCTTTCCCCATCAAAGATCCCAATCAGCCCCCAGTCGCAAGTCCACAGCCTGCGCTCGTCCAAACAAAAGGAGAACACGGTCGACCCATTCCAGCCACCCGCCGAGTCCCCAGAGGCCGAGAAGCCAACCCCTCAGAGAACGCGCGCTAGAACCATGACGATCTCGCAGATACCGACTCTCAGGCCAACCTCTCGCATCCCGTTCCCACCCACGGCGGAATCGCCCACCCGCCCGTCGAGCAGCCCCGGCAAGCCGCCGGGCACTCCCGTCACCACCACCGCCGCCGCCGCCGCCCCGCCGGGCACCCCTGGCCAACGGCTCCGCCTCCAGTCCCCACAAAAGCTCCGCGAGCGCCTGCAGACGGAGAAGAAGGCGGTCGAGGAGGTCGACGCGTCGCTGCGCAGCGAGCTCTCGCGCATCTCGGAGGACATGGCGCGCGTCAACTCGGCCCTGCCCCGGTCCGCCACGGGCGACATGCGCAAGCTGTCGGCCGCCGTCAAGGCGCTCGAGGACCGCGTGCCGCAGGTGCTGCTCGACCTCGAGGAGCGCCACGCCGTCATGCAGCGCGACATGGACGCGACGCTCAAGGCGACCGAGGCCAAGGTCAAGGCCATCGACCAGCTGTACAAGGAGGCCACGGCGGAGAACGAGCTGCTGTACGAGAAGTTCAACTCGGAGCTCGGCAAGATCGTCAAGGCGCTCAAGGGGAAGGGCAGGGACGACAAGGAGGAGCTGGTGGTGAGGCTCAAGGAGTCGAGCGAGGAGGCGGCCAGGGCCAAGAAGGAGAATGCGAGGCTCAGGAGGGAGATGGTTAGTCTGAGGATGCTGCTCAAGGGGGCGACTAATGGTGGTGGTGGTGGGCCTGGCGGTGGGAGTGTTGGTGCGGGTGCTGTGAATGGGGAGGGGAACTAGGTGATCGCTGGGCTGCTTGGGTGGAGATTGTTGTTTTGACTGTGGCTGGTTTGGACAGGTTGGGTGGCAAGCGGTATCTACCAGGGTCTGTCTGTGAAAAGGGCGGTTTCTGGCGTTGGGTGGGCTTTTCGGGTTGCTTCGGTTCGTCTGTGCGGATATTCTGTTGCCAAGATACCGGTTGTTGTTGTTGGGCGATGTGTGTATGTGTTTTGTGTGCGGGAGAGTGTTTTGACTATGCGGTCTGCTGCCCAGAGAGTGGCGTAACCGGTGTACGGTATCGTTGATGGTAGTCTTCGATATGTTCATCTTTTGATCGGCAAGAGCACGCAGGGCCGCTGCTTGAATCGCTGTCACGATCGCAAGTTTTCTCTTCCTGGGTCATTCATCGTGAGGGTATCATCATCCACTCCCCTAACCAGCAAAGCCATCTCGGTCGTCTTAATGAAAAGGTTGGGTCGACCCCTGACTGCCCCCCTCTCCCCGTTGCGCCATCCCCATCAACACCTCATTCGCCCTCCCTTCTTCTACCCAACACTCAAAGAACAACGGGCCCGCCTCCACCGCCCGGATCGGCCGCGTCTTGACCCCTACAACATCCTCCCCGTCAACCTCCCTCCCTTTCCCCTTTGGCTGCAGATTCGGCTCCGAAGGGATCCACGCCTGCGGATGCTACCAGCTCTGTCAGCCACCACCCCAACGTACAACACAAAACTCGACCATAGAAACAACAGTAACGAAAGAAAGGGAAAAAAAAAGGGAAAGAAAACACTCACCCCAATCGGCGCCCTCCCCTCATCGTCCATCTCCACCGCCACCGTGAACCCGCACCCCTCAACCGGCAGCGGCGCCATGCCCTCGGCCGCGCTCGCCATGCGCCGCAGCGCGCCGCGCAGCTGCTCGTCCAGGTCGGGCCAGCGGAAGGACGGGTTGCGCGGGTCCGGGGCGAGGTGGCGCTCGCGGGCGGCCTCGGAGCGGGCGTCGCGCGTGAGCACGCGGGCGAAGTCGCGCATCGCCTTGGACGTGTCCCGCGCGGGCGGGTGGGACGGGGTCTTGGATTTGGGGCGGGCCAGGTGGGAAGGAGGCGGTGGAGATGAGCCAGCGTTCGAGGACGGAGCCGCCGGGGGGAGGTTGGGATTGGGATTGGGAGGGGGTGGGAGTGAATGTGGGGGTGGGAGAGGAAGAGGAAGAAGGACGGGGGTGGTTGAGGGGGGTTAAGGTGGGAGTGAGAGGGGTGTGGATGACGATGGCGATGCGGGAGACGTGGCCGGCGGAGAGCTGGACGGCGACGGCGTCGACGGCATCGCGGATCCAGGCGCAGACTTTGGGGTGGCGGTTTTGGTGGACGGGGAGGTTGTAGGCTTTGGTGGAGAGGAAGGTTTCGGGAGGGTAGATGTTGCGGTAGTAGAGGATGTTGTGGATGGCGACGGTCAGAAAGGAGTTGAATGAGGTGAGCAGGATGTGTGAGTGATCGAGAGAAAGCGAGGTGTCGTCAATATTGGCCTCGCCATGGTCTGGTTGTGGTGGCGGCATTGCTTCGTTGTGGGGATTTTGATGGTTCAGACGATGGAAAATGATCAAGACTTTTGTTTGTCTGAATAATGGAGTTGATTGCTGCCTGCAGCCTTCTTTCCGCCGCTCTTAGCTGTTCCTGGCTGCTCCTGCCTGTCCTACCCTGGGTGTTAGTAGAGTGCAATCGCGGGGCTGATGGGAGACGCGACTGGGCGAGGGCTGCGGCAACGCCAAAGCAGGTGACTTTCAGTGGTTTCCGCGTTCAAGAGCCCCACAACCTGCAGGGGCTTGAGGGGCTGTGGTATGGACAGAGCAGAATCATGCGCAAACCCAAAACGAATGCGGCAAAGAACGCTCCCTTAAGAAAGTACATCGCCTACCCAATCCTCAAACAGGGAGTTATTGAACAGTAATGGTGTTCCTACCAAGTACGTGAATGGATGGGAGCATAAGAGTCTGTGTTGCTGTCGAATGGGAGAGGGAGGGGCAGAGGGGTTACATCTCGAGGGTTTAGAAATTGTTAGCACACACCACCCTCGAGACATTCCAGCCAATCGACCCCGCAGTTGCACGCCCAGCAGCACGCGTCTCAAACAAATTCCACAGCAGTGGTCCATTCCCGCTGCTGACCGCAGCGTGTCTCTCCCACACCCCACATCACCGCCGTTTGACTTCGGCGGGCTCCCGAGACCCCAACTTCACAACACCGATCCCCGCCTGCCTTGACGAACCCCGCGCCGTGACTTGCGCCGCCCGCGTCGATCTCTGCCTTTGCCAAAAAGACCAGAACAACCCACGACACAGCAAGACTCGGGGAGGCAAGATGGATGAGCATCTGGCGCAGCTGCTCGCCAACACGCACAGCAAAAACGAGGGCCCCCGCAAGCAAGCCGAACTCGACCTCCTGCACTCCCAGCGGAATCCCGAGTTTCCCTTGTCGCTGGCCCGCATTGGCATCCACACGGGCGCCCCCGTCGAGATCCGCCAGTCGGCCCTGACATACCTCCGCAAGTTCATCGAGAAGAACTGGGCCCCAGACGATGCCGGCAGTGGCCCCCAGATCCCCGTTCCCGACTCCACAAAAGACTACATCCGCAATGTCATTCTCGAGCTAGTTCTGAGCCCCGAGGACGAGCGCAAGGTCAAGGTGGCCGCCAGCTATGTCGTCTCCAAGATTGCCGTCGCCGACTTTCCCCACGGCTGGCCCGCTCTCCTCCCCTCCGTTCTCGGCGCCATGCCCGCCGGAACCAACGCCCAGCTCCACGGCGCACTGCGCATCCTGCAAGACCTCGTCGAGGAGAGCTTGACTGGCGAACAGTTCTTCAGCGTGGCCAGGGATATCGTCAAGGCCTGCTACGACGTCGCCGTGAACGAGAGCCGCAAACAGACACACCGCGGCCTGGCTGTCCTGGTTTTCCGGAGCTGCTTTGACCTCATGGATATTGTCAAGGAGTACCATCTCAAGGAAGTTAAGGCATTTGCCGAGGAGGTCTTGAGCGGTTGGCTGCCGTTCTTGGAGCAGGTCATCAAGTCGCCGCTCCCTCCGCTTGTCGACGACTCGGGTTCACAACCGGAATCCTGGTACGGGCCCATCGCGCTCAAGGATCAGGCTGTCAAGACCTTGATCAAGATTCGGAGTATTTTCCCCTCTTTGCTCGTGCCGCAAAGCGTCGCCCTCTTCACCGCTACCTGGGAGGAGCTCTCAAGGTTGGCACCATCCTACGAGTCCCTGTTCATCAACTCGGATGCCCAGAGCCGGTTGGAGGACATTGACGGCCTTCCGTTCACCCTGGATTTTCTGGTACTAGACGAACTGGACTTCCTCAACCAGTGCACGCGTGCTCCGCCTGTCCGGGAGCAGTTAGGCGCCGAGGTCAAGGCGCGCGGTGCTGTCCACGATACCCCATGGGTCCTGGAGCTCATGAAGCTCCTGGTCTCCTACTCTCAAATTACTCAGGAGGAGGAGGGGCTGTGGGACATTGACATTTCCCTCTACCTCGCCGAGGAGACCTCCGTTTCGTCGAATTACACCGCCAGGACCGCCTGCGGCGACCTCATCATCAAGCTCGGAGAATGGCTCGACAAGGCCGCCCTCGAGGGTCTGTTTGCTTACACAAAGACGCTCTTCTCTGGGGACGGCGCCAGCTGGCAGAAGCAAGAAGCCGCTCTGTATTTGTTCAATGCCATCTTGAACGACTTCCAAGACATGGACAAGTCGGTGCCGGCCGAGATTGCGAACGTGTACCTCGAGCTCGTAACGTACGCCATCAAGAGACAAGATGACCCAATGCTGCGTGCTCGTGGCTACCTCGTCGCCGGCGCCTTGGCGCAGATCCACCCACCAGCGCTCAGTCTTCTTGACAACGTCATCGAAGCCATTACCAGGGACGATTCGGAGCTTGTACAGGTTGCCGGCGTCAAGGCTGCCGAGGGCTTCATCAGAGGTGGTGTCCCGGCAGACCGCCAGGTCCCCATCATCCTGGCTATCCAGCGCTTCCTGGAAGCCAAGGACCTCAGCGAGCTGGAGGATGCTGATGATCTCTTGGTCACGCTTCTGGATACCCTGCGCACTGCCATTAGTATGGATACCCGGATTGCTATCCATCCCGAGAGCAAGGCCGTCGACCTGCTCTTCCTCATTGCTAAGCACGGCGCTGCCAATTTGCATGTCACTCTGATCGTCTGCGAGACCTTCGAGGACATTGCCAGGACTTTCAAGGACAATGAGGGACCCCTCAAAGATATGGAGCACCCCCGTCTCTATGCTGCCCTCTGCAGCAAGGTTTTGCCATCCATCACGGGGACGTTTGACGTTGCCAATCTCACCCAGGATGACCCTCTAGTCACGGTTTGTGCCTGTTGCCGTTTGTCATGTAGCTCTGTGCTGACTTTGATTTAGCTGGCTGCCGACCTCCTATCACTCCTTGTGCAGTTTGGCTCAGAGCCGCTCCCTGAAGGCTTCGTTGCTGCTACTCTCCCGAAGCTCCTCCACCTCCTGATGACTTTCTCCGAGGGCGAGATTCTCCGCCCTGGCGCCGAGGCCGTTAAGTACATTCTCATGCACGACCATCAGCAGGTCTTCAGCTGGCATGATGAGAACGGCCAATCTGGTCTCGAAGTCTGCCTTCGCATCATCGATCGTCTGCTCGGTCAAAATATCGAAGACAATGCGGCCTCGGAAGTGGGCGGTCTCGCTGCTGAACTGGTTGAGAAGGCCGGCCACGAAAGGCTGGGCCCTTTTCTGCCTCAGCTTCTTCAGGCGGTTGCTACGCGCTTGGACACCGCCCAAGCAGCGCCTTTCATCCAGTCTCTGATCTTGGTTTTTGCCCGGCTGTCTCTCGTCGGCGCGCAGGATGTTGTCAATTTCCTCAGCGACATCCAAATCAACGGTCAGGTGGGCCTGCAGGTTGTGCTCAGCAAGTGGCTCGAGAATTCGGTCAACTTTGCCGGTTATGATGAGATCCGCCAAAAGTGAGTCTTCAGAGGCCTTCGGTTTGACCCCAAGCTAATCCTTTCAGTGTGATCGCCCTTTCCAAACTTTACTCCCTGAACGACTCGCGCGTGGCCCAGACCATGGTGAAGGGTGAGCTGATTATTGCCAACACCGATCGGATTATGACCCGGTCGAGGACCAAGCTGAGTACGTCGTCATCGTGTCACCCGTCTCCAGCCAAACAGCTAACGCCCTCCAGACCCCGATCGCTACACCATCATCCCCGCACCCCTCAAGATCCTCAAGGTGCTGATCGAAGAACTGGTCTCGGCGTCGGGCATGCAAGCCGCCTCCAACGTGGCCGCCGCCGCGGCGACGGAGCTCGCCGACGAGGACGACGACGGCGACAACGAGGGGTGGGAGGACGAGCCTGACGATGTGCTCGATCTGGCACTCGGCAGCACCAAGCTCGACTTGATGGGCTGGATCGAGGGCGGCAACAGCTCGCGGCAGCGCGACGACGAGACCCAGGCGTACCTGATCGACTTTTTTGTGCGAGCCGACAATGAGAATATCGCCGGGTTCCAGAACTGGTGCGGCATGTTGACCGACGATGAGAAGCGCAAGGTGAAGGAGTCGGCGCAATAGAACGGCGCTGCCGTGGGTGAAGGGATGGCGCTGAGACTTGTGAAAGGCTTGGCCCTGCGGAGCGGGTTCCGGCGCCTGACTCCGGCAGGTTGGGGAGGTTTGAGGGTGTAATGAGGAACCATTGTGACGGTTTCTGTAACCACATACATTGTTGGAGTTACTTCAGGGGGAGGGCGTGAACGGAGACGCTGGACTTGTACATACAGTCTAGGTTTCTCACCCCGGTCTTAGCATACGGATGACGGAGCGGAGAGGAAAGGAGACAGGATCACGACGATGGATGTGCAGGAAGGGCCAAGCGCCGAGCGGAGGTAGATAATTGGAGCAGCACTGTTGTATGCCCCATCCCATAAGAAGAAGAAACAGGAATTTGACGAATACCCACCCGGTTATCCATCATCGTCCTGTCAAGTGGCCAGTTTTTCTTTAGCCAGAGGTCATAAAGTTGTAGAAACATGACACTGTTGCCCCGGAGTTACGCCCAGTGGGCAATCGGATAGCTCGACACATTGGGATTTGCGGATACTTGTGATACGTTTCTTGGACACTGGCTTGGTCATATTGGCATTTCTTCGTTATCGTGAGCAGTTATTGTACAGTCCCGCAAAATCAGTCTCCCTCACTTCGTCCCAGATTACAAGACAGTGCCCCCCACCCTTCCTCCTCTTTTTCCACCATCAGCCCTGAATCACAACTCAACCAGCGACCCTATTTCACGTCGACTACAATCCACCCCTAAATAATATCGCCTCCTCCAAACCCGCCAAACCCCCCTCCAAACCCTCCCCTCCACCCCTCCCCCCACCAAACCTCGGCTGGCCCCCGGGCCCAGGGATCCCACCGCGCGCCAGGTGGCACCAGCCCGCCAAATGTGTCATCACTCCCCTCCCCCTGCCCTCGTCCACCGCCGTGTGGCCCTTGGAACAACGGATCATCAAACGTGGGATGCATCCCGCCGAACCCCCCTCCTTGCCCACCTCCCGCACCGCCAGGCCTCCTCAACCCCGCCGGTCCGACACCCCCACCTCCTATCCCGCCGGTAAAAGACCCCCTGATGGGATCGTGCGGACCCAGGCCGGCTGGGTAGAGGTCGTCGCGGCCGATGTTGCCAAACCCTGCTCCTCCTTGGCCTGGCATCGCCAGGGGGCCGCGCGGAGGGCGGTTGATCTCGTACTCGTCGTCAAAGTCTGGGGGCGGGAAGTCGGCGGCGGGGATGGGGCGGCGCGGGGGCGGCGCGGCGAGGGGTCCGGGGCCGGGTACGGGTTGGGTGCTGCTGGTGGGCAGGTGCGAGGGAAGTGGGCGGGTTGTTTTCTCGTTGCGGGGGCTGGGGTTGGTGCGGTTGGGGTTGTTCGGTGTAGCCTTCTTTTTGGAGGGCGGGAGGAGGCGTTGGATGAGGGTTATTTTGAGGAGGGTGGAGAGGTCTTTGATTTGGGGGGTTAGCTTAGTTAGATGGATGTGGAGAGATTAGTGGGGGGTTGGGGATGAGGGAACGGTACCTTTGATGCGCTCTTCGGAGATGAAGAGGGTTTTGAGCTTTTGGGGGAGGTCGGATCTGTCTTCGGAGCCGTGGGGGGTGAGGGTGATGCGCAGGGGCAGAGCGGAGGTGGAGATGTAGTCGCGGGCGGTGATGTCGAAGCGGGCGATGCGCTCGTCGCCCGTGGCCAGGCCGCGGATGTCGATCTTGGCGCCCATCCGGTCGATGTGCAGGACGAACTGCATCGCGGACTGGGTGTGGGCGTAGACGAAACCGTGCGAACTGAGGGACCTATTCCATTGTGCTGGCAGGCGGGGGGCGATGCGGGTGCATTCGGCCTCTGGGTGGGGGTTAGTATTTTGGGAAAGGGGCTGCTCAGAGCTGGTGAGAGCTGGGGAGGTAGTGTACCAATCTTCTGATCTTCGTTGAAGCCCAGCAGTCGGAAGCCCAAGTTGGCCATGCAGGCATGAGCAAATAGGGCGATGCAGTCGAGCGAGCTGCTCAGGTCTGAAGTCGAGTCGTCTTTCTCGTGGGTGGGCAGGGCGTTGGCCATGGCCTCCAGCACTGCGGCTGGGCTGAGCGGGTCGGGCGCCATGGTGTCACAAATTGGTGTCGTTGTTGTAGGTTGCGTAGTTGTGGTTGGAGTTGTTGTTGATCAGTTCAATGATGCTTGCAGGAGGCTGATGCGCTGTGGCCCGCTTTATGTCTTAAGGGTGGGAGATATGCACAGTTGAGCATTGCGGGGTGGTAGGTCGTGAACGGCACAGCAGAAAAGGCGGGGCAGGCTGTGACGTATCCGCTGCTACCTGAACCTCTCAGCCTTAAATGTGGAGCTCCGGAGAGCTCAAGCTGATGTGGATCTGGCCCACTTCTTTTCGACTTCACCTCTGACACCAAGCACTAGGAATCTCGCAAAAAAAAAAAAGCAAGTGAAAAGAGTCAATCTCGAGCACCTTACCCAGGCAAGGTGCTCCGAACCCATTATCTGACTATCATTTGTAACGAGAATTTTAGCAACTTTTCCAGCTCTCCTTCAGCCCTTTCTGCCTCTCTGCTCTTTCTGGCAACTGAAAAGAGTAGGGGAAATACAATGCACAGGCAGGCACCTTGCGATGAACCTCAGGCCGTTCCATTTGTGGCCTCCCCATCGGTTGTCTCTCCATCACCTGCCTTGACCACTCTTCCGCTGCCATGTCTTTCTAGCTTGTTCAAGTACCAGTTCTCATGCTCAGAAGGGTAATCATGGGGGAATGTCACCGGATACGGAGGCACAATCTTCTCCTTTTCGGCACTCTCAACGATATCCTTGCGGATATACAGGTGCGATAATCCGATGGTATGTGGTGCCTTCTTGTTGTCGAGTTTGAATTCCTCGTAGTCGTCAATAAGAGAGGGAGTTCCAGCCGTGGCCCCGTTGCTGTTGGATTTCAATCAAACGTCAGTTCGAAGACCACAAAAGAAAAAGCAAGTGTGAGCGTCGGGTTACCTCTCCACGTCAACGGCGCAACTGTTGCAAATCATGACCGCCGGCTTGATGCCTCCCAACATCTTGCCCACCAACACATCAGGGTCGACCGCGTAAACCAGCGTGTGCTCGTCCACCAGCGAACCTCCCTCCAGCTCACCAGCACCGACCACCTTGACAGGCGGGAGATGAGCCATCTCAAAGATCCCGGCCAGTCTTCCCAGCGCGGCCTTGTCCTCCTCCGTGTACTCAGCGTCACACAAGTACACCGGGACATCAATCAAGTCCTCGTCACCCGCATACCCGGCCGTGGCGGGCATCTTGCCCAGCTTCTTGACCACCTTCTCATCGACCTCCTCCCCCGATCCCGGCAGATTCTTGATCGCCGAGAGCTTCTTGAAGTAGAACTTGATGAGCTCGTGCTCGATTCCCCGCTTCGACGCGCAAAACTTGAGCATGGACGTCATCTCGATCGCGGCCACGTGGCGGAGCATGGCCTGCAGCGCGTCGTGGCGCTCGACGGGTCGGGCGTTGAACTCGGCCAGGAGAGCGGTGTTGCGGATCACGTCGCGGTAGCTGGTGTGATTCTCCTCGGTATCGGCATTGGGGAAGGGTCCTCCGTTCTCTTGGACGTTCTTGAATGAGCCGAGGCCCAGACACACCATCTTGTTGACACCCCAGTCCCACAGGGGGAGGAAGTAGTGCTGGTATCGCCAGAACTGGGCGCAGGCGCAAATCTCTTGGCTGGGGAAACAATGTCAGCCATTTTTGTTGATGCGTTTGCGACGTTGATGCCGTTGTGACACGAGTGAATGCCAAAAAAGAAAACTTGGTCGCTCTGAAGCAGAAAGCCAACGCCCGCAGTGAGTACTTGTACGCACCAGATCAGGGGTTGCTCGACTTCCTTGCGACCCAAGACCTTGAGAAACTCCTGGCAAATAACCCGGGAAGACGCCGAGACGGCCATGCCGCCGTCGGCGGGCTCGGCGACGAGGTCTCCCATGGTGTTGGCTTCTTGGTCGGTCTACCGAGGTTCTGATTTCTCGTGAATTTATTTTGGAATTTATTCTAATTTCTGGCAAGGTGCGCAGCGCGACTATACAGTCGCGAGCACGGTATCATACAGCGCTAACACTGGCAGGGGTGTAAATGCTGGAGACTTCTCATGGAAGGCACGGAAAACAGTAGGCCTCGTGGTGGCCAAAGACCGCTGTTCTGTCCCACAGCTCCATGCCATGACAAAGCCAACTGCAAGTTGCCAGGCTGTCAATGTCGACCACGAGCAGGCCACCTCCTTTCAGCACATCAGATGCCGCCTCCCTTCTTCTTTTTCTCCCACCTCCCTCAACCCCCCCTCACAAACCCTACGCCCACCTCGCCTCAACCCTCCCCCCCGCAACCTCAACCTCAACCGGATTAAACCCCTCCCTACCTCCTCACCCCCTCCCGCCCCTCCCAGTCCAGCACCACCGCCCTCCTCAGCCTCTCCAGACAGTGCCACGCCCAACCCCCCTCCTTCGCATGGTCCGCCTGCCCCTCCAACATCTCGCCCAGCACGTCCAGCGCCGTCTCCCCCAGCCGTCTCCCCCGCGGGCGTCTCCCCCGCGGGCGTCTCCCCCGCCTGCGGCACGGCGGGCTGCGTCCAGCGCGCGCCGTGCCGCACCAGCAGGCCGACGCACCTGACGAGGTCCGCGTCGCGCGTGATGAGGAGGCAGTCACATCCCCGTTCCCGTGCCCGTTCCCGTGCCCGTGCCCCTTCTCGGGGTTGTGCTCCTCCTCCACCACCAGGCGGTGTGGCGATAGCGGTGGTGGTGATGTGCGCGGCAGCAAAGGTCTTGAGGAGGTAGACCAGCGGCGGACCTGGTCGCCTGCGTCGAATGGATGTCCCGTTTGCTGTACGTGTCCCATTTGTTGGTATGGATATAGGGTGGGCGGGGGATGAGGGCGGTGACGTCGACGGGCGTGTTTTCGAGGATGGTGCGGACGACTTCCGGATCGGGCGCGTGCACCGTTGCGTCGAGGGCCATGGCGAGGACTTCGAGGGCCGTTTCCGGGGTCGGCGGCGCGGTGGATCTGAAGATGAGCTCGAGGACGTCGACGCGGCCCATGTCGACGGCGATGGGGACGGGGTGGAGGAACGGGTGGAGGAACGGGGGGAGGCGGCGGGAGAACACCCCGCTGTGGATTGTTGGGCGTTCGCCGGCGCGGCGTCCTGTTATGCCGTAGAGGAATTGTTGATGTGGGAGGAGAAGTTTGAGGACCGGGATGGTCTCGGGGTCGTGGTTCGAGGTGTCGGGGAAGTACTCGGCGGAAATGGCCCAGGAAGCGGCCGTTTTTCCGTCCTTGAAAAGCATGTCTGACAATGGCTCAAGAGAGAGGCTCGAAGCCTGGTCAAGGATGTAAGATATGAGGTCCGCGGCTCCCTTGTTTTCAGCATGCGTCGAGGCCGCAAAGATGAGGTCCCGGAACTGGTCTTTCAAGGCCCATCGGGAAGTCTCGCAAGAAGCACCGTCGGCAGACCCCTTGTTCGCCAAGCAACGTTTGACGATCAGGTTGGCTTGTAGCAGGCGACCCTTAATAGCACACGCAATGGCTGGACTCAAGTCGAGAGGACGCCCGGGTTCAGTGTGTGGCGTGAGCATTTCTTGTGGGATGAAATCGAACAGCCATTCGAGCAAGCCTGGCTGGCAGACGCGGAAGATCCCTTGCTTGGGATTCATCAAAGAGATTTCTTGTATCACCTCCGGAAGAATGTCCGCAGGTGCTAGCTTGTAACGACCGACCAGCCTTATCCGGTCCCAGTTAGCGAGTCCTTGGTGTTTCTCCAGGAGCATACAACTTTATCAGCACGTACATACCATTTGCAAAATTCAGCGCCACATTCGGAGCGCGACATGGCCATGCAAAGCAGGTCAATGGCCCATTCGGCGGGAAAGCGCTCCTTGCGCTCTTGCTTTGCACCCAATTCCAATATCCTCCCAAATAGATCAAGATGGCTCGGCTCGCACAGTGCAGGGACGCGGCAGCTCCCGAAGAAGAAGAGCTGAAGCCATTCTCTAGGACTCAACTCTGTTTCGCTCGGTTGAGCCGTCGAGTGCCTTAACGAAGCGCCCCGCTTGAGGAGATCGATGATGATTTCCAACTGGACTCGCGGGTCATTGGAGACAGTGTTGTAGTAAGGATTCATTGCGGATCCCAACGGAGATGGTCCCAGCCGGCGAGTCACACCCCCATCGGCTGAAGGGCGGGATTCGAGCTCGGCACCCGCATCAAGTAAAACGTGGACTGCGGCTCGGTGGCCACTGGCTGCCGCTAAATGTAATGCCGACTTGTTACTTGGCCAGACCGGGTTGCCCGAGATCCCAACATTGTCGATTTGGAAAACGGCGTTCGGGTCTGCCCCTGCCTTGAGCAGCTGCTTGATCAGACAAACGAGTGCCTCCTCGCTGTCCGATTCAGGCATTGCTGGGGATTGCCGTTCCATAAAGTAAGCTAGAGAGTATTCGAAAAAAGTTCGAAGCGATCGCTGGGAGGTTGGCGACGTTATGAGCTGGTTCCCGCCCAGATACGGCTCCTGAGGCCGCAAAAACCACAGCTGGAGGGCCAAGGTGTAGTCAGCGGTTCCGTGTGGAACCTGCTCCAAAAGATATTCTGCGTCTCGATATCGTCCCCAGTGGCAGAGAAAATAAAGGGGCGCGAGAAAGGGACGTTGACGCGGGGCGAGATGCTGGGAAGGCTCGGCACCGCGTCGCAGAAGCCAGCTGCCTGATGTTCTTATATGCCCGGCGGCGGTGGCGTAGTCGAGTGCCCGCAGCCCATGGCTGTCTTGTCGCTCAAGTACGGCCTCATAACAACCGCTGTCGAAGTGGTGGTCCAACAGGAGTTGGCACGCAGCGACGTTGCCGCTCAGCGCGGCGCTATGGAAAGCCGTGATCAAAGGCACTGCGGAGGGGCCCTCCTGCCGGGGTAATCGGCCGACCGCCAGATAGCTTGCACCGCGAGTCAGCAGGAGGCGCAGAACATCTTGGTGCCCGAAACAGATGGCTATGTGTAAAGGGCTCCAAACCGGCGGGCGTTGTTGGCCATCGAGAAGTGCAGGACGTGTCGGGACCAGACAATCGCAAAGCCCTTGGCATCCCAGTTCGATATTGGCCCCCCGGGCGAGCAAGATCTCGACAGCTTGTGTGTTGCCAAGTTTCGCCGCGGCATGAAGCGCGGTCCATGAGTACAAATCATGGGTCCCATCCGAGGTTGCATTCCCCTGGCGGCAGCTGAATCGTGCAGCCTTGACAAGCTGCGCGATATCGTAGACTATACCAAAGGGCGTCTGTTCCCAGGTGGGAAGTGATTCGGGAATTTCGCCGTTGACGGTAGCCAGATACCCTTCCGAGAGCGTCAGCCACCTGGTTCATTCTGCAGCCGGAGGGCCTCCTACAATCTCGGAAACGATTAGGCAGGCGTGAGTTCCTAATTCTGTACATGCCTCTTTGGCGCCACACAATCACCTCTCTGACCAGGTTTGCAACGAGGTGGCCATCCACCACCGGGGCCAGGCGGCGGCGGCCGAGGTTCTGGGCGGAAAAGATGTCATGGCGGACACTGTCAGGGACGCCTGACCAGAAGTAGGCGTTCGGGTTGACACCATAGTCTAAAAGGGCCTGCAGTGTGTTGAGCTCGTCGTTTTCGGCCGCCCAGATGAGAGCATCTTCTCCAACCGGCGCGTTCACGCGGCTCACGTTGGCATACAACAGGGGAAGGACCCTGCCAGCCAGGAGGCGGCTGCACTGGGCGAGAGCGGCAACAGTGCCAAACGACTCGAGTTCCAAAAGGTGGTCGGTGATCTCGCGCGTCAGTTCCGCGGGCACGCCCTCGATCCGAGACATGTGGGCGTGAGCGTAATCCATGCTCGAGAGGTCGCTCCTGCCCATGGCCAGGCGCTGCATGCCTCGGATGGGACAGCGCAGAGACTGAGAGTGCTGTTTGCGCGGATCCAACCTCCCGTCACTTAACACAGTCAGGATACCAGTACCGGTACCCGTACCGGGGTGTTGAAAGGTGGGGAAATAAACCAGTACAGTACAGTAATTACCGAAATGCCCAAGGACCTGAAGCCCACTGTAATTCCGCCCTCTCCCTCAGCTCACACTCACTGACGACACCTTGATTGAGCCTCCATTCTACCAGGCTGCCACGAAACACCAGAAACACACAACCATGTCATCCCAACTCAGCGGCATCCCCCTCGCCCACGCGCCCGACGGAACAGGTTACAAGCTTCTCGAGCTACCTCCAGAGCTCCTCGAACTGCTCGAAAGCCAAGACCCTCCCACGTAGGTATTTGAGCTGTTCCATCCATGATCCATGAATGCTCCCCCGAAACCACTTCACAACAAACCGCCCACCGCAATCCAATCTCAACTCACCAAAGCATACCACACCAGCCCATCCTCATCAAACCCCTCATTCAAGATGAAACTTCTAACTAACCAATAAAGCCTCACCCTCCACCCCTCCCCACCGCCGCCCTCCTCAAGACCCCTCCAAGACCTACTCCCTCCGCCAGAAGAACACCTCCAACGCCCTCATCCTGCTGAAGCCCTACACCACCACCTCATCATCATCATCATCATCAAAAATCTGGCTTGCCAAATGAAGAAAACGACAGAGTCAGCAGTGGCGGCGGCGGCGGCCTGAACACCATCGCCACAGTCCACGAGACCATCGAGCTCTTGCCCGAGGCCGACGCCGCGGCCGAGGCGGCGCCCAAGGCGCGGGGAAGTGGCATGAGAAATTTGCGAGGGGGAGGTGAAGCGTTTGGGGGATCGTTTGTTTCTTTAGTTCTTGGGGGTTGGGACTGGGTGGTGCTCGATGGAGGGAGGGCAAGGGGGTTGGTCGAAGGGGGAAGGATGGAGCTGGCTGCTGGAGATTGGCTGGTAGGAGGTAGTGATTGCAAAACGGGACGGGACGCTGGCTGGAAAAGCTGGCTCATGAGATCAACAGCATGGCTTGATCAGTTAGTGAAGCCGACGAGATATCCGAAGGCATGTCTGTCAATGGGGAAAGCGGGAAGAACCCCCATCTTTGCTGCTTGAGATATTATCGCCTATATCAGGTGGAGTGTTTCTTGCCCACTAACATGACTACAACAAGCACAATGCATATGGTAAAACAGAATTGAGTCACAAAACAGCGATGTTCCCATCCTCTCCCAGATTAGAGGTCTTGCAGAGCATCGTCTTGCCTTGACCTGCGCGACACCGCCCGGCGTGATGCACCAATATGACCACGCCCAACCATAAGACAAACGCCGCGTCCCTCCCATCCATGACCAGAGTAGAAATAGTAGGGAAGAAAAGCGAAACGAGCCGACTCCGTCCGAGGCCATGACTCATGATGCACAGCCCTGCCCCCCAAGCCACCGAAACGCCGGATCAAAGCATGCGATCCCAACCCAACGAACCATACCGACCAAATCCTCGCACCTGCCAAGGCCATCGTGATGTTTCTTTCCATCCTTCAGACTGAAGGGAGAAAGGGGGAGGTAACGTCATGGGGCGCAAGTGACAGTAGACCGTGCTGCAGGGTCTGCTGGGCCTGTCACAAGTCCCTGTTTTCCTCTAGACTCGCGGGGAGGTATGCCGCAGGGGATGGGCGCGGCAAAGAAGCAAAACAAATGCAAATGCTCGCCAATCTATCATAATGACGCTGCGCTCGGTGGTATCCATGCTGATGCTGAAACGGGGAAAAAAAAAAGAAAAAAGGGGAAGAGCAAAAGAATTAGGGAGGTGATCGCACGGCATTGCGCCAAAAAGGAAGATATGAACATCGTCTCATCTGCTTCCCGACTTCATTGCACCGACCTGACAACAAGTTGTCGCTTGTTGTTTGGCTGCCGCCGTCCGGTCTATGGCCGCCCCCCTTCCTACTCGGGCGGCTGGTGAAACTGAAGAAAGCCTGGTGGGTATGCTGGATACGGTGCGTCAAGCTCGGGCATCGGCGGTGCATACGGGGGTGGGTCGTCCTGGGCCGCTTGCTGGACCATTGGTTGGGCTCCTTGCTGTCCTTGGCCATGGGCTGCCGCCTCAAAAGGGCGGCCCGGTACCAGGCCTGGTTGTTGTGCCCAGAAAGGGACGGGCAACTGAGGGGGCGGCCCAGGGTTGAAGGGCCGATGAATAGCCAGACCTCTAGATCCGGCTGTCAATGCCCTATGAATAACCGATTGTCTCGTAGCCATAGCATCAAATCCCTCCGGACGTGCAGGGTTCGGGTGTCTTGGTGGAGGCGCGCCAGCAGGTGCGGCCCTTATCGGCTGCTGTCGCAGTCGTTGCTGCTCTCCGGGTTCAGGATTTTCGTCGAGCCAATTCCATGGCCCAAACACTTCCCCAGGCTCAAGACCCCAGTCTCCAGCAATCTGGTCGAGGCCTTCTTGTTGCGCTGCATCTGGTCGAAGAGCTTGAGGGTTCCCGGCCGCCTGTGCCTGTTGGGCGGCTTGCTGGGCGGCTTGTGCCTGCTGCGCGAATTGCTCAGCGGCTTGTGCTTGGAGGGCAGCTTGTGTACGTGCTTGTTCCCGTGCTGCCTGAGCAGCTTGTTCTCCATCTCGTACTCGCAGGGCAGCATGTGCCTGCTCGAGAGCTCGTTCTTGGTGATATGCCTGTACATCGCGGACAATTTGGGCGAAAGGGGCCCCGTAAGGGGGTGGAGGGTGGACGGGAGGAGCCCGGTTCGCTTGGAACACCAGTAAGCTACACTACACAAGCCTCAAGATTCTGTTAAAGGGGGGAACGGAAACAATACGCACCAAGGAGGATGTTGGGGGCTCCAATAAAGCCTGGCATATGCGCGGCCATGCCGTGGTGACGAGGAGCTGGGTTCGCAGCCTTGCGGCGCTCCTCGTCTTGTTTCACCTTCTCCGAAAATTGGAACTTGAGCATGTCGGAGTCCAACGCCGGGTTCTCCTGGGCAATCTTCTTTCGGGCCTCTTCTTCAGCGGCGGTCACGTCTTCCTCGTGCCGCTGCTCGACGCTGTCAAACAAGGGACAGTTGCCCTTCTTGCCGCCTCGCGTGGCGTCGTCAAAGTGAGAGTAGTCGCACGATTTGGAGCAGACATAACACTGTACGTTGCGGCAGCCGCCACGGGTGCAGGTCATTTTGTTGCAGCCGTTCTCCTTGATGAAGGGTGTACCGCCTGTCCATGGTCAGCAGGGATGTAAAGAATACAAGTAGGATGGGGGCTTCTCACATTTGTTGCATTTGCGAATCAAGGCAGCGGACATAGCTTCCTCGATAGTGCGTCGCGCCGATAGCCCGCGCTCCCTCGCTGCTTCGTTGCACGATTTGGGAATATGAGTCTGCTCCCGGCATAGGCGGCAACTCACCACGCGGCAATCCGGATTCTCGCATCGAAACTCCTTGTTTTCCTCGACTGGAGGATACTCGGCGGCGTACGGGCAGAACGGGCAAGTGGCCAAGTTTTCGATCTCGGCCATGCGAAGAACGGCCTCCTGCTCGATCAGTTCCAAAGCAGTGGTCAGTTTGTCGTCCAGAAAGACCCTTCTCTGATCCAACGAGAAGGAGGCATCGCATCCATCCACGGACATGCACCCGAGGTGATATTTGGAAAGCCCGACGGCGGTCTCGGCGTTGCGCCTCGCGCACTCGGGGCAAAACCAATGGACAGTTTCTCCGTTGCAGTGGACCATCCTGTTCAGGGGAAGCTCCTCATAGCAGCAGCCACAGTCGGCGAGGGTGCCCTCGGCCTTTGCTCGTTCCAGATTTTCGGCTTCTTCTTGTTCCTTTCGCTTCTCTTCTGCCTGCTTGGCCTCCCGCACCTGGGCCTTTGCCTGGCAAGCGGCACTGGCTGCATCGAACGCCGCCAACGCATCCATCTCTGCTTCGATGGCGGAATTTCGAAAGATATCTTGGGGATGTGAAACTCGGACGCCGAACTTCTTGAGCCTGTTGGGGGGGTCGTCCGGGCTCCAGGTGGCCTTGTCAAGAGCGACGTAAGTAGTGTAAAGCTGATAGTTGTTCTCTTTTAGAGTGCTCTCGATATCATCCGAGTACCGTTGAGGAAATGAAGCTTTGAGAAGGACCTTGCTGTCGAAATATTAGAACATGCGGGAGATCGGGGTCTTCGGCGGACTGTGGCTGAGGAAAAGGGCCGACAGGTGCATGAGGAGATGCTGCTGGCAAACATTGATGAATGCACCGTCGTGCGGGACTTACGCAGTCTTGGTGTAAAGCTTGACATAGTCACGACCTTTACTAGCGAGTCGTGGGTCAGCGTTCTCAAACCTCCGACGCACCTCCTCCTCTTCATTCTCCTCATTTTCCTCTTCCTCTTTTGGTCGCTTTCGCTTGAGCGAATTTGACCGCTTGGGGTATGAGCGGCCCTGTTCCTGCTCGTCCAAGAGGTGTGTGATAATGCGCTGTGGGTCGCATGCATGGTCGGGGCCTTGGGTGTTCAGAAAATCCGGGCAAATGTCCGGGAAGCAGTTCAGGACAGCGGTCTCCCAGTTTGATAATGCCCCATCATGAGCCCCTGGCCCTGAGTCAGAGCGAAGCACTGGGGGCATTGGCGAGGGGTCTTGAGTAGGCCTATGTCCAAGGTTAGTACAAGTGAGCCATATTGTTTCATTGAACCTCATGTGTGTAATGACATGGAGTTGACGTGGTTGTGTTTGTCTGGCTGCTGTTGCATGTGGTCTGTTTTGGCCCCCGAGAGCAGCGTACGCATTGCCCCCAGCCTATTCCTGCATGCAAGATGCCCGTGAAGCTTGCTCGCACAGCAAGTGATCGACATCGACCATGAGGCACACCCCTTCCGCCGACCCAAGACCAAAGATGGTGCATAGGATGACCGACCCAAAATGATGCGATGGGCGTCGTAAGACGGGGGCAAGATCCAAGATCCACCCTTGTCGGAGGCGGTGTCCTCACGAACGTCGCTTGTGAGGTTTGGCGGTGATTGCAGCGCACATTGGAATGAGGGCTGATGGGTCACACTGGGGAGGGGGAAGAAGTTGAAGCGATCTGGAAGCACTTACAGTTCAAAATAGAGGCCGAAATCGAAATCGGAAAGGTCTGGGTCGTCGGGCAGATGTGGCGGAGAAAATGGCGGAGGAGGTGGTGAGGGTGAATCTGAAATAATTACTACATCTTGGTCGGCCATCTTAGTGTTCCCGGAAAAGCACGGTGCGGTAAAGGTGCGGTAAAGGTCCGTATGAATGACTGGCTTGGTCCGGCAGAGGGCGGCAAGCAGGCACAATTGTGAGCCAGGAACCAGAGCGGTTCTCCAAAATGCTCAATGAGAGACACGATCGGCCGCCAGTTTGGTCGAGGATGGGCATCGAATGCAGCGTGCATGCCCCAGAGGGGCAGGTAGAATCGCGATGGGGTTGCGAGGACGGCAGTAGAACACTCCAGGGACTAGACATGGGAGGACGGAACAGGATCAAGTGAGGCTGGCTGAAGCTTTGTCAAAAAGGCAGCCAGAAAGAGCATGCAAGTTCCCCTCTGACTCTGAGTCCTCAGCTCGCTGCGGCCCCAACCACATTGGATCAGGCTGGCATCCGAGTCGATGCCTGGGCTTTGGCTCGCCGACCATATGCACGTGCCGGGCCGCTTCGCTGTTGGTGTGAATGGAATGGGCCGACCGAGAATCGAGCATTGGACCGATGTCAGAGCATGGATCACTCGGTCAGTTGGTGGAAAGAGCTCCGTCGACCACGGGACCGCGCCCCAGCGTGCACGGGCCCGGTGGAGAGGATTCCCCAAAGAGGCAGGGACGCTTCATGTAATTGTCCCGAAGCGGAAATTCCTCTCCTTGACATGTTCACCATGAACGCACTTGCAACGAAGCCAGGCAACCACTGGCGGAACCTAATGGGAGGATCTCTGCAGAGAATAAAACGCTTTATTATTACCCTTCGCTCGTTTAGAAGATACATGAAACCCTCTCTAACTGAGAGCCAGGCATCTGCCGTGGTTCAGGTCACTTGACTGCCTAGCGTTTTGAACGTTCACGCAGAGTGGCCACTGTCCAACTCCCTGGCCACATCGGTCGCCATCACGGCACCTTCCATTTGACTTTGGCCCGCATTTTGTCGGGGAGCTCAAAAACACTCAGGAAGTGTCCCCAAGGAGAGTGAGGTTCAAGCACAAACACAATGACGCATGTCCACTTCCAGAGTTTGCTCAGACTGTCGCATTGGTCCCCACAGCCCGCCGCAAATCAACCTACGGCAAAAGAGTTGTCCGCTCAGGCAGTCGCTTAAACGATTCAAAACACTTTGGAAAGGTTACGGGCCGAGCCAGCCCGTCTGGCAACGCAATGCTGAGTTTGCGGGCAGTTGCGATTCGGTGCGCAATCAGCGAAGCCGATATGGTTTAGAAACAGCTTCAATCAGCCTCCGAACCCTGAAGATCATCCTCATCGTCATCATCAACCTCCTCCTCTTCTTCTTCTGAGCTTGAAGGGACATTAGGTCGCCTCCTCCGCCGAGACGACACCTTGGCTTTGGCCGCCGTCTTCCGCTTCGGCCTGGTGCTCATGACCGACGTCGCCGGCGCCGGCATGTGCGCCCCTTCGCCGTGATCAACCTCGAGGGCATCGTCCTCATCTGCCCCGCCCTCCTCCTCGTCAATGACAGGGAAGAAGCCAGAGGTCAAATTCGTCGTCCTTTCCTCCGCCTCCTCATACCCCTCCGGCAAGAACCCACCACCCATCTCCTCATCCTCGCCCGCCACTCCCTCAGCGTGCTCCATCTCCTCCGCCCCTCTCACCCGCCCACTGCCACCCCGTCCGAACACGTCCACATCCTCCCTCACCTGCCCATAATCAACCCTGATCCTCTCCACGATCCTCAGTCCCATGATGAACTTCCGCCACATCGCCAACGCCGCCTTCCGCCTCTTCTCATCCTCCTTCCTCTTCTTCTCCGCCTCATCTTTTGCCAGCTCCTCCATCACCTGATCATGATACTCCTCCGCGACTACCACCCCCTGGATCACCGGCACGGCCATGCGGTGCCCAAACTCAAAATCCACCACCGCCTCCGCGTAGTCAATCCCCAGCCTCTTCGCAACCCGCATCGCGCCACGGTACGGAATGTGCACCGCGCCCTCGGGGCACATGTGCTCGGCGAACAGGTCGATGTTGCCGTACTCGTTCTTGGGGATCACGCCGTTCTCGATGGGCGGCGGGATGATCCAGTCGGTCTGGTCGAAGCTGTACAGGCCCTGGAGCACCTTCTCGCCCGTGGCCGCCTCGGCCTCGGCGATCTCGCGCCGGCGGTTGGTCGTCGCGGCGCGGTAGGGAACCCGCTTGAGGGGTTGTTCGCCCGGGAGCGGGGCGCGGCCCTGCTTGTGCCAAGTCTCGGCGCTCTTGACCTGGACGACGTCCTTGCGGGAGTAGACGGGTTCTTCTTGTTGCGGGGCGGAGGCCTTGGATTTGTTCTTGAAGGTTTTGACCGGCTGGGCGGTGGGGAGGAGAGCTTCCTCGCGTTTGAGGTGGCGCGCGAGGACGAAGTCTTTGGATTGTTTGTAGTACTGGAGGGTCTCTTCCCCTTCTTTAACTTCCTTCTTTTCGGGTTTTGCGGGCTTCAGATCGGTGGAGTCTTCTGCCTCGTCGGCCTCGGTGATGGGGTGCTTCTGATCGCCCCTGACGTAGCCTCGCATGACAGATTTGAACCAGTCAAAGTGGTCGTAACGCTTGACCTTGCCGTGGCGGTTGTACACTGGCACTTTCTCCACTGGGATTCGCATGCCCTTGGTGCGGCCAGGAAGGGTCTGCCGTTTCAGGTAGCGAACTGTGACGTCCTTGGCAGTGCCGTCCTGGGAGTGCCCGACAATGTAGGCCATGACCTGCTTCGCCTTGTCAGCTTTGCCGCCGCGCGGCTCGAGCGACTCCACGAGCTCTCTGTTTGTTGCAATCACGGATTTAACGAGGGCATCAACTGCTAGGTACTTGTTGGTTGCGGGCGAGAGGACTTCAGTCCAGTAGTGAGGAAACTCGAGATCACTGTCATAAGCTTTCCCCTTCCTCTGCGGTGCTTGGGGAATCTGAATCGCCAGGTCGTTGTCGCTATCATCAGCAACCAGGTCGTCATCAGACTCCTCCACCAAATCTGCCTTGGTGTTGCGCTTGGATGACCGACTGGCAACCTTGCCCTTTGTCGCCCTGGCCGTATTAGGTTTTGTGCTGGCTGTCACTTTTGGGGGCGCGCCAATTGCTTCCTTCTGCGGAGTCTGCCCCGAGTCGAATCCTTCTTTTTCGGGATCTGCATCCTCGAGTTTGTTCCACCCAAAGCCAAGGGGCTGTAGACTAGCAACTAGTCGAGCTTCCAAGCCCAGTGCTCTTAGGAGAGCCGTGAAGAGCTGCGCCCCAACGTCCCTGCTACCCGCACATTCCTGCGCACATTGCTGGAAGTCGTCGATGCTGCGAATTCGTTCACCGAATCTCTCAGAGTCATGTGGCTCCTGCTTGAAAGCTTTGGTGAGGCGGTCCAGCCGTTCGAGGGGCATGTAACCCCATTTTCTCAAACCAGGAGCGGTGATGCGAAAACGCTGCTTCCACCATGCGGTAAGATATTTCATGAGCCTGAAGAGAGGATCTCCATGGCTCATGTCCACAGCGCCCGTCTCCAGACGCTGCGACGCTTCGCTCCAATCTCGCGCCTGGCGTGCCGAAGCCTTTCCTTTGCCCTTTCCCACTGAAGCCCTTTTCAGCTTGGCGTTCTTGGGCGTCTCCTCTGGCGCTTCCAACCCGCTACTCTTCCTCCATCTGTCTACCTCAGCCCATAATCTTGGCGGAACATGCGACAGAATTATGCCTTGAATCGTTGGGTCGCATATCCAGGAGTTGCGGATCGCATTATGCCAGAGAAGGAACTGGACATGCATGCAGTGCGTGGCAAGCCTCATCTTGCGCTCCAGCCTTGACGGTCCTTTCTTGCCCAGCGCAGCCGCCATGGATATCCGTGTGTCCCTTATCAAGGTCAGTTCCAAATCCCCAGAGGGCACTGGAACATTTGTGAACGGAGTATGTAGCGCCTCGACATCCTCGAACTCAACGTCCTCATGTTCATCATCCTCCTCTTCTTCGGGCCCCTGGACTTTCTGTCGCTTTGGTGTGGGAACATCCTCAAAGTCGGCGTCGGAGAGGGACGTCAAGGAGCTTTCGTCGTCATCGCTGTCGTCTAAATGTAATGTCGACGAGCCGTTCCGAGTTGAGGAGCGCGGGGTGGAGCTGGCGTCGAGGTCATCAAAGAGAGTCGACTTCCGTGGTGGTGCTATTGGTCCCGATTGCACAGTCTTCTGCTTCCGCTTGACCTCATCCTTGGCCGGAGGAGTATTGTCGCGAGTCCGCTTTCGCGGAACATAAGGAGGCATGTCGATTGCGGAGTGGTGCGCGGTGGCAAGTCATGGTGAAGGTGATGACCGGTGTTGAATGTTGGATTCCACGAGTCGGCGACCTCGCGGCTCGCACTGTTCAGGGACCTTGGCACCCTAACCCTTCGACACCCGCATGGACACCTACCTTACTCTCCAAACTAACATCGGCTTCGTCTTTCGCTGCTACTTAGGTCAATGTATATGATCAGAAAAATATACAGAAAAAACAAAAGACAATCAGAGATGTAGAAACAGCCCAAATAGTACGAGAAGAAAAGTCACAAGAAAGAAGACAACGGTAACAACATGGAAGTGAAGCTTCTGTTTGACCCTAACCCTTAACTCCCTGTGTCTCGCTGCCAAGACGCTAAAACGGTTGATCGGCAGCCCACGCCCCTTGCCCCGCGATCTCGCCAAGCTGTCGGGTGCCTTCGAGATCGTTCCAGGGGGATGCGCTGAGCCGCAGGCAGCAATACGACGACGCCTTCTGACCCTTCCACCCAGACCACCTCACTCGCTTGGTCAGCACTTCCAGGTCCCAAACTCGTCGGGCGGCGACATCCTGATTACGCAGCAGGCCATCAACCTAGCCCTGCTTTCCCAGACTCACTCTCTTTAAAACAGCCCCTTCGCCCCCCACCTGGCCCCAACGATGGCGTCCCCAGATCCCAACCCCGACGAAACGTCCTACATCAAAATGTCCAGCGCCGCCGTCGACAGCCGCGGCACCGACGCGGCCCTGATCGGCTCGCACTGCCAGTACGCGTACTGCAACCAGCTCGACTTCCTCCCTTTCCAGTGCCAGTCCTGCAACAAGACCTTCTGCCTCGACCACCGCACCGAGGACGGCCACGCATGCACCAACCCGGGCGCCTGGGCGGCGCGCAAGCGCGCGGCCGAGCTCGCCAAGCACTCGGCGGGCGAGGGCCGGCGCATGCGGGACCTCGTCGCGCAAAAGCCCTGCGCCGACGAGGGCTGCAAGACGGTCGTCGGCACGAGCCTGACGCCCGGCGTGCACTGCGCCAACTGCAACCGCGACTACTGCCTCAAGCACCGGCTGCGCGAGGACCACGACTGCAAGAACAAGGTGCCCATCGGGGCGCGCGCCGCGGGCGCGGCGCAGGCGGCGGCCGTCGCCGACGGGGCCAAGAGCGCGCTCGAGCGGTTCCGGCTGTGGGGGCAGGCCAAGAAGCAGCAGGCCAAGGTGTCGCTGGCGTCGCCGAGCTCCAAGCAAAAGGTCCAACAGATGGTCGCGGTGAATACGCTCAAGAAGACGGCCAAGGGGGACGCCAAGATCGCGCCGGAGAAGAGGGTGTATCTGTACGTCGAGGCCGAGTCGGCGACTGCTAAGGCCAAGATCCCCAAGGGCGAATTCTTCTACTCGCAGGATTGGGTGGTGGGGAAGATGCTGGACGCGGCGGCTCGGAGTTTGCAGGTGCAAAACATCAATAATCAGTCGAACTCGGAGGAGGACAGGCTACGGGTCTTCCATGTGGAAGGGGGAAGGATGTTAGAGTTCAACGAGAAGCTAGGCGCGGTGCTGCAGAGTGGGAACACGGTTGTCCTCTTGAGAGGTGTTGGGCCGCCGCCGGATTTGATAGAGGCTTGAGGATGGGCGTGGAGATCTCTTCTGTTTCATCTGGTCCAGCATAGCGTTGGGGGATAGCAACGGCGTTTACGGATAGATACCGGGCTTTGGGGAGTTGCATTAGCAAACCTGGGAAATTGGGAATTATTGACCGCTATATCTCATGTCATCAGGTCCCTACACGTCATCTAAAATTGATCTGTGAACTGTATTGGCTTTAAAGCGGCGTGGCCTGAGTCTTATTTGTCCCGTATCTCGTACATACAAGGAGAGAAGATATCATTCAACTTTCACCCCTTGTCCCCTTAGTTTACTCCTTCTTCTCCTTCGGCCTCTCACTCAATTGCTTCTCCCTCCCAATCAGCGGCGCGTTCCCCACCGCCTTGTGCCCTCCAAAAGTCTCGAACCCCTTATGGAACACCCACTCGACCGCGTTCTCGACCGGCTTGTCAAAGATGCTCGGCAGGAACGGCACGACCGCCAACCCCAGCCCAATCGGCGCCCACGTCCGCACCTTGACGTTCTTGACATCCTTCATCGCCCGCCCGCTGTACCGCACCACGCTGTGGATCGTAAACGCCGGCAGCCCCATACTCGCCAGGCTCTGGAAGATGCCCCGCTGCAGCATCACCGTCCGCCAGTCCTCCAGCGGCGGCACGGTGCCCGGCGCGGCGGGCGCGGGCGACCCCTCGGTGGCCGTCAGGTCGAGCCCCAGGATCTGCTGCTGGCGCGTCGTGAGCTCGATCTGCGGGTTCAAAATCCGCTGGTTGTGCCAGTACGACTTGTACCCCTCGTAGCTGACGTCGCCGAGGATGTAGGCCCACGAGACGCCGTAGGCGCCGCGGACGAGCCAGGGGTGCGCGACGGGGCGGAACGACTCGCCAATGTCGGAGGTGTAGGCGACATAGCGGTGGGCGGAGAGGAGGATGGTGCGGAAGCGCGAGGCGTACGCGGCGTAGCGGACGTTGGACTCGGTGGAGGGGGGCGCGCTGTTGGAGGGGCGGGGTTAGGGGACCGATGACTCTGACTTTGGAGGCCTGAGCGTGGACGTACTAGCCGTCGACGAGCTCGTCAAAGAAGTTTTCCTCCTTGTCTGCCTTTTCGACAATCTTCTGCAGCTTTGGGGGCAGCTTCTCTCTGTTGGGGAGCTTGTTGGGGTCGAACTCGGCGGCGGCCTTCTTCAGGTCTCTTGTCGCAATCTCGGGCGGCGAAGGCTTGGGAGGCTCATTCTGGGAGGTTGGGGTGCCCGCGGGCTTGTCTGAACTTCCGCTCCAAGGCCACCACATGTTTAAATCCTGATATGCGAGAGTTGCGGCGGTATGGCAAAGACGTAAAGGTTCAAGTCTAATCTGGATTGTGAGATTGTTTGCGGCGGCGGTTCAGTCGGGTACAGTCGGAAGCGGCTCGGACCAACGCGTGAGCAACAGCGCAGCCACGCTTTGCTTAGAAAATACCAGATTGCTGTGTTTGGGGTGTCGATTCGTTGATCGGTGGACGTTCACTTTATGGGGGACACAATTCTCTAAACTTTCGGGTTGATTCGGGGCTTTTGATGGCTCGAGGCAAGTCGGCTCTGCTGAGCTTGGTGACGTAGTTTTGCTCCTTGTTCTCCACACGTCGCGCGATAAGACATCCATGTCCTGGCTGGCTTGGCATAGCTGGCTCTGGAGATCAGGCCCGATTAGCTAATCGGTCTGTGCTCGGCTGTCGTCCCCTGTTTCTGGCAAAATTTCGGGTCTTCAGGCACGGAGCTCAACGACTGCGACGTTTTTAGCTTTTGCTTGCCAGACCTCGCATCGCGTCCCTCTCAAACACCCCCACACGACTCCCACCACACATCGCCCCAGCTCGGTTCCCTGCCTATCGTCAAAATGGTCCAGAAGTACAACATCTTCGGCACGCAGGTTGCCTCCCACTACGTCAGTCAACCCAATTGAAGCGCCCACTTCCGGTCTCCCGAGAAGCTCCGAACATGGGCCCCCGAGCGAAACACCCATTGGCGGACACTGGCTAACAGACTGGGTGTTGCAGCTGGCGATGGGCGTCCTCGGATCGCTGTTTGGCGGTGTTTATGCTGCGGTGGGCGGCGGCAGCAAGGCCCCCGCTACTCCCCCGATCAACGCCTCCACCCCCGACGAGGCCGACTTCATCAAGTGCGCTTGTTCCCAACGACACGATTTTGAACCTCCCGGTTGTCTGACACACTCACAGGAAGTTCATGGAGCAGGCGGATGCGGACGAGAAGAAGGCGGCCCCGGCGAAGCACTAAGTTGGGTGTGCCAGATGATGGGCGAGGATACCATGAGGGCTTTCTGGCCTGTATACATGTAGAGCGGGCGTTCAATGGGAGCATGATTGCCTGGACATGGAATCTTTTGAGACGAGTGAGCCATGGGCTTGTCTTAGTCTTTTGCGTCTTCCCCTTGACATGTTTAGACGCGGACAATCATCACAAGAAGCTGCTGCGTGGCAAAGCGACAACCAACCGAGTCGATTCTGCGAGTGAGAGAAAGACAACTAACGCCAGGGTATCATGCATGCCCCAAACTCCGACAACAGTCACCTGAAACCGACCCACGCCCCATCATTCCTCCTCACTCATCATCATTATAATCATCTTCCTCGCTCGCGGCCTTGCGCTTGAACCCCGACATGTACTCCGGTCGACCTCCTGCTTCATGGCCTCAATTTCCGCCTCGCATTCAGCAAGCTGTGTCAAAAAACACGATGTTAGTCGACTCGATAACGTGAAGGGACCGAGAGGCAAGCGGAAGGAAGCGGCACATACCCGAGCCTTCTGAGCATCGCTGAAGAACGGCATCAGCACCTCGGTGAGGGTCCAAAGCCGAATGTTCAACTCCTTGATGCGCTTGTCGTCGTCCTTCATGTACCATCTCATCCAGCCTTCGTTGTCTTGGACGTTTTCGGTTGCCATCACGGTGCTTGCGTGGACCGTGCGAATGTCGTCGTCAAGTTTCCAGAGCGAAGCCGCGGTGAGAAACTGGTTTTCCTGGATGTTGTTGGACACCGCGCTGGCCGCGGCCAGCTCCTTGGCCCTCTTCACGCTCATGCTCATGCTGCTGATGAGATCCTGCGCGGCGGCAGGAGGCATGTGCGAAACGGGATTGGAGACAAACGCGGGCGAAAGGCCCAGAGACATGGCGAGAGCAACAGACGGGTCCTATTGACGCTGAATCAGAACACCGCTGCTGGGAAAACAGGGCGAAGATCTCAAAAGAAGAGAAAGGTGATGAACGGCGATGAAGTTTTGGAATTGAAAGAGGCATGAAGGAACATTAAGACGCTGGCTGCCAGTCGGTGACGTTGGAGTGGGTTGAGTGGTATGGGTTTGAGTGGTACGGGTTTGAGTGGTGGTCGTGGGTTGAAGAGGCAATGGATTGAGTGGAGGAAGTGGGGGGAGAGGAGAAGGGAGGATGGTGGGATTGAGTGGCAGAGGGTTAATGGCAGCGGATGAGCTCCAAAGTGATGGGAGAGAAGAAACATACTTGAGGCCGCACTGCAAGAGCCTGGAAAGAGCCGTGGGAACCTGTTGTCTGCATCCGTCAGCAGGCGAACCAGCTGGTAAGTCTCATCAAGTTGCTGCGCGAGAAATGTCATATCCGGCACCGCTCCCCCCCGGGAAATGAAGGCTTTCGGCCCCCATACCCAACCTTCGGCGCTAATCCGGATCCCACCACAGGCCATTTGGCAACGGGGATATTGAAAGCCGCCTGCCGCTTGACAAGAGCAGCACGTTTGCGGCCGCCAGCCACTGAACATCACGCGGTGAACAGTGCAAGGGAGATCAGTACCATCCTGGGAAAACGCACTATAATGGCACCGAGGTTGGCCCCAGCGACAGCACTAGCGCGAGCCATTGAACACTCAAGGGACGGTGATCCATGCGCTCCAGTCTGGCGATGAAGTCCAGGCAGAACGTGGGAATCGGGCGCCCAAGAGTGTCTGTCGGCCAGGTTTGAAGATGTAGATGATTACATCCCAGGAGGTTTTTTGCTCTTGCGGGAATCTGACACCAAAGCCAGCAACAAGATGTGGATGCGAAAGTGACTTACCATCTCAGCGGCGGCAGAGGCGGCTGCGGCGGGGGTAATGCCCCCCATGGCGGTGTCGTTTGCCACGGGGTTCGAACCCATGGCGGCGATGGTTAACTCTTGGAGGAAAAAAGAAGAGGAAGAGGCCACCAGCTGCGGCCAAGAGGGGAGTTTTTGGTTTGGTGTGGTGGGAGAAGGAAAGAGGGAGAGGTGGAGGGAAAAGTTGGGTTTTTTTATACCCAGAGGCAGTTGGTCTGTGCACACCTGCAAATTGAAATTCTGCAGCTGCCCACTTTTCTTGCTCTCTGCTATTCTTGCTATTGTTCTCTATTGTCGGTCAGTTGTGAATAGGGAATTTGGTGGTGAACAGTGAAGTTTTGGACCCACTTCTCCGGTCCGGTGCGCAAGTTGCAGGTCGGTCGGCCGGGGCCCACCCGAGCCGCCCCACCGACCTTCAATCGATCGCAAAACTTCCCCCCAAAAAAATCGTTGCCAGGGCAAGTGATTAATGAAATCATCTCTCTGCACACTTCCAAATCTCCAAGTTTGCTTCCTGTCTCATCACAATGTCTCGCAATCGCAGCATGAAGACCAAGAAGCAGCGTCATGGACGCCGGAGCAGCACCAAATCCGCCAAGCCCGCCGCCAAGCCCGCGCCCGTCCCCGTGTCTGCCAAGCCGGAAGTTGACTCCACCTCACTTCCGAAGAGCTCAGAAAAACCAACTCCGGGACTGAGTCTCGTCCGGCGCGCCGCACACCAAAACCGCAAGCTGAAGGCAAAGATCCGGCTCATGGAGAAGAAAGTTGCTCATTATGGCGAATGCGAGAAACACCTGGTTCGTGCCCTTCAGCAGCTTGAGGCTGCAAAGGTTCAGATCGGCGAGCTCAACACGGCCGTCCACTATCTGCTCAACGCGCCACCTCACAACGGCTTGTACCACGACAAGGTAAGACGATCGTGTCCCAGTTTATTCTGTTACATTGTCTCAGTGGCCCGTCCTCTAACGCTGGCTTTTACGCAGGGTGCTAACATCACATCTAAATGGAAGCGAACCAAGTGGGAATGTCCGGTGAAGTGGAACCAGCAGGACTGAGTCGGTCAAGCTGGGTGTCTGGCTTGGAATGTTTGGGGGCTCTTTTTCGTCGTTCTGGCATCTGGTCTTGGGTCGACGCGCCTCGGGACGACCAGGTCTACAACAAGGGTGGAGAAGCAGCAGAATCGTGCGACAATGGTCTTCATTTTCGATGTCCGTATGGATTTGGCTTTCTTGCTCCACAATCGCAACGAGCTTGTATTCTTGCATGCCGTCATTGCTAGAGTACAGCGTGCGAATTGTGAGAATAAATCAAGCGTGGCTGGTCAAATCCATTGGGAACCTCCTGCCGGGCAGGTCAAGACAAGGACACTTGTGACTCGCTCTGGGGCGTGCCTTGGTGAATAGCTGGCGATGCCGCCATTTTTCAAGACGTAGGCCGCATTAAGACGCGGCATTCCATTGCATACAAACCTCAGGTCGCCCAGTTCTTTCGAGTCAGGAAACCTGTCAAGAAATGCAAAATCGGCCGAGCGCCGCCTTCTCGATATTTCCCAGCTTCTGCCAAGTTTTTCGAGCTGCTCGACCTTCCCTGCTCCTTCCAGTTTTTTTTATGTGTGGCAATTTCATTCACAAACAGAGATGTGACGTGCGGTGGAGCAGCCATTTTCCCAGTTAACTACAGCTGCCAACATGGTTAAGACCATCTTTAGCATCGACAGCAAAACGGCAGTTTCAGGTTCGACGAGGGTACAGGTAAATGTGATAGGAGAGTTGTCTGTTCGCCCAAGACGATGAGGCTGCAGACTGATGAATCTCCCCGGAGCTTTCTGGTAAACTGACCTTCGTGGCGAGAAAAGTCGCAGAGCATTGGCAAGAGTTGCATACAAATTAGTAAGCGTAGGGAGAAGGACCGCGATGATACCGCCGAGTAATTCATTCTGGGGGCGTTTGTTTTTTGGCTTGGTTTTTCTCCAGCTCGTTTAGGTTTGGCCCTCTCTCTTGTGATCAGCATTTGGTTGCATTTTCCGTGGTATCCTTGATTTTATGAGAAGACGAAGTTACGTTGCAGTTCCCGAGAACTCCGTGACCAACCTGCTTGTTTTGCTACAGCTCGTCCACAATGTTGTCGGGCAGCCGAGCTCGATACAGGGACAAACAGTCTCGTTCAGTTACCTCCTGGGCTCCGGATGGGCTTGCACCTCGTGGTAAGCACGGATGAAAGGTGTCATCATCTAAACGTCCAAAGTTGGCAGATCCGATTACGGCATTTTGCCCCCTCAAATTAAGTTCACTCATGGCAGAAATTTGGCAGTGTGTTTTGAGAAAGTCTCAAATTTTGATTGTTGACCAGCGCTTGCCCAGAGCAAGATGGGTGTCCCCGTTTGCTGCTGGACGATGAACCGAGGCTGCTCACCCAAGTAAACCCCCTTGCGCCGGACCAGTTGGACTGGGTAAACCTCAAAATGGATAGATCCCAACTGGAATCTGCCGAAAGTCACGAAAGTCGGCGAATTCGGCAGAACACGGCCCCTCAACAGGCACCAACGACCTCCAAATTGGGTACGGCAAAAGAGCAGAAGAGAGAACCAAGTCAGTCCGTTTTCTGAACCTCGTCAAGTCCAAAGTCCGTCGCTGAGCTGCAAAACCCGTTTCCTCGATTCACTCCCATCCAGCCTTGCTCCGTGACCCATGCGCAACGCGGTTAGAAGGCGTTCGGGTCGGTGCCGTAGTGGTCGGGATGCATGTAAGCCTAAACCAGGTCAGAAAACAGTATTCCGACCGAAATCATCATGTCAGAAATGAAACAATATTAACTCACGGGAGTGTCAGAGTCACTGCTACCAGTCGGAGAATCTTGGCGGCCAGCGAGAGTCGCATGATAGCCGATCGGAGAACCACTAGTGGGGGTGCCATGCAGTGTGGGAGAATCGTCGCTCGAGGAAGAAGAGCTGGTGCTGGGAGTGTCAATACCAGCGTCGGTGCTGCTCTCAGTGACCGACTCGGCAACAACAGCAGCACCAGCATTGGTACCATCGGCGGCGCCAGAACCGGAGCCGGAAGCGACACCAGTGCTCGGACCAGCGCTTGAGTTTGCACGTCCCTCAAGGACCTCGAGTCTGGCCTCAATGGTATCGACCTTGACCTTGATTTGGTCGTGCAGAGTTGAGAAGTGCTCAAAGTTCCACTTGAGCTGGCGGAGGGCAAAAGCAATCCGAGAAGCAGCCTGGCGAAGCATATCCAGGTTCGGATCACGAAGGACGTCGTCAATCTGTTGGTGGATGAAGACCACCTCTTCATCGATGCCCGTGATCAGATTCATCACGGCCTCGGCATGGATTACGTCCTGGGGACGCGGGGGCGGGCGGTTCCGCTCGAACCACGTCTGAACGAAAACGACGAATGGGTTAGATGAGCACAAAAGAGACGGAAATAAGCTTGTTTGGTGGAGAGAAAAAACCGTGATCGGCCATGACTGAGGTGAGGAAGATTACTTACAGGGCTCGGCGGCTCCAAAGCGTTGAGGTCGTCCATCCTCGGTTGCTTTCTGGTGCTTGATGCTTGCAGAGAGTCGGTGGTGGCCTTGTTGATGTCGGTCAACAAGGCGGAAGAGGTGGTTGTTGCGGTGTTGGGGAGAAGAAAACGAGGACCCGGAACGGAGTCGGGGCTCCGAACTTGTGTGAGTCGCCGGGGCAGCCGGTCGCGAGAGCGGAGCCGAACGGAACGGCGCGGAGCCGGGGGCAACAATAGCATCTCGGCCGGGGTGCGGGGCCACCGGAGATGCTCCGCAGTGAAAGCCGGGGCCGTGAACTGAGCTTGGGCCGTGGGTGGTGAGAGGCAGCAAGAGGGTTCAGGGGCGACCGGTCGACGGGGGTGCCGAGGGTGTCGGGTGACTTGCGGAAGGAGCCATCAGATCAATCCAGGAAAGGCACCGAGCGGCAAGCGTCCGGGAAAATGTGAGATCCTTCTAAAGAAGAAAATAGCGGTTGATGCAGGAGCTGGTTCATCACCGCACAGTGTGCTTCAAAGCGGTTCGGCGGTGCCGCTGCTGACTGCTAGCTGCCCCTTTTCGAAGTCTTAGGGGGTGACACTACTCGCGGTTTCTGTGAGAAGCCGCCACAGACAAGGTAGAATTAACCAAGGTACTTTAGAAAGGCTGCTGCAATGCCATCGAAGCATGATAGCGGCAGTAACTTGGAACGACCAAAGAAACCAAAAGTGTGTGTGTGAAAGGGGCCTACGTTTAGAATGTTGTAAATGCACTGGCAATGTGCCACTGTTTACACGACTAAGTTCGCTTCAGGAGAAAAGAGGTCCCAAAGTGCTCAGGACTTCCCGGCGCCGAAGTTCTTCGGATTTGTCACAGAACTTCGCTGTTGAAACAGTCATCGAAAGTTCATTTGAGAAGTAGCTGTCTGCT
The DNA here is from genome assembly GCA_019096155.1 of Staphylotrichum longicolle. Classification (NCBI taxonomy): domain Eukaryota; kingdom Fungi; phylum Ascomycota; class Sordariomycetes; order Sordariales; family Chaetomiaceae; genus Staphylotrichum; species Staphylotrichum longicolle. Next base: position 1,393,680 of record JAHCVI010000003.1, read on the forward strand.
CCACCAACATTTGTAAACAAGCATGGTCATTGAACCTTCATAAGGCCGAAGCATTTCATATCTGTGCTCTCGTGGACACTGGTTAAGGCACCTGTCTCAAAGACTTCAAGTCGTGACTTTCCATTGTCCGGCATTGCCAAATCGTACGATTCTGCAAAGTTGAATAGCTTGACGGCAGCATAGTCAATTATTCTTTTTCAAGCATCTGAATACTCCATCAAGAAAGCTCTCCAATCCAGTTTCAGATCAAAAGAAGAGAACATGCCCGCCGCTGGACGGTTTAATCTCGTGTCTTCAGTCAAGTCGTGTCCAAATAAACGAGCGAGCTAGGACGGCAGCCAGAATCATGTCTTGTGGGAAACCGCAATTGACGCTAGTCGATCTCTAACTGTACATGTCCATTCATGAGCCAACATAAGCTCGCCGCAACTGCTCAGAGAATCCTAAGCTGTTAACCTGTTCAAAGGTTGGGGTTTCCTACCATTAATGGCAAGACCTTCTTAGATACGAGAGGGGTTTGAAACTTGGCTCTTGAACAGTGAGTTACTGACAATACTACTAACAATACTGAAGAAAGGTCTGGGTCTCTGTGTCTCTGAGAAGGGAGATGGGCCGAGATTCGTGCCATCAGAGGCCTTCGATCGGGTTAGGGTTACTGTAAGCATGCAGACCTGAGCTCCGGAGAGTTTCGTGGAACAATAGCAAAACTCGACGAATAGAAGCAATGGGGGGAAATTTGCTCGCAAAAGCAAACAGATCCTATCTATTTGTTTAAACCTTCTTTCTGTGATCCACGCCTTTTGGATTTCAAGAAGGCGATAACAAGGATGAGTAAGAATCAGGCCATCCAAAGTACGAGGACCCCATCAGGGTCAGCTCTGCCAAGAATCCAGGGTCCCATGCCGTCTCCGATCTCGGCAGCGACTCATCGCGACTCGAACCAGACGCGGCACCGACCTGCAACTCTTCGGTGACCTGTCTCCGGCGCTTGATTTATCAGCGCGTAATACCACTGAACAGCAACTCCTCACCACAAGAGAATGGAGTGAGCGATGCTGGGGCCGTTCCACATGCAATGAGCATCTCCAGAGCACCCTGAGCCGTTCCTCGACCTCGGGCCGCAATTGGCCACTTACGAATTTCTTATTGCCGGGACTTGGAGCTTTTCACATCACCGGGCTTGGCGCCGTCTTCCAGCGGAGCCTTGTCCCGTCATACCCGCCGTCCAGTGCCGATAAATCCGCTGCCATCTCACCCCGCGCCTCTACTACAAACCACTAGAGGCCCAAGTTGGTGAGACCGCGAGATAAAAGATAGCGGGATGGGTGGGTTAGAAGCACGAGGAGCACCTGGCCAGCTCCAATTAGACGCGTTGAAGTCTTCGCCTCTGGCAACGGCAGCATCGGCCGCGCCCCGAGCCATTCCGGCACCGGCAGTGACCATGGACCCCAAGCCCGGCAGCGGCAGCACCGCAAAATGGAACACCAAGAACCTGGCCCTGCGGCTCGGCGCCGACCTCGTCAGCGCCGCCTCGGCCGCCGTGCTCGTGGCCCCGATAATATCCATCATTGACCGGTACGTCTCCAGTCCCGCAACCACCCGCCCTCCCTCCCTCCACTTCCCCATACCTAACCTCCACCGCCCCCTCCACAGCTCAATAATGGAAAACGCCTCCGGCCGCCGGCCCCTCGTCGACTCCCTCAAGTCCTCCCTCAAGACCCTCCTCCGCCACCCGCACCGCGTGATCCTGTCCAAGCCATTCGGCCTCATCTTCGCCCTCTACGGCGGCACCTACCTGACCGCCAACGCCCTCGACACGGCCACCTCCACCGTCCGCGCCCTGCCCCCCACCCACGTCACCTCGGGCACCGCCAAGTTCGCCGCCTCCTCCGCCGCCAACATCGGCATCTGCATCTACAAGGACCAGGTCTTTGTGCGCCTCTTCGGCCCACCCGGCGTCGTGCCCCGGCCCGTCACCCTGCCCAGCTACCTGCTCTTCGCGGCGCGCGACTGCATGACCATCTTCGCGTCGTTCAACGTGCCGCCGCTGCTGGGGCCGGTTCTGTCGCGCAAGCTCGGCGACGAGGTGCAGCGGCACGTGTCCGGGCAGACGATGGCGCAGTTCGCCCCCCCCGCCGTGGTGCAGCTGGCGAGCACGCCCGTGCATCTGCTGGGGCTGGATATCTACAACCGGCCCGGGGCGGACGGGTGGCGGGACCGGTGGGCGGTGGTGCGCAAGAACTGGACGGTCAGCACCGCGGCGAGGATATGTAGGATCGTGCCGGCTTTTGGGGTGGGTGGAGTGGTTAATTTCAAGGTGAGGAGGGGGCTGATGGAGAGGTTGGCGTGAGGGAGGAGGACCCCGGTGTTTTGATGATGTTTTCACCTATATTGGGACGATGGATGTGTTGGGGTTGTGGACTTGTACCTGGGTTGTTGCATTCCGGGTAGCGGGGCGTTTCGGGATTTTCGCAGTCTCATCGGCGTTGATACCACGGGTAGATGGCAGCTTCTCATAGACCTATAGAGGGCAGGATAATGCGACGGCAAAGTAATGGGTTTTGAGTCCACAGCTGGCTTTCGTCTTGTGTGGAGTAAATTGATATTCGGCTGTCTCTTATTTATGGCAGGTGGTGCATCCAGATTTCCCCCCTTAAACCCATGCCGAAGCTCAAATGAAACCCGCGTCCTTCAACATCTTCAGTTCCCTTTCCACCCGCTCCTGTTTTGGGTCTTTGTATCCCTTGCCCTCGCCAGTATCGATAAAGTTCTCCCAGAACTTCAACCCCTCAATGCCCTCCTCGCGACAGAGCACCCCCTTCTCCTCCGCCATCTCGAGCTCCTCCTCCGCAACACCAATACTCCATCCAAACCTCTCCGCAACGTCCCTCGCCGTCACGCCACGCCCAAACTGGTGCCAGTCCCAGGGCACCTCCGCTCGGGCGGGAACTCGTGCAGATCCTTCAGCCAAGCCAGCAGCGCCTTGATGGTCGTCTCGTCGGTGCGGTCCCGGCCCTGCACACCTTGACGCCCGACTTGAACGTCCTCAGCCTGACCGGCAGCCCCAGCTTCTCCCACAGATTCGCGGCCTTTTCGAAGTCCGCCGGGCTCACCAGCTCCACGCCGCCCTGGCGCGGTTGAACACCGCCCACAAATCCACGAGCGACATGATGCCGCCGGCCCGCTTCAGCACCCCGCGGCGATCGTCGGTCAAGAACTCGGCCAGCGTGCGTGCCAGCTCCGACAGGTACAGCGAGTCGCTGCCGCCCGCGCCGCTGCTGCTGCCGACAATGTCCTTGGTGGCGATCAGCCCGAGCTGGCTGAACGAGTCGGCGAGCAGCGCGTTCTCGCTCGCACTCGAGGTGCCCGACGCGCCCTTGACCTGTCTGGCGAACGTGTCGGCAAGCGCGACGATCTCCTTGGCGGACGCCATGAGGGCTTCGAGGTCCTCGAACGCGGTCCCGATGACCAGCTCGTTGTTCTTGCGCACCGCGCGGCTGTGGTGTTCGAGGCCCGCGATGCCGCCTATCTTGGGGCGGGGTTGGGAGGAGGTCGGGTTTGTGCCAGTGGAGGAGCCGTTGAGGGAGGCCTCGCCCGGTCGAGAGGCTTTGGGTATGGGAGGCGCGCCGTGGAGAAGCCATTTGCGCTGCGTCATGGAGCCTTTGAGTCGCTCGTAGAAGATCTTTTCCCCGCCCCCTCGAAAGGAGAGCTTGGCGCTTTCCGGGTTGTCCAAGCCTGGCGGGACGGCGCTCAAGGAGTTCAGAACAGGTCCGGGGGACTCGGTATGGGTGCGAGCCTGCTGGGTCAGCTCGGTAGGGAGGTCTTGAGAGATCAACGGCCCTCCGCACATCTCGCAAGACAGCAGCGACGGGTGGTTGAGAAAGGTACAACGCGGGCACTGGAACGAAGCCTCAGGATCGGAACTCTTCGGTGACGATTTCCTGGCGCGGTCCAGCCCAGTGGAGAACTCGGCAACTGGCTTGGGCCGGACCGGCAGCGGAGTCTGCAAGGCCGGAGTGCTAGGCTGCCTGCTCGCGGCGTTGGATATCGTCGCTTTGAGAACGTGCGCCAGTGTAGGCTTGATGCCGCAGGCGAGACATGGGGGCAGTGGAGTATGAGCGTTGGCGGTGGTTGGGTCGAAGTTGGACGGCACCGGGTTTGAAAAGCTGCAGATGGTACAGACCCATGTTGCTGTGCTTGCTGAGGGCGGCTCGACTGGTGATGCCCGCAGCGCACCGTCTGCGTGCTGAGCGGGCGAGGAGACGCTGCTTCGCGAGGGGCTCCCAGCGAGACCAGGAGACCGGGGCTGCAGAGAGGTGCGCTTCGATGCCTTTGGGATCAGGGTGATCTTGGCCGAAGACTTGAGAAAACCGCCCTGAATGGAATGTCAGTATCCACATGGAAAATGGGTTGATCTGGTGAGCCATACATAGAACTCAAAGCGCTCCACGTCCTTGAGATCGAGAGCGACCGAGTGCTTCCTCGGCTCGGCCTTGTCGACGTAGCATATTCGATGCGATGTCAGATACACCTGGCCGTTCTGGTGGTTTGGGAGCTTGTATTTCCTTGGGAACGCGAAAGGAAGAATGTCAGCCTGTCGAGTTTCGAGTCTGGACCTGAGTCTTGCATCCCGCGACACTCGGGGCACTCACCCCTCATACAGCCCCACATTGTCTTGCACAAAGAGCAGGTCCTCATCGGGCAGATACGAGGGCCGCAAGGCGGTGGTCAAGTCGATGTGCTTGAAGAACATCCGTCATAGTCGGGGGCAGGCTGTCCCGATGTGGGGAGAAGTCAACCTTGCGTGGAGGGTTCATGAGGTCGCCGCATTCCGGTCATGCCTCGTTCGGCGAGTGCCTGGATCCATTCCGATTTCAGGGCAGTTGACGTAAAGCCAGGGTCCGGGTAACGTTAGGTTCTTATCGGAGGGTAAGGAGGTAAGATAGCTGCATATGCACAGCCCCACTTTTGTCCGGTAAGACTATATCCGATCAGCGGATGCATATCACGTTATCGAGGCCTCAGCCGCCCATCACAAGCCCGAGACCCCGCACAGACTCTTGAGGGAACCCACATTTTTGACTCTCCACCGAGTCTTTGTGCTTCTTCCACTTCTTGCCTCACAACTTCACCGCTCTCGTATCGACCACCGCCTCGACTCCCTTCACCCACAGTCCACCACGATCTTTCTCGCCACTGTCGCTGATTGCGATACTCTTCTGAAATTGACCTGCTTTGTGGAATAGCAACCTCTTGATTTCCATTCCCGGACGGCGATGAGCACAAACAGCATGATGCCGACGTGGCCAACCGCTCCCCCGGCTCCGGGCGTTCCGCCCTCGACCGGCTACACAGCTTCGTACTCAGGTAAGTCGCGCTCCGTGACACTCGCTGTCGCATTTTCAGTTTCCCATATTTCGCACCTCCTGAACCCGTTGAGCGGCATTGCTGACGATGTCTCCAACAGCCCCAGCCTACACCGCAGTTCAAGTACGACAGTCGTTCGGCCAGTCTTACTCCACCCCGCAGCCCTCCTATCCTGCCGCACCTAACTACGGCCCTTCCCATACCCCCTCGCCCAGCGCTGCTAATATTGCACCCAACGTGAACTCGCCGCCGCCCGCCGCCCAGGAGCAGTCCAAGACCAAGATCGACTGGCCCGACTCGGTCCGCCGATACGTCCAGCGCGCCTTCATCCCTGCCAACCTGGATGCCAGTGTTCCGAGGTCAGAAATGGAGACCAAGTTGAAAGAGACCATTACCCAGGCCAACGAAAAGGGCGTCATGTACACGCTCGACTGGGATACCATGCCGCTTCCGCAGCAAATGATCCGGGAGGAACGCGCGAGAGCGCTGCTCCCTATTCATTCCAAGTCACAGGCCCAGGCACCCACTCAGGCACCCGGCACCAAGAAGAGAAAGTCCTGGGACCTGACGGACACGGCGACCGCGGGTTCGGCCTCCGCGACCCCACCTTGGCGGAATGGACCCGCTCGCCTCGAGGATCGTGTTACCTTCCAGACCGACAGACGCCAGGCCGGCGACGAGGCCCCTAAGCATACCAGTAAGTTCAACAGGGCCGACAAGCGCCAGAAGCGTAACGAGGGAGAGTACAAGACGTTCCGTGAGGACACGCCGCCCCCTGCCGAGGGTCCAGTGGTTGGCACCTGCCAGGATCTTGAGAAGCGCTATCTTCGTCTGACGGCGGCTCCAAAACCCTCTCAAGTTCGTCCTCCGCACATTCTGCGGCAGACACTGGAGCTGCTCAAGAAGAGGTGGAAGAAGGATCAGAATTATTCCTACATCTGCGATCAGTTCAAGTCGATGAGGCAGGATCTCACAGTACAGCGTGTCCGCGATGACTTCACTGTTGAGGTCTACGAAATCCACGCCCGCATTGCCTTGGAGAAGGGGGATCTCGGTGAGTATAACCAGTGCCAGACCCAGCTCAAGGCACTGTACAAGTTGGGTCTGAAGGGCAAGCCCAACGAGTTCAAGGCGTACCGGATCTTGTACTACATTCACACAGCAAACCGCGCGGAGCTCAATAATGCTCTGGCAGATCTAACCGCAGTAGAGAAAAAAGACCCGGCCATCAAGCACGCCCTTGATGTGCGGTCCGCCCTGGCCCTGGGCAACTACCATCGCTTCTTCCAGCTCTACAACGAGACGCCCAACATGGGCGCATATCTCATGGATATGTTTGTTCTCAGGGAGCGGCTGGCTGCTCTGTGCAACATCTGCAAGGCGTACGTTTTCCTCCCCTGTCAAATTGCCAGATCGCCTATTAACCTTGCCACAGATACAAGCAAGACGTGCAGCTGCGCTTTGTGACCGAAGAACTCTACTTCGAATCTGACATCGAGGCGGCACAGTTCATTCTGGACCATGACGGCCAAGATCTTCTCGAGGACCGTAACGGGACCATCGTTTTCCTCACGGCCAAGGCGGGGCAACGATTTGAGACCCGCCGCGCTGCAGCCTTTTCGCGTGTCGACATCAAGGGACAAATCTGATTTGGACCCTCATCCGCTTCACGATGCTTGTCACCCGTGTCTTGGGACACGGCACCCTCCCCGAGCAACGTCTTCTTTATTTTCTTTTTCGTAATCTTCTTCCATTCCATCCCGGCCACCCAAGCTCATCTTATGGGCATCCCTTCCCCGTGGTTGGCTTGGTTCCAACAGGGCGGCCAGCGGCGCTCAGGGAACTCGATTTTCGACACCATCACATCACCGATCCCCACGTTTCTCGACGACGAAAAGTGCTTTTGTTTCTTTACATTGCCAGCTCTCTCCCTGCTGCCTGCCATCGGACGCCGTTCGATGAACAATCGATTTGGCATCGCAGCACAATCAAGCATCGGCCGGTGCGCCCTCGAACAGAGACACTCCGTGACCTCGATGACGTCGCGCAGGTCGACCCAATTCCATGGCCACATGTTCAGAAGTGATGTCGGCCTTGCTGGGCGGCAACGGCACACGGCAGCAGGAGAGGCTGGGAACCCGCCCGGGTTCCATCGCACTTCGGGTTTATTCTTGGTGTTTTGGCACGTCTTTTAGTTTTTCTGCATTTTTGCCTAGCGAGGCTTGCGTTCCCATCAGATACCCATGGCGGGATGGGGTGCATTTGGATGAGATGGCTGGGTATGCGACTCGCAATATAGATTCTGGGGAGCCGGTCTACAGAGCAAAGCTGATCTAGTCCTGGAGTTGGGCGTTTGGGGGGTTGCCATGGATGTAGCCAGTCCTGTGTCGGTAGCCATGCAGCATAGCTCTTCATACTTCGATACGTACAAGTACATCACTAAGTTGAGTCCAGCGGTGTTCCAGGATCATTGTGGTTTGATGGTGCATGTCTAGCAAGGTTCCGCAAATTTAGACGCCACTTCATTACTCGGAACCCCTTAACAAATATGCTGGCGAGAATGAGTCCCGCTCCACTGTTAACGCGTTGCGGAATGATAGATGTGGGCACCTGTCCTCTCTATCTGATTTTACGACTGTCGTCACCCTTGCGGATTCCCACGTGTTTCACGGGAACTAGAAATACCATTCAACTGCACGTGGAAAGCGGAAGCGAAGGGTCGTCCCGAACATGGGCGGAGAGAAGGGATGGAACGGGTTTTCCGGTACTTGGATCCGGAACCCCCTTGCAACCCTCAACAGGCTGGCAACTTGCCTATACTGTGCACACATGTGATGAAAGTGCTGCTGCTCACCTGCGCCGCTGGGCGGCTTTGTTTCAGACCGCTGTTTCACGTTTTGGGGGGTGGTGGGCTGCGGTTTGTGCTGGGCTGGTTGGCCCATGCCCTGCCCTTGCCAGCCGGTCGGGACGGGCTGGATCCGAAGGTGGGATTTTCTTCTTCTTTGTGGTCCTTGGCGGTTGTGTGGTGGACTAGAAAGTTGGAAGGCATGAATTTGGGATTTGGAATTTTTTTTATTTGGCCATGCTTGTGTCGGTGTTCGGCGCTCGGCGGTATCGCGGGTTTTCTTTGGCAGAGGGTACCTAGGTAAATGGACTAGCTCATAGGTTGTCATGGAAGAGGGTTGAGGAGCGAAGAGAGATGGCGAAGACGGAGTGTAATGCATCGCACAAGGCGACGTCATCGTGGGGTCGTCGTGGCCGGGTTGGGGGTTGAAGGATGACATGGGCGTTTGTGGACAGTGATCTTGAAAGAGGCGGGCTGTGGCTGTGTGGACATGGAGGACTTGGACGACGTGAATCAACAAGGGTATCGACTTGGAGGTTCTGAGGTTGTATCTTGTCGGAGACGATTTCTCTCATCGTTGTGTGGCCAGGCTCACAAACTCAACCCCGCTTGGAAGATATCAGAAAACACCCAGGATGATCCAGGCTGCCCATGGCGGGGTCTGAAAATGCGGGGTCACCCTGTCCATCATGGGACTGTGGTGGGAAGTAACGTCGACTGCCGGCGTAGTCTGGTAGCATCCTACATCCTGTACAAAGTAGTGACCAAGCCAAGACTGAAACTGACTTCTAAACAGCCTGTGGCCAACACCAGATTGACGAGAGGATGGTCGTCCGGGAGTGGTGGATGCCAGCTGGACGTCGGCAAATCAAAATCAGGGACCATGCGCGCGACTGGATGGCGCCAACTGGAGTGGAAGGGCTTGCCGGGTGTCGCACACACTCGGGACATCCAGCTTGGCAATTCCCGGGGGTCTTCATTCATGCAGATGTCGTGTTCGAGAAGACGGTGATCGCCAGGGCCGAGGCGGCCGGCAGCTGCAAGATCCAGGGGGTGTCTCATTTGCGAGAGAGGTGGGAATTTCTCGGGAGTCGTTTCCTGTCTGTGCAGAGCACATGGCAGGGAAAGAACCGAAGTGAGATCGGACCATGCGATGGAAGCCACTGCACTAGAGGGGCACGCACAGAGTGATTCTTGCAGTCAACAGTTGGGGGCATAGGTTGTTTGGCAGACTGGGAACCGGACGTGGACAAAATTTTTCAGAAAGTGACCGGGTCCCCAGGCGGCCGAAAGCTTCCTGCGGTACTACACAGTCCTGTTAAGTTCGCTTCCATGCAGGCGGAAACCGAGCGAGCAGAACTCGGGAGCGTGAGATGTTGGTGAGGGTGGACAGGACCGAAACCGAAGAGACGCACTGTAATCGCAACGCCTGCTCCTCTGGACTCGGGACATTCAGCCAGTTGAAGCAAGAGGTGGCCAATTAGTTAGGTGTTAGGGACCAACTTTCTTTCCATGGGGCCTCTGGCTGCGGCCTTGCTGATATACCGTGACCCATGCACAAGGTCGGACCAGAGGGTGAGAGCGACGGGCAACTGCAGATTTGTGCCTCGAAGGTGCTGCAGAGATAGGCATCAAAGGAGCCCCGACATACCCTATGCCTCCCGTCAAGGATAGTGTACACGGTCTTGCGGCGTGAGAACGAGAGCGTTTCGTAAAACATGGTCTGGATTGTTCTATAGGGCTGTGAGGGTGGGTGGCTCTAAGGACCCCGGTGCTAGGAAGGCGGCTTTTCCAGCGCTCGGAGTCAGCATTGGCGCTTCACACGACCATTGAGGTCGGAGGAGCGACGAGCTGAGTCTGGTCCGCTCGCCTGCGCCATTTCCAAGAGTACCGACTTGTTGTGCGAGTCGATCCAGGTTCTGGCACACCGGCGCACCTGAGTGTGGTCCTCTTCTCAGAGTGTTCGCTCCAAAACAGTTCCATAATTGTTCATGCCTTCAACTCCAGATCAACGTCAGATATCCCCCAAGAACTGTCTTGTCGCTGCGTTGTGACATCACTTGCAGCACGTGAGTCAACCTCGACGTAGCGGCAGAAGACAGTGGCTCAGTGGCCACCAACTGCCGGGGATTTGACGCGGTTCCAGATTCCATCGCAAAGGCCGACGACACTGCCCCATCCAAATCTGTAAAAAGTGTGCCTCCCATCGAACCACAAAGGCGAGGCTTGATCGCTCGTACAAGGACCTCGCAACACACTGTTGGTCTTATTTTCGACATTCACTTGACCAAGGAAAAACGGGCCAAGCGAACTCGCCAAAGGCGCCCGGGGACCCCTGCTCGCTGCTGAAATTTAGCCCGCACTCCACACCCGACCACGCCAATCCTGCCCAAGCAGAGCCAAGCTGAGAGCCCCTCCGACGGCAGGCCCCTCCAACATTTTCCCTGGACTTGGCCGCCTTACACCCCTGCCACGGCCCCGAATCCCAGGGTTCCGTCAACCCCCGTTTCCATCCCCCTTAAAGAGGTACTGGCCCGGATCACTGACCCTGGTTGCCTCCCCGCCGCCCACATTCTTCTGTGCAAATCCCGCCGTTCGGGCTGCGACACTGACACTCGACTGCATCGCCGACTCTGCGACAGCGACAAACCCGACAGAATTGAAGTAGGCCACTGGACAAAGGAGAGAGGGCACCTGTTCCACCAACGGCTCGCGCGCTAGGCTGGACGAGTCCACCATAAAGGCACCGAACCGCAGCACCATTCGCAGGACCGCGGCCAAACAGAAACCAACGCACGTTCTCGGGGTTGTCAGCAAACCGACGACCCAGCCGAGTCCCCTCCTCAACGAAACCGCCGAACCAAGACCCAAACACACGATACCTCGTCACCCATAACAAGTCAGAAGAGGAGGAGATACAAATTCCGCTACCCGCCGACGACTGTTTGAAAGCGCTGAAAGACGAGGGAACACCTGCCGCAATTGAAGCCCGCTGGCCCATTCGATCGTTACACTGATCCAGAAGCCACCCAAGAACCTGGCGTGACGCAGAGAAGGTGTCGGCCGAAGCGAAACCAGTCCACCACTCGACTATCGTTGCTTGTCTTGCGCCGTCATCTCGAGTGTCGCATCTGAGCTTGCCCCGAGGGCCCGCACCCCAACACCATGAAGGTACGTCATTCCGGCTGCTTGCTTCAACCTGCGAACATCGCCCCCATCGCCATTCGCTGGCTCGTCAGCCCTCTTTGAACCACGGGGACACGAACCCTGCGCCAGCGCCAGCGTCAGCTGCCTAGTAGTCTTGCTTGTCCAACCTCGATGGGTTTTGCGACACCCTCATCATTTGAGAGTGGCGCAAACAGCTGCGCGCTTTGCCCTCTTTTCCCCCTCTGTTCCCATCGCTATCAACTCCGGCTGCAACGACCGTTGAAGACGGTCGGTCACCATCCGAGTTTTGGTTCGTCTGCTAACCCCGATGCGTGTTCTCAAGGCTTTACGGATAGGGAGGAGGTCGATGAAAGGGGACGAAAAAGGCAAACCGCACATCAGCATCCCGCAGAAATCCGCCGTCGCAATTGTCCCTCCTAAAAAGGTGCATCCATTTTGCTTATTGCCCCGTCCTGGCCTAAAGCTCGACAGCCCCGCTCCGGCTGGACTTGTCGACCTACCCGCTCGCACCAGCAAAGACGCTAACGCTTTGGATCTGGAATAGGTCATTAGGGCGCTTTACGATTATGTCGGCCAGAACCCCCAAGAGCTGAGCTTCTCGCGTGGTGATTTCTTCCATGTTATCGGCCGCGAAAACGACACTGAGTGGTATGAGGCCTGCAACCCCGCCTTACCTGACGCCCGTGGCCTGGTCCCCGTCAGCTTCTTCCAGTCTCTCGGGCGCAACGAGCGCGACAGCGGCCAGTCCCAACCAGACAGTGCACGATCTGCCAAACACCCCGACCATGACTCCGGCTACGGCGAGGCGCCCTCGGTGACGACTCCACCTGCTGCCAGCCAGCGCAGCTCCAAATCGGGAGGAAAGTCTGGAGCTATGGTTTACGGTATCGTCATGTACGACTTCAACGCTGAGCGGGGAGATGAGCTGGAGGCCAAGACGGGAGATGCCATCATCGTCATCGCCCAGTCCAACCCTGAATGGTTTGTGGCAAAGCCGATCGGGAGGCTGGGCGGTCCTGGCTTGATTCCAGTATCATTCGTCGAAATCCGAGACATGGCGACGAATACGCCGGTCGCGAACCCCCAAGAGGCCGTCCGGAAAGCTGGCATCCCCAAGGTCGAGGAATGGAAGAAGATGGCTGCCGATTATAAGAACTCGAGCATCACTCTCGGCAAATTCGACATTGGCGGCGGGGGACAGTCCATTGACCAGGGGATGGAGCGGATGAGCATCCAACAGCAACCGAGTGGCCGGATCAGCCAAGGGCCAGGCTCCAATATGGTACGTGTTGATCATGTTTGCCACGCCGTGGTGTCTCTTGGTCTAACAAGCACAATTAGCAGCAGCAGCAGCAGCCCCAGGTGCAGCAAACACAGCAGGCAGCCTACGCCCTGCAACAAACCCCAATCCAGCAAACAGGCCCATCCTCTCAGCCTAGCTCCCAGATGTTTGCACCTGTCTCCGCTCGTATCCCCCGATACTGCTTCGCGGAGGACAAATACTGGTTTGTCATTGAAGCCGATTTGGAAGACGGCCGGACCTGGGAGCTGGCCCGCTACTACGAAGACTTTTACGACTTCCAGATTGCCCTCCTCACCGAATTCCCCGTCGAAGCTGGCACGACCGGCAAGAAGCAACGCACCCTTCCGTACATGCCTGGCCCCGTTAACTACGTGACCGACGCCATCACCGAGGGACGGCGACACAACCTTGACTCCTACGTCAAGAACCTCCTCGCGCAGCCGCCCTACATTTCCAAGTGCACTCTGGTCAAGCAGTTCTTCGCCCCAAGGGAAGGCGACTACGAAATCGACCCGGCCGCGCTCGACGACGACCAGTACCGGCTCTCGGCCGGCTCCCACCCCTCCTCGGCCGACTCCCCCGGCGACGGCGCCTCCCGCCAGTCCTCGCGTCAGAACCTCAGCGGAGGCGGAGGGTACGGCGGCCTCGGCGGCCCCGCCGGCACCGCCCGCCAGCCCGGCCAGCACCCGCCCATGGCACGCCAAGTCTCGTCCCTCTCGCAGCCCTCGCAGACGTCGCTCTCCCCCGGCATCCAGACGGCGGGCAGCCTCATGAAGGTGAAGCTCAGCTACCACGGCGACATCATCGCCATCAAGGTGCCCGCCGACATCTCGTTTGACACTCTCTACGACAAGATTGTCGACCGCCTCAAGATCCCGCCCGGCGAGGAGCCGCAGCTGTCGTACAAGGACGAGGCTACGGGGGATAAGCCGCCGCTGATGAGCAATGGGGATCTGGACCTGGCGTTGACGAGGAATGAGAAGCTGTTGTTGTATGTGGAGTGAGTGGGCGAAAGGAGGTTTTAGTTCTTTCTCTTCTTCTTTGGAGTTGCTCTTTTTTCTTCTGAAGAAAAGGGGTTTATGGGGTTGTTATCGTTCTGATGATGGCAGTGGTGGTTCTTTTTTTGGGCTTTATTTTTTTTTTCTCGTCGTCTTTCCGCTTTATGCTTCTCTTGTGTTTCCGTCAAAGTATACCCGACTTTGTCTTTTGGTCTTGCGTTTTTTCCTGCTTTTTACCCTGTTCTTCTTGGCTCGGGATGGGGGGTTCCGATGTTTTTTTCGGTGGTTTTCGCGTGTTGATGCTATGGTTTCCGAAACTGTGATGAATGAATGGATGGGTGGCTTTTGAAGAGGGAGGCGGATTGTTTGATGGGACCGCCCTCGCGACTGCGGTTTTGGAAGGGGCTGTGTGTGTGTGGTGGGACAGCGGGCTGAGTCTGTACTGTCCGCTGTCTTGTTTGGCACTTCATCCGTGGTTTCTGATGAAGATGACAAGGGATGGGATGGAATGGGATGATTTGAATGTTGCTTGCTTCAGCTTGCCAGCCGGGTCGTGCGTGGACGAGACGGACGGACGAGACGAAAGGGAACGACAACGCAACGAGCTGGGCTGGGCAAGGCAGGGGCCGGTGATTTGACTGATTGGTTTGGCATGAGGATATGAAACTTTTACACCCCTCTCCCCCGCCCCTCTTTGTGGGACGGAGGAAGGAGATGAGGGAAGGGATGACTTGATGGCTCTGGGACGAACGAACGAACGTATATTTTGGGATGTTTAGGACGCAAGGGTCGACCAAAATGGATGCTGTGCGTTTTGGAGCGGGCGGGACTTGTGAAGCGGGTTGGGTGGTTGTCCGTTTGGTGTGAGAGCTGGCTGGGGCTTTGGTGATGGCTGATGATGCTGGAGATGGGTTGGTTGGTTGAGACAGCGACTTGAGTTGAGTGAATGAAATGGGCATGATCACACAACCTTTGTGCGTGATTTTGTGGTGACATCTGCGTGTTGTTGATCTCCCTTGGTTCATCTCGCACTATCAAGAAGACAGTTCTGTAGTTGGTCTCCACAGTGTCAGTAAAACAAACAGCATTACTGAACTCCCCATGACATCCGATCACCAAGAAGCATGACAAATGGGAGACAAATGGTATATTGCACACAGCTACACTTACACGGGGCTCATGTGGCCCATGTAGCCGACAGACCACGAGACAAAACGGCAAAAGCAAACCCCCAAAAGCACAAATTACAAAGCCCAGTTCCTGTTCCTGGCCGGCCCATCCCGTAATGCCCCCTTTCCTACCAGAGCGCCTCGGTGCGGTCAACCGTACATTAAAAATGGAAATAAAAGCAGACACCTGAAAAGCCTGCCTCGACGAGACAAGCTCAAATTTGTTGCGAAAGCACCCAGTACGCCACGTCTGGCTCCAGAGGCTCCAGGCCTCTCATATAAAAAACCCCCACGGCGTCATGCCCTTCAGACGATAACGTGCGTCGACATGTGCTCCACGGCCTCCTTGATCGTCCTCAGCATTCGCTGATTCAGGCAGAACGGACACCTCACGGGGCGGTCCGACGCCGACACGGGCCCGCCGCTCGGAATGGGCGTCAACGTCAGATCCTCCCCGTTGGCGCTCCCCGCCGAGCCTGCGGGTTGCGGCGTGGGTGCGATGAACCGCGGCGCTGCGGACCCGGTACCGCCGCTCGGTGGCGGGCCGACACTGGCCCTGGCCGCGCTGACGGGCGTCGAGATGGCATTGACGGCCGCCGCGGCTTGCTGGGCGTACGCCTGCCCTGCGATGGTGCCCAGCGGGGGCCAGGCACGGTCGGAGCGGTCGCGGGCCTCGCGCTCGGCGGCGGCCTGGGCTTCGGCGTCGGCTTCTTCCTGCTGCAGGGCGCGCAGGGCGTTTTGGAGGACGACCTCCGGGTCTTCGTCGGTGTACATGGGCGTGTCGCCGGTGGGTGGGTGGCCGCCGTTGGGGTGCGGCTGTTGCGGGGTGGAGGGCTGGGGGTTGTCGATGCGGCGGACGATCTCGTCGCGCACGCGGGCACAGACGGCCAGGGAGGCTTCCACGCCGACGACGCGCTGGACTGCGTCGCGGATTGCGGCGGGTGAGACGTCTGGGGTGATGTTCATGAAGCGGGGTACCGCGTCGACAAGGTAGGGGATGTCGTCGGCGGCATTCTGGACGGTGCCGTGGCGGCGCTGGCGCCTGATCAGCAGGCCGTATCGCTTTTTGAAACGGTGAATCCAGCCCGGCGAGAATTCCGGCGGGCTCTCGTCCTTGTATCGCGGCAGCTGGGTGAAGATGTTCTTGGCCTTCTCGGCGAGCTCCTCGTTGGAGGGGTGACGGCCGTTGTTGACCATCTGCTGGTGCCAGAGCAGGACGAGCTTCTCGACGTCGGGCCAGTTGCCGAAGCGGAGGCGCGAGCCGGAGAGCTGGGTGTCGCCATCGAGGCGGGCATACTTGGGGGACAGCGAGTGGGAGACGGTCGATTGCGAGATGGTCTGGTTGTACTGGTTCTGGAACCAGTCGATGCACGCCTTGTGGCTGGGCCGCATCGGCTGCGAGCTGGCCCAGCGCCGAAGGGCGCGGCGCTGCTCGAGGGTCAGCGAGTGCCGCTCCTTGGACGGCGTCGAGACGTCGACGACATCCTCGGGAGCGATCTCGGCCGACATGGCGACGCGATGCACTAAGTCAGCAGCGCGATGCGCGAAGCGAAGCTTGATCTTCTTGGCGGGTGTGAATACCCCGGGTTGGGATTTCGCGAGGCTTTGGAGTTTAGTGAGGAGTTTGATGTAATCGGATATGTGGGAAAGAATGGAATGGTTGATCGTTGTAAGGAGGCACGGTGGCGAGTCGACAAAATCCCTCGACAGACGGCAGGTCAATGGAATGTGGGTCCAGGCCTGGCACCTGCCAGCAGCTGGGCCCCCACATCGATTGGTTCAATGCAAGCTGCAACATGACAGCACCACGAATTCATCGAAAGAGCATGTCGAGTTTTGCTGCATCTTTTGTGAAGACGAGGGACAGCACGGCCAAGTATTCCGGCTCTTTGTTTGCATGCAATCAAGTATCTCTCTTATTTTTATACAGACCCTCCTCAATCCTGCCGGATTGGCGCCTGGAAGTAGTGATGGACCATTTATGGGCATGGCTAGCATCCTGCCCCAATACCTGCATCACACCAAACAAATGGAACAAGAAGCATGAGGAGGAGCGCAAGAATGCCCGTATAGACCTGTTTGGGGCGGCTGTTTTCATTTTCCTCACGAAGTTAGCAAGTGAAAAGCATTCGCGTTGTTTCGAGTTTGGCTCAAATTCACACACCTTGACATCACTTCTTTCCGCCCAACCAAAAGAGTTCAGGGTTAGGGTCAGATTGCTGGTGTAAGTGCCCGGCCAAGTGAGACAAGGGCCGGCGACAGTGATGTTGTGCCCGAATGGGATGAAAGATGACACCTAAATAAACCGAGAAGTGAGTTCTGGCATTCTCGGGAATCTGCACCCTCTGTTCCCGGGCCCGTGCTAACAACAGGCAACCTGAAGCCTCAAGTTACCGCGCCAGACAAACCAAACACACCATCGACTCGGGAAACCTCTTCGATCAAGTATGGCCAAAGGCACCAAAAATGCAACAAGGCGCGCAATTCTCCAGAGTCGCCGCGTCAAACGCGCTCAATCAGTGGCCACCAAGTCTCAGGCTCAAGACCAGCAGATTGAGTCCGCCGAGAGCAACACCTCCCCGGTGTCGGCTCCTTTGAATCCTGATGTGGCCCGAAAGCAGAAGGTTTGTTGCAAGCTCTCCCTTCAAAATAGTCGGTGTTTTCTAACTTCTTCCAGGCGCTACATCGTCAAACTCGCCAGGTCAAGGATGTCCGGAGACTGAAGTCATCGATGAAGCACTGGACGGGCGTCCTCAACGACTACAAGAGGTGCAAGGTCAAAGTCGCCGAGGCAATGGCGCAGCTGGTCGAGGCAAGAAAACAAATTTCGGACCTGAACATGGCTGTCAATTTTCTCCTCCAACAGCCCCCGAATAACGGGCATTTGTTTGACGAGGTATGTGCCTTCCTGGGATTCAAAAGCACAACCTGTTCATCCTACTGACCATCATTTATCACCACAAGAATCTGGGCATGTGGATGCAGTGGACGAAGAAGGCTTGACGAAGCTCTGGACCCGAGGTTTGGGGGCAAGATGTGGATGACACTCGCCAAAGGACTTTGCGTTTTCGGTACATTTGAGTGTGTAAGGCAGCCTCCTGCAGCACTGTACAGTCGGAGCTTGGTAGGGAGCTCCGCAAATATCCATTATTTGAGCGGTGACTCTGACCCCAAATTTCATTGAGCCTGACTTGAGTGTTGCCGGGGGAATCAATAAAGTCGACTACAAATCTATTATGAAGTCCTTCTCAAGTGTCCCATTGATTTATCAAATATTTCATTTGGCAATCTGGTTTTGACAATTCTGACTCGCGAGTTGTTCTGTGGTCGCTCTGGCGGCCGACCGGCGAAGTGGGGCCGAAAGTCGAATCCGTGTCGGCGCCGCGACTTTCGCCCCACACCGGAGGTTTCCCGAACTTTCATCTGAAGAGATCACCACCACAACACCAAAACTTTGGCAACAATAGCAATTCAAAGGGAGCAACAATAGCCCTACCAGCGTGCACAGACAATTGCAGGAGAGTGGGAAATTTGCAGGCGTGCACAGACCAGCAACTCACAGGTATATATTCTTCTCCCCCCCCTCCTTCCTCCCTCTTCTTCTGCCTCTTGATTCTGCAGATTGACCCTCCGACTTCTTTTTCTGCTGCTTCCTCTTTTCCTCGCCCCCGCCGACGACAATCTTCCCCCCGGGCCAATCCTGGCAACCCTCCGCTCGCTCACTTCTTCTTTTTTTTTTTTTCTGAGACTCAACGCGGCAACAATGTCGCAACACGACGAGTCCGGCGACGTGAGGATGGTCGATGAGACCATTACCAACTCGGTAAGTCACCTTCCACCCGGGGCCATTCTGCCAGCATCGTGTCATTTTCTCCCGCAAGAGCGAAACACCTCATGGAGCTGTAATCTCTGCATTCCTCACCTGGTTTTCTGCCGACGAGTTTCCTCGAGAGCTTTCTTGCCTTGTCAACCATACCAGGACATATGGGATTTTGGTTCTTCAGTTCCCTGTTGGCCATTCCTTTTCGCCCGGTTGGACCGACAAGAGCTCGCTCGGTTAGATTGGAATGCTTCCGCTTGCTTATTTTTCCCACACCCACACCCACATCCACCCACACACACACACACACTTATTGCTGGAGTCCATCCTGGCAACTGTGGGATCGTGGGAAGAAGGAAAAGCGTTGGCGCCTGGGGTACTCCCAAGCTTGGATCTCCCATACGGTGGGTGAGACGCCGCCCGGCGTAAGGTCTCTGGTCGAGCCTGCGATTCCATGTCTCTATGCCTACTGTCACCCGGTTTCGGCAACAAGAGGTTAGATTTACCGGGAATAAGGTCAGGGGTTGCTGCGATTGCGTGCCTCTTTGGGGCTTGAGAGTGCCGGAGCGTGACTCTTCGATTGCGTGGCAGAATGGTTGCGACTTACTCAGCTTTTGTGTTCACTTTTGCTGACGGGTTTTCACATTTTAGGAGCAGGTTTCTCGTCCCGCCATGCCCGCTGCCGACATGACCAGCACCTCGACGCTTGCCTTCCGTCCAGCCTCCACTGCTCTGTCTGCGCCCCCTGGTCCCGTCACCAACTTCTCCAATGTCCTCGCCACTCTTCCCCCGATCGGAGATGTGATGCCCCCCCTTGCTCTCCGCAAGGGCATCTGGGAGCTCCCGCACGAGGATGATGAGGCCTCGCATTTTGTGTGGGCCGGGTTGGGCGTTCAAGACCCTGCCCAGCGCAGCGTTTATTTTGCCACTGGGGTGACAAAGCTGGACCGCGAGGTTCAAGAGATGAGGTCGGGCGTGGAGGAGACCAACGAGGACGTGATCTCCAACCACGGTTATGTCGAGTCGCTGCGACATCGCCAGAAGCTCAAGAACTTGTGGAGGATGGTCTCGTCCGACTCATCAAGGAGCACGGCACGCCCGAGCTGAAGGCCGGCGTAAGTTTCTCTCCATATTTCTCTGCTCTCATCCGCGCTCAACACTCGCTGTCCAACTGGAACCTTTCTGCTGCATTTCTTTTCCTCCTTGCTACTTTTCCATTGCCCCCCGCACTCGTCTCACCCATCTTGCACCCACAACATCCACTCAACTTTCCCGAGATTCTTTCATTCTCATCTGCTGACAATCTGGCCCTCTCTAGTTGATGGATCTCGAACAGGAGATCAAGGAGGAGGAGGAGAGAATCAACAATCTGTGGAAGGAGAAGAAGAAGGGCACCAAGCTCCCTGACCTCGACCCGGATGCTCTCTAAGTCAGACAGCAAACTCTCGACATGAGATGGTTTCGACTTTTTCTTTTCTCTTTTGCTCGCCAAGGTTCTCTTCAATGCATCGAGATGGAGTTTCGGAGGACGGGATACCCTGGGAGCCTGGATGTTTGCGTTGTCTGGTTGCATGGGCTGGAGTTTCAGAAGATATTTGGCACGGTCAGATTTTGTTCGTTTCGCTTGGAATGGATGGGAACATAATCCCATGGGAGATATCAGGTTACGACATTCAGATTCGATGATGAGAGACAGGAAGGATGACCAGCCGGCGTGTCTCAATTGATAAGGTATCATTCCGCATTTCAACGTTGTGTTACTGCCATCTTGTGGCTTGAACATGTCCCCGCAGTTTGCAAGGTAAAACTGCTCGAGCTTGCTTTGAAACTTCCTCCCCACCATCAAGTTGAGCGAGACTTGAGGCACCAGCGAGCGTGGACAAAAAGCTCACGACCACTAACACGCACATCGAAAAAATATCACGTTGGCATCCTCGAGTGTTGCAACATGTAAGCAATGTAACATAAATCATGACAGCTCGGTGCTTGTACAGCTAATCATACAGTCATCACCCATCCAACCATCCCATCCATCTACACCTGACGAACAAACAGCGCAGCTTAGTTCGACCTCTTGCTCTGCCCGCCCATCATGTCCTGCACCGTCCCGCCGATACTCCCCTCCGTCGTGAACTGCTTGCCAATCATGCCCTCCTTATCCAAGGGACCGCCAATCTTTTGCGCCGTTCCGCCGATCGCGCCCTCCGCTTCAGTGCTTGTCAGTCAACCTTCCTTAAGGGACAAAAATATTCGGGGTGGTCCGGGTTGGGGGGCAGCAAAGGAGGGGAGGAAAGGCTCACTTGTGAATTGCTTCCCCACGGCGCCCTGGGCGTCAAAGAGGCCCGGCTTGTCCTGGCCGAGGTGGGCGTTGGCCGGGGTCTGCGTGGGCGCGGCCTTGCCGCCCGTCGACCTGGGGCCGGTGGTGGAGTTTTGGGGCTCGGTGCGAGAGGAGGGGTTCATCTTGGCTGGTGGTTTGTGGTGTTTGCACTTGAATTGCTGTGATTTTCAATGTTTGATCAATTAGATTGGTACGTTCCAAGAGGTAAATCTCACGAATTATATACATGAGAGGTGCAAGCAGAAATGTGTGACGAAATGGTGCCCGTCATGATTCCGCCCTGATCGTCGATGATGTCATTGGGGAAGGCGCTTGACCCCTGATCGCTCAACGACGAGTCTTCGCAAACGATCGAAGCGGAGCAACATATATGCCGCTACTACTATGCGATTGTTCAATGACGAATATGGCGGCTGCTGCTTTGGCTGACACGGAATGATTGCTCCTAAGCATGGAGCAACCGTGAAAGTTGAAGCCTTGTAGCCAAGTTGAACAAGCAACCCAGACCCATCTCTCTACCCAGCACCACACAATTTAGTCTTCGCGGGCACCGCATGCGTAAGGTAGTCATGATTAGAGAAAATCAACGCCTGCCCCAAAGTATGCTAGAGCCAGTCAGAGCCACGCAGCCAAACCAAATTCATCGAATATGATTCTGCTCCAACTCCCAAATCATCCCACCCCGCCCTCTGAGCACCTCTGCCCTTCTGACCGCACCCCTTTGCCCCGGGGATCACGAATAGCCCCCCAGCACAACCGTATGCACCACCGCGTCCAAATACAGCCCATTCCTCACCACGCACGCCACCCCGGCTTTCACCTTGAACATGCCGTGCGGTCCAACGACAAATTCATCCTCCTCCCCAATCTTGACCCTCACCTTCCCCGCCGCGATACTGCAGAGCCGCGTCTTGCTGGCGTCGGGCTCGAGCCGCAGCACGTTGCCCGACGATATCGTGTCGACGCGGAACGCGACGTCCTCGCAGACGGGGACGGCATGGGGAGTGGAGAGGTAGGGTTTAGAGAAGGCGATTGCTATGGCGCAGTCTGTTAGTCATCATCGAAGAAAGGGAAAGGGGGAAGGGAGAGAAAGAAGGGATTTTGCTTACTCTCTGGCTCCGTGTCGGCGCTTTCACGGATGCGGCCAGGTGCTACTTCCCAGTCCTCCATCTCCAGGAGCGCGTCTTGGCCTTGAAACGTCCCCTGGGAGATGAGTGCTGATGATGCTGGTTGGTGAGATACAGGGCCGGGTGAAGTTGACGGCTGGATCGGCAGTCTTCTCGTCGGCTGGGGAATGGGTGCATTAGCTCGCAAGGGTGCCGCAGGGGCTGGGGTCGGTGAGGGATCCTTGGTCGCGGTCAATGCCGCCGACTGGTCTCGCTTTTGAACCCATTTCATTAGGGAGCAATGGAGTTTCTTGCCACCATAAAGGCAGTTGCCGCAGCACGGATACCGTCTCTTTGCTTCGGGGTGCGCAGATTGCGGCACCACGACACAGCCATGGAAGGGGCCCCTCCCTTGTCGGCACCTGCGGCAGATCGTCGGGGCCTCGTCTCCGGTGACTTGTATGATCATCGCTGCTATGTCCCTTGACCCGTCCTCGACGAACTCCCGGCGTCGATGATGTGTATCGTATTGGACGTCTCGGAGCTTTGGCCGATTCAAGAGATATTTGATTGCTGTTGTCTGAGGCATCTCCGCCGTGTGCACGAGTTGCGACTGGATATATGCCCAGAGGTCGCTCGGCTTTGTGTTGTCCGGCTTCCTCTCCCTAAGCTCATGCTGTTCATGAGAACCCAGAGCAGGTCTAGTCGGGACCAAGTACCCGGGAAGCTGGGCCTTGGGAATGGGACTGGCGCTCTTCAGCGGTTCCTTGGAAACGACAACTGGAGGGGCCTTGACCAGAATCTTGGCTCCTCTTCCTATACTAGCGTGCTTGGATTGATAAACGCTCTTGATAGAGAACGTCCCGTCGCAGTTGTCATTCAGACAAGCGGCGAAATGGATGCGCTAGGACAACGGATCATGAGTAAGTGAGTCCTAACCACCTTCCATTCTCACACAGCCACCCACCTGGAAATGGAAACCGAGGTCGGCTCTTTTGCAATGCGCCTTTCGACAAGTGCGCACCGGACAGACCCATGGCCTGCCAGGAATCGTGCTGTCGAGTTGGTAGCCAGCTGGAAGTAAAGCACCGAATAACGATGCGGGCTGTCCGTTCTCATCTAAACAGAAATCTGTTAGTTATGGAGCCTCAAACCAACATCATCGCTCTCACCTGGCCACATAGTGTAGAGTCTGCCCGGCTCCGCCTCGCTGATGCTGTTTGGTACAGTGCCGGGGATAAGGGGTGTTGCGGCAGCCGAGTTGTCCATGTCTTCATCGTCCATGTCTTCCTGCTCCATCTCCTGATCATCTATGCTCTCATCGTCGTCATCGAGATCGATTCCTCCTACGGGTGTTCCAAAGTTGTTCTCGTCACCCTTCCCACCGCGCAACTCCCTAGACAGTTTATCAACAAGGCTGCGTTCGTGTCTAGCCGTCAATATTTCTCTCGCTCGCTCCGCACCCCACTGTTTATGGCTGCAGTATGTCTGACCGAAGTGGTAGAAGCAGTTTGCGCAGCTCAGAATATTACCCACAGGGCCGCTGGCAGCCTTGGCGGAAATCATGATGCATGAACGAAAAGGCCCTTTACCTTCACGGCATCTGTCGCATGAACTTGGCGCGGGCTCCCCGGTTACCTGAATAATTAGAGCTGAGATATCTCTGGGATTGGTGTCGCTGAACGGATGGGTTGACAGCCAAGGCTTGTTCCACTTGAGATCACGAACCCGCGGGAGAGTGATCAACTGCGGAACCCACCCATGCTTCGGAATCTTGGGGCCTTGGTGTTTGATCAAATGGGGCTGAAGATAGCTCCAAAGGTCTTCCGCGTCTCCGTCTGCTCAGATTCTTCGTCCCGAACCGGAATGCCTTCGTCTGTGTCGTCTGATGACTCCTTTGTCCCCTCCAAGGAGCTGATGTCAGGGCCTGACTTCTGAGCATAGAGGTAGGATAAGACGGGGCGACCGGGCCTGGCTCGGGGGATCAGGGGGACCCCGGGAAACGACAATGGCCGGCTGTCTTCCGTGGCGGAGAAGGGTGGGAGTGCGCTCTGACAGTGTCCCATCTTCGTTGTCGTGTAGTTGTGCGCCGCGCGTGCAACTTCTGTCAGGAATTAGCGGGAACAGAAATGTCTTTTGGCAGCACACCTACAACAAAATGGCTGCCCAGTTGTGCGATTTTGGCGAACGCCTTGCGGCACGACCGAATGGGGCAGACCCATGGAGAGTCCGGAGTAGCCGTGGATAACTGGTACCCCTCGGGTATCAGCGCCCAAAACGTCACCTTCAACGATCCATCATCACCTGAATCACCATGTCAGAACAACCTCAGTGTGGCTTGCCAGGGCTACTCACCTCTCCATCGCGTGTATGGCCGGTGTGGTGCAGCCATTTCAATTGCGGTGAGTTCCGAGTCGTTTTTTCTTCCCACCTCCACTTCCCCCACTGCATGAGCTTGCTCGGCGACCTGGGAATCGAAGGAAAACGACAAACTCGACACTGACGAGCGTTCGATCCTTTCCAAATCATCATCCTTCTCTCCCTCATGCGCTAGCGTAGCTTCAACCGTCGGCTTTCTCTGGCCGGTCAAACTATGACGGTGACTTGTGGGCCTGACCCCTGACATCTCAATGTCTGAGCTCGTTGAGCCCCGCCGGTCTGCAGGTCCCGGCTTGTCCAGGCCAACTCTGTGTCTGGGCTGTGCCACCGGGGTTGTGGAACCCGTAGGTGCAGGGCTCTCGTCGAAAAGGCGGGCGAGTTGCCCAGAAACCAGAGACCGTTTTCGAGCATGGTGCACAGCAGAGGGCCCACTTCGGCCTAAGAGGTTGGGGATTCGGTTTGGAGAACTTGCGTTCTTCTGAGAACGTTTGAGACTGCCCAAAGAGCCAGGCGGCTTGGAAACGCCTGGAGTTCCAAGAAGTGCTTCGGCTTCTCTCCTTCGATTGATCGTTTCCACACGCTTTTTGTGAACATGATCCATGAGACCAGAGGCCCACCGTTCTACAAGGCAATTCGTTAGCAATGTGCCCTTTCTTTGCTAACAGGGAAACTAGAAATCAAGAAGCGTACGCTTTAAGGCAAGACTGGTTGCTTTCCTTCTCTCCTCGTCGGTGGCATATTTGGTCTTGCGTGTGCCATCCGATGCAGAGTTGGATTTGAGGTGAGTAGCCGCAGCATTCAGCGTCGGTGTTGAAGGGGGTTTAGGGGGCAAAATGTCGCTGACAATCTGCGCGGGCTCTGGGTCTGCATGATGACCATAGGGAACAGTCGGCGTAGGTATGTTGGATGAAGAGCGGTCAAAGGTCGGAGCGGCGTGTGGAAGAGTCGAATGACTAGTCTGTTTCAGGTTGAAGCTGGGTTTCGACGCGACGAGTCGCGGTGTCGAGTTTATGCCGTCGGTTATGCCCACGGCTGTGCCCACGTTGCCAGAGACGGCGGTTAAGGCGAGTGACTCGGCCATGGAGTTGGCCGTTATTGACCGAGCGCTTGAGGTTGAAGACGATTCATTTGAGGGCTCCGAAGGCAGCGCTGCTACACTGACGTGAGCCATTCCAGGCGACCTGTGGGCTTGGCTGGCAGAGTCTGCCATTGCAGCGCGCTGCCCATCCCACAGGCGTCCGGCGAGGGTCTGAAAATATTGATTTGGATATACAATCCGTGGAATATCTTGATCGGGTCGAAGTTGCCAGCTTTGCGCGTCTTCACAGCTTCAAAAACTGGCCAGGGAGGCGCGACTGGCCTTTGTGATGCCAAGCCTCACCGTGGCAAACGCAGACGCGCTTCAAGCGCCAATATTGCTTCGTACGTCAGGAAAGTCGAACACCTTGGTTTCCGGGTTATCTCAAAGCTGTAGGTCTCAGTCGATTGATAGATAGAGTCCTCGCGCAGCACGTTGGAACTCGCTTTTGCTGTTCAATACTCAATTGAACAAGTCATGAAAGGGCAATGTCGTTGAGTTTTAGCCCAAAAGCTAAGAAACGGCCGGCGTGGTCTGTGCGTTAATGATGGGGTTTGAAAAGGGTCCAGTGAGCCAAAGAGAAACAAAATCTAATATTCAGGAGGCAGCAAAATGTGAATGCTGATTAGAATACTAGATCCTTTCTTCGTTAAATCTTATCAAAACTTTTCAACTTAGCAATGCTTTAGGAACTTGAGATGCTTTGATCTGGCAGCCTTTAACTCACGTGACTGTATTTGCAAGTGTTTACGATTTCCCAGTTCTTGTGCTCTGCTGTGCACGGTCCATATCATGTCGTAGCTCCCAGAGCTTGAGGAAGCACTAATCGAATCAAGAAAATTTCCTTCCTATGAGACACACAACACATGAGCCAAAACTCTAATTGGGGGTGGGGCTGGTGTGATGCAAAGCTGGTATACCAACCATCTGAGGTTTCTGAGTATATTTTGTTCACGAGAAAGACTTTGCAGACTTTCAATCATCATTTCATGTGATTAATGTGGTTGAGTGGGTTGCAACGACTGAAGCCCTCATAACCAAACGCATCTCATAAGTTCAAGGTTGGGCCAAGGCAGACAGAGTGCAGGCGCGAAACTCAACCAACTGGAAGATCCATGGAAGATTGCCGCCACAAGTTTGTCCTCTGAAGAATTAAGGTATGGCAACACATGCAAACTAAACTGTGTTCAGTGTCAATTTAACTTGGTGAGTGACTTGGACCGAAATAAACTCAACAATTCTATCTATGATCCAAGCTAAAGACGTATCCCATCCAAAACCAATCCAGAACTCAAAGGCCCAAAATATCAGCCCCGAGACCAAAGAGGATCCAGAATTCCAAATCCCTGAACCAAAATCCACAAAGTCCAATCCAAAGACCCAGTGTCCAAACTTGTCCAGTCTGCCCGCCCCCCAATCTTGCCAGATAACCCCATGTCCCCAGCTCAGCACGTCCTGCCTTCCAAACACCCCGAAGACTTGTCCCCCACCAGGCGCCACCAGAAACCTTGTCGCGAGTCGACCCAGTTACCGCCACCAGCCGCTCTGCAACTTTTCCCGTGGCTGCCCGCCGTAGCTCTCGGCCTCAGGTGGCGACTTGGGAGGGGCCTGAGACCAGAGAGCTCGTTTGGCGGAGACGGGAGCCACAGCCGAAGGAGTTACTTCGGCAGCGGAGGCGGCGGCAACGGCAACGGTGGCTCGGTCTGGGCCGGGCGTGGCCGGCACCGGATCCACCGCAGTCGTGTCGGTCTTGGAGGGGGAGACTGCCGCCGTCGCTTGTGCCGGTGCCGAGCAGGTCTGTTTCGACCGGACGGGAGACGACGGCAGCGACCGGAACTCGTCCTCCGAATCCAGCGACAAGGCAGGCGACAGCGGCGGGGTTGGCGGAGGCGTCGGTGGCAGGCGTGGCAGCGCACGCTCGGCGGCCGAGAGCTTCCACCGACAGGCGTCCCAGGTCGGGCATCGGGCACGCATGTCGGCGGACAGCTCCGCAAGACTCTCCCGGCGCATCTGGAGGGGCACCCCCTGGGTGGACGTGGCGAAGGGGACGAGGACGCCAAGAGGAACGACGCAGGCGTTCCGGACGTCCACCCAGTTGGTGATGGCCTTGCGGAACTGCTGCCCGGCGCAGAGAGAGAGGTGTGGGCGGCTGGGGTTGGCCCGCTCCGACCCCTCAAAGGAGCGGAAGAAGTCGGAGTCCTCTCTCTCGTGGCGCGGCTGGTTCCATGGGGCCACGGGGTCCAGGGCGTCCTTCCTCGATCCGTAAGCCGACACCGTCGTCACGAGCACGTGGTCGCTGCGCTCGGACACGCGGCGGAGGATGATTACCGGATCTATCAAAGTCAGTAATGCCTTCTCACGGGACTAGGAGCGGGGCGTGGGCGGTACTCACGACCTGTGGCAAGCTTGGGGATTGCCAATGGGCCGGGCGTCCGGATCAGCGCGTCAAAGACGGCTGGGGCAAACCTCTCCCATCTGCGGAGGAAGGCAATGTCGCCCTCCGCCCAGTGGTGAGGATGCCCGGCGGGATCCCAGCGACTTGAGACACGTCAGCAACATGAACAAAAGGAGGGGAGGTTGTCTGTGGTTGATGTTGACTTACCCGTTCTTAAATTGGGCCGCCATGCCGAGACTTGACAAGCCACGACACGACGAGCCACCACACGACAGGAGAGGAAAGCGTCCACGCGGGAGCGTCGCCGAGAGAGGAGAGTGGCGTCGAAGACGAGTCTATGCCCGCAACGACGAGAGAAAAGAGACCGAATGACGACAGAGGAGAGGCCGTCAGACGGAAAGGGGATCATGAGACACTCAGCTTTTGTCAGATCTTCAGTGGACGAGATGAAGACGTGAAGCTGAGGTGAACTGAGGAACAAGAAAACGGAGAACGAGGGAACAGGAAAACATGAGCTTCTTATAGCTACGAAAACATACAACATGCAAGCGGCGATTCAACATCGTGTACAGCTTGAAACACTGGTAGTCACAATGCCGGCGAACAGACTCTTCGTCGGGCGCATGCGTCCTATGCAAGATGGCTAGTACTTCTGCGTCCAGCCGGGTCATGGTCTTCAGGGATAACCTTCACCTTCTCCTCATAGCAGACACGTGTCTCTGGCCGTAGAGATTGATTCAGATTATGTAGTGAGGTTTTTGTGTCCAGGAAGGGTCACTGTGCCTTGAGTCTTCTGAACTTTCCCCCTGAACTGCCCCTTAAGTAAACAAACATATTGATAGGAAGGGATCCTCAACGACAAGGTGTTGACAGAGCTACGTGGAAGGCAAAGCATCAGACATTAAGTCCCAATTTGGGACACTTGGAGTTTTAACAGGACCCTTGATGCATGCTTGGACCGCAGAGAGCGTGTTTGAAGCAGCTTCGTGAGAACTGGTTGCTATAGAGAAACCCGCAAAAAAGCACAGCCTCCAGAGTACCTAACTACCTGACGATGCTTCGCACAGTTTCACAACTTGCCTGCGGACTTGAGACCCCTCTCCCCGTCAACCAACACGCACCACCCCTCAGAGCCCCAACCTCCATCGCCCCCCAGAACCGTCTTGAAGTTCTCGCGCGCAAATGCCAGGACCTCGTCGTTGAACGTCCCTGGTTGCAAGAATACAGATTGGATTCCCAGCCCCTTGGCCTCCTGCAGCGTCTTGAGCGTGACAGCAGGTGGCGTGATGATGGAGACGGCGGTTTCCCCGGCACCGTCCAGCGCTGAGAGTGAGGTCACGGTGGGGTACTCCTTTCCGTCCACCTCGATGGCCGGCGCACCCGGGTTGATGGGCGTCACCGGCAGGTCGTGGTTCACATACCACTTGAAGACTGCGGCGGGAGTTTGTGTGTTAGCATATGAGATCTCGATCGGCTTGCATCAGCAGGTTGGTCCTCTGTCCATCGCCATGCGCATCATTTGAAGCAGAGAGATGCACATGGCGAGTTGTAGGTTGTTGTCTCTGCATCTCTCCGAAGAATCGCTAGTGGCATCATGCCATGTACAACTTGTCCAGACGCAAATGGCTAGTCCAATGCAAACGGCGATTTTGACGACGGCGTGGCCGGGGTGGTGACTGCAGCAGACGCGTGGATGGTGTTGTCCGCGAGTCCGCCATGTCCGGGGAGTCGGATGTTGAGATGAAGTACGTACCCTTGTAGCCATATTTCTGAGTATTGGTACTTGCGCCCACGACGGCGTACTTGGGCGCCTGGAAGAAGGCGCGCAGAGTGGAATCGCTCGAGGCCATTGTCGCTGTTGAGTTGAAGTGTTGTTGCAGTGTTTGGTGGGGTATGTTCGCCGAGGTGCGAGTTGGGGATGAGAATGCGGGGCGGCTGAGGGTGATCCTGGGCTTAAGAACGAAAGCGCTCGAGGGACTGGCAAGACGGCGCAGCAGGCGCATGACTATGGCAACGAAAACACTGCCCAAAGTAAAAATAAGAATGGCGTTTTCTTCTGAAGCCAATCACGCAAATTCGCGGCAATGAGGCTGCAGGAATTGGTTCAGCCGATCAACCCGGATCGAGTGCCGGCCATGATGACGGAGACACAGTCTGCCTCGGGTGCCCCGCCCGAACTTGGATAGCTTCCCTTGAAGCGAGAACCAAAATCTTGACAACAAGTCATCCAACTGTTTGCGACACGACCCCTTTATTTAAGAGGGCGGCAAGTAGGCACAAGACATCAACCCGTGTAGGCCCTGAACGATTTGTGCATACGTGCCCATATGGGAACAGACAGACAGAGTCCTCGTTGAGGCTCTTGTCCTTGCTTTAAGTCCCCAACACTGATCACCAAAGATCAAGTCACAAGGGTGACACCGAGTTGAAACAGTGATCGGTGCTTTTAGTAGACCTTCTGTAAATGTCACAAGCGAGTGGTTATTTAAAAATATCATTATCAGCTCTGCATCATCTCTTGAACGAGAACGAGAGGGTATTTGGTGTTGCATGTGGTCTGTTCAAGTGGAACCCTAACCCTGGAACCTTCGTGGCGCGGGGTCCCGGTTGCCCCGTGAGACAAACAGGAAGGGGAACAAGGCAGGACAACAACTGGGGCAAAGGTGGGGCAGCAATTCTGGGCGGAAACCACTTGGTTCCCCTTCCTCAGCTCAGCACTCCGCCTTTTTGGTCACCGCTTGCCTGTCGCATCGCGTTTTCTTCCCTCGCTCCAACATTCGCAATCCTCGTCAAGATCACTCACCACGTTTTAAACACAATGGTAAGTCAGACCCTTCACGCAGCACACGCACAAGCGTGCCCCTTTCGGCTCCCACACGAGGAAGGCCGATCGGCCACGCAAATTCCCCGTTGTTAGTGCAGAAGCGCAGCGCAACACCTGTCAGCCAAACAGGGTGGGGAGCAACAAGAAACGTCCGACATCGTCGTCTGAACAGTCAGCTTCACGAACGCTGCATTTGGTCTTGCACCTGCGCTGTGTTCCCTCAAGCTAGCCGATTTCGAAGACGAATCCGTTCCGGAACCGAACCAACCACTGCATCATTGAAACGAGGACGCAATGGCCCCTAACAACTTTGATTCACAGGCTTCGACCAACTACAAGGAGGCGTTTTCGCTCTTCGATACCCGCGGTGTCGGCCGTGTCGTTCTCGACAAACTCGGCGATCTTCTCCGCGCCTGCGGCCAAAACCCGACCCTTGCCGAGATTCACGATCTGGAGAAGAGCATTGGCGGTGAATGTGAGGAATCCTGGCTTCTGGACCTTTGGTTATACTGGTTGCTGACGTCCACCTTTTACAGTCGACTTTGAGACTTTCCAGCGCATCCTCAACCGGCCCGGCGGCTTCCGCGACCCTGGCGAGCCCGAGGAATACTGCCGCGGTTTCCAAGTGTTTGACAAGGACATGACGGGCTTCATCGGCGTCGGCCAACTCAAGTACATCCTGACCAACTTGGGCGAGAAGATGACGGAAGAGGAGGTGGACGAGCTGCTCAAGGCTGTCGACACTAGCTCCGGGCAGGTGAACTACACAGGTACGCAACAAGTATTCCAGTGGTCGGAATTGAGCCATTTGCTGACATTTCACGCTCAACAGAGCTCGTCCGGACGATTCTCTCGAACTGAAAATAACGACGTCATGGGATATCGCGAAAAAGACGTGGTAGCACCTTGCTCAAGGGGGTTCCGCGGCGAGACGAGAATCATGGAGGGAACTGCATGGGTTGCGTGATGGGCGGTTGGCGTTGGAGTCTTGTGCAATCTGGATTGTATTGAATTTGGGCGCCTGGATTGGTCTTGCCGTTGCACCATTCAGGATTTGGGATAGGGTACACAGTTAGATACCTAGCAGCAATGGGAAGTTATACCACAGGATAACACTCGATCGCGAGATGAGCGTCAACCGCCAGGCCGACTCTTCAAACACGTTGGCCTCTGGTATGGGATGGCTCGGGACCACCTCACCCCTGGTGTGCTTGTTCCAGGTTGGTGCCTCGGTTTAGTGGATCAGGGCTTGGCGCGCTGCAGGCCTTAAGTCCAGCTGCAGCGTCGCATCGTCTCAGGGCGGCTTTGAGCCAAAGCATATCAACTGCTTATGCTTCGACAGCAGTTCCAGACATCATCAACCAAGCACCTGAAAAGGACAGTTCTCAGTCGAGTGCATTTGCCAGAGCCCAATCTGCGATCGTTTGCTACGTTGGGAATGCCCACTGTCTCTCCGCACCTGCACCCACACGGCTTTGCCCCGCCATTTGTCGGACTCCCGAACCTAACAGTGTCCTGATCCTCAGCGGTTGCGTGCTCACTGTGGCAGCCTGTTGTCCACTCTGAGCCACTCCGGCGTGTTCCACCAGAGCTTCCAGGTTCCCCGCAATTGGCAATTGGGCGTGCATTTGGACCCCACGGTCCTCGAGCTTCACTCGTCACCCGACTGTTGTCTTCGTTCACACTGGCGCCCGCTACTCCCCCCATCCGGCAGGCCGTGTTCCTGCTGCTCCTTTCCGTCCTTCTCTTTTCCGCAACCACCGTCATCCTGGCTGCCCCGCGCATCGTCCCCCGCCTTTCTGCCCTCTTCACCCAGCTCAAGTACAGCAAGGCCCATCAAGCACCTCTCGGAGGACTCGGTGGCTTTACTGCTGTCACGACTGGTCGCCCGCCTCTGGGTACCTTGACCTACTCGTCTCAGCCTTCGTTCTTCACCCACGCGCCCCACGTCGACATGGCCAAGTACGCCAACCCCCCTCAGGCCCCGCCGCTCTTCACGGGCACCAAGGACAGCATCGTCGCCGACTCCAAGGCCCTGTGCGACAAGACTCGTTCGCTGCTCGACTCCCTCGTTGCCAACATCAAGCCGGCCGAGAACCCCTCCGCTGCCACCTTCGAGTCCGTCATCCGTCCCCAGACCGAGGATGAGAACGAGGGCTCCCTCAGTGCCCGCATCCTCGGCTTCTACCAATATGTCTCCGGCGACAGCGCCCTCCGTGACGCGAGTACCGAAGCTGAGAAGATCATGGACGAGTTCGGCATCGAGTGCAGCATGCGCGAGGATGTGTTCCGCATCGTCGACGCCGTCTATAACAACTCGGGCCTCTCCGAGAGCATCAAGAAGGACAAGGATCGGCTGATTGACGCCGCCCTGGCCAAAACGGCCGGCCTCGACGACGTCGAGAGCGCACGGCTGCTTGAGAAGGAGCGAAAGAGCTACCTGAGAAACGGCCTCGGCCTTCCAGAGGGCCCGCAGCGGGATCGGTTCAAGGAGATCAAGAAGCGGCTCAGCCAGATCCAGATTGCCTTCCAGAAGAACCTGAACGAGGAGAACGGCGGCATCTGGTTCACCAAGGAGGATCTCGATGGCGTCCCGCAGGATGTCTTGGACACGCTGGAGAAGGGCACAGGCGAGAACGAGGGCAAGCTCCGGCTCTCGTTCAAGTACCCCGACCTGTTCCCTACGCTCAAGTTTGCCAAGAACCCGGAGACACGCCGTAAGGTCTTCATCGACAACGAAAACAAGTGCAATCAAAACGTCCCTCTCTTCAAGGAGGCCATCCTCCTTCGCGACGAGGCTGCCCGCCTCCTCGGGTATCCCGACCACGCCTCGTTCCGCATCGAGGACAAGATGGCCAAGACGCCCAAGACCGTCCTTGACTTCCTCGGAGATCTCAAGACCCGCTTGGCCCCTGGTGGCGTCAAAGAGATTGAACATCTGCTGGCGCTGAAGAAGAAGGACCACGAGGCCCGGGGTCTGCCTTTTGACGGCAACTACTACCTCTGGGACCACCGGTTCTACGACCGGATGATGGTGGAGCAGGAGTACAGCATCGACGAGAATGCCATCGCCGAGTACTTCCGCTCAAGTCCACGGTCGCTGGCATGCTCCGCATTTTCGAGGAACTGTTTGGCCTGGTCTTGTCGAGCTAACGCCCGAGGATCGCAAGCGCATCTCGCCGACTGGCAAGGCCGAGGATATCGCGTGGCACGATGATGTCATCATCTTCAGCGTGTGGGATGATGCTGGCGAGGGCGACGGCTTCGTCGGCTACCTGTACCTCGACCTGCATCCCCGCCCTGGCAAGTATGGCCACGCGGCCAACTTCAGCCTGCAGCCTGGCTTCCTGAAGGCTGATGGCACGAGACGGTACCCGGCCACTGCCCTTGTCTGCAACTTCAGCAAGCCCACGGAGAAGAAGCCGTCCCTCCTCAAGCACGACGAGGTTGTGACTCTGTTCCACGAGCTGGGTCACGGCATCCACGACCTCGCCGGCCGGACTCGGTTTGCCCGCTATCACGGAACGTCGACCGTGCGGGACTTTGTTGAGGCCCCCAGCCAGATGCTTGAGAACTGGTGCTGGACTCCCAGCCAGATCAAGAGCCTCAGCAGCCATTACGAGACGGGCCAGCAGATCCCCGATGACCTCATCGAGAAGCAGATCGCTACCAAGCACGTCAACGACGCCCTCTTCAACCTCCGCCAGCTGCACTTTGGCCTGTTCGACATGAAGGTCCACACACCCAAGACCCACGAGGAGCTCGAGACACTGGACGTGAGCAAGCTGTACAATGACTTGCGCGAGGAGATCTCCCAGATCAAGGGTCCCGAGGCCCAGGGCGAGCCCAGGTCAGTCTTTTCCGTTTCCCACCGTCCCGCCCAGCCATCATTGCATACTAACCCCCCTGGATGTTCTAGCACATGGGGTAACGGCCAAGCAACCTTTGGCCATCTGATCGGCGGCTATGACGCCGGATACTACGGCTATCTGTCCTCCCAAGTGTATTCTACCGACATGTTCTACACCATCTTCAAGAGCAACCCGATGGACCCCGTCCAGGGCCGCCGGTACAGGCATACGGTGCTGGAGAAGGGCGGGTCGCAGGACGAGATGCTTACCCTGGAGCAGTTCCTGGGACGCAAGCCGAGCTCGGAGGCGTTCTACAAGGAGCTGGGCCTGTCCAGCTGAACGGCTTGGGAGCTAACCGGTCAGCTCTGGTGAGACATGTACCCGGTAGTTGCTGAGATATGTAGTTGCATCAAGCAAACTTGAGTGCCTTGGCTTGTGGGATCTATCCCTGGGCAATTCTGGTGACAAGTCGACCTCGTTGAGTTTCACCGAGTGCGGTCCTCGCCTGCTCGATACATGAAGGATGAGTGAAACCACGGACATGATCAAGATATTGTTGCTGCCTCCTTAACATCTACCACTCGTGGGTAAGCAATGGGTTGGATAAATTGTGCTTCAGGGGCTCCGTCCGCACTCCTACGACCTCGGCATAGCAACTCCGCGCCCCACCCACACAGTTCAATCGATCCAATGATTTTTGAGCACATCCGATATCAAGCGGCCATCGTCGGGTTGCAAGGCATCAAATCAAAATCAGCCCGGTTAGCTCAGCTGGTTAGAGCGTCGTACTAATATTGCAGCCTGCCTGCTATATCATGTCATGCGAAGGTCAACAGTTCAATCCTGTTACTGGGCATTTCCTTTTGCATTTTTCCCACAGTTGTCTGCTTTTCGTTGTCACGGTGTCGTGGTGAGGATGTGATGCGAGTGGCTTTGACATGTCACCCGCTTTTGTTGGCTTTTGTAGGCCAGATATCGCGGTTGTGTTTTGGGGGAGGACTCCAAAGGGGATTGGAGCAGATTATTGTCCGTGTTGTCGATCTGGGATGTTTATTCACCACCCCTTTTTTCCCAATCACTTCAAAGTTTAGAGGATATGCATGCGGGTCTGGTTTCTATGGTTTATCATGCCTTTCTTCGTGCTGCCATGCTACCAATACAAAACGCCCAACCCACAACACCCTCCCATGTGATGTGAGCCCGCTATGAGGATATAATGCACCGATTGCCAGAACACCATAACCCGTCTACTCCAAAGAATACTCCCCTGATACATGACTTCATCAAAAGTTCTATCCATCATAAAAAAGGACCATGCAACGGCCCAGGAATCGTCATTACCTGAATGGCGAAAACCCCCTTGCGGCGCGTTGTAACCATGGTGCTTTCCAAACTCCCCGAAACCCCTAGCAAAAGACGAAGCAAAAGAAGAAACAAAACACCGCTTCAAGCGATGGGCGCGCAGCTGAATGGATCCGAGACAGTGCCGAGCTGGTATCGGTGGTTCTGGAAGGGCGTCGAATTAGCAATTGTTTGTATGCGAGACAAGTTGTCTAGTTAGTAGGTAGGGAAATACTCACAATATCCCAGACAGCGGCGTAGGTCCCAACGCCAAGGACAATGACACCGACGATGAAGTTCAGCGCGTTGGCGGCGCCCAGGAACATGTTCTTGGGCGACCACCAGCTCCCCTCCTTGATGAACATGAACCACATGATGGCGGGGAAGTAAAAGGTGAAGCCCGAGACAAAGAGCGACGAGCAGATGGCCAGCAGGTCCGAGAAGAAGGGGATCGCGCTGGCAATGACCCACGCGAGCAGCGTGATGGCGGCGTCGAGAGCGATCCACGTGGCCCAGCCCATGGGCGTGTTGACGTAGCGGATGACCGACTTCTTGAACATGCGCCCGTGGACGTAGCGCGCGATGACCGTCGTGTTGATGCTGCCCGAGATGAAGATGACGGGGATGGCGATGCCAAAGGCGACCTTGGAGACCATCGGGCCGGCCGAGAGCAGCGCGGGAGCGCGCACGTCGGGGCCGACGAACACGTAGACCAGCGCACCGGTGATGGTGTAGAGGAAGATCTCAAAGATGCCGAGCGTCACGATGGACTTGCTGTAGTCGGAGGGGGTGTGCATCTCGTCCATGAAGCTGAACTGGCACAGCGCAAAGCTGTAGGCGAAGACAATGTTGCTGATGGCGATGAAGGTCTCGGCCAGCGACAAGTCCTCCTTGGGCCAGACGGACCACGGCACAGCCGCGACGCCGCCGTCCAGCTCGCCAGCACGGATGCCGGTGGAGATGATGGTGATAAAGATGGCGGCGATGATGGAGGCGAAATCGATGTATCCCAGAATGGCCATCTCAGAGAAGCTCGGCGGGATGGCAACGATGAACAACAGGATCGCCGAGACCACGGTGAAGACGATGGTGCACGCGCCGTCGTTGGAGAGGTTGCCAAACATGATGGCGCCCGTCAGGACGTGGGAGCCAATGGTGAAGACCAGCTGCAGGACGAACATGACGCTGATGATCTCGTACCCTATATTGCCAAACATCATACGCCCGGCATCGGTGTAGTGCGAGATGTGCGGGTACTTGAGCTTCATCTGGCCGACGACGTAGCTGGCGTACGTGGCGATCAGACCGATGCCCACCGTGAGGATGACGCCGGCCACCATGCCCAGGGTCGCAAAGGCGCCTGGCAAGCTGAGACTGCCCAGGGCAACGGCCGTCACGATGAGCACGATGGTGAGACGCTTCCAGCCGAGGCGGTGAAAGTGGGCCTCGCCCTCGGCCATCTTCTGCTTCTCGTAGTCGTCCATCGGGCGCACCTCGCCGACCTCATCGTCCGACTGCGGTCCCAAGACGCCCGAATCCGGGATGCCGAAGGGCGCCATCTTCTTGTCCGAGTGAGCCGTGTCCAGCGCGGGGTTGATGGCCGCCATAGTGTAATGAGTGGGCAGGATGTGGGAGCCGTTCCTTTCTGGGTTGTCACCTGCGTCTGTGTCTGGAGGATTGTTGAAAACCAGAACAGGCGAGGCACGGCGGGTGTGGTGAAGGAAAGTGGCGAGTGAGTGCTTGAGGGGGGAATGGGGTGTTCCCGCGTCCGCAGAAGGTCCGTTGCCCGAGCCCTGGGGGAAAAGAAGGAGCAGTTCGGGGTCGTGCTTAGGGGAAAGAAAGGGGGAGCAGGAGCGATGTTTAAAAGACGTGCAGAAGCCATCAACCCTGCTGAGAATGTTGAGCTGGGGACTTGTCCGCGGGATCCCTGCTCAGGTGCCGGGCTCCTGTTGACGTCCAGGTCCGGTTTCCCCGGCTCGTCTTGCCCCTTGGTGGGCTCATCATCATCTGAAGGCCACCGCGTCCGGTGTGTGCCGCGGGTCCAGGACTTCTCCAGGCGCTCTCATGGTTGATCCTGCTGTTTGCCGGAGCCGTCCGCGTTTGTATTTGGTAATGCCCCGGATTCTCATGTTCCTGGATCCTGCACAAGGCGCCTGTCATGTCGTCGTATCTCAATCGTCGCTGCAGGTCCCAGTTCCACAGGCACGACAGGGTCGCGCACCCCTTCTAGAAGCCACTCTTCCTGGATTTGTCAAGCCCTGGTTCGTAAAGAGGGTCGTGTGGCAAGGATGACGGGCATTGCGGAGAGAACCGGCCGGTGCCCGTCATCCCATCTCGTGAAACTGCCTTGTTAACCCTTCCTCATTATCAGGGTCCGTTTGATAATCTGGGACCTGAATCATGACGACGGGTTTAGGGTGTATGTGGGGTTCGTGGGAGAAGCCGAACACCCAATCACGGGAGCGGCGATGTTAACCCGGCGAGGACATCCCACGAGGACATCCCACGCACCAAAGTGGGCAAGTCCAACCACGGGAAGGCAGCCCCGGGCCCTAAAAAGCTTAATTGTCCGGTAGTTGGCCCTTTTCCCGACGCCACAAAACCGTAAAAAACACATCCATCATCACCTGTACACCTCAATGGAACTGCTCGAGGTATTGGAAGACATGGGATGAACTCGAACGAAACCCCCAGACCGCAGCAAAGGAGGTAATCGAGCACAAGGAGAAAAAAACGGTGAGGAGGAGCGTCAGGATCTGCCATGCTCCAGTTCTGGCAAAACAGCTTTCCGGGTCCCAGGTTTGATGCTGCTGGCACTCCACCGGTTTGTGGGCAACAGGTGGATGCTCGCAAAACGAAGTGGTTGGCCGCTCGGTTGGCGACGGGTACAGCGCGTCGGAGAAAGCGAGGTCTGTGACGCCGTGCCACCGGACGGATGGATGGCCTCTGATGGCGTGCAAACTTGATTCTTAGCGTTTCCCATTGAAGACTGCCGGGTCGGCCACTTTGGCGTGATCTTGTAACTGTGTGCAGTGTTCCTGAGGGTTGGAGATGGTCGTTGGCCGCCCACGGCACAAGCGTTGCAGCGGCTGATCCGCCCCTGCCAATCACCTTGGAGCTCGGTGAAACAGGCAACTGGACACCGTCGGTCAGCAAGTTGCCGAGTTTCGACCGCTGAATGCTCGGACGCCAAGTTGCCAAGCCGCCGACCACACGGACATGCGGACGAGCCTGAAGAATTCCGAGTCCGAGCAACGAGGCATTGCAGCCTGGTCTTTCAATATTGGTGCACGATGAGCCGTACGCCAATGGCATTGTCTTTTGCAATTTCACTGTCTATGCTTTGTGTGTCGTTACCGTTGTTGTGGATTTGCACAGCGGAAATCAAGGGCTTGGGGCTAAACTCCAGCACAGTCCAGGTCGAATCCAGAAAACACTTGACGCCGGGGCTTGGTTCGGGGTTAAGGCCACTTCACCTCACTCGCTG
Organism: Staphylotrichum longicolle; assembly: GCA_019096155.1. Taxonomy (NCBI): domain Eukaryota; kingdom Fungi; phylum Ascomycota; class Sordariomycetes; order Sordariales; family Chaetomiaceae; genus Staphylotrichum; species Staphylotrichum longicolle. The sequence continues at coordinate 1,433,149 of JAHCVI010000003.1, forward strand.
TCTCCAACACGGAACTCGCGCTTCTCTCCTTCCGCCGTTGAACCCATTGAGTTCGAGCTGCCGCCGTGACTCGTGATACTCAGTTCCCCATTGGGCCACCCTCGAGCCACCGTCTGTCTCCCTTGTTTTCTTCTTCCTCGGCAGTCATCGCCGTTACCCCACCATCATTCTGCAACTGCCATCCGCAGCAGTGCTGTCCCTGCTACCATCTATGCCCTTTTTCCCCAGGATATTCCGGTCTATCGAGCCTAGACAAGCGGCGCGGGTCGCCTCTCGCTCCAGCTGGGAACTGGAAGAACGCGTTCCACTCCACTCCGTGATGAACGATAGGAACGGATGGACCTAAGAATGGTTCTCGACCAGCGTCTTGGACCTGGCCAGTCTGGGCCTTCTGAGTGGCATGGGGTTGAGTCTTATCAGTGCGCACGACTGAATCATGTCTACGAGGAAGCCAATATCACTTTAATCCTCGATCCCCGAGATCTTGGCGCACAGTGAACGGAAAACCGTTCTAGGCCTGGCCCACCCGGATGCGGTTGATGTCGGGCTGCACCTCGGTGACGAATTGGGAAAAGGCAGTCGAGCGTCTGGGATCTAGAATTGACGGCTCTTGCTTGGTCTGGGAAGCCCATCCACAGGCGGCTCTTTTCGTGTCAATCGATGTCGTTTCCTCCAACTTGTACTTGTAACAAGGACTGGAACCCAGAGTTGATTCCAATGGCTCTACAAACCGCTAAGCGGTGGGTGAGGTCAGGGTCTGCCGGGGATCTAATACCGAAGGAGCCGGACCTAAAGACAGTGCCGTTATGGGTTAACGATGCGCTTCCTTGTAGCATGCCATGTCTGTGGCTTATTAACTCGGAACCTCTCGGGGCCTTGGGAAAACAACGAGAGTTCATGCAACCCTAACCCCAAATTAGCCGTCGCAGCTTGACGCGAGCTGGCAAGGACAGAAGCCCCACTTTAAGCCAAAAGGGCAAGTAAACAAACGCGGCAACACTGGCCAATCATTAGTAGGCGCTGGTATTTTGAGGTTGCAACTTCCCTCCCCACCAGCATCCAAGGCCGACTTGCGACTCTGCGGCATCCATCGCGATTTGCTTGACGCGCCCACTGCCGAGGAGAGAACGCACCCGATTATCCTTATTCGATGAAAACGGTACTTGCAACGGCCCTCAATCGCTCTCTCGATTTGCGCCCCGCACAATAACCGGAGGAGGCAACACGCTTCCCACGACGACCGCGACGATGGACTCCGATGAGCAGTACTTCTGCTTCGAGAACCGCCTCGCTTCATTTCGAAGCCCCCAGCCCGTTGCGAAGAGCAGAGTCTCGACTGCAGCCTCGCGCGCTCCGAAGGCGCTTGTCTGGCCGCACAAGACGCTGTCCCCAGTCGCGGTAGGTGTCCGCGCCTTCAGGTTCAACCAGGAAAACATGAACTGACTTGTCTGGATCAGCTCGCGAAAGCCGGGTTCTTTTTCGAGCCACACCCGAAGAGCCCCGACAATGTGGTGTGTTTTCTGTGCGAAAAGTCGCTCGACGGCTGGGAGGAGACGGACAACCCGCTGGAGGAGCACCTGAAGCATTCGCCGACATGCGGTTGGGCGATCATGGCAGCAATTGAGGCCGGCTTTGGCAACTATGGGAAGGTGCACCCCCTTGATCCAGCCATGATCGAGGCGCGGAAGGCCACATTTGCTGGAAGGTGGCCGTACGAGTCGAAAAAGGGCTTCAAGTGCAAAACAAAGAAGGTAGGCACGCTCCGGCCAGCCAGTTGGGAACATCGCTAACCTGCGGTACAGCTTGTCGAGGGCGGTTGGAAATACACACCATCCCTCGAGGCTGACGACATGACAACCTGTGCCTACTGCAATCTCGCGCTTGAGGGTTGGGAATCTGACGACAATCCCTTGTACGTGTCCCAACAAATCAAGAACAGACGCAGGGCTAACAAAGCATTAGTGACGAGCACTACCGACGCGAGCCAGGCTGCCAGTTCTTTACTCTCATCAACCAGAACCCGGCCCCTAAGAAGGGGAGAGCCAAGGCAGCTAGAACCTCCAAGGCTTCCCGGCTTTCTGTGCAGTCAGTCGCGACTGTTGCCACAACCGCATCTGACCTCGTCTCTGCTGCCGACATCACAGGCGACCACGACGACAGTGCTATGACCACCGCGTCCACCATGACACAAGGCGGAAAGAAGACGGCAAAGGGGAGGAAAGCCACCACTGCCAAAGGGCGGAAACCCAGGGCAAAGAAAGACGAAGTCGTTGAGATCTTGGAGGACGAGCCCGAAGCGCAGGCACCCCCAAAAAAGACTGCTTCAAGGGGACGCAAGCGTGCCAGCGACGCGATGGAGGACCCGGATGCCGCCAACGCGGAAGCGCCCGCTCCTAAGAAGCGTGCCCCGCGCGTCAGGGCAAGCGCCGCTGCCGACAACTCGTCAGTGCCCGATGCTGAGATGGCAGATGCCATTCCTTTGAAACAGCCAGCTGGCAAGAAGAAGGCGCGCGCATCCACTGCAAAGACCGCGCGGAAGACTTCTCAGGCGTCAGTCAAATCGCAGGCCTCGACCACCTCGTTGCATGCCGAGTTGCCCGATGACGACGAGCTTGAGCGTCAGCTGGAAGCCGATCTAGAGCGTTACCAGAGCGATGTCGATGAAATGACTGCTGAGCCTGCCCCTGCTCCGGCCAGGGGGCGTCCCAAGAAGGCCGCCACCGCGCGCAAAACAAGCAGCCAGAAGCAGAAAGTACTCAGCGAGTCCTATGCCATGTTTGACCCAACACCCATGGTGCCAGATGAGGCCGAAATTGAGGCCGATTTAGATGCCCTGCAGGCTGAGATGGCCGCAAAACAACCACCGGTGGAAACACTGGTGGTTCCAAAGAAGGGGCGAAAGGCTGGGACTCGCAAAGCATCCAAGCAAACCAAGAAGGTTGAGGAATTGGTACCTCAGTCTGATCCGTTGGTGGCGGAGGAAGAACCGATTCCAGAACGGAGTGAGACACCAGCTGAAGAACTCCCCCAAGCACAGCAGGAGTTGGAACCAGAGCTTCGGGATGATTCCAACCTGAGCACGGGAACCGTTGTGACGAAGCCGATCGGGCGTCCAGCCTTGAGAAGCGGAAGAGGTCGCCCGTCAAAGAAGTCAACAGCTTCACAAGCCTCAGTCGAGGAGCAAGAGCAGCTGCTATCCGCAGGAATCGAACAACAGACCGATCTGCAGCCCGCAGCACCTCGCCCTCGCGAGTCGTCCTCTGCGCCGAAGAGCACCTCAGCAAAAGTCCCCAGAAAACCCGTGCCAGCCGTTGCCGAAGTCCAACCGCCAGCAGCAGCAACACCACCAGCCAAAACCGCAAAGTCTCTCCCAGCACCACCCCAATCCGCAAGCCGCCTCCCCCAACCTCCATCCACTCCTCGATCGCGCCCCGGCCTCTCCCCATCAACAACCACCACAAGACCGTACCAACCCATCCTCTCCCCCGCCGAGACCCTCCACCGCTCTCTCCAACCCGCAGCGAGCCTCGTCGCCGCGCGCGTCCCGCTAGCCCCGGTCCCCGCCCCGGCCCAGGCCCAAACCCCCAACCGCAGCAGCTCCCCCGCAAAACGCAACACCGTCGGCGGCCTGCAGAGCCAGATCCCCTGGCACCCGGCCGATCTGGACATGCTCTTCTCCTCGTCGCCCACGCAGCATCATCAGCAACAACGCGGCGACGCGGACGATGACGAGGACAAGGAGAACGCGGCAGTCGGGGGAAACTGGTGCGGGGCGTGCTGCGCAAGGGCGGGGTGCTGACGAGCCCCGAGAAGCGCATGACGGTCGAGGAGTGGATCTATCACAACGCAGGTCTGGCGGAGCAGATGCTCAAGGGGAGTGTGAGGCGATGGTGGGGGCGTTTGAGAAGGAGGGCGGGAGGGCGTTGGGGGTCTTGGAGGGGCTTGTTGTTGAGTGAGCGCCTGTGTGGCTCGTATTTGATGGAGCGAGGGGGTGGTGGGTGGTGGTGTTGCTGTTAGCGTTGTTGTAGGGCGTTTCTGCCGGCATGTTTGCTTGGAGTGTCGGAGTACATTATCCCCTCAGGAGGGTGGTTATAGGATCTGCGTTCAGTCGGTTGCTTTGGCGTTAGGGATGCTTAATTGACTCTTGTTCTTCCTCAACTATACGTTCACGGGTCTTGGTTGGAGCAGGTTGCCCCGTTTGGAGTCCGCCCTCGTCGAGGCAAACAAATGGTTCCCGCAGGCAAGTAAATGATTTTCGCTTGCACATTGCTTTTCAGCCAGGAATCGTCTTGTGTGATGGTTGGAGAAGGTCGAGAACAGGCCAGAAGAACCGGCATCATAACGGACAATCGTCAAACTGATACTCACTCCCACCTTGCGTATTTGTCAGAGAATGATAGGTTGAGATGAAGAGCTACGAGAGTGATTCTAGGAAAAGCAGTCCGCCACAACCGTAAACTCCAACTGCAACGCACCATGTCTGCCCCAGCAGCAATCCAGCCCACCAAGGAGAAGGGTTAAAACAAAGGTCAGGAAATCAAGGACACAAAACAGCAACCCGGCACAAACCGATACCCATCAAGCATCCCTTCCACCTCTCTCAATCAACGGACATCGATCCGTCTCGAGGCTGAAGCCCCTCCCCAGCACCGGATCGACAATGTCCAAGTCCAAATCCTAGTAACTCCCGGGCCCAACCACCACGTCCGCATGTATCCGCCGGACCTGCTACTTTGAAACGAGATACATGGCGTGCAACACACCGGGGAGCCTGTTGTCGGTCCGATCCAACCCACTGTCAGCTACACTTCTTTTTTCAAAGCGAAGCGAGAAGCCACCCCGGGCTGCTCTTCGAGAGTGATTAATTGTACGTACCAGCCGAGAATGGTCAGCAAGATGTTGAGCCCAAAGTCCTTGTGGGTGCCGCGCCTAAAGTAGACGGCGAGCGGGGGGAAGAGGAAGGCGGTGGTGTAGAGGATGCCCTTGCGCGTCCTGTGGCCCATTGTCGTGGTGGTGGTGTGGCAGTCGGCGGTGGTCGTGGTCGTGATTGGGACGGGGTCGACGGTAGGGGTGACCTTGACGAGTGGGGAGGTCGGCACCGTTTCGGTGGGGGTGATGGGGTCGGGAGTGGTGTTAGGGGTGGTGGTGGTGTCGGGGTTGGCGTTAGAGGTGGTGGTTGGAGCGGCGGTGTTGTGGGCGATGCACTGGTGAGCCGTGAGAGTTGGGTTGGCCTGACCTGGGGCGGGAGTTGGGATCTCGGTGGTGGCGGCTGGAGGAATGATGACGGAACTCATGACCGTGTATGGTCGTGGTCTGTTGCAATTGATAGGTTTGACAAACGATGCGTAGAATTGTTGAAACAAACTGGATGTTGAAGAGATGGTTTTGGCGATATTTGGAGACAGACAACGAGATCGAGAGGGTGAGAGTTGAGAGAAGAAGAACCAGAGACAAGCAGAGAAAAAATATACCTTAGGTTTGTTTGTTCAAGGCGCACCTTCCAAAACTTGAAAACGTCGTATGTTCACTCTCAACGTAAGCTCTGAAAGCAGCCACGATTGAGTGCCAATTGGCAGGTGGTTGATTCTGGGCATGCTGGGCCATTCGACTTTGCTCTTTCTCTTTGGCAAAACCCGGCAGTTGAGGTTTCCATCGCAACCATGGACGAGAACTTCAGTTATTGGCAAATATCTCACAAAATCCTTCTTCAACTCGACCCTTCATCTCTCCAAATGTTCCACCTGGGCAGAACAGCTAACCATCAGCCTCAACCCCGCCCGGCATCCTCTCCAGCCACCCATCCACATCCTCCTTAACACTGGGCTCAAGCATACACTCATTTGCAACCGCAATCGACTGAGTTCCTAGCGTACACAGCGTATTGCCGACCCCGGCACAGCCCTCGCTATCACTAAACGCCTTGTCCAGGGAATCGCCTCTCCAGCCAAAGACGTAATCGCCGTGGTTTCCGTACCCGGTCCTGTCCCCAAAGCTCCAGACGAACGGCTGGCTTCCGTCTTCGGGCCAGAGGTCTGCCGAGTTGAACTCGCGCGTGTCCCATCGGATCTCGAGCACGATCTGTGGGATCTTGACGGGGTGCGTCGCGGGACAGGGCCCCCCGTCGTCGTGGTCGCCCTCGGTCGGCCACGCGACGTGGCTGCAGTGGTCCGGGCTGTCGAGGTTGATGCCGTCCCAACAAGGTGGGAAGTAGATGGTGGTGAGGACACCTTCGGGACACATGTGGTCTGGGAAGGTTGCTGACCTGTTCGTGTAGCGGGTGTCGTCGCGGACGAGGCAGGTGTAGTCGATGCCCTTGTACCGGGAGGCGCTTGTGGCGTTGCGGACGCTGGGATCTCCGTTGCGCATCCGAAACCCCCTTTTAAAGGCGACGATGTTTGTAGGGTCCTTGGGGTGGCTGAAGTAATAGATGGTGATACCTCCGGCCCGGGCCTTCTCGTTGAAGAGACCCCCTAGTTGCTTCACCCGCTTGTACGTTCCGTTTCGTGCCCGAAAGTACATGACGGCGGTCCAGTAGTTGGAAAAGTCGTCGGGGAACGTGCATGTCGTGCATGTTGAGAGCTCGGCACGGTCATCCGCTGGGTCCATTGTGGCATTCAAGCTGTTCCCGCCGACCAGTTGATGGAGGTGTGGAGAGCCCAGTACCCCAGGGTTGACTAAACTGAGGATACGTTAGAAACCATGTGTGATCCAAGGGGCAGAGACGCTACTACACGGGTCGATGCGGTCAACCACAAGCTGTGAGCATGACATTCTCAGGTTGGTGTTTCGGCATGATGCCGACACGATCAACCCAAGGCTGGTCATGCGCAGTATCCCCCTCCACTTCATTGCCGGTCCAGATGCACTGACTATTTTTTAGGAGTAACCACCGGGAACAAGGTTGGTCTTCTAAGAAGCGGTTGTGCTCAACCCTATGACCGTTGATGCTGTGGATTTACACGGCTTTTGAAGGGAAGCAAGTTCTTGAATACCACATTCCAGATCAGGTTGTCGGCATCAACAGCTCCAGGATTATGGGGATCTGCTGTCATTCTGTGGCGCAGTCATTTAGGCAAATCAACATCTATCAAACCGGTGTCAAGCCAAGCACTATCAGACATTCTTGCTGAATCCTTTGAGCCAGGCAGTTTATTGGGTGCTAGACGCAGTCTTGTTATACACAAGTCAGACATGTCACAGAACGCTAAGCTACCATCTTCTTCAGCATGCCCTCGCAGAGCGCCACCAGCGTCTTCGCCCCGACGACCTCCAACCCGCTAACCTCGATCGCCAGCTCCCTCCGCGCCCAGTTCCTCAGCTCCACGGCCACGAGGGAATCGATCCCGTAGCTGGCCATCGGTCTGTGCGGCTCCAGCGGCTCAGCGGCCCCGAGACTGCGCGTCAGCACGGCGTTGACAACGTCCACGGCGGCGGCGAGCGCGACGCCGTGGTCCACGCTGCTGCCGCTGCTGCCCTTTGACACACTCTTCAGGATCTGCAACCGCGGGTCGCCCTCGCTGCCGGCTGTTCCCGCCGCTGACTCCCCCCGCCCACTTGATGCAGCAGTTGCTCCGAGCGTGGAGAACCGGTGCACCGGATCAAGCGGACTGTGAGGCGGGATGATGGGCACCGTGAGGCCTGTAATCACCGTGTCGTCAACATTCTGTCCTCCCGACGTCTGCTGCAGGATGCTGACGTGCAAGATGCGATGCAACAGCGCCTCGTTGATGGGCGTCCAGCCCTGGGCTTCCAGCCGCGGCATCAAGTTGTGCTCGACCAGGTACCCCACGTCGCCCACGACGCCGAGGTCCACGGTGCAAGCAGGTAATCCCCGCTGCCGCCGGTACGCGGCAAAGTTGTCCTGGAAGACGTTGCCCGCGGCGTAGTTGGACTGCGAGATGTGGCCCGCGACGCCGCTCACGCTGGCGAGCATGGTGAAGAAGTCCAGCGGTGCCTCCTGCTCCAGCGAGACGGCGTGCAGATTCCACGTGCCCCGGACCTTGGGCGCGACGGGCTCCCGGAACTCGGCGGCCGTCATGTCGGCGAACATGCGGTCCCGCAGGACCATGGCGCCCTGTATCACGCCCGCCACGGGCCGCGAAGCCTGCTGGAACGCCCGTCTCACATCTTGCAAGACCGTGACGTCGCCGCGCACAAGATCGACGTGGCACCCCAGGGCCTTCAGTTTGTGCACGACGGCTTGCGTTGCGGGGTCCTCGTGGCCGCTGCGCGCCACGGCGACAATTTGTTGAGCTCCCTTTCTGGCCATGTAGATCGCCAGACTGCCGCAAAGCCCCCTCAGGCCACCCACAATCAGATACGCGGCGTCTGGTCGGAGCTGCAGGCTTGGTGACAGCGGGCGTACCTGCGTATTTATACGTCAATTTAAAACAACACCTTTCAAAAGGTCGAAATGGGCCAGCCACTTACCGGCAATGTGACCGTTCCGCTGTCTTCGTAGGAAATCACAATCTTGCCGAGGTGTTTCCCTTGCTGCATGTACCGAAAGGCTTCGACAGTCTCCCGAAACGGAAAGACCTTGCAGATGTGCAGTGGTTTTAGATGCCCCTGGTTGATCTTGTCTACCAGATATTTGCCGAGACTTTGACGCTCTCTGTCAGCGGCACGGACGAGGGTACGGGAAGTGGCACAGAACCTCGTCACTCACCTGAAAATGATCTCAGCCGGCATGCTCTTCCTAGACATGTCAACAGCACGATATGAGGCGTTTCTGTTGAAGGGCTCCATGGACAAGCTGTTGCGATCCAGCAGGTCTCGTTTGCCAATCTCGATAAAGGTGCCGTTCTCGGCGATGCACCGCCAGGACTCGTGCAACATGTCGCCCGTGAGCGAGTTCAGAATCACGTCTACTCCTCGTCCATCTGTAGCTTCCATAAGTTGCGTTGAGAAATGGGTCGAGCGGGAGGAAAAGATGCGGTGCCGGGGGATGTTGAAGCCATCGGTCAGGAACGCCCGTTTCGCGTCTGTGCCGACTGTCGCATATACCTGTGTAGAAGATGGTATGTCATTAACGTCTTGGCCCGAGAAGCATGCAAATTGGGACGGACATACCTCAGCACCTAGATAGTTGCAGAACTGCACCGCAGCAAGCCCGACGCCACCTGTCGCAGAGTGAATCAAGATGCTCTGTCACGCGGTGTAAGCCAGTGCGCGTAAACATGTCTGAGGGGTATTGGGTGATACTGACCTGTCCTCGTTGGATTTTGGCCACATTCAAAAGGCAGTGAATGACTGTGAAGTAGCATGTTCCAAGAGTTGCTGCCTCCTACTCAGGGGTCAGTTGAGACGAGCTTAAGGCAAGCAATTGCCACACTGTAGATATTAGATTCGCTTACCTCAAACGACATCAAGTGGGGAATGCGATGGACGGCGTGATACCGAGTACGCACTCTGTTCGCGAAACAGCCCTCCTGGTTGGTACTGACCAGGAACACGCGATCTCCGGGCTGCACATTGTGCACCGACTTGCCGATGTGGCTGACGATTCCAGCCCCCTCTAGTCCGAAGAAGTGATTGTTGGCTGGCACGAAGCCCATGGCGTTGGCCAAGTCTTTGAAATTCAAAGCCGCAGCGCGGATCTCAATCTCAACTTCGTCTTCCCCCAATGGCTGCGTCTCGGCGACCTGGACGTACGTCAACGAGTCAAGGGCGCCTCGCCGGTTGCTGATCAGCCGGATGACCGACTCGTGTCCACGAATAATTTTTTCCACGCACTCCTTTCCTTGTCGAGCTTCCAGCTCGGCGCTGTTCACCACTGTGTCCGTGACGATACGGCTTATGTGATATATGCCACCTCTTTCAACAAATTCGGCGTCGACGTGTTTGAGATCGGTGACCGAGTTGATATGCTGCAGCGCCGTGTCTATGGCTCCAAAGCTGACACGGCTGTTATTATGTTCAAGGTCAAGACATAGGACGAAGTTTGTGGGGTGTTCGAGCAGAATTGTCCTGGCTGTGCCGTAGATGAGGCCGTGTTCCGGGTGGGTTACCTTCATCTGAGCTCTAGAGGTTGTTTTTTGGTTAGTTCCTGGGAGGACCAACTGCAGGTACCAAAAGGTAGTGAGAGAGGGAGAGGCTTACCCCATGGTCACCCAGACGAGGCGACAGTTCTGGGCGATGAGTCTCCGCATCGCTTCATGCTGATCGTCTCGCAGAGTTGAAAGCACGGGCGAGAACAGTTCGTCCAACACAAGGACTGTACTTCGCGCCGGTAACCTGTCGTCCAGGGGCAGATCATGTTCGACAATCGACCAACCCTGGCCAGTCAGGAACTCCTTTATGTCATCTTTCCCCTTCGCAGCTGGTTGCAGATGCACAATATGGACCGCTTTTTCATGCTGAAGACTGACAGCGACAGGCCTTACCGGAGTGCCGATATACAAGATCTCGGGCGAGTCAGTTTCGCAAAGTCCCTCGATAGCCATGAAGCCGCGAGGTTTCAACTCTTGAGCCGGCGTTGGATCACTAGGAGTATCTGGAGTGGTAACCATGGTCAGCTGCTTCTGTTCATCCACGCCGCACTGCCTTGAACATACCATTCTGAGCCGACGTCGAGACTTCTTGCAAGCAAATCACATATCCATGAGGAGTAAGCTTTGACCGCGACTCCTCCAAGATAAGCTCCAGGTCTGTCGCTCCAGATGATGACTGCCAAGTCGATATGTAAGCCATGCTCTCCTTTGGCAAATTGAACTACATCGGCCAGGCTCAGACTTACCCGTAGAAGAATGATATCAAACTTCTCACCATCGCCCTCGATCTGAGGCCCAAACGGCTGACTGGAATCGTGAGTGGCGTACTCGACATTCGCTTCGGTTGCATACCGTCGTCGTGCGTCCAGGCCCGCCAGCTGGGACGACAGAGACAGTCGGAAAGGGCAGTCTCTGACCAGTTGTCCAGCAGAGGCTCTCAGTTTGTCGATCCAGAAGCTCTGCCCGGCTGTCGTGCTACCTTCGAGCTCGACCTCGAGAATTCTGGCAGAAGGATTCTTGTGGGCGCAGAGCTGCGCGACCTTGGCAACTCTTGCCACAGACGGTTCTTCCTCGCCTGTTCTTCCGATCCCGCGCAACACCTCGGCCATCTGGGTTGGTGTGATGAAGTGCACGTCCTCGTTCCACACGACCTTTGTATAGGTGTGAGGCTTCTTCGGCGCCGGGATCTCCAGCTCGTGGAATCTCAGGCCTTTTAGGTGAAGGAGCATACGACCATTGTCCGCGTCATATGTCCGCACATCGACCATGAGCTGTCGCGGGTCACCACGCCTTCCCTCCCCGCTCCACCTTGCGGCCGATGCGGCCATGCCGCGTTTGGGCAGCGCTGCATCGTTCTGCGCGGAGATGACAATATCGTCGATCAGGGCCGGCACACTCAGCGCGTCCACTGCCGACCTGTGACCCGAGCTGAGCGATGGCATGGTGGTTTGGAAGCAGGCGTCGATGACTGCTGGGTGCAACGGGTACTGGCTCTGCGGGTATCGCGACTCGGGTGCTGTGAGGTCGACACAGGCACGGCTGACTTGTGAGCCAGCTGTGGCTTCGATCATTGTCTGGCGTTGGAAGGCGGGCCCGAAACGTAGGCCAACGTCGCGCATGGCTTTGTACCAGACGGAGGCAGGGTCTGGGTGTTCAAGAGGCTTTAGGACTTCAGGGGGCGCAACTGTGGCATGTTAGACCATCTGGTAGACATTCAAATGGGTCGAGGTTGAAAATAACAAACCTTCTTGAGGGTGCTCTCCAATGCTCACAAGTCCTCGGCAATGCTCGATAGAGTTGGACTCCGCGACAGAAGAGATGACGAATTCGTGCCATGTGTCCCTTGTACTCGAGCAAGGTTGCAGCGATAGCTCCATCGTCGTGTCCGCGTCTTCGTCCAGCGTCAGCATCCGGTGAAAGTAGACATTCCGAAGCTTGTAAGTCACCGAGTTGACAGAACTGTCACTCGGCAAGCGTCCAATCGCTGCACTTTTCTGGAAAATCGCTTCCACTGCCATGGCCAAATACCCTGCACCTGGAAAGACAACACTTTCGCCGAGCTGTGTCAGAGGATGGAAGGATTAGCATAAACGGATGCAGAGAAACTAGAAGCCAAGAGGCAAAGAACAGAAGGTCAGAAGCATACCACATGATCCCGGAGCCAAGTCACATCACCCAGTCTCACCGACTTCTGCCAGATTGGGTGGTTCCAGGGCGTTCCCAGAATCTTGGTGCCGAGTAGATCATGGTGAAGAAACCGGCGGAACCTCCAGTCCCTGCTGGCTGCCGTTTCGTGCCAGTATTTGACAGAGTGGTTCCAGCAGTAATTTGGGAGGTCGGAAACGAACTGGGGTGCCTCGGGCTCACCGTCCGCGTTGAATGGCGCAAGACTGATGGGACATCCCATGTTGAACAACCTGCCGGCGAGATGCAAGAAAGTCCGCATGGCGTTGGGCCCGCGTTCCCATGCGCATGTGTAAGGGATCGCGGAACCCGCAGCCTTCTGGATCTGACCGACTGGACCGGATAGGACGCTGCTGGGTCCGATCTCGATGAGGAGATCAACACCATTGTCTTGCGTAATCATGCTTCGGAATGCTTGGTGAAACAGAACGGTCGAAGACATGTTCCTAACCCAGTAATCCGGCCCCAAGCCACCTGAGACGACTTCCCCAGTCGTAGAGGAGTGCATCTGGACCGCCGGGTTGTCCTGTCCGGTGCTGTGCCACGGAACATTGTTCTGCAACAATGCTCGATACTTATCCGCAGCAGGCGCCATGTGCCGAGAGTGATAAGCCACGTCGACACGGAGACGTCTCGCAAAGTGTCCCTCGTGGGTCAGGGTCTTCTCCAACTCGGCCAGTTCCGAGGTCGTGCCGGAAAGTGTGGTGCTCTTCGGGCTGTTGACGCAGGCAATCTCGATTGACGTGTCTTCCAAGTACGTCGCCACAGCCTCCGGCTCGAGACCGACGGCCATCATCCCGAACGAGCCGCTGGGAAGGGCTTCTGATGTCGCCTTACCCCGGTAGTAGGCAATCAGAATGGCCTGCTCAGGGGTAAGATAGCCCGCCGCAACGGCGGCAGCAATCTCGCCCGATGAGTGGCCTACAACGGCATGGCACAGAACACCAGACTCCTCGAGAACAGCGAGTATTCCTAGCTGAAGAGCGGTGGCAAGCGGTTGCGACATGTGCGGGAGCTGGAGGTGCTGTGGGTTCCGGGGATATTTGAGCTCGTCTGCACAGAACTATTAACTCGGAAGTGGGTAGCACGATGAGGCGTGATTCTTACCAAATAGGGACCATGTTGGCGGATCTGAGACATGCTGCAAGACCTTGTCCAAATGCCGAACCCGACGCCTTGCAGCAGGAAAGTTGTCCAGGAGATCTTTGCCCATCTCGGGCCACTGAGCGCCTTGCCCCGTCATGATGAATCCAATCTTTGGAGGCTCGGCATTTGCAGTGCCCCATTCTAGGCTTTGAGAGTCGAGTCTCGCATCATCCGCCAATGTGTAAGCGCGATGATAGTGCCGCGACCTTCGCTCGGCGAGAGTATACGCAAGGTCCCGCAGTCGGAGACTGACGGCAGGGTCTGATAGGTGCCTGTCGACGGCGGAGAACTGGTTCTGTAGCGATTGTTGGTCATTCGCCGAGAAGACGAGTACCTGAGGGCGAGGCAGCCGCTCGTCCTCTGAGAAGAGATCGTCAGTGTCGGCAGCATACGAAGTGATGTGGTTCTTGATCCCGCGGTATTCATCAACAACAACGTGGGCGTTGGAACCACCATAGCCAAACGAGTTGACGCTTGCTCGTCGAGGCCCTACGGATTCCCAACGGCGGGCATGTCTTGAGGGAGCGATCCGGAGTCTGTCAAAGTCGATCTTTGGATTCGGAGTGATAAAGGTAGGGTTTCCTGGGATGACTGCATTCTCAAGGGAAAGAATGACTTTGATCAAGGCCGAGATGCCGGCAGCAGGTTCAGAGTGGCCCACATTAGCTTTGATCTGCGATGTGAAAGCTTGGGGTCAGCATCATGAGCTCAAGACCTATTACGGGCGAAAAGGAACCTGGAAATCCTTACCGAGCCGACTCGAAGAGGATCGTGCGCCGCTCGAAACGGGGCGAAAACCGAGGCAACGCCAGCAGCCTCTATCGCGTCACCGGCTCGGGTACCCGTCCCGTGGAATTCGACATATCCGGTCGAGGAGAGGTCGGTGATTCCAGCATTGGCATAAGCCTGGCGAATAACCGCAGACTGGGCTTCCGAGTTTGGGCTCGCGATGCCTGCCGTCCAACCATCACTGTTGGTGGCAGATCCTCGAACAACGGCTCGGATTGGATCCCCATCACGGATCGCATCGTCGAGCCGCTTAAGGTACAGCATGTTAACCGCTTCTGCTTTGATGTACCCGTCGGCTTTGGCATCAAATGTATGGCACCTCCCAGACAGCGAGGCTGTGCCTTGAGCCCCCATGTAGTGGTCCATCACATGCTCCGGGCTGAGGTAGATGTTGGCACCGGCGACAATGGCAGAGCTGATCTCACGAGTCTGGAGATAGCGACATGCCAGATCCACACATATCAGCGACCCAGAACATGCTGTATCAACCGTCATGCTGTTTTGAGCAGCCGATGTTAGTGATCCATCCCAGTCATGAAGCCATGTCAGACCATGAACTCGGGCCCAGTGCGAGCATCGTCGGTTGACACGTACCTTGGTCCTTTGAGATTGAAAAAGTGGCTTATGCGGTTGCTCAGCATGGCCCTTCCAATTCCAATTTGCGCAGCCGCCGCCCTCTTTTCGGGATTCCGGGCCTGGATATCGCCGTAGTCACAGGCGAACGAGCCGACAAAGCATCCGACGGGGGCTCCATCCACGTCGTCCATGGTGATGCCGGCGTTCTCCATCCCCTCATAGACCACCTCAGAAAGCTGCCGCTGCTGGGGGTCCATTGCGGTCGCCTCTATGGGCGATAAACGGAAGAACTGAGCATCAATGTCCCCGCGGTCAACTCCTTGCAAGAACATGCCGCCAGGCGACGGCATAGTCTGGCTTCGGAGAGAGCCGTCATGGTGTGTTTCCAGGTTGAATCTTGTTTCCGGAGGTGTATTCTTGGCCACACTGCCTCTTTCCAAAAACTTCCACAGAGCACCAGGGTTGTGACAATCGTCAGGAAGACGGCAAGCCATGCCAATCACGGCAACGGGTACTTGAGAGAAGCGGCCTTGCTCCGATCCATGGCGTTTGGCTCTGAATACCCGCGGTTGACGGCCATCGTTCCCGAAACTGGCTGGGGTCGGCAGAGGACTGATCGCATGGGCATCTTGACAGCAATCATCCGAGCCCGCCGTGCTCCAAGCAGATTGGTCGCAATCCGTCCCGACACTGGAGGTTGGCGCCATTTAGAGAGACGATGAAAAGCAGGGACCAGTGAGATGATGAGGGGGGAGAAGTCAGCGTGCAGGGTTGTGCGAAGCAGGTCTCTCAACATTGGCCAATATGCCAAACTTGTCTCAGAGAAAAATGAGGCTTGATGTTTGTGTATGGACGTTGAAGGTGGCGTGAAGGTGGCATCTGGGGGTAACCCTGGCGTCAGAAGTGAGACTCTGCACAAGGTAGGTATACAATGCACGTCTTCATGTCCGTGTTCGTACATTCAGTACCAAGAAGATGTCCTCACAAAGGATTTCGATAGTGCCATTCTCGCATCTGGCACATGACTGTACACTACATTGTCCATGTTTCTCTGTTCGGAAAGGTGCAGCTTGGACAGATCCAGGTGCAATGCTCGCTAACGATCGTTTGCACAGACCGTTCACCACCGGGTTAGCTCCGGCCGAGTGCCATGTGGAAACAAGGAAGTACACCAGACGAACGCCTGTGCGCAAGGCCCAGATTGCAAACTATTGAGCCAAGGACGCAGCATGTGTGAATGCAGTACGCCTGTGATGGTGATAAATTCCTCAGAGGCTGGTTCGTGGAGAATTCGAAGAGCTCGGAATTCAACAACCGCCTCGACCCAACTGCCGCACCCGAACCGAAACAAGTCGCAAGCTGTCCCGGGTCCTCACGAGATGGCATCACAGGAGGATGTGGAATTTAGGGCTGTCGATGGAACCGTTCTTCGAGGGCGTATATACAAGGCTGCGAATCGTGGCCCTGGAATCGTCATGAGCCCAGGGGTAAGTTGAAAGTTCTCCCATGTTGCAAGCCTGTTGACGATACTGCTCCCGTTTCTCCCTGCGGTGGTTCTCCGACGGTCGACTGATATCGGCCCGCGCACTTGCGCCGGGTGGACTGTGTAGTTCAATGCTGTCAAGGAACTGGTAGGCTTGCCCACCACTGCCCTGGCGTTCCAGACAGCGGGCATCACTGCACTCCTCTTTGATCCCCGCGGCGTCGGGAGGAGTGAGGGTGAGCCCCGCAACGACATCAACCCGTTCCGCGAGGTGGACGACATCAGCGACGCCATCACGTTTCTGGCATCACACCCCGCAGTCGATGGACGGGCTTCCCTAGGGGTCTGGGGCATGTCGCTGGGCGGGGCCACGGCCATGTGTGCGGCCGCACTCGATCCCCGTGCACGGTTCGTCGTGGCGGTATGCCCGGCCGTCGAATATCAGTACACCCAGGATCGCGCCAAGCTGCGAGGCGTCCTGTCCAAGGCGGCCAAGGACCGCGAGTCGCGAATCAAGGGCAACGACGCATTCTACGTGCCCATGCTGTCGAGCAAGGGGGAGAACCCGGCCGGGTTCAATCTCGGCACAGATCGCGAAGCGGCGATGCGAATGGTGCAGGCACTGGATCTCGAGGACGACCTCCGGCAATCGCTGGGACCGAACCACGTCAACCGCACGACGCTGGCCTCGTACCGCAACCTGCTCATGTGGCAACCACGCCATATGTGGCAGTACCTGGACTCGACGCCCGTCCTGATGGTGGTCGGGGAGCAGGATCAGCTCGTGGGCCGCGACAAGCTGGTCGAGCACTTTGACAGCCTGCCCGGGCCCAAGCGCCTGCACATCCAGCCCCAGGCGGGGCACATGGACATTCTTGAAGGTCCGAGCCAGGCCAGTGTGAATGAGGTGCAGGTGGCGTTTGTGAAGGATGTCTTGGGCGGGAGACTATAGGGCGGCGGGTTCCGGTTGGTGATTGCCTCGCAAGCTTGCACCAACTCCGGATAAGGCTGAAAGCGATTGCTGTGGCGGGTCAGGACTTGGGATTAGCGCGAGAATGAAACCTGGAGCTGGAACCTAAGCGAGCAGAATTAACGCGCCCCGCAGAAACCTGTCAATGTTGGCAGCGGGGCAGCGGGGCTGAATGATCGACTTAATTGAGTCTGTTATGATGCGGATCGTGGAAGCTTAATCAGACGTGGGTTTCTTCAACCGGTTACGTTCATTTGCACTTGGAAAGACTGCACTGCAACCAGGTCAATGTCACCCCATACGGTCACCTCAGACCCCTCTTCCACGGACCTGACCTGACTAAGGTAGGTACAATACCTACTGTGGGTAAGGCTGCCTTCCCGATCGGCATGTCCCACTCAACACGTGGATCTCGATTCTCGACATCTTGCTCCCCACAGCTCCCCTGCAAGCCACCCGCGCTCTGACCTGCGTTCTGACCCTTGGCGCTCCCGCCTGAGTCTCCCCGCATGTTCTTGGGGCTCGCTGTACTAGGTCGCTTCGGGGATGTTATTGTTACTGTGCACCAAGTACCTCAGGCAGGTGCTTCATGCACCATGATTGTTCCGAGTGTTTACGTGTTCGGCGTACGGTACGGTAATCGCAAATACTGGCGGGTACTGCACGACATCGATATCCAGACCCTTGGTTTCCGCATCAAGCCGGAGACGATCAACGAACCGTGCTCAGCGCGGTCCGTGGGCGCGCAGAGGTGATATAATGGCCGTGACAGGAGCCCATCATCAGGCCAAACATGTGCTCTTGTTGTGTCTTCCTTTGACGCGCCAGACTGTCAGTGTACTTGTAGCATTCTCTTACGATGAGGATAGCCGGGTTTGTTCTTGTTCTTGCGGCCTCGGCCGTCGGGCAACCCATCCCTTGGCCTTCGTCCGCCACTGCCAGTCCCCTCGGTCTCGAAAGCAGGGGCACCGGCACCGGCAACACGGCTTCAGAGCTCGAAAACGGGGCATGCAGGCCGTACACTCTCATCTTCGCCCGTGCCACCGTTGAGGGAGGAAACATGGTAAATTCCATTCCACCATTTGCTCTCTCAAGTCTTTTTGTCAACAGTCAACACAGACCTGACCTTGGGCGATGACAGGGTGGAACAGTAGGCCCGGCCTTGTGCGACTCTTTGAAGAGTCTCTTCGGCAAGGACAACGTAGCATGCCAGGGCGTCGGCAAGCCGTATACGGCGTCTATTGGTGACAACCTTCTCCCCAAAGGAACTTCGGCCGCGGCGATTGGCCAGGCGACGAGCCTCTTCCAACTCGCGGCCACGAAATGCCCAACGACCAAGATCATTGCCAGTGGCTACAGGTCCGTTCCGTTCTCACACGTGCAGCTTCACCTGAGAGATGACCAAGTCACTGATCCGATGTTCCAACAGCCAAGGGGGAGCTGTCATGCATGGCTCCATCAGCGCTCTCGCCGAGGACGTCAAGTCGCGCATCGTGGCCGCCGTCATGTTTGGCGACTCACGTAATGCCCAGGACAAGGGGCAGATCCCAAACTTTCCCAAGAGCAAGACGAAGATCTTTTGCAAGTTGGGAGACCTTGTGTGCTTGGGAACCGATCTCCTCTCCGTTCAGCATTTTCTGTACACTGGCGACGTGGGTGCTGCTGTGGGCTTTTTCAAAGGACTGCTCCGCTGAACCTGGGAGTTTTCAAATTCACATTTAGTTCAATCCTTTTTCGGCTGAATCTCGTGAGATGCTGTTGCGTGCCCTGGCTTGAAAGCACGTCTTGGCGGAGGAACGACTTTGATAAGGATTCTTTCGAAAGCACACCGAGACCCGTTGTCGCTTGCATCGACAATCAGCTATTGGTCCTCGCCTGCATGCAGTGATGCGGGGCGAGAGATGGCGTCGTCGTCTGAAGTGATCTTGTGGGCTGAACGATGGTTCATCCCAGATGTGGAATGACAGACATGCATGCCCGCCACTTCCCGCTGCCTCACAGGAAGCCAAGCGCCTCGGTTCTGAATCGGGTCTGTGCTGTTCAGATAGTGCATTCCCAATTCGGTTTGCCGACACACTGATACACAACTGATGCGGACCATTGGGGATATGGGGTTTAGCTTTGCAAGTATTCCCCGACCTCCTCCGCCGCCAGCACTTGGCAGCAACCTACACATGAGGACCTCTCTCCCTCTGGTGGTCCAGGCCGCCACCAGCAGACCAGCAGGGGATCAAAGCGCTGCTAGTCCGTCTGCTGCAGCCAGGGCCAGCAGCAAGTTCACCAGGTTGTGATTCGTCATCCCAGGTGCAGCAGCTGCAGCAGCGCAGCTGGGTAAAGTTCCGTTTTCTCGCTAACCCGGACGTTGACTCTGCCAAAGGAGACCATCACCAGATCACCATGCCCCCCACAGGATTCCTTGGCGCGCAGCTCGAGATCTGAGCGTCTCGGACCAACTCCTCACATTCCCACAGCTCTGACCGCCCGCATGCTTTCAGTAAGCGCAAGGCGTTTCACAGTCTGGATTTGGCCCCAGCCCGGTCCGTCTGCCGCCAAAACTGGCCATGTCATGTACACGATACGCTATATAAGGCAGCCAGGGTGAGAATCGAGAAGGGGATTCCTGCCGGCCAGATCCTGAAACGCCCCAGCTTGCCACGCAGCCACAACTGGAGCTTTCCGTGGTCTTTGACGCAGGACGTCCACCATGAGAATACCCGTAGCTTTCGCTGTTACCTCACTCGTAGCGGCCGCTGCAGTGTCGGCGGTCGCCATTGACCCATCAGAGATCCCCTCATGCGCGGTGAGAGATCCCGATCAGTATCACTGTCTTCCTGTCTGGCCTGGAGTCGCTAACTCGGCGGTCCAAACACCAGATACCGTGCATGCTCGAGACGTTGACGACAGTCAACTGCTCCATTGTTGATTCAGCATGCATATGTTCACAGGCCGCTGCCGTATCCTCGGATATGATGCCATGCCTGTTAGGAAACTGCACCATGGAGGTTGCCCTCGGTACGATGTCCCTGTCCCGAAGGGCGGCAAGCTGGACACTTCAAATTGAACTCAACTGACTCTCGATCAAAAGAGATGGCCCGTCTCCAAGCCAAAATGTGCGACCAGCCGGCTGAGTCGCGCCAACGCTTACTCTACTACACGACAGTAGCATGCTTTACCTTGCAGGTTGTCGTCGTCGCATTGAAATTCTTTACGCGGAGATACATCCAGGGATGTCTCATGGCCGACGACTATATCCTCGTCGCAGCAATGATATCACCCCTGATTGGAAGTGCGGTGCTATTCTGGTGTACGTCTCGGTCAGGTCATTCAGTTCATCGAGCATCCCTTGCTGATCTCGGAGCTTAGCCATCGACCTGGGCCTAGGAACACACATGTTCCAGGTGCCAAACTCAGAGACTGTGAAACAGATTCTCACCACTTGTAAGGACTCACATGCAGTCATCATCACATGTCATTCGCACGACTCGCGTCGCGTCGCTTCGCTGAAAGCAAGACTAACCTCCAAAAAAACAGTCATCATCTCTGCAGCGTCGTATCCGTGGACCCTCGGCCTCGTGCGCATCTCTCTGCTCATGTTCCTGCTGCAGACGTTTCCGAACCGACGGTTCCAGATCGTGGTCAAGATCCTCGCCGTCTACACATGTCTGCACACGGTCGCCTTCTTCTTCGCCGTCATCTTCCAGTGCGATCCCGTGCCCTTTGCCTGGGACAAGGAGCTGCGCGGCAAGTGCCTGAACCTGACGGCCTTGACGTACGCCGCGGCGGTCCTTTCCGGCATCCTGGACTGCGTCACTCTCCTGCTACCGCTGAACGAGCTGAGGAAACTGCAGCTGACCATGGACAAGAAAGTCGGTGTCGTTATCATGTTTATCATCGGGAGCTGGTAAGGCACACCCTCCACGGACAGGGGCTGGTCGATCCCCCTTCCCCCCCTAAACAGGTCGGCACTTGTTTGAGTTTGTGGCTTACAACGCGACTTTGCACAGCGGGTCGATTGCGGGTTTCATACGCGTCAAAGAGATCAAGACATTCTCAAACGACCTGAGTCGAGACCCAGACATAACCTGTAAGTCGGCGTGACTTGACACCTTCCATCCACATCACCCGCGCCGCCCTTGCGCAGCTGCTGATACCCAAGACAAGGGAACTACGTCAACATCACCCTCTGGACCGAGATCGAAATCACGGCCATGATCCTGTGCACCTGCGCCCCGTCGCTCAGGCCACTGATCTTCCGCTTCCTGCCCGCCCGGCTCAAGGCCTGGACCACGCGTCTGGGCGTCCATCTGTCGGTGCTGAGCCGCCGCAGCCGGCACTCCCACATGCCGGCCGAGCCAAAGAACCCGCTGACAGACGACTCGTCGACGTCGTCGTCGGCACCGTCGACCTCTGCGAGCCGGTGCGAGGGCGACGACTCGCCGCTCTCTGAACAGCAGGTCTATCCATCTCGGGCGGCAATGCGGGAGGCGGCCCCGGAGCGACGGCCGAGAACCCAAGGACTTTCCGTCCGCCGTCGTCCTGGATTTCGTCGCCTAGTGCGAAACGGAGTGCGTGAGACGACATGAGGCTCGACGCTTCTGCCCGTCTGGTCTCTTCTGTTCGGTCCAGGCTCGACGTCTGGACGACGAGGTGGTAATGCTGGCTTCGCCATGTCGTTTTCCGCGAGAGGGTTTGAGGAGGGTGTAAATATTGGACCCAAGTTCCTGGGTTGAACTTTTGAAGCGGCAGAGCATAGACAAAGCCTCTCCATCGGTCGACCGTAATTGAATAACCGTTAAACATTGTCGCTGGGTAAGCATTGACGCCTTCAGGTGATTCTCCACTAGCCCTCTGTTTGTCTCAACGAGACAGAGTTTGTAAAATGTGCTTGACGGTTCCTTTACCCATGGTATACCGTATGTGGGGTCTCTAGCGTATTACAACGGACGGGGCCGAAACAGAGAAATGGCACAGAAGCTGCAGCCAGCGAGTTAGGACTCGGCTGGAGAATAAGAATTGGTCAGCTATTCCACATCAACCTTCCCATCGTGTTTCTTTTGTCTACCACAACTTACAAGTCTGTTTGTTTCAACTCAGTTGTTTTCGCCGTTTCAGTCCACACTGTCCTCGCGGATGGATTTCCCTGGCACGCCAAAGCAGCGACAGGACTTGGAAGTATGGCGGGAAGCATGGGAAAAGGAAATGGAAAAACTCCCTCCGGACGGGCGGCGCCCGTTTCCCGACCCGCGCAACTTCAACGTCGCAACTCAGGCGCGTAAGATCATCGACCTCCTGGAGGAGCAGGGAATCCCTCTCTGCGTCATTGGAATCAAAGCGCTGTGTTATTACGGTGCTCCAAGAGTTTGCTCTGTATGCCCTCTTCCTGAACCTTATTTCCTACTGACATCACTGATGACCGACTTTCGGCCCCATGTCTTAGGCGCTGGAATTCTGTATACCCACCGAACAACTTGCCGCCGCTGACTCCGTCTTCTCCAGCGGTCCGGAAAAGGGAAACTATACTGCGTGGAGAGGGTTCCAACCAGGGACTGAAGCCCGTGCGCCGGGCTCACTTTACCATACCTTCCCCCGGTACCGGCTAAACCACGACGGGCCTCTCTTCAACTTCTACCTTGTTTCTTCCATCGACTGGCGCTTCAACTGCGTTCCAGAGAACTTTGAATACAGTGCCCAACAGCACCTCCCGTATCCAAAGCTGCATTTGTTTGCCCAGTCTCTGTTGGAAAGGCAAAGCGTCGGCGACCTCGCCGACTTGGTCGACGGCATGGACCTGACCGAGGGATGGGGCGAAGAGAACCTCAAACTCGAGGAGCCTGGCGAGGAGTATGCGCAGTGGGTGGCCAAGAGGAACGAGAGAATCCGGGAGGCGATGCCACAGGAGGTCAAGGACGACCCCATCACCGTCATGTTCGGCACCGACGTCTACGAGCTGCGTGAGGGGCCGCAGGAGTTCAGGGACGTGTTCACTGACCTGGTGCGGACGAAGCCGAGGCGGATCGGGCTCGAGGCTCCCCCGGGGCTGTATGTCACCAGGTACCGGGCCAAGGACTCGCCTGATCCGCGCACGAGGATACGGTTTCATGTCTGAGACTCTAAGTTGATATTTTCGGAAGATCAATTGAAGAATTGACATCTAGGAAAAGAGGGAAAAGGCTAAGTAAGCTGGAGGAGAGAAAGAAGGGGCCGTACAAGTGGTGAGACTTCAATAGTGCTTCTATTTCTCTGCTGTCTCTCTTTTCTATCTCTCTCTTCTTCCATCTCTGTCTTTTTTCTCACACCATTACAAGTCAAACTCATCCAATAGATAATTCAAAGCAACTTTTTTTGTGCTGATTTTATCCATGGCAACAAGACGACCGGAGTTACTTTCACACCTACCCAACCTCCATTCTCCTCACCCCCAACAATGATGAATATCTACCTAACCAATGTAGACAACAAAGCGTTCCCATCTGACCTAATCGCAGCTCGCCTGCAGCCCGTTCTGGAAGCACCGGCCCTCGGCGCAGCAAAACGCTCCCCGACCCTGCGGCAGCCCATCCTCGTTGGTGTGGAAGGCGCAGTTGCGCGGGTCGTTGCCGGCCGGGGTGATGAAGACGAGCGAGCCCTCGGGGGCGCCTGTGATAATGCAGGTTGGCACACACACACATGATACAAGTGAGATTAGGGGTGGTGGTTTTGAGATGGTGGGTCGGGTTGGGTTAGGAGGAACCATACACTGCAGAGTGTCGACGATGGTCGTGCCGCAGAGGACGGCGTTGGCTGGGCACTGGGCCTGGACGAGGCCGAGCGCGGCGGCGGTCGTGAGGAGGAGGGCGAGGAACTTGGCCATTTTGAGGGTTGAGTAGGTGGAGTGGATGGCTTGGTGCTGGGGGTGACTGATGTGTCGTTGATTGATTTTGGAATGCTTGGATGAGTTGATGAGTTTGGTGAGTATGGGACTGAGCAAAAGGGGGGCGGCCAGCTTTTATACACATTTTCAAACGGGTCCTGAGTGTTGTGTCATTCAGCTCAGGACTTGACACATCATTGATCACCCCTGACACTGAAGGATTCACCAGCCTCAGTCATTATTGGCACAAGATCCCATCCCTCTGAATGCCCAGAGTCCGGGGCTTGAGGCCAAACCTGGCGTAAAGCTGAGATGCCAAAGGCACGTCTCCGGAACACCCGGCACCTCATGACTTGCGGTGTTCTCACCGAGGAAACACAGCCACACTTAAGAACCCTCCTCGTTGAGTCTGAACCAGGTTTGCGCATGGACTGGATTCAAAGAATCATTTCCTGTTTGTCATGCGACCTGGCAGTTTCCGAGTCCCTCGCTTTCCCGCCCAATTCCGATGAGACTAACCACTAACACACAGAGGCTTTTGTTTCACTGGAGATTTGTGACAAAGTGGCAGTCGCTGCCCGGTCCTCACCGAGTTTGAACATTATGCTTGCGTGGTCCCAAGGTTTGATGTTGGGTCCAGAGACGTGAAGGATGTGATGAGAAACTTGAGACCGACAATCCGGTGACATGGTACCCAATCAAGGTCTCTGTTGGGGTTGTGAAAGGGGTCAGGGGCATTCCTCCTGCCTACGTCTGCTGGGTTGTAGATGTGGCACAGGCTGACAGCTATGCCAAACTACAAGGATGACAACATCAGTTTCTGGTCATTCGAGCAGCAAGTCCTGTTTCCTCGACAGCTTTGTAGGCCCTATTCTTGGTAGAGTTTGTCAGGTCTGAAGGAATCGG
Source organism: Staphylotrichum longicolle (assembly GCA_019096155.1). Lineage (NCBI taxonomy): Eukaryota > Fungi > Ascomycota > Sordariomycetes > Sordariales > Chaetomiaceae > Staphylotrichum > Staphylotrichum longicolle. Next base: position 1,458,045 of record JAHCVI010000003.1, read on the forward strand.
GCCGAGATGACAAAATGGATGAAAACGCAAGACCGCCGCATGGGCTTGCTCTCTATTCAGATCTGTCGGGCCAACCCATGAAGCCCCTATAAGGAACAGCAACAAACGCCGGGCACTGTCTAATCCGTCTCCCCGAGTGCTATCACCCTGCCATGCATATAATGTACAAAAATAGGACACGCTTCAGCTAGCCAGTCATGTCTGTATCGCAAACACATTTCTCACGGATCAAGTCTTTTTGTCACTCCCTCCTGTGCTGTTTGCATTCCCAACCTCGGTTTCGGCGCCCTTGTTTTTTTCGGCGTCGCGCCCCTGGCGGTACTTGTCCATCTTCTCCCTCAAGTACCGCCACGTTCTCGCGAGACCACTGGTCAAGGGGCCCTTGAGGGATTGCGTGGTAGCCGGCCAGCTGATGGTCTGCTTGATGACAGTGCGGATGTAGTTGCGCAGCTCGGAGGGGTCGTCTTGGGCGATGCGCCGCTCGAAACCACCGCCTTCCTGCCTCTTGAAGGCGATGGAGTCCTCCTTCTCGCCCTCTTCAATCAACTTCCGGAATTCCACGGACGGGATGGCAAACTTCTTTTGGTACTGGAAGTAGAGACGCGAGCGGAAGGCTTTGGGAAGGCGCCGCACCATGTTGCCGCGCTTGATTGGGTCCATGTCTTGGGCAAGCTTGAGGTTCTTGGTGTCGTCCCAAACCCAGTCCTTCGCCGCGGCACCGGCATCGTTGAAGTTGACGTTGGGGAGCGTCTCGATGAGGGGGAGATAGAGGCGCCGGAAGTTGGCCATGTTGTTGCCAACAATGTTCTTGACTTTGCGTGGGTTCTCGGTCGGCAGCGCCATCCGCGGGTCGCCAAGGTAACTGATGCCAGCAATCGTCGCGTACAACTCCTCCTCTGTGAAAGTGGGCGGCAGCAACAGGAGCGCCGTCCGCAAGGCGGAGAGGAGGTTCATCTGATTGGCCAGCCGGATCTTCGGATCATCCCGAAGAATCTTGACCGGCTTCTGCAGCCTCCCTGCCAAGTAGAGCGTATCCCACTGAGTCAAATCCTTCTCCAATGTGCTCAATTGCACAACGCCATACTTGATCAGGATGCCGTTCACGACCACGTAAGGATTGAAGTAGACTCCGGCGCCCATCTTGTCCTGGACGTACGAGACGGCGCCTGACCCGAGGGTCGCGAGGGCCGAGTAGTGGTCACGGTGCTGCTTCATGTTGAGAGAGTGCCAGTGTTGTGTGTGCGAGACGCCAAAGATGAAATCAATCATCTTTGGCGTGCCATCCTGAGCCCTCTGCACGGCCAGCGGCGCTTTGGGATGAATGGCGCGGAGCTCTTCGGCAGTAGGCGTCCGCCCACTGGATTTTGATTGTGGGAACACGCCCGAACCGTAGGCGAAGGCATAGCGAATCGGTGCGCGGAACTGCCAGGGTATCGCCTTCAGGACTTCCTTAAACTCCGCGTCGAAGGGGATGTGCTGGTTCACTCCGAAGTTGGCGTGCGGCAGGTCCTTGAACGTCTCAATCTTCAGGTTGGGATTGTATTCCCAATTCTGCACATCGCTGACCACTGAAGACCCGGGGCTGGACGATCCTGTGGCCTCGCTCGCCAATGCTTCGGCCGACTTGGTGTCACTCTTGGCCGTATCCGTGGCCGAATCTGCCGCCGCGTCGTTCTGGGCACTTTCCTGGGCTTCCTTCTCGTCTAGCCCGGCATTCTTGTCGGTGTCCCGCGTTGTCCCGTACCTGCGTCGAAGCGGAGCGAACGGTCGGCCGGGTGTCAAGGTCGAAGAAGTCGAGATATAGATTGCGAAGGACGGTCGCAAAGGCGCCGAGCGCGGGGTGAGGTGGCCCTGTTGTAAATCTGGTAAGCCGTGACGTCCCTGCCAAACTCAGCAGTAGCAGCACCGTTGGGCGTCTTGGAGCTTACCCGCACAGCGGCGGGAATGCGGCCGCGAACCATCACAGTCCCTCTCTGCTTTCGGAAAATTCTGGAGTTGGTGTCTGGATCTGTAGGGATGAAGTGATATGTTGGGACAGCAGACGCTGCAAAACGGTCACCTCCAATTGAGTGCCATCGGGAACAAATCCAAGGATGGAACCGGGAAACGGGAGCTCAGTGTTTGCCGGCAGCTCTGCCGCTAAATCGACGGATAACGCGGTGGGGATCACAAGCCGCATGGCGCCCGCGTCATTGCCAGGGGCTCTTTTGTTGGCCAGACCCCACCGAATTGGCTCCCTTGGCAGCTTGGCTCAACTGTGCTGCATTGGCTGGGCCAGAAGTTCGACAGGGCGGATCCACTCTGTGTTCTCACTCAATGAGGATGAGCGCCAACAACAAAGAACAAAGATCCGAAGTCGATGCCCAGCTCCAAGTTGCCATTTTCTTCAAGACAACAACATCTCAGAAAAATCTCTGTTTCTCTTTCCTCCCTCGTAAAATCTCTGTTTCTCCTTTGTATGTTCATGTGAATGGACACAACCTGCACTTCCCGGTGTGCCGCAACACGAGATATCATCCAATCCTTCTCAGTGTGGAAACAATAAACTCACAGAGGACAAAACAGAGATCCAGGTAGGCGGTTTATTCCAGCATTAAAAAGTGGTTGATTTGTGAGGCTGACGAAGGAAACTGGCTTCGGCTTCTGCCTCTGAATATTCGAAAGCGAACCGAACAATCGAAGGTTGATCGTCCAACAGCGGGCTGTTTGGTTCCAAGCCATCAGCCAATCAAAGCGCCGAGAGAAGCTCGTCGTTCCAAACAGTCAACTCGCCATGCCGCGAACGCCAAGTCAACCCAAACCGCGTCCCCCGGAGCGCCGTCTATCCACGATGAGGTCCTTCACGCCACAAGGAGATCCGCCAGGGCCGGCGAGACGTCCTTCGGCCAGCGCCGGGTCCCAGTTCCGAGCAACCGTCAGCGGTGGCATTCCGCGGCCTGGTGCATCAGGACGAGACTCGAGGGTGGCGAACCTGTCCGCGCACCATCACCAAGCGCAGGCCGCTGACAAGACGCAGATACCTAGCTTCCGCAACAGCACCACGACCCAGCCTTCATACAACATCCTAACCGGAGATTCTAACCCCGGCGCCATGGCCCGGCCCCGTTCGCGACAAGGCGCACCCTCGGGCCCTTCGCCCCCGCGAGGCCGCGCAACAACCCTTGAAAGCAACTTTAGTCGAGAAAGCAGCAAGGAGAACCGCCCGCCGCCCGATGCCGAAGAGTACGAGACGCAGCGCAAGCGCATAGAGGAGCTCAAAGCCGAAATCGGCACGCTGCAATACCAGATAAGCAGCTACGAACAAGAGAAGGAGCTGGCCCGGTTGCAGATGGAGAACGAGATGCGCGACACTAAGAGGCGCGCCGAAGACGACTTCAAGGCAAAGCAGGCAGCCGAGGCGGAGAAGGGGAGAGCCACGCGCCAGGTCGAGGCCCTGCAGAACGAGCTGGACGACTTGCGCGCCGAGAAGGAACAGCAAAAACGGGAGCTTGAGGGGAAAGCGAGGGATGCGCTGGAGGAGGCAAGGCTTCTTCAAGAACAATTGGAAGAACTGAGCGCAGCCAAGGACGAGGCCGCGCGCATGGCTGAGCGCGAGTCGATCGACTTGAAGGCCAAATTGGCATCAGCACAACGGGTCGCGCACGAGTTGGAGGACGAAAGTAGGACAAGAGAAGAGGTCCTGGAAAAGACACAATCAGAGTTGGCCGCAAGAGACGAGACGATTGGCAGGCTCGAAGCCGATGTGCTCCGGCTCAAGGCCCAGACCGGTGATGCCGAGACGATTGCCGTCATCCGGCGGGAGCTATCGGACCAGGTCACGCACATCCGCAATCTGGAGGCAAGGAACAGGGAGCAGGTGGCTGAGCTCAAACACCTGCGTCAAGTCCACAAGGCCGTTGAGGTGGTTGAGGAGGAGAAGCGCTCCCTCCAGCGAAAGCTAGAGTCAGCCGAGTCCCTTCAGAATGAGCTTGACGAGGAGCGGAGGCAGCGACAGAGGCTGGAGGACGAGAGGCGGTCCTGGGCAGCCTACCTGCAGAGCGAGGGAGGCGCAGACGACCATGTCGAGTTCGACTCCCCGGCAGCCGTGGCGAGGGCGCTGGTCGCCGAGCGCCTGCACTCTGCATCTCTTGTCGAGAAATTAGGGGAGCTGCAGCCCGAGATTGCCGATCGCGACAACATCATCAGGTCGTTGGAGACCGAGAAGACCGGCCTCCTGGACCAGATCGAAAAGCTCAGGACAGCAGGGGGGTCTGGCGCAGGCAACGACAAGGCTCGCGCCCGCCTGGACCGCCAGCGCGCCCTGGCCGTCAAGGAAGTGGAGTATCTCCGAGCACAACTTAAGACGTTCGACATGGAGGACATGACGCTGCAACCCGAGAACGTCGATCAGCAAAAGATCAAGCGGATCCAGGAACTCGAAGACCTGGTTGACAAGTACAAGACCGAGGTCACCACCCTCCACGCCGACCTCACCTCCCTCGAGTCCGCGTCCGCCAGCCCGGCTCAACCCGTACTCGGCAGCAAACGCCCGCGCGAAACCGACGAGGGCGAGCACGAACAACTCGGCCAGCTCGCCCGCAAGAACCGCAAGCTCCAGTCCGAGCTCTCCGACCTCCAGACCGCCCCACCCTCCTCCAAAAAGAACACCAAGTCACCGCCGAGCAGCTCGCCTCAGCCAAGGCCCAAGTCCAAACCCGCATCCTCTCCCTCCGCTCCAACCCGACGGCCGACCACGAAGCAACCAAGGCCTCCACCCTCGCGGCCCTCAAGCTCGAAAACGCCGAGCTCCGCGCCACCATCGAGCGCCAGCCGTCCCGCTTCCCCACCGTGCCCACCTCCCAGCTCGCCGCCGCCGCCCGCGACGTCGCCGACGCCCGCGCCGAGACGGCGTCCGCGCACAAGTCGGCGCGCCGCCTCAAGGAGGTCTGGGCGGCCAAGTCGGCCGAGTTCAAGGAGGCCGTCTTCAGCACCCTGGGCTGGACCGTCACCTTCATCCCCGGCGGCAAGATGCGCGTCGAGAGCGTCTACTACCCGTCGCGCACCGACGAGCACGAGAACAGCATCGTCTTCGACGGCGAGAAGGGCACCATGAAGGTCGGTGGCGGGCCTCGCAGCGCGTTCGCCCAGCGCATCGGGGACGCCATCAAGTTTTGGGTGCGCGAGAGGGGTGCGCCGTGCTTCTTGGCGGCGCTGACGCTCGAGTTTTATGAGGAGCAGACGAGGGCCGGGGGAGGATCGAGGGTGATGGGGTCAGGGGTGATGGGGGTGAGGATATACCCAACGGAACAGGGATTCGGAGTGGGGGGGCGTCTATGTTGTTTTCGAGGTTTTGATGCTGGGTGAGAAAAGTGGAAGGGGTTGCTAGACGGGGGGCGTTGTAGGCGTGTTTGAATCTCTCCTTTTCTGAAGGGGCGGCCGTGGCATAACAACCTGGAAGGTAGCTCTTTGGATTTGCAACGAAAGCAGTCTTTGCTCCGTTATCTTGAAAGGGTTGAAGGCGAAATGAGGTTGATAGATATGTGAATATGTACAGCTATGTGCATTCTCATCTTCCCATTCTTTCAACAGGCCCCGCCAACAGCATCAAATTGCAAATCGCTTCTCAAAGACATATCCTCACGAAAGGCTCAGATCGATCTATCCATCGCTTCCCACGGAAAAGAGGCCAGCCAGCCGCAAACCCCAACCATTACTACCCCCTCCGGCTCATTTCGACTCATATTTCCCGCTCACCAGCCTCCTCACAACAGGCACGTCCACCCATGCCCGGCCCGCCGCCGTCGGGTCCGGCGACGCAGGCGCCGACCCCACATCCGCAAACGGATCCTCTTCCTCCTCGTCCACCGCCTTGCCCTTGCCCTTGCCCTCCGGCAGCAGCCGCGCGACCGAGATGCCGCTGCCCGCCTCCAGCGCCTGGTGCGATGGGGCGACCCACTCCCAGCGCACCTCGACGCGTCCCGGCGCGGGCTCGGCGTTCTGCTCGCCGATGACGCGGCAGATGATCTTGCTCCAGTCGTCGGTCAGCGTGACGTCGCCCAGGCGCCAGTAGACGAGGTGCTTGTCCTTGAGGTGGGTGCCCGAGGGCTTGGTCTGCACGCCGCTGGCGCGGGCGCCCTCGTAGCTGGCGATGAAGACGAGGTTGGAGAGCGTGACGGGGCGCGGGAGGGCGCAGGCCGGATGGAGACGGTACTGCAGGAGGAGGCCGAGCTTGTCGCCCTGGGGCTTCCAGACCGGGTGGATTGCGATGGGACAGTGGGCGGCGAGGGACGTGTCTGAGTCGGCATGCACGCGGTAGGTGAAGGCTGGGGTGGTGGTGGTGAGGTGGGCGAGGTCGATGGAGAACTCGTCTGGGGCGGGGGTGTTGGTGACGAGGACTCGGTTGGGACCGATGGATTCGAGGAGGGAGAATTTGTTGAGGCGAATGGTTTCGTGGTCTTCAGAGTGTCAGGGAGAGGCATCGAACGGCATGGGAGGACGGAGCTTACCTGAAGCCGGATAGTTGGGGTCGGCGACGTACGACAGGGCGACCTCGCCCGTGACTTTGACAGAGCCAGCCTCGCCGTCTTGGAAAACGGCCGACACGGTCTCGATAATGGAAGAATGCAAGCCAGGTCCATACGCTGGCCCATGCATGTCAGGGTGCTTCAGACGAGTCATTCCACCGTACGAGGAAGCGCCGCCAAACGAGGTGCCGGATCGGATCGACTGGGTGTCGGAAGCATGGCTTGTCTCGGAAACAAAAGTCAAAGAAGGGGTGGGTCGGGGACCTGTCGCAGTTGCTGGCAACGAAGGGGACGGCGGGAAGGGATTCTCGGCGGAGACGTCGTGAGTCGGCAAGGACGGCATGTAGACAGTGTTTCGAACCTCTCTCCTGCCTCGCACAGTGCCTGCCTTCCGTGAGGGCATTCCCATGTTTAGTGCATTGGCAACGCTCGACAAGGCCGCCTGCTTTGCGTCCTCGGTCTCTTCGGGGATGGGCTCGTTCTGGATATTCAGCTTGAAGAGATGGTCACCATCCTCGGCCGCCGCGTCCCTTTGGGCCTGGGAGATGGGGTCGTTCATCGTGGGGGGTATTGTGAAGCCCTCGGCGTCTTTAGTTGGCTCTTCGTTATTCTGCTGTTGCTGGGATGGCGGAGGCCCAGTGGGCGCATCAAAAATATCCTCAGCTGTTCCGTTGAGGAGAGATGGCTGTGCCGGATGGGCATCCTTGGACGCCTCAGCGGCAGCAACCCCGTTCGTACCTTCGTGTGACGTCTTGCCGTGCTCGGTATCGGCGGTGGAGTCCCGGTGACCATGCTCCGCTGTTGGGCTCTCAACCACTGACGGGAGCCTGTGCTGTGAGTCGGTCAGGTTATGGGACGAGGTTCTGGGTGACAAGGTTTGGCTATGGCTGCTGCCCAGGCCGCGAGAGAAACCGCCAAGGCTCTTCTGGGGCGAACCCAGTTGGCCAAAGCCACCGTGGATGCTCTGGCGCCGGCGGCCGAGCATGGTGCCAATGCGGCTTCGCAGTTTTGATTCTGTACGTCGGTCAGCAAAGGCGAATAACACACAGGCGACATGGTCGTGGCCATACCTGGAGGGTTGTCTCTGTGGCCGGAATGCTCGCTGATGTCGTCACCCGTGATGCTGGGGGGCGCTGGGCTTGGGGCGGCCACGGGGGTGGGCTGCCGGTTGGTCGACTTCCTTTCAATCTTTGGCTTCCCAGCAACTGTCCGCTGCACAAAGTTCTGGATCTCCTGGGAAGTGTCGACCTCGAGCATCACGTTGAGCACCTCCTCGGCGGCCGACTGGGACCGGGTGGCCTGGTCGACAGCATGGGTCTCGAACTGCGTCAAGACATCTCGCAGATGGTTTATCCGCTGCTCGTCCAGGGCTTGGAGCGTCTCAAAAATGAAGGGTGACTGGGACTCCCACTGCTGGCTGGCCGACTCGAGCCTCGCGGCAGCTTGATCGACCTTGTGGGCATTGGCCCTCCCGCCCTTCTTGCTCAGCTTTCCCGCCTTTTCGGCGGCATCATCCAGCTCCCTGGCCATCGTCTGCAGGTTCGCACTGATTGTTTGGATGTTCTGCATCTCCTTCTTGTTCTGGAAGTTCCGGAGGGGTTGCTCGACGTCCTGGTCGATGCGCTGGGCAAACAGCTGGTGCGAGGCGGCAATGCCATCGGTCGACTGGAGGATCTTGTCCCAGGGCGCTTGGAAGATGCTGTAAGCAAGGGGCGATTAGCTGAGGCGTCGGCAAGAAAAGGGGCAGAGCGGCGCAACGAACCCGAGCTCGGAGGCGGCATTGGGCACCTTGAAGACCAACAGCTTGCGGAGGGCAGCGACATATTGCTCCTCGACTCTCCTGCGCTCCTGCGATTGATTGTCTCAGCCCCGTGATTCCTTTGGTGCGCGTGGATGTCGATGTGCAGCGCATCGTACCTGAAGCCAGTCTGCAATTTCCTGGTTGGCTCTGGCGATGCGCCTGACTCGATCAGACAGCACTTGCACGGCCTGGCTGGGTTGGAGGTTCGCCTGGGACACGGGCAAAGCAAGCATCAGCGATCAGACGAGTCCGCGATGCGCATGGGTGCGCGGGGGGCACGGAGAATGGAAGGGGCCATACGAGCATTGCCGGGTACTCGGACCGCGAGAGGTCGTCTACGGACGCCATGGTGGACGTGTCTTCGATGGTCGGAGCTCGGAGGCGCAGAGGGGAAACAGCTAGATCAACGCATAACACCCGACAAACATACGCCGGACGCAAGAAACGTCGCCAGGGCTGCGGACCAGGGCGGCTGGGAACACAGGCAACGAGTGAATTGCTGGGCCGGTCGGTGCTGGAGCTTCCGAAGCTGGGGCGGCGTGCAGGACATGCAGGAGGAACGGCCGGGTCGGCGCGCGCATTGATGTCACGGGGAACAGGATGGAGCTTCGCACTTCTGTGGAGTTCAGCCTCCCAAGGCCGAGCTGTCCCCCAATTGGCGAACCAATTATGCGTGGTTGTCGGACAGACCAGCCCCACTTGTCCCCAGCAATCCCGCTCGAAATCCATTCAGAGGCGGAGTGCATGCTGCGGTGGGTCTGATGGGAAAAGTCGCACACCTGAGCAACCAGAAACCCCCAGAGCCTGCAGAGGCGACCCCTAACTGCCATGCAACTTTCCGTGGCCTCAGCAAACGGTCACCAGCAGTCCCGGCAGTCTGGTTCAACATCAAGGCGCCGAGAAATTTTACAGCCGGTATTCCAAGCCACAGCCAAGTATTGGACTGTGAAGCAGCAATGAATTAGTGCCAAGATCTGTCAACGCTTTTCCCGTCTTCAAGCTTTCCCGTCTTCAAGCTTAACTGGGTGTCCCCAGCAACCCAACACTAACAGACTTACACCCACTGCTGGTGCTTCAGTCGCCAACTTGCAGTAAATCCATATCCACAAACCCAAGACACTATGGCTGGTGTCATGAACTGGAGAGATTCTCTTACTGCTTCAGAGCGATATGACAACATCCAGAAGCTGTGAGGTCATGTTTTTTGGATGTGGAAGTCGATCGCCTTGCTGATTTTGTTGGCTCGACCGTAGGACTCAGGGGTTAGCAGCCGCTGGCCTCAGCCAAGATGCCTTTTCTCTTGAATCGAAGGCCTACGAAACATCTAGTAGCCGGGTAAATCGAATTCTTTTTAAAGCAGCTTAGCATAGTATTTGCCTGACATCCATTAGGAAGAGTACGATGCAGCCTGCAACCCCCCAACTTCTGCTGCACCCCATGCCTCCCTATCTTCACCACAGGTTCCCTCCCCCGACGTCGACGACCGAGAGTCCTCGCCGGGAATCACCATCGGCCCCTACAGCAACTGCCACTACATCGCCAGCGGCGTGACGGCCGAAGTCTACCGCGCCCAGGCCCGCGCCCTCAAAGTCATCGTCGAAACCCACAACATCGAGCCTCACAGCCCGCGCCGCGAGGCCAAGATCCTCTCCCTCCTCCGCGCCTCCGCCGCCCCCAACGTCATCCCCCTCCTCGAGACCTTCCAGGACGCCTCCCAGCGCCTCGTCCTCGTCTTCCCCTACCAACCCCTCACCCTCGCCCACCTCCTCTCCCAGGACACCACCACCCCTTCCACCTCCTCCTTACCCCCTCCTCCTCCGCCCCATCTTCACCGCCCTCTTCACCGCCCTCCACCACCTGCACGCCCACGCCATCCACCGCGACGTCAAGCCCGCCGCCCTCCTCCTCTCCACCCCGTCCCGACCTCCCCTCGCACGTCCTCCTCTCCGACTTCGGCACGGCCTACCACCCGACCCTCCCCGCCCCACGAGCCGCCCAACCACAAGGTCCTCGACATCGGCGGGCCCGGCGCGCGCCGCCCTGTCGACCGGTCCTACGCGACCGCCGTCGACCTCTGGCGCGGGGACGACCCTCGCCGAGTGCCTCCGGGAAAACCGCTCTTCGAGTCGCGCGCCGCGCACGAGGACGGGAACCAGCTGGGCCTGGTGCTGAGCATCTTCCAGACTGGGGACGCCGACGAGGGAGACGTGGCCCGAGGCCGCCGCGTTTCGGACGCCGCCTTTTGAGATGTACCGGGTCTTTCCGGGGAGGGAAGGGGGGTGGGAAGGGATTTTGCCGGGGGTGGAAAAGGGGTGGAGGGAGTTGGTGGCGGGGTTGGTGAGGTACGAGAGTGGGGAGAGAGTTACGGCGCAGAAGGTGAGTTTTGGTGCAAGGATGGGTGTGTTTTGGTTGTTCAGAGGGCCTTTACTGACTTGTGCCAGGCGTTGGAGTTTGAGTGTTTGAAAGGAGAGGACGTTGAGGTCGAGGTTGAGGCTGAGGCTTGAGGAGCGAGGCTGACTGAGGGGAGGAAAATCTGGATGAAAAGGACCAAGCACTGCCAGAGGAATCCGGCCGTTGTTTGACGGTGAATGGGCACACGACATTGCAGATCCCAATCTGAGGAGTTCTATTCCGTGTCTATCATCATTTCTCATGTCTCCATCCAATCTTTTTTGGTGGCATCGAGGCATTCCCAGATACCGGTCGTCCAGGCGCACCGGCGCGGCCTTGGTTGTGTTGTGTGTGAGTTCCGGAGGCAACAATATCGCCTCACCTCTTGATGTGTCTCAAAACGGCGGCGAGCCACTACTCCATCTCGATTGTTCCGGGGGGCTTCGAAGTGACGTCGTACACGACACGGCACACGCTTTGAGCAATGTTAGTAAGGCAGACTGCGGGACGAGAGAAGGCGAAACATACCCATGGACCTCGTTGACAATCCTGTTCATGACCCGCTGCAGGAAGTCCCACGGGAAGTTGAAAGCCTCGGCAGTCATGTAATCCGTCGTCGTCACGGCGCGGAGGATGATGATCTGGTGTCCGTTAGCAGCCATGGATTATGAAAGGAGTCTGGGGAAGCCTACGTAGCCGTAGACTCTCTTGTCTCCCATCACGCCCACGGCGCGGCTGGGGTCGACAGCGGCATAGGCTGTTGGACACAAGTCAGCTCACGCCCCACGGTTCCCAGCTTCAAGAAATCAAACCTTGAGAGATCTGGTCATAGAGACCAGCCTTCCGAATCTCAGAAATGAAAATCTGCGGGCATTCATCAGCTCACCAATTCACGCTAGTGGCCACAAGCACGACTTACGTGGTCGGCCTTGCGAGCGATATCGACCTTCTCAGCGGTCACCTCGCCAAGGATTCTGACGGCAATGCCGGCTGGGAGATGTCAGTGCTGACCAATAGTGACGTAAAAGGAAGGGGATGCCGTACGGCCAGGGAAAGGGTGCTATTGAAACCGGTCAGCAAATGAGGCGGGCTGGGGAAAGAAGCAATGGGGACATACTCTCATGACGAGCTCCTCCCGAATACCGAGGGCGCGTCCGAGCGCTGCATATTCATTAGCCTCGTGTCTCACAGCTTGCCGAGGTGTCTTTCAAGCTATGTTTGAATTTCTGAACGCCACATACCGCGGACCTCATCCTATTCGATGGTTAGCCTGGACATGGACACGTGGAAAGGGGGCGTGCTGAGTGAGGGACAAACCTTATACAGGGATCTGAGGGGCTCGATGAGCTTGAGGCCCTGTCCATTGGCCATCCGCGCGGGGAGACCACCACTTGAAACTCCAGGTCAGAATCTAGGTTGCTTATTCGGGGAGAACAAGTGGAGACGTACACGTTGTGGTGAGTCTAATGGTCCGTCAGCGCCATGTATGTTTCAAGCCTCACTGATGCAGGGTGTGGACAAACCTTGATTGTGGCCGAAGGGCCCTTGAACGAGAGCGACTCGATCACATCGGGGTAGAGGGTGCCCCTGTCAAATTTCAGCAAAGGGTGGTGCGGAATAAAGCCATACAGGCCGACGTACTGCATGAAGAACTCAATCTTGCCAGCCTTGGTCGGGTCGTGGGCCGCGGCATCCTCGATCTGTTTCTTTTTTAGCGACTTTGATTGCCGGAAAGGAGCGAGGTGCAGCTCATCGGGCGTACCTTGACCGCCTCCTCCTCGAAGATGTCGATAAACTTGCCACCTATTTAGCAGTTAATAGGGGGCGGCCCATTTCCGTGCAGACGAGACAGGGTTCGGCTAAGGGGGCGCTCGACGTCGGACATACCGATGAACTTGCGCTTTTTCTGCAGGGGGGTCAGTAAAGGTTGCTGCAGGGAGGCCGGAGAAGGGCCGCGCCTACCTCGGGATCCTCAATGCCCTTCAAACCTTCTAGAAACCTGTCCGTGGCGTCGACGACGGTGAGGTTGATGCCGAGCGCCTCAGAGAGATCCTTGTTGACCTGCTCGCATTCGTTCAGGCGCATGACGCCGTCTGATTCGATGCCATTAGCCCGGGTCTGCGATTAAAGATTTGAGACACGCAGAAAGATTACGCACTATTGACGAGCACGGCCCAAAACCTGGAGCCAATCGCTTCTTTCTGCCGACGCCGTCAGTTTCAGCTCTCGGGGACCATTTTCTGCAGCTAACTTGCCATGAGTGCAGCAGCAACCGTTGAATCAACGCCACCACTGACGGCCGCCAGCACCTGCCCAGTTTCACCGACAGTGTGGCGAATCTGGGCGATTGCCTCTTCCAAGAACTTCTGCATGGTCCAGTCTTGCTTGCAGCCGCAAATGCCGACGGCGAAGTTCTTCAGCAGCTCGGTGCCGTTCTGCGTGTGCGTGACCTCGGGATGGAACTGGAGACCGTAAATTGGCTTGCTCTCGTGGCCGATGGCGGCGTACTCGGAGTTGTCGGAGGTGGCAACAGTGTGGAAGCCCTCGGGGAGCTTGGCCAGCTTGTCGCCGTGGCTCATCCACACGCGCATCGAGTCCTCGATTCCGTCGAAGAGGCGGTCAACATGGCCGCCGACGGACCGCGCCTTGAGCATGGCGTGGCCGTACTCACGGTGGGTGCCCGCAATGACATTTTCAGGGTTGAGGCGATAGGCGAGCTCCTGCATGCCGTCTGGTGGTCCCGAAGGAGTCAGCTGCATAATACAGTGTGATTGGAGGGGTTTACAAGACTGGAGCTATTACGCACAGCAAATGCCCAGGATTGGCACGTCTAAAAATCAAACAGTCAGTCAGGCATCGGCGGGCGGGCGGGGGGCGTGTTTACTCAGGTCAAAGACGGCAGGGTCCACGTGCGGGCTGCCCTCCTCGTAGACGGAGTAGGGTCCGCCAGACAGGATGATGCCCTTGGGGGTGAACTTGAGCTCCGAGAGCTTCTGAGTGCACGGCAGCATCTCGGAGAAGACATTGAGCTCGCGGAGACGGCGAGTGATCCTTGACAGCCACGGTCAGCGCCATCATGTCCAGACGCCTGTAGAGGACAAGATAAGGCTTCTTGAGCCCGGATTGGGAGGATCAACCCAAGGCGACCACGTCTTTGGTTTGGTTTTCAAAGCCCCCGTCAGGTGTGACATACAGGTGAGTATACTGTGAGCTGTTGAATGAGGAGTTAGCCTCGGATGATATTTTTGGGTGCACAGGACGGCCGTCGCTCACCCAAAGTCGAGCACCAGGATTGTTAGAGCGGATAGTCTGGATGGGTACTTTTTGCAGATTCCTTCCAAGTATTGTTTCGGGGTGACCAGATCGCACCGTGGATGGCAGTCACAGCACTGGCAGTTGCGATATGGGCCCAGGGGGAGGTGTGAGTCGCAAAAAATTTGTGAGCCTATCAATTTTGCTCGAGTCGCCGGCCGACGCACGGAGTGGGTTCCAGACTGATTTGTGACCTCATGCCTGAAATTCTAGGTTTGGGCCGACCCTCCCTCCTTCCCCAAGCCCCGCAAAAAGAACTCCGGTGGAAGGTTCCTCTCGTGTTCTATGACAAAGTGCAATGTAGGTTCTTGCCTGCTCGAGTTTACGACATGGCAATTGGAGATGGCCGTCACATCTTCCATACCTTACCGACACTGAACATGCCTTACTGTCCCTCCATTGCCCCGGACCCCGCTTCTTGTCTTAGGTTCGTCTGCCCATCACAGCCCCGGCAGAAGCAAGGCATTGCAAGTCCACCTCCACCTGCAGAGACTCGCGTGCCAGTGCCGAACCCCAGCGGCCGTGGACCATTGCCTTGGCACCGGGCCGACCAACATGATCAAGGAGTCGCAAGGACTTCAAGGGGCCCACGGACTACAAGGGTCATCACCTGCAGACGCTGCAGTGGATCGTTGGAATTCGATGGTGGGATCTGACGGGAATGACCGGGCGACGAAAGCGGCCTAGTGCTGCCCATCATCGATCCAGCCGACCCAGCAGGCAGGGATGACGGTCGATCTTTGGCGGCTCCTCCACGGGAGCCATGTTGGCGGGACCTGTCAGAACCTCACAAGCTCGAAGCCATGCCGTCAGAGGGCAAGGGGCCTCAGCTTGTGCGGGTGTGGGCGCGCATGTGGGAGGAACCTGGAAGCAAGACACGGGGTGGCTGTGGGATACGAAGGGCCCAAATCTCCAGCCCGCCAACCAGAACACCCACGGAGCAGTGGCCGAAATTTCTGACCGGTTTAGCGGACAGGCTGCTGTCTCTCGGTGTCAGTCGCAGCGAGTGGCGTTTGATTTCCAGCGCCTTCGGTTGGTCATGAGCCCTGCTGGTGGGCCGCTCCCCTGCCCCGCCAGGCAGGCCACTTCGGGCTTTTGACAGGCCTCTAATGATTTCCCGGGATCTGCCTCGATTGGTTGCCGCACCAAAGCTTAACGGTATCGGTCAAGCGGGTCAAACGTGGGTGCAGGGGGGCTCGTAGCTCGGAAGCCTGGGGAGCTGGGCGTTCACGCCGGGGGTGCCGCCCCGGTTGGGGTTGGAGCGCGTGCCTCTCGCTGTCGTGGTGTGGCTTGGGTGACGACGGCCACGAGTCGAACTGCGCCAACGCCTGTCCTCTTGCGATATTTCTCCCCCGGACTCCCCACCTCGAAATCGAACCATCTTGTCACTTGGCAGCGGGACAGGCCCAGTGGATGATGAAGCAGCCAAGATGAAGAACAAGCAGAAGTCGAGAAGTGGGTGCCGTACCTGCAAACTCAGGCGGGTGAGTGCTGCCCCTTTCCCAGTCCAACCCAACCAAGCCCCGACGCGCACACACGTGGCATGGAGCCTGTCTGTCAGCATGGAGCCAGGTCAGTCTCAAAAGGAGGAGACCAAGGTCCACTGACCAGTTCTACAGCTGAGATGCGACGAGACCAAACCTGGGTGCCGAAACTGTTCCCAGAAGGGATACGACTGCCCTGGCTATCAGCAGCGTCTCCAGTGGTCCACCAAGCACGAAAAGCCCACAGCCACCAGGGCGAGCGGTCCTGCCAACTTCACCCAGCTCGTCACTGCCGCTTCCGAATCCATCGTCACGAAGTCCACGAAGGCTGCCGAGGAGCCCGGCCGTGGTGGGACCACCGGACCGACTGCCGTCCCAACCTTCACTGACAGGCTCACGGTCCCATCATTCGCGGACAGGCTCGTCGTCCCATCGGTCGCCCTGTCAGCGTCGGCATCTCCATCGTCATCGCGATCTCTGTCCCCGTCGCCGTCGTCATCTTCGTCAACATCCACGCCGTCTCCGCCATCGCAGCACGAGATCCCTGCCGCGAGCGTCAGCACCCATGTCGCCCTCGTCTCCGTGGCGCCCAAATCGGAGCCAGGATGGCCCAACGAGGATGGTCAAGCGCCCGAGTTGACCATGGTCCAGCCAATGGTCGATATCCCGACATTCTTGATCGAGCATTGGTTCAAGTCCGTCTGCTCTTCGTGGTCGGCCCTCGACTCTCCATCCAATCCTTACAGGCGACTGACGGCAAACCTCTGGCAAACATCAACACCGGTCTTCTACGCCCTCCAATCCATCTCGGCCGCCTCTCTTGTCGAGCGGCTCCCTCATGTCATGTGGGACACGGCACGCGCCGCACCGCGACACGCTGTGGACGCCATAAACAAAGAACTGATGGCATTCTTTACGGGGTCTCGCCCCAAGTTCCCCACCGAGCTGCTCCTGTCGCTGTTCTGCATGAGCTCGTCCATGTGTTGGATGGAAGCTCGGCAGCTCGGCCAACACTTCGTGAGGCAGGCGCGGACTGTCCTGAGGAAACTGGAGGGATGGAATCTCGATAGCGAGACACGGGAGCTTCTTGACTTCTTCAACGGATGTCTCGTCTACGAGGAGATGCTTCGCAGTGTTGTGAGCGAGGAAGAGATCGACTTTAAGCACATGCTCAGCTGGTCCGAGCCAGCAGTACAGCGGCCCCTCATTCCGGCTGTCTCACACCCCTGGACCGGCGTCTCGTCCGATGTCCTCAGATTGTTTGGCAAGGCCATGGCTTTGTGTCGAAGGTCACGCACTCGGTGGAGGCACAATAACGGAACCAGCTACCAAATCCTACAGGACGCCATGAAGGACATTGAGGACGCCACCAAGGTGGAGGAAGCCTTGCTGTCGGTTGTCGTCCCACAGCTTCGAGAATGCACACAACCTCAACAAACCTCGGACCGCGCTCAAGATCTGAACCATCTCACCGAAGCATACCGTCTGTGCGCCCTGCTGCAGCTTTACGAGACCTTCCCAGACTTGAGCAGCAAACGGATCCCAAACCTGAAAGATGCTGAAGGGCCCGCGGTGTGGCGCTCCTGGGTCTCCCCACTGGCCCTGCACGTCACTGATGTGCTCAGCAAAGTGCCCCCCGGAAGTTTGAGCTGCATCCAGCCTCTTCTGTGTCTCTGCGCCGGAAGCGGGCTCAGGTATGAAAGCAAGGTCCCGCTAGGAACCGGACACCGCAACTATCTCCTGAGCACGGATCCAGGCACACCAACCACGCCGACTTTTGGGACTCCCGACCCCGACTTCACCCTCCACAACCGCGGCCTTTCCGAAGAGGCCGTCAAAGTGTCGCAGGCACGGCTTGTCATCATGGAGCGGCTTGATCAACTCGAGCTCAGTCTGCCCCCTAAGCCGATCGAGGTGGCCAAGAAGCTGCAGCGTGCCGTCTGGAGTGCCTACGACGAGGAGATTGAACTCACACGCCGGACTCACTGGCTCGATGTGATGAGCATCACAGGACTTCACAGTCTCTTCGGTTGAAAGGGTGGCTGGCGAGCTCGGGGTTCTGGCCCTTGAGACCAGTTTAGAGGTCATAGCCAGGAGATGCGCGGACATGCTCCGGTTGTGCCGTGGGGCAACATGTCACGTATGTACAGTCGTCATCAGTGCAGCGATTTCCTCACTGGGCGTCGCTCTCTTGGCTTTGCGTTGGGGCGACCACGCTTCCAACTCCTGGGCGAAGAATCATCCGCTGCTGACGTACGCGAGACACCTTCAGCGGTATTCTTTGCCCCACAACGGAGACCTCATGTTGCATGCTTCTCGAGCTGCTTTGATGTGTGTACTCATCGACCATCCCCAGCTACTTTTTGATAAGAGACTAACTCCTCATCAGCCATACAGGAGAGGCCAGACGCGCAATCTACTCAAGGAACGCGTGATGGCGGCAGAAAGCGCCGTCAGAAGGACACTCAAGATGGCCTAGATCTCAAGTTGTTGATATCGCCACCAAAGTCGCCGTCAAAATGAACGGCATTCACTATCCCATCGGGGTGAAGGGGGAACGTTGTTGCCATGTACCTGCCGAGGTCTTCCTCAAGCAAGGGAGCGGTTGCACTTGGCGGGCTGCACAACGAGTGGCAGCGGTAATTTGCTGTCCAAGTGATTGAGCGGATTGGGAAAAAAAATCACGAAGAAAGGCTTTTGGAAGGGACAACGGCGAACGCAGATGTTTGGTAGGAGATGGATGTCTTTTACGCAGCCACACAATTCTCCTCATCACGGTACCTAAAAGCATGTTTGGCAGCCACTTGTGAATAGCTGAAATCCAAATCGCAACTCAAACTGTGAATTAGTCTTGGGAC
Source organism: Staphylotrichum longicolle (assembly GCA_019096155.1). NCBI lineage: Eukaryota > Fungi > Ascomycota > Sordariomycetes > Sordariales > Chaetomiaceae > Staphylotrichum > Staphylotrichum longicolle. The sequence continues at coordinate 1,476,394 of JAHCVI010000003.1, forward strand.
AGTACTGCAGTAATGCGAAGAGATAGTGGGCCGCACCTTCCCATACTTAAGGGAAGCGGCTCACTGCCCAGGTGGTCTTGGGAACACTGTTAAAGCAGAAAAATGCATTGCTGCCTGGTTCAAAATCGTCTAGCCTCAGACGAGTAACGGTGAACCCCGGTGTGCGGTATTCCAAATTGAACCGCTGAACTGGGGTCGTGGTCAAAGAGAGGTCAGAGCCAAGATGGATTTGAACTCTGGAGAAGACCTCATCACGCTGAAGGAATCGATCGAAGGCCATAGCTCTTCATCCCCAGAAAATCCGCCTTCGATCGTCGACGCAGACCACTACGCAAGATGCAACGGGCTGACGATTGACAGCCTCCTGCTTCAATGGCCACAGCTCGTCCACCGTGATCAAGTGATCGCCTCTACCCTTATTGATATCGGCCCCAGCCAACTCATCGAGACAGCCCAGCTCCCAGAATGCCACTTCCGCGTCATCATCCCCACTAGCGAGCAATGGCAAATGCCCGCCTCGTCGCTGCAGATTCTCCAGCAAGTTTGCGGCAGGTCCAGGGAGGACGAGGTTATGGACTTGGTCTCACAGCAATGCTTCACCGAGACATCGAGACGGAAACACCTGAAGCTGGACACCCCCGCGCTGCGCAGTGATCATGGCACCGACTGCCGCCGGCTTGCACGTCGCGTCAGGGCATTTCGGACGGAACCGTTGCCGGATCATCGTCTGCCGCTTCATCCGGTTGACATTGAAAAAGGAGAAGGGCTCGAGTTTCCTCGGAGCTTGGTCCAAATGGACAGGGAGCAGATGAAGGCTATTGGGGAAGAGAGTCCGGAGATCACGAGAGACACACTTGTGTACTTGATGCAGAGCTTGAAGGCAGAGGTGGCAGACAACGACCGGTGGGATTTCATTGACAGCGTTTCAGCTTATCAAGGGGTAAGTTAAGACTCCCAACCAAAACACCCCATGCTGACTTGACTCAAGGTGAAGATAACAGACCACTTGACGCCCCCGCTGAGTCCCATGGCCGTGGCATCGCCTGAATACTTTGTCCCTGCAGCCGACCTTTGCGAGTTGCCAGAGCCTTCCGACCTCAGCTCAAGGCTTAGCGACGACATCGAGGCAGCCGAAAGCAGGATATTCGACGCGGAGTACAGTTTCTGGGCAGACACCCTGGAGCAGAATGTCTCGCCGGGGAGGTACGACGATGTTGATGTCCCCGAGATGATCAGGTCGGGAGAGTTCCGGCTACCGATTCCGCCCTCATACCCGCAGCCGCTCCCTCGAGGTTTAAAAGTCGACGTCCCCCTGCTTCCCTGCAGTGATGACAACGTCGATGCCACGGAGACGACAAGAGTGCTCGCCCCAGACGACTTGGCTGAGGCAAAAGAGCTGGTGGTGAGCAGTGATACAATGTCTGGGTCCGACGGGCCGACAGGACAACTCGTCAGCTTCTTTGTCGAACGCGCCGCCACCGTGATGAGATGCGCCGAGCAGGAGAAGCTTCAACCTCTTGATGCCACAGCAAGAATCGCCGTTCCAGTCCTTGACTTCTCCATCCACGTCCCTGAGTGGGAGCAGCGGCTCTGGGAGGCGAAGGCAATGTTTCGCTGGATACAGAAGGATGTTGACGTTGACTGGCATGGGCCTAAATGGACGCACAACAGGGCCGCCGAGCAGAGGATGGTGTGGACACCGCTGGCTCATATGAGAGAAAGGGAATTAGTCTCAGAGCATATACATGTCGACAGCGAACTCGTCAATTCGTTTCTGACTATATGCCATGCTGGCGAGGTTCTTACCAGTGCGGATTATGTCTACAAGCCGCCAAGGCCGGCAATCTTTCGCCCGGAAGATGACGAGGACGATGAGGAGGACATTCTGGAGCCCCTCGACTCTTTGAAGCAAGCACCTCCTAACCGATGCCGAGATGTTAGCTGGGGCAAAATGTCTCCTTGGACCGAGGGGCTCTTACAGTGCAGTTCTTCTTCGACGAATTGGGTCACAACACCTCCCCCCGACTTAACGACGCTCTTGAAGAGAAAGAAACGCCCCATCGACGAGACGTTGCAAAGAGAAGAAACCGGTGGAAAGCGGGACCGGACGAGCTCCTCCCCAGACATCATCAACTCAGCCCTGATCCCTTCGACCAACGTTTTGCGGGGTTTCATGAGCGAGTACACCGATTTCGCGCCCCTCGTCGATAACTTTGTCGACATTAACTTCCCCAAGAAACCCAAGCTCACACACAGCTCCTTCTTCGCCCCACCCAGTCCATCCCCATCATCTTCTCAGACCACCAAAGCCGAAGAGGCAGCAAAGCTGATGCCCCCTCCCCCGAAACCGGTCCCAGCCCTCGCGCCGACCATCAACCCTCCAGCTGTTCCTCCCCGTATCATCGTCTCCTCCACCACCTCCACACCCATCACGCAGCACCTCCAGACCCTCCTGCCAAACATCGAACTCATCCACCGCGATCCCTCCAAACACCAACCCCCAACCTGGTCCCCAGGCCAGCCCTCCCCCAACCTCGACGAAGCCGACATCGTCGTCTCCCCCGTCACGGGCATTCTACTCACCACCATGATCAAGCTTCGCCAGAAGGCCCTGCCGCCCCGCGCCCCGCAGCCAGCCACAGCCACACCGACGACAGGACCTTCTAGTAACAAGAACAGCAACAACAACGCAACAACAACAAGAACAACCTTCAGCCACATCGTCGCCAACGTCTCAGCCCGGCACGAGCGCCTCGTCGTGCTCGTCTCCGAAGGCAACCGGCACAGCGAGACCGCCACCCCCTTGTCGCGGTCCGACGCCCGCGCGCTGGCCGAGTTCCAGGGTTTCGCCGTGGGGCTGTCTGCAACAACAACGACAACAACAACCGCAACGACAACGAGGGCCGGGGGCGAGGTGCGCGTCGTATACGTCGGTGGCGGGACCGAGACGCTGGCCAAGTGGGTGGCCGCCGTGGTCTGCGCCTACGCCGCGGAAGCGGAGGCCGTGAGGGGCCTGGTGCTGCCGGTCGAGACGCTCTGGGAGGTGTTTTTGCGGAGGGCGGGGATGAATGCGTTCGCGGCGCAGGTGGTGTTGGGCAGGCTGAGGGTGCCGGACGGGGTGCCGGCTGTCGGGGGAGGGGATGGGAGCGTGTTTGGGCTGCCGTTGTTTGTGGTGATGGGGAGGGAGAGGAGGGCGGAGTTGTTTGGGGAGGTGTTTGGGGGGAGGAGGGTGCTGGATCGGGTGGGTGAGGTTCTTGACGAGCCGTGGGCGCCGCAGGATGTTAGTGATGAGACGGGTTTGGGGTATGAGATCGGACCCGGCTGGGGAAGGTTTCAAGGTGAGAATGCTCAATTGCTGGAGCGGTGGTAGGATGCTTGCAGGTGGCATTTGCATCTCGGAAACGATTGCTTCCTCTGGGATAGTTGTTGCTCTGGAAATCCTTGGCTGTTAATAACAGGGCAAGCAAATGGGTTGGAATTCTTGGTTGCTGGCTTGTGATAACACGCCGAGCGTGATGGACACTGCAGGGCAACGACAACGGTTTTAGTACATGGTGCGCGGATACTTGTGGTCATGTTTCAGTATTCTCTGGATCTGGGCTTCGTTTTCCAGCTTTACCTGGGTTACTGGGCCCAAGACTCCAAACCTTGAGGCTCGTCTCCTGAACCACAACCCTGGGCTTCGGGATGCTGCGTGACGGCGTACTTCCCTCGGACCCAGACTCATCTGAGCTGTCGGAACTGTCCTCCTCGTCCTCCACAATCTTCCACGCCCCAGAACAGGTCGCCACAACCGAGCCGCTCATATGCATCGCGGTTGCCCCCACCGCGGAGCCATGCGCCTCCCAATCCCAAGATGGCGCAACACCTCCCTCCTGATTCCCAACCCCCTCCCAAACCACCACGCCCCCATCCCTCGTCCCAGCCCACACCTCAAACCCGCCGGTCCCGTCACTCCCGGGGAACACATCACAGCTCAGCCTTTGGTTCGTCCTCCCATCCCTCCCCTCCAGCGTCCCCAGCAACCGATGCGTGCCCCTCAGGTCATACACCAGCAACCCCGTAGCGCCCCGTTCATTGACCACTAGATACCGCCCGCACGGCGACCACAGCGTCTGCACCACCCCCTTCCCACCCACCCCGCTCTCCCGCGCCGCGCCCGCAACGCTCCACGTCGCAACGCACTCCCCGCTGCGCACCAGATCGTACAGCCCCAGATTTCGCGTCCACGTCCCCGCCGCGAGAAGACCCCACCCTCCTCCTCCTCCTCCTCCTCCTCCCTCGCCTGCTTCACCACCACCACCACCACTCGAGGCGGGCTGGGCGGCCAGCGCGGAGACGGTGCCGCGCATGCCGACGCCGCCGCCCTTGGCGAGGTGGCGCGTGGACGGGATGGTCGGGATGGAGAGCAAGGGCTCCGGGCTCAGGGCGGCGTCCGGGCGGGAGACGTCGAAGAGGGCGATGCGGTTGGCGGTGCCCGCGACGAAGTGGGTGCCCGGCGCCGGCCAGAGGAGGGAGGCAACGGGGAGGTAGGCTTCGGTTTCGTGTTTGATGAGGCGGAAGGAGGCGAGGGGTGGTGGTGGGGAGTGGCAGATTGGGGTTGTTGAAATGGAGGAGTGGGGAGAGGAGGAGGACGGGGAGGGAGGAGGTGGTGGTGATGGGGGGAAGGCGTGGTGGAGCTGGATGGGGTGGTCGGTGCTGGCCGTGAGGAGCACTTGGGTCGAGGGGTGCTCGAGGGCAAAATAGGGACAGGGCGCGATGGCGCTGGTTGGTTCGGGGAGGGCGAGGGTGCTGTGGGGGGTGAGTTCTACCGGAGACTGTCGTGGCTCGAGGAGGGACTCGGGCAGAACGAAGGTGCAGATGCGGTTGGAGTAGGATGATGTGAAGAGGGTTGTGCCATCAGCGGACCTGAGGAAGTGTCAGTTCTTGCATGTTTGGAACAGTAGAGTGGGAATCTGGAGAATTGAGATGTACCATTGTACACTTTTGAAGAATGAGTCGCGCTTGTGAGCTTCATCCTTGGGCGGGAGACACCCATTGGGGTTGGTAGTTGAAGCCACAAGATTGATGGAGGGTGGGTCCATGTTGTGTGACTGAGTTGGATTTGTTCATCCCAATTTCTCAGGTTTGACGTTTTGATAGTGAATGCGTGATGGTTTCGACGTTTGGTGTTGAGGGAAGCCATGTATTCTGGCATACAATCCAGTAGGGAGAAGTACTCGCTCGACAAGCCAAATCCACTGGCCCTGCTGGCCCTGCTGGCCCACCCAACGGCAGGTAACAGTGGGTCTGCCCCAATCTTGGCAGGCCTGCGGGCCCGCTGACCAGGAGCTCACCTGCAGGAGCTGGAGCTCCGCGTCCGTCATCTCCTTTGGCCTGACATCGCGACAGCAGACTGACCTCAGGAATTGCGCGCGAGAAGACGAAGCCCGCGCGCGCACCACCCTTCGATCTCTGCTTCCAAGCAGAGGTCGCAATCTTGTTCTCTCGCATCGGTCTCTACCCACCAACAGCGACACACTCCCAAACCCGCCCAGTTCGCCAAGATGGATGCCTTAATCGCCGAAGACCGCTGCGAGGAGCTCCGCGATCTTAGCGTTGTCAACCTCATCGTCTCGATGTAAGGTGCGCATGAGCGATATCCTTCTTTTGCTTGCTGACAGTTTCGCAGCGTCATTGTCATTGGCATGCTCATCAGCTACCTTCCCCAGCACGCCCGCATCATCAAACGCCGCACCTCGGAGGGCATCTCGCCCTACTTTGTCCTTCTCGGCACAACCTCTGCCACCTCGGCGTTTGCGAATATCCTCCTTCTTCCTCAGTCTCGCCAGGACGTGGCCTGCTGCAAGGAACTTGAGACCTTCCACTGTGTCGCTGGCCTGCTCGGCATTGCCCAGCTTGGCGTCCAGTGGATCAGCTTCTCGTTCATGTGGGTACCTTGATGGCCAGCGTGTGAGGAACCACTCACTAACCGGCCAACCCCACAGTTTCGTCCTATTCCTCGTCTTCTTCCGATACAACTCCGTCGACGATCCCGAGACCGAAGAGGCGGACGAAGACCAACCGAGATGGCAGACCGCTCTGCTAGTGGCCTCGCTCACCCTGCTGCACGGCCTCGCCGTCATTGTTATCACGGGCGTCCTATCCACTGTGGCTAGGGACAGCCTCTCAACCTGGGCCAATGTCCTCGGCATCATGGCAGCGCTCCTCGCGGCCGTGCAGTACGTCCCGCAGATCTGGACTACATACCACCTCAAGCATGTGGGCAGCCTCAGCATCCCGATGATGTGCATCCAGACTCCTGGCGGTTTTGTCTTCGCCGCCAGCTTGTTTGCCCGACTTGGATTGGCGGGCTGGAGTTCATGGGGCATTTTTGTCTTGACGGCTACGATGCAAGGGATCCTCTTGTACCTCGCCATCTACTACGAGATCCAGGCTCACAAGAACGGCAGCGAGACCCCCAAATCACCGTCACCGATTTTGGGTCGCTCGCATCTTCATGCTAATGGCTTCGAGGACACTTCGTCGGACCGACAGACGGACACTACCCCGCTGCTCCGCGCTGGTGGTACTGACGATTCAGAACGCAACTACGACACCAACCGGCGTTAAATGAATCCGAAGAATTCCACATTTAGAGGTAGACACAGAGACTTGTGAGCGCCCAGAAGGAAACTCACTCGGCTTTCGGCAACATGGCGCCCAACGGATTTTTGGCATCAGGAGGGTGCGGGGTGTCTGCATTCATACCCTGATGCTTGTGGATGCGGAAGTCTGGGAACCGGGCAATCAATGTGGGGAGGGGTGATATAGTGATGGGTTCAGGGCATGTCTGCGGGACATTTATGGTATAGCCGTGGTCTGTTTGTACGATCCAAACAAGGAGTCCCGCTAAAGTCGTAAGTGCCGATATCCTCACGTAGAATGCTGTTTGCGCTGTCATGCGTAACTGACTTTTCCTGGGCGAAAGTTGCGATACGAGATAGGGCCTGTTACAATTCCATCGAGTCCTTTACGATCTCTGGACGACGCCATGTTGACATCTTAACCGCCTCACGCGTGCACATTGCCGCCAAGTTGGAGGCGCCAAGCGCCTACCCCCTTTCGCTTGTTTCAGGACTCTTTCCTGGGTTCTGCTCCCCAAACGCCCGATGGCCAAGAGCGCTGGAGACAGCAGTCCAAGATTCGCGTCGGCAACTGCCTTGTCCTTGTCAACCTCAGGGTCCCCCTGGGTTCTGCATCAGATCCTTTCTGGGGAAGCCTGCCAGAACGAAGCTGTCAGGCATGGAGATGCAGATGCGCCTTGACACCATGCCATCGGATGCGACTGCGCACGGCCGCTTTTCTGCACGATGAATGATGCGATGCTGCACCTTCGCTTCATCCCCTGGCAACTAGCAGTCCCAGGAAAGCTTCTGTCGGTTCCTGCATGCTTCCAGAGATGCGATCGGATGCTACGCTGTTGACAACCCCCTTCTTTCCGCTTCGGGAGCGTGGTTCTCAGGCAAAGTGAGCCGGTCGGCCAGCCTCATCTTCCCATTGCCTGGTAACAAACATCAAACGCCGCTGGATATTTCCCGGGCCGCCTGGCTAGCGGCTTGAATAGCGGGCACCTGACTCTCAATATTCCGGTTGGGGTTTCTCGTTTGGAGGGGTCTCGGTTAGAGCACCGGAAGGGATGCGGCTCGCTGCAATGATCTCCGCTCCTGGAACACGACGTCTCCATGTCCGTCTTATGCGACAGTTTAACCGCCACACACAATGCGCTTTGCGGACTCTCACTGCGCTGGCTCAGCCACGGGCTGGCCGACGTTGACTGACTCTGGGGGGCACATTCCAAACCGCATCGCCCGGCTTCTCGCAGCCACCAGTCGATCAAGTCGACCGTGCAGCGGATGATGCACTAGGCGATATGCATCGTTTACTATGTCGGCGATGTGCCATACCGGCCAGCCAAGCAATGCTCGTTATAAGAGGAATTGTGGCTCCCCTACTGTTTCTTGCGTCTGTTCTGCTTTTTGCGAGACTTCTGATCTACTGTGTGCCTGACCCTTAAATAATGTCTGCTGTTTAGTTTCGCGAGAGCCTTGTGAGCACAGAGGTCGTCATTGTACACAATCAAAGGCCGTCCACATCGACACCAGCAGGCTTGGCCAGACGATGTTGCCACTGGAGATACAGGTCGCCGAGGGGCCGAGGGTGAACCGGAGGCAAAACAACAAGGCACCTTGTCCTGGAGGAAACGGGACGACGATCGGCACCGTCCAGCAGTTTACCGTCCTTTGCAACACAGAGATCGACGGGAGTGTTCTCGACTCGAGGCAAGATGCCTCCGACTTCGCGGCGTGCGTCGACATCTGCTCGTCTTTCCATCCCAAATGCGACGGCGCGTCGTTCGATGGCTCGCGGTGCGACCTGATGGCCAACCTCCAGCCAGAAAACCAGCGGCGCTCGAGGAGAAGCGAATCCGCCATCGCCACCTTCCCCGGCGCGAGCTCCAACTGCGCGACGTTGAGCGGAACGCAGCAGGTGCTCAGTGCTAGCTTCACCACCATGTGCGGGTTCATCATCGACGGAGGCGACATCAGCCAAAACTACGCACCGACGTTCCAAGATTGCCTCGGGCAATGTGCCTCGACGTCTGGCTGCGCGGCGCTGTCGTTTGACCCGAGTCAGCAGTTGGGTTTCAAGAACTGCTACCTCAAAACCATGCCAACCAACCCGGCATCGGTCGCCGCAGACCGTCGCACCGACTCCGCTATGCTCGCGGCCGCCGCCGCCCAAAATCCCTCTGCTGGTTCCTCAGTGGCCGCTTCACCCCCCGCCAATCCGGGGGTGTCCACCATCCCCGTCCCCTCCCCCTCAGGCGGCAGCGGCGGCGGCGGCGCCGTCTTCTTCACCCCACCCGGCGGCAACACGGCAGCCGCACCACCTCCCGCGGCGACGTCGATATCCCCCAACTCTCCGAACCCCACATCAACAACCGCCCTCGTCGCGACACCGCCCGCATCTTCCACCCTCGGCGGCTCCCTCCCCTTCTCCTTCCCGCTCCCCAGCACCACCCCGGTCTCCTCGCCAGAAACCATCCCAGACCCAGCCGGCGGCAGCGGCAGCGGCAGCGGCAACGACGCCCCTCCCTCCATGGCCTGGGTGGCGGCGCCCGTGGTCGGCAGCGTCGCGGCCATCGCGCTCATCGCCGTGTCCTTTGTCCTGCTGAAGCGCCGGCGCCGCGGGAACAACAATAACAACAGCAACAGCGAGAAACCGGCCATCTCGCGGCCCTCGCCGCTGTCGAGCTTGTTTACTGCGTGGTTACCGGGCCGGTGGTCTACGGGCGGCGCCTCCTCCTCCTCCTCCTTTTCCTTCTCCTCATCGCAGATGAGGGAGGCGGACCTGGGGAGCCGGGGCAGCGGCGGCGGCGGCGGCGGCAGCAGGCGGGGGAGGAAGATGGGCAACTTCTCCGAGGTGGAGTCGGTGCAGAGGGACTCGGGCGGTGGCGGCGGGAGGAGGGAGAGCGTCAGGGGCAGCGTGGTGGGGTTCATGACGGGGCGGCCGATGGGGATGGAGAGGTTGGAGGATATCGAGGAGGGGGAGGCGGGGAGAGAAGGGGCCGGTGGTGGGAGGGCGGAGTTGAGGAGGAGTTTTAATGGGTTGGGGCAGAATAAGTGGTCGCAGTAGTTTACACATTTGATGGAGATGGGATACTGATGTTGGGGACTTGGAGTAGGGGAAGAGGGGTAGGGTGTGTACCTGGGTCAGATTGGGGTTTGGGGGGGGTTTGACGGATTGGTTAGGTACCCGAGCTTTGGAGTTCTGGGATGGGGTGGGGGTAAGCGTTGGGATAACCAAGCTATTTTGCCTTCAATTGATTTCAGCATCTCCTTTTCCACTATCACTTTTCCTCACGCTGCTGCTGCGACCTGAAGGCTGTGCGAAGGTTGGTATCAGATGCAAGAGCCGTTGAGCAATAAGCTCCAGGGGGCGTTGCCTCTGCTCAGCTTCCGATTGGCGGGAGGTGAGAGAGCAATTGATAGCGGCTTCTCGATGTGTCATGCCGGACCGGCGATGACACGTCCATCCCTCCTCACCTCAACATTTCCTCTTGCCTGGCGGTGACATTGGGATCGGGAGGAGGCTAGCCGTGGTTTTTCTTTTAACTTCTTGAGTCTCTTTTCCGGTTTTCTGTCTCCGGGCAGCCTTCACCTCTCCATTCTCGCGGGAGATAAGCCCCGGATCCACCTCGGCATCGCAAGTCCCGTGGAGTCCGGCTTCGTCGCCACTTCCACTTAACGCGGTCGCGCTTGACACACGCTGCTTGAGGACTCTTCAAGTTTCTGTGCGCATCCATCGCACGCCCGCTTTCCAGGCTCGGACAAGTGCATCTTGCGGACCAATGGCGATCATACCATCTCCCGTGGGCCACGATGAGGACGGTGACCACCATCAGCCTCATCAGCCCGAGCCAACGCACCCGCCTCACGCCCTCCACCAGCACTCCCTCTCCAATGCCTCGACCGTGACCGTTGACATCGAAGCCTGGACCGTCGCCGCCCTCGAGTCGCTGAGCATCGCCCCCATTGCGCGGGGCACGGGCAGCGCCCTGTCCATCCCCCTCGATGGTGACCACAAAGCGCACGAGTCCCGCGACGATGCGGCCGCCGCCGCTGCTGCCGCTGCTGCTGCTGCCGAGATGAAGCTGCGCGGCGTCGCCTTCCACGACACCGCCGGCGATGCCTTCGGCGCAGCCATCACCCCGCCGCGCCGGCCGCCCTCGCGCCGTGACAGTATGCGGAAGCGCGATATGCTGCTCAAGGGCAAGGAGGGTAGTCGTCAGCGGCGGCGGTGGGAGAACGGTAGAGTTTTCCCCCCATTCCCTTGAAATACCATCACCTTCATAGCAAGAACCATGATAACTAACCAATTCCCCCTCCCCCTTCTCCCCCACTTCACAGATCGCCTCATCCACGTCCCCAACGTCCAACCCCCGCTCCCCTCCGACTGGCAGATCCACCCCACCCACCGCGTCCTTCCCCCCGTCCCGTACCAGCTCGCCCAGTACTGGGACCGCGGCCTGCGGGAGCGCGCCGCCGAGCACCAGCACCGTCGCCATCGGAAACCGCATCCGTCTGGCGCCGCTCCGGGGTGCTCCGACGAGCCGCCCGAGGTCGGCCACGTCCCGCGCGACCTGCGCGCCACCGCCAAGCGCACCCCCGCCGTCAAGTCGTGGCTGCGCGTGCTTGAGGAGCCCGTGCGCCAGTTTGTCGTCGAGAGGGGGCTGGCCGTGGTGGCTGCTGCGTCCGCGCCTGCGGCGGCAGTCAAGGATGGGGAGGCAGGCGAGGGAAGCAGCAGTGACGAGACGGACCCGGACGACGAGGAGATTGTGTTTGTGGGGCGGAACGGGAGGATGAGGGACGGCAAACCGTGGAAGAAGGCGGAGCGTCAGGTCGGTGTCGGTGGTGGCGGGGAGAAGGGGGTGGTTGTGGTGGAGAGGGGGATGGTGTTGGATGCGATGGAGGAGGGGGATGGCGGGGCGTTTAAGTGCGTTTTCTCTGCTTCTCTTCTTCTCGTTCTTACCCCGTTTTCTGGTTTTGTTACTTTCGGTTTTCTTTTGTCCATCTTCTTCCCCGCCCCCCCCCTTCCCCCCCTTTTTAACTTTGTCTTCTCTTCCATCTTTCCTGTTTCTCCCCCCTCCTTTGCCAGACCTATCACTGACTGCGCGCTACAGGCGCTGGCTCACGCATTCCATCTCGGATTACTACGGCCTCGACTCCAAGTCGGTCATGGTCGGCAACCCTGCGCGCCGCGTCGTCTATGTCGGTGTCAAGCAGAACACGAAGCAGCCCGGCCCGCGGCACAAGCCGCCCAGTCGGCCTATGCTGCCGCCGCCGCTGTGGGAGATGTTTTGAGAGGTCTGAGGTGGTGCGACTCGGCATGTGACTGGAAGGTTGTCGTGGCAAAGTGAGAACGTTGAAGACGAGAAAAGTCGTGCATTGCGCATCTAGATTGAGGCATGTTAGACGCATTCTTTTTCTCGTGAGACGTACATGGTAGATATCTGCACCGTGTGCTCAAGAAGTTGGCTGCCTTTTGATCCCTTTCCAGGAAGTCATCAAGAGAAGCAGAACGATCACCTAAACTCTCTACTTCCTGGTCAACCCTAACCACGCCAAATCAAGGCGCCTCGTTGGACTGGCGGTGCAACACTGTCTGCGGACGCTAAAGCGGAAACACTTCTAGCAGCGATTCCTTGCGGTATTGAGGGGTCGCAGAAGGACAAGATGGTGATAAACTATGCCAACTTCTACCCCCATTGCAGCAAGCATCCCAAGACGGACCGCTCCTGCTCTCTCGTCCTTCCATTTCCTTTGCGTCTTACCGTTCTCCCAGTCGATCCAGCTGATGTCTAGCCCGTCTGCATGGGTCCCACCAATGCCATCTCTCCCTCCCATCGTAAGCACAATCGGCCTGCTGATTCCCCTTCAAACCGAAGCACCACCTCCCCTTTTCTTCTCTCCGTTTTTTGTTTCCTGTCCCGAACGAGGACGGGACATGTTTACAAGTTAAATGACAGGATAGGACGATCAGGACCCGCTTGTAAGCCGAGACGAGGGAACGATAATGCCGGCCCCCCGTGTGGGATCTGCTGAACACCCGAGCTGGCACAAGCGCCTGGGTAAAACGATGCTGTGTGAGTCGAAGGCCACAGCCGAAGACTTGTCAACTTATGGCCTGAGCAGTCGAATACAATCGACGCAACTTTTCAGGTGTAGAGGAAAACGACAAGACTCCTCGGTGCTCTGAGTTCGTGAGCAAGACTACGGTAAAAAAAAAAAAAAAAAATGAAATGAAATGAAAAGAAAAGAAAGAAGACTTCGCTTGTCTCGTTGTACTATTCACGGATCGAGAGCATTGGTGTAGCAGAGTTTCCATTTAGCTAACCAAAAAAAAAAAAATCATCTCAGATCATTCTTACAAATCCCTCAACCGGTTCCATCCGTGACAAACCCCCTTCACAAGAGCCATATCACATCATCATCACCTTAAGCCGAGACACCAAGAGCCGAGTTAAACGCATCCGCAGCCGCCTGCCCCTTGGCCGCCTGAGCAGCCGAGGCAGCGCTCTGGCACGCCTGCACAGTCGCGGCGGCAGCCTTGCACGAGCTCTGCAGGCGCTGGCAGGTGAACTCGGCAATGATACGGATGGCCTGAGCGGAGCCGTGGTTGAAGTCGGCCTGGTTGACGTTTTGGAAGCTCGCCTCCTTGCGGCCGTCGAGGCCCACGGCGAACTGGATGGCCGGGTTACCGCAGTCACCAAAGTCGAGGCCGTTGGCCTGGCGGCGCGAGGCCGTGGTGCGGCGGGCCTTCTTCACGTTGGCGGCGGCGCGGCACTGGTCCTCCTGGGCGTCGCACTGCTGGGTGCCGCCGGCGAGCTGGCCCGCGTTGGCGGCGTTGGCGCAGGCGTTCTTCTGGATGGCGCACGAGCGCTGGATGGCGGCGCCGGCATTCTGGAAAGTCGCGCCGTTGACTGCGAAGGGGCGGTCTGCGCCAGCGGTGCTCTGGACCGGGGGCGGGGGGCCGCCGAGGGAGCCGGTGAAGGCCTGAACGTTGACAGTGCCGGTGGCAGCGTTGCCCGCGCCCGCAGCAGCGCCAGCACCGGCCGCAGCTCCAGCACCAGCCGCAGCGCCAGCACCGGCGGTCGCGTTGTTGGCGGGTTCGGCAACGACCTCGCATGCTAGTCAAGAGGTCAGTGATATTGCACTTGTTACAGAGAAGCCCGATCCCAACATACCGGCATCAGCACCGGCATTAGCACCAGCATTAGCACCAGCACCGGCAGCAACGCCGGCCACGGCAGCCTGGATGTCAGCCTCGGTAACCGCCGGGGTAAGGAGGTTCAGGGTGACAATGCAGCCGGCGGCATCGTTCTCATCGTTGCAAGTATTGCCGGCAGCAGTCGGGTCACCGAGCTAAACGGTATCAGCATCTCCAGCTTGTGTTCCAGGTATACCTCTCAACACATGCCTGGCCAGGGGGGAAAGTGGCGCTCTGGAGCGCAAGAAGAGGGTCCGCGCCGATCGAAGCCAGAGACTTCGCAACCTCGAGCTCGATAGCGCCGTTGCCGGAGGCCTCGGGCGAGGCAGGGTCCTGGTGCTGTTGGATATTGGCAATCTCAGGGTTGACGGCAGTCTGGTCGCAGAGGACGCTTGCCAGGCCAACCTTGAGGGTGTTACGCTCAAGGGCCCGGAACAGGATGGCGTTGACCTGGCCGTCGAGATCGCCAGCCGCCTTAGCGTTGGTGAAGGCCTGGTCGGCGACGATCTGCTGCAGGCAATCCAGGTTTTGGACCTCGGGGGCACCGTTGGCAGCAGCCGCGTTACCCAGGAGGGCGAAGACGGCGTCAACAATGTTGAGGGGGTTGTCGAGCTTCAAAGCGGTATTGGTGGCGCGGAGAATCGCCTCGTGCGAGTGCTCCTGGGGCACCTCACGCTTGGCCGTCTTGTGGGAGTAGATGGGGACCTCGCGGGCAGAAGCAATGCCCGCAAGGGCAACCAAAGCAGTTCCGTACTTCATGATGTTTAAGTTCGTAGCGATCGACGCGATGTAAACAGTTGGAAAATGAGGCCCGGCCTGACGAAGAGAAGGATTAAACCAAAAGAGTGTGAAAGGAAAGCAAAAGTTCACAGAACCAGCAGAAAGAATGGAATGAAGATTGGAAGCGTGGGGAGAGAAGAAACACGAGACTGCTTCGTGGGATGGCCAGAACACTTATATGCTGGACGAGACATGTCCCATGCCCGGCGCACAAAGTTGAGCCAGGGCTGTAGGTGCCGTCTCATGATGCGCATGGATCCTGGGATCCTCAGCTCCTCGCTAGCGAGGCGAGTACCGGCGATCAGAACGCGCGGGAGGGACCAGAGCAAGGCTGACCATGTCGACGCAGGGGTGACTGAGCCGTTCCCCTGGAAGAGGGTGTCCGGCTTGACTGAGCTCCGGAACGAGATGGCCATCAAGGGTTGTCCCAACATGCTCAGACGGGACAGGATGGACGTCAGGGGGGCTGCTCTTCGTGGGGTGCCCGGCGTGGCCGTGGGGCCTATCCCCTGTCTGGACGCATTGGTGAAGTAGGTCCCGCTCTGCTTGGTACCCCGTACCTGTTTGGAGAGGCGCCTGCTTTGACCTGTTGGTGAGACCGTCGGAGCAGGCCAGGGTGAACCGACCCAAGGATGAGATGACAGGGGATCATCAGTCCCTTGGCGACGCGGTAGACCTCTCTTGGAGCTCAGAACACCAGCTTGCTTGAGACTCGGAGGTGCACAATCGGGATCGTGACGACAATCCGTGCCGAACGCGGGCCCAACGGCGATGATGTTCTCTTACTCCAAGTTGGACTGGTGGTGCCTTCCAAAGAAAGATCTGCCAATTTCGAGATACAAGAGCGACTCGAACCTGCACAGCTGGTGCCTGGGATACCGAGTCAAACTGGGCAGCCACATCTGCGTGCGAGGCAGGAACAATGGCCGCCACAAGCATGCTGATTGGCGCCAACGGCCGTTGGCCCCGAGGCAAGCCCTGTCGTCCCGTGTGCAACGACAGCCTCCTTCCAGGTTGAGGCGGGAACACGATGGACGGTAAGCTCGTATCAGACGAGACATGGCACATGGTTCGTCTCACGTTCCATGGCCCTAGCGAGAGCCGCATGCAGTCGTGAGGGACGGGAGCGCTGCAAGCCTGCAAGCCAGTGGCTGGACCGGATGCTGCCGTGGATCTGGGGTTAGCAGGGGGCCTTGCCCCTGGTCCCTTGGCGCCTGCAGGAAACAGCCAACGTCACCGCTGCTGCACCGACACAAGCGAGAACCCCTTCCCTATCTGCAGCGCTGCAGATTTGCGTGGTTGTTTGTTAAGCGCACCTTTGAGCCAACGCGCTCGGAGAATTCCTCAGACGCAACAGAAGCTCCCGCGTCACGTCAGATCTCGGCTTCCCCTTTCCAAGCGCCCTCTTCCCCAATACCCAAAGGCGATCGCAGTCCAGCCTGATCTGGAAACGCCATGACGGACCAAGACCGCTTGGACATCAGACGAAACGAGATGAGAGGACAGAAACGGGTTGACGGGCGAGTTGAGCCGATGATCGCGTTTACTTTTGCTGGGCTCCGCATCGATTCAAGATGCGATTTGATATTTGGCATCTATACGTACGGGCAGTTGCTGGATGGCGGTTGATCAGCAGTTGGTCAAGATGGATCTTCTTCTCGTGGGTGATGATTGCTTCGTGATGCCAATGCGCCATGCTCGTTTGCCATGCTCCCTCAGTTAGACACGAAACAGCCCTCTAGACAGCATCATGTCACGGCGTTAGCCTGCACCGATTTGTGCCTTGGGAGAATCTTGAGGGTATTCTTTGGTCACCCATACCAAGCCATGACGAGCCCCAAACAACATCAACACAACCGCGCTCTCCCTTGGCCAAAGCCCTAAACAAGTAGCACCATTCTCCCGCTCAAAACACACGATTCCACTGTATGAACGCAAGATATGGCCTCACCGTATCTCTCCATCTGTCGACACTTTGCTTGGAGTTGCGGTCCGCATGCCGCCGCCAGCATGAAACACCGCTCAGGGCATGACGCCGGCTCAACATGCCCCGATGCAAGCCCTCAGCGGGAGTGAGGCGCACGAACCCTGCATCGAGGCCAGTCACCAGACGTCATCTCTACAAAAGACGGGTTTGATCGACACATAAAGTTGACTCCCAATCATCACCGCCACGGCTGGCATTGATGTGGGAGCGCATATTGAGTGCAATATAGTAGTGCCGGACCGTGAATCGTGAATGGGAGTCCCCAGGATCTCCGCCATGTTCATCCTCCTGGCTGGATTGTCCTCACTGATGCCCCCATCATTTGCCTCTCTTTGAGCTTGGCATCTTTGCTCTGATCCGAGTTCGACCTTGGAACCGAGGGCTCGACCCGAGTTTGAGAGTCGGATTATCCGGCAGTTGATGTCTTGGTTTCTCATGCTGTCTGGCTGCTGGGGTAATAGGCACCCCGTCAAACCTGGGTCTGGTGACTCGATCATAAGTCCATCACGCCAATCCCTCACCGCATCCTCTCGTTCCCTGGGTCGTCGGTGTGCGATAAGCATGCCCAAACCAAGGAAATAGCTCGCCCATGGATCCTTCATGTTGCACCGAGGGCGACGCGTTTGTTCACGATGCGCAGCCGGGACGTTTTCAGTGACTTGTCTTTTGTACAATCGGCATTGACCAACGAGCAAGGTCTAAGGGGAGGAAAGCTAGAGAGAAAGAAGAAAAATGCCCAAACTCAAGCAGCAGTCAGGCTTGCTCCGCGGTTTATGGTCTATAAGGGGGCGCTGCAACCGGAAACACTGCGTCGCTCTCTTTTGTTTCGCCCAAACCCCGTACTGTACTAATACACCGACCCTTCTCCATCTCTTTGTGTTCAACAAGGTTCCCAACTGTTTCCTTTAACCGACAACGAGCTTGCCGTCCTCGGAGAAGTCGTACTCGGGAATCTCAAGGTTCAGCGGCGCGGGTCCTTTCCTGATGCGGCCCGAGATGTCGTAGTGGGAGCCGTGGCAGGGGCAGAACCAACCACCGAAGTCACCGGCCTCACCGATGGGCACGCAACCCAAGTGTGTGCAGACGCCTGGTTTCCGCGTGTTAGCCCGTTGTCACATTCCCTCCTTTTCCGGCAAGTAAGGCGGGCGAAGAAAACCTACCAAGCATGACAAGCCACTCGGGCTTCTTGACGCGCTGGTCGTCGGACTCGGGGTCTCTTAATGAGGCAACATTGACCTGGTTGGCCTCGTCGATCTCGGCCGCCGTCCGGTGGCGGATGAAGACGGGCTTGCCTCTCCACTTGATAATGACCTGCAGTGCTGTCAGCCGACTGCCTCCCACACAATTGTTGAGGGAGGCAAAAATATCCTTACGTTCTTGCCCTCAGGAATGGCAGCGAGGTCGACCTCGACCTTGGCCATGGCCAGGACATCGGCCGAAGCAGACATGTTGACAAGGAACTCTGTTGTTTTGGCACCCTCAAGTCAGCCCCGGTTCCGGTTCCGGTTCCCGCACCCCAATCCTCCACGACCCCCCGACAACAACCCAATTGACTCCCCAACCCCATCCCATCCAACCCAGAAAAACTCACCCTGAATAGTCGACTTGGCTCCCGCGGCCGAGATCGCGCCGAGCGTGCCCACCATGAAGTAGGAAAACAGCGCATTGGTGTTGCCGGACCCCTTGGACATGTACTTGGAGAAGTCGGGCACCTTAGTGCTCTTGCCCTCGCCCTTGAAGGGGCTCTCAAAGCTGGACGAGGCGCCGGCAGCGAGGGCGGGGGTCGAGCTCATGGCGCGGACGGGCAGGCGGAGCGAGGCGGACCGCGCGAGGGCGCGCGTCATGGTCGAGAGGGGCGCCATTGCTGCGAAGAAGACGGGGTGTGAGAAGAAATTGATTCGGATCGGTCGGCGAGGGGAGGGATTGGACGCGCGAGTGAGATTGTCGTCGCTGCGATCCGCGCGGATGCGGGCGGGGAGGGAGAGGAGCGGCGAGGTTTGCGGTGTGGGTGGTTGTCGACGTCGGCCGAGTCCGTGGACTGAGGTTTTTCAGGAAAGGCGCTGTTTCTGGGCCGAGCACCGTTTCCACATTTCCCGGGCGTGGAGCTGGCCCGAGGGAAGCTGTGAAGGCCTGAGGCAGCAACTTTTCTGCAAATGCTCGGCTGCTGATTGGCCGACCGCCACTCCGGCTTCTCCCGTGGCCCTTGGCAGCTGGCCGTCATGTCGAGCCATTGTGTCACTGCCAGGATTGCCGTTGCCACGAGCACTCTGAACCTGACAAGTGTTTGCCCGTTCTTTCGTACAGAGACCCTCAGTCCCCAATTGCCCCCCAAAAATATCAATTGCCCCAGAAAACTCTATTCTGACTCCCAGGTATCCGTTTTAATGCATGCGCCGGAGCTCTTCGACCATGTTCCGCATGTCCTCGACGGTCGGGCCAAGACCCTGGCAGATGGCTGCCTGAGTTGCCTCATCCACGTCCAAGAAGCGCTCCAGCAACTCGCCATCCAAGAACCGGAAGGGCCCATTCCCTTCCCGTTCTGCGTTTCTAAACGCCCTGTATGTCCTAAAGTCGATACCCCCCGCCGTCTTGATAGCATCGGCCAGCTTCGACTGGAACCGCATGAGTAGATCCTGGGCATGCGGTGCAACTGTTCCAAACATGTAAATGCCACCCTCGACCTGTAATTAAACGTCAGCAACCGTCCCGTTTCCTTCGTGCATAGGTAGCGTGACTTACCGTCCCCAAAAACGCCCTGGGCACAATCATCGCCCCGGGCGTCGTCTCAACCTCCACCCCGCGTATCCTGTTCACCATCTCGCCCAGGTTGATCTCGCTCGTGACATCCATCCTCCTCTTATCCTCCGCCGTCACCCCTTCGACGTTCCGCCTCAGCACCATCAAGTTCCCCTGCGCGTCCGCCTCCAGCCAGCTCTCGCCCTCGACATGCCCCACGGCCGTGGCCCACACACTGCCAAAGTGTCTCGCCCTCTCCACCAACCTCGGGCCTTTATCACCATCGGTGACATATTCGACCAGCGAGACCGACTTCATCAGGTCCGCCACGGCGATCGTTTTGCCCCGCACATGGATCTCCGCCGGGTAGGTCGACGGCCGGTACGACGCGAGCCTGCTCAGCTCGCCCGTCGTGCTCGACGTCTCGTCGTACTGGCACACGACCACGGTCTTGGTCAGCCCGGCCACGATCTTGCCGTCGTCCATCACGCCCAGGCACCTGCACGCGCCCTTGAGCTCGTGGCTCAGCACCAGGTACGGATTCCGCTCCCCGTCCACGCCAAACACCAAGATCCGGCCCCGCGCGTCGGCGGCGGGGCCCGGGCCCAAGTCCGGATCGGGCAGGTAGCTCGTGCCGACGACGAAGCGCTCGGCCGGGTTGCCGTATGAGTCGCGCAGCTCGGCGCGCACCACGCACTCGACCAGCTCGGTGTGCGAGGGCCCACCGAGCGGGAACGACTTGCCGACGCGGTCAAAGATGATCTCGTCGACGAGCTTGAACGACGACTGCACCGTCTCCTCGCCGCCGGCGGCGAGGTCGCGCCGGATGCAGCCCAGGCCAAAGACCTTTTCCTTGGGCGAGTAGGCAATGCGGCGGACCATCTCGCCCATGGGCAGCGGCCGCTCGTGGGTGCGGCGTACGCGGTCGATCTGGGAGATCTTGAGCTGCGCGTCGGTGGCAAGGACGATGCAGTCCGGGAAGGCGGCCGTGTCGAAGGGGCAGATGTAGGTTGCTTCCTCGGCGGTGACGGCCGAGTAGACGATGCGGCCCTCGGAGCCGTAGATGAGGCTGGGGTGTTCAGTGGTGGCAAAGATGCTGTAGAGGTCGCCGTCGGGCTGGGGGAGGAGGTGGAAGCGCGCTTGACGCATGCCGAGGATGACGCGCTTCCGCCCTGAGAGGGCGAGGTCGGGGGAGATGTTGAAGGTGATGACGTTGCCGTCTTGCATGGCGACGAATAACGTAGGTCCGGAGACGTTGGGTGGGAGAATCTGGACCAGCGCGAGATCGCGTGGTATTGAGGCGTCATCCTTGGATGTGCGCAGCGACTCGCCGTGGATGGGTTCTAGCGTGTTCAGGTCGATGATGGAGACGGTCCCAGATGACCAGAAGCCGACCACGGCGACGTCTTCGAGCTGCGGTGGGACATGGATGCATGCAATTTGGTCCTGTTCGCTGATGTCCTTGCTCTGGACAACTCTTAGATCATCAGATCGCAAGGACACGAGCTCTGTGCCGTCCACAGACAACAAGAGTGAGTGCGGGTTTGCTGACGCGCTTACGATCCCGCTTTCCCCGGGCGGCGTCCACGATGCTATCGTGACGCCGCTCTCGGGGTCGAGGACGGTGGCAGCGGCGGTGGTAACCTGGAGAATCTGTCCATTCGGGAGATTCATGGCTAACAGTGTCTGGTGATTGAACGCCATCCCCGAAAAAGATTCTACCTCTTCAACTTCGCCTTGCGGGTCAAACCGAAATACCCTCGTCTCGGTCAAGAAGGACACAGCCAGTGTATCAACCTTTGGAGACCCGTAAGACTGGAGGGAGAAGAGCCCACGACAGTGCTCCAGGTCGGCGAGGATGCCAACGTCTTCGAGCCCAACGCCGCTTCGTACACTCCTGAGCGTCCCGTCCTTGTGCACGCCGCTGCACGTGACGATCCGGGCCTGGCCAGAGGAGTATTCGTTCCCCAGTTGGCCCTCGTCCCCTCTATTGCCCATATCCATGATCGTAAAGTCCAGAATCGGGCCGATGTTTGAGATGGTCTGGACAAGCTGTACGTATTGCGTGGCATCCTCATTCAAGAGATCGAGTCGGTATAGCTGGCTGTCGCCGTAGTGTGAGGCCACAAACAGCAACTCGTTCCCGAGATACACCAGGTTGCTTGCGCGCGACGTCTTTGCGATGTAACTCACGTCCATGCCCGTCACCACAACGCCGTCCGTGTTCAGGGTCAGAAGATGTAGGTTCCCATAGTCGTCGGCGAGAAAATAGTGTTTGACGTTGTACTCGGCCCACGCCACGAAAATGGATGCCTCCTTCAGAGCGGATTCCACCCTCGCCTTTGTGACTTCGTCGATGTAGAGCAGCCGCGTTTCGCCCACCACTATCAACCCTCCGATGTGTGCTTTCGCCGACTCGACATTTCGTACATTGTGCCGCTTGACCTTTTCCTGCTCCTTGCGCACCGGTATCAGCATGGATGCGCTCGAGTCTGGTATCTCGTCGTCGATGTCCCTGTCCTTGTCGGGTCTGAACTGCGAGGCGGCCGTGTTCCGATCGTCGGTTGTCAGCGGGTAGGTGGCTAGTTTCGCGTCGCCCGAGTCGGCCCGGCTTTGGTAGAGGAAGGCAATCTTTGGCTGCCCCGTTTCGGTGTAGAGGAAGGTGCTCGCCCTGATGAAGAGCTCCGACAGTCGCACCTGATCCATCCACTCAAGCACCATGGCGTTGTTTTTTCGGTTGCCGAGGCGCAGCATTGTGAGGACGCCCTCCCACAAGTGCATGGCTAGATATCTCCCTGTCGGGTCGACCAAGCATCGGTCCTGACTCTGTGAATCTCGCATGTGGCGCTCGCCGGGGTCTTTGAACGGGTCTATCGTGTCAAGTTGTTCCGTCTGCGGGTTCCATGCCAGTGTGAAGTACTCGAAGCGGTCGGTGCCAATGAATAGGAGGTCGATATTCGTGTCCTTCGGCCGGAGCTTCTGCAGGATCGAAATGGTGCCGTTGACAGCCTTGGAGTATGCGAGGGCGAGCATGCCATCGGAGAGCCGCCATATCTCTAGCCGGTTGGCCTTTCTTTAGCCGTTTGTCACTTGTCAGCTCCATGTGGTTCCTGAGACTCGCGGCAAAGACAGGAACGGGCATGAGTCCTTACGCAAGTACCAAGCTCGCCTCCTCCTCGTCGAGGAGGTTGCAGCGCAGGGCATGCCGCACGCTGCTGGGTTTGTGGATTGGGGCTATATAGGCCATTGCGACGGAGAATGGCGACGGCGGTTGGGATTTGGCGCTTGGGGACAATGGTCGTCACATCCGTCGAGTCCGGGGCTCACGGAGCGCCCTTGGGGTGGTGGAGGTCGATGGCAGAGGTGCCGGAGATAAGATAGAGCTCCAGCGCCGTTGAATCCGCACCCCGCGATCGCGTTGCTGGTGCGCGTTGGCCAATCAACGGTCAGGGACCTTTAATTGAGTGGGCATTTGGGAACTTGAGCTGCTCCCTTCCTCAACCTCCCCGCTTGCAACAGCAGCAGCACCATGCAATGAGTACGGATACCTTAGCTCTCAACGGAATCAACGGAATGCTTGGATCACAAAATGTTTCTGTTTTTGCTCGTACAGCAGCTTGTTTACTTATTTACTTTGCAGACTGTGCACCTCAGTTTCACTGATCACTTCCAGGCTTCCAGCCCGCTTGCTTGGTCGCCTGCAGCACCTTCCACATCCGCTGCAAACCGACCTCCAGCGCTTCTCTGCTCACCGAGAATGTCAACCGGAACCAGCCCAGCTCTTCGGTGCAAAAGTTGGACCCCATGGCGATGCCAACGCCATTCGCAAAGAAACGGGCGCCGATTTCCCCCTCCCGTCGCCGGTATTCTTCATTGTCCTGGGGCGTCAAGTGATGGACCGAAAGATTGGCAACCTCACCTTCTCCGGTCATGTATTTCCTGAGATCGACCCAGATGAACATGCCAGCGTTCCTTCGAATCCGTTAGATTTTGCTCCTTGCCCACCAATACCTGGAGGGACCGGTGCACTTACGAGTTCCGGTAGTACGGAATCCCAAGCTCGTCTAAGAACTGCGTCGCAAAAGCATACTGCTCCGCCAGCCCTCGCTGGTTCTTTGCCAAGAAGCCACCGGTGTACTCCTCGTTCTCCAGCATCTTGGCCCATATATCCTGAGTAAGATACGGAGGCCATCCGAGCATGCTGCCAACGAGCGTCAGCTTGGGAGTAGAGCGCCAGGCTATAAATGACTTGCCTGGTGCCGGCAACCGCCGCCTGAAGCCCCTGGTTCCTTGTGTGCAGCATGCCCAAGCGCAGACCATTGGCGCAGAAGTCTTTGCTGGCGCCGTATGCGACATGGACAAGCTGGGAGTCGATCCTGTCGGCAAGGTCCAAGGTCAGGATCGACGTGAATGGGACTGGGGCCGAGGCCCGGGGATTCTCGAACACGGAGTTTGCGTAGATCTCGTCGCTGATGAGGTGGAGTTCGTGCTGCCCGCAAAAGCTTGCAATTTCCTTGACTGCTTCCGCCGACTAACGAGTGTCAGTTGTGGTCATTTCCTGTATCAA
This sequence comes from Staphylotrichum longicolle, assembly GCA_019096155.1. Classification (NCBI taxonomy): domain Eukaryota; kingdom Fungi; phylum Ascomycota; class Sordariomycetes; order Sordariales; family Chaetomiaceae; genus Staphylotrichum; species Staphylotrichum longicolle. The sequence continues at coordinate 1,500,276 of JAHCVI010000003.1, forward strand.
GTGTGGAACACTTGCGTAGCATCTCCCGAGTGGGTTATGCGGGCTGAAAGCAGCTTGTCAGTACGGGAGTCTTTTCCGAGTTCAACAGGTAGACTGTCTTACTTGGTCAGCAGAACGGCCCGGACCTTGATCCCTTTCTCCTTGGCTTCTGTGAGGGCCTTCTCCAGTGATTTGATGTTCATTTGTGGGTCGAACACATCGTCGAACCCCTTGTAGTCCTCCAGTGTCTGGAACAGTGCCGGAACAATGACAGCTCGGGCTCGGGTTGGGATGTCCACAGCAAAACCAAGGTAAAAAGGATATGGGACGATGATCCCCTCGCCTTCATTGCAGATGGCCCATGCAAGACTGTCGATGACGGAGGTCACGCCGGCCAAGATGAGGATGTCCTCATGCTGCACTTGCTCGCGGGGCTGGAAATGGGAGTTGAGGAACGCGGCAAGGGCCTTCCTGAGGCGTGGTGACCCCTTTGGGCCGGAGCCATACGTGAGATGGTGGACTGGATCGACAGCAAGCTGGTGGGCCAGGTAAGCATCTGTTTCAAGTGCTGGGATGTTTGTTGAGGCTCACGTTCTTGCTGATGAACTCAACGACCTCCTTGTGCATGAGAGAGTTCTCGGCAACGCTCAAGTTCACCCTACAAGGCGTCAGAGAACATGAAGAAAAGCTCAGCAGGACTGACTCACACTCCTTCGGGGCAATCCGATGTCCAAGGGTTGGCAAGGGACTTCTCAAAGAACTCCCACTGACGCATGTGGACATAGTTGTGGCCAGCTCTCTCCGAGATATGGAAGGAGGAGGCCACCTCCTCGGCGGCCGTCGGGTCAGAGCGGTCTGTCATTTCTGGTGTCAAGGCGCGGGAGGACGCTGATGCATCTAAGGAACAAGTAGACGAGAATACGAAGAAATCCATTTACATAAGGTATGCGGGGCTAGACGCTAGCTGCAGGGCGTCGTCGCACCCCCGAATAAGCCGAGTAAGGTAGTTGCTCCGCTCGGACGGCTCCCTCTCTCATGATGATGGTACTATCGGGAGTGCCGCCTGGCCACGGATGTTCCTGACACTGCTCTCAATGAAAGGATGCAACTCGCAGAGCCACATTGTTGCATGACCCTGAGCAAGAGCGCCATGAGCTGCATGGCCGGACTGCAGGATAGAGGTAAGGGTGGTTTCTTACTCCTCTGCCAAGTTCCGTCACCACGCGCATTGTGGAGGCGTGACGTGGAGGAACTGGACCGACCGACCAGTACCATTGATCGTCCTTCACAAAATCCCAACGCAGCCCACAGCGCACCGCTCGCGAAGGTCTTCTTCCTCACACCCCGAGCCGAGCCCGAGACTGCAACGAAAAAGGGAGGTGTTCGCTTCGCCCAGAGACAGTGTAATACTGGGGAAACTGTGCTAAGATGACATGTGCAAGCACAGAGGCCATCGAAGCGAGCGACAAAAATTAGTATAATCAAATAAATCTACTCCGTAGAGCAGTTTCAGAGATTAAACTGAAAAGAACAGATACTACACTTGATCTAAGCCAAAAGGCAAAGAGAGCTAAAGAAAAAAGAAGAAAAGTAAACTCAAATTTTGGGCGCGGGGAGACGAAGATATAGGCGGTTGTGGGTGGTCTGTGCACGCCTGCTGTTGTGCAAGTTTGCAGGTGCTCGAAGCCACAGTGGGGTAGGTGGCTTGTGGCGCGGTCCTGCCAAGCCAAGGCTTCGTTGCGCACAGAAGAATAAGGTACCACAGCAGTTCTCAGTATTCACAGCAGTCCTCAATCTCAGCGCATGAGTCATCATTTCCGGTCAAGCCAACCCAGCACAAGCGAGATCTGGATTCGTTTTTAGAGGCAATGACAATTACAGCCCTCAACATGATGCCGGCCGGTCCGAAACCCATGTCGCACGGCTCCAGGCTCGGCTCCGAGATTTGTTGGCGGAGCTCTACAGGCAGGATGGCGAAGAAATGAAAGATGCAGGTGGATTCTAATTTACGCATTTGGGCATTGGTCAACAGTTCGCCATGGAGGAACTCAACCAAGAGAATCAGTCGTACAAAACGGGAATAAAGTGAGGAAAGAAAGGGAGGAAAGATGATGCTCTCGCTTTATGGCGGGCTTCCCGGATATCCATGTCTTGGCAGGGGGCATGTTTGAAGTTTGAACCAACAACCAACCGCCCTCCCTATTCCGGCCATGATGCCTGGAGAGCAAGCGCCCATGCAGATGGATTTGGCGACGATTGCTCCGTAATTATGGGGAGTGCAACGGCCGGGATTGTCATCCTGCTTCCGGTCTTGGCGCGTTCCGAATAAGGTACTTAAAGGAGGTTGTCTCCTTCCACTTTTCATGAAGCAGTCTCCTTTTAGCGTTGCCAAACCAACATCCGCAGTCATGAAAGTCAGTCAAGTCGCACTGGCAGCCTTCGGGTTTGTCACGGTGCCCCATCGCGTCGTCGCCTCCAATGTTCAACAGACGCCGCCACTTTCTCAGCGCGATGCGATGCCACCTTGGAAAGCCCTCGGCTGCTATGTCGACAAAAACGCGCTACAGAACCGCAGCACCAAGGCAAAAAGCACTTTTCTCAGCATTGGCATGTGCGAGGACGTCTGTTTCTCCGAGGGCTACCAGTATGCCGGTGTGAAGGGCGGCCTCGACTGCTGGTGTGGGACGTATGTGGGAAGCTCAAAGACAGAAAACCAGGGAGATTGCGACATCCCTTGCCCCGGGTATGCCCTCGACACATGCGGCGGGATTCAGGCTTTCAATATCTTTGAAGCTCAGACCGGGAGCAAATCAACAGCCCTTCCAGCCCCGACTGGCAGCAGTAGCAGTAGTACCAGCAACAGCAGCGTCATCTCCAGCTCTACTTCTGGTGTTAGCACGGCAGCCAGCACTACAGCCACCACCACCCCTTCCTCGCAGTCCTCACAGCCACCACAGCCAACCGTCCAGACAGGGAGTGCGGGACTGCATTCAACCTTGGAAAGGCTGACCTGGGTCGCAGTGGGTCTCGTATGGCTGGGACTCGAGCTGTAGCGTTCGGCTTTTTCGGGTTAGAGAAGGGGAGGGGGTCAAGACGAGTCGTTCGGTTGCTCAAGGAATTGCATGCTGGATGGGAGGCCTATTCGCCCGATACAGAAACACCACATCGGTCAGCTTTGTCTCGATCTTGAGGAACTCCCACAACACGTAAAGGAAGGCGTGGCTAGCAAGCTGCTCAACTCGCACACGATTCAAGAGGCAGCCGTACGCCTGGGCTGGCATGAGATTGCAAACATTGTACTATTCTCTCTACTTCTCATGAAGATGCTTGCATCAAAATGGGACGAGCCAAAACTCTTGGATTCTGCATAAAGTGTACATTACTCCTTTCCCCTTGTCTTTCTTTCTTCTTTCTTCTCTGTTCCTTCTTCGTGTACCAAAGTACCTTTTCCTCAGGCTGTATTTGTTGTGCTTGATTGCAGATCGAGAGAACATTGTTCCTCGTGAGCGGGACATGCTTCTTGAAGCTCGGTTCACAGACGTACACACACAAGTCTCGCACTGCATAACCAAACGCATCTCATTACGGCATGCAACCAGTAGGACCAAACAAGAGACTTCAACCGAAAAACAACAACGCGCTAATACATGTACATCAGCCACCCATCCCCCAAGAACGACTGCACCGTCACCGCCGACGGGCTCCCCTTGAAAGTAAAGTCGCCAATGCCCAAGAAAATCCCCCCGCCCACCGTCCGCTTCCCCGGCCCGGGGCCAACCTTGAAGTCGGTCAGCACCGCGCACCGCAGCACCACGACCCTCTCCAGCGGCTGGCCCCCTTTAACCACCGTCCCCTTGTACACCGACACGTCCTCCAGCGGCAGCAGCACCACGGCCACGTTCGCCCCGAACGCCTCGGCGCGGAACGCGCCCGCAAAGTCACCCGCCCGCACGAGCGGGTTCGCCGTCTTGACGGGGTAGTCGACCGGGCCCGGGGCTGGCGCCGGCTCGGCCTCGCTCGCGTAGAAGCGGCAGGCCGTCCACGCGGGGCCCGTCGGCACCGCGACCCGGGGCGCCTTTTTGTTGGGGTTGTTGGGGTCGGGCGGCAGGCTGAGGCCGTAGCAAAAGACGCCGTACGCCGGCGGCGTGCCGTACAGCGCCGCGTCCGGGTCCTCGGGCCCCACCACCATGGCGTCCGAGGCCGACGCGGGCAGGCGCAGCGCCTCCTCCACGGCGCGCGAGTGCCGCAGCGGGGGCAGCGCGATGTGGTCGCGCACCTGCAGCGCGCCCATCAGGAGGACGTTGTCGGTGTAGGGGACGGGTGAGGTTAGCGAGACGTGGTCGGGGACGACGTGGCCGACGCCCGAGGCGGGGCTCGGGCCGGTGGAGGAGGAGGAGGTGGTGGTGGTGGCGGCAGTGGGGGGCGGGCGGCCGACATGGCTGGTGATGAAGATGCCAAGGGAGGAGAACTGCCAGTCGGCGCGCAGGATGGAGAGCCAGTCGCCTAGGCCGCCAGCGACGTTGTTGGGGGCGTTGGGGTCCCAGGTGCCGCGGGTGGGCTTGGTCAGCAGGACCATCTTCCAGCCGTTACGGTCGACGAGAGTCGAGAGAAGGGCGCGGCGGCGCTGCTCGAGCTCGTCGTCGTCGTCACGCCCGTCGGGGGTGCCGTTGGGGAGGACTACGCGGAGGGCGCCTAGGATGGCGTTGACGCAGTAGTCGACCTTGGACATGGTGGTGACGCCGCGGGCTTTGGCGGCCTCGAGGACGTCGAGGGGAGAATCGGCGGCCACGCCGACGAGGCCCGTCTCGTAAAGGCGGGTGATCCAGGTCTGAAGCTCCGAGGTGATTTGGGCTTGGGTCGGGCCAGCCTGGATGGCTTGGATAATGAGACCGGCCAGGTCGCACGCGAGAAGGGTAGCGCGTCCCGTGATGTCGAGGAGAGTGGCTTCGCCGCGGAAGCAAGCATCTGCTGTGAATGTCTTCCCAGACTTGTCGATGAGGCGCGCGAACTGGCTTGGGGACCGCGAGTCGAGGAGTCGGTCGTCGCGAGGGTCGATCACGTCGTCTGTGTTGAGCAGAATGCCCTCTTGGAACGTCCACATGGACGACAGCCTATTGGAAGATTAGCCCGGGTGACGAGACGGACATGTTTGACGGGCAGGGTCGTACCAGTTGTCTTCGAGCTTTATGCTCTGAAAGGCCTTAACGGCCTTTCTGACTTCCAAGAGAGCCGCAGCCAGGTCTGTGGTTGCGATGCCCGTTTGGCGTCTCTCCACGATCTTCTGGAGCGAATTTGCTTTGGGGTCAAGGGGTTCAATCCACTGGATGTCACGGAGCCAAATGACACCCTTCTTGGCCATCGTGTAGATGTAGAATTGCTTGGCGACCTCCTCATCCGCGATTCGTTTGTGTGCATCGGGGAGGAATCCTATGAGTTGAGGGCGCCTCCGATTGTCGACCGTGCCCTTACTATCCCACCATTGCGGGATGCAAGCCCAGTCCCTACGTGCCCTCGTTAACTGATATTACCCTCGCCCAAGACACACTAAGGAAAACATACCACCAGACGTATTTGTAGTTGATGTTCTCAATGATGCGCCTGATATCGCGGATCGTGAAATTGCCCGGGAACAGCTTGGGGATGTACCACCAAATTTGATTAGGCCCTGGGGCGTTGATGATCTCAAAACTGGGAGCAATGTCCGCATCGTCTTCGTAGATGGTCTTGTCCTGGAACCGGCCCCAGGTGTACGAGATGATGCCATAGCCGATCTTGTCAAGCTCTTGGGCAACGGCAGGCTCATTCGCGACATCGCGAATCCGGAAGCGCGGGACCTCCAGGATGAATCTGGGCTTCGGGATGGTGTTGGCGCCAACAAGCCCGGCTTGGATGGCACCCACAATGGGGTTCATGGAGGCCGACATTGTGGGGAGTAGTCTGATAGGATGGAATGGAATGGAGTTGCGGATGAGGTGAAGGGTTTGGAGGACTGATGATGTTGCGAAACAGCCGTCGAGGGATGGAAACATGTGCTAGTATTTAACAAACAATACTTGAGGTACGCTCATCCAACGTACGAGCATTGGTACTTGTTCTCGACGCACCAAGGTTGATGTTGGTTCCCTCATGATGATCACAAAACTGTTTCTGTGGCACCCGCCCAGCTTATCGTTGTGACTCGTTGGACTCCTACAACCGATCGGTCACAGACGCCATAACACATAGCCCGCAGTACGTGCTCTCGAGCTACAGCAGAGCAATACTCGCTACTACAACGTTAGCAGGCGGTTGCCATTCAGCCAGCCACCAGCACAGAGAGGGATCCGAGTATCTGGCTCGTGGTGTGCATCACCGGATAACGGTTAAGGACGGATCTGCAGTTGAGCTTCTGGTCTCGAGTCTGATCAAACACCATGGCAAGGCCGATCCCTCTCTCACTGCACGTTTTCAGCTCGCCATTATCGACACGCTTGATCTGCTTTTGGCCATGTTGCTTTGCGGTCAAACTTAAACCGCACCCCCAAGACAAATCCCGAGTATGCCAAGTATGGGGTGCCCTATAGGGCTGGTTTAAACGTCTGCGCAGATAGCCACGATGATTGGCGGTCGGGACAAGTCTCAGACATTAGCTCAAACCTTGTTGGCTGCGGTCGTGTTGCTCCGCTGCAGGTTGGCCCGTTTAGGTCCCGGGGCTTGGCCTGGGACACCCAAGGTCGCATCTCCGAGTCCCTGCAGATCGCGCTCTGCATAAGGCTGAGGGTCCTTCTCCTCACAGAGCTTACTGACAGTTGGCGTGGCGTCGATAATGACCAAGTCGAGAACGCAAACGGCCATTGCATGGAATATCGGCCCTCCACGAGGACAGAGATGGCATCCGGGAGTAGCTGAGACCCGACACCCGCCGTACGCGGTGTTCTTGAGCATGTTGTGATTGGATTTTGTGGTGGAAAGTAGCATGGCAACAACGTTGTGTGGCGTGTGCGACTGCGGGATTGAATGCATCACCGGAAAGCTCATGGTGTGTGGCTGGCTCAGGGGTTGTCGTCGGGTCCGGGAGGCCACCATCGAGTGTCGGAGGGGCTCGTCATCAAGGGATTCGGAGAGCAGCCGAGAGTCTTGAGGCTAACATTGAAAGGCATAAAAGCATCGATGATATCTTGCAATTCAGACATTGTTCCCTCCTCAACAGCTCGCTGAACTCCAACCCACCAAAGCAAACAAACGCCCACTCCACCAGAGACCACCACACTCGAGATCAACATGACTACCTACACTCTCAACGTCGTCATTGACAACAGGGTCCTGGCTTTGCACTCCAAGGACTCTCTTTGCATTGCCAAGAAGGTATGCTCATGTTCCTGGGCTCCTGTGCACTGAAGGAGCATGACTGACATGCGCAGGTCAACGGCAACTTTGATGTTGTCTTCCAGGGCGCTGCCCCCATTCCAACGGGCGACCAGCAGCTTCTCCTTGCCAACAATGTCTTTCAATGGACTGAGGATTACCGCGTCTTCCTCACCCAGTCGTTCGGCAACGGTGTTCTGGTATGCCTCTCCCAATGTTTCCTTCTCGCGGCCATTCTCTTCTAACTTGCTCGCACAGATTTCCCACAGCACCACTCCCGTCGAGATCCGCTTTGGCCAGGCGGCCATTTGGGCCGATGGCTCCTTGCAGCCCGCTGTGACGGCCGACACCAGCGAGTGGGACGTCGCCGAGGGCTCGAGCCCGGACACGACCTTCACGGTCGAGTCGTTCCCCATCTCGCTGCACGCCGCCGTCGAGCAGTCCACTGGCGGTGGCAAGTACAGCACCATCTACGTCGACCCCGACATCCACATGGGCGACACCCGCATCGAGCTGACCCCCAAGAACGAGTACCTGCTCTTCTGGAAGAAGATCACCACGACCGAAGCCATGCTGGCCATCTCCACGACCATTGGCCACCTGTGGAAGTTCTCGCAGGGCAAGACCTCCAAGACGATTCGCTTTGGCTACGCCAAAGCCGAGCAGCCGAGCAGCGCCCTCGAGCTGCCCACCTGGTATGACATGTGAGCGGCCGTCTAACCTCGAGACAGGTGGGGGGGGGAGGTCGAAGTCGGAGGTAGCAGGATCTGAGTGGATTCAAGGAGGGGATGTAGCTTGCAGTTTCCTAGTAGAGTTGTCAAATGCCATGTCGTTGCTTTGAATGGCTTATTCCTGCGATACAGCCCCTGAATTGTAGAAGTCAGCCGTGGCTGAACCACACACCACACCTCCTAATGCGGTAACGAGCGGGACACCCATTCAAGCTGAAAAGGCCAAGAATCTCACGAGCAAACACCATCTTTATAACCTCTCACTTCCCCTTACCCAATCCACCATCCCTTCCCCCAACACCAAACCCGTCCTGCTGCTTCCCAAAAGCACACCCCGCCATCACCAAAACTCACCAAAAATGCCCACCCCACGCATCCACCTCACAATCGACGCCCCGCTCCTTGCCTCCCCTTCCCGCGACACCCTCGTCCTCAGTCGCAAAGTCAACGGCGTCTTCAACACCGCCCTGGCCGTCGCCTCCATCAACCCTCCCCAACAATCCCTATCCCCATCCTCATCCGCATCATCCGCCTTCTTCTCCCCGTCCTCCTCCTCCCCCTTCCCCTCCTCCCGCGCCGCCTCCCCCTCTGCGTCTACCACCAACATGCTTTACTCCCAAAACATCTTCGCCTGGGACAACACCTTCCGCGTCGCCGTCTCCCACCACCCGAGCAACGGCGGCGGCGGCGCGCTCGCCGCGTCGCTGACCAACGCCGTGGAGGTCCGGCACGGCGAGACGGTGCGGTTCAGCCGCAACATGCTGGTGCCGGCGACGCGAGAGAGTGGTGAGGATGAGGGGGTCGCGTGGGGCTGAGGGATCTCAGTTTGATGGGGAATGGTGGTGGTTCGCGGGAGAGTGGGAAGTGGCGGTGGTGGTGGTGGTGGTGGTGGGGGTTGTTGTGTCTTTTCGGTGGCGGACGTGCCGCCGTCGTGTCGGGTTGAGGTGATGCAGGTCGTGGGAGGCGGCGCGCAGGGGAGGCTGTGCCGGGTCTGGCAGGGGGAGGAGGGCGGGTTGGCGAGGGTGATGGAGGTGAGGGTTTCGGACGAGGTGAGTATCTTGTTGCACCAACTTCTCTGAGAGATGTGGATGGCTTTGTTACGGGTAGTTTTGTCTGTGTGCCATGCTGACGAGAAGGTGGTAACAGTTTAAACTGTTTTGGACGGAGCGGGCTGTGGCGCTGGGTGGGAGAGTGGTGATCTCTGACCGTGACGGGTTTCCACTCTCCATTGGCGAGCACGACGACGTGGTATTTGTGAGATTCGGGTATGCAACGCCAAACCAAGCAAAGCCGGATGAGCTGCCGATGTGGCGTGAAGAGTCTGCGGGTTCCATGACGACGGATGAATCAACGCCGTACAGTCTTGTGAGGATTACCATGTAAGGCGCGCATTCATGGTGATGATTGGGTCGAAAAATAGTCGTCTCTGTCGACGGAGAGGGCATGCAGGTGGGATATCAAGGGAGATGGTATGGTGGAAGACGAGACGAACACTGAGCTGCTGGCAGACACAAGATACCCGATTATTGGCTGGTTCGCGGTTACATACATTCAGGTTACGCGATTTGGCCAGGTATTTTAACGCTCATGATCATGTCTTGAGTTGAACAATGCTCATCATTGCCATTGTTTCTTTTTCTTGTTACATTGTCGACTATGATGCTGGTGATTTCACCTGGCTGGAGATGTTCGTGAAGATTGATGTCAGAGCCGCCATTGACAAGGAGGGGTTTAAGGAGTGGCTAGAGATGGGAAAAGGAGGGAACGAGATTGATGTTGAGATGGAAAAGCAAAGAGTAAGGTCTTCGTTTGTGCCCCATCATGCGATCCTGGGAGGCATTTGTGGAAGCAGTTGTCAAAATCAACAAGCTCTCCAATCACTAATCCATTGATATCCTCGATCCCTCAGGCTATTTCTCGCCCGAGGTCGGACATATGTTGGTTGCGCACCCGACCTGTCTATCAACCTCTTCCGCAGTTGACCTGCCGACTGCGGGCTCCAACAGGACGCCGATCAAGTTTTAGAATAGAAACATGCTGCAAGTCGTTATACGGGCAAGGGAACCAGGAAGAGAGGGGTCTTGGGTGGCGTATGTGTTTGACGCAGTCGTGGAACGTTGAGGGGTCTTTTGGAGGGCGTGTTGATGAGCGGAGTTTTTTTTGGGGCGGAGAAATGAGGCAGTGCCCATGGATAGAATAAAGTTGTTGACGCCGGAGCAGAGTGGTGGGATGAAGGCGTCTGTGGGAAGACGATAAAGGAGAGCCAGGAGACTTGGTTAGATGAGTGGGACGGGGAGGTGCGGAAGCAAGGATGCCCGCTTGCGACCTTGGCCTGGGAGACCACATATGGTGTAATACCCACAGAAAGACGGCGGCGGCAGCGGCAGCGGCGGAGCAGCTTGGGATGCAGGTATTCGGCCGGGGTTGGCAGATTCGGTGAGTTTTAGGTGGAGGTGACGGTGACAGTCAGTTCGGCCCGAACGCATACCCTCCCTGACCCTGATGCAAGGTAACCCTCCGTGCATTTGCCTTGTTTACCAAACACCTTTAAAAGCAAACAAATCAAAACGCGGGTTCTTGATGATGTGGTGGCTGCGACCGATAACAATGCCTTGGTGAAGAAGGATCGCCCTTGTCAAAAGTGCCCGATACTCTTGACAGCCAAGTCACAGATGGATGATCTTGAATCCTGCCCGGACAAGTCGGTCAGCAATCTTTACCACCCATCCGCAATAAGCGAAGACCAACCTTGCGTATATGGCCGATTCCCCTCACAGATCAAGCCTAGACAACTTCTTCTCGTCAGACATGTGCAGCGCCGAGATGTTGTTGTCCATCGGGATTGCGTTGGGCTGCACGCAATGGCGTTCGATAGTTGTTGCCTGTGCAAGCTGAGCCCCCGCCGAATCACCACCTCAACAAGAATGTATTGGAAGACTGATACGAAGAGTGAGGGGTTAGATGACTATGTGGCGTGGGCCAGACCCCGACTTCCTCGAGTGCTCTCGTTCCAGTCGGTCCGGGTCGGGAGGCGGCAGCTGCCGGTAGGGCTGAGCTTGCAGGTGGCTATTTGGCAGACGTATCAGGAGCACCTGCATTCAAGGGACGGCTGGACCTATACCGCCACTATTCCGCACGATTGGCGCGATGGCTGGCAATGAGTGGTTCTCGAGATAGACCGGTCTGACAGGAATGACTTGGAAACTCGCGGCTGAGCGCTGTGAAGGCAGCGACTTCTCGGAAGCGGTCAATGAGTGTTGTGGGCTAAGGAAGTTGAAACTCGTGCATAAATGCGGTCTTCCTTTTCTTCCTTATGCTCAACATAAAAAGAAGACCACGAGACAATCAGCGGCGCAGTCAAAATCGAGAGCAGACCTCAACCAGAACAGCTTAGTCCACAATCTCTTCAACCCCAATCACCACCACCATGGCCCAAAAGCAAGAGAACTGGAAGTGGTGTTCCAAGTGCGCCTGCATCTTCTTCGCCGGGGACGCCGTGTGCCGCGCCAACAACGGGGTCCATGACCTGTCAGGCAGCGCCATGTACGCCATCTCGTACCAGTCCACCGCCCCGGGCCAGAACAAGTGGAAATGGTGCAAGAAGTGCCAGGTCCTCTCATACACCGGCAACGGCGTGGGCACCTGCCAGGCCGGCGGCCAGCACGACGTGTCCAGCAGCGGCGACTACCATCTGCCCTCGACGGGCGGCGGCCAGACGCCATGGAAGTGGTGCCACAAATGCCAGGGTCTCGCCTGGCAGGCGGCGCCGTGCACCGCGGGGGGCAACCACGACTTTGCGGGCAGCGGCCAGTACCAGATCTGCATGAATGGCGAGCCGCGGGCGCAGGCCAGCATCGGGCAGGACGAGTGGCGCTGGTGCAAGAACTGCCAGTTGCTCTGCTTCGACGGCAAGACCAGCTGCGCGGCGGGCGGCTCCCACATCAGCGCCGGCAGCGGCAACTACGCCATCAGCTTTGCGCAGCAGGCGGCCAACACGCAGGACAAGTGGAAGTGGTGCAACAAGTGCTATGGGCTGGCCTATTCCGCGAGCGCCTCGGACGGCGTCTGTCCCCGCGGCGGTACGCACAACTTTGGAGGCAGCGGCAACTATGCGGTCTTGTTGAATGTGCCTGCGGCGGCCGGGCAGCAGGACAAATGGGGTTGGTGCAGGCACTGCCAGCAGATGTGGTACACCGGCAACGGGGCCGGGAAGTGTCCGAGTTCGGCTAATGGCGGGCATGTCAAGGACGGGTCTGGGGCCTATGTGCTCTCGTTTGCTTGAGCTTGCCGGAGAGCGATGCAGCAGTTCTCGAATTTGTACCTGTCTCCGTTCGCGCGCTTGACCCAAGTTTGAAAACGCAAGCACCTGCACCTCTCAATGCCGGTTTTCGTTGAAATGACCAAACATCCCTTGAAAGTTCGAAGTGTGAGTGTCAATGTTGTCCTGATTAGAGCAACGTTGCGTGCGTCTCGTGGTTGACTTCGCCATATCCAACGACAGAAATACATCGACGGCAAGGTGGCCGAGCGGTCCAAGGCGCCAGGTTCAGGAACACCTGAATTAGCAAATCTCACAACAGATTTCCTGGTCTCAGAAATGGGGCGCGAGTTCGAATCTCGCCCTTGTCAAAAACCTTTTGCGCTTTCTCCAGCAGCAGCGCGTGCATGTGGCAGGCCCGTGATTTTTGGTCCACCTTCTAGAAGCCGTCTGTGGGTTGCTGTCTGCAGATGTGGACTCAGGTCCGGGCTTGGCTTGCAGTTGCTCGGGGCTCGGCACCATGTTTCGCGGCTGGTTGGGACTTGTTGGGGTCGCAGGAGATGCAGCTGGCTCCAGGCACGAGGCAGAGGACGGCTGGTAGGAGGAGTGCACCTGAGACACCCGAGAGTTGGCTCTGCAGGTTGATTCTGCGGGTTCTGCGGGTTCTGCGTGCGTGCAGGAGTCAGCGAACCCACGTGAAGATGCAACTTTGAGCTTCGCTTGCAGAACCAGGCGCTTTGGGTTTTGCATGTGATGGGCAATGCCGCCGCCACGGAGATGGCTGCCGCGGTGATGCACGGCGATGGCGACGATGACGGTGACGGGCAGCGGCGACGCAGTCCAGAAAGAGGAAAAACACCTTTGCGGCTGGTGCTCGGATCTCGCGCCGGCAGGTTGGTCAAAGTGTTTTTAACTTGAAGCTGCAAAGCTCGGGTGGGGCTTCTCGGGTCGCCCGATCTGCGGACCGGGAAGAAACTCGTCTGAAACATCAGATGAAAGGGCCGCAGCCAGCGCCGGGAAAGTGCCCAGCATGCCCCAGCGTACCCCAGCGTGCCCCCCCAGCGTCCCCCCAGCATGTCAATCTGAGATGCTCGATGCAACACTCTGGCCTGAGGCCGCGGGAAGAAGCAGCGCTGGCTCAATGTCTTGCACTCTGCACTCTGCGCGCACCAGTGCTCAATCGGGTTTCGGCCAGGGCCAAGCTGGCTAAGCTCAGGAACGGCTCCCTGAGCCAATGGCAGCGGTGCGGTTGACGCTCCGTTTAATTGGCCCAGGCGCCACAGCTGCGACTTCTCAATTGGGACGATCGAAATTAAAACACGCCGCGAATGCTCAGGGGGGAGGAAGTCGCGAGGCTTTGGCGACCGGGCAACGTCTGACTGAAGAACGCTGACAGGCGCCCACTTCCCAATTGACGGGCAGTCGTCGGCGAGGGCCAATTTCTCGGTTTTCTCCTTTGTCATGCGAGTGGCCCTTCGTTCATTACAGTCCTGTACTCAGTACACACGCGCGCGGAACACACACACACGCACACACGCTCGTTACAGTCGCTCATTTTTATCGCCTTTTTTCGCATGAACAAATTAACCAGCCGCGACCAGGTTCCACGTCGCAGTCAGCGCCTCCGCAGTCGTGTCAGCAGCGTCAGCAGCAGTGAAGCGCCCAGCAGACCCAGCGACCCAGTAGCTGCTGAGCCCGCTGAGCCCGCTGGCCCCGCGGAGCCCGTCAGAGGTCACCGGGGCGCCATCGAGGAGGGGGGTCCGCGGTCGAGACGTCTCGGGTCCCGCGACTTGGTGGAGTGCGCTGCTGCTGCTCCTGCTGTTGCCGCCGCCGCTCCTGCTCGTTCTGGCCTCTCTGGGCTCCTCAGCCCTCGTGTTCTAAGGGCCGAGAAGTAGGATGGAACCCGGTACCAGGGGCAGGTCCCCTGTGTCCCGTCGCGTCGCACAGAAGTTGGCCGGCGACACTGTCGTTCGAATTCCATACCGCCCACGGAAGGATGCAGCCTACGCGCGGAAGACTGCAGCCGCCGACCTCGACGTGGTGACCACCCGCCGCCAGGACTCTGAGGCCGATCCCAGGATACACCCGGCAGCCGCCGACGCTCTCTCCCTATCCGGCACCACCCCGCCGAGCAGCCCGACCATGGCCAGCTTCCCCGGCGGCTCCAAGTCGATGACTCCCGAGAAGACCAAGCCAGGTCGCCCGCAGCCGTTTCTCATCACCACGCAGGGCAAGGTGCCCGCCAAGGACGGGGACGACGCGTCGTTCCGCAAGCACAACCGCGGCATCGGCTCCATCGACTCGATTCTCTCCTCCACCACCTGCGTGAACACGCAGTCCGAGTGCAGCCGCCCGGAATCACGCCTCTCCCGGGAAATTCGTATCGAGATCGAGGATGCTGACGGCGGGGCGCCCGTCGCTTCCCACCGCAAGCCCAGGAAGCAGACCAGCAGGTGCGAGTTGTTCTCTGATGGAGTCATCTCCCGGGGGATTGAACGTACTCACACACCCGACAGAATGCAACTGGCCCCGACAGCCACCTCGCGCCCCGGCACTGCCGTGCCCTGCGGCGAGGGCGAGGACCATGAGGGCGAGGACGACGAGGTCCGGTTGGTCGATGAGATCTCATCCTGGGTCCTGCGGAACACGTTCGGAAAGGACGTAGATGACTGCGCTGCGCCGCTGTTGGTTTGGGATTGCACCTATCGCTACCTCCAAGAACTCTGGACCGCATCTCAGGAAGGGAACCTGGGGTTCATCCAAGCAACATCTGGTCATGG
Source organism: Staphylotrichum longicolle (assembly GCA_019096155.1). NCBI lineage: Eukaryota > Fungi > Ascomycota > Sordariomycetes > Sordariales > Chaetomiaceae > Staphylotrichum > Staphylotrichum longicolle. Next base: position 1,515,368 of record JAHCVI010000003.1, read on the forward strand.
GACCCCTTCCCCTCAATACGGCGGCACGCCAGGCGCCGGGAACAATGACCAGCAGCAGTCTGGGCCTTATGGGAAAGGAAAGAGAAAGGCGGATGGAGGGAGCGACGATGGCAGTGGGATGGGAGGCCGGGACGACCAAGGGAGCGAGGAGAGGGACGTGTCACCAGCCTCACAGGCATACAGCACCAAAGGAAACATCACCAACTTCAGCTGTCCTTACCGGAAACGCAATCCCCTTCGATTTAACGTGCGAGAGTATTACGTCTGCGCTACACACTCATTTGCCGACATGTCACAACTGAAGTGAGTGTTGAGGGGACGGTGTGCAAGTCTAGGCCGTTGCTAATCCCCTTCAGGAAGCACATTCGTGCCCACCATCCTCCTGTTCAGAGGAACGCAGGCCCATTCCTCTGCCCTCGTTGTTGCCAGGGCTTTGTCTCGAAAAACGAACTGGACTCGCATCTACGCCAGTTGGACGTTTGTCATGTTTCGTATGATAGCGGCGGCGCAGACCCCGAGGACGGCATCACCCAGAAGATCATATCGTCGTTGGAGGCGCGGAGTTTGAAGGCGAAAATTGACAACTGGGTCTCGCTGTGGAAACTTCTATTCCCCGTTGATCAGGTGATTCCCGATCCAGGTAAGGGGTTACCCCTTCACTTCTCACCTGCCAATCGGTCTCTAATCGAGAGCAGTGTTCGTCCCGGTGATGGAGATCTTTGACTTTATTGCAGAGTCCAAGAAGTTCCTGAGCACACTCAAAGACCTGCTCGAGCTCCAATACCGCCATGTTCTGGAAGGGGCGAGCCAAGTCGCGAATGTGGATGTCAAGATCCGCCAGGGACTTGAACGAAGTGCCGGATCGATCTACACATGGATCGAGACTGTTGTGCAGGACTGGGAGCAGAGAATCGCAGGGACAGTATCACTCTTCACAAACACCGCCATCAGCCAACCCGCAACGAGCGAAAGCTGGGCTTCTACCCCCCATCTTCCTCCCTCTCCCGCGCCAACGCCCACGGTCATGCCTGGGAATGTTGCGAGCGGTTTGGCTGGCGGTGAAAGTCCCGGCCCAGCCGTGCCCCCAGGCATCAGGGGCGCATCCGTCCGAAGACGGCCCAACCCCCCGCCGAAGAGGATCAAGAGGCCCGAGATCCTGCCCAAAGCCCCACCGCCGACTCAGATACCGATGCCCATCCAACGAGCACGAACCCCGCAACCTCAAGCCAGGGTCGCCAGCAACACGTTTAGAGCGCCGCCTTCGGTACTCCCCAGCCAATCGGTTCCCATTCCGTCATCAACTACACCTCACGGCCTGCCGTACCATACGAGCTGGGAAACCCCAACAGTGACAGTTACCAGCGCCTACAGCGTTCCCTACACCAGCCCGGGCGACGTGTTCCACCATCCAGCTATGACACCCACACACTACGCACCCATCCATAACCAGATCGAAGTTCCGCCTCCCTACCTGGCGCCAGAACAGCAGACGGAGACCATGTCACCCGAGGCAATGCAACACGACGCCGATCCCCGCCCGCAGTCAGCAGCAAATATCCACGCAAATCGGCTGACCATGTCCACCACCCCAAGGTCGTCGCTCGCGAGTCTCAGCTGGATGCGCGACGAGAATCGGGACTCGAGCCAGACACTGGTCGAAGCCCACCCGCCAGGAAGATGCGCCAACATGTACTGTCCGAGCTGCAGCAAAACACTGCCTGATGACATGGGTGCGCAACCTTCACCCGTGGGCATCCATCACGTCACGGGCGCCCCGCACCACCACGCTGCGTTCCACACTACCGGGCCTGGCGGCGGCGGACCCTTCCACACTTCTCCCAGCCCCGGAGAGGTACACGGCTATACAGAGCAAGTCGAGTGGTCGTTCCACGGTGCGGGAGGGATTCACGGCGCAGGGGGTAATGATAATATGTTTGGAGGGGGACACCATGGGCCGCAGGAAGGGTACTGACTTCGAGTTGGCCCCCTTTCGCTAATCGGAAGAGAACAGTAGAGAGGGACATTCTTTTTGCTTGGGATACTTTCCTTCATTGTATACTAACGGCTGAAAATAGCAAGCAAGGATTTGTACTAATGTAATGCAGATGCAGCAGTCTTTTCGGGGGACGAGGGGAAACGAGAGCATTCAAGGAGCAGCTGGGCAAGTGGTGAAACGGCACACTGCACGAGGTTATGATTGATGTATACCAATGTTTTTTTTCTTTTTCATTCTTTGTATGATATGGTTTTAGACCTTTTCCCCACGTTTCTCCGTGCCAGTGACGGCTGCACTGGAGACATGTAATCCTAGTGTGTATCCAGGGAATCATGTTTGGGTGTGCAATACCACGGGACTGATAATTCACTGTTTGTTTTTGCCTTTTTGGCTTTGAAGAAGATCGTCGAGAGCTGGTGTCTTGTGTGCTTGAAGGGAGTTCTAGAGGACCACGCTGTGACGCGGGCTCCGCTCGACGAAGACGCACGCTTCAGGGTCAGGAACAGAAAATGATGCTGGAAGCTCGAGCAACTTCATCAAGCGGATGATGGGACTCGACGTCTAACCACTGGTGCTCCTTATAACAGGTCTTAACACACACCTCCCTTTGCAAACAACATCCTCTCCGCATAGACTCATTAAGAGATGGTGCAAAAGCCTCCCAAACACCAGCATCCATGCTTGCTAGACAGTATGCACCTACAAGAGGCCAAAAATGCAACGCAAATGCAAACAGAACGAAGGGATGCACGCTGATGATGCCCGCAATAAACAAATCAACAACGCAACTCACAGCTCCTTATCCAAGACCCCTTCAGCACATCGTCTCTCTATCACCTTTACCCCCCACCCCCACTCCTCCTCTCCCACCCTCTCCAACGCTCAACGCACCTACGTCGATGTCACTAACTAGGCCCCTATCCCCTCATCCCCCTTACTTCCTACACGACAGAAACATCCGTCAGCGACCTAGTCTGCTGCGTCTGCAGCGCCACCACGAGCTCCGTCAACCGGTCAATCTTGGCCGCGAGGTCCGCGATGCGCACCTCGACGTCGGTCGACGGCTCGCCAAACGCCTCCTCCTCAGCCGCCTCGGCCGCCGCGTCCCGCTGCCGCGGCGTGAGGCGCGACGACTCCCCAGGGCCGTAGCCGGCCGCCAACAACGTCCCCCCGGTGCCGGCGCTCGGTGGCGGGGGCGGGCGGAGGTTGAGGGCGGAGGTGAGGTCGGCGCGGAGGGACGAGGACGACTGGTGGCGCTGCGCCTGCTGGAGCAGGGCGCGCTTGGCGGCCGGGTTGGGGCTGCCGATGGTGGCGTGGCGGGGGCCGCGGAAGCCCGTGTACTGTGTGCCCTTGCCGGCGGTGCCGCGGATGTACTCGTAGAGCTCGATGGCGGCGACGATAGGCAGGTGGGTGGCCTTGAGGAGGAGGATGCGGGCGGCGCGGAACTTGTTGTCCGAGGGGAGGAAGAGGCGGAGGGGGCGGAAGATGACGAGGGCGAGGAGGTTGAAGGGCGGGTAGAAGTGGGTCAGGCGGTTGCTGGTGGAGGCTTCGAGGACGTAGACGCTGTAGACGTAGAGGTACTCCTCGCGAGCGTGGGTGATGACGCGTGAGAAAGAGTTGGACAGCATACCGGTCAGGGAGCCCGTGAGGAGGATGGAGCTGAGGGTGACAAAGATGATCATGAGCGGGGGACCAAAGACGGGGTCGATGTTGTGCATGATGTCGAAGCCGACGTAGCTGGAACCGAAGAAGATGCGGGTGAGGAAGCCGGTCATATCGTTGAGGGAGTAGGCGTCGCGGCCGACAAGGGAGAAGGTGGTCAGGAAGCCGAGGTAGATGACTACGACGAGGACCATGAACTTGAGAAAGTCCTTGCCCATCTCTTTGAGGCAGGGAATGAGAGTCTGCTGGAGTTAGCCTCAGATATCGGTCTCCGGGTCTCGGTAACGTACTCCCCAGTAAGGGCTCAAGCTGAGGATGGAGAAGACACGCGGAACCATGAAAAGCGCCTCGAGAGCCAGGACGTCAAAGGCCAGGTCAACGAGGCGAGAGTTTTGGGTTTCCAATCCGACGATTCCTGCTACAGTCAGCGTCGTATCACCCAAGAGATGTGGTTGACGTACTGAGGACAAAGTATGTCACGCCAATTCCTATCATGGCCATGTCAAAGATGTTCTGCAATGGTAATTAGCAGAAAGCCCCTGCCAAGACCAGAGAGTACAAACCCAAACGTCAGCAGCGTAAAAGATGGAGCCGGCGTCGATCCACTCGCTCAGCTCATCGTAGGCAAACGCAGCAAGCCAGAGCACAGGAAGACCTCCAGGGTAGTGATGCGGTTCGGGTCCCGCTCCATCAACACGGCATAGTAGAGAAACAGGAAGCTGGCAAAGAAGAGGACTTCGAACGACTTCAGGTACTTGGGAACGCGGAGGCGGGAGAAGGGGTCGGCGGTGGTGGGCTTGTAAAAGCGCGGCTTCTTGACCGAGTGGACCGAGAGGCTGTCCCAGAAGATGATGTCGCCATTCCAGATGCCCGTGATGATCTTTTGGACGACGGCCTGGCTGAGGAAGCGCTTGGCGTCGGCAATGGCGGCGATCTCGAGGGCGTTGAGGTTGGTGAAGTTGGCTGTTGGGTCGTCCTCTTCGTCGTCATCGTCGTCGTCGGCCGTCATGCTCATAGTGAGACGGGAGATGGAGCTGAGGAGCATGTTGCGCTTGTTATTCCCCGACTGGCTGAGGACCTGGCGGGCCGAGTGAGCGGTGCCCCGCAGAGCCTGGCCAAGGAGGGCGCTGTGCTCGTCGACTGCCGTCTCCTCATCGCTCGGGGTCTGGTCCTCCGAGTCCTTGGGATCTGGGATCTCGTACAGACAGTAGTCGACAGCCTCCCGTTCGGACAGATGGGTGAGGAAGCGCCAGGCCACGATCTCACAGCCGTTGGCACGGGCCTCGTTCAACCCCTTGTCCTCGGTGATGGCGCCATAATGCCACTTGAGAGCACTGCGGAGGTGGTCAACAGGAGGGCAGTACAGAACATAATCAGAGCACCAGACTTACAGCAGCGCGTTCACAATGGCGGGGTGAGTGCAGTTGCGGCCCAGGTGGTCGACAAGTGCGCGCAGGCCATCCCCGGCGCCCGTGGTCCTGAGCTGCTCAAAGGTGACGGGCAGCAGGATGACGTCGGCAATGTAGACCGAGAGCTTCTTGACGAGCACGCGGAAGGTGTCGTCGTCTTTGATGTCGGGCAGCTCAGTGCCGAAGCGGGCTTGGCGACCCGATGGCGACGGGGTCCTCAGAGCAGCTTCCGCCGCTTGAGGGCGCGACTTGACGCGGATCGGCATTGCGACGCGGCAAGAACCTAAAGACCCAATTGCTGGCTGTTTCCCGATACGAGGAAAAAAGGTGCCTTCTGTGATGCCCGCCGTCACTGGCGCGGAGGGAGGAAGAAGGGGAAGGAGGCTCCGGCGAGAGAGGGGAAGGTGCTGATTGTGAAGCCCGCTTTGATGGAGTTGGCGCCGATGGAGAACCCCGGCAGGCACCACAGGCACCCTGACGCGCCTTGCCCGTCTTGGCTTGGATGCACCACTTCAGGGCCTGGACCCTGCCGAGGGATTGGGGGGCCCGAATTGGGGGGCGGACACGCTAAAAAAGCTAACTGACGTCTCACCGTTGGTTGTTTCAGCTTTTGTCGTCCAATCCATTGCGCATGCGAACTGTTGACCCCGCCGCCCTCAGGGCTCGCCTTGCATTGCGCTTTCGCCACCTCCAGGGGATCAGCTGAGCAGCTCACGCAACTGAAAGCTCGGACGAGAAGCCTCATGCAATGTCCTGATTGGTCAGCTCGCAGCATCGAAGAGACGAAACATGCACACAATCCATCACCACATCCTGTCCCAACGAGCAGCCAGCACAGCCCTGTGCACCTCCGTCATGGTCAGCTTGAGCAAGCACCTCGCTGCCCCGACTTTCTTGTTTGAGATTCCGGCTTGGACACGAATCCAATATGCATTTTCCTCCTTCTCTTTAGCCTCATATCTACCCTTCCCTTCACAATCCAGGGGCAATGTTTGCAAGTTTCCTTGAACGGAAAGCGGGATCCCCGCCTCCGAGGTCAACGGGGGAACAATCTATCAGAAAGGGGATTTCCATATGTCGACACATCTGAGAGTAAATCTTCACCAAAGCCGTGATGGCGGCTTTGCATGCCTCACTCTTGGGCTTGTCGAGGTGGTTGCTCGACCAGGTATTTAAGGAGTGCTCTGAGTAGTCTGCTCAGCCACTCATCAACAGTCCGATGTGTGCACTTGACTCATCTCGAAAATACATCTCGCTTTGAAGGTTGGATCATCATTACTGCCATCATGAAGTCCATTCTTGCCATCGGACTCGGCCTTCTCTCTGTGGTCAACGCCCTCCCCTCGGCCCGCGCCGCGGCCTCGGCCACCGCTGTGGGAACACGCTTCTCCATCGACGGCAAAACGGGGTACTTCGCCGGCACCAACTCGTACTGGATCGGCTTTCTGCCCAACACCAGGGATGTCGACACCGTCCTGGACCATCTCGCCACCTCCGGGCTCAAGATCCTGCGGGTGTGGGGTTTCAACGACGTCAACTCCAGACCCGGCTCTGGCACTGCCTGGTTTCAGCTGCTCTCCTCTTCGGGATCGCAGATCAACACGGGCGCTGACGGCCTGCAGCGTCTCGACTACCTGGTCCAGGCGGCCGACAAGCGCGGCATCAAGCTGATCATCAACTTTGTCAACTACTGGGACGACTTTGGCGGCATGAGCGCCTACGTCAACGCCTTTGGCGGTAACAAGCAAGGCTGGTACACCAACGCAAGGGCTCAGGAGCAGTACAAGAAGTACATCCAGGCCGTCGTCAGCCGCTACGCCAATTCCAACGCCATCTTCGCCTGGGAGCTCGCCAACGAGCCCCGCTGCCCGGGCTGCAGCACCGATGTCATCTACAAGTGGGCGACCGACACTTCAAACTATATTCGCAGCCTGGACCCGAACCACATGATTACGCTTGGCGACGAAGGTTTTGGCTTGCCGGGTGAATCGAGCTACCCGTATCAGTACGGCGAAGGGACCGACTTTGTCAAGAACCTGGGCATCAAGAACCTCGACTTTGGAACCTTCCACATGTACCCCGACGGCTGTGCGTTGACAAAGTCCCCTCATTTCCTCCTCCCTGACATCGCGTGCTGACTTGTGTTGCTCAAATAGGGGGCGTCCCCACCAGCTTCGGCGACGGCTGGATCAGGAACCACGCCGCAGCCTGCAAGGCCGCCGGCAAGCCCTGCCTCCTCGAAGAATGTTAGTCTCGTCTTCCCTCACACTCTACACAAAGCCTTAGCAAGCACTAACCGTCGGAAACCCCAGACGGCTCCAACGCCCGGTGTGACATCCAGAAGCCCTGGCAGCAGACCTCGCTCGCCCTCGCGGCCAACGGCATGGGCGCCGACCTGTTTTGGCAGTGGGGTGACCAGCTCAGCACAGGCCAGACGCACAACGATGGGAATACCGTCTACTTTGGGTCGAGTCTGGCGACGTGCTTGGTCACTGACCACGTCAAGGCTATCAATGCTGCGAACTAGGTTGGCATGGAGGGTGAATGACGCCGTCTATCGAGGAATTCTCTGCTCAGGTGACACATTCTTCTCTAGTTGCTAGGGCGTGAAGTCAATAATCGTCAGTATGGTAGTTAGTTGTAGGTCTGAATGCGTATGATGTTCTTTCGTTTTGTTGCATTCTGGCGCTCAGGATCTGTGGACGTCGTTTTCGGCACATCGCCAAGTTCAAGGGACAAAAGTCCTAGGTCTGTGACTATCGCGCACGAAACTGTCCAGGTTAGAACGCAAAGCATAGCTCAGTATTTTGTCGTCATTACACTTACTCAAGGAAGCATTACGTAGATATCGAGGACCGGATGTAAAGAGGCATCCCGCAGTGAGTCATTGACGCTAGGAATAAGGTAATTAAGACGCGCGAGAGCAGATACCAATTCTCACACGACAATATGTATGAAATTAGGAGTAAGCGCTGAACTGAAAATGGAAAACCGCGAGAGGAAACGAGATGTGGGCATGATTCCGGTAACCTCTTAGTCTGTCACTCTAGGAGTTTCTTCAGCTCATTAGTAAAGACGGCATGTCGGGATCCATATGCTGCAAGAGAGCTACCTCTCATGTTTAACAGAATCGGTTTTCCTGTGTGGAAAGGCTGCTGGGTTCAGAAACCTCTAACGTTAACCAATGAAGCTGTGCTTGGCCACCCCCACGAAGCTGTGGAGTCGCGCTCGAGGTAAGCTGGCAGGGGTCGTTACAGTGGCCTGGGCAGACAATCCTTCCGAAGACGTTCCTGCAGTAGTAAGCATTATTGTGCAATGGCTCATCATATCTCATATTTCTCGTCAGATCCCATGCTAGTCGTCTAGCCGGATATCGTTAATATTTCATGCTTCCATGTGCTCGGCCGAGTCCAAAACCTCGGGTCCCCACCGACACACCGTCTGCAAGGCGACAGTGACATCGCGAAGCCCACGCTCCACATTTCCATGCGGCGCAGTTCCCAAGCTTGCGGCACAGTTTGATGAGGCGGTGTCAAGAGTGAGAAGTGGAGAGGGTTGGGAACAGACGAGGTTTGTGAGAAGTCCTCAAGGTATCCCCAACACAGTGGAAGAGCAAACCCGTCGCTCTGGGGTTTTTGGAACGTAGACCTCGAGAATCATCCACGATCGGATGGGCTGGTCCCCGGATCTGCAGATGCAACGGCGGGCCCACCTCTGGGTGTGAAACAATTGGTGGCTGCAGTCGATTGGCGGGCTCCGCCACGGGCCAGGGACCTTTGCCCGTCTAAAAAAAGAGACGTCATGCCACACCCAACAGAAAACCTGGAATCTCAAGCACAGCCTGCGCCATTGGCAGATCTGGGGAATGTTTCCCGAGGCAAGCTCCATTTGATTGCTCTTCGACCCTGCCCGGAATAAACTTTCCAAAAGGGTGTGTCGACGCCAGGTGGCCGGGCGAGTTTGGGGGCAGCCGCCCTCCCGTCGAGAAGCGGAAATTGCGCCCCGCGCCGTCACCACATCCGAGACCCGGTCCTCAGTGTTTGCCGCGCTTGCAAACCAAATCCGGCGCCTATTGGCGGCATGGTCGCCTCTGGTCCGCGCGGTACTGTGTAGTAGAGATCTGAAGCCTGGAAGCAGTGGAAAGATCATGGTCACAAGCCGATGGAACGTCCCGGTTGGCACTTGCCCCTCCGTGTTTCAATGTGACTCATGTTCCTCAACTTCCGGTTTCCGGGCCGCATACCAACTGCATATCAGACTGCGGCCAAATTTCACCGACTGGCTGGTTGTTTGCTGTCCAGGTCGGCAGCGCGGCAGATGGGACTGGTCAACTGCGGCTAGGCCCGACTACAGGCGACCGCCAGCACGGCGCTACTGCGATGCGATGCGCGGATGCATGTACAGTATCTTGTCCCTTGGAGACAATAACTTGAGGGATGGATCGTGATGCCTGTCTTTTCTCAAGGGCTGATCGACAAGCACAGGCACCCAGGCACAGAGCAGAGCAGAGGTAATCTTCTGGCGCACTTGGCAGACCATGTCAACCACTCACTGTGCTTTCCCATAGCGAACAAGGGGAACAGGATCGCGGAGACACCAGCACGAGAGCGAGCCTGACAGGCATCCGAGTCCCATCCCTGTCTGCATGCAAGGGACTCAGAGGCTTGGTTTGGGCGGGGTCCACCAGTTCAGACCACACTTGAAGATCGTACCCTTGCAGGGCCTGCGGACGGGATGCCCAGCATCCTTCCTTTTATGGCCCGCCGCCACTGTGCCTCTCACCCTGTCGCTCGCGCTCTGCACCCTTTCTCACAATTCTGCAATTCGCGTCGAGGGTGTTATTTCCTCGTAGCAGACCGCGCACCATTCTTTGCTGCGACTTTATTTTTTCTTTTGTTCTGGTTTGGAATCGTCGAGCCCGTGGCAACGCGACGATACACTGCTTTTGGGCGCTTGTACTTCGTATTCCATCTAAACGGCGCTGAACAACACCATCCACTGCCGCGCAACCACGGCCATACGGTACCTACTGCGATGCGATCTGACGTCCTCGACGGCCTCCCGAGGCCGGCAGCGCTTCTTCTTCTCTCAGGCATTCTTCAGCTCACAGACGCCCATGCCGTACAAAAGCTTCCAAGGGAAACACCGGCGCCGACAATCACGATACCGCATCGTGCCCTGAACGTCGTCTCATGGCCGCTCCGCCCCACCCCACCACCAGGAGCCGCCTTGTTCGCTTTTCGGCGCCAGCAGCTTGAACAGAACACAGTTTGCGGCTTCATCGGCGGGAATTCTGCCGTTCCCGCAACGTGTGGTTCGGGGTCTCACTGCGTGCTAGACACGGAGCACAATGTCGTGGGCTGCTGTCCTAATGGCGCGCCCTCGTGCACAGATGGTGTCTTTACCGGGTGCGTGGATGGGAACAGCGGCCCTCAGACCGAGGTGAACCCGTACGTCTTCAGCTGCGCCGGCGGCTCCGTCTGCTACAGGAACATGTTCGACGGCGGCTTCTCCCAGTGGGGATGCGGAACGGCGAGCGATCAGGCCGCGACAGTCGTCAACAGCGCGAGCGGGCTCACCACCGATCTCGCTCGCCCCACCGTGAGCGTCTCTTACACACAGGGCATCAGCACCCTGAGCGAACCAACCACGCTGGGAACCAGCACCAGCGGGTCCAGCAGCTCTGCCAGCACATCCTCGTCGTCATCAGCGACGTCGACTTCATCCTCATCTTCCTCCTCTTCTTCCTCTTCTTCCTCATCATCATCATCATCATCATCATCTTCTTCTTCAACTTTGTCTACCGCCTTGACAGCTACCGCCGACCCTGCATCGGCCACCACCACCTCTGCCGCCACGGCCGCAACCGATACAACCTACCGCACGGGCGCCATCGTAGGCGGCACCATCGGGGGTCTGGCCGTGCTTATCGCCCTCATCGCGCTCGTCTTCTTCTTCCTCCGCCGGCGCAACGCCAACCACCGCCAGGGTCCCGGCCCTGGAGGCGTCCGCGGCAAGCTGATCAGCCCCCCACAGCGAGCGGCGGCACTGGCTTCGCGGCGCTGGCGCATGACGACAGCGATGCCTTCGAGACCGCCCCGGGGGCAGCCTCTTGCACCAACCCCGCACCAACAAATGACCATGTCCAACATCGCGTCCCCGCACGCAAAACCGCAGCCTCCTCGCCCTCGCCACCGGCCCCCATGCCCTTTCAAAGCGACGTCTCCCCCGTCGAGCACCACGCCTCGACACCCCCTTCGCATACCACTCCACCACCGCCGGCGCAGCCGCAGCAGCCGGCCTTTCGGCAGGCTCCGTCTCCTCCTACCCTCCTCTTCCAGCGGGGGAACAGCGACGGCACCGGCGCCAACCAGGGCGGGGGTGTACCACTACCCAGGCCAGTACCCGGCGGCCTACGCTGGAGCCGGTAGCAGCGGGTCGGCGGCGCTGAGCATGATGGGGATGAACCTGAACCGCGGCGCGGAGCGGCATCTGGAGAGCGACCAGGTCCCGCTGACGTCGGCGGCGGCAGCGGCGGGATCGTCGTCGCGGGAGATTGATGACTTTTCGCAGGGTTTCCATGCCGCGCTGGGGCGGATCGGGGAGGAAGATGAAGAGGAGGAGGATGACCATGACATGCATGGCGGCGGCGGGTTGGGCCAGGTCATGCAGGCCGGGTATCGGGATGATGAGACTGCTGCTGCTGCTGCTGGGTTGGGAGGAGAGGAGGGCGGGACGAATGAGAGTGCCTCGGGGCAAGGGAGGCCGCTTTGGCAGCAGAACCGGAGACAGAGTCGGAATCTGATGTGGATGTGAGGGCGAGGAAGAGGGTAGGCGGGTGAGAGTGACAGTTGTCATTATCGGCATCATCAGTCTGTTTTTCGAGGCGTTGCTTTGAGCCATGGCGTTGGATAGGGGGCGATGCTTACATGGCGATACACAAAGGGTTGGGATGGCGTTGGGGGCTCGCATTCTTCGGAGGGTGGGGAGCAAGCATTGGTTTTTTGGAAATGGAGACTTTGGAGTCTGCGCTGCGAGGGTGCGTCTGTCAAAACATGGTTCGTGTGGGGTATACGAAGGGGATGATAGTTGGGTGTATTGTATGGAGTATGTACGGGACGAAGTAATGAAAAGAAGATGTTGACTGTCAGGCCTGGCGGCGCTGTGTTTGCTTTTGTGAGTCGACTGAACATGAACGGGATGGGTCTTCTTCCTTGGGGCGCGAAGGCAGGCAAGAACAGAAATGACGGTAGGCGCGACCTCTCCTTTTGTCGAGGAGTTTACTAACTGTGCCATCTCTAAGAGAGATCGTCAACTGCCCAAGCAGCTGTCTACCTGGGCGATGGCCTCAATGGCAGCGCTGCAGAGAGCGGATCGGGGTGCAGGGGGGGGAACGGCGTGGAGCTCGTTGTGCACTGCGCAAGCCAGCAAAACCTTCGCATCCTGGTGCTCGTCTACCTCATCTCATCTCGCAATATCCGGTCTCGTCGCACATCAACCAGCACGCGCCGCGTCGTCAGCGAGGTGGTTCGTCGGTGAGCTAGCCGAGGCTGTAACCTTGTGACAGCCACTAGATTTGCGGTGCGGGTGAGCGTTCCCCCCCTTCATCTTACGCGGCCTGTCGCAAATATACCCTTGAGGGAGCACACTCGTGAGCGCAGGGCGGCGCCTGGTGCGGCTGCGGTCCGCGGTGCAGTCAGGCTCGGGGTCTAACGCGCGTAGTCGAGCTCGGTGCGACGTGCTGGTAGGAGAACACCAAGACCGACCAAGTCAGCCGGGGGCGCATTCTGGTGAGCATTGACGGTCATGAGACGATGCTGTGCTCAGTTGTGCGGTGCTGGCCTGAGCTGTGCGCATCAAGAATGTGCGTGCCTCGTCCCGGCCCGCTCCGGTCTCCATCCGGTTCCGCCCCATTCGGCTCCGATGCTTCGGTTCGGGGACAGCTTCCGAACCAGGCTAGATCTTCTGCCTGGATTGTGCTCGGTCGCTCGGTCGGCTCTCCATTTCCACACCCATTTGGCGATCCGGTCCGCCCGCCTGTCCAATTACGTTCGGGACCACCGGATGCGGTCCTTGGAAGATACATAGAAGAGCCTATCGCCCCGTTCCCGCACATGACGTCACGAAGACTCGGACAGGGCTTTCACATGCAACATGGCACAACTGAAGGAGACGGTCAGAGAAGGGAGTGCGAGGGAGGCGATGAGCACGATGAGCTGGCTGTTTGAATCGGCCGGTTTCAAAGTTTGATGAGGTGATTTGATTCTGGGGTTGGGATGTGGATGTGGTGTGCGCCAAGTTTTGGCTTTTGATTCGATCCGGTCAAAGTTTGCCGCCGGACTGCCGATGCCACGCTGCGTGGAAGTGGAGGGGTGAGAGACGATGCTGTCATGTTGGATGGTGGGGCAGGTGGCTGTCCTGACGTGACGGCGTCTGGAGGCATATAAGAAAGGGCCGCAAGCCAGAATCTGGATCTGACAATTCGTCCAAAGACAATCCCTTCGACCTTGAAACGCCTCCTCACAGATACCCCCTCTAGAACCCAAGCCACTCAACCCAACACAATCACATATTTAAGACTAATTGTCGACTTCACACCAACCAACATGTCCGGCTCTCCCAAGATTCTCATCGTCCTCACGTCCCACGGCAAGCTGGGCGATACTGGCAAGCCAACCGGCTGGTACCTCGTATGCACCCAACCAACCCCTCTATTCGACAGAAATCAGCCACTAACCCCTCTCCCAAGTCCGAGCTCGCCCACCCTTACTCCGTGCTCACCTCCCAAGGCTTTTCCCTCACCCTGGCCTCCCCCGCGGGCGGCTCCGCCCCGCTCGACCCAGCCTCGGTCGACGCGGCCTCCGACGACTCGGTCTCGCAGGGCTTCCTCAAGGAGCAAAAGTCGCTGTGGGAGTCCACCGCCCCGCTCCAGTCCTTCCTCGGCCGCGCCGACGAGTTCGACGCCATCTTCTTCCCCGGCGGCCACGGCCCCATGTTCGACCTGGTCTCGGACCCGACCTCGCAGGCGCTGATCCGCGAGTTCGCGGCCAAGGGCAAGGTCGTCTCGGCCGTGTGCCACGGCCCCGCCGCGCTGGTGGACGTGGAGGGCGGCCAGTTCCTGCGCGGCAAGAAGGTGACGGGGTTCTCGAACGCGGAGGAGAAGGCGGTCGGGCTGGACAGCGCCGTGCCGTTCCTGCTGGAGGACCGGCTGCGGGAGGCCGTGGGGAAGGAGGGCGCATATGAGGTTGCCGGGAACTGGCAGGAGAAGGTGGTGGTGGATGGGAAGCTGATCACGGGGCAGAACCCGGCCAGTGCGAAGGGGGTTGCTGAGGCGATTGCGCAGGCTGTTCGGTCGGCCTAAAGGGTCTGTTGTCCGATCTCTGGATTTGGCTGGAGCTGGGAATGGAGTTCCCTGGGGTGGACTGAGGTTATAGCCACCTGCGATGCCTTTGGAAAATAGTAAAAATCAAAAAGATCTCATGTGTTTGACTTAGGTGTTGACCGCAAGAATCAGTTTTTTGTGATTTAACGCTGATGGAACCCCATTAGGCATTGCAACTGAGAACAGGGCATGAAACTGTGTATCGAATGTGAAAAGGGGCACAATACCCGGCGACTCTTCATTCTGAGGACTTGCTGGATCGATGATCCAGTAAACATGTGGCTCATGATTGATCATGAAAATCTACCGTTCTTACCCATTTTCAAGGTAATAATGGGTTCTTTGATTTTTTAAATCCTATTCTTTCTCTTTTATCTTCCTCTTTCTTCTTTCTCTTTTTTCTTTCTCCTTTTTTCTTCCTCTTTCCCTTTTCTTTTCCTTCCTCCTTTTCCGATCTCTTAACAAAACCTATCCTTTCTTTTCCCCGTCCCCCACAACATGCCCTCCCCCTTGGATCCCGAGCATCTCCCTCCACCTCTCCCTCCACCTCTCCACCACAAACCCAACCCTCTCCTCATGCCCGCCCACCCCGGCAGACAACACCACGTATCTCACTCCCTCCGCCTCCAAAAACCCACAGAACAACTCATGAAACCCAACCCACTCCTCCAGCCCCTCCGGCATCAACCGCACCCCATCATCCCTCAACCACCCGGCCACCTCCTGACCCGCCTCGCAAACCACCACCAACCCCTCCGCCATCCTCCCCTTTAGCTCCGCCCACTCAGCCGACTGCACCAGACCCCGCGCGGCGTCGGCGCCGACGTAGCGCAGGGCGTAGGCGATGGGGTCCGCGCCGGAGCGGTCCGAGATGAACCACCCGGCCTCCTCCTCCTTTTCTGAAGAGTTCAGGGCGTCCCGCTCGGCCGCGGCTTGGGCCTGGAGGATGAGCCGCTGGAGGGCGAGGCTGCGGGCGGGGATGCGGACGTCGGCGGCGGTGAAGGCGCGGGCGCGGAGGACGGTGCGCGCTACTTCGGTGATGACTGATGGGGTGGGAGCGTAGGGGTTGGGGTTGGGTTGGGGTGGGAGGTGAAGAAGGTGTGGAGGTTGTTGACGAGGGTGGTTTTGCCGGTGCATTGGGCGCCGACGATGTAGATGTTTGGCGGGGGTGGGTTGTTCATGTTGTGGGTTGACGTTGGAGAGTGAGTTTGCTGGGTTTGGGTTTAAGTTCGAGCTTCCTGGTTCGAGCTTCCTGGTTCGGGATCCCTAAGAAACCTGTGATGATCAATCAAAGAAGCCAAGAGTGAGGCCCACGGCGTGGCTGGGAGGGGAAGCTCCCTTCGCTCAATCAGACAACTCAGATGCTGCATCTCAACTGCCGTGTAACTCGAGTTGTCTATCCCCGCAAACGGCCAGGGTCAGTCTGGTTTAAGCTGCCGCGGTTTGATGTTGGCATCGATACCAGACTTTCCTTTGATATCTAGCCCTGAACTTTGTCGGTGCCCCTTCGACCCCCCTCTCCCATCAGCTCTCCATCTTGGAAGGTTTCATCTTTCACAATGTCTTCTGTCACAGCCCACTCCCCTCCGAAAAGGTCCAACCTTGCAAGCTTCCGATACACGCTCCAGAACCACATCAGATTGGATGACCGTCAATGGAAGTTTCAGGTCCCCAACCTTCCGTCCGCCCAGGTGCTGGACCATGGGAGGCGTGTCAAAACGGTCAGCCTGATCAACACAAAGGGAAGAAGTGAGATTGTGCTCACATTCGAGACCGCCGAGGACAATCGAGCCATCCGCGCCGACCCGCTCAACAAGTTCCTCGTGGTCTCCATTGCCGAGTTCCGCTCCCAACCCCGAGCATCAGACCTGAACATCCCCAAAGATAGCCTGCAGCCCCAGACGCCCCGAGAATGCGCAGACTACGCCACATCGCTCCTCAAAGCTGGCGTCTTCCTCCAAGGGGTCCACTACAACTTCTACGGCCACAGCAACAGCCAGCTCAAGTCCCGCACATGCTTCCTTTATGCTGCGCCCCGGGACGTCATCTCCCGCAAGGTCGAGTCTCTCGGCGACTTCTCGAGGATGAAGACAGTTGCGAAGAAGGCCAAACGCATTGGACTTCTATTTTCGACTGCCCGCGTTGCAACCACGGTCTCACCAGACCGCGTCGAAGACATCCCTGATATCGAGTCTGCCGACTACGTCTTCACCGATGGCTGCGGCCTGATTGCTCCCCGGCTTGCCCAGGAGCTCGCGAGAAGGGTTGGCATTGTCTTCAGGGACCGCCGCTACACCCCGTCCGTCTTGCAGATCCGGTATCGGGGGTACAAGGGAGTCGTCACAGTGGACCCAAGAATGGCGGCAGATAAAATGGTTCTTCTGAGACTGAGGAAGTCAATGAAGAAGTTTGCTGGCGGAGAGGACCACTCTTTCTCGGTGGTGGAGCACTCGAAGGCAAGGTCGTCCCCCTCTGCCCATGCTTTGTGCCCTAATTGCTCATGTCTCGATCTAGCCATACACGTACGGCTTCCTCAACGACGAAGTTATCATCCTTCTTGACGCTCTTGGAGTCGACCGCGGCGTCCTCAGGCGAAAGCAAGAGGAGCATCTCCGCTTCCTCTCTGATGCGTCTCGAGACCCCCGGTCTGCTTTCCGGTTTCTCTCATTTGTCAACGAACCTCACCTTGCTGAGCGGGTGCTGGTGGACTCTCTGGAATCGGTCCATGCCAAAGTGCGCGCGCTCGTCAAAAAAGAGTACGCCAAGATGCTCAACAAGAGGGAGGAGCAAAAGTGCCGAATTCTGGTCCCCAAATCGAGACTTCTGTTTGGCGTCTGTGACGCTTGGGACGTCCTCAAGGAAGGCGAGTGCGCCGTCAAGATAACCATGGACGGTGACGGACAGCCTTCTGCCCTAAAAGGGTGTGACGTTCTCGTTACGCGGAACCCATGCCTCCACCCGGGCGACATGCAGAAATTCAGGGTCGTGGAGCGACCGGAACTGAGCCACTTGGTCGACTGCATCGTCTTTTCCACCCAGGGACGGAGGCCTGCTGCCGATATGATGTCTGGCGGTGACCTGGACGGGGACACATGTGAGTACATGTATTGGCTTCATCTCTTTACTTCGCACCGCTACTAACTTGCTAGAACAGTCTTCGTCTGCTGGGACAGTGAAATTGTTCCGTCAACGCTCTCACAACCAGCTCAGTATCCCGGCGCCAAGGAACCAGTCAAGTTTAATGCTGTTACCGACGACGAGCGACTGGAATACCTTGCTCGCTATACCAACGCATCCCTGGGTCGCGTCAAGAACCTCTATCTCGACTGGGCCCGAGCATGCGGGCCAATGGCGGAGCAATGTCAAGAACTCAACCGGCTCTTCTCTCAATGTGTGGATGGAAACCGCATCAGGATCCCTCCCAAACTCGAGAAGGCGCCGATGCCGCCCCCCGATGCTCTCTCTTTCATCCTCGATGAGCTCCACGACATCGCCAAGCAATCCATACAGGAGACGCAAAACTCTGACAGTAAGATGGCACTTGATGGATACGATCTTGATGCCATTGAGCTTCTCCTGAGTCGCGACGATATTGCCATGTCGGAGTTTGAGCTGCTCTGCATGACTTTGCGATGGTGTCGCAAGAATGGGGCTCGCCTGGAAGATCTTCTTCATCTTTTTGACCTGAACGTTCTGACAAGCGAGGAGAAAGCATGGGTTCTGGAACAGTTTCCCCTTTCACCCGAGATTTCAGGCTTAGTCCTGAACGCAGTCTGCTCCTCAAACCTTCTCCCTGAGGATGCTGCCGCGCGCTTTCAGCCCAGCCACCATGGCATCCGCTGGAAACGGATCTTTGATTCTTCGCGCGATCGACTCGTCACATTCCTCGAAACCGCCAGCAAAGCCATGGGGCTCTTCCACCGCAAACTCCTTGTGCTCCGCGTTGATGAACGTCTCACTGTGGCCATCTACGTTCCGAGCATCATTGAGCATTCCCAGGATTGCGTGGTCAATGACACGGTTCGGCTCTTTGCATTTCCTCATTCCCAAGGAACAGAAACCCAGAGCCGCATGTCCCTGCCGACCAAGATGGCGTATCGTCTCTACTGCGACGATGGCGTCTTCCAGCTTTTCGAAGGCCAACGAGGAAACACATGGATCTACATTGCTCGAGGCCCGTCCGATAACAGTGCATACAGAAACATAGAGAATGTTGGCGACCGGCGCAGACAGCGGCAGGAGACCATAGACAGTGGGAGAAACTTTGACTTCCGCGTCAGTATTGCACTGGACAAGTTTAGCAGGGGTCTCCAGAGACACGTCGGCAGGGTGAACCGGAATGGGCTTTCAGGGGCGGTGAGTCCAGCTGTCTCTTTCTTCTGTTTCCATCTTTCCACTCCTGAAAACAACAGGCTAAATAAAGAAACTCAGGAGATCTATGTCATCAGCAACAGAGACGTCAAGTCAATGAGGACTCTTGATCTTTGGCTGGAGCATATTGATACGGAAACCAAGTTGCCATTGTTTGATCGCCAACTTGAGGAATACACGGTCCCCAGTCTCAAAGACGTCGACTGGGAATCGGAACCTGACTGCATTATCCAAGTTGCGCGCCATCAGAATTTCGCAGCTTACAAAGAGCTTGAAACACCTGGGCAGTTCAAGGAGGCCTTCACTTGGTTACTCGAGCATGACCAACGCCATCTTCTCCTGCGGAGCTTTGATTATCTTCTCACCACCATGAGAAATAAGGGGCTGAGCAAAATCGAGCCAGAGATTCTGCTTCCAGCAATGGTGGGCTTTCTAAAGGCAGCACCGTTTCTTGCCATCAGCTTCGGCCGCATGGAACCGTTCGAGCCCATTGACGAGTACCTGGAAGACTTGCAGACGTCTCTGGAAACCTCGGCAGTGGATATCCTACGCGCCTACGTCTTCTCGGCAAACGAGGCAGGGGAGCTTGTCATCGCCCCTTTTCAGTCATTCCTGTCACGAACCTGCAGATTAACCTTTCACAGGTTCGCAGACCTGGTCGAACTCATTGCTGTAACGGTGCGCCACCCAGACATTGCCTTGGACATGCTCCTCGAGTGCTTCGAACGTGAGAGCACTCGTTTACTTACAGGCCGACCGGCTCTGGTCCGTCACTTTGTCCGCAATACCATCGCCATCGCATTGGACCACATCGGGGAAGCGTCCGAGGAGTCCAAGTTGAGGGAGGATTTACTCAAGCTGAAGCTCCTGCCTGAGGATCGTGATGGATATCAGGTTGTCGAGATCGCCTTTCGAATCGACTCGCTGAGCGGCACCCCTGAGAATGCGGCACATGTACGCCTGACCGCGGCAACTTCGCCAGCCAACGCTCCCCTCGCCAAGCCCTACTCGATCGATGCTCTGGTTATACACTCTGAACAGGGTCTTGCGCGTTTCCAGTGCTTCCATCCCTTGCCTCCGTTCTATGACCGCTGCCCATGGAAACTAGAGTACTGCGGTCCGTTCACGACAACCAAGACGATGTTTGATGCGGTGCGCGACTTTGCCATCATGTTCGAGGACTGTTGCCAAGTCGCGAATCAAATCCTCCTTGGAAACGTCCCAGGATCTGTTACTGATCGGGACCTTGATGCCAAACGAGTCCAGTTCAAGTATCCGAACAACGCGACTCTAAATCCGAGCCAGAATGCGGCCGTCCAGGCCGCTCTGAACTCGCCTGTTACATGCCTATGGGGCCCGCCAGGAACGGGAAAGACGGAGACCATCGTCGAAATCATCCGCGCTCTCCAGGTCTCGTTTGACAAGCCGAGGATCCTGGTGACGGCCCCAACTCACAACGCCGTGGACAATGTCCTGCGCCGGTATATTGGCCGTTTAGTCCCCACGACTCTCGCTGGTAACTCCCATCTCGCTCCGCTGCGGGTATCAACAGAGATTCGCAAGGTGGCCGAAGACTTGAGAAGGTACACATGCGACGCGATGGTGGGTCAAGAAGTCTACGCCAACCGCAAGGCGTTGGATGAGGCCAAGAAGAGGGTCGAGAACTGCGGCATTGTCTTCACCACCTGCATCGGGTCAGGCCTGGGTCTCCTCCGCTCGCAAGTCTTCGACATCGTCATCGTCGACGAAGCTTCCCAGCAGACCGAACCAGCATCTCTCGTCCCGCTCGTCAAAGGCTGCCAGAAAGCCATCCTCGTTGGCGACCACGTCCAGCTGCGTCCCACCGTGCACCAGCACTCCCTGGCCCTCGAATTCGACAAGTCTCTCTTCGAGCGCCTCTTCACTCAACCCACATCTTCCAACCACAAACCGTCCCCCTTGACTCCCCCACCCCCTCTCGCCCGCCTCATGCTCGACACCCAATACCGCATGCACCCCGCCCTCAGCCCCTCCCCCTCCACGGAGTTCTACGCCCGCGCCCTCCTCACCGGCATCCCCGCTTCCGCCCGCCCCTTGTTCCGCTCCGCCTTCCCTTGGCCGCCAACCTCATCACAACCGCACGCAACCACGGACCCCACCGCCAGCGCCAGCGCCGCTGATCGCGCGAGAATGGTGTTCATCCACTGCCCCGCGCGCGAGGAGATCGGCGGCAAGTCCAAGACCAACAAGGGCCAGGCCGAGCTCTGCGCGCGCGTCTGCCGGCTGCTGTGCACCCCGTCCCCCCAGCCCCACGCCCCGGCACCACCACCCACCCCGAAGAAGAAGGAGGAGAAGGGGGTAGACGACGACGAGGAGATGGACTGCTACACCGCGGAAGGGCAATCCGTCGCCGTGCTGACGCCCTACGCCAAGCAAGTGGAGCTGCTGAAGCGCGTGCTCGCGCCGCTTGCCTCCTCCACCGCCGGAGTGGTGGTGGAGGTGGCGAGCATCGACGGGTTTCAGGGCCGGGAGGCGGACGTAGTGGTCCTGGTCACGGTGCGGTGCAACGAGAGCGGGGAGATTGGGTTCCTGCGGGACGCGCGGCGGATGAATGTCGCGCTGACGAGGGCGCGGGCTGGGGTGGTGGTTGTGGGGGCGAGGGAGATGTTTGTTGGGAAGAGGAGAGCGAGGGGGCTGGAGCACGGGGTGGGTGGTGGTGGGGAGGAGGGCGCGTTGTTGTGGGAGAGGCTGGTGGGCGGGTTGGTGGAGGTGGAGTTCGAGGAGAGCTCGTCTGGGGCGTAACGGTTATTGAAAAAAGACTCGTGGAACTGAGAGTGGTGTAGGTCCAATTTATGCTTATGAGAGAACCCAGACGTAGGCGGACTTCAACCACCAAAAGACAGCGGTGGCGAACACGGTGTCGGTACCTCATCAACTGCAGCTCCGTGAGATTTAGAGACTCTCTGACTTTCGAAAAAAGGAACATACAACACCAGGGATTCGCTGGTCGTCACCGACCCAACTACTAGTCTGGCTCTCGCGCGTTTGACAAGGGGAGAGCGGACGGGATCCCGTATTTTCGCGCGGATATGGTCGTATGTGGGAGAAGTGTGTGTGAAAGGGGTTGCTATGCCGGGTGTCTGGAGATGGGGGGGACGGGGGTCAAATGTCCGTGGCGAGTTAGCGCGGAAAGATTCCCGAGGACGGCTTCGTTTGCATTGGCCTAAAGAAGTATTGATGAGGTATGCAAAAGTCCATGAGATATTCCCTAAGAGTTTACGGTCTATTTCTGGTCCCACTGCATCATGCGCAGTGTGTCTGTCTGAGCAACAGTTCGTTTTTGACAGAGACAATACGGAACAACGGAAGCAGGAAGGG
The DNA here is from genome assembly GCA_019096155.1 of Staphylotrichum longicolle. Taxonomy (NCBI): domain Eukaryota; kingdom Fungi; phylum Ascomycota; class Sordariomycetes; order Sordariales; family Chaetomiaceae; genus Staphylotrichum; species Staphylotrichum longicolle. Next base: position 1,537,545 of record JAHCVI010000003.1, read on the forward strand.
GGAACTCACTGCTTGCCGGCCCAAGTACACTGTTGGTCTTTTACATGTTACTCTCAAGCTCCTGACCTCGGGAACCACATGGCTCACCCTGACTGCCGCTTTCCAGCGTTTTGCTTAGGTTGAAACCGGCGGCCCTTGCATCTGGAGTTCGGGATTTGTTGACTTGCGCCTAGGACGGCAATCTTTGAATGGATCTTTGCTCCCCCCCAAGCGGTGAAAGAGCATGCGTGAGCTTACGGAGAATTCGAGAAAAGGCACCACAGAGGCTTTGCATAGGGACAAGGAAAGGGACAAGGAAGCAGCTGGAGTGGGGTTCTCTCACAGAAGCGGTGGTAGCCCTGGCAAACAGAACTCTATTGAACAGCCAGTTGCCTGCCGTTACTAAGTCATACTTCACCCCAGCTCTGGAACTTTGTGGGTTTGCCCGGGTGGCCTGCCGGCTCTGGTCGTCCCTCTGTCTCCCCGGGCCCCATCCACAGCCGTTTTTCTCTGCTCACACACAAACCCTATCTATTTAAACCGGACACCACCACCACTTCTTCTAACTTGTCACCACACCCTCTCCGCCGCAAACACCTTGCCACAACAAAGTAGCTGCTCAGCCAGCAGCCTCTCTTGCCCAACATGTTTGAGTGCGGAGATTGCGGCAAGGCCTTTCCTGCTGGATGGAAAGCCCGAGAGAATCACTGCGACGCGACGGGCCACAGCAGACCCCTTTATGAATGCGATCAATGCGACAAATGTAGGTTAACACTGCCATCACCCCGAAAGTGCTAACTCATGCCGGTAAATCAGGCTTTGGCAGTGAGCACGCCCGCCGGCAGCACATGGCCGACAAGAACCACTTCGCTTGGGAGTGTAACTGTTGCGATGAGACCTATCCAACCGAGCAGCAGCGCAAAGATCATGAGGTCGAGGCGCACCACTACTGCAAGCCGTGTGATCGCTTCTTTCAGAGCCTCAGCAACATCAAGATGGTGTGCCTCAGCATGGATCACAGAGTGAGATAGCGCTGTTGACACTTTCTCTCTTAGCACCTCAACTCCAGAACCCACCGCGGCACCCAGATTACATGCCCCTTCTGCAACAAGGCTTATGCCACCGCTGCCGGGTTGACGCACCATCTTGAGCGCGGGACCTGCCCCCAGGCGTCCCATCTGGGCCGTGACGAGCTGTACCGCTTCGTGCGCTCCAAGGACCCCAACGGACTCCTCTCCAAAAACCTCATCGGCTGGAAGGGTGACTCGGACGTCGCGTACGAGGTCAGCGAGCGGGCGTGGAATGGTAGAGCGTGGGAGTGCTACTTTTGCCACCGCCAGTTTGGGAGCCGCTCGAGCCTCGGACAGCATATCAACTCGGACACCCGTACGTCAATCACACCGCTGACAGACTTTGCTGCATGGATATGTTCAGACCCTCGCTAATGAATGGCTCGCAGACCGCCAGGCGCTGTACCATTGCCCGAACCCCGCTGTGGCCTGGACTTCAAGACGCTTGCGGCTGCCGTCAGCCACCTCGAGAGCGAGTCGTGTGGCGCTGTCCGCTTTGAGACGGTTCAGCGTCAGATCCAGGACATCGTCAGCAGCAACCGTAGGCTCACCTTTTGAACGGCTCTTAAGTCTGGGCGTTCTCTGGCGACATGACGGGCAATGATGGGAGTGAAGGACATGGCGCAGGATGCCTTGGCCAGTCCCAAACTGGGATCGGTTCTGGTGACAAGATTTGGGGAACATGTATGAACTGTCACGGAGTGATATCAGGGCGGCAATACCATAAAACACCATATATGTAACCGACGGACTTACAGTGTTTGTAAACAATACATGCCTGACCAGGGGAATTCTTATTCAGCCGAGCGTTGAAATTTGAAGATCAATACGGGCGGGGCTGCTTGTCCTTGGATGGATCATCGGGCTGAGATGTCGTTGAGATGGGGTGAGAGTGGAAGAAGAAAAGGAGGGAGGGAAGAAGGAAAGGAGGGAGGGAAGAAGGAAGGGGAGGAGGGAAGAAGGAAAAAGAGGTGCTAGATAGATTAGGCTTGTCATTGTCATGGAATGATCCCTTTCTTCTTCCAGAGTCTTTGATTCAACCGAGAACAATCACAAAAGAGCAAGCCCGGCATAGGCAAGCACAACAGTCAACACAAAGATGATTGATTTAAATCAACAACGTCAAGAAACAGGTAAGCTGCTACCCGATACTCAACCCCCTCAATTCCCCGCCAGAATCCCCGCGGCAATCTTCTCGGCAAACGCATAAATCGTCGCCTGCGGATGCCCCGGCAGCGCAAACGGCAGCGCCGACGCGTCCACCACGCGCAGCCCGTCCACGCCAAACACCTTGGCCCTCCAGTCCACCACCGCGCCGGCCGCCGGGTCCGTGCCCATCGCGCACGTCGCGCTCGCGTGCCAGATCTGAATACAATTGCTCCTGATGTACCCCAGGATCTGCTCGTCCGTCTGCACCCCCGCGGCCGCGCCCGGCGCCACCTCCCCGCCAACCTTCCAGCCGCTGAGCAGCGGGGAGCTCCACGCCTGCCGCAGGCGCTTGAAGGCGGCGACGGCGACCTCGGCGTCGGCCGCGTCGGTCAGCCAGCCCATGTCGATGACGGGCGGGGTCGCGATGTCGGCGCTCGCGAGCGTGACGGACCCGCGCGAGAAGGGGTTGAGCACCGCCGCGCTGAGGTCGCCAATCGTCGTCACGCCGTTGCCCGTGCCCGCGAAGCTGCCCGCGAGGTACTCGATCTCGGGGACGTCGTCGGGGAGGGAGGCGAGGAGGGTGCTGGTGCGGGCGGAGAAGCCCGCGCGGGAGGAGGCGGGGAGCTTCTCGAAGGCGATGTAGCCCCCGGGGGAGCTGTAGGGCCCCGCTTTGTTGTTGGTGTAGGCGGCGAGGTTGGGGGCGGCGCGGTTGGGGTCGGCCAGCTCGCTGGCGAGGGAGGGGGTCTTGACGCCGTTTTGGACGGAGAAGAAGATGGGGTCTTGGAGGTTCTGGCCGACGCCCGAGAGGGCCGAGACGACGGGGATGTTGAGCGAGTTGAGGAGGGCCTGCGGGCCGATGCCCGAGAGCATGAGGAGCTGCGGTGAGTGGAAGGTGCCGGCGGAGAGGATGACCTCTTTGGTGGCCGTGAGGGTGTAGGCCGCGGCGCCCTCTGTCGAGACACGAACGCCCGTGGCCTTGCCCGAAGTGAACAAAACCTTGGACGCCTGGGTCCTGTTGTAGACCTTGAGCTGGGTGTTCTGCAGCGCCCAGGTCAGGTAGCTCGTCTGCGATGACGACCGGGTGGCCGTGTCCGGGTCGACCGTCTCGGTCGTGTAGGCGCCGCCGGAGAGGAACCCGCTGTTGAAACCGAGCAGGTTGGGGAGCATCCCAATGGTGCTGAGAGCCACCGAGAACCACGTGTTGGTCGGGTCCACCCAGTTGGAGTACGACACCTGGAGCGGTCCGCAAGGGGACAGGCTGAAGGCCTCGAAGCAGAAGACGGTGGGGTCAAAGATGAAGCTGGCGTTGAGCGTGGCGCGCTTCATCCAGTCCGGGGGCGTGAGGGTCGAAGACTTGACGAAGAACTGCAGCATGTTGTTCCACGCGTAGCTGGCGTGGCCGGCAATGTCGGCCCAGCGCTGGTGCGTCCCCTTGGTGGCGCGGTGGTAGGCCATGGTGTTGACGGCCGACGTGCCACCCAGCGTCTTACCGGCAGCATAGTGCACCTTGCGGTTGTTGGCACCCGTCTGCGGCTGGGACAGGAGCTCCCAGTCCAGCAGCGGAAATGGCGGGAAGAACTCAATGGGCGCGAGCACCGGGTTCGAGAAGGCATAGCCGGGGACCGTCGTCAGGTTGCCCATCTCGGTCGCCCAGCCGCCGGCCTCAACAACGGCGACCGATTTCCCGGCTGCCGCAAGGCGAGCGGCGATGGTCAGGCCCGCCGTGCCACCCCCAACCACTGCCAGCTTGAGGTTAGCCGGACACCCCATGATGAGCTGCGCCAAAAGGTCATAAAAGACATACCGACGTATTCATAGCTCGCAGCGCCGGGTGCCGGGAATGCGTTGGACCGTACTGGCACGGCCAGTGCCAGCAAGGCAACTACACCGGCTGAGAACAACATCTGAGTGGCTGGCAAGCGGTTGAGAGGCTGAAGAAGGGAGTTCGGAGTTCGGAACAGTCCCCTTGCAGATCGTCTCTCACAACCCACCCAGCGTGGATGGCGACAACGGGCAATTTAAAACCCACGGCCCGGCCAGCGGCTCCATGGTCACCCTGGTAACGCAATAGAAGGGAATATTGGCGCGGGTCGTTGGCGTAGATTGAGGTCCAGGGTAAGCACTTCGCCGAGGGGGACAATCTGGTCCGGTTTCCGGTGGAAACCATGCAACGACTTTGCCTGGAACCGCAGGTGCTGGGGTATTTCGGGAATCAACCAGCCTGAAGAGGTTCTAGCGGCAAGCGAGGTGCCCCTGTTTAGGATGTTTAGGGGGGCGCGAGCTCCCGCACCCTGAGCCCACCCCCGCCCTAATGTGCCCACACCCATGCAGCCGGGATCCGAGCAGCACGCGCCATGCTGCAAGTCACCACTAGTATTGAACCATATGCTGGCTGGTGACGCGCGTTTTATCAACTAGCTCCGCGGCTTCATGGGTTGGATTTTCGGGGCCAGCAGGGCCACGGAAAGACTCCCCTTCGTCTATTCGGTCAGGTGAGGGTGAGCCCGGCTATGATTTCCTGACCTGGACATGTTACAGGGGCTTAATAGTGTGCTAAGTAGGTACGCACCCTTAACTTATCTGCTTAGCTTCGCGGTGCTCCCCCCCAGCAATCATGCAGACATTGACCCCGGGCTTGTCTGTCGTGATTTGATCCTTCAAAACAACAGCAGAAGGTACGGTGGTTTGGTGTTTGCCACGAGACGCAAGGAGGATCCCAGTCCAGTGTTGAAGAGAGGAACCCGCGCTTATATGAAAATATCAAATAGGTAACTTAACAACGAATGTCAACCACGGTGCAAGAAAGATAACAGCTGCTTTACGAGGCTTGAAATTGAAACCAGGGGCAACCTGGGCAACTGATCAGCTGTGAGCAATGCCAAAGCCATTCACGGCGGAAGGGCTCATGCGGAGTTGAACAAGAAGATAAGAGTAAGGTGCCTAAGGTACCGTATGATTGAATTGAGGAAACATGGCCATGTTAACGAGAGTGGCAATCTAAACCGTGCAAAACGTAACAATCCATTTTCCCAGAACCGGAACCAAGTGAGGGAGTGTCCATGGCTCCCCTGCAGCAGTGAGCCCGCATTACAATTCCTTCCATCTTCACGCCGCGCTGGTCGGGCATCCCTTGCCTCGACCGCACACCAGCATCCGACGGCTGTCAACCCTGTCCGCCTTGTTGAACTGTCGGTGGTTTCTTTCTCCTCTCCAACTCACTTGGTGCACTTCCTCCACTGGAGATAGTGAATTTGCTTGAACTTGAGATCGGTCGAATCGGACTAAAATGCAAAGAGCAAAGAGGTTAGCCACAATCGACAAGGGGTGGTACTTTGACTTGAGAGTATGGCTTACCGTCAGCAGCGCCGATTGCTGGGAGTCCAGCGGGTTCAGCTGGATTTGAGAGTTGATGTTGAGCATGCTGTCGGCGCCACACTCGGACCAGATGGTGCTCTCGACGCCAAACACATCCGACTTGAGGTAGTTGTCGGTGAACGGGCCTTGGAAGGTCTTGGTGCTCGTGATCTGCATGTGTTTTTGGACGGTCAGAAAGGATGTGGCACAACCCTCTCTCTCACGTCGCTTAGACGTACCTGCTGCGTGTGGCCCGAGAAGTAATAGGTTGCCTTGCATGTACCCGAGGCGCCCTTTGGAATGTCTGCGTAGCCGCGGAAGTCGGCCTTGACAATCGAGAACTGCCAGCCCTGGGGGAAGTGGATCTTGACGTTGACCTGGCAGTTCTTGCGGCGCTCGACGGGCTGGATGTTCTTGCCCGCCTGCGCGGTGAACTTATCGTACAGGAGTGTCAGGACCGTCTTATCATCCGAGATCTGGCTCGATAAGCTGCCCTGCGGACAGCCCGTGCCGCCGTAGGTGAAGCCGCGGATTTCCACCTCGTGGCCGCTGGGGTGATCGCCATCGCGCTCGGCGAGGGCGGGAGCGGCCACGGCGAGGCCGGCGAAGAAGACAATGATGTCTAAGAGCTGCATTTTGGGCACAACAAGAAGTAAAGTGTCAGGTTGTGTGCGATGGGATGTAATGAGTTGGAGAAAATTCACTGGGATGCTTGGAATGCTTGAAATTGCTTTGGATGTGAAGGTGCTTCGGAGTCGCTTTATACTTTTCTGGGTTCTCAGACGGCTCAGTTACGAACATCTTCGGCTTGTCGTGCTTTACCATACGTCGCACTGTCCCGTCTCACTTCAACTACAGGTTCTACTCAGCCTCCTCTCCCGAAAGTCTGGCGGTTCCCGTCATCCAACCCAGCCTCGCAGTTCACGATGTCACTCTGACACGCCTCAACCGCAGTCGGGATTCTCAGCACCATGCCAACTTCATCGTGGCAACCTGTCTGCCCGTATTGCATGGGTTTCTTGCGACAAGAAGCTGCAGCTGAAGAGATATTTTTATCACGAAGATGTTCTGGACTCTTGGAAGCTATTGAACGTGACTGATACGAGACTGCAGTATGTCAGTATGTCTCAAAGAGATTGTCTCGACCGCATTTTGGCCTAGCCGGCGGATAGGGCAAATTCCGATATCAGGCTGCGGCTGAGCAGAGCCAATGTTCCAGGCTGAGGTACTTGCTCAACAGGGTTGTGTCGATGGCTGGCATGGACCTTGGTCAATGAGTCAATGACACCCAGCTCTAAATTTGGGCTCTATCATGGATGAGCCGGTTGCCCTGTGGTTGGGTTAGCTAGGCGTGCGAGGGCGGATGTGAAAAGCTGTACTGTCTGGTACGAGGTGGCACTGGGTGCGGAGTGGCGGAAAGGGTGGCTGAGATCTCGATCGAGGCAACAGAGGTGGTGATTGGGTTGAGTTTGGATTGGGGTAAACACCAAGAGCTGAAATGGTCTTTGCAATCATGACATCAACGGACCTGAAGCTGCCCCGAGATTGGTCACTCAAAATAAGGCTAAGGCATCCCGCATCACTGCCCCTTGCTTAGAGTCACGACCAAGAAAATGATATGCATTTGAGATGTGCGGTGATTCGTCGCTGGTGCAAGCCAGTGCAGTCTTGGTGTCGGGAGCCTTCCGAGATGGAGGGGAGGCGACCTTGACTAGCCCTGTCTCGACATTTTCCCAAGAGACCACAAATCAAAAGCCTTGTTGTACTGAGTCTGGAACCTGATCACCACGGCTCGAATCTGGGTAGAAAGCGGGGAAAAGTAAAAGGGGTAAGGGGGCTGGGGAAAAGGTTCCACATGAACATGAGGGGGGTTCGAGGAGAAGCACATCGAGTCCCGAGCTCCACTGGCAAGACAAAGTGCTCCCACAAATAGAAACATACAGCACGCATGCTGTGGACTCGAGGCCAGGCTGGAGGGTGAACATATCGGCAAAGCTGCATGTGAAAAGTAGCCGACGAACCCGAGGGGAGGTCGATGACCTAACAAGAACCTTCTCCCCTTCGCTGTTGCATATTGAACCCATGCAGGAAGAATAACACTAAACGCCATCATGCAATCATTTCGCCCTCGCCACATGCCGACCATTCGGCCGCAGAATGTTGTCCTGGCTCTCCACATCAGCGCTCCGTTTGCTCCGCGCATCGTCCTGATCGTCCAACTCGATGTACTGGTGCCAGTCCTGCTTGGTCGTCATGGTCGCCGTCGTCTCCGAAGCCGAGAATTCGGTCGTCTTCTTGGTGCGTCCTGTCCCGCCAGCAGCCGGCGTCTGGTTGCTGCCGAGCCCGCTCTTCCCGACGAGGCTGCCCATGACGTTGGGGAAGTAGTGGGCGAACAAGGGCCGGATGGCAGGGATGCTGGTGAGCGTGATGGCCGACCCGAGCTCGGCGATGGACCACGTGGCAATGTTGGGGACGTCCCAGGTCGGGTCCTTGGATTGGTTGAGGCCGTGGAGGAAGGGGAGGCGAATGATGCTCGAGATCAAGGTGCTGCATATGTGCCAGCCGGTTAGCTCCATCGTAAATGGGAAAACGAGGGCTCGACCTACAAGACACCGACGGAGCAGACCAGCAAGAGCTCGTACCTCCTCCGCCTGGACAGGTTCAGGGCTGTGACAAAGACGAATCAGCTACCACACATCACGACATATGGTAAGGGTGGGTGGAGTCTGCTCTTACTCCTAAAGATCAACCACGGCAGAGACAGAATGACCAAGTCTGTTGCCATGTTTAGTGCGGCATCGACGTAATAGAACTTGGGCTGGTCAAAGCAGGTGCCCTCGACGGTCTTGTCCCAATAAAAGTTCAGAGGACGGCATTGGAGGAATAGGGCGACCGTGAAGGCACTCTCGGACGCAACGACCCACGCAGCGATGCCGTACAAGGGCTTTCTCCAGACGTGATCTGGCGGCAGCACCCTGACGAAGAACAAGATGATGGACAACTTGATAACGCCCAGTGATGCTGGGTACAGAACCTGCGAGGCAAAGCCGCACTGCCAGGGAAACACGGTTAGCATCGGGGCATGCTGGTTCCTCTGCATGCTCAAGACGTACCTTTTGCATCTGCTGCTCGGTCTCGCGGCGGACTTCCCAGATGTGCACACCAAGGCCGTAGCGCATTGCTGTGCTCGTCAGTCTTGCCCCGCCCACCTTACAACGCCCGAGTTGTTCTACTCACCAAAGACAGTAGCGACAATCAGCCCCGTGTACAAAATCATGCCGATGCCGATGGTGATGTCGTCCCACCCAAGCTTGGCAAACCGTATTCTGGTGTAGAAGCGCAGGATGACGGCGATCAGGGCCAAGGGGCCAAACGATGCCATGAAGCCGTACAGATCCGGGGCTCGGCTTTCGCCCGTCGGCCCTGGTGGTGAAGCAGCACCGCCTTCATCTGCAGCCTGCCTGGCAGCCAGGACAGCCCAGTCAAGCAGCGCCATCTTCAGCACAGTCAAGCGATCAGATGCTATGAAGGCCGAGAAAAGGTAGTAAATGTTATAGGACCAATATAAACGGCTCGAGATTCACACCACGACCCAGACTGAAACCCCCAGGGCGATCTCTGCTTCCCTTATAACGCCCATCTCTCAGACTCTGGGATCGACCATGGTGTTCAGCAAGGTCCTGAAGGTTCTGCGGTTAGTTCGTTCGGAACCGTGGACGCTCAGACACGGTTGGACACACACTAGTGCGCCCGCGGTGCAAGCACACACGGCACAGAATGCTGCACACCAATGCGATTCCTTGACAAACCCCTGCGGAGGAGGCAGCGCCTGGCAGGGCCTTGCAGGGGAATATCCCGAGGGGTGCTGATTCGCCCGGGACGTCAGCCCCTAGTGCGACCCTAACCCCTTTGCAGAGCTGCCCGCAGCCCGTTGCCGGCCGGGCCGCCACTCGCCTGCCGTCCGGCTGTCAAAGCTCATCCTCTGTGCTGGTTGTGCCGCCTGCCTGTCGCCTGCAGAGGTATTCTCCGAGACCGCGATGAGGAGGGGAGACGAGGGAGAGCAAGGTGAACTGCAACTAAACCTCGAAGTGCAAAGTTGATGAAGGATCAGGAAACTAAAAGCTGGATCAAACATATTTCAAAAACACTGCGGTTGCTGTGAGTCTCTCCCTTTGAAATTAGGTTTGCCCCTGATAAGATTCAGTCAAAGACCATTGCTCCCCTCATCCCCAAACTATGAACCTGGTGTTGTGTGCAACGCTTTGACCCCTCGGCAGCATCGTCAAGCAGGGTTGGCCCGGCTGGATGACGACGCCGCCCAAAAAGGCAACTTCTTCGGCAACATGTACCGGGGAACTTGTCAGCCAAACGGTTCTTTATTGGCAGGGCCGATGTCCGTGAGCCAGCCGGGATTCGGGGATTCGTCTGGTCTGCCGGGCCCAGAGGATAGGAGAGTCCAGAGCAGCTATCTGGGGCAGAAACTGGGAATAATTACCTATTCAAATGGTACGTTAGTCAAGGAGGTTGACTGCGCCAGGCTTTTCGTTCGTTGGCAGCACCCACATCGCGACTTCAAAACACGCTCGAACCTTCTTCAGGGGGTCTTCAGGAGAAAAAGAGGGAATCGCAAAAATTGACTCAGGATGCCGCCGGGACCGGTCAACAAGGCAACAGGGAAACTGCCGAGATAGCAAGCAGTTGGGCTTCAATTGTCAGGGATGGCAGAGGATGCACAGAGCTTTGACCAAAGAAACTCCAGAAGCATCACCCAGGGACCAGTGTTCAACCACAGCCTCGACAGAGAGCAAATATCCTCCAAAGCTCCCAAACTCCGAGCATCTCAACGTACACAAACAGGTCGCCTGTGATTCTCGAAACACAACCGCCAGTCTACTCTATCCCGGACGTAAGCTGGCTTGAATCTAAACATTGTACCCCCTCCCACCAAAACACACTTCAACCCCCCTGCGCACAACCACCCCCCCTGCGCACAACCACCCCCTCACCCGCTTCCCCCCTTACCTCCGCTGCTTCAGCAAGCAATGCCTCCCCCACCTCCTCCTCAACCCCTCCGGCACAATCTCCCAGTCCGGCAGCCACATGACCCTGGCCAGGAACGGTGTCCTCTCGGCGTCCAAGAACGGCACGCACTTGACCTCCTCCCACCGCTCCGTATCCGCCACATAATCCGGCTCCAGCCCCTTCTCATCTGCCGCGGCCGCCGCCTCCCTCTCGGGAAACTGCGTATCCACCAAGAACACGCAGGTCTTGAGGTCGACGTACTTGCCCAGGTCCTCCTCGTTGCGGTCGTTCAGCCCGAGCGTGGGCAGCCACGTGCCGCCCCACAGGCCGAACCCGACGCGGGCCTCGGAGAACTCGCCCGGCAGCAGGCCGCGGAACTCGGACCGCACAAACTTGGCGTGCATGTCCCGCGGCAGGAAGAAGGACGAGGGGAAGCGGTACCAGTCCTTGCCGAGGCAGACCGTGTCGCCCGGGCCCGCGACGTCCGGGGAGGCCAGCGGGGCGTAGACGGCCAGCGGGGCGTGGTAGCCCGCGTACAGGCCCCAGACGCGGGCCAGGCCGAGGGTGACGGACGCGAGGAGCGCGGCGGCGACGGCGGCGAGCTTGAGCTTGGCGGGGATACGGCCGATGACGGGGGAGGTTTTGGGGTCGGAGCTGCCGAGGAAGGTGAGGAGGATGTGCAGGGCGAGGGCGGCGTTGAGGGCGAGGAAGGGGTAGGCCGGGTACATGAAGCGCTCTTCCTTGTGCGGCTGGCAGGTGAAGACGGCGAGCCAGAGGTAAAAGGGGGAAAGGAAGACGAGGGTGCGCAGGCCAGACTGGAAGGAGGCGCCGGCGGTGTGGCGGGCGGTGAATTTCTGGAGGAGGAAGAGCGGGAGGGAGACCAGGGCGAGGAGGAACCAGATGTTGAAGTTGAGGAGGAGGTTCTTGAAATAGAAGGTCCAGGGCTCCGTGCCGTAGAGGTCGGGACCGCCGGTGGAGGAGAAGATATTGTACTTGATGATGTTCCAGGTGACGATCTCGACCTTTTTGTAAAAGAAGGTGTTGATGGCCGTATCGAAGGCCTGGGGGGCGGTGTTAGGTGTGGCAAAAACTGGGAACGGGGGTAGGGACGTACCACCAAGACGATCGTTGCTACGACACCCCGCGCGAGCCGGATGAAGGACTCGAAGAAGCGCTCCCTGTCGCTCAGCATGGCGAAGAAAGCCTCCTCAAACACAAAGGGCGCACACAAGGCAATGGCAAAGGGCCAGCCGAGGACGCCGCCCACGGCAAACCAGAACATGCCCAGCGAGGTCTTCAGGCCGCCGCGCCAGTTCATAAAGGAGGCGGCGCCGATCATGACCATGTACATGGCAAAGCTGGACGGGAGGTAGGCGGTGCTCGAGTGGAAATTGCCTGGGCTAAAGACCAGAGCCAGGATGAAGAAGAGACCAACGCGCGGGTTCAGGGCCAGGCAGACAGAGCGCCACATGAGAGTCTGGCTGAGGGCGCAGACGCCGGCCAAGAGGTAGCGGAGGAAGTAGAACTCGGCGACCTTGGACGAGTGCGGCAGCAGACGACGGATGTTGGCGCCGAGGGCGTGGATGGCGATGTACAGCCAGCTGCGGATGGCATAGTCGGGGGAGTACTCCCAGGTCTGCAGGCCGTAGCCATGGCTGAGATAGTGGGTGGGCTCCCAGTAGTTGAAGGTCTCGTCACAGTCCTGGATGGGGGAGAAGAGAGCGGCGATGACGTTGGCGCCGAGGAAGATGTAGAAGGCCGATATGGGCTCAATGGCGAATGCGTCCTTGATGGCCCTGAAAGGATGGTCAGCCTGGTGCAATCCCCAAAAGCTCGATGCATGGTATGGCCTGAAAAGCCGTGCAACGCGCTGGAAAGGGCTGCGGGCTGCGATGCCCAGAAATGAAGCTGCATTTGAAACTGCAAGAATCTGGAGAGAAGCTTACTGTTTCCTGGCGTGTTTGGCTGATGGATGCACAAATTCCGGTTTCTCTTTGTTTTGCGTGCCAGCCTTGGGCGTAGCTTTGGAGGCGGTTTTGGGCGCCATTGTTGTGCTGGTTTGGGCCCTTATTCAGGGGTGAAACTCTCTTACTTTCACAGTTGCACTGGTGATGGATGACCTCAACAACACTGGAAACCTGGAAAAGCCAGGCTGGAGTTGTTGGGAACCGCTGCTGGAGCTCAGGTGGAGCTTTCAATGCCCAGAAGACACTAGTCCGTTCCAGGTATAGCGTTCCCGCACTGATCCGTGCGCTCCTGCATCACGTTCCATCCCACATGTGAACTTTTCGAGATCCATTTTTTTTTTCTTATCGGAATCTTGACCAGCAGACTTTGGACTTTTGTCTTCACCTTGGTGTTCTCCCGTACAGTGCTGACGGGTCACCTTATCCCGACTTCTACTGACGCTCTACTCTGTTATTTCCCCCCCAACCCAATCTGTTCACCTAAAGATCGCAAAGATCAACCGATCACGGCCTCTTCTTGAAGTGCCCCGCGCCACTTCATCTTGGTCACTGCTTGTCACAGCACTATTCTAGGACTCCATTGGCCGATAGTCTTCGCGATACTTGAAGCGGTGTAACCGGTCGACACTATGTCGGGCACGCCTTTTCAGATTCCTGGGCTCGGTGAGGCGAGACCCAATGAGCAACTGCCTGCCGAACATTTCGCCCCCGATCTTATCGCCGCTGCCGCAAGTATTATGGGGGAGAACCAGGTTGCTGTGGGCCCTACTAACGGGAACGCGCAGTTGGAGCAGAGGAGGCAAGACAAGCAGCAGCAACAGCAGGAGGAGGGAGCACCCAAGGCTAGCACAGCGACGGACATCGATGGGATGGAGCTCGACACTCGCGGCTCCAGCACTCTGGTAGCGAATTCGGCCGAGAAACAAGAACAAGACATCAAAATGGAGGACCAAGAATACAAGAGGCAAGACGGCCAGGCGGGTGACGTCGAGATGGGAAACAACGACGCGCCGAGCCCCGACCTCACGCACGCTTTGGAAGCTGCGCTCGGCGGCATGTTCCCGCAGCTTGCAGAACCCGCCGTACCGGCCCAGCACCAAGATGGAGGCAACACAGAGCAACAGCAGGACGGAGTTAATGCGGGACAAGAAGAGGAACACCCGGAGTGGGAGGCCGACTCTTCGCCATATGAGTCCTCTTCCGAGTCCTCCAGCTCCGACAGCGACTCGGACGACGATTCAGAGGATGAAGGGGGCTATCAGCTGCTTGGCATTGAAGAGACTGCCCGGCTGCTCATGGCGGCTGACGGTGAAGGCGACGGCGACGGGACCGGGAAGGGTAAGGGACCCGGCGCGGCCCTGCGGACCAAGAACGAGATTCCTGAAGAGGTCATCCCCAAACCCGACGTCACCATCACGCCCGAGATGAAGATCGAGCCCCTCGGCAATATCGAGTTTGTCGTCGAGACCACCATCGTCATCAAGTCACAAGTCCCAGGAGAAGTTCAAGTTCTGGACTCAGGATCCGTGCTTTGCAAAGAAGACCGGACAGTCATCGGTGCCTTGGCCGAGGTGCTGGGCAATGTGCGCAGCCCCATGTACACGGTTGGCTTCTCCAGCGAGGATGACATCAAGGAATTCGGATTGGTGACTGGCACGCCCATCTACTACTCGGTGGACCACGCCAATTATGTCTTTACGCAGCCCCTCAAAGAAGCCAAGGGTACCGATGCCAGCAATCTCCACGACGAGGAGGTGCCAGCTGAGGAGATGGAGTTTTCTGACGACGAGAAGGAAGCTGAGTACAAGAGGCAGCAGAAACTGAAGAGGCGCGGTGGGAAGGCCGGTCGTGGTGGACGGGAACAAAACCCTGCGGCCAGCCACGACACGTCGTCCCACCAGGGCCCCGGGGCTGCCCTCAATTATGACGATGACGAAGACGGACCCTACAAGCCTCTGACTCGCCCTCCGGGCTTCGGCCAGGCCGGGCCGCCATCGCACATTCCCCTGCCCCCGAAGCCCGAGACCGGGTTCAGTCCGCCCCGTGGCGGTCGTGGCTATGGTCACCGCGGAGCACACCGCGGAGGGCGCGGTGACTTCCGGGGACGCAACCAGCGCGGAGGCCATCGCGGTGCTGATCGGAGACACGGCTCGCGTGGAGGTGGAAGCGGTAGCTACCCGCAGTTTGGCCGCGACGGGGCAGATTCACCGCAGACAGGTTTCCAGAATCTCCCACCGCCTCCTCCCCAAAACCCCCATCTTCCCCCTCCTCCCTTTGGTGCAAAGCCGCCCGCGCCCGCCGGGCAATGGCCAGCACCTCCTGCCAGCTTTGTGCCCCCTCCATTGCCCTATTCGCACTCGCCGCCCGCTCAGCCGCAAATCCCTATTCCTCACCACCAACCTCCCACAGGGAGTTTCAATTTCAATTATCAGGCCTGGAACCAGAGCCAAGGCCAACAATATCAATACCCTCAAGCGGCTCCCCACCACCAGTCACCCTCTCCCCAGCAAGCTCCTCATGCCACTGGGTATGCACAGCCCTTCGTGCCTCCCCAAGCTCCTGCTTGGCCGACGGCTGGGGCCGTGCCGCAGCCTCCAGCAGCGGGCGCATACAACCCAACTTTCTTTGGTGGCTACCAGCAACCTCAACAAGCACCGCAGGGACAGCAGTACTGGCCTCAACAACATCAACAGCAGCAGCAGCATGGTGCTCATGGACAGGGCCGGAACCAGTAGGACTGGTCTCCGGGTGTCTGCTATGCTTGTGGGCGCTGAAATGAGCACACCATTTTGCATGACAAGTTCTCTCAGGACTGCTGAGCCAGTCTCACGTCTCTCAAGAGGCGAAGCAAGCGGCTCAGCGAGGGCGAGGTGACCCGGCGTGCCAGACCAGGAGCGATTCCTATCGCCACTGGACCCCTTTTGGAAGGACGAGGGATGGCTGGTATCGAGCGATGCCGCTGCCAGGTTTCGAAGATGGAGATGTCCTCTTTGCACCATGTTCGACTACCTTTGTCTGGCGGAATCAGCATCGCCGCCATTGTGAGAAGCACTTCTCTTGTACGGAGGTTTAACATGTACAGGAGGGAGGTGTAGCATGTCAGGAAATATCAGCTTGTACAGGGTATGGGATCACAAAAGCATCACAAAAACGGCGTCGGAGTTTCAAAAAGGGAAGAAAATAACAGGGTTGGGGATAGATTGGGCGTGGAGCAATCATTGGGCAGATCTCTCTGCTTTGCATCACGCTGGTGACATGTTGCTCATCAGCACCAATGTATGGAATAGAAAACAGTGTCGGTCAGCTTGATTTGTGTGTCCATGGTTGTTATTGATCAGGGTTGCAGTTGTAACGGTCAACCGCGGTTGTCAAAGGTGATCGGCGGATCAGCTTTCACAACAGGCAGCGATTGACAGAGCACAGCCACGGTTCCCTTCTCCTCAATTCGCATGTCCCAGCGGGTGCTCGTCTCGCGTCTCTCACAAAATCCCTCAGTTGAGAGCGGGAGAGAGACTCGAGAGAGTTAGGGCGTCACCGCCAGTGTCGGCTCATTCTCTTCAACAGGACATGCCCCCATATCTTCCGTGGTTGTGGAGCTCTGACGGAGTGGAGGATTGCAGCTCGATCGGTGTCGGTGGAGTCAGATCTCAGCGGCCCACAACATGGGAGTGTCTCCACGTGTGCCGAAAAGCCACTGTTTCAAAATCACCATCACCACCTGAAGCACCTGACTGTAGAAAGTAACTGTTATCCCGTTCGCAACGCCGTTTGTTGCCGTCGCCTCCATCGGACGATCACCACACGGGATCCAGACCGGTACCAAAACACGTGCTTCGCTGGCTCGCCGGCACCACAGAAAAAATAAACTGCCCACCACGCACTCACCCTAGATCGGGGGGATGCACCCCTGCGGGTTACCTTATGTATCCCTCAGGAGTCAGCAGCAGGTGCCCGACAAGCAGCAGGGAGGGGTCGCCGAGAATAGCAAACTGCATGCCACACCAACAACAGCACAGGTCGGTCTACCCAGCTTAGCCACACAGGGTTTGCCAGCCTTGTTTTCTTTGACGAGTGCAGTGCAGCAGTTGTACTTGCACACTTGGCTCAAGAGGCAAGAACATCGTCAATTTACCCTGGAGTAATGTTTGATTGTGCTCGGTAATGGCCGACGCAAGTCTCCACTCTGCTTCCCGGATGTTGAAGATTTGGAGCTCCCGTCGTGCTGGGAAAGAAGGCTTCTGGAAAACCCCGACCAGCCCGTGTGCGGCATGATCCCAGACAAGCGTGGGCGAAGTTGGACGAGGAGGGGATGGATGGAACAACACGAGCGTGCGCTCACTCCCTCCCTGGTAGCGGGGGGCTTGCAGAACCCTGAAGCCGTCTGGCCAATGAGAACCGTGCCGGCAATCTCGCTTGTGGAGTGATCATCCGCTCGGCCAATCACGCAGACGCGGTCCCTGAGAGAGATGCTGGAAACGGCCCCACGCATCGCGCAACTCGGACAGGGAAGTGCGGTTGGGACGAACGCTGGCAAAAGTGGGCAAGCGCTGTGTCTTGCCCTGCGGATGTTTCGAAACATGGACTGTGGGAACACAGGATACGATCTGTTGTGGAGTGGTTGAAGGCGGCTCCCGTGCTGGTGTGGTTTGGTGGTTTGCTGTGAGGATCACGGGAGCGGACGGAAGTGGCAGTGAAAGGCCCAGCAGAGCTTGCGTTTTTCCTTGGACGGAGTAAATGGCAGCTTTGCCAACGGCGCAGCAGTCGTTAGTTTGAGCAGCTGCCTGCAGTGTGCGCACGACCAACGCCCCAGCTTCCCAACTCGGCCACCTGGTCTCCTCGTCAGCAGCACAGTAGCACAGCAGCACAGGATGAACGGCACAGAGCCCACACGCTGATCCCTGAACCCCCCGGTTTGCTGGGCAGCCCGGGTGTGCCCAAACCTCCACCTTTCCCGCCCACACTTTTGCCGGTTCTTGCAGAAGCAGGGTCCTTGTCCCCTGGCTCAGCGTTAGCGCCAACGACTCCTCTCCATCAGGGAAGGTCACAGCGCAACTCCCACTCCTCTCTCAGCGCCTGCTCTCTGGTTCCTCGCACCCTCACCGGCGACCATTCCTGGGTGTCGTTGAGCGCTTTTGCTGTGGCGATGACCAGCTGAGGCTTGACATCACACCATTGCTTCTTTTTTGAACAGTAACCAACTACCTATTCCTTCCTTTCCGTCGAAACACCAATCGAATCGCTTCTCCGCGCGCAAACCACTGCTGCTGCCCTCCCTTCTTTGTTCTTTGTACTCTGTTCTTCTTTCTCTTGGTCATTCTCACAACCGATTTGGGCGACTCCACAACGCTGTGACATAACCTCACACTGGATGCTTTTGGACGCAGGCGATTATTATTCTTGGGATTGACGGCCTGGAGACCAGGACATCGGTGACTCAATTGGCGACGACACCAGGGAACCTCGAGTAGTCGGATAGTGCGCCCCGACGCCCCCTACACCACCAACCATGGCGGCAGCACAGGAATGGTGGGATGCGGTGAAGCATGAGGTTCGGGATATGCTCGCCCCCGGACACGCGAGGAGGCAAAACGATGAGGACCCGATACTGTCCACCACATTATTGCCCGAGGCCGTCAGCGCGCCGGCCACCTTGACCAGCATCGAGACCGAGGCTCTTGCGCTGGCGACGACGACACGTGTGTCAACCACTAGCCGCACCCTGATCACACAGACCCCGACGACAAGCACAGCGAGGCCGACAGCAACGGCGGCAGCGAACGAGGCTAATAACGACGGCGAGATGAGCGTTGCGGCCAAGGCCGGCATCGTGATCGGTGTGCTGGCGGGGATCCTGGCTGTGTTTGTGCTCATTTACTGCGTCTTCAGCATGCGGAGGAAGAAGCTCGCGAGGCGGAGGCAGCAGATCGAGGACGACGAGAAGATCAACGGACCGTTCGCAGACAGCGCCGCCATCCGGCCGCCGCCGAAGACCCCAAGCAAGGCGCCCCGACTCAGCCTGCGGCCCGTCACGCAGTTCCTCCCCAACTTCAACGCGCAGGGCCAGGCCGAGCGAAGAGCCAGCCGCGGCATCGCCCTGACCCTCAACCCCGTCTCCAACCCGACCGCCGGCCGCCCCACCGGAGGCAGCGCCTGGGAGCGCCCCGGCATGCGCTCCGCCACGACGAGCCCCAACGGCGACCACCGCCCAGGCACGAGCGCAAGCCTCCACCCGCACAACCCCTTCCACGACAACCACCGCCTCCCCGAAGAGCCCGTCAGCCCATCAGCTCGATTGGCTCCTTTGACCACGCGTCGGGCTCGCCACGACGACCGACTCGATCCCGGAGCCGGTATCCCCCATCATCGGGGACGCCGAGAGCGACTACGACCACCACCGCGACGGCAACGGCAACGGCAACGGCAACGGCCAGGGCTACGCACACGGCTGGGCGTCGCGTCCAGCCTGACGCGCAAGACGTCCATCCGCAAGGATCCCCAAACCCCTGGACCTGACCAAGCCGCCCTCGCCGCTGTACGCGGTGCCGCCGAGCCCCGCGGGACCGAGTACTCGATGCACTCGATGGCGCCGGGCCAGTTCCCCGGCCCGTCGGCCAGCGCGGCGGCCATCGCGGCGGCCGGCGGCCCGCAGTCGACCGTCCACCGCGTGCAGCTCGACTTCAAGCCGACGCTGCAGGACGAGATGGAGCTGCGCGCCGGCCAGCTCGTGCGCCTGCTCCACGAGTATGACGGCTGGGTATGTGATTTCTTTTCCCTATTTTACCTCCCCCTCAAACCCCCTCCACACCATCAAAGTACTAATCCGATAAAAGGCCCTCTGCATCCGCCTCGACCGCTCCCAACAAGGCGTCGTCCCCCGCACCTGCCTCTCCACCCGCCCCGTCAAACCCCGCCCGCAACAAGGCGGCAACGCACGGGGCGGCCCGCCCGTGAACCCATCCTACCACCACCACCACCATCACCAGCAGCAGCAGCAGCAGCGACAGGGAAGCCGCAGCGGACGCATCTCGCCCGGTGTCCCTCCTCTGCCGGTCGCCAAGGATGATGGGTACGGGTCCGGGTCGGACTATGGCGGCTTCTCGAGCGGCGGGAACGGGAATGGGAATGGGAGTGGGAGTGGTGGGGCGTATGGGTATGGATTTGGGCAACGGCCGCGGAGTCCGGCGGGTGGGAATGGTGGGAACGGGAGGAGGGGGAATAGCCCGCTGGGGTGGGGAGAGCCAGGGCAGGCGTATTGAACATTCTGATGTTTGTGACTGACGGGTGAGGGTGGAGGAAAAATCGCGGAGTGGAACTGGCTTGGCTGGTTTTTTTTCCTTTCTTTTTTGTTTATGGGGGTGGAAATGGCGTTCATGAGGGCGGGTCAGGGGGGTTGGGGCGAATGATGATTTTGGGGGGTTGAATTGGTTATCTTTGGGATGGGATTTTCCGGGGAGGTTCTGTTCTTGTCTGTCCTAGGGATGGAGATTTCTTGGAGGAAGCTTTCGCGTCGCTCGCTGTGGTCGGCTGTTCTTTTCTTGTTTTGTACACACCTCTGATGTGGTGGACTGTGTTGGGGTGAGAGGGCATTTTGTGGCGCTGGAAGTGGCATGTCTGTCGAGGAATTCGATTCATTGCTGGGATCTCCTTTTTAGTTGTTGGAGCTTGGGATGGCCTGCAAGAGTGTGACCTGGGAGGTGCGGTGGCCTGTTTTGGCACGGGCAACCGCAGCGAGGAAAAGAAGTTGTACAGATGTATACTGTTGCGTAGATATGTCTTGGTATATTGAGCGATTTCACAGATGCCTCTACGCTTGGACGTTACGACGCTGCGGCTGCTGTAGATGGGTTTCCCGCTCCCATCAATGGTGTTGCCCCCGCCTGAGCGCCGGCACCAACCCTGACAATGTTGCGCAGATGCACCCGCCAGTTGTTGGGCCTCTCGGCCCTCTCTATGGTAAACGGTGCCTTCTCGGCCTTCTCCCCTTCCAGGTAGTGCCCCTCCAGCGCCAGCGAATCCGGGCCGCGCCGCTCCGGCAGCTCCGGCAGGCCCAGCACAAAGCGGGACTTGTCCGGGACGCGCACGTCGAACAGCGTGGCGAAGAAGCGCGTCTCGCTGACGCGCTTGTGCCAGGGCCGCAGGTCGCTCGAGTCGAGCCAGATACGCAGGTCCTGCAGGTTGGGCTGCTCGACCAGTCGGTCGCACAGGCGCTGCCAGGGGTTGTTCTTCATGGAGAGGCTCGGGCGGGCACGGCCGGCGAAGACGGCGGGAGGGCCTTCGTCGCTGCCGCGGGCGCCGTGCGGGTAGTACATCTCGGTGATGATATTGGTGACACGGATGCAGATCTCGAGCGAGCGGAGGGGATAGTGATCCACGTCCCCGCCGTAGCGCTCGAGAAAATCCCCTGCGGTGCGCGTGTCGGTGAAGACGAAGGTGGTGTTGCCATAGAGTGAGGGAAGACACTCAAGGTACCTGCCCTGGGTCAACATTCGGCAAGATGAATCGGGGTTGGGATTCACTCACATCCGCTTACAGGCGGTCAAGATATTGAGGAAACCGGTCTTTGCTGGAGGCGGAGATGGAGGCTCTTCACTCTGGCACCGGGAGTCACCCTCGTGGGTTCGGTGGGCTTCTTGCACCAGCGCGGCGACAGGATGGGCCTCCCTCGCTGCTGCATCCTGGGAATCGGTCCCTTGCTCCTCGCATGCCCAATGAAGACACCATTCGCTCGCCAACCGGTTTCCCCAAAGGATCCCTGCGCTGGTCATGGGATCAGTCACCAGAAACTTGTCGATACGGATGTCCCTCTCAGTCGGGTCGGTGATGCACGGCTTGTGGCCCCATTGCTCGATCAGCACTGCAGGGTTATGCTCGTCTGGACTTTGGCCGTGAATGATGTGCTGGCGGGGAGAAGAGAGACGAAAGAACTCGGCGTAGATGAGGTTGCGGATCTCAGCAGGAAGCAAAGTAAAGAAGGGGGATGAGGGCTGGAGATCCAAGGAGCGTCGGATCGAGTCCCTGTTGGGAAGGCGGTCGGCCATGGCTGTGCCGTGTCTAAGAATGTTGGCTGTTGTTTGAGTCTCGGTGCCGGTAACGGGTTCAGGTCCGAGTGTTAATTGTCGTTGTGTTGTTGAGTCATGATGAAGGGCGAGAGCTCTCCTCTGTCCCTCTTAAAAGTCCAAATCAGCCTTGCTCGTGTTGTTACATGCGGCTGGGCGTGTTTAGCGGCCGCTTCCCCGCGTTGTCTGAATCCTGGTGCCTGGGACCCATGTGGGAGAGTGCCTGGAGAGCCACGCAATTGGTTCCGCTTCTGCAAGTTAACGATTCAGGAGATCAACAATCGAGAGGCAGCCATTCATCCTGCGCCTGCAACTGTCGTCAGCCATTGAGGCTGTCCATCGTTCGTCCATCGTTCGTCCATCGTTCGTCCGTTGTCGCCAACAAATCCGGGTTCTGGAGACAATGGACAGTTGAATGAGGGATGTCATGCAACGGCGACATTCAGCTGCCAATGTGATCAATCATGGACTCCCAAGGCTTCCAAAGCGTGCTGAGTCGCCAGACACGAAATGGCTTCGATGATGGGAAAAGATGAATGTTGTGGAATCTCCACCATCAGCCGCTTCCAGTGTTAACACAAGCAGTCGACAGATCAAACGGTCGGTGAAACATTGGACATACAGACAAAGAAGATGAGACACCACGGCTGCTTTCTGTGCTGGCTCCTGCCAGTGGAACCCGAAGGCGCACAGCTGGTGGCGCCGGAGACGGCTGCTTTCTGGAATCTTCCCGGCTTGACAAATCGGGGCCCAATTGCTGCCCCGCTCAGCTCAGGGCCGCCCGGGAAAGCTTCGCGGGGCTGATCAGGTCGGAGCCCCACCCAGGCGGTCCCCAACGGTCCCCAGACCAGCATCGCCGACCACCGGCAGTCCTTCTCAAAAGGGCAGCTCCAACCATTTCCGTTTCCCAAAGTTATTTGCCCAAAACCACCTATTTACTAATCGCCGTCCGACTTCTTTGCGCTCCAAAGTGTGCTTGGCGCATTCTCTGCCGCCTTTGCTCACCGAGGTTCCCTTGAGGACTCCCGAACACAACCCCCACAACCCGGAACCGACCAGGGGCTCTCCCGACGACGCCCTCCGGCGCAACCGATCACTCCCCGATCAAAAATCCGGACCGCCGACATAGGTCCGCGCATCTGCGCGCTCACCCAAACACCCAAACCCGCCTGGCAGGCCATATGCCGTGAGGGAGCTCCATACCTATCCAACATGTCGAAACCACCAAGCTACCTCAAAGATGAAGGCAACCGCCGCTTCCAAGCCGGCGACTACGTGATGGCCGAGGCACTCTACTCTCAAGCGTAGGACCCCTCAATTCTCCCTCACAGTCTTTCCCAGCTAAACAGCACACCCCCTCCCCAGCCTCATCGTCGACCCGCACAACACGGCCCTCTACACCAACCGCGCCATGGCCCGCCTCAAGCTCGGCCAGTGGGACAGCGCCATCGCCGACTGCGCCGAGTGCCTGCAGCGGACCCCCGACAGCATGAAGGCGCACTACTCGCTCTCGCAGGCCCACCTGGCCCTGCACGCCTACGACGACGCCCTGCGCCACGCCCTCGAGGCCCACCGCCTGTGCGTCAAGGCCGGCGACAAGAGCCTGGGCACCATCACCACCCACGTCCTGAAATGCAAGAAGGAGCGCTGGGACGAGATGGAGAAGCGCCGGGTGCGCGAGACGGGCGCCCTCGAGGGCGAGGTGCTGGAGCTGCTGGCCCGGGAGAGGGACGCCGTGATGAAGGAGGCCGAGGAAGAAATGGGCGAGGCCGGCCGCGCCGAGGTGGAGGAGGAGTGGCGGGTCAAGATGGAGGCCGTGAGGGAGGTGTTTGAGAGGGCGCGGCCCAAGGCGGAGAAGAGGAGGCAGGTGCCGGACTGGGCGATCGATGATATCAGCTTTTGTGTCATGGTGGATCCGGTAATAGTGAGTGTTTCATCTCGGTCAAGAACCGTTGCGAGGTCGAGGCAACGTCTAATCTGGGGGGGCGGCAGACAAAAACGGGAAAGTCCTACGAGCGCGCCTCCATCGCCGAGCATCTGCGCCGCCAGCCCTCGGATCCGCTTACCCGCGAGCCGTTGTACCCGACCGAGCTCAGGCCCAACCTCGACCTCAAACAGGCCTGCGAGGAGTTTCTCGAGGAGAACGGCTGGGCCGCCGACTGGTAGGACAGTTTGTCAGCGGCTTGGATACCGGATGGCGAGATTGCATAGCGCGGCGTTCTACGGTTTGCCCTGAGCTTGCATGTACATGACTGTACGAGTTACGAATCGATGAATGGGCCAACCCGCTTTTCACGCTGTAAAGAGCCAACACAAAACACTTAGCGAGCCACTTCAACGGTCCGACACCCTCTCTCGCCGCTACTAATCGGCGGAGCTGGTTCCTGGCCGTGGACCGCCAATCAACAGGCTACAGCGCAGGATTACCGGCATCAAAACCGCAGACGACCAGGAAAACACGCCGGATAGACGGTTCCGGGTGCTAGTCATCTAACCCTGGCGGCCTAGGACTGGACGCCCCATGAGTGCGGCGCACAGCCGCTCTCCAGTGTCGACCCTTGCACTGGTAGTAACCGCGGCATACGGCATTGGTCTCCCTCTCCGGCATCTCTCACCTACTGCGTTCCTATGGTTCGAGTAGCTTGCGGTACTTACAGCCGTCGAATTCACACCTACTCGCAAGGAGATCAACGGTTGCTAGGGCGTTCATCACCATGGTATTGGACAGCCCAACGGCTTGCCGTTGCCGGCCTCTCAACCAGCTGAGAAGTGTCCCTCATAGGGTCTGTTTTGGTCTGGGAGCCTGCCATGGGGAAAAGAGGGTGGATGGTTCACGCGGACAATCTCTGGTTCGCGGCGGTCTTGATGGGGGAAGTCAAGGCCCAGTGGAATATTTCACACTGCACAGCCCGTTCAAGGCAGCGAGACAGGGCGAGAGGGTTGTTTGTGGGACCAAGTTACCCCGGAGCTGGGAGTCGACGTGGTTGATTTTGGTCTACACAGGGACGAAGCGCAGATTTGATGGGAGAACCAGGGAACGCGAAACAAGGAGGCCAGCGCAGAGTTGATGTGCGAAAATGGAAAAACCGCACGGCATTCGTGAATGGACCGGAGCACGCAGGATGTCTCGATCACGGCTTCAAAGTTACCAATGATTGGCCCCCAAAGAGTTGCTGGCGAACTTCTCGTCGAGTGTGTCAAGACTGCCTCTACATTCACACGCACCTGGTCCCAGAAGGAATCATCAGACGCAACATCTCTCCACTGAATTGTATCCAACTACATCCCATCCACACCTTCAGCATGCTGATCAAGTCCTGCACATACAGCGCCAACCGTGCAAGATGTGTGTTATATACATACAACGCCAAACCCCCACCCCACTGGCCACTGCGTACCACCAGCCCTGAACCATGCCCAAAACAGTTGATGCAAGTAGTCCTGCTGTACACATCCAAGTCGTTTGTATGCAGATACGATGCCACCCATAAAAAAAAACCAGAACTGAACCGCCCGCACGGGTATGTGGGTGTATGTACTGTAAAACACCCCCCAAAAGCAGCCAAAGACCAGCATACGCCATGCAGAACAAGACAGCCGAGACCACCAGGAAAAAAAGAGACAAAAGTAGAAGGAGACGACACCTTCTCTTCAATCATACCATCCATTCATTCATATCCTCATCACAACATCCCATAACCTCCACCTCCTCCTCCTCCTCGTATATACCCGCTCTAGATAAACCCCCCGCCCCTCGGCGGCGTCCCATGCGGCGGCGGCTTCGGCGGGCCCCCGGGCTCCCCGGGACCCCAGCTCTTGCGCCCCCGGCTCTCCTCGAACCGCCTTCTTTGTCGTTCGTACTCGCCCACCTCCACGTCGTCTGCCCCGCTGCTGCCGGCGTCTACCAGCCCCAGACCCTTTTCGTCTACCTGTCCCTGGCCCTGGCCCTGCGACCGCCGTCTCCCGTGTTGTTGTTGTTGCTGTTGTTGCTGCTGTTGTTGTTGCGGCTGTTGTTGTTGTTGCTGCTGCTGCTGTCGCGGCTGGGCATATTGTTGTTGTTGTTGCTGCTGTTGTTGCTGCTGCGGCTGCTGCTGCTGCTCCCGTCCACGCGGGGGACTAGACCCCGTGTTATACGCTCTGGTAATGCTGTGCCCGTACTGCGCGTGCTTATCGTCCTCGTCCCGATACAACCCCCCATGTCCACCGCTGCCATCGTCGGAGTCGGTGTCGTCGTCGTAGTGCGCCAGCGCGGGCATCGAGCTGGCGTTGTTCCCATGCGAATCCCCTTGACCAGCCCCAACCTCTCCTCCTCTGTGGCGCCGCGGATCTGTGGCGTCGAGTACCCCCGCGAGCCGATGCCGTGGCGGGAGGAGGTGGGACGCGAAGAAGAGGGGCCGGTGGTGGTGATGGGCGGTGGAATCAGAGGCGTCGGTGCTGTGGGCGTGGGCTTGGTTCCGGCGGAACATGTGCTGGAAGGAGAACTGGCGGCGGGCGGAGTGTGGAGGCGGGGTGGGGGGTGGGTGGGACATGGTGTCGCTTGCGTCCGAGACGTTGCGTGAGGGGTGGCCGAACTGGACGTGGCGGGTAGAGCGGGAGGCGTCTTCGCCGTCGCCCGAGGTGCCTGGTGGAGCATAGTTGTCGTCGAGCGAGTCGGATTTGGAGCCGGGAACGGCGATGGAGGTGAGCTGGACGGGGTGCATTGGGCTTTGAACCTTGGATGGGTCGGGTTTGCGGAAGTCGGGATGCCCGGGGAGGAGGACGCTGCGGGCTCGGTGGCGGATGGTGCCCATGAAGTTGGAGAGGGCCGGGGAGACGGGCCTGCTTGCCTCGGCGAGCTCCTCGTCGGTTGGGAAATGGGACCACCCCAGAGGCGGATGTGGGGTTGGGGGCGCGAGGTGGGTGGTCGCAGGGGTGGCAGACCGGGCGGTGCTGAATGTCCCGGTCCTCCGCCGCCTGATGCCATCCCACTCGAACTGAGGCACACCAGTCTCGCTGACCGGTGCCAAACTCTCTTGGAGCTTCTCCTCACGCAGCCGCTTCAGCTCCTCAAGCTCCATCTTCTGTCTCGCAGAGGACAGCCTCCTAACGATCGCCGCAGCACCCCGGATGGCATCTGCCTTGGGTTCCGTCTCGGACTGTGGCTGCTCGGCGATGGTGTGGATCTGGTCCAAGTCTCCGGCAAAAACGGCGGCGTCTGGGACATCCTTGGCAGATTTGGACAGCTGGAGCAGTACGACGCCCGAGCAGATGGTCAGGAACCCGTTAACCATGGTGATGATAGACGTCGGCGACCCGTTGAAGCCACGGAATAAGATGGCCGAGCTGATGATGGTCGTGCTCGTGAAGTAAACATAGTATGTGGGTGTAACCAGAGCAGCGTTGAACAGGTTGAGCGCTTTCTGTGGTAGAAGTTAGCAAGCGATGCAGCACGAAAGGAAAACGAATGAAAACCACCGCACATTTAGAAAGATGATTTCGGTCACAAGCGTCCCAACGACAAAGACGAGGAGGACGTAGAGAAACCACTGGTTGAACTGGGGGGTCCCATTCGCCTGGGCGATGATGGCCGCACCCAACCCCTGAATCGAAACCACACTGAGCCCTCCGATCCAACTGCAGATGGAAATGTAAACCAGCATGTTCTTCCTCCCGTACTTTGGTCCCAGCCAAAACGCCACAATGATGGAGCCCACGATGACAACACCCGCGTAACTCAAAAAGGCCGGGTGGATGACGAAATGCTGCATCTCCTGGATGTTGGCGACGGACGATGATTGGGGAGCGTTCATGACAATGACGACGGACCCGACAATGCACAAAAAACAGGCGACCTTGCCGACCATGCTGAGCCGTTCCTTCAGGAATATCGCCGACAGGATGGTGGTAATGACGACCGAGAGCGCTCCGAGCGGCGTGACCAAAATGGCGTCGGTGAAGGCGTAGGCCGCAAAGTTGAGCACCTCGCCCAGGATCATGAGGATCATGCCTCCCCACCAGTACAGATTCTTAAGATATCCGTACCCTTCGCCGGCCACCTCATTGTATTTCTCGTTCGCCTTGAGCAGGCCGACCTTCTTGAGCACGAACGACACGCCGATGAAGGCGCCCGATCCGACGGCTAACCCTATGCCAATCGCTTTGAAGGCCGGCGGCCGGTCCCCGGTGGCGGCAACGCCGCCGGAGCGGGTGTATAGCTCGTGCGCATGGTTGATGGCGTGGGCTGCGCTCTCCATGGCAGCGCCAGGGAGTGACACGACGACTCGGTCGTCAGTGCCGTGGGATGCTCGAGAGTCGCCTTGGAGGAGGAATCGCTTCGCCGGCAGATGTGTTCGGTAGGAGGCTTCGGGAACTGTTGTTGTCGTCACGCCGTCTCGCGCAAGGCGTGCGAGGCCGCATAAACTGTGGTTTGTCGGTCCGGGTGCGGCTGAAGCGTAATGGGTGTCGATTGGGGTGGCTTGCAGGAAAGAGGAGGCAAGGCAGAACCCGCAGCAGACAGACAGAGCCGGATGTTTTCAGGTCTGATCTAGCGTAGTGTCGACTGGAGCGTCTTCTCCACAGGCGTCGGGCAAACAGTCAGACGGAGGAGCCAAGATGTGGCCCGAGACAGGAGCTGAAGATGAGGATGCGGGTCTTGGATGTGGGTGCTGATTCGGCCGAATTAGAGGGTTTTGGCGCAAAAGTCGTGTGATGGAGGAGGGGGTCTTGGGCGTAGAGCAAATCGAGGAATGGTTACGAATACGGGCGCGTGGGTTTGAGCAGCCCAATACTCCGTAGGTACGGTGCTGGTGTAACCTGTCGAGCCTGTCGACGACGAGACGAGACGGAGACGTCAGTTGTTCGAGACGATGCCAGGTTGTGTCGTCTTGCAACCAAGTCCCTGCCACCAATTCTGGTTGCTGCGCAATGACGAGCAAGGGCCAGGAACAAGAGCCCCACCAAAACAAATGCGCTGGGGCGCTATAATTACCTGAGACCGAGAATTTACAACAAAAAGACGACGCTGGATATTGAGGAAAAAAGAAGATACAGATGTGTCTTGCGCCAACACCATTCCTCGAGGGTCAAGTCAAAGCCCACGAGCAAAAACGACACGAACTGCCCGACACCAGAAAAAGGTTGGCTGGGCAAGCTGCATGCACTGTCGCTTGTCTTGTCTTGGTTCGCAGGCCGATGGATGGATGGTTTTAGCGGGCCGGACAGCGGGTGGGGACCCGGGTTCCACGACGTCTGGCCCAGTAACGAGGCAAGGATACGGAGACCCTTGCTGCTGAGGTGTGGGTCGCCCTCGCCGCTGGCGCCGCCCTGAAACGTCAATCGGGACACTTTCCGTCCCACAAACGTCACCTCCACAGGCTTCCCCGAGACCAAACCTCAGCAAACCAACCTCCTCGTGGAGTTGCGGGGTGGGGTGTTCATGGCCAAGACGCGGAACGAACGAGATCAACTGATCTCCCCGAATCTTCGGCGACAGCGCCTACACATTTCATAGATTCCCAGCATCGCCATTGCCGACTACCATCTTCCTGTTTTTGCGACCGAAGCTCAGCGAAGGTGAGGGGTGCTGAGGGGTGGTTCGACCTGCATCCCCACATCGCACCTGTCTCAGCCCCCCAGAGGCTCCATTGACACGAAAGCGCAATCAGGACCTTGGGAGGCCCTGAGATGTTGATGTTGGAGGCTTTTGATCTGCCACTGCCATACTTTGTCATGTACGGTTTAGACCGACATGAACACCGAGTGCTGAAGGGTCCTGGTGATGTCAACATAAACCAGGGATCACGCAGATCGCTTCGTTTGATAGGCTCCCGAGACTTGTTCTTGAGACGGCAGGGGGGCAACGGGAGCCAAGAGCCAGACACGGACAGACGGCCAGGCAAGCGCAAGACCTCGCCATCGGTGACCAACGGATAGCACCTTTTCAGGCTCGGTGCTTTCGACGAGAGACTTCGTTGGCTACAAGCTCCTCTCCCTCTCAGGAACCTTCGTCTCCCGTGGGCCTCTGGATAACGTGCGCTCTAGCAGCCCCTGGATGCAGCGCCGTGACGGTGTGCGTAGCAACATCAGACCCGGGTTTTGCACCCAGCGCTAGAACGGGCTTCCCCAGAGGCCCAGGTCTCCCACACGCGCCCGGGTAAAGGCTCCCTGCGCGTCATGCCTGGTTGATCTGCGATCCAGCGGGGGTTTTGTCGACAGCCAGGGTCCTATTTTGGGTCAGTGCATGTCGCAAGTGGCGCCAGGGGTTCCCACACTTCCTTTAACATTTCCCACTGCTTTTTGAAGCAAGGATCGTGAACGACGAAACCGCCCCCGACTGTCCCAGAGAGACCTCCCGAGCGGTGATGCCACAATTAGAGAAACTTGCCCTAAATATCATCAACATCTATTTTCTGTAAATATAAGCATCGTGTACCTGCGATTTTCGTGTTCTATAATCGGACGATCTTGTCACGGTGCTTAGTGTGCTTGTCACTTGGATTCCCCATTTAGACCACGCCGTCCTTGGATGACCTCTGTAACAGGACGGCACGACAGAACCGGAGAGTTTCCAAGTAACGGCGCCAAAGGCGATAAGATAGTTATGTTGCGAATCAAGATTCAAGCTGTCATTTCCATCGTCAAAACCAAGGTAGATGTTCATTCTTGAGATCCTCCTGCCGTGGTCGCGCCCTTGAGACCCTCGTGTCTAGGTAGTGACAATAGGTATGCATTCTCGAAGTGTTGCCCTGAGAACGCAGATACCACTGCCACTGTTCTCAATCAAAGACCGCATCCACCTCGCCTCACCAAGGCAGTTCGGCACCAGTGTACGTCAAGAACTTGCCCGACTTCTCTGGAGTCAAGCCGTCAATCTATCACCACAGTCATGTCAGTAAAGCAACAAAACGAAGCTCGCAGCAACATACCTGCTCAGCCACCCCCTTCACGCTCTGCTCCACCGTGAGAGGCGGCTGCTTGAACCCGATGGCATCCGCCAGCCCTTGTCCCAGCTCTGTCTGTACCCATCTAATACCAGGCTCATCAGCCAGATGCCCTGCTTGTAAAGGCTCGAATCTACTCACCCGGGTGCAGAATCCCAACTACAATCCTTCCCTTCAACTCCACACTCACCTTCTTCGCCCACCAATTCGCCGCTGCCTTGCCTACGCAAAACCCACACCATCAGTTCACGTCTTGCCTCCCTCACAATGACCAACGTAGGTAAGATAACAAACTTACTCATCCCGTACCCACCCAGGCAGACTCTCCTCCTCCAGCGTACCGATACTCCCCAGCGAGCTCGACACGAGCACGAACCTACCCAGCCCCCATCCTCCTCCCCACGTCTTTCCTCTCCAGCAGCCCCCAGACGCCCCGAAACAACCGCGCCGGCCCCAGCGCGTTCACCTCAAAGTCCCACGCCATCTCCGTCTCTGGGTCCGTCTCCAACACGCCTTGACCCGACGCCGCCCCGGCGTTGGCGACGACCACGTCGAGCCTGTCGATGCCGTGCTCCGCGCGCAGCGCGCGGCCAGCGTGGCCGAGGTGAGGCTCGGCTGGGCCTCGTCGAGGAGGACGGGAGGGGCGGCTGGTCGGGTGGATTGTCGTTCCTGTTTTTTCTTGGAGGCGGAGGGGCTCAACGAGGGGAGGGGTGGCGGGAGGTGGCGAGGACGGTGGTGTGCGGCCGGGCGAGGAGGAGGGCGGTTAGGGCGAAGCCGATGCCTGGTGCGGTGGATGGGGGATGTTAGTTGGTGGTGGGCGGGCTGAGAGCGGGATGGAAGGAGGATATGGGAGGGGATGGATGAATGAAAGGTACAGTGATGGGGTAGCGGGGTTGCGAGGGAAAGGTCTTGGGGGACAAAGTTGGATGGTAGATATTTAACGATGGAGAGAGGGGAGGTGGTGATGCTTACCCCTATTTGCGCCAGTGATGAGGTAAACAGTGTTTTCCGACATTGTGTGTCGAGGTTCGACCGCTCGGGGGAAACGGTGTGGTGGTTGCGAAAGACAGTGAGCGATCAGTATACCTAGGGATCAGGACCGGTAAATCAGGAAATTCTTCAGGAAGCCACAAGTGCCCAAGACTTACAATCCAAGGCGCCCGAATGGAGAAGGGCAAGAAAGGGAGGAAAAGGAAGAACATGGAGGGAGGGCTTAAATATTCCAGACGGGAGGGGGCACCACTTACACTCGGATGACCAATGAGCTCTGCTCACCGGCATTTGCGGAGGGCATTCTGGGCTGCATCCTTTGGTTGCCCGGTCCCTTTGTTGAGTTTAGCCCCTGAACCACCAAAACATGGCACAAACCCACGCATTTGCTCAAACACTTTTCGTTCACAGATGTCCAAGTCGCTAATCATAAATCATACATACGCCGCTCCTGTCCCATAATGGTATCCCCGTTCCTGAGTCCCAGACGCCAAATTCCAAAGTGTCCTCCCCATCCGCGGAAAGCAGCTCCCGATTTGTAATCCCCCGTTCACTAATCAAGCCTTCACCACCCAACCGGCATTTACCATGAAGTCGAAGATCCTCCCACCCTTCTGCGTGTCCAAGCGACAGATTTCCTTGGCCTGCTTCTTCTTAAGGCTGCCGTTGGCTTTGACAGCCTCCTTGAGGATCTGTTCCTTGATCATCAGGTACGGCTTCGGCTGGAGACGGAGAGTTTCGCAGAGCTTCGCCTCCTCCGTCGTTAGAAGATGCAGGTCAGGCGCGTTATCCTGGGAGAGCGGCATTGGTTGCACTCCCGGAATCGGCTGTGGGACGTATGCCTGCTTTGCGGGCAGGGTACCGTTTGCGACCACGACACTCCCACCGTTCACGTGGGTCCCGTTGGTCTCTGCCTTGATGCCGTTGACCCCCTCTCCGTTCGGCACGCCATTCGTCACCGCGGAGCGAATTGGCAGCTCGGGCGCAACCAAAAGGGCAGCGCCACTGGGAGGCTCCGGAGGCGGCTGTTGCTTGTTGCGCTGGTTGGTCGCCAACCTCTCGCGGTCCATGGAGCCCAACGGTATCGCCTTCTGGATGCGCGCCGCCTTTTCCTGCTCGTACTTTTCGCCGCTGCGCAGGTCACCAATCCGGAGACTGCGCCATTCCTGGAGCTGCGCAATTGCTTGTCGGAGATTGAGTTCGTCTAGAAGGCCCTGGCAAAACTGCTCAAAATCGACCCTGTTCATCATGCGGGCAAAAGGCTTCGCTTTGTTGAGCAGATCCCGCTCCTCCTTGGACCGCTTCTTCTCCGTTTTGCTGTTCTCCCGATAGTCGAGCAGGTTGTGCTCAAAGATCACCTTTTTGCGCTCCGCCCGCTGCGTCAACCGGCAGTTGTAAATCTCCATCACTGTAAGCTTGAGCTCCATTTCGGGCTCGAGCTCACCCGTGCGCGGGTTGATGCCGTCGCCGGGATCGAACTGCATCAGCTGCACTGCCTCCTCTGCTTCGTTGGCATACTCGGTCTCGAACTCCAAGCGACCAGGCATGTAGCCCTGGATTTCGTGGCAGGCTGGCACGCTGGCCGTCGGCTTCGTCTTAGGTTGCAGAGCAGGCGCAGTCTTGGCAGCCTCCCTCCGTTCCTCGATCCTGCGCTTCTTGCGTGCCTGGAATTCCTCTCTCGAGATTTCGTTCGCCAATTCCATATCGTGGGGGCTGCATCGCTTCGGGAGTGGAAAGCTCGGCGAGTCAACGTAGACTTTTAGGTAATGGTCGCGGACTTCGTCCTTGTGCCGGTAACCGCCGATGTGGTCAGCGATATCCGCCCAGGATCCCAGGCCGTAGATCTCGGCGCCCTCTAGGAGCAACAGTTCCTCGTCGGCACCCCATTCTCGGTCGAATATTGGGAAAGAATTCTGTTCGATGACGCGGTAGGGATGTGTTGCAGGCTGATGCGCGTTGCTGGCCGCGCCACTGGCGAAACACTGCACGCAGAGGTCATACTCGTTGCAGGCGCTGTGGGCGCACCTGATCCGGACCTGCCGGGTCAACGGGTTAGCTTGAGGTTGCGCGAGCGGGTTGTTGATGCTCCACAATATCCCAGACATGTGTCATGTGCGGCTTGTGACAAGCCGGGAATGATATAAAGAACCAAACCCGTTCCATGTTGAAGTGTGCACTTACTGTTGATGTGATATCTGCGGAGCAGACGTCGCAGACGTACTTGACACCGCCTTCGCCTCCCCTCGCCGCGATCTTCTTACGAATAACGCCCATCCTGCGGGGTGCGCGTCGGCGCAAGCGGAGAGGTGGTTACGCTGACAGGGGTCTGTCGAGCAGCAGTTGGCAGGTGCCTGATGCGCTGCAAAATGCGGCGGTGAGGATGCCCATGCAGAGCCTCTGCAATTGCGCGCGGGGTCCCCGAGGGCGATGCGACGCGTGTTTTGATGGATTTGCAGTCGGATGCCGCGGAATTCGATGGAAACCGGCGGCTTGATGCGCGTGTTGATGTGATGCAGTTGAGGGTCAATCCCAGGCAACTGTGATTCCACTCTGGCGGCCTGGCAGTTGCAAAAGGCGGGCCAGCGAGCGCACCGGGGTTCTGCCGGGGTATTCTGGAAAGGACAGGGACGGCACGTGCGCTCGTTTGAGGAATTAAAACAACCCTAACCCCCTTCACCCTGCCCCTCCGTCTCGGGGCATATCCACACCGAGATTGCAGAGCCAGCATCGCGAAGAGAGGGGACAGGAATCTCTTCGCAAACATGGGTTTCGATGACAACCCGAGACAAAGCCGAAGGTTTCTACAATTACAACTATTGATGGCGTTTCTCTTTTGACCAGTGATGGGTGGTGGAGGATTCCCCACAGTGTCTTATTCCAATGGAGTCAGGAGATGCTACTGGAGTCAATACGTATTGCCCGTTGCACCTGAGGTCGAAGTTCGTGATGCGTCGAAATACGTCGGGGTCTCCGACGTCGCCCGCTCCGGTAGTTCACCCCGTACCCAGGGCGGGGGATTTAACGGAGGCAGGTCCCAACCAGCATGCTCGATTTGTTTCCAACACTTCCTCCACAGGACACTCTAGTTTCTCCGGGACAACGCCGAAGTCGACTCTGGCCAACCCCGCCTCGTCTGTCAACAAACTGTGCGCAGTGCTCGGTGAGAAGGCACAAGTGCGACCTCAATTTTTCACGTGGCCGATCGTCGCCGTTTCGATTCCCTTGTGGTTTGACCATCTTCGTACCATCTTTTTGGGTTCATCCATCGATTTTCCATTCTTTTGGTCTTTCCGTCAGTCAAACCGTCAAAATGCCCGACCAGGTCCTTGACGACATCTCGCATCGCCGGTACAACCCGTTGACCGGGTCCTGGCTCCTTGTATCGCCTCACCGCACCAAGCGGCCTTGGCAGTGAGTTGCGATTTTAGTTCGATGCGACCATAGTGCCGGCACTAATGCATCATCAGAGGCCAGCAAGAAGCGCCATCCAAGAACGTGCTCCCCGAGTACGACCCCAAGGTCTGTGGACCCATCCCACCCCAACGGGCTGTCCTGAGCATCTCCAAAAATACTAACGCTCATTCCAGTGCTACCTGTGTCCCGGAAATCAGCGCGCCCAGGGCGACAGCAACCCTCAATATGAGAACACTTTCACCTTTGTGAACGACTACAGCGCCGTCAAGGAGCAGCAGCAGGAGTATAACCCCGAGGCCAACAAGGATGACGTTGCCTCGCTCCTGCTCCAGGCCCAGCCCGTCACCGGCCGGTGCTACGTCCTCACCTTCTCCCCGAAGCACCACGTCACGCTGGCCGACATGACCGCGACCGAGATCCTGCCCGTCATCCAGACCTGGACCCGCATCTACGCCTCCCACCTGGCCCCCTCACACCCGCTCAAGGCGCAGGCCGAGAAAGCCCTGGCCAGCATCCCGGCCAACCCGGACGGCGAGACCGAGCCCCCCAAGAACCAGCTGCGCTACATGCAGATCTTCGAGAACAAGGGCGCCGCCATGGGCTGCTCCAACCCGCACCCGCATTGCCAAGTGTGGACGACCAGCACGCTGCCCGAAGAGCCTGGGAAGGAGCTCGTGCAAATGACCAAGTACAAGAGCGAGCACGGCCGGCATCTGCTAGCCGACTATGTCAAGCTCGAAGCCGAGAAGGGCGAGCGCGTCGTGTGGCAGAACGACGGGTTCCTCATCGTCTGCCCGTGGTGGGCGATCTGGCCATTCGAGGTCATCATCATCGCGAAGCGCCATGTCCGCGCGCTGATTGATCTCACCGACGAGGAGCGGCTGCAGTTTGCCGAGGCCGTGCAGGAGGTCACGAGACGCTATGATAACCTGTTCGAGACCAACTTCCCGTACAGTAAGTGCTTTCACGTTCACGGTGATTGGGGGAAGGGATTTCAGTGGCTAACAAAAGACAGGCTCCGGCATCCACCAAGCCCCGATCGACTGCACCGAGGAGGAGGCCGAGGCGAGCTGGTTCCACATGCATTTCTACCCGCCTCTTCTCCGGTCCGCGACCGTCCGCAAGTTCCTTGTTGGGTACGAGTTGATGGCCGAGCCGCAGCGGGACATCACTCCTGAGCAGGCGGCGGCGCGGCTGAGGAGCTGCGGTGGCGAGCTGTATCGCAAGGCGCTTTGAAGAGGGTGGTATACACTGTTTTATTGTTTCTGTAAAAAGGTGTCGATATTAAATAGATAGCCTCAGACCCCGTGATCACCAACATAGCAAGATCAAGGAAGCAAGCGTAAGCTCGTCTTCATCCGTTTCTGCTCTCCGCGCCGGACCTCTCATTGCACGTAGTGGTTGTACTGCAGCAACATCCAGATGGCGCCGCCGTATCCTGCCACAAGGGGGAACACCTGCGGCCCGCTGAAGCGGATCGTCTTGAAGATCAGCGTCTCGGTTGTGAAGTGCACCGCGGCAATGACATGGGTCCAGATGGCGAGCTGGTACATGGCAGGGTTCTCGAGCTGGTAGCACGCGTAGAATCGGATGATGCCCGCCACAAATGTGTAGGTGCCAAACACGCGGGCCGCGAGCGGTGTCACCTGGTCCTTGGCCTTCTCCGAGTCCTTGCCCGTCGACGAGGCCGGCTTGAGGATGTTGGTGCTGTCCTCCGGGTTGTAGCGGTCCGTCGGGGGCGGGAGGGCGTGGTTGGGGACGAAGCGACCGTTGTAGATGCGGCGGGTGTAGTGCAGGGTTGCGTAGTTCTGGAGGGCGTTGCCCATAGCCACGACGGACACCTTGAGCGCGGGAAAGTCAGAATACCTTGAGAGGTGCAAATGGAGATTCTGCCGAAGGAAAAACTTACCACGAACAAGTAGTAGGGCAAATAGCCCTTCTCCCCGGATGGGATGAACGCCTGAAGCTTGTCCATTGTCGGGAATCTACGAGTTGAGCTGACGATGGGAGACACGCGAAAAACAACGACAGAAGGAGGGTTGATCAATGTGTGTGTGGTTTCTTCTCGTCTTCACCAATGCCCATGTCCCAAAATCGAGCATTCAATCAACTCAGCTCTCAGCCCTGAATGCCAAGCTTCAGTGCCGACAAGGGTCCACCACTCTCCACGCCAACCTCGGCCGGACCTGGTCAAAGCTCCAAATTAACTCCACAGCGGGCCCCTTATCAGAATCTTTCGGCTGCAAGTGGAAGGTCCCAACATTTCTGGCAAGGCGCGTCTTCCATCAGCACTCAGGCTCGTGAAGCCAGAAGTTTAAAAGGCCATCTTCATCCCCACGGCGCATTCCTGGCTTGGATTAGTCGCAACAACCACCACGGTATCATGGCGTCTCTTTTCAATTGCAACTCAATCCACGCGGCTTTGGACAGAGCTCTCGAGCTCTGGAATTCGGTGCCGCAGGCTGCCCAGTGGGCCCTGGCCGGCATTGGAGCTCTCTACGTTGCCCGAGGGGCACTGTCGTTCCTCCAGCTGCTGTTGAACTGCTTCATCCTCAGTGGCACCAATGTACGTTCCGTTGACTCGTAGAGTTCAGATTGTGGTTGAGAATACTGACGAGTGTCTTGTCACAGCTCCGCAAGTATGGCAAGAAGGGCACCTGGGCTGTCGTCACCGGCGCATCCGATGGCCTCGGCAAGGAATTCGCCTCGCAGCTGGCTGCTAAGGGCTTCAACCTCGTCCTGGTTTCTCGCACACAATCCAAGCTCGACACCCTCGCCCGCGAACTGGAGCTGAGATGGTCGGGCCTGCAGGCCAAGACGCTCGCGATGGACTACTCCCAGGACAATGATGCTGACTACGAGCGCCTGGCGGAGCTGATCAAGGGCCTGGATGTTGGCATTCTGATCAACAACGTCGGACAGTCGCACAGCATTCCCGTCCCCTTCCTCGAGACCAGCCGCGACGAGCTTCAGAGCATCATCACCCTCAACTGCCTCGGCACCCTGAAGACGACGCAGGTTGTTGCGCCCATCCTGACGAAGCGCAAGAGGGGTCTCATCCTGACCATGGGCTCGTTCGCCGGCGTCATGCCCACTCCCTACCTCGCCACCTACAGCGGCAGCAAGGCCTTCCTGCAGCATTGGAGCAGCTCCCTGGCCTCGGAGCTCAAGCCTCAGGGTGTCGACGTCCAGCTCATTGTCAGCTACCTGGTGACCACTGCCATGAGCAAGGTCCGTCGCACGAGCCTGCTCATCCCCAACCCCAAGCAGTTCGTCCGCGCGGCTCTTGGTAAGATCGGTCTCAGCAGCACCGAGGCCTTCCCCAACACGTACACGCCGTGGTGGAGCCACGCTGCTTTTAAGTGGGTGATTGAGAGCACGGTGGGCGCTACCAGCGCAACCACCATCTGGTTCAACAGGAAGATGCATGTAGACATCCGGAAGCGCGCGCTGCGGAAGGCAGAGCGGGAGGCCAAGAAGCAGTAAAGTGGGTAAAAGCTCTGTGTTGGTGTGTTGGAATCAGGGGTGTCAGTTGGTTATTCGATATTTGGTTTAGAGAGCACAAAATATCAGCTTTCTGAAGAGCTAGGATTCAATTGCAATCGGAACTCTCGAGAATATGCTTTCCTGTGACAAATGCCGCAACTATCATATGTCAAAAGGGTCTCTGGACGTTACGGTCAACTGCGATCCGTCTCCGCGCAGCAGGGTGCAAGTCAGTGCTTCCATTGCATGTGGCATGCGACAGCAAAGAAAGGCGGTGGCAGAACCCCTGCCTAATGCAGCCTAGCGCGTGTCGTCCGACCCCAGCGCGGTCGCGCGTCAGAGCCAGCAGCTTCTCGCCAATGCTTGATCCAAGTTCCCCAAAAATTGTTTACGGCCAGCCTCTTTTTAGCCCAGTTCCTTGGCTCTCGCCGCGCCGAGCATCCCACGTTTCCGACGACATCCCATCTCGACAGTCTTGCAACCCCAATCGCTAGCTTCCCAACCTATTTCTGGAGTCGCTTTGATGGTGCAATTGCCATAGCAAGCGAGCTGCAGCAAGTCAGCTCTGGGTGAATGACGCGGGCGGGGAGAGCTACTCGCACTTGGACCTTCCCAACCTCTGATTAGCGGGCTGCGACCTTGACCACCACAACCACGGCGACGACGACGACGACGACGACCGGAACAGCATTGCCTGATTGCGCCACGGGCTCAACGGGGCCCTCAACACCGCCGCCATGAATCCTGTCACCCCAATGCGCCAGATTCCGGGCGCCTTCATCAACACCCCAGCCCCTGGTCCCAACACCGTCCGTCGGCGACTCAACTTCAACGAGGTTGCTGGAACCGGCACGACTAGCACGACGGGAACTGCACCAGCGCCGATTGCGAGCACTCTGGGCTCTGGTCAACCAGAAATCACTACCGGCATGCTGCCGCCGCCACAGGCCCGCGATGATCTGCCCCCGGTCGCGAAGGCCGCTCAGGTCGTCAACCAGACCCTGCAGCTCGACGAGAGCTACCCCGACATCGACTCCTACTGCAGACGTATGTACACATTTCTTTCATCTTTGCCTTGTTGATGCATGGTTTGGATCAAAGAGTAATACTAACCGATCCTCTCCAACAGCTGGCGCGTCTTCTGACTACGACATCCAGCACGCCGACTCGTCATGGGCCCCGTTTCATAAGGTGTCATCGTATCCCATTCCGGATCAGGTGTTCCAGCGGTTGAACCAAGGGGCGGTATCCACAAAGATTGGGTTGTTTGCGAGCATCAACTACGCTTGGGCATCGATCGATGATTCCCTCTTCCTGTGGGACTACACCCACCCCGACCCGGAGCTCATTGGGTACGAGGATGCCACCCACAACATTACCGCCGTCGCGCTTGTGCCCCCCAAGCCGGGGGTGTTTGTCAACACGATCACGCACATATTGGTGGTGGCCACGACCACCGAGATTACCTTGCTTGGTGTCTCGGCCACGCCCACCCCGTCCGGCTCCAAGACGGTTGCCTTGTACCAGACGAAGATGTCGGTCCACGGCAGCGACGTCAGCCACATTGTCGGCACCGCGTCAGGCCGGATTTTCCTTGGCGGCGAGAACGACACGGACATTCATGAGCTGTTTTACCAGCAGGAGGAGAGGTGGTTTTCGAGTCGGTGTGGCAAGATCAACCACACGCACCCGGGGTGGTCCTCAGTCGTGCCCAGCCTGCCCCTAACCGGTCTGCCATTTGGTCAACGATCGCAGGAAGGTCTGGTTGCTCTTGTCGTTGATGATACCCGGAATCTGCTCTACTCTCTCTCGGATCGCTCGACGATCCGCACCTACCATATGGAGAGCCCCGAAAAGCTCACGAGGGTGATTGAGAAGGACAAGACGAGTTGTCTGCGCGACTTCGCACACATGGCAGACAGCTCGCCCCTGTTCACCGACCGGACAAACATCGTTTCAATCAGCCCTATCCCCGCCACAGAAGCTTCAAAACTGCATCTCATGGCTCTCACCGACACTGGCTGCCGCCTCTTCCTCAGCGCCACGAGCTCCGCCTCGTACACGATGGGAGGATCAACGAGCCTCGCGCCGCAGAGCATGCAGCTTCAGTTCGTCAAGTTCCCACCTAAGGAGCAGGGCACTCGGACTCGGAGCCTGGCGAACCAGGCGACCGAGGGGCAGCTCGACAAGACATCGCGAGCTCTCGACCCCAGCGGTTTCGGCGTTCGGTTTGCTCCTGGATATTTCTTTGACGTCGTCCGCAAACAGCCCACTGCGGATGTTCTCTTCGTCTCTGCCCCCGACACAGGCAAGATCAAAGTTACGACACCCGCGTCGGCCCTTAAATACTTTGAGCAAGGGACCTGGATTGATTTGGCGAACGGCAACCGGATCCTCGAGATCGGTTTGACGACTGCTCCGTTTTCCGCCGCAAAGCAACCTTTGGGCTTTGGCAATGAGCTTGCCGTGCAATTCGACAACACCCCGGGGGAGTTTGCGGTGCTCACCAACACGGGAGTACACGTTGTTCGCCGCAGGAGGCTGGTTGACATCTTCGCCAACGCGCTCAAGACGTGTGCTGGCGAGGAAGGGCTGGAGAGGGAGGTGCGCAGGTTTCTCAACCAGTATGGACGCGTTGAGACCATTTCGGCCGCCCTTGCGGTTGCGTGCGGCCAGGGAAGCGACCTTCGTACTGGCACGAGCAGAGCGGCAGACCAAAAGACCGAAAGCCTGGCCCGCATGGCCTTCGTCGAGTATGGTGGCCAGCCAAGACTTGCAGAGTCTGACGGGAAGCAGTTGATGTCAGAGTCTGTCAGGTTATCCTCACGGCACGACGCCCTGGCGCTGTACCTGACACGCCTCATCCGCATGCTATGGAAGTCCAGGGTCATTGGGACGAGGGCAGAGGCTAAGGGCTCACTGGCCGTCTCGTCGACCGTTCCGA
This sequence comes from Staphylotrichum longicolle, assembly GCA_019096155.1. Taxonomy (NCBI): domain Eukaryota; kingdom Fungi; phylum Ascomycota; class Sordariomycetes; order Sordariales; family Chaetomiaceae; genus Staphylotrichum; species Staphylotrichum longicolle. The sequence goes on from JAHCVI010000003.1 coordinate 1,578,894, forward strand.
CCGCGAAGTTGGTCATGATTCAAGAAAATGTCGAGCGCCTGCGAAACTTCCTTGAAGCGAACAAGAGCACGATCCAGGGCCTTGCTGGCCCGTCCGACCGACTCTTCAGCAGGCAAGAAGAAATCGCCAATCAGAAGGAGCACCAAGCTCTGCACGGCCTCCGGAAACTCATGGAGAGCGTCTCGGAGGGCATCTCCTTTGTCCTGATGCTTTTCGACGAACGGGTTTCGGACATCTACGCCCGTCTCGACCCGGCCGCCCAGCAACAGCTTCGCGATCTGACATATGAGCAGCTGTTTTCTCAAGCTCCCGGTAAGGAGCTCGCCAAGGTGCTGGTCAAAGCGATTGTCAATCGTAACATTGCAAGCGGTGCCAACGTTGAGACTGTCGCTGATGCATTGAGGAGACGGTGCGGCAGCTTCTGCTCCCCGGACGACGTTGTCACGTTCAAGGCCCAGGAACAGCTGCAACGCGCCAGCGAGCAGACACAAAATCCCAATGTTCTCCGCACGCTCCTCGCTGAGAGCTTGCGCTTGTTCGAGCAGGTCGCGGGCAGCCTCTCCCCGGCTAACCTCCGGAGCGCTGTCGAGCAGTACACCCAGCTCAACTACTACGCCGGCGCCATTCAGCTGTGTTTGACCGTTGCGCAGCAGAAAGACCGCGGAAACACGGCGTTGTCCTGGGTCAACGATGGCAAGCCCGCCAACGATTCCCGGAAGAAGGCATTCGAGGAGCGGAAGGTCTGCTACACTCTGATCCACGAGGTCCTGGACAAGCTGGAGGTCGCGTTCGCCGGGGAGCCCGAGGTGGTTGATGGTCGGCCGACACTTGCAGCGACGAAGCGCATGGAGGCTTACACCGTCGTCAACGACTCGAGTGACGAAGTCTTCCATTTCGACCTTTACGAGTGGTACATTGAGAAGAACTGGACCGATCGGATCCTGTCCATCGACTCCCCGCACGTCATCACGTACCTTCAGCGATTGGCCGAGACGGACTACCAGCATGCCGAGCTTCTCTGCCGGTTCTACACCCACCGCAGCCGCTTCTTCGAGGCCGCTCAGGTGCAGGCGACGCTGGCCAAGTCGGACCTTAACATTGGCCTCAAGGACCGCATCACGCTGCTTAGTCGTGCCAAGGGTAATGCCAGTGTTAACACCATTGGCGTCGGCCGGCAGCAACAACAGCTGCTCAACCATGAGGTGACTGAGCTTCTTGAGATTGCCCACATCCAAGACGACCTCCTTGAACGGCTCAAGGCAGACCCCCGTATTTCGCCAGATAAGCTCCCGGACATCGAGGAGGCTCTGGACGGCCCAGTCAAGGGTGTCACCGAGGTAAGCGCCCCAACCCCCTGCCCCCCTCCACACGCTCCGCAAACTAACTCTTTTCTCAAGCTGTACAACGAATACGCCGACCAAGCCGCCTACTTCGACCTCTGTCTCCTCATTTACCATGCCGCTGACTACCACAACCCCCGCGTCATCCTCGACACCTGGCTGCGCCTCATCGAACAAACTCACTACGAAACCGAACAGCGCCAAGCGCACTGGCAACTCGCGCGACAAGGCCGGCCGCTTCCCGAGGGCGTGCCCCCGCTCACGGGCGAGCCGCCCCTGCCGTACGAATCCGTCTCCCAGCAGATCCAACTCATCGCCCACCGCACGGCGCTCGACAGCATCGTCTTCCCTGTCGACGCGCTGCTGCCCGAGGTGTGCAAGTACGCTGTCAACAACGGCCAGGACGCGAGCATCGGCGCGGACCCCTGCTGGCCGGTGCTGCTGTTCCTCGGGCTGGGCGTGCCGCACGCGCTTGTGGTGCAGGTGCTGGAGAATGTGCTCGACGCGCAGGAGGCGCCGTTCACGGGCCGGCGGAGGAAGGTCGTGGTGCAGTGGATCGCCGCGGCGGTCGAGGCGTGGGTGAGGGAGGTGGAGCGCCGGGCCGCCGGGGCCGTGTCGGCAGGGTTGGGCGCCGGCGGCGTCGGGAATGCCGCTGGTGATGGCGTCATTGGCGGGTGGGTGGGCGACCTGCTCGCGCGGGCGGACGAGTGTCTGGTGCAGATTGCGCCGGCAGTGCCGGCGAATGGGAGGGGCGGGAGTGCGGCGATGAGCGAGGCGGAGGAGGCGCTGCAGTTGAGGAGGGTGGTGCAGGGGCTGAAGAGGAGCGTAGATGGGATCGTGGGCGGGGAGGGGCTGATTGGTGGGAGCTTGTTCCGGTGATGTGGGCGAAGGGGTGCGTGCATGGACGAGCAAGCGTGAGAGGGGAGGAGGGAGAGGTTTTGGTTGGATCTCTGATGCGTGTTTGTTTCGCCTGCCTCTTGGCCTGCGTGGTGCTGGATTGTGGTGGTGGCGACAAGAGATAGCTAGATCAGCGTGCGTTTGTGGTGCGGTGCGGTGCGGTAGCTTGGGGTCTGGTCTTGTTGGTAAGGTATAATACAATGGATGTACATACATACTGTTGCTTAGAGTGGTTGGGGGTTGTGATCTTCTTGCGAGTGAGTTCTGGTGGTGGGATGGGCGCGTGAATAGAGGGTTGAGTTGAGTCTTGATGCAGTTTGCCGAGTTGGGTCCATCAGTTTGTATGTGGAAGAGAGGGTGACTCTGCTCCGATAGTCTTTTAGAGGTTGCAAACACGGATGACGGCAGTCCCCTGGATTGTGAGTGTTCGTCCGGTCACTCTGGGCAAACAAAGTGTTTGAAGTGCCTCAGTTGTTTCCGCGGTGACATTTCAACCTCCAAAGAGATAATAAGACAGCTGGAGACGCACAGTCACCAGTCACGAGAAGAGAACTTGAACATGATGGTCCGCATCAGCCGAAAGGCGGAAATCGAGAAACCCTGTCATCCTTTTCTGAAGAATCGGAACCATCGCTCCTTTTTCTTGGGTTTTTCTTCCGTGCTAGGGGCTTGTGTTTTTGTTCCTGGCTCCTTCCGCGAGTCGAGAGACTCGAACCGTAACCGTTGGAGAGGTGCGCGTGATGCAGGAACGCCTCGCTTCATGTTATTATCCCACCTCATCACAACCTCCCTTCCAAGTACACTTGCCAGAATCGCAGATGCCTTGACGGAAGATGAAGGGGCCCTCAGGTTCTCCATGGCTCTGGAACGTCTAAGCCTTCCGCTCCCGGCCGGGTCCCCGTAAAACGCGGTTCTGCGGCCCGCTTCTACGACGACCGATAAATCCGCTCCATGCCTCACCAAGAGATCGACAATGTCAGTCAGCGAATCTGTGTCCTGAACCTGCACCCGCTGGCTGATTGCTGTGACAAAGCCCGCAAACAACGTCCTGCCGAGATATACCTGGTTGGGGTCCGATCTCCGCTCGAGGAGAAGTCGAACCACTCGCGCAGAGATTGGCTGCGAGGCTCTCGGGGGACACAGCGCGTAATCCAGCAGCGGTCGCCCAAATGAAACCCGAAGGCCCGTGGCTGGGACTGCTTTCTCCAGAAAGAAATAGAGATCGGCTTGCGCCGCCAGCCCGGTGAAAACGGGATCCTCGGTCGCCCAGGACCATTTTTTTCTGACTCGGTCATACTCCTTCTCGGCTGCTTCCAGGAGCTCCATGAGCTGCGATTCTGAAGCGCCGGCACTGGGCCCGCGTGAGGCTTCCCGCGCGAAGAAGAATAGCTGCTCAAGAGGCCCGATTATTCTGACCATATCGGCTTTTTGGAAAGGCGCCTTGAGAAGCACAGCGAGGCTCGCTTGGCAGGCTGTTAATGCAATGTTTTCACACCGAGGAAGCTTCTGTTGAATGGATGGTTGGACAAGAAAATCTCGGACTGTCCGATGCAGAAAGTCCACTCCAAGGTCGAAGAACGCCGACGGTTCATGCGTCTGCCACTCGAGATTAACAACCTCGAGCAGGCCCTTTGTGCGTCCGTCAAGCCTGCGGCGCATTTGGTCTTGCCGGTGCAGGATATCTTGGGCGCTCATTTGCTGCTGGAGAGGTTCAAGCGGCAGCATACCGTCCTGGAGGTCATCGAGAAATGAGTAGAAGACCAATGGGAGTGGTTGCTCGGCCATGGTTGCAACCTTGAAAGTCCATGAAGCGTGCGGTCGGTATCTCGGAGGAATGGAGTCGATTAGGTGCTGGAAGAACTCCTCCAAGTCGGGTGGAAACTGCAGGAGCCAGGATTCCAAGTTGGATATGGAATCGTGGTGCGTAAGGCCTTCTTGCAGGTCCCGCACGACGAGGACGACCCACAAGAATACTCCCTGAGCTCTCTTCACCACAAGCTCGATGAGAGAGTTGTAATCAGGGTCCCGAGCGCCCAGTGTGCGAAACTGAGGGTGGGAATTGAGCTTATCCGCCACGTATTGGAGGATGTCGCTGTACGTCAGATCTTCCAGTTTGAGCAGCCACTTGGAGTCGCGCCTGAACTCGTCGTCGAATACTGTCCAGGGCCTACTTGAGACACAGAGCTTTATGTCTGACGAATGTTCGAGACTTCGTAGTGTGGCGATCAGATCTACGTGGCTCTTGTTCTCCTCGGAGAACTCGTCCAGCCCGTCAATGAAAAGACAGAATTTGATCGGGAACTCAAGGCTGACGAGAGTTCTGTACATTTCCAAGAGGTCTTCCACGCTCCAATATGCGTCAGCAAAGTGCGTGTCGCTCTCGAAGCAATGCTTGACATGCGGTATAAGCTCTGGGCATTTGCGTAGTATCTCGAAGAGCAGCGATCTGAGGAGCCCCTCTTGGGATTTTTGCAGCTGCGTCCCGGCATTCCAGAAAAAGAAGCTGGCCACGACAAGCTTCTTCCCCCCAGCCCACGAGCGCAAGTGATGCATGGTGGCGGGATTGTGGCAGAGAAACTTCATGAGCGTCGACTTGCCCGAGCCCGGCTTGCCGTGAACCCAAAAGAGGCCATTCTGAGTCCGAAGCCAATTTCGAAAATTGATGGGCTGATTCTGGCCGGGGAGGGTGTCGTGGTAAGCCCACTGAAACGTCTTTGCGTGCGCAGCGTCAATCTTGCGGTGGCGGGCCTGTATGTTGCGAAAGTAGAGACTCTTAAGAAACTCCTGGTCCGATCGAACGCGTTCGGCCTCATTGGCAAGTCGAGACATGGCTGAAACGACGTTCTCAATGTCGGAAGAGATAGCTGCGGGCTGTTCTGCATCAGATGTGCCCGGAGAGGCGCTCTGTTGGTGAAGGAAATATTCCTCGATTCTGCCGTCCTCGATTCCATGTTGGGAGAACTTTTCGACGGCGGTCGTAATCTCACGCTTTAGAGAGTCGAGATTCTCATGGTTTTGCAGTTCAAGTCGTTGACCGATGCTGCTCAAAGTCCTAATCTCTTGCGAGAGGTCCGAGACTTCATTTCTGCCAGAGATTAGAACCGACTCTTTACACAAACAAAACTTTGAATATGCTGAATATGGTCATGGACTTTATTGTCTGAGATCCGCCAGGAATGAATCCATCTGGTCCTTGGTCCACACGCCCCTCAACGCAACTTTGAAGCTATCCCATGTCGATCGCTTCCGCTTGGATTTCAGCGTCCGCAATCCGTTCTGTAGATCGGCCGCCATCTTGGAGCTTTGTGATATGAGTGCTTGGAGTGCCGGGGAAGCATGGCGGGAAGACGATAAGGTCGCGTTGAACTGTTCGACATCGCGGGCAATGGTTTGAACCAGAATGGTATTGTCGCTCGCACCAGATGCGGAATTGCATATTTTCCGTGTTTCGGTAATCAGATCGAATGCGAAGCTCACAAACGAGACGATGTTGCTTGCCACGCCGAGCGCGGTGAGCGGATCCATATTTACGACAAGAGGTACCCTTCGTCGAGGGGGATATTGACGCGAAACAATTGAGGAGGAGAAGCGGATTTCTCCAGCAGGCTCCTTCATTGATACCCTATGGCGCCAGAGCTGGAGGCGAAGCGGACGCCACGACAGCACGGCGCATGCAGAAGTCGAGAGACAGCCAATTGGGCTGAGCCTTGCACGGCGATGCTGCATTTGCGCTTAACCTCTCCAGGGCGTGTCAACCGCACCGGGTGCCTTGTGGCGCTTCCACGCTCAGCCTCGAAGAGGTTCGAATCACACCTACCCAAGGCAGAAACGAAGCGGAACTTCCAAAGCCGACACCGGCTGTCGCGTAGGGTTGGGCCTCCAGCCCGAAGGCAGGGAGCCGGAGGAGCATTGGAGCTGATGGAATTGAGCGAGCCAGGTCTAGGTTCTTCATTCTACCCTAACACTTCTATCCCACCGGACCCGCCATGTTGGTGGGTATAGATGGCAGCCTCGCCCCCATTGGCGGGTGAGCGGGAGCCATGCGTGCAAGAGTTCCATATTCCCGACTTCGCCGGTCATTCCAGTCGATTCTAAAACATCGCTAAAGTCCACGTGTATTCTGCTTTTATTTTGGCTTCCATGCTTCTACCCCGCGCGCTAGTCACTCAAAGACCCAGTCGACGACCGCTTGAAGTATACACCCTACACATCTATCTATGCCTAGGTACTTAGGGTACCTTTGTGCATCAGATAGTGCATGCAATGGCATCCTTAAACTCAAGTGCATCGACTTTTGCACATCGGGATGCCATCGCTGCCGCCCTCCTTGCTTACTATAGGCTCCTAACCCAGCTCCCACACTTGCCCGAGGACGCCATCGCAGTACCGCCGACATCCGACGGCTGGCCGGAGAAGGACAGGGCCAAGTTCGGCCGGCTGGGCAAGTCGCAAACTGTCGTCGACCTCCTGTGCCATATCCCTTATATCACGACCCGAGACTTTGAGGTGAACTATGAGACGCTGCCGATTGACTGGCGAAGCGAGCACATTTACAGGCACCTCGAGCGCCATGGGTCGCTGAAGCCGTCTCTCCTGGAGCCGGTGGCCCAGGTACTACCGAGCAACTTCGTGTCGCTCACCCAAGGCTTTAACTACGGCCGATACGTGCTGCTCGACGTGGACACTGGTATGTACTGGCAGTCTTCCCTTGTTTTCGTAGCCGACACCCACTCACAACATGTTTAGGCCTAGCCATGGACTACAGCCTGCTGGGCGGTCCGGATCCGGAGGTGTCAGACGAGGAGATCAGCGCGGGCCTCGTCTGGACAAAGCTCGAGAAGCGACCGCTGGTCGAGATGCTCGCCGACTGGTCCGAGAAGCTGCGCTCTCTCTGCTGGGTGGCGGTCCCCAATCGCATGGGCCACGTCGCCAAAATCAGGACGCCTGTCAACGCCGACGATCCCGATCAGGAGGAGGCGCGCCAGATTTACCGCGATCACGGATGGGAGACTGGCAATTTCCGCAAGGAGCGGTGCAGGGAGGCCATGATGGCTTGGGACGCCGCGGCCGTGCGATGGTGAACGCTTGTTTTGAAAGTCAACAGCGGGATGCCAGGTACAACAGCTCATATATTACCTACCTTACTCATACATTGATTGTTCCCACTGTGGCTCCGTCGTTTGACCTCTCGACGTTACGGAACACACCGAGGGACCGAATGCGGCAAGCGTGTAATTACGGCAACTTGATATGAGAATAAGGTACCTAGGTATGTTCGTCAGTGGTCCTCTACGCACATATTTCTCAAGGGCGATCGCACTACTTTTCTGCATTTACTTGACTGCACGCGTAATGGTTCTTTATGCTCATTAGGTATTATTCATTACAAGGGCCTGGCAACAGCTTCGGCACTGAAGAAACTACATAGATAGCGAGCAATGCCATTCGGATGGTGGTGGCAGCTACGCATGGTCCCTAAACCCCTGATTGCTTGTTGACCCTGCCCCCCCCCTCCCCCCCTACTTTTACTTTACAAAACAGCAACGCAAACATAGGCATTCGCCCACATGCCCGTGCAATCGCTCTTGACGGCGGGATTCCACTTGACAAAGTTGGCTTGGGTGATCCCGTAGCGCTGGGTGATGGTCTGGCAGGTCTGGCCGGACTGGACAAAGTGGAAGGTCTTGCACGAGGTGGTCATGCCGTCCTGGTGCGGGGTCGGCGTCTGGATGCCGTTGCCCGGGTTGACGGGCGTGGGCGTGTGCCCGACGATGGAGATGCAGACGTAGTAGTCCAGCCACAGGAGCGAGCAGTCGGACTTGACGTAGGGGTTCCAGGTGGTCAGCTGCTGGACGGTGACGCCCTTGGCCGCGGCGATGGTGGCGCACGTGTCTCCGGACTTGACCTTGTAGAAGAGGTCGCAGTTGCTCACCATGTTGGGCTGGATGGGCGTCGGCGTGGCGATGCCGTTGCCGGCGCTGGTGGTGCTGGGCTTGCTCGGGGTGTGGCCGATGATGGAGACGCAGGCGTAGGCGTTGGCCCAGAGCCCGGTGCAGGTCGAACCCACGCTCGGGTTCCAGCTGAGGAACTGAGCCTGAGTGATGCCCTTCTTTGCTGCAATGGTCTCGCACGTGTCACCGGCCACGACGAAGTAGAACTCGTCGCAGTTGTTCACGATGGTGGCCTGCGTCGGGGTGGGAGTGGTAATGCCGTTGCCGGGCGTGGTGGGCGACGGCTCATGACCGATGATGGAAACGCAAGCGTAGGCATTGGCCCACAATCCGGTGCAAGACGCGCCGACGCTGGGATTCCATGCCTTGAACTGATCCTGAGAGATTCGGTAGAGCGAAGCAATCACCTCGCACGTCTGGCCCGCTGTGACAAGGTGGAAAGCGTCACAGTTGTCGACGATGGTGGCCTGCGTTGGGGTGGGTGTGGTGATACCGTTTCCGGGCTTCGTGGTCGTCGCTGGAGGAGCAACCGTGGACGAAGACAATGTGGTGCTAGTGGCTGCTCGAGTGGTCGAAGACGAGCTGGTCGACGAAGTGGTCGACGAAGTGGTCAACGTAGTCGAGGTCGTAGAGGAACTCGGCGCAGGCTCGCCGTGGGCCTCAACGCAGTACGACTTTCCGACTTCCACGGCGCAGGTGGCGGGGAGGGAAGGGTTCTGTTGACAGGTCAGGAAGAGCCCGATCGGACATGTTTTGTAGCAGACTTACCCAATGCCTGAATTCAGCCAAGGTAATGAAGTTGTCGTTGATGATGGCATCGCAGGTAGTGGCTGACGCGACGTCAACCCACCAGGTGCAGTAGCTCGACGCGTTGGGGTCATGGGGCAGCGACGGCGAGGGCCCATCTCGAGCGTGCAGCCCGCGGGCAGGTCTGCCGGCGGCCACGGCCGCAATGAGGCCGCTTGCCAGAACCAGAGTGGATGTAGAGGACAGCATGTTGACTTGGAAGAGATTGATGAAGACCCGGCGACTGGCTTCATAAAGTGAACAAACTCTTTGTGTCCAAACCACTGGGGGGATTCTATCTCTTATACACTACATACACTCTTTACCTGGACTGTTGATGTTCTTCGATGACGTGAATTAAACATTTGTGCACAAGAACCATGCAGAGCCGTAACAAGCCCACACGGAGCAGTCCCAGGCACAATATTTCGTAGATATCGTGCGGGACAAGACGACGCAGTGCGGGATCCTCATCGCCCTTTCCGACCATCGTCCCACGAGTTGTTCCCTCCCCAGTTGGCTCCCCGATGTCTGGGTTTACCCCCTGTCGATACACAGGATACAAAGAGGTACTTTTCCTTTAGTGTGTACATTGGGGACGGGAGTGGCGGCAACGTCATGGAGAGAGGGTTTGATCAGCCTGGCCGTCTTGGATGCTGAAGGTACCTTGCATGGTGCTGTAGTATCGGTGGCTCGGTAGCGTAGGGGCCTTCGTAGTGAAGAATCTCCGCCGCAAGGCTGCAGCCAGAATTTTCACGCTGCTGAGACTATTGATTCCAGATACTATGTAGATGGAAATCTGGAATTCTCGAAGAGGCAGGTGGCGCAGGGATCAACAACGGTTGATCGTTACCCCAGGAAAAATGCTACGCTGCTACTGCGCCGCACACTTCATCCGAACTGCCTAGGTATCCGCCTGGGCTGGGCACGGCTTGTGCAACCTGTTATGGAAATCAAACTCCATCATCCGGAGATACTGGTGGGGGCTAATCAGGTCGTGCCAAGCTGTAAGACAGAAAGAACGAGTGATGGTTGGGAAAACAAGCTTGCGGCTCGTCGGACGCAAGCCTCGGCAGACTAGGACTTGCAAACAAGCTGCTGGTTTGTACAATTCCCAGCATACAGGGCTGCCGAGGTTGCAGCAGGAAGTCAGGTATAGGTTAACTCGCCAGTATGAATTGGGTACCTTAGTTTTCTGCATTGGATCAGCAGATGCCTATGGGATGCCCCTCGGGTCGTGACCAGCCGTTCTCCGTCTTCTTGAGTGGGACGCAGATTGCTCATCAAATCTTACGCAACCCATTGCCTTCATATGACTATCCAGGTTATGAGCTGGGCCAAGGCTGTCAGACCTTGCTGATGGCGAATGATTACCGACTTTCCAGGCGAACCCTGCATGTTGATGTGACGGCGGGCCGCGGAGCTTCCCCAGGACCCTGAATCCTCTGCCAAGGCGCCAACATGTCCAGGGGGTCAGAGGATGAGCCGAGGGCTGCTGGCATTCTCGGCCCCTTTAGCCTATCGCCCAGTCTCCAGCGCCATATTGTTGCCCCTCTTAGTGCTGACGGGAGGAACCGCCTTGTGACTTTGCGGCCCGCCAGGAAGCCCAAGGAGCCTGGATGAACAACGGCCTAATCGGGGCTTCTTGCTCGGTGTCACGGCGGCTGCGCCGTTCTTGCCGGAACCCACCGGCGGGATCGAGGGCTCAGCATCTACTCAAAGGCCTCTGGAGGCTGAGGTAAGACAACGCGAATGGACAGTGGTAAACCGTTTGCGATAGATATGGTATTGAGATACTACTACCTCACATTGCCACTGCCATTTTATCGGTACAGGTTGGAGCTTGTCTTTGCAAGGTACTAACTACTAACATGCTCACATTAAGGTAGATGGATTTACATGATGACAGAGGAGACCAAACATGCGAACCCCAAGACCCATGCTGTCGACAAACGACCATCTATTGAATAACGAGCCAATTAGTTCAGAAAGATTACCCATGTTAAACCTTGAGCTTCTTCTCGCGATTCCTCCCCTTTTCATCCGATCCAAAGCTGAGCCAGGTAGATTCTAGAACATACCCAGGTTCTTGATAGCCCCCGAGTCCCGCTTCGGCCCAGAAGCGGGAGTGGTGGTGGAACTGACAGTGCCCGTGGTGGTGGTGACGGTGGCAGGAGGCACGTTCTCCTCAGCCTTGAAGATGCGAATGAGCTTCGGGCCGCCGCAGAACGTGCTGGGGTTGCCGGTGCAGGGCGAGTTGCAGTCGGTCTGGTTGGCGGCCCACTCGCCGCCGACGTAGGAGCCGCACCAGCACTGGTTGCCGTTCTGGAGGCCGGCGTACTCGTAGAAGCGGCGGTAGCAAGTCTGCCAGCACTTGGGGATGCTCAGAGACGGGTCACCGTTGGGGTTGAAGTTGATGTCGAGGATGGGCAGCGCCGGATCCTCGACGTAGCAGCCCATGTCGGTCCAGGCCGTCGGCGAAGGGCCGAGGGTGCGCGTGGTCGAGGTCGCGCTGGTGGTAGTCGTTGTCGTCGTCGTCGACCGGGTCGCGTTTACTTTGGTCCATGAAATGACGCAGTATGAGTTCCAGTTGTACCACGGTTTGCAGTCGAGGCCAACGGATGGATTCCAGCGACTGAACTCGTCTGGCGTAGCTTTGAAGTAGTCGCGTACCCACTCGCAAGACCGGCCATCCTCGTTGTTGAACCAGTCGGCGCAGTCAGAGGTTGTCGCTGGGTCGTATGGGAGCAACGGATAGTCCGTGCAGCTTGCCTTGCGCGCAAGAAGCGCCAGCTCAACAATAGACAGGAACCAAGAAGTCTTCATGATGTTGACGATGTCCGTACAGTGGGCAGCTTGAGTGGTTCAGAGACAAGACAACGAAAGACTGGCGACAAGAAGGTGAACTCGAAAAGAAAGAAACCCGACTCGATCCAACACAACTTTGGGCTGTCGGCGAGTGATGGACGGGTTTGGAGCCAGATGCAACGCCAGCGATATCGCGAACGACTCTTGGGACTTGGATCGACGGAGCACAGCCGATATTCGAGCACCTCCAGGTCTCGGCTCTCGGCTCTCGAAGCGCACACAGGGTAGCAGCGGAATCTTGGGGGGTCTCTTTGCCAAGCAAGCCTAGTCGATAGTATTACGGTCAAAACAGGACGGTGGCGGGAAGGATCAAACTTTTTTATGAGAGAAGTGTATGTCCTTCCCGAGACGGGCTTCGGTGTGATCTCATGATGCTCCAAGTAAGGGATGATCCCGGGTGCCAGGGCCTAGAGTCCGATTGTGGTACAGGTACAAGTGCATGTATTGCAGGTACATATACAAACAATCGCTTCATAGGGCTGGGAATCGGCTCACAGCCTTTGCTGGGCCCGGCCTAACCCAGACTCGCGGGCTTGGCAGGGCACATTCTCGGAGGTTGCACTGCAGTCCCATTGCCTGTTCATACAGGGGGCGAGCACCCGTCTGGGTCTGGTCACATGCAAATCCCCCAATGCTTGGCTGTCATACTTTGTGAGCATCTGCGTATCCGTACTCTGTCTTCGAAAAGCCTTTTCCGTCTGGACCCCATCTGAATGCTACCTTACTCTGAGTCCCTGATCCATTTGACCATTTCTTTGCCGGGAAAAAATGTTTCCCAACAATCTAGATGTCTTGGCTTGACACCTCCATTGCAGTCAACCACTCCCACTTTCAAGGGGTTTGATCCTTCAATGCTTCGCAGAGTGAATCTCCTTCCATCATGAGTCGCTGATCCCCGAAATTCCGCTCTCTAGCCAATTAGACCTAGGCAAGGGGCTCTCATCTGCGTTACCCAAACAAGCAGGCAGTCTGGAGTATCAATCTCACAGATGTTGATTGCTGACCAACGACCCGCTTCTACCCTTCTAGTTCTTGGTGCGGTCGACAAGCAAGTACATACCTCTTCTTCGGTTCTGCCTGTTGCACACCGAGTTATCCAATCTATCTCCACCGCGGGTTGCCCCCAACGCGCGCTTGCCGGTAGGATTCCGGCAACATGACCATGACCACTACCACTGCGACGTTCCACCCGTTTTCCCGCCTCCCTTTCGAGCTCCGCGCCCGCATCTGGGAGCTGACGGTCGAGCCCCGCATCGTCGAAGTTCGCGTGGTCCACCACGAGCCGGTTACTCTCGCCAAGCCGACCGGCCCAGACGCGTCGTCGACGACGGCCAAGCGGACGCAGAAGCGCCTCCCCCCGGTGCGCCACCTGCGCTCGCCCACCCCGGCCCCGGCCCAGCTGCAGACTTGCCGCGAGGCCCGCGAGCATCTGAGCAGCCACCCCTTTAGTGGATACCGGAAAGCCTTCTCCGAGATCGCGACGACGCCCTACGACGGCTTCGACCCCGTGCCCGAGGATGACCCGTCCGGCGAGCGGGACCGCTACGTCTGGCTCAACTTTGACGTCGACGTAGTCTCGATCGGCGAGACGGAGCTGCGCGACTTTCGCGCCGTGGCTCGCCAGGTCCGCCGGCTGCGGCTGGTGCGGTCGCTCGATAACGAGTTCTTTTCCTACACCGAGTCGGAGCTGATCGGCAGTTTGTTTACCAACCTTGCCGAGATTTATCTAGTCTGTCTTGAGTGGGGTATGAGGTCGGGGTACAAGGTGACCGACGATATCTACTTCCCCTGTGGGCCTGAGAATGTGTACTTTGTGGACACGGAAGAGAGGGGCGGCAAGATGATGAGCAGTGTCGAGCTGGATGCCATGATGGATAGGGAGTGGGAGGAGTTTGACGAGCGGGAAGAAGATGGTTGAAAGGGGATTCTCGTAGTTGTTGCTCAGGTAGATAGACAGCTTTCATCTTCAACAGAATCTCATAAGAATAAAATACATCCTGTCCGCCAATTACTTCTCAAACACGCCTCCAAGAAATCCTAATTACATTGTAGCAAGAAGCAACAAGAGTCATTTTCAACCTGCTTCCATCCTCTTCCTCTCTTGCGTCAACTTTCGCGCTCTTGACATACATGTAGCAGCGAAATCAAGGACCGCTCAGTGCTTCCGGCAACGGTTGGTCCGGTCAGTGATGGTCTTGTACGACCTGAGCACCTGCCAGTGGTCCCTCGCGTTGCCGTTGGCGGTGGGGCCGCGATAGTACCTGTTGAGCCAGTCGCGCACCTGGGTGCGCGTGTCGGGCGGGTTCGCCCGGTTGTTGATGGTGGCCTCCCAGTCCACCGTCTTCCACCGCTGCGGGTCCGGTTCCACGCCGGCGGGGGGCGTCCAGGTGTCGCGGTAGTACGGGGTTGGGCCAAAGTCCTTCTCAACGATGGTGACTCCGGGGAGGTTGGTGCGGGCGGCGGGGATCAGGTGGCGGCCGTGGTCGGCCACGCGGGCCGTGGTGATCTTGGACAGCGTGTCGTCCACGTTGGCGAAGGCTTGCGCGCCGGCGGCCGCCCTCACCGCCGGCTTGTTGAAGTTGTCGTTGGTGATCTGGCCGACGCGGTAGATGAAGTCGTTGTGGTTGTTTCGCCCGTGCTTCACTGCCTTGTAACCCTTGAAGTTGAAGGGGGCCCCGCCGGCGTTTCTCCAGGTCCAGAGGCAGTTCTTCGCCGTCTCCGTCGCGTCCAGAGAACCATCGGGCCTGGTAACGGCCTGGGTCTGCCTATTCATTCCCGGTCGCGTGTTGCCCAGAAAGTTGTTTTGGAACTCGTCGAAGGTGCACGGCCGGCCGTTCTGTCTTGGCCGGCAGGGCACCCAGTTGCCCATGCATCTGTTCCCCTTCCAGTTGGTGCACCCATAACCGATCTGCCGGTCAGCCTCGGGGTTGTGCTGGTCGATGAGATAGGCCTGATAGAGCCAAACCCGCTCGAGGCAGTTTTGGTATCCTCCGGCCCACACGGCCGTGATGAGGAAAGAAAGAGAGAGAACGAAAGGAACCTTCATGATGCAGGCATGTGGTGGTGGTGATGGACCAACGAAGAAGGAGGGTTCCAATTAGAGGAGTTGATGAACACGAGGGAAGCCGAAGATGAGGGCTGAACTCGAGACAGAGACGAGAGTGTTGAGCTCAGTCACCGCCAGGCAGTGCCAAATCCCAACAGAGGAGGAGCCTGAAGGACTGGGTGCCTCCAAGGTCTGGGTCAAAGGCAGCAAAGTGGAATTGTGATATTAGGCACTCCTGAGGAACGCCCGTTGGCCTACCACAAGCACATGCCGGTGTGCTCGATTAGATAGGGGCGTTTACAACTGGTCTGGCATCTGTCCAGCCTCGATCAGCTCAGCCAAATTACCACCGAGCCCGGTATTCAGAGATACCTGACCTTGTACCTGTTGTACCTCGACATCTTCACTTTCCTCTTTGTCGTTCTGTTTCCCGTTGGGAAGAGACCCCACGCTAAGCTACGATGTAACTCCAACCGGCCTGCCCGTCTGACGTTACAGTCTGCCAAGACCCAGGGGTCTGCTCGAATTTTGTCCTATCCAATATCCCCTCCTGAATGTCTCGCCCCCAAGTTCCAACTGCCCTCAGCTGCCTTACTCGGCCAAGGCTGAGTTCCCACCCGCCCGCCGTTGATCGGGTCACTCATGGATTTCGAGGTGGTGGACACAGTCATCCTTCATTACCAGTACCACTTTGCCGCACACCATGTCTTGGCATCGGCGTCTCTCTCTCAATTAATTAACAGATGTAGCTTTCACAGAGCAGTATCCCCGAAGGATCCGCTAGGCCAGGGTCCTCGGCACTTTCAGGGTCGATACCTCTCGCCAAGTGCCCCCAAGGAATCCATCGCCATTGCATCTCCAACAGTACATCGATGTACAACTAGGCCACTCCAACCGAGGAAGTAAGAAAGGGCCGACCAGAGAGCGAATGCGAGGTGTGGCGATGGCATCATGACGATCAAGCAATGCATTGCCAAGGCGAATCCTTCGTTGGCATCCTGGCAGCGGGATACCTCTCCAGGGTACACACAGTACCTAAGTGTACCAAAACTCTAACTAGGACATTGCTCGAGTTTTCATGCACTGGGGGTTGTTGCGGGCTCTTAGCTGCCGGTTGTTGCCGGTGAAGGTCTCACGAGGTTGAGAAGGGTCTGGCTTACCTTGCCTTCATCTTTCCTCACTGACTGCTTACAAGCCACTCCAGTCGCTCCCGTCTGTCTTGATCCTACTTTTGCCCCCTATTCTTCATTTCTCACTCCTTTTCATTCCCGCCTGTCTTTGGATCATCGTCCATCTTCTGGGTGGTGCAAGACACACTCTCACTTTGTCTCCTCTCTATCCTCTCCCTTCCATGAGAGCCTGCTGCATGCAGCTGTCTCGCCGTTCATCATGAAGGCTTCTCTCTGCGCCCTCGTGGCCGCTGGGGCAGCCGGGGTTTTGGCATCCTCCGGCCCCTCCTCTACTCTCTCACATCCCGTTGTCGACGCCCGGGAAACAGACGATGAGCTCGACCAATGGCTCTCGGCAATGCAAGCCCAGCCTCTTGAGGCCCTCAAGTCATGTCCCATCTCATGCAGCAAGGCCGGCGATGAACCCTGGTACCTGTTCCCGGATGCATCACAGCTGGCGTCCTGCAACGAGACCATGCTTCTCAACATGGTGGTTCAGATGGCCGAGGACAAGGACACGCCGACCGTCATTAGGGCATGCACAGCAGACTACGACACTTCGGGGTCCATGAAGGTCGCCTTCGTACCCGATGCGACCAAGGCATCCCTCTGCACCACCGCCAACAAGGTGCTAGAGGAAGCCTCCATCTATATGCATCAGCCCGGCAGTGGTGGCGAGTTTTCAGTGGGCCATGTCCTGTCGGCCGGCCGCCAGGTCAAGAGCTACCTCGCGTCCCGAAAGCCGTCATGCAGCAACAACGCCATGGCCTTTGGCTACTCGCAATCGTCAGTCATCGGTCTCTTTGCCGGCGCTGAGGTGCACCAACACGGTGTGACATCGGCTGTGCTTGACAAGTTCCTCGAGTATGCCCAGGACAAGTCCATTTTCAAGACTACCGTGGTGCAGTTGTGCGGAGCCAAGGACCGCGGTGCCGACTACAGCCTCGGAATCGTGGCCAGCAGCGCCAAGAACCTCGACTTTGTCCAGGAGGCAGTCAAGACGTGGGCCGACGGCAAGTGTGTTTCTCAGGCAGACGCGGGCGAGGACTGGATGACTGTCACCCTGCGCGTTCCTGTCCCCGTCGAAGAGGTGTCCAAGAACGGCACCTTCTCCAACAGCACCGCGAGCTCTGGCCAGTCTACGGCGGGAGACATTTCTGCCAGGTTCGCCAGGCTCAGTCCCCGGGCCGACTGCAAGTTCACCACCGTGGGAGCGGGTGAGGGCTGTTATGCCGTGGCACAGCGGTGTGGAATCTCGCAGACTCAACTGGAAAACTTCAACCGTGCCAACCTGTGCAACTCGCTCATCCTCAACGAGAGGGTCTGCTGCAGTAGCGGCACTCTCCCCAGCACCCTGCCTCCCGGAAACTCGGACGGCACGTGTAAGACGCGTCAGGTTGTGCTGGGCGACGACTGTGGCTCATTGGCCAACAAGTGTGTAAGTCCATAGATAGGCCTCTCGTCGAGTCCCTTCTGTTTTAGTCGTGCTGTTTTAATTATGCAACCAAGACCAACTCACAAACCCACGCACAGGGGATATCCGGAGATGACTTTACCAAAGCAAATCCTCAGAACGGCCTTTGCTCTACCCTGGCGGAGGGCCAACACGTCTGCTGCAGCCAGGGCAAGCTGCCTGACCTGAGACCCAAGAAAAACGCCGACGGCTACTGCGCCGTCTACCACACCAAAAAGGACGACAACTGCGCCAAGATTGCTGCGAGCAACATGCTCAACGTGACCGAGCTCGAGAAGTTCAACAAGAACACATGGGGCTGGAACGGCTGCAAGCTGCTCTATCCTGACTTCAACATGTGCGTCAGCGACGGGGCAGCGCCCATGCCCGCTATTGTCCCTGTGAGTGAAGAGATCTCATATTTTCTTGTGTGAAAATACTGACATTCTTTGGTTCAGAATGCCGTGTGTGGACCGACCATGAATGGCACCGTCCGACCCCCCGCAGGGACCAACATCAGCACGATGAACCCGTGCCCTCTCAACGTGTGCTGCAACATCTGGGGCCAGTGCGGTATGACGGATGACTTTTGTGTCGTTTCCAAGTCCGAGACGGGTGCACCGGGTACTGCGGCGCCCGGCAAGCACGGATGCATCAGCAACTGCGGCAGGGACATCATCAAGGGCTCCGCGCCGGCCAAGAAATTCAAGCTCGGCTACTTTGAGGGCTGGAACTTCAACCGCGAGTGCTTGACCATGGATGCGAGCCAGATCAACACAGAGAGCTACACCCACGTCCACTTTGCCTTCCCCAACGTCACGCGCGGCGACTTCCGCATCGAGATCACGGACCCGCTGGTGAAGGAGCAGTTCGACTTATTCAAGCAGCTCCAAGGCGTCAAGAAGATTGTTTCTCTGGGCGGCTGGGACTTCAGTGCTCTTCCTGGAACCTTCATGATTCTTCGCGAAGCCGCCCAGCCGGGCAATCGCGATGTCTTCAAGCGCAACATCATCTCCTTTCTCAACGAGCACAATCTGGACGGCATCGATCTTGACTGGGAATATCCAGGTGCTCCTGACATCCCTGACATCCCCTCTGACGATCCGGTCAACGGTCTCAACTACTACAGGCTCCTGGCCAGCATCAAGGCCGAGGTGGGCAGCTCCAAGTCTGTCTCGTTCGCGGCCCCGGCATCGTTTTGGTACCTCCGGTCCTTCCCCATCAAGCAGATGGCGGCGGCTCTCGACTACATTGTCTTCATGACATATGATCTGCACGGCCAGTGGGACGCTGGCAACAAGTGGACGTCGCCTGGATGCCCGACTGGCAACTGTCTGCGGTCTCATGTCAACGAGACCGAGACCAAGGATGCGCTCTCAATGATCACCAAGGCCGGCGCGCCCTCCAACAAGGTCCTCGTCGGCGTGTCCAGCTATGGGCGGTCGTTCAAGATGGCCCAGGCCGGCTGTGACAGCGAGTCTTGCCTGTTTACGGGCGACAACCGCAATTCACAGGCCGCCAAAGGCCGGTGCACAAAGACATCCGGCTACATCTCCAACGCCGAGATCAACGAAATCATCGCTGCAGGCAAGGTCACCAAGAGCTACACAAAGGAGGGCTCCAATATCATGGTCTATGACAACACGGAATGGGTGGCCTGGATGGATGACGAAATGAAAGGGAAGAGAGCCGCGTTCTACGACTCGTACAACTTCCTGGGCACGACCGACTGGGCCATCGACCTGCAGGACTGGTGGGACGGCTCGGGCAGCGTCACCGACGACAACGAAGACAAGCTGGTCTATGAAGAATTGTCCCCCTGCACGGGCTCCTACACGACGCTCCAGCAGCTCGTGGACCGCAAGGGGTCGATTCCGGCGCACTGCCTGGAGCAGTACATCGTCGATGTGCAGGTCTCGGTGTTCGACGCCGCGCTCAAGAAGTACAAGAAGCTCATCGACGACGGCTACGACAAGAAGTTCTCCGTCTGGGAGCGCTACGTCAAGGAACAGATTCCCGGCCAGATCAAGAATTTCATGGCCACCGACAAGGTTGACAAGTACTTCAAGTGCGGCGAGATGAAGACGGTCACCTGCTGCGACACATGTCAAAACGCATGGCAAGTACAGTTTACATTTTACTTTCTGCAGCATGTCATGTTCCCGCAAGATACAGGATGACTAACTAAAAGAACTTTAGGTGTGGCGTGGGATGCGAGAGATTTGCAGGCTGCAAGAACGGCAAGCAGATGGTGCCCCGAGACAAGTGTCCCAGGGTTGAGTTCGATCCCACGGGCTTTGGCGGCAACCACCCGAACACCACCTTCACCCTGACCAACCGGGAGGGCTTCTTCAAGGACATCCTCGAGACGTGGGGCATTGCCGAGGAGTGGATCAAGTTCGACAAGCGCCAGATGTCTCTCGCCAACGGCTGCCAGTACGCCGGCAAGGACGTCAACGACTGCATCGCCTGGAACAGCATCTTTTTCCACAACTTCCCCACCATGGACAGCGACAAGGTTAAGATCGACAACCCCAAGGACATCATCAGCAAGGCCCTCCCCGACGCCCAGGGCCTGCTCGACCGGTACCGCGACATGAAGACGTTTGCCGAGTTCGAGAACGACATTGAGATGTCCGACCTCACCGACGCCGGCTCGCTGCCCGCCTTCGCGGTCGAGGAGGCCGTCGCGCAGATGGAGAAGATCGTGGAAGAGGCCAAGGAGATCGAAAAGCGCGAGCGCGAGGAGTTTATCCTCAACATGATCATGGGCTTCCTCTTCTTCATCCCCTTCATCGGCCCCACGGGCGGCGGCGTCATCGCGGCCGGCGTGCGCAGCCTGATCCGGCTGATCGGCGTGGCCGGCGACGTGGGTATGGCCGTCTACGGCGTCGTCTCGGACCCGGACAACGCCTTCATGACCGTCTTCAGCACCCTCCTGGGCGCCGGCTTCGGCCGGAGCGGCTTCCGCAACGCCGCCAACTCGAGGCGCGGCATGAGCTCCGCCGAGTACAACAGCCTCGGCAACATCAAGCCCAAGCTCGATACCCTCAACAATCTCCGCGGCGGCATGTGCTCTCTCTGAGAAAGGTCGCTTGAGTCATGGGGTTGGGAACTAGACCAGGGTACTAGAGTGTTTGGGTGCTCAGCAGGGTAATCATCCACGACATTTAGTTGATAATCTCATAATTAAGTCTGTGAAAAGTCCGAGTTCATGGGCAGCTGTGCTGTTGTCCAACCTCCAATTTTGATGCTTGGGTACTTGAGTCTGTCTCTTCTTAAAATGTGGGCTGAGGTAAGAAGCAAGCACCTCTTGCTCTTTTTGAGCATGCGAGGAGGGAGAGCGTAAAAAGATTTCCTCGATATTTCTACGTTACTCTTGAAAGACCAGATGGGTCGTTTTGAAAACGTGCGTGTGGAACCTGAGATCCTTTGAAGGGGGACGGCCCACGAGACCATCAAGCCGATGAACCAAACGGTTCCTGAAGTCCAGTCTGTCCGATTCTGTAAGTAACACAAACCCATATGATGCCCCGGGAGGTGCCGGCATACGATGCATCAACTCTGTGTCCGGAGATAGGTTCATCTACGGGTGAAATCTGGATAAATGGACAGCACTGTATATCTGAAACGGCGATTGGGTGGCCTCTCGGGAGTCGACAGGGAGCTGGCCACTTCTCCAAACTCCGGGGCGGCGTATCATTCGTGGACGCTACCATTATGCCGGTATTGTACCAGCTGACGATTCGCCAGCAAACTGCTGCTTCGATTCTTATATAAGTCGTCGCATTGTCCGCCCGGAGATCCCTCCTGGACATGGACGTTGGCCCGATCTACGACGCTGTGTGGCGCAGGGTTTCATTGGCTGCTCGGCTCAAATCCTAGACTTACAGCCTTTCATATGGGCTGGCTGACTAGCCAAGCTCACCAAGGAAGTGATATGAACTGCGATGAATTGGGAACGGAGCAATGCACGGCTGTTTGTTCCAAGGTGCTCTCCGAGTTTGTGGCCACGCTCAGACCACGGATTGATGAGATACATGGGGCGCGTTCTATTTCCAGAACTGCGGGCAGCCTGGCTGGGCGTGGGTGAGACATTTGTGGCATTTTTGATTGCTCCAAATTGAATTGTTCTAGACTGCTGCCACCTGGAGGCCTGGCCATCCGAGCTGCCCCTTTATTTTCCACGCCCTCCCCACAAACAAGTGTAACACTCCCCATCGAGGCCGTCCGGAGCTTTCCCCATGTTGTTGCTGGTGCAAATTGCTGTGTAGTGCAGATCACCCCCCCTTTTCGAGGCTGGGCCCCTTCTTAATACCCCAGTCTCCACGCCCCTCCCACATCCCTCTCATTCCCGGCGCCCAGGTTACCCACCCCTCGCGCCCATTCCCGCCGGACTCATATTTGCAGTTGCATTCCATTGCAGCGGCCGGACTGGCCACGTCCCGGGACCTGGGCTCGCTTCGCCGGAACACCATTGCCTCTGGTCTCGTCACCTCGCCTTAAATCCCACCTTGACGGCGCCCTCCTTTCCTGGTTGAGAAATCCCTTCTGCGCGCCTCCGAAAGTGGTTCCGTTGCGGTTGGTTTCTTTTTTTTCTGGGTTCGCCCTTTCCGTCGACTTGGGTTGCCACCCTCCTTCACTCGTTACTGTCGGCTGTCCATCAAAAGACACACACCAACCCGGCCGCCACCTTTCTCGCTCACGCCGACCCCGCGCCCAGGACGATGCCCAGGTCATGATCCCAAGAGTTCAAGTTGGAACAGAATACGACGTCTGAACTTTCTCCGCCGTTGCTACCCGACAACCGGATCTGTCTGGAGTACATAAGACAGACACCATCGCGTCCATCCCTCGCCACAGACCCAAACCACGGAGATCTGTCCAGCTCCTCCCTCGCGCCAAGGATCGACAGCCCCTCCCGAGCAAACATAGTGATCGGCGCTCATCCCTACCACAACTCCAAGCCACCGTCAACATGAAGGCATGCCAGCCCCTTTCCTCACAACCACCACCACCACCTCCTCCCCATCCTAACCCCCGAATGACACGGCACGCCATGACAAAGAAAGTTTACTAACCCCACCCGCAGCTCCTCACCCTCCTCAGCACGTCCGCCCTCCTCCTCCTCTCCCCGCTCACCCTCGCCGCCCCGCTCGACACCACCACCACCCCCGCCGCCACCACCTCCGATCTAACTCCCACCACAACAGCAACAACAACAGACCAAGGCTCATCATCATCACCACCCCAAGAAGAACAACAAGAAGAAGGAGGAAGCGGCAACAACAAGCCCGCGGCGATCCAGGCCGTCAACTACGGCGCCCCGCGCTGCAAGTCGGCGGCGCTCGAGGACCTGTGCATCTCGGGCAACGCGGGGGCGTACTGCGACGGGAACGGGTTCCACTGCAACTTTATGGCGAGCTGCAAGGGGGTTTGCTGGTGTGAGTAGTAGTCTCTGTGACAGCGACAGACTTGCTTTTTCGTTCGTGCCCACTTCCTGTGGCTGTCGTGTCCGCTCGGCCCACTGGGCGGTAGTTGATGGGAGGTGATGGGAAGGTTTTTTGTCTGAAGGAGTGATTGGGGGTGGGAAGGTTGCGCGCTTGGGGTGGGGATGAGATTAGGGGAAGGGGGGACTGAGAGTGGTGTGGTGAGGGAGACAGGGTGGCGGGCATGGGAAAGGCGATAGGCTGGGTCCACGGTGAAGGGGGCGTTGGTGGGAAATGGGCGGTTGTGAAGAGGGTTTGGAAGAAGTGAAAAGGGGAAGAAAATACGGAGGTGAAAAGGAGATGCACAATCTAGGTAGTGATCTAGTGGTTTGCGGCAGCACAAAGTCATCTTCATGTGTGATGGGCAGTTCAGGGGTGGCCCCCGAACGCTTTTGCTCTTTCGGAGGACAGGGACGAGGTGAAAGCAGATAACTGTGGTGGTGTATGCATATCTGGTGTTAGAACGGTTGTTCATTTAAACAGTGTAACATCTCATTACATTATCTGGCTATTTTGATTACATGGGCTCTGAACGAGATCAGGGCAGTCTCTCTAGACACCCCTTAAGAGGTGTACCAGCAGTACCCAACGCTGGCATTGCACTCGTACGGATCCGAGCAGTCGTTATTGCTCGAGCACTTTGCGCCCAGGCAGTGGCCGGGCCACTCGCAGCCCTCCATGGTGCACACCTTCTCCGACGTCTCGCAGTAGAGGTTGTTGCCGCACAAGTCGTCGTTGGTGCACGACGCGCCCTCGCAGTGGCCGCTCCAGTTGCAGTAGTAGTTGGGCGTGCTGCTGCCACCGCCGCCGACCTCCGGGTCGAGGGCGCACTTGCCCGAGATGCACGCGTACGGGTCCGAGCAGTCATTGTTGGTCTTGCAGGTGGCGCCCGCGCAGTGGCCCTCCCACTCGCACGTCCCGGTTTGAGTCGGGGTTGGGGCCTTGGTCGTGGTAGGAGCCTTGGTCGTGGTGGGAGCCTTGGTCGTGGCAGGCGGGGTGCTGCCGCCATCGAGGGCGCATTTGCCCGAGACGCAGCCCCAGGGGTCGGAGCAGTCGTTGTCGGTTGTGCAGGCGGCACCCTCGCAATGGCCTTCCCACTCGCAGGTGGGCGAGGGGGTGGTGCTACCACCGCCGCCACCGCCTCCACTGGAGCCACCACCGATGCGCCGGATGAGCTTGTTGCCGAGGGTTTCAATGGAAGACTCAAACGAAGACCAGCTGGTGGCGCCCCAGTTGGCGCCGTTGGCGCCCGGAACGGCTTCGCTGCCGGGGAAGGCAATGTACAGAACGTCGTTCTCGTCGTGGCCGTTGTTGCCATTCATCGAGGTGCCGAAGCACGCCGTCGCCATCGAGATGGACGCCTCGCCAACCATGGGCTTGGGGCCGTCGTCGCCGTTTTCGTCACCCCAGATGCCGTAGATCTGTTCTGTTAGACAAGGTACCATAATTACCATGGCGCGATGGAGCAGACGGGATAAGACTAACGAGCTTGCCGTTGCAGACCACGGCGATGATGGAAAGCGGCTCAATGCCGTACTCCTCCGGGTCGAACGTCTTCCAGCCCTTCTTGGAGCCCTCGTTGCCAAACACCACGTAGGGGTGGACGTAAGCGTTCAGGTCATTGATGCCCTTCTTATAGCCCTTGATCCTGTCCTGAAACGAGGTGATGGACTGCGTGTCGGAGCTGCTGCCGCATCGGCCGTCGTCACCACGGCCATTCTGCTCGCCGTCGCAGTCGATGTCCATGTCGGCAAGACTGGTACCGGCTCCCTTGATGTACACAACGTTGTAGTCGGTCAGGTGGTCACCGCAGTACGAGAAGGCTTTGGACTTGTTAGACAGTTGTGGATGTGGTAGCCAGTATTGTTTGTGAGACTTACTGTTCGGGCCGTCATCCTTGCTGTAGAAGCCCGTGGCCAGCTTGTTGGAGCACGCGCCCTGGGCCTTGACCGTGTTGTAGAAGGTCTGGACGTTGGACGGGATATCGCGGGCAGCCACGCCGGCAGCGCCCACGAGGGCGGACAAGAGAACCCGGTTGTGCATGTTGTCTGGGAGATGAGACCTTGCGAGATGCCTGGAGAAGAATGGATTCAGATTTGCGGGAGGTCTTGTCTTATATCCCGAAAGCCCCTCCAGACACTGCCCTCTCTTATCGACCCCGGGAGTGAGCCGTCGTTGACAACGCTTCCGACTTACCCGTTGCAGCACACTGTGGGTTTGACAAGGTGACTGGGAAGGCCAGGGGCTCGCTGGTTCTCCAGATATTTTCCAAGGACGGGTAATCGGCCAATGGCAAACCCTCGGTCGTGCGATTGCGGTGCGTTGAGCACCTCGGAAGCAGTCCACGGCACAAGGCACCTCCCAGATTGGGCTACTCCAAACCCGCAACGGTCGATGAAAGGGGTGTAGTGGAGGGTTTCTTGATGGACCAGGGAGGGTGGAGCCACAATCTGGGGTCGGATTCGGTCTCCAAGGGAGGGGAGGGTGTCATTTGCTTACGTACAGGCCATCTCAAGTCATCGATCCAGTTGCAAAATGCAGAATCACATGTTGCAGGGCCCACACCATTCGCTCTTACGATGTGGAAATACAACGTTGTTGCACATGTTACACGCGAAGGATGGGCCGGACCCGGGCCAGTGGGTAAATGTCAGGGGATGACTGGTGGGGGTGGAAGCTTGTCTCACATGTAAAGGCGGGAGGGCCCGGAGATCTTACTGTGTAGTCTCGGGATCTCGGGTTTCCCCGTGCCATAACTAAGGTATGGAGCATCGAGCTCTATGCCTGATTGGCAGTGTGAGCTCAGCAGAGCATGTCAGTTTGCTAAGCTTCAATGTTGACATGACGTCTCTGGTGAGCGTACAACGATCGCCTGGGTGTCTCCGATGACGATGTTCAGACCGTGGAGTGTCAACGTGGAACCAGCGGGCAACACGAGAAGTTCCTCAAGCTCACTTTGCACTAGCAAGGAACCCTTGTTAGGGTCTCACAAGGTTCATTCGGGAGCCTAACAAGGTTCGGTGAAGGAAGCGGCGAGTCTCCAATCAGATCCCCAAGTTCCCCAACCGCAAACATGGAGGTTTCAACAACAACCCCTTTCCCATTCCGCAGAAATGAACTGGCATTTTGAAATCCAATTTCAGGGGCTTTTTGATGTCAGCCTCCTGAACAACTCGTCAACTAGCCTGGAACGCCTCTTATGAATTTGCTCTCCAGATCTCATCGTTCTGGTGCGAAAGGTACGCGAGTAAGGATGATTGGAGTGGAGCCCGACGGCCAGCGCACATGCAGGACCCTTGGCTCCATCTTGTCATCTCGCTGGCGGGGCTCCAGGAATCCACGAGCTCCAATGCTCCAATGCCAGCTAGAGCAAGATGGGAAAACTGGGGTGGTTCTCAGTGCCTCGGGTTACATGGCAGAGACAGAGACAGCTTTACACAGTACGCGGTACACTCCAAGGGCGCATGGGCTGCAACCATGATTCGTGGCTCCAAATAGTAGGTAAGATACACAGTAAACGAATGCTGAACGAGTGAAGTTGGCACAAGCTTTGATCGCCAAGACCCTCGCCATTGTATGGTCTTGGACTCTTGGAACATGCTCAGCATGTGCTCCTGGGACGAGCGGCCAAGAGATGGCCCCCCGGAGTTACGCAGCATGCAGTCCACTGCCAAGAGGAAAACCCTCGTTCGAGGATCCAGGTGAAAGTTTCCACCCAGTCCTTCAGAACATCTCCACCGAAATGCAAGGAGATCCGCTGATGGCTGCCCATGAAGAGGCCGTCTAACACCGGCCCGAATCTCGCTCGAACCACGAACACAGGACCTAGTTATTCCCGACACCCGCGGGCTGATCGCCCAGTCGACAGCCGCCTCTGGCGATCGGATTGGGGACACCATGCAGAAGCGAGAAGCAGGAACCTGCAAGAGCGCTTCTCCGAAAAGGGACCAAGTCGCGAAACCGCAAAGAACACACGATTCCTGCAGCGCCAATATCCGAAACCGGTCAAGGAAGCAAACCTCCCCACATGTAGCTCGAATTGAGTAGATTCCACTGCCGCAGATGTCCCCTTGGACGGAAGCGACAAGTCCGCAGCGAAATGTATTGGTCAGTTTGCACCGCAAAGCCTCGGAGACACTCAACACCAATAGCCTTGTGTACATCCTAGCCCGGGGGGCACGGGCAACTCCCTGACTTGAGTGCAAGCAGTGAACTAAAGGCTCGCTCCAATAATTTCACGGGTCACGGGTTGTTCCTTAGTCAAAGTAGCAGGAGGCGGTACCAAGAGTACCCCCGCGCCATCGGTAGCTACTGTAGGTTCTAGAACGGAGATTCCCAGTTTAATTTTATGCATTAAGGGATATGACACCTAACGCCCTGTCTTGAGATGAGGACGACATGAAAATAGACACGACCTTGATACCATAGAGGTTGGCTCGTCAGTGAGACTGAAGTTTGTCCCTGGCCTTCCTTCTGGATAATTCCAGTTTTCCTTGTGAATCACGTTCATTCTCGTCGAGTGTCACAGCAACTGCCCCTGCAATTGCTGTATCGCTTTTGCGACATGTTCCTGAAGTAGGTATTGGTTTCTCTTCTGCTCCAAAAAACGGCCCTGAGCAAAGATCTATACTGCTGTACTTTTGTTGGGTTTAGAATTTACTCAGTAAATATTTTAGAGGATGTGCGACTTTAAACTATAAGTTCAGTGTAGGTAAGGTAGTTTGGGTTGGTGTTACTCAGCAACATATGATCAAGATGACGGATCGTTGTTGTCATTGGATAAGCCCGAAACCGGATGCTTAGAAATGCACAGCCGTTGACAAAGCAGTCTTACTATAAGTACGATGAAAGTGAGAAGACTGTGTCGGCAGCATCGTCCAGACTTCAATGTACTGGTATCATTTGATCAAGTCCGTTGTTTTAGGTACTGCACCTGAATCGACCTTTTCTGCCGCAACCATGTCTTCTCCCACGAGCGACCCCATCGCCGAGCATGGCTGGACCGCCGTCCCAGTCGACGCCGAGGCCATCTTCAAAGGCAAACCATACCTCTATAAGCCCGTGCCAGTCCTGGTCAAGGACATGCACTTCCCCTCCGACGATCCCATAGTCGCCAAAGTCCAGCAATATGCAAAGGAGCACCTCCCGCAACAAACCTACAACCACTCCATGCGCGTCTTCTACTGGGGTAACACTTACCATGTTCTCTCTCTTCTCAGCCCACCCGAATTCTGACACTCCTCCTCGTCTCCTAGCAACCGCAATCCTCCAGCAGCAGTTCCCCGACCACGCCCCCTCCCTGTCCCCTTCCACCCTGGCCCTGACCTCCCTCCTCCACGACATCGGCACCGCCCCGGCCTTCCTCACGAGCACCCTCCTGTCCTTCGAGTTCCACGGCGCCATCACCGCCCTCGACCTCCTCTCCTCCCCGGCCTACGGCGCCCCGCCCCCGCAGGCCGAGGCCGTCTGCGAGGCCATCATCCGCCACCAGGACCTGGGCAGGGAGGGCACCATCACCTTCCTGGGCCAGCTCATACAGCTGGCGACCGTGTACGACAACCTCGGGGCGCGGGCGTACCTGGTGCACGAGACGACGCGCGCGGACGTGAACCGGGCGTTTCGGAGGGGAGGGTGGGCCGGGTGCTTTGCGCGGACGATACGCCAGGAGGTGGCGGTGAAGCCGTGGGCGCATTCGACGCACCTGGGGGCGCGAGCGGGGAGGAGTTTGGCAACGCGGTGGAGGGGAATTTGTTGATGGCGGAGTATGAGTAGAGATGGAGAAAAGGGGGTGGGATCGGGGGTTGGGGTAGTGTGGGCGAAGAAGGATGGGGGGTTCTGATAGAGAAGGTGGTACTGAGTGTAGCAATTCTCCAGCTAGAGCAGTAACTGTTATTGTCAGCTTGTCTTTGTTCAGATGGTGTCTGAGAGGGAATTGGTACTTAGGGAGGGAGGCTCTCACAGGTACAACGTGAACGTAAGGTACCTGAAGGTCACACGGTACTCAGAGACCCTCCCCAGCACTAAGTATACCGGGGATTGCAGGCGGACTAAATGCTGAGAAAGTTCTTGAGACTGCCGACCTGAAGACCATAAGGCACTTTCGGTCTCCGGCACCATAAAACATCAATGCATCATCGCTGGAAAAAGGTCTCATGCTATCTCGTGCTCGTTACGCTGCACAGGGGCGCTAACGGGTCATCTGCTCCAGGATTGGCAATCATCTGCTGCCGTTCAGATTCATCTGTTCCGTTCTTGTATCTTCACATGTCTCCCAGGCTGCCTTCCAGGTTTTCAGACGGGTCTTATGATAACGTCAGTGTGTCACAGTGAGGTCAAAGGCGCTCCCAACCGTGTTTTTGAGAATAAGAAACGTCTTTCCTCTTCATCTCCCAAGGGAGTTGCAGTTTACAGTGAGGTCAGAGGCGCTTTCAGCCATGCTTTTGGAAGAAGAGGCGCCTCCTCTCATCTCCTAGGTGGGGAATGGGAAACTTCACAATGAGGTCAGAGGCGCTCTCAACCATGTCTTGATAAGAAGCGTACCCTCTCCATTTCCCGGGGAAATTGAAGGTTCGGGTTGTTTTATAAGGTGCTTTACACAGTTGAAGTACTAGCTGGACATCTCACGAAGTACCTCCTCTGCCGCCATTCGGAGAATCCTAGCAAAAGCCGCACTCATCTCCAAGGAACCGTCCTAAGATGTCGCCAGCGAGGGAGACACTCATTACCGAATACGGCGAGGTCGCGAAGGCTCTGCTTAAGAGCAATCGCAACGAGGAAGAAGACTACGATGTCATCGTAGTCGGATCCGGAATGGGTGGTGGCGTCGTTGCCGCGTCGCTCTTGGACGAGGGCAAGAAGGTTCTGGTCCTTGAGGCCGGCTCGCTGCTTTTTCCAACCCACGTCGGCAACCTGTCGCGTCGTCTGCTCATTGGAAAGTTTCAGAAGCACGTCTGGTCTCTCTGGGACAACTTCAGCGTCAAGAATTACAACAACCTTCCAAACTCAGTTTACGAGGGCGGCCAAGGTTTTAACCTGGGCGGCCGCAGCATTTTGTGGGGCGGCTCTATTCCCCGACTTTCGAAGTGGGAACTTGAGGTCTGGCCGCCGGATATTCAGCATTATCTCATCAACGATGGCGGGTACGACTATGCCGAGGGGGTGTTCAACGCAGAGCGTCCGGTGCCGCAGAACTTCACCAAGAAGTCAATCAAGATTCTGAGCGACACGCTGGGTGCTGAGTGGAACATCGATTTCGGACCTGTTGCGGTCGAATATGCAGGGCCAACAGAATGGTCCATTCCTGCCGGTTTGTTCTCGACGGCGGACCTGCTGCTTGAGGACGCTATGGTTGAAGGTCTCAGTCAGACGACGGAAACCCGCAGGTCCTTAACGGTCAATCTCAACCACGCGGTGTGGGAAGTTCTTTTCGACCCGAACAAGAAAGAGAGGGCCACGGGTGTGCGTTGCCACGACCTCCTGGACGACAAAATAAGAATCTACAAGGCCAAAGCCGTCGTCTTGAGCGCTGGCGCGTTGGAGTCAGCCAAAATCGCCCTCAACTCTGGCATAACGGATGGGGACGTCGGCAGGGGGATTGTTGATCACGCCATCTACTATCGGCATTTTGTCGTCCCTCCCGACACTCTGAAATCACTGGGCCTGGAACCGCCAGTTCCGAGTGGGACTCCTCCCCGAAACGAGCCGCAGTCAGCCAGACTGCTCATCAGACATGAGGCGGCGACCATGGAGAAATATGCCTTCGATGTCATTGTGGAGTTTGGAGCACAGTTCAATCAGGGCCGCTATGTCGATCCCGACGATGTGCGAGAGGACCTGACCGTCAGGCAGGGTCACATGCTCTGCGAGATTGTCTTCCAGTTCTACGCTCCACTCATGAAAGACAACGTGGTTCAGCTCGCGCCCGGAGGCCACCATGGGAATGCTGTCGAGATCTACATGGAGGCGGCACCTGTTCCCGACGCCATCTTGGATCAAGCCCGCGATCTTGCTGCGAAGGTGTTCAAGAAATTGAACGCCCTGCCTGTTCTTGACGAGAACCCGTTATATGTGGAGGGGACTTCTGTGCCGATTCTGACGCCGGCTAAGGTAGGCGGCGTGGCTCACGAGGTTGGCACGCTGCGAATGCCGGTCGACGGGGCTAAGGGCGTTGTTGACAAGGACCTAAAGTTTGAGGGTTACGAGAACCTGTTTGCTTGCGACAATTCCGTTTTCCCCTGCTCGCCAGCCGGGAATCCTAGTTTGACGCTTGTGGCTCTGGCAGGGAGATGTGCCAAGAAGGTTGCAGCTTATGTCTCAACTCTGCCTGCATGATGAGATTTTCAAAAGAAGCCGACGGCATTGAAGTTGGATTGGAACTCGGTGGATGTACGGAAGGTACTTACCTACTGTGCCGCAGTCTAAAACTTTACGAACAACAAAGACAAAGAGAAAGAGAAAGAGAAAGAGAAAGAGAAAGAGAAAGAGAAAGAGAAAGAGAAAGAGAAAGAGAAAGAGAAAGAGAAAGAGAAAGAGAAAGAGAAAGAGAAAGATGTTCATTAGTGCAATTACACATGTGTTCGTGATCAAGTTTGGAAGGGGTTGTCAGGGGCGTTGACAGGGAGTTGAGTGCAAGCGCCCTGGCCCACTTAGGCTTCCGGAGACCGTTACAGTGTCGACGCTGGCGACAACCAGTGTGTGCAAGGTTGAACCCACAGCGCCGACGGACCTGACAAGGAAGACATCCCCAAAAGAAGAGCACCAGAAGAGCACCACAGCACCTTTGGCAACACCCCCTCCTGCCTCGCCCATGACGACGCCCATACGAACAAGGTTTATTCAACGACTGGCAGTCGACAAAAGGGCACTGAGAACGCAAGTCTTCATAGTATCAATCTCAATATTCTTCACATATATAAACTATAGACAACAAGTCGTTCGTTACGTTACAAGGAAACTATATCACCACTCTCATATATCCCGCACAGCCGCCTTGATGTTCTCGACCCAAAATCAAACCACAAACTCCATCCCAATGGAACCAATGCATACCAGATCCCCGACACATAACTCCTCCAACAAAAACAAAAGCACAGCCCCCTGAACCGTACACATATAATTGGACACCGCTATCCCCACCCCCACCCAACCAGATCAACACAACCGAAATCACCTCACTCATCATCCTCCCACCCCTCCCCACCTGGCCCCATAAAATCCATCTCCTCCCCCATCTCCTCCACCTCAACCCGCGTCCCCAGCGCCTCCCTGCCCTGCCGGATCATGCTCAGCAACTTGGCATTAAACGCGTCCACGCGCGCGTCCGCGTCCCGTTCCGCCGCCAATTTGCGCTGCGCGAGCTGCCGCGCCTCGGCATCCAGCCGCGGGCTCGTCGTGGCCGCCTGTCTGCGCGCCGCCGACGTTCCCGGTCCTGTCGCTGTCCCTGTCGCGGCAGTTGTGGTGGTTGTTGTTGTTGTGGTGCTCGAAGAGGTGGCCGAGGCGGAGGACTGGTTGCGGCGGTGGTGGGCGGGGCCGGTGCTCAGGCTGAGGCGTTTGGGTTTCGAAGGCGAGCTGGGGCGGAGGGTTGTGCTGGTGCTGAGGCTGTGGCGCGGGGTGTGGGTTTGGCGGCTTGAGGGGCGCGAGGTGGAGGGTTTGAGGGACGGTTTCGCGGATGCGGTGGTTGGAGTGCCCGGGAAGGCAAAGGGGTTGGGATTGTGGCTTTGTTGAGGGGATGGCTGAACTGGCACGGGAATGCGGCTGGGCGTCGAGTGGGTGGCTGGTGACGCACGCGGGGAGGCGAAGCTTGCTGGTTCGCGAGGCGGCAGGCTGGGTGAGGCGGCGTGGGAGATGCGTAGTGGTGGGCGGGTGGCGGTCCGTGGGAGCGTTGGCGTGCCGCCTGTGAATCGTTGAGACGGTGCCGAGATGCGCCGGTGGCTGGTGGCCGAGGTTTGCGAGTAGTATCCTGAACGGGGTCGTGCTAACCCGCTGGGCCTCGCAGCGGCCGCCTTGACCTCGGCGGCGAACCGTATCGGTGTCTGGTTGCTGGGCTCGTCCACCACCACCCAGTTTCTCAGCTCGTCGTTGTTATTTGCGCTAACTTGGCGTCGCTTGGCAGCGGGTCGGGGAGTTGAGTCGGGTGTGCTGACGTCGCGGTAAACAGGAGAATATGGGGCCGGCGCTGGTTGAGGAGCATATGCTGGTGCTTCTTCAACCATGGGAGTGTCCTCAGCAGACTGTACGGGCGCATCTGGTTCGGAGCCCCATGGGTCGCCCGTCGTTTCGGTCACCGTAGATCCACTGACGTTGTACCCCTGACCCCCTCCCGCATGGAACCCCTTGAACGCCCCTTTCTTGCAGAACTCCCAGACCTTGCCCACCATGTTGCCTATCGTCTGTAGGCTAAATAAGCTCCATGCTGCCGCGCTGGGTGTGTTTGTTGGGGGGTTAACTGGCAGTTGTATGGACGGTGATTCCGCTTCGGGCGTCTTCGGTCCTAATCCTCGCCTGTAGTCGACGTCAGAGTAGACACTGTCTTCCAACAGACCGTTCTCCGCACCCACTGGCGGCCCCGCCGGTGTGGTGCTGATCTGTCCCGCCAGCGTATACCTGAACTCTCGACTCCTCTCTTCTTCCCGCCCATCGGTTGCGCCGTCCATATTCATGTGCCAGTCTAGCGGCGTCGATTCTCTCGTTCTTGCTCGTTTCCGTTTCGCCGTCCCCGTCTGTGCTGCGGTCGACATTGAGATATCGGAAAAGAGACTGCCGGTCGACTTGGCTAGGTTGTAGCTGGACCCGGACGGTGATGGGGGTGGCTGGAAGATATTGGCATGCAACGGCTGGCTTGGCCTCGTCGCTGGGTCAAACCCAAACCCCCCATGAGCTTGGAACTGCGGTGCGAATGACATGATGGGTAATCGGAGCTATTCCAGGAACGATCGGGAGCCTAATTCGCCTGTCGGTACCTGATGCGTCCAACACAGAGCGCGCCAGCTCAACGCTGCGTGTCGGTCGGCGCCAGATCGCGTGGCGCGGCCACTGTGGTGCGCGCCCAGTTGTTGGCCGGGTATGTTGGGTATCTCGGGTGTCTTGGTCGAGATCCTGGACGTGTGCCGTGGCCCTTGGTGCCTGTTTCGTCTTGATAGATTCAGGGCTTTCGTGTCTGGTCCGGATGCGCCAGGCGCGTGATCATCGAGGCGGGGTGTTGGACAAGGTGTCGAGGTGCAGCAACACAGCTGCTCGGGCAACCAACCAGAGCCGGGCCAGCGTCGGCTGGGATCGGTGAGGGGCTCACTGATGACGCTTGCTCAAGCCACCACCATGTCCGCTTTCCATGAGATGGTGCTCCCTTGGACCTGTCAACTTTTTACTGCCTGCGATGCACACGGTAAATGGGTCGTCGATGGTCGGAGAGGCGAATCTTCGTTGCGGACGGAGTTGCTGTGCCGACTCGTGCGCCGACGACCCGTCAGTTCAAAACCGTCTTCAGTCTGCGATTCGCTCGGGCTCGGATGCACCGAATTGCACAGGCCGTCGTCGACTAGTAGTGATGGAACACGGAGGATCCTGGCGATGAGAGGTTGTTCGCGTCGTCGCGACTGCGGTTCCACGCCAAAGTGGATGCGTCGACTTCGTACTTGGTAAGTTCGGACTGTGGAGTCGATCCGCTAGGGTTGCGGGTCGAGTTTACAGAGGGCAGATAATCAGCCTTATCGCGAAACCCCTCGAGCATGCTTTGCAGAGTTGGAAAAGCCCTGCCGTCGAATGAGGTGCCGCTGTGGTTGCCGTAGCAAAGCCCGCGTTTATTGTTGACCGATCGTGGGGGCCGAACAAATTTGAAGTTTACTTTCGAACAGTGACACCTCAGCAAGAGCTCGGAGCGGGACTCCACAATTTCCCCACAGTCCCTCAACAATTGAGAAGCACGGCAGAGGCATACTGTGGTTGCGAGCAAAAAGAAAACCCCCTGTTAAGTATTTGTGGGGCGACGCGTTGCCAATTGAGCTGAAAATTACCCCCGCAAATACAACGCACGGGATATTCATTACCCATCATACCACAGTACTGTGTACTGGGGGCGCTAAACCTCCTGCATTCATGAATTCGATTCCAAGTCCGCATGGGTATTGGAGACATCTTCAGCCTGTAACTAAACATCTAAAACCTTGCGGCATTGTCTGAAATCCAATCCAGCGCCAAACCCCTCCTAAAGACTCCCGTCTGGCATCCCAAAACCCATCCCATAAACCAACCCCATACCAGAAATGTGCCCAAAACTCTGCTGCAGCTATTCCTTGCGGTAGTACGCATCCTGCATCGCCTTCTTGTCGGCTGTGACGCCGCCTTCAACGCCTGCCTCACCGTGAACATGGGCTTGGCCCGCCCAAAAGTCTTCGCGTTCCTGCATGATCTCCTCGGCCCACGCCTTCACCTCGTCGAGCACGATCTTGGTCTTGACATACGCAAACTCGCCCAGGTCCAGCTTCCCCTTGCCGCGCTTCTCGTACTCGACCATCTGCAGCAAGAGCTCCATCTTGTCGATGTCGTGCACGTACAGGCTCTCCAGCGTCTTGGAGTCCTCATACTCCTGCCAGATGGCGCGGATGTCGGACCCCACCTTGCCGCCGTCCACCTTGCCCAGCAGCCCCTGTGTGATGTAGTCCATGGTTGTGGCCTCGCGCCGGCTCTTCTCGGGCTTGGAGACGTTGTCGACCGGTGTGATGTCGCCGACGATCGATTCCGCCATGTCGTGGATCAGGCACATCTTCATGCACTTTGCCATGTCGAGCTTGGCGGCAAGCGACGGCGGCGCGAGCATGCTCATCATCGACATGCGGTACATGTGGTCTGAGATGGACTCGCCCCTGTACACAGCATGTGTTAGCAAGCAAGTCAGCACGGAGGAGGAGGAGGAGGGGCAGCCTACCGTTCAATGCCAAAGCGCCGCCAGCCCTCGCGCTTGGTGGTCTTGAGGCGCTCGAGAATGTGAAAGTAGCCGACTGGCGAGCTCGTCCCCTCTACGGGCTTCCCGGCAGGAATCGTATCCAGCACCTTCTCCACGGTCCATTCGCCAACGACGGGGCCCGGGATCGGCACGATTCCTACATCGTCGGGCACCACATGGCCGTTCTGCGGGGGTTGCGCGCTCGGTGACATGGTGGATGTTGGCGTGTTTTTCGATAGTTGGGTTGAAGTGGTGGCAGACGAGGAATCTTGAGTATCGGTGGGCAGCGCTTTTCAGGCTCTTACTGCAGTTGAGGTTCCAGGTTGTTCTCGAAGTCACGAAGCAAACATGGAAGACTCAGAGGATTCCAGGTTGCCCTGAACGCGGGATGGGCCTTTGGAGAGCCCCACATTGAGGGGCTGGGCCTTCTGGGAGACAGGGATCTGGAACCAACAATCGCAAATCTGAGCGCGCTGACAGGTCCGGCAGGAGCCGCTGAGCCCCTGGCGATTTGCGCTTGAAGTGGTTGCAGGCGGTGATGTCACCCTGCAGCAACAATCGACGTCTGTCAATCAACAAAGGTTTGTTTACTGTTCGCTCCTGAACCACTCCTACAGACACGAGCCAGTAAACCAGCAATTAAGACCGCAAGAATTAAATCTGAGCGTGAGAATGGAATGCTAACTGCATAAACGAATCAAAAGCCCAGCAGATGATATTGTTTCCATCTCTGCCCACTCAAACTCCATCCCGCCTCCATGTCAACACATTGCCCAGCTAGGCATCCCCCCATATGCCCGGGAACATGAAAGAGAAGAAAGAAGAAGAAAAAAGAGAAAAGACAAAGAAAATTGCAGACAAAATCCAGCTTCAAAGCTCTCCCTGACCGAGACATTCTCGTCCAAAAAGCCACGGCCAGGACCATTCAGACGACCAGGAACTCGACAGACTCCAGCAGCCTGTCATCCATCTCAAAGGTCAGATCGCACAAAAGATCTTCCAGAGGAAAGAGCATGCTGGTGGCCGCCTTCTCGTTGCACTTTGTGCAAGCGCCGCCGTACATGTCGCGGATCCGGGCTGCCCATGTCAGCTTCTCGTCGACCGCCCCAAACGGCTCGCCCGTCTCAATGGAAATGGCCATCAGCTCGGCGTCGGTCGAGGTGATGTACTGCAGGCCAGTCACCACCTTATGCAGCGACCTGCTAAACCTGCCGCGCGGATAAAGCCCAGACGTCAGGAGGAAGACAATGAGCGCGGCGATCCGGTTGGCGTTGCACGTCATGTTCCCGCAGGGCCGGCGCCCGATGCGCATGGTCCAGTCGCACAGCGACTTTTGTGCAATACCAAACGCCTCCACAACCACCCGTCTGCGCGCAGCCAGGATAGCATCTGTCACCACAAGTCAGCATCATCACCACCCATCCTCCACCACGGCTCACCAAGCACTCACCAACAACCCCCCGTCCACAAACCACCTCCTCGAGCTTCCTCCCATCCGGCTTCACCAACCCCTTGCCCCGCCCTCCTTTTCCTCCTCCTCCATTCCATCCTCCAACCCGCAAACATACGCCAACCGCCCCATCACCCTCCTCCCCCTCTCCGCCCACCCAAACACCCCACAGACACTCACCGCCTGCTCCAACACCTCCCCTCCCCCGCCCCTCCCCTCCCTCGCCCAGAGCCTCGGTGGTTCCAGAACCACGGTATCCCGCCAACCACCCGCGCACCCCTGCCAGCCGCGCCACGAACCCGCCCATGCACGCGCGCCGCAGCCAGCCGATCCAGCCCCGTCTCAGCCCCAGCCCGCCGGCGGCGTGCAGCCTGCTCAGACGCCAGAGGTGCGCGATGCTGATGATGGTTTCTGTACCGTCCTGCTCCTTGTTGGGGGTGGGGGCAATATGCATGGCGCGCAGGAGGGCTTGGAGCGCGTCGAGGTGGGATTGGAGTTCGTTTTCTTCGTTTGGGGCGGTGAGGGATTCGGATGCGGTGGCGGTGCTGCTGGTGAGGAGGAGGGCGGGCAGGAGGGAGGTGAGGTTGATGTGCAGGGTATGGGTATCGGTGTCATCATCCTTCGGCCAGAATGAGGATGCGATGTTGGTGGTGGTGGTGGTGGTTGCGTCAGTGCCCCAGGCGGTGAAGTTTCCGAGGAT
The DNA here is from genome assembly GCA_019096155.1 of Staphylotrichum longicolle. Lineage (NCBI taxonomy): Eukaryota > Fungi > Ascomycota > Sordariomycetes > Sordariales > Chaetomiaceae > Staphylotrichum > Staphylotrichum longicolle. Next base: position 1,616,980 of record JAHCVI010000003.1, read on the forward strand.
GTCGGAAGTGATGAGAAACGCACGCGTGCAGGGGCCGAGGGTGAGATGGAGGGTTGTGTCGGGGGCCGGTGTGAGTGCGATGGGGTGAAGTTCAGGTCGATCAGGTGGCGGGGACGCGGAAGAAGATGGGCGTAGGGGCGGGAGCGATCGCTGGTTGGTGTTCTCGTCGAGGTCAGCTCCGGGGCTGGGAGGTGATGATGGGCTGGTGTTTCCTGCCGGAGTGGGAGGAGCAGGAGAAGTGTGATTGCTGGCGCTGCGAGAGATGGTGTGGCTCGTCTCTTCGGACATGCATATCTCTGACTCTGTTTCGATCAACACGTTGCCCCCGGGAGTTTGCCCTCTGGAATTCTGAGTTATTGAGGGCTGGCCAACGGTGCAGACAGTGTTGAGTACCGTCTCGGCGGTTTGAGCGGGCTGGTCGGCGGCGGCGGAGAGGGCACAGAACAGGGTGCGGTCGTTCATCAGGAACCCAGTGGTTGACGGAGAGGGCAAGGGGGCAGAAACGGTGGATGGCACCGTGGGGACGGTGCACTCGGGACCGTTTTGTGCGGAACTCAACCGGCCTCTGCAGGTATTATTGACGGTGAGGGACGCGGAATCGGGATGGGCGAGCCCGCTTGGGGATAAAGTTGGGCCCGGAACTGTGGCAACACTGGTCGAGGCGGCACCTTCGCTGGGCGCACCAGACGAGCCCTGTGAACACGGAGATGCGCTTGTTGTTGCGCTGTAATTCGAGCTCGTCGCCTCTCTTCCCTCAAGAAGACCCGAAACCGGCTTCCCAACGTTGCTCTCAACATCGCGCCGAGCTCCGCCTGAAGTTGGGTGACTGGGTTGGAAGGGGTAACACCCGCTACTGGCCACTGACGCCTCCGAAACTCGCCGTGAAGCCGGTTGCCAGTGGTCTCCCTGGCCAGGAGAAAGAGAAGGAGAAGGAGAAGAAGTTTGGCTGGTGGGAACCAAACTACTGCCATACCCGGAACCAGGTGTGCTGCATGAGGTGTTCCAGCCGCTTCCGTTTCTGCTGCTGCCGCCGTAAAACTTTGTATTGCCGGTGCTGCCTGTCCACCCACTCACACTTGAATCTGGGGAAGCAAAGGATTGCGGGGAGCTGGTGGTGGGAGGATAAGCGACGCTGGTGCCTGCTCTGGGGGCATTATGGCCTGCAGAGTACACAACTGGGCCACTCTGGTAGACGGTCTGCTGTCTTGCTGGGCTGCTGGTGGTGTTGCTGGCAGATGGTGAGATAAACTTGCTAGGTCTACTGGCAAACGAGGTCGTGATTGAAAGGCTGCCCTTGTGTCCAGCCAAACCGGGTCGGGGGGTCGAATGGGAGGCGTCACGACGCCACGGCGGGATGAGAGAGGGAGGGCCTTGGGTGGGCGTCCTCGGCCGGTAATCGTAAGGGTGGTAATCCCGGGGATTCGAAGAGTTCCACCCACCCAAGGCCTCCGAGCGATTTGAGCTGTGGCGACGGCCGCTGTACATGGGCGCGCCGTCGCCGAGGTTGGTGAATGTCGGGCGGGGAGGAAGGTTCGCCATGTCGTGGTTTTTGGGGCGGAGAGGTTGGGGGTTTCGGGTGTGGTGGGCGAAGCAGGTGCGGAAATCGCGAAGGGGGCGAGAAGAAAAGGCAACAGCAACAAAGTGGGTGAAGCTTAAGACGGAGCTCTGTGGTTTCTTAAAAGCAATCTCATGGAGTAAAAGTCAATCTATAGGAATATTTGCCTATTGTTCTCGTCTTTAATCACAGGGAGTTTGAATGCAGCAGTGAGTGTCCTGCCTTTCGAAACTTTGATCCTATTGTCTGGGTTGCTCAATTGAGGTTGAATAAGATTGTCGCCAGTTGCTTTTGAGATCCAAAACTGGTCCCCTTTCTGTTCTTCCTGCCATGATCTTAATAACCAGACTTGGTATGTACCAAGACCAAAATGTGAATGCGCGTTCTGAAATGAATGTGACGTGGAGTGACCAGCTGTCTTTCGCAGTGAATGCAGAGGCACCCATTCAGAGTTTGTTTAGGTAGCTTCTCCTCACAACACTTTGAGACGGAAATGGTTTTAATATGATGTGCATGACACAACTAGCTCTTTCATGGTCTTTGAGTGCCATGGTCCGTACCTTAGTCTCTGGATATCACGGCCCTACTGATACAACTAGCCGAGTGGGTGAGGTTTTTGGAGTTGATGTGTGCCTTGTTGTCTCTTGGACGAGAGTATCAAGGCTCTCGAATTCTTCACTCTGAGATCTAGGAAATCGAACTTGCACTTGTTTAGCACAGAGACAATGTAAGGTGCACCACACAGGCAGTTTCCATTTGTTCCCTTCATGATGCACCTCCCAACACTTGATTCCCTGCTCTTTAAAGTAGTTATAAGCAAGATCTCAGTCATCATACCTACATTGCCCTACGTTTACTAGTCGACTGCGAACTGCTACTATATGGCTCTGCCTTTCTCCCTGCTGGCTTGCTGCAGTAGTGAGAATGAAACATCTGGCATTGACAGTAAGTTTGGGGGTGTTTGAATTGTACGATAACCTGAGCATGGAGAAGGGCGTCCCAAAACTTTGGTACAGACGAAGTGGTAAGACTGCATGTTCTTATCAAAGTGGCAACAAACAACAACCGGAAGGCGGACCAGCTCCATAAGGATTGCAACGGTGGATGTTGGCGTTGTGTTTGCCGCTTTGCTCAAAAAATGCAGGAGATGGATGTTGGACGGCTAAAGACAATCTGTTGTGCAGACAGAAGTCACGAGTTGCCGCATTCATTTATCTTAGATGCCTCATCCGGAGTCATCTCACCGCCCTCGCCCCCGGGCGTCTTTGTTGTCAGCTTCGTAAAGTGAGAATAGAAACTTGATGCGACGCGCCGCTTTCCCGGTTCCCCTGAACGCGGATCGGCGCCCCCTGAAATGCGCAGTGGGGGTAGCGATACGACGATCTTCCCAGCACCTTCTCAGGAAGTACAACATCGGACGCATGCACTGTGCAGTCCAGGCCGCATACGGCACAGCATCGTTTAAAACAAGGTTTGGCTGCCATTTCTCATTTCACATGCCACATCAGCACGTTCCGACCCCGATCATTCGGCTCGGGTCAGCGTGCGAGCAAACGGCGGGGTGGGTGGGAAAGGGAAGGATTGCTTTGCGCATTGGTTGCATTGCATGCACTGCAACATTTCAGTGCCGCCTTTGTCACTCGGTACGTACAACCCAGGAACAAAAGTTCATCCAGGACACAGTCAGCACCACGGGCAGCAACTTCCCTTCCAAAACAACCCCGTACTGTGGAAGGGAAAATAGCATCCAGAACCTCTGCGCCTCAATTCTCCACATCCCACCTTCTTCCTTACCATCTCCAGTTTTTCCGTCCTGAGCCATCGCATCGCCCCATCCCTCCGCAATTCAAGAAAAAAGAAACTCTCCCCATCGGCATGAACCGCCAAGCCGAAACCCTCCCCCAGAAGGCTAAGGCAGGGGTACCCCACAGCACGCCAACCCCGGCGCAGCCTTCCTCTTCGGTCCTAGCCCAGACAGGAAAGACTTCCTCACTCAGTCAGCTGTCAAAGGCAGCAAAGGCTTCCCGTTGAATGGGTGCCTCGGTCGTGTGCCTGTTGCATGCTTTTCGCAACTTGCACCCCAAACATCGACACTGGCAGTTGACAACCTTACAAAACCTACCGGCGTGTTTCCGACATGCATGGACCCTGCTTCTCCGCGCCAAGCAACAATGCCACCCCTCATGAGCTGAAACACACCTCGGGGAGTTCTTCTGCTTTGGGTGGTAATGAAGGGGAACTGAATTGATGAGGGGTCCCCGTTTCGTCGGGGTGTTTCCTGTGCGTGTGGCGTGGCAGGCGTGGAAGGCGGAGTGGAATCTGGGGCATATGGGGTCTGGGGAAATCAGGGACAGCGCAGCGCAGGGAAGCAGCAGGGCTCATTCACGGCGGTGCATGGCGGTGCAGCCAGTCCCGAATGCATGCAGGTCGGTCGTGCTGCAGTTGTCTGCGCACATGCGAAGCTGAGATGCCCGTGCAAGCTGCCTCAGGGCTGCCTCTCCGGTGTATTTCTGTGACACGTGTGCCCTGGACAAAAGATCGGGCCAGACCAGCCTGTATTGTTTGCATGTGCAACGCCAGCCGCCGGGCAGGGCTGAGGGGTGTGTGTGTGGCGCTTGTTGTTGGTTTCTTTGTCCTGCACAGTGGCGATGCTTTTTTGGGCAACGGCGAGGAGTGGGGATTGCCCTGCCCTGGCACGAGCCTGGTTGAGCCTGGCGTGCCTGGATTCCAGGGGCGGCTTGTTTTTGGGTTGGCCGTTGAAAACGGCCCGCATCGCCACCAGACATCTGTTGGTTGTTGGTTCAACATCTCGACGATGCGTGCTTAGTGCCGTTTTAGTGCTTCCTAATATTTTTTAGATTGTAGGCTGTTTTGACTACCAGTGGCGTTTGCTCAGTAAATGGTAGAGAATACGACAGGGCAAGAAAACAGGTTTGAGTTCGTATCTGTGTTGTGTGTTTGATGAGAACCCCAAAAGGTTGGTAACTCTGACGTCCTTGGGAGGGTAGTTTCCATGGATAGCTTGCTCCATTCGTATTAAGTAGTCTCAATGATGTCTAAAGAACTCCTTGAATGCCCTCCACAATGTCCCAGTCTGACCCAACGAAGATATCCTTGACAACCAGTTGCCCCCTAGCACCGCAATAAAGGTATACAAAAAGAGGTAGTTATGTACAGTGATATGTACGGTCCCGGCATGCCAAAAAGAAGAAAAGAAAAAGTTGCTCGCCGAGAGAAAATATCCAAGACGTAAGTCATTACAACTTTCCCTCCCTTCACTCCACCCGCGTCAGCGGCGCAAGCTCAACAGGCTTCGGCTCTGGCGCCCCGTCCCCTTGAATCGCTTTGTACAGCCACGCCGAAAACTTGACTGCAGGTGTGTCCACCGTCCGGGTCACAAAATCCGCCCACAGCGTGACCCGCAGCAGCAGGAGATTCGGGACCAAGAACGCAATCTCAAGCCCCATCGGTCCGGTCTTGGGTAGCGGGATGAGATTCGCCCAGTGCTTGATCGGCTCGTGCTGCTCGTTGGCGGGCGGATCCAGCCGACGGCGTAGTAGACGCGGTCGCCCAGCAGGTTGAGGATGGGTCCGTGGACGAGATACAGCGCGAAGGAGACGCGGCCGAGGAACTGGCAGAAGCGCGTCTCGAAGAAGCGCTTCAGCCATGGGATGCGCGGCACGCTCGCCACAATCATGCAGCCGGCCAGCGAGAGGTAGAACCACTTGTAGTCGAAGACGGCCTGCGGCTTCAGGTACGAGAGCCAGTACCACCCCGGGCTGGCTCGGAGCTGGTCCGTCTCCTGCGTCTCCGACGGCACGCCGCCCAGGTACATGCCGAAGATCAAGACGTGGTAGTAGATGAAGGTCTTGAACGGTTCCAGACTCCGGAGCCACCGTGGGAAGTAGCCGTCCTTGCGCGCGAGCAGGTCCAGGTCGCACTGCAGCACGCCCATCATGAAGAGCGCGCAGTAGTAGCCGTCGACGACGTACATGAAGTAGTAGATCAGACCGACCAGGCAGATAAGCCGCGCCTTGGATGTCGCCCGCGACAGCGCCATGCACGAGATGAAGGTGACGACGGACCCGCGCATCTCGAGCGGGATGGACCACAGGTGCGTGTTGTAGCTGACCCACATCCATCCCTCCTTGTAGAGGAAGCTGAAGTTTTTGAACTCGACATACCAGTTCCAGAGCTCCTCGCCGATGGTCCCCTTGGGGTCGCCCATCTTGACCCAGATGCCGAACACATGCCACGAGGTGACGTAGACCAGGGTCGTCACCATGAGCGGGATGTAGAGCCGGAACCACCGGCGGAAGAAGGCGGATGCCAGATTGTCATAGAGCTTGAGGTGCTCGCCGGCGTGGATGAGCGAGAGCGGCTTGTATGAGAGCACGTATCCCGAGATGACGTAGAAGATGGCCACGGCCAGATGGCCGCCCACGAAGAAGTTCCGCAGGAAAGGAAAGGTGGTGAGATAGAAGTTTCCTTTGTAACCAAATGCGTTCTCAAAGACTTTCGACATCTTGGGGCCGTGAGCCCAGAGTTCATGGTGGTGGATGTAGACGAGGAATGCCGCGAAGCCTCTGAGTCCGTCGAGGTAGGCCGTAGGCCGCAGTGGTTTGGGCGCATCTGAGCTGCTGAGGCTCTTGGGCCAGAGCAGGTGCCGCAGCCCGCGGAGCGTGGCCGACTTCATGGCTAACGAGGGAATCTGGTCGATGAAGTCGCTCCATCCAAGAGCATCTGGGTTCTCGGGTTTCCTGGGACCGTTGAGAACACCGTCGCGCTCTTGATCCAGATCCATCAGATGTCAGCCTCAAGACCACACTTCGTAAAAAGGAGCCTTGTGCCTGGCGGGTCGGATCCTCCCAGTGGGGCCACGGGTTTCTCCCTCCCCCTGGTTGAAACCCGGACTCGTGATTGGCACGAGCTTTTCGCAGAGGAAAATTGGAGAAAACGAGCCAGGTGGCAACCGCGACGGTGAAATGGTCCTTCACGCTCGCAAAGCGCGCTGCAGAAAGTTGTTGGGAACGAGAATTGATCGAACCTGCGCTGCGGCTGTGGTTCGGGCAAGGTCTGAGATTCGACAGGAACACGGACGCGCAGTTTGCTTTCCGGGCCAATCGTGACCACAATCTCGGGATGCCTCCTTTTTCAGCCCAACGCATTGGGAAAAGCGACGGAATTGTCTTGTGGCTGACTTTCCCTCGCTGCCTCAATCACCGTTTCCGTTCGACTGTTGCTGGACGGTTTGGCAGCACGCCAAAAACAGGGGTAAATGATGGGGAAATGGAGCCTTTGCAACATGCCGCCCCCCCGATGTACACAGTGCGACGACATGTACCGACGATCCGCTCGCGGTTCGATTCTTCGAGCGCTGGTCCCGATCGCGCTGGTGGAGGAACCGTCCGCTTCTTGCTCAAGGACGCATGGTGGGGCAAGCCCCTTTTCGGGGCAGGCTTGGTGCTGTGTGGAGACTGCCCCCTATTTCGCTTCAACCGGTTCCGGTCTTCTCACTGGCCAAGTTGCCTCTTTTGCGTCCGCCATTGGGCGGTCTGCACGATTGGCCGGGGACGGCAGCTGCGAAATTTCCGCCTGGTCTCGCATCAGCATTGCCACATGAAGGCATGCGCCGTGAGCGGACAGGGCCAGCGTGCCCCTGTTGACGAAGAAATTTTCGGCCAAATGATTGGACGAGCGGCGGGGGATCCTAGTCGAGGGAGCCGCGCTAGGTGACCAGATTGCCTGGCTCCCACTGATGAATTTCCCGGGCAAATGTGCAGCGGACCAGATAAGGGCCGCTGGGCCACTTGATTAGGGGGCCACCGCCGGGGCGGGTTCACTCGTGATGCTCTGGCCCTCTCCTCCTCACCACCCCCTTTCCGTCCGACAGGCATAATTTTTTCCCCTTCTTGCCCTTCGTTTTCTGTCCCATTGTCCATAGCATAATTCCCTTCGTCAATCGATGCCACTCGCTTTCTGTCTCGGGGCAGCTCTTCACCCTCGCTGAGTTGACGTTTCTGCACATCATTTGCCCGGCATGATCGCCAAACTCGGCACGCCGCTTGGTGCGCCATCCCTGGCGGCCACCACCGCGCAGTTCAGGAACCGTCTGCCGACACAATTCCGGCGGGCGCTCCCCATCTACATCGCGGCGGTCTGCCTCATTCTTTTCGTCTTCAACCTCAACCTCTTCCAGTCGAGCGTGCGGGCGCCCATTAGCCGCCCGACGGTGTCTGGCGCAAAGGCGCCCGCGGTCCGGAGCGAATTTCCGAGGAAGATTTGGCAGACGTGGAAGGTGAACCCGCTCAAGTTCGAGGAGCGGGACCTCAACACTGCCCGGACGTGGCTCTTGAAGAACCCCGAGTACCGATACGAGGTCCTGACCGACGACAACGACCTCCGCTATGTCGAATACCATTTTGGCCCCGACGGCTTCAACCGGCCCGATATCGTCAACTTCTACCGCGACGTGAAGGCCGCCATTGTCAAGGCTGACCTGCTGCGATACATGATCATGTATGCCGAGGGCGGTCTGTATGCCGATATCGACGTTGAGGCTCTCAAGCCGCTGTCCAAGTTCATTCCGGAGCGGTACAACGAGAAGGACATTGATATGGTGATTGGCGTTGAGATCGACGAGCCCGACTGGGCGGACCACCCCATTCTCGGCCCCAAGTCGCGTTCTTTCTGCCAGTGGACCTTCATGTGCAAGCCGCAGCTGCCCGTCATGATGAGGCTCATCGAGAAGATCATGTCGTGGCTCAACGGCGTTGCCAAGGAGCAAGGCGTTTCGCTGTCCGAAGTCGACCTGGATTTCGATCAGATCATCAGCGGCACCGGGCCCTCGGCGTTCACCGAGGCCATCCTCATCGAGATGGACCTGCACAAGGAGGACCCCCGGACCAAGATCAACTGGGACCTGTTCCACGACCTGGATGAGTCCAAGATCGTGAGCCGCGTGCTGGTCCTTACCGTCGAGGCGTTCGCTGCCGGCCAGGGACACTCCGACTCCGGCAACCACGAAGCCAGGGCCGCCCTGGTCAGGCACCATTACCACGCGTCCAACTGGCCCAGCAGGCATCCCCGTTACAGCCATCCGGCGTACGGCGAGGTTGAGAAGTGCAACTGGAACGACGAGTGCGTGAAGAAGTGGGACAAGGACGTCGAGGCTTTCTCCAAGCTGTCTGAGGCCGAGAAGACCAAGATCGTTGAGCAGAAGAAGAAGGAAGCAGAAGAGGCCGAGGAGAAGAGGAAGGCCGAGGAAGAGAAGAAGAAGAAGCAAAAGGAAGCGTCCGACAAGAAGAAGAAGGAGGCGGAGGAGGCCGAGCGGAAGAAGAAGGAGGACGAAGCTCGCAAGAAGAAGGAACTTGAGGAGGCATCCAAGCAGAAGGTCGAGGAGCTGGCCGAGAAGGCCAAGAAGGAAGAGGAGGACAAGGCGCAAGAGAAGAAGGAGAAGAAGTCTGGGTGGTTCTCATGATGTTCCCTTTGTTCTCAGCATCTTCGGGGCCCAAGGGCGGTTGGCTTCGGGTGTTTCGGGGGGTTCTGCTAACGAGAGACGTCCCTGCACAGCGGGCCCGGCGACATGCCGCACGGCCGGGCAGGGGGACGACGACGACGCGCCCGGCACGACACCGTTCCCCGCGGCAAGGAGACGGACGGCGGTGATCGGAGGGCACGGCATACGGAACGGCGAATGTGGGGTTGGGATGGATGCATTACTTAGCTCTTCCATGTACATATATTGCTTAGACCAAGTCCGGGCACTTGCTTCGTTCGGTCGGCGTTGCTGGACTGGGCTCTAGGGGACGCGCGTTGACCCGCTGCTGTCCCCAGGGTCGAGGGGGCATTAGATATCTCTAGTTAATAACAAATACCCAAAAATTTCAAGGAAGGCCGGGTCGACAAGTGTGAGCCCGATCGAGTTGGCATGCCAGCGGCGCAGCAACTCGAAGGTTGTGACCCGATAACCCCGCGTTTATCGAACATGTTCACTGGGACACGATCAAAACCTGCGACCAGGCAACGTCAAGTTCGAACAAGGAATCGGAGCTCAATGAGGAAGCAACGAGTTTGGGGCAGCGGAAAGGCGACAGGTGGGAAATGGAATGGGTGCAGAAGGACAAAACCCACGAGCAGTGGCGGTTGCCTGGACTTCAACCTGGAAAGGTCTCAACGATGGCAGTTGAGGAAAGCGCTCCTGCAGCAAAACGCCAATGGACCCGAACCGGCGTGTTTTGAAAACTCGGGTTCCACCTCAGTTCTGGAAGTTACGAACTATGGAAGCAAATCACCAGATTTCCAATCGCTGTCTCAACCAACCTCGGGCCCGAGTCAGGTGTGTCCCTCCAAGGTCCAGTACCTAACCGTGCTGCGGGTCGCACCCGACGACACGATCTCCGAGTCTTGGTGTTCCCATGGCCCCGAACGTGTGAACGAGGACTGCAGATGGTCAATTCTACCAAGTTTTGGCCAAGTTTTCGTGCTATTGCGCAACTCGATGGCCGAAACAAGAGAGGAGGCACGCGTGATGCTGACAAGCATGAGCAGAGTCCGACACTGCCCCTCGCGCAATTCTGGGTGGTTTGAGATCGATCTTGGAAACTCGGTTGGGCGATGCAGATTGCCGAGTCGACCTGGATAAATCTGGTCTGGCACGGCATCGCATCAGCCAAGATCGCCTTTCCTCTGGTCTTTTGACGCGGTGTTCCACTGCCAAGTTGGCAGCATGGCTACGGGGTCCCGTCCCGTCCAGTCCGTGGGGGTGCACGGCAGTCGGTGCACAACCTCAAACACCAGTTGCGGCGTTTGCCGCCAAACCCAAGCCGCCGCATCCAGTCCCGCGCGAGCCTCTGCGGCGCCCGTTTGTGTGATCGCCCAACGTCAAGGACGTTCGCATTGTGCCGGTTCCTTGTCTCGATGCCGTGGCTCGGCGTCTCCTCGCCGGGTTCATGATGCCCATTGATGATAAAGGCCAGCGGTGACCCGGGCTTCTCGTTCTTCTTGTCTTTCTTCCTCTTCAGCCTGGCCTCACACTCTTTGCCCCGACCGACCGGTTCGATCGCCTTCTTTTCTGACGCTCCTTTGCAACACGGCTTGCCGTTTATCTAGTGTTTAATCTGCCATCACCGCTTGGACGGCTTTCGTTTCTTCAACCATCAACATGCAGACCAAGTCAGTCATTCTTGTCGCCTTCGCGACCCTCGGCCAGGCCCGCTTCGGCCAGGAGGGCGCCATCCAGAACATCATCCAGGGTCTCAGTGCCTTCGGCCCCGCGGGCGCTGCTGGCACCCTCGCCGGTCAGACTCCCGGTGTGTTGCTTGCCGGCGCCAACGCCTGCGCAAAGGTACGAATTCGATGTTCAAGGCTCGGAGTGACTGCCCCAAGCTAACGAACCTTCTCAGCTTGAGCTTGCCGACGAGATTGTTGCCACGCTCGGCAACGACCCCGAGGTCATTGCTGGCGCTGCGGCCCTCGTGGCTGCCGAGAAGAACTTCAACCCCTTCGCCCAGGACATCCCCACCATCTGCAGCAACGCCGCCCTTCCGGCTACCCCGGAGCTCCGCGGCATTGTGCCTCTGGTCGACCCTGCCGTCGCCGGAGCCGATGTGCAGAACGCCAACTCGGCGCAGTCCTTGGCCAACCCCTTTGCCGATGGCGGCCTCAGCGTTGCTGACATTTCAAAGGCTCAAGGGTTCGACAACTTTACTGAGCAGGCCTAAAGGGCAAGGGGGATGAATAGTGGTTACCTCCCTGGGTTTCCAACTCTGGATGCGAATAAGAGGGGTCAAGCAACGAGTGTATCATATCAGTCAGAGCAAGGATCTAATTGAGTGTGTGGTATAAGCCAACTCTATCGCAAATCCGCTGAGGAAGCCACCCGGAGCCAACCCCATGTCTATGTTCTATCCTTTCTCATGATCTAATGCCAATCCTTTTCCACTGTCCCAACTCCGAATCAAATCTAGCCTGACGCAACGTCCTCACTCGACTCTAGTTCAACACCTGCGACCCGTGCAAGGCCTCAAACTCCTTGCTGAACGGTTGGTCGATGTACCCAACCGGCGACTTGACGTTGTAAAACGTGGACCTGTCGTAAGGGTTCAGATCGAGACCCTCCTTGATCCTGAACGGCAGATCCGGTGTCGAGATGAAGTACCGCCCAAAGACAGCAACCACGTCCTTGTCCTTGTACTCCTCGTCCACCAGCTTCTTCGCCTCCCGCGGTGTCATCCCACCAGCGATAAGCAGCGGCCCATCCCATAACTTGACCACAAAGTTCAAGTTCTCCTCCTCATTCGCAGGGCTATCCGCATTCCCATCAACCCGCGCCTGCACCAAGTGCAAATACGCCAGCCCCAGCCCCTTGATCCTCCCAACCAAGTCCTCAAACTGCGGCACCGGATTCTCCATCTTCATCCCCTGGAACGAACTCCACGGGCTCAGCCGCAGCCCCGTCCTCTCCGCCCCGACCGCCTCCACCACGGCCTTGACCACCTCCACCGCGAACCGCGACCGCTTCTCCACGCTCCCGCCGTACGCATCCGTCCGCTTATTGCACGTGTCCTGCGTGAACTGGTCGATCAGGTACCCGTTCGCCCCGTGGATCTCGACGCCGTCGAACCCGGCCTCAAACACCGCCCGCCGCGCCGCGTCCGCGTACTCGCGCACCCGCGCCTCAATCTCCTCCACCGTCATCGCCCGCGGCACGTGGCCCCCCTCCTCCATCGGCACCGCGCTCGAGCTGTGCACGTCGAACCCGTCCTGCGCCGCCACCGCCGGGTCGGCCGCCCGGCCCAGCGACCACAGCTGGCAGAAGATGAAGCCGCCCTTGGCGTGCACGGCGTCGGTGACGTGGCGCCACGCGGCGGCCTGCTCGGCCGTGTAGATGCCCGGGATATTGGCGTAGCCGCCGGCGGTGGGGGAGATGGCGGTGGCCTCGGAGACGAGCAGGGTGCCGGGCAGGGAGGTGGCGCGCTGCGCGTAGTAGGTGGCGACGAGGGGCACGATGGGCGCGTGCGAGTCCGAGGCGCGGAAGCGGGTGAGGGGCGCCATGGCGAGGCGGTGGGTGAGGGTGATGGCCGGTGTGAGGGGGAGGGGTTGGAAGAGGCGGGTGTCGTTGGCCATTTTGGTGGTGATCGTTAGGGGGTTGTTGTTGACTTTGAACACGGGTATAAGTTGAACGTGTCGAGTGTCAAGGCAACGCGATTGCGACAACTTGTTGTGGTAATTGTTTTGAATCTTTATCTTACGTTGGCATGTCTATTTCTTGAGCCGCGAGTCTCTCCCTTATACCGGTTTTATGTGAAACTGGTGGAGTGCAAAAGGGGTCAAGCATCAGGTATCCACTTCGCCACGGATTTCAAATCAACCCATTCATTCCCACCAAGAAACATTCTTCCGACTTCGACGTCAAATCTGGATGGCCCACATCCATGGACAAGTCGGCTAAAACCTCTCTCGGCCAAGGAACGACTTCTTCGCCTGATGAAATCTTTGACTAGTAACCTGGGATCATTCAAGGTGTTCACCATAAGAGGTTGTGTCTTGTCTGCCCTGGACTTGGTCGCACGGTTCTTGAGAGTTGCAGCACCGGGATGATTTTGGGTCCCCTTCCTGACTCAGGCTACAAATCCACCTCTGCAAGATGTGATGAACAAGATCATCAAAGAACGGACGACCTGGGATCCCCGGCTCGTCTCTAGGACATATGCCATGCCTTTAGAATTTTCCTTTCTTTTTGCTGAGCAAACACCCGATGGCGCCGGAAACATTGATGGGGTCAACGTATTGTCTGTTGGACCAGAATTCGAAGTTGGCCATTGTGAACTCGAACAATTACGACCTGTGCCTCCCAACATGAAACAAGCATCACAGTGACAAAGCAATGAGAAATTCGTTTGCGGGCCAACGGCCATGGTATGTACTCTACATGAACTCGAAAAAGAAATAACTGTCCCATCCCAAACTCTGAAACTGTGCCATCTCCGTCGCGGGAATTGCCCCATCAATTGCGAGACCAGATAATCATCAGCCAGCCCGGGGTATCTTATACTCTAACATTGGAGGGAAAGGAAAAGGACTGATCCGACAACGCCAAAGTGCGCTGGTCGGTGTCGTAACCCGTGATAAGACTCCAGTCCTCGTGTAGGTCAGGCCAGGTAGTCGGTGCCGTCAATCTGACTCCAGTTCTCGTGTACACCTGGTAGGCAGAGATTGTGACGTGATGAGAGAGAGGAAATGAAAGTCCCCGAAACGCCAAAGTGCGATTGTTGGCATCATGGACTCCAGGTTGGGTATACGCCTGGAAGCCGGAAAGTCGATTTGCCAAGAGGAGATGATGTCGAGAGAAGAAATGTATGTGGCCTGTGTTCGATGTCGCTAGTCCCAGGGATGGTGCAGAGCGCAGCTTCATCAAGATTAATGGACGCGATGTATCGAGAGAGTCATGCCATGAGAAAGAAGAGGGTGAGACATCCTTTTAACCCGAGACCGTTGTCCGAAAGTCGATATAGAAAATGAGCCGACGGAGGAAACAGCGGTCTGCGCCTCGATGGAGAGATGATGGCGGGTTTAGGACTTGACGATGTTCTGAAGGTTCTGGAGCAGGTCGTCAATCTCATCCGCGAGCTCGAGCAACTTGTCCGAAACGTTGACATCGTCATCATCTTCGTCCGCGGAGTCGTCTTTCTTGTCGACCTTGGCCTTTTGCTGGCTGGGGCCAGCAACAGTCTCCTCGGCATTGGCGGCAGCATCGGCGGCGGCAGTGGCAGCCAGAGCCTCCTTCTTCATGGCGCGGCGGCCTTTGCGCTCCTTGGTCACCTTCTTGGGCATCTGCTTGGAGAGCTGCGCCTCGCTCGCGGCCAACTCGCGCTCGAACGAAGCCATCAGGCGCTCGATCTCCTGCTTGTTTGCCGTCATGTCGGGGATGTACTTGGCGAGGTAGGAGTTCTTGAAGAGGTAATGCACACTGCCCTTGTCGGAGCTGCAATTGTCCTCGCAGTAGCACATGTTGGGAGAGGCTTCCATCAGAGGCTTGGGCTTCTTGGCGAGAGTCTTGAGAAGCCTGCGATTGGCATCCTTGAAGAGCGGGTCGGTGATGTACGAGAGGCCGTTGACCTCCTCCCAGCGTTTGCCGGGCACATAGTTGCGCCGGACATAGGCGCGGGTGAGGGGAAGCAAGGTGAAGCAGACCAGATCCCAGTTGTCGTTGGCGAGCGCCACCCAGTCAATCCGCGTCTTCCAGGGAGGCATTCCCGCGCGGTTGGTAATGAGATCTGATCATACTGTTAGCTCAAGTTCTGTCCCGATGTTGGTGGTGAACGGAGGCAGGTCGGATGACTTACGGGTGACAAGCGTTGACGGAGCAACCCACTCCATCATCGGGCTGTGAAAAGTGAGACGTTAGTCTTCGGCTCGCAGAAGTTGCTACTCAGACTGAGCAACATGTTACAGGGTGAACAAAACTTACCAGTCGTCGGCGTCATGATTCACCGTGTTGCAAAAGAAGCAACCGGTCATGTCGCCCTCCACCGGGCAGGTCGGCTTGGGGCAGACGGCCAGAGTGTGCCCAGCCTTGCCGCACTCAGGGTTCCCGCAAACGGGTCCCCTGGCCGCAGACTGAGCGCCCCTCATGGCCGTCGCCCGGCCCAGCATCTCCTTGAAGTCCTCGTACCCGAGGGAGCTCAGCATCTCTTGGTCGCTCTTGATGAGCTCCCAGATATGGACCCTGTAAAATTGTGGTGAGCTCGCGTGTCAAAATTTAAGTCGAGTCAAGGAAGAATTGAGTAACGGTCGCGGAAAGACCAAAGAAGCCAAAGAGCAAGCAATCCAGATGGAAGCGCGGAAGGAACAATGAGGTAAGTGAAGAAACCAGAAATATACGTACCATCGCTCCTCGACGGTGCCCTCCGTGGGTTTCTCGGCACCCACGGCAGCCGGAAGAGTCGCCTTCTTGGCCGACTTCTTCTTCTTCTTCTTGTTCTTTTTTTTGCCGGCCGTGCCGGCAGCAGTCGTGGTTTCGGCCTCGGGCCCAATGGTGGTGGTGGTGTTGGCGACCTCGCGGTCGCCGCCGTCGTTGTTGGTCGCCACCGCGACCGCGCCCGTCTCGTTGTCCGTCATTCTGGAAAAGAAATTAAAATCATTAGCAATCTAGAAAACAGATAAAAGAACGATAAATAAAGCGGAAATGATCGAGTGTTGCCCAGGCTGGAGGATGACTTACTTCTTGTTGGCTCCGACAAGAGAGCCAAGGACGACCAGATTCTCGCTCCTGGTCAAAGAAAATTTGGAAGTGAGGGCCATGCCCTCACTTGGGGTGTTTTGGCCGGGGGCCCGGTAACCCCGGCACTCAACGGCCCCGCGGGGCCCAAGATCCTCGCGGAGCGCCACCAGGATGGCGGCGACCCGGTCTTCCTCACGGCCTTCCGGCGCGTGGTTGGCTGTGAGACGCGGGTCCGGTCAGCTCCGCTCTTACGACTCCGCCCAACGGGGCGTTGGGACTTGTGCGTATAAGTGCTTACCTTCGCTGCCGCTGCTCATTGCGGCGGCCAGGGGGACAGAGAAAGGCGGGCAGGCGAACGAAGAAGGCAGGAAAAAAGGACGGAGGGGCGAAAGACGAGAGGGGTTCTGGACTTTAGAAAATTAGAAAAAGTTCAAAATTGTGGGCGAGAAACTGACGCGGCTGGCGTACCGTTGTGCTTGGCTGAGCAGTTGGAAGTTGGAAATCGGGGCAGGAAGGCCAGACAGGAAGGTAAGCACAGGAAAAACGGGACTGGTTGCTAGCCAGCGCGCAGTTCGGGGTCGATCAACTTCATCTGAAGTACGCGTCGCGTCAGGCTTTTCACAAACTTCACGTGGGAAGGGACGCGGCTTGAGCACTCAGTCCCGCGGTGCTTGCTGCTCCCTCACTGAGGGCTTACCCCTTCGTGAGACTGGGGTGACTAGCCCTTGCTGATGCTCCCTCATCCCATGCTCTAGCCTTCAGATGTAGGCTCTTAATCAAACCTCCGTTAAACGGTGGTCGACAGACAGACAGGTACAGTCTCAGCACTTGTCTCGGGCTGTTGCATCGGCAGCCGTTTTATCACACATCCTAGCATATTGCAAAAGAATTAGAAGAGCTGTCAGGCTGGCTTTGTCTTCTGTTATGTCTAAGGCATCTTATCATGGATTATCTTGCTCAAAACACGTCGACATGATCCACAACCGTGGTACTTATGTTCCTCCAGAGCAAGATGTCACGGCCAGCAGCAGCATCTAAAGAGTAAGGAAACAAGGCACTTATTGTGACAGACCCAAAAAGACGACTCCAGATTGGCGGTTAAAATCATGCCTCTCCTTCGCCAGTGTTCAACATCGTTTGGTCTACTTTTCCTTGTCAGGCAAACAATTAACTTTCAGAGTTAAAGGTTGTGTAGATGGAGTGTACTGAACCAACGTCAACGGCACATCCCACAAAGTGGATTGAGAGAACATGACGAAGTGTTGAGGGGTAGTTTCTTCGTGGGCCGTGGGGGTAGTCACGGGTTGTTGCTGTTGTTGTTTGAGATGCTGGAAGGGAATGTGGGCAAGATCCATTCAAGGGCAATAGGAAAAGCAGATTGATGCTTCAAAACGTGGTTGGAAAGGAGGCTTTGATGATGGCTTCAGCTTCTGAAATGCTGAAGAAGGTCCACAAACGGGAACAGCGGCTGGCAGCATGCTAATGCTGATGATATGCATGGACGACAAACCAATGGCGGTAGTGAGCACAGCGCAAAAGCGCGCCAAAGAACAAGACCAAGGGAAACCACCCGATGTATCCTTCCTGTATCCAAAATACCAGAGGCAAGGTATAGTCCTCGCTACCCACGTAAACATACAGGTCCAGTAATACATCAATCACAAATGCTTCCACCCGTTGTGCACCACAATCTGCATCTCATCCACCGCACAAAACCCGCCCCGCTCATCCCTCCCCTCCGCCCCCCTCTCCCACCTCTCCACCTTCCCCTCGACCTCCCTCTCCTCAAACCACGGCGTGGTGATCCACCTCGTCACCCGGTTCCTCCACAGCCCAAAGTAAATCTCCGTCAGCGATAGCCAGCTGCCTCGGGCGGGGTGGTGCACGGCGTCGTAGGCCGCCCGGGAGTAGCCGACGCGCACGGCCGGGTTGACGAAGACGCCCCGCCTGCGCGAGCCCGGGTTGTCGGCGTGGATGAGGCAGCACTCGGAGGCCTCGAGGTGGGAGGCCGCGAGCGAGTCCGGGAGGCCCCGGAACTTGAGGCCGCGGATGCCGGTGAAGGTGTTGGCGGGCATGGCGACTGGGTGAGCTGTGTTAGCGGAGCGGAAGTCTAGAGGGGTAGTGGGTGAGTGGAGGAGACGATACCTATGCCGTTCCAACAGCTGGAGACGGGGACAGGGCGGGCATGCATCATGGCTTTGCGGGACTTGGAGGCCCGGAAGTACGGCCAGGTCAGCGTGGCGTGCTCGTGGCCGCGGGCGTCGCGGAGGGCAAAGGTGTCGTAGAAGATGGGCGGTTTGCTGAAGTCGAGGGAGCAAGCGGCGGCGTAGTGGGCGCGGTTGGTGTTGAGAAGGTTCATAATGTCAGAAATCTAGAGGGTGTCAGCAGCTGTACCTCAGGGGTCGCTTAGATGGGATAACGAACCGAAAAGACAACATCGCCCAGGAAGAGAACGTGGTCAAAGTTGGTCCCGTTCTTAGCAAGTTCCAGCAGCGGCTGCAGTGAGAGGTTCCGTAATCTGGAGAGATAAGGAATCCTCCTAGGCATCTTGCTCCCGTCGGGCACCGTGATCCACCCCTCCTCGCCGGGCTGCCCCGCGATCAGGTCTTTGTGAGTCTCCTCGTCCAGGACAATCTTCTTCCCGACGCCCGTCTTTTCCAGCGCCTGGTCGAGTTCGCGCAGAGCGCCCTTGGAGTCATCCCAGCTGCCGCTCTCGTAGACGCTGACGAAGACATTCTCGGCCCCCAATGTCTTCACCAGGTCGAGCACGCCCTTGTTCCATTCGGACCGCAGGATGTCCTCATTGTTCCAGTGCAGACTTGCGATAAAGACCCGCGGCGCCTTGCGCAAAACAGCTTTTGCTTGGGCTTCGCGTTCGGCACGCGCGATGGCGTAGTAGCTAATATGGGCCTCGATAATGGTCCAGATGAAGAAGGCGAAGGCGATCTTCTTGAGGAGTGAGCGAAAGAGCTGTGGGCGACAGATTCGCGGCCGGCGAGTCGTCATTTTGTCCTTCAAGACGAAGTGGTCCTCTTAGGAGGGCCGTAAGAACATGGGATTTGGGTTTGAGATGACAAGCGCGCGAGCAGCCATTGCATGAGTTGCAGATGGCGTCTTATGCCCGTGTCGAAACGCGTCTCTGACGTTGAGCATGTGGTGGGGTTCTGCAGCGCGCCAAGATGCAGCTGGAAATGAGGCGGGGGGCCATGTGCTCGCCTCAACCGGCCCCTGATTGCAGCCGCCGGTTCCAGCTTGCAGGGGTCAGGCCACCATACATGGCCAGGTACCTTTCACAATCAAGCATTTCCACATTGAAGAAATCGCCGGCTCGTCGACGGCCGAATCTGCAAACGCCCAAAGGACAAACATGGCTAGTAAAAAGGGGGTCAACAGTTTAGGACTCTTTCCACACACCAGCTTAGACGTGAGCGAAAGCCCGTTGCTTCTGCCATGGGACCAAGTGACGAGAGCCTGAAAACCTGGAGGAAATCTTCATTGTCTATTCCCGTGGAGGACCAACCGTGAGATCAGGGAATACGAGTTTGGGCGTATATATGCTACCACCTAAGATACCCTTCACACTCAACTTGCTTGGACAAATCTCAAGCACCATTGATCTTCTCTTTCAGAAACTTGGGCGCGTCCACCCTCGCAGCAGTCCCATACTCAAAATGCGCCTGCGTAACATTCAACCCCCCGAAGCAGACGTCATCCCCAGCATTGCAAAACACCTTGAGCCTCTCGCCCGGGAAATTTGGAATCCCCCCGCCATTCTGCGCGTTCTTGGTGTACCCAAACAGCACCACGCCCTTGATCTGGTCGCGGACCGTCTCGGACAGCTCGCTGATGGCGTTGGACATGACGGCCGTGCCCTGGCTGTAGCCGCCCGAGACGACCGGCGTGTCCGGGCACTTGGTGTTGGCTAGGACAAAAAGCCGCTTGGCTTCGTCGATGGCCTCGCGCGTGGTGCCCGCGGGCAGCAGGTTGTCCGCGAGGCTCCCCGTGTAAGGGCCGCCGACGCCTTGCACCCAGAGGTTGTTGCGGAAGTCGCATGAGAGGGCGGAGGCGACACGGGGGCCGGCGGAGGCGCCCTTGTAAAGGGTCAATGGCTGGTCAAATGTGAGAGGAGACTAGGGGATACATACCATGTTCCCCTGCTCGGTCGAAGCGCGGGCAAAAATGAAGATGACGCGAGGGCACTTGGACGGGTTACCCTGCTCGAGCTCGTTGCGGGTTATTAGAGAGAATGTCTGGCGCGGTTTGATGTCGGTGCTGGGCAGCGCAGCGACAAGGCCGGCGGCGGCGAGGAGCGTGAGGAGTTTCATGGTGCCGGTTGACTGCGATTAGACAATGTATGCCGGAAACGAGTGGACGGGTTTCTGGGTTGAGTTTAAGAATTGTCACATGGGCTCTAACCGGAGACCGAAGGGTGGTGGCGAGCTGCAGAGGAGTTCTGGAGATCGGGCCAGGCTTGTCGTCTACTTATACCTGCATCAAATCAGTCCTCCAGGGACACGTCAAGGTAAAATAGATGCCTCATCGGGCATTCACTGCCGAATCTAATCCTCAGTCCGCTGCACAGGACCCCTTTGGCGGCCCAGAAACTGAGGGCCAAAATGCCGAGGCCGCCGCAAGCATTCCTGTTAGGGGCATAGCGCCGCCCAGACCCTTGGGTCATCGCTGGATGAGGTCCAAAATGCGAAATGTCAGTGTGAACCCACCGGCCAGGCTCCTTTCTGATGGATACAGCCAAGGGATGCAAGTGGTACCTTACTTTAAATGCAACAGTAGATCACCGAGATCTCGGGATGATGCGATACGTCGATCTGGGGAATCGGCAACGCTGCTTGGCAGGCGGGTCTTCGTCTCTCAATTTCTCAAATCATGCTGATGATGAACTGAAACAGAACTTCTCACCAAAAATCAAGTGGCTCAGAAAGAGGCCGATAAAGTTCAGTGTGATGCAATTTTACTGCGGGATACTGCTAGGTAGACCTTCATCAATCCTGCTTCCTGCTTCAGTGGCCCAGTCCAATGCCTGCACGCCCATTTTAACTTGTAAGTGCAGCAAGGCAATTGCGTCTCAATCAAAACCTTCATCTATCACAAGGCATGTTGCAAACGAGAATTGCATGCCGTTCTTCTCACTCAGGTACACTCCTTTCATGCATCCCACCCGTGACAGTCTTGTTCTTGGCCCGCACTCTCACGCATGTAAGATTCGTCAGCTCCCACACGTGTCATTGGTAATCACGGATTCACGGTTGCAGGTGAGCACGGCAGTCATTAATAATCGTACCTTTCCCATGATGGACATTTGAACATCAACATAGCCCTACTTCTAGGCTAGAATCGACCTTACTCACAGGCTCACTCTGCTCATCCACCGGCCCAACAACCAAGATCCCAACCTGCGACTCGGACCTCTGCCACCATGTCGAGCAGTAAACCTGTCCTGATTGCTGGCGCAGGGATCGCGTCATTGCTGCTTGCCCAATCGCTCCGGCAATCCGGGATACCTTTCAGGATCTTTGAACGCGATGCCTCATTTGTATTTCGCGCACAAGGGTACCGGTTGCGGTTGTCGTCGGAAGGCCTGGATGCCATCGAATCCGTCCTCGACGCGGAAACATTTCAGAAATTCTGGAACAAGTGCGGCAAGACCAGTGGCAGCAATGGCCTCACCCAATTCAACGCCGTAACGGGGGAAGAGATCAAGACTCATGCGGTGCCCCCGCAAGCCTTGGTCTCGCGAGGCGGCAAGGTCGTCGGCGCTGCTCGAGGAGACATGCGCAAGATCTTTGCAGAGGGCTGCGAGGACCACATCGAATGGGCCAAGGAGGTCACAGGTTATGAACGGACCGACGACGGGGTGAGGGCCATCTTCGCCGACGGCACCAAGTCAGTCGAAGGCTCGCTACTTGTCGGCGGAGAGGGCATCCGCTCCAAAGTCGCCCGCCAGCTTTCGGGTGGCAAGCTCAAGGTCTACGACACGGGCGCCAGGGGTATCCATGGCCAGGCGCCAACCACCGCTTTCAAGGGCCTGGGCGAGGGCGTCTTTATTCTGCGAGACGAGTCGCGTCCCGACGGTACCGTTTCCATCATCACCAACGTCCGCCCCGAGGACATGGACGACCCGAATGTCGAGTTCGGCTGGACGATGGCGGGCCAGCCGGGAGTCATCCGGCCCCCGAACGAGGACTACACCATCGTCGGCAAGCAGGCCGCCGACATCGCCAAGTCGCTGACCGGCGACTGGCACCCGCGCTTCAGGCCGCTTCTCGACCACATGATCGAGTCCGAGGCGGCCTTCTGGAAGATCACCTGCTCGACGCCGACGGGCGTGCCCGACTGGCCCAACAATCCCCGCGTGACCGTCATTGGCGACGCCGTCCATTCCATGACGCCTGCGGCGGGCCTTGGGGCGAACACGGCTGTTCGGGACTCCGCCTTGCTCGGCCGCTTGCTGCGTGAGGCGGGCGGCTGCCGGCCTGGCGTCACGGCTGCGTACGAGAAGGAGATGAGGGTGTACGCCAGCGATGCTGTTCATCAGAGTTACTCGGGTGCCGTGCGCCAGTTTGGTATCAAGATTGAGGAGGGTGTTACTCCTACTGTCTGAAATATTGTTTGGATAGGTAATTAGACAGCATCATGCATTCTGGCATTATGGAATCCCAACCCGTATGATATCTCGAGTGCACTATTCCAGGCTGATCCTCTGCCGAGGCTTCGAAGTGATTGCCGCCGTGCTCTTGAGCTCCGCGATTCCACGGCGATGGTAGACCCCGTCGCCGGAAGAGGTCGCCACAAACGCAAACAACTTCTGGTCGACTTGCCGAGCAATGACAAGGAAATATAGCGGCTCGCTCACCGCCGGCCTTCGCGAGTCGCCGTCCGGCATCGGGCCTACCTCGCCGACGTCCAGATCCCAGTCCAAAAGGGGGACCGACCCGCCGGGAGGTGCACTCAGCGCCTCCTCTTCCCCCAGCACACGACACGAAATGCACAGCCTTTTTGCCGCAAGGTCCGCGCCCTCCTCCCACTCCACCGCAGCCTCCGGCTCCTTCATAATCTGCACGCGGTTGAGCTCGACCGGCGCCGTCACCGACATCCACGACCACGTCGGCACCCCGGCGATCCGCGCCGAGCCCCCCTCCGAGTCGACAGCCCACAGCAGACACGCCACGGGACAGGACCGCCAGACGCCGTAGCGGCACGCGTCGCCCGTGATGCGCGCGAGGGCGCCGACCACGCCCGCGATGGCGTGCGGCCTGTCCTCCCACAGCCCCAGCTCGCGCTGCGTGTACTGCTCGACGAGGCGCGGCCACTGGAACTCGAGGCGCAGGTCAACGCTCGCGCCGTCCTCGTCGAGGACGTTGTAGCCCGGGCCGGACTGCATCTCGTTGGCGAAGCGCGGGGGCTGGATGGCGCGCGCGTCGTAGCTGACGCAGGTTGGGGCCGGCAGGGTGGCTTCCTTGGTCTGGCAGCGGAGGAAGGGCTCGAGGTCGCCGAAGACGAGGAGACGCGGGGAGAGCAGGGCTTCTTGGTATGTCCATCCGCGCTTGTTGATGGGGAAGTCCTTTGTGTTTTGCGCGTGTTGGGGTGAGATGGTGAGGGTGCCTTGTTCGCTGCCAGACCCGTTCGTCAGAGTTACGGGGACAGAGCACGACGGATATGTCCTGCTGCACTGGGTTGGAGGGTTGAGAAATCCTTGGTTGACAGAGCTTGCGGTCGCTGCTGCGATGGTGACCGCGGCGTTCTGGTACGTGTTTTGCATTTCTCCGATCTCGCGCAACTTGTCATCAGCGTCATCCTGGATGATACAGAGGGCGTCTATCCACAGGTACTCGAACCCGAGATGGTGGGTCACGAGGATCGCGTCTTGCAATGTCTGAGGCAGCGCTGAGGCGTGCGTCGCCTCGTGCTGGAGCTTCTCGAGGTTGTGTTGTTCCAAGCTGAACGTCTGCGGTCCGCCCCAACAATAGCTCAGGGCGACGTACTGTCCGAGTTGGCCCTTATTGGGTGTGACATAGAGCCGGACTCTCTGAGACGAGAGGTAGTTGCTGGGGACATGAATAAGCCGAGACGGGAGTGGCTGGGGGCTGAGTGGCTGGCAGCGGGTATGGGATGTTTCGCACTTGTTGAGCATTGCCCTCAACAGCGGCGCTGACTTAAGGCTCAGGCCGTTCCATGCCAACGGTCGAAAACAGGTCAGAGCAGCACACGGGTCTTCTGTCAAATCCAGACAAATCATGGATGTTAGCGGTCAACTCGACACCACCCAAGACTTGTGGCCTGCTTGACGTACCCTGAGCGGCGCATCCACGAAGATGAGGAAAGTCCCAGAACATGCGTCCCGTAGTGGTTTCTACCCTGACAAATATCCGCATCCCACCACGCAACGCTGTTGCCGCCGAGTCATCACTTGCCGTGGTCAACGCGGTCAGATAGTCGAGCTGCCCTCCCAGTGCCACGGTGTTAAGCTCGGGGCAGGAAATAGCGACCCATGACCCCACGAGATTTTTGGCGTTCTGGAGTCGTGCTGTGCCTGGCGGCGGATAGACCAGATCGCGGAGACGACGGAAACGGCGTGGCAGATTGTCGGCTCCCATCAAGTCTTCTTCCCAGAGAAAGCGGCAGAAACGGCAGCCGGTTCGGTGTTCAAATGAGTCGAGTGGAGAATGCTTGAACCAGGCTTTGGATGACATGAGGTCACGGAGACCCGAGGCAGAGAAGAAAATGCGACATTGTTCGCATAGTTCGGGGGTGGATTTAGGCACCGAACTGGGTGACATGATGATAAAGGTAAGGGAATAAATGGGGTGTGGTCTCGGCGCAAATCCAGTTTGTTGTCTTAGAATACACAACTTCAACTGAGTATGGTTTTTGGGTTTGTTGGGTAGGCGCTATTGGGCTGGGTCACAACAACTGCATGTTTCAGGCCGTGGCGCAGCGCAAGGCTCGATCAGGTACCTCAGGGATTGTGGGGTGCAGGATCATTTCAAAGCCTGGAATGGTTCTCGGTGGTTCTTGGTTGATGGCCCACGGACACACTGCAAGCATTGTGACAAAAAATGAATTGAGGCATCATCTTTCCAATTCGGTGGACATCAAAATCTACATCTGCCCGCTGCCTTGTTTAGATACCTCTCTTCCTCCCCCCTTCCCAAAACTGAACAAGCCAACGCGTTCAGAAAACACACTTGCAACTTTCGAGGCCATCTTCCTCTAGGCTGACCGTCAAGACAGACCTAGAATTAAACTAAGTGATTACCAGACCTAATCCGCGCCAATTACCATTACGTAGATATTGAGGGCCAACGGTGTGCATGCCAACCAGGGCAACCGCCCCTTGGTACGCGAAGGGAGCCTGTCCCACGCCAAAACAGCATCCTCATCGTCCTTGATCAGACAAACATGCAAAACTCCCAGCCCAAATCACACCATCATGACCCCAATCATCCACACCCACCCGACAATCAACGGCACAAGCGACGCCACCAGCAGCGCCCAGCGCACCTGGTCGACAGGAAGCGCCCGCATCCACTTCTTGACGCGCGTCCTGAGCTTCCGCGCGTGTGGGCAAGTGCTGGTGCCGTAGATCAGACAGCCAAGCCCCGGCCGCGACTCGCACTCGATGTGCTCTCTCCTTCGTTGCATCAGGAGTCTGCCTTGTCCGTTAGTCATTCTGTCACTCGTGGTGCTCCCCCAAGGTGGAGCCTGAAATGGACAGATTAAAAAAGGAAAAACATGAAAACATGGGAGGTATTGGCCAAACGCATGAGGGTTGGGGGAAGGAAAGAAATCAAAACTGACTTTACGCTCCCCCGGCAGAACCGCAGGTCACTCCCCAGATCACAGCGCTGGTCACTCGGACACTCCAGATGCAGCAGCCGCCGCTCCATGAGCCATTCCACCTTGAGCTTCACGCCCGTGTCGACGAGCTGGTAAAAGTGCCGGTTCGTGTGCCGGAGGGCAAGCGCATCGGGGTAGATGAGATGGCGCGCAATGAGAAGGTGGATTTCGGGCGGGAGGGTGATGAGGGTTGGCTTCGGTCTCCTCGAGACTTGAAGAGTCTCGTCTGGAATTGGCTCGAGTGAGGTTGGTTTTTGGAATTCGGCAGGCATGGTGGTCTTATCTCCGGCCCGGGCGGGTCGCCGGACGAGGAGGGATGCCATGTTGCGCTCGGGTGGTGGTTCCACTGCCAGTGTTCGATTGCCGGCGGGGATTCAAGACTTGGCCAGGCGGTACCTGAACGCAACGGTAAACGGGAATCAAGCCGGATGGCAAGGTGTGGCGACGGCAATTGCTCTGTGAAAATGGCGGGAGCCAGGACGGGCGGGAGCTGGATATTTGATCAAAAGTTGTTGTCTGGTACGTTTACAATGCAGATGCATGGAAAGAGGCAGCATCTTTTGAAACACGCCGACGCTCCAGCTGGCTTCTGGCCGTCTGAGGTGGCCAGTCAGCCCCGGCAGCGGCAGCGAGCGATGTCAGAATCGGGTGCTGGAGGCCGACCAGTGGTTCGGTCAGGCTCACTGGACCCCTGCCAGGCAGAGAACAGGTGCCTGGCTAAGCCGAATGCGGACCCTTTAATGGTCACGGCTGCGTCATCACTGATGACAGTTCATCGCAGGCTGCGATTGTAGAGGTGTCAAGATGAAAGATGAAAGGGTATCCGATGTCTTGCAGTGTCATGAGGCCAGCAACCCGAGTGTTGAGCCAGAGGTTGCTTCGAGAGGACGAATTGCAGACAACAAAGCCCAGGACCGAATCAAGCCAAGCAAGAACCCTGGTGATGCTTTTTTTAGACACTGGTCAGAGCGCTGCGCAGCAATACCCCGACCACTCGACACAGGACGCACGAAACAGTCGTCGTGAGAGGGACCGACCCTGTTGCTGGACAAGTGCCAAGTGCATGAGCCAATGGCAAAGAGGAGGCTTGGTGGTGCAGCGCTGACATCGTTTTGGGACAGAAACTGGCTGGTGTTGGAACTCACGAGTTTACCGAGTACCAAAGAGACCGTCGGAATGCTTGGCTTCTCACAGGCCCTCACGTGAGCACGCGCACGGCAGGCAAGAAGCCATGCCGGAAGCTGCGCGCACTGGTTGACCAATCGCCGTTCCCTGCCCTGAGCTTCGGGCAAGTGAGGGGCGAGGGTGAGGCCTACCTCACAGCCTTGTCACTGCCGACCAAAACCAGAAAGCAGCCAGCCCAGCAGCCGCTCCGGGTTGTGCACTCAAACAATGATTTAACTTGCAGTATGGCCGGCTTTGCGTCAGATAGCGGCAGCGAATATAGCTACGGTTGGACCGCGTCGGACGAGGAGTTTCTTTTTGCTGCCGTGGACCGCCTCTCGACAGTCTCGCCACTCTCTCGCTCGGCCTCGACCACGGCAGCCCGCCCCGCGATTCCAGCGACTCCAGCGACCCCAGCGCCACGGCGAAACACCACCAGAGGCGCGATTCTGTCAAGTCCTTTCAGTCCTGAACTCGACCCTGATGCCACACTCGCTATCGAGGAAACCCTTGCTGCCATTTCCGACGACGACTTGAGCTTCGACCTCTCTGAGCTCCAGGAAGATGACTCGCCCCACCCTGCGCAGAGCGCTGCCCTTGGCCATTACCGCGTCTCGCGCAGCAGCACTCCCGAGAGGCAGAGCAGAAGGCTCGCCCCTTTGGTTCCAAGCGACGACCGCCGCCTTGCTTCGTTCGTCTCCAAGACGAAGCCCAGGTCTATGCCTACGCTGCTCCCAGGCCCGGACGTTCGCTACCCGGACTGTAAGCTACCCCCCGCGCCCCGCTTGCCGCAAGTCGTCTAACTGACCAGACGCGACTAGTGAGCCGTGCCTTGTCCGACGTCCAAGAGAGCGCAGGCTTGAGTGTAGAATCCACTGAGGGGCCCGAAGCCGCGCTCGAGAGCAGTCGGTC
Source organism: Staphylotrichum longicolle (assembly GCA_019096155.1). Classification (NCBI taxonomy): domain Eukaryota; kingdom Fungi; phylum Ascomycota; class Sordariomycetes; order Sordariales; family Chaetomiaceae; genus Staphylotrichum; species Staphylotrichum longicolle. The sequence goes on from JAHCVI010000003.1 coordinate 1,644,690, forward strand.
GCCGCTCCTGCGCTTCCGCACCATCCCCATGAAACCCCTTTCCGTGACGGACCTGACGGCCGGATCATGGTGTGAGCTTCAGTACTTTTACACCCTGACCAAGCTCCCGGGCGGCCGGAAGACACGGACGGCAGCTATGAAGCGGGGCACCAAAGTGCACGAGAAGCTTGAACGGGAGATCTTCAAACCCGTCAAGGTGGATATCAGCAAGAAAGAAGACTCGTTTGGGCTAAGGATCTGGAACATGATCCAGGGCTTGCGAGTGCTCCGCGAGCAAGGCTTTACTCGCGAGTTTGAGGTGTGGGGCATGGTGGAGGGCAACATGGTCTGCGGCATGATTGACGGGTTGAGTTACGAGAACCCAGACGAGGAACTGCAAGAGGATGTACTCAGCAGTCGCGGTAGCAGCCAGACCATGACCAACTCCCAGCCGTACGAGCCCAGCACGGCCGACGACTACCAGATTTACATCACCGACGTCAAGACCCGCAACTCCGACACGCCTCCCCCACAGTCTCAGGTCCGCGTGTCCATTATCCAGCTCTTCCTCTACCACCGCTTCTTATCCGACATGGCCGCGGGCCGGCTGGACTACGCCCGCGTCCTTGAGCGCTACGGCCTGGACCCAGAGGAACCCTTCTCCGACTCCTTCATGGCGCAGATCGGCGCCATCCACGACGATGTTTTTGCTGAGTCCGACACAGACACAACGACCGACGCAGACGGCGACTCGTTTGTCTCGGCCCCTTCCAGCCCCTCCCAACTCTCCCACCCGGACGACACCCTCGACGCATCTCCCAACCTCCGCTATCGCACCCTCCACGCTCTCCTCGGGCTCCTCAAATCCGAACTCCGCCTGACTTTCCCCCGCGGTGCCGCAGACCTCGGCTCGATAGTACAAGTCGAGTACCGCTACCGCGGGCGTGACCAGCCTCGCCAACCCGCACTGACCGCCACCGGTCCTCTCGATGTCAACTACGATGTCACCACAACCACCACCACCACCACCACCACCACCACAACAACAACAACAACAACAACAGAAACCGCCCCGTCCCGCACCACCCGCAGCAACGGCAGCAGGAGCAAACAAGACCCCGCACCCGGATCCAAACCCGAGCGCGAGCCGGGCTCCGTCATCTGGGCGCACACCTTCTTCGTCGAGCCCGAGACCCTCGACCTCTTCCTGTCCGAGACGATGCGCTGGTGGACGGGCGACCGCGCCCCGCGCGGCGTGCCGCTGCACGAGGCCGCCTTCAAATGCCGGTCGTGCGAGTTTAGAGACGAGTGCGAGTGGCGCAGGGCGCAGGATCAGGAGGCGCTGCGCAAGGCGGGCGGGGCCAGGGGGACGAGGAGCAGGACCGCTGCTGCTACTGCCGCCGCCGCTGCCGCTTCTTCTGAATCCGTTGCTGCTGCTAGTGGAGATGGGGGTGATGGGGATGTTGAGGAGGTTGGCGGCGCGGTGCGGAGAAAGGGGAGGAGGAAGGGTACGAAGGGTGTTGAGAGGCAGGAAGAGGTGATGGTCGTGGATGGGGAAGGAGAGAAGGAGGTTGAGGAGGTGGGGAGGAAGAAGGGGAGGGGGCGGCCAAAGAAACTGAGTGCTGCGCAGTATTGGTGATTTTTGCCTCGTATGATCTTGGTTTCATTTTCTTTCGCCGCTTCGGAAGTATGTCAGAGAAACTTGAGAGAGGCATAATCATCATGGATACCCGTCGTATACGCTTTGGTCCGGCAGCGTGTGGTTTTTTTGCGGGCAGGCGAAAAGCGCACAAGTCAAGTCACATCAAATTCACACATCAGCCCATGATATTCCATCACAAACGCACCGTTTTGTCAAGAGACAGATCTATACGCATGGAAAAGCACATGGTATCGAGCAAGCCACGAGCGCCATGGCCACGCTTTCCCACTTCTTCAGAAACCCATCCATCCGTTCATAAGCAACCCCCGCTTCCTTCGCCTGCCGATAGCACCGTGATTCCGCACTGCAAATGAAAACGACGGAAAGAGAAAAAAAAACAATGGGAGAAAGTTTGTCATTATTTTGTTGTTTTTTTATAAGTCCTTAGCCGCTAAATGCTCAGTAGCTGCGCCCAAACATGCACCACTGCTCGGCGAGCCGGCTGCACTCGGGGTTCAGGCACTTGGTCTCGCCCTTGACCAGGCCCTCGGGCTGGTCAAAGGGGATGCACAGCGACTTCATGCCCATGGAGGGGGCCTTTTGGCCCTCGGGGCCGTCGGCGGCGTCGTCGGAGCGGCCGGTCGTCAGCTCCTTGATCTTGTCCTCGCAGGCGGGGACCAGGCAGTGCGGGATGATGACGACGTTCTTGGCGTCGAGGGCGGGGACGACCTCGTCCCACGCCGTGATCTTGAGGCGGTGCGCGCTGTAGGCGGCCTCGGCCTTGTTGTACATGTCCTGCTGGATGGTCTCGAGCAGCTCGGGCACCTTGGTGGTGAGCTCGGCGATGGCGATGGTGCCCTTCTCGCCCGTGTCGCGCCGCGCGTAGCTGACGACCTCCTTGGCCGCGTCCTTGGGGCCGAACTCGAGGCGGAGCGGGACGCCCTTGAGCTCCCAGTCGTTGAACTTCCACGCCGGGGTGTAGCCGTCGCGCAGGTCGACGTCGGTGCGGACGCCGGCCTTCTTGAGGGTGTGGAAGATGTCGTCGAGGTGCTTGAGGTGCTTCTCCTTGTCCTCGGCGGTCATCTTGGCGGTGAGGCCGACGGGGATGAGGATGGACTGGATCTTGGCGATGCGAGGGGGGAGCACGAGGCCCTTGTCGTCACCGTGGATCATGACCATGACGCCGATGACACGGGTCGAGAGACCCCACGAGTTCTGCCAGACGTGGATGTGCTTGCCCTTCTCATTGGGGTCCTCGACCGTGATGTCGAACATCTTGGAGAAGTTCTGGCCGAGGCAGTGCGATGTCGCGCCCTGGATGCCGCGCCCGTTGGACGGGATGTAGCCCTCCACCGTCGTTGTGTAGTAACCGCCAGCGAACTTCTCAGCCTCCGTCTTCCGACCGCGCACGACTGGGACGGCGAGCAGTTGTTCGTAGACGCCTGCGTAAAGCTCGAGGATCTCCAGCACCTCGACGCCGGCGGCGTCCTCGGTGAGATGGGCGGTGTGGCCTTCCTGCCAGAGGAACTCTCTGGCGCGAAGGAAGGGGGTCGTCTGCTTGGCCTCCCACCGGACGACCGAGTTCCACTGGTTCAGACGGAAGGGGAGGTCACGATGGCTGCGAATCCACTTGGAGTAGTCTGTTCGGTCAGCTGGGCTTGGGGTTTCTCAGAGTGAAGGGCACGCACAAGGATACATGACGGCTTCAGAAGTCGGGCGAACCGCGACGGGGACCTCGAGGTCCTTGTCACCACTAACAACGGTCAGATATCGAGGATCGCGACAACCACCATGTCGGCCGACTTACGCCTTTGTCACCCAGGCGAGCTCCGGAGCGAAACCCTCGACGTGGTCCTTCTCCTTCTCCAGCGACTTTTGCGACAAGAACATGGGGAAGCTGGTCTCCTCGACGCCCATCGCCTCGATCCGCTCCTGGAACCACTTGCGGATGGTGTTCCAAATGTACATGGTGGCGGGGCGCATGATGAAGAAGCCCGAGATTTCGGTGTAGTACTCGATCATCTCGGCCTTGAGCACGACCTCCTGGTACCACTGCGAGAAGTTGTCCGTCTTAGTCACGGTGATGCCGATGATGTCGTCGGTCTTCTTGCCGCCAACCACGGGGAGCGCGGCCTGCTTGGTGTGCTTTGCGGCCTTCTCAGCCTTTGCGGCGGCCATCTTGGCCTGCTTCTCGGCCTTCTTCTGGGCGCTCTTGGACTGGTCCTTTGCGTCCTCCATGGCTGCTGTAGTCCGGAAATATGCTGGAGGAGGGAGGGATGGGGTCGGGTCGACGGGATTGGCGGCTTTGTATTGGAATTGGTGGTTACTGCCCAACTGACACGTCCGGGAGTGAGTCAAAATTCCCCCAAGGGAGAGAGGAGTCAGGTCCGAGTCGCGGGCTGCTTTTTTGGTGCCCCGCACCTGAGACCGCCGCTCAGCCTTCAAAACGAGGGGCAGTGTGGGCTGGGCTTGGCTGGGCCATGGCCGATTGCCAGGGGATGCTGTGGGCACCTCGCCAATCACAGACCGCCGACTTCTGGCAACAGCCGGCAGGGATTATCTCCCCTCCGGGAAAAAGTTCCTGAAGCTGCCTTGCAGTGAGTGGGACGAAGCTTCGAAATTGCTGGAGCCTGTCAACACAGAGACCCGACTTTTGGATCTATCCCCCCTCCCTTGCTGCTGCACACCCCCCATCGTCCTTGAGCCGTCTCTCAACGCCGACTACCTCCAACGATGGCTTCCATGTTTGCGCAGCCGGGCAACGGCACGCTGTTTCTCGGCGGACAGAAGGTGTCTGGCGCAGACATTCGCGACCAAAATGGTCGGTTGCCCCAGTCCCGCACTCGCACTGCTGCAACATGCAGCAGCTCCAAGCTTGACGCACCTTGCTGACCCATCCCCCCAGTTCTGGCTACCCAGGCGATCGCAAATGTCGTCAAGAGCTCGTTTGGCCCCAGCGGCCTGGACAAGATGATGGTGGATGATATCGGCGTGCGTTTGGTCCCGTCTCCCCCGCCCCACCGAGCAGCGGCCTAACACAGAAGACAGGATGTCACTGTCACCAACGACGGCGCCACCATCCTCACTCTCCTCGACGTCGAGCACCCCGCCGGCAAGATCCTGGTCGACCTTGCACAGCAGCAAGACAAGGAAGTTGGTGATGGCACAACATCAGTCGTCCTGATTGCGGCAGAGCTGCTCAAGAGAGGCAACGAGCTCATGAAGAACCGGATACACCCAACGACCATCATTACGGGCTACCGCCTGGCCCTCCGCGAGGCGGTCAAGTACATGAACGAGCACGTCAGCATCAAGGTCGAGAACCTGGGGCGGGAGTCGCTCTTGAACATCGCCAAGACGTCCATGTCCAGCAAGATCATCGGCGCGGACTCGGATTTCTTTGCCAACATGGTGGTCGATGCCATGCAGGCCGTCAAGACAACAAACAACAAGAACGAAGTCAAGTACCCCGTGAAGGCGGTCAACATCCTCAAGGCCCACGGCAAGGGCTCCCTCGAGTCGATCCTCGTCAAGGGTTACGCGCTGAACTGCACCGTCGCTTCGCAGGCGATGACGACGCGGGTACAGGATGCCAAGATTGCCTGCTTGGACATGAACCTTCAGAAGGAGCGGATGAAGCTGGGCGTTCAGATTACGGTGGACGACCCGGATCAGCTTGAGCAGATCCGCGCGCGGGAAGCGGGCATGATCATTGAGCGGGTGGAGATGATCCTCAAGGCCGGTGCCAACGTCGTGCTCACGACCAAGGGCATTGACGACCTCTGCCTGAAGCTGTTTGTCGAGAGGGGTGCCATGGCGGTGCGCCGGTGCAAGAAGGAGGACCTCCGTCGGATCGCCCGGGCGACCGGCGCCACCCTGCTGAGCACGCTTTCCGACTTGAACGGCGACGAGAAGTTCGAGGCGTCATACCTCGGCTCTGCCGAGGAGGTGGTGCAGGAGCGCATCTCGGACGACGAGTGCATCATGGTGAAGGGTACCAAGGCCCACTCATCGGCCTCCATCATCCTCCGCGGCCCCAACGACTTCCAGCTCGACGAGATGGAGCGGTCGGTGCACGACAGCCTGTGCGCCGTCAAGAGGACGCTCGAGAGTGGCGCCATCGTGCCCGGCGGTGGTGCGGTCGAGACGGCGCTGCACATCTACCTGGAGGAGTTTGCCGGCACCGTCGGATCGCGGGAGCAGCTCGCCATTGGCGAGTTTGCGCAGTCATTACTCGTCATCCCCAAGACGCTCGCGGTCAACGCGGCCAAGGACGCTTCAGAGCTCGTCGCCCAGCTGCGGTCAAGGCATGCGCTCTCGCAGCGGATCCAGGAGGGCGAGGCGAACGAGGACGAAAAGACTGTGGCGCGCAAGAAGGCGTACAAGAACTACGGTCTGGACCTGATGAAGGGCAAAGTGGTGGACGAGATCAAGGCGGGCGTGGTGGAGCCCAGCATCAGCAAGGTGCGGCAGCTGAAGAGCGCGGTGGAGGCGTGCATCAGCATCATGCGCATTGATACCCTGATCCAGCTGGATCCGGAGCCGCAGGCGGAGGACGACGGGCACGGGCATTAGGCGGACATGTCATGTTAATGAAAGGAATTTGAAGGCCCGGATGGGCTGTCTCCATCCGAGCAACCTGTCACAACAGCTCCCCGCACTGCAAACCTGACCCTCACCCCCAGCTGAACACGGCCTGCGCCCTTGCATCGGAAGGTCAATCGCGGAACTGGCTGATGGACCGTTCCGCATCCCGGATACATCCTGTGACCCCTTCTCCGGCCCGAGCACCACACGGAGCCGCATATCGTCGGCTTAGCCCCGTTTGCCGCTGTTCTCCGTTCCCCGCTGCCCCAATTTCCTGAACATCACCCCGGCGCCGAAGCGCAGCGAAAAGCAGGCGACAAGCTCCCCCGTCTTGCCCGTCCCGCCGGGAGCCGATCCAGATGTAGCCCTGGTGACGTAAAAGCGCGGTGTACGAGCGGCCGCCATCCTTGTAGCACCCCGGACCTGCTACCGGGCAGTGGGCATCTGACCTGCCTGTCCGGGAAGGTTGGCCAATGGGGCGCTGCGGGAGCTTGGGTCCCTCTCCCAGATCCCCAGGCAAGCCAGGGCGTCTCCGCATTCTTTGCCATTGTCTTTCTGAGGGGCTGTTTGTTGTGGTTTGGTCGCGTGGTTTGCTGGGCTGTGAACTTGCCCTGGTGAGATGTGAGAGGGCGATTGCTATGACTAAATACGTGTGTTGGAGTGGGAACTAGTGCGAGGAGTGGTGCAGCGTGAAAAAGGCACAGCAGTCCAGGCCCCCTCGTTGCCGGGCTTGAGAAGGCATCGACGGAATCCACCGAGATCCTGTTGGTTTATGAATTCGAGGTTTCCACTTCTGCCCTACGACACCCTTAAGACGGGCGGTCCGAGCCGGGCTTTTTTTTCCCTGCTTTGTTTCCACTCACTCCCGCCTCGCTCGTGTTTTTCTCTTTGAGAGCTAGAGTCTGATTCTTCAACCTCATCCCACTTACACCCACATCACATCACACCCACCCACCCCCAACTTTGAACAGCACCCACCAGCACCACCAACCACCATCAATACCAATCTCCACTCAACCGACCACCACACCACCACCACCACAACAACAACAGCAGAATCAACCTCCCCAAAAATGGGCTCCAACAACCCCACCCCCGCCCCCGCTCCGCTCCCGCAACGGGCCCCTCCCCCTTCCCGTCCTTCCCCCTCGACACCCTCCCCGCGGCCGACTCCCCGGCCCTGGTCCTCACCACCCCGACGCCGCGCGAGCGCCTCCGCACCTGGAAGCTCACCCACCCGATGTGGGGCCCCGCCCTGTCCGAGGCCGACTACCTCGCGCGCGAGGCCTACCTGACCACCGTGCCCCTCGCCCGCGACGGCGGCATCACGCACTGGATCCTGACGGTCAGGGACCTGCCCGAGGACGGGCGGCCCATCCTGAGCTCGTGCGAGAGTCTGCGGAAGAGGGCCGTGTACTACCGGGATGGGGAAGGGGAGGGGCAGGGGCAGGGAGGGGACGGCGTGGCGCATGGGATCGCGAGTGTTTTCACCGAGGAGAGGTACAGGGGGAAGGGGTATGCGAGCCGGATGATGAGGGAGGTCGGGGGAAGGTTGAGGGGTGGCAGGCTGGGGAGGGGGAGGGGAAGGAGTCGTTGTTTTCGGTGCTGTATAGCGATATCGGCAAGACGTTTTATGCGCGGCATGGGTGGGCCGCGTTTGAGAGTTGCCATGTGGCGTTTCGGCCGGACGCCGGCGCCGCTGGGGAAAAGGGGGCAGTCGCCAGGGCGATTGGGTACCATGAGCTGGCGGAGCTGTGCGCGGTGGATGAGAGGATGCTGCGGGCGGAGCTGAAGCGGAGGGGAGGCGGCAAGACGCACGTGGCGCTGCTGCCGGAGCTGGATGCGCTGCTGTGGCATCTCATGCGCGAGGATTACATGACCAAGTGCATCTTTGGGAAGACGCCGACGGTGAGGGGTGCGGTGGCGGGCGAGCCCGGGAAGCGCGTCTGGGCGGTGTGGATGAGGGGGTACTATGGCGGGCTGAAGAAGGAGGAGGGGAACACGCTGCACGTGCTGCGGGTTGTGGTCGAGGACCCTGAACAGCCGGACGAGGAGCTGGTCGACGGGTTCCGGTCGATCGTGCAGATTGCGCAGGCTGAGGCGGCCGAGTGGAAGACGCAGGATGTGCAGATGTGGAACCCGACGCCCAAGCTCAGGGGGCTGATCGACAAGTGCGGCGTCGAGTACGAGTTTGTCGACCGCGATAAGGAGAGCATCGCCAGCCTCATGTGGTACGGAGACGAGCCAACTGCCGAGCTGGACTGGGTCGCGAACGAGAAGTATGCTTGGTGCTGAGTGAAGGATGGTTAGGCAAAACTGGTCATTTTCAGATTGGTACTGGTTCATGGTTTCGGTGTTCCAACTGCACGGAGAGTGCGGATTACACTTACAGTCTCAAGACTCGGGAAACGTTTGTTGGCTTGGGAGTCGGTTGTAAGAGCATACCTACTCACTTGTAGCGGCCGACCTGGATTGGGAGAGGTCTATGGACGGCGTGAGTGTTTGAGTGGTTGCTTGTCGTGTACTTTGTCGCATCGGACTCTATTCTAGGGAATAGCTGCGCTCGGACATTTCACTGACGCAACAGCGCGTGGGAGCAAAGTGAGAGTCTCCTGTCCCTGTCCCGAAAGCAAGGTTTTCGTTTAGCAAGTGTGAGTGGGAGAGACGATGGTCTCAAGAGGGTGAGGACAGTAAAGGGAAGACGGCTGTTGGTCGAAAGGCTCCCTGCGAGTTGTCACCCGCAACGCAATATACAAGTTGTCTGACGGAAACGGTAAAATAAACACACGGCTGTCAGTTGCCTCAACTAAATCTCGGGAAGAAACGAAAGGCGGCATGTGCTGCTCGTTGTTGATATTCGCTGTCTTGTAATATCATGTCCGCTACATCGTGAAGCGCTAACGGCCGAGAGACGGACAGGGGCCACCCGTTGCGTCTTGACACGACCTCTTCTTACTTTTGCCAGACTCTCTCTTCTCGCAAATAATCCTTGACCCTTGACATACTCACCTGGTGAAGCTTGGTTGGGACTTGATGTTCAAACCCTAGCTGTCCCCGATCCCTGATGCAATTCGACCAGCCAGGTACATCTGTTTGCGTCCGTAAGTTGTCTGTTAGTTCAAAAGACCGGCGCGGGAGGGATCTCAAAGTAGGCGCCGCGGGGATCGAGACAAATACTGAGCGGGCCCCCCAGTGTCTCGATAACGATGTCGTGCTCCGCCGGTCCCGTGGCCATGACGGATTCCGCAGGAAGCAGAGTCACGTTTGGATAAGCCAGGTAGTATCTTTCTGTCTGTGGTCCAAGGCCTCTGGCACGGCCCTCGACAACCATGGCGGCGATCCGGAGCGAGTTCTCCAGGCTCATCTGGAGCGCGAGATTGACGCCTGGCTGGCGTCCCCTGCGAAGGACATGCTCACAGGCAAAGAGCTTGCGCCAAAAGATCTCCGAGTCCATCATTGCCGAAATTTTGACGCCTTGTTGCCCAAAGAAGGAACTATCCTGAGTCGAATTGAAGGCCGGGAGGTTGGAGGGAGAGTGGCGGCACTGATCCATGCAGTAACGCATGAATCCGTCGCTGTGGGGAAGGAGACTATTCTCAAGGCAAAGTAAAGTCGAGGTAATAGTTGAACAGGGCAATGTGTTCGGGCTGAATCTGGACCTGGTCGGTCTGTTTGACGAGAATCGTGCCGTGCACAGGGATCCTGTTCAGTCTCGGAACTGTCACGCGGTTCTCATTTTGGAGTTGAAGCCAATCATTAGGATGCCCGCGGTCCTCGAAGACCTACTTCAGCCAGCTGGCGTCTTTGTTCTCGGTGTAATCCATGCCTTTCCAGGAGCGGCTGTTTGCTGAACGGAGGAACCAGTTGAGGCCAAGTCGATGAGCAGGCATGCAGCAGAGCCACTGGCGGCGGTCACGGGCAGGAACTTGGATGGGGGCCATACGGTGGGCCTCACCAACAGCAAAGGCCGAGGATATAAACCGATTCTCCACGTCTGTCATCTGGAGCGCAGGGTCGATGTCTCGCCACTCCTGGAGAAGTGGACAGCCAATGTTGTCCGGGCGACCCCGGAAGAACTTGACGGTGGCCGCAATGTCCCGCCAGGTAGGATCGTCAACCAAGCAAAAACGAGCGTCGGGATTTTGGCAGACCGCGATGACCACGACAGGGCCACGCCATGTCTTGACCTGCAGCGGCTTGGCGAGGGCGGCGATGGAGCGATTGACCTGATAGTTTGGTACCAGCTCGCCGGCTTGTGCGTACGAGATCAGCAAGAGGTCGTGATCCGAGGCTAGGCCAGCCGTCCTCCGAGCAAGGAACTCGACCCTGGGCTCGGTGCCGTTGAAGAGCCCAAATGTATGGAAGCCTTGGTCCTCGATGACAAGAGTGGCTGTCTCGGGGTTGTAGTGCACCCAGATGAGCTCGCCCACATCGTGTGTCATGGGAAACAGGATGGCGTGGCGGGCATCGCCCGGCTGCTGGCGGTCCCGGGGCTTGTTTCTGTAGGTCCCCTTCCGACAGAACTGCTGATGGACGTTCTAAGAGCTTTGAAGCAGAACTACGCGTGGGAAGTCGTTGTCAAGCCGGAATGACTGACCGCCCGCCAGGGTGCATTGGATGGAACACCACTGGGCGCTGGCGCAATGAGGACAGCGCAACGAACGCGGGATCGGCTCATTCTTCAAGTCGTCGTGGTTTTCCAGGTCCTCTGTGAGTTTGACGTCCGCATCGATGATTGACCCGACGGTCAGAAGCTGTGGCACCGCTCTGCATTTGAGGCCCGCAACCGATTTGTTGCAGGCAACACACAGGGTAGGCAGAAGTCGAAAGTACAATGCAGTATTGTCGATGTGCTTCAGGCTCACTTTCCTGAGGCTAGGGAGTGCGAGCGGCGACGGAGTTGAGTAAGACGATGCTCTCGACCTCTGGGTCGAGGCCACGAGTGTGGCCGATGTCGATCCCCAAGCAGGGCTGCCAGTGCTGTCGGGAGTCGAAAGGGCGTGGTCGCTGCCGCTGGCACTGCCGCCGTCGGCCACAAAATCCACGGAATCTCTGAGATCCATCTTCGAGGTGTCAAGTTCCGGACCGGACGAGGAAGTTCGGGTGGCTAGGGATGTTGCAGAAGATAGTAAGATACTCGGGGTGTTGTCGCACAAAGGTATTCCAGGATGTCGGCGGCATCACATTGATGATTTGCGACCGGACGTTGAGCTTTCGGAATCGGAATGCTGCACATTGGAAGTTACACGGTACCTGCCTTGAATGGGTGCCACAAGGGGGCGAAGAAGGAGCTGTCGGTGATCCAAACAGAAGCCACGATCTCGATCCCGACAAACCTTGTTGCAATCATGTAACCTCCCCAATGCCACAAAACTCTTTGATCTGGGGTCACAATCGAAGTTCAGGACTTCGAATCCTCTGATGGTGTCTTTACTGTTGCTTCCCTTCGAGGTATGTCGGACTGCGAGAGCCAATCCATGTTCCGGACGTGCATCCGATCTGGCGTCAAGAGCATCGTGTGATTGGGTGCGCCTGACTGCATGGTGTTGAAAACGTATGATCTGGATGCAGATGCCCGGAACCGGGATGCGATGCGCTGCCTTGAATTCTTGTAGGCCCTCAAGGCCTGCTTGCCCTGTCACACTTCTTGCATCATCCCGTCGGGAGCCCCCGCCATCGCTACCCCGCAATCGCATGCAGGGCAGTGCCGCGGCACTGGGAGACCCTGTGGAACCCGGTAAAACCCGTCCTTTATTGCCCCCACCCCCGGGCCAGAGCCTGTTTTCCCGAACGCCGCAACGCCGAGATTGATGACAGGACATTCTCCCAACAACGCCGTTCTGTCCTGACTTTTGTGAGACATTTTTAGTTTGGACTACCATAACAGGGGTTCAGACAGTATTACTACGTATTATACTACGCTCGCTTAACGTCGTACGGGACTCGAGCTTCAACCCTCAAAGTCCTCCTCCCTCGTGACCCTCCTTGCAGGTCTTGTCCTCGACGACCTGACCCCCCCTACGATGTATCCTGCGCAATAGCGCCAAAGACACGCCTCCTGCCCGACGCCCCCTACCGAGAACGGCCATGACCGCACACCTGCGCCGCTTGCCGACGAGGACTGGTCTCCTCAGCGCGCCCTCGAGAACTTTCCGAACTGCTCCGAGCCACGTGCGCCGGCGCACACTGTGTACAGCATGTAAACATCAGACGAATGCTCAACAACGGCATAACGCGCTGCCACGTACCAACACTCGTCCGATAGCGTCGCGTACCGTGATTCCAGCCACATTTGTCGCGGGACAAAGGAGGAGGGCGACAGCCGTGGCGGCTGCGGCGGTAGAGAATAGTGCGTACAATAGTGAAAGCGAAAAGTTGAGAACCACGGGCTGACACAGAGACCCGTAGCCAACACTGAGGACATCGGACCAATACAAGAGTATGACCGGCGAGTCGCGAGCGGCCTGCTTCGAAACGATGAACATCAGAGAGGTGAGGGCGCAACCGAGACTTCGGAGGAAACACTTGGGATTACTAACCTTTAATGAAGGGATCATCCAGAGCCTCCAACACCTGCACGAGGAGTTGCGGCACTACCATGCGCCACCCGTCGTCCACCCGACCCTCGACTCGGCCAAGCCCAACAAGTCCCTGTTCTCGTGGTTCGGCGGCGGCGGCAACAACAAGACGCCCATCCGCGCGATCCCCGGCAACCTCCCGCGGGGGCTCTACCTGTTCGGCGACGTGGGGTGCGGCAAGACGATGCTGATGGACCTCTTCTACGACACGCTCCCGCCCAACGTGCGGTCCAAGACGCGCATCCACTTCCACAACTTCATGCAGAGCGTGCACCAGCGCCTGCACAAGATGAAGCTCCAGTACGGCAGCGACGTCGACTGCGTGCCCTTCGTGGCGGCCGAGATCGCCGAGCAGGGCAACGTGCTCTGCTTCGACGAGTTCCAGTGCACCGACGTGGCCGACGCCATGATCCTGCGCCGCCTCCTCGAGTCGCTCATGTCGCACGGCGTCGTCCTCGTCACCACCTCGAACCGCCACCCGGACGAGCTCTACAAGAACGGCATCCAGCGCGAGTCCTTCGTGCCCGCCATCCAGCTCCTCAAGTCCCGCCTGCACGTCATCAACCTCGACTCCACGACCGACTACCGCAAGATCCCCCGCCCGCCCTCGGGCGTCTACCACTGCCCGCTCGACGCCCACGCCGCCTCCCACGCCGAGAAGTGGTTCCGCTTCCTCGGCGACCCGGACACCCCCGAGCCCCACCGCGAGGTCCAGCGCGTCTGGGGGCGCGAGATCGTCGTGCCCCGCGTCAGCGGCCGCTGCGCCTGGTTCACGTTTGACGAGCTCATCGGCCGCCCGACCAGCGCGGCCGACTACATTGAGCTGATGCGCTCGTACGACGCCTTCATCGTCACCGAGATTCCCGGCATGACGTTCCGGCAGCGCGACCTCGCGCGGCGCTTCATCACCTTCGTCGACGCCGTGTACGAGTCGCACGCCAAGCTGGTGCTGACGACGGCGGTGCCGCTGCAGGAGCTGTTCGTCTCGCGCGCCGAGATGAAGGAGGCGCTCCTGGCGCGGCGGCAAAAGGGCGGCGCCGCCGCCGGGGGCGCGGAGCTGCCGGACGAGGCCGAGGTGGAGGACGCCATGAGCCACATGATGGACGACCTGGAGCACAACGTCGAGCAGCTGTCCAAGTCGAACCTGTTCACCGGCGACGAGGAGGCGTTCGCCTTTGCGCGCGCGCTGTCGCGGCTGAGCCACATGGGCAGCAAGGAGTGGGTCGAGCGCGGCATGGGCCTGGAGAGCCAGGGCGGCAAGCAGGAGCGCGATAGCTGGGCGCGGACTAGGAGCAGGCAGATGGAGGATAGCATGTGAGGGATTGGGGGTGGGCTCGCGGGAGTGACGATCGGTATACCCTGCAGTCTGGTGGATTTTGTGTGTGTGCGTGCGCATGGGATAGAAGCGGCACTAGCGCGGCGTATTTCGCATCTTGGATTGGGTCGGCATTTTGTGCAGCGTTTAGATGGAGAGATACTGGTTATGGGGTATTGAATACCGGATATTGGATGCCGAAATACAGGAAAGACATAGCGATGAAATAGTCGTATTTGATCCAGATTGAACAAAACCCCGCTGGCCTCATGGGTATCATGAGCAACGCTTGTTACTGTAAGTATCATGGCAAGCCCCATCCAAATCATATCCAACGTGTGCCAGACACCCGTTCCTACGCGCCAAATCACCCAGAACCCTTACGAATCTGAATGTTCCGGGCCCTCGAGCGCCTCAAAGTCGGTGAACGCCAACTCGTAGCCAAAAGCCAGTGTCATGCGCGCGTGCTGCAGCATGTGGTCGAACGACAGGTACTTAATCAAGTCTTCGGTAGAGTGGATCTTGTTGTCCGAGAGCTCAAACGCCGACTCGATGACGAACGCCGAAGGGTATCCCGCCTTGGACGCCGAGGCGTGGTCGGAGCAGGCATAGCCGCACTTGGTCTCGACGTAGGGAATGTCGCAGTACTGTAGAAGCAAAGAACGTCAGTAGCGGTTCGAGTTCAAGGCGGAGTGGGGAGGGGTAACATACCTCAGTGATGACCTTCTTGATAAACTCGGTCAGGTTGGGGTCGACAAAGTCGACGATGACGCCCACACTCTCGGGCTTGCCGGCATCCAGGTGCGGGGTGACGAAGCCCGTCATGTCCTGCTGCAGCATGGCCTTGACGTCGCGGCCCTGGCGCTCGTACTCGGAGAAGATGGCCTGACTGCCGAGCAGGCCGCCCTCCTCGGCGCTGTACCAGTGGAACTCGAGCGTGTTCTCGTGGTTGCCCTTGACGATGTCGTCGGACTGCAGGATGACGCGGAAGGCTTCGAGGATGGTCACGGTGCCGCTGCCGTCGTCGTCGGCGCCCGGGGCGGCGAGCACGCTCGGCAGCCACAGGTTGATCGAATCCTGGTGTGCACCGATGACGACGGTCGAGTTGGTCTTGCCCGGAATCGTGGCGATGATGCTGTGCTGGCCCCACGGGTGCTTGAAGTGCTCGGCGTGGACGTGCTTCTCGGCGCCGGCGGCCTTGATGGTGTTGCGGACCTGGCCGAGGAGCCACTCGCTCGATTGCCGGCCGTAGTCGGACTGGAGCGCAGTGATTAGTGGCTGTCGCAAGACCGTAAGCGCAACACAATATAATCTTACCTTGTAGTAGCGAGTGTGGAATGATGTGAAGGTCGTCAGGTGGTCTTTCATCTGCGTCTTAGACAAGTCCGCCAGCAGCGGCTTGACCTCCTTCTGCAGCTTCGGCTTCGACGGGAAAACGCTCCTCTTCTTGAAAGCCGTCCTTGCGCGGAGCGCGCCAAGTTCTGGGTGGTCGGTGATATCGAAGAACCGCTTGCCGCTCTGGAAGAAGAACAGTCAGTGAGTTGGTCAGTGACACAGACAACAACTGCGGCATAACTTACCCTGCGCAGCTCCCATTTCTCGTCCTCAGTGACCCACCTCGTCTCTCCTGGTGACAGCTCGATGTGATACTTCTGGGTGTCTGTGGAAGTCTTGGGGAGACCGTCGGGGTAGAGGATGGCCCGATCCACCTCGCCCTGCTCGACGAAGCGGGCAGTAACTGCGGGCAGCAGCAGCGCAAGGAGCGAAGTGTTGGAGACCTTCATGGTGTGCTTCGGTGATGGGTTGGCTCGCGGAGCGTAAAAGGGTGTGTTCTTGATGGATAGAGCCCAGCTCTTGCGATGTTTGTTGTTTGTGGTTGTGGGAAGAGGAGAAGCTCGAGCTGTGTCACAAGCCCCGACTAATGTGTTGTTTCGGGGCCGCGGTTTGCGTGGACGGCTGGGATGGCGGATGGCGCAGGGCGATGCAACTGGTTGGCCCCTGTCGACCCTCAACCGGAGTGGACCCTCCTGATCAGGCGGAAACACGCCACACGAGACGGGCCCACAATTTTGGGCGCAGGTACCCGAGAGGCAGACCCGACGTGTGAGAACAGAAGAGCGTTGAGATGGGTCTTGCTGAAGGCCCTGCATTGTCATATTACTCCTGAAAGTAAACTATCAAAACCTTGGGTCGCAAAGGTCCAAAATGCAAGGTACTGGATACAGTATGAATCCGTCTCCAGAGATCGACATCCCCGCATTCTCCCCCCTGCCAACAGAAGGCTCCACTGTCCACGCCAGCTCCGCCTAAACCGGATCTGGATGGTGCTATCGGTGGCCAGGCTTTCTGCTCTTGGTCGTCTTTCGTTTTGAGGCTTGACGTCATCTCCACCAACGGCCTGAAACGCTCCGACTTCGAGGGATGCCAGCCAGGCAAGCAGTGCCAGCAACAGAATGCGCCGGTTGAGCTGGGAATGGCCAAAGCTCCCACCTTCGTAGCATTGAGGCGTAAGCGATGTCATCAAGGAACCAACAGGCTGGACCTTGATTTGTCCCTTTTTTCCGTATAAATCCCCTGCAGTCTCGAGTCTTGGCAATTTCTCTTGGCATCTTTACTCTCACATTGTTGCACTCCGGTCTTGATTCGATCGACGGCTTGTGTAAGTGGTTCATCAACTCCATCAGACCCTCTCATACCATGCACATCCTCCCATCCAACTCGCCATATTTTCTCTGTAGTGCGGATATGGCTAGCAATGCTGACTCTCATGCTGGCATGTTAGACTCACTCAACCCAACATCAAGATCAGTTCATTGAGCAGCGTTACGTTAATTTAGCGAGCATCACTTACACCCGTCCAACCTGAAGCAACCACAAAAATGACGAAGCACGGGCAACCCACGGACCATGTCAGTGATCAAGTCATCCGGCTGTGCACCTCCGGTGAGAGTGTTTCATCCCTCCTTGCAGAGGATCCCACCCTGGCACCCCGTGATGCATGGAAGAAACTGTACGGAGAACACGCCTTGAACGATGCCGCAAAGGGCGATAGCCACAAGCCGAGCACTGGAAGCGAAAACAGCGAGACTGAGCCTTATGGCCAAGACGAGCTGGAAAGAGCTGCGAGATGCGGGAACTGGGGACCGCTGCAGCCAAGTGATTTGTTTTTGAAGGTATGGACTGGACCAATGAGTATTGAGATCCTCGTGGCTTTGAATCGAACTAACATCCGAAACAGATATACCATGATGCCCTGTGTTCGCTGGGAGATGACCCGCGTCGGGCCATGGTCAGCCCGTCGTTGATGGGTAGCTGCGGGACAGTGCCCCTGACGGTTCTTTCAGTGTGCGCTTTCTCACCGTCTTTGCCCTGTTCGAAGAACTCTACTAACAGAATCAACAGACTGCCTGACATCGTACGCCACATGTCCAATGTCATTGTGCGTGCTGAGAAAGAGGTCTTCCTGGCGACCAACTACTGGCAAGACAGCGTAGCCTCGAAGTACCTCACCAATGCCATCCGGGAGTTGAACCGCCGCGCCGGGTCGAGGGGCACAAAGATTGTGCTGAAAATCCTCTACGACCGCGGGAGCCCCAAGCAGCTGTACGAGCCGCACTACATCGTCTCCGAAAAGGAGTACACCGGCAAGAACATCAATCTGCCTCATCCCAGCGATATTCCCAACATCGACATGGAAGTCATGAACTTCCACACGCCGCTCGTGGGCACATTCCATGCCAAATATATGGTTGTCGACCGAAAGATTGCACTGCTGCAGAGCAACAACATCCAGGACAATGACAACCTTGAGATGCTGATCCACCTGGAGGGTCCCATTGTTGACTCCCTGTATGACATGGCTCTGATTTCGTGGCACAAGGCACTGAACCCACCGCTGCCGAGTCACGCCTCACCTGCTGCACAAGGCGAGCTGAGGAGCGGACTTGCTAGGGAGGCTAATGGGGTCATGGAACACGAACTCCCAGCATCGTCCCAGATGGTGAATGGTTGGAGCGAAGGTAACGGGACGCTTCCCGTCGAATCTCATACCCACGACTCGGTCTCGCAGCCCAAACTGCTCCCCGAACACACGGCAGACGACCCGCACTACGACGACGACATTGCAGGCGAAGTCGCGCGCAGCCAGGCCATGCTGGCTCCCAAGCCAGGAGAAACACACCTGCAAGCTGTCACCCGGCTGCTCAACCACACCGTCAACGAAGGATTTCCGGGCGACCCCAACGCGCCCGAATGCCCTCCCGGCGAACTCATGACCCCCTATCTCCCGCTCCCATCCCACACCCTCTACCCCATGGCCCTCGTCAACCGCGCCCCCTACGGCCTGCCAACCCACCACTCCGTCTCGACCCCGCAAAACGCCGCCTGGCTCTCGGCCCTCCGCAACGCCAAACAGAGCGTCTACATCGTCTCCCCGACGCTCAACGCCTCCCCGCTCATCCCCGCCATCCTCGCCGCCTGCGAGCGCGGCGTAGACGTCCACTGCCACGTCTGCATCGGCTACAACGACGCCGTACGCCTCCCCTCCCTCTCTTGTCTATACAAACAAACCCAGCCAACTAACCCCAACTCCAACCTGACAGGGCGAACTCCTCCCCCGCCAAGGCGGCCACAACTCCAAAGTCGCCGTCACGCTGCACGCCTCGCTCTCCTCGCCCGCCGCGCGCGCCCGCCTGCACTACCACTGGTACGTGGCCAAGGACCAGACGGCGCCGCTCACGCAGGCGCGCCGCCAGCGCAGCAGCCACGTCAAGCTCATGGTCGTGGACGGCCGCGTCGGGATCCAGGGCAACGGGAACCAGGACACGCAGAGCTGGTTCCACAGCCAGGAGGTCAATCTCATGGTGGACAGCGAGGAGGTGTGCGGCGTGTGGCTGGAGGGGCTGCGGAGGAATGGGAATACGGCGGCGTTTGGAAGGGTTGGGGAGGATGGGGTTTGGAGGTATGTCTGATTTTCATTTCTTCTGATTCCTTCTTTTTGGGGTGGGGCTTTTGTGGACTGTTTTGGGGTTGTTTTGGCCTTGGGACTGGGTCTACTCATGCCACGGACCGGTGGTTCACGAAAGTGGCTGTGTGAGAATGTGCAATGGCTGACGGTTGATGATTAGGGATAAGGAGGGCAAAGAGGTCGAAGGGGCGATGAGTCCCGACGCCGGAGGAGTTGGAGGCTGGGTGAAGGGGGTGAAGGGAGCGATCAAACGGGTTAGGGGGACGGGCGGGTTTTGATTCTTGAAAAACAGCTGTGTTGGGTAGTGCGGTGTCATGAAACGGGGAGGACTGGGTTCAGAATGGTCGCCTCTTGGATCAATTGGATTTCGTGTTTCGGCTCAGGGGCAGTTTGTTTTCACTTTATTTGTACAGCGCAGCTATATCAGTCAATGAGTAATGATAACTGGAGGTTTCTTATTTAATATGGACTTTGACACATTTAGGGTTGACGAAGCGTTGAACAGGTCGTGCGTGAAGGATTGCCGCTGTCCCAGGGACAACGCCAAGTTCTGACCAAGCTTAGGACATCACTCAGCCCACAATCTGCAAACACCATCTTCATTCAATCTTTTGTCGTACACTAGCGTAATTACCGAATGGAAAGGTACAGATCATCACACCTTTTCGACTGCACAAAGAACGCCGTCGCAGACCCCATCCGGAAAAGGAAAAGAAACACGACCCTCCACCTTCCGCAAACAGCCCCCTTAAACAAAGAAGGCTCCCACAGCCACAGCCACCAACCCCGCAACGGGCACCCCAACTCCCGCCGCCGCATTTCCCGTCCCACTCGGCCTCCCCGTCGTGGTGGTGGTGGTCGCACCGCCCGCCGCAGCTCCTCCACCCGTGGTGACGGTGGTGGTGGTGGGCACAGCAGTGGTCGTCGCGCCCTGCGTCGTCGTCTCGCTGCTCCCCGTCGGCGCCGAGGACGGCGCAGTGCTGCCACCACCGCCACCGCTACCGCCACCGCTGCCGGACGCAGTCGAGCTCGTGGCCGCCTCGTTCGGCGCGACCTGGCCGCCAAAGGCGCCGCCCTGGGGCGAGGTGGCGTTGCCGGCGTTGCGGGCGAGCGCGGTGTAGGCCTCGAGGGTCAGGCGGCCGACACCGGCCGGGTTGATGACGGCCACCATGCCGTTCTTGCAGTGCTGGCCGTTGTTTTGGGAGCAGTAGATTGGCATGGGGTTGGTGTGGCTGACGGTGACCTGGAAGACTTTGTCCTGTTTGTAGGTTAGTGATCGGCTGAAGGGTGAGTTGAGATGAAGGTGGGATGTACGTTGACCGTGTTGGGCTGGGTTGGGAAGAAGCCCGAGAAGAAGCCGTTGGACGCAGCCGGACGGCAGGCGTTGGTGAAGTCGCCCGCCACAACGCTGTGGTTGCGAGGCCAGAAGCGGAACTCAATCACATCACCCACGTTGGCGCGGATCACATTGGGACTGAAGGTGAGGCCGTCCTTGCCAACCGACACGGGGATGGTGTTGGCGGCGGTCAGGGCAGCGGTTGCCAGGAGGAGGGTTGCGGGTGAGAGCATGGTGAGTTTGATTTTCAAGTGTGAAAGTATCCAAGTTGTCTGAACTCTGAACTGTGATCGGATGAAACAACTTTCAGTTCAGTCTCTGAGCATGTTTGAGAGAGTTTCCCCAGAACGGAGAGATGAGACGCCCATGGCGCAGCTCTTATAGCATTATCTTTGTGTTTCCAAAAGCGGTGCTGCTGCCCATTTGACTTTGCCGCAACGCTGATTTCCAGGTTTAGAAACGCGGCCTGCGCCGCGTCCGAAAGCGTCGCTGACCATTGGCGTGGTAGCGGCCGGCGCCAACTCTTACACAGTGGCGCTTCGCTGGGGGCAGCCGTTTTAGGAAACATCGTGCATCGTCGCCTGCCCACGAACAAAGGGGCGCGACACCCTGTCGGGCTGTCCGAAAGCCATCCATCTCACGTCACTGACCCAGGGATGGCGCTCATGGCAGCTTGGTCCACGCGCCAGCCCAAGGTCCCCTCCCCCCCCCCCCCCCCCCCCGCCCAAGCGTATTATGGTGACATCCTTGCGGCACAAGATTGTGCGTTTCCGAGGCCATCGATCTGTGTTTAGGTCTGAATCAAATTGATTTGGGTCGCTTTTTCCGGAAAAGTCTGTAAGAAGCAGGACAGGAGGGAGACCAACGATGAAACGACTTGCTCCGAGTCGTGCACGACCAATCGTCTTCCACCAACACCAACCACTCAATCTATAAGCCGATCCAGTGCCCTTTTCCCATCTCTTGATTTCCTGCCTTTGGGCCTTTTCATTTTGATTTGCTTCCTCGTTTGAAATCAACGCTGCTTGCTTTCATTTACAGGTATCGGGTTGCGAGGAGTGTTTGGTTTGGTGCACTGAGCGAGTCAATCATAGAGTTTTCCCTCGAAAGCGACAGAGTGAACAAATCTGGCAGTGAGCCCATCTGATATGTACACATTTGGCAAGTGCTGGTTCCGTGACGGCTCCTCGTGCATCGAGCTTGGGCGCCCAGTTGTTTGTTTGTCTGATGCTCTCAGAGTGAGCTGCGTTGCCATTGTTCCCGCCTGACATACGCCCTTCCGTTTTCATTGATGTTTGTCTTGGGAGTGCTGCAACCCAGCTTTGACTCGAGTCTTTGACTCCGGTCTTTGTTTGCCCCGCCCTTGATCGTCCAAGCACCTTGCCTCTCTTAACGCCAGCATGTCCCTGGCTTCGATTTGACACCAGAACACAACCAATTCCAATCACCATCTCAATATTCACCCCCCTCTTTCAATGGAGAATCCAACCCCACCCCAGAACCTGGCCAGAATGGCCAGCGGTACCCCTGAATCACCCATGCGCCCACGACCAGGCATTGAGAGGTACCGGGCGGATGAAGTTGTCTTCTACGAGGAACTGGTCGCTGAAGGCGGGCGCCCAGTATACGACATCAGCTTGCTCAACACCGTTTCCGCCAACCCTTCAAGCTACCGCGCCCTCACCTCCCTTTGGAAGCGCGAGGAGGGCGATTGGCGCGTGTTTGGGACCCAGCTGAGAAGATGGAAGGAGTTCCGCATGTGGCAAAGGGACAACCGTGGCATTGTCGAGATGGATGCCGAGTTTGACGCTCACGTCGAGACGAGGAAACGGAGGTGGCGACACTATGGACTCAAGGACGAAGCCATCCTTGGCCGGTTGGCAAGCTCCATTAATCGAGAGGATTGGGACGCAAGACGAATTCGCCGACTGGAGGAGGTCAAGGAGCTCCAGTTTGGCGACTTTCCCCAGTACGTCACAGCTGTAAAGAAACGGTTGGCCGCGCACGACTTCACCAAGCGATTCAATCTCAAAGAGGACCCCAGGAGTCAAGACGCCCTCGCGACGTGGATCGAGTACCTCGACTTCGAGTGGTGGTGGACGGACAAGTACGAAGATTGGAATCAGCGCAATGTCGAGCCGCACGATGAAGCCTGGGAGAAGCTTGAAGACGCGTGCCTGCTCCAACCGGGTGAGACGGAGGAAGACATCTGGAGTATCTCCAAAGGAATGCAGCGCATGATGGCACTTGAGTCGGCGCGGCAACTCGCCAGGGACACCAAGGCGTACCTCGAGCATACGATGAGGGATGAACCCAGTCCAGAGCCCCCTGGAACTACTCCAAGTCGACGCGCAAAGCTTGTCCAGGCAGCTCAAACCAAACACAACGAGGCACAAAACTCTCTTATGTTCCTCGAGGCTCGCAGAAAGGCAATTGACAAGTTTCAAGAGGCCTTCCGTGAGTACTGGGACACAAAACAGACGACCGACCACCTCAAGGCCAGGGCCCACTGGATTCAAGAGCAGGTCGAACTTGTCGAGGCCGAGACTAAGCGCGCTCCATCAGCCAAGGCACGGGGACGGAAAAAGGCAGTGCAGAAGACCGCGACTCCGAAGCTCAAAAAGAGGAAGTCAGAGAACACTGATGACCCGGTTCCAGAACACGCCTCGAGTCCGCAACCCAAGCGCGTCCGTCAAGTGAAGGAGGAAAACGTCCCACACTTGCGCCGGAGCGCGCGTGTCCGTGGCATCCCGCCTCCTTCTGCACCTGCTCCTGCCATCACAGGGGCTGTGGAGAAGAAGAAGAACGGGGGTCGTGGTGTGAAAGCAGCAAGGAAGGAAGAGGATGGAGTGGAATTGGCGAAGGGCGCAAAGACAACGGGGCGCCGGGGGAGGGGAAACAAATGAAATGCCCTAACCAGGATCTGAGTAAACAAAAGGGCGAACGATCGCTGCAAAGTGGTCGGTTCTGAGAAGCCTGCAGGCTTTGGGTGCAAGGGGGAGGGGACAGAGGATGGAATCAGGTAAGTTGGGGCTTTCATACTTGCAAAGACCAAGGGTACAATATGTTGGTCTCATCATTACGGTCTTGAGAGACCCCCAAAATGTAGTCATTGCTGGACAAGAAGGACTTGACAAAAGTCACAACGTGAACATGCTTCGATTCTGGCAGTGAAACAATGCCGACCCGCACGACCAAGCAAACTACCTTGACTGGAAACTTTTATGCACACCATCTTATTGAGGGCTCGGATAGATTGCGGGTATGGTGGCGCTTCTGGTCAGACCGGGCCGGATGGAGTGGCTCAGTGTTCAACGACCTCCAAAAGCGACCCCTTTGGGCGACCCCCTGACCATGTCCACCGATTGATGCAGGCTATCGCCAACGACTATTCATCTTCAATCATGAAGACTCATAAACCCACTTCGCAATTGCTATCATTCATGTTGTGAAGTATTAAATAAGCGCAAAATTGGATGGTTGAAGCTCATTCGCCTCGCTTGACGCCGTTGTTCAGACTCGGCCTCCTCCTGGCCGGCGACCCACCAGCCGGCCTGGGAACATCGGCCCTTCCCAGAATGGCAATCGCCACAAGAACAGTGCTTAGGAGATCTGCAAGATTAATCTCTCGTGGATTGATGCCACAGCCAGCTTGGACACTCTCTCCAGCCTCATGATCTGTCCCGTCGGCTGCCTCCATCGCCACCGAGCAGCAGTATATGTTCCCTCTAACGAATGCCCCGACAACTGGAGCCTCTTGCCTACTCTTCAGGAGACAACCTCTCAAGCCCCCCTCCGAAGACATCCTCAACTACCAGACACGGGCAACCAAGCTCTGCCAAAAGCCAAATCTCAAGGCACCATGTCCTCACCCCACATGCACCTCACCCAATCCCCCTGGGAAACCATCAACCTCGATACACCCGCCTCATCCCGGAGCAACAACCACGCAGGCCTTCTCCAACCGCCACCATACAGCGGCTACGCCTCCGTCCTCCCCAGCCCCACCCCCTCCCAAAAGCACGGGGAAAAAGAGGAGGCGGACGACGGCGACAACACCGCCTTCATCCGCACCCCGCTCTTCCACCCCTCTAACACACCCAACCCGTACCCGTACCCGCACCCGCACCCGTACCCTTACTCGTCCCCCTACCACCGCTACAGCTACCACACCTTCCCTCCCATCTCACCGGCCACCACCACCACCACCACCACCACTCCCAGCACGGACAGCAACAACAGCAACGGCAGCAAGATGAAGGAACCCGGCGCAGAAGCAGAGCCGTGCTACTTCGACACGCTCGACTTCTCAGACTACACCGACACGTTCGGCGGCGGCGGCGGCGGCGAAGAAGCCGAGACAGCGCAGAGGATGGCGAGACAGGGGTGGCAGGCAGTGCGCGAGGGTGTTGCTGCGGTGTGCGTGGTGTTTCTTGTGGTGGTTGTGCTGGTGGTGATGGGGTGGGCTGTGGCAGGGGCGGTTGGGACGGTTGGGGGGAGCAGCGGCAAGTTCGTCGCTGTCAACGTCAACGGTGGGAGTTGGGGTAGGAGTGGGAGTGGGAGGGGGGATTGGGCACCGTGCACGGCTGCGCGGCCACGGTTTTGTCGGTTAGTTGTTGGCGCAGGGGGGCAATGATTGGTATTGATGGGCGGGTGTGTGAGGGAGTGTTTAATCGTTTCTATTATGTGTTGGCCGAATATGGACTTGCTACCTCTTGGCTTTGGCCTTCTTCTTGATGGTGTTGACCAGGCTGCTGAGCTCCCCGAGATCGCCGTCTGGTTTGGCCTTCTTGGAGCTCCTGTCGTCTTGCTTGCCGCTGGGCGACTGGTCCGGCCCGGCCTTGCGCTTCTTCCGTCCCTCCTCCAGCAGCTTCTTCATGCCCTGCGTCGCCTTGAACTTGGGGTTGGACGGGTCGATGGCGAACTCGTGGTTCTCAAACACGGCCTTGAACCGCGAGTCCTCGACGTCCATGGCAAAGTCCTCTTGCAGGCCGCCTTGGTCCTCGGCGCCCTTCTTGCCCTTCTTGCCCTTCTTCTTGCCCTTTTGCTTCTCCGCGCGCACAATCTCCTTCATGTCGAAGTGGTCGAGGTGGGCGCCGCCACCGTTCTCGTCCGCCATGAGGAGCTCGAGCTGCGCCTTCTGTGCCGCGTTCTCGGCCTCCTCCTTTTCTTTGGCGGCGCGCTTCTTCAGCCGTTCTTCCTTGCGCATTGCTGATTTGGTGGGCTGGACTGGTTCGGAGGTGAAAAAGGGATCGTCGAAGCCAAGATCGTCTTCGCCGGTAGGCTCCTCCACCTTCTGTTCTTGAACCGCGTCAGGATCAAGGCCTTCCCTCCTGGCGAGGGCGGCGGCTCTCTTCTTTTCCTTCCGCTCCTTCTCCTTGCGCTTGTACTTCTCAATCGTCGTTTCTTCAGCATCCTCCTTCTCCGGCTTCCCAGACAGCGCAGGGGCGAACGTGATCTGCATCTCTCCGACAGGTCCCGACTTTGACGCCTTGGGTGCTGGCTCATCGCCGAGACCGAGAGCAGCGCGCATCTTGCGCCTCGCGAGCTCCTTCTTGCTGAGCGGCGCCTCGTCAGCGTCCTGTTCCGGTGGCGGAGCCTCCTCCTCCTCTTCCCCATCGCTCTCGCTGTCGCTTGCCAGGTACGCCCGCAGGTCGTTCTCCGCGATATCTGACCGGCTCCCGGTAAACGCCTTGTTGATCGACTCTTTCCTGGACACTTCCTCGGGGTGCATGTCCCACGTCAGCTTCACTTTGGAATGCTGCAGGGCGTCGGTGACGAATTCGACGGGTTTGTACCCAGAGGGCACACTGTCACACTCATCCCTGGCCTCGTCGTCAAAAGTGACATCGTCGGGGATGAAGCGCAGATCAAGGAAATTTGATGATGACAGATATTCGCTGCCATCGGTTGCCTCGTAGATCTTGTGTGCCGTGTTGCTGTCAGAACAAACCACCACAGCGTAGTAGTATCGTAACCGGTCCAGTTGGTATGTCCGCAGGGCATCACTGTCAAAGTCTTGGTCGTTGCCCTCCTGCAACAGCTCCTTCTTGACCTCTTCGTCCGAGTCTTCTGCGCCGTCCTCATCATCTTCCGTATCGAATCCAGAATCCTCGTCGTCCTCGTCGTCCGAATCCTGGCCCTTGGTAAAGATCTCCCTTGGGGGGCCCTCTACCTCCTCCCGCTGCATCCTCTCCTTGCCAAACTCGCTGGGGTATATCGACACCTTTTCAATGCGACCGCCGACCGGCACGAAGCTCGAGAACAGGGCCATCAAGTCCATAGACTTGATGTGGTCCCAGTCCATGTTGACGACGGCAAAACGGCTGGTGATCTCGCCTTCCTCAACCTCCTGCTTGTCCCTTCGGAGGCGAATGCCGGGCCGCGACTCCTCGACATCGTCCTCTTGCTCGGGCTCCTCCTCGGACTCGGATCCGGAGTCTGAATCTTCATCCTCAGAGGAAGAAAACCCGCCGCCGCGGGCAGGGTCATACTTGGCATCGGCCTTCTCCAGTTCGCGACGGACAATGTCATCGGCCTCGACCTCGACATCCTCCCCCACTTCCTCGTCCTCCTCGTTCTCTTCATCCTCTTCGTCCTCATCCTCATACAGCCGTTGGAGCGCCTTTTTCTTGGTGTCTGTCTTCAGCTTCCGGCCATAGCGATCGACCTTTGCGGTGGCGACAAAGTCGGCATCCTTGAGCACGCGGGAGAAGCGCTTGTCGAGCTTGGTCTTGAGGTTCTTCTTGGACGGGAGTTGGTACCGTGGGTCTGTCTCAAAGCTGGAAAAACGAGAGTCGGTGATGCGGGTTCCGGAGGCGCCTGCGCCCTTGGCGGATTTGGGCTTCGGCATCGTGTCTTGGGCAAGTTTGATTCTGGATGCTCTCGGGTCTCTCAGTCGCAAAGCACTCGGCGACTGCCCTGCCGCGATTGAGTTTCCAGAGAAAATTTTAGTGGGGCAGTTCTTTCTGCCGTAGGCGGTGAAGCGTTAGCGCAGTTCAAAGCGTCCTGCCGCCCCGCTCGGACCCGCTTGAACCCACTGGTCTGAGTCGAATCAGGCGATGACTAAAGTGCCAAGGAAGCACCACCACAAATGGGCTTGGCAACATGGGAGCTCGCGAAAGCCATCTCCGGAACACAGTCTCCGCCCTGCAATGTCAGCTCGGTTGAATGTGAACAATCAACGTGTGCATGACCGGTCAAACGCCAACTCATATTCTGGTAACGCATCGTCCATGGCGCCATTTGGAGGCCTATAGTTGCCATCCCGGCGCACTTTCTCGATCTTTTGCTGTTTATCTGGCCAAAACATGCATCCAGATGCCCCTGGAACACCGTCGATGACCTGGGTTCGGTGTCAGCAACGATCTTGATAAGTTGCTCGAAGCTCCCGAAAGAATCTGTTTTGCTGTTTAGTGGTTCAGCTCCAGGACGGTGAACTGAAGAATAGGCTTTCAAAATCAGAACCTGCTGGGAACTTGTGCAGCTTCGTTTCGTCCAAGTCGCATTGAAATGGAATTCCTTTGTTCGTAGACTTAGGTATGTGTGTATTTCATCATTACAGCACTCCTTTACATGAACCACCAACCTGGACCGCGACCCATGAGGAGCCAGGATTCGGGAGTTACAAACAAGAACAGGGCCTCCTGGAAGCCGCCCGGAGGAAGCGTTGAGCTTATTTCATTTAAGGCCATGGCAACTGGGTCCATGTCGCAGGGTGGGCAGGTCTCTGTGCCGGGAGCTACCTCAAAATCTGTCCAGTAGATGTTGGCTCTATCCGAGGCGCATGACATACCGTACCTTAGTTTTGACGGAAATTGTTGAAAGGTCTAGAAGCGGTTTTCATGCTGATCTAGGACCCCCGATCTTCCACGACAGACAATCCCTTACGACCATCATGAGACCTTGGGATGTTACCAGCTCTGCTTCTGATGAGCGTTGTGCTCCCCTTCCAACTCCAGAGTCTAATTCAAGAAAACAAAACGAGGTACCGATCTCGCCCGTTCTGGCCCGGGGTCGCCGGCACCGAGTAGCGAGGAGACACCTTACAGCAAATTCTTGGACGGCACGTGGGCTCAAAGGCCAGGCTCGCGAGCTGAGGTCAGGAACTCGGCATGAACTCGGTCGGCTCGACTTACGTTTTGAAACCCAAGACCTCCAATAGAAGAGTCAAAAAAGTGAAAGTCCTGGGAGGTGCAGTTGGATTTTATGTAAGTGGGATCCGCAGTCCTAGCTTGGCAGTGTGGGCAACCCTCTTGGCGTTTGTTTTTCTACCCCTTTTGTGTTGCATCGCAACCGGCCGAGCCGACATCCGCCCCGCCAAGAAGAACTTATAAGACGAACGCTTCTGCCTCTCCCAGTTCCAGTTCTTTGTCCGCACAGGCTTTAGATTCCAAGTTCCCTCTGTCGCTGTCGATACGAGGACCAACTGCCTACTCCTGCCCATTGTTCACCACTCACCCTATGGATTCAAGGAGAATCCACTGTTTCGAGATCCCTCGTCAAGCCCATCTCGCCCTGGAAGAAGGAGACGACTCCCGTTGAAGGAGTTCCCCCAAGTCATAAAACATGCACGCCTTCATCAACGCAGCCGCCCCCTGGCTGAACGAACACATCAAGTCGTTCATCCGTCGACACGTGCCGGACGTCGAGTTCATTGACGACTTTGATGAGTTCCCCATTGGCTCAGAGACCGTCTTTCAATGGTGCGACGGCTGGGAGCTCAACCAGAACTTTGCCGCCCTCAACGTAGCAAAGAACGGTCTCATCAACGCGTATCCCAGCAGCGATGCGATCGCCCGCAAGGACTTCCTCGCCGCTGTTGTCGAGTATTGGGCGGCGAAACGGCCAGAGAGCAGTATCCGTAAGCACGTCCCGCTCACGGTTCGCTTGACTCTCGACTATGCCGAGTACGTCGACGAGGCGTTGATGGCAGCTGACGACCTCTCGCTGCTGTGCTCGCTGGAGCAGAACGAGAACAAGGACCCGCAGGATCGTGAGTGGTGGATTCTCAAGCCCGCGCTCGTCGATTGCGGAGCCGGCATCCGCCTCTTCAGCACCATCGAAGAACTGGCCAGCCACCTCGAGCTTGCAGAGAACGAGACAGACGACGACGACGACGACGATGAAGACGAGGAGGAGGAGGACGAGAGGAGCGAAGAGGGCTCGACCGAAGTTGAGACGCCCTCCGATACCGAGAAGAACAAAGACAGCAGCTTCTTCCCCACGCTCTCCACTCCTGGGCTGGACACCCTGGACGGCCTTGTGACAGCCACCGGGACACTCAGTCTCACCAAGCCGCCCAAATCCCAACTCCGGGCCAAGAAGCCACAATACGTCTTCAAAGCCGGCGGTCGCATTCCCTCAGCCCGTAAGCCCCAGCCCGCCCACCCCCCTTTAACACACGAACCAACTCACTAACACTCCCGCTTCCAGAAATGCGCGCCTTCGTCGCCCAGCGCTACATCAGCTCGATCCCGGTCCTCAACCAGCGCAAGTGGCACGTGCGCGCCTACGCGCTCTCGCTCGGCCGCCTCAAGGTGCACGTCTTCCGCGACATGCTGGCGCTGCTGGCCGCCGAGCCCTACGCGCCGCCGTGGGAGAACCCGAGCCTCAAGGCGTCGCTGACCAACACGGCGCTGCAGGACGAGGAGGAGGTCGTGGCCAACGAGTCGATGCGGGATTTCTGGGAGATGGACTGCGGCGACGCGGAGAGCGAGCTGTTCGAGGGCCGGCCGGACTGGAAGAGGCATGTGTTTTACCAGATCTGCGGGGTCGTTGCCGAGGTGTTCCGCGCGGCGGTGTGGACCATGGCAGACAAGTTCGTGGCGCTGGACAAGTGCTTTGAGCTGTTTGCGGTGGACTTTTTGGTGGATGCGAGCGGCAACGCGTGGTTGCTGGAGGTGAACGAGACGCCGGCATTTTATCAGCATGGCGTGGCCGGTCCGATGGCGCTGCGGTTGATGGAGGCGGTGGTGTGCGTGACGATGGAGCACATGGGCAAGGCGAGGGTGGGCGGGAGGGAGGACGCGAGGGTGAGGAACCGGTTTGTGGAGGTGTTGGATGAGACGGCCAAGTTGGGAAAGAGCAATATCACGGAGATTATGCCGATGTGAGGGAGGAGGAATTGGGTGATGAGGGGAGGTCAATCTGTCAGGGCGTGCGTTTCTTCCATTATCCAGATAACTAATACACAAGATACGTCTCTTTTTTTTGAGATCAATCAACCGTATGTTCCCTGATTTCCCTGTTTCTTGGACTAGTTCCTGACAACTTGGCTCTGGAGTCTGTTCACTCTTCGTCCCTCTGAACTCTTTTATGCTCTCTTCCAGTCTTAAGCGGTCTCGTCTGAAACCAGAAGGGGCCATCTTGTGTGAAGTTCTGACTAAACTGGGTCACATTGCAGTTTGTCATTCATCTCCTCTCGGTAGCCAGACCACCAGCGGTTTCAGTTATCTGATTGAACAACTCGCATATCAATCTCTGGCTAACACACACCCAGAGACCCCTTTATCGAGGGCTTGGCGTAGGCTGTGTTCGCAACGCACTCCCAACTGACGATGTTCTCTGCGACTCATCCAATAAGGTGGCAGTCAAACGGCCAACAAACTGCGACCCGCTGCACGACCACACAAGGCTGTGCTGAGGCATGCACATGAAGCACCGTCGCAAGTCAGACTGCCAGGCTGTGTCACCTCCCCTAGTCCAGACGTTGGCCGTGTTCGTTTGCACTTTTCTTTACCTTTTTCTCCCAACAACAGCGTTCCTAAACTTGAACCTCGACTCTCAACAGCACACACCGGAACGCACGCACATCCATCGCGTTCACAACCAAACAGCAGCTTGGAAAACACTGTCTTTCTTGGGAGTATTCAGCGACACAATGGACAAGGCCCAAAAGCTTATCCAAGACACCTCGTCGGCATTTCAAACGGTCGTCGGCACGCCTAGCTTTGGAACCGCAGGCCTCGCAACCGAGAACGTCCACCCCCTGGCTGCCGCCATCTTCTCAAAGACGACCGAGCTCGTCAAAGCTGGGGTTGAAGAGGTACTTCCTTTGAGGTGTTCAAAAAATACCGCCACTTCGCAAAATAAACTCGAACTCTACATGTACGCAGACTTGAACCCGGCTGATACACTCCCATACAGGCTGGCCAGTACGCCTCCGATCACCCATATATAACCGCCGCCGTGATCGGCGGGGTAGCCATCACTCTAGCTCCGCAGCTGGTCACCGTGCCGGCGCTGAATGCGGCCGGCTTTGGTGCGAAAGGTGTTGTGGAATGTTCGTACAAACCCTCCCCTTACCGAAGAAGTTGAGAGGACTCTTGTACCACTGACACGCACGCCTGAACGCCTCCCAGATTCACTCGCCGCCGGGGCCCAAAGTTCAATCGGGAATGTCGTGGCGGGGAGTGTCTTTTCGACGCTTCAAAGCGCTGGCGCAGGAGGAGCGGGTGCGGCAGTGGTGAATGGTGCTGCATCGCTGGTTGGATCCGGTGTTGCGGCTGCCGCTGCTGGGGGCGAATACGTATGGTCAAAGGCCGGAAGGGCAAAACTCTAAGGTGCGCTGCGCCTTCGTCTGTCCTGGGTCGCGTCTGGGGACTTGCCTTCGGGCCTGGTACCAGTATTGCTTTTAGCAGTGCTTGCTAGGGGCTGGGTACCGTACCTCTTGAGAATCTGACCTGCATATACACCGCATGATTAATCCTTCTGCATGTCGAACCAGAAAGGTGCTTTGCTATGGAATGACTCGAAACTTGCTCGAACCAGCTCCCTTGGCTGTTTGTCAAGGTTAGATCTCGAATCGGATACTTTTCGGCGTGTAATCAAAGTCCCTTGCTGGGTTGTATTGTTTGTCATGAAAGCGAGGCACAAGTGAAGGCCACTTGCACCTTGAACCCGAGGACCGGAAACTTCTCGGAGATATCTTCCGGCTGAAAGGCATCTGGGCTTTATATAGCAGAGTTCCCTCCCTTAAGAGCGATGGGAGATCTGAGGATCTCAGTTATGTACAGTGTAAGATTCAATCAACACAAAGCTACTTTGCTCGTTTTCTCGCGATCCATCATGTCCACCGCAACCCAAGCCAGCGAGCTCCACAGGATCTACCAAAGCGTCCAGACCGCCGCGGACAACGCCTGGGAGGATGTTCTGCTTGAAAATTCGCGCAGCGTCAGCACTCCTCTCGCCACGAGAATGCTGAGCCAGATGGGACTTGGAAAGGACACCAACACCCCCTTCAGGCTCCTGGAGAACGCATGTGGTGCTGGGGTCGTGGCACCACTCCTACAGCAGATCATTAGGCCCGAAGTCTTGAAACAGAGCAGCATTCTCTGCGGCGACTTCTCTGATCCGCTGGTTCGTCTAGCAAGAAAGAGGATTGAGAGCGAGGGATGGGTAAACACCAAAGCAACCAAGATTGACGCTCAGGTACGACATATCCCAGCGACTTCTCCGGGCTTTGCTAAAAGTGGACAGAAAACGGGTCTTGCGGATGGAGCTTTCACCCATGTTGCGACAAACATCGGTTTCCACGTTGTTCCCAATTCCGAGGCGGCTCTGAATGGTATCTACTCCCGCACAATTCATGATTGTACAGAGGCCAGGGCTAACACTGAGATACAGAAGCCATCCGCATGCTTGAACCAGGCGGAGTGCTGGGATTCACCACGTTCCATCGCGAACCCGGCTGGGTAACCGAACTCAAGGAGGCCTTTGAGTCGTTTTCGTTCAAAGCGCCTCTCGAGATGACCCTGCAGACCACAGCCTGGGGCAGATGGTCGGACGTCAACTGGATCCGCGAGACGCTCGTGGGAAGAGGTTTGCAGGATGTCAAGGTGGACGTGTTCGCCTTTCTCAGCCACGTGGGCAGCGCAGACGCCTTCATCGCAAACTATGGCACGATGATTGATTGGGTCATGAACACTTCGTGGTCCGAGGAGCTGAGGAGAGAACACCCCCGAGAAGAGGTGCATGTTCTCATCAAGGGGTTTCTGGAGAAAAAGTATGGAGGTGCGGGATGGCAGTTGAGCTGGATCCCAATTGTTGCTACCGGAAGGGTGGTCTCCAATGCCCGTATCTAAGCCGGCCTGAAGTTTTGATTTGATCAGTCTCTTAACTAGGAAGAGAAACTTGACATTGTGAACTGGAATTTGACGAGTTCCTTCATTGAGAGTGGAAGGGTTCAGTTCAGGCGGCAACCCCGCATTGGGCGCAGCCACATCTTTTCCCGCAGGTTCCAAGGTTGATTCGTGCAGACCACGTGACGGGATTCGCATCTTCAGCCCCGTCGGGCAGGCGCGCTGGAAAAGTCAGATCGCGACCAGTTCGGGGCATTCTGACTTGTTCCTGCCATCGGCATCAACAGCACGTGTCAATCTCCGCCCGCGGTTGCTTCTCGGGCGAGAAACGGAGGTCGATCGCCAAAATTGGGGCTTTGAGACACTGCCCGGAGCGACCAGCACAGTGCGCGCGCAGCAAAAAGTGCCCATCTCAACTCGCAGACACCCCTGGGCCTGAACGCTGAACGGCCTGAACAATGGCAGACCTCGGGCTTTCACACTCGCATCTGACAACGATCTTGAATGCCCTCGCCTCCATCGATCGCCGCCTCGGACGTATTGAGACCTCGTTAAAGTTGCCCAGCCTCAGCAATGCCAACCCGATTGTCTCGGGACATCTCCCGTCGGCCGCCGCCAACCCCGCGGCAGGGCCTGTGCCAGTTCAGGCGGGGCAAATCGCCGCCCCAGCAGCACCACAACACAACCTGCAGCAGCAACAACAGCAACACTCCCAACACCAGCCCGGCCCCGCTGTAATCCTCACCAACCCATCACCCACCACCGCCACCAACCACCCCAACCTCCTGAGCCCTCCGGCCCTCACTCCGCTGGAACCGCCCCCCACGGGCTACACCATCACCTCGCGCGCCACCATGCAGGAGGAGCTCGACGCCTGGACGCTCCCGCGCGGCTACAGCATGCGCATCGCCGGCGCCAAGGTGACGGGCAAGCGCAAGGTGCGCTGGGTGTGCTTCCGGGGCGGCGAGGCGCGGCACCACCGCGCGCCCGTCGACGAGGCCGTGCTGCTCAAGGCCAAGGCCGAGGGGCGCCGCAAGCCGACGACGGACCGCGCGAGCAAGAAGTGCGGCTGCCTGTTCAAGTTCGAGGTCATCGAGACGGCCAAGGATAGCGACGTCTGGGTCCTGCACTACCCCAACGAGGAGCACAAGGTGCACAACCACGGGCCCTCGGACACGACGAGCGACCCCCGCGCGCGGAAGCTGCCGGGGTACATGGCGGACGAGGTAGATCGGTGGCTGCGGGAGGGGTGGCTGGTGAGTAAGATCCAGGACGAGCTGCGGAGTCGGGGGTTTGTGAATGTCCTGAACACGGATTTGTATAATCGGAAGAGGCTGTTGAAGAAGGAAGGTGGTGAGGAACAGGTCGGTGGCTGAGCGGGGAGAGCGTTGGGTTTCCATGAAGGTTTGGCGTTCTTTCTGGATGGCATCAAGATAGGTATAAGACGGATTGGGCAGTTGCACTAGCCGCCACAGGCATTGGGGTCGGTTTACGATGGGATGAGGACTGGAGTTTTAGAAGGATTGGGTATACAGGAAGGGTATCGCTAGAGGTAAGGCAAGGGGCTATAAAAGGGCAACAGTGGGCTGAAGCTGGCGGATTGAGGCCACGACTTAACGACCAGATCTCATTGCAATGACCGTTATTCTCGCGCACTCTTGAACTGATGAGGAATGACTCTCACAATCAAACGAACGCGGAACGCCAAGACCTTCAGTTTCAGACAACCATCCCTAACAAGCCTTTCCTGGTGCTCAAATTGAACCAAACTCCATTTTCTGTTTGTTCACCTCCATCCTCGCGGGCCAAACCGCTTCGCCCTTCCCATAATCTCAACGTCACTGTCATCAAGAGCACCGACCCGTCTCTTAGTCCCTGCCAGGCTCTGACGTTTGTGTCTGTTTCTGTACCCACGCGTCTGAGCCTTCTGAGCTGCCACTGAATATGGTCAGTTCCTTGTTCCACTCCCATCACATCCAAGATGGGTTATGATCTACTCACTCGCGCCAGCACTCTTCTTCTTGCCGCCAAGTTCACCAATGATGAAGCTCTCATACTTTGACCGAAACTCATTAGCGAGTTCAGCATCCTTAATCTCTTTGCCCAGCCAGGGCCGGAATTTTTGTTTCAGGTCGGAGCCCCCAAACATCATCATGGCTGCATCAAGGTTAACTTCGGACAACAACATGACATGAAGAAAAGGCACCACACATACTGGTAACGTCATACACCATCCGCTTCTTCGAGCTGCCCTCGGCAACAGCCACCCACACCCGCCAGTTCCTGCCCGGGGCAGGCGGGTTCCGAAGCCGTTCCTCTCTGGGAGGGATGTCGTTGTGCTTCCGGAGCTCTTCGGCCGTGATCTGGCGCCGAGTACCGCTCGTGATCTTGGCACAGACGAGCTCCTCCATAGTGCGAAGTCGAAGGAGAGCCTCCGGGGCGTCCTCTGGTTTCAGGAGGTCAGTTGCGTCGGTGCCAGAGTAAGCCTGGAGGTCGTTGAAGAGCTGTTCGTCTTGAGCGAAGAGACCTGCTTACATGTTAAGAGACCAGTGATTGAGATGCATGTTAGGGGTGAGGGTGACTAACGTGAAAGTCGGTACACCTTGTCGAAGAGGATGATCTCTTGCTCATCGATATCGTCGATGCGGGAGATCTCGTCCACGATGCGCCCAACTTTGAGACCTTCGTGCGCCTTCAGGGTGTGGGCTCCGTCGGCATGTGATCCGAAGAATTCATCAGTGGCGTCACGGCCAGCGAATATCTCGAGAATCTGCGCGCCGCTGGGGTGCGAGTGGAGGTAACCTAGTCCGTGGAGGTTAGCAGTGGGCCCATGTTCAAATGAAGGGATTGCATACGCCCCAGATCATACACCTCGTCCTCAATGGCGCAGTACATGCCAATGCCGTGGAAGATGTGCCTCCCGAGTTCTCGCAGTGTGAATGTGCGCTGTCTCAAGCGGACAGTGCCACCCTGTCTGAGGAAGCCGCATTTATACGGAGACAACCGCTCGAGAAGGCCGACGAAGTCAAGGTTCTGGAGGTCTTTTTGCTTCGGCGCTTTTTGTGAGGTAAAAGCGAGAATAGCTGTCTTCTCTTCCTCAGATTGGAATGGGAAATCTGTATCTGTGGTTAGCGCTGCTCCAAGTGTCTAAGCAGAGATCAGCTTACCAGTGATGTCGTAGACAAACTTCCCAACAACACACCATAGATCGCGGCCGTCTTGTCCATCCCGTTCCGAGATATCTTGGGGGTGCTTCCATGTCAGGAGCTTCCCAACCGGCTTTTGGTCTTTGGTTTGGAGAGCGTTCACCAGCCTTTGGTGGACAATCTGTCGGCCCAACTCAGTCCAGTCAAATGCCGTTCTGGTGTCGACCTTCCATTTGGGATCAGCACGAAGGATGTCTGGCGTCAGTGACAACCAAGGTCAGCACATATCTCAACCACAGAGAATTGTAGGCCAGACTTACCGCTCACGTCAAAGACATCGTAGCCTCCATCATCATCGGCCAACAAAGCCCAATTTGTCCTCGAGAGGTCCCTCGACACCATTTCCCCCACCTCAGACACCGTAAAGTACCGCATCCGCGGTCCCACGCCCTGAGTCTTGTGACGTCTGTCACCGGTCTGCGCGGCCATCACCTGCCCTCCTTGCGCCGGTGCCGCTTGCGCGTGACCTCCCACCACCGTAGGCCAGGGAATATAGGTCCCATCCTTACCCACCGTCGCCCAGTCCTCGTTGTACACCGGAAGCTCAAAGCCCCAATCCAACCACTCGTCAAGCGACTTCGGGTTCTCACCGTAATTGCCAGCCTGTCCGAACAGCGACTTCAGCTCCGAATCCAACGCCTCCGCCAGCCCCACCGGCAACGGATTGACCGCATCATACCGCTGCTTGCACTCCAGCGCCTTCTCCAGCAGATACAGCCGATTGTCCTGATACTCCACCGCGTTCCCATCCTCACCCCACTGGGTGGCGTGCCCAACCTGATGCCGATCGTCTAGCGTGTACACGCGCTCCGCCTTCTCCCTCACCGTCCTCACCGGCTCAAACGTCCAACTGCCGCACCCCCCGCCCACCGCGGCCTTGCTTGGCGTCCAGACATTCTTCACCTCGCGCCACTCGTACTCCCAGCCGGCGCCCTTGCGCGCGGGCAGCACCGCCTGCGCCATCATCGCCAGCACGGTGTACACCCAGTCGCAGGCGGGGAACTCGCGGTCCCGCCCGGGCACCGGGTCGTACGAGGTCAGCCAGTAGGTCATGGCGCTGACGGCGTGGTGGGCCTCGCGCTCGGCGCGCTGCTCGTTGGCGTCCTTGAGGCGGCAGGCGGCGGCGAACCGGGCGAGGACGGCCCGGGCCTCGGTGTTGGCGTAGGGCGTGTCGCGCCAGCGGCGGAAGGACTCCGGGTACCACGGCCGCAGGCGGGCCCAGAGAGAGCGGCGGACGTCTAGGTCCGCGAGAGTGCGGGTGACCTGCGGGAGGATGCCGGCGTGGACTCTGTCGAGGGCAGTCGGGAGGGGCTGGGCGCGCGTGTGGAGGCGGTAGAAGCCGTAGTAGATGCTGGAGCTGGAGAGGACGCGCGGAGCAAGAAAGGTGGAGAGGCCGTATTTGGTGACGAGGTTCGTGTAGAAGGATTCGAGGAGGGTGGAGGAGGCCCAAGCCGCGGGGAGAGGGGACACAGTGGTAGAGTGGCCGAGGTAGCGGACGGGGGCGTTGTTCAGGGAGCTGATGGGCTGGTAGGTACCGGCGCCGGGAAACTCGGCCATGCCCAAGCCGAACTTGTATCCGGTTTTGCCGGGGTTGTCCACCAAGGGGGCTTCCACAAAGTCACAACCAAAGAAGCTCTGGATGCCTGAGCAACCGAGTTCCCTGTCCCTGTATGGCTGTTAGTCATGGTTCTTTGACTTTGCCGGTATGGATGCTTGTGGTGGAGTGTAGCTTCAACCGTCCCTGATGCCAAAGTGAAGTCGACTTGAGAGAAAAGGACAGTTTGGAGTACTTACCATTCTTCGCCGCAGTACTAATTAGTTTGAGTTGTTGGTTAGCCATCAAAAAGCTTTAGATAACTCCTCGGTCATTATGTGACGTGACAGAGACAACTTACGGGCTCCACAGGGGGGTCAAGATGGTCGATGGATCGAGCCAGGTTGATGGCATGCTGGAGAACAGGGAGTCAGTACCGACTTGAAGATGCCCTTTCCAGCCTAAGCTACTTGCCATGAGCTCATGCAACATCTACACGCCATGTTAGTAGATATTCGTCCTGGGTAAACACAGGCTGGGAACATACCGTCATCGCCAGAGACCATCTGGCATGGCACCGCTCCGCCAGCGTCGAATGCTGGTTCAACAGAACCCGCAGCGGCCTGAGATGGAGATAGATCGTAATAAACGGCCTCTCCCTTTTCTCAGGCGGCGTCGTCCACTTCGGCTCGATCCCGTTGTTCCAGTGCCTGACAGTCCGCCCGTAAAAGTCCATCTTATCCACCGAATCATGCAGATGATGCCCATCATCCACCAACGTCCACACCAGCTTCCGTCCAACAACTTGTCGATCTGCTGCAACGTCTTCTCCGCATCATACACCGCGCCCTTGACCGGCAGCCACGGCAGGCTGACCTGCGTCGGATCCCCCGCGATCAACCCGGCTCCGCCTCCACCCACTCCGACTTTTCCCTCCACAACAACGTATTCAGCCACTCCCCCTTCTCTCTCAACCACCGGTCCGCCAGCTCCGTGGCGACGCTCATCTCGTCCCACACCGCCGGCACGTCCACGCTCCACACGTCCCCCTCGCCGACCCAGCCGGCGGCGCCGTGATGAACGTCCCGTCCACAATCTCCACGCCAAAGTCATACCACCGCCGCCGCTCAAACACGGAACACCACCTGGCCTCGTCGACGCGCACCCCCTCCCCGGCCCGCTCCAGCACGCGCGGAATCACCGGATCGAGCTGGCGGTGCCCGCCGGGCCAGTCGTTCACGAGGTGCTCGTTCAGCACGGCCGCCTCCCAAGTGGCCAGGCCGGCGTTGCCGTGCAGTTGGGCCGTCTCGGCGCCGAAGAGCATGTCGAGCTGGTAAGGGGCGGGTTTGGGGAGCGGAGGCAGGCCGGCGAAGAAGGCGGCGTCTTCGGCGTAGTAGGTCGGGTGGAGGTCCGGGAAGCGCGGGGCGTGGCCGGAGTGGGCGGTGGTTTCGGAGGGGTTGTTGAGGACGGAGCGGGACTGGGAGCCGAATTTGAGGTGCCAGGGGCTGGGAGGCCGTTGGGGCTGTTGCTGTTGGGGTGCCCTGGGAGATTGTTGGTTCGCCATGGTGGGGTTATTGAGATGAGAGTGAGATGCCGTTGTGAGTGATGGTAAGAGATGGGAATGTTGAGACTGAGATGGAGAGTTGCCGGTTGAAGTTGTTGCATTTGAGGAATGAACACATGAGGGCAGCACAAAGCTGGCCTCCATGTCAGGGGTGGAGCAAACACGGCCGAAAGGTTTTGGTCTTCTTCTTTGTTGATGTTCCGGATTGGTAGGTAGTTTCATTCTTTCACGCCTCGCACTGTCTGTGGTATCCAAAACGGCTCAGAGCCCGAGCACCTGCACCAGACGCTCAGCAGAAGTATCACTATCTTCAGGCGCAGATGTAGATCAATCCAATATGTACAGAACAACCCCAAGACTCCCCAAACAATTCGCCCGCTAATGTCAACAGATCTGTCATCATACCCAGAACCTTTCCAAAATCATGAAGCCTCCCTCCTGCCAACCCCATTGAACGCATCATTTCTGAGGCTTCTGTGCAAACCAGAAAAAGTAGTGAAAGTATCGGTGGACCCTGGTGTCACCCAACGCCTGCCTGGCATGAGCCAGAGTTACCTGGCTCTCAATCTGCGACATGCCCAAGG
The DNA here is from genome assembly GCA_019096155.1 of Staphylotrichum longicolle. Lineage (NCBI taxonomy): Eukaryota > Fungi > Ascomycota > Sordariomycetes > Sordariales > Chaetomiaceae > Staphylotrichum > Staphylotrichum longicolle. Next base: position 1,685,063 of record JAHCVI010000003.1, read on the forward strand.
CAGTGAATGGCCTCCCGGGGAGGACGGGCATCAGGTCCTGAACAGCCATTTTCTGGTACATGCCGATGACGCGCAGGGTCTTGTCGCGGGCCCAGGGACCGATGGGAACCTTCTTGACGACGCACTGGATGTTCTCAAACCCAGCCTCACGTAGCAAGCCCTCTAGGTCCTTGGGAAGCGTCACATTCATGCCGAACTTGGTGAAGGCGCGTTGTGCGAGCTCGTACATGTACTTGACTGGGTCGTTGTCGGGCATCGTGCCGTCGTCGCAGAGGATCTCGGCGCATAGTTCCTGGAGCTCAACCCAGCCGCCAGGTTTAAGGCTCCTACGGTGGTGGATCATGAGTTAGATGGCACATTCTTATCTCGGTTTCGACAGGCACTTACTCATATGCCCGCCTTAGCACACCCCTGACGTCCTTGAGCACAATGGTCATGAAGCGGAAATGAACAAAGTCGACATCTTGGTCGAGCCACTCGCCCTGCTCGCAGTCATCGACGAGGAAATCAACATTTGGTGGTACCCAACGGCGCGCGTTGGGGTACTGGTCGCCAACCTCAATCGCCCAGATGATATCAACACTAGAACACTCTGAGCCGCACGACGGCGATGTAGGCGACTTACCCGTGCCGGTGCCAATGTCGAGAATCATGTGTGGCTGGTCACCAATGGGCGCGTAGAACAGTTGCCCGTCGCACAGCTCCATCAGCATGGCATGCTTCATGTCTTCGCGGTTGAGCTCTTCATCGTCGTTGGGTATGGGATAGCGGCCATTCTTGAAGTGTTGGTACCGGCGGCCGTTCTCGAAGGTGTGGGCGTAGACGGATGAGGTGACGCTGGTCGAGCCTGTTGACCCGGTCTCGTAGCCCTCGTTGAGGTCGAACTCGTCCTCCTCAGGCTCGTACTCGGAGTCGGCGGGGATGATGCCGGGATACCGCTGGTCGTCCGGAGATGGGTCCTGGGGATCTGGGTACTGATCGTCGCCCTCGTGGAGCACAGCATGCGGGCTGGCGGCGGGACTCTGTGTGGGGCTTGGTGGTCGTGGAGCGGGGCTGGGGTCGCGGTGCGGCATGGTTGCGGGGCCTTGAGCGGTGTCTGCAGCGGCGTCTGCGGTGTTTACGGTCTTTACGGCGGCTGCGGCGGTTGCGGCGGTGGCTGCATCCTCAGCAAAGCCTTCATCCCTGTCGGGATTCGGCAGCGCGTGATCACCGTCGTCAGGCATCGTGGACAGTGCAGCGCAGCAGTTGTGACGGCCACGGAAGCAAGATTCAGTCGCGGAGATTGTGTGGTGCAAGATTCCAGCAGCTCGGGTCGGCCGCAGGGTGTGGATGGGGGCTGAAATGGGGACTTGCAGACTAAAATCTCACAGACCACGTGGGCGTGCAGGGCCCTAAAGGTCACATCCCCGCTGCTACCACGCTCCCGTCAAAGCGGGAAGGAAGGAACCAACACATCGGACATCGGACGATGGAAGGAGAAAACGGAACATCAGATAAACTGCGTGCAGGTGGACTTTCCACATTCCGCACATGCTCTGGCCCTCTAGTGCCTCGCCATCCACAACCCCTTTCAACTTAAACCGACCTGCCGTGGCCCTCTCTCGCCATCAACATCTTGTGCACCGTCTTGGGGTCCATCGAAAACTCGGCTTCCTGCAGGGACTGTCGCACCGCCTTGGCGCCGCGCTCGATCATGTCAGCGTCGTAGGCCGCAATCGCGTGCTCCTTTGTGCCCGCGCCCTCGTTCACCTTGATCAGCGCGTCGAGGTACTGGCTTGCGTCCAGGATGGCATGCTGGAAGCCCTGGCCGCGGTAGATCAGCATGGGATGCGCTGCATCGCCCGCCAGCGTGATGCGCCCGCCGCGGTTGTCAAATGGCTGCGGCACCCAGGTCTTCATCTCGTCAATGTGGCACGGGCTGCCGTCCGGCGACCAGTCGATCATCGACTGGAATGGCTCCGCCAGGCCCTTGGTCGTCGCCTTCAGATAGTCGAGCGCCTCCTGCCCGGCGCTCACTCCCTCGGGCAGAGGTGCCACACTCTTGCGCCAGATCTTGACCCACATCGTCGTCCAGTCGCTCAAGTCGTTCGGTTCGCCCGCGTACATCACTTTGAGGGTCACGCGGTCAGCGACAGCCCAAAAGGGCCAGACGAAGGGACAAGGAGCGCTTACCGCCACATCCACCCACCGAGTTCGTGGCCATGGTAATCGCCGCCACAGGGTGGGTTTTTAGGACCGCCTCGACCTTGGCCGCGTCGCCATACTTGACAATGGCCGTCGCAAACATGAAGCCCGACAGCTGCACCCGCGCGACTTCGTCCCCGTTGAACAGCAGCTCGCGCACCTTGGACGAAGAGCCATCGGCGCCAAGTACGTAGTCGGCATCATACGTCGACCCGTCCTCGAAGCGCAGCTGCACGGGACCAGCCTCGCCGTCAATCTGGGAGAACTCGGCCAGTCGCTTGCCCCACCGGATCGTCCCGCTCTCATCCAGATCCTTCGCCAAAAGCGCACGAAGCCGCTGCCGGGACACCCGGCGAGCGCCCGGCACCTTGTTTTTGAACAGAAGGTCGCCCGTCTCACCGTTGTACACCGGCAGGCTCTCGGCCTCCTCGTCAAATTCGAGGCTGGGGTTGCAGAGCGCCTCGGGCAGCTTGTCGACGACGTGCTCGGGCAGCAGCTTCTTGAAGAGCGGCATGGCCCAGTGCAGGAGATGGTCCAGTCGCGGGGGCGGTCCGCGATGTGGAGCGCTTTCTCAAAACCACGACATCGAAGCCGTTCTGGTTGCACAGTCAGTCCGGAGCGACGGTGACACAAGACGGGATGGGACAGGTCAGATCAGAAACACGCACCTTCTTGAGCCCGTGCGCTGTGAGCAGGCCTGTCAAGCCCGCCCCGACGATGGCCACCTTTGGAGCTGGTTCCGTTTGAAGCCGTCATTTTCGTGGTGTAGTTACGGTCGTCAAGCAGAGCCGGTATAATTTGCCGTCCTTATCCTGTAAATAGATGTGAGAGAACGAGTAGAAACGGGACTGGTGCAGCTGTTTCCCCCGTCTTCCAAAGTGCCGGGTCAGACCTGCGGGATAGGACCAGGTTGCCGGGATTTATCTCACCGGTGGGGAACCGCGGGCACCCCCTAGTCTCCCAGTCCCACCTTTGCTCACCACACCCGACAGCCTGGGCGTCCCTGAACGGGAATAGACCGCAGCACCGGGTCCCGTGGGGGCAGGATGGCTTGCGTGATCCGCCCCGGCTTTGGCCATTCATCGACTGAGGGCGTGGTTCTGGGCGCCACTTAGCAAAGGAGCGAATGCGAGAGTTGCTCAGATGCAGCACCCTCCAGCTTGGCGCCTGAGGGGGTCAGACTCGGCCGGAATACACCGAATTGGCTGGCTTCATCTGTATGTAGAGTTGGTGAAGGTGGCCATCCTTTCTTTTTCTCGCTTAATCCGAGAAACTCGGGGTCCAATCCCAGGGATCTCCACCCGACTAGTCTGTCCGTCATTTCGTCTCGCATTTGATCTTGCGGTTTTCTCCATTCCGGACGAACCATCTGTTTTGACTATGCTTTGCCCTTCCACTACCTTGTCCGCGACTTTAATCAGTTTCTCATACTTGATTTCACATGGCCCATGCTGTCTTCTATGCTGTTTCGAACACTGTCGTCCCATGTCATTTCTGTCCTTACCCGTGTCAACCTTGGCTTTAGCTGTCTTTGATCTCTTTCTATTCCTCAGTTTCGATTTCTCTTTCCACGTCTTCCCCTTGTCCAACTCTCTATTCTTCCTCTCTCTCTCATGTCACTTGGTCACCTCTACAACCCTCTTTTCTCTCTCCTCTATGCCATTATCTGAGCCACCATTCGACAGTCTCTATGTAAGACCCGAGCCGGAAAGTAGTCTTTTGCTCCTCCGGGAGTTAGAGGAACTACAAACCGGTTGGTAGTAGTGAAGTACAACATAGCGAAGCACAAACAGTGCAGGCTCTGTTCGTTAACTCTATTACGTCGTTCTGTGGGACAGAAAGCGGGCTATGAGGTCCAAGTGGATGAGAAGTTGCCAGCTGCGGTCTGTCTTGTTTGTTTCTATTTTCAACAACCTTCGTGGTGCCTTTGGGCTCACCTCTTGCTACTGAGACCTTGTTATCCTCCATTTTCAGACTCCATCCCTGTATTCCCAGGCCCCACACACACTAAACGGTCTTCACTTGCTTCTCTTTTGCAAGTAGCATATTAACCAGTACATGCCTCGAATGAGCACACAACTCTAACCCTCACACAAATAACTCTCTTCCCGTCTCCCTCGACGCATCTGAGTGTGCCACAGTCCCATCTACCCTGACGCAGGCGCAGTCTGTCACCGAGGGATCAGCCGGCACAGCACTGCCCCCCCCTCGTCTGCACTCCATAGTCGCGCAGACCCATCACAGCAGTGGAGTCCATGGGTAGCAGACATCCTCTGCCACTCCTGCCTCCAAGGAACCATGAGCTCCCACACCCAGCTCGGTTCAAGGTGACAGAAGAGGACCTTCAGCACACCATAATCCGCACGTTGACTTTAGGTTGGACGAGGGAATGGGATCAAGTGTCGGGGGTTGGGCACCGGAAGAAGGTTTTGCTGCCAACCTCCATTGAGACACAGGTGGGCGCATAGGGCAAGATGTCCCGTGCTCAGGCTGATAGAGCGACCATGCTGCAAAGGCTGCGTGCTCGGTACCTAACGGGGACATGGAGTAGTTTGACTCCAGGTGGGAAGAGAATGCTGCAGTCTCGGGGACAACAAGTGATATACGGATCACTTTCGGCTGCCCTGGATCTGCATGGACAGGAAAATGGACCCTGCGCAGATGAATTATGAGCCGTATCCGGGCTCCGGGTGTCATCCATGCCCAGAACGAGTTCGGAAATGGTGGATCGGACGTCGACGGGCCGAGAGGAATGCTGCCGGTCATCATCGCGAGCCAGAACCGTCTAGCGCACTGCCGACGCTGTGGTTACCTCAATACCCGTGCCCTCGTCGACTTCGATGCCTGTCACCAGGGTGCGGATGCCTGCTGTTCCGGGGGTGACTTGGCCACCCAAAGTCCGCGTGGCCTGGGCCGTGGCCGCGGTAGGAATGGTTGTTCCGGCCAGGATGGCGGGGCTCGGGGTCCCGAATCGGCTCTTCGACCTCAACCTCATGTTCTTCGTACTCGTCGTTGAAATGGCGCGCGACGAGGTCCTTCTCCCTGCGGGCCTCGTCGGCATCAAAGACGAACCGTTGGGTCCCTTCACTGGGCGCCCTCTTCCGCTTTGCCGAGCCGCTTCCTGGCAGCGAGGGGTTGGTGGCGGGCGACGTGGCCGAGCCCGGTGTGACAGATCTGGTGTCTAGTAGGTCCGGCGCGCACCGGTCGCACCACCCGTGGTAGCGCTGGTGCTTCTCCTTGGCCATCAGGTTGTTGATCTCGATCTTGACGTCCATTACTTTCTTGAGGTCAAATCGAAGGCCAACCTTGGTGGACTTGGGGAATTGCGTGTACAGGTCGAGCAGATCCAGCATCGTTTCAAGAACGCATCCTCTGTCGCTGTGCCAGGCCGCAGCCTTCTTGAATTCTTTTGTCTTTTCGGGGTCGGTGCCCAGCAGCAGGGCGGTCAGCTCCAGGATGGCGAGGACTAGCGTGAAGGAGGCTTGTTTGATGGGCGCAAAGGTCTTGTACAGGTCGATCGACATGTCGTATGCCACGTGGATAAACTCCTTTCCCACGGCCCGGTTCGAGGTGTCCTCCCGCGGAAACATTTTTCTGGCCATCTTGATAAGAAGCTTCTGGGGGTACTGGACCCTGAAGTCAAACCCGATGGTTTCGAGAATGTGGCGCTCCAAGCCGACGGTGAACCGAGACGGTGCCTCAAATGTCTTTGCGCGGAGTCAGCCCGAGCCCATGCCCCAACCTTGCCTCCGCCTGGGATTGTGTGGTGCCTACCTTGTCATCCGGCGTCTTGTGGTCGTGAGGTTGCCTGAGGTTGTGTGCTGCGCAGAGGATGTCCTTTGACTTCTTGATTGTGTCTTCGGCCTTGCAAGCCACAAACAGGGCGGCCAGGGCAACATCCTCGTAGTTGTACTCATTGCTTGGAAAGCGCACGCGGAACTTGTGGTAGTAGATGGCGGCCGTGTCGAACGTCTTTACGGGCCTGTCGAGTGCAAGTGTCAGCGGTACTGCCAGGGAAACGGGTTGATCACAGCCCACCTACAACTGTAGGCTCTGCCGTACGCCGTCGATCAACTGGATTCCCTTCAGCCGGTAGCCATCTTCGCGGGCTTCGTCGTAGCCAATGTGCTTCATGCTTTGCCGGAGACCCTGTTCCGAGTTGTACTGCGAAGGGATCGCCGAGAGGCCTGACGGCGGTCCGATCGGCTTGATCTCTTCCGGGGACGGGCCGCCATTAGTTGCGCCTGGTGGCTTCGCCGGCTGCGGAGCCATGGTGCCTAGCTGCAGCGAGCAGCAATGAAGTGCCAGATGCCGGGCGCTGGGATTGGGACTTGCTTTGCAGGGAAATCCGGCGACGATCGGTTGGCAAAGGCGTGAGCGTGTTTCAGCGATGCCGCATCATTGATCGCGCGCGTCGGGGTGTTGCGTTTCTGGTCGGGAATGCTTAGCGTCTTGCTGCCATGAGCACGAGAATCGAGGGTTGCTGATGCTGGACGATGCTGGATAAATAAACTGGAGAATCGATGTTGGAATTGGCGTTGCGGCGATTGCGGGGCTTCCCGTTGAGGCGGACCCCTGCTGGGCTGAGCTCAGAACACACCCAAGCCCGATTGACAAAACAAACTTGGAAGCCGCACTCACAATCAAACAATGCCCCACACCCCAGGACACTTGCCCTTTGCACCCACCACAAGGGACTTACAACCATGGCTTCCCAGCACAACCATACACCCAAAAAGGCCAAGGTCTTGGGTACCATTTCGTTCCTTGAAAAGGAGAAGATACCTCACTTCAAGTCCCGCGTTTTCAAGCACTTCGGCGTGAGCCACCGGCAAGGCTGGGAGATCAACGCAACCGACGTCATCTCCAAGATGACCACGATTACCCGAAACTTGAAGAAACGCGTGGCCGCAAACGGATCCTTTCCCCCACCGACGTGGAAGCGATGGAGAAGCTGATTTGGAAGTACGGCTTTGAGGGTCGAGCTACAACTTGGCAAGCTCTGGCATACGAGGCAGGCGTTGCAGCGGAGGTTAGCTGGCGGACGATCCAACGGGCAATGGGCACCCTTGGATATCGCAAATGCGTAACCTGTCGGAAAGGATGGGTCTCGCCGGCAACTGCAAAAAGGCGCCTTGAAGCCGCAACTGTGGCTCTTCGAGAACGCCCAACGCCGCAGCACTGGCGCGATATTCGGTGGTCTGACGAGCTACACTTTTCCCTTGGACCCGAGGGCAGGCTCATGATCATTCCGAAGTCTGGTGAACGGCATTGCCCTGACTGTATCCAAGAGACTGGCGCGCCAGAGCCAAAGCATCTTAAACTTAAACGACTTTACGTGTGGGCCGCAATCGGGTGGAACTTCAAGTCCGATCTCTACTTCTACGAGGTCCCAGGGAATTCCAACGGCGAGATGTCGATGCAAATATACCGAGACGAGATCCTTGAGAAAACTGTTGGTTCTTGGCTCAAGCGGGGAGATCACTTTGTTCTTGAGGAAGATGGCGACTCGAGGCATGGTACAGGCAAAAAGAACATCGTCCGGGACTGGAAGCAACGGCATGGTTTGAAGTACTTCTTCAGTACGCCTGGGTCTCCAGATCTCTCTCCGATTGAGAACGGGTGGGACGTGGTTAAACAGTATATAGCTCAGTTCCCATCTCAGAGCGAAGAGGAGCTCCAGAGCCTTGCGATTGAGGGTTGGAATACGTTGTCGCAGGAGACAATTAACCACTGGGTGGATTCAATGGTTCATAGGATGCAGCATGTAGTTGCAGGCGAGGGGAAAATGGCAGGCTACTGATTGACTTATAGATGTATTGTAAATTTAGGGCAGCTGAAGATATCTAGCAGGTGTGAATTCTGGGTGTGCCGCCTTTTTTGTCACCTGGTTTGACACTCACCCCAAGCCCCAGGCTGTTGCTTTGTTCTGTTTTGTTTCCCAATTCAGCACTCCACTCAAACACTGTTTGGTTTCGACTCAACCGACGCTGTCCCAGGCAGGGAAGAGGGCATTAACCCAAGGTATCGAAGGAGGGCATTCGGTGTCCTCGCAGCCAAAGTGGGAAGCTAGAACGAGAGTATCACTTTGTGAAAACAATGTTCTTGCCAATACTGTTCCTGAGGCAAGCATTGGGTTTGGGCGTGCTCGGTCAGCGAGCTTGGGTTGATGCAGTACTGGCTGCATGTTGGCACCCTGACGGGTGTGCGAGGGTATACGTTGGCCCCAGGCCATCCCACAACATCACTGATGGTAGTCTTTCCCGCTTCGAACCAGGGTGTGCGTAAAGTCTTGGAGCGTCTGAGGTTGGCGTCCAAGAAAGATGGGTGAGCACCTCAGGTGTCCGTTGTTGCAACCGCGACTGTCGTCTCCGTTTGATCGGAGTTGAATCTCGGGCACAATACTCGCCTGCGGGTTCACATCCCAAAACCTTTAGTTGCGCTTCCCAACTGCTGGGTACATACCTTGTGTTTGTCCTTTCCCTGACCAAACTATCTGACACGCATCACGCGTTTTCGGCGGTACACGCGGTAACGGGACATGACGTGACTGCCCGCCTCTTCGCGGGGTGACTGCCGTAACTGCGACGTGACTGCCATTTTCATGGTGCGACTGCCCTTTCCATAAGTAAAATCCAAATCCAAACCAACCCGGAAACCACGAATCGGTTGTGCAGCCTACCGTGGCAGTCAGCAGCAGAACCATGCCCGGTGACGGGAAGTCGGGTTGGCATGCTGCGGTGATGCCTCATAGGTACCCTACCTGCTTCAGGGCGGATGACTTCCACCTTCATAACAGTTCGCAACTGCCACAACCGCCAGAACCTATCACCGAACGAATTCCAGTTCCGCCAAATTTTGACAGTTGCAGGTGCTGCCCGAGAACTGAAGTTGGCAGGAGCAGTACTCGTCACCTGAAAATGGAACTGGGTCGAACCCCTTGCGAGGTAGTGGTGAGGCCGTGGCAGGCCGTTCTGCCGTTGATGACTACTTCACATTTGCTCGATATTGTAAACTATGGCAGAAGGCGTTACCAGAGTTATGGTACCAGGTAACTAGTAACCTTGCCAAAAAGACCGTGTACATGAACGAGTTTACCTCTTGTACTTGATCGTCGAGCAAGCCGGATTTCGAGTTCATTCACTTGTTCGAATCTTCCAAATCGTCGCCCTGTTCGAGAAATCCAATCTTTCTTTGCCTGCTGTCACCATGTCCTTCCGTCCGATGTCAGACGCCGAGTTTGCCCGCCTTGAGGCAAAAGGAAGGGAGCTTTTTGCCGCCATGGTGGAGGGGGCGAGGAGCAACGAATACGTTCCCGTTCGGGAAGTCACTGCAGCCGCCCTGACGGGGGCTATCATACTTCTCTTTCCGACGCCGAAGACGAGCTGGATGTCAACGCCGAAGACGAGCTGGATGTCAACGCCGAAGACGAGCTGGATGTCAACTCCGAAGACGAGCTGGATGTCAACGTCACAAAAATCGCCATGGATGTGGGCGTTCCGGTGGATGGCTATGTGAGCGCCGAAGTTTGGAACACTACGGGGTGCAAATCCCAAGACCACCCCCCCTATTTGAACTTTGTCCACAGAGAGGGAAACGCAATTTTGTCTTGGTACAATGTTGCAAAGGAAAGTTTGATGGGTGTTGGCCAGGCGCATTGGAGCGATTTGATGGCTAGAGCTCTTCGCCCCCCCGAGCCCCTCCGAGCCCCTTCTGGCACCAGTCCCAGCCCCCGCCGCGCCATGACCGGCCTCCTGGCGATTGTTCGGCTGACAGTTGTCAACATCACGACTTACCGCCTGGTTGACAAGATCCGGAAGCAGTACCGGACGGTGAGGTGATGACTTTGGGAGTCGAAGAGCCCGCCTTTTTTGCCCTCCTGGCCACGGACAATGGCAAGGGTCCCGCCGGCATGCTGGGGGCGTACCCACGGATGTTTGGTCACAAGGTCATCACTCGTGCGGTATTGAATCGTGGAGGCGACCCCAACATTTTTTGGATGTTGGAAGTTTTGAGGGCCGACCGGCCCGACCCCTCGCCGCCCACCACCTCGCCGCCCACCACGCCGCCGCCGCCAGAGCCCTCGCCGCCCAAAGCCTTGTCCCACCGCGCCGCCAGGCACCAGCGACGGAGCGGGCGGCATGAACGGACTGTCTGAGATTCGTTCAAGTTGTCTCGTTGGCCCCTGACACGGGACCAACGCCTTTTCCCTCTGGTCTGCCGATGCGACGACCATCTCCCCTCTTGCAACAGGGACAATCAAACGACTTGGTCTGCCGATGCAAAGACCAACGCCCCCTGTTTGCAAGAGGGACATCCAAATGAGTTCGCGCGTCTGAGCCCCCATGGATAGGGCTAGCGCGTTGGGTGACCAGTACGCACTTTCAGCATCGCCTCACAATTCCTCGTCGAGGTGTCCATCGATGGAATCAGCACATGATTCGGACTTTTTTGTCTCTGAAATTTGGAAGCCAATTCACGTCGAGAAACTTTCTCGGTTCCTTCTCATCAGGGGTTAATGTCAACATACCTCTCGTTTGTCGGCCCCCACCCTGGCAAGCATCAACACAAACCAGGCCACCACCCCAAGCCCGACCAACAACCAATCATCCGTCACCACTTAGCAGTCGCACTTGATCAGCAATGAACAGAACATCAAGTGTCCAGCCTCTCAAGCAGCAATGCCAACAATCCACAGCCGGGGGCATTGTCTTTTCAACCCTGGATCCTCTCGATCATGCCATCACAAATCGAGTCGGGGCATCCCTCATTCTTGATCAGCAACCATGATTGAGTGTCCATTGAGTGGACAAGCGACAAAAATAATCGATAAACCACAAACAAACCCCCCGACTTCGCCAAGCAACCCGTTGCCAAGCATCAAGCATCCCTCAGACTTCCCAGCCTGGTGGACAATTCACTCCCGCGAAACCCAATAGCTGACGCAAAGCAAGACGTGTCAAACGCCTAGCACGCTTGCTGGTGCAACCAATTCTGATCAAGCGTCCAAATGGCCAGATGCAGTCTGAGCAGAGACAGGTTAGTGCGACAGTTGATCCAAATCCGCGTCGTCTTTGATAGCTCATACAGAAAATAGGGGAATTAAACCCGCGGCTTTCGGTCCTCAATGTTCCACGCCGCCACGCGCCAACCCTCTTCAATGATTTGGGTCTCTACCTCTGTCAAGGTTCAAGACAGCTTGGCGAAAGGTCCTTTCCCAACTCTGAGCCTCCCCCTTATCCCACTCCGCACCCTCCCCAGTCCATTCTTGGTAGATGTCGAGGTCGACCCAGGTTGAGCTTGGGCTCTCTGGGACTTCATCGCCCTCCCACCCACGCTGTTTGGCGAGAAACAACGCTTCGTCTCTGCCCAGGAGGCAGCTTCGCCTCGGTTCCTTGCAGGTTTCAGCGGGGTCGGGCCTCGGACCAAGAGCAGCCAACTCGCGTTTCTCCAGGCTCATGACGAAGGCGACAGCCGTTGCAAGGTTGGTTGTCGCCACTTGAACCGAATCTTCCGCCTTGTGATGTAGGCTAATTTTATCAGCGATGGAATCGAAGGTGATGGGAGCGCTCAGCCCTTCTTGGACTCCTGTGATGACGAGCAAAACAGGAATGTGGGCAATGGCCGGGACGGCGACGTTATAGTCGTCTTGATTTATTGCAATGGCGACGGCACGGAAAAGGGGTTGCATGATTCGGAATTTCTGGTCGTGGATCAGTCCCCCGCCGCCTAGCCCGAGTTCCTCCCTCACAGCCTTCATTTCGCTGCGCGATGTTGTCTCATCCGAGCGACCACCGAGCTTGTGCTGAGTGGTCTCGACGTGTGCGAAGATGGCACAGCTCATTGAAGCGACGAAGCCAGCCACCTCAAATGGTTCCTCAGTGGCCAGCGGTGCCGAGTCGAGGGGGACGCTGATCACCTGGGCAAGGAACTGGCCCCAATCAATCTCGCTACGGTACGGTCGGAACCTGGATTGCCACGTCAGCCGCCAGCCTTTTGCTGCTTGGAGAACACCATGGGAAATTCCATCGCAGAGACCCTCCATCTCATACAGCTTTTCTTGTTCTCTTGATCCTCTTTAACACTGCGGCAAGGGGAGAACACGGCAAAGAGACGGGGAGAAACAAAAGAAGGGTTATCCATACCAGGTCCGATACAGGTAGTTGTGAAGAACAACAAGCAGCAACCGCCAACTCTCCAAACCGACGAATGAAAAGCGACGGCTCGGGCTGGGAAAGATGTATATTGGTACCGACTTGTTGCAGAAGCTTTCCATCTGAAGCATACTCATTTTGGCGATGGTGTCAAGGGAAAGGCACGGTGGTCCACGGGGGCGAACCGAGTAATGTAAGATTTCCTGTCAGTGCTTCCATTCGACCTGTCCGCGGAGATAATGGAGGATCCCGTGCAGCGGCAATTTCGATGGCTGCGGAAGCTGAAGCTTGTTGATCCGGGCTTGCGTTTTGTTTTGGCTTTGGTTCTGGGGCGCGGGTTCAGACATTTTTGCGGCAATGGGAGGTAGTAAATGCTGAATGTGTTGTCGTTGGCACTCGGCCACCACAAAGGTTGGATGGCGGCAAGAAAGAAGTGGAGAGGGAAGTTGTGGTGGTTGAAAACGCCAAGGGTGATTGGCAAAGTTAAAAGGAAAAATATTAGGTACGGAGTGCCTGAGGTCAGGCAAGTTGGCACCTCATCGCTTTTATATTCCTCTGCCGGAGCAGGAGAAGTTCGCACTGACACACGGAAACCCAGGAGTCCGGCATCCCGAGACGAGAAAACGCAGCATGACCTCATGCCTCATGGCTTCATGTCTCACGCCAAGGCGCCGGCTGGTTGCATGGTAAGTGACTCAGCCACCGTTTTGCTGCATGACGTTCCTGTATCAAAACTGACTCGGTCCAGTCGCCGTCCAGGCACCAGGCTGTGTTGAGTGATCATCAAGATGCGATGGGAAGAAGCGTCACCCTTCTTGGGCTTGGACCTGAACTGTAACTTGCATCCATGAACCAGGAGTAGTCTCAGGAATAAGACGCTTGACGCAAGAGTCCTCCAAGATAAAGAACACCCCCAATGGTACCTTATTAGATCGATTCATTCACACCAAAACTTTGCCAAGCTTGAGACTTGATCAATTAACCTAGATCCAGCCTGAAACCTGATTATCCTCTCTGCTACTCTCGCCTTATTTTGGTTGGAAGCCCTGGAATAATCTTTTGAGCTTCGTCATGAGCCTGAACGCCTCTGTTTCACGCCGTTGCCAACGACGAATCGCTGCAATCAGAGACTCCACCCGCCCTCCCATCCATAATCCCTATCCCTGCTCACGGCGAGCACCTCGTCCTTAACCGGGTCCTCTATCTCAACTCCCTTCTCCTCATCAAAATCGCTCGGCGCAATCGCCTCTTCGCTTTTCTCACTCTTCACCTCATCCTCACCTCCCGCATGCAACTCTCCAAACAGCTTCACGCCCAACTCCTCCAACTCCAGAACAACAACATGATCAAAGACCCGCGAGGAGTGCACGGCGGTGGCATCTTCCTCGCTCTCGCCGTGGATCGTGTTGATCCAACAGGTCTGCATGCCGCTGAGCCGGGGGACTTCCAGGTCGTAGAGGGCGCACGAGACGACCATGGCTTGTTGCGGCACCAGGAGCTTCATGTCCCTCTTGTGGCTGCCGTTGCAGTTGGTGGTGCTAATGAACCACGGGAGGATGGCGTCGTGCCAGGTTTGGTCGAAGAGGGCGACGGCATGGGGAGTTGGAGGGTAGACTTGGGCGGTGCTGGTGGGGAGGATCTGGTGTGGTGTGATTAGCTTGTGTAGGTGGTTCTGAATCTGGAGAGGTATGTGGGTACGCACCTTGTCGACGAGGTGGGCCACGCCGAGGTTCTCAAGCAGCGTGGTTGCAGTGGTGGTGTTGTTGGACATTACCGCGATAAGAATGCCCAACCTCTTGGCGTTCTCAAGAAACTCGCTGGCATGTGGCGCCAGGTAGACCAGCGGAAAGCCGTCGCGGGCGAAGATGCGCGGGTAGCACTCGAGCAGCCGGCGGTGTTCATCGATGCTGAGGTCTCGAATGCCGAGATGGCTGATAATCTCCACCACACGCGGCGACTTGGAGAAGGCGAGAAGGATTGCCTCGTCAGACAGTTCGGGTATGTCGTTCGCGTGAAGGACTTCGGCGATGGTCCTGTGAATGGTTCGAGTCGTCGCGTCCCTGCAGGAGAGAAGCGCGTTCAGGTGGAGGAGAAGCACGCGTGGGGACGAGGTGGCTTCGGGCGTTTTGAAGATCCGAGTATAAGGCTGAATAGCTTCTCTTGTGGCCATTCGTGGGTCCATTCGCGGCAGTAGAATGCCCGTTCATGGTTAATCCTAGGATTGATTAGTGATTGGCGGCCAGATATCACAGACGAGAAGCGGACACGAAGGAACAAAGCAAGAGCTATACCTGAACGAAACCGTACCAGTGACAGTGACAGTATCGGAGTTTAAAAAGCTCTTGTCGCTGTTTCTGGGCTTGATTTGGTCACTGGAGGGAGTCGGGCCGATGTACAAGCACTTGCTGGTATCTTCAGGACGATGCTGAAGGGTTTTCAGAATTGGGGGAACGAATGGGAACTGGGGAGACAAGTTTTGAGACTAATTTATGCAACAGCTCTTAAAGACTTGACAAAGAAAGGGCAACGTGCTGGAATCATCGTTGGCCTGCTGCTTCATTTCACCCTATTCATGGAATCACAGATGGATGCCATCTGAAGTTGCTGCAATCACGTCATCCCCATCGCGCGGAGAAGAGTTTTGAGCAAGAGTCACAATATTCAGCCAATTTACTCCCTCTGTTTACCTGTAAACATTTTTTAGAGTCATCGGTCGCTGCACGTTCCAATATCTTCCCCATGTTTACACCCCTGAGTCAGGGGCAGCCAGTTACCCTAACCCTGGTAAGTGGATCATGGTTGCTATCACCACATGGCGCCTGGAGCGGCGATTGCGGTTTCGGCCGTGGGGTTCCAATCTTCGTATCGACATTCGACAAGTGAGCCTGAAACTGCGAATCCGAGAATCGTCATCAATCCAACCACAGAGTGAGAATCGGTTCATCACAACTCACCGAACGTCCTTTGTTACCATCCTTTGAATGAGAATAAAAGAATAACCGTTTCGGATCTAACCTTTGGCGCGTATCTCATTCACGATGGGCAACCCTGCGCCCTCTTCTCTCATCACCCATCTGCGGTCGGTCCTCCCACAGGACGGATCCCGCGATGCTCTCATCACCTCTGTTATTCCGACTTTGCTTCAGAGCATTGCCGACGTCGCCAAAGCGTTGCAAAACTCACACCATGTTGCTGCTGCCGGCACTGCCAACACGTTTGGCGACGATCGTATGCTCTGATGGACACTTTCAAAAAAAGAGCTAACTAACACCTCCAGAACTCAACGTCGACGTAACCGCCGAGAACCTGATCCGCGAAGCCATCGCCAACTGCCCCGCCATCGCCACAGCCAGCAGCGAAGAAGACCCCGTGGAGCGGCCTGTCCCCCACTCGTCCCCTAACCCTTCCTCCTCCGAGCAATACACCCTCGCCTTCGACCCCCTCGACGGCAGCTCCATCATCCCCGCCAACTGGACCGTCGGCACCATCCTCTCCCTCTGGGACGGCCCCACCGCCCTGCACCAACCCCCGGCCACCGGCCAAGTCGCGTCCATCCTCGGCGTGCTCGGCCCGCGCACCACCGCCATCGTGGCCCTGCGCATCCCCGGCACCGACTCCCAAAAAACCTGCTTCGAACTCGCCCTCGACTCCGCCCCCGCCAACACGGCCTCCTGGCAGCTCACACGCCCGAACCTGACCCTCGCCCCGGAGTCGCGGTACTTCGCGCCCGCCAACCTGCGCGCCGCGGCCGACGACGCGGCGTACATGCGCCTCGTAACGGGGTACATCGCGCGCAAGTACACGCTGCGGTACTCGGGCGGGCTCGTGCCGGACGTGGCGCACATGCTGGTCAAGGGCGAGGGGGTGTACCTGAGCCCCGTGACGGCGAGCAGCAGGGCCAAGCTGAGGCGGCTGTACGAGGTGTGCCCGCTGGCGATGGTGGTGGAGTGTGCCGGGGGAAAAGCGGTGGATCCGGCGGACGGGAAGGGGGTGTTGGAGAGGGAGGTGGGGGATTGTGGCGAGCGGGGGGGGCTGGTGTGTGGGAGTGCGGTGGAGGTGGAGAGGGCGATGGAGGGGTTGAGGACGTGAAGGGAGGTGTAGATGCTCAGAAGGGCGTGGGAAAATGGGGATGAAGCTGGCTGGTTACGGCCAGAGTTCAGTCCAATAGTCCTGGATCCCGTGAGTGTGGGTGTGAGACAAACTCAGGGGTAAAAGGGAGAAGCTTTAAAGGTCACAGGCTAGGCGCTTGCTAGTCACAACTGGTTGCTTGGCTCATCTCTTTTCCTTTCGTTGCGCAAAGTCGATACCTTATGTAAGACCAAAATGCCGCAGCTCCCTCACGGTCTCTGCTGCGGTTTCTCCCCCCCCCTCCCCTAACTACCTGCCTCAGAATCTACACCCACAATGGATGTGCAACCATGCCACAGAACGTCCCACTTTGTCCATTGAAGGAGGCTGAGGAGCACCAGCTGTACTCGAAATGATCACCCTGGCAGCGCGGATATTGAGCACCACGGAGTCGGCGGTACACATGTAGCTCACTTTGTGCAACGGTCAGTAAGATCAAGCGGCCATTATTCAGGTTTTGTCCACTTCCTCGCTCTCGAGACTCTCTTCAAGGGCAACATGTTCACGGCGCAACGAATAAGATGGAGTAACTTTATTTTGGCTCTGCAGCGCATACCTCAAGTCAAGTAAGGAGCGTGGAGAAGGCCCCCCGGGCCCTTGAAGAAGAGAAATCCGAATCCTTCAAATCTTCCGGCGCCCGTTCTCTGGGCACTGCGAGAAGGGCTCGTGGGATAGATACAAGGGCGTTCTCAGACAAAGGGAGAATTTCTGACAACCTGACTGGACCCTACCCACATTGACAGGCGCCCACCCCAGGTACCGAACACATCCCATGCACGGTCCCGGAAACAGACCCATGCCCTTGGTCGGCCACCCCGGGTAAGGTATGCTTCTCGTTGTCGCGGGACGGATCATACCAGACCAGCGCATGTGTGCTTGAGCGCCGG
Source organism: Staphylotrichum longicolle (assembly GCA_019096155.1). Lineage (NCBI taxonomy): Eukaryota > Fungi > Ascomycota > Sordariomycetes > Sordariales > Chaetomiaceae > Staphylotrichum > Staphylotrichum longicolle. Next base: position 1,702,416 of record JAHCVI010000003.1, read on the forward strand.
GGCTCTAGCACCGGCCGAGCCGGGCTGTGAACTGGGTTAGCCAGTCTGAGAGAGTACACCATTCGTGTATGCAAAAGGTACATGACGAAAATACACATACCGAGAGTGCAGTCGCTGTCGGTGTAGTGGCCGTTGACGTAGCAGCCAAGCGTGTACGAGTAGTCCCAGCCGCTGAGGGATGAGTGAAGAAGGTCAGCACCACCAATCCAGTTGCGGTCCAGTGCGTCACCTAAGGTACCTAGGTAATGGACATCACGGGGGTGGGTAAAACTGACCAGTTGCTGGCACCGCCGATGACAACGCACTCGCCCGTCTTGACACAGCTAAAGGCGTACGTTTCCCCCTTCGGGAGGGTCCTCACCACGCTGGAGCTGGTGTTGGGCCCGGAGCGGCAATTGACCTTGCTGGATCCGCCCACGATCGCGCAGACCTGGATATCGCGCTTGTCGAGGCTGAAGGCGGGTTCGTTGGGCGAGACGTTGGCGGCCTCGCGAGCCTCAACAGCGGCGCGAGCCTCGGCGGCTGCGTGAGCCTCGATCTCGATAGTGGCGAGCCTGTCGTCGGCAACAGGGGCGGCGAGGAGGCCCGTGGGGAGGAGGGCGGCCGCGAGGAGGGAGAAGAACTTCATGGTGGCGTTGGGGGTGTGAGTCGCTGAGGTGCTCTGGGAGGAGTTGCTAGGGGTTCTGGAGATGATGGAGAGTGAGGGATGGCCTGAGAGACTTGACTGTGTGGTGTTCGCCTCCCTTTATACCCGTTTTTCGTTCCTCTTGATGTCTGCTCAGCTTCTCTCCCCCTCATTGTGATGTTTCCCCAGCATCTCTCTCCTCATGCCTGCCTAGGATCTCAACCATTCATCACGATACTCATCTCTGCTTACATAGTTGCAGACAGTAAGACGGTGCAATTCTCATGAGTGTTGTTACGTAGCATCAGGCGGTGTACCCAATTGAAGCCATCCCAACGTCGCATCAAAATCCTTTCGGGTTGAACTCACAGCAATAGTGCTACCACATCGTATCCCTGCAAAGTGCTTCCGCGAGACCGGACAACTTAGACCCGTTGCGGGGACGTGTGGGTTATGAGCGTTTTTGGACCAATCCGAATGTGTCTTCCAAGGACAAGAAAGGGCGAAGTCAAGCATTTACTCCTTTTCGCGGGAACCCAAGCCACCCCGAAGAGCCTCAACTCAGAACGACCACTGCCAAGAACACAGCAAAGTCCCCGAATCGCTTGGCAACTGGACCCATCTTCCCCTCCATGAGCTTGTCAGCAATCTTTTAGCTCGGAACGTCGAGTAAACACCTTCCGTTTTCTCCAAGTCAAAGTGCGCCGCGACCCGGGGATCCCGGACAAAGCACACCAACCAATATGAACTTCAGGTAAGGTCGACTTGAATTGCTCGACGGTAGGTTTGTAGCAAACTATTAGTGGGTTGAGGGAAATGGCACCAAGCCTGAGGCAGACGATTAGAACAGCGGCGTAATCAAAACCTTGAACGTTAAATACCAGCGATGGCACGGACGAGTCAGTCTCAGCAAGCGTGAGAGCGGCGCTCCTCTGACGCAAGATACGAATGGGAGTGGGAGCCTGGCGAGCAGTGGGAACCAGGCGGAGAGTGACGGGCCGATAATAAGGAAGTCTTCTTTTCAGGGGTAGAATTTCCTCGCCCTACCTCACAGACAAAATTGCCTCCCCCGCATTCTCTAGCAAAGCCGAAACCCGCTCAGCTACGACGCGCGATTTCGGGGCCTCTTCCATCATCTGACACACTAGTCCCTCGACCGCATCCTCACGATCCAACTATTCCTCAATCCCCGCCACCGAATCCACCCAGTACATCATTTGCCTGTACGTCTGCCCCGCCTTGTCGCGAACTCCGCAATATGTAAGGGTGCTACCATCCGCTCTGGGAGGCCATCTTCCCCAGAACTATAGCATGGTCACCCCCAACGCCCAAACGTCCCCTGGCGCCCGGCCAGGTAAATGCATTTACTTGGCTAAGAACAAAATCCGTGAACGCAACAGTGGACATTACAGTCAAGGCGATATTAGGATTATACCTAAGTATACCTAGATAAGAAACAGAGGTTAGTAAACGGGATACTGAACGTCTATCATCACGTAACCCGAGGTCTGCTTAAAGAGCACTTTGCCCCAAAAAGAAGATGAACTGCCAGTTCCAGGAACACGTTTTCGCGCTCCTAATATTACCGGCAGCTTCTGGTCTTGGTCGTAATTTACAAGGCGCGGTTTCTTGTCCTCGTAGCTACTAGTTCCAGGCCCGTATAAGCAGACACTGAACGTTTACAGGCAAAATCAGCTAATGTGCTCGAATTCGGTTGCGCTTAATCAATCCCAAGTTAGGTAGTCTCCAAACCCCCTGGATCCTCAAAGCTTGAAGTCGGCATTGCTCTTTTCCCAGCCTTCAGCCCGGCTCTCCGTCCCAGCTACCTTCTCCGAGAGCTGCACCTTGAGCGTCCGGGATCGATCTGTGCACAACTCGTACATGGTCGCAAGGTTGAACAACAGGGTGTGCGAAGATCGACCGGAATCCACCAGGTTTTCCAGCAGCGCCCTCCCCTGCTTGACGTCAGCGAACATCATCAACGATACAACAAATCACAAGACGGCCAACGCACCTCCTGCATCTTCCCCACATACAACAGGCAAACAGCAAGATTCACCCCCACCATCTCATCGTCCACCTCGGCCTGCAATGCTTGCCCTGTGAACCAAGTTAGCTCTGCTTGTCTTTCGGGCTAACGCGGTAAACAAGGACCCAAAGAATGTCACTCACACTTGCGCAACGCAGCATCGTACTCCCCATCAGCCATATCACACAGGGCCATGACCACCCTCTGCTCCAATCCATCCCCCTTCCCGTCCCCATCACCCACACACGCCCTTGCGGCTTCCACGTCCCCCAGATGCAACCACAGCAACGCCCTCCTCACCCTCACCATCACTCCCGCAGCACCAGCACCATTAGTACCATTCAACGTCCCCAAATGCTCCACCGCCCCGGTCAAATCATCCATCTCCACCAACGCCCCAGCCACCCGGACCCCCAGATCCCCCAGCCTCTCCTTCCACACCTCCGCCGCCGTCATGTCATGCCTCGCCTTGGCCTCCCCCAGCTTGACGCGCGCCTCCCGCGCCAGCTCGTAGTAGCTCATCACCGCGCGCCGCGGGTCCCCGAACCCGAGCGCCTGCAGCCGCACGGCCAGCACGCGCAGCGGCCAGGGCACGAGGTGTTCCTGCCGCGGCGGCGGCGGCGCGTCCGCCACAAGTCCATCATCTTGCGCATGGGGTTGTGGGGCGGAGGAGTAGTAGAAGGCGCTGTGCAGATCGCCCAGGGCCTTGACCTCCTGCGCGGCGAGGGCGGTGGCGTCGAGGAGGGTGAGGCAGGCCAGGCGGGTGTAGAGCAGATCGAAGATGGCGGCGTGGTCGGTCGGGTCGAGGGTGCCCGCGGTGAGGGTGTTTGTGGCGGAGATGGCGGCCGCGCGGAAGTGGCCCTGGGCGAGGAGGGTCGGCAGCGGGGTGTCTGGCGCGGGCGGGTTGGGTGGGTTGCGGAAGGGGGCGGGATGTTGGAGGGGGGGGGGGTGGTAGAGTTCGGGGCGGAGGAGGTAGGAAAAGTCTTTTGGTCCAGCCGGGCGACGGGGCGGGTGGGAGTGGAGGGGGGCAGGCGTCGGCCGGAGGTTGGGGCGGGGGAGCGGGCGGGGGAGCGCGGCATCATAGGCGAGCCGGGCCCGGGCTTCGGGGGTTGCTGCGCAGGGAGAGGGTGCGCTGGACGGTGTCGGGGGCGAGAGGGAGGCCAGTGGGCCGCTTTGGTTTGATGATGAGTGAGACGTGAGATGAGGCTGGGATTGAAACGAAATGGAAGAGTGAAACACTCACACGTCATCGAGAGGGCCTTTGGTGGATGAGCGGGGACGTGTTGCTGTTGAGATATCAGCATCGAGGTTCAAAGTCAAAAGGCAACAGTTGAAGAAATAAGAGTGCGTGAATGTCAAACATGTTGAGCGACTCGCGGTTTGACTGTCTTGATCTCAAAACGGGGCAAAACAATGGCACAAGGACTCCTGGTTTGACCGTTTAAGATGAGATTTTCGACTTGCCTTTAACGCCTGACCTGGTTCTCGCGTGCCCCTTTGGCGCTGATTCTTGTGGGGTATCCATTTCGCAAACGGGCAGTCCGGGGCTAGTTTTCAAATGTTCTGAGGACGGAGCGATGCGCCTTTGAGGAAGGGACAGCGAAGTCCAAACCACCGAGTGACGTTGAAAGAAGTGGGTCGTTTCCGCTTGCCAAGCCTATCATTTGCTACCCTAACCCTCGTCTACTCGGGAGCTGCTCTGTTGCAGATTTGGGGAATGAGAGTGAGGTTGCTTATTGTAGGGGGTATTCAACGGCGTTTACTTCTGAGTGCCATTTCACGTAGGTTAAAGTGCGTATGCTTTAAATCTTGCCAAATACAATGATGAATGTACGCTCGGGGGACTCGGCTGCTCAGTTGTCAACAGTGAGAAGAGATGAACTCGTCACGGTGACAACGCAATAAAGCAACTAAATCTCATGAGCAAGCATGGATGGGAAAGGGGCTTTGAGTTTTTCTCTGCATAATACTGCAATGCTTCCGCGGAACGTCCTCCTTTCCCGGTTTCTTGTTCGTTGGCGGTACCTCATGGCCCTCGTCAGGGAGAAAGCAGAAGAAATCCTATCCAAGAACGCAAAAATGAAAGACCGAGAAGCACCAGTTCTGTACATGCCCTGAATTTTTTGACCCTTTGAAAGTGATGTGCTGGCATAATTCCCCATATTATTACCCAGCATGAACCGCCGAATTCCCACTCCCCTTCCTCTCCACCTCCATCACCCTCCCACCTCCATCCACTCCCCAGAGACTCTGCCACCTCTCCAAATCCCCCTGCACCTGTACCCCCGAGCTGGACCCCGCAGGTTCGTCCCCATGAGTCTTTGCAACGGGCAGGTCGTTCAGCATGTCCATATTCAGTTCATGCCTCTGCCCGCCCCGACTCCCCAGCATGATGATGTCCTTGGCGCTGCCCAGCCACTCGCTGTCGAGGCCGCTGATCCCGAGCCGCGGCTGCCAGATGTCCGCGGAGGGGAGCGAGCTCTTGCAACGTTCGGTGGACTTTTTGACCACTTTGCCGAGGAGCTCGGCCATGTTCATTTCGATGTTGAGCTTGGTGAGAAATGTGAGCGGGTGAACTTGGATGTAGCTAAAGGGATATCAATGTTAGAAAGAAGTCAATGTTGATGTGATGTGGTGGGGGCTGAGAGGAGCGAAGGAGGGCGCGTACACGGCGTCGTCGCGGAGGGACATGAGACCGATGATCAGAATCTAATGAGTAAGAAGCGCGCTGTTAGTAGCGATCATGGACCTGAGAATTGGGCAGACTTGCATCCAGCGAGATCGATACACCGACCATGACAATGTTGTATTTGTAGACAAGGTTGTACTGTGTAAGTCCGCTGGCTATCAGCTTGGACTTGAGGAGCCACATGAAATACGTATTGAGGGACAAGTCGATGGCGGCGAATATGGCCTTCTCAGCCCGATCCCAGATGAGGTTGACGCGGATGTATGTCTGGCTGATCTGCAGACGGGCCGGGACCCAGATGCAGAATACGCTCACGTTGATGAGGCCAATGGCGAGCAACAGACCCAGCCTTAACCGCCGTTCTTTGGCTGGGTTGTACATGATGAGCGAGAGTCGGTTGGCCAGAATCTGCATGAGACACTGGATCTGAGCGCAATGTTAGCAATGATCGAATGCTCGCAGTGACTGGAAAAACGTACCTGAACTACCCACGTACAGACTATTGCAATGTGCCGTGTCAGCAAAAGCCTTAAACCTCTGGTATAAAAGGAACACCCGTGATACATACGCATGCCCACAAAATACCATATACTCGGGGGAATCTTGCCCAGGAGGAACAGCCAGATGCACACAGCAGAAGCAATGCAGGAAGTGATCTCTGCCCATAACATTATGATGTAGATATTTGCCCTCCTGCTCCGGCCGCAGGATTTGTATGATTGTCGGCCTGCTTGGGTGATATCAAACGCGGCGACGGCCATAGAGGCACCGAAGAAAAAGGCGGCCACGAGCAGGCCCACCCTGGATGTCTTCTTCTCGTCGTACCAGGGCGGAATCAGCGTTCCCATACCTGTCGTCAGTGAGGTTTCCCAATATAGTAGCGAGGAGAGATGATGCTAGATTGCTGCATGCAGCACTTTGGTGGGTCCAGGGACGAGATGGGCGGATGTTCAGGGTCCATTTCGATTATAAAGGCCAAGATGAGAACCTCGGCTGATGCCATCATTGCCAGCTTGATAGTTCATAGTGGCGATGCCGACGTCGGAACGTTGAGACCGTGCTCGAGCCCTGTACCCGATCGCGCTGTGAACAGGCTCAGTTGCCCCAATCTACGGAAAAAGGCCGCCACGTGGTTTGGACTCATGAATGGGAATGGGTTGAGAAGTGAAGGTGGGATACACCGTAGACCCTCTAGCGAGCTACATCATGGTGAGCCCCTCTGCGGAGACCTGCGATGCTTGACGAGTCAGGATCCAGCCTTCACATGCAGAGCACCCTCGCACCTTAATCGAAGGCAAAGGGAGGATATGGACTCCTTCGCATTGGCCAGTCAATGACGTTTGCACCGTAGTTCGGACGAGCATCACGTACAAGCTGCTCGTGATTACAAGCTGCTGAATTTTTGGTCTATTTAGAAATGTTTGGCTGAATGTATCATGTAGATCGCATCGTCTCAGGAATTCACAGAGCTGTTTTTGTTCTCTACGTTGCTCGCGCTGTCCTGTTTTATTCTTTGAGATTTAATGTTTTTCAACGTCGCTGTCAAGTGAAGAACCAATTATCTGCGGAAGCACACACTCATGGTACTACTTCTCACTACTCGTATGAGGAGTTCCATTTCAAAACCTAGGTACCATCGTGTATTGTTAACGGCGTAAAAGAAATCTTTCCAGTTCTAATCCTAGACGGCAACTCGAGGAGGATTGAATATCTTGTCAACCCATCTCAGTCAGGTATCTGCTGTGGACAAGGTCTGGTGGTGAGAAGTATGTGTCATAGTAACAACATCTCAATTGTAAATGTAACTAAAAGCCATCCTTGCATGCCCAGATCTGCCCATCCCTTGTCCGATCAACTGAATCACCTCCAAATGACAGACTCAAAATATCCAGTCCATCGCTGAAAATGCCGGCCTAGGCGCATTGGGACCACCACTCGCTCACAAACACGCACGAGTAGGGCGGCTCACACTGCGTTGGTCCGGTGTAGTCCCTTCCTGCACACTGGCCCCAGTGTGGCACCAGTGCGCCCGTAGGTGTTGCGCTGCTTGTAGTTGTGGTCGGACTCGTTCTAGTCGAGAGAGTCGTCGCGGTTGTGGTTGTCGAAGCCCTGCTAGTCGTCGTCGTCACGGGGAGCTGGCTTCCCAGAGCTGACACTATGCTGTCCAAGAAGCCCGGGTTACCATACACCTGCGACATGTCCCTGTGACACGTCAGCCATGGCTCCTTTGCAAAGCAGCTGGAAAGGGACACCCCTCCATCCGACAATCCCACCTCCCAACTCCCGCTCCTCCCCTGACACAGCCAACCCAAGAAAAAGACAAGCCGAACACTTACCAAACCATCACCCCCCCAAAGCTCGCAAACCCCTTCGCGTACTGCACCACCGCCCTCAGCTGCTCCCCACTCACATACCCACTCCCGGCCGCCGTCGGGCTCCCCGGCAAGCCCACCAGCACCTTCACCCCCTTATTCACGCTCTCCCGCCCGTCGCCCACTGATCCACCGCGCAAAGTTGAAGTTCCCCGGCCCTCCCGGACCGGCCACATAACCCTGCGCGCCGCAGTAATTGTTGTAAAACTGCACGCTGACAAAGTCAAAGGCGACCTGCTCCAGCATCTCGCGCATCGCCGCGTCCGGGAAGGGGCACTGCGGCGCCGCCGAGAGGTAATACCGCCGGCCCGTGGTGGCCGACGACGCGTCCATGAGCTGGCGGAGGGCGGACGCGAAGGGCGCCATGTTGGAGGAGGGGGCTTCGAGGTCCATGTCGAAGCCGTCGACGGAGGCCGCGCCAAAGGGGCGCAGGGTGGTGGTGTTGGTGGTGGGGGATGAGGGAGGCGGGCCGAACATGGACCAGAGCGTGGAGGCCCAGGTGGTGGCTTCGCTGGGGAGGCGAAGCCGCCTTCGGTGTAGGTGGCGCCGCCGAGAGAGAGGAGGATGGTTTTGTTGTGCTGGGATTGGCAGGTTTGGATGTCCTCTCTGTGTTGGAGGGGGGGTTGGGTTAGTGATGAGTGTGTAAAGGTGAGGGTGGTAGTGTCGAGGTGGAAGGGAAAGAACAAAAGGGGTTGGGAAAAGGTGAAGGCGACACACTCAATCTGGGGACAGCGCAGCAGTTGAGTGCCCGGGAAAGTGGTGCAGTTGTCACCTGCGTTGGCAAAGTTGACCGAGGTTGGGTTCTTGATGGTGGTGAGAAATGCAAGCGGAATGATATTGACAGGCGTATCTGGCTATGTTAGTGAGCAAAGACGTAAAAGGGGATGAGCGAGTACCAGAGCAGTAAGTGGCAAGGCGTTGCTGGCCACCCGCACGGTTGATAGAGTTTTGCCCTGATCTTGTTAACCCAAGTTCCGGTGTTCATCGATGAGTCTCCATACCCCAGTAGATCGCAATGTTGTTGGATGCTCTTGGGTCGAAGCCGCATAGCGCTGTAGGTAGTAGAGCAACGAGGCTCCAAATGACCATGACGCGAAGATGAGAGGGCATCATGATTACCCGACACGTGAGACAAGCTGGATTGATGGGTTGCTATACACTCTCGGAGGGGTAGACGAGCACAACCTGAGCGATGAGTATCATTTACAATACTTACATGAGTCTTATAGGTGCGGCAAGTGACTTTGAGAGCTGCAAGCAGCTCCCAGCCACTCATCACGGTTACCTAGCTAATGATGGCACCTCACCATGGGAAGCCACCAGCGTCTCCGATTACCCCTTTCTTCACCCATGCTCCAACTTGACACCTTGAACTGCGACGTTACACATTCCTGTTCCATTATCTAGAGAATCTAAGGGGAAAGTCCCCTTAGATCTTGCATGACTGATACTGTCACAGGTCGTGGTAGGGCGACTTGCGTGACTAGAACCCCATCAGGATCCCTGGGGTTCCTGCTAGTCAACTCGGCGTTTTCGATCACTTGGATGTGTCAGGTCTTCAACATCACTGAGCTTGCTGAGCAAAAATCGTACACTCCGCATTTGCATAGGATGCGTTGTGTCTCAGCACACCCGGGTCTCATGATTGGTCTGATTGGTCTCGTGTATGGGTGTCGAAAGCTAACCCCTATCCTCGTGATTAGCACAGAGAATGAATGAAAACCAGTATCCTTGCAATGGCAAGTTTAACCGCGGCGACTGATTAGGAATTTTGAGGTGATGTTTCAACAGCTCGCCGAGTGATAACGCCTTATCTTAGGGGCCATGGCAAGCGTTGGGCTACCAGACAGAGAGAGGTACCTGTATGCACCTACCGAGTTCCATGAGAACGGAGCTTCCCGTTATGGGCTGGACCCCGTTCAGGGTCGCACGCTGTGACCTTCTGCACAGCCAATGAAGTTGGAGTTGGCACACATGGGGCATCTTGTGATTGCGCGCGCGTGGTACAAGCAAGATCTCCAATCTGGCCGCTGCAGTTACAACAGGGGAGACAGCATCTGTGAGTGTGCCTTTGTCTTGTGTCAGCCAAGTCCGACGATTGTCGGAAATATTCAACGCAGGGGTTGGCCGATGGTCACGATCTTTAGAGCAACAGCAACGAGACGAGCGTAACGTTACAGAACAGTTTGCACACTAGCTCAGTATTTACTGGGCCTCTTGTAAATTTACATGTTGGGGTAGGAAAAGGGCATATGGTGTGTGACGTTGCAACATGGATGCCATGATCCAGGGGCAACGATTGCCGGACGGTATTTGCACGTGCAAGCGGAAACAAGGAGATAATTGATAACCCCCTGTTTCTAGAAACCCGATCCCGAGATACAACCCCCAGCATCGAGTCCTGTCTCGGGAAAATGGGGAAAGCTGGGTGAGTCCTTTTGCAAGTAGGTACCTGAGTGAACATCACCGGATCAAGAACCTTTAAAAGCAACCATCACGGCGGCCGCTGAGAGGAATCACCAGATTCGCCGCCAGGCCTCTTCTTGAACGACGGGGCACGGTCTATATTCTGCGTCTGCTCCGTGAGCGCGGCACAGGCGTTGTAGCGCGTCTGGAAGAAACTGGCCACCTCGGCAGACTGTCGTTCAAAGACTTCCTCCAGTTGGCCCAAGCTGTCGCACACGGAGGCTCCCGCGGGGCCGAGGGTCTGGAGGGCGGCCACCATGTCGCGGAAGGCGGCGCGCGGCCGCGTCTGGGCGATCTCGCGCATTTCGCGCAGCCGGCTCTCGACCGCCTCGAGCACGTTGACGTACACCAGACTCGTGTTGGGCGGTGCGTTGCCCTTTGGCACCCTGCGCATCCAGGCAATGTAATCGGCCACGGCGGACGATATGCCAGCAATCTCGGCCTGGCTTTGGAAGACGGAGGACGAGAACTCGGCTAGCAGGCTGGCTATGGGTTGGCTGATATCGTCAGCAGTTTCGGTACCTCGCAGCGGTGTTGTTACGGATGGGGTTATTGTTGCTCCTCTTGCTGCTGAGTCGTGGAGTGCTGCTGGTGTGAAAGAACCGCTAGTGTTGCCGCCAGCCGTGGTCGACGTGGTCGATGCACCGGCGTACTCTTGGCCGTGCTGACGGTGATGGTCGCTGTCCGCCCCGAGGACTGAAAAGCCCAGGGATGCCGAGATGTCAACGTCCGTCAAGCCCGTGCGATGATTCCTCCCATTATGCTCCCTGCTAAAATGCATTGTGTGGTTTGTTCTCGTTGCCGTCTGAGGGCTGACGCATGGTTGTAGGGAGTTTAGGAAGTCATTGTTCAAGGACTGTGGCGAGGATGAGTTCTGTAGCTGAAAAGACCCCAGGCTCGGGTAGGCTGCCGGACTCGTTGGAGGGTCGCCGTCGGCGATCGGAGACGCAATAGAAAGCAGCGGGCAGTGAAAGAGCGTCGTCTGGCCTGGAGATTCGGAACCAGTTGCCCAGACGGCAGCGGGAGCGGTATTGATGACCGGCGACGGAACTGTCATGTCGCGGCCGCCCTGCTGTTCCGAGTCCTTGCTGACGATGCGTGAAATGCGGGCTTCCGTCTCAGCTACGCATCCGTGATGCCTCTCGCGTTAGTTGTCAAACTCAACATCTCTCAGCAGACGTTGGACTGCAAGCCGTGAGGATGATTTACATAGACGCTTTTGCAATGCTTCAACGGTCCGAGTGAGGTCGGCCCTGGTCGGGCGCTGAGTGGGAAGGTAGACACATTCTTCGCCGGCGGCGCGGCACTTGGCGCACGACGGCTGTTCGCCGCCACACCGAACTTTACGCTCACGGCAGGACTTACACGCCGTGTGACGCAAGGGGCCGCCCTTCATGGTCGTTTGCGCGGTTGAACGGTTGGGCTGTTGGGCGGTCTAATGGTTGTAGCTTCGTCCGATTGGAAGTTCAGAGGTTCCAGGGTGATGGGACGCTCACCACCACCCTGGCTCCTGAGGTCATCGGAAGGAGAGCGCCTCATTGGTCGTAACGTCATGTCCAGCGGTCTCGGTAATGTAGGTTGATACACGGCATGACAGCTCGAGTACCTAACGCAGTGACCAAAACGACATTCCTCCATCTTTATTGACGACTGTGCCATTGATGAACCCGCTCAGAGGACTTAAGCAAAAAGTAACCGTTTCTGCTCTCTCGGCGTTTATGGCACTGAAGCCTACCATCATAGGTAAAGTTCGCATCGATCCCTCCAAGATTCAGGCTTTTGGTATTTGACCCGCCTCCCCGAAAGTCAGCCAGGCAGCAACGTGCGTTGATTACCAACCCGACCAACTCAACCAAGACCACGTCACTCATCCAATCGATTACGTGAATTCGGATCAATCATTTCCGCTGTCGTCGGTCCGAAAAGGCCGAGTGGCATCCCACGTACATCCCCGGCCGGCATCGCCCCACTTTTCCGGGCCGGGCACGCCGAGCCCGGCCGCGATGGTAAAGTTAGGTATCCAATGCCTTGGACCGCTGTGCTCCGGGATGTACGAAGCAGTCACGCTTCATATGAATGATACTCAGCGTAGCGAAAATAGAGACATGGTAGTTGGATGAGATGGATAAAAAAGAATGAAAAAAAGGTCCCCCAAGCCTGCGTTGCGGCGTTGCCGGACCTTCTTCGGTCCGGACTGCCCGTTAGTCGGGTCAAGCTGGGTTCGACACGCAAAGAAACCACGCTGCGGCGTCTGCCGTTCTAGATTCGCGGAGCAGCTTTCTTTCCGACATCTTGTTAGTTCTTCCGCCCATCAAGTACATAAATGCATTCACTGATATCCTTCGGCCAGCGGTTGTCCTCGGTTTAGCTCCCAACTCACCAACTCAGTGTTTCCTGTCTTTGACTTGAAGACCTGGACAGTCAAGGAACCGTTTATAGCTCAAACGCCGCGTTTGGGCACGTATCTTGCAAGATGGCTGTCGACAGCAGCAGTTCAGCACAGCTGCCTCCCGAGAAAATGCATGATGAGAAGAATCTGGCGCCAGGCACAATACCAAACTGTTCGCAGCCAGAGACCGAGGTGGAAGATGGCATCAGAACATCAGCCGGTGATGCTGATTCTCCTGTCCCGGAGGCAAAGAGGTCTGTGACCGGCTTGAAGGTATTTATATGGAGCTTCCCCGAGGAACTTTTGATTTCGCTATTCATTCCAGTTCTTGGGGCTAAGTTTTAACAATCGCATGACTCTCATCCAGTGGTTCTTCGCATACGGTGCTATTCTTTCGACCGTTTTTCTGTTTGCATTGGACGGTACAATCGTGCGTTGATGAGAGAGGAAAAGAGCTGAGACCAATCTCCTTTGTTGCTTGTCTGACAGCTAGGTTTACCAGGTCGCCAACCTCCAGCCCTCAATCGTCACGACGTTCCGAACTGAGCAGGACTTGGCATGGATTGGAGTCAGCTTCATGCTCGGGAACATGGCGATTTTGCCTCTGTGCGTGGAAACTTCTAAAGGTGTTGGAGCAGGGTGCTGACTTTGAATCTCGCCTGCAGGGGGAAAGCCTTCGGAATCTTCGACATGAAATGGCTCTTCATCATCTGCCTCCTCCTCTTCGAGGTCGGCAGCGCCATCTGTGGCGCGGCGCCAAATATGGACGCCTTGATCGTCGGCCGCGTCATTGCAGGCGTCGGTGGATGCGGCATCTACGCCGGCGGACTCAACTACGTAGCCGTACTGACGACGAACCACGAACGGCCGCTCTATCTCGCAGGGATCTACTGCATCTGGGGCTTGGGCTGTGTCCTCGGCCCCGTGCTGGGCGGTGCATTCGCCCAGAGCAGCGCAACCTGGCGCTGGGGGTTCTACATCAACCTTCCGATCGCCGCCCTGTTCGCGCCCGCCTACATCTTGATCCTGCCCAGCATCAACCCGCTGCCCGACACGACCTTCGTCAAGAAGCTGCGCATGCTGGACTGGATTGGCACCGTCATCTTCCTCGCCGGGTGCACCTGCTTCAGCATGGCCATCAACTTCGGCGGCACCGTGTTCCCCTGGAACAGCGGCTCGTCGATCGCTCTGATTGTCATGACGGGTGTTCTGCTAATCGCCTTCATCGGAGTGACCGTCTTTCACCCAGGCGTGGCCTCGGAGAACAAGCTCCTGCCGGTGGGGTTCATGCGCTCCAAAGATCTCATCATCCTGCCCATTCAGGGTGCCATTGTGGCGGCCACCATGTTCGCGGCCATTTATTACACCCCGCTCTTGTTCCAGTTCACAAAAGGGGACGGGCCTCTAGACGGTGGCGTGCGTATCCTGCCGCTTATTTGCTCACTGGTCTTCTTCGCCCTTGTCAATGCCTTCATCATGCCCAAGCTGGGGTATTATATGCCCTGGTACGTTCTAGGCAACGCTGTCATGGTTGTGGGCGCCGCTTTAATGGGTACGTGTTCCATAAAAAGATTATCCCTTTTCACTTTATCGTCTTGCTGTCAGGGTGAAGGTGTTTGTGCCATCCCTCTGCTCTACCCCTTGTTTACAAACCATAGTCACCATCAATTCCGATACGCCACCGGCGAGTGTTTACGGGTACACGATTCTCATTGGGATTGGAGTTGGCTGCTTCCAGAGTGCTGGTGTCGCGGTCGTTTCTTCGATTGCTCCTCCATCTGAGGTCAACCATGCCGTGAGCATCATGACAATCGGTATGTTGTTACCTTGAGGACACCTTAACCTTGCCGGGATGACGGATGCTAAGTAGGTGAATTGCCGGAAAATAGCCCAAGTATCCGGTATCCTCGCGGCTCTTTGCGTCACCGGGGCCGTCTTCCAAAACCTCGCTGTCGCCAAGGTCCGCTCGGTGCTGCCAGGTTACTCAACCACCGACATCGTTCACCTCACGACGGGCACCAGCAGTGCTCTTTTCCAAGATCTCAACCCCGGCCTCAAGCGAGCCGTAGTTGCCCAGGTGACCGACTGCATCAGATACGTGTTCGTATACGTGCTGGCAGGAGCTTCACTTGGATTTGTGCTCTCTCTTTTCCTCGGCGTAGGTGATCCGCGTCTTCAGATTCACGACAAGAGCAAGGGGCGTGCTGACATATGCGTTCATATCTTAGCGGAAGAAGCTGTATTAGTGCCTTGTTGGCAGGAAGGTGGAGTGGAAACAACATGTGATGTGGACGGGTCGCCCCAAGCCCTGCCACTTCTTCAGCGAGTCGGGGCACCCAGTCAACTTAGGTTCCCTCCTCTCCTGCACCACAGCACAGAACAGATCACACAACCACAGAATCCATTACAGTGTTCCATCACCCTCCACACGTCATTCCTGTTTTACGTGACAATACAAACTGCTTTCTACTACCTTATTAGATGGCACACGGTGTCCATGCTCCGGCCCGTTCCTACTCTGTTCAAGACAGGACCCATGTACATCAACGTCGTGCAACCTCCGGATGAACCCCCGCCGCCTTCGGGATGTGGGCGACCACGGTGACGTGCTGTACACTTTCGTTATGAACTTTATCTTGCTCCGAAAACGGTTCCCGTCCCCCGCTCCACTCGCTTGCGGATGAAGAAGATCTGCATCGATGCAATCAAGGGCTAGAATGGGCATCCTGGCGTTCCGAGGTCTACCCATGGAAATGGTCCATCGACTGATGTTCATTTCTCCGCCGCTCAGACTTATTACATTTCCAGATATAGGCTCTGATGTTAAGCCTGCCATATAATTCGTGTTTCAACAGTAAACTATCTCGAAGCGTAGTCTAGAATTTGGAACGGAAAGGAAAACAAGCATTCCAGGGCCAGGGTCAACACGTCGGTAGAGCCATCAGGGACTCTGTTTTTGTCCGAGTTTGAGGTTTTACACGTCCTTCCATCTCAAGAGAAAGCGATGCCAGAACAGATATCGTGAAGGCTCGGCGGCATCAGTTTCACCGTTTCTGCCCCTGTCGATCACCTAACCCATGGAGAGCTGACGTCGACTTCATTTCCCATGGTTACAGTGCACCCACAATCTGAGAACGGTCTAGAAGCCCCGGGACCAGACACGGACCTGTCTCTCGCCCTACCGGCAGTTGAGGGGCTAAAAGCATGCCAAGGGGCCAGTACCAAAAACCGGGGGTTGTGGTTGCCCACTAATATAACGACCAAGTCTGATATCTTGGAGAAGACGTGAGGGGCCGGCAAATAATGGAAGAATTAGTATTATGCAGTCAGCCAGCCATTGGATTTGCGCACCAGTTTATTACTGTGCACAATGGTTGACCAGGTTCATGGGAACGGCCTTTACATGTAGGCAATTAGGCGTCTTCAGTGTAAAGGATTTAACCTTAACACAATAACGCAGGGCGGAGAGATCTCCGGGTTCTGAAACTGATGGAACGGTCTGCTCAGGGATGACGAGATTAAGCTTGCGCAATCCCCCCAGGTTTTCGTTCGGCGGAGAAACACCAGCCGTCCATGGAACCGGGTATTTGCTGGGGAACAGGGGACACGGGAAGTCCCTCCCACACCATGATTTCCTATTCCGGGGCCGATGTCCACGCAATACTTGTTTATCCTCCGTTCCGTTTAGATTGAGATTTGCTCGCGCAATTGTACCATGGTCTTTGCCATGAGGCTCAACACCACAACCTACTGCGCAAGGGGGTCAGAAACACGATTGAGCGTGGAAATGAGGTGATAGGAGCAACACCATCGATCACTCACGCAAGGGTTACAATGTAATATCGGCGCTTCTCTGTCGCTTAGGATAGTTGGCACCATACACTCGCAGCCGATGGCATCAGCATGTTGCAATGGCGGATGTTGAAATCACCATTCCCAGAGCGTTTTTGACAAGGTGCTCAATGAGATAAATAACAACAGCTCGACCAGCTGTCTGTCCTCACCCTACGGCCCCTTTCACTTGACAGGCCTCTCAACAACACCGAAGAGCCCCAGCTTGAGCACCGGGATCACGACTTTGACAACAGCCACACTTCGACCTTCAAAATGACTCGCATTTTGATCACTCTCTTGGCCGCGGCTGCCGCCATCCAGCAGGCAGTTGCCGTGCCCATCGCCCAGGGCGAAGGCGAGGGAGTCGTGGTTGTGGCTCCTCCTGCCTCCACCCGCGGCCCGCGCCCTACGGGTGAGCGCCCGACGGGAGCCATCCCCACCTGGTCTGGCTTCCCCAAGCCCACGGGTTCGCGCCGCCCTCGTCCTACTCGGTCGGTTGTCCCTGTGCCCAGCGGCTCCGCCCACACCCGCCCCCCGAGGCCGACAGGCCCCATCCCGTCCCTCCCCCCCAAGCGACGGGCCCGCCCCCTGCGCATGACAAGCGCCAGGAGGACGAAGAGGAGGAGAAGCCTCCGCGGCCCACGGGCACCGGCCGCCCGCGCCCTTCCCGGTCGCCCATCCCGCTGCCGAGCGGCCCGCACACCAGGCCCCCCAGGCCTACCGGCTCGGCTCTGCCCCGCCCTCCTAAGCCCTCTGGCTCGGTCAAGCCCCATCCTCCCAAGCCCACCGGCGCCGCTCCGGTGCTTCCTCCCAAGCCTACTGGCTCTGGTCCGGCCCTGCCCCCGAAGCCGACTGGCACCAGGCCCGTCCACCCCCCTAAGCCCACCGTCACCAAGCCCGCGAACGATAAGCGTGAGGACGACGACGAGGAGGAGAAGGCCACCAAGCCCGTCCACACCAAGCCTGGCCACACCAAGCCCCTGCCTACCAAGCCCGTCCCGACCAAGCCTGTCCCGACCAAGCCTGCCCCGACCAAGCCTGTGCCCACGAAGCCTATTCCGACGAAGCCCGTCCCGACCAAGCCGTCCCACACTGCCAAGCCCCCCGTTTTCACGGGCCACCCGACCCTGACCTTCACTCGCGTGCCGCGGCCCACTCTGGATTAACGAAAGAGCACAAGGCATATCTTGTTGTTGGGGCCCGGAAGAGGGCTTGGTGTTTCTCCTTGTTGAGGTCTCGAGTGTTGCGTCGCTTTTTTTGTTCTCTTCTTACTTTCGCTGGCTGCTGCCGAGCTATATTCTTGGTGTTGAAAAGGGGCTGAAGACTCTTTTGGTGGGCAAGTGGTGGTTAGTCTCTGCTCTGAAGCTGGGTTTTGATGTCGCCAATGCCTGGCTAAGGAGCTTGTAACCGAAAGTGTGTGTGTGTACATACAGACATTCGCTTAATCTTCTTATCTCACTTGCTGTGCTCCTTGTCTCTTTGGGTTGCTTATGTGGCTTGACGTTGGACGCTAATGCCTTGCGTACAGGCTGTGGTGCCCAAGAATGAGGGCGTGTGCGGACTGGATTGGTCGCTGCAGAGTAGGAGAGGGTGAACGGTTCCAGCTCCTGCTCTGGCTATCTACATGATAGACAGGGACAGTCCCCGCTTCTCAAGAACGAGCTGCAGTCCATATGGCCCGAATGCCTCGGTGTCATCAGCCCATAGCAGACCCAAGGCCTTGCGCACAGCTGACAGATGCCGCATCTTGTAGCGCGACTGGGCCAGAAACTCGGCAAGCCTCCGACGGTACTGATTGTCGACGAGACAGGACCCAGCTATGACTAAAGCCCAGACTGTGAGGGATGCATATCGTGACTCCTCAAGAAGCATGGTTGCGTCAACGACGTTCTTGGCTTTCCGTTCGATACACTGCTGGGCTTCCAAGGGGGGAGCTGCCGAGCCGTAGAGCGAGGCTGACAGATATATGCGAAGGGCATTGCGAATCACTTCAACAGCCATACACCAATGGCTTGAATCCAGCACGCAAAGGGTGTCGTCGGAGCCGGTGGGCCCCGTACCCCAGGATTCAATGACATAGCTGAGGTTGCTGTACGCAACCTGGAACTCTGGAGACGGATCCCTCCACCCCATCGACTCTTGAGCAAGCCGCCAGAGGAACAGACTCTGCACCCGGGGAATGAGCTCAAAGAGATCATGGGTGTCGGCAAAGATGGATCCAAAGCAAGAAGATTGCCTGAGAGGCCGGAGCGCTAACGGAGTGGTCTCGTAGGGGCCATCGTTATCTCTGCAAGTCGGCAGGGTGGAGTTGCAGCAGACGAGGAATGTGTATCCTTCGTACACGAAACTTAACACTTCGTCCAACTCGGACAGCGGGCTTGAAGGGGTATACCCTCTTTCGAGTAAGCGGCTGAGCAACGCGTTGATGGCGCGGAGATGGAGTGACAGGGTGGTTGCCGGTGCGCTGGTGAGGACCTACTTGTGATGTTACAGGCCTGCAAAGTTGACTTGTCAGTGTCGAGCAGCGTACATACCTCGTATTGACATAAGAAAGCAAGGACCAAAGCCAAGCGCTGAATGGCGTATTCGTCATTTAGTTGATCGCTGCTAATCGTCTCTTGAACCCCTCGAAGTGCATGAAGATAATGGCGGTTCGTGGCCAATTCGATATCCTTCGGCTCCGGTAGCTTGTATGCTAAGTGTGCTCCACTGACAGCCAGGACTGAATGCAGGAGAAGAGCGTCATTTTGTGCTAGGGGAAGCACATGGGCGATGAATGGATTCTGTGATGGAGCACCTGCTGGGAGGAGCACAGCCGTTACGGCGACATAGTGTTGTAGCAGGATGCCGGATTCGGCCGTGAGGGTATACGCGGCATTTGCGTTGGCAACAGAAAGTTGTCGTGAAGCTGGTGCTCCATTGTGAGGCAGCAGCTGGCTGGAGAGTTTGGCCTTGCCTTGGCTGGAAGCCTCGAGGTCAGGCCATGCTTCTGGAGGCCAGATGCAGTTCTGGCCACCACGTCGGCACGCGGTACAACATGGCTTGGCCTCATCGCACTTTTTCTTTCTCGAGCGGCATGCAAGACATCCGGTCTTTGTGCGGATATATGGTCGGAAAGTCCTGGGGTATCGGGCCGGTACCCGCAGGGGGGCAGGCCGCGAGTGCTGGCCGGCGAAACATGGCTCTTGTGGCGGTCCGGGGGCTGGGACGGTTGTGACGGCTGGTTGCGGAGAAGTCATGGCGCTACCGAGGTATGGGCCGACGGCATCTGAGAGATGCGGTACAATAATTCATGTTCTGAAAGAAGTCCATTCCCTGGACCGAGCACAGCTCGTCCTGAGCTTGAGTCTTGGACTGCCGTAGCTAGGTACGCGTTTCAATTTGACGGGCAAAGACGGCCCTTGAGTCCATATCGGAAATTTCCCCCTCTCATCTTATCTTATCTAACCGCGATACGGGGCCTTGGGACGTACAAAACATGATCTTTCATTCGTCACAAGTCGACGTTGCGGGGACAAGTCGCCAAGTCGCTGGTCGGGTCTCTTGAGGTGGATCTCTCGATCTTGACCCCATGGCCTTTGGGCGATTTGTACCTATTCTTGATGGTGCACTGAGCGGCAAGATAGCGCTTAGATATGAACGAGGCCCATGGAGATCGGGATAGTCGTTGAGTCCCGTCTGGGACTTGAATTTTGGTTGATGTGCAAAATGTTATATAACGGCTGATCCTCTCTGTCCTGAATCCTGACCAAGCTCGCAGTCTTCGTCTTTGCTCGCTCACACGAATTCTTCAATTATTATTTTTTTTCTACGAGAGGCCTCACTTACACCATGGCATCGGATCCTAACTCCTTTCAAGTGGTCGTCGTCGGCGCCGGACTCAGTGGCCTGCGGGCTGCTAGGGAAGTCCACAACGCGGGCCTCTCCTACGTCGTCCTCGAGGCCATGGACCGCGTCGGCGGCAAGACACTGTCTGTGCAGGCATCCCCTGGCGGCAAGGGAGTTTTGGACATGGGTGCAGCTTGGATCAACGACACAACCCAGTCCGAGATCTACAACTTGGCGAAGGAGTTCGGATTCGATCTTGTGGAGCAACGGACGGGGGGGACCAACCTTTACAAAGATGACAACGGAGAGGTACATTGCATTCCGTACGGAATGCCGGCCAAGGTAAATCTCCATACGCAGTGTTGAAACCCGATCTAACACCCTACAGCTTGACGAGGAGCAGCTCAAACAAGTTGACCAACTGTTCCAAGCCATCACCGAGTACGTCGAGAAGTGCAACCTCGAACATCCAGCTGAAGGACCTGACGCGGAGCAACTCGACTCGGTCACGGTCAAGGATTTTGCCGATGGCTTTAATGATCCAGGAGCATCGCAGCTGGTGAACGCCATCACTCGCAGCCTCCTCGGAGTCGAGAGCCATGAGCTCAGCGCCCTCTTTTTCTTGGACGTTCTGAAACGGGGAACCGGCCTGGCAAATGTGATCTCTGATCATAAAGATGGAGGACAGCATCTGCGTAATCGTCAAGGCAAGCAGGATCTTTCAATCTGACCTATCCAAGCCCGAAACGAGCTAACTGTGATCAACAGGCAACCAAGCCTTCTGTGATCGACTCGCCGCTGGGCTCAATCCTGGGAGCGTCAGGACCTCTTCCGCTGTCACGAGCATCACTCAGAAAGATGGCGGCTGCATCGTCGAAACAAGCAACGGCACCTCCTACAAGGCTGAAAAGGTCATCGTCTCGGCGCCCACAGCGCTCTACTCCCGCATTCGTTTCGATCCCGATCTCCCGCCCGCCAAGAAGAAGCTCAGCCAGTCGACAGAGTCGGGCTACTACTCAAAGACAGCGCTCGTGTTCCAAGAGCCTTGGTGGCATGCCGCCGACCTCTCTGGCGAGTACAGCTCCTCCGACGGCCCCATCGGCTTCACACGCGATACCTGTGTCGCTGCGGACGGACAGTACAGTATCACCTGCTTCCACACCGGCGATCCAGGCAGACAATGGTCCAAGCTGTCGGCCGAGGAACGGAAGCAGACTGTGCTTCGCGAGTTCTGTGCTGCCTTTAGTAAAGCTGTTGACCATGTCCCCGAGCCGATCAACGTCGTCGAGAAAGACTGGACCAAGGACGAGTGGGCACGAGGAGGTCCAGCTCCGATTATGAGACCTGGGGTTCTGGGCGGCGAAGCGGGAACATCCATCTGTGCGCCGTTTGGAAGCATTCACTTTGTCGGCACAGAGACGTCGCCGGTCTGGCGGGGATATATGGATGGAGCTGTCAGATCAGGAGTTCGAGGAGGCAAGGAGGTTGTTGCGGCACTGGGAAAGCAAGCGAAGTAACACGCGTCAGGGATTTCCGACATGAAGTGAGATACGGGGGAAAGGAATGGGACCGTTGCAAAGAAACTTCACGTGTTTTCGTTGTTGGGGCATGAGAAATGACACCTTCTTCAACCGTTCATCACGATACCACGGTTCTGTTCAAGGTTTGTCGTCTGAGCCCCGTTCTAGACGCATATGAGGACTTCAAACTTCCAGGGAAACGGCTTTTCAATCTAAATCACCTATGTATAGAAAAGCAGCTCGCCATCATGGTGGTCTCATTCCCCCACTGGAACTCCGCTCTCATCATCACGTCCCGCCCCTGTTTGGTAGCATCAGAGGCAGTCAGTCTGCAAGTCTTCGGATGGCGTAATATGTTGTGACTGATGCGTCTCCCGCTCTGTTGTCCAACCGACCCCGAGCATGTGATTCGGGGTCCTGAGATTAACGCCAAGAGAACCAGCAAGATGGACCCCGATTCAGCACCAACTGTCCTTCACCAGTAAGTAGCCCGGGATTAGCCGTGCCACGCCCTCATATAGCTCTGCGTTCGCTTCGCTCATCCTTCGTATCCTTAATTAAGTCCAAGAATGTCTCCAAATCTAAGGGCAACCAAACCGTGTATAAATACACCTGCCATGTCGCCTTCCAACTCCTTTAGCAGTCTCGACACACCAAGTGTCTGGCCCAGTTGAGCTTCTCCCTGTCGCGAGCTCGAAGAAACAAGATCATGGCTCGCCTCACCACTCTCCTCGGCTTCATGGCTCAAGGCCTGACCTTGGTCGCGGCAACCCCTCCCCTTATGAACCTTGAGAGCCGCGCCACCGTCCCCGGTCAGTGGGAGTCTCTCGGTGGCGTGCTCACCTCCCCGCCCTCTGTCGTCTCTTGGGGCAACAACCGCCTTGATGTCTTTGGCCTGGGCACTGACTCAGCAGCATGGTGAGTGGTTGATCGACTCGAATCGAAGCCTTGAACTTTGAGTTGGTTTCTGAACCAGTGAATCCCACCCTTAAATTCCTGATCCCCTGAGACCCTGAGACCATGAGCCCCTGAAACTCCGAGATGTGAACTCTTCCAGGCTACAAAAGCACGGCTGACACGGCACGGCATTCAGGCACCGTTGGTGGGATGGCTCAGCATGGGGCGGCTGGGAGTCTCTCGGCGGCGTGCTCCAAACCGCTCCCATTCCCGTGTCCTGGGCATCGAACCGCATCGACCTCTTTGCGCAGGGCGGTGACTCGTCTCTCGTGTAAGTACCATTTGCCCAGTTCATATCCCCTTTACCGGTGAGAAGAGAGTAATCCCCTTATCTACCGCAATCCAATCCAGCTAACAACACCATTCCTAGGCATCGCTGGTGGGACGGCTCCGCGTGGGGCGGCTGGGAGTCCCTCGGCGGCACCATCAAGGGCTCTCCCTCGGCCGTCTCCTGGGGCTCTGGGCGCCTGGACATCTTCGCCATCGGCACCGACTCGGCCGTCTGGCACCTCTGGTACGAGCGGCAATGGGGCAGCTGGGAGTCTCTCGGCGGCGTGGCCCAAAACGCCCCCGCGGTCGTCTCCTGGGCGCCCAACCGGCTCGACCTCTTCGCCGTCGGCACCGACCACGCGCTCTGGCACAAGTGGTGGGACGGCACGGCCTGGGGCGGCTGGGAGTCGCTGGGCGGGTGCTCACGTCGGAGCCGACGGCCGTGTCGTGGGGCAAGGGCCGGCTGGACATCTTTGCGCTCGGCACCGACCACGCGCTGTGGCATCTGTGGTATGATGGCAAGTGGGGAAGCTGGGAGTCGCTGGGCGGGACGCTTACGTCGGCTCCTGTTGCCGTGTCGGACCAGGCGAATCGGTTGGATATCTATGCTACGGGGACGGACGGCGCCCTCTGGCATATTGGGTATGATGGGAGGAGATGGAATGCGTGGGAATCGACCAAGGGCAACACTCCTACGCTTCCTGCTGTCGCGAGCTGGGGTCCCGGTCGAATCGACGTGTTCGTGGCAGGGACCGACCGGGCGCTGTGGCACAACTGGTAACTGTGTCGGGAGGAGAGAGGTATGCTGGCTTGGATTAAGCTACTATACCTCATCATGAGTAGTTGGTGTGTTTGAGGGCTGATTGGTGTTCGAGGTTGAGTTGGGGACAACCTGCGCAAGATCACAT
Organism: Staphylotrichum longicolle; assembly: GCA_019096155.1. NCBI lineage: Eukaryota > Fungi > Ascomycota > Sordariomycetes > Sordariales > Chaetomiaceae > Staphylotrichum > Staphylotrichum longicolle. The sequence goes on from JAHCVI010000003.1 coordinate 1,726,303, forward strand.
TTGTCCGCTGCCTGGTTCATTGCGGTCAGGGCTACAGAATGAGATCTGGTCCGTCTGTGTCAACTCGCAGTATGGAACTGAGTTGGAGCTTTGGCGGAGCATGAATTGCTAAACTCTTCCTCGCCCTTGTGTACGGTGTCACTGGCTTCAACCCACTAAGACGGGATACCTAACATAGTACCTACCGATGGTGACTCGTAACTTTCAACCTAGAGATTCATCATACTTGGCATGAGACAATAGCGTAAAGAGGGAACAGAAAGGTACCTGTTAAGTTGTTTGAAATTGCCGTCCTTCGAGACGTTTCATCCTTGTTCTTTACTCGGAAATAATACCATTAATACCGACTTGGATTTTTGAAGTCTCCACCAATTTTTTGATGGCGCTGCAAGGGTTCTATGTACTGTAACTACGTCACCAGGTCGCAGACTGGATTCCAGGTTGACCAGCGACAGCAACGTCTACCTTAGGTAAGGTACCATAACCTAAACAGGTTCGTCATCGCGGACTGCCAAGAAAATCGATCAACAACACAAGCAACTTACTATTCCACACCCAAATGTCTAAATGCCTTCCTTTGCCCTTTGTTCATGCCCTTTATTGACATGACCCATCATCCCTCGTCACTTCGCTGGTATGGATCACGACAGGAGTTATGTTCGAGCACCGCCGGACTCTGAGTGCTCCCCGGCCTCGAGACGGACACGACCGACCTGGCAAGCAGCCCTCCAAGATTTCTCGACGCAATGGTTCCTCGTTCCCCAAGGCACGGGCATTATCGCCGTGATCCTCCACAGGCTCGACTACCAGTTCCACGGCCTCCAAATCATCTCCTACATCTTCTGGATCACCACAATTGTCCTGTTGCTCGTCATGGTCATCCTCTACGCCCTCCGCTGTGTTCTCTTTCCCAAGCATGTCGCCGACTGCCTCCGCAACAAGCCCGGTGAGATGGACGGGCTCGCGAGCATCTCCATCTCCTTCACCTCGATCCTCCAGATGGCCGCCATGGTTCTCGTCCCCAGCTGGCACGGCCGCTGGGGCACCGCCATCTACGGCCTCTGGTGGGCCAACGTCGCCATGGCCGTCCTCGCCAATCTGGGCATCCCCTTCGCGACGACGCACCTGCACCCGCCGGGCGTCGCCGGCCTGTCGCCGGCGGCTCGCCTGCCTCTCATCGCGGCGCTGACGGCCGCCGCGGGGGGCGGGACCGTCTGTACTTCGGCCGGCCTGGGCAGCGACCTGCAGACGCCCGCCGTGGCAGTGGGGTATCTGCTTCTCGGCATGGGGTTTGGGCTCGCCGCCATCCTCGACGCCCTGTTCCTCGCGCGTCTGTTTGACCGCGGACGGAGAGGGGCGCCGTGGTGGTGGCCCCGCCCAACGTGTTCCAGGACATGATCCTGTGCGGGCCGTGGGGGCAAGGGAGCTTTGCGCTGCAGGGGCTCGGGCAGGCGCTTCTCGGCGGCGCGTTTGCGAGCGTCGGCGGGCCCGTGTTCCTCACCCGCAGGCGGCGGATGCAATGGGTTATGCGAGTATCCTCGCTGGCCTGCTGTCGTGGGGACTGGGCACATTCTGGTGGGCATATGCCACCTTCAGCTTGTTGGCCAGGCTGATGAATCAGTGGCCGCTTCACAAGGTGGAGTTTAGCCTTGTGGCGTGGTCTATCGTCTTCCCTTGGGTGAGCATAACTGTCTCTCTGTCTCTCTTAAATTTCCCGCCTCGTCACGAAGCCTTCCTTACTTGTGTAACTTTAGGGGGTCTATACCAATGCCGCCGTTCAGCTTGGAAAAATTTTCGATTCTACAGCCTTTCGCGTATGGTCGACAGTGCTCGTCATCGTCCTCGTCATCATGTGGCTTTGCCTCTCGGTATTGACTTTGCGGAGAGAACTGAAGCTTTTCTTACCGGGGTTCCGCAATCGGTGACCGGCGAAGAGTGCCACAGTGGTGATCCTGAAGATCGAGCTCGGGGGTATTAAATATAATGTTGGCCTAGCTCAGGGGAACAATTTAACTTCATCCCAGTGCCAAATCAATCATTTATGATCATGAGAACGGCCCTCAGTGTGTCGCCTGAATAATAGAGATGGGCGTTGGGTGATTCCTACCTATTCTGATCATCCCGAGCGCGCCGGTGACAGCGGACAGTCAGCCGTCGGAGTGAAGGGAGTTTTTCAGCTAAGGAGTTATAGCACCGCGCTGCTGAGCCGCCTATGAGATGCATTGAACGCATGCAGCTTGATTAGGAATAGCCCTCTTCTGATCACGGCTGGTTGCCAAGGCCTCTTTCGACTTCAGCTCGTCGAGCCTGATGTGACTCTCAACACCTGTCTCTTCATCGGCGACAAACTACTCTCGGCTTCGGTTTTGCTTGCTTTTGAGATCAACGCGGCCGCGAGTCAGGAACTATGCTGGGCCTGACAGTGTTATGGAGCGGCCAAGCTCCTATCGCAGTTGAGCACGTCCACGACTCCCTGCAGCCTCGTCCATCAGGCGGCTTGCCGACATCTGAGTTCTGACTGACAGCTGGATAGTATAGTGTTTGTCCACGGCCTCCGCGGCGATGCTCTCCGTACCTGGAGCACCAAGCACACTTGTTGGCCCAGAGACCTGCTCAAGCAGGATGTTCCAGCCGCGAGGATCATGACATGGGGCTACGACTCGAGCGTTGCCCAGGCCGTCGAGTTCTCAAGCCAGAACAGCCTCTTTGGTCACGCCGACAACCTCTTGACTGACCTTGCCAACAAGCGGCGAGGTGAAGACGAGCAGAACCGTCCGATTGTGTTTGTTGGCCATTCCATGGGCGGACTTGTCATCAAGCAGGTGAGGCTGCCGCTTGAGATCGCGAGTTCTGGCGTGACGCGTGACTAACATGGCACAGGCTCTGATTCGGTCGAGTGCCATGCACCAGAACCGACAAGATGGCCCTCGGGGGGCAATTTCAACTTGCACTCGCGGGGTCATGTTCCTTGGGACTCCGCACAGGGGCAGCGACAAAGAGTCGCTTGCCGGCGTCATCGCGCGGCTTGCCCATCTGGCGTATCGCAGGCCGAACCGGCAGCTGCTCGAGACCTTGGCCCGAGACTCGCATATACTGGAAAGCCAAAGAGGCGCTTTCGACTCCATTTCCAACGACATTCCCATTTTTTGTTTCTACGAGGAGATCCCCACAGCCATCGGCATGGTAAGCTTTCCCCTCGGACGACGTTTGCTTTAATGAGCAGCCTAACATGGAAATCTGGCGACCCTACTGTAGATTGTGCCCGAGAGCTCTGCCTGCATGGATGGATTTAACGTCAGGAAGGCTAGTATCCCGGCCAACCACATGGACATGGCGAGATTTGACGACTACAATTCTGTTGGGTATCAGAGGGTTTCGTCCGGGATATTGGATATCTTGAGTGACGCTCGGGATAAGACAGTACCTGATCGTTACAGCAACACTGGTAAGTTGCCAGGTCTTAGTGTTGTGGCCTATTGGTCTCCGGCCCAGGTGCTCTTCTTGAGCCTCATCTGATGCGTATACTTAGGATATCTTCTCTCTCCAACCGAGAAGCTTCGTATGTACCCCTTATTGCAGCTGACCAGATCAGCTTATAACACCTGTGTTTCTAGAGCGAGAGATTCTAGAGAGCCTCAAGTTCGACGAAATCGACGACCGGCACTACGGCATTGCGCCCGAACACGCGGAGACGTTCGAATGGCTTCTGACGGATGGCCGAACCAAGTTTCCCGACTGGCTTCGCCACGGAAAGGAGATATACTGGATCTCAGGGAAGGCAGGGTCGGGGAAATCAACCTTGATGAAATACGCCATCAATAATCCGCTGACCCGTCAACTTCTCGACGAAGAAGCTGGAGACGACCCTCCGTTCTTGGCCCACTTCTTCTTCCACGGACGAGGAAGTGAGATGCAGCGATCCTTTCAGGGCCTGCTCCAGTCCATGCTTTACAAAGTCCTCACTCGATACCCCAAGCTTGTCCCGCGAGTTTTGCCAGCACAGCCGTACAAGCAATGGCCCGAAGCCGCCCTCAACACGTCGTTCCAAAAGCTCCTCACCGAAGATATCGGGTGTAGGCTCAACGTCATTCTCTTCATCGACGGTCTGGACGAGTTCAGCGGGGACCATGACAAGATCGCCGAGTTTCTATCGACGACTTGCGAGCGGAGCATCCATCCTTTTCGAATCTGCATCGCTAGCCGGCCATTGCCAGTATTTGAGCACCGGTTCCAGCAATACCCGCGCCTCCAGCTACAAGACAAAACTGGCTCGGACATTGCCCTCTTCGTGAGAGAAGAGCTGTACTTGACACAAGGCATGCGCGTCATTCGGGACCAGGACCCCTGGGCCGCCCAGCGACTTATCGATGCCGTCGTTTCCAAGGCGTGCGGCGTCTTCCTTTGGGTTCGGCTGGCGACGCGGTCGCTGGTCGAGGGGCTCATCGAAGGCGAGAACCTCGCGGAGCTTTGGGTGCGGCTGGACAAGTTGCCAACGGAGCTGGATGACCTGTTTCAAGCAATGCTCGGGCACATCAAGCCGGAGCATCTCGAGGAGGCGGCCCGGATGTTCCAGCTTGTTCGTTGGGCGCCGACGTCGTTTCACCTGCCTCTGTTTGCTTTCGCGCTGGACACGCCTGAGGCGAACCTGGCCCAGCCCATCCGGGACATTATGCACACCGAGCTTCTGAATATCTGCGATCGAGCCGTGTTGCGGGTGCAGTCGCGCTGTGCCGGTCTTATTGAAGTTGTCAAGACTAATTACAGCCCCTTTGGCGACGATCGTCAGGTTCAGTTCCTGCACCAGTCTGTCAAGGACTTCATGGAGCTCCCAAACAACTGGACAGCATTGTCGGCTCAGAACCAACCGGATTTTTGGCCCGCGAGGTCCATTCTCGGCGCATTTGTACGGGCCTCAAAGTGCTCTTGGAAGTACCGCGATGTCGACTCATCATGGATGGACACAGTTGGGAAGGCTGCGGCCCTGGTCGAGAGGATTTATGGCCAACCTCAGACGGACATGCTTGAAGAGTTTGACAAGGCCATGACTCTTGAACACAAGGACATCGTTGAAAAGCGGAGGGCGGAACTGCAAGAGGAGGGAATAGAAGCCCCGTACTGCTGGGTGGACTACTACCTGGAGAGGCGAGGCTACCCCAGTGCCCCGGCCAACCTGCTCACTTTCATCGTGTGGTCCAATCTCACGGTCTCTGTGGCCCACTCGGACGCCTTCAAATCACTCAGCCAAGCTGACAAGGACGCTCTGCTGAACCTCAAGGCCCGCCAAGCCGTGTATCCCTACACCGTCAGGGACTGCGTTCCCATGATCCGTTATCTGGTCCAGTCTGGGGCAGATCCAAATGCTACGATTCTGCTGGACAGCGCCTGGCACGTTTTGCTGAAATCAGCCTTCTATCAATGCGAGCCCGGGCACCTAGACTTGGTCGAGCTCTTCCTTGAGGCCGGGGTAGACCTGAACGCTACGATAAGCTTCGACTATGAGCTCTCAAATGCTATCTACAGGAGATACGAGCTCGAGCACTACCGCGCAGACTACAGCCCACTGGCTATTATCATGAGGCTACCCGACAGTGCGAAATCGCCGCAACTCGAGCATATAATCACCGGGCTGCAGAGGATCGGCGCCGTCGAACGAGTCGTGCTCTCTCCCTTTCTGGGATACCCGCCTTGCGATCCCAGGCTTCCGACGGGCATATACCGCTCCATCGTGTTGGCGAAGTATGGGGATCGAGAGCTGAGCCCCCAGGATCTCTGCAAAGTGCGCCACCGCCGGCCCCGCGATGAAAGCCCACCTGCGGCCACTCGCAGTTCCCCATCAGCGAGCTTGACCGACACGTTCAAGATGGTGGTTGAGAAAGAGTTTGCACCTTCATATCCGATCCCCAGCCCGCCGAGTGACGGTTATCAAGCCTACAACCCGAATATCCAGTATCCCTATGCCCCAGCCCCGTACCCCTCGTGGGCACCGGCATATGCCAGTGTCAACAATGCCCTGCCCCTGCGCCCATCCCCTGCTCACTCGGACCAGAATACTACCGCGGCAGGAAAGGGGAAGGGAAAAGGAAGATGGCGGAACATCTTTCGATGAGCATCTCGACCAAGACAGTCGTCAACACCGCACATTCAATGCCTGGCCTCACCATGGCGCGTCCAAGCGCATGGGTCCGTCGACCGACGCCCGTTGTGTTCAGCGCGCGAAGTGGATTTTTTTGCGGGCGGAACACCAAGGATATGTCGGGTCTTGAGCGCTTCTCGCAATGAGCATTACAAGGGACGGGGAACAAGAGTGGGGTAACAGCAGCCTGCTTTGAAGTCAAGTGGCTGTCTGATTGTCGGCCTGGCAGTCACTGAGTGCGAGACCCATTCTTTCGACCACAATATTCGGACCCTTTGCCTCTTGAGCGCGGTAGGACAAGCAACTAAGGTCGAAGGCGATGGTTTGGTTTTTTTTTTTTTTGGTCGAGGTGGTTCAAACCTCCTCATATTGAGGGGTGCATTGCACATGCAAAAAAACAACCAATCCAGTTCCCAACCCGTTTGAGACAAACCTGGAGTCTTGCACTTTTAGTTTTCGGTGCATTAGTCTGCCGATGCTTATTCGAAGTGACACCCCGCGGCGCTAGTGGCATCAAAAACTCGAGATCAGCAGATCTGCAACAGATTCACAGGCTCCCAACACGGTGGCCTTAAAAACGACCGATTCCGCCCAGGCGCGTCAGCCCGCGTCAAGATGCGACCATCCAGATCCGGGGAAAGCGTCCGGGGAAGCGGAGATGGTCTGCATCCTGCGTCCTCTTGGGCCCTCTAGCGCCCCACCATTAGGTCCCTTCCTCGGCTATTCCCCCCCGCAGCTCCTGCAGCTCCTGCAGCTTCGTGGCTCGACATGCGGATCATCGAACCGCTCCAACAAGGCCAAACGCACCATGGTGGGCCGTCTGTCACACCACATGCCGAACCGTCGGCTCGCAGCGACGCCCCCAGCTCGCCCAGTTCGCCCAACTCGACCAGCTCACGCCCGGGCTCGCCCACGGCTGCCACGCTTTATACAGCCCGACACCCCCATCTTTTGTGGGCTGACTCACGGAAAGCCAGCGGCAGTTCCTGTCTCACAACGGCGGCTTTCCCCTCCTGGAACACTCGTTTGACGACGCTTTTACAAATTCCCACACACCTTTTGCAGGTTGTCCCCTCTTTGACCCCGTCGTGTTCCTGGATCTCATCCCACCACCCCTCCCTCCACTCCACTTTCTTCGACGCTGGGTGTATTTGATCCCCAGATCCCCGGGCAACCCGGACTCAACACCAGTCCACACTTCTCCTGCGTACATACACAACATACAAAGTTGCATCATCACCCCGAGACGCCATCTCTCCAACCTAACGACCCCAAAAACAACAACAACCAAGAAAAAAAAAATGAGCCACCAAACCCCCTCAGCAACCCGTCTCCTCTCCACCTCCGCCCGCGTCCCCCCTTACCTCCCTACATCCACAACGCCTCACGCACCAAAACAAAGGGCCTGAAATGGTATATTGCTCTCGCCTCACCTCACCCCCACATCCATCAAAGACTAACGCAACCCCCCCTTGTAAAAAGGCTCCCCCCCGTCGCAGCGGTCGTCACGGCGGGCTACGCCATCACGGCCTACCGCGAGGCGCAGGCCGCGCACCACCACGAGCAGGCCGAGCTCGAGCGGCGGCGGTGCAACGCCGCCATGGCCGACGCCTACGGCGAGCGCGACAGCCTCGAGGAGCTGGAGCGGGCGGTGCGCGTGTATGAGCTCGCGCAGCAGCAGCAGCAGCAGCAGGGGCGGTGATAGCCCCCCACTGCTCGGGAGGGAGGGGAGAGGGTCGTGTGATGGATGGGTGGATGGATGGCGGTGGGGCTACTTTTGGTTTACTGCACTGGCATGATGATATCCCGGCGTTTTTTTGGGGGCGGGCGGTTTGGATCTTTGGTTTGGAAGGGGAAGGGGTGTTTTTTCGGCATTGTTCACGGCACGGGTAGCGGCATCGCCCGCGGGAACGGATCGCGGCATGGGTGTTTTCGGGATTGGGAGATGGGCATATGGGGCCCGGCGCCGCGGGATGGGGCATCGGCATTGCATTTTTGCATGGCATCTCATCTCAGGGTGATTGTGCTGTCGTGAGGCCAGCCATTGGTTCCGTGAAAGACAAAAAAGGAGAACTTCAGCATTGCTCTGGTAAAATGTGTCTTTGTTTACAACGGAGTAGCTCCCCCTTTTATTGCGTCATGGTGTGTTTGCTGAGTTCACAACACCCAGCCAGACCAGATTGAGCTGTGTGACAGGGGTTGCTGGTTGGCGGAGGTTGCTCCGTGGAGTCTGTTGACGGATGCCCAGCGCTCAACGCTCCACATGAAAAGAGACCTTGGACGAGAGATGGAAGAATTTCTGACCAAGAGCTGAAATTTAAGACTCGCAGGAATGAAAATGGAGATGGAGAGCGTTGCTCTCAGAGTGCCGGGGATCATCGAAAATAACTTAGTACACGGCGATGAATGAAAGAGTGTTTTGACTCTGAGAATGACCCGATGCTGTGGAGCAGGACGATGAATTCAACTACCTCTTGAGAGATTTCCTCTTTGAACTCTTTCCTTTGGCAATCTCCTTCTCCTCATCCTCCCACTCGCCGTTTTCCTCCATCTGGGCATTAACCTGCTCTTCAGCGTCGCCCTCCAAGCCCTCGCTGTCGAACCCGTCATCGTCATCGTACAAATCGCTGTCATACTCGTACTCGTCGACGTCCATCTCATCGTCGTCCTTATCCCCTGCCTCGCCGGCCTTCTTGTTGCCCTCCTTGGCCTTGCGCTTCTTTTCCACATTCTCCTTCTGCTGCTTCTTGCGCGCCTCCTTCTCTTTCTTGCGCTGCTCCCACCTCTTCTCGAGTTCCCGGATTTCTTCCTTTGACTTGTGGACATATTCATGCCACATGACCTTGCCCGTGCACACGCCTTCCTCGACCTTGGTCATCCGCAGCTTCATCCGCGGGCCCAGCTCGACCAGCTTCACCGCGCGCCGCTCGACATTGTCGTTGGCGCCCGCCTCCTCGTCGTCGCTGTCTTGCTCCGCCGCCCTCGCCTTGCCACTGTGCACCTTCTTCGTGGCCGTCTCTAGCACTTCGATCTCGGCGTCGCTTTCGGGCTCGCTGCCGCTTGTGCCGTCCGTCATGTAACCCTCGCCGTCCTCGCCGCCAATCATGAACTCCGAGATATCCTTCAGCTTCCCGAGGTTCGGAAGACCGCCCTTCTTGCCCTTCTTGGATTTCAGCATCTTCTCGGCAGCGTTCAGGCGCCTTAATGGCCTCGAGAGGCCGACCGCTTTCGTAGTGATGGCGTAGTGCCGGAAGTTGATGATGAATGTACCGTCGTCCGACTGTTCGCGGTTCAGGAGCAGAATTCTCCTGATCGACTTGAGCGGCGTTGTCTGGGGGTTGATCGGGGGAAAGAGGGACTGGAAGGCGGTTGTGGTGAGCGACTCGAGGTGTCGGGGAACTTTGGAGTTTGCGTCGGCGGAGGGGTTGCTGAAGTTGTTCATGACGAGCTGCGAGCGTTTGTTAGAACAGGGCATCGCGGTTTCGGACCTGAGATTCCTACCAGAGGCGGCGTGATGTACTCCTTTCCTCCTCCTTTGGGGTGCCTTTGCGCCCTCCTAATATCCTTGGTCAGGGAGTACTTCTCAACCCTGAAATGAAATGTCGGACCCCGTGGCGTAATGGCCAGGCGCATGTTGGTGTTTCCAGACTCGGACCTCGAGAACAAGAGGAGATGAGTGACGCCCAGCGGGCCGCACATGGTCACGTAGTCGCGTAACCGGTTCGCCTTCCGTTCCCTGAGACGCGATGCTGTCCCTGGCTCCATGACTTTTCGAACATCGGTGGCCAGCTGACTGACACTGGTTCCAACCTCGCCGGCGCCAATGCGAATAACCATGCTCTTCGGGTCGCGGGAGTTTGCGTGGCCCACAACCGCTGCCGGGGTGGCAGGGTTGTTTGCGCCCGCATGGGTTCTCTTTTTTGAGCGTCTCTTGGCCATGGTGATGTCTGATGTTTGGGGTGCTTGGTGGTTCTCGGTATGAAGCTCCGACGCGAATTGACGTCCACGACAATTCCAGCCCGGCAAAAATTTCGGTGGGGCGCGCGCTTATCGTGCATGCCCCACCGCCGATAAGCCTTATAATTTTGGGGGAAGTCGGTCGCTATCATCGTCGAGGTTCACATCAGACATTTCACATTCACCAGACCCAGACATAACGAGGGCCCACAATGTCGGCAAAACGCAGGAAGGTCTCTCATGAGGCGGGCGCCATTAAGGATGCCTCCATTCAGGCTCCCAAGACCAAGTCAAAATCTCAGCCCGCCTCGAAACCCAAAGAGCCAGTACCGTCCCCGAGCGACGACGACGAGTCCGTCACTATCGACAATGCTTCAGGCCAAGGGAACGGGGAGCCCGCTCAGAAGTCGTTTCAAGACTTGGTATGCGAGAAGGCTCAAACATTTCCTGATTCAGAGAACTGACAGTATTGGCAGGGCATCGTCGACTCCCTCTGTGATGCCTGTGAGCAACTTGGATACAAGAAGCCCACATCCATTCAAGAGCAGGCAATCCCGCTTGCCCTGCAAGACCGCGACATCATTGGTATTGCAGAGACCGGTAGCGGTAAAACAGCTGCATTCGCTCTCCCGATCCTCCAGGCCCTCCTCGACAAACCCCAGCCCCTGTTTGCCCTCGTGCTCGCCCCGACAAGAGAGCTTGCGGCGCAGATCGCACAGTCGTTTGAGGCGCTGGGATCCCTGATCTCCCTTCGGTGTGCTCTGATTCTGGGTGGTTTGGACATGGTGCAGCAGGCCATTGCCCTCGGAAAGAAGCCACACGTCGTGGTTGCCACGCCTGGCCGGCTCCTGGACCACCTGGAAAAGACCAAGGGCTTCAGCTTGTGAGTCTGCCCCTATCTTTAGGGCTCAAACCTGCTCCATGACGAAATACTAACTCTGGACTTTAGACGCAACCTTCGATATCTGGTGATGGACGAAGCCGATCGGTAAGATCCATTCTCTCTTTCCCTCAGGTGCCCCTGCTAAACCGTTTTGCAGTCTCCTTGACATGGACTTTGGCCCGATCCTCGAGAAGATTCTCAAATTCCTCCCCAGAGAACGCCGGACCTTCCTCTTCTCGGCCACCATGTCCAGCAAGATCGAGAGCCTGCAGCGGGCCAGTCTCCGGGACCCCCTCAAAGTCAGCGTCTCGTCGTCCAAGTACCAGACCGTGTCGACGCTCGTGCAAAACTACCTCTTCATCCCGCACACCCACAAGGACACCTACCTGATCTACCTGTGCAACGAGTTCGCGGGCCAGACCATCATCATCTTCACCCGAACCGTCCTCGAGACCCAGCGGATCGCCATCCTCCTCCGCACCCTCGGCATGGGCGCCATCCCGCTGCACGGCGGCCTCTCGCAGTCCGCCCGTCTCGGTGCCCTGAACAAGTTCCGCGCCGGCTCGCGCGAGATCCTCGTGGCCACCGACGTTGCTGCCCGTGGTCTCGATATCCCCAACGTCGACTGTGTCATCAACTTCGATCTGCCGCAGGACTCCAAGACGTACGTGCATCGCGTGGGTCGTACGGCCCGCGCTGGCAAGTCCGGGCATGCCATCAGCCTTGTGACGCAATAGTAAGTTACCGCAAGATCGGCCACTTGATCACGCACAAACTCTAACTCCGGAACAGTGACCTCGAAATCTGGCTCCGCATTGAAGCGGCGCTGGGCACCAAGCTCACCGAGTACGCCTTGGAGAAGGACGAAGTCATGGTGTTCAAGCCCCGCGTGGAGGAGGCGCAGCGCCATGCCAAGACCGAGATGAAGCAGCTGATTGATGACCGTGGCAAGAAGGGCTCAGTGTTGAAGGGCGGGAAGGGGAAGAAGAGGGGTGCACCCGGGTCAAGCCGGGATAATATGGATGCTGAAGAGGGTTGATTAAGAACGAGCAGAAAAGTTTGTGGCGTCTGGGAGGATGATCTAAAGGAGTCGGGCTAGATCTTTTGTTTTACGGAGTTAAGGCAATGATACCGCGTATATCTGGGACACCACGTTGGTCAGAACAAATCAAGTCTTGCACCTCATGCCCCTCTCTATTCTCCTCTGCAACCACGGCCATCATAGACTCTAGCCACCCTCCGTCAACACCCTGGTCCAGTCAAACTTCCTCCACCGCTTCTTGAACCCCTCCACCCGGTCATCATTCCTCACCCACCTCCCCTGCCGCTTGATCACATCCGGCTCGCAGTCCAACATGCCCCCGATAATCTCCCTCGCAAACAGATCCCCCCGGGGCCACCGCTCCGCGTCCTCGACCACATGGCCCAGCCCGCCATCCAGATCAAACCACACGTGAAAGTACGGCATCTCCCGGGCCAGGCTCCGGCGGAACGCCGCCCGGCCCAGCCCCTCCCTCGCCTTCTTGCCCGTGTCGATCACCTTCTTGTGCTGCGCCCACTCCTCGTCCGCGGACAGCATCGCCTCGCGGAAGAAGGCGGGCGCCGTGTCGCCCAGGTCGTAGGGGATCGGCACGGCGACGAGCGCGGCGTGCAGCCGGCGGTGCGGCGCGGCGGCGTTCTCGTAGAAGAGCACCTCGCGCCCTTGGTCGTGGTACAGGCGGGTCAGCGACTTCATGAAGTTGCGCAGCTCCTCCCACTCGTCGTCGTCGCACTCGAGGAGGTTGGTGCGGTGGCTGAGCGGCACGATGACGGCGCCGCCTTCGGCGCCCGTGAGTTCGGGGAGGGGGCAGGGTGAGGTAGGTGCGTGTGGCGAGGGCGAGGACCGGGGCGAGGGGCAGGTTCTGGGGGGGGTTGCGGTCCTCGTGGTAGCAGAGCGGGCAGGTGTCGAGGATGCGGTTGAGCTTCTTGTACTCGGTCACGGCGATGTTTTTGAGGGAGGCGTCGGTCTTGTGGACGCGCTTGGCGAGCTTCTCGGCGTTTTCGTCGAGGTACTCGAGGTCGTTGTCGAAGCGGGCGTCCTTGGCGATGCGCTCGGCCAGGCGGGCGCCTTCGCCGCCGGCTTGGCCGCGCGTGCGGCGCTCCTCGCGCACCATGTCCTCGATGGACATGTCTTCGTTGGCTTCGACCTGGCCGCGCTCGACGCCGCGCTTCGTGGTGATGGACTTGACTTCACCGCGGGGCCCCGCGAGCATCCGGTTGTGGGAGGCGTCGAGCACGACGGCGGCATTGGAGGCGGTACCGGTGCTGAAGGCGGCCACGGCGGCGTTGTAATCTTTCTCAAGCTGGGCGGTCTCTGGAGCGTTGCGGAGTTTGGCTTTCATGAGCTGGGCGCGCATGCGGTTGAGCGCGGATTGGTCCATCGGAGGCGCGGGTTCGATCATGTCCTCAATGACCACACCCTGCTCAGGGGGTGGGGATGCAGAGAGCGCGCGCGCTGGCCGAGCCTTGGACATCCTTTCGGCAAAGAGCTCCCCCGTCGGTTTCTCTTTTCCGACGTAGCCCTGGCCATAAACCTTTCGCCTGTCCATTTCGATCTTCTCTTCTCTGGCCTCGTCAAACTCCCGCAGGGTCCCGAACCTCTCCTCGGCCACTTCGTCAACTGGACGGCCTGTTTGTTCCGAAATGGTGTAGACCGCCTTGAGTTTGGTCATCCGCCACTGTGAGCCTTCGTCGCCAAACTTGTAACTGACTTCCCGTGCGATGAGCTCCGCCGGTTCCTCCCCTCGCTCCTGTATATCTGCCAGCCCTCTGTTCAATTCACGATCGTGCAGGACCCTAGGCGTTTCTTCTCTAGCTGGCGATGGGCTTTTCCTCTTCCCTCCTCGGTGAATGTAATCGATATCTACGGCCGAGGGCGCAGTCATCCAGGAGTCGCGGACGAGGGGTGTTGCGTTGTCTGGGGTCTTCTCCTCGTCGGGAAGGGGAAGATCTTCCTTGGGGTCGGATAGCTTCAAATCCTTGATGTCTTTTGCCGAGCGTCTTTCGTGCCTGTCGTTTCGATCCCTCGACCTCTCCCTTGATCTGTGTCTGTGTCTATGCCGCGAGCTGGATTCATCTTCGTCTCGAGAATGGCGAGAGCGCTTGTGCCGGTGCCCATCGCCGTCGGGATCATCATCTCCTGGCCGTTCATGGCCGCGCCTATCCCTGCCACCACTACGGTCTTTGCGCTCGTCCCTGTCCCTGTCTCGATCGCGGTGTCTGTGCCTGTCACTCGTCCCGTCGCCCGTCCGGTCGCGATCGGTTGACCTCTCGCGATGATGGTGGTGTCTGTGTTTCCTCTCGCGGCGTGTTTCCCTTTTCTTGCGCGCGCGCTCCCGTTCAGCTTTCTCGGCAGCCAATGCCTTCTCGAAGTCATGTAGGCTGTCCATCCTTGCGTTGTCAGCACAGTCTAGCGGCTGCCGTGCGGTGGAGTGTTGAGAGCAATTGAATGCCAAGACACAAGCTGTGATGAAACTGGTGGAGTGACGTCTGCCGCTGCATGGCGGCATGTGGAACGTGCACCGCTGGAGCTGCTAAGTGGCAGGCCCCCACCAAACAGCACGGCTCTCTGGAATGCTTCGTCGTCTGTCTCAGATCGTTGCAGGTATCCGTTCTTCTCGTCGTTCTACGCACCACCAAATCATGGCTTGATTACTTTGAAAGAATTAACGCCGGGTCCTCTGATAGGTACATATTTTACGCCATGCTTTAGATGCATTCATAAAGTGAGGTAACAATGCAAACGACTGTTTTAGGCCCATGTTTAGGGCGATATTTCCCTGCAAGTCGCGTTTCCTTAGGCGAGCCTAAATTTGGAGCTGCGGCCCACAACCAAGCACAGTCTCGCTCACTGTGCTCCTCTTTTGGCGCCGGCAGTCCAACCAGCAACTTCAAAGGGTCCGGCCAGTTCTCGGAGCCACAACCCGGACACCAGACTGGCCTGGGCTTTTGTCTTGTCGCTCTGCCCCCGTGCTTGCCCTGTGAGAAGCTGCCTTTTTCTCGCCTTTGAACCATCCGATGTTGGGATTGCAGAAAACCCCCCCACTCGAGAACGGAGGATGCCGATGACGAGAAAGCTACTCCAAGTGCCATCGGCCGCATCTCGAACGTCCGCCCAGCCTCTCGACTGCACGGTGACATGTGTGGCACCTGCAACAGCCCGTTGCACTTGTGGCAGGATGCAAGTGACGTAGAGATTTGGCGTTGTGTGACGGCAGCTTTTCACATCCATCGCCTTCGCTGCTTGGCTTCCAGCAAGCATGGCCTTTCGAACCGTGTTGCTCAGACACCTTGAAAAGCAATGAGTTCGCCACGATCTTTGAGTGTCCAGATTGAGCTTAGCAGAGAGTCCAGCCAGAGCTTCATCCGGTTCTCGAGATTTGACACGGGGCATACTTCAAGGCCATTTGTACACAACTCGTGTTGAGATGTGTCCAGGTCTTTCTTTCGCCTCCTTTGAACCAGAGCATGTCTGGATGAAGTGTGGTAGACGTGGGTGGTTAGTCCCTTGCTACAATGCCATCTCAAAGAAGGAAGCACGTGGTTCACTAGAACAAAAGGGGCTTTGTCGAGATGTTATTTGAGTCGAAGCGCAATGCGGGACACAAAGCCTGCCCTGTGGTGGCGACCTGGGGGCCTCAAACTCGGCCGTTCGACTGAGCTTGTGACCCCGGAAACTCAACTGCCGGGAGGCTTGGAGCGGCGTGAGATGAGTGGACCCACAAGATTGCTGTGCCGGGCAGCCACGGATACAGCATGTCTCAGTGAGCCCATCACGACGACGTGACTGTCGATGCTGCGAACATTACTAAACAACAAGTGCATGAGAAACAGGTATGTAAAAAGTTCGTGTATTACCCAAACATCTAACGCCATGAGATCCATGATTCCAAACCAGCCATTTTAGACGCCCAGCTTCTCCAATCTCTGTTAACCTTGAGAGCCAAAACCCGGGGTATAAGCCACTGCACGCTTTCACATTTGCCCTTGCCATCCATGACTCCCCAACCGCTCACTGCGCGTAATTGTACCTCTGCCCCAGCTGTCCATGTCCGTACTGAGGTTGCCCGGGTGGGCCCTTAACGGCGTAGTCGGCCGGGTTATATGGAACATGGTACGGAGGCGGCTGGGCAGCACGCGGTGTCGCCAGCTTATCGGCCTGGTACTCCTCGCTCGTCTCTTGGGTCGTCGGGAGTGGCGCGGAAAAGCCCAGACCCTTGTTCTCGAGACCTGGGGATCCGAGGCTGGAAGAGACAGATACGGGGCGGGAGCCGGCGGTTGCCCATTGCCCACCTACTGACGGGTTTGGGCTGATGTTGGGGTGCTGGCTGGGATCGATCAAGGATTCGCGGTTGCTTTCCGGTGACACCCGGTGCGCTTGCTGTGGCGACTGCCTCTCGGGCTGAAGGTCAGAAGACGCGTGAAAATAGTCTCCGGGCATTTCGACAGGGGCGTTGACTGGCGTATTTGCTTCTGCGCCTGGGAGTTCTTGAGGCGCTTCGAGGGACCCAGCGGCGGGATAAGGATTGACGGCGCCACCACCCTGCGATCCGGCGGTGCCGGGCCGGTAAAATCCAGAATACCTAGACTGGACACGCGGAACCTGGTACGGCGTGGGTGGTGAGCCAATCGGCGGCGACCCGCTGACTGAGGGTGAGTAACTGAGCCTCGTGGGCGACGGGAGCGGTGACTTGAGAGTGTTGCTGCGGTCGGCTGGGTTGATGGTCTTGAGCTTGCCGTCCTCGATCATGGCTTGGAGCATCCCAGCATCCAGCAGCTCTGCCTTCTTGATCATGCGCCTTACCATCTCGCCGCTCGCCTTCTTCAGCTGTGACTTGACGAAGCTCATGACGGTCAGGTTGCATTTGATCTCGATGTCCTCCCGGAGATACAACCCGTCTGCGGGCACGCCGAGCGCCTGTAAGCCAATCTCGGCGATCTCGGGCGGCTCGACGCCGGGCTGGTTGCCGGAAATGCAGTACTTGTTTCGGAGGTCGACGTTCATGGGTGCATAGATGTGAGTCTGCAGGCCCCACGGCATATCGTGGAAGCAGCCGTTGAACTTGATGGTCGAGGCGCCCATCTTGCCGATGCCCGGAACGAACTGGATGCGCTCCGTGATTTCATACCATGTCGAGTAGTACTCGTCCGTCTCCGCATTGTGTGGCGCCGGGATGGGCTTGTGCCCGAGGACGAGCGGGTTCAAGGTGATTACTTCGGAGTGTGAGTGGAGAATGTCAATCGCCAACTGGCGAGGAATGAAGCCCGGGATGGGCGTGATGATTGTGAAGTTTTCCTTTTTCCGCAACATGGCGGGCGGTTGTCCCGAAAGCGGGCACGCTGCTTGTTGGCGTGAGGGAATCAGACACAGTGATGATCCGAGGGACTCGAGGAAGGTTGACCAGTTGCAGCGTGTGGGATATTGCAGCGCGCAGGGAGCTTGATCCGACAATGGACCTGAAAGAAATGGCCAGGGCGGGACAGGGGGAAGCAGCGGTCTTTATCCGAGGCGCAGCTTGGGGAGAAATGGAGGGGTGCGACTGTGCTTTGCTGGCGCTCGGGAGGCTGGCATTGCAGGCCGCCCGTTGGTTGATGCGAGGAAATGGCACCAACTGCGTAAACGGTGCAGGGCCAAGAACAAGGTCAGTCAATGGGCCAATCCGCCTCGGCGAGCCTTTGTCCCGGGGAGGATGACGTGACCGCCGCGTGGCTGCTTCTCGCCAACAATTGATTCAAAATGAAAAGCTGCAAGTATGGAGGAGGGAGCAACTCAATGTTGTCCATCCGCAGATGAAATACCGATGCCACCTCGGTCTGGGATGGCAACCCAGATCTCTGGCTGGACCCCTACCGACCCAGAGCCCAACTTCAAGCGGGGTTGATGATCCCTGGGATGAAATGCAAGGGCTCCCAGACAGCAGCATCGGCACAAGCTGGAACTGCGCAGCCAGCCTTATGGGTGGTGGATCTGCCATGTGCTAAAAAGAGCCGAGTGCACAGTGCCGCCAGGGTGCTCCAAAAACCGCAATTCGCAGCCTGGAAGCTTGAAGATTGCCCCACTCACCCCGCCATCCCATCGAATTTCCGATTCCGACACATCCCTCCAGCATCCATTTCGAGAAGAGAGATCCCCCAGGTCCAGGAGTAGACATTTTCCCCTCCTCAGTGCCTCCGATATGGATTCAGCTCCAGCAGCAGCGACCAGCCCGGAGGGGCAAACAGACCAGCCCATCGTGGTTGTCTGTGTCGGCATGGCGGGTTCGTCGTCGATGTTTTATCGTGAAAGCTTGCGAGACTGACAACCACTCCAGGATCGGGGAAGACGACATTCATGCAGCGCATCAATGCCCATCTGCACGGAAAGAAAGAGCCGCCGTATGTCATTAATCTCGACCCAGCCGTCACGCACTCGCCGTTCCAGAGCAACATCGATATCCGCGACTCAGTCAACTACAAGAAAGTGATGGAAGAGTACAACCTGGGCCCCAACGGAGGGATCATGACGTCGCTCAATCTCTTCACCACCAAAGTTGATCAGGTCCTGGGTCTTCTCGAGAAGAGAGCGGCGCCAGACCCGGCGAACCCGGCGCGGAAGCCCATCAAGCACATTCTAGTCGACACCCCTGGTCAGATCGAGGTCTTCGTCTGGTCAGCATCCGGCAGCATTCTGCTCGATTCTCTGGCTTCCTCGTTCCCGACAGTAATCGCCTACATCGTCGACACTCCGCGCACGAGCTCGACGTCGACATTCATGAGCAACATGCTCTATGCCTGCAGCATTCTCTACAAGACGAAGCTGCCGATGATCGTGGTGTTCAACAAGACCGATGCCAAGGACGCGACTTTTGCAAAAGAGTGGATGACTGACTACGAAGCCTTTCAAGAGGCTCTGAACAACGACGAGTCAAGCAACGCTTTTGGCGGCCAGGAGGGCGAAGGTGCTGGGAGCGGGTACATGGGCAGCCTGCTCAACAGCATGAGTCTGATGTTGGAGGAGTTCTACAGCCACCTCAGCGTGGTGAGCGTGAGTGCGATGCAGGGCACTGGCATCGACGACTTTTTTGAGGCGGTTAAGGAGAAGGCAGAGGAGTTCAAGCGGGATTACCAGCCGGAGCTCGATCGGAGGCGCGCGGAGCGGGAAGAAACCAAGAAAAAGCAACGGGAGAAAGAGCTGGATAAGATGATGAAGGGCATGTCGATGGGGGGCCAGGACTCGACGAAGATGGCGGGTGACATCGAGGAGGAAGATGACAACATGGAGCCGCTCAGCCCAGACGAGGACAGCGACGACGAGATCGACGACGAGCTGGACCGCGAGGGTCTCCAGGCGAGATACGAGGCAGCGACGCAGCAACAGGCGGACTCTACAACCGCTGACGCGAGCTTCGCCAAATATTTGCACTCCCAGCGTCAATGAGACCTGAGTTGACCCAAGAGGAGGAGGAGAGAAGCGCGGCGGTCAGGACATCAGCATTATCGGCGTTTGGACAGGGTGATATCACGTTTAGGTACAAGGACTCAGCGAAACGTCACTAGAAAATTTGTTTATGAACCATGCCTGTCTTCCCTCAGTGATATGTCCCAAAACGCCGTGATCGGGTCCGATGCCAGTTGCCGATTCTTTACCAACAGAGAAGGTCTTGCCCGACCCAAGATTGTCATCCGCATCGTCCACATCCCCCAGTTTCCTCTACCCAACGCCTCAACCCCTCCGTGTATTTGACTTTACCGCGCCTCGAACTGCACCATCCTACACCGACACTGTCAGCAAACTCCTTTCTGTCTTTCAGAGCCAGGGCGGATTCTCCGTCCGTCCCTTACCTCTTAGTCCTCTCCTTGTACAGCACGCGCGCGCCGCACTTTTGACAGCGGATGGGCGCGCCCTTCTCCAGCGGCACGCGCACGGCGCAGTCGCCGCACATGTAGTACATGACGCCGCCGCTCTCGCCCGCGTAGTCGCGCGGCGCCGGGGCGCTGAAGGCGCCGCCGCCGGTGTTGCCGGAGCCCGTCGTCGGAACCTGGTACTGCTCGCGAGACATGGTGGTGGAACGAGGTTTGTTCTGGGTGTGCGCACGGGGTGGAGGGAGGTCGGGTTGCGGGGGGTTGGAGTGGGCGTTTTCTTTGATGGATGGCGTCGGAGTTGATGGTAATGACTGTAATGGATGGGCGGCGGCCTTGGACCTGGGCGAGGGGCTGCATGCGGCAGAAAAATTGGCGGCGGGATGTGGCAGAATGGTCAGGCAGTGGGTCGCACCAGAGACCGGTCACGTGGGGTCGTGTTGTCTTGGGCCGAGGTTGGTTCCCGGCAGGCAAGGACGGGAGGTTGCACTCAAGTTGCGATCCAGGAAGGAACGGGTTTCAAATCGATGCTTGGGGCTCTGCTCTCTTACACTTCTTCCGAGTCTAGAACCACATCATCTCACCGCCTACTCACCTGAGGCCTGCGGGCACTTTCGATCCAAACCTGCCCCTCCACATCTCGACGCCAGTTTCCCATCCCATCCATAAGCCGCGATACTAAACACAGAAACGGCACCATGGCACCCAAAACATACGACTCCTCCCTCCCTCCCATCCCATCAACCGACTTCGACCCAGGCCTGCCCCAATCCCATTCCTCCCACAACTCAGAGCCAGACTGCCCCTTCTGCCACATCTCCGCCGTCTACCCGCCCTATAACCCAGCCGACCCACCCCCATCTACCTCGCCCGTCCTCAACCCGGAACTCACCTCCCCGCAGCCGTCCACCTTCATCATCCTGTCCACCCCGCACCTCGTCGCCTTCCTCGACATCATGCCCCTCTCCATCGGCCACATCCTGCTGTGCCCGCGCCCCCACCGGCCCAAGCTCACCGACGTCTCGCCCGCCGAGTCGGCCGAGCTGGGCCGCTACCTGCGCATCCTGTCCGCCGCCGTCGTGCGCGCTACGGGCGTCGGCGACTGGAACGTCGTGCAGAACAACGGCGCCGCGGCCGCGCAGGTCGTGCCGCACATGCACTTCCACGTGATTCCCCGGCCCGAGCTGAGGGATAAGCGAAGCGAGAGGTTCACGGCGACCATGTTTGGGCGCGGCCAGAGGGATGATTTGGACGAGGAGGAGGCGGCCGGGTTGGCGGAGCGGGTGAGGAGGGCGGTGGCGGAGGTTGTGAGGGAGGATGAGGGGAAGCCGAAGCTGTGAAGGGGGGGGCCGGTTGTTGGGTAGTTACTTCTTGGATAGGGGATTTCAGCGGTGTGTTTCGGCTGCAGGTGGAAAGAGAAAGGTGGTGGGGATGGCGCCTACGAGGCAGGCAGTCACGGAGTGCGATGTAAGTGTTGAGCAGCCAGTTATTATCCTGTCGTTTTGTGGACGTTCTAACTATTGCAGCAGCCCAATTATTCGTCATCCCCAAAGAACACCTTCACCGGCAGCCACGAGTCGCCGCAAACCTTGAACCGGTCCTTGACGCCGTCAATCTTGGCCACCTCCTCATCCGTCAGATCCCAGCCGTCGAGCTCAAAGTTCGCCTTCACGCGGTCGGGGTTGACGCTCTTGGGCAGCACGCTCCATCCCTTCTTGATGCCCCACAGCAGGATGACCTGCGCGATGCTGCGGCCCTTGGCCTCTGCGATGGACTTGAGCGTCTCGTTGCTGTACAGCGGCGAGTTGCTGCTGCCGAGGGGCGAGTAACCCGAGCAGTGAATGCCCTTGGAGGCGCAGTAGGCGACCAGCTTCGGCGACGGGTTCCCTGGGTGAAGCTCGATCTGGTTTACAGCCGGGACGATCTACGGCCGGTCAGCGCTTTTCAGCCTGGTGATGGTATCGAGTCAAAACACACCTTGCAGCTCGGATCATTGAGCAACCGCTCCAGGTTCTTGATCCCAAAGTTGCTCACGCCAATATTCTTCACCTTGCCCGTCCCCACCAGCTTCTGCATCTCGCGCCACGTATCCACAAAGTCCCAGTCCGGGTAGTGCTTCTTCAGGTCGTCGGGATCCGTGCTGGACGGCCAGTGCATCAGGTACAGGTCCACGTACTCGGTGCCCAGGTTCTCGAGCGACCGCTCAATGCCCTCGGCCACCCGCTTGTGCCACGGGTTGTCCAGCTTGGTGGTCAGCCAGATCTCCTCGCGGGGCACGCCCGACGCCTTGATGCCCTCGCCCACCTCCTTCTCGTTGCCGTAGGCGAAGGCGGTGTCGATGTGCCGGTAACCGCCGCGCAGGGCCGACTCGACGGCCTTGCCCACTTCGCCGGGCTGGGACTGCCATGTGCCCAGCCCGATGGCGGGGATGGAGTCGCCCGTGTTGAGCTTGAAGGTCTTGCTGAGGGGGTTTGTGAGCACATGAGTGGGCTATGAAGAGAGCCATGTGGGGTCCGCTTACGAGGTAGTCTTAGTGTCGGCCATCTTGTCTTTTGAGTTGGGGATTCTTGTTGTGATATGTCCTGTCCAGCTCGATGTAGATGGGGACGAAGGCACCTTTAATCCCAAGTGGACAACCCACAGACAGGCCCTCTGACCTTCGAACTTCTTCTATCAAACCAGACCTTATGACGTTATCGTGCCCACCCCGCGCAGCGTGCCTCAATGTCTTGCAGGAGCAGAACCCACTTGGTTTCATGTTCGAGCGGGGCTGCTGCAGGTTGGCACTCATAGCCGCGCCAGTCTCGTTGCTCCTGGGGACGCAATGCCTGAATAAGCTATGGGCTGGCATTGGGACCGGGCGCAGAACGCCGAGCGGAAGGGGCGGCATCGCGGTCCGATTGTGACACAGTGGGGAGCGTGGAAAGAACATGAGCTGCAAAATCCACCAATGCAGGCTGCGTTGCTACTGCAATGCTGGCCGGATGACTCAAGAAAGGCTATGTTTGAAGTCTCGAGAAGGAGTTGCGTTTGTCCAGAGACACCTCGTAAAAAGTAAACAATCACCCCTGAGACACGGGTTGACATTAATTGCCCACCGGATTCCAACAGCTACAAGGCCAACAACACAAGCACTCACTCAGATTGGCGCGCTTGACTCCAGCAGAACGGTATCGTTCCCATCGGCAGCCCCAATCAACAAACTTCTTAACTCGCAAGACCACCAATTATACAGACTCGCTTCCACATGGCTGGCTTCTAACTGCGGAACAACAAAACAGACCCCTGGTGTCCTACACTTCCATTACCTCCCCTTTTGCATGGCCACTCCATTGGAGGAAACAGTTAAAAAAAAACTAGCCATCGGTCCCGCTGCTCCTAAACGTCGCGCAAAGCGCCGCATAATGATGTGTCAAGTCCAGCACGTTCTGCGGCAAGTTCGTCGCCTGGATGATGCTCCTGACCTTGACGGCGCCCTCCTCCTCAATCAGCATGCGCACGGTGTGCAGCAGCTCGGGCGAGAACTCGCTGTACCAGCGGTACTGCCAGGTGACGAGGCGGATGGTGGCGCCGACCGTGTCGCGCGTGTTGCCCTTGGTCTTCTCAAACACCTTGAGGATGCCCGCGAGCGCCTTGGGGCTGAAGCGCTGGCCCAGGCAGGCGCGGTAGGCCTCAACAGCCTCGTCGACATGCTGCAGTCGCTCGGCAAGCGAGCCGAGAATCTCCCACTCCTCGGCCGACTTCTTGTACTGCATGCTCTGCGCGCGGTACTGGGCCATTTGCGTGCGCCAGATGGTGTAGACGCGCAGGTCCTCGTAGAGCACCATGAAGAGGCTATCGAGCCAGCGCTCGCAGAGCCGCTTGTTGTTGAGGCGCGAGTAGTGGTCTTCCTTGGAGCCCTGACGAAGGTCGTTAGCAATTGGATATGGGGGAGGAGATGGTAAAGTGGCTTACGCTGTCGTCGCCCTTCTTGACCAGGTCAGGGTCGACGGCACTGGAAGGCCGCTCGATGTTCTCGGCACCGCCGTTGGGTGCGAGCGTCTGCCCAGCGGGCTCGCCCTCTGCGTCTTTCTCCTCCTCGCCCTCCTCCTTCTCCTCGTCCTTCTCCTTCTCGTCAGCCTCCTTCTCCACGTCTTGGGCCGCATCATCCTTCTCTTCCTCCTCCCCAGCTTCCGA
This sequence comes from Staphylotrichum longicolle, assembly GCA_019096155.1. Lineage (NCBI taxonomy): Eukaryota > Fungi > Ascomycota > Sordariomycetes > Sordariales > Chaetomiaceae > Staphylotrichum > Staphylotrichum longicolle. Next base: position 1,750,329 of record JAHCVI010000003.1, read on the forward strand.
AGGACCACCGTTAGTGGTCGGATCTGGCGTTCCCCGGAGCGCATCAGTGCTGGCGTTACGATTCTTCGGGTAACTCGATGAATCCTGCTTTTCACGGTACTCGTCTTCCATGACAAAGACGTTGCTCCGGATCTTGAGGAGCTGGTCCCAACCGATCTTGGCCGTCATTTCAGTCAGAATGCTGTATGCATGCTTAAACGTTCCCCGGTAAGCCGCCGCGCGGAGGTTCAGAAGACTTGGGTCGACCTGCTCGGAATACCGCGACTCGGGCTCGCTGTCAATCTCGTCCAGCCGCGTCTCGGGAAGCGTAGGGAGAAGGATATCTCTTGGCTCCGGCATGACCGGTGAGTCTTTATCCTGATAAGTGAACATGGGACAAGAGTTGAGGGTGGTGAGGGCATTCTCCCAGTCCTCCATGGCCACGTATACCTCAGCTAGCCGGGCCCATGTGCCAAACTCGCTGGGAGCGGCGATGGTGCTGCGGTCCGCACAGCCGAGGGCCATCTGGAGTCTTTCGTCTTTCTGGTCAGGAGCCAAGGCACTCTCGGCCTTCTTGAGCAGAAACTCGGCTTGCGTGTCGAGCATAACGTAGTCCATTGGAGATTGTTTGAGAGCCTCGTGGAGAATACGTATCCCCTGCACCTCCTCGTTGCCCATGAACAGAACCCTTGCGAGCAAGGATGCCACCTCGACGTTCTGTGCCCGCAGCTTCTCGAAGAGATTAATTCCGGAGGCATATCGACCAGTGGTTTGGAAGTACTTCAGGAGACCGGCCGTGAGATGGTTCGAGACAGCGTTCGGTACCTGCACAACGGAGTCCGATCCCAATTGCCATCCTGTGTGGTGGTCAGTTGTGCTCAACCCTCAGAGTCCGTGGCGGCAATGCCTTACCCCTGAAAAACAGCTGTTCGGCCGCGCTGAGAAAGCGATGCTCGGTCTCGGTATTGGTCACGGGGTTGAACCGCCTGACACCAATGATCTTCCTAATGGTGTCTCCGGTCCCGTCGTCGGCATACGAGTATGCGCGCAGCACGCTACACAGATATGTCTCGAGCCAAAGTTCGTCGGTCGCTTTCCGCTTCTCGCCTCGCTCGTCGATGCAGTAGCTCTCCACGGACCCAGGGAAGGGCGCATGCACGCGCATGTCGACTCGGGAGAAGGCATTGTAGCAGCTGGAGGCAGGTTAACTGTCTGAGGCGGCGCAGTCGAGGGCGAACATTCGTACCAGTAGGTGCCCTCCAGCGTCTTGCTTGTGGCGGATGGGCCGAACTCCTTGTAAGCAAGCGTGTTGATGTAGGCAGCGAGGCTCGCAGACGACGAGGCATCCACGCCGGTGACATGGTGGTAGACGCCTGTCTGGACATTCCCGAGTTAGCGTCTTTTGTATGAGAGAGGGGGTTGCACAGGACACCAACTTGTTTCCCGCCACTCCTCAAGGGCAATTTGACCAAGTGCACGAGGTCAGGAGGGCCGAGCTCGCGCAAGGAGACCAGTGACTCGGTGCGGGCGTCAATTGCCTCGTGGAGCACCTCCTCCGTCAGCCTGCAGAAAGATACACCAAATCAGTTTCAATGCGCCCTGCGCAGACAGTGGCAGGAAGCACGGACTCGGGCACAGCTGGCGCAACCATGGCGACAGACGAGCGACGGCGATGTTGCACGGCGATGTGTTGGCAGAAAGCCCGGAACGGTCAGGGCGGGGAGCTTCGAATCGATCACAGTATGCGCATGCAGGATAGCGATCCCGGGGCGCGTTCGGCGGGGTTGGTGTCTGGACGGGCTCGAGTCCCTGTCCTCGAAGTCTTGGGGATGGTTTTGGCTGGTTTGCCTTGCCTGGCTTGTCTGGGCGGGCAGCTCTCCCAAGCTTTCCAAGTTGCTTTGTTGCAAACACGCCGATTGTGCTTGGCACTTCCCATCCATGGCAAAATGGGGTCCCAAAGCAGGTGCCTGAAAGAGGGTCCTGAAGGAGCTCGGGCCACCGCCTTCACTTAATGCAACGCCCTGTCGGGGCTTGGCAGTCGCGTCTTCCCGCGCCTGCTCGTGCAAGGACCTGCATCTTTGGGGACCTGGAGGGAAACGGGAGTTGCAGCAGTCCGATTTCCAGCATTGCGACTGTCTGATCCCAATTCTTTACCTCCACCAGAACCTGATTTTATGATACCCCGGAATCTTGCGACAAGATGGTATGAGCTTGATTGCCCTGACTGCGCATCGTCATCGCTAACACATTCCCTTCCCAGGCCGCCTTCTCGGCCATCAACGTCGAACCTGAAGAGAACCTCGACGAAGAGATCGATACCACAAAGGATCTCCAGGTGCGTTGCGACCTCGACTTGATGGTGTTCTTGGCGGCTCCTAATTTGGTTATTCAGGTTGAGGATGCCCTGAAACTCTTCCAGAATGCCCTCAAACTCCATGCGCAAGGGCCGCAGTTCTTCGACCAGGCTTCCGACGCCTACAACGTTCTGTTCGAATCCGAAATCTTCAAATACCCCGAAAGCAAAACCGACTACGAACGCATTGAAGCAGGACAGGATGGGTCCCTCGCTGTTGAGCCCGCTTTTGCCCAAGGCCTCCCGCTGGTCGGTGCAGACGTCGATGGCATCGGCAGCAGTCTTCCCCAGGCGCTCTACCTTTCATACAAAAACCACGGCCAGTTCGTTATCGACCGAATTAAGCATAAGGCCCGCAGCACTTCGACGAAGAAAGGGGCTCTTCTGGACGACCCCGCGGTACGGGACGATGCGCAGAGGGCATTGAACGATTTTTGCGTGGCCCTGGATCGAGATCCGTCAGACGCCGAGCTCTGGAGGAAAGCCGCCCGCGTCGCCGCATTTCTCAGAAGTGCCCGGATCAACCGTTATAGTCTGGAAGCCGCCATTGAGTTGGACGATGACCCGGCTGTCGACGAAGTCGAGCCCCCATCGCTGGCCGAGGGCTTTGCGGGGGAGCAACTCAAGCAACAGCTTCAGGTTCTGGGCGACGAAATGGCACTGAGCCATCCAATCATGAAACCCTTTGTGAATCGAGAGATGCCGTCATATCTGGCTCGGTTCATGGATCCAATGCCATTCCTGCCGAATCCCACCAAGGTCTTGTCGACACGGAGCGCACCACGAGGACCGGTCGAGGTCCCGCGTCTACCCCTCTCGATATCGAATTTATCCTGGGCCGAGTTGGGCGCTGCCATCGTAACCTTTGTCACCGAGCAAGGCCTGCCGGGGCAAGCTGTTTCGATCAAGGCACCCGATACACACGAAGAGGAAGACGTTCGGATGGAGGTTGACATGCAATTGCAGCCTTTGGAGTCATCTCCTCCGTCAGATCAGCCATTCGAGGCGCCATCAGTGAAACCAGAAGAAGTAGGTGCCGAGCAGCCCGACGGTGACGGCATGGCGGAGGGTTCAAAACCAACAGTAGCCGAGTCGGCTCACCCTGATGAGCAACCCCCAAAGGACCGGAGCACTTCAATGTCGACGCGGAAACGTTCACAGTCTGCAGCAGGCATTCCTGACAACCAGGATGACGAAACTGCGGACTTGAAGCGAAGCAAGCGGACCAGACGCCGAGATACGGCTGTGGAAGAGGTGATGGATTCTGCCACATTCCTCTCTAGTCAACTTCAGCCCTTGCAAGCCGCCGACCAAAACTTATTCCAGACGACGAAGAACCTTTTGGAGAACCTCGGCGTGACGGATCAAGTCACCCTCGGGAGGATTGCCGAAGTTCTCGACTCTTGTGCCTCGGATGACCGGACAAACAAGGTCCAAAATCAAGCCACGGTGGATCTACGCGACTCCATCACACACTTTGATGAAGATGTAGGAGCAGTCTTGCTGAACAGAAGAGAGCTCCCTCAGCTGAGCCTTTCCGCCTTTCTTGAACACGCAAAATCGGGATCGCAGCGGGCCCAGGAAGCACCTGCCTTCGACGATTCCCGTGGTTTGAGAGATTTTGTGGACAGCATCAACCAAGGTTGGAGCACCATACACGACATTGCTTATGGTTATGTCAAGGCCGTGGCCAAGTCCTACACCGAATGCAAATGGTCAGACCAGCTGAAGACGGCTTTGGGGGACGTTCTCACTCAGCTGGAGGGCCCCATCTACGACAAGTTTTCCCATGACCTGGAAGTCTGCCAAAAAGATGCATCAGCATTCTCCGAGCTCGCAGACCTCGCACAAATGCTTTTAGAGCTTTACCTTGACGTCTGTGACACCACCCTGGACCCAAACAGCACCGCAGATCAGGGCACCAGACTGGAGGCAAAAGGGCGGATGGATAGATGGATGGACATGGCCATTAACATCACCAGGTTGCGGGGCTCTGGCCCCGATGACAAACTTGCGCCCCGTTTCCTGTGGGCGGCGGTGTCGTCAACTCGAATGGCCCAAGGGACCCCACGCGACCATGTCCTAAACTGTTGGCACAGTTTGCGTGACTTCCTCGTCGAGCACGGCAGAGAGGAGATTGGCCTTCCCAACAACAGCGTCATGCCTGAGATATCCGCTGCGGCGGCGGAGCGCGAGATATCCAAGCTAACAACGATGGACTTTTTCTTGGGCCTGTTCCAAGAAGACACGGGCGACCCGGTGTCCGTGATCGAAAGCTTGGAACCGGTCCTCAACCCCGAAGGCGTCGTCATCAGTATCCCTCCTAGTTCCGAAGTCAACGGAGTTAATGGGGACGCCAGCCACGCCAAGCAGCGCAAGCAGCCCATTACAGAATGTGCCAGCCAGGAGCTGATGGATCTTTGGAAGTTTCTCAAGAGCAGCAACACTGAGCTGCGGTTGCTCCTGTGGTCGAGGCTCGGCGAAGCTTACGGCAAGATCCAGTACACGACTAAGCAGTTTTCGTGCTTTCTTCGGAGTATCGAAACTGTGGTGGCTGATCTGGAGAGCGACGACTTCACCCACGCCCCTGACGAGCCGAGGCGAAGCCAGTTCATGAGTCTGCTCAAAGCCCTGGATGACCTCACGATCCAGTCTTTGCACCTAGCCTTGAACGACAACAGCTCGTTTGATGTCGTGGACGATGATCACCTGAGGTCGAGTATGTCTGCTCTTGCCAAGGTCAGCTGCATGTTGCATGTAGCATCCATGTACGAGACGAGACACGCATTGGGATGAAACCTGCGCCATCGAGCTCCTCTGCTCTCAGATCTTTTCTCGACAAGCTGCAGGAGATGCAGGTACGGAACTGGTCGCTCCAGTACACCATGCTCAAGGTTGGGCTCAACCAACACCCCGACTTGTTCCCGAAACCTGAGAACGATCTTGCCGACTATTTGGCTGCAGTGCACCAGGTGTTGGGCCTTCGGAAATGCTGCAAGTCCTCCAACAAGATCTTCCTCAAAATGATGCGTGTGGAGCTTCTTAAGCAGAAGAATATCGACAACTGGGAAGATTACCTCGGCCAGGTGCTTTACGACTTGCACGGGCTGAAGCTCGGCGTGGGGATCTGGGAGGTCCAGGACCACGGCTGCGAGCCCGAGAACCTCGAAAAGCGCCAGGCGCTACAGCTCGTCGAGAAGATCACAATGCTCGCCAACAGGATGTCGATGAAAGATCTGCTCAAGTCCGATCTCAAAACCACCATCGAGCGCATGCAGCAGGCGATAGGATCCGCCAAATCGAGTCCCCAGATGGCTCATAACCTTCGCAACTACTCCGAATACCTCAAGGCGCCGATCCACCCATTGCATCTCTACCAGGCGCTCACCGGCAGCGTTGATTTAGACGCCGTCACCATCAACACCCCAGAGAGTGCCCCAGCCAAACAAGGGTGGTTCTTTCTGTTAGGCATGATCGCCCTGACCAAGTTCAAAGGCGTCGACCTGAACCGACGGCAGACGCCAGGGGCGACTGATGACCTGCGCATCGGCGCCACGTACTTGAGGCTGCAGCTTCAGTACACTCCCGACCGGTGGGATGCATGGTTCCGCCTGGCCGAATGTTTCGACTACGAACTGGACGAGTCGGTTCTTTGGACTGCCGACAAGATGAACAAAGAACGTGCCGAGTTGGTCAAGTTCCAACGGAATGCCATTCACAGCTACATCATGGCGCTATCACTCCTCTATGCATGGGCCTCGGACCCAGCCGTTCTCACGTCGTTGGAAGACGACGAGGAAGTACTGTTCGACATGTACCAGGAGTTCGGGATGCGGTTGTACTCGTCCAGTCGTGAGCCGTTTGCCATGGAGCCGTTCCAGCATGCCGACCAGAAGCGATTTTTCATCGAAGCCGAAGGAGCAGGCACGTACAAGAAGATTCTGCATATCGAAATGACCGACTATCAGGTTTGGAAGTTCGCCGCTCATTTGTTCCGAAAAGCGATGGTCGGCAAACCCAAGGACTGGAAGAATCCGTACATGGTGGCCAAGTGTCTCTGGAAGATGTATCAGAAACCTCCTGAGGAGCTGGATGAAAAGAACCGCCAGTATCAGCCGACCGTTAAGACGGTCATCCGCGCACTCGAGAAGACGGTCGAGGTGGTCTCCTCGCTGCCGAAGCCCCGGCACGGCCAGGATCCGATCTTGGAACCACACTACAAGATTCTGTCGGTTGTTGACAAGCTTGTGAAGCGTGGCGACCTCGAGATCAAAGACGCGGCCGAGATACTACAGCGGCAACCGTACTCTCCAGACCGCGGGAAGTCAATCCCGGTTGACACTTCGGATGACTGGGAAGCGTACGTGATCCGGTACCTACGGTTCCTACGCGATAAGGACAAGTCCAACTGGCAGCACCGTCTAATCATTCGACACGCGAGGCTCCTGTACGATGTGGACGCTGATCCCACCAGCATGGGCAGTGACATCGCCGCCAAGGCGGCCTTCTTCATCTTGCGTGAGAGCATGTTCACCAAGACCATGGTGATGAACGTGTGGAAGTGCGACGCCGAGCGGCCGGGCCGCCACCACTTTTATACGGAGCAATACATCCGGTACGTGGTCAAACTGCTGAGCGTGATGAACGACCGGGTCAATCTTGAAGCCGTCCTGCGCCGCATCCGCAAAAAAGGCGCCGACTTCTACCACTTCAACGAACTCTGGCAGTTCTGCGTCCTCGCCTACGCCAAGCTGCTCCGCAAGACGTTCCAGATCCCCCAAACGGAAGAAGATGCTTTTAAAACCCTCACGCAAGAAGACTTTGACGTCGTCGGCGAAAAGATCACCGAGTGGGCCACCACGACCGCGGCAGAGGAAAACCCGGCGCTCAACGCGATGAAAGACGCGGTCGAGCTCAAGAAGCTCAATGCCAACCTCATGAAGGCGGGTCCCATCGACGACCTCATCACAGACTGCTACTCGGCCATCTACCTGCACGTCAAGCCCGACCTGCCCGGGCCGGAACCACACACCGCCCCGACCCCGGACGCCCTCGCCAACCAGCCAGCCAAGATAGACGACCTCAAGTCCAAACTGCTCCACACCCTCGTCACCCGCGACAAGGAGAGCGCCAAAGAGCGCGACTCGTTGTCGGTCCTCGGCTCCCTGCGTGCGGGCTCCGAGCAGCCAGAGAAGTCCGAGAAACACTCGGTCGCAGGCGACGCTGCGCCCCGCAGGGTAGGCGGGATAAGACGCCCCAACATCCTACGCAAGGCGGAGCAAGCCGTGCAGGCCGTCTTACGGGCGGCCGAGGTGCCGCCGAGGTCGGCAGGGGGCAATGGGACGACAGCCGCGGCGGGGACAGGGGGGAAGACGAGGTCGAGGGTGGGGAGTGTGTCGAGCGCGAAGGCTGGCGGTGGCGGTGGTGGTAATGACCAGGCGAGAAGTGATGAGGAGGAGAGTAGCGAAGGGGAGGAGGAGGGTGGGGAGAATGGGGCGGGGCAGGAAGGGGATGGGGACGGGGACGAGGATGTGGAGATGAAGGATGTGGGCGGGGAGGAAGAAAGCAAGCGCAATGGGAAGGAGGGGAGCGAGGTGTCGAGCCCGCCGGGCAGCGTGCATGATTCGGCGGATGATGAGAGTGACTTGAGCGATGTACCGGCGGATTATGAGGACGATGCGCCACCTTCGCTGCTCTTTCCGAACCTAAGGAGGAGTGTGGATGCCGGGACGGCAAAGCAAGCGGAGGAGGACGGGGAGAGCACGGAGGAGGAGGAGGGAGAGGAGGAGGAGGAAGAGGAAGAGGAGAGTGACGGAGAAGAAGGGGAGGAAGTGGATGAGGGAGAGGAAGGAGCGGAGCATGAAGGGGAAGAGGATGAAGGGGCTGCGGAGGGGAGAGAGGGCGGGCCTGGGGAGAACGAGGAAGACGACGAGACTGAGGAAGAGCAGGAAGATGGGGAAGGCGAGGGACCGGGGATGGCAGCTGGGGTAGAAGGGGACGAAGATGCTACCGAGGAGGAGGAGGAAGAAGAGGAGGAGGAAGAAGAGGAGGAGGAGGTTTAATTTGTCGGCCGTGGCTCGGGGTCCCCCTTAGTATCAGGGTCTGGAGTCTGGGGTCTGGTATCTGGTAAACGCAGTCTGTTCTGATGGGCTCTTGGAGTTGCGGGTGAGGTGAAGGCGACTGGCGTTTGGAACTCCCGCTGCTGTGGCTTCTGGGGCGGAGGGTTGCTTTTAGAACACAAAGCAAGTGGTAAATTGATTGATCAATACTCAAAATTTGCCTGTGCTTGTCTCTGACTTGTACCTGTCTGTTTCTGTTTGTTCGGTCGTTGCAGTCACTGCACTTTCCCCAAAATCACAAGCTTTTGCCTGCCTGCTGCAACTCAACGGCAGTGCCCCTGGTCCCTGGGGTTGGGGCTGTGGGTCGGAAGCTTGAGCTTCCAGGTTGTTCTTGGCAGTCCACCCCGCACGTCACTTCCAGGCGATCAAGGTGGGGTTGCAAGGCTGGCTGCCTTCGGCAACTCGAACCAGTCCGTCGGTGCCTTGAGCTTGCCTTGCAGTCATCTTGACTTCCGGATTCCAAGTTTGCGTTGCAAAGGGACTAAAAGACGACCCGGACCCCAGGTTTGTTCTCTCTATTTATTTGTCAGCCAATAGTTACGATTTTTGCGTTCCATTTCTCATCGTCCGCCTGTGCCAGAGCACTACACGCCCTGCATCCACAGTCTACATCGAACATCAATTCATCCAACATCAGGCGACCCGGACTTGAGCCCAACCCACGAACCCACCACCACTGTTTTCATTGTCGGTGCAGCCTCCGTGGGACAACAACATCCAGATTCTTACCTGAACAGCGAGCGACGCCAGAAGCCTCCAAAATGGCGTCTCAAAAGCGCATCGCCAAGGTATATTCTCCCCTTGCACCTCCCGTCTCTCGCCACTACCCCAGACTAACCATTGCCCTCCCCCCCCGTCCCAGGAACTAGCAACCTGCACCTCCTCCCCACCCCCCGGCATAACCGTCACCCTCCCCAACGACTCGGACCTGCACAAGTGGCATGTCACCCTCGACGGGCCCGACGGCACCGTCTACGCCGGCGGGCACTTTGGCCTCGTGGTCAGCCTGCCCACCGAGTACCCCTTCAAGGCGCCCACCGTCACGTTCGCGACGCGCATCTACCACCCCAACGTGACCAACGACAGCCCGGGCGCCATCTGCCTCGGCCTGCTCAAGGCCGAGAACTGGAAGCCCTCGACCAAGCTCGTCAGCGTGCTCGAGGCCGTGCGCGCGCTGCTCGTCGAGCCGCTGCCCGACGACCCGCTCGAGGCCCGCATCGCCGACGAGTTCCGCAGCGACCGCAAGGAGTTTGACAAGAACGCGCGCACCTACGTGCAGCGGTACGCCAAGGGCCCCGTCAAGTTTGACGGCGCCGGCGCGGACGCCGGGGAGGGCGCCGAGAGCGCGAGCGGCAGCAAGAAGGCCGGTGCCGGGTCGGGGGCGGCAGCGGCGGCGGCGGCGAGTGGGAGCGGGAGTGGGAGTGGGCCGTAGGCAGGCCGCGTGGGAGCTTGCCGCGTGGGAGCTTTCCGCGGCCAGGATAGAGGAGGGCCCGAGGGTTCGCCGCGTGGAAACCATCCTCGGGGTGGTAGTGGTGGGGAGGCCGAGCGGAGTCCTGGGAGTACGGGCTGCGCAGCCGGGATCGACGCCTACAGCTACGAAGACGATGCTGTCGACCCTGCCACGCTGCACCCGGCGATTCGGGAATACTACGTGCAGGTGCAAAACATGCTGCGGCAAGCGAGTCAGAGCCGGAACGCCCATTCATCAGGAAGTGCGCCCGCTGCTCAGGGTGACTCCCAAAACGCTGACGAGCACGGAGCGGCGGATTGATGTGGACGTCTTCGGAGGGCATGGTGAAGGCGTTGAGAGGTCGGCTTGAACTCGCAAGCTGCCCTCTCTGGCCGTTGGCAACATTCACAAGTTGTTTGATAGCAAAGCGAGTGCACTGCATGTTATTGAACCAGGTTTCTGACCGACCTCTCTCTTCTGTCCAAGACCAACTCGACTTGATGACCTGAACCTATCCCTACCCACGCAGTGAGTTCCACGTGCCGAGCCATCCCTTTCCAATTCAATATCACGGATACCCAACCATTTTATTGCCAAAGGGGTATATCTTGTTTAATTGCTCATCTAGCGTTATCTTGTCCCATCTTGGATGCGATGTCCTTCCCGTTTTGACCCACCACAGGCTTGTATCCAGTTATAACATCCTCCTCCACACATGAAAGATTTTTGGTCGGATGGCCCTTTTGTCTTAGCCTTTCCTGTCATCCACACCAGCGCCAGTGTTCCATGCCTGCAATGCAATGCCCCAAAACAAGTCCGCTGCCACATGAATGCTCGGGATCGTCAAAAACCCAGACGATGCCCCTGAGAATAACAGAAACATTAGAATTACAGATAGTACGCATCCAGGTCCGCCGGAAAACCTCGTCGCTTCAAAATCAGGTAAAGCGCGGTTGTGAGGCAGGATGGATTGTACCAAGAAATAGAGGCGTTCCCGACGCGAGCCTTGCAACAAAAGAAAAAGAAAAATGAATGACCGGGCACAATCAGGGATCCCGAGGAAAGATCGAGAGCGGCCGCCGGGTACTCTACACCACCTCAGCTGCCCGGGCCTGCTCGCGGTCCTTTCGCCGCCCGAACAGGTTCGCCTTGCGTCGAACCTCGTCCAGGTCAGTCGCCAGATCCAGGCCGAGAGCAGCGGCGCCAAACCGATGCCTCGTCGCCGGCCTGGGGCTGTTGGTATCGCTGGCGGCCGCCTCCTGCTCTTCTTTCCATTTTCGAATGCCGTCGCGCCGCTCTTGCCGCTTCTCCTCGACCGACTCCTGGCTCAGGTGGCCGATGCCGTTGCGCCGCTTGTAGCACGTCTCCAAGAGCGTGTTGCAGTCGATCATACGCCGCGGGAAGGTCTGCACGACGCCAAACATCTCCATTGGGTCCTGTACCGCCTTGATCTCGCGCTCGCCAAGCTTGAAGAGGGCCAGGGAGATGCGGAACAGCGTGCGGGAGCCTTCGTAGAAAAACACGTCCCAAACGCGGAGGACTGTTTCGATGGGGAGCGTGCCAATGAAGCATGACATGAACCAGGCCGTCATGCAAAGGGTGATGGCCGGGAGGTGGTTGGGGTCGCTGATGCTGCCAGGGTTGCCGCCATGGCCGCGGCCAAGTCTTGCTCTACTCCTCTTCTTTGATTCCAACTCGTCCCCGCCAATCTGCTTCCATACTCCCGGCATGGAATCTTTCAAAGCAACCATGAGGACGCCCAGGTCAACCTTGGACCCTTCCAAGCTCATCTCGTGAGTGCCAGGAAGGTAGACCCTGGTGATAACGTTGAGCAGCCAGAAGGCCTGTTCCTCGGTCTCGACAAACAGCAGGAGCAAGCCCGCGAGAAAGTTGAGCGACTGACAATAGCCGATGCGCGGGTTGTAGAGTGCAAAGGCATGGAGAACGCGCCGGAGCGAGGTAATGATTTCTGGCTCGGGGGCAGGCTGTGATGAGGGCCGTTGCGGGGGCGACGCCCCAGGTGGTGGCGGCGGCGGTTTGAACCGTACGTTGTCAGGAAATGTCCGATAAAGATCCTTCTCAATATCCTCCACAATTAGCGGCTTGACTTCTCCCGTCTGGTTCGGTATTCTGCCGGGGCCGATGGGTTCTAGGCCAGCTCGCCTGACCAGTAGCTGATAGACTCCACGATGCTTGCTCAAGATAGCTGGGCCGCCAGCATAGTAAAACCACGCGGCACCCCTCCAGTCCGGAGGGATTCCCTTGCGAATAAAACGTTTCGTCTTTGCGCTGCGCGGGGGGAAGCGGTTGGGCTGATCCGTCATGAGAGAGTTGTCCTTGAGGAAAGCAATCCACTTCTTGCGTCTTCGCGCCAGGTACTCGCAGTATGTGGCGTCCCAGGCATCATACTCCTGGCGAGTGACATTAGCGCTCGCCTTCCGAAACCCGTACCGGTCGCGACTCCCCGGCTCCTCTGGAGGTTCTTGTGGAAGACGAGGCATGGACGCTGGCGTGATGGTGGGTGGCGAGGGCAAATCTGCGGTTGGGGACTGTGCTTTTGTTGGTGATGTTGGCGAAGTTGGGGAGGCCGCGCCGTTGTCATCTTCTTCAATGGTAGCCGAGTCATCGTCAGCATCCAACATCTTGGCCGAATCGTGCTTCTCCATGCTAACTGAGTCGGCCTTGTCCCGTCTCGTCACTTGTTCGCTCGCAAGGCCTAGATTGATCTCCTTGGGCAGTGAATTGGGCAGTAGCGAGTGCCGGGTCCTTGACTCTCTTGCAGTAGAGCGACCCGACTCAGGTATTGGGATTGCTTTTGGGGTCGGCAGGCTGTCATTCATTGCTTCCAACATCTTTGCCCGCAACCCGCTCGCATCGGAATGGCTGCTGCCCGGCCGAGATATTTCCACGTCGGGCACCTCCATGTCGGCCTCGGGTTCGACAATATCGTCGTCGTCGGGAAATCTCATGCTGCGGCGGAAGCTCTCAATGTCCGAGTCCCTGAAACCCCTCTCGTACATGCCCATCACGTCCTCGAGAGTCGGGCCGTCGTCCAGAGAATTTGCTTGCCAACTCCTCCGCGCATAGCCGTTGATGATGGACTGTTCTGTGATGCTGCTCGCCTTGGTCAGGACGCTGTTCCTCTCGGTCCCATTTGCAGTGAAAAGTGTTGCATGAGCCGTCGAGGACGTGAACTGGGACCGGAAACTCGATCGAAGCTCTTCGCCACCGCTCGCTAGCCACGGCGGCACCTCCCGGAGGTGCGTCTGGGGGTTATGATGGTTGTAATGGGTCGGGGGCGGTCTTGGGAACGCGACCGGCGCGGCAATGGTACCGCTGTTGGCGTGCCTCAAGGAGTCGCTCCTCGGCGTAGGGTTGAGATAATCGTTGCTCGGGCGCGGTGGAATCGAGGAAAAGGTGCTGGACGATTGGGAGGAAGACGCAGAAAGACGTCGACTTCGGGGCCAGGGATTCGGGGCTGAGGTAAGATTGGCGGCCCCTTGGGGGTTGCTTGTTGGTGGCTGGTCCAGCAAGGGCGGCTCGGCGAGCCGGGGCACGGCCATGCGCCGCGACAAGGCCCCGTCCGATTGCTGCGACCTGACGCTGGTCTTGCGCGGCCGAGAGAAGTTTTCCACCACCATATTGGGTTCCGTTGGCGTCCCTTGTCTGCTCTCGACGGGCGACTCGAGGTTCGAAACCGGGGACAGACGGGCTAATTGTTCATGTTGTCGGGCAAGCAGCGGAAACCTGCGAGTTTCGGGTTGTGAAGTCTCCGATTCGGGCGATTCTGGAATGAACGGGTTGGACGACAGGCCCGGGAAAACAGAACGCGGGGCCCTCTGGGTGGGCGTCGACTCGGCCCTCGTTCTGTACGTCGGCTGGGAGTGCGGTATGGTTGGGGTCGGACTCGGGCAGGGTCTGGCCGGTTTGGAGTTGTAGAAGAACGAGTCGCTGTGGGCAGACGTGAGAGCGGGAGGGACCTGTTCATCGGATCTCAATTCGAGGACGGGTCTAGGCGAGCTCGAAGGACGCGGTGGGCCGGGCGGGGGGTGTTGCAGGCGGAAGGGTCGGGTGCTCGGGTGATGATGCTCGAACGGAGTTGTTGCATCAGCGTCATCGTGTTTCGGCCAGGGTCCGGCGTTCGGCCATGGTTGTCTCGACTGGACCCTGGGCGGCAGTGGTGCATACGGACCCGGGCCGTGGTGCCTCGTGTTGGGGGTTCGGCGATAGTGTTCAGCGGGATAGCCCGCTCCGCCGCCAGCAGCGTCCTCTGGCGAGTCGTACTTGTCCAGCATTGCTGTGGCCGTTGCAGGAGGTTGCGGGCCAACGGAGCAGGCGGAGGAACGGTGAAAAATATCATCGGGCAACACCTAATTTTATTGTTATTTTTCTCGGGCGCGGTCCGATCAACGCCCAAATGAGTACCACCAAGCTCGGGTGCAGGCCCCAGCACCACGATGGAGCCCGCTTGCTGGGTGTTGGGATTAGTGCCGGGGTAGGGGCCTGGGATCCCAGTCGCAACCCGCTTCAGGCTTGATTTCGGGTTGCATACCAGGGCAGAGGAATCCAAGTTCCAGCGTTGCACAGAGCGAAACCTGGACACAACACCCCGTCTCAAATGAGGATGGGCGAGATATCCAGCATCGCCATTATCAGCAGCGGGGCAGGGGACCTGTACAGCCGTTCAGGCACAGTTGGGACAGCTCAGGATAGGTGCATCGAGTGCCGGTGCGGTCGGTGCAAATCTGAGCAGTCGGCGTCGGTGCCGGTGCGATCGGATGTCCTTGCAGAGGGATAAATTGCGGTACACACAGGCCTCACGGGTGATTGCACGGCATGTGGGTTACCGCGTCTGTGTCGATTTGGTTGTGCAAGTCAACTGCCGCTTGGTGTCAGGCACCCATGGACCCTCAGTTTCTCGCGCGGCACCGAGGGGCAGGTCTCGAGAGAGAAGATGCAAGGGGAAGACAGAGAGAGAACGAAGGTGACGTCGGTCGAGATGCGGGAGCGAGTATTCCGATCTCGAAGTCAGCTTGGTTGGGTTAGATCAGGAACATTGGGTATGATGGAAAATGGGGCATATCGAAAGGCGGGGATCGAGGGCAATCGGTCTCCGGCGCACACGCCTCAGTTGAGTTAAGTCTGCTGCTGAGGCCTGTCCTGCTGCTGCCGGTTTAATACTCTCGATCCAGTCCGTGTTAGTTGCACCTGCCACCACTGACACTCAACCCATTCCGCTCCCGTGCAACTGCAACCCTGAGCAAAGACACTGGCACGGGGCACCATTGGCTGAGAGCAGCGCGACTCGCAGAGCAGAAGCAACGGTTCCAAACGGTCAGACTCTCCAGACGCAGCTTGGCCACGGAATCATGCCCCTCTCAGGGGCAGCAACAGGAGCATCGGGCAACGATTGGCAGCATCTTTGTGCTCCTCCGGACTTTTTCGAAGCCAACAAACAGCCTACTGCCAGCCTACTGCAGGAACATTGCCCCTCGAGCAAAAGGAAGACCCGAGTCAACACTCGCCGTCGCACCTGACCTTCTCGACACCAGTTTCAGGTTCGCCAAAACGAACGCTCCTTTCCCTTGTCGAGCAGCGGTCCCGATGATGGCTGCGCTTGCTGTTTGGCGAACGTTCCGGGCCACTTGGCGCCCGGGTCTATGCCCATTTAGGCCAGGCGGTCCTGGCGGGCTCAGGGCCGCTCCTTGCTCGCTGCAGCCCTGTCCAGCGCCGTGGAAGCTTCGAAATTTTCCATTGCAAACAGACCCCAGCTTGCACTGCAGTCCAGTTGGGTCGTGGAGCTTTTCCTCAGATCCGCGGGACCAGGCTGGCCAGGCTCCCAGGCAGCGCGCCATTTCCGACACCTGCTCTCTCGTTAAGCCGCTTTGTCAGCCAGCTGAGGAGTCGCATCTCCTGTGCCCGCGGCATGCCGTCAATATTGACAACCGGCGCATATGCCATCGCCATCGGCGCAGGAGCAGAGATGAGCTTCTCAACCGACGTGGGCCTGCGCTGCCGGCGTTCCCAACTCAATCCTACGCGCACCAGACGCGTCTTCGCCGGAACTGTGCGCCGCCATTTCTGTCATGTTTGAGACACATCGCGGATGTGCGGAATAACGAAGGTACTCGACACCCTCCATCCGCACCCACCCGACCAGCCGCACAGCATCAACACATTCCGAAGCAACAGCACAACTCGGCTCCTTTACAACGGGGGTGCTGAGAGAGGCCCGGGCGGAAAGTACTTTCGGCACAACGTTCACCCGAGATCCGATCTGAGCCAATGCACGTGACCAGACCAAGTCGATGACGTGCCAATCGGTGCTGGTGTTGTGCGACAAGGACCCAGCGGGCCAATTTTCTGTGGCAGGCCAGCCAAGGCTCAAGAGGATCCGAGCTTCCTCGCTTGCCAACCACTTGGAGGGCTCAGATATTATCCGGGCTGCAGCAACCTTGAAGGCGCGGACCAACGTGCGGTCAAAGTCCCCCCGTCCACCGTTCTTCGCTCTCCGGCCCGCGAAGCTTTGCATCACCTCCCAGATCCTGTCCCTCCCTGCCGTGGGGCTGGCTGCCTGAGGTGCCAACTTCTCCAATGCGGCGCGCAATCAGCCTCCCCCTCCCAGCTCCTGGCCAGGAGCTGCTGGAGCTCCCCGCCCCCCCTTCTCCGCAGCAGCTCTGCCGTTCACACCGCAGCCCCCCTCCTCCCCACCCCTTTTACTCTCGCTGTTTCCATGAATGCTGAGTCCTGGGCGGGAGGTACGTACCGTTTGGCCTGAGCTCCCAGCCTTTGCCCATCCACCACCCCCGAAAACCCCCTTCCACGCCGCCTCCCTCTTTCCTCTCTCTTCTCCTCGCCCGCTTGTTGCCATCCATCTGCCATAAAATTACACCCGTCCGTGTTTTGGAAACCGTGTATTCTTGCCAATTGAAGCTGTTCCAAGCCATTTCCAACAATGTCCGGCCGCAAGAGAAAGCAGGAGGAGGAGGAGGAGCTCGTCTCCCTGCCCAGCGGTGATGAGGAGGAGGAGGAGTAAGTATCTCCCCATCGGTCGCAAGACGCGTCCGACGTCGTCTTCTTTTCCATTTGTACGATGCGACGAGGTCCGAAAACGCGAGCCGGACCCCAGTCGTCGGCGCATCGCGGCGCAAAACTGCGCTCGGAGGTGTCATCGCCAGCCTTGCGGAGCTTTTTCTCGCGCGCTGACCACGGCGATGCCCTGCGGCGTGGTTTTCGTCTCGGATATCCATTTCGTTTGATATCTTCGATGGAGGCGCTGCTGACGAATGCAACCAGGTACATCTCTGATGAGGATGAAGAGGAGATCGACGATGAAGAAGACGATGACTTCGATGAGGAGGCCGAGGGTGAGGAGGGTGAAGAGGGAGATGAAGAGAATGCTGCCCCAGGTAAGCTGCAGCCATCGCCGCCCTTGCCCTTAACCAAGCATTATCCTCAGTCACCCCCGGCGAGGGGTCGATCGAGTCCACTAAACACATCGATCCCCTCGCCCCAAAAGCCCTTCATTTTTGTTTCTTAAACAAATGACGCTGACACTGGTCCGCAGAACAAGCTCCCCCAAAGAAGAAGCTAAAGAGGGGCCCTACCGCTGAGGGCGCAGCTCCCCACAAGAACGGCACCGCTGCGAACGGTGACGACGAGGACGAGGAGGGCGAGGGTGAGGAGGACGAAGAGTTTGACGAGGAGGAAGAAGAGGGTGACGAAGAGGAAGAAGAGGAGGAGGAGGAAGCGGAGGCACCCGCAAAGGGCGTCAGCAAGGTCGCTGCTCCTGCGGCCGGGAAGGCCAGCTCCGCGGCCGTCGCGGCTGGCGATGATGATGAGGACTGATGGGCGTCGCAGTCCCACCCTTCATCCCGTGCCGCTCGCCTGCCTCCCTTCGCCACTCAACCCTTGGCCTCATCCACGGGTTGAGAAGTCATTTCTGTGCTCGCCCTTTCACCCCTAAAATGGTTCTCTCCTCATTTGGTGTGCTGCAGGACACCGAGGATGTCTTGTGTGCCAGCCTCCGCTGCGGATAATCAGAGTTAGAAACAAGAGACGTGATTTTGAGTTTTGGGAAGTTTGGGACCTGCCAGAGAAAATAAATTCATCCTTTGTCGAATCAGGCCTCGGCCCCCTTTGGGCTGGCCGCTAGGTATTTTCTCCTTTTGTCCACATCTCTGGTCGGCCACATGTATCGCCGGCTCCGGATTTCCAGCGCCCACCTCGGACCGGGACAGGAAGCAGCCTTGGACAACCCTGCTGCTTTCTGCCAAAGAAGACAAGAGTTGGAATTGAAGCCGTACAAACGAGAACAAGAGATGCGATTGCATTTGGCCCAAAACTTCCCCCGCCTCTTAATACTCGGCAAGGTCAGTCTCTCAGCGTCCAGTGACTCCACCCCCACCCTACTTTCCCCTCTCTCCTCCCCCCCCCCCCCCCCAAAACCCTACTGGGTTCGAAGGCAATCCTCTGGTGCCCAACACATCCACGTAGCCCATCCCGCGTGTGGGATGCTCATTGGGGTCCGCCTTCGCCGCTCTCGTCTTTCCTTTCGTTTTGATACCCACTCCAACTGAAGAAGAACGTCGTGCTCCAGGCAAGACTCGCATCTCTTAAATCCAACTTCATCCAGAGGTCAAGTCCCCCAAAGTACCGCGGTGGTGTGTCTCTTCTGTTTCTTTATTGACACTTCGCATGGTCTTTCGAGATGTGCTTATAATATGCCGAGGTCCCAACGGACCGGGGCTGCTTTTGTCTCCGTCGTGCAGACACAGAATGGTCTCTCGGCATGCGTGGCTTAAACAATTGATCATCCCCATTCCAGTCTCTGTCCTGACCCGACATCACATCACAGTCGCCCTCCCCGCGGTGTCCGTGTCCTGGCACCATCTTCTTCTGACAACGGGTCAAAAGAGTAACAGGGTTGTTCATGTTGTACCAGAAACCATGTGCCCGATAACTTGAACGTCCTGGGAACACTACCTCGACGCCGATATGGGACTCTCGGGGCAAGATGCCTGGTTGCTGTGCTTCACGTGTCCAGGGAAGGGGGTATCGCCTCTCTCGAGGTAATGGATCCATAGGGCTCGGAGAGAACCGGCTGCCCCCAATCGAACACCTGAGCAAATGCCGTTGACGCGTACCTATTGGTCCACGACCACCATGTCGTGATGCCTGCCCATGTTTCTCAACGACATACGCGCAGAGGGATGTCTGAGCATCGACGCCAATGGGTAGACGCCGGAGGGGTGGAGGGCTAGCAAAACTTATTAAGGTGTTTGGATATCATTGTGTCGTCAACAGGAGAGGGCCAGCCGCAGCTCACCGCCACGGCGTATTCGCGTCAGTAAGGCTCTTGCTGTCCCAGTCGAGGAGAGCTGAAAAGGCGCCATGGTCCACAGCGCGCAAGTTGTCACTTGTGGGGCGGGTTGGCGATATCATCACCCAACAGGAGAGCCCCAACATAAAAGCTGTTCAGCCTTGTCGGCGGCAATGGACTTTGCCGATTGGAGTCTAAGTGTGGAAACTCATCGAGTGTCCCCGGTGAGGTCGGGATTTCCCCGTTGGTTCTCTCCCACGAAAGGAGATGGGGTTGTGCTCCATCCACGCCTCGATTTACATTCGCCCCACAAAGTAAACAAACATTTTAGGGTTCTTTTCCAACAAGAAGAGCCTGGTCGTCGGCCCAATGGATGCAAAACTGAGGTGTCTGCAGGTTAGTGTCGGCATTGGCGCCGTTGGCTCGATCGTCTTGGACGTGGGAGCAAGAAGCGGCAGGGGCTGTCAAGCTTGAAATTCCCAGTTCGAGCCTAGGCCTTGCGGGGAGTCATGCAAGACAGATTCTGCATCGATGCATGCGGCGGAAGTATTCGGAGGATGTTGCGGAAGATGGTCGAATGGGGCCGTGGTGTTGGTTGGCGTTGGTGCCACCTGCATTAGATCGCTCCTGCAAGAGGTGTGTCTGAAAATTCCCCAGAAATCCAGGTACGTGATGGAGGTGCTCCGCGTTGAGAACAAGGGAGCCATCGCGACTGCCGTTCTCATGCACGATGCAACTCACCAGGCAAGATCCAGGGACGGAGACGGCCGGGCGTGGCCGCCGTTGGAGTACTTGGCTGCATGTACCTGACCGCCTCAGATCTTCAGTCAAATTTCCAGCAGGTCGGTCATGTCTCGGTGCAATGGCTGTATTTGGGGGCTTGTGCTGTGAGTGCGTGGTTGTTTGGTTGGAAGCTGTCCATCCAGGTTCTCAGGAAAAAAAATGTCAAGCAGAGACAAGATTCCTTGGCAGACAGGCAGGGACAGCAGCGATAAGATAAAGCTGCCCTGTGGATTCTGTGGATTCTCGGGCCACCCCGCCCGGCCCCGCCCTTCGAGGTTGACACCCCTGCCGCGACTTCCTCAAGGCTTGCCCCAAGAGGGTCTGGACCCTGGGACGGTGGCCGCGCAGGAAGGAACCGCTCGTTCGGATGCGTAAAAATGTGCCATTTTCATGTACGATGCAAGCCTCCAAGACTCAGCAGGCCTGGCATGATCTGACATCATGGGCCACGATTCGCTCCATGGCACCTCCCCAAGCTCAACCAGGCCCGCTTCGAGGTGCGCTGAGCATGCATGCAGCCCGGTGAATTCTCTTCCCTTGGTCCCTTGGGGAATGCCCTCTGAATCCCGGACTGCCGGGGGACGCCGTCTTATTGACGTCTTCTTGTCTTCCCTGGCAATGATTGGGGTCCGGTGCCTGCGCCCGCCCATGCCGTGTCCGCGGCGGGGAACCTTGCAGCCGCGTCCTCCGAGTCCTCCCCTCCAGTCGGTGAGTTGGCCTGCGGCGCTCGACCCGTGTATAAGAAGCCAGTGATTTGGATCGACGGATGTGCCGGCGCCACGACAGCGCCCTCGCCCCGACATGACCGCTTCGATTCTTGCAGCATCCTCATCTGAACTCTCCCCGGGTTCAGTGACGGAAGGCCCCGTTTCAGATTCCGGCCGTGACTCCGAGGGCTAGATACGACCTGAGGTTGGCACAGCTCCTCAACCACCCAGCACTTCGGGTCTTTGTCAGTGCCTAGCATCCATCACATGCCGCAGAGGCACTCCTCTTCACCGGAGCCATGGAGCCCAGCGTCGCGACAGCCCGACTTGATGGTGTGGCAGGTCCTCACTCAGGCAAGGTAAGAATATGTTCATGTCGTCGAGAAAGGAGCCAGATCTGGCCGTTCATGTTGTCCCGATCTTGACGCTCTTGCTTCCGTCATCGTGGAATCCCAAGAGCGTCACGCGATCGTTAGCTTCTATCGCGGGCTCTTGCACAGACGTGTGCGCACACTTGGAGATGGCGACTACCTGTTATTCATAGCCACCACCAATGCACAAGCTTCCTGGTTTCGGTCCTGGTCGAACTTGAGATTGGTGATTTTGCCTAGTCATGTCTCCGTTTGTGCTTCTCGCGAGAACCGAGACCACTGACAGATATTCCCTTTTTAGATTAGTCTATCGTCGTTGACTCCCGGCTACGAGACACTGGATCAACAGGGCATGGGGTTTGATACTCTCTCTTGGTGTTCGTCTGCTTCGGCGTATCCGCCGTCTGCCTTCCTCGGCTCCGGGTACCCCAATACAACGAACGTTCTCTTAAATTGGCCTGCTTCAGCTGCACCTCTCGCGCTGATGAACTGCGGTCTCGAAAGCTCGTTGCTCTCACCGGATCCCTGGGCCGCTGAGACCGACTCTGACGGCGGTGACCTTTTCTCACCAATGAGCGACGTGAACGCTGCCGTCTCAACGGACAGCCAGCAGTTTCAAACCCTCGCCAGCCTCCCCGCGGTGGGCTCCTCCGCGCATTTGAAAAGATCTTCCTGGTCCGAAGACTCGTCCACCACGCTCTCGCCCGCCCCGAGCATCGAAGACTCCCCCACGGACAAGCCCAAGCGAAGCAAATCCAAAGCCCACGCCAGGAAGCACAGCATCCAGCTCCGCACCGCCGCCCGCAAACCCCGCAAGGCCGCTTCCATCCCGCTCGCGGCCGTCGCCTCTGCCGCCACCGCTGCCAACAAGAAGCCCGCCTCTGTCTCCGAAGAAGAGGAAGACGACCTCACGCCGGAGGAGCGCCGCGCCCGCCGCAACCACAACATCGTCGAGAAGCAGTACCGCAACCGCCTCAACGCCCAGTTCGAGCGCCTGCTCGCCGTGCTGCCCGTCGAGCAGTGCCGCGCGGCCAGGGCCGGAGGCGCGGCCGCGTCCGCGGGTGCGGGTGATCGGATCATGAGCGTGGGCAATGGCAGCGTGGGCGACGAGAAGCGCTTGAGCAAGGCCGAGGTGTTGGACTTGGCTACGAGGCGGATCCGGGCGCTTGAGGCGGAGAGGGAGAAGTTGTGGAAGGAGAGGAAGGAGTTGTTGAGGAGCCTCGAGGTGTTGATGGCGGGGGCTGTGGGGATGAGGCAGGGCGTTGCTGGGCAGCTGCCGGTGGTGGGGTTGGGTGGTCCCGTGGGGAGAGTCTGATGGATGAATTGCTGGCGCCGGAGGGGTAAGGAGGTTAACTTGGGTAGTGATGGGGTCTGGGTGGTATTATGAGTTATGTTAAATAGCATGTCATACTTATGTAAATTCGCGGAGGAAGGGCGTTGATGGTTGGAGACAGGATTGATGAGAGGGTTAGGAAGAGGGTGGCTATCTGTTCTGGGACCTGGGGCTGGTTAGAGTATCGACAGGTGGAGGTGTAAATAATAGGGAGGCAGATTGTTTCTGGGATTGCCAAAAGTCACTGGCGAGATGGAGTCATAGTGTGGTATGTTGGTAAAGAAAGTGAAGTGGGTTTCTCGTGATCGGATTGGGGAGGTTGAGAATTCCCCTCACGCATTGTTGTTTGCGGTGAATATTGCTGGCTTCCAGCCCGCTGATGGCGATTTCTTCGAAACTATGGGTTTAGCGAAGGCGTGTATCTGGGGAATCAAAGTTGGATAGGTACTCGGTTTTATTGCCAGTCTACGTCTGGAAAAAACAAAAGAAAGCAGGGGTATTATACCAAATCAAGCCAACTAGAAATCATCGATGTATTTGAGTTGTTCCTCAACATAAACTAAAATCCTTTGCTGAGGAACTAAAAGCAGAGCGAGTTGTATTTTAGATCATGATATCTCCTTTCTTTCTCTCATCTTACGTTCTAATCATTCCTCTTCCTCTTCACTTAATTCCCCCCATAACTTCAGAATGAAACTTTCTTCTATGATCTGCAGAGACTGAAGACGCCTCTAAGTTCCGCATCCCATGGAGATCCTCTCCATTTCGAGGAGCATCTCGATAATTGTAAGTTTCTTGACTGCACCGTGGTTGTTGATCTCGAGACTCATGGGGGAAGATCCAGGCTATTGCGTCTACGCCAATCCCTCAAACTTCTGATCTGTGCTGTGGTTGTTTATCTCGAGACTCATGGAGGAGATCCAGGAAGGCAATGGACGAGCTACTGCGTACATACACGCCAATACATCTACCTGGTCTAACTACCTTACATTCATGATATCGTCCTTCTGTTTCCCTTGGTCTCATTTTCATCTTCACTCTCATCAAGTCAAATAGGGCAACGTGAATGGTCCAGCAATCAGCATAAGAATAACATCATGACTACTACGCACAAACTGGCGGTATGAAGCCAAGCCATGTGCTGGGCGGGAAGCTGCTGGGTGGCATGATTCTGTCAGGGGATCGGATGATGAGCCCAACACCTCCCCGCTGCCCCCTGACCCAACAGTTTCCACTTATTTGACAATTCACAGCCTTTAAGGTTTGCGTGTACCAGATAAGTTGTAGGGTTCACGAGCTGGATCATGCCGCATGTGGAACTACAAATCCTAGCCTCCATCCCTCAAGTTTGGGCGACATATTGAGGTGGTTCCATGCCGCTTCTCACCTGGCCAAGTTCTTCTCATTGGTCCACCCTGTCAAAGGAGCCCTTTGAGTTTACGCTTCTATTAATCATACGATTGACGGATACAAGACTTGGAGCAATACGTCATCAGCACTCGTACTCTGTCTCCGGCTTGACGGGTTTCTTGTGCTGGCTCTGAGGTTTCAACACCATCTGCCCCAACCCGCCAGCAACATTCGAGATGGCGGACCGTCTTCGGAACACCTGGCCGCCCAAGTGACTGTTTGAGCCAGAGCAGGCCATTTTCAACGACTCTCTTGTCCGTTTCGCGGGGAAGCGGGCAATACGAACCGTAATTGGCAAAGTGCATAGGCGATCATGTCGGGGTGGCCTGATCCCTCACCGGGAACCCTGACCCATCGAATCAGGATCACGGGCCTGGTGATTGCAGCCCTCGTGTCATTCTCGCCGGTCTTGCGGCCTGATGCCCCAAAATAACACAAGTAAATGCTTCCTTGTCATGTTGAGGAACAAGGTGCTCCCAGTTGCTCCCATCTCACTTGGAACAACAGCGGCAACACCAACTCGAGCTTTATCCCCTTCAACGACATTGACGAAGCACCGTCGTACTGGAAACTTTCAAAGCCCTGGGAGCTTCTCCTTATAGCTTTGTCTTAAGAGTTGAATGGTTTAACCGCTTTGACTTTCCCGCCACGTCACCCTGACATCGACAGGAAGTACCTTGTCCTGAGAAGACAAGGACGACACGCTTTCCCGAGGCTTCAATCACTTCGACCACCCCTCCATCAAACCCCGAACCTGTGTTATCAATGCGTGAGGAATCTAGCAGCAAGCCACGCTACCTCGGCATCATGGACATATGCAACCAAGAGTCCAGCGAATCAAGTGAGGACCACCATCAGAATCCTAGAGGCCCAACATCACAGCCTCGAAAGCGGCACCACAGCCCAGAACCAAAGCAGGACACCAAACCAAAACGGCGCCGACCAAACCGCCCCCAGAGAACAGACCTTTCCAAAAGCAGCGCCAATTCTGTCCCAGCTCCTTCCCCTTCCCCCTTCCCCTCCCCTCGACCCTCCCCTTCGTCCTCGCCGGAGCAGCAGGGGCCGGCTGCCACTCCCGCAAACGCCACAACCTCGTCGAGCAAAAGTACCGCCAGCGCCTCAACTCGCAGTTCAAGCAACTCCTCGACATCCTTCCCACATCAGAGCACACCCACACCCTCCACGCCCACACACCCACTACAACCAGTCCCCGCGACAGCAGCAACAACAACAACCACAACAGTCCTCCACAGTCTCACCACCATGGCCACCACTTACCCGCAACAACCACATCATCAACAACAGCCAGCCCGCTGAACCCGCTAAATTCACCACCGCCGCCACCGCCACCCCACCTCGCGCGCACATCCACGCGCACACGCACACCTTCGACAGCCTCGAAAAGGGCGTGAGCAGCGACATGAGCAACAGCAGCAGCAGCAGGCGCGTGAGCAAAGGCGAGGTGCTGGACCGCGCGCGGACGTACATCCAGGCGCTGGAGCGGGAGCACGAGCGGCTGGTGGGAGCGGCGGGAGCTGGATCTGTTGTGGGAGGGGCAGGGATGGCCGGGGCCGGGGCCGGGGCGGGGTGGGGAGAGAGTATCGGCGGGGCCAGGCGGGGAGGAGTGGTGATGGTGGTGGTGGCGGCGGTGTGGTCACGGTGGGTCTGGTAGTGGTGGTGGTGGTGGGTATGGGATGCAAACTATGAAAGGGGTGAGCGGAAGGGGGTGATTTTCGAGGGGTATTTTGAGGGTGGAGGGAGGGTGATGGCGGGGACGGTGGGAAATCGGGCCAGGCTGTGAAAGTATTCGATGAAGAAGGAGGGAATCTTGCGGGTTGAGATGGTTTATTTGGCTTCAATTCTGTTTGAGAGATTAGAGAGGTGGCTTGGGGTGGAAGTCATGATGTTTGGTGAATGTTTGGTTTCAGGGGTCAGGGGCTAGGGCTTGGTGCAGCACACCGTATTTGTTCGTCGATTTCAAACGGGGAATTGCAGGACTCGAGGATCATTTTGTATTCAATCCAATCAATTGGCATCGCTATTGGCCCAGAATTACAACTTTTTTTAAAAAAATGTTATGTGGAAGTTGGGGGGGCATTGTAAAAAGGGGTCTGAATCAATCAAAGCGGCAAACTCTCAATTGAGCTGCTACCAATTGTATGTACAGAGAAGACAAGGTTACCATTTCCCATGATAATACACCAGCCGCCCACGTATATCCCAGTTTTTCCATTTCATCAGAGCAACCATCCCACATCTACCCCACCAGACGGCCGCCACGACGTCCTCCCTACGGATGGAAGACATCAATAGCCTTTTCAAAACTCGCATCAATCGGCGCCACCAGCCCCTTGGCCAGCTCCTGCAGCTCCTTGGGCACCTTTGCGATAATCGCCGCGCTCATCTCGCTCGTCGCGTGTTTCTGCAGGCCCAGGTTGACAAAGATGAGCGGCGACATGAGCAGCTTGTCGAACTTGCGCTTGGACGTGATCAGCGCCGACAGCGTCGTGTTCACCGAGACCACCAGCTTGTTGGTCGCCGTCGCCACGTCGATGGTCTGTTGGAAGTCGAGCGCGGGGCTGTCCTCGGCCGCCTTGGTGCCCTTCTTGACCTGTACCAGCAGGGTCGTGCTCTCGGTGATGATGGGGAGCGTGCCGAAGATGTCGCCCTTCCACTTGGTCACGGCCTTGCCCAGCTTGATTGTGGTCTGGTCGACGGTGGTGAGGGCGCCGACGATGGCGTTGGTCGTGGCGAGGGCGGGGCCGACGAGTGTGAGCGGGAGGAGGAGGGCGGTGAGCTTCATTGTGGCGGCTTGGAGGAGAGGCGCGGAAAGGGGCGGTTCTGGATGGAGAAAGGGTGGGCGGGCGCCGGTGGAGAGTGCTGGAAATATGCCAACGAGACAAGAGACTCTCAGCTTTCTTATAACCAGAGGGCCCCCCAGCCGCTGACTGTCACAAGCGTGAGTGTTTCATAGGCCCAAGGCCGCCGAGGCAGGCAAGAGGTCAAGAACAGCACGCGGCGGGATCCTTCAACCCCGCCTCACCCGTGCTGAGTACAACTCTAGTCAGGTCCCGGAGTAAGCCCAACATTGCCCAGATGGCATTGACCTCAGCCCGTGGGGGTGGGGAGGGCCATGTTTGCAGTCGAGATCCATGTGGATGGCTGTGATCAACAGGACCGATACCGAAGTAGGAAGGCCTCTCGGTGGGTATGCCGGGCAAAACCTGGCTAAGGCGACTTCCTCAACGCTGCACCGTCCCTTCATCAGAGAGATGGTGTTGAGGCTGCAGGAAGGTGTGGGTCCCGCCAGGGGAACAAGCTCAGCGGGATGCGGGGGATAGCAGGAACGGTTGCTTGATTCGAGGTGATTGGAGCTCTGGGTTGGGGAAGACCCATGTCGAGATCTGGGGAAATGCAACCCTGGTCTGTTCCTCGGTGTTTCACGAGCCAGAAATTCGGAGCTGCGCATGTGAATGTGCTTGGGAGTAAATTGGAATGGCCCGGATATCTGTGATGATACTTAGCTCGAAGGCTTGCTCTCAACTTGGCTTGAAACAAGCTACAGGATTACTAGTTTCCATTTCCTGGAATCCCGCCCGGAACTCGCTTCGGCTGTTCTCCGTGAACCGCACAGACAAATGTGGTGTGTAAGTCAGTTGTGAATGGGATGACGCAAGAGCAGAAAGTGATCATAGATGCAGCTGATTGCGAAGCAACCCAAGGCAACCAGTGAGGATTCGAAACATTGTCGTGATTACATTAGGGTATATAAACTCCACCATCGAATATCAGTCATCCATCTTGTAGATGCCATGCCCACCTCCCTGGACACTTCACAGATCATTCAGGCCAGACTCATGCGGTTTTCTCCGACACAGGCTCCTCGGTCCTGGGTTGCTCCTGTGGTGGCCGTCGTTTGAACTGGGGTTTGGGTTGTCTCTCAGCCTGGGCCTGAGATTGCCGTTGGGACCGTCGTGACCCCGAACTGGACGCGAGAGCCGGAGCTGGGGGCGCGCGCTGAGAATACCGCGCAGGGTTGTTGCTTGTCCTCCCGGAGACGGGTTGGGTGCATAGTATCCCTGCCACTGTCCGGGGTTGCCTGGTTGCTGCGAGGTGGTCCAGGCCATCGACTGTGGAGCGGGGGCATAGTAGCCCCCGTACAAGACTGCTTGTGATGCAGGAGCCGGGCCACTGCCACCACCAGGCCCCGGCGGAATCTGGGCGATCAATGGCACCGGGTACTGCCCTGATTGAGCGCCTGGGTGGGACATGAACGGTTGATGCGATCCATAGGCAGGATGCTGACCCCCTGGGTAACCGCCGGCGGGACCTGGCACTCTCACGATAACTACCTTCCGTTTTGCGTTGTTGTATCGGTTTGTCATGACGCAGGAGCCGACAAACAAGAAGAAATGAGTGAGGAGGAGGATGCAGTCGAATGCGAGCAACACCTGCTCATAAACGGCGACCTCTGCGTTCATATAACCCTCTTGATAACTTGGGTAGTCGTACCAAGACATCGCGGAGGTCGAATTGAACATGGCGGTAACGATAACGCCGACGACGGCCAACAGCCAGATGATGAGGTGATAGGCGACCAGGGCACCTGGGTGCATCCCTTGGCGCCGGCTGGAGAAGACGATTTTGAGGTTCTCCGCCATGATTACAAGAATCGCAAGGCCGGCCTGTCATCGTCAGTCCTGCAGTCGTGGGGTTCAGAGATTGGGAATAGGATCCAAACATACTGCACTACCCGAGGCTCCAAGTTCGATATCTACTGGGCTGGGGGAGTCGGTCTCGTAGTATGGGGCATTCAAAAAACCGAGAGCAACGCCCATGCCGAGAATGACCGCAGAAGAGATCAAAGACAAGGCTCCCAAGACGAACGAGGTCTTCTGCCAAAACCTGGCGAGAAGGGTCGCACGAAGTCGCCAGTCTCATGGGTTTCTTCAATGGGGAGCGGACCGAAATGAACGCCCTGCGCACTGGCGGGAGCGGTTGTTGTTTGAGGGTGTCCGTGTGAGTAGCAGGGAGGGCCTCGGCGGCAGGGCCGGTGATGGTTTAGTCTCCCTCTCTTGTGGCAGAGGCGGGATGGTTTGTTCTCCCTCTCTTGTGGCAGGGGCGGCGTTGGTTTGGTCGTCCTTTCTTGTAGCATCTCTTGTGGTGTGACGAGCTCGGTTGGTTGCCGTTCTGTCTCGCTCACCACCTGCCTTTCTCCTGGTGACTCTGGTCCTGACTGCATTCTCCTGGCCTCTCGGCGGCCGCACTGCCTTCGCCCGCCATCTTTCGTCTCCGCCTCCCCTGAAATGCGTGTTTGTGTCGTCGGTACTGAAGCCGAAGCCTGAACTGTTTGAAGATTGAATTTGGGTGTGCAGCGAGTGAGTTTGGACTGGCGAGAATGCGGCAAGGG
Source organism: Staphylotrichum longicolle (assembly GCA_019096155.1). Lineage (NCBI taxonomy): Eukaryota > Fungi > Ascomycota > Sordariomycetes > Sordariales > Chaetomiaceae > Staphylotrichum > Staphylotrichum longicolle. The sequence goes on from JAHCVI010000003.1 coordinate 1,779,566, forward strand.
AGCCCAAATCAAAAATGCAGAAAAGACGAGTGACGAGAATGAGCGAGCGAAATGTGTGGGAAAGACGCCGAGCGACGAAAGGCAATCGATGGTGTTTTTAAGATTGCATCCAGACCTTGCTGTCGAAAATGGCACAGTCAGCCAACGCTGCCTCCATTCACGGTCTAGCGAGTCTTGGCATCTCACGGGGGTGGACCCAACGCGCGGGAACGGCGCCTGCCAAGGCGTTAGGACCCTTGCTGCCTGGCTTCATTTGGAGGCAAAACATCGACTTTCGGAACAGGAGTGAGCGGACACCGATCCATGGAAGACGGTGCATGAGAAAACACACGACGGTCTTTTGACAGCGCACAGGTCGGCATCATGAGATTCGGGGCTTTGGAGGTGCTGAACAGAAGAGATTGAGTCACCAACGGATCAGAATACCATCGAATGGCGGTCCAACGCTGGCAGGCAGCCGGCCCACACACAAGTTCTCTGCATGGATGATGCCAAGCCGTCCACAATCTCATCCGGCTTCCTGACCCTTTGGTCTTTGGTGATGTTGGCGAGAATCTGCCGGCAACACGTGCGTCCGGGCTCTTGTTGTTGAGTCATGGTTGGAGAAGACGCCTGATATGACTCGAGCACGCGCCGTCGCTTTGGGGATGCTGCTCGAAAGGGCGTGGGGAGAGGAGTCTTGCAACTCTGACAGTCAAATGTTCGAGCAGCACGTTAAAGACTCAGCAGCCACCAGGCAGAAAAATGCGAGCAGGACACTTCTTCGTGATAGTATCCCTGCTCTGTCTCGAGAACATTGCCTCTAGTTATGGGCTGGGCATGTGTGGTTGGCAGGTTTCCGGTAGTTCTACTCGCGCTGCAAAACGACTACCAGACCCATAATCCCTAGCATGACCGTCTTCAGCCACGGGTGCTCCGAGAGCATAATGGTCACATAGCCCACAAACGGCATGTACCCGACGACGCTCCTATGCGCAACTGTCAGCTTCAAAAGGATACGCGCAGAAGCGGTTCCTGCCGGGGGAGTATCGACGTACCCAACAATATCTTTCCTATTCAGATAATCCTGGCCCCGCGCATACAGCTCGGTGTCGTCTGCCGCGTTGTTGTCTCCCTTGGTAAGCAGCTTGGCATCTGGTCTGCACGTTCACGTCAGCTCTGATTCGACACAGTCTGCCCGGCAGACTCCTAACGGGGGAGACGAACCCAGTGCCAAACTTCCTGACCACCCTGTGCACAATGGGAATGTCCTTGCCCTTCACATTGTACACGACAATCTCGCCCACGTTCGTTTCGGAGAAGAGGTTGCGGTTCCATAGCAAGAGCAGGTCGCCGCGCTGGAAGGCAGGCTCCATGCTGCCGGAGAGGACGACGACGATCGGCGAGGGCGAGTCGGACACAATCGAGAGACCCTTCCACATCTGCAATCCCAAGTTAGCCCAGAGTAGACCGGAGGGTGACCAGCGCACGCAATGACGTTGGGATCAGCTGCAGGGCACGCACCATGAAAGCTGTCGAGAGGATCAAGCCGAAGTTCATGAGCTGCGCAGCAGCTTGCCGCGGGTTTCCTAAACTCGAAAACATCTTGGAAGGGGTCTGCCGTCGCTACGAGAACTTCGCGCGGGGGTGATAGTGGAGATTGCGAAACTGTTGCGATTCGCGAGTGCTAAGTGCTGTTGATTAGATCGAGCTTCTGGTGTTGCTGCTGCAGCTGGTCGCAGTGACCACGGTGTTGAATTGGCGAACGGCCATTGGGGACGCGATCAAAAATTAGTGGGGCACATGGACCCGACTTGAACCCCAGGCTTGGCGGTCTGCCCTGGCAGCAGCCCGTCTCATCCCAAATGCCCTGTCTCCCCAAATCTGCAACCTCCTCCAACTTGCAGGCACAGATGTACAAAATGGCTTGTTCTATGGAGCATACAGTTGTTACCGTTAGTCAATTGAACCTTTGGTATTTCGAAGCGGTCAACTTTTAGTGTTTGCGCGTGCTGCTGCTGCACGAAGAAGGTCGCAAGGTCAGAAGAAACTGCCTGCCATGGAGCTTCAAGGTGTCAGCTGCAAAGAGCTCGAGGCGTCCCTTCTTTGGGGCCAGGAGGTCATTAACACGAGGGCAACCGCAACCTGTGCCAGCATCCGTTGTCATCACGCTTTCTCTCTCCCTTCTTGTTCTCCTACGACTCAATGCCCCGGTCCTTCCCATCACTTTGACATCCGACAACATCACTCACATCGACCAGTAATACTGCAAATCTCTTGGGACATCTGCTCCAATTCTTTGCTCAACTTAACTCCGTCCTCGCTGTGACCCACATCACCATGTCCACTCAGAAGACAACGCCGCTCTTGTCAGATCACCACAGTTTGCCCTTACATCCTGGTTTGACTCGGACCCACGGGTGTGCTTCCATCTCAGTTCGGGTGTGCCATTCGGCATCCTCCTGGCCGAGTCAGCGGGATTTGTTCTTGGTCCGTTTCAGTATTCTAGCGCAACTCACAGGGCTTGGCCCTATCTTGGTCCGTAACAGAATACTCGAAAGGGTTGCGGCTCGCCAGAAGCCTTGGAGCATCATTTTTGACTTCACGACGGTCTCTTTTCTCCTCCAGTGGCTTTGGTCCTTCTTCACGTTTGTGAGTCCGGCCTGCTCAAGTCTCAATATATTGTGACTAAGTCCTTGGCGTGTCCCCAGCTCTCAAGCTTGAGACATTATCGACAGTTTGTCCATGATGACGACAACGACGAACATTGGTTGACACGGCTCATTGTCAATGTGACTCCGGCAAACCCGGTCGCATCTTCTCGCAGCCACTTCGACTCGAGCCCGCTCTACAATACTGCCCATGTGTTCAATCTCATAAATACCGTCATGTTCTGGACTGTGCTGGTCCCGCGAGGTTATGGTCATTTTGGTCCTGAATGGCTTGGCTCGTTTTCTGCCTCCAACATCTGCGCTGTCACAATAACCATTGCCTTGAACGAGATCCTGTTTCTGAATACCCTCAAACATCAGTAAGTGGATATTTAATCTCCCTCGCTGAGCGAAAGCGATTAATGTCTGCTTCAGGATGGGTCGAGTCACGTCTTCTCGATAATACTTCTTATGGTAGGCTCCCTCGGCGGGGCGGTAGTCATCCAACGCCATGACAACCTGATATGGTACGTCTTTATCGAGATGGACTCAACGAGATGGGAATCCCCAGGCTCGCGGCCACTTGATCTTCTGGGTTCGTCGGCATGGGCGCAGCAGGTGAGTCATCAGAGTGCCTGATTGAGCATTTCGGACATGACAAGAACCAGCCGCTGACCAGCTGCTCATAGCGTACACTGGTGGCTTGACTTCATTACAGGAAAAACTCCCAATGCGATCGCTAGGAGGATGGCTATACCCGGATCCACGACTCGGATAACAAGGAACAGCAGTCCTAACTTCCCGTGTCAATGCGTGGATGGGCTGTGTTCTGGTGCGAGAGGAAAACAAAGCCTTGGAATAATGGAGAGATGGCTTGGAGCTCACTAGAAACCGTGATTGATGTTTGAGGTTTGTACGTGAGTCTTCATTGTAGACTGTGCGTGGAACTCGTTTGGCTGTTGGCAGATGTTGGGGTTTAATGTTGACGGGCTGGTGGTGCCTGACCTGAAAAGAAACGGGGGGTTGAGTCACAATGTTGACTCGTCATCACGTCCGTGACGCTACAAAGCAGCGGCTGTTGTGAGCAGAGGTGCGTGCATGCGAACGCACAATACAGCAATTGCATACGCGGTTTGCGCGAGGAGTTGTCGTCGTTGTCTTCGGACGTCTTCGTGAACTTCGGATTGGTTAAACCCACTGTGTACCTTTAATCAGTGGAGAGCTGATCGTTTGAACCCTGGTTCCTGCCCCACACCTCCCACATTTTCGGGCCGCGTGGGGCTTCCGTTTCCACATGCCAGGGACATTCTTGGGAGAAAGAAAGCTTCATCAATGTCAAGGCTGTCCTTGGTCGTCTGACATTATCTGTCCTATCGAAGCTGCGAAAGGCCAGTGAGGCTATGCTGGTAATCGAGGCTGTCTACTTCCTTGCCAGTGGACAGCAGTTGTTCACGTGCTCAGCTCGAGGCAAAAACGCTGCGGCAAAGCGCCATCACAACGACCTTGATTCGTCGTTTTGCCAACCCTCCGGACCAATCTCCTTTTTGGAGACCAGAGGCTCGCCTGATTGGAGCGCTGACTGCCCAACATCAACCTTATTCGCAGCGACAATGTGAAGCGGAAACACAACCCCTCAATCGCACCCATGGGTCCGGATTGCTCCGTTCTGGAAGCTGCCAGCAGTGTCGGGAAACGGACACTGCCCCTTGGGCTGATGTACCGACCGGGATTGGGTTGCACAGCAATTCACGACCTAGCAAACGAACGTGCTGACGACGGCGATGGACACAGCATCAATCGAGCCCAATTTCTGGACGGGATGCAGCATGCAACATGCGTCATCCAATGAAGTTGCGCCAGGGCTGACAAGAACCTGCCGCAGCTGCGTTGCCCATCCCCAGCCCTGCTGTTTCTTGCCGATCTGGGATGTTTCCCAGGCACACACACACCCTTGCGTTGCCCCCCACCACCGCATCTCAGATGCCGGGATAAATAGTTCAGCCCGCCTCCCCCTCCTTGACCTCTTCCCTCCTTTTCTCCCTCCCCCCCATCACACAACCCAAGGGTCGCAAAGCTGTTGCTGGAGTTGTCTCAGAGTTTTCTCTTTGGGATAGCACCGCCCGGACCCCGTCAATCGTTTTTGTGCGTTTCTCTCACCACACTCATTTTTCCTCCGTTCCTTCCTTCTTTTCGTCACTCTCTATCATCTGGAAAGCAGTGGCGGCAGTCTTTCCTTTTGCCGTCATTCCCACCATCCCGCACACCACAGGCACCAACCCCAAACCTCACTCATCACGCCACGCCCGAATACCGACGACGAACCGCAGACCGCCACCATGTTCAAGCGCTCGTTTCGAAGCCGCGACGCCAGCACCTCCCAGCGGGAGGCTGCCTCGACGGCGATGGATTCGCAACACCGGGTGGACAAGTCTGCGAGGCTGATGAAGAAGGGTGCCACGCGGGATCCGCAGAAAGTGTCGAAGTTGCAACGGTCGCTCAGGGGCGAGGACACCTCGCGCATGCCGTCGGAGCAGGCGAGGCCCACCGACAAGTCCCTCGCGCCCTCGCCCATCATCACCTTGGTGGTGGGACAGGAAGCGCGGCTGTTTGCGGCGCACGAGGACGTGCTGTGCCAGGCGCCTTTTTTCGAGAAGGTCCTGCGCGGCAAGTACGTCGACGTGCAGAATAGGAGGATCTCGCTCCCGGACGAGGAGCCGGAGGTCTTCAGCGCGATACTCGAGTATCTCTACAAGGGTGACTACTACCCGCGCCTGCTGCAGAACAAGCAGCGCAACTCGTGGGAACTCGAGGACTCGCTCCCCCGTCGGGCCACACCGCAAACCTCCCCGACGATCCACGAATCACCAAAATTTGGAGGCGGTCGCGCAGGGCAGACGCCCCAGACCCCTTCGGCTGTCGAGGCGACCGTGTACCTCTCGAGCGTCGGCCAGCACCTACTCCGCGACACCGTCATCTACTGCGCCGCGGAGCGCTACGGGCTGGAGGAGCTCAAGAAGCTGGCGCTGCGCAAGCAGGGATTGCAGTCCGGCATCGACGTCGGCACCATCCTCCGCAGCGCCCAGTACTGCTACGCCCACACGCCCGACTCGGACAGCCGCCTGCGCGCCCATTACCTGGCGCTCATCATCCGGTGCCGCAAGACCTTCAAGCGCAGTGGCACCATGCAGGCCGAGATGGAGAAGTGCGGCAGCGACGTGTACGGCGAGGGCAGCGGGAAGCTTTTCTTCGACCTCTTCGTCGCCATGTGCAACCACCTCGACGACGTCATTGAGGCGAGCAACGCGCGGACCCCAAAGACCATCTGAGAGGCTGGGCCCATTGTACAATGACGAATAACGAATAGGTTTCTGGTGTTTTTCAGGCGTAAAGCAGGGATATCCACAGGGCAGGGAACGGGATCATTGGAGGTTATGCTTTTTGCTTGCTGCTCAACATCCGGCGTTTGGGTCTTTTCTCATCAAGCTCCCGCTTCTTGCATCAGATTGGAACACCATTTGGGAGATCTTTCACTCTTCTGAAACATCTTCACTTCTCACGAGGTTGGCCGACCAATTTTGGGTTCAAGATCTGCGGAGCGAGAGGGGCTTAATGCCGATACATGATGTGGGTGAGCGCAGGAAGACATGCGCAGCTCGCTGCCCCTCTGCGGTCTCAGTTCTTCTTACTTGTTTTTCTGTTTGCGACACCTGGGAACACTGGGCTGGTTGGGATTTCACGGAACCCTGGCGTTTTTGCTTTCCTGAATTGACCAAGATTGGTTGGCATCGTCGCTGGTCGGACGATTCGCAGAAAGCTGCACGGGACATCAGGGGAAAGGAGGTCGCAGACCAGGAAGAGATGGGTTTCTCGCTCAACCCTCGACGTCCAACAACAGGCAAGACACAACACGTCGATTTAAACCCAACCACACTTCAACATCTACCAAAACAACCATGGATTGTGTTTTTTCATGCTCTGTCTGATTTAGCTGGACTTTTTTTTTGGGACGGGAACGGCGATGACATCTCAGCTTTTTGTCTTTCCCTGGCGTTTGGAAACATACAAGGAAGCTTGGAGTCGGAACCTATACACACCACTCAGACTGAACACGATGAGCGGCGAGGCGGTGCTCAACACATCAGCAAAGCACCGCCCTCATCGCCATCAGCAACACCACTCAAGCGCGCTCGGCCGCAACTCCTTCCTTTTGTCGAAAAACACACTACAATCCGGATGCTCATGGTTGGGAAACAAGGGGTCGGGGGCGCACAACAACCCTCCCTCCTTGGAAAAAAAAAGAGACAAGAAAGCCTGCATGGTTGCTCGCCAAACTCCGCCGCGCAGAGTAAGGGCGGTCACTCGTTTGTAACGACTGATGATGATGACGACTTTTGACTTCTTGACCAACTCGGGCTTTCTATCATCGGGGCGGGCATTGGTTGAGATGGACTGGAGCGTGCCACAAGGCGCACTTCTCCATCCACCCCATCCTGCCCGTCTCCCGCTAGGCTCTACGCCGCCCGCTTGAGGGGCTAGGTAATGGGAAATTTTCGGCCGCCTCAAACTGTTTTGTCTCTGATGCCTCTGTCTGTGTGATTGTGACCATGCTCAACTCACTCACTCCCTCCACCTGACCCCCAAACCCGTAAACTCGACCTCCAGCCCATCCTCCCTCTCCTTACCCGGCCGCGCCGCCATGGCGCTCACCTCCACCTCCCACCCTTCCCCATCCCCGGCGAACACCCAGCAAATCTCCCGCAGCGGCACCTTCTCCCCGGTCTCCTCGATGACCCGGTACACCCACACGCCCGTGCCGTTGCCGTCCTTGTCCTTCTCGACCAGGACCGTCGTCCACCCCGTCGCCGCCTGGGCCGCCCCGTCTTTGACGTCGGGAAAATCGGCGACGGACCAGTCCGCCCAGGCGTCGCATGCGACGGTCGAGAGGCGGGGCCGGCCGTTGTAGAGCTCGATGCCGCACTTGATCCATTTCTCGGGGGGGCTGGTAGTGGTGGTGGTGGTGGTGGTGGTGGTGGTGTCTTGGGACCCCGAGTCGGAGTTGGCGCGGCGGAAGGAGAGCAGCAGGCCGCCTTGGTCGTACTGCTGGGTCGGGGTGAAGTTGAAGGAGAGGCGGCGGAGAGGAAGGTGGACAGGGGCCCGCGGGTGCGGTAGAAGTGGAAGGGGGGGGGGGCGGTTGGTGCTGGGAGGGGGTTAGTGGGGTGTTGATGGATGAACGGGGTTCATTGTTGCGGGGGAGAGAGGGGGGAATACCGTTGAACACGTTGGTAGTTGGAGGTTTGCGCCAGATGTCGGTGCCTGGGGCGGCGGTGATGGTAAATGTGTTTGTCGGGGACATGATGAGGTGGTGATGGCTTTTTGTGACCGTTGTACAGGACTGCAGACAAGAGGATCAAGGGATGACGGGAGCGGGATGTTGATCAGATCTACCGTCCGTCTTTATACGAGTAACGTTCCACAGTGGGTAACGCCCTGCAGTATACATTTACGTAGCAACTACAGATTGTCCATGATCCTGCCAATTCTGGCAACTCCGCCCCAAACTGGCTGCTGGGCCGTGCAGGAGCGGGATGCATGTTTTTTGGGCAGGAGGAGGGGCATCCGGTTTGTCAACGGCCCGCAAAGCCGCGCTTCTGCCGTGCTTCTGCCGGTGACCGTTCCTCCTGCGAGGTTCTCTGCCGTTAACGGATAATAATCGGGTGATTAATGTCTTGGTTGAGGTTCGAGGTGTTTCTCTGTCTGTGATGTGGTGGGGTGTGGTGGTGCGGGGCATTTGAGGACTGCGCAAAAATCCGGCTCCAAAGAGAGTCGAACCATTGCCCTCCAGCCCCTGTAATGCTGACTCAGCCGACCGTGGCCTAAGCTTCGCAAGGTTTTTTCGGGGTTCCCACACACCCCGCTTGGCTAACCGCGAATCTTTCAGAATTTCGACCCCACACCAAATCGAGCGACTTCGACAAACTCGTCGCCCAGTATCCCCAGCTCTTGGCTCAATCTCACCAATGGCATAACACGCCCTTTTCCATCAAGATCTTTGCTTCTCAGGAGACAGCAATCGCGGGGCATCACGGCGAGAGGGATTGAAGCCCTGGGAGCGTCCCAGCGGAGCAAGGCTTGACGGTTTTGACGACATCGGTGGGGGACGACCAGGCCCGCCGAATTTTGCTTCAGCATCGCTCACGACGTGACCATTCTCGAGTTCATCAGTGGCTTACACGGCGACTTACACGGCTTGCGACGAACCATCTGAGGCACGAAGAGCACGCCAACCACAATGTCGTCCGCGCCCACCATCAGGTCTGGCAAGGCCACCAAGAAGAAACCCAATCCAGTCCGCCGGATCATTAATCGTGAGGAGCGGGCCCGCGGAAAGTCTGTCGCGTCGTCTCCAGCCCTTCACGCCACCACTGCGGTAGAAACCTCCGGCCGACCCGTGTGCAAGAACCCTCAGTGCGACAAATCCGACGTTCGCGATGGAGCCTGCCAGAACTGCGGCCGCGTTGTGTACGAGAGCAACATTGTCGCCGAGGTCACCTTTGGCGAGAGCTCAAACGGCGCTGCCGTCGTCCACGGTAGTTATCTGGCCGCTGACCAAGGAGGCATTCGCCCAACCGCTGGCGGTCTTGCCTTTCGACGTGTCGCTGGTGCGGGTGCGAGCGAGGCGCGCGAACGCAGTCTCAGGGAGGCTAAGCAGCTTATGAACCAGTTCGCCCACCAGCTGCAGATTGCGCCTCATGTGGCCGAGAAGGGGTTTTCAGTCTACAAATTTGCTTCCAACAGCAACTTCATTCAGGGTCGCCGCAAGAACACGGTGGCTGCCGTTTGCCTCTACGCCGTCTGCCGGAAGGAGGATAACAACAAGGTCATGCTGATCGACCTGGCCGACATCATCAAGACAGACGTCTTCCTGCTGGGCCGCAGCTACAAGGACTTGTTGAACGCGCTCCCTGACATGAAAGATGGCACCAAGCCCATCATAACTGAGGATCTCATCTTTCGCTTTGCCAGCAAGCTCGAGTTTCTACACGACACCAACAAGGTCGCGCTCTCAGCCATCCGGATCGCCCAGCGCATGCGTCACGACAACATCACCCACGGCCGAAGGCCTGCCGGCATCTGTGGTGCGGCCCTGATCATGGCTGCGCGAGCACACAACTACCGCCGCACTGTCCGGGAGGTTGTCTATATCGCCAAAGTCACCATGACCACCCTCCAGGAACGCATGGAGGAGTTTGCCAATGTGCCCTCAGCTCAGATGACGATTCACGATTTCCATGAGGCCAAAGCGCTCCCAGAGGCTTCGCACGACCCTCCTTTTGTCTACAAGCAGTCCAAAGAGTGGCAGGAGAAGCACCCGAAGAAGGCCAAGAAGAGAAAGGCTACAACTCCTCAGACGAGCAGCCCAACTGACAATGGTCAGGAGCAGCAGGGCGCTTCCAAGCGACAGAAGACTACAGCAACTGACTCTCAGGCGGCTACCATCCCAATCGACCCCGCCCTCCAGGCCGAGAATGTGCCCACCGACACGACTGCGCCGTCCGCAGCCGCGACATCTCAGCGTGATGGCTCCCCTGCTGTGACTGTCGACAAGGACGGCGTTGTCGTTCCTCCCCGCAAGCCCACCGAGGAGGAACTCTGCATTGCGAATGCTGCGACAGCAGACCTTGATGGACAGCTCGCGGACCTCGCTGACGAGTTTGGCGATTCCGAAGAGGAGGTCGATGAAGTTGAGGAGGAGGAAGTGGACCCAAGCAGCGAGATGGCCATGGCCGCAGCGCAGGGAATCCAGGTCCCCGGAATGGAGAACATGAAGGCTAAGCCGAGAAAGGCGGTTCCCGCTCCTGAGCAGGCCACCGAGGGCGACGACAATGCAGACGAGAACAGCAAGAAAAAGAAGGAGAAGCCGAAACTGCGTATCGACGAGGAGTGGGAGATGGACGAGGCCAACCTAGAGCAAGAAATGCAGGGACACCTCAACGATCCCGCCATGCTTGGTGCCACTGCTGTCGTCACAAGAGATATTGAACAGCGACAAGAGCTGGAGGCTATTGCTCATGCGAACCGATCGCTCCCCGCTCCGCCCGTAACCAACAATGACGACATTCCCGTCGACAACACCGCTGGAGCTAGCGCAGCTCAAACCGCCCTTCCCAGCCCCTGGGCGGCCCCACCCTCCAAAGTCTCAGACGACCCCATTGTCCACGAAGACGAGTTCAAGGATGACCCAGAGGTCATGTTCTGCAAGCTCGCCGAGAAGGACGTGCTGCTCAAGGAGATGATCTGGGCCAACCACAACAAGGATTACATGCGCAAGGTGCAGCAGAAGATCTTCGAGGCCAAGGTGTCGCAGAACAACCCGCCCAAGCAGAAGCGCAGCCGCCCCCGCAAGCCGCGCATCGGAGAAGGTCAGGCAACCCCGGCGGGCTCGGCCACCGAGGCGGCGCAGAACATGTTGCGCACTCGCGCCATCAGCACGAAGCTCGACTACTCGCGCATGGGCAACCTCTTTGAGTTTTCCAAGCGCGGCCCCGGCAGCACGTACGGCGGCGCCAGCTCGGTCGGCAGCCGCAGTGCGCTTCCCAGTAGCGCTGGGAGCGACGCCGGCAGCGATCTTGAGGGTGACGCAGGCGCGCTGACCCCGACACCCGCGACGACCGCAACGTCTGCGCTTACCGCACAGGAGAGGGCCGCCAAAGCGCTTGCGCCTCCCGAGGAGGAGGAGGACGAGGAGCAAGACGACGGGTTCGGCGGCGAGGAAGGCTTCCAGGATGAGACATATGGCGAGGACGACTTTGATCCTTTTGGCGATGGTAATGGGGGCGATGATGAAGAGTGAAGGGCTTGGATCGGACGGGTCTTGGCAATTGCTTGTCAGAGGTCAGGCTTTGCTTTGTAACATAGCGGGTTGGGAACGGTTTGCGTGTTTTCTGATACCCGATGTGTAGAGTTTGTAGATTTGGGTGGGCAACCACGCAGCGGTGGCATCCGGTGTCGTGTCTGCGGGCACGACAATAGAAGTGATGCCTCTTCATGATGATCCGCATGGGCTTGCACCTCTGAGGTCTAAGTTCTGAAACGCACACTGCACACAGAGGCAGTTGCAGCAGGTCCACTACCCCTGAAACGGCAGCTCGACGCGGAGCACGGTTGCTTGGACCGGTTTTGATGGTGAATCACAAACTGTCGCATCCCCCCCAGCCCGTGCCCAGACACGACATGCCCGTGTCCCTCAGGGTGCCGAGACACCCGATCGACGACGGCCCTCTATAAATACGACCTGCCCGTCTCCTCTCTCTTGGCAAGCTGCCGTGCTTCGACGATCGTGGTGCTTGGGGTGCTCGCCAAGATGTCTTGGCTGCGGGCCAGTGTATCACCCGCCAAGCAGCCCCCAGCTCTGCGACCGCTGCCAAGCCGAGATCTTATACCAACGCGTCCCTTACCCGCGACGACTTGCCCTGTCCCCCCGAAGGCTTGTTGTCGCCAAGACGCGCGAGAACCGGCGCAGCGTGATTCAGATCTGGGTGTTTCCTGATTATGTCTACACAGGACATGGTCCCTTGTTTGTCCGGGTGCTTATTCTAGAACGCCGTGTCTCTCCCTGGTCAATGGACGGTTCCAGGCCGACGTCGCCAGATGCTTGGCTGCGAGCATGGACATCCTCCTCCCCTTTGCCCATATCTAACCCATCCTCCAGAAAGTCGTACGATTCTCCTTTCCTCTCCTTCCCTCCCCTCTGACCTCTCCCACCTCTCTCACCCGTCGTCCACTCTCCCGATCAACCTCACCCACCTGAGCTGGACTCACACCCCTTTCACTTCATCCGTCCATCTCTTCTCCGGGTCTGGTTACCCACCACTTTCTATTACCTAACTTAATCCCACCCTTCCAGTTTGTTTCCATCCCCCGCGCCCTCACGTTTCCATACCTCCTCACCTCACCACCAACAAACAAACAAAAAAAAAAAAAACAAACGAAGTCGACAAAGATGCATCCCCCAACCCTCCTCACCACCATCCGCCTCCTCCCCCTCCTCGTCGCCACCGCCGCCCTCGCCCTGCCCCTCAACATCAACCTCGGCGCGTACTCGCCCGCCCTGGTCGTCGGTGATGGCGCCATCTCGTTCGAGGGCGCAGAAGAGGGCGGTGCTGCGGGCGGTGGTGCCGAGGGAGCGGGCGTGGCGCAGATTGTCAACGCGCTGCAGGGCGCGGCCGTGAGCGGTGGTGCGGCGGCTGGCAATGCCAATGCTGCTGCTGCTGCTGCGGGTGCGGGTGCGGGTGGTGGTGGGCCGGGGGTGGTGCAAGCTGCTGCGGTGCCGGTGGTGGTGGATGCGCCGACGGGGATTTTGGATGATCCGGTAGGTTTCTTTGGATTTGATGTTTTACTTGAGTAATGATGTGCAGCACTGATTGACGAGGATGACAGACTGCTGCGCTGCCGACGCCGGGGTCGGCAAAAGATTCTTGATCCGAGGCCTTAAGGGGGGTGGTCTCCCGTCGTCTGCGGTCCTTTAGAAGCATGAATGGGGACCTGGGGAATCTTGAGGTCCCCGCTTGACCACCGTCGAGCGTGTTAACGACCGCTCTGCGAATGAGGAATCGTGGTCGAGGAGTCTGAGAGGCGAAGGCGTGACGAGGTGAATCTGGAGATGAGGATCATGAAAATGAGTTGTGATCTCGAACACAAACAGTGGCCAATATGGAACTAAGATACACGGTAGACTTTTGGCGTTACACATTTGCGGTGTTTGGGAAGGGCTGTGGAGGGGTGTGAAGTTTGATCGGGTTCTGCTGGATGGGATATGCCTATGGTCAGGTGGCCAAGGTACCTTATTGTTTCACACGCGGATTCCACGTTTAACCCGGTATGTGCCTGCTATGAGTCGGAAGTAAGCCGGCAAAACGCTCTTCAATACCAGTCTATTCAAAACACATCAAGGTCCGATACATCATCCCAGCTCAGCCAACCTCCGACCTCGTCCATGGCATACATATCCCGCTCCCACTCGGCCGCCGCCGTCTCCGCCAGTGCAGTCCCAGTAAAAGACATCTGCACTCCGTGGCTCTGATACGGCTCCTGTCCGGCGAAGGCGTCGACCGCGTCTTCTCCTGTTTTCTCCTGTTGGACCGAGCTCCATCCGCTGCCCGTCGTGTCCCCCGCCTGCTCTTGCATCTGCCTCCGCCGATGTACCCTGGCGTCGCTCGCCAGCTCGTTCAGGCGGTGCCACGCGACTTCCTGCCGGACGAGTCCGGAAGCCCCTCGAGCAGACCGCGGGCCAGCTCCCACGCCTGCTCGGAGACGGGCGTCCACGGCAGCTGGCACACGTGTATAAAGACGGACCCCACGGCCCGCCACGGAAGCTGCCCCGCAGGTGCCATCGCCAGCGGTCCCAGGCCGGCTTTTGGGAGGAGCACAAGTCTCGGGTCGCTTGGATGACGGCGACGGATGCGGCGAAGAACCGTGCGCGGGTCGAGACTCCGGGCGGTCGTCTCTGGTCCGGCGGATATGCTGTCTGCAGAGTTCTGCTTCTATCTTGGCAAAGAAGAGCTCCGTCATTGCGGTGAGGAATGATGCAAACGCGGCGTCTGTGGGTGTCTGCTCCGACAAGTATGTGCGTTTGATATGTGTCTTGGTGGCGTACATTTGTTGCAGTTGGAGATCCAAGGGCTGCTCGCAAGTTTGGCGGAGAGAGTTCCGCAGCCGCCAGATCTCGCATCGGATGACACTCAGTGTCGTCGCTGTCAATCGCTGATGCCCTTCGTCTGGATTGTTACTCGTGGCAGCGGGCGTCTCAGCGAGACGCTGATCGTCTGCATTCACTGGCATCCGAGTTGTGAACGAGTCGTCTGATACTATACAACCACCAGGCGTGTTGAGGCTCTGCCCGCGCGAGTCTAGGAAGAGAATATGCCACCAGAGTCGCCGTCGGGTCTCAGCATCGAGGACTGTGGGATCTGATTTGTGTGATGACGGACCGAGCGGGTCTCTGTGCAAACCCATGCGAGTCGCTATCCGCACCAGAATGCCAACGAGGTTGCTCGCCAACTCGCCGTCTCCGATGTGCGGGAGGATAAAGAGATAGATGGTCAGTGCTTGGACGACGACGACGTCCTTGGTCGTTGCAAACTGCGCGTGGCCGAGCGCCCTCTCTGTCTTGAGCCGCAGACAGGACACCAGCTCGCTTTTCGAGACTCGGAAGCTGTCCGAGACGTCGTCTGCGTCGAGTGATACAATGGCGGCGAGACAGACAGCTAACAGCAGGGCCTGGAGACCGTGGCTCTGGTGGTCCAATTTGCCTTTGGCCTGATTGATGATTGTCTCGACACTTGGCACATGGAGGACTTTGATGAACGGGTCGACATTGTCCACATACGTTCTCCACAAAAAGGGTACCTGAGATGGCAGCGGGTAGGGCAGGTCTTCTTGTGCGGCAGGGGCGCATGGAGTTCCAACGACATATCCGTGGCAGTGAGCAGTTGCCCAAACGCCACCAGTCATGTGTTGGATGTCCCTTGTGGGCTCGGGCTCGTCCGAGCCGTCCTCTATGGCCTCGAAAATGTGATTCACCTACTCGGCTGAGCAACAGGACGCCAGATCCTGACGGGCGAGACACCCACCTCATCGCAAAAGACGGACCAAAAGCCACTGTCCAGGCGTGGTCCCAAGCCCTGGTCAACCACTAGCCGCCCAAAATCCTCGTAGATTTCTGTGCCCGCCGTCAAGGGCGTCTTGCTCGTCGACGTCGATGCCGTGGCTGAGGCCGGTCCCGACGGGGTGGACGACCCCAATCCTGGCAGCCCCAGGAGCTGATTACCGGCCCCGGAGACCCCGTCCTCCAGCTGGCCCGAAAGCTCAGTGACGAGGTCTTCGAGACGCCGGAGGCGGCCGAGGAGCTCTACCTGACGTTGTGACGGCGACTGCCTGGTGGCGGTCGGGTCCCTGCTGCGGCGGGGGAGGCGGCCGGTGACGGGAAAGTGGCACTCGGTGTTGTTGCGGACACAGTTGGCGCACGGGTCGCGGCGGTCGCACTTGACCTTGCGACGGCGGCAGGTTGCACAGCTCCAGATTCGGAGGCCGCTGTCTTCATGGCCGGGAGTGGCAGTGGTAGCAGGAGGGGCTTGATGACCTTGTGGAGACATGGGTGACTTGAAAGTTCAAGCTCGGTGGCACGCGGAGGTCCAATTTGGTCGACTTTTATGCGTAAGACCAGGAATGATGCTGGTCTGTGGGGTTTTGTGGATTTGTCTGGGACTCGGGTTCAAATCTCAAGCCCTCCCAGAACGAACCGTGAATGACGGGAGTAGCGGAAGAGTAAGCGGCGGATGGAGTGGGGCAGCTCGGACACGGAGCTCGGCCCTGAGCTAACCCCTGTCCTCCGTCCCGCCCCCTGACCGACCCCTGACCAACCTCCTGGCCGAAGCTCCGACCGAACCCACCACGGAGGTGGCCGGGCGAGATCCGTCAAGTGAAGCAGAAGCCCCGAGAACGTGAGGATGCGGAACAGAAATTGACGAAACATGCCGACACCGAGCAGACTATGTCACTGCGCTCGGTCGAGGCGCGATTCGGCACGTTTATACCCCTCCCGCAACGACCCAGCTCTTAAAGGGGAACAAGACGGTCCCGGTGCCTCTTCTAAGATCTGAAGCACAAACTTCATTCAGTTTACAGGACTACAACACGCCATGACCCAGACGGTCGTCATCCTCGGTGCTGGCTGGGCCGGCCTGCCGCTCGCCCACAAGTTGCTCAAGTACACGGCGCCCAAGACCAGTCTCAAGGTCTTCCTCGTCACGCCCAACAGCTATTTCTTCTGGAACGTCGCCGCCACGCGCGGTCTCATCCCCGGAGAGATTCCCGATGACGACCTGTTCCTGCCCATCGAACCAGGTTTTCGCCGCTATCCCGCCGACGCCTTTGAGCTGGTTCTCGGCCGCGCAGAGCGTATTGACGACGCGGCCAGCACAGTGATGGTTCTCACCAACGCCGGTGCAGCACGAGAGCTTGCCTACACCCACTTGGTTATTGCCACGGGTTCACGACTCACCAGCGGGCTGCCCCTGAAGCCCCTTGGCAGCGACGAGCAGACCCTCACCGCCTGGCGCGCTCTGCAGAATCGTGTCGGCGAGGCACAGTCGATCGTCATCGGCGGCGCGGGGCCGACGGGCGTCGAGGTCGCCGGCGAACTGGCTGCCAAGTACGGCTCAACAAAGACCATCACGCTCGTCAGCAGCGGCAGCAAGCCCTTACTCTCAGACGGGACCAGCAGCACTGCCCACACCGCTGGCACCGCTGGCACCGCTGGCACCCCTAGTCCCTCACTCATCACCACCATCGAAACCGACCTCCAAACCCTCGGCGTGCGTCTCATCCGCAACGCCCGCGTCACCAAGGACGAACACCACCAACCACCACCCAACGCCGCTGGACCCGATGCCTCCTCCGCCTCCACCCTTGCCTCCAGCCCCTCACCACAACACCACAAACTAACCCTCTCCAACGGCGCGGTCCTCACCACCGACCTCTACCTGCCGCTGCACGGCGTTCAGGTCAACACGGGCTTCGTCCCGCCGCACCTCCTCGACGCGCGCGGCAACGTGCGCCAGGACCCGCGCAGCCTGCGCGTCGCCGGCACCGACAACCTCTGGGCGCTCGGCGACGTCGGCGACGCCGAGCCCAAGCAGCTGACCGTCACGGACGCGCAGGTCGTCCACGTGGCGGCGGCGCTGCATGCCGTGTTGACGGCCGCCGACGGTGGTGGTACTGATGGTGGTGGTGGTGGTGGGGTGGAGGTGCCGGTGTATGTGCCCGAGAAGAAAACCATGTTGTTCCTGGCGCTGGGCAGGAAAGTTCGCGACGGGCCAGATTGGAGCGTGGAGGCTGTGGCGGTTTCTGGTGGCGTGGGGTCAAGGGGAGGAGGCTGTTTGTGGATACGGCGGAGGCGTATGTGGGAGGGACGAGGTTGAGGCATGCCGCGATGTAGGGTAGTCAGCTTTGGATGTGATGGAGTGAAACCGGCGTGTTGTTGTTGTTGTGGAGGGGTGGTGAGGGAGATTGAGGGCTGGTTGGGTCTGAGGTCGGTGAATTTTGCCGGCCGTTCGGTTTTCGCGTACCCAGAGCCAGATATGCACATATCTTACTCGGTGTTTGAGCGCACTGGGTACCTTAACTTCCCCCATTCTCGGCGGCCAATGCCGTGGCCATGTGGCGTTTTGTTTCTCACCAAAAAACGAGACGGCGGGATGTGTTTCGAATATATCAGATGACCATCCCAATGAGATGGTCCGAAACACGGTGCCCTTTGCTGTGACAGTGACACAAAACTCCGGCTGCGCCCCTCGGCGGCACTGGTGGGTGTGCCTCATCTGAACTTGACAGCCAAGACTCTTGATGGGCTGGAGTCTGGGGAAATCACAGGTAAGCTTTGATCAGCGGCACAGGATCTGAACTCAGAGGTGACCAACAAACAGGTCAACAAGTCAAATCAATCGCAAAAAAAGACGGAACATTCCCGGAGGGAAGCCAACACAAGTCGGGCACCCCCTAACGGGTTTGGCGATGAACAACAGAGCAACTATCATCTTCCCTTGGTCTGCTTTCTTCTCGGAGTCTTTGACGTCAGGCATGCAAGTTGGGTCTTCGATAGTGTCCAGAGCTAGCAGGCCGGCCGGCTCATAACCCCAGCACCAGGCATGCCCTACAGCATGCAACCCACTTCGTAGCCCACCGAGTTGGAAATCGTCGTATCTTTTTTGTTTCAACCTTACCCATTACCCCTAGCTGAAAGCCAAGTGATCTGATGATCGAGGTCTCCGTTCACCCGCCGGCCGGCTCTGGCGACGACATGTACGATGCACAGTATATAATGACAATGTTTCAATGCCGATCATCTGCTTTTCTTCCTCGTCTCCATTACCAGTATCAAGGCCTTTTTGATCATCATCAAATACGACTGAGCGAAGTTTCGTCACTTGATTTCATTGTCTGTCTTAGAACCTCATCGTCTCCTTTTGGATAGATCATCACCCTTTTTGAACCCACAAGCCGGTACTATGGTGGCACTCGATCCGTCTTTGTTGCTCAAGCTTTCCGTCTTGGCCCGGGCCGGCTTCAACACCGTCTGGAACGGCACGTTTGAAGGCGAGGCTGGCAAGGCCGTGGACACAGCCACATGGAATATCATCACCAAGTCAGCCCCCTTGTTCCCAGCCCCCACCCAGTTTCATTCAGCCCTGCTCTAACTATTGCTGGACAGCGTTAATTACAACAACGAGCTGCAAGAGTACACCACGTCCACCGAGAACATCCAGCTCTCCGGCAATGGCACCCTCCTGATCATCCCGCGCAAGTCCGCCTCCGGCCAATGGACGTCCGGCCGCCTCGAGTCCACTGCCAGCTACACCCCGGGCGGAGGCAAGGTGACCCGTTTCGAGTCCATGCTCCGCTTCGGCGACAGTCCCAAGGACAAGCAGAAGGGCGTCTGGCCGGCCTTCTGGATGCTGGGCGAGTCGTCGCGGCAGGGCACGCCGTGGCCCGAGTGCGGCGAGCTGGACATCATGGAGCGCATCAACGGCGACGCGCAGGGCCACGGCACGCCGCACTGCGGGCCGGGCGACATGCCGTGCGGCTTCATGACCAAGACGGTCCCGCTGCCGGACAACGGCTGGCACAACTGGGCGCTCGAGGTCGACCGGACGAACGCGGACTGGCAGCAGCAGACGATTACCTGGTTCCTGGACGAGACCAAGTACAACAGCGTCACGGGGGCGGACATGAAGGAGGAGGCGATATGGAAGTCGGTGGCGCATTCGCCTCTGTTTTTCATTGTGAACGTGGCGGTGGGAGGTAACTGGTAAGTTGTCCGCTTATTTGTCTCTTGTGAAAAGCGGAAGGGAGAACTGACAGAGACAACGCAGGCCAGGTAATCCGGACGATAAGACGCTTGATGGCATGAATAGCATGATGGAAGTCAAGTCCATTATGGTGTCCGAGAAGTAGCGACTTCTATCTGTTTATTTTATTTTCTTTGTCATTTGTTCTTGGATGTGTCTATTGGGAGTTTAAATTCAGGGGGCTTTGCTTCTGTGTCACTAAATATCACTTTCTCTTCTTAGCACGTTGGGTCCGTTTCAAGCAAACCTGGAAGGGTTTCTTCTTTTTTTTGGTTTTTTTGTTATCCAAGATTCACTCCGTGGACGGGAGGCAGTTTTGTCTCTGCTGCATGATTGCATCAATATTGTCGACTGTGGACCTGCAAGCCACCCCGTATTGATCCCGGGCATCGATAACAGACCACGCAGTGACGACAACTCGAGGTTCGTTTTGATATCTTTGCAGGGAACCTTGACAATTTTTGTCAGGATGAACGCGATTTAACTCGCGTTTGCGCAATGCTTGGCCAGGTGCTGCAAGGTGCAAGGGATGCCACACTTCGGGAGAACTGGGGGAGGTCCGCATGGCGGCCAACCAGGACGCCAGAATGTGATGCTGCTGCTGCACATTCCATGTCTCACTAACAATTCTGGGATGTGTGGCCTCTGTTCTCAAAACCAAAGGATTTATTTTACATGAAGCCGGGGAGAAAAGGCACGAACATCCATTTGTCCCGACTTTAGGCTGGCGTCGTCATCGCGAAAGTGCCCCCGTTATCTTGTCCACCCTCGACTCCTCGAGCACTATCTTGATAGCGCTGGTCCAATCTATTCAAGCCCAGCCCGGATATTTTCGGTCCTTTGCTGATACCCCCCCGGAGCCAGTGCCCACCCACCATATCGGAGTTTCCTGCGGAGTTGTGACGCGCCTCGATTCGGCAACCCCATCGGCTCGGAGTCCGGAATCTGCTGACTGTGCATCCCTGACCTCGCATATCTGCCACCCTCCCCGCCAGCTTTGAGCCAGCTTGGAAGCTGTGTTAAACCCAGCTTTCCCGGATTTTCGCAATTGCTGAAAAATCACAGCCGGTGCCACTGCTTTACTCGGAAACATCCCACCTGGAATCACTCTGCACCGCGGCATCAGACTAGACCACGGCGACCACGACGACCACGACGACGTCATCCTCCCTTCCAACGCAACCTTAGGCGTCGGCCATTTACTACTTCACCATGTCAACCGCCGTCATGTCAAACACGACGACACCCCGCCCCACCTCGCCTCAAACACAAAATCAAAACCTCCCCCCAACATCCATTCCCTCCTCCCCTCCCACCAACCTCGACCTCGACCTCACCACCTTACCTTCCTTCCCGCTCCCGACAACCTGGCGCTGCGGGACGTGCACCGCCCTCCACCCGGTCCCGGCCCTCCTCTCCCCACCAACAACATCAACTTCAATGACCGCGGTGGAATGCTGCGCGACGCCCGCGCTGCAGGCCGTCTACGACCAGTTCGGCGCGCTCTACCTCTTCTGGCGGGACGACCCCGCCGTGTCGGACCTGCGGGTGCCCGGGATGGCCGAGGAGGCGCGGTGGCGGGTGCGGATGGCGGGCGGGGGCCTGTGGGAGGGTTTGATGACGGGGGAAGGGGGGAGGGTGGAGAGGGCACGCGGGATGTCGTAAGTTTCACCTTTCTTTTTACTTCTTTTTTGAAAGAAATGGGCAACTTTCAAGGAAAGGCGTTTTTTTCCCTTCTGGCTTTGGGTAGGTGGAGAAGGAAGTGGTTGATTGATTATGAGTGCTGACTGAGTGCGGATGGGATAGGCAGTCGAGTGTCGTAAGTGATGCGTCGGATGACTCGATGGTTATGGGTGTCGGGGATGCGATGGAGGAGTGAGAAGGATGGTGAGGGGTGGGTAATTGTGGGTTTCTTAGAGATGGGGAAGGAGGACAGGCGTCTATGGTTACGATTGTGTGCCGTCTTTGTGATACCCAGGCACTCATTATGGGACGGATCTTGATGCATACGACACCTGAGGGTTGTTTTGAGGTTGAAGCAGGGGAGTGGAGTAAACGATGCAAACCTTAATCAATGGCAGAACCGCCAATTCAGGAAGACGCAGACTTGCACCTTTTCCTATAAAATCAGCCGCAGTTTGGAATCTCCTGGTCTTGGCTTAGCCGACTATTGACAACTCTGAGCGAATGGGAATTGACATGGCGTTGATAACCACGTCTTGACCCTGTTCTGAAAACTAGAGCCTGGAAAGAAGTGAGGTAAGAAGTGAGTGGGAAAAAAAACAGATGTGTGCCACTGGCGCTGCTGGAGACATGACAGCGTATGCGCGATAGCGGATTTATCTTTGCCCAACTCAACTACATGATCCGGGCCAAAGATGATGTTGCGCGCCCGCTAGCGCCCAACGTTCCCGCAGGTGCTGCGGCTGACCAAGACGGTGGTTGATGGTCTCGCTGCCATTGATAAATAGCAGCCTGATATCTTGACCTCAGATGTCGAGAACCAGACCGTGTCGCCTTCAGAGGCTCTCCCAGCCAAGCTGGCGCTTAGAACAACCCTTCGCTCGTCACTGGGCCACGTTGCTCCCAAACTCGGACAGGCCGAACTGAGAGGAGCGCACCCGTCTCTCCGTCCTGCATCTTTCTATCGAGTGTATAAAAGCAACTTACCTCTTTTCAGCCATCGGAGGGTTTATCCATTTCCCACCTCTCTTCAAAAGCCACCCACAGCCATCGGAGCCGCAGCAGGTCACATCTCTTCACCTGCAGCCATTGGAGCTGCAGGAACCAGGCTCTCTCCCTAGTGCAGTCATCGGAGTTGTAATTTGTGCCCCTGAGCTCAAATTCTTAAGATGTGCGAGACTTACCATTCTTTAACCATCAAGCCTATGGCCTCACCACGCCCTCGATCTGTCTATCGGCCATGATTTCGCTTTGTCCAAAGGCCAGGGGCGCGACACAGCATATCTCTGATTCATCGAACCCTTAATTTCAACCGTGAGCTGTTGCTCGCTGGATGCCTGACCAGTCCATCCTTGATACCCTGCGATTTCGCCGATTCGGGCGGCGCCACCCCCTCTCCAGTCTGGCGGAGAACAACCCATCATTTTCGGTTCCTTGCAGATCCAGCGCCATGCGGACTGGTTGAGACATTGAGCGCGTGCCTCGAGTGATGCAGCTCAAACGGCACAGGGCCCCCAACGGTGCAGCGCCCCCAACAGTGCCATTATTTTGCTCTCGGCTCAACACAGGACGCACAGCGCCGAATCGAGGCCAGCCACAGAGCCGAGATGCTGTTGCAATGTGCGGTGCAAGCCAGCCCCTGCAGATGGATGGGTGCAGTCGCATCATCGCCATTCTCAAGCTCTTTTCTATTTGCCCTATCATCTCCCTTTCTGCACCGCTGGCCACTCCTCTAGAACCAGAGTTTATCATGTCATCAACACACAAGACCCTCCTCGTCGTCGGCTCCGGCCCAGGAATCGGCCGAGCTGTCACCGCACTCTTTGTCGCAAAGCGGTACAATAATGTCGTACTTCTGGCGCGCCGTCCCGACTCGCTAGTGTCAGAGAAGGCAGCCATTGAGCAGGCCATCGGCACGCAAGTCAATATCAAGAGCTATGCGGTCGACATCACCGACTTGGCCGCGCTCGAGGGGGCGCTTGACGACGCCGACGCCGCGCTTGGCAAGCCGGAGTGTATCTTCTTCAACGCTGCGCGGGTGCTACCATCGGCCTTCTTTGAGCACCCAATTATGGAAATTGAGTATGATCTCAGAGTATGTATCTGCCCTTGCCTTCAGGTTTACAACGACGACCAAGAGCACTACTAATAAGTTATACTAGATCACGGTGTCGGCCCTCTACGCCGTTGCCCAGCGGTACGTCCCGCATCTCGTCTCGCTGGCGGCAAACCCGGCCGCAAAGCCGGCGTTGCTGGTTACTAGCTCGGCCTTGCCGCTACAGCCTATCCCGCAGCTGTTCGCGCTCTCCCTGGCCAAGGCGGCCCAGCGCAACCTAGTGCAGAGCCTGAACATGACGTACGGCCCGGAGGGCGTGCACATTGGTGTAATCAACGTCGCGGGCATAGTTTCGCCCGACGATTCCGAGCGGAACCCGGCGAATATTGCGGCAAAGACTTGGGAGTGGTTTGAGGAGGGGAAGGAGTTTGAGCTTGTCATCTAAGTCCACGTCGGAAGTGTTGGATCGTCATGAGATTCCACTGTGGAATTCTAGTGTGAAAATTGCGCAGGGTTTGTTGTATGTTCTAGGACGACAGAGGTGGGGAATAGCGCGTGGTGCTTCACGGGTCAATGAACATCGGGCCGGGAGGCCAGGGGGAGATCCAGGCCTTGCTTGGGAGACATGACATGTACCAAAACCTTCATGGACTTCTGAGGATACATCTGTGTGAGGTCCCTACTTACCTTCTACGGAAAGGGAATGCGCCAAGAAGACTTTTCCAATCGCAGAACCAAGGGGGACCGGATATCAGCTCCCACCCGAGCGTGGCGACGCATCAGTTGCTCACCCAGTTGGCGTCACACCTACCTGTGCAAGGGGATCTCATCCCCTCTCTGAATTCTTTTTCCCCTCCTTGGATCCCTCATTCGACATCACAGAGTAGAGGTGAGGTAGCCCGATTGCCCCCGACTCGACTGGCACTGGACTTTTCACATCTTCTTGTAAGTCAGTGACTTCTGTTCTGTCAATTCTCGTCCACAGTCATATCTCACTCTCTAACCAGGCCCATCTCAAGCGCTACTCTGCCAGGAAAAATCCTTCCGCACCATGATCCCCCGTGGATAGCCACCCCTTTCCAAGCCCAGCTTCCCCGACTCCACATCCACCGCCGTCAACTCAATCTCATCACTATCCCCCCTCAACGTCGTCTCCCCAACCGCATACACACCCCACCCGCCTCCCCTCGCCCCGTCACCACCACCACGCTTTGCTGCCGCGCGCCCCGGCGACGACGACGACGCAGCAGCCGCAGCAGCCGCAGAACCGGCCGACCAAGACCCCCAGCGGCGCACGAGCGGCGCGTAGGTCGGAAGGCAGGCGCACACGATGCCGACGAAGGGCTCGCAGCACGACCAGATAAAGACCTTGGACATGGCCCAGGTGAAGTCGGCCGAGTGGACCAGCTGGTCCATCATGACGATGCGGATGGCCGAGGCGACGCAAACGCTTGTCAGATGTGAGGTTAGCTCAGACTTGTTTTTCTTTTTGGGGGGTTGGAGCGTACAAGCTGCCGAGGAGGAGGATGCCGCCGATGAAGAGCTTTTTGGTGGGTGGCATTCGAAGTTTGATGACTGGGGGGTTGTTAGTGTCGACGGAGGGTGGCTTGGAAGAAGGATGGAGGAGGGGAGGGAAGGGAGGCTGACTGGTGGGAATGGGGACAAGCAGGATGGAAACGTCGATGAACAGGCCGATGATGCCGTTGATAAAGTAGAACAAGGAGGCGTCAATGCAGGTCCCCACGGCGTTCGGGTCCGTGTATTGCTTCCAGTAGTAGTCCACTGGCCGACATCCCGACAACCAGGTGATGGTGACCTCGAGCCCGTGGCAAATGGTCAGGGTAAAGACGATGGACCAGATAACGCCCGTGCCAAAAACGCGGCGGTAAAAGAGGAGGATGGAAGTCTTGGTGGCCGTGATGCAGGTGATGTAGACGATGACGAAGGCGTACGTCGTCTGGTACAGCTTGGTAAACTCGTCAAAGCTCACCACCCAGAGGTGTTTTCCGCCGCCCCAGGGGACACTGGCGAGGCAGCAGATGGCGGTACCAATGCCCAGAATCTTGAGTCAAAGTGGTCATTAGCCCACTTGAAGTGAAGTGCTTGCGGAGGTGGACGTACCGCGGCGACCATGATCATGTAGTCGTCCTCGGCCAGGCCAGGGCCGCTGTACTTTAGCCGCGTAACAACTCTCAGAACAACGGCGGATAAGCCAACGGTCATGATCGCCACGACGGAGCCGATGATGGCTGCGTTCTGGTTCTGGGAAAGATCTACACCTTGTGGTGCCGGGCCCCAGGCGCCAGACGCGGACATGTTGCTGAGAGCTGGGGTTCAAAGCGCAAAGCAAGGCAAAAACTTGACAGAAAGCTGGCCTGTATTTGGAAACAAGGACGGTGAAGGACACGACGATCGACAAGAGGCTAGGGTTGGGAGAACACCCGCGAGTGAACCTTGGCATTCAAGTGATGTTCAGTCAGCGATGCATGCTACCAAAATACAGGCATGGCAGCTGAGACACGACTGACGGTAATAAATAAAAAAGAGCAGCACGTGGTGGTCCCGGAATCGAGGGACTCGGTACGCGGCTCCGACCACCTGCAGAACATGTCATGCCGTTTGTAGACAGGTTCCTGTGCCTTGGTCAACGGTGTGCAGATTTACTCGTAGATACGCGACAGCACTGCTCCCGCCTGCTTCAAGTGCCGGGCCAATGGCAATGACCACAATGCAAGGGACGGAGAATGTACGCTGCAACGCCACGCACACCTAGTGCGCCTGAAACCAGTCAAGTCGTCCAGCAACAGCGCCGCAGAGATGTTAGCGTGGTGCGGGGAACACCGCCGTGGCAGGGACCCCTACATGCATTTTGCTGCTCAGTTGCCTTTCGAGAGAAGGCTGCATCGGAAGGGGTAGTCCGCAGCTTAAAGATGCAATCGAGATGTGGGAAGCATGGGGTATCAAGCCGGTATCAGCTGGGTCGGAGCTAGAATATAGCCCTCATTGGCTGATATCTGGCCGGCCCAGGGATGTGGACTGATTTTCTGGAAGACACGCTGCAGCTATCACTGGACTCGATGCTGGTGTGAGAGAGTGGCTCAAACTTGCGCAGAGCAAGGTTTGTGCTGAGAGCAAAAGCGGCTAGCTGAAGTGTTGAGGACGCCAAAACCTCCCGATGTCGGTGCATTCTCACAACGTCGGGGGTTGTCGATGCTGCGAGAGAGGAGATGGCGAGAAAGGTCATCCCAGACAGCAAAATAATTCCATGCATTACCGGATGGGAGGCGCAGGTGAACAAGAAAGATCAGGGTTGCGGCGTAACTACCGTGGCTGAAGAAGTTCCGCTCAACACAGGGCCCATGCATGGCAAGGAGCGGTTCCAGAAGGTAATGATGACTGGGACATGATGCGGCGCCTTGATTCGGGCTGTCGGGCTAAGAAAAAACTCGAACCTCGGCGCCGAGTGGCAACGTGCAAGTCACCGACATCGATGTCAGCCCAAGGATCGTGTCTTGGACTAGTGGCCCATGACGGGGGGGTCCAAGGGTTTCGTAGATCTCTGCCTCCCAACGGAACCTGGCTTCCTCTGCCTCTACTTCTAGCCCGCTCCGACGCCAGGGATAGGGGCAAGCGGCTCGCTTTCCGGGACCCGAAACCCCTCGGAGCCGAGCCAAGCCCCTGGGGCTGACCGTCAGCCAGTCGATGGTCCCCCGCTGAACCCCGACTGGCCCTCGTTTTCTTGGCTATCAAAAGCCATGTGGGGGCTAAAAAAGGGGTCTTATACACCCAGCACCACGGTCTCGGGGCGGCATCATCATCTCGCTCTTGACCACTCACCATGTATGATCTTGTAGCATTCCTCCTCCTCTCTGTTCTTGGGAGCATTCTCGCCGCTCTCGTCAGATCGCCCAAAGAAAACTGGGACATCTGTTTTTTCAAGTCAAAGACAGCGGTTCACAAGCGCCGGTCTACGTGGACGACGACTGATGCAGGCTCAGAGACGAGCAATGATACTGTACTCCAGGAAATCAAAACTTCGGCCGAATCTCATGAGACGCTGGCACTTCTTGCCGACTTGATTCACAAGGATGGGGCAGGCGAGTGGCCTCCACGGTCCAACCACGCCAAAGCCACATGGCCGGCGGCACTCCGCCCATATCGAGACATCTACGAGGAGATGGCGCCGTTGTTGCCCAGGAAAACTGCGTCACTTGACGACGAGGTCAACCGAACACGGATTGCCAAGTTCCGTTCTCGTTTCCAACAGCTGCTGCAGGAGACGGTGGATCTTGCCCAAGTTGAGTTGCTCCTCAAGGCCGCCGAAGCCGGGCGGTGGGATGTCTTCCCGCGAGACACGTACAACGGGTTCTATTCCTGCATTGCCTGGTGTCGGCATGCCTACCGGTACAGTCCCCAAACTGCGCTCCTCATTCCGCACCCACTCTAACCGTGCCGGTCCCGTCGCAGATGGGCCACCATCCCTGTTGTCCGGCTCGCCCAACTCGAGAGAACCGTCTGGCTTCCTCCATCCCTCCACCTGCCCTGGACCTACCTCCAACGACACTTCGGCCTGACCTCCGAGTCCGGCAACAACATGTCCAACCTGGTGCTCAACTTCACCCCCTCGGGCGCCTACGCCCTCCGGATCAACACCGGCCTTTCTCCCACCATCACCTCGTCGGAAGAGTCCTTTGCCCGCATCTTCCACGACGTCGAGCTCCTCGCCCTCCCCATCTACCACGCCGTCGCGCACGCCGTCCTCTCCTTCGCGCGCCGCGACCTGCCCGCCACCCTGCTCCACACCCGGCGCGTCGCGTCCCACCTCCGCCCGCTCCTGAGCAGCTACTACGACCGGGTGCACGACGCCCGCATCGCGCGCAGCGCGTGGCTGTCGCATGTTCAGGGGTTCTACGCCTGGGGCGTGGGGCGCGAGGGTGAGCACGACGGCGGCGAGACCGGGGAGGGGTGGGTCAAGTTTGATGGGCTGAGCGGGAACCAGGTGTTGCTGTTCCAGGTGCTGGATGCGTTTTTGGGGTTGGACCCGTACCTGGACGAGGAGAACCGGAGGAGGAATGTGCCGGAGCGGCAGAGAGTATTTTGTGACGCCGTGGGGAGGCATGCGTTTAGGGGGCGGCTGGGGGGAGAAGGGTTCGAAGGGCGGGTCGCGGCTGAGTTGGGCGAGATTGTCAAGAAACTGAGGGTGAGTACTCCCCCCCCCTACCCTTGGGTTACTTGATGGGGGCGCTTGCTGATGCTGAGGCGTAGCTCTTTCGCACGGCGCACCGCTCACGGGCCAAGGTCTACTTGTCCCAGCCGGCCCCTGAACGGTTGCCAATGACGGCGGGCAAGTCACTGCTCAAGTCGGATATGGAACAGAGTCTCGAGTTTCTGGACCAGTTTATGGTTGGCAGACTGGCTCAGACGGTTTAGGTTGTCATTCCGCGTTTCTTCTCCTCGGCGCGTGCTGTTGCGAAGCCTCTGTTGTCATGCCGGAGGAGTAGATCATAGGAATGCACGCATACGTCGCAATTCCCGGTGGCCATAGAATCAAAACTGCAGAGTAAAGGAACTGTTGGAGATGGGAACCTCATTGCGCTTCAACCCAAGACCTTTGCTTGCACTTCCAACACCTTGACTTCGAGCTCACTCTGGCACCGTGTTGCTCAGTCTCGCAGTTGGTGTCTTTGCGGTCTCGGTAGTCGAGTTCCCTGGTCCAAAGCCTCCGACTTTCCATTCCACAAAGCCCAGTAGTGGAGCTGAATAAAGGTTTGAGCTCTGCAAGATGCGGAGAAACGCTTAGCAACACACAGGTATGACCAGGCCGAGTTCCATCCAATCACGGTAACCCCAGCTTATCAACCGCCAACACAATCCAACAGCAACGGCCGCTTCGCTTGCACAAACGTCTGCGCATGCCACTTACCAAAAGACCCAACCGCGTCGAGAAAGAAGCTCAGGTCCGAGTCCTGCATCAACGCCACGTGTCAGCACCTTCTGCTATTGCTTCACACAATGTCAACTCACACTCCCATATCGAGCGACTCAGCATCCACACACACACCCCAGGACGGGAACGCGGCAGCAAGGCAATTTTCTCAGCAAGTCACAGAGGAAGAGATATGGCAGAGCTCTGAGAACTTCTGGATGCGGTCCCACTTCCCCTATCCCACCACGAGTCCCCTTGTCTGGGTCAAGTTTGGGAGTGCAGAAAAACAGGCAGAGGCAGACAGGCAGCGGTTTGCCTGGCAATGGGTGTGGGACGAAAGACAGGCGAAGCGCTGCAGCCCCGGCATCCACATTCCGGAGATGTTCAGGACATTTACCCGGGGAGGCCAAACGTTCATCATCATCATCATGGAGCTCATCCACGGAACAGTGCTCGCCAAGTCTGTTTATGCACGCCCGATGGGATCACTGTATCCAGTGCCTCATTGCTATGATCTCATTGCCGAAGCCATCCAGCTTCTCCGCCGGATGCCTGTCCCACCGGACGCAACACCGGGCCCCTACACGCCAGATCACAGGCTCAGAATCATCAAGCACCCGTTATTCAAAGACCAAGAAGCCACCGTTGTGTACCAGAACATCAAGCAGCTCGAGGATCACATCAACCGGGTACTATAAATCTTCTTGAGCAAGCTCACAAACTGTGTCATCTTGCTCCATCTCGCTGACACCGTCTCCTAGGTCCTCCCACTCATGTTCCGCAATGGAAACGCCCCGCGAGTTAACTTGGAGAGAGAGTTGGTCTACGCGTATTCTGATTTCAACGACAAAAACTTCATGTTCAAGACAGATTCCGAGGGACGCCTCCTTCTCTACCTGATCGATTTCGAACACGCATCGTTCCTACCTCCAAGCTTCCTGGCCTTTGCAGTCTTGCGAGACAATCACTGGTGGACCACCCGGGACATTGCTGAACGAATCGGCACGACACTCCCTGGAGCAAACCTAGAAGCGCTTGGCTACGCCTCCTGTATGTTTCATGCGTTGTGGGTGAATGCTGGGCTTTTCAAAACAAGCACCGGCTGGTCGTTGACTCTAGATGCTGCTTGAGGGGATCAAGGAGGCTTTTGGTCTTGGGTTCAGAGAAAGAGAGCAGGTGTCTCTGTGATTTATTCCATGGGAATTTGTCTCTTTCCGTTCATCGCTTTTAGGGTCACTTTGCCGTAGTCGGCAATCGCTCAGGGATACACTTGCGGGGTATGATCCCAATTCACAAACATGGCAAATCTCCCTCAACCGAACAGCTTAGACGGGTAGTTTGGAGTCATGATCATCATTCCCAGCGCTTTATCCGAACGCTCTATGTACCTAGACATGGAAAAAAATACTAAAAAAGAAATCTACCAACAGGGTATCTCTACACCGCGCCGTCATCAGGCACCCCCTGCACCGGCTCCGGCGCCTGCAGCCAGCCGGCATCGCTCGCGGCCACCAGCCCCGCCAACCACACATCCGCCATCTTCCGATACCCGACATCATTCGGGTGCGTACTGTCCGCCAGATCCCCCAGCCCCGGCCCCGCCTCGCCGTGCATGTCCACCAACACCAGCTTCCTCCCCTCCCCTTCCCTCAACCGTCTCGCCACGTCCACGAGCTGCCGATTGATCACCCCGACATTCCGCTCCGCCTCCACGCCGCGGTTCACCAGCAGCGTGCTCAGCACCACCACCGCCCGCGGACTCAGACTCCACACATCCCGCAGCAACCCCTCCATCCGCTCGCCCGCGGTGCTCACGTTCCACCCCTGCGTGGCGTCGTTGGTCCCGGCGTTGACGAGCACCACGTTGGGCCTCCACCGCCCGACGCCGCCCGCCGCAGTCGCCTTTTGCCGCACCTGCTCGATGCGATACCCGGGCCACCCCTCGACGTCGTTGTCGCGCATGGTGCCCGCCTGCCGCGAGCCGACCATGTTGACCGGGTTGCCCGCGGCCGCGAGCTGCGTGCGCAGCGCCAGGCGGTAGCCGTTGCCGTCGGACGAGGCCGTGCCGTAGGTGATGGACGCGCCGAGCGGCATGATGCGCAGCGGGACGCCGCCCGCGAGCGGCGCGGTGGCGCGGAGCGCGAGGTTGTGCGTGTTGGTCGCGACGCCTTGGTTCGCGAGGGGGGCGGCGAGGGCTGAGGGGAGGGGTTCGGGTTAGCGTTTTTGGTGTTCTTGGGGAAAACGGGGGGGGAGATGGGGACGAACCGAGCAGCAGAGTGTTGAGAGGGAGGAACACCATTGTGAGTGGTGGTGTGGTTGGGTGCTGGTGGCGGTAAGGACAGTGGGTTGTGTATTGGCTATGATGTTGTGATGGAAAAGTAAAGTGTTGTTGCGAGGTTGGTGATGAGTTTTGATCTTAAATGCGAGACTGAGTCGTCTCCCATACGGTGTTGATGAGTTCGGATGTCGGTTGGTACGTCGTGTTCGGTCGTGCGTCTTTCAGGTTATCGACGGCTGCACAAGATGTGTTGCAGCACGCGGGCTGGTCGGGTGTACTGCAGCCAATTTCGGCCAAATATTGCTGCCGGCGATTGCCTATAAAATAGAATGACCGCCTTTGTCTAACTTTTGCCGTTGGGGTCGAGGAGAAGGTGATGGTGGCCAACAGGCTAAAGTGGGCACAAACGCCGAGACATGTATAAATCAGATATCACCTGGGGCGGCGGTTTGCCGGTTTGGTTGTTGGGAGGGCCATTGTTGTTGCATGCGCCTGCGACTTGGGGCGGGGACAGCTGAGGTTGGGTGCTTCTCGGCGGACAGGCCGGACATTTCAAGAAGACCGACTGAAAGTAAGTGCCCGCACCGGCGAACGAAGCAGCGCTTGCGAGGGAGGGACGCGCTAGTGGGAGGCGATGATGTTGGACGAGGAGGAGCGGCAGATCGGCCTGGCCTGGCCATGACCAGGGTGCCCCCCCCTGAGCACGTGGGGATGATCCCCCTCGGAGACCACTCCGGAAGCTTATTCCTCAAATGTGACATGTCCGCCCCAATATCCAGTCGAGCGTGTGGCCCTGTGTTCCTTGGGGCATGCAGGCTGTCGGCAGTCGAGCACGGCAGGATGCAGGCAAGCGTCCCGTTATGCACAAACAGACGGCAAAAATCGCACTTTGTGATGTTGCGACCTGGAATCGCCTGCGTCTTTCTCCTCGGCAGTCTTTCTCCGATGGAAAGGCCTGGCCCTACGGGCGGGTTTTGGTGTTGGCAAGTCTGGGTCGGTCTGGGGTTAGCGCAGCGCTGGCTCTTGGCGTGATTTAGCGCTTGTTAGCCCTTGCATGTGTCTGGAACATGACCGGCCCTGCACGCCACAGGTTCTTCCTGGTGCTCTGGTTGGTTGGTTCTTGCGACTTGCCCAAAGCTTCTTTCACCATCCCTTTCCCCGACGAGCCCCGAGAGCACGTTTTCGTGGAACGTGGGTTGGAGACTGCTTCTTTGGGCAGCCACAGGTTGGCCTGACATCGATAATTTGCTCGATTGGAGCACGATGGCTTTTGCGTCACCGAAGCCAGTTTGTGCGAAGCTGATGATCGGCGTGGGGGAGGGTCAGCAGAAATGGGTGCCTGCCTGTTGGTTGGTCTGGCTTCTCCAATCGCAAGGTCATCCTCCATTTTGGTGAGCTGAGCCGCGGTCAAAAACCATGCAGGTTTGCCTGGCGAGCCTGGATGCACTCAATGCTCTGTGGTGCAACGAAACCTGCAGACCCACCGCAGTCATTCTCGGATGTGGCGACCGATCATGAAACTAATTCCAAGCATGCTGAATCGCAACAACGTCTCAATAAAGCGTATCGTAACGATAAGGAAGCGAATGCCGTGTCAACAAAAAGAAGGATCAGAACGCCAAACAAAAAATGATGTTGAAACTCGGATACCGGGAGTCGAACCCGGGGCTGTTGAGAGAACGGTCACTTCTGAGAAGTGAGAGTCAACGATGTTACCGCTACACCATACCCGATAAGTCGAGTGTGGTTCCGACGAATGGTTACGGGTTGGGCCGGGCCTTGGTGCTAACAATTCGGCCCGTGCACCGCTCAGTCGATCTTGCAACACCTTTTTTGTCTGTCCCATTCATGAGAAGCTACCTTATGTTTGCAGTTTAGGGAAAATCTAGCTAATCGGCAAACGCTGTTCACAACACCAAAAACCTCGCCTGATGTTGGCGGGGTCTGCTACAGCACCTCATCCGTTTCAGGTACGCTTTCACCTATTTCCTCCACCGCTTCACTGCTCTTGTGGCCTGGTCACTTTTTTCCCTGGGTCCCGTCGTCTTTGTCAACACTTGGTGGACTCTTCGACCCGGTTGGTTTACGGCCAAGGCTTTCTAATAAGCGCACTACTTTCTCGCCCGCCTCCGCATGCGATTCTTTGTTGAGCCACCACTGGGCGGGTGGCATGAACCTGGCGTCTTCTCGATACGTTTCCACCAGCCACTCTGCCGCCAAGCTCGGATCCTTGATCCACCGTTGGGGCAGCCAGTGTATCCACGGGTTGTGAGCCTTGTACCCTTGCGGAAATGGCCAGAGCCGTTGGATCATGGACGGCGGCAAGGGGCCGGATTTCTCCCTCGTCCGTGGGCATGCCATAGTCGGGGGTGAAGTCGTATATGTAAACGGTGTTGAAGTCAATGATTACGACGCTGCCGTCGGGCTTGACCATGACGTTGCGCGCGGCACTAGGTCATCGTGTCTCACCGCAGCATGCCACCAGATAAGAAGGTGTGCCTCGTGGATGCTCTGTAGCACGCGGATCCGGAAGTCTTCGGGCGGGAGCCGGGTGTGGTCAATAAGGTGGCTGGATTTGTCCTCGGCGCGCAAAATGATATCCAGCATGCATTCCCCTTGGACGAGCTCCAGGAGAATGAGACGGACCCATCGCTGACCGACCGCGAAGGTCCAAGCCCCGTGGTAGGCGGGCACATAGGTACCGCCGATGACGGGCTGCATGATCCTATACGCCCAGGCTTCGATGTTATAGTCCCTATCGGCAAAGGACATGCAGTCGTTGAAGCCCAAAACGCTCGGCCCGGGCCCGCCCAGGGGGTAGTCGACGCCATCGTAGATCTTGGCGACGAATTCGGTGGACGGGTCCCCGTCGAGAAAGCATGTGACGACGTGGGGACCACCTCGGCGGCGAATTGTCTTGACGCCCGTCACCGTCAGGGTGCGCTCAAGTGTACCCGGAGGTACTGTCTCGAGGGGCGGGTTGGCGAGCGCGAATTCGACGCGGTCAATCTTCCCCAAATCCTGGCCTTTCCAGCGACTCCAGTCCACAGGCGGGCGCGGACTTGGCCCATAGTCGCCGGTAAAGGGGTCCGGCGGCAAGTGTTTGCGAATACTGAGAGTGTTATTCACGCCGTACCAGCCAGTGCCCAGGGCATTTTGACTCGTGCCCATTTTGAGGGGGAATGAACTCGAACGAGGGCCTGGCTGTTGAGTGTTTGGTGTCGTCAGATAGGGGATGAGGGTAATGACAATTGAAGCGGTTGGAATGCTTCTGGCTGCTTTTCAGCCAACGACAAAGTGTGTTCGTCTAAGTTGCGAACAACTTCCAAGCAAATCTCAGTCATTGTCGGCGACTTGGCGCGTGACGGAGAGAGTTTTGGCAAGGCCGAAAATAGAGCCAACCGAATGAGAGAAGAGCGGGGCCAATTGGAAGCTTGCAGGCCTTTTGTTCTTCTCTTGGTATTTTACCTACCTTATGGAGTGAGTTCACGCCAGATGTTGCGAAGAACAAGAAAGGACAATGAAATTCATCGTTGCGGGCAGGAGAAAGCTGCATTCTAACCTTGAGTCTACGCGTCGGATTTCCATTCTTCTAACGTACTTATCTCTTTCATGGCATATACGTTTGCCGGCTCACATGAATGCGTGTCCATATGTCGATCTCCTGAGCATGTCGTCCAGCATAAACAATGTACGTCCCCTCCTCTACCACCCACTCCTGCCCCGTTTCGTCGAACCGGGCAAAGTCCCGCATGGTAATGGGCAGCTGAGCAACAGAAGACTCGCCGGCCTGCAACCTCACCTTGTCAAACGCCGCTAATATTTTTACCGGGCCTTCGGCATTCGGCGTTTCTTTCCCGACGTAAAGCTGTACCGCAACGGCTCCCGCACAGCTTCCCGAGTTCTCGACCCTGACGCTGGCGATAAAGCTATTGTCGTCTGCCCTTGCGACAACCAGATCAGAGAGCGTAAACGTGGTGTAAGACAGGCCAAAGCCAAAAGGGAAATGCACTGCATCAGCCGGCAGCCGATCGAAGTGCCGGTACCCAACAAAGACTCCTTCGGCGTAGTTGACCTTGAGCTTGCCATCCACGTGGTGACCTGGAAAGTTGCCGTACGCCGGACAATCTTCCAGACGCTTTGGAAACGTGCAGGGCAGGTGACCTTCGGGGGTTTGTGCCCCGGTCAGGACGTCAGCAATGGAGCTGCCAGCCTCCTGGCCCGGAAACCAGCATTGGATCAGAGCGTCAACCTGGTCTAGCCACGGCAGCGCCACCGCGCTGCCCGTAGAGTTTACCACAATCGTCTTGGGAGCGGCGACGCTCACTGCGGCTACCAGCCGATCCTGGCTGCCATCCTTCGGGAGGTGGAAGTCAACGCGGTCCTGCCCCTCAGTTTCCCAAGCAGGGTTGTGGCCCGTAAAGACGATGGCCAGATCGCACCCCTTGCTCAGCTCAACAGCCTCGGCTAGCAAGTCGCTGTCGTGTTCTGCCTCGTACATGCATCCGACGCGTGCGCTGGACCTGCCGGTGAGGAAGTTCGCTTCTTGGCCGTTTGCCGGTTTGTGAGGCTCTGCGTGGATGTGAAGCGAATATTGCACCCCTGTTTCTAACGAGATTGCCACCTGCTTGCCCGGTATCGCGCCGAAGAGGTAGCCCATGTCGTCGGCACAGTCTTGTTCTTGATGTAACACGACGGTGCCGTCGATGCTGAACGTCGAAGGACCGAGGCTGGAGAGGGCAAAGTAGTAGCGGCCCGTCTCGGGCGGTGTGAATGTTCCGGTGATGTTGACCTCTGAACCGTGCGCGCAGCGCGGATCAAATGGGGAAAGCTCCGACTCTGCCAGGGACAACGTTGTCTGCTCGCCGTTTCCATCACAACTTCTGCGTGAGCTGAGAGTGAATCCCGAGGAGCCGTCCAGGCCGACGACGTTGTCGGTGATGGTGGGCAGTCGACGGAAGGTGTGTGCGCCTGCAAGGCTTGTCAGCAACCTCGCTCATCTGTTTTGCGCAGCGAGAGACCCGAGTGAGACCGACCTTTGCTGTAGACAAGCTCGACATCATCGCCAAACGCGGTGCGGAGTGCATCCCAGGCGGTGGTGTAGTGATGTGCGACGACTGCTGCGCTCCCTCCTCCGTGAGCAAGACAATCTTTGGCGTAGCCCAACAACGCAATCCTTTTGCCTTTTACCTTGTCATTTGTCAAGGGAAGTATGCCTGCTTCATTCTTGAGGAGGACAATACCCTTGGCACCAGCTTCGCGAATCAAATCCTCAGTTGTCTGCTCGTCAAAGGGCGGTGTGTCCTTGGGAGTGCCCCCATCCACAAAGCGGTTTCCGCGCCGCAGGAATCCCAATACACGGCGCGCTCTTTGGGTGATGGTATCCTCGTCAAGCTTGCCTGACGTAAGTGCGGCACTGACTGCCTCCTTGGTTCTCCACCGAGTCGGTCCTGGCATCTCGAGATCCAGCCCAGCGGCAAGGGCCTCAACGGTCGAGTTGGTCCCGCCCCAGTCGCTCATTATCAAGCCGTCCCAGCCCCATTGCTCCCGCAGGACGGTCTGTATCAAGGCCGCACTGCTGTCCATGTGTTCCCCGTTGACTTTGTTGTAGGCCGTCATGAGGGCGGCCGGGTTCGCATCCCTTATCACGATCTCAAATGGCCGGAGGTAGATTTCTCGGAGCGCGCGGTCGCCCACTCGTGTGTCAACCGTGAGGCGTTCCGTCTCCTGCTCGTTGGCAACAAAGTGCTTGACAGTAGCGAGGACACCCTCGGACTGGAGCCCGTTTACAAGGTTGGCTGCCATTTTGCCGGATAAGTAAGGATCTTCGGAGAACGTTTCGAAGTTGCGACCGCCAAGAGGATGGCGCTGGATGCAGACAGTTGGCGCAAGGAGGCAGTGAACGCCCTTCGATTTGGCCTCCACGGCGAGCGCCTGGCCGATTCGCCGCGCCAAGGTCCTGTCAAAGGTGGCTGCTACACCGCATGCTGCTGGGAAGCAGGCCGACGTGCCACTTCCCTGATGCAGGTCACCGCCTCTCGCTCCATTGGGCCCGTCGGATGTCTGGGGTGGTTCGGCCACGCACATCAGCTTTGACTTGTTCTCTCGATCTTAGCTACCAGGAAATTTTGAGTACCTTCAATGCTGGGACTCCTTTCGCTGGTATTGCTACCGTTTCCCAAAAGTTTGCACCAGCAAGGAGCGAAATCTGTCACACATCCCACATCCATTAGCGAAGCTCGACTTCTTTAAAAACCAACTACCTTGATTTGCAAAGGAACGAGTCACAAGAAATGCTACAGCCTTGAAACAGGCTACCGCACTTACCTTCTCCTCGAGCGTGAGCCTCGCCAAGATTCGCTCCGTGTCGACGGACGCCATGTCGGACAACACGGGAGATTGACCTTGGACTCAACGTCTGAGTGCCGAGACGGGCTGAAAAGGGGACCGCTAAGCGCTTGAATGGAGGATCCAATGTTTACGCTGAGAGTTTTGAGTCGGGTTTTTCGAAATACTTCTATTTCCGTATTCTGGTTTGATGCTATTCACTCAGCATGGGAACCAAGCTCGGGATGTGGTCCATGTGGTTCGCAGCAACAAGATCGCCCAGTTGTCACCAGATCCCAAGACCCATCAAACAACGCCTCTCGGTGTATATTCGGCCATACTTTGCCAACTGTATTCTGCACTATAGCGAAAGCGAGTCTTTTGACTAGGGCTTCCTGGTTGAGTCTTAACAATGCCAAGTCGACAAGCCTTCGTGTCGGGATGTGGAGGAGGCGTGGCAACGCTGGCAATGACAAACGGCAATCCAAGGATTGACCATTCGGTGGAAATCCGGCCGAGCCTGAGCCGATTCGCATTCTGGTGTCACTTGAATCAAGAAACCAACGTCGAGTCTCGAGGAGGCTTCGAAGGGCCGCTGTAGCACCAGCAGACACTCTCCTTTGTCCTGTCTGACGGTTGACCACTTGCCATCAGTTAAGACCGAGCCGGCAGCATTTGAGGACAACAGGATGGGCAAGATGTCGGCCACGCCCGGCGCTCGCGTCGTCGACCTGCGCTTTGAACACTATGCCTCTGCTCACCAGCTCGGGACCCATGTCCAACGCCCACGCTTGTCGTGGAAATTCGCCGATACCCCCGACGGCTTTGTCCAGGGCGGCTACGAGCTCGAAATCTACGACCAACCGCCGGCTGCCGGTGTACCGTGCATCCACCAAGAGGAAGTCATCTCGGAACAGAGCACCCTTGTTTCGTGGCCATTGCCGCGGCCGCTCCAGTCGCGGCAGCGCGTCTTTGCGCGGGTGCGTGCGTGGGGCAACCAGGAAGGCCAGAGCCGGACGGCATGGAGCGACATCGCGAGCATTGAAGGAGGGTTGCTGCAGCGGGAGCTGTGGACGGCGCACCGCATTTCGTCGCCCTGGGAGTACCCCAAGGACAGCCCGCAACCCGAGGAGCTGTTCAGAAAGGAGTTTCGAACGACTGAAGCCAAGTCGGTCACATCCGCCCGGCTCTACATCACGGCGCAAGGGGTGTATCAGGCCGAGATCAACGGCGTGCCTGTTGGCGATCATGTTCTAGCCCCTGGATGGACCGTCTACGACAGGCGGCTGAGGTACCAGTGCTTCGACGTTCTGAGGCACCTCTGCAAATCCCCGGGAACGAACGTGATCGGGGTGAGAGTGGCCGAAGGCTGGTTTTGCGGACGGTTGGGATGGGGCGGTGGGTTCCGCAACCTTTGGGGCGAGCGCCCTGCCCTTCTGGCCCAGCTCGAGATCACGTACGACGATGGAACAACAGAGACCACTGGCACGGACGCATCTTGGACAGTGGCCAAAGGCCCTACCGTCAGCGCGGAGCTCTACGACGGCGAAAAGTACGATGCGCGGCTCGAGATTCCAGAATGGTCTGGTTCACCGGACGGCAGGCCAGCGGTGCTCCCTCATAGCAGCAGTTGGGAAAATGCTGCGGTCTGCGATCCCCTCCCCGACAGTGTGCTTCTCATTGCTGAGGAGGCGGAGCCCGTACGTCGGATAGCCACTGTCCAGCCGTTGGAGATGATATCAACACCAAGTGGGAAAGCGGTCTTGGATTTCGGGCAGAATCTAGTCGGCTATATCAGGATTAAACACGTCAAGGGAAAGAGCGGGTTGAAGATATCGTTCGCACACGCCGAGGTGCTCGAGGACGGAGAACTCGGGCGCCGACCCCTACGCGTGGCCGCCAACTTGGACGAATACACACTTAGGGGGGATGCCAACGGCGAGTCATGGGAGCCAAAGTTTACATTCCACGGCTTTCGCTATGTCCAGGTTGACGGTTGGCCGGAATCCCTGGGAGTTGACGGCGATGGCGGCTTGCTATCGTCCGTCGAGGCCGTTGTCTGCCATACGGACATGAGGCGCACCGGCGATTTTGGCTGCTCGGACCCTCTCCTTTCGCGGCTCCACGAGAACGTCGTCTGGAGCATGCGCGGAAACTTCCTCAGCATTCCGACAGATTGTCCGCAGAGAGA
The DNA here is from genome assembly GCA_019096155.1 of Staphylotrichum longicolle. Taxonomy (NCBI): domain Eukaryota; kingdom Fungi; phylum Ascomycota; class Sordariomycetes; order Sordariales; family Chaetomiaceae; genus Staphylotrichum; species Staphylotrichum longicolle. Next base: position 1,819,561 of record JAHCVI010000003.1, read on the forward strand.
CGAGCGGCTCGGCTGGACCGGCGATCTCGCAATGTTTGCGCCCACCGCAACGCTTCTGTACGACTGTGTTGGCATGCTCCGGGGCTGGCTCAAGGACGTCTTTGCGGAGCAGTCCAAGCATGGTGGCGTTCCGCCGCTTGTTGTGCCCAATGCTGTGACAAGTGACCCGATGTTCGGGCATGTCCTGCCCGCCGCCGTCTGGTCAGATGTGGCTGTTCTCGCGCCCTGGGCCTTGTATCAGGCAACCGGAGACCTTGAGATCCTCAGAGACCAGTACCAGAGCATGGTCGACTGGATTGCCAGCATTCCGAGGAACTCGAGTGGCAATCGCCATTTGTGGGATTTATCACATCCTCAACTCGGTGTAAGTGCTGCTTTCCAAGGAATGCATTATACCATCAAAAACTGACCGAGGGAATATATATCTCCCAGGACTGGCTTGACCCTACAGCACCCCCTGACAACCCGGCCGCAGGTCGGACCGACGCAGTTCTCGTGGCGGACGCGTTTCTGGTTAGGTCGCTCGAGCTTGTTGCCGCGACCGCAGCAATCCTCAACCACGAGGACGACGTTCTGAAATACAAGGCCGAAGCGGCCGCAGCCAAGACCGAGTTTGCGCTTGAGTACATCTCACCCACGGGACGGATGGTCTCCGATTCTCAGACCGCCTATGCCCTCGCCATCGTCTTTGACCTCTTCCCCTCCCCCGAGCAGAGGGCCCGAGCATCGGAGCGTCTCGCGTGGATCGTCCGGCGCAACGCGTTCAAGATCGGCACCGGGTTTGCAGGCACCCCTTTCATTTGCGAGGCTCTCGTCCTCGCGGGCCACCCACAGATTGCATACGCCATGCTGCACAACAAGAGCTGCCCATCGTGGCTGTATCCCGTCACCATGGGCGCCACAACCGTCTGGGAGCGGTGGGACAGCATGTTGCCCGACGGGAGTATCAACCCGGGCGAGATGACCAGCTTCAACCACTACGCGCTGGGCGCCGTGGCAAAGTTCCTCCACGAACGTGTGGCTGGGCTGCAGTCGAGTGCACCGGGTTGGAAGACGTTCCGGGTTGCGCCTGTGATTGGCGGGGAGTTGACAGAGGCTCGCGCTGAGATTGAGACGCCGTTTGGTAAAGCCGTGAGTGCATGGTCGTTGACTGGGACGGAAAGCGGCAATGACGCATCTACTACGCTGGTCATGGAGGTGGTTGTCCCGCCCAATGTGTCTGCAGAGATTGTCTTCCCAGAGGGCACCGGAAGAGAGTCGATCCTGGTTGGACCGGGCAAGCACTCGTTCATGGTGCCATTTCGGAGAAGGGCAGATTGGCCCGTCGAGGCTCTTCGACCCTTTTGAGACAATATCTTCAGTCGATGGTAGAGTAAATTGCAAAAGAGACTTGCAGTTCCAAACGAGTATGAGGAGGCTATCTAGATACCATCTAGGGTGTTATTCTCTGTGCGTGTCCTGTGAGATGTTTACAGAGTTGTCTTGTCCTGCCATCTTCTAGCTTCAATAGTACATTTATGATTCTGTGCTGAACGCATTTCGTTTCTGAAAGCGACGGAGCTTGGCGATAGCCTCCAAGTTCCAATGACGGTGGGTTGGTCAACACTTGCACGGTAAATACCCGAGAATAACGTCCTCTGTCAACATTGAACGACTTAGTTTGGAGCACATGGTCCACTTTGGAGTTCAGGCCCCTCGGTCATCACTCGACCGAGAGTTCCACTTAAGGCATCGGGAGTGGCGTCTGGTTTCGGCTCCACATGATCCCTGGATGTCTGGTCACGATTCACGGGCCCAAAGATCGGAAAGCGACAGTGTGGGGTCGGCGTTTGTGGAGATGGCAGAGCCAGACCCCCTGGGGAACGTGCATGAATCTGGGGACCCCATGAAGTGCAGCTTCTACCCTTGTGCCATCACATCCATGGGTATCCCCTTCCATGTATAATAAGAGGTCCTTCTGACCTCTCGAGGACCTCGCAATGACCTCGCCTCCTCCACCCACACGGCCGAGTCTGGGAACATCGAGGCCTGTCGCTGTGCGCCAGGGACCCGAGAGTCCAACAGATTGAACAACACACAAGGTTGCCGCCTCATCTTTCGACTTCAGGGTCTCCGAAATGGTCCCCAGCATTGCTAGCCAGCAGGATGCTAAACTCGACGTTTCCCACGGCGAGTTTGCCAAGACTATGCAAGTCTCGAGCGAGGCAGACAAGGGCATCTGGCAGCTACTCAAGGAGAACCCTCGAGTGATCATCATCACTTTCTTTGCCAACTGCGGTTCCTTTCTCTTTGGCTATGATGTTCTTGTTCAGGGCGCCGTCACCGCCCTCCCGGCCTTTACGTGAGTTCCCAGGCTTCCTGCACGGATCTTTGCCTCTGCCGCCCGGCTCCTTGCCTTCAAGATGGCTCCAGTCAACATCTGACCTTGAGATCTTAACCTCTAGCATGTATTTCGGCTCGCCTTTCGGCCAAGATATGATCCTCCCGGCATTGTGGCAAGGCTTGTGGCAGGCGTTCGCTGCCATGGGCATCATGACTGGGGCCTTCAGCAATGGCGCGCTCCAGGACAGATTTGGCCGCAAGATTATGTTCTTTGTTGGAGGCTCGGTCTCCGCCGTGGGTGAGAATTCCGCCCTGTCACGAAACGGAAACATCCAGGACAATAATGCTAACGCAGACGTTCTGCTTCCAGCTACCGCTATCGCTTTCGTATCGTCAAACCCCGAATCGGTTGATACAAGACGGGGAATTCTGCTTCTCGCAAAGTTCATCCTGGGAATTGCAATGGGCATCATGATGTCTTCTTGCCAGACATACGTGTCCGAGATTTCCCCGCCCCGACTGCGCACAGTTCTTCTCGGATTCTACCCCTTCTTCATTGTCAGTCGAGCGTTCTTTGGCCCTCGAAGCTGCTTATTATGACGAACTGACTAACCAAACTGGTTGACAGACCGTTGGCCAAATGATTGCCATCTCGATTGTCTTCTCTCGTGTCATGGACTTCACCCCTATGGCCTTCAAACTTGCCTTCGCCTGTCAGTGGGTCTTTGCCGGGTTTGCCATGGTTGTGGGCGTTTTCATCCCCGAGAGTCCCGTCTTTCTCGTAGCAAAGGACAGGATCTCAAGCGCCGAGAAAGTCATGAAGCTCATCTATGGTTCATCTGGCGCATCCACTGCTGAGCGCATCCAGCTTATCCGAGCCACCATGGAGCACGAGACCGCCTCGGCCGAGCAGTCCAACCAGGCCAGCTATTCTGAGTGCTTCAAGGGCACCAACTGGAGACGCACACGCATCGTCGCCTTGCTCAACACCCTGCAGCAGTTCATCGGCGTCTCCCTCGTGTCCAACTCGACCTACTTCTTCATCATGGCCGGCATGAGCCCGAACATGTCCCTGACCATCAACCAAATCGGCGTGGGCCTCAGCATGGCCTGTACCCTCGTCTCCTGGGTTGTGATAGCCCACATCGGCCGCCGAACCGCCATCTTGACCAGCTTTGTGGCAGCTGGTGTTATCTTCCTCGGCATGGGCATTGCTGGATTCTGGACAACGAACAACACCGCAATCAGGTACGTGCCTCGCTCATCAGCATTCTTCAAACTCCTCACCCTCTCACTTTCTGCTCTCGATCTCAGAGCTAACGGAATCGTGGACCAGATTCGTCGGCGTGGCCCTAATCATGGCCGCCTGCTGCAGCAACCTCGGCGTCGGAACGGCATACCCCATCGTGGCGGCCGAGATCCCGTCGGTGACGCTGCGCTCCAAGACGCTGGGTCTCGGGTTCCTCGTCAACGCCTTCATGACGTGGGTGTTCTCATTCTGCGTGCCCTACATGTTCAACGCGGACGAGGGCAACCTCGGAGGCAAGATTGGGCTGGTCTTCTGCGGCTTCTGCATCATCGGCTTTGTCCTGTCCTGGATCGACATCCCCGAGACGAGGAACGTCACCTACGCGCAGCTGGACTATCTGTTCCAGCAGGGCACGCCAACGCGGGCGTTTGGCAAGCCGATGCCAGCAGGTGGCGAGAATCAGGATGATTAAGTCTTGGTTTTAGAAGAAGCATGGCAGCACACTGCACAGGGCGTGGAGTTGTGGGAGTCAAAGACACGAGAAATCTAGGAGCTTCTCGTTTTCATACACATAAATTTTGGGTGATGATACTTAACCAGTGTACCAGGGCCAGAGCAGACGCCTTGCTACAAGTGGGACAAAATGAGAAGACAGAAAGTCACCGAGTTGCATGCCCTTGACGACGGACTCCATGACGAGAGCCGCCACTGGACGAGCATCCCCTGAAGGGGAATCAGCGTGCCGTGATCTATGAGTACGAGGGGCGTCGACCATACGAGAGATGTCTTTCTCACCGAGGGAGCAAGGCCATGAGTGCGCCATGGGTCGTCTTAGCAACGTCGGACATCATGCATTACTCCAACTCTAGAAGACCTCAATATCGAAAGGGGTATCTCAACACAAAAGAACCACAACCGCTCAAGAAGGCACCATTGGCCGCCTAAACCTGGTCATCCCCTTCTTCGACCTCAACATCTTCCTCCTCTCCATCTCTCTCATACCCAAGCCTGCTCATCCTCCGCAGCGTCTCTTGAATAGCAGGATCCTGCTCCATGACCTGCCAGAGCTCAACGTCCCACTCCTCGAGACTGCGGTTCGTGCCCGCCTGCGTCCACATGGTGCCCGCACTCGGGGACGACCAAAACGCCGTCTTCCACGTCGACTTTTTCAACCACTTCCATCCAAACTTCCAAAGCCCGGCCACGATCAAGTTGCGCTTGACGGACTTGTACGCGAGCTCCAGACAAGCGAGGAGGCCCAGCACGCCAATCAGCGCCACCCACCAGGCTGCATCGGGCCCAAACGACGAGAAGAAACCGTCCCGCACCGCATACGGCCATACGCCTGGCGCATACACGCCCGCCAGAAACACCTGCCACAGCCACCAGCCGGCGAAGGTGACGATGAATGAGCCGATCACAATGTTCGTCTTGTAATGTGTGTCCAGAATCCTGCGGTCGGGTCAGCCAAGAAGCCAGTAACAGCACGACACACCGCGCAAACTCACAAAAGCTTCAAGTTCGTCCAAACAATATTCACCGAAAACACCAAATCCCCCAGCGCAAACAGCCCGCCATCCCTGACCGGCCCCACCCCGCCATACGCAACCCAACACAGGGCCCACACCACACACCCCTCCGCGGCCGCCCCGACCATCCACGCGACATACTTGCCCAAATTCAACCCACCCTCCCGCTGCCCAAACACATACAGCTCCGGCACCGCCAACAACGTCTCGGCCGCCAGCTCCTGCTCCCAGACCCCCGGCACAATCACGCACAGGCTCGTAAACAGGGTATTCAGCGCCGTCAGGCTCCACGACTCGTAGAGGCTCGTGCCCGTGTAGCCGACCCACCCTTGGTACAGCGCCGTGGGCAGGTAGAAAAACATCTCCTTCCAGAAGGTGGCGAGCACGAAGCGCGCGGTGCGCGCATAGTTCCAGCGGCCGTGGACCAGTAGCAAACGGGCCAGGAAGCGGAACTGCGCGATGGCGTAGTCGGCCACGCGAGCGGCCTGCAGGCCTTCGCGGCCCGAGATGCCGACGCCGACGTGCGCGGCCGAGAGCATGGCCAGGTCGTTTGCGCCGTCGCCGATGGCGAGGGTGAGGGGGCCGGAACGGGGGAAGAGGCGGCGGAGGAGGGGGAAGCGGGAGGGTGGGGAGGAGGTGGAGGCGGAGCGGACGGAGCGAACGAGAAGGGCTTTTTGCGCGGGCGAGGCGCGACAGCAGATGACGGAATCGATGGAGAGGGTGAGTCGGTAGAAGGCTGTTTTGGCGGCGGCAGAAGTGGGGGCTTCGAGCGCGGCGAGGGTGTGGCCGTCGATAACGACGACGGTGTGCCCTGGCAGGTGGGAGGCATTTGTCTCGGTTTGAACTTGGAGGTCTTCCATGATGGCGAGGATTTGGCTTTCGAGGTTGCCCTTGGCGACGTCGAGGATGAAGAGATCGGATCCGGGCCTACAGATTCGGGCGGAGTGCGCGATGTTGATGGCGGTCTCCCGCTTGTCGCCCGTGAGCATCCATATCTTGATGTTTGCACGCCGCAGCCGGTCGATCGTCTCGGCGACGCCTGGCTGCAGCTGATCCTCGATCCCGGAGGCACCTATTAGGTCGAGAGACTGCTCGATCATGTCGCCGACCGCTTCGATCCGCTCTTGGCGATCTACTAGACTGGTCTCTGCGTCGTGATACAGCTTCTTCCAGCTGCTGTACTCTTGTTCAGTGAGAAACCGGTGGGCGGAGAGAAGGGTGCGGAGGCCTTCGCTGGCAAAATCGTCGATGTGCTTGAAGCAGCGTGTGAAGATGGCTGCGTCGTCAGATAGTGAAGGGTCGTCGAGAAAGGCAAATTTGCCCGGGGTAGTGTGAGGCTCTGGCTGAGATGGATTGCCTTTTGCGCCCCGTAGGTCAAATGATACGGTGCGGTTGTTGAGCGTAGGACGAGAGCGGGAATGGGAGAGAGGAGCCAGTCTGCCCACCTCGAACGACTTGCTCCTATCCACAACTGGACGTTTGCTGCTGGAGGCAGTTACCGAGCCGTTTCGCGCAAGGGCAAGGCTTCTTCGAATCGTCAGGCTCGGCCGGCCACCAAAGCTGTTGCGAGGCTCCTGCGCCTCGCTTTTGCGGAGGAGCTGGTGCTCAAACTCTAGGCTCTGTCGCACTTCCTTGGCTTTTTGCGTTGCCAAGTCGGCCATCCTCAAGCGGGGGAGGATGGCCGAGTCGGCACCCTTGGTCAAGAGCCAGATTCTTCCGTCCGGGCAGCGCACGATGATCGACATGCGTTTGCGTTTGCTGCTGAACTCGATCACGTCAAGGATCTGGTAGGTCCGTTCAGTAACTCCGTCACCGGAAGACAGTCGGAGAGTAACGGCTTGTGTTGTCCGTTGGACCACCAAGAAGCCGAGATCCTGTGCGGCGCGGACGAGAGCAAGTTCATCAGGTGACGCAGCTTGAAAGTCGACTCTTCCGTCCTTGACTTCCGGTAAGCATGTGTGACAGAGTGCCATTGCCAAGATGTATTGAACGGCACGTCTGGAGAAAGGCGAGTTCGGCCGCAGCTGGATGAATTGGAGGAGGTCGGTGGTTGTGAGGTCCGGTTGCACATGGTCCGGTCGGCCAGATGACCGCCATTGGGATGACGAGCGGCGGCCAGTGTCCGGGTCGATGGAACCGGGTGACAGAAACTTGGAGAGCCCAGTGTCGGTGGGAGAAGCGGTGCCAAGCTCCGGTTCGAGACTCAAAGCTGACTCGCTCAGCTTTGAGGCCTCGTTGTCACCGTCCTTTCTGTTTACCAGATCCATCTCATGTAACCAAGCGGTACCCGCCACGCTCATCTTGCGAAAGGTCATGACGTTTTCCGTCAAAGTCCCCGTCTTGTCTGAGAAGAGATAGCCAACCTGCCCGAGATTCTCGAGGATCGTGTTTGTGTTGCACCGCGCTGGGGTGTCTGAGACCTCGTCGTACATTTCGACGTCGGAGTTCAGAAAGAGCATCTGGCCGAGCTTGACAATCTCAAGGCTGACATACAGAGCCAAAGGGATGACGTTGTTGAACTGGATTGCGTAGCCCATGATGATGTGCGCGTAAGGGACCGGGATATCGGTAAGGTACCAAGCGCCCTGCTCGTAGGAGTGTTGCCAAATCGCGTAGCCCCCTGACAGACCTGCAACGAGAGCGATCAGGTAGACGACGAGGGTAAGGACAATCATGTTGGCCTTGCGCTCCAGGGCAGGTTTCTTGGCGTTCGGGTGGCGGTTGGCGTTCCTTCGAATCTTGGTCTCCTCTCCGGTGTTGATTACCAGACCGATAACACTGGCGGTATTGCGGATGGTGCATCCGCGGTAAACAACCTCATTCAATGTAAGGGGTCGTGTCTCGTTGTTTACGGTCACCCGTCCGTCGAACCGAAACAGGTCCGGATTCGGATCCTCAACAACGAACTCGGCTCCGCAACCACAGATTCCTTCAATAGAGTCGCAGCCTTTCAGAGCTGCCGGGACCTGCTTGCTCTTTAGGTTTGTCTCCCCGTCGAGAGCCATTGTCTCGACATACGCCAAGCCCTCCTCGCCTTCAGCGTGCAGAAGCACAATATCAGCAGGCACGTCGTCGTTTCTGGCCAGTTTGATGACATCGCCCACTTTCAACTGATCCCACTGCACCGTGCGCCATCGCAGCCCGAGATGAGACGCCTGCCCTTCTTCGCACAGCTCAGTGTCACCCGATGCTCGGGTTGACGTGGGACTGAATCGCGCCCTCCAGCCTTTGCCGCTCCCGCTGCCACCGGCACGTCTTAGAACGGTTGCCAGCTTGGCATTCTCGACCTTGTCGAGACGATGTCTCCTCCAGTCATCGTAACCCTCCTTGGCAATGGTGAGCAGAACAAAAAACAAGAGCGGCAGAATGGTGGTGTAGTTTCCTGTCGTGCTGATGCCGGGGATGGTCTGGGGGATGCCGACGCAGAGAAAGTAGAAGTTTGCCAGGCGAGTGAACTGAAAGATGAGCTGCTTCGGGAAGAAGTCGTAGACGGTGTAGCGCGAGGTCCGAATCGAATTAGAGATATAGGGATACCCTCGTCTTTCGTCGAAGAGGGGCTCCTCGGCGCGTGGTCTGACAGGGATGCGTCTCCCATCCTTGGATGGCGGCAGCTCCTCGCGCCGGAGGATGAGTTCGACAAAGATTCGGCGATACCACTGCTGTGCGATGGCTGTGAAGGCGTTCCTGGGTGAAGCTGCGGCGGTCGTGGCAGGGAGAGAACCTGCGGTCAGGGTTTTCTCGATCGGGCTCTGGCGCATCTCGTGGGCGCCGCCAGATCCGCGCTTTCCGCCATTGTGGTCATGGCCCTTCATCGTGCTTTGACCAACACACCATTGTCCGGACTGTTCACTGAACTGTTCCGTCTTGGATGAGCGATTGTCGATGTCGATTCACGAGGTGCTTGACGTCAGGATCGCGAACGCAGGGGAGTCGCGCAACTTGCAAGGGATTTGAGATGGAACCTGTTTGAGCTTGGAAGTGGAAGTGGAGCTCCGGATCATCCGGAGATAGCTTCGGATGCCCAAGCGCGACGCCCAGAATCGCGTGTCAGGGGATGCGAGACGCTGGCATGATCACGGAGTCTTGGTGTATCTTGGGGGAAAACAAGGCAAATCCCGGCCAAAAATCGGTTGCCAGCGAGCAAGACATTTTTATGACTGCCCTGGTTGGTGCCTGGAAGCAAGAACTGGGAAGCTCCGTCTTGCGTCTCAACGGAAAGCGCCAAGGGTGCTGCATGCAGACGCCAGTGGGAACGGGCCGTGACTCAGGTGGGGAGGTTCTGGCTGCTTATTGGTCAGTGCCCCGAAGTGCCCGGAATCCACACCCGCCAGCCGAACACGGAAGGCGGGGGTGCCGCATCGGCCCCGCTGTTCGTGAGCCTGCTTGCCCTGGAATGCGAAGGGCCGAGATGCAAAAATTACCTGGGCTTGAGTTGATCTTGTGAGCTTGGGGCGGAATGACAGGCAACTTCACATCCCGAAAAAGATACCACACGATTCCGCTCTCTGGCGGGACTGCGGCAGCATCATCTCAGGATATCTGGATTTTTCCACTGCTCAGCATCGCAAGTTCGGAAATCGTACTCTTCGGTTCGTGTCCTGGCATTGCTGGCAGAGCATTGTGCACGAACGCTTGGAATTGCAGGACGACCGTTTTGGAATGATTAGCAACTACAAAGCGCATGCGAGGCAACAATACTCGACCCTACCACGTCCCACGGACACTCACAGAAACAATGTTTCACCTTCTGCTGCTCTCCTTTTACTCTTCCTCCTCCCTCTCCCTCCTCTCTTCTCTTCCCCTCTTCCCCTCTTCCGCTTCGCCTGGGTATTCTCCTCCTCCCTACCCCTTTACACCATCCCCGATTTGGGCGCGTTGCCTCACACATTGTTCGTTCCGTCCTGCACTTGATCATGTCTCCGATCTGGAGACAAGAGAGTATCCACCACCGAACTCAGCCAGATATTGAGGGATCTGAAGGGCAACACAACTTGGTTGTAGTACTCTACCAGTCCTTCCCAGGCCGCGGACGCGAGGCTGGCCATGCGCGCTTCCACTTCGTCAAGGAGTGTCTTACGCGCGGACTTGAGCTCGCGCCGTCTGTCCCGGACGTCTATCTTGTTCAGGACCGCCTGGACAACAAACGCGACGCTGGTCGACACGGCGACCAGCAAGCTGAGCAACTGGCCACTGGCCACTAGGGGTAACAGCATAGAGGCCTCCTGCAAGCTCGATGTCGTTGAGCTGTAGCGTCCGCTCGACGAAGTAGATTAACACGGCGCCAGGGATGGCAAACGCGAGTGCACTGAAAGTCTGGTATATCCACCTTTTGAGCCGCTTTTCCTTCTCCTTGTCCAGCTTTTTCTGGGTTTCCTTGCGCTTGGCGTCCAACGTGTTCATCTCCTCAGCACCCTTGGCCAGATCCTTGGAGAGATCCTCGGCGAGGTCCTCCGTTGACGCCGAAGTGGGCTGGATTTTGACCTTCTTCTGCTGCTGTTCCTTGGCGTCGAGGGCTCTCAGCTTTATGTGTGCCACACAAGTTGGTGTTGAGAGTTGAGAGAGGGACCGGGAGCTCGGGCACATGCACTAGGGTCAATCCGAGTCCCCCATGTGCATCTTCTTTACTGTTGGTGCACCCTATTTACGTAGATACGACGGCAATTCAGATTCTGGAACCCTCCTAGAGCCACACCCGGGTCAACTAGACTGTCTCCCGATTACAAGTCTTGGTTTCAAGTCATCAAGACACCATAAAGCCCTGGTAAGTTAATTCTTTCTTTATTCCTTTTTTTCCTTTCTTGGGACATGCTGAACTTTCCCCAGGTACACATTTCGGCCCCAGTCCACTTAACAACTTGATCTCAAAGTCGGGCAACAAATAGTAACTTGATCTCAAAGTCGGGCAACAAATAGTAACATGGTCTCAGAGTCGGGCAACAAATAGTAACAACTAGCCAAACCTTGTTACGCCCTATCTTATCACATTCGAAATGTTGACCACGCCCTTCGATCCCACAGCAATACACTGCCCGTCAGGTTGGAAGGCTACCGAGAACAATTTCCCGCTGCCCGCATGTTCCACCTTGTTCGCCGCCACCCAGCCGCCATCAGCATCCCGCTTCCACACGTACATGGCCCCGTTCCCCGCCGCCATGGCCAGTTCATTCCCGTACGGGGAGAAGGCCAGACTGGCAGCCTCCAGACTTCCCGAGCACTGTTGCAGCTCCGCCACCAGCTGCATGACGGACCCCGGCCGTGGGTTCTGCTCCCAGACCCAGACCATGCCCTCCTCATCCCCGGCCGCCACGCACAGCCCGCTCGGCGCCCAAGCGAGCGAGCGCGCTTGGCGTCCCCTGACCGACAGGACCTGCTGAGCGCGCACCATCCCATCGCCCGGGTTGGCCTCGCACACGACCAGCTCGCCCGTCAGGCCGACAGCCAGCCGCCCGTCGGGCGAAAACGCCAGGGCGTGCACTTGGAGGTCGTCGGCGCTGGCCGTCAGCGTCTTGACCTTGATCGTCTGCACGCAAGTCCGCTTCGACAGAAAAGGAGGGACCGCCTTCCAGACGAAGAGCTTGTCGGCGCAAATGTCGGTCGCCGCCACCAGCAGGGCGCCGTCGGGCGACAGGGCCAGCTTGCCCACGGACTCCATCGAGCCGAGCTTGTTCTTGTGGCACGCCGATTCCTGCCAGCCGTGGCCCTGCACGCTCAGCTCGAACACGTGGATAATCTTGTCGACGCTGCCGGCGGCGATGAGCCGGCCGTCGTTGGACAGCACCACCGTGTCGATGGTGTGCATGCTGCCGACGCCAAACATGCGGTCCGACTTGCTCGTGCTCTTGTAGCTGAGGGTTTGCGAGTGCTGCCACATGCCCGCCTGGTTGCGGTCCCACACCCAGATCTGGTTCTTGTACGTGCCTACCACGAGACGCTGCCCGTCACGCGAGAAGACGATGGACCCGATGTCGCCTGGGAAGCCGCGCAGTTCTTGGAAGAGGGTGAATTGTGGTCTGGGATATATGGTCAGGGTCAGGGTCGTGCTTGGGGCTTGGAGCGGCTGCCAATCTTACCTGGGCACAATGACCTCCTGGGGAGGTATGGGCTCTGGGGTAATGGGCGGCGATGCGACCGTCACTGGATCAGTCGCCGGCGGTGTCCACGCAGGAGGCGGATCCATGGGCACCTGCATCGAACCCAGCTTTTCCGCGAGGTCTTGCATCATCTTCTGCTGCCGGGTGTTGAGCATGTCCCTGTTTCGCTGTTCCTCCTGCTCCAGTTCCGACTGCGTGCGGTACAGCGACTGCTTCCGTTCCAGGTCCAGGGTCAGAGACCGAGTCACCTCCCTCTGCTGCTGCAGCATCTCTTCCATCTTGGCGAGTCTCTCGGCGTGCAGCTGCTCCATCGTCACCCGCAGCCGCTCCTGCTCTCGCCTCAGATTCTCCACCACTCGGTCCATCTCGGTCTGCTGCTCGTGCAACGCCGTGGCCATGGTCATGTCGCGCTCGCCGACGGCAGCGGTCATGGCTTCGCGAACCTCGATGAGCTCTCTCTGAAGAGACTCCTTCTCCTTGCCCCAGGCCCCGTCAAGAACCTGGCCGGCGCCCGTTTGGTCGAGGGTCCTGTGCTCGTCTGCCAACTCCTTTTGGATATCCAGCGTCACCGTTTCTGGAGCTGCACCAAACGACTGCGGGGCAAACATGCTGATGATGTCCAATGCAGACTGCTTGTTGTTGTAGTGGCGACGGACCTGTGAGCCGTGCTTCGACATGAAGCCCCAGAATTCTTCAGTCGTCTGAAGCTCCTGCTCGCGACGCTCTCCGACGGCGGGGTCCACCCGTTCCCACATGGTAGTGGTGAGAACCACCTTCTTCAGGGACTCCTTTCCGCAGAGCTTGTAGAGGAGGGCGATGCTCATCTTGCCCGATCCTTGCATCCGTGTGTCACTGATGCGGTGGAGATAGAGGATGCCGTTGAGCAGGATCTTGTGGCTGTACGACTCGCTGAGCCAGGCCGAGATCTCACGGAGGACGTCGCTATCCTTCCTGTTGGTATCGTCCAATCCTGGCGTGTCGACAAGATGGACCATCACTCCAGGACTGTACGTGAAGCTGTGGACTTGGACGTCTCGGGTGCCTGGCTGCTTGTGAGTGAGTGATTCAACCGTGTAAAAGAAGATGGCTGTGACAGGACTAACATGATTGCAGAGTATCGCCGACCACGGCCTGTTCTCCGGTGCATTGCGATATGAAGGTGCTTTTGCCAGCACCGGTGACGCCCATTAGGGCGATGTAGATGTGCGTTGTCGCCATTGTTGCCGCTGCCACTTGGAAAGCTCGCCGCAACGCGTAGACACTCAGCAGCGCAGTAGAGGGGAAGGAAAGCCTTATCATTTTACGAGTCCCAATGACGGCCCGGGCCAGAGCCCAGCCCACTCACCATATCCATGGGAACTTTGCCACAGTGTGTGCTTGTCTGCACAGATGTCGATAAGACGATCGCCAATCATTGCCTCCAGACTCAGCCGCAACGTGATCAGATTCGCCGTGGCTTCTGTATCCCCCCCTGCCAGTCCATGCAAGGCGTCGGAGTATTGCGGCCGCATCAGGTCTGGACCCATTGGCAGCTGAACAACCATTACCGGTAGCGAGTCTAGAGTGACCACGCCGAAGTGTTGAAATGGGTGGATGTGGCTGCTTGAGCCTTGCGTGATCAATGTTCAACTTGAATCTTGTCGCGAACATCCTATCCCTGAGAACTTGTCTGGTAAACGCGCGATAAAGATGGATTCAGACGATACGCTGGAATCAACCGGGCTTCTGTAAGTAAATCTGTCCTAAACCACCTTACTCTCGTGGCATTAACCGTCAATATCATTACTGACACCAATATCTGTCGCAGCCCGGACGACGTTGTCATCGCCGTGATGGGCGTGACAGGAGCGGGGAAAAGCACCTTCATTGAGAGAGTGACGGGCCAGAATGTCGGCGTCGGGCACAGCCTCATGTCTCACACCGTGGGAGTCGGCATATACGCCTACCAGGTCAGCCCCCACCGTCGGATCTATCTCATCGACACGCCTGGCTTCGACGATACGTCACGTTCCGACACGGAAGTTCTCAAGGAGGTGGCTTTTTTCCTCTCGCAGATCTATCGCTACCACATCCAGCTCGCTGGGATCGTTTACCTGCACCGCATCACCGACAACCGCGTGTCTGGGACGGCCCTGAAGAACCTGAACATGTTCAAGAAACTCTGCGGCCCAGAAGCGTTTGGACACGTGGTCCTGGCCACGTCCATGTGGAATGCCATGGACAGCACGCTCGCCGAGGTTGGCGTCAAGCGCGAGAGAGAGCTCGTGACGACGGCGTCGTTCTGGGGCACGATGCACAAGAGCGGAAGCCAAGTGGCTCGGTGGACGGGCGACGGCTGGTCCGCGCAAGGCATCATTGGCAAGATTATTGAGATGCACGACAGGTCGGGCAAGGCCGTGCTCAAGATTCAAGAACAGCTCGTCAACGGCAACCTGAGCCTTGAGGAGACGGATGCGGGCATGGAGGTCCAGCGAGAGATCGCGGCGGCGCGGGCCAAGCTGCAGGAGGAGATCGACCAGCTTCGCGAGGCGCAGAAGGAGATGGAGCGGCAGTCGAACGAGACGCTGGCCAAGGAGCTCGCGCAGCAGCGGCAGGAATTCGAGAAGCAGCTTGTCGACGCGAACGAGGCGCAGGAAGCGCTCAAGGTGTCGCTGCGCAGCCTTGTTGAACAAAAGACGGCCGAGTACGAGGCTCGGCTTGCGGGTGTGCTTGACGACCAGCGGCGGTTGACCGAGGCACTGCAGGCGAAAGAGGCCGAGATCGAGCGCTCGCGGCGGATGCACCGCGAAGACGCGGACATGTTCCGCGAGACGCAGGCCCAGCTCGCCAGCGAGTTGGCCACGCTCAACAGGAGGATCCAAGAGCAGGAGCAAGCCAAGAACGAGCTTGAGGCACGCGAGGCGGCGAGGCGGAAGCGCGAGCTGGAAGAGGAAAAGAGGGCCCTTGAGGAGCTGCAAGAGGAAATGCAGCGGCAGCAGCAAGAGGAGGAAGAGGCCGCGGCCAACAGACAGCGAGCGCTCCAGGCCGATATTGACAGGAAGAGGAATCGAAAGCAGACGCGGAAGAAAGCGATGGGGTTCTTGGGCGTCGTTGCTGGTGTTGGGACTGTGGCGGCGGGCTTCGTGACTCTGAATCCGGCCCTGGTCACCATTGGGGCTTCTATGGCGAGTTCGTCGGCCAGGGTTATCTCTTAGAGTGATATGGTGAGGGGTACGGTCAAGATCTCGGGGAGGCACAGCAACTCAGGGTAAATCGAAACCACGATGGGTTGCGTAGTGGGAGCTGGTTTAGGGGGCAACAAGGACCGTTCGTGCACCGAAAAACGGAGCCGCGGCCACACCAAAGTGATGGAGCTCCCTTTTTGGGCCAAGGAAACTTGGACATCGTGGTAAGAGTCAACTCCCTCAATCTGCCGAGAATAATGGCGCATTTGATAGTATATGATAACATTTGCTTGTCTCATGGAAACACAGTCTACCTGATGTGGTACTGGTTATCAGTCATGCTAAACATTCCTCTTACCACCTACACAACGTTGGATAACTTCCGAATGACACCATTTGTGCGGTCAGGGCTGGAATAGACTACAAATGCGTCAACTCCGGTGTCCCCTCAGCGCGTGGCGAGGAGAACCGTGTTTGCACAAAACACTTGACAAGGCCCGCCTCCCTCTTCTCCTGCAAGTGATAGGCTTTGGCAATGTCTTCGAGCTCAAAGCGGTGCGTGAGGGCGATAGTCGGGTCGGCACTGCCGTCCTCGACCATCTCGAGCAACTCTTCCCAATCTGTGACTAATGTCAGCTTGCGCGTGCCCAGGCAGCGTGTCCGAGACTTACATTTGTGGACGGGAGCCTGGCCGCACCCGATGAGACGGACGCCGCGCTCCATCAACGAGCCGACATTGAAGTGGTTGGTGACTGTCCGTCCGTCAGCTTCATCCCGCAATCACGGCCCCGAGAGATCAATCACGCACAGCCCACATAGTCCCCGATGATGCCGACAGCTCCAAACTTTCGCGTCGACATGATGCATTCATTGATCATCTCGCTCGTATCCTGCTCAGCGCCAATGATGAGCTCCACCTTGTGCACGAAGCCTTTGGCATATTCGCCGCCTGTCGCGTCGATGGCAACGTCCACACCCCCGGGGACCATCTCGTGGATCGTGGCGGGCACAGTCTTGCCGCTGTCCAGGTTTGCGTAGTCGATGACCTCGAGTCCTTCCAGTTTGCTCTTGGCGTAGTCGACTCGCCAGTCTTTATCGATGCCGATCACCCGCTTGGCCCCTTTCTTCAAGGCCCAGTAACAAGCCATTAGCCCGATGGGGCCGAGTCCCCAGACGGCGACGCAGTCGCCCTTCTGAACTCCAGTGTAATAGACACTGTGGTACGAGGTGGGCATGATATCAGAGAGGAACAGACCTGTGATGTTAGCTCTGCACAACGTAGGGAGTAAAACCTGATCTTGGACCAACCCTTTTCATCAGGTACCGAATCTGGCAACTTCATCAAGTTGTTGTCTGCCAACGGTACCCGCACGTACTCAGCTTGGCCGCCCGCGTACCCTCCAGTGAAGTGGGAATACCCGAATATGCCGCCCATGCGCGACCCGTAGAGCTGCTCGTGCAATGTGGACGCGTTGGTATTCTCACAGGCTGTCGTCAACTTGTTCTTGCAGTACCTGCACTTGCCGCAAGACACGACGAAGCTATTGACGACTCGTTGGCCGGGCGAGAGAGTGGTAACGCCCGGCCCGACTGCCTCGACGACGCCGCAGAATTCGTGGCCGAGAATGTCACCCTTTTCCACTTGGAGGATGACGCCGTGCATGATGTGGACATCGCTGCCGCACACAGTGGTGCCCGTCACTCTGACAATCGCGTCATTGTCTTCGATGATTTTTGGCTTGTTGGTCTCCACTAGTAATAGCGCGGTCTGAGCTCAAGTCCCATATAAGTAGTGCTCGTGGGGAAAGCTAAGTGACTTACCAACACGGACGTCGTTCTTGCCCATCCACGCCAGCGCCTTCATCTTTTCCCCGCTTTCGTCCGCATACCGGCCACCTTCACGGTTGGGGTTTGAGATGTCGGGGTGCGTGGCTCGGTCCTTGTCCCCGTGGCCGAGGATGGTCTCGAGTTGCTTCGCTGCAAAGTTCTGGGCCATGTTGATCCGTCCTAATCGGGCAGATGGGAAATGGGGTTTGGGAAGATGAGTCGTCGTGAGGTTACGACGAAGAAGAAGATATTGGTTGAACCAACTTGAAGTCTGGTTCCCCTCCGAGTTCGTGCCTGGTTCAGTTGATATCAGTTGCGTAATGATGACGCATCAGAACCCCCTTGAGTCCAAGCATACAACTCGGACTCCCGATAGTCCCCATGCAGGATCATGAACCCCGGTCGTGAAGTGTTCACAAAGTTGCTGCTTCAGAACAACATCACTGCCTTCCACTCGCTTTCAACAGCTCCCCGTGGAGCAAGAGATGTCAATCACGAGTCGGCTGATGAAATTAGGAAAGCCCACCATAGTTCAAGTTCAGAAAGTTGAGCAAGCCCCCTCGGTGTGTGATTTTGGACCACTAATGAGAGGCAGGTGGGGTTCCGAAAGGGGGGCTCTCCGTACCTAACGTTAGTAGGACGTAGTCGGGTCGGGCCGGAGAGTGGGGGCCGGACTAACATGGATTCATGCCAGGGAGGCGAAACCTAGCTGACCCTACGCACAAGACATCCCGGAGATAGGACTGTTGAACCCGGGTCAAGCGGATGTCAGGACTTGTCTCGCATGACACATCCCGTCGAAAGAGGGCTGCTTTGGGTTATGAAACACTAGTCTTGGTTCGCTACCTTTAGGCCTCAGCGTTTTGATTCGTGTCATTAACCGCGGGTTGCATTTATTCTGAAGAATAGTGGACGTCATGACCTCGAATGGAGCCAAGCCTTCCTCCACAATCGGACTTTTTGCTCCGAGGACGACGACTTATTGAATTTGAGTCGCATTGATTGCCAGTAGAGCACACTGCACACCGAGTCGTGAACGTCATGATGAGAGACCCCCACAGAAATATGCGAGTAAGAACAATGCCTATAATACAAGGTATAGGACCGGCGTCCCTCGGGCATGCTCGCTGAGCCTAGTTGCATCTCTTCGTAGCCCATCCCATCCTTTGGCAGGGCCTTTATTCGCTTGAATCAACCATCTGCTTCCAAGTGATTAAACCTTGCACAAATTGTCAACATGAGTCTCAACACCAACCAGCTCGACCCCCGCCAGCACCCCTTACAGGCAGTGGCTACGGCAATTGGGGCGGGGATTCAGGGGGAGCACCGTAGTCCGCGCGTCAGCCACATGCAGAGCGCCAACGAGGGTCCCGCCGACATCATCGCCAAGGTGTCCGGTTGTGCGCCTGGTGGGAAGCGGGAAGACGACGCCCCGTACTTTACCAACAATGAAGGTCACCCGTTCCCTGATCCGTGAGTGCTCTTTGATATTGAAAGCGAGGAAACGACGGACTGATGAAGGAATGCAGAGCACATAGCAAGACGGTGGGAGGTATTCCCGTGGCGAGTGATGTTTTCCTCTTTCAGTAAGCGCCATATGATAAGTTTAAAGGCACAACAATTGGTTGACCTCCTACCAGGAAACAGCAGCATTTCAATCGATCTAAGCCGTTGGAGCGTATGGTGCACCCCTGCGGATCTGGGGCTTTTGGTCACTTTGAGTGCACCAAAGATGTCACTGCCCTGACTGTACGTTTCCGCGGTTTGTTGTTTAATCTTGTCCAATATCAGCTAACACGCTCCAGAAAGCAAACTTCCTCTCATCAGTGGGGGACCGGTCTTTGTCAGGTTCTCCACTGTCACCTTTGGGAGAGAGTTCCCGGACGAAGGCCGCAACCCCCGAGGGTTCGCCATCAAGTTCTACACCATGGAGGGCAACTATGACATTGTGGGCTTGAACTTCCCAGTCTTTTTCTGCCGAGACCCAATCCAAGGCCCTGATGTCATTCGATCCCAATCCCGCAACCCAAAGAACTTTCTTCTCGACTTCGATGCCCTGTTCGACCTCCTGGCCAACACGCCCGAGGCAAACCACGCTGGGCTCATGTTCTTTAGCGACCACGGGACGCCACAGGGTTGGCGCAACAACCACGGCTACGGCTGCCACACCTTCAAATGGGTCAATAAGGAGGGCCGGTTTGTCTACATCAAGTACCACTTTATCGCCAAAGACGGGCAAAAGCAATTCACCGACGAGGAGGCGGTGCGGATGTGCGGCGAGGATCCCGACTACTCCAAGCGGGATCTCTGGGACGCCGTCGAGCGCGGCGATCCCATCGAGTGGACCGCGTTTGTGCAAGTGATGCAGCCCGAGGACGCCGACCCGGACAAGCTCGGGTTCGACCCCTTCGACGTGACCAAGGTGTGGCCGCGTGGCCAGTTTCCCATGCACGAGTTTGGCAGGCTGGTGCTCAACAAGAACCCGGAGAACTTCACCCGCGACGTCGAGCAAGCCGCCTTCTCGCCGGGGAGCATGGTACCTGGCATCGAAGACTCTCCGGACCCGCTCCTCCAGTTCCGCATGTTCTTCTACCGTGACGCGCAGTACCACCGCATCGGCGTCAACCTGCACCAGGTGCCCGTCAACTGCCCCTTCATGGCCAAGTCGTACGCGTCGCTCAACTTTGACGGGCCCATGCGCACCGACGCCAACCACGCGGGCAACAAGCAGTACGCGCCCAACAGCTTCTCGCACAAGTTCCGCCCGGACGCGGCCGAGACCCCCTACGTGGTGCACGACAGCGTCGTCAGCCGCAAGAGCCACTTCTGGCACGAGGGCCAGAAGAACGACTACGACCAGGCCGCGCAGCTGTGGGCGCGCGTCATGACGCCGCAGCAGCGCGAGAACACGTGAAAGAACACGGCCAAGTATCTGCGACTTGTCAAGTATCCGGAGATTCAGGTAAGCCATGCATCCGAATGCTTTGGAACATGGAGTGGCGTGGCGTGCTAACAGCATGTGAAGAAAAAATACCTGGCTCAGCTGCATAACATCTCGCCTGACTATGCGAGAGGAGTGTTTGAGCGTCTGCCGCAGCCGCAGTTTGACCTGGCCGAGGTCGAAAAGTTGGCTCAGGACGCACACACCTGGTATAAGAACAAGGCGTTTCTTCCAAGCGGAGGAGAGAAGTTGGTAGGGTATGCGCCGTCCCAGTCTGTGTATGGAGTGTGATGTGGCAGGTGAATCAAGAGAAGTTGGGATAGCTGTATTCCATCATGTGTCCTCATCGCACGAACTGGGCGATAGTCAGGGGTTCTGTTTCGGCTGTGAACGGGATCACGAGAATCCATCATGACGGCTGAACTCTGGGTCAATGGCCATCACCTGTATTCATTTAACGTTTATCCACTTCGAAAGAACCAGCTGAAAAATCATGGTATGGGTTGTATCATGAGAAAAAACCAACAGAAAGACGACCCTTCCACCTCAACAAACGTCTGGCCTCTCGTGTCCCCTGAGCGTCATCACACTCCAACTCAATTCCTACGCTCCTGTCTTTGTTTCTTTCATTGGATA
Organism: Staphylotrichum longicolle; assembly: GCA_019096155.1. Taxonomy (NCBI): domain Eukaryota; kingdom Fungi; phylum Ascomycota; class Sordariomycetes; order Sordariales; family Chaetomiaceae; genus Staphylotrichum; species Staphylotrichum longicolle. Next base: position 1,840,320 of record JAHCVI010000003.1, read on the forward strand.
CTCACAAATGTCTATTTTGCCTATAAAAGCTCTGTGGCTGCTTAGAAGGGTCAAGAACAGGGAGCTTTAAGAACAAAAACTAAACCTTCTGAACGAAAACGAAGACTAGAAGCTATCGTTATCATTGGGAGGGCGAGAACGTGAGTCTAGACCTAGTAGTTTACTTTTCTTTTTAGGTCAAACTACTGACTCAGTAGAACTTGTATTACGTACTAAAGACATTTTCGAAGAATCAAAATGATAGGAAGTATGTATACGCTTCGTTTTCGTTATTCCATGTCTCAACTCGGTTTCCTGTTTATTCTAGGGCGTAATTATAACATCGCCTTGCGACTATAAGTTCTACCAACGTGTTGTAAATCTTATTCTTAACTAACCAAACGTATTCTCGCCCCTCCTATTGAAGTAGTGGTGGTGAAGTCAGGTCACTGATCAGTGACCCCAGGTACGTACCACCTAAGGACTTTTAGTTTTTCCTTTCCGTTCAAGAAGGTAGGGGCTCTTACCCACCCGTTGGTTTATTTAAGGCAGTGTTCATCGACTTGAAAGTCGGAACAGGAGGATCAGACATGGCAGCAGGAGGGAAGCCTGGCCAGAGTTCACTCATTTAGTTACCACACTCTCTTAGAGGCTTGATCAGCCATCACTTTAGTAGATTAGAGACATTTGACGATGCTTTCATTACCGCTTGTTCCGCTGCCCATCCGTGCCCAGGCATTGACGATACACTTAGAGCAGTCTCCTCTAAGCCATACGCTACAGCCCATCACACTACCCTTCTGATCAGAGGGGAGCCTCGCCGATCAGAGGGAGTGAGCCTTCCTGACCTGAGCCTGGGACCCTCCTGAAGGAAAATAGACAATCTGAAGCGTTCCCAATAGGAGTTGGGGAGTTTAGTTGAAGGTCGGTCGTAGCAGGGGCTAGGCTTCCACGCCTCCGTGAGACTTCAAAGCGATTGGAAAGAGGCCACCGCAAAGCCATTAGCTAAATGCTATGGGTACATCCTAATTACATACTAAGGAGCATCAGTTTAGCTAAGAAATTACCAACGTTCTAGGATCAAGGTAGTATTTTGTCCCCAACCTACCGGATCTCCCTTCCCCATATTGCCAATGGCCGACAGGGGCCAAGGGTCCTAGAAGGATCGCAGCTCTCCTGATTCTTTTTGGCGGGCTACATGCGGGCGGGGTAATTTTGTGCCGAGCTGAGGTGGCCAGCGAGGCGATGAAACAACTCCTCACTGGTCCTTGAATTATGGCCGTGCACATAGAGAATCCCGACGTGAGAACCGCCGAGTTTTCGCAGTGGACCGACTCACCGCTAGCATCTGGGAGAATTTCCCATTATCCACGACACAACATCCCGGCTCTAGGGGCCATGACACTCTACCGTCAGCAGGGGGGTATATACAAATGGCTGGTAAGGAGCACGGTTGTCGGTGTTATTCCTGTCGACTGACTGAGACCCCCAGCACCGACATCACATTCCAAGCCCGCTGGCTCAGGCAGCATGACACAGGATGTGGTGGGCTATGATCCGCTACACCATGAAGCCAACCCAGGCATACCGCGGCCATCACGCCAGTTTGAACATGGGCAGGAGCATGTCCGGGCCCAGCAGATATTTCGCTTTTGGGTCTGGGAGATCCTCTCGCTCGTCTTCTGTCTTGGACTTGTGGCCGCCATTTTCGCTGTGCTGGCGTCCTTTGACGGCCGCCGAGTGCCCGACTGGGGCTTCTCAATCAACCTTGGCACTCTCGTGGCGCTATTAGCCACCATATTCCGGGCGTCGCTGGTAATGATCATCGCCTCGGTTATTTCGCAAGCCAAGTGGTCGTGGTTCTCTTCACCTGGGAGGCATGGCGCCCGCCCGCTTCGTCATCTCGATGACTTCGACTCGGCCAGCCGCAGCGCTCTGGGAGCGATGTATCTGATCCCGACTGTCATCTTCCAGAGCCCTGCCACGTTCCTTGCAATCCTTATCATCATCACATCCGCTGCGACGGGCCCGTTTGTTCAGCAGGCCGTCAAGGTCGTCGAATGTGCCCACGTCGTGCCGGACCTTGAGGCCTCTGTTTCCCATCGCGCATTACGTTCCGGGATCCACGAGCTACTACCGTGTGGCACCCGGCATGTGGGAACTGGAGAACGACATGAAGGGGGCGCTCATTGCGGGACTCAGCAACCCTGCAGCCACAAAGTCGAGCATTGTCGCCACCTGTCCGACAGGCAACTGCACATTTCCAAGCCCAGGCGTATTAGAGACCACGACAGGATCGGGGCCAAAGAACATCAGTTACTCCAGCATGGGCGTGTGCAGCCGCTGCGCCGACGTCACCTCGCTGGTGACGGGACCGCATCCACGAAACGGCAGCCGATTTGGAGACCTGCGGCTCCCTACCGGCGCTGCTGTCAGTTTTGACGCCGGCTTTCCATACCTCAGCCTCAACCAGACCACCAATCTCTCCTGGGCGGGAGACCTTGTTCCCCGAGATATGAGCCGCGACATCTCGTGGGCTCTAGCCAGCTTCACCGTCTTGACAGCGGTGGAAGGTCCCTCGAGCACTGCAAACAGGAGGTGTAAAGACGACAGCAGTTCTTGTGCGTGTATTGCGTCAGCATGCGCCGTCTATCCATGTCTCCGCGTCTACTCGGCCTCGGTTGCCGGTGGAGTGTTGCTGGAAGAGCAAATCACATCGATGCCCGCGGTTCCTGACCTCTTCAATTATACCGGCAACGGCACAGCACCGAGCGGGCCCCTCTGGCCTCCCTTGCCGCCAGGCCCCTTCTCTGCCGTCCAGACGCCATGCCGGCTCCTGAGCGGCACCGTCTATACGGCAGAAAACATATCGTCGGCGCCGGATGCCGTGCGGATGGTCTACTACGCGGCAGGGGGACGACGACCCGCCGGACCAGCCGCGCCGCGTCGAGAGAGCCGCCCCGATCGATTGTATCTACCGCATGGACGAAGTCTACGCTCAAGCCGTGGCACGCTTCCTCCGCTCCTTGCTCACGGGACGGTGCACTTATGATCCATCGGACCAGGCCGGCTTCTTGGATTGCGGCGACCGGTTTTCGCTTGACGCCTTCTTTCACCACTGGACAGCGACAGCGGAGTCCATCGCCGAGACGGCCGAGGGCCTCGCGCTGGCGGCTACCAACAAGATGCGCCTCACGGGCAAGGCGCCGCGCGTCGACAATATACCGGACCCCGCCGTCAACATGGTCTACGACTCTGTCGCCGCCGACGTCTGGCAGACGAGTGTATGCACGTCCGTCGACTGGAAATGGCTTCTCCTGCCTGCGTTGCTCGCGGCGCTGGGCGCCGTCGCGTTGGGCGTAGCCATCCTGCGGACGTGGAGGCAGAGTGGGAGAGCGGACGGCGTGCCGGTTTGGAAGTGGTCGGCGCTGCCGCTTTTGTTTTACGGCGATCGGTTTGCTCCGTCGGATGGATCAGACCGCCTCGTGGCTTTCGCGGCCGGGCGGCCGCTGATGAACATCCGGGATATGGACAGCTTGGCAGATAGCCTCCCTGTTCGGTTTCAAACAGACACGTTCAGTACCATGGAGAAGGCGAACGAGCAGGGTCTTCTAGGGGGTGGCTATACAGCAGAGACCGAGAGACGGCGAGATGACGAGGATGCGGATGTAGATTCGCTACTTATACGCGACGAGGACCGTCAGTCAACGACGTAGGTCATGGGCCTCAAGGTCACGCAGGATATGTAGCTGGCTACCGTACCGAAGGGTTAGAGCTCGTGATAGATAGCGCTCAAGTGTATCAGACCATGTTTCTAATGAAGCTCACTTTACTTACAGGTAACTTGTCAATGTCGTTGCGATCCACTGCATGTGGTGCCCCCGGCAATACCTGCCTTAGATAGGGCCCTTCTTCTCCGTAGGAACTGCACGTCTTTCACGGGCCAGTTGGTCTGAGGTTGGCGGCGGTGGGCTTCTATTAAGCCGGCAGAGTCAGTGCCCGTGTCTCGCTTATGTCGCCTGCTCGCAAGCACTGGTCCAAGTCAACGAGCTTTATAGGAACACTGCCATTGCGGGGACTTGGAGAACGTTGCACCCTTAAACATATATACTCTGACTGCTTTGACTATTGGAACTAAAAGAGATCCATCTCCACTATTTCTACTCCCGAGAGAGGAGAATCATCGTTTTCTCTGTACAGCCCGCCGATGGTCTTCGTCCTCCTGTCCACGTCAAAACCAGAAGACTCAGTATATATCATGCCTAGTGCAGTACGGACGATCTGTTCGGCCCGCGGCAGCGCGCGAAGCAAACATTGCACTGTAATGAGCCCAATCTGGTCAGGCATGTCGGCCCATGTCCCAACCTCCTTGCCGTCGAGATAGATATTGGCCCAGAACAATGGAACATTCCCCCCGTAGTCGTTCGTGTTTACACGTCCAGTGTACCGCTTGAACTTGAGCTCCCGAAGCAGACCAATGTCGTGTTCCAGTTCAAAGACCGGGGACCACTCTCGTGTCTTGCACAGGAGGGCAGCTGTGAGAAGATAATCCACCCGGGTCATCTTCTTGTAGGCCTTGGCCAGGATCGGCTCAAAGGCCGGCAGGAAGAACTTGAGGTCCGTGAGCTTGGTCATACCCGTGTGTCCAGAGAGGAGACTGAGAATCGGCTGTCTTGGACCGAACCGCCAGATGGCATCAAACGAAGCAAGGAGCTCCGTATATGGCCGATCCCCCCACCAGTTCTTGTAACCAGGCTCCTCCTAAGGGCAGGTTATAGTCGGGGCAAGAAGAATTGTATATGCACAGGTGACGAAATCCTAGCCCCAACAATGCATCTCCAACGGGAATACATAGGAGGCGGTTTAAAGAAACTCAACGGGTATACACGAAAGTAGAATAGGCGACGCCTTCCGGCCCCCATCGCCGCCGCCGTTTATAGTCGTTACAGAGGCGGCGACGGACCGGGAATGCGAATGGGATTACGTCCGGCAAAACACCAGGTGAGCAAGTGCGCCGGGTGGCCAAGCAACCGCACGCAAGATTTTGCGAGACAGTTCGTTGCCCTGATGGACGGGTTGGTTCAAGTTACCTGGGCCGGAGTCCCGGACTGGCGCACTGTCGATCTTCCCCGCACTCCATCCCCCATGGGGCCCCTCACGACATGCCTCGGCACGCGTTGCCTGCCGCCCACTGCGCTTGGGCCCAGGACGGCGGGCGGGCATTCTATTTGCTGGACCAAGAACGACAAGACCAGCATCTCAACATGTCCTGTCTTCTTCAGGAATGGCGGCTCAGGGATGCACCTGTATGTACCCCGCATTCGTGTCAAAGACTCCGTGATGGCCGTGTTGTCCAAGTATATAGGTACTTCAGCGTAAGATGAAGAGCGAGACTCTCTTTGAGACGCCAAACAATCGCCAATCACAAGCCCTCGCCCTCATCCATCTTCCTGTGTCCAGACAACCCACACCGCGTTCACCATGACCACCATCTTTGAGAGGACAAGTTCTGGCATCATCTACAAGCCCGCTAAAGACCGCGACTTCCCACAGCTCGATCTGCTCAGCTTTCTCTTTGGTCAGTGCTGAGAGTTACAGTACCTTCAACAGCTAAACGCCCAGAACTAACACAGACGCTAGACTCGGACGCCTCCCGGGCGAAAGACGACAGTGTTCTCCATGCCGATGCAGCAGACCCCAGCAGATCCATCAACAAAGCCCAACTGCGGTCGCTCGTCGAGCGGACCGCCCACACCTTCCGACACCAGTACGGCATCGGCCAGAACGGCCCCAACAAAGATGTCGTCCTAGCCATCTGCACCGGACACTACCTCCTACCCAACCTCTTCTACTCGACCGTCGCCGCAGACGGCATCTTCTCTGCTTCCAACCCGGGCTCAACCCCGAAAGAGCTGGCCACTCAGCTCACCCAAGTATCGGTCAAACTCCTCTTCTGCACCGAGGACACCAAGCCCACGGCCCTGGCCGCAGCCAAGCTCGCCAATCTCCCCCTCTCCCGCGTCCTCTGCCTCAGCGCCACCTCCCCGACCTTCCAGCTCGTCTCCAGCGCCACCTCCCAGCCGATCCCCCTCTCCACCACGCCCCATCCCTGGACCCGCCTGACAGGCCCCTCCCCGGCCCTCCGCACCAACACAATCTGCATCCTCTTCTCCTCCGGCACCACCGGCCCGCCCAAGGCCTGCCGCCTCTCCCACGCCAACATGGTCTCGGCCGCGGCGCTCGTCCTCGACGCGAACCGCGAGCACTACACCTCCAACAACATCCCCGAGCCCGAGTACCGCACCCTCGCCCACCTGCCCGCCGCCCACATCGCGGGCATCCAGGGCTACTTCGTCAACCCCTTCTACGTCGGCGGGACGGTGTACTGGATGCCGCGCTTCGACTTCCCCGCCTTCCTCGGCTACGCCAAGCGGTACCAGGTGACCTTCTTCTTCTCGGTGCCGCCCGTGTTCCTGGCCATCGCCAAAAGCCCCGCGGTGGCGGACCACTTCGCGGCTGTCACGCAGGCCGTCTCGGGCGCCGCGCCCATGGGCCGCGAGCTGCAGGCCGCCGCGCAGAAGAAGCTGGGCGGGGGCAGGGCGCAGCTGAGCCAGACGTGGGGCTTGAGCGAGACGACCGGGTCGATGACCTTCTTTCCGCTCGGGGAGGGCCAGGACGAGACGGGCAGCGTGTCGAGCCTGGTGGGCGGGACGAGGGCGAGGATTGGGACGAGGAGGGAAGGGACGTGAGCCTGGGGAGGAAGGGGAGATTTGGGTCAAGGGCCCGATGGTGACGGAGGGGTACTTTGGGAATGAGGAGGCGAATCGGGAGGCGTTTGCGGATGGGTGGTTTCGGACGGGGGACGTGGGTGGTGAAGGGGGGGTTGTTTATATCGTTGATCGGAAGAAGGTGGTGAACCGACCTGAAACAGGTGGTGGGTGTGAGATGACCGGTGCTAACGTTTCGTCAGGAACTCATCAAGTACAAGGGATTGCAGGTTGCGCCGGCCGAGCTCGAGGCGCTGTTGGTCAGCCACCCGCAGATCTTGGACGCAGCGTTATCGGCGTCGAGGCTGAGGATACCGAAGTACAAGGTAAAATTCACCACCCGCCTCTAAAGGCATGGCACGATCACTCACAATTTTCTCTTTCCACCAGGGCGTACGTTGTTGCCGACCCGAAGCAAATCTCAGCCCAGCAAATCGTGGACTGGGTCGCCGGCCAAGTGGGCAACCACAAGAGGCTCAGGGTGGTGTTGTGTTCCTGCCTGCCATTCCCAAGAGCCCGTCGGGCAAGATTCTACGAAAAGACTTGCGGGCACTTGCCCAGAAACAAGCCGCTGGAAGCAAGCTGTGAGGTGTACTTGGAGGGTCTGGTCAGCGTGGTCTTCGGACGGCTTGTACATAATCACCGATGCTGGCTCCCACGGCCCTGTGAGACATCATGTATTATTTTCAGAGGTTGCTAATCACAAAGTCGAGTTTTTCCGACAATCCCAGATGCTACATGCTGATGCGTGTGAACACCGGCCAGATGGCACCTGCCCACTCTTGCAATCTTATAAGCGCCAAGGGAACAGCTCTTTGTTTCGTCAAGCGGCAGTACCATCATCGCTCCCTTTTCCACCATGCATACCCAACCTTCTCAACTCGACCATGGCGGTCTCCAACACAGCAAGCTTCTCTGTCGCCTGCACCCTTTCAGCTGTAGACTCGGGGCTCTCGGCCGCGATGCGCTCAACGGCATCATCGGTGAGTTCGCACACCACATCGGGGGTAAGAATGGAAGGAAGTTTCTGGAGCAAGCATCTCTCGACTGCGAGCGTGCTGACTGCATCGACGAGGGTCTTCAGAGCAACCTGTTTCATTGTCAGCAGACATGTACCGTGGGTTGAGAAAGGACAAATCTCGCCTTGTAGTAAGCCTCCATCGTATCAGTTGCCATGGAGCACGAGTACGTATCCATATCCGGCTCCGTGTGAGTCGCCAGATCGTCGAGAAGCGATTGCATGTCAAACTTGTGATTGGCAACGCCAGAGGGAATCCTGTCAGAGTTGAAAAAGTTCTTGAGCCGCTGTTCCATCTGGCGCCGCCGTCGGTCAGACTGTGCCTTCTGAACATTGTCGGTCAAGTAGTGATTGTAGGTGATGGGATGACCGGACATGTGTGGCTCCAAGATCTCATCCATCTTGCTCCTCAACTCCTTCTTGATGTTGTCCATGGTCGGATTCACAACAATGCGGAGCAGAGACTCGGTCGTCTCACTGTCAGCGACATGGCGGAGTATCGATTCAATCGTCCTTGAGCTTGAAACAAAAGCCCGTTCCAGAAGATTGCGCACCATGCCCGGCCAAGGCTTGCACTGCTGTGTGAAAAGCTCGGCAACAATGAGTGGGTTATACGTTCCGGGAAGCTCACGGCCTCGAGTTTCCATCATCAGCTCCTTGACTTCACTGATGTAGGCTGAGCGGGAAACTGCGGGAGGTTTGCCGAGGTCTTCGGTTCTGGGAGCAGGCCCGTCAATGATGGACCTTGCGTGGCCCTTTAATCTCATGTCCCGGGCAAAGTCTGCCAGTGTATTTTGCATGACAGCGCGGAGACGCCTTTCCTTCGCCCCTTTGAAGAAAACGTCCGTGTATACACCGTCGATTGTTGCCCTGGTCACCTCGGAGAACCGGGCGCTCACCTTGAGCAGGTACCGGCGCTGTTCTGCAAGGGTGGCTCTGGCCACCCCGAGCCGGTCCAGAGACAGTTTGCATTCGTTAATCCCGGCCGTCACGTCGCCAAGGACGCTGGGCAGTTGGAGGAGGATTTGGTCACGCAGGACGTGACTCAGGCGCATGCGGAGGGCGGCCACCCCCATCTGCGAGGGCTTGAGGCATTTCCAGACGCCCTTCGAGAAAAACTCCCTTTCGGCCACGTCACGGGCAGGGGTGGGCGTATCGCGCTCTGCGAAAGTTCGGTTGCGCAGCACATGCCAGCCCAGGCGGAACTGGACGTCTTTGTTCTGCGCGAGCTCGATGTAGAACCGCTCGCTGTCAGACCCTTGGTCCAAGGTGTCGGGTTTGGTGATGAGACCCAGCGTGCGAATGCCGGTTGGATCCAGAGCTCTGGCGTGTCGAGTGACCTGCTGCAGCGCAAAGTCGCTCTTTGCCGAGACGACGGCAAGAATGATGGTGCGTGGATTTCTCATGTAGGACAGGACAAGTGACTCGACGAGGGCAGCGTCTTGCTCGGACTGATCTTTGTTTCCGGCCAGAAAGAGACCTGGAAGGTCGACCATGGTGAGATGTGGCTGGGAGGGACCTGAGACCTCGACGCGAAGGATGTCAGTGCTGAAGACCTTGTTGGTGCCATTCAGGCCCATCACGTTTTTGGCATCATCGACAACACGGCCAAGATCCAGGTTTTCGAGGGTGCCGGTGTATGTGCACGCCCTCAGTTTTGCCTTCTCTGCTTCGGACCGCTCAGAGCCCGGGCTGATGCTGGTATCAATGCCGGTTGTCGGGGTCCGTCGAAGAATGAGCTCGGTTGCAAATCGGGTGCAAAGGTTGTCCTTGGTCGGAAATGACATGCCCGAGATGGCTTCCAGGGCAGAACTCTTACCAGAGGATTGGTCACCGCAGACGATAATCTGCGGGAGGTCGACATATCGGCTGAGCCCATGGGATCGCAGTCGGTCGACGACATCAAGTAAGTCGCGGTGGTCCTTGGAATGGAGAGGAGTCGGGCCCGTGATTGCGGCACCATTTTTGTTCCCATCTGTTGCGCCTGTCGCTACATGGTTTGCGGCGCCGCTCGGAGCGCCCTTGGTGAGCGTCATAATCGCGAGCTTGCGATTGTCGAGTTCGAGGTTGTTGGCAGGGTCGGGAAGTGACTAGAAAGAATGAAACAGGTTCATGACTCTCTGGCCCCGAGTGAAAATGACTGGACGTTGTTGTTCTAATTTCTGACTTTCCAAGTTGTGGCAGGTTGCTGAGATTTTGGCAGCCAGCAGAATTTTGATGAGAGATGGGGGATACAGGCAACAACAACCTGGAAGGGAACTTGCAGGTCTTTCCAGGTTCTTGTTTGGAAAGAGCAAAGTTCAAGCGGGACCGAGCATCACAAAAGTCCTGCTGCCTTGAGGCAAGAGCGATAACCACACTTACTGATGTGACTGCAGTTCCAAGGTTGGTTTGCAAAACTCACTGCAGCGGGGCCGAAATTGTCGTCTTCTTTTTGCTCCATCTGACAACTTTCCTTTCTATGCTTTCTCTTCGTCAAGCCCTTTCCTTCAGGCCCCAACAAACAGTCTACAAAGGAAAGAACTTTGGCACTTGAAGTTTTTTTTTTCTTTTTCTTTTTTTACTTTCGCAGAGAGTTCTTATTGAGGGACGACAGGATTACATTAGTACATTACACTAAGTCAAGAATCTCGCAGCCTGAAGCACCCCTACAACTGCCTTCAATGAACACATCGTCCAACAACTGACCTCTACTTAATCAGCACGCGCTTCTCCTTCTGCAACTTCTCAGCGACTTCAATCGGAATCTGCAGCGTCTGGGCGACGAGATCAGCCGGCGTCAGTGCGAGCCACTGGGTCAGCGGGATATCAGCCACGCGGTCCGACTTGTAGATCTCGATCCACACCAGGTCCTCCGTCTCTGACGTGTTTTCGATGTAATGACCGGAGTTGTCAGGGAAGGCGGCCGTGTCGCCGGCGCTGAAGTCGAAAGTGCGCGCGAGGGCATTGCCGATGAAGACGGTGGCGCGGGCCTGACCCTTGTGGAAGTACAGCCACTCCTCGGCGTTGGGGTGCCAGTGCAACTCGCGGAGGCCACCGGGCTTGAGCGTGACGAAAGTCGCGGCGAGCGTCTTGCTGGCGGGGAAGTTGGTCGAATCAATCTTGTAGAATGTGCCGCCGTTGCCGGGCACAGGCTCGGGCTTGTGCTGGAGGGTGCGATACACAAAGGATGCGTCACCCTTGAGCTCACCAGCCGGTCCCGCGGTCACGTTCTTGGTGCTGACAGTGCCGTTGAAGATGTTAGGATTGGGCTTAGGCACCTTGTCGAAGATCGCGGGGTCAAGGCCAAAGTTCTTGGCCACGACATCACGCGGGGTGTGTGCAATCCAGTCGTCGACGTTGAAGGTGGTTCTTTGCCAGGTCAGTGATCATGGTCTGGGGCTCCGTGGGGCGGAAAGCTTACCCGACTTTGTCAAAATCAGCGTCGTCAAAGACCAGGAGGAACTCGTTCTCATCCCCAAGACCCTGAACAGTGTGCGCCACGCCTTTGGGAAAGTACCAGATGTCTCCGTAGTTGAGCTTCTCAACCTGGTATCTTCCGAACTCGTCGACTGCCGAGATCAAGACAGACCCAGCGTACACAAACCCCCACTCGGCGACCCGGTGCCAATGGAGTTCACGGATGGCGCCCTTTTGGAGATGCTGTTGGGCAGCTGAGATGTCGTGGCTCTGGGGAAGATCTTGGATGACCTGCTCACGGAGCCACCCACCCTTGAAGAGCCTTGTCTTGGAGTCCGAGAAGCGCCACTTGAAGTTGGGCACAATGCCATTGTCCGTGGACTGCTGTCCAAGGTTGTCAGGGTTGGCGATGTCAATCTGATGGTTCGTGCCGCCTACATTAATTAGCTTCTGTTTCTGATTGACTGAGACAGTGGCTCAAGAGTCCAGAGAAGTGGAAGATGCATACCAAGAAGAGGAGCTCCCTTGCCATTCCCATCGATGGGCTGCCCCTTTGTAAACTGAGGACCGGTGTCGGTGGTGGCTCGCACCGTAGCACCGAGCACGGCCTGGGCCGCAGCCAACACCGAGAGCTGCAGGGAGAATTTCATGTTGAAGAACCTGGTCTAAACGAGGGACGCACTCTCAGCACCGTGGGGTCGCACACGACTGGGTAGTGCCAGGAACCATCGGGGCGCCCATTTATACACCACTGGACGACTGGGAAGAGCGCAATGCGACCTGATCATGGACCCCCACGACCCCGCTGCCCTCCATGTTGCCTAAGATGGGCAATATGCAGCACATAATTTGACCACGCGAGACTCTTGATTCTGACCAACAACCCCAATTTGGATCATGCATGCAGATTGGGCACGCTCACCGGCCCGCAACAGCAATATGGGAGGTCGATCAGGATTGCCGGTACCTGGGGTAAGATGTCGTCATCGTGGGGTTGCAGACAAGGCAAGGCAATCGGTTGGAGTTGGGGACGGGAGAAGGGACATCCGGCGATTTGGTGTCTGTGATGCCTTCGGCGTGTTGAGAAATGCGCCATGGCGGCATTTTGAGGCTGGTTGGCGAGTCTCGGCGTCGCGGAATGGTCAGTGACGGCGGAATTGAGATCGGCTCTAAAAAGCTTGTCTGAGCTTAGCCTTTCAACGCCTCGTTCATACGCCACTACGACTCGCGATGGTGTCAATGTCACTGTTCCGAGATGGGAAGTTTTTGCTTGCTGAAAGGCAGTCTGCGGCGAATCAAATGCAATCCCTTCATCAGCTCGGCCGAGCTCGGCCGAGCTGAGCAAATCATGTAGATCTGCCGCGTCGATTTCCATGGCAGCCAGGGGTGCATGCCGTGATGCAGACAGACCTGCCTGCAGATCGGAAAGTCTGACCTGGGAATCGGGATGACAATGAATGGACATGGCCGCGAGGATGCGATCAGATGTTGACGGATCTCTGCATCGGACTCCATGCAGTGAAGCAGCCACCCGACTTCTCGCACCAAGTTACCCCCCCAAGAGACACAAGGAGGATAAAGGATCCCAAGCAAGGCCCTGGCGACCCAAGCTCGCATCTCATGCGTGACATCGTGAGAATCAATACCGAGCTTCATGAACTTTGTCTACCTAACCATGACAAACAAAAAACACAGTTTCTCCAGGACCCGTCTAAGCTGTAATACCACCACTCGCCGCAATATACTGCCCCGTGATCCACCTCGCCGCATCCGAAACCACCAGCAACACGGCATCCGCCACCTCCTCGGGATCCCCCGCGACCCTGCCCAGCCTAGCCCCAACAGCAAGCTTCTTGCCAACCTCGTCCCTCAGTTCTCCCTCAGGAAACCACGACGCAGCATCTGTGTTCGTCGGACCCGGAGCAACCGTGTTGACCGTGATCCCCTGCCTTGGTCCCAGCTAATCACATATGCCCGCGTCAGTTCGAAAACCCGGTACCTCGTCCAGTAGAGACCGGATCACACTCACCTCCGCCGCCAACGCAGCCGTCAAGTACTCCTGCGCGGCCTTGCTCGCGCCGTACACGCCGACGCCCGGCATGGTATTGATGCGCGAGACAACGGTGCCGATGTTGACAATGCGCCCGCCGCGGGGGATGTGCGGCGCGGCGGCCTGGGCGACGTACAGCGTGCTGAAGGTGTTGAGGGCGAAGGCCTTCTGCACTTCCTCGGGCGTGAGGTCGACGAGCAGTTTGCCCTGGCCCGTGCCGGCGCCTGCGTTGTTGACTTGTGTGCGGGTTAGTTAGTACCTCTGATCTGGTCTGGTCTGAGAGGGAGTTTGGGGGAGAAGGGTGAAGGGACGCACCGAGAATGTCGATCTTGTCGGTTTCAAGGCCGGACAAGGTCTCATTGATGAGCTTGGCGGCGCCTGAGGGGGTTGAGACGTCGGCTTGGACGACGAGGGCTTGGGCGCCGACCGCTGAGGTGTTGGCTGCGACCTTTGCCGCGCGGTCGGCCGAGTGGTCGGAGACGTAGTTGATGACGACGCGGGCGCCGTTGCGGGCGAGGGCAAGGGCGATGGCAGCGCCAATGCCGTTCTCGCGGCCTGAACCGGTCACAATGGCGGTTTTGCCTGCGAGGGAGAGGGTGGTGAACGCCATTGGATGAACTGTGATTTTGAACTTAGGAGGTAGGTAAAGTATGCTACTGGTACTGGTTCAGGTTTGTGGCAGTGTGCTGGGACGGTTAAGTGATGATCGAACCTGAGCAGAGCGCAATGACGGTGCAGCCATGATGACTTTTATACTTTTTGAGAACAGCTTCTAGAGCCCTCGTTCGGAGACTTCTACACTGACCTCTTATGCGATGCGAGTTCCTCGGACGAAATGCCACTCCATGATACAGCCAAAGTGGGTTCATGTTGACCAAATAGGTCGTCTTGCCGACGACTTGCTTTGTGAATTTGTCAGGCGGGCTTGGCCATAATAGATCATAGTGGCATTGAACGAGACCGCGTACTCGAGAAACCTTTGAGCTGTCTGGGGCCGAGTTGGCCACTACGATTTGCGCAGGTTCATCTTCGTTTTCCGAATTGGGAACTTGCTCACTCAGCAACCTAGCCTTGAGCGCACACAGCGGTGTCGTTAACACGCCTTCGGTAAGTCAGATTTGTCAGTTGTCGCCCGTTGGCGCGTGCGTGTGTCGAAACCATCCGTTGAAGGCCTCATGAACTGCATCTCTGTGCCAAAAAGGTGATGGATCGCGGCCATCTTTTTCCATTGACAATGGCAACGACGCCAAGATCACAATAAAACAGAAGCGTCAACATCACTGGGTTTCCGCCCACTGTGAAAGTAATTGGTGGCGCTGGGAAGGAGGGCTTGCAGTTCGTTGAGATAGCAGATTAAATGAGGCCGAAAGATGGCCCAATAATCCTGGGTTGCTGGCGAAAAAAAAAAAAAACCTAAGCCGGAGGGTAAGTCCATACCTTAACCATCTCATCGATGATGGATAAAAACGGCATGTGAGAATTGAATTGGAAGCAGAGCCGGCTTTCCCCAGGGAGACACATTGGCATTGAAGATGGCTGAGGTGGGGCCTTACATAATCCGCCTGGTCCCTGCAACAGCAAACTCACAGCAGCCACTTGAGCCACTCTTGGCTTGTCCGGCTGGGCTCCTAGGAAGTGCTGCGGAGCTGTGCCGCTGCGGGCGTCGTCATTCCCGCTCACCTGCAGCAACACCTAGCAACAGCTTCTTGATCCCGCGACAACCAACACCTTGTGCACCATCCCAGGGTCGCTGATTGCCCCGATTGGTATCGATTGCCCAGCACCTCAACGACCGCGCTGCAGGCACAGGCAGCAGCACCAGCACCATGTCGAACCCCGCGCCGCCCGAGGACCAGGCCCGCCTCCTCGAGGATGCCCTCATTGCCGTGCGCCAGCAGACCACCCTGATGCGCAAATGCCTCGACACCCCAGGGAAGCTGATGGATGCTCTCAAATGCTGGTATGTTTACTCTCCATCTCCCCGGGCTGCTATTATGCCACCGGGCCTCCCTCGGCGCGTCGAGGAGCTCTCCTCCCAGCTCGCGCACACTCTGATTGCTTGTCGCTCCATCATGCTGACCCGGACTTCGCCCAGCTCCACACTCGTCTCTGAGCTCCGGACAAGCAGTCTCGGCCCCAAACAGTACTACGAGCTGTACATGTCCGTCTTCGACGCTCTGCGATACCTCTCGGTCCACCTACGCGAGAACCACCCCGTCAACCACCTCGCCGACTTGTACGAACTCGTGCAATATGCTGGCAACATTGTTCCCCGCCTCTACCTCATGATTACCGTCGGCACGGCCTACATGTCGATCGAGGGCGCGCCAGTGAAGGAGCTGATGAAGGACATGATGGACATGAGCCGCGGCGTTCAGCACCCGATCCGCGGCCTGTTCCTGCGCTACTACCTCTCTGGCCAGGCAAGAGACTATCTTCCATCCGGCGACTCCGACGGGCCCGAAGGCAACCTCCAAGACTCGGTCAACTTCATACTCACCAATTTCGTCGAGATGAACAAGCTGTGGGTCCGCCTACAGCACCAGGGACACTCGAGGGAGCGCGACCAGAGGACACAGGAGAGAAAAGAGCTGCAATTGCTGGTCGGGAGCAACATCGTCAGACTCAGCCAGCTGGTGGACCTTCAGGCATACAAGAATGGCATACTTGCTCCACTGCTGGAGCAGGTCGTCCAATGCCGCGATGTGCTCGCCCAGGAGTACCTGCTCGAGGTCATTACCCAGGTCTTCCCCGACGAATTCCACCTCCACACACTCGATCAGTTCCTCGCCGCCGTCTCGAGGCTGAACCCCCACGTCAATGTCAAGGCCATTGTCATTGGACTTATGGACCGCCTCTCTGACTATGCCGAGCGCGAATCCCAGAACGAGTCAGACGAGGACAGGGGTAAGATGGAGGAGGAGGCTCTGGCGAAACTTCTCGAGAAAGTCAAGCTGGGGGCTTCCGGCACCGCTCAAGGCCCAAGTGCTCCCCAGGAAGAGTCCGAGACTCCTCAAAACGGGGATCATCCCGAAAGCGACGCTGAATCGCGCACCGAAACGTTGGGCAAGGACAACGAACCGGCACCCTCAGTCGCCGAGACCGAGGCGACAGCGGTGAACGGGGACGAGTCGCAGCCCGCCAAGAAGCGCAGAGGAATCCCGGAGAACGTGCCACTTTATGAGATCTTCTTCGGCCAGGTGAAGAATCTGGTCGAGGCACAGCGTCTCCCGATTCAAGACACAATCGCCCTGTGCGTTTCTCTGACCAACCTCGCCCTGAATATCTACCCAGAGAGACTGGACTACGTGGATCAGATACTGGACTACGCCCACAGCAAGGTCAAGGAACACGCCAACAGCGCGGACTTGCACTCACAACCAGCGCAACAGAGCCTTCTGTCACTCCTTCAGAGCCCCCTCAGGAGGTACCTCTCAATATTCACAGCGCTGTCACTGCCAACATACGTCTCGCTGTTCCATTCACAAACATACCCTACACGGAGAGCCGTCGCTGGCGAGGTCGCAAGGACACTGCTGAAGAACCAAACACCCATTTCCACCCCGGCACACCTCGAAAACGTCCTCGAGGTACTCAAGGTTCTCATCAAGGAAGGTTCACAACCGCCGGCCGGCTATCCGGGCGTCGTGCAGCCGCGCGCTCGCGCCTTGGAGACCGACGAGACCATGGAGGAGCAAGGGTGGCTTGCTCGCCTCGTGCATTTGATCCAAGCAGAAAACAACGATACCCAATTCAGGCTTCTGCAGATGGCGAGGAAGGCATACGCCGAGGGCAACGAGCGGATCCGGACTACCACACCACCACTCATCACCGCCGGCCTGAAGCTCGCCCGCCGCTTCAAGGCCCGCGAGCACTACGACGACAACTGGTCATCACAGTCCTCGGCCCTTCTCAAGTTCCTCCACTCCGCCATCTCGACCCTGTACACTCGCGTCAACGGCTCGGGTGCTTCCGAGTTGTCGCTCCGTCTGTTCTGCTCCTGCGGACAGGTGGCCGACATGACTGGATTCGAAGAGGTCGCCTACGAGTTCTTTGCGCAGGCGTTTACTGTGTACGAGGAGGCCATCAGCGACTCAAAGGCGCAGTTCCAAGCCGTTTGTGTCATTGCCAGCGCCCTGCACCGGACACGGAACTTTGGCAAGGAAAACTACGACACCCTCATTACCAAGTGTGCCCAGCACGCCAGCAAGCTGCTCCGCAAGCCAGATCAGTGCCGAGCGGTTTACTTGGCGAGTCACCTCTGGTGGGCGACGCCTATCGCTGCCAATGGAGAGACAGAAGAGACTGAGGTGAGCGCGCCGTTATTTCACTCTTCGGCCTGAGGTATTCCGTTACTGACATGTCAAACCAGCTCTATCGCGACGGCAAACGCGTCCTCGAATGCCTCCAGCGCGCGCTCCGCGTCGCAGACTCGTGCATGGAGACGGCCACCTCCATCGAGCTGTTCGTCGAGATTCTCGACCGATACGTCTACTACTTTGACCAGAAGAACGAATCCGTAAGTCACAGCCTTTTGCCCCTTGATGCTCGACTGCAGTCAACTAACGTGGTTCAAAGGTTACGACCAAGTACCTCAACGGCCTCATTGAGCTCATCCACTCCAACTTGGCCGGCAACCAGCAGGACTCCGCCTCGGTCGAGGCCAGCAGGAAGCACTTTTTGCAGACGCTCGAGATCATCCGGAGCAAGGAGTACGAGGGCATCGTGCTGACGCCCAAGTAAGGGGCGAAGGCGATTTGCTGAGGGGATGATTGGTATACCCTGGGGATTAGGATGATGCTTGCCAGACCGAGAGTGTCTGCCTGGGGAGGGTGGAGAGCAGGAGAGGAGTTAGGATAGCAGACCGCTACGACGAAACGGCGCCGACGCGCGACGAGACCAAACCGCATGGAGGACCTTCCTGCATGTACATTTACTGTATATATGTATACCTTTTCCCTATGCCCGTCTCCGTGCCATTATTCAGCACCAATAGTCTCGTTATTGGGATACTCAAATTATGGCACGACGAGACAGAACTTCCGGGGCGCGTTCAAGCATCGAAAGATCTGAAAAGGGCGAGAAAAGGAAATCCTCCACGTCTGGAGAGGTTGAGAATTCGTGTGGGTCTATCCGCACAACTGAACCATGAGACTGCACGAAACAGCTAAGCTTCCGCAGGCCATGCCGGTAATAAAATAGATACAGGATCAGTCCAGAGACCGACGAGACAAAAGAAAAAGGCTCCTGATCCAGAGAGAAGTAAGAAGATGCAGTGAGCATGAGACAAGAAAAAGGAAACAGCTTGACGAAGCAACCCAGTGCGCCGATGCAATGCAACAACAACAACCACAACAAACAAATGAGAAAATATCCGCCCACCCCATGCCTGTTGCACACCCCGACCTCGCACCTTGGGGATCAGCCGGCGCGCAAGAGACCTCTACACACGCCCCCCCTCACACCACCACTACCACGTTTGGCAACCGAACCAAAACCTCAACTCGCCTTGGCCCCCTCCAACTCCTCGGCCGCCTTGATCAGGATCTGCGCCACGCGATCCACCGCAAACTGCGCCAGCGTCGCGTTGCCCGACAGGACCGAGTCGCGGATCGACGGGAAATACGCCTCGTCGCCCTCCTCGGCCCCGAACTGCGGGCCAAAGACGACGTGTTTGTACTGCGTGCGGTTGTGCATCTGATTCGTGAGGAATGTTAGCACTGGCCGGCATCATCTGTTGTTATGGTTGTGGTGGGGATGATAATGGAGAAGGGGGGAAGGGGAAGAGAGGGGGGACATACACCAGCGGCGTCGAGCAAATCGCTCTCAAACTTGGCCAGCCGCGCGTTGTAGTCGCACCGTCTCCACCCAAGACTGGTCGGCTCCCAGCCGCTGGCGCCGAGGACCATGCTCTCCCACTTGGCCTCCCACTTGGCGGCGGCGCGGGCCGAGGCGGCGGCCTGGTCGGCCGCGAGCTTGAGGTTGGCGAAGGACAAGTGGGCCGCGCCGGGCTGCTTCTTGGCCCACGTCTCGAGCTCGGCGGTCCAGCGCGTGAGGCCGTCGGCGTAGGCGGGCATGTCGAAGGGCACGACGGGGCGGTCGGCGAGCTCGAGGACGAGCAGGCCGAGGACTTGGCCCATGAGCGTGTGGTAGACGAAGCCCGGGTCGATGGCCTTCTCCAGGGACTGGAAGGTGTCGTAGCTGGCGCGAGCGGAAGGCTCGTCGCCGTGGAAGCGGATGTCGAGGGAGGAGGTGCCGACAATGTCTTGGAAGGCGACGTAGTCGGAGCGGGTGCCGAGGTTCTCGAGGTCGGCGTGCCGTTGGTCCCAGCGGTCGCGTAGCGTGGCGTTGTAGTGCGGGTCGGAGACGCGGTTCAGAATCTGGAGGATGAGATTGCGGTAGACTGGGGAACCTGCGGCGCGGAAGGTGCTCCCAGTGACGGCCGCGTCGAGGTTGATGTAGGCGATGGCATCGCGGCGCAGGACCTCTTCGTTTTCCTCGACATACTCGGTAGATCCGATGAGGTTGTACTCGCCGCCATCCCATGACGCAAACTCGATGGTGCGTAAGGGCCGCCAGCCGCGGGCAGCCAGGTCACCCAGCACACGAATAATCTCCAGCATGATGGCGGTTCCCGAGTGCGGGCCCGTCGCGCGAACGGCCACAGAGTCCCGGTGGTTACCGATGATGACCCTCTTCTCCCCCTGTTCAACGCCCTGGATTCTGCCAATGACGTTCCAGATCGGTTGTTTCTCGATCTCGTCCTGGTCGTTCTTCAAGCGCACGATGGGCGAGGAATTGTTCCCCGTCCACACCTCCCCGACCCATGGTTGAGTACTCTGCTTGCCGAATCCTTTCAGATGCTCGAGCAGACCCTGGGCATCACGTTGTGATAGGGGAAGGCTGGGGATCTTGACGAGCCCCTTCGTCTGGTCCAGCTTCATCCGCGGCAGATGGGGCTTGCTGCCCCAGCCAGGAGTCAGGACGTCACCGACCACCCAGTTCCTCAAACTGACCGTTCTGTTCACGGGCTCGTCGTAGATGAGGCAGCCCGCGGATCCCGCTATTTCCGCCTCCCTGACCATTTCCCCAATGTCACCTTCCGGCCCAGAAACCCTCATCAAGACAATGGCGCCGTTCGTTTCGATACCGCCATCCTTTAGCGCCTGGAAATCCTCCTTCGAACCGTAATTCGCATAGAGGAGCGGCCCCTTGACGTCGCCCGACTTGGAATGTCCATGGAAGACAAAGGTCGGGTGCCCGGCATCCTCCCCTTCAAACTTTGCCGACCACACCGGCTTCCCATCGCCCCCCAGAACCTCCACCGCCCTGCCATCCGGCTTGGGATAGTTCAGGTAGACCTGATACACGTCCCGCGTAATATCTTCCAGCCCATACTTCCTGAACAACAGCTCGGTATCCTCCATCAGCGCATAGTCGCCCTCGGTCCCGGCCATGTGCGGATAGATCAGGAAGTGCTCCAGGTGGTCCCGTATCCTCCTCGGGTCGACACTGCTCTGCACGTGTATCCGCACGCTCTCGGGGTCGAACATTTGGCTGTTCATCCGCCTCGCCATGTTGGTGAATATGTCGCTCGCAAACAGCAGGTACAAGAACCCAATGACGATGGTGGCTGCGAGGGTGCGCCCCACCAGCAGGAAGAGCGCTGCGCTGCCAAACTTGGGCAGGGACGGCGGCCTGAAGAACCCTGCGGGTGACTGCTGCTCCTCCGCCGCAGCGGGGGTTGGGTTGCCGTCTCCGCTCGCGCTGCCGGCCCTCCGGCGGAGGGTTGGTAACCGCCACCTCCACTTCCACTGCGGCAGGGAGAGTGACAGGCCAATGCGCTTCCCCCACGACGATCGGTTCCGGCCGTGTACATCCGAGTCGTCAATCTCCAGCTCTTGCATCTCCCGGCGCACCTGGGCCGTCTCGCGCTCTTCGTCCGAGTCGGAATCCGAGTCGGAACTGAAGATGTTGCTCTCGTCGTCGGTCTCAACGGTTGGTGGTCGGTAGCCTCGGGGTCGTCGGCCTCGCGGCGGCTGGGAGTTGGGAGTGGAGGATTCGAAGGCATGGCGTGAGCCTGTTAAGAGAGACTGCCCTTCTGCTGCCGCCTCGGTCGAGTGGCGCGGGTCGTCGATGGGGGAGTTGGCGCCATCGTGGTGCCAAGCACTTCCGCCGGCGATGGCTTCATCGTACGTCGGTATTGGCGGGACATGCTCGTAGCGGTGATCTTGAGTTGGCGCCATCGTGGGCGGCTGCTACCGTCGATGCGCGCGCGGTGGTCGATGGGTGGTCGGGGACATTCAGACCTCCGGACCAGGATAGCGATTCGCGATGGGAAACGGGGAAGGGGAACCGTATGAACGTATGAGCGTCTGAGCGGGCACTTCGGGGAGTTGAAACAATCCGAAACGTTGTCTTGAAGTCAAAGGAGCGGAAGAGAAAACGATGTTTCCGTTAGCGAACGGCAGAAGGCATCACAGAATTGCTCATTAGGCCAAAATGCTCAGTGAGCCAAGATGGCGAGGAGATGGCGTCGGTTCTGTCGTGCAATCGAGTCGAAATTGCCGTCTGAAGCACACGACTGGATACGGTCGCCCCTTGTTGCAGCAGCTCTTGGCGCCGCGTCAGGACAGCCCGAACCCCCAACAGGCGGGGCCAGCTTACCTAACTCGACCTGGGAACCCTGCTGCATCTGCTGCATCTTTCCGCTGCTGCCGAATCCACACCTCAGGTCGTCTCAGCTTTCATGGGGTTTCCTCTCGTTCACAGCGTATCTACCAGGTACTAGGGCTGCAGATAGGGGTTTTCTTTCCACGTTTTATTTCTTCACCTCGATCTCACTCACCCATTTGAACCCACAAACAGACTGCCTCCAATGTGACCTCTTGTTGTTAGATGGACATGTTCAATGAATCCAAAAAGAAATTCTCGCATCAAGGCAAATAGTTAGTAGACGTCCTGCAACCCGTCCCCAGGCAGCACCAAGCACAAAGCTAGCCCCTCCGTATGTACTCAAGATAGGCTACTTGACTCGGCATCATCTGAGCTCTGCCCCTCCCCCTTCCTCCATCTTCTCCAGAACCATAGCTTCCGAACCCACCCAACCATAGCCATCACCACACTCCGCACCAAAAACACCCAGATCTTCCACTCGGACGGCTTTGTCTGACCGCTCTCGCTTTTCTGGAAAGCCTCGAACCTCTTCCCCAACGCCACCCACTGCCAGTCCGTATCCGTTGCCATTTGTTCAATCAGAGCCCGCCGCTTTGGCGCAAATACCTTTTGCAGCCCGCCCACCAGATTGTTCAGGTTGAAGGTGATGGCGTAGGTTGCGACGGCGACGGCGGCCGTGACTATGAGGAGGGAGGTGCGCGAGTAAGATTCGTTGATGCTCCAGATTGCCTGTGGTTCGGGTGGAAAGGTTGAGAAATGGGGTCATGGAGAGGGGGGATGGAGGTCACCTACCACGCAAAGGCCGAGGGGCAGGAAAAAGATGCTGACAAAAGTGAGAAGCTTCACATTTTCGCCCAATTTCGTCGACGTCCGGGACTCCATGACGGCACTGGCGTTGAAGAGCTGGTGTTGTCAGCCCCGAGCCATGTCGGCCAGGTTGAAGAAGTTGGAAAACCACGTCGACTTACCCCGTCCCTCATCACAGTAATGCGCTCTAGCGTCTCTTGAAACTCTTGCTTCAACGCCCTCAGCTTGTCGCACGCCTCGTCAGCCCGTCGCTCCGCCGCTTCCAACACCTCCTGCGATTTCCTTTGCCAGTGCGCCTCTCGGCCGTTGATGACCCTCGTCTTCTGTGGTGTGACCCAGTGTTTCTTGTGGTGCGTCCATTGCTGGATCGAGTTGTCGAGAGTGCTGACTGCCTCATGGATAAAGTTGATGGCCCAAAAGTAGCGCTTTGAAATAGAGAAGGCGTCGTCGTCGAAAAGGATATCTTGTAGGAGATCTGGTCGGTGTAGCACGGCCGAGGGGTTGACCAATCGCTCGACCGCCTCCAAGACTTCGCGCCAGCGGAGGGCAACCACATCAAGCGCCGTGGCTATGAAACATGTTGACTGTGCACTGAGAGTAGGTGCCTTGCACTTTGTGTAAGAGGTCGCCGATGGCCAGAAGTCGGTGGGCGTGAGGCAGACGGCTGTCCAGTGGATGGAATCGCCGTCTTGTGCCGGGCTTCCTGCCGATGGGATGAGAACCAGCTGAGCAAAATTGAGAATCTTAGTTTTCATGTCCTCGCTTTGGACGGTTTGTGGGAGTGGTACTTACAGTAAACGAATCTAATCTTAGATATTCGCCAACACCGTTATAGAACTGGATCCTGTTATCTCTGGTGGAATCCTTGTCCTGAACGCCCAAATCCGAATCGACCAAGGTGTAAAAAACGACACGAAAGCCTGAATCAGATCCGCGCACGGCACGAACCCGTAGATCGCGTATCACCACGGGACCCGGCTTCGTGACTGCTCTGTGAAGATGGGCATTGAGGGTTATTTCGTGAAGCCTGGATTGGGAACGAGGTATTCCAACCCAGGGTAGAGCGAACGGTGCTCTGAAATCCGCTCGGCCGGGTACCGATTGCCGGAATTTGAGTAGACCATACCTGGTGTTGCTGGAGACACGTTGCAATCCTTGAACGAGCCTATCAACCTGTCAGTTGCTGACCTGCTTGTATGCGGAGGAGTGGATGGTATGCTGTGCCGTTGTGTGAAATCAAGGAAAACGTACACTAGCCTTCTCCAAGGCTTGATGGACGTTTTGGTACAGTCTTGAGCATCTTTTTGAAGATTCCGCAGGCCAAATGTGAATCCGGCTTCTTTCCATCGCTGCTGTGGCGTGATGTGAGTTGCCAATGAATCTGCCCCTGGCGTGTGTGGCTCTTCCGGGACTTTATCTTTCAGCTCGTACAAACAGCCCTCCGTTGCGGTCCACAGTCCCTTCGGCCAGCCCCAGTCGACAATCTTAAGGTTGCCTACGTCGGCCAATTCCTGCAAAGCAGCGCTCAACATCCTGCTCAATTTGGGAACAGACTGCGGCTGAATGCCACCATAGTAGTTTGTGGAGAACGCGAGTTCCAAGCGACCGTCTCGAGGAATGGCAGCCAACGGCCCGAAGAGGTCGACGAGTTGGTCGGCAAGGCCGGGCATCACTGAGTCGTCTGCGGCTTGGTCATTGCCATAGAGGGGTTCATCCGTTGCCAAGTTCCACTCGTCGGGCCGGCCAGTCTTTGTTGTGTACGCCCGGATCATGTCCTGGAGGTTGAGGCGCCGTTTCTCTCTTTTTGCTTGGTCTACCGCATCCCGGTAAATGGCCCTGATCTCGCCAAATGGCAGTCCTAACTCCTGAGATGCGACGATCACCCATCCCAATATTTCGTCTCTGGATTCCATTTGATCAGGACCGAGATGATCAAGATGAAAGCCGAATATCCTTTTAATAGTCTCCGTGTCTGGAGCGTGGAAGGGAACCTGCTGGATATATGGTGCAAGAGCACTGTCAACGGCCGCTAGCGGGCCTGACACAAGAATCATGGCGCCTTCAAAGCGAGAGAGGGTGTATGCGAGTGCTGGAAGTGGTCAGTTGCAATATTGTGAGCAGAATGAGGGCTGTGTGCGAACCTCCCACTAGTGCATTTCGTGTCACGTCGTCTGACTTTCGGGGCTGCAACATGCTTTCCGCTTCGGAGCTTCTTAGATGTCAGAGGCCTGCGTTCCCTCGGGGACCAGTGAAAGAGGATGATACTTACAGAAGCAGGATTGCGCCCCAGCGAAAGCTGAGATCCAAATACCTCTGCAGGTTCTTGGTGAAGTCTGCGATATCCGTCCCCAAGTCGGCAGGGCGTAAAGGGATAAGTTGGCATTGGCAGGCCGCTGCCAACGCTGCTGCAACTAATGGCTTTCCGACGCCTTGAGGCCCTGTGGTGTTTGTTAGACGGATATTCCGGGGAGAAAGTATTGGTCTGCAGGACTCACCGTGGAAGTGAACGACCAATCCACGAATGGATGAAGGGATGATATCAATCTCGGGCCCTGTTCTTGGTGCCAAAGCCTGTCTGCGTTTGTCGAAGTACCTAAAGAAGTCTTCCTTAAGCGACAGTTGGACATGCCGGTCGAGGCAAACAGCGTTCCAGAGGTCAAAATGCATTCGTTCACTGCAGGGCCATAGGTCGCGGACGGGGAACGTCGTCCACTTTTTGTCCTCGACAACGAACCCGTGGACCCTGGTCGGTGCGAGCAAAGTATACCTGGGGTTCGCCAAAACCCCATCAAGGTCTATTTGAGTCATGCAGGTTGAGCAGTAACACCCAAAGGTTGAGTGTCTGCTCGGCATTTCCTCAGTATTGGGATCTGGGAACGCTGCTGGGTCCAGGATTACGTTCAAGTCCTCTTCCCCCTATTTGCTGTTAGCCAGCATGCGAAAGACGGCGAACGTTGATACGTTGCAAAAGGCTTACCAAATAGTTACAGACCGGGTAATCCCAAACTTCGACCTTCACGAGTTGCTTCAAGCTTTCCATATTCGTTCTATTCCGGACAAGGAGTGACCACGGCCCCGCTGAAAAGTCATCAACGCTGAGGTGGAGGACAGGTCGGTAAAGTAGCCCATTGATGGGTCGCGTCCCTCTGTAGCGTTCCAGTTGAAATCGGCTGCTTACTCTGGAGAAGCCGGGGCCATCCCATCTGAAATGCCAAACCTCAACGACACATGTTTCCGAGGTTGCCGACGCGGCGACGATGTCGCATGAGGATACCTCGACGACCTGTTCAATCCCGGCTCTGTCTTTCCCAATCAACAGCGAGCCAGGAGAAAACAGAGTTGGCAGGTCATCGAACAGTACCACGCGTCGGGAGACGTTTGAGTCCCTCCTCTCGACATCGGGTATGTCTGATTCTTTCAAGCAAGCGAGCAGCTTCGTAATATCATCTGTCAACTTCTCGGTGAGGGGCTGGGGGCCAAATATTTTGCCAAGGTCGCTCCCAGGACGTTGCTCAGATTCCTGGAGGAGTAGCTTCAGAACGTCCCTGTAGGACAGAAGTTCCGTGAAGGGGTAGCTGAAGGTCCTGCGTTCCGTGGTAGCCTCGGCCTGAGACCGGTTGAGACAGGGGCTTGCGATGCGGGACAGCAGGGTCAAGAGGTCGCCATTCTCAATGGTCAAGTCTTTAAGTCGAGGGGCCTCGTCCTGGCCGACCTCGTACTTCAAGACGAGCGGATCTTGGCGGATTGTCTGGACGCGCTTCAGACCTCCGCCTAATGCGGGACCGCTCAGCGCAGCTGGAGAAGGCTGTCTCGAGTTCTCGAGGGCTTGGAGTCGCCGGTCCAGGGCCTCGAGAGTCGTGTCAATCCTGCTGAGCACTTCGATGAGTTTTGAGGTTGTTGTTTCGTCGGAAGAATCCATCGCGCGCAGTCAAACGACCGGCCTCACGGCCGCAGAAGAATCGCGCTCGAGTGTGTTGTGAGAAGGATCATGGTGTTGGTTCGGCTGGTGCCTGATGTTGCATTTTCAGCCTCCAAGCAGCCGCTGCAGGCAACCAATCACTGTCAACCAGGCCAGCAGGGACCTGGACGAAAAGAGAATCTTCTTGCAAGGGAGGTTCAAGCCAGCACTCCGGAATAAATGCCAATAGAAAGAACGAAAGAGAAAAACCAATCGTCCCTAGACCGGGAAATATTCCATAATGGTTAAAAAAAAAAAAAAAAAAAAAAAAAAAAAAAAAAAAAAAAAGGGGACATACTCGACATTCGCTTTCCTTCCGTACCTTACCTACACAAGACAATCACTGCGGTAGGTTTCTCGGCCGGCTGTGGTTCAAGACATGAAGTTGGCCGACACACAGCCTGCTGAGTCACGCCGGACTCGTTCAGTTTACGCGCAAGAACCATGTCACTTTCAGCTACTCTTCCCTTCCTTCCACTTCCGTTGTTTTAGCGAGTTTCTCACCGGGCTTCAATTTTCCTTCTGGGAGATTGCCATTTGTGTTGCCGACATCTTTGGATTTTTCCAGCACAGATTTAGCCTTAGTGCTTTCCTTGCCTTTGCAGCTTGCCATTACAACTCGCGAGTGTCATGTAGGGGCGGTCATTTTGATTTGTCTGATGTAGTGACCATTTTCTGGGGCCCTCGCTTACCATAAGCTTCACCCTTAGGGATAATCCCACCCCTGTGCCTTACAAGGAAGGCAAGCAGCTCGTGCTGCAATTTCTCGAAAGCCACCATGACGGCCTGCCGGTTTCGCAGCCAGTTCCCGCTAGCATCCGCGCATTGCTCTCCATGACAATGTCCCCCGTGCTGGACGTTGTCATCCAGGCCCCCAACGGCTCGCCTCTCCAAGCCGTGCTCAAGCTCTTTGACCGCCGATTTGGCGAAGACCTCCGGCGCGTCTACAAACAGTCTGCATGCCACACGCCCGCGCGTGAAGCCGCCTTCCACGCCTTTATCAGGCAAGGAAAAATGGCCCCGTTCCTCCGCGAGGTAGACGAGGCACACGAAACAGAGCTCATCCCTCCAAGTCCTGCGGGGTTCCTCGGGGAAGGCACCGAGGGTCCTGCAAAGTACGAGGCGGCGCAATGGCGAGAGTGTCGCGAGCATTTCCGATGCGAGACCAAGGCGTATGCGCAGCTCAGCGACCTGCAGGGAGAGTTGATCCCACGCATGCTCGCTCATGTGCGCCTGGTCTCGGGCGGCGACTTCGACGTACCTCCCGACTTGCGGGAGACAGGGGCGCCGTACTTTGAGCTCAACGGTATACTACTGGAACGCATCGATGGATACAAGCTAGAAGACATGACCTCTTTACTGACGACGCGTCCACCGAAAAACCTAAAGGAGTGGCAAATAATCATTCAAGCGGCCGCCAACGCCGCCCATGTCATCAACGAGCGCGGCATCCTCATGCAGGACGCTTCGCCGCGCAACGTGATGGTGGACCGGCGCTCACAAACCCCGCGCATCATCGACTTTGCACAGTGTCTCTTCCGAGACGAGCTGGTGGATCAGTGGCACAGGTGGGAGTGGCAGGAGGATGAGGAGTGGGATCCAGATGTCGAGTATTGGGAACGGGCACGTCAGCAAGAGGACCCGGCGGCGATCGCCTTGGTGGTGGGAATGCGTGTGCAAAAGGCAACGGGTGTGAAGCTGCCCTTCACGTATCCGGATTACGCCAAGATTATCTCCGAGCTTAAGCAGGAAATCACAGGCAGAAGGAGCGTTGTTGTGCAGTGTCAAAGCAAAAAACTCGGAGGTGGCGAGCAAGGGGCTGGCAGAGCCGAAATAACCCCTTTGTGGCAAGGGCCAAGTCAGTTGACGACTCGCCAAGAACGACACCGCTCCGCTGAGCCACGGTTCGACAGACTTCCCAGCATTGAAATGCTCGTACAAAGAAGCAGGCCTATCAGACTGCTCTCAGCCCTCGACCTCCGTCGAACTCGACTCACGCCTCACACATCCGGCCAAAACAACCTCTCCGCCTCCAAAAGCGTCCTCCACTTCCCCTCCACCCGCCCCAAAATCTCCCCCCTCACCCGCTCCAGCTCCTCCCCTTCCTTGCCCGCCAGCGCCCCCGCCACGGCCGCATCGATCAGCCGCCCCAGCTTGTCCACAAACTCGGCAAACTCGGGACTGCTCCAGTTGGGGATGAACTCCCTCCGCAGCGCGCCGCCGTCCGCGTCCTGTTCCTTCTCGGCATGGCCGTCGTCGTCGTGGTCACCAGACGACGACCGCCGCTCCTCGGCCTTGTCGCGCGCCCAGGACCAGGCGCCGAGGTAGCAGCGCTCGGTGCCCCAGAAGGTGAGGGCGCCTTCGAGCCAGGGGAGGAGAGGGGGTGGGGTGGGGCCCGTGGCTGTTGTGGTGGTGGTGAAGAGGGACTGCACGAGGGCGAGGCCGGGGAGTTTGCTGGGGGTGTCTGTTGGGGAGGAGGAGGAGGGTGCGGTAGGGGACGAGATAGCGATGGAGGAGAAGATGGATTGGATGAGGGTCAGGCCGGGGAGTTGGGATTCCTGGGACGATGTGCTGTTGCTGTCTGTTGTTGTTGTGGGGCCCAGTTGCCAGTGCGGAGGCAGGGGGAACGGGGGCGAGTTCGATGCCGAGCCCGTAGCGATCGGCGACGTCGATGAAGAAGCGCTCCTCCTTGCGGATGGCGACCAGGGCCTCGATGAGCCAGTCGGCTAGCTGCGTCTCGAAGGCATCTTGTGAGCCGGGCACCTGGCGGGGCAAGTCGATGGACGCGAGGAGTGTCCCGGCAGCGCGGATGTACGAGTGGATGTACAGCCTGTCGTTGGCCAGCCAGCGGCTCAGGAGGTCTTTGGGCAGACGGCCCTCGGCTCCGGCCAGCAAAAAGGGGTGTTGCGTCGCTGACTTGTAAAGCTGCTCCTGCGTGGAGAGGAGGTGTTCGGTCAGCGACCAGCTTTCGCGCGGGGAAGCCATGACGTAATTGGGATCCGGAAGTGCAAAAGAAAATTGGCGTTACTGTTGGACGATGCGATGGTGGGTTTGGTGATGGAATTGGGGCAGAAATTAGTGTGAAAGAATGATATGGGTTGAAGTGCGGGAAAGAGAGGAAATTTTGACGGGAACGCGTCATCGCATCGGGGTTGGGCATGTATTGTACATATGACCTTACCGGCCGAGCCGCCCAACGGCGGTCCGAAAGCCTGCCGGCCCCGCAGCCCTCCACTCCGACCGACCGGACCACGAACCGGAACGGGCCGCAACTTGCGGAGCAGACTCGGGGCTCCGGACCAGCAGCAGTATCAGCCAGTATTTATACAGTAATACACCTGCGACAACCATCCTTGGCAATCCATCAAATGACAGTCTTCCCGGACCACACGTCGCCTTTGGAGCAGTCAGAGCATCCAACCGAGGCTAGCGTGGACAAGGCCTGCCAAAACCAGATCCAAAAGAGAGCCGGGAAAAAATCCAGAAACATGCTCTGCACTGTAGGTAAATAGCTGATGACAACGAGAATGAAGTCAAGAATACGAATACAGATGAGCCAGGTGCGCCCAGCCCAATCCTGCAACCGGTGATCAAAGCCCGCCAAGATCTGAAGTCG
Source organism: Staphylotrichum longicolle (assembly GCA_019096155.1). Lineage (NCBI taxonomy): Eukaryota > Fungi > Ascomycota > Sordariomycetes > Sordariales > Chaetomiaceae > Staphylotrichum > Staphylotrichum longicolle. The sequence continues at coordinate 1,870,590 of JAHCVI010000003.1, forward strand.
CCAATTCCTGCCCCGTTCTCTCCCACGGGATATAGCAAACTCCATTATCAGAGAATGGGCAAATCTTGCTATTTTTGACACATTCCATGGCATTTTCGAGATCCTTGTCTCCATCCGGCTACCGGCACAGACGTGGGACACCGGAAACAAGCGATCGTCACCGGGAATGGCTGGGCGTTTCGCGTTGACAACGCTCGCTGGTCAAACCCGCCGTGCGGACGCGGCGCCAAGATGCTCCAACTCGGCGCCGAGTAGCCAAGTGCCCTTCTCCGGACTCGGCGCCAAGATACCGCGCGCTGTCGCCGTATCACGGCACAGAATCGACGCGCCAAGTTGTTGCCGCGCGCCGATCGGCGACACTGGCAACCCCCTATCTGCCGTGGGATTCCAAAGCCAAGTCGCCGCAAGGAGGACTTGGCTGTGACTAGTGCGACGGAGCATGTTGGATGAGGCAGCACTCCTTTTGGGTGATCATGCCGCAGATTTCCCCTCCTGGCATCTCTTCTGTCTTTGCTGGGTGATGTTTTGTGCTCCTGGCGTCGGCCGTGGGGAGAACATCAACGGCGAAGCACTGGGATAGAGTGGGAGAGAGTTTACGGGGCAGTGGAGACGAGGGTCGCCCCGGTGATTCTGCGACCCCTTTTATGCTATCATGACGATCGAGGTCAGCAGTTCGGCTACTCAGCCATTTGCAGCAGCCTTGCCCGTAGTAAAGATCACGCTGTACCTTCTTCTGACCCGTTCTGTGAAAGAAGCTCTTCGTTAATAACCGCAGCCACGTCCAAGGTATTGTGGAGGCGGCCCGAGGAGGCTGATAATGCAAGCCATATCGGGTATGCGAATCTCCAAAGGCCGCTTTCTTTACTGGTAAACAACTTATTTTGTCCCTTCAATCAGTGTGTTCATGCATAGATCTTGCGAGTGATATAGCAATGGCGTCCGAGATCGTGGCAGAGCCAGGTCCCCGAGGCTGTCTGGTACCATAGCCCAGCTTTGCGATGACCTGGTAAGTGTAGGTACTTAAGTAGTCAGGGTCGAAACAACAGGCTTTGCTGTTGATCGTTGGGACAAAACAAAACAGTGACAACAAGCGCCGTGCAACTGCTGTTGGCTATCATCCCGCGCGTGTTCCACTTGGCCGTGTTCCACTTGTCTCAACTCCGGTCTGAGCCGTCGTCTTGGCGGAGGCTCCTCCCAACATCCACGGCCTGTAGATCACCCTAGCTCACCCTGGACGCTGGCTGACCAGCCTGCTGAAAGCGGCCGGAGCCTGGCCGAAGTTTAAGAATGCCCAATACCCGCATTCATGACCGTACGACGATCCCGTCTTGGGTTCATTTCATTTTCATTTTAGTGTTTTCTTGGAAGCTCTGGCAGCTCCAGAAGCTCGGCATCTCTGTTTCTCTTGGCTTGTTGTTTTCTCTTCCTTCGGTTTTCGATTGTAGTCTTATACTCGTTGTTCTGTATTGTATTTCTGCTTTGTTCATCGAGCAGCATCAGGTTTCCCCTTGCTCCCTGTTCCTGTTCTCAATTTTATCTCCAACGCACCACCCTGTCTGGCACAGGAGCATAACCCGCAGAGCCAAGCTTCTCGGCGTGATTCTTGGCCGCCACAATGCCGAAACTCGACGTCAGCGAGCTTAACATTGTCTTGGGAATCTTGGGTAAGGAGATATCCTGCCATATGAAAGACATTGGAAGCTGTAAATGCTGACCAGAGGTACAAGGCGCATTCATCCTCCTCTATGGCATCATCTCGGTCTTGATCAAGGCCCGCTGGTTCTTGGGCGAAGCGCGTGAGCACATTCCGGATGCGAACAGCCACAAGCTATCTGACTCTCTGCAGTCCCCGCCGTCTTCGTCGGTGTCCTCCTCGGGCCTGTTGCAGCCAAGTTCATCGACAGCTCGCGATGGGGATCCGCGGCTGACGGACAGACGTCCGACATCACGCTCGGCGTGGCCAGAGTCGTCATCGGCGTGCAGCTCGTCATCGCAGGCTTCCAGCTGCCCGCCAAATATCAGCAGCTGCGGTGGAAGGAGATGGCCCTGTGCCTGCTGCCCATCATGACCATCATGTGGCTGTGCACCACCCTCTGCCTCCTGTCCACCGTGCCCAAGATCACCCTCCTCGCTGCCCTGGTCATCGGGTCGTGCGTGACTTGCACGGATCCCATCCTGTCGCAGGCCATCGCCAAGGGCCCGTTTGCTGACAAGTTTGTTGCCCGCAACCTGCGCGAGATTATCTCCTCTGAGGCCGGCGCAAACGACGGCTTTGGATTCCCGTTCCTTATGTTGGCGACCTATTTGATCCGACATGCCGAAATTCCGGAAGCAGGAGGCCACAGTGAGGGCGTCGCGGCACTTCATGAGCGAGGATTGCAGTTGATTGCTCGTGCTGGAGATGTTGGACGACTGGGCGGCGGCGTCGGGGTTGCCCTGAAGAACTGGTTTGTGGAGACATGGCTGTACATCGTGCTGATGTCGGTGGCCATTGGTGCGCTGGTTGGCTTCGCCAGCGGATATGCCCTCAAGTTTGCTCTTCGCAAGTACGTCAGCTTTGATTGCCATCATGCTCACCAAACCATCGCCGTGATCGGCCCGCTGACCGTCTATTCTACAGAAAGTGGGTTGATTCGCAGAGCTACCTCCTGTACCCAACAGCCATCGGCGTGAGCAATTGCAACCCCTGAACAAGCCTCTCATACATGCGCATTTTGCTGATCGAACTGGATGTTAGCTCTGGCTCGTTGGCATCTGTGGTATGCTCGGAACAGACGACCTGCTCGCCTGTTTCGTGGCCGGCAACGCCATGAACTGGGACGGCGAGTACCTCCGCGAGACCGAGGACCGGCATGACGAGGTCAACTCGTGCATAGACGTCCTGCTCAACTTTGGCGGTTTCATGTACATCGGTGCCATCATCCCCTGGAGCGAGTTCCACCAGCCCGACACGACCGGCATCACCTACGGCCGCCTCATCGGCCTGGGCGTGCTTGTCCTTTTGTTCCGGCGCATCCCGGCCATCTTGATGACCTACAAGCTCATGCCCAAGGTGTGCAAGAACTACCAGGAAGCGCTGTTCATGGGCTACTTTGGCCCGATTGGCATTGGCGCTGTCTTCTACGTGGAGCACACCCGCCACCTCTTCCCGGCGGTTGGCGAAGGCGACGTCGAGGAGACCGATCTGGTCCGCGCCATGGTACCGGTTGTTTACTGGCTGGTGCTCTTCTCCATTGTGGTGCACGGCCTCTCGATTCCGACCCTCAACCTGATCTACCGCTACTATGGCGTCCAGCCGATCCGGGAGGATGCCGTCGAACTCCGCCGCATGTCGATGCGCGTGCCCGTGCCGGTGAATGCCACCACGGGCGACAGCGAAACCTTCATCGCCTATAATCGGTTCTCGAGGCCCGTTTTCAACAACGCGGACTTGCCCGTGATTAATGAGCAGAAGGAGTACGTCTACTCCACCACAGGCCAGAAGACGCGCATCGAAAGGCGATATTCTCGCCAAGTTGTGTGAGGAGACGGGAGGCCCAGCTCGGATTTGGCGGCAGTTCGAATTGTGTACCCGGTTCTGTAAATCGCTGCGCTGCATTGACGGGCGTTCGGGATGGAGTAATTGAATAGAAGTTCGGTCCTTACTTACTGAGATAGATAAGAATACATGCCCACCCTAGCCACTCTTTATACGCATTCTCGCCGTGTGTATGGGACTTCAAGTGTCTTCCCACTTGCTCGGGTTTTCCTGCCTGAAGTTTCCAGGATGGTGACTCCTGACCTCCCTACCAAGTCAACCAGCTCCGCGAAGGGCCTCTCCGCCCAACATCAAACAGGACTGGGACCCCGAGTGAGGACCTAACCGAGATTTGGCAAAAGGTAGGTCACTCGCGACACATTATCCGATGAATTCTGATGGTGCTAAGGCGGCGGCGTCTATCAACCAGCCTTGCAATGCGTTGCAGGCTCAATCTGCCGGAGGCGGCCGGGCACGCTCCGCCCGGGAGGAAGTGAGGCGACAGAAGGACGGGCGCGTCCGCCGGTTTGACTGTTTCCTTCACGACTCACCGTCCACCTCGGTCTCCAGTTGGGGAATCGCTCCCTTCCTAGTCTGCCCTTCACCACCATTCAGTTGTAGTATGTCTCCGTAGACTCACCGAGTGAACGGGAGGCCGGGGCGCAGCGGTCCAGCCTCATGAGGCGATGCGTAAGAAAGGAGAGCTGCCCTCGCATTCGCGGCACCAAGTTTGCCCACCGGCCATGGTGCCTCCTCAACAGTGCAGAGCGGCTGAGAAGATGGTGTGTGATTTGGACAAGGGTTGTGGCGTAAGGGGCCCTCTCGCCGTCCAATATCGCGAGCGCGCGGGAACACGTGGTGGCCGGGGTGGGCAGGGATTGGGTCCCGGACAACCACCCGGCGGAATGTTCCCATGATAAGCCTGGGGGACGGGCATGCGCTCAACACGTACCCCGGATGACTGAACAGTCTGAAATGCACTTTCAACGGTCTGTTCCCATCCTGCCGGGCTCACATGGCTTCACCTGGGACGTGGCTCGACCGTCACCTGCAGGTTCCTGCAGCTAGCGACATTGCTGGTCGTCCGGCCACCATCACCGTGCGCGTTACAGCCCTTTGCGGTTTAGGTGAGGCTCGCGAGGCATCTTTCGACCTCGCTTCCGGTCTCTAAAAGAGTCAATGTTGGCGTGCTCCGAAATCTAGAATAGATAATTAGACGACATCTCTGCTTGAGTCTCCCGTTCACGAGATGTGCTTCTGAATCCAACACTTCGCAACGCCAGAGCGTCGTTTAATTTTATAATCTTGGAAAAAACAGCGGGATGGGCGGATTCTCACAAAAAACGCTATGGGTTGCCGCGTTGCTTTGCATGGCACGCCTCGGCGCGGCCGTGGATCTCAAAACTTGCAAAGCAGACATCCAAAGCCGTCTGAACAACAACACACTGTCACGCACCGACAAGATCTTTTATTTCAATGGAACCAACTACATGTCTGGGCCGGATGAAATCTGGCTGACCATTGAGGGATGCCAAGACAACTGCCCCAAGCCCAACTTCGACCTTTACAGCGACATGTGGCCCCGGCTCCTCACCTGGCTTGTTCCAGCCCTGCTTCTCATCGGGAGCGTTCATCTCCCTCGCATAGGGCACGTCAACCGCTTCTTTGTCATTTTCCACTTCATGGGCGACCCCATCGACTCCATGTGGGCACTTCTCACCAAAGCCGAAGTCTGGAACCGGTTCTACGCTCTTGCCCTCCGATTCACCCCCCCAGGTCCAGAGCAACTCGCCATGGCCAAAGCTCTCGCTGCCATGCTCTCCGCATTTGAGGAACTTACGGGCGACATGGCCACTGTGGAGAAGGAGTTCAACGCCATCGTTGTCGAGAACGGGGCCCAGCTGTCCAAAGAGGATCTCGACTACATCCTGAAGGAGTCCGCTGAGGAGTTGGTGGATAGCCGTTCCAATGAAGGCCTCCGCACTGCCCTTGTCATCGTCAACTATCTCTGGGCAGTTCTGGCTGCACTTGTCCCGGAAATTGGCGGCCTGCAATCCAGCCAACCCGGCGGCCGCATCGGCACAGCGATGGATCTCTCCTGGCTCGTCACTGCCGTCCTCCTCAGCAACACTTTGTCCGGCTTTACCTCGAGGCGGACCTGTCTCCGCATCATGGAGCGCTACACGCGCACCATCAAAGGTCGACGGCGGGATCTGCACATTTTCCCCTTTAGCCCACGTCTCCTATCTCAGACCAAAGGAAGAGGCACGTTCGAAGATTTCATCGACGCCCAGCCTTGGAACGGCAGCGTCTACAGCTACCGCCCTCGGAAGCGCCTCCCTTCGACCAGCCTCAAGACGGACAGGTCCCCTTTCCACCTCCTCGCGTTATCCGTCATGCCGATCCTTATCGCCGCTGTGTCCGCTTTCGTCATCATCTGGTACACGCCCACCATCGGCCTCGGCTGTCGCACCCTGTGGGTTATTGCCTTGACAGCGGGTCTCTTCATCAGCCCCGTGCTCACCTGGGTCATCTCCCGGACGCTAAAAGGCAGATGGGCATGGTATTTCACCATTGCGAAGGACGCTGTCTTTGGCCTCACCGGCGTGACCGTCATTATCCTGTCATCCATCGGCATCTTCAACACTTGCTGGTGCTGGTATGTGCTCCCTCCACCCCCAATGCAATTTCCCAACGCCAGAGCGCGGTGCTGATGCAATAAAAATACAGGAGCGGCGTCTACTCCCGCGGCGTCGCCCGCGCTTTCATCGACCTGGACCCGGACAGCGAGCGCGAGTACAACCTGCACCACCTCTACCCGGCCATGGTTGGGGTATGTCTCATCCTCCAGATCCTGACCTACGTTATGATGCACCGCGTCATGAAGGCTGGGGGCATTGTGTTCCGGCCGCGCGAGGAAGAGAAGATGGAGCAGTACCGGTTGATTCACGGGCTTAATGGGTCGCCAGACACGGAGATGATGGGGGGCCCAAGAAAAGGGGCCGGGGTCAGGAGGGAGAGTGAGGCGGCGCCGTTGTTGCTTCCGCCGCCGGCAATGGACAGTCGATATGCTTCATCCACGTCCATAGCGATGATGTAGTAACCGCATGGCAGTTTTCTGTTTGTTGATTAGGTAGAACGGACGGGAGTCGGATAAAACCGCTGTATGATTATTTGAAAAATGTTGGAAAAGAACGCTGCCTTATACAGTGGAAAGTCCATTCTAATTCTTTCACAACTGAATAGGTACTCAAAGTGACTCTGTGACTCTTGACCAGATCCACCTTCAATACACGATACCTAAATTCCCCTCGAAAGTAAAACCTCGCCACTTACCATCGAAACATGACAACTCAACAAAGATATCACACACCCAATCACACACATCGAATCCAAACCTGAAACCAGCCGCAGAACTTACACCCTGTGATCTCACCAGCCACCTCTTCCAAACCATCCCCAACCGAACCACAAACAGTGAGAGGTTCTGGACAACCGTCTACACCCCCTTCCCCTCCACGCTCGCCGCAAATTCCCCCACCAGATCCCTATAATCCTCCGGCCCGTACGGCTCCGAGATCTCCGCCAACCACCCCTTCTTGCGGTGCACCTTCAGCCCCAGGTCACTCACCAGCAAATCCACGTACGGCAGCGCGTCAAACACAAAGTCGGGGAACTGCGCGCCGTGGCCCGCCGGGTACCGCCACTTCCCGAAGCGGGCATGGAGGAGCGTCTCGCGGCGGATGTCGGCGATCGTCTTTGCCTTTCCTTTTTGGTCGTCGGTGGGGTCTGACGGGCGGGGCTGGAGGGGAGGGAGGACGAAGGCGGGCAGCTGGTCGTTGAAGTAGGCCGATAGCCAGATGGCTTGGGCGTGGGCGACGATGAAGGTGGAGAAGTTGAGGAGGACGCCGGCGAAGGCGATGTCGCGGGTCTGGAGGAGGCGGGCGGAGGGGGGCACCATGAAGTGGTACAGCGTCCAGGGGGTGAGCGGGGTGGAGGGGTTGACGGGGTCGGTGGTGGTGAGGCCGTCGGTGGCCAGGAGGGGTTTGAGGTTCTTGTTCTGCACGGGCTGGTCTTGCAGGCGCGGGAAGCGCGAGAGGATCTCCTCGTCGGCTTGGGCGACGGCGTCGGCGGTGAAGAGGTCGCTTTCTTGCGGGGTGTGAGGCAGGCCGAGCTCTTTGTCGATGCCCTCGGGGAGAAACTTGACGGGTGGCACGTGCTTCCACCCGGTCACACAGCAGAGCGCGTCGGTGTCAAGCTGTGTACCATCGGATAGGTGCACTGTCCTCGAGGACAGACCTGTGACATCGGCGATGTGCACGTTGACGGTGCCGTCGCGCACGAGGTCGAAGATGTCGGTTGGGTAGTTGAGGATGGAGAACGATGAGGCGACGAACATGGCGTGACTCCACGGCTTGAGCTTCTTAGTTTCCGGGTGGGCGTCGTACTTGTTCAAGGTGACCACGTCGTTGCCGAGAATGTACCAAAAGGCGTTTGTAATGGCGCGGCCGATGGCAGACCCGTGGTAGAAGTTGCGCAGTCCAGTGTAGCCGTCAACGTTGCCCCAGATGCAAGGGCTGAACCAAGTAAGCATGCGTGTGTCTAAACATCCAATGTCAGCAAAGAGTCATAGTGGTTCAAGGGACCGCCGTTTTGAGCACACTGACGGACAAGTTTCTCGAGCCATTTCTTCAATGGCGTGACATATGGAGGAGCCATCCACACGGGGCCATGGCCACTCTCTGTGAAACACGTATTAGGGAGGTCAACAAAAGATCATACGCTGGAGGGCAACTCACCTCGAATCACCCAATCCACTTTGACACCCTTGGACGCGTATGCGTACACGACATCCCACGCGGACTTTGTGCCGCCGAATACAGTCACTCTCTTGGCGGAGTCCAGAGTGTCCGCATACTTAGTAAAATCCCTGCTGTGGAAGATGGGCACCCCAAAGTCATCTTGCCCTTCAATGCGTGGTAGGAATGGTTCCGAGGTGAGACCAGCGGCCATGACCAGCTTCCGTGCAAAGATTTGGTGCTGCGAGCCACCGCTCTGAACAGACAGGATCCAACCCCCTTCGGCGCCGTCTTGATGTTCGGCAACGAGGACAGCAGTCTGGTAGCGGATCTTGTCGAGGATGTCGAACCTCTCGGCGTACTTGGTGAGATATCTGTACATGATCTCTCCAGACATGTGTTCTCCGGGCTTCACACCAAAGACATCGCTGTGCATGGGAAAGTCGGGATACTCAAAGGTTCCCAGCATGTTGTTGGTCTTGAGACCTGGGTACAACCGGTCTTTGGCCCATACTCCGCCGAGCGTTGAGCCCGAGTCCAGAACAGCCAGACTCTTTCCAGGGTTCAGTTGGTGGAAAGTCTTTGCGACGGCGAGGCCGAAGACGCCTGCAGCAGGTTAGAATGTTGTCGTTATACGTTTTAAGGGAATCTCATACCGGCCCCGATAACCACTAGGTCGAGAGTCTCCATTGTCAAGCGTGACGATTCAGTAAACGCAACCCGTGGAATGACGGTGTCTATGTGTCATGTCCTGGTGAAGTTCCCAAGCCCCGCTGACTGTCAAATATCAGGGGGTGAGGTTGCAGGTGAAGCGGGGAACCAAAGCTTAGCGAACTCCAGGTTCAGCCGCGTAAGACCCAAAGATGGTTGAAGATTCTGCGGTTGCAGTGCATGGTCGCATCCCGCATTCCCAGACGGAGACAGTTCCCTTTCAGGACATTTCAGGATCTCGCCCCCTGTCAGCCTTGTGGACAGCACCCCAAGCGCGCAACGGCCAGGGGACTGACAGAGCTTGTCCATCCCAATTTGGCCTTGCAGACCCTTGTGAATTCGCCCTTGAGTAAGAAGATGGAGAGCGAGATGCCAATGGAAAACCGCAGAGCACCGAAGACCAAATCATCTGGGGCCTGGATGAACTGCTGCTTCCCCACTCTGCCGTCCTGCTCGAAACATCCGGGGCCGACAGATGTCGACCCTAGATGGCAAGGATCGGCATCCTCGACAGGAGACCCCAGCAACCACAAACAACCCACCTTCTCTTCACGGTGCTGGGCTCGCCCGAGGCCCGGTTGGTGCGCAGCGGGGTAAGGGTTGCGCAAAAAGCTGCATGCCGGCTGCCCTTGGCCAGACCGAGGGGGCGAATCGGCGATTGTTGCTTGGCTCTCTCTTTGGATGAGAACTGGGGGAAATAAAGTTGCGGAGATCGCGGCTCTCCCCCCGCAAGCGCACGATCTTCGGGATGGCCGCATGCGTCCGAGCGCAGAAAACCGCGGGATCCCTTCGGGATGAAGATCTTGATTGGAACTCTGATTTGCCTCACTTCTCATTAGCCAGCCGGAGACGATCAAGCTATCATTTGGCGAGTCGTGCTTCTGCGTCGAGATCTGGGCTTGGGCTGAGGCAACAATGTCTGACCGCATAGAGTTGTCTTGCCGCCTTGTTGACTGAAAGATGACGTTCAAGGGGTCTCGGTGACAAGGGTAGAGAGAGTGCGGATCTCTTTGGTTTGGTCCACGTCTAATTCAGCGGCAACCGGGTTCTCCTGCCTTAAGAGTTCAAGCACTCAGAGAACATTCCTGAGTGAGTTGTTTGTCAGAGCGGACAAAGAATCGTTTTGTGGCCTCTCAAGGTTGTATCCCTGTGACAGCCCACCCCGGCACCATCACCTTGATCGGTTTTTGACTTTGATCGATTTAGAGCCATGAAAAGCAAACGATACTGTGTGGCCATGGCACATGGTTGATGTCTTACACAAGCAGCATGCCTTCGCTGTTGGAATCTGAGAGTGCAAGAAAACAAGAAAGCCATGTGGGCAAGCGCATCCTGATCAGCATTTGGCAGTGAGAACGCTCAGACGTAACAGACGGCGATCAAGATATCGGTCTCTGAGAGTCGACGCCAGCGCATTAAGGTGGGCGCAGATGGCAAATATGGGCGCCGTTAATGTTACTGGACCTGAGATTTGCAGATTGCAACTCCGGCTGGAAGGTCACTCAAGGGAAAGAGCGCCCTGGAGGGATGGTGTGGCATTTCGCTTAAGCACTCGACCTTGAGCAGGGCGCTCCTTCCCTGTGAGTCCTAAGGACCCCATCCCAGTCCGAGTCACGGCCTCGAGCTCCAGTCCAACGGCGTGGGAGTTACCAGGTCGCTGCCTGATCCCGGTTTGCGACTTCTTCCCCACGTCCTCGACAATCGGGCCGCTTCTATTCGCTCGTCTCACCGCAACACCTCAGCACGGCAACAACGCCGTCTTGCATGTGCTGGGCAGCACGTGCAGCACGCGTCTCACAACCTGCAAAGCAAAATGCATCTTCCCGGCTCCAGTTCCGAGCTCCTCCCTGGTCATCTGCGCTCTTGTGGTATCCCGCCATCAGCTTCCCTGCCTGTTCCCGCCAATGAAGCTGCGGTGCGAGCCACCATTGTCCATAACGTCGACCGCGCGGCAAACACCCGAGTCTGGCCGGGCGCTTTGCCGGACTGCAGCGGTGGCCCCAGTCAATGGAGAGCTGACCTCGAGCCAACCAAGTCGGCATCAGGCTCTGTCGTCTGTGCTACGGTACCGAGGGTACCTGCCGATCAACAAGATAATGTCCCGTTGTCACACCAGCCCAGCCGGGAGTTTTCCCATGTCTACATCAAAAAGGCCCACTGCAGACTCGGGACAGCGAGACATGTCTACTTGAGGTCTCGTTTCTTGATGTCGAGTGCCTGCGGTATTGCTTCTTTTTCGTCACCATGGACGCATTCGTACGCGAAGCCTTTGCGTTGCTTGGAATTGGATTGTTCGTGATCGGCCTCCGGCTGTATGTCAGAATATCTTCATCGGGCTTCACACGCCTCCATGCAGATGATTACCTTATGGTCGTTGCTGCGGCAAGTACCCCTGTACCAGCCGTGTTCCAAGTATCTCGCTAACCTGATCCTAGGTGGCCTATTCCGTCGAGACCTACCTTGCTTACTCGGTTGGGGAGTTCTGGAGAGGGCTAGCCAACAATGCCATGACCGATGAGCAGCGAGAGTCGCTCGATCCGCACAGCCTTGAGTACAACTGGCGGTAAGAGAAGCACTGCCCGAAGGGGTTCTTCAAGTCTGACAAAGAAGCAAGGGTCAATGGTTCAAAGACGCAAGTTGCTGGTTGGTCCACATATACCTTCTTGCTGTGGGTTATCAAGGCGGCCATGTGCTCCTTTTATCTCCGCCTTACAGTATGTTTCTCTGGCAACTGTTGTACCAGCCGTACCGTTACTGACATCTTCTACCAGGACGGGCTCGACTATCACAAGCGTATCTACTTCGGATTTGCTCTGATTACCACCACCTGGATCGCCGTTCTCCTTTCAATTCTTCTCGGCTGCCGCCCTCTGGCAAAGAACTGGCAGATATATCCGAACCCTGGAAGTGTGTCTTAGCCTGTTTCTTCATCTTCGAATGTGGCTGACTGCTCCCAGATGTGTGCCAACCTGCCATATCCAGAATTGACATCTTCGTTACTGTCATCTTGAACGTTCTCACCGACGTCTACCTAATGAGCATCCCCATCCCGATGCTTTGGAAGTCCTCGTTGAGGCCACTTAAGAAGGCTGGCCTCATCCTTCTTTTTTCAGGCGGCGCCTTTGTGACGGTCGCAGGTATTCTGCGTTGCATCCTTATCATTTCTGTTCGTCATCCACCCCGAAGCCAATCTGACCGCACATACAACTGCTAACTAGACCTTTTCTTGCCAGGATCCCATCAACGGCGCCCAAAAGGCAGGATCTTGGGCCGTCCGAGAGACGTTTGTCGCCGTTATCACCTCGAATCTGCCGATGATTTCACCCCTCATCGCCCGTTGCCTTAGTCCGCTCATCGGGAGCTTGCGATCCTTCTCCTCGTCCGCGAACAAGCCCTCAAAATCGTCACGGAGCGGAGAAGGAAAACCGCGGGCCACCATCTTCGAGAACAAGAATCCTCGCCGCGGGATGGGCCCGCGAAGCGTCAATCCGATTCCCAACTTCTCCATCAACTACAGCGACGAGCACATCTACGTCCGCCCCGAAGAGGACGGAGGCACCACCGTCTATGACACAGACCTCGAAGCTGGACAACCATCGTCAAAGCCTGGCGTCATTATGAAGCAGACGTCGGTGGAGATCATTGAGATGCGGCGGACTGGCGAACAGACGGCCGAGGACGATGTCGGCGACTATTATCTGGTGAGGCAGTCGCAACAGGATGCGGAGCGGTTGGCGAGGGAAGTCGGCGGTGGGAAGCGGAGCCGGTCTAGCGCGTCTTTTATCATTGGGAGGGCACTATGACGCGGGATCTCTGGTTTGGATTTCATGAAATGGGATTAACTGGCTGATGAAATGTTGTGCTGAGAAGTTGAGCGGTTGGGATACTGGTAAACTTGTTGAGTGGCAGAGAAATGAGCCTTTATTCCGGATTCTTTCGTCTCATTCTTGGAGACTCCGTTGGCCTGCGATATCAAGCAGTCTTCGAAACTCACAGAAGTTGAGCATGGGCCATGGGGAGCGTCGAGGCTCAGAGTGTCTGTGGAGACAGCTCGTGTGTAAGTGGTCCCATCCCCTGAGCATCCCCTAACCCTAGCGTGCTCTAGGCTCCAGCCAGGGGAATGTGGGTCGTCGCCCCACCCCAGTCCAGACCCCTCGTCTTTGTCGCAGCCCAGTCATTTTTCCAACCCGTCACCAGAGATGCGCCGTCCGTTCGTTCCTTTCGTCAAAGTGTTTCGCTCGTCTTTTTCCAGCGCAATGGCCCCTGGTGAGTGCTTCGGGTTTGTTCCCAGTTTCTTGCCAGGCTATCACTACGCGGCGCAAAAACTGTCCCCCCGCCTTGCGCGCAAAGGCTAACTTCCGACACAACAGTTCGCGATCCCCGTCCTATCGTTATCTCCGGCCCGTCGGGCGTCGGCAAGGGCACTCTCTACAAGCTCCTGTTCCAAGTACGCCGTCAACCCACTACCCGTTTGCGGTCGCGATCCCTGACACCCGCGACAGAGATACCCTGACACCTTCACCCTCTCTGTCTCCCACACGACCCGCGGCCCCCGGCCTGGCGAGCAACATGGCGTCGACTACCACTTTGTGACGAAGGAGGCCTTTTTGGATCTGAAGGCCAAGGACGGCTTTGTCGAGAAGTACGCGCTGGGAGCCACACTATCCAATCTCGTGTCTGGGCCCAGCTGACACCAAGACAACAGCGCGCATTTCGGCGACAACCTCTACGGCACGTCCAAGGCTACTATCGAGGAGCAGACCGCCAAGGGCAAGACGGTTATTTTGGATATCGAGGTGGAGGGCGTCAAGCAGATCCAGGCCTCCAAGTTCCCCGCCCGCTACGTTTTCATTGCCCCGCCGTCCGAGGAAGAGCTGGAGCGCCGGCTGCGCGGGCGCGGCACAGAGAAGGAGGACTCGATTCAGAAGCGGTTGAAGCAGGCCAAGGTGGAGCTGGAATACGCCAAGGTCCCGGGCATCCATGACAGGGTTATTGTGAACAATGTGAGCCCCCCTAGCGAGTGTGCTCTGGGGCAATTTGACGTGCTAACCCGGTGTGTAGGATCTGGAGACCGCGTACAAGGAGCTTGAGGAGTTCGTCTTTGCCGAGCCGGCGGCCAGCGCTTAGATTTGTTTAATTTTGTCTCTCTGATATAGACTGTGCTTATGGGCAAGGCATTTTGATCAACCATCTTCATCCTCAACGTACGACTCGGCTTTGCTTGGGTGCTCGTGTCCGCGCTCCAGTGCTCGGCTGATCAAGGGACAGAACGACATGGGTCCCACCCGAGGTTGAGCGAAGAACCGAGTCAGCACTCGACCTCCAGTCGTCGCCAGACGTTTGCTCGTCGTGTCGCATGCCACTTTTGCCGAGTCGACGAGACGCACCATGACTTATCCCAACACCATGCGAGGCGCCGATGCAGCACAAGTTGGGCTAGCGTTGGCCATTCAACCCACTTCACAGAATACAGCATTCTTAGACCCTTTGCTTGGGGGACGACTCCGAAGCTACCGGTCCAACATTTGCTCGTCACGGCCATCCTGCCGGGCATCTTTCACCCGATGCCGATCACACTTTGCATCAAATCCCGACAACCGGGTTTTCTCCCCGCAATTACTACCCGTTGGCACCCCGCATCGGTCGGAGGAAGCAACCCCAAACAGACGGTTATGCACCTTGGCACGGCAGTGCACATTGAACAATGTCGGTCGTTCTCAAGGATCAGCCTCGCTATTCGCCGTCTTGAGGGGAACCCGATCCTGCCGTGAGATCCTGCATGCAAGCCTCATATCACGAGGGCTCAGATCTACAGTCTGATTACGGCAGGTGTGAAGGCCGGAAGGATGTCCTGGTGTCTTTAAAGCGGACATGGAAGCTCTGTTGGCGTGCTAGGGGATCTTTGACATGATGATATTCTCATCGCAAGAGAGCTATGGCGATCATAGGCGCGAAAGAAGAGCACGTCGACCCGCGACTGACGCGCATTGCGCAGGCTGACACGAAGCCATGGTACAAGAAGCCCAACTTGCGATTCCTGTACCTCATCCTCGTTCCCACAGGGCTGGGTGTGGAGTGGACATCTGGCTTTGACTCCTCCATGATGAACAGCCTGCAAGCCGTCAAATCATGGGTTGACTGTCCGTCCCCCGTCCCATTTCTTCCACCCACCCAGGAACTAACCAACCGACCCCAAAACAGACTTCGACAACCCTACCTCCTCCCGCCTCGGCCTGCTCAACGCCATGTACTCCCTCGGCGCGCTCATGGCCATCCCCTTCATCCCGACCGTCAGCCAGCACCTCGGGCGGCGCCGCACCATCCTCCTCGCGTCGCTCATCATGTGCATGGGCGCGGGCCTGCAGGCGGGCGCGCGCAACTCGGACATGTTCCTCGCGTCGCGGTGGGTGCTCGGCTTCGGCATCCCCTTCGCCATCGTCAACGCGTCGGCGCTCATCGGCGAGCTGTCGTACGCCAACGAGCGGCCCGTCATGACCTCGCTGTTCAACGCGTCGTTCGTCGGCGCCATCGTCGCCGCGGGGACCACGTTTGGGACCTTCCAGATGCGCTCGACGTGGGCGTGGCGCTTGCCCAGCCTGCTGCAGCTCGTGCCGAGCTTTTGCCAGATCGCGTTCATGGTGGTGTCCCGAGTCGCCGCGCTGGCTGGTCTCGAGGGACAGGGGGGATGAGGCGTTTGCGATATTGCAAAAGTACCATGGGGAGGGGCAGGATGGGGACGAGTTTGTCCGGTTGGAGTACGCGCAGATTCAGTCGACGATTGCGCAGGAGAAGGAGCTGGCCAAGGGGTTCGTGTGGGCGGACGTGGTGCGGGATCCGCCGATGCGGCGGCGGTTCATGATCGCGGCGATCGTGGGGTTCTTCACGCAGTGGAGTGGGAATGGGTTGTTGAGCTTCTACATGAAGAAGATCCTGGCGCTGGTCAATATCACGAACGACAGGACGGTGCAGCAGATCATTCTGGGGAACACTTGCTGGGGGTTCATCAACGCCGTACCGATCGCGCTGATCGCGCCGCGCTTTCCGAGGAGGATCATGTTTTTGACGTGTACGATTGGCACGGCGGTCGTCTACACTGTCTGGACGATTGCGAGCGCGAGGTCCGTGATTGAGAACTCGTCGCGCGCGGCGATTCCGGTGTTGGTGTTTATCTTTGTTTATTCACCGTAAGTTTCCCTTTGGCATCTGGAGAAATGATCCGGTGGCTGACTTTCTACAAGATTCTACAACATTGGCTGGAACGCCCTGGCCTATACCTACATGGTCGAAATCTTCCCTTTCCAGCAACGCTCCAAGGGTATCGCGGTTGAGCAGCTCACCGTTCGCTTCGCTGTCTTCTTCAATACCTACGTCAACCCCATCGCGCTCGACTCCATCGGGTGGAAGTATTACATTGTCTACTGCGTCTGGATTCTGGTCGAGATTGCGACGGTGTACTTTCTGTTCCCTGAGACGCACAACCGCACGCTTGAAGAGCTCAGCTTCATGTTTGAGGGCAAGGCGGTCCAGGACAAGGTGCAGCAGAACGTGGACAAGGTGCTTAACGTCGAACTCGAGACGGTCTCGCGGAGACCCTCCAAGGATGGCGTGACGGCTGCTGAGCTGCGAGCTTGACGGGCGGTTCTTTGTTGTCCAAGTGCGGTCACGTTTTGCTGTTGGCAACCACTCTGGGAGCTGTTCCACAAGGCCGGAGAACAAAGAAGACAATGCATTGTCTTCCGCCAAGCAGCCTTTTCTTTGTCGCCTTGTTCTTTCGGTGGCTTGTGATGTGGGATTCGATCGAGTCACGCCAAACAGCACAGATTAAAACACGGGAATTCGATCACTGTTCAAAAGATGGCCTTTATTCGCTCTCACTCCCTGAGCTAGTCCTCAAGCTTCTATCTACCCTGGTTTTAGGGCCAGCCTTTTGCTTCTTACTTTCAGACCCGGTCGTGGTCTTGTTGCACACCTTGAAATCCAGTAGCATCGGATACAGATTCGCAAACGCCTCAAACACATCTTCCTCGTTCTTGGCACCTGTGAACACAACCTTACCTGTGCTAAACACCAGACACTTGAGCTGGGGCTTGAGCATCGTGTACACCAGCCCGGGAAACAACTCGGGCTCGAACTTGGCTGACAGCCAGTTGGCGCGCTGAAAACCCTCGATGCGGATGTAGAAGCCGCACGAGGCTGAGCCGACAAAGTTCTGCACCTTGAAGTCGAGGAACCTGGTGTTGAAGCCGCACTTTTGAATGGCGCGGGCGTGGCGGCGGGCGGCGAGACGGGCGAGCTCCTCCGACTTGGCGCCGGTGATGACCATGCGGCCCGAGGCGAAGACGAGGGTGGTGGTGCGCGGCTCCCGGATGCGCATGATGACTGCGTGGAACTTTTTGCGGTTGTATTCGACGTTGCGGGCGTGTAGAGAGAGAACTTGGAGGTCGATGAGGCAGCCGAGGTTGACGGTGGCGACGACATTTTGGATCTGCGGGAGCGGCCAGTCGGGCTTGATACGATCCCGCCATGTGGGCTGTGCGCCTGAAACTGGCTGTGAGTGAGCATGCATGGTGGATATTGTTCTCTCACCGTTGGGTTTGCTGCCGAGCAGTTTTGACTGCTTGATACGGACTAAGGTCGAAAGGTTTTAGTCCTTTCTGATGCCGAAGTTCAGTGGATTGCGAAGTTTGTGTGTCTTAATTGCTGAGATTTTATAATTTTTAAGCTCAGGGGGAAGAGATATCTATATCCTCTGGGCTTTAGACAAAGCATTGCTCGGAAGATTGAATGCCGGCTTCTGGCACAGTCAAGTTGAATGGCCTTGAACAAAGACAAGAAGAGAATGGATTGTTCCTGAAACAACACAACCTTTAAACAAAGCAATTAACAATTCCCTTGTTCCCACAGAATGCTAGTAGTGGAACTAAAAGTTGGTTGACTGTGAATGTGAGATTCGGCCTTTGGGACATTGCACCGACACAAGATGGCATGCACACATTGCTGCATTCAGCGAGGCCAGAGTCCGTGTTGTGCATTGCAGGCAGAATATGGAGACATACAAGATGCAGAAACTTCAAAGGTGGCTGACTAAATTGAGATTCTATTTTCAACAGCAGTAGCTGCTTCATTCTTTCATGAGCAGTACCAGAAAGATACCCACTCCAGATTGGCATCTTTCTGGCGTGCTGTTGGTAACTGAGGTCTTCGGTATCACCGACCGGGCGTTCCTTGTGACTGTCCCGCTGCATGCAGGATGAGCATGTTTACATCAGATGCCGCTTGTTGATACATCATAGGCGTGCCGCAACAGAAGCCCGAGAGTCCGTCCCGGGCGTTCTGTCTAAGGTTTTTCTCAATCAGTGAATTCAAAATAGCAGCCCTCCAGTTTAAATACTTCGCTCTGCTCTGTTGACGTTGAAACAATATCACCAAAACTTGAATCTTGCTTCCCTCTCACATCCCCGGCTTGCGCCTGTCTAACCTCCACTATCCCGTATATACACAAAGTCACAATGCCGTTTCTCGGTTCCATATTCCAACACCTTCGGTATGAATCGCTCGTGCTCGACGTCGAAGGGAAAGAAGAGCACAAGTGGAAGAAACGATCGCGTCTCTTCTCCTCACACCCGGCCAGTCCCAGGCGCTCAAAGGCCGACAGCATCCCTCTCTTCACCACCCCGACACCGCCGGCCAAGTCGCGCCTTTCAACCACGGCGGTGCCTGACCAGCCATGTCTGCCCATTTACGAGTCCTTTACCATCGGAAAACATCGCAGCATCGTCCTGGAAAACTGGCGACTGCAGGACATGGAAAAGCGCCCTGCTCGGCGTTTGTCTCGCATCGCAACAATCAGCGACTTCCACAACCTCGGACACCGCAACAGCCAATCTGTGGGCGAGGACACTGCCCGTTCGTCAGCAGCGGGCCAACTTCCCGCCCACGGCCAAACCCCCGATCTGGGGCCGTACTACCGTTCCCTCCTGCCCGACGGCCGCATCATGTGGGACGAGGACGGTGATGAGAACGCCGGCGACCCAGCACTTGAGAGCCAGCAAACCCAGCAAGACTCCGAGCCTGACGCGGACAGCACCGACTCTTCGCCTCCTCTGGTGCCGCATGAGGAGGCCGCGGAACACGGCATGCCGGAGGCGGACACTGCAGAAGAAAGCGTGCCGCAGGAGGATACGGCAGAGGAAAGCGTGCCGCGCACGTCTCTTGCGGAGTCTCGCAGGCCCTCATCAGAAGCCACGCGCGCAGACAGGGCAGGGTCGTGCGCGTCCTTGGCCTCGACAGGGGTGGAGGTTGACGAGGAAGAGGCTTGCGTGTTTTCGTGGGAGCGGACGGGGCCGGCGCGGTGCGTGCGGGTCCGGAGCGACGACGGGCGGCCGCTCTGGCCGGGTACGGGTCCCGCGGCGGGTTCGTCGGTGGGGGACTCGGCGGTGGGTCCGGCGACGGGTCCGGCAGTGGGGCAGTGGGTGGCTCGCTCGCTCGGCCCCGCGGCGGGTCCGTTTCCGTGGTCGCCGGCCGCGTCCACCGCCGGCTCTGACGACTCTGGCGTCGCTCCCCCGCCCACTCCGCCGCCAAAATCCGCAAAGCGCCTGTCCCGCGCGGCCGGTAAGAGGCTGACCAGTTTGCCGCTTGCTGGCCGGGTGAACGACGCGGGCCGGGACTCGGTGGGCCTTCAGGTCTGCAGCGAGCTCCTCACCGACCAGCTGACCAAGGCTGTCGTTTCCTCTGGCCAAAAAGACACCACCGACAAGGCAGGGGAGCAGGTGCAGGCCAAGAAGAAGCTGCAGGTGCTGCTGATGATTGAGGCGTACGAGGGCATGCTGCGGAGTGTTCGGGGCGCGGGTGGGGGTGTGGAAGAAGAATCTGGATCTGTGTCGGCGTCAGGATCCGGGGACAGCGCTGGAGGTGGAGAAGGGGGGGACAAGAGAAAGACAATGGTGCAGATGGTGCCTGTTTTGGAGCATTGGTTGGATGCGTTGCATGCGGTGTATGATGAGGCATTGCAGGGGGATGACGGCGACGAGTGAGGGTTCTGTTTTTTAGACTTCCTTTACCTATTATTGTGCGACCATCGGTGGGATGAGGAGGGCGCTTTACTGAGGGGTTGGGACCGAAGTCGGGTTTTGGAAGGCACCCCAATATTACTTGCTACATACCTTAGTTCCATTAACATCGTCAATTCGAGTCCCATCACATCGACGACGTTCGCATCAAGAGTATAACACCATTCTGCCACTGTGTTTGTCAACTGATACGAAGCCTGCCGGCAGCGGCTCACCGTTCGTGGGTTGGTCTGGGCCATGTGGTTCTGAGGCGCAGACGCGGAAGAAGACGTTCCGTGGTGGGTGGGCGTGGCAACTGAGACAGCTGCAAAATTCAGGAACTTTCTCTGATGCCAGCCTGAGTCTGAGCGACACCATCAGGCGCAAGGAATTTTCTGTATTTATTCAGTATTTGAGGGACACACAACTGCCAGTGGAAACGGCCGAGGGGTGGGTTTCTTCGGGCAATCATTGGATAGTGAGGCTTTCCCCGAAGCCCTTCCGGCATGCGCCAGCCTCTACTCTGTTCGTGTTTGAGCAGCTCCGGCATTGCCTGGCGAAATCGCTGAAGCAGGCTGAAAGCCAGCGCGGAAAGTGCTTCGAAGGGTGGTATTTCAAACCCAATCAACGAAGAGTGGTTTGCCCGGGCATGTGCAGCTCTGATGTTGACGATGAACGTTGATTAACGTCGGTTGACAGTTGGCGCCATGCCAGCTTGAGGAGCAGAGTGGGAGCTGGCCACTCGCAAGCCTTCCCCAAACCCGGAAATCATGGGTGGGCCGCGCCTTTCGTGGGCTAGCGGACCCGTTCCTGCCAGCGCCCAGACAATGATTTGCGATCGACCTGATCGACCAGACTCGACATTGCAGGGGCCAGAAAGTGCTCGCTTGCAAGCGAAGCATGCTGCCCCCCCATCCCCAGATCCAGAGCTTTGGATGGTTGGGGATTGATGGTTGTTCTGCAGAGAGCACAGCACACCGAGGGACGGTCGAGCCACTGGGTTGAGCTCCCCCGAACCGAGCCGATCCTGAAAAAATACCACCCCATGGAGCCAGTGGTTTTCTTATGTCCGGCCCGAAGGAGGGCTTGTCCCTGGCAGCACCTCGAGTTAATTACTGGCCGCTTCTCCACTGGACACATTCAAGGTCCAAGCACTCCAAGGATTCCTGGGGACCTGGACCGTTGCCGACGAACTGACACTCGCTTGCTCGAAGTTGCACCGTTCCCACGCGACGCCGGGATGCACCTCCACGGCTTCCCACGACGTGACGAACCACCACCCCGCCATGTGCCAAATTACGCCTCGCGCCTGCTCTGGGCGATATGGTCCTTGACAATCGCCGCGGCAGTCTTTCTCGCCCTGCGCGTGTACTGTAAACTGTCGCGGCGTCGGTCGCTGTGGTGGGACGACCACTTCCTGATTGCCAGCTGGGTACCACGCACAGTCCTTTGGGTCCAGTCCTGTCGGTTGCTGACCCCAATGCCTGCACACAGGTCACCATCCTGGCCTCCACGGCCATGCTCACCGAAGGCACCAAATACGGCATCGGCCTGCACTACGAGGACATGGACCTGGTGAAGATGCCCGTCGTCAGCATTATTTCGTACGCCGCGGGCTTTTCCACCATACTGGGCGCAGCCTGGAGCAAGACTTCGTTTGCAATTACCCTCTTGCGCCTCTCAGAGGGATGGGCCAGGTGGGCGGTCTGGTACATCATCATCTCGGTGAACCTCGTGCTCGGCGTCTCGGCGACCATCCTGTGGATCCAGTGCTGGCCGGTCGAGAAGCTCTGGATATACGAGTTGAAGGCGACGTGCTGGCCCGTCGAGATCGTTGAACGATATCAGACTTTCACGAGCAGTGCGTACCCCTGACTCACACGACTCGAGGATATGCACCGGGAGAGGCGACTAACCGATGCGACACAGTCTACTCGGGCATCATCGATATTGCCCTTGCAATCCTGCCCTGGAAGATCATCTGGCATGTGACAATCAACAAGAGGGAGAAGATTGGCGCCCTGGTCGCCATGAGCATGGGGGTGTTGTACGTCAAGCAACCCCGGACGCTTCCCTTCTCTTCGTCTGACCCATATGTGTGCTCTAGTTCCGGCATCATTGCGTTCCTGAAGATCATCTCCCTCGACGACATCTCGGATAGTAGTTGTAAGTTTGCCATACGTTCCACGAACTGGTTTGTGGTCCAATCTTGATCTGACCATGTCCAGCCACAACTGTGGACATCAAAGTCCTGGGCACCGCCGAACCCGCTGTTACCATCATTGCTGCGTCGATCCCGATTCTCAGAGCCTTCGTCCGAAAAGACGCCCCGGCGCGGACACGGTCAATACCCTTCGTCGAGTTCTCTCAGATCCCCGAGCCCAGCTCGCATTCACTTAGCTCTACTACAAAGGAGTACCCCGTTGAGGCTATTGAAGGTCTCGTAGGGTACAACACGACGCCATCGTCAGGGAGAGTGGCTCTGCAGGACCTTTAACGCAGGAGCATCAATGTTGTATATGAGATCATGGTATGTGTGTACCCTTCGGCCAACCATGAGCTGGTGAGCGTTGGCTAACAACCCCTTGGATTTTCCATAAGCATTCGGGAAGCCGGAGTTACGGGTTTGCATTGCGTGGTTTTTTTGTGTGCCTGGCCCTATGATCTTCAGAGTTGATCTCCATGGCATTTTGGTGGGTTGGAGCTGGAAACGTTTTCATGATACCCAAAACAATGTATTTATAGCACATCCCGCATTAAAATGAAAGGGGCATCCTTACCGGGCTAGACCCCTATCACTCAACCATCACGGACCCCTGTCGTCCACTTTCCTGGAGATTCGAGGCAACATCTTGAGGTTCCGCTTGCTGAGACATGCGGTTGCGTTCTCTCACAGTCATGCTCTCCCATCAAGATGGTAATGGATGCTGCAGCTCGATGCATTGACCCAGACCCAGGAACTTCTGTGTCCGGGTCACCGGCACAATCTCACCCACAGCCAGGAGGACATGCCCAAGGGACGCTCTTCTTCACTCTCCTTTGTTGCCAGAAATCGGTTGCAAGCTACGATCGCCACCTCATGTCGGCGATCATGCCTGGGTCTTGATCTCCAATCTTGCTTCGCCTCTACGCCCCTGCTCGCAAGATTCGAGTGTCCATCCGGGTCAACCCCTTCGGCCAGTCGAACCCGAATGTGGGTGCACGCAGCAGCAGCTTTCACCCAATGCATATGGCGGAGAAGGGAATTTGCCTACCGGGTGCTGCTCCTACCGGGAGATGGGTGATGTTCGGATCACGGTGTTGATGAGCCGTATAGAGGCTGGATGCAATGATCATCGACCTGGAAGCCGTGAATCCATATTTCGCTACGGAAACAATCCTATTTGATCAGCCTAGGTGAACAGTCTATCTGCTCGGCCAGATACCCAGGCCGAGAAGCAGCACGACCAGCTGACCGACGAGCAGGATGCCAACCGCTGGGCGGAGCTGAGTGAGGAGCAGGATGAGTATCCCCACCGCGCAAGGGAGATAAACCAGGCGGCGCAGGACGAGTTTGTGAGGGAGTTGGAGGAGGGGTATCGAGTGCGATATCCAGAGAGGAAGAAGAAACTTGAACGCGGGAGGGGCGGGGTTGGGTAAGGCGTCTTTCTTGGTTGACGAATATTGCACTCTTGCGTGTCCCCAGGCCACAACCACCAATGAGCCATCAGAGAGCTTCTCGAGCAGTTCGACAATTGGATTGGATGGGGGAGGACCATAAGCGCTCGCTGCCAAGCTCGTGGCTTGCCCGGTCCCAAAGGGAGGGGAAACAAACGCGCCTCAGTTGAAGCTGCAAAATTGTGGCGGAGCGCAGCCCCGCGCTCGCTGGTGCCTGATCACATTCTTTTTTGCTTCTTCATCCTTTTGCAGCCTGAAGAAGCACACCGGAAGCCAAATCCGGCATCAGCGGATACACCTTGGGTAAAATGGACCCACTCAGCGTTTTGTCGATCGCGACTGGCATCGTCACTTTTGTTGACTTTGGTGCCAAGCTGGTCTCGCTCTCCCTTGAGATAAAGAAATCCGATGAAGGGCGCCCCGCCGCATTATCTGCGCTCATGGTCGAGTCTCGAGACCTGTCGGGCCATGCAACCCACGCCAGGGACAAGATCGCGAGTCTCCAGGTGCGATATCCACGCCAGTCCGAGTCGTTCACTCGACTCGACGCCGAGTGTGTCCAGGCCGAGAAGGACCTCCAAAAGCTCGCCGACAGCTTGACAGTGCAACCCGGTGCGGGTGGTCATCATGGCCTGAGAGCCCGGGGCGCCCTCGCGCTGGTCTCTCTACGTGGCACGCTCAAGCAGGGCGACATCGAGAGCCTCGAACGTCGGCTGAGAAGCATCCGTGAGCAAATGATGATGAGCGTCATCATGTGTATTGCGTATGTGCATTTCATACTTTGATAGCGTGGTGATATTGGCAGTGGCAGATGCTAAGAAGTCGGCCGCGCTTATCAGAGACGACGCGACAGAGAGTCGTGCGAAGCTCAAGAGCATCAACAACGGTGTTGAAGAGGTCCTGGACGTTCTCCGTCCTATAACGGTTGCCATTGACAATCTCCAACCAGAGTTTCACGCCGTTTCCAAGAGCCGACCGTTGGAAACAGACCTAGAGAGAGAGAGAATGGCTAGTGGACTGTGGACTTCTATCACCACGGCCAACATGGACATGGATGTGGACCAAGCCAACTCTCACTCCCCCACCCCTACCCCTGGAAAACGATTGGAAGACGACAGCCAAATTCATTCTAGGATTCTAGAAAGCCTGGATTTTGAGGATATGACTTCCCGTGAGAGCCAGATCGAAAACCCTTTCCCTGAAACCTTCCAGTGGCTGCTTGATGCCAGGGGAGCTGCCGAGAGTGACGAGCCTTCAAGTTCGCCGAGATCGTCTCCGAAGTTCAAAGAATGGCTCGAATCACAAGCCAACGAGACACCTTTCTGGATTACAGGCAACCCAGCCTCCGGAAAGAGCACGCTCATGAAGTTCATCTCCACAAACCCCCAGGTTAAAACCCACCTCCAAGTTTGGTCTGGCGAGTTCCAACTCCTTACATGCCACGTTTACTTCTGGAATCCAGGGTCCTCTGGACAAAAGAGTCAGATCGGTCTCTTGTCAACTATTCTTCACCAACTTCTCAGCCAGCGACCAGACCTTTGCCGCCGCGTTGCCCCGAGACGTTACTTGTACTTCCAACTCGCCGGAACTGATTCGCCGGACCCCCCAGACTGGACTCTCGAAGAACTTCGGGACAGCGTCACTCGGTTTGTTTCCCAGATCAAAGATACCTGCCGTTTTGCTCTTTTTGTCGATGGCCTCGACGAATACGAAGGGAACCTTGACAGGCTTATCTCATTCCTCAAGCGGCTTCATCATGACTACAACGTCAAGCTTTGCGTCTCTAGCCGCCCCTGGAACACCTTCAAGGACGAGTTCCATACATACCCGTCGCTGAGGATGGAGATCCTTACCAAGCCCGATATCGTGAAGTACGTTTGCACGCGGATTGGAGGCAGCCTTGCTTTCAACGAGCTCCGAAAGCTTTACCCCACAAGCGTCGAGAACCTCGAATCCCAGATCATCGAGAAAGCCGACGGTGTGTTCCTCTGGGTGGTTCTTGTCGTCGAAAATGTCATCGCCACCGCCCGAGAGAACAATGATCTTCGCGAGATCTGGAGAGTTTTTGAGAGCATGCCGCCGGGACTCGAGGAACTTTACGCTTCGATGCGCAGACGTCTCGACTCGACCCACCGTGAGCGGGCATCGAGGATGTATCAGCTACTGTTCCGGTGGAATGAGGTCATCGACCGCCGATTCGAGACACTGGAGTTTTGGATGGCTGTCAACTGCCGCGATCCCGCCGAGCCGCAGCCCTATCCCGAAGCCGAATCTGCAGGAATCCGACCTGCGTTAGAAAGGCGGCTGGCCGGTGCTACCGGGGGCATCCTACAAATACACACAGATCTCGCAAGGCAGGGCTCTAACGCAAGGGCATTTGTTGGATTTCTTCATCGAACTGTGTTTGACTGGTTGCAAAGGATGAAATCCTCAATCGAGAACGACGGGCCTACGGACTTCGATCCAGGCCTGGTGCTCACATCAGTGCTTGTTTCTCGGGTGAACAGGGAAACGAACAATGATCTTAAGTATCTCCGCATCAACGACGTTTTTGCCGCTGGTCGATCTTGCTGTCCCTCACCAGAAACCAGGTCCAAGCTACTTCTCATCATTGATCGCGTGCAACTCCGGCACTACGATATCCAGAGCCGCAGTCTGGGCTATCTTGGTACTATGGAAATGGAGGTTCTTTCCTCCTATCCGGACTCAACCGTTCGTTCCTATCTTGCCACACGGCATCTATGTGCGCCATACCTTCAAGCGAAGCTTGAGAGCAATGCCTGTGTCACAGGATTGGAGCTGCCTCAAAAGCTGCACTTGTTGCCGCCAGCGTTTTGGAATTCATCGCAGAAGAGACTTGTGTCTCTGATCCTCGTCGCTTTGGTTGATGATACCCAGCTACAACACGAGCCACTTCAGATATTGAACAGGAGACTGAGGACGTTTGAAACCCTTCTACAAGCTCAGTCGCCGTTTACAACCCTCGGCAGCTTGAAGTCAGCGATCAAGGAAAAGGCGAAATTCGGCAAACCAACGGAGTTCTGGGACGCTCTCAAGGCCGGGGTTGAGGGGAAAGGCTTTGCCGAACTAACGAGTATCTCGAGCATGGGACAGGAACAGCCAGACCACCTTCGGGTGCCTGCCCCACCTCTACGCACCTTGACCTCAATTCGAGAGAAGCGCGCAAACACGCATATTCGGAGAGGGTTCCGTGAATACATCCACGATCAGAAAGTCAAATGGCTGTAGACATCTGATGCCCCGACGCTCCATGTGGAGACTTGGACTGGGCGACGGGATAGGTGGAAATACATGTTGAACGCAACGTTGATGTCCACCATGCTCGGAAACCCTGGTTCCGGATCTCAATCCTGCAGGGGGAACCCAACCCAATCAGCTTAACCGAACCGGATCATCTTCCTCTCTGAGAAGCCCCGATGATAGTTCATGTTTCATGCCCCCATCCCTAGTTTCTTCACGGATAACTCGACCAATCTGGGCCTCTTCTCCCGAAACAAGTTGCTTCGTTTCTTCATTCTGGTCATCCTACACATCAATGTTGCAAATTCAGGGATCAAAGGGGTGGGTATTCAAGAACGAACAAAAAAATATGATAAGAACGCGAGTCAAAGCAAACTCGTCGCATTTTCTCTGTTTCTCTCAGTGTAGAATCTTGAGCCATCAGTCAATCATTCGAAATGCTGTTCTCTCGTCACGCTCTGTCCGCTCTTGCGGCAGTGGCCATTCCTGTGGTCGAAGGCGCCATGGGGCCTGCTTTCAGCACTGGGCCGGTGGCTTCTAACTCGTTCATCCGCGAAGCGACATCGACCCTCATCTTGCCCAAAGGACCTACTGGCTCTTCCGGGGTTGCTTCCCTCTGGGTTGGAATGGGCACCTCCAAGGGCGACCTGATCCAGTCCATTGCCGATAACTGGCAGTCTCCAAACTGGGCCATCTTTGCGTACACGCTCCTGTCGACGTCACGTATGATACCAGATGAAGCACCTGATCCTCACTAGGCATGTTGGACTTACAAGTTTTATAGCTACGTCACAGATGCCAGTTCAGTCGGACAGCACTACGGCCTATGCCGGTGACCAGATTACCATGCACTGTAAGGACTCCTCCGTCATCAGCTTCTCCATACCTTTAGACACACTTCGACTCACAGATTCACCTTGTGTAACAGACAAGTACGACGACGCAAGCAAGAATTACACACAATATGTCTCCATCAACGGCAACTTGGTGCACACGCTATCCACCAACGACGGCTTCGCCCTGGGCTGGGGAAGCGCAGTCGAGTGTGGTGAAACCAACTGCGGCACTATTCCTGCGCATTGTGAGTCTCTGACCGTGACTCCCAACCCTTTCAGCTTGGACAACGGCCCGGATCCTAACCTGCCCTGCAGCATGGATCAATACAGTCATTACCATGGACGTGGCCGACCCCAACTACAAGAACACGCTCGCCAAGGGCCAAGGTGTTACCGGCGACCTGGTCACGAGCGATGGCGGCAAGACCTGGACGGTCAGCAAGATTTCCATTCCCGGCTTTGACTTCTCCACGGGCAAGATCGTGACGGCCTCGAGCGCGGCGACCACCACAGCAAAGACCACGTCCAAGACCACGACCGCTGCGGCGGCGACGACGACGGCGTCCTCCTCCGGCGCTGGTACCGCTGCACGTTGGGCGCAATGCGGAGGTAAGCTTTGAGCCCCCTATAACTTGTATTATGCTCGAGAAGCTGACCGTGATCTTCTTCTTCTTCTTGAAAGGCATCGGCTACACTGGGCCGACAAAGTGCGCGAGCCCGTACACTTGCACGTACTCCAACCCTTGTGAGTTATTCCTCTTCTCATGTTTGTCTCCGCTCAAAAGCGTCGTGTTGACAATGTTGTGTAGACTATTCCCAGTGCCTGTGAAAGACCTGCGGTGACTCTTCGCAGGTGAGTATCTGGGCGGGGGAAGGGGGTGAAAGGTGTCGTCGGCAATGGCGCGCTAGGTGGGTTTGAAGCGGTTTGGAGAGGGTTTTCTGAAGGGATGAAGAGTAAATAAGCTGCTGGTCTACGAAACTGGTAAACAAGATCGCTGAAGACCCTGCTTCTTCCGAGACTTGTTCGCATCCAGAAAGGCGGAGTTGCTCAGGGTGCTCAGTTGATGTTCCCATGTCAACCCCGCTCCTTGGTTCGCCGATTCATTCATCCCTCCAATAACACACCGAGCCCGTTCACTGCTGCATCTGAAAATGTTGCGAAGACTTCAATGCACCCACGTATTCCAAGGACGAACTTTGACTTTTGTCTCTCACAACTCAAGTTTTGTAGTCGGAATTGGGGCCTTCACAATGTCTTCATTGTGTGAGATGATTGGAAGCTCCCGACACATGTCCTCCCTGGTTCCTATATTCTGTACTACCCCATGTCTCGGTCACTTCGAGCCGGGGTGAGACTCTCGGCAAGCGTCTGATGGGGGCAGCCCAAGCCTATTGGTTGCAAGCCTGAGGTCTATCCACAACATGTTCAAGACACTGGTCAGGGCAAGAACTCTCCTACTCAACATTGTAGAGCTCACGACACGTCAATTGTACTACTACGAAGTAGGTGTGTGCATCTGCTACACCAATCACGTTATCGGGGTTCGGAGTGGCTCACTCCGCTCGCTAACACGGCTCTTCCGGGAAAGGCAATCATGGCTCGGTTGGGTCCGCCTGCTTGCAACGTCTTTCGGAGTGCCCCATTTCTGCCAGGTTCTTGCCAGGTTCTTGCGAGGGTATTTCCTGCCCAAGAACCAGGTTCCCCGGAACAGTTGTCGGCGTTCCGTTCATCGGCCCGATCCTTTGACTGCCCGCGACTCCCTCTCCTCGAATCTACACCTCCGTACTGAGCCGTTCGTCCGGGCCAGCCCGCGGATCCGCTGCTCACATCAAACCTCGGAGTAAACAAAGCCGCGGGAATAGTCAGTATTTGAACCCTTAAGTCTCGCGAAACAACTACGCTGACGAACAGCAGTTCCAAGCTCTGATGTACTGGGAGTTACAACTGCCTTAGACATCGTGCTGTTTCCCCGTCTCTCGAGGATTGTTTCTGTCACTTTGCTATTCACGGCTTCCATTCACAGCCCGCCATCACCATGTGGGCTTCTTTATTGTTCTTCGCTCTCACGAGCGGGGTGACTGCGCGACCGTCATGCACATCCACCGTTCGGTATCTCGGCAGAGTGAACCCGTCAACCAAGGAGCTGAGCTGGCCGGGCTCCGGCGTAACGTTTGCCTTTACCGGAACATCGGCGACCATCCACCTCACCGCCGTTAGCGGCTCTACCAGCGTGGATCTGGTTGTTGATGGCGGCGCGCCGATTGTCATTTCCGACTTCACAGGCAATGCCATCAGCACCCCGGCCGGTCTGGCCCAAGGAAACCACACTGTTGTGCTACGAAAGCGTTCCGAGCCTCAATATGGCAATATCTTCCTTGGCAACATCACCACCGATGGCCAGCTCACCGCAGCGCCGGCGGCCTCCAAGCGGCAGATTGATATAATCGGCGATTCCATCACTGTTGGCTATGGGCTCGACGGCACGCTGCCGTGCGTGAACACCGCCGCGCTCGAAAACAATCCAAAGACATACGGTGCGCTAGCGGCCAACGCACTTGGTGCAGACTACAGCGTTATCGCCTGGAGCGGCAAGGGCTTGATCCGCAATATCGCCACCGGAAGCCCCGACACCAGCCCCTTGGTCCCTCAGCTTTATACCCGGTACGGCGCCGACGATGCCGACAATAGCTATCCGTTCCCGAAGGAGTGGTCTCCGGACGCCGTTGTCATCAATCTGGGCACCAACGACTTCAGCTACGTCGCTTGGGATGCGTCTGGACAATCATACAACGCTCGTGACCCCATCGACCCAACTGCATACACCGACGGCATGGTGCGGTTTGTCCAGGACATTCGCAAGCACTACCCGCGTGCTCACTTCTTCATCCTCACATCTCCAATGCTCAGCGACACCTGGCCGACAGCAGCTGACGCCCAAAAGACCACCCAAACCAACGCTCTCAAGAAAGCCGTCGAGAAGCTCGGGAAGAGGGCGCACTTTGTTGACTGGCCTACACAGGGCTCGGATGTGGGATGTGACTACCATCCTAATGCGGCCACGAATGCGGCGGCTGGTGAGATGCTGGCCAAAGCTATTGCCACGGCGCTCGGTTGGTAAGCAGGGAACTTAATAAGACATCAGGACTATGTAGGTAGCTGTGGTCAGATGATGTTGCTCTAAAATGGGGTTTGGATTACACAAAAGAGCAACTCAGCTTATCTCAACGTTCAAATGCTATCCTACATCTCATTAGACCCTGAACCACTGAGAACATGTCTAACATACTCCCAGACATTTTCACTATGTGCCCCATCTTGTCAAACCGAAAAGGTTAAATAGAGTGCTCGGAACCATCCGCATGACGAGTCCTGCAGCTTGAGAATGGCCTAGACCACGTCCGCCTTGACCCCCTGACAACCTATCAATATCAAAACCATGCGGGTGGGAATTGAATTGATCTGCGATGTGATATTAGGCTTGGTGCGTTACATGTAAAGTTTTGCCTCTTTCTTTCGTCCAGGATCTGAGAATATCCGCCTGTCTCTCGACTTCGTCGACGAGGAGGCATTTTAGCCAGAATTCACACCATGACGCAAGCAGAGCAAATTGCCGATCCGTTGAGCTTTCATATCCACGAATTTAAGCATCGAAACGAAGAACCAATGATGCTTTTGCACCATATGAAGTCCTACACGCCCTACCTGGGATCACACCAGTACATTCCCGGACCGACGGGCTGCCAGCGTCTCTGAGAACAGGCCGCTTCGGAACTCGGGTAGCATGATGCAGGCCCAGACATGCGGCTGCCTTGGCAAATTCCAAGCAGGAACATAGCCGTGTTCTCGAACATTGTTTCATTGTGGGGGTCCATCACTTGCTATGCCCCTTCTTTGCAAAGTTCTTGCAGAGCCGTGGTATCATACGCACATTGGCGGGTTCGCTCACTCGAACGGTGGACAGGGTCGTTGATACCCAATCATGATTCAAGTCAACATTAGGAGTATTCAGCGGTCAGGGACGAGTTGTCCAAGCTAGTCTTGATCAATCCCCCCTGTCCTAGAGCATGATCTCGCTTACCGGGTCACGCCCACTTTCCGCTTCCGCCAGACACCTCCACCCTCCCTCTAATCGCCCACAACCAGGGAAGAACTGGTATACCGCACCCATACCGGCTTCGTCATCCCGCTGGCGGGTTACGAAGCGTGTCCCCCGCGGACAAAGACATCCCATTCAGGAGGGCTTATGAATGCCACACCTCCCCCACGCTCTGTCCCTTTAGCAACCATGGGGAATCTGTGTCACTCTCTCCATAGCCATTTGGGTTTCCACGCTTTCCTTCTTGTATCTTTGTCTTTTTCCTCCCTTGTGTTCCGCTATTCCTTGGTCTCCAGAGGATAACCTGAGCCGAAGCAATGGAGCCAGCAACATCGCCCAAACGTGTACTCCTCCTCACTAACTCTGAGCACGGACAAGCCAATGTCTTCCTTGCCACCAGCTATGCGTTTCTCACGCTCGAGGACGAGGATGTCGAAGTGCACTTTGCTTCATTCACCCCAATAAAATCACTGGTATCATTGACATCCGACCATGCGCGACAAGACAGACCCGGGGCACGGCCCATCATTTTTCATGCCATCGACGGGCTTGACATGGTTTCGGCATGGACACGCCCGGAGATCGTCGCGGAGCAAGCAAGCCTACAGCACTGCAGCCCTATCCCACTGGTCGACGCCATCCGACGGACATTGGTACTCCTGAAAGTCACCCTTCCCTGGACGGGACCAGAATTTGTCCAGATTATGCGCTACATCACCAGCATCGTCTCCGATGTCCAACCCCATACCATCGCCGTGGACCCAGCTTTCTCCCCCGCGTTGACCGCCCTCCGCCACATCAACGCAAAGTTCATCGTCCTCTCACCCAATACCATCAAAGACTTTGCCATGCCTCTGCAACCCAACGGCGAAGCGCTGTGGAAATACCCTTGGTACTCCCCCCGCCTCCTTCCCACAGGCCCCCCCTTCTGCTTCCCCTCTCCTCACCCCATCCCTAGCATACCTTCAGTAACTAACAACCCCAGCCTCGGCACCCCCTACCCCTACCCCTCCCCCTCCTCTCCACCCCTCACAACATCCTGCTCATCCTCCTCTCCCTCCTCGTCGCCGCCCTTGACCCCACCCGCCGCGCCCTCACCGCCCACCTCGCCCGGCACGTCCCCGGTGCGCGCCTCACCACCCTGGCGGACCTCTCCCTCCACGCCGCGTCGCTCGGCACGAGGTTCCTCGTCGCCAACCTGCCCGAGATCGAGTTCCCGCTCAAGGTCGTGCCGGGGCATATCGTGCCGTGCGGGCCGATGCTGCGGCCGGCGCGGCCCGTGGCCGAGGTGGATCCGCAGTTGGATAAGTGGTTGCGGGCGGGTCCGCAGCCGGGGGGCGGGGTGGTGTACATCAACTTGGGTACGCACGTGTTTTTTGACGAGGGGATGGTGGAGGAGATGGCTGGGGCGGTGAGGGTGTTGCTGGATGGGGCGAGGGAGAGGGGCGTGGAGGGGGTGAGGGTTTTGTGGAAGATCCCAAGGAGGAGTGGGGAGGAGAAGTTGGATGGGACGGGGGAAGTGGTGGAGAGCGTGCTTGGGGAGGAGGTGGAAAAGGGGGTGGTGAAGGTTGTGGAGTGGGTGGACGCGGAGCCGAGCGCGGTGTTGGAGACGGGGATGGTGGTGTGTGCGGTACATCATGGGGGGGCAAACTCGTTCTTGGAGAGCGTTTGGTGAGTTGTTCTAATCGCGCTTTTGGATAAAGAGGGCGTCGGTGTTAACGCGGCAGCAGGTCTGGTGTTCCTCAAGTGGTGCTTCCAGTGTGGATGGACACCTACGACTTCGCTCGCCGCGCAGAGATACTTGGAATTGGTCGATGGGGGAATAGGCTTGCTGGCAAGCTTTGCGAAAGTGATGAGCTCGGGGCAGTCTTGGTTGATGTGGTTGCTGGGGAGCGGTCCTCGGCTTTTGCTCACAAGGCCAAGGAGTTGGCCGAGCTTTGCAGGAAGTCAGGAGGTGGGAGGGTCGTTGCAGCCAGACATATTCTGGCTGAAACTGTGGGCAATGTGACGTACCAAGTGCATTCTGAAAAGCAGAGCGGTGTGTTCTGTTGAACGTAAATACACACGGGCACTTGCTGTTCACAACAAAGGTGTCCACCACATCAAGGCAAGATCCCGCATTCTGTTGCATGAGCTTGCATGGTCCTGTGGCAGCTA
Organism: Staphylotrichum longicolle; assembly: GCA_019096155.1. Lineage (NCBI taxonomy): Eukaryota > Fungi > Ascomycota > Sordariomycetes > Sordariales > Chaetomiaceae > Staphylotrichum > Staphylotrichum longicolle. The sequence goes on from JAHCVI010000003.1 coordinate 1,904,673, forward strand.
GCTTAGCTGTTTCCTTCTCACCAGACAACACTAGGTAACAGAGGCGAAGAGGCGTGTTGGATGAAGAGCCCGCTCGACAGATTTTCCCTCATGGTCCAGTTAACGGCACTATAAGTTTTGAGGCAGGGGCATCGCTTTCCTAAGTATGATTTGGAAAGTTCAGGCAAGGACAAGTTACAGCAATGCAACGAAGGAGGCTGAGGGACCCAAGGTACCCCTTTTACATCTAGAACCAGGCGGATTGGGAACTGCTACACAGGTCCGATGCCGCAGCAGATACGCTGGCTTCACCCATTGGTCCCGCGCCCAACGGATGCCATCTTCGACATATCCGGACTCCTGCTGAGACCAATGCTGAGACCAGGGACGGGTGCTTTTTGGGGCTTGATAGGCGTGTTGATGCGAGTGTGTAGGTAGCCAGCTCGATGGTCAAGAGGGGGATTGGTTGGGGTTGATATATGGGCGATGGACAGTGTTCATGCTCCCATGGCACTGGGTTTCACGGCCTTGGACTCCTTACAGGCAGGAAACCTTCTTGTCACAAGGGAATATACGTTCAACAAACACAACAGTTACAGCACACGCCACGCTCACGTCAAAGAAACCACGAGGATTCTGCACTAACCAACAGACGTCGGTTGACTTGGCCCCACGTTGTGAAACGAGTTGGAATGCGGCGTGCTGGCTTGGTTCGTTTGCCTCTTTCAGCTCGATCAGATGGACATGCGGCCATGGCCAGGGGAAGGGGTCCCATGACGGGGGCGTATTAGAATGTTACGTTAACATGGCTTTGTTCTGTAATGCTCACTGGCACGAAGGACGCTCCTTGGAGCCCTGGTAAAGCTGATCCAGGGCAGAGAGGTGCTGCCGGCGGCGTTGAGGGGCCCTGCCCAATGGCGATGATTGGTCACAAACTTTCCCGCATATTCAAATTGATGTTCGCCCTTGATTGAATGGGAAACGCAGACATAGGTACATCCCTAGCTATTGGTGGTGTCGTTGGCCCTGGGGAGTGAGTGACGTCTCACAGTGGATGGCGTGGTTCAGCATGCTTGTGCACCTGGGTCAGTTGCGCTGGTTATGGGAGAAGCAAAACAGATCAGGAGTTCTATACACGCAAAGTCTGCCACTGCCAACTTGCAGCGGCTGTCATGTCGACGATTACCGGAGGTGGACGCAGAGGTAAGTTGACCAAAGCAGGCGAAGGCTCAATTATACTGTAAAACGATGAAAAGCATGGCTTCTGTTCGCTGGCTAAACCAGTCGGATAGTGTATCCCATGAAAAGCTTCATCCTCTCCCAACAAGATGGTCAAGTCATCGCCGGCGCTTGCATCTGAAAGTGCTCAATGCCCTACCCTCAGCTCCTCAAGATCACAACCCAGGGACCTCCCGCACCCTAGCCTACTTCTTCGCAAGTTTACCCTGCTCCGTTGACCCAGACTCGTAACAGTTTTTTGCCGGTTCAGACGGCGTTTCTTTATCGTTGGCGTACTCGGCATAGCCCCAATCACAATAGACCTTGCAGTTCTCGCCCGCCGGTTCCTTGGCCGGTTCGACCGTGAATAACGAACTGTAATCGTAGCCTCCTGAGGAAGCTTTCTGAATTGAGGTTTAGACACGAATGATCCGGGCCCTCAAGTCTAACATTGAGGAGGACTTACTTTACCGGCTGTGCCGCTGCTGGCCGAGCCGGAATCTTTGTTACCAGAAGTCGAAGACATGTTGGAAAAGCTTGCTGGACTTTAATGTGGGAGGTTCGAGATCGTAGTTTGCCATTCCGATTTCTGTTGTTGGTTTTTCTCGGGGATAGAGACAGACGCAGGCGTTAGGTGTTGGAGTAAACGAGTGCACATTTGTAGATATGGTGAAGGAGAGGGCAAGTAAGAGTTTTATATAGACCTTCATCCTCGGTAGTGCAAAACCTTAGGGTCGTCATAAAGTCACCTCGTGGCCGAGCGTTGTAGCTGGCGTAGTGGCCTTCCCACGTGGATTGCTACGTCGCTTTGGGTCTAAGAAGTGAGTGATGTGACCAAACATCGGACTCGAGTAGATCGGGAGTCATGCTCCCACTAAAGAGCCTGGTAGCACACAGTTGATGACAGACTCGGCGCCGTGTAGCGTGTTAATGGGCAACTCACTGCCCAGTGAATGAAAGCTGGGCCACAGGGCTGTCGTAATCGCACTTGGATAGATTGGCCGGAGAGTAACCCAAAGCAACCAGACCTTACAACTGAAATATGCTACGTGGACAGCAGAGGCAAGTCGTGGACTGTGATGAGTGGAATGCTGTCTCCCACACGGTGCTGTCAAACCCCAGGTTCCACAGCTGCGGTCGTTTGATGGCTTTGTCATCGCTGGTGGTGGCACAACTGGGCCTACAGTGGCTGATTGGTCTCGAATCCTCTCCGAAGAGTCGGTTCACATCAAATCCTCACCTTTTAGTGTTATAGCCTAATAACAGTAACAGCAGAGCAGAAACGGGTCCTGTCGTTGCGAATATGTCGAAACAGAGTGTGGGCCGGGCCATTCGATTCGCCAACACCTTTGACACTACCTCGGCAACCACGTGAACTTTGGAGTTGCTGCCAAGCCCCAAAGTAAACAAAGAAACACTTCTCGTGATAGTTGGCCGTGGCTAAAGGAGACAGTATTGTGATGACATGTTCTTTGACCGCGGATCACTCTTTGACTCCGACCCTTGAACAGTGCCAATGGCTGGAACAGTGACAGCAAATGGGATTCGCTGGGGGATACTCCCGGTTACTTCAAACACGTGCGGCTCCTTCAGGAGCAAGGCAATCTGGCCCGAATCACTGGCAACCAGTCTGTTCTTGATGTAGGGGTATCTTCTTTCCCGAGCTCGGTTCTATCACCATGTCTTCAGAGCCTCACTGTTGCCGAGCCCCCTGATGCATTGGCTCAAGTTTACGTTTACCCCTGAGACATCTCTGTTCTCGGTGGCAGCACACTCGTAGATTCCAATCTCTGCCGTTGCCGCGGGAGGACCCATTCACCACGGAGATCACGACCAAACCCCTTTGCCCAATGTTGAAACCCACCGTATGCCCACATGAACCTCCAAGACAAAGGTCAGGTCCAGAAATGGGTATATTGGCGAGTCGATAGGCTGATGATAGCTTGATGCGCTGAGGTTCTGATGGACTATCCATTCGTAGATTGAGTCTAAACTAACATCTGAATATGTACTGTTGCAACAGGCCTATATTCTCGATTCAAGGGGTAGTGGTAACGTTGACCAACGGCCAGTTGATTCCCTTGTCGGCGGCTCCGGTGTTGCCCAGCCCGGCACAGCTGTACAGGCCAACTGGGTTGTTCTCGGTCGCCCTCATGTACTGCAGGTCGACGCATTGCTCTGTTGTGTTCTTTGTCAGCCCTAAATACATCGAGAGCTTCAGGTTTGTAAAACGACGAGTCTTTGAACTCAAAGATTGCTTCAGGGGTTTAGAAGTTCAGGAGTTCAGGGGTTTTGGCGATGCAGGTTCGCGAAAATGTGCCATCCACTTACTCTGACCCGAGGGCTCCAACGCGATGCGACCGTCGGCCATGACGAACCAGTTCTGGGACTCGGTGTTGTTGGCGCACTCGTTGACGTAGATGTTGCCCATATCCTTCCAGTTGCCTTCCCCAAAGTTAGACTCATCTCCCTCTCTTCTTGACTGGAGGGGCATGCTCACTCTTGGCGCCTCCGTCCAGGCAGAGTGTGCTGTCTGCAAGCAGAATCTTGGTCGCGCCGTTCTGCAGGTACCAGTGCTGTTCGGGCTTGTCGTTGCGCGTCTTACTGTACATGACAAGAACTCCAGGTTAGAACTTGCGGTCTGGCTATCATGTGGCGGTACATACACGACGGTTGTGCTACCCGCCGTGCGGGCCTTTGGCACAACGACAAACTTGGTGTTCACGTTGGAGGTGATGATTACCTTGCGGTAACCCTCCGGGGCCTGGGCAAGCCCAGTGGCGGCCAGAGCAAGAAGGAGAACAGAGGTGCCGAGCATTTTGATCTTTGATGACTAGGATAACTAGGGATCTAGGGTAAGCTGGGCCAACAGCCGAGGAACATACGCATAGATGTATGCAGACGCAAATCTGCGCCCCGAAGCTTAGTTCCCCGCTCAATTTGTGAGCGTCTAAGTGCTTAATTAGGACTGAGATTCCGGGGATCGCCAGTCAGCTGGAAAACCATAAAGCCAAAGGGGCTCCTTGCTCCAATCCTACCCATTGCATTGATGAACGGCCAAGGGCCGCCCGCTCGGAGATCGGCAGATCATATTCACGACCAAAATAGGGTTATGGATATTGCGACCCCTGGCCCCCATTTTCCGGTTGGTTCATCCAGGTTGCTCAGGCTGGAGGGGATAAATCGCCAGCTCCGCTTAAAGACGAGTTCCTGGACAGAATCTCGCCTCACCAGTCATTTGTTCGGATAAATCCAAGAACGCGTCGCGCCCGATAAGAGGAGTGGTCGCCCTGAGTATCTGGAATGCTTGAGGGGATAATCAGCAACTTTCTGTTGCGTCACGTTTCAGCTCTGGCTAAGGATACAATCGAAGGTTCCATCATTGGACTGATTATGACTTGCACGGCGAGTTTCCCCAGCACAGTAAGGCAAGCTGCCTACCTCATAGACGTCCCGTTCAACTGCCTACCTAGTTATAGGGTAAATGAGAGACTCAACTACAGGATCTACCGTGCGGGACGTGACATTACAAATATCACTGCCAGTCTCTGGCTCATTTCATTGTCTGGTGCTTGTCAAAGGCGCTCTCATGTGCTCCATCTGCACTTGGCTTTCTCATCGAGTTGTTGCTCACTGAAGTAGAATCGTTGTGCGAGAAAGCTCTGCTGTGCCGCAGACTAGCGTCAAGGTAAGTGGACAGAAGCGAAGTCGACAGCCAATCCCATGCCACCAAACGACCAACAGTTAATCCTTCTCAACCCCTTTCTCCATCCCCAGCCACCTTTTCCTCGTCGTCTTCAATCCAATACATTAACAGATATCTTTTTCTATCATCCCCTTATTCGCAGAGCCACCACAATCAACGAGTATGCCGTAGATTATGGCCCGAGAGATTTATTCCTCCTGCTCTCTCTGGGCTCAGTTGGCCCTACGCGCTGTGTCTGTGGTCCTTGCGCTCGTCAGCTTGGGGCTCCTGGTCTACTGCAACGTAAACTTTGCCGAGAATATTGCAGGCGGATACTTCTTTGTACGCTCTTGGAACTTGATCTGGCAGGGCGACATGAGCTGACGCACCGGATGAAACTTAGTACGTGTTTTTGCTCGTGCTCGGCCTTGCGGTCTTTGCCAGGCTCTGCGCTACCGCGATTGGCATAGCGGCGGCGCCAGGCCGCGCCGTTCTCGGATGGACATGTCTTGCCGACATTGTGGGAATCCTCTTGGCGATCTTTGGCGGCATATTCATCATGCTCTTTGGCGGCCGGAACCGTGAATGTGGCACCGATGACTGCGATGCCCTTCGTTGGAACCCGGCAACTCCATATGTTGCCACCGCGGCCTACTTGCTGTATACTGTTGCGTACGCAGTCCTCGTCCCTCCTTGTGATTTGCGGTCGCTGATGAATCAGCAGTGGCGTAATGTTTCTCTTGACAGTCGATGGCTTGGTTCGGTGTTGCACAAAGAGAGAGCGCCGGGAACGCTGACAGAGGTCATCTTTTCGCCATTCTTCCATAGTCCGGAACTGGTAGGCAATTAGTCTCGGCCGTATACGCGTGTACTGTCACCAGACCAGTGGATGGGAATCTCGGTAGTAGTTACAAGTCTAATATGATACACAACCCCCCCAAAGACCAGACTCCTCCATCTCAGAGCAGAGCAGCAGCCAACCCAGCCAACAACAACCCCATCCCAACCCTCACCGCCGCACCCGCGTTCTTCCCGCCCTCCCCGCCATTACTCCCCCCTTCGCTCCCTCCCGTCCCTGACCCGGACCCCGCCGTCCCATTCCCCGCCTGCCCACCACCACCACCACCACCCCGGCCGACGACGTCCCCACCGTCTTGCTCGTCACAACCCCCCGCACCCCAGCATCACTCCCCAACCCACCCACCAGCACGGCCGAAAGCGCATTCATCTCCTCCCTCACGCCCGTCAGCTTGGCCGCGCCCTTGTCGCCGTCCGACCAGCGAAACGCGCACTCCCGGCCGCGCAGCCCGCCGTCGCATGCCTTGACCGCTGCCGCGGCGGTCGATTTCAGCTTGGGCGCGACGGTGTCGCGCAGGAAGGGCGCCATCTGGGCGGCGCTGGCGAGCGTGCGCAGGGCGATGCCCTTGAACAGGCGCATGTCGTCGGTACAGGTCGTCTTGTCGCCGATCTCGCACGAGATCTCGCTCAGGACGCCGCCGTCGCGGGCGAAGAAGACGGCGAGGGTGCGGTCGGCGAGGGCGGTGAGGCGGGTTTGCCAGGTCTTTTGGGTGGCGTCGGTGGTCTGGCAGGCGAGTGTTAGTAAGGGGAAGGGGGGGGGGGGGGGGGGGGGGGGGGCGGGAGGAAGGGACGCACCTGGTTGTACATGTAGGCCGCGGCTTGCAGGAGGACGCCCGCCGTGTATGACGTCTGCAGCTTATTGATTTGGGTGCAGTTCGATTCGGTGGAGGTGAGGTCGAAAACGTTGGACTTGCCGTCAATCAGGCCGATGGTGGTGAGCCAGGTCCACGTCTTCTCCGCCCAGTCGCCCTGGGTCTGGTTTCCGGTGAAGCGGGCGAGCCGCGCGCCCAGGTTGAGAAACACGGCATTGGATATGGTGTTCTTGACTTCGTAGCCCTTGTTCGTGGGCGGCACCTGCCAGCGCAGACCGCCGTTGCAAGCCTTTTCCGAGGAGTACCGCTTCACCATAAAGTCGAAGACACCTTGTGCCAGCTCAAGCCAACCTGGCTGGCCCTGCGGGGCGCTCGGAAAGTCCAGCTCGACGGCCTGCATGGCGGCCATGGCCCAGAAGCCGTAGTCGTCGTTGCCGGCTGTGGCGGTGAAGTTGGGGAGCATGAACGGGTTCCCCTTTCCGCCGTTCTGCCATGTGATGCCCTCCACAGCCAGAGTGTTGTATGTGTCGTCGCCGGTGTAGCGCCAGTAGTCGATCATGGTGGACCACAAGACGGCGCTGTTCCACCAGTAGTAGTCTCCGCTTGGCGGCTCCCTGTCGATCAGTCCGATGATTTCGCCGCTCTGGTTCCCCTTGTAATATGACATGACGTCGAAGGCCAGATCTTTAGCAGCGGTCTTGACAGAGCCTGGGCAAAAGCGTCAGTATGAAAGTTTCAGGCCGTCACGCCATGGTCAGAGTCGAGTCTCACTTGACGATGTAAGATCGACCTGGAGCGCGGCCAGCGCCGAGCCGGCGCCGGCGAGCAGCAGTGAAAGCGTTGCTCTGTACATTTTCACAATGAGCAACTTGACGACCGCAACTGCAAAAGAGCTCGTTGGAGGGGATCACGAGGGTTCTGCTTCCGTGCCAGCGGCGGTTTTATGCAAAGGCCGACGGTGGGACTGCCGACTGCCCCTGAACGCGAGACCGAGGAGGATCCCGCAGCAATTTTGATCTCTTGGCGGGCACATTTCTATTGGTCGCCCTACGGGTGCCTGGCAGCAATACTTGGTCCAAAACGAGGGCGGAGATGGGGGCAATGTGCACAAGGTCCTCGCATTCGCGAGTGATCTGAATGTGCCGCGGGCTGGTGACGATCGAGAATTCGCATTTTGGGAGTTTTTACGGAGTAAATGGCCCTCGATGGCAAAGGAAAAGAAGGCTTGATGATTTGCGAGGCACACTCAGGCTGCGCCCAATGAACGCGCTTGCCGCCAACATTGTGGGTCCCCCTCTGCTGAACGAGCCAACGACTTTCTCGGCTCGCGCCGACAAACAACCTTCATCCTGAATCAAGGCGAGCTGCCACTTTCAACGATTATGAAAATCGGATCCACATCACAATGTCAGGGTATACCCGCCCTGTGGACAACACTGCCACTCAACACGATGGAACCGAGGCATTGGCCATCAACGATAGCATTGCCCGCCGTTTTTTCTGGGTTATCGCGCTCCGGATTGCAGCGCGCTTCGCTCGGGACTGCTACCCGTGCGTGCCCGTCTCGAAGCATCTGATCATCAAAAGCGGCCCCTTCGTCCATCTCACCGAAGCTGCCACGCTTACATTCCTTGCCGAGAGGACTTCCCTCCCCGTACCCCGAGTGCACTGCGCCTTCGTCCATAAGAAGCAAGCCGTCATCGTCATGGAGCGCATCCAGGGCATCTCGCTCGCAGAAGCCTGGGCCTCGTTGTCCGACGACGCTCGTGAATCAATTCTTGAGCAGCTGCGATGTATGTTGCGGGAACTCAGGGCGCTTCATCCGCCGTCTGATGGTGGCATTTCAAGTTGTGTCGGCGGTTCTCTGCGTGATTCCCGCATTCCCCGCTCCTGGCCCAGATTCGGGCCCTTCAAAACGACGCAGGACTTTCATGTCTGGCTCCGTCACGAACTTGAGCCCGAGAAGCATCCGGAGCGACAAGACGACCAAGATTGGAAAGACATCAAAGAAATGGTCGCAAAGCAGGATGGCCCATGGCCACCGCCCGTCTTCACACACGGAGATCTCAACCCTTCCAACATTCTGGTTCGTGGAAACCGAGTTGTTGGCATAATCGACTGGGAGTTTGCCGGGTGGTATCCACATTACTGGGAATACACATCTGCCTGGTACTGGGGTCTGATGCGGCCATGGTGGCAGGAAGCGATTGCGAAGTTCCTTGATCCACATCCCGAGGAGCTGAAGATGGAGATCACACGCCAAAAATGGTGGGGAGAGTGAATGCCAAGGCTTTCCACAGATGACAACATTTGTTTGCACTCGTCTGCTCGATCAGCTGTTCGTCTTTTGGAAGGATCACTTTTCAATTGCGCCTTGGGAAGGGCCATGCGTCTAGGGTACAATCTCCTTCTCCGCCAACATATCCCAAGTCGGTTTCGGCAGCTTCAGATCGACGCCACGCTCATACCGCCCACTTGCCACCTTCGTCGCGACATACTCGCGAGCCACCTTCTCGATCTTACTCCAATCCAGCTCCGACGTGCCAACGGCCTTGCCATCTACCTTTATCGCGTCCAGAGCATTAGCCAGCCACGTGCGACAGCGCCATTCCGGGTCATTTTGCACCACTGAAATGTTGCGAAAAATTTCCACAAGCCGCTTCTCGTCCTCAACCTTGGCGATCAGGACGCGGACAAGGAGGTTGACGGTGCTTCTGACGTTGGCGAGAGGTACTTCTTCGTACACCCACCCCGTGAAGGGTGAGTTCTTGACGTGGTAGCGAACGCCGGGCACTTCGCTATGGGATTCGACTTTGGGTCCTACCAGGAAGCCCCAGTGGTATCTGATCAGATGAATCACTGAGTAGGAAAAATAGGGAGGAGGAAGACAGCAAGAAAGACAGCAAAGAGTACAGCAAGAAAGCATGGAAGACGGCGAGGAAGACAACGCGGAAGACAAAGGGGAACACAACGGGGAACACAACCATGAAAGAAACGAAGGAGACAGTAAGGGAGGCAGCGAGGAAGACAGTGAGGAAAGAGACGAGATAAGAATGGACAAAGTCGCTGACGTACCTGCGTTCCTCGTTGTTGGTTACCCCGCTGGGGTACAGAGCGACATACAGCCGTTTCTTGTTGGAAACCATCTTGGCGTTTGCAAGCAGCGACGGGTCCCGTGAGTTACGTGACGTGAGAGGGATGACGTGGGAGGGTTGTATGGAACGGGCACGGACAAAGATGGTGGATGCCAGACGTCAATTCAAGAGCGGTTCCAACGGAATACAAGTATTGATTTCCCTTGCCGGACGTTGCGATTCAAACGGTTCCTTCCACCAACATCACCTGCGAAAACAACCCAATCAGGAAAGTCGAGGCCCGTAAACGCGCGCCTCTTCAAACCGTTAAGCGCCTTGCGCTGGCCCTCAAGAGCGACCACCCAGACTTCTGCTCTGTCGCAACACAACATCCGAGACGGCTGAAAATGGAAATGGCGGTTTATGCCACTGACAGCAACGCGGAAACAGGGAATCGAAAACAACTCATCAAAGAAAATAGCGCTGAACAGCAATGTGCTAGATAGGTACTTCGCCTGTCAAAGCTTCAAGAGGTGAACAAGCCGGGTTCGCGGACGAACAAATGATGATTTGTGGCGTTGAAGCGCCGAAGACATGCAAAGAAGGACCAACCGAACTTGTGAGCAACAAAAGACGAGGGGCAGAAACGCAGGGAGCGCAGAAAACGTCTTATCTCAGCACAAGAAAGCGTGGCCTTCCCTCTCGACAACCCCCAGACCACCAAGCACCGACCCTCAAGCCACCACCTCCCCCCTACAACGTCCGAAAACAATAAAGACACCCTTCCCAACCGTCCCCATCACCCGCCAACCATAATCCTACCCCCTCCAATCCCCGTACCACCTCCCCGGGTCCTTATCAGCACTGCACCCACCCCCTCCAAGCCACACCACAACCCCCCGGCGGGGCAGAGATAACAACCCTCAACCCCCACGAACCCCAGCCCAGCCCGGGCCGGCCCTGCCCTGCCCTGCCCTGCCCTGTCCTGCCCTTTCCTGCCCTGCCACCCAGCCTTCCCACCCCTCCCCCGTCCAGGCACTGGACTGATAAGAAGCCCGACCTGGTATCTCTCCGATTGGTTACCGCACCCCCGGAGACGAAAAGCCACACACCGCGAGCCGACCCGAAAGGCAAGGAACGGAAACGAGGGGGGGGTGATATGTAAGGTACCGATCCAGATGAGATGTGGCGATCCGGGGGCGGGAGAGGCCAGGGGGGGTAAGGGAAGGAAGGGAGGGTCGATCCGACCCGCTCACTCGTAGTGTCCCATCATTGCGGCACAGTGGTACATCATGTTCGTACACTGATGACTGCTGAGGAGTAACCCAGAGGATGGAGGTGTCGATGACGTTGTCCTGTGTTGATCTCCTCCATCGTTCAAACAGGGGGATGGATACCGATTGACCGGGTGATCCTGACATGGGACTCTCCATCGTGAAGGCTCCTTGAGGCATAAGTTGTGGGATTGTGTGTGTTTCAGATGATCCTGCATGTCTGGAACGACGATGGATCATGCCGGTGTTGACGAGTCCCAACTCTGGGCATCGTGAGCCGGACGACAGGAGGTTCTTCACTGTTGACACAAGAACAACTGGCGCAAGAGAGGTCGTGTGATGAGAGGACAATGTCGCCGTCCATCTCTGTCTATTGATGATATTATGCCTGTACCGTTTCCCAATGACCCGTGGCGCCCTACAGTAATGATCTATAACACGCATCTCCAAACACCCATATGCTCTCGGCCGGTCCGAGCCATGCATTAGCCCTAAGAATATCAAAGCTGTCAAGCAGGCAGTAGCGCCTCTAAGTATCCTCGTCCCTTTTTGTGACCAGCCCCGTGGGAAAGATCTAAGCGAGAGTAGGTCCCGAAAATGTGTAACGTGTGAAAAAACGAAAAAAGGGCAGAGTGTCCTCCGCAAAACTCAGCGTGATCCCGGGCTACGGCTCGCGGGGCGCTTCTCAAAAACGAAAGAATCCAAGCCAAATCGATCCCCACTTAGACGGCACCATAAATCGTCTCCATGAGGATACCAGTGACACGGTAAGGATCCGCGTTGCTAGCCGGCCTGCGATCCTCGAAGTAACCACAGCCCTTAGCAGCGACCTCGCGCGGAATACGGATGGAGGCACCACGGTTGGCGACACCACTAGGTTTTGGTCAGTCATTGCTCAATCGGATGGTGCACGAGTGCAACTTACTAGGTGAAGGTGTCGATGGCGCCGGTCTCGTGGCGGCCGGTCAGGCGCTTCTCGTTGTCCTCGCCATAGACGGCAATGTGCTCCATGTGGCGGCTCTCGAGCTTCTTGATGGCAGCCTCGATGGCCTTCATGCCACCGTCCTCACGCATCTCCTTGGTGGAGAAGTTGCTGTGCATGCCGGCGCCGTTCCAGTCACCAGGGATGAGCTTGGGGTGCAGCGAGACCTTGACGCCAAAGTCCTCGGCAACGCGGGCGAGGATGTAGCGAGCAACCCACAGATCGTCACCCACTAAGGGAATCGTCAGTAACCTGTTCTGACAGGATAGAGTGCGCGATGCGAACTTACTGCTGATGCCGACGCAAGGGCCGACCTGGAACTCCCATTGTGACTTGCTGACCTCGGCGTTGGTGCCCGAGATCTTGACACCGGCGTAGATGCAGGCGCGGAGGTGGCTCTCGACAATATCGCGCTGCACAACGCGTCCGGCACCGACACCGCAGTAGTAAGGGCCCTGAGGAGCAGGGAAGCCCTGTGAAAATGAGTCAGTCATTGCATTCAAAACAACACACTGGATATCCAATGGCGTGTGAGTCACATACGTTCGTGGGCCAGCCATACGGCCTGTCGTTCAGGTCCAGGAGAGTGTATTCTTGCTCGAGGCCGAACCACGGCTGGGTCTCGGCATGAGCCTGCATGAGTTTCGCGCACTCATGACGGTAGTTGTACTTGTTCGGGGTGCCGTCGTGGTTCCAGCATTCTGTCAGGACACTAACGACCAAGTTAGCGCATGGTTCCTTGACTGGATGTTCAGCTGCGTCTGGGTCCCGTCTGAAACGTACATAATGTTGTTGTTGCCCCTGCGGAAGGGGTCGGGGTAGACGGCGCAGGGGCGCAGGTAAACATCGGAGTTCTCGCCGGGGGCTTGGCCGGTGGAGCTGCCGTCGAAGTTCCAGATGGGCAATGTCTCGACATCCCACTGCTTGCCGTCATCGCGAGGCTCGAGAGTCTGCAGGCGGAGTCAGCTGTCTGTTGGTCTTTGTGTTGAATGCTAAAGTGTCATTTGGGGACATACGCGAGTCTTGGAACGAGTGTTGCCCTCGGAATCGATCCAAACGTACTCGGCAATGACGATTCCCCTCTGGTCGAGGTCGGTGTACTTGTTGACGATCTCTGACCGAGAAACGGAAGCATCTGTTGTCGCCTGCGCACAAAACGTGTTAGTTAGCTTGCTGCGGCGGTGCGACGGCGGGCAGTGCTGTGTGACCATACCATGGCTGCGGTGCTGCTGAAGCGGCTCTGGGTATCTGAGGGTGTTTGGGGGGGAAAGGAGGATGACGGCGGGGCGAGACAATGAAACTGATGTTGGAGATGATGCAAAAACAGAAACAAGGAAAGTCAATTGGTGACGAAGAGTGGAATCGGGGCGGTTGCAGAGGAGTCACATTTCAGTGCTGGGACCGAGGGAATTTTATCGGCGGCGAGTCGGAGGAGCCCCGCATGGGGTGGCGGGGCCGTGGGGCGCATTGCAAAGACATCGACGGCTTCAGTTTCTCCTGACCTGCCTTGACCTTGCCGGTCCCTGACTTTCTTTGCGACGGCCAAACACGCGACAAGCCCAACCCGTCTCGTTCCTCGCCAATAGCGTTCCCCTAGGCGGCCTGAAAGGGGGCGTTGCACGGCGACCCGCTTTTGGGCGAGACACATGCAGCCCAATGAGGGGTTTTCGAGACTGTCACTTTATTCTTAGCGACGTTACCCGGCCCGCCGGGCCCTCCGATAAGCCCCGGCCAGCCCACCCCACCATGCATGCGATCGCCATGGGTCACCGATCTCGACCCGTGTTATCGGGGGCCCCTCATTCGCCAACCGCCCTGTCTTGCGTAAAGGGCTGACGCCAAAAAGCCCGCAGCCAGCTGCCGCAACCGTCTGCCACCCGTCGCGCAGCTCCCAAGGTCAAAATTTCTGGGGTAACCCAGCGCAAACGCGACAAATTCCATCGTGTCATGTTTGCAGCTTCGCAAACGTCTGAATCTCATTCTTTGCAGGTCACCAGCCCATCGGAACTCATTAGATCGAGTGACACAAATGGGGAATCCCCATGCGAGTTCCTCCACCGCGGTCAGGCCCTCGTCTTCACCGCTCCGCCGCTGGCCTTGACCTTCGGGTTCTAAACTTAACCCTGATACGAACTTCGTGAGCGGCCTCAAAGCCGGAGACCAGGACACCAGGACGGATTGGCCAGTGGCGTTTCACTCGCCACCTGACCGTTTGTGGCTCGGCTATGACGCCCCGGTCTGTGGGGCGGCAGGGCGGTGCCAGCGGCCTTCCAGGGCATTCAGCCGGACCAGCCAACAGCTGACCGCCAATCCCGACGTCATCTCGTCACTGATTTAACCGCATGAGTATTCACGTGATTACCCGCATCGCAGCCATTGCCGAACCCTGTCCCCACAAGCCGAATCCCGGAACGCATGTGGTGCATCTCACATTCCTTCTCTCGTCTCCAGATGTAGTGCCGTTCCCGTCCCTCCAACAACTGGTCTCGGAACCCTGACTGTTTCGTTAGCACCATGCACATTCGAGGCGAACGACCTGAGCGAGATTGCCGTTTCCGGGGTTCTGCATTGGGACTACCTGCCCAGCGTTAGAAGTGACGGAGGCAATCGTCGAAGTCACCCGAATTCGCCGAGGTTACAAGTCACTAGTACGAGCCATCGGGATTCACGCCACGGCGTTCCCGTACACATGACGCTTGATCGTGTGTAAGCCGCGGCATGTCACAGCCTCAACAGACCCTCAGCCCTACCCGTTTCGTCCACTTCACTCGCAAGCGTTGCCCTTCTCCAACACGAAGTGATTTCCTGTTACAGTTCCCTTGAGGACAGATATCTGTGAGCGACATCGGCTGTTGGACTGCAGTGAGCAGCAAAACACGAATCCGTAAACATCGGGCCATCCCACGTTAGGGGTCAACTCTGCTTGCTTGATGCCGTGCCCAGCCCGATCTGATCGATGACCCCTATTCTTGCAAGAGATCCGATTGCGACCATCATTAGCTCAACACCCACACCATTGAGCAACTACACTAAACGCCACTTGGCTGATCCAGCTTTCGACATTGCAACTTGCAGTCAGTGGCTGAAATTGATCCACACGTCGATGAATGATGCAATGAACATTAAAACCAACCTGAATGGCGCCGCCAAGGTGGGTCCAGGGTCATCTGTTGCCCAGTCAACGAATTGGCTGCCTCCTGTTGTTGCCCCTTACCCCTGAATCCTCGCATCGAAGTGAAGCAAGTAAATGACCCTCCACAAAGCTTCCAAGACGAGTCAGTCTGGGTCACTGGCCATGGTACCACGGTTCAACTATTTTGTTGACCAACTTGAAATCTGCTGTACTCTCCCTGAGGTATTGCTTGAGCTGGCAAGGCAGCCTTTGGATCACGGAATCCCCAAGACGACTCATGGCACTAGGGCTAAATGTTGGCGGCACAGCCGTGTTGTATTTGCCTCTTGTCTTCTGAAAGTTAATCTACTAAGTCCTGAGTGTTGCACGAGAGAGAATCGGCATGACGGTTGCTCTATTCTCCATGACACCCCGTGTTCACAGGTCGCCGTCAGGGCATCTCTGAATCTTAGGGTATTTCAACGTCAAGGTGCAAAAGGATGAGAAGCCTTGTAACTTTCTGCTACGGGTGGTGACTAGCAGCCTTTTTTGCTAATTGTGGCCACTCGTCTGTCTCCAAAAAACAACTTTGAGTTGCTGAGCTAAAACGTTTGGCAGTGCCGTGTGGTTGCTGAGCGGAATGTGTAGGTTCAATTGCTCTTGGGGGCTCTCTGTCAAGCCGGACTAGCAGCCACATTGACGGCTACTATGAAGAGGTGCTGCCTGAGCTTAGACCTCATGTGTGATTCCATCTGAAGTTGATTCAATATCTGCACACCGCGCAACGCGTGACTTCCTGCCTGGAGCTCGATGACCTGTCCCCAAACTTGCTTGACGTGTTTTTATCACGCTGCTCCGGCGCGTCGCGCAAAAAGTTGTTGCTGGCTTTCTTTTTTCCTTCGACCTCATCCGCAATTTTCTCCTCACTGCCCACCCTGTTGCACAGCTTTCCACCCATCCAAGTACCGCGATCAGCGCAGTCGAAGCGCTTTCGATCCAAACCACCGCAATGCGTAAGTCTTCATTATTTTCCTCTTCGCCAAGCTCGCCGCGGCGGCGCATCCATCGTCGGTCACTGGATGGAGTCTTCGTGACCAATCGAGAAGCGCTGGCAAACTGCGCTGCGCCGCCGGGATGTTTGGAATCACGGCGTCAAAATCGAAATGCGAGCCCGACGCTCGGTGTTGCCTCCAGATCAAGCTGTCAGCAGCTCTTCTTCACTGGAAACCCGCTTTTGGACGTTGTATGACATGTCTGGACAAGGCATCAAGCAATTCGATCATGGATGGCAACATGACCTTTCCGTCTCGATTCCGCCCTTTTCTGCAATTTTTCTTTCTTTTCTTTTCTCTTCTTTTCTTTCTTTTCTTTTTTTTTTGGCTCCCGTACGATGTTGCGACGAACCAAGCTTTAATCTGGTTGTAGTACACTGAACGGTTTTGCTAACCCGCGATTTTGGCTTCCCCAGTTTCCGTCAAAACATCCCGCAAAGGGCCGAGAAAGCGGCTTGTTGCCCTCCACCGAGAAGTCAAGGTCTCCATTCGTGTCCCAAACGATGTCGAGAGACCATCGAAGCGGGTGCGGACTGGCGGCCAAGTCAAGGTGTTCGATCCGATCACGTACGAGGCACCCGCTGCTTGGGCTCCCCGGCCACCCTTTTCAGCCGCGGACCGGGACAAACCGCTCAATTTTCACCATGTTTCTTGCAAACCCCGAGCTGAGGCCATTGAGGATGCTCACGCAATATCGATGCTGCCTGAGGTGAAAGACGATGTCGTGCGGCTTGTCTTTTACGTTGACGCCTCAGTCGGAAACATCCACGACACCCGGGTTAGGGGCCCTGGTGCCTACTCTGTGGTTTATAACCACGGAAAGGAAAAGAGATGGGAAATCCAAGCCTGGTTTGTGGACAGAATGTTTTCTATTCAGTGGGGGGAGATGATGGCAATTGCTGAAGCCATCAACATGGCAATCTTGCGCCTCAGGATGATGGTCCATCAGTACACCCGTGCTGAGGTTTACATTCTCAGTGACAGCGCATCAGGCTTGGAGTTTTTGATTGGCAACGAAGGCCAAGAAGAGGCCAGCCACCATGTCATCCTGCGCCCTTTGCGAGGTTTCATCACCAGGGCATGTCGCGAGCTGACCACCGGCCTCAACGCCCGGCTGAGGATAAGCTTCATTCCCGGACACAGACACAACATCGGGGGCCATATCCTTGCGGACAAGATGGCTTATGCTGCGTACTTCATTGGGTGCAAAAAGGGAGAACAGCCCAACCCGACAGCAGCAACATCTCAGCAAGTTATCTCAGACACCGCTTCAACGCATCCTCCCCGTGGCGCCACCGAGGGTTCTCTGGTTGCACCAACAACGACCCATTGCAGCATTTGGGCCGTCCTGCACCACCGCTCCGTTCGCGCACTTGCCGAATTTGAAGAGCACGAGAGACTTCGACGGGGCCAACCAATGAGCTCAAAACAAGAGGCGAGGCTTCGACGCTTAACCAAGATCCTGGCGTTGCCTAAGCGAGCCGGGGACTGGAGGGTTCAAGAAGTAAAATCCCTGGTGAGCAGCGTTGGCCAATTTCTCTCTGTTTCCGACCGGGAGAAGGCCCGCTTCATGTACAACGCGTGAGCTCGCGAGACGCGGAGTGTAAGATCAAAGTCGGGGCGGATTGATGTCCGGGTTTGCATTTATTGCAGATAGTATGGACAAAGGGCTGTACAGAGACGGTTTATTTGACAAGACAAAAGGCAAGTCGCTCTACTGAATCCGCGATAGAAGTTAGCCACTAACACGAGGAGAGGAAACAGGGCAGGAAAGGTTATTTACACCTAGCTAGCAGCGAACGTGGATTGGGAGGCGGCCGGTCACATTGCGAGAATCCTGATGGCTGGCTGGAAAGACTGTTCTGCTGGGAAAGGCGGTAATTAGATGTTCAAGACTTGTAATAGATGGCCAAGATAAACAAAATTGTCGAAGTATGCATTCATGTTCTCTACACCACTCCTGAGTGCTTTGGAAAGCTGCTTGTGTGTTGTTAACTGATCGATACTGTGACTTGAACTTGCGTCTGCTCTCTGGGTTGGTGATGCGAAGTAGAAAGTGACAGAGGACTGGCCAGTAGTTCGGGCGTGGGCACAACAGCAAAAGAAGTATCGGGAGAGGGAACCAGCCTGGAAATTCGGAAGGAGCTGAACCAACTTGCCCAACCAGTGTGGGGCAGGGTTTATAAGGCGCTCTGGCGGAAGCACAAGCAAGTTGTGGCGTGGCAACTAGGCAGAAAGGAGTCAGTGGTGTAGTTGTCTGCATGTGGGAAGTCGTCTGCGCAGGGGACCGTGTATGCCAGCTCGGGTTCGATTCCCGGCGTATATAGAAAAGGGTGCGGGTTTATAGAGGACCCCAACCTGGGCAGCGGTCCGGCTCCCAAGGCCCTTGGTTCGACTCCAAGGCTGAACTCCTTTCTAAGCCGAAGGGCTTAGGATCCTGCCACCATTTTTTTGCCCTTTCCTATTTACATTTTGCTTTTCCAGAGTTCCATTTCCTAGTTTTACACCTCCGGCAACGATCCATTCACGAGTTGACCTGCTGCCTGCCAACGCGGTCGATGCCTTCCAATGATGACCTTGCCTGTTCTTGCCTACAACTTCTCGATGACCTCAAGGACAAAAAGCCCCAGCCTTTTCTTTCAGAACAAACTGGCAAACAAACACATCCGGTTGTTTCCGTCGAAAAATCACCTAAATGCTACCCACCCCCGCCTGTTCCTGCACTGCCATCATCATCACACCCGCACCACCCCATTCATTTTGAGTTCACTCCCTTTCTTTTATCCGCGTCCTCTCCCAGCCTAACCTTACGACGGCGGCACCGGCGGCACCGGCGGCGGCGGCGGCACCAACTCAACAAACAAATCCCCCGGAAACGCCCTATCCGGCTCGTACCGCGCCACGACGGGTACATCCACGCTCGTCGCGACATCGTACGTCTGCACCACCACCCCGCTCAACAGAAAACTCAGCTCGTCGATCCGGCTCGCCGGCCACGACCCGCTCACGCTCCGCGGCCTCACCGTCAGCGTGAGCGTCCGGCCGCCCAGGTCGAACTGCGCGACGACCACGAAGCGCATGTTGGAGAGCATCGCCGCGCCGCCGCCGCTGAAGCGGTAGTCGGACCCCTGCGCGACGAGCGGGCGCGGCGGGCCGAGCGGGACCGTGAAGGAGAGGGACGTCAGGAGGAAGTCCTGCTCCGTGCCCGGCGTGAGGACGATGGAGAAGACGAGGTCTTGCTTGGCGCTGTTGGGGAGCATCGGGATTTGGGAGAGCCCTGCTGAGGCGGAGCCGACGGGGTAGAGCATGTAGGTGAATTGTGGAGGGCCCGAGGGGGTTGTGTCTGAGAGGGGAGGAGCGGGTGCCGGGAGGGGTGTGGATGGGCCGAGGCGGGGGACGCGGGTGTGGGGGGCTGGGTGGCGACGCGGGAGGGAAGTGGCACGGGTGCGGTCCGTGAAGGATGGATGGGGGGCGCAGGCGATCTGGGGTTGCGAGGGGAAGACGGCCTTTTTGCGAGGAGGATGCTGGCGCTTCGGGGGTAGTGGGAGGAGGATATCAGGGCGTTGCTGGCCGCTGGTCGTGGTGGTAGACTCGGTGTGAGAGGCGGTACTGGCGTTGCCTGTTGCTGGCGGGTCTGCGTAGGGCAGCTGCACTTCGAGCTGCCAGCAAGGCTCGTTCAATTCGATGCCCATGAGCGCAGCAGATGCGTATGGCGCGGTGTACCAGTTGGGGTTGGACTTGAATGTGTTTAACAGTTGGGTCTGCACGTCGCTGGCGTAGTTCTCCACATTGAGAATGCGGACGTCTCTTGATGTTGAGGTGGTTCCCCAGATGTAGTTTGCCCCGCGGTTCTGAGGCGGTGAACCCCGCGTGGCGATGTACGGGATCGTCTTTTGTCGATCTGGATCGTTGGCGGTAGGGTCTGTGTAGACTCGCTGGTAGGCCATCTCGATGCTCTGCGTGGTGATGTCCGTCGCGGCAGCAAAGTACTGCTGGTGAGGTGGCTCGCGAAGCAGAAATGAGCAAAAGTCAGGAGATGCTGGGGCAGCACGCAGGAGTCCGAATAGCGTGTCCTGCCCGAGAATTTGGTGGCGGAGAATCTCAGGGGGGCGGTTGGGGTCTTGCTTGTCCGTGCCCTTCAAATCCACAATCATGTCGGGGAACTTGGTTACCAAGGCAGAGCGAACGAAGAATCCGTAGGTCGGTACCGGAGGGACGTAGCCAAGCCCGGGGATCTGCGTCTTGAGGTATGTGTTGATTGCCCCTTTAATGGCGTCACGAAGGCGGTCGTCGTCCCTGTCCAGGTGGTTGGCAAGACTGAGCCCGCCATCCACCATAGCCCATACCCAAGCTGGGTCTATGTTGAAGAAGCGGAGGCTCTCGGTCGGGAGGTGGCTGGCATCACTGATGAGGTAGTGTGACGGCACGTTCACCAAAAAGTACTGATCCATGACCCACTTCAGCACCACCGCCCAGTCCGGAGAATAGGGCACGTTGAATTCGTTGTAGGGGGCGGGAGGAGTCTGACTCGAACCATCGTCATCCGTAGTGCTGGCAATAAGCGCAGCTGCGCCGGCAAGGTACTGATCGATGACCGGGTCGACCTCGCTGCCCTTGTACGTCAGATCCAATTTGGGATGTTCTGGTCGAAACCACCGATGAACCATGCCGCTTGGATCCTGTTGCAGTAATTTGCTTCCAGGAAGCTTGCCAACCTTCTTGATGGTATCAGCAATGCTGCCCACCACATCTTCTCTCGTCCGGTAAGGTGAAGGGATCCCAAGGTCGGCGGCCCAAGTCTTGACGACGGCTTCCTGAGCCATCTTCATGGCCACGTCAAGTATCTGAGTTCTCACCCGCGAGAGGGCGACCGCGAATGTCTGGTCCGCCAGAGCCAGTGTTTTTCCGAGGTTCCAGGCTGCCGAATAGGTCAAGTCCATCAAATTGAGCTGCTGATCGAGGATCTGTAATTTCTGGCCTGTCGTAGATGTTGCTGGCCATTGTGGCTGCTCTGTGGTAGGAAAACTGACCGTATTCGGCGTCAGGGGGCTTCGGAAGAAGGCCGAGGAGACTTCCCCCGTCTGCACACGGTATCTAACCATGGAGAAGCCGTCATTGAGGCGGCTGTGTAACCGGGCGCCAACAGCCCCAGCCGCCTGCAGCGCAGTTTCATCGTCCTGTGTCAAACCGGGACGGAGGACATTGAGGCTGGTGCCCAGTTGCGCAAACGCATCCGCTACGTTGAGCGATTTGGGCGGTAGGCAGCTGTAGTCCCATGAGTAGAGCGAACTCATTGCCACGTAGCCTTGTGTGACAGGCCAACTCAGGCACTCGACGCCTTCGATGTTGACCAAGTGAGCCACCACTGTCGTTGGCTGCGTGATGTCCAAGGGACCCGTACGGTGGCCGACAACGACAGAATACGCGTGGTCCTCGTCGTCCGTAGCAGCGGCCGTGGCCGTTCCATCCAGATGGATGTGGCGCAGGTGAGACAAGAAACGGTGATGATGCACCCAACCATGCGTTTGACCTTGCGTGGGTTGCCCCTGGGCGTCGTATTGCGTGAATACGGCGTTGAACAGCGAAGATGGCACAAAAATCAGGTCTGTCTTGGCGGCTGCACCATCCCCCTCAGGGTCGTACAAGACTGCAGATGCCGAGTTCTTGACGCTGGGAATCTCTGAAGCCAGCATGTTGATGGTCAGAGTGTCGCTCTGCTTCGGAGTTGTTCCCAGGCTTGTCGCAGCAAACATGGTTGAAAGATCTGAGCTGCTCAATCGGAGCTCATCTTGAGTAAACAACAGCATTGCCAGCCACGGAACAGTGTTTGTCGCGTCGTCATCTGTAAAGACGGAGCTCGCCGTCCTCTCCCACGGCAAGGTCGGATCGTTGAACACCATGTGAGGCACAATCTCAGCCCTGTCGGCATGACCTCGAGGCGGATAGAATGAGTCCATCGCATTGTCGGGTAGCGCAAAACGCGGCGCAATTACATTGAAGGAATGAGACGTCGTTTTCGGCAGAGTTTGCCCGTCTGCTACGATGGTTTGCGTGACGCCAATCGTGTGCAGGCCCGCCTCCAATCCGGGAACATATGACGAGAAGAGTTGTTCCTGACCAGGCAAAAGTGTAGGTCCAACAGTGGCCACACCAGACTCTCCGCTCAATTCTGCAGCCCGTAGTTTCCTAAGTTGGCGTCGTCCGTGGCGAAGAACGAGGTGCCGTGAAGATACGGCCGTCTTCTTCCAGCCAGGACGTCGAAGGTCTACTGCTGAAGCCATCTCGCAAACAAAAGATCTGTTTTCATGATACTGCGAATATCCAAACTAGACAATGATGTTGATGTTTTTGCATGTGTCTGTATCACCAAGGTTCGAGTTGTGCGGCCCGACCCCTGACGCGCTCAGGGGTGTCAGAGGCTGAGCGACAACACTGCTGTCAGTCCTAAACACAATCCCGTATTGTGTAAGCATGAATCATCAGCTTGCCGTGTCACGAAAAGTCCAGAAAATTTTGAACCACGGCAGAATCGAGTCAACGATCCGATTTCTGATATGGCCGATGACAAAATGAGGTCAGATCTGATCAACAGCGTGAACGTTGAGTCGATGACCACATCCTTCAACATCATCTGCCGCGCACTGACTACGCAAGCCTGACCGATTACCATAAACCTCTTTCTGTATTGGTAGGTACACCGGGCACCATGTACTTGTATTTGCTTGTCACTTTTCCAGCATATGAGCCGAAGTGAGCTCAGGGGAGATGCACATGGCCTCGATGGTCTCTGGGACACTTGTTCACCCCTTTGACTCACTGCTCTCAATCTTACTTCCAATTGAATTGAACTCCATCTTCTCACTTGCCGACCCTGCCAGCTAAAGGTGGCCGAATGAGCAGTGAACAAAGCCACAAACACACCATGGCTTCTCCAGTAACGGTGATCCCAACTCCTGGGGATCCGAACAGCCACATGCTGTTCTTCTTGAACGGTTTCAAGCATCAACTCGCCATGGAGATACGGCCTGTGATTAACCCAGCACGGTTCACAGCATTTCAAGATAACGGGGTACCCAAAGGGCTCATTGTTAACCCCTCCAGCTTGTCAGCCGTTCTTAGCAATAGTGTAGTAAGTTTCCGTGGGAGGTTCAATGTTAGAAACTGGTCGTGCTCGCAATGCTTACCATTCCAAGCCGACGGTGTACGGCATCACCCAGCCTGGCGTGGGTGACCACGCGTTTTACATCTCTACGCTTAGCCCATACTACAACCCCATTGGAACGGGCACTGGCGTTCAAACCACATGCTCAGGCGTGGCGGCGTGCTCGGATGCAGCGACTGGCAATGACTATGTTTACTACATACAGATTCCCAAGTGCGCAACCTGAGTCCCTACGTTGGCATGGGAACGGGATTGACATGCGAGAACTGTTGAACAGGGGCCAGTCGACGTATCAGATCATCGAGTTCCGCGTTGACGGGACCAACACGACACCAAGTCCTCCGTGGTCAATGACCAACCCAAGCTCCAACACCAACATGGCGGCCGTGTATTTCCAAGCGACCCAGGCACGCTTCGTCATCTACGCCAACACAGATAAGAAGCACTTGATCTTTTGGGTGAATTCCACAGATCAAACCCGTGCGTTCACAGCATTCTATACCTCCGGACCAGGGAGCGATCGCTGACCGACCATCACAGCAAACCCGATCCAGGGCACGGCAGGAGTCGCAAACGCCAGCCCGCTGGCCGTGACGTCGGTTGCGGGCACAAGCAACGGCCAGCCATACCTGAACCTCTTCTTGTACTACATGGATCAGAACCAGGCACTCAACCGGGTCACCGGCAGGGCGCAGGGTTCGTCGATCCACTGGTACAAGAACGAGGTCCCGAGCGCGCCGAATCTGCTGAGCAGCACGCTGATGGCGGCCACCACGACCGGCGGACAGAACTACGTCTATTACATTCCGGACGGCCAGTCGACATTCATTCCGTTCGTTGAGGCGATCCAGTTGGATTGGTTTGAGGACGTCGGGGAGTCTGCGAGTTGATTGAGCGGTGACGCTCGCTGTTGTTGGTATTCTTTGCGCGTGAAGTGCTGAAAGATTGTAAACCTCGATGCCTTGCTTGTGAAGACCCTTAAAACTGTACCGTGTATTCTCTTCCACAGCCGAGTCATGTCCAGTCCAAGCACAGAAGGAGGAGGGGAGCAGACTTTTTACCAGAGAACTCAAATGAATATGTGCTCAGTAGCAGTTTGAGAACATCCGTTGACTGTTTTAACGCCTACAACCGACTTTCCCCTTCCATCTAACCTGTTATTGGCCTGATCCAGTCGGCTTCACCGGCGCATCCGGCCTGATAATCGGCGCCTTCAACTGCAGATAGCCCTCCAACGCCGTATACGGCCCCTTCTCGAATCCCGGCTTGGCGTCCACCTTTGCCAACCCCAAAGCCATATATTTCGTCTCCTTCTTATCCTCCGGAGGCGGATTTGCACCTTTATCCTCACCCGAACCCAAACCCCCAGCGGTCGACGATACCGCCGCCGGAGTTGGCTCTGTGAACGGCTGCAGCCACGCCCAGCTCGCGACGTCCAGGCTGGGCAGCTTGACGGCGCTGCCGGGGACCGTCTCGTCCTTGTCCGGCGGATTGAGCTTGTACGACTGGCTGAGCGTCTTGAGCGGATCCCAGTACTGCTGCACGTCGTCGGTGACGAGTACGGGGCCGAGGTGGAAGAAGGCGGTCATCTTGTTGAGGGCGGATTGCCATGTCCCTTGGAGGTTTTGTGTCAGTTGCTGTTGCTGCTGATCTTTTTGCTGGTAATGGGTAGGTTTAAGGGAGGGCTCAGGGGTGGTCAGGGGCTTAGAGGCTCAGGGGCTTAGGGGCTCAGGGGTGGGATTTGACTTACATGGAGGCAACTGCAGGGTGCCGATAGGGAAAACGCCGCCCGTGTAGGACGTGACAGATGTGAACGGGTCGACGATCAGCCCAAAGACGTTCAACTTTTCGTTCCACGCCTTGGCGTATTCGTCGGCTGACTGCTGCGGTTCTTTGGGATGCGAGGGGGTGCCAATAAAGTCGGATGGGTCGAGCCAAAACGAGGGGAGGGCTGGGTAGTTGCCCGTTCCGATGGGGTTCAGGGGGGTCTGGGTGGCTGCAGTGTTTCCGCCGCGGCTGTTGTTGTTGCTGTCACCGGTGAAGTATGTGTAGATGCAATTGAGATCAAGTTCGTTTCCTGGCTGAGGGCTGGCGAGAGCGTTAAAGTAACCCACCAGCCCGTCATGAGCCCGGTCCTTGTCACCAAGCTTGACCGGGAAATTGTATATCTCGGCACCCTCGAGAAGACCTGTGTCCTGCTGCTTGTTCTCGTGACCATCGAGACTGGACTGGTCCTTTTTGGCGTCCGCCCCCAGCTCCACGCTCCAGGCAGCGTTGACCAGGGCCATGGGGCGGCCAACAAGACTGTTGAGGAATGTACCGTATGCTCCGGGGGCGGACGTGGACGATTCGAGAGACTGGTTCAGCATGGCTATGAAAGCAAGCACATAAGTTTGGTCTTGAGCAGTCAACAATGCGACGAGCTTGTCCAGCTGTGCGGTATCAGGGTCACCGGTTGTCGGGGGCGGGTCAAATGGAAGCCACTTTGCGCTCACAGGGGCGCTGATGGGTGCCGTGGGTGCTGCGATGCGCACCTCACGGTAAAAGGTGCCATCAGGTAAGAAAAGCTGAACACCGTAGTCGGCATAGTTGAGGACAACCCAGCCCCAAATTGGGTTCTCCCACTCGGTTGTTGGCCTCCAATACGAGTACGTGTTTGGATCACCGTCTTGGCGGGTGTCGTGCTTGACAAAGCAGCAGTTGAGGCGTGCAGGCTGGTTGATGGCTGGCGGAACTTGCGCAAACTCGCAAAATCCGGGCTTGGGCGGCGGCTCGACAACGTTGGGCTGACCGTTGGGAAGCTGCCCCGGTGCAAAGAAGTCGCTGAGACACGGGTACACGGCCAGCCTGTCTTCGTAGCCATATCGTGGGTCGATGGCGGAGATGGCCTGGCCAAACATGTCGATCACATTCAGCTTTGTGAAGCGGAACTGGCCGTGCGTACAGGGTTTGAAGGGTATCTTGCTTGTTGGCGAAACTTGAAAGAGCACAAGAGTCCCAAACGGCGTCTCCTCGGATTTGGTGTCAATGATGCTCAGCTCGTCCGCCCCGAATGGCCCTATCTCGGCGTCTGGCAGCGGTTGTACTCCCTGGACGCTATACCCCGTCTGCGGGAATCTTGCGATGGGCTTGATGTGTGTCCCCTTGGCGAGTGTCAATAGTTCGGCCGTGAAACCGTCCATGGGTGCCGACAAGAAAGGCAGCGTATACGCCTTCGTCTGAACCCACTGCTGGTCTTCCGGGTTGGGAAGGTATTTGGCAATGAGCTTCGGGTCGGTGTTGCTGAACAGATCCGCAATGGACGCCTGAAGAGCAAAGTTGGGCTGCGGCAGAAGGAGGATGCGACCCGAGAGCGTGCGAGTGTCGGTGTTGGGTTCTTGAGGGAGATTGACCCCAGGCTTGATACCCAGCTTCCACCGTTGGTCCAGTTGACCCTTCAGCTCACCGTTGAGCTGCCAGTCATCCCATTGAATGTGGAAGTAGTCGATCTCCCACTCAATAAACAAGGGGAACCATGGCTGGGTGTCGCCCCACTGGTCCCGAAGTGGTCCTTGGGGAACACCGTGCTTCCCATGGTCATGATAGAGTGGAACAAACTCCAGGTCTCCAGCACTCGAATTGCCCCCCGATGGAGCGTCCCCGGGAGGAGCCGGCGCAAGAGCATTGAACTCTTGAACCAGAGCCGCAGCTGTAGGCTGGAGGACGGGGGGCAAGACGGAGGTGCAGTAGGGGCTGATGTCGCTGACTGGCGTTGACGGCTGGATAAACTGCGAGTCCAGCCGCACGAGAAGTGTGTCGAGATAGTCGTCCGGCCAGCCGGCCTCAATACCTCCGATCAGCAGTGTTGGGTCGCGGCGTTGGTTAAACTCCTGGTCCACTCCGGGCATAGGCAGCTGGCTGAACTTGTGCGTGTCTGTGGAGAGTGTGGTAACGGCCTGCTGCGCGGCGCCGGCAAGACTCGCCAAGTCACTGAACTGCTGGGACAACTGACCCAGGGGATAGTCTGCCTTCTCTCGGTCGGTGCTGGAGAGTGAAGCGTACTGCCACCAGTACGAGAACATCTGCCACCGCACCTCCACAATCTGTCGTGCCGTACTGTCCCACAGACGTTGCAGGTGGTTGAGCTGCTCCAGATAGCCCGCCTCGTCAGGGGTGGGATCCTGCGCGGCATTGCCCGACGCGTTCTGAAAGTGCCAGTGGACGCCGCCCAAGTGGCGTGAGAAGTCCCATGTTTGAAGCTCGTCCATAGCCACGCGCTGAGCCGCCACACCATCGTCCTGGGCGCGGAGCAGGGGCGCCAGCGCAAGCAGATCTTGTTCGAGTTGTGATTCTTGATGCGACTGCACGTAGGCAAGCAGCGAGTCCATAGGTGTAGTCCCAACCGCAACTGGCATGGAATCAGCCAATGAGTAGGAAGCACTGTTGGCCGGGACATTCGGGGGCAAGCTATCAACGTTCCACCTGACGTCGTACATGGCTCCGTGGCAGAGGACGCGTGCGGGACTTGTCGAGTTCAGCCACTCCTGAATATCTGGAGGCCAAGGGGCTTCCCCTTTAAGCGCCATGGACAGGTCCTTGAGCCGGACCTGCCTCGTCACTCCGTCAGAGCTGCCGGTTCCATTGAGGGGGTCGTTGGCTGCGTCCGAGTGCCAACCCATCACGTAGTAGCTTGCCACTGCCTCTTTCAGGTTTCCAGCCTCCCCGTTGATGGTACAGCTGAAGGGGTCCAGAATTGAGAAGACGTTGCTGCAATGCGGTTGGTAGTCTGGAAGAGCTGGTTGGATGCGCTGACCACGCTCAGGTCCGCACGACTAACCGTTGGGTCCGAATTCTCGGACCACCCGCTGGCGGTTGTCTTGTAACCGATGAACACCTCGGCCTGCTCGCGATGCTGATGTTACCGGGCGAGGTACTGCTCGTGCTTTGGTTGGTGATGAAAGGGGAAACGTCCACCTGAAGGTCTGCATCGAGGAGTGTCGGGTCCTCAATCTTCCGACTGCGGTCACTCTCAACAATCCATGCCGTGACAGAATCGATTTGGGCGCCCTGGCTGCTGTTAGGCACCGTCGTTACAGCGTTCGGATCCAACTGGCGTATCACCAGCCACCGATTGGGTAGTTGCGGGAACTCGGGGGAAGAGTAGTCCGGAAGGCTATCCTGAGGCGGCACGGCAAAGCCCTTCTTGATCCGCTGCTGGGGCTGTGAGCTGTTTGCTGAGGGAGTCGATGCAATCCCGCTGCGGTAAAAGCGAGGGATGGTCCAATGCACGTAAACCCCGAGCCGCTTGGAGCGCACTGCCCCGTTCTGGCCGAGGTCCACGAGCCGGGGGTTGGTACTCCATGGGACAGCATTATGGAGGTCGACGTGGTCCAGAATGTCGTTTTGGATCAGGCTATCCTCAAGTCGGAGGAAGGTGTAGTTCGGTTGAGCGATAGGGGCAATCTTGGCGTCAGGGGGTGTTGTTGCATCGCCCGGCTTCCCGTCGCACACACTCTTGTTGAACACAAACGCATCCAACTTGACGGGTATCGCGAGGTTCAGGGGCACCGCCATTGCGTACTGTCGAGGATTTTACAGCAGGCATTGGTACGCCTACGAACCGTTTCCTGGCTGCGACCTAGACCAAGGGATGCCTCTCTTCGTCTGCGCCAGTCTTTGTCACCAAACATCCAGATTCTAGGTCTGCTAAAACATGTGATCTCTCTCGAACATCTTTACAAGTATTGAAAGAAAAGGCTTTGACACACAAGTCGCGTCTGCTTGATTCCCTGCCGACGTCATGCGAATGATTACCAGGCCTGAGATAAAACCGCTCACCATTGTGAGCAATGGCCGTATTGCCAGTTGAGGACACGGCATATTCCGGATACCGTACCATACAAATTAGTGAAAGTAGTCTCAAGTATAGCAGGCAGGTGTGAGATGTCGTTGTTTGTACCTGGTTGCCCAGATGGCTCTGAGGCCACGGAGCAATACGGGATGATGTAAGTCGAGCATTGATGTCACGACTCTATAAGTGCTTTCATCACCGTCACATCCCTTCTGTTCTTCGGATGATAAGTCACATTTGGAATCGAAAGTCCCACAATTTTCGCGGACAACCTCCGGCTTGTCGTCACCGGTCGTCTCGAGATTGGAGGCTCGACACCACCGTCAGCTGTCTGGTTCTGCGAGGCAGCAGTGATTCCCCAATAGATCGTTTCTGGGTTGTGGACAAGCCTGGGCTGCTGTTTCTAAGAGCGAAATTTCCAATATCGACGGTGTTAACGTATAGCCTGTGGTTGACTTGATTCCTGATCCGCGTTGTACATGTTCTGGCTAGGCTAGTCTTCCCGCCTTAATGGCATGCTGAGCCATCCTGTGCTGGAAGGATCAAAAGTACCTAGCACTTGGTTCTTTCAATCCTGGTTCTCGCTCTATTGTCCAGCGTTGTTCTCGCCGAACCATCTCCAAACGCCCCCCACAAGGCTGTTCTGCTCACACGCGTCTCCTTCAACAACCATGGGAAGCCAGTGGCGGGTAGACTCGCACCATGTGAATGTTGGGAACGGGGACTGCTCTATACATGTGCTAGTGTATCTGCCTGATCGAGCCTTCAAATGTGTCCTGCTCGATGGCGGCTCGGCATGGATGTCTATCGACCCCGGGACAGGGGCCAACAGCCAGAACCCTATCAGAAACATGCTTGCATATCTCGATACGGCTTACAGATGGATAAACAATCGATGCCAATTCGACACAGTCGTCCTCAGCCACTGGGACGAGGACCACTACGGAAACCTTCTCAAGACCATCAAGGAAGACGCATCTCCACGCACGACCATCCCTTACCTCAAGTACGACAACAACAATGCCCCGGCCACCATCTTCTACGCCCCCAACTGGCTCGCCGGCTATCGCCTCAATGGCGCTTTTTGGGCCTATATCAGAGAACGAAACGGGTTCGCCGAGATCAACAAGGACTACGTGCCGCGCGGCGAAACCCAGAGCTACACCTGGGTCCCCTTCTGCATCCTACGCAATCCGGAAAGGCAGCTGAACAACGTCCTGGGTGCCGAGTTCTTCACCAACAACCTGTGCACCCAGCCCTTGAACCAAATTAACAACCTCCGAGCACTGGTGGACGCAAACAGGCCGCAAATGCCGGCCCCTGCCACCACCTACATGCCATGCATGTATTGTGTCGGCGTCTATCAGACCACACTGGGTCGGCCGCCCGCAGAGGTCATTCTGGAGGACCCAACTAGAACCAACAGGGTGTCGATCGTATGCATTGTGTACTGGGCCGACACGGGGAGGATCTCCCATTACCTGGCCGGCGACGCTGATCAGGTCACCGAAGGCAACGTCCTCCGCTGGATCGTCAACGGTGGCCAATGGGGCCGCATGACATCGGTGAAGCTAAGCCACCACGGCTCCCGGTCATCGACACCAATTGCCCCGAGTCTGCTTCGCGTGGCTCGACCCAGAACAGTGGTCCTCTCCATCCCGAGCGGCATGCATATCCATCCGTGTAAGTGGCGGCGACACTGGGACAACCCTATCCTGAACATTCGTTCACTTGCTTACACAAGAACAACAGCTTTGGAGATTGTGTACCATGTCTGGCTGTGGGCCGTCGCAAGCAACTCAAACCCTGCCATTCTGGGAACGAAGTATCCTCACTACACTTCGGTGCTGCCAGTGCCGAATGGTGGTAGCTTGAATCGCTGGAACTACGTCAAAGCCCATCGTGTCAGTGTTGCCTCCCTCGAGGACTGGGACAGCAGCAAGTATAAGCCGTACTGGGATGACTGCGCGGACCTCGTGCGCATCATCAACGGTGCTCTGCCAGCGCAGACCCCTCGGCTGGAGACGCTCGTTTACGAGTATTGGCAGCTCAAGCAGCAGTACAACGCTCAGCCAGACGACCTAAAGCCCTTTGCACTCAACCAGCTTGAGCGAATGTGGCAGGCCGTCTGCCACCCGTTGCCGGCCAGCCATCCCTCGGTTGGTCAGGGGTACGTGTTGCCGCAGGCGAGGGCCATCACGAACAACAGCCAGATCGAGGCCGTCGTTGTCAGATGCAGCAACGACGATACCGACGGCAGCGTCCTCCATAAGTACCGGGGGCTGCCATTTCTCTTTCCATACGTGCACTCCACGAGGCGGTCAATATACCCGACCCAGCAGATCAATACCAACGCCAACGCCGCGGACCCAGTCCAGTACGGCTTCCCCCCAAATTTCGCTCCAGACCCTCGACCCGCCAAAGCGTTGAAGCCCGAGGGGCTTTTGGCCACCGGCAACCCTGCGGATATCCAAAACTTTTACCTCAACTCCGGTGTTGTTGTCACCGGCCGTGATGCTGACCCGCCGGGCACTGATCCCAACGAGGACGAGCCCGACGACCAAGCCGTGGGAAACAAGACACCGCCTCCTCCCCTGATGCCACGTCATATCCCTCCCAAAGCCCTGGCGGAAGCGGACGACGGCTACTATCTGTACTCAAGCCTCGTTTCACCCCAGTCTATCACCGTCGCGGCATCCCAATACACCATCCTATCAGCCGGGCCCCTGAATACGTTCCTCTCGACGCTGCACTGCTCGAACCTCTGCCTTAACGGCCCGAGCCCGCCTGGTCCAACGGGGACGACCCAACTTCTGGTCTCAGACGAGTTCGGTACCTACCTGACGGCGGCGCTGCAGGCCCAGGGCATATCTGTCCTCAACGACCCGCAGCCGTATGTTGCTGGTTTCACCTTCGCTGTAGCCCCCATCTCGGGCAGTGGTTCGGACAAGGCGGTGCTCTCCTTCACGACAGCCGCCGTCGAAGACGCCTTTGGCTTGGACAAAGGGGCAGGCCCGCCTCTCGGTATCATGGAACAAGCCAAGACACTCGTGTTTGGACTCGACACGTCGGTCTGGGCGGCGAGCGGCACAAACCGCGCAACCGCGACGCTTGCTCAGCTTGTGCAGTTCGCCGACATCACCTATCTGGAGCAGTCGCCAGCCCTAATCTTTCTAAGTGCCATTGAGCTCCAAATCACCAACCCCGCCACCGGCAACAGGAATGCCGTGTGGTTCGAGCCCCTGAGCAGCTACCGCGCCACCACTCGGCTGCAGATGGACCTCTCGCCCGATGCCGTGACCCAGCTAAACAAGTACATTTCGGCCTTTCCTGGACTCGCCATTCAGTCTGCGTTTGTCATCGCACGAAGGACGTGCATCTCGAGCCCGGCCCCAGCCGCAGAGGGGGCGCCGGCTTCACCCAGTTCCAGCATCACGTACGGCGGGTCGCTGACGTTCGGTGGTGATTTCATCCTGAGCAACACGCACTTTGATGCCGCCGTCGAGTTGCAGTCCACGCAAACCAAGCTCATGTTGATCCTGAGAGACAAGGTCGACATCCTCGACGACATTTTCAGCGTGCTCCAACCCGTGCTCGGACTCCAAGGCAGCCACTTCGAGTTCCAGGACTGGCTCAAGGACACGGCGGGCAGCACATCCTTCGAGCTACCCTATCTCCGTCGTATTGTTGTCGTCATGGACAACGATCCCGGATCCAAGGGCGGCACATCCACCACGCCAGGTCTGGCCAGCGTTCAATTCGACCTCGAGACACGCGTCAACTTTTCGGGCGGCGCCTTTGCAGTGTTCCTCATCACGTACACCTGGACCCGGGAGGGAGGCGGAACAAGCAGCAACACGCTGACGGCGGCACTGTGGACGCTTCCCAGTGGGTCGTCTTCCGCCGCGCTGAAGCTGCTGCCCGACTACGAAGAGTACTACTCGCTGATGCCGCCTGTGACTCTGAACCCGAATGAGCAACTGCCGCAGTCGTTGGACCTAAGCAAGCTCGGGGGTTTTGACAATCTCCCGTTAGAGATTGAGCCCGAGGTCACCCGCGCAGAACTGACAATCGGGAGCGGCGGCATATCCTTCAACGGTGACGTGGTAGCGGGCCCGCCCCATGGGGCAATTCCCAAGGTGTCCCTGTCACAGCTTACCCTCAACGCCTCGTACCTCTTTAAGGGCGGCTTCACCGGATCCTTGATCGTCATGGCTGAGATCCAGGCGGCTCCAGGCGCAAAGAACGGCGCGCCCGCCCAAATCACGGGCGAAGTCTACTACGATGGGACCATGTGGAAACTGGGTGCTGTCGTCTCTGGTATCTACGGCTCGACGTTGTACCAGTTCTTCGACTCCAACACTCAGGGCGGCGTTGGGCAGGTCTTGGACAACCTCGAGATCCGCTCACTCGCCATCGAATACGACTACAAGCCCGGCGGGGGCGCGTCCTATTTTGCCATCAATGGAAACATCGCGATCGGAACTCTCACCTTGTCGCTCTTGTTCACGTATTCTTCGACCTGGAATTTCAAAGCGTGTCTCGATATCAGCGAGGCATGGCCACAAGGAACCACACTTGGCGACGTGCTCGGTCAGATCTTTGGCTCAGAAGTCGAGAACGACCTTCCCGGGTTTGTCATCGACATCCCTATCAACCCGCCACAGAACAAAGATGCGGTCGGCTTCGACATGGTGTCGGTGGCGGGCCCGCCAGGCTCCCCCGACTCCGGCTTATTCTTCACGGCCTGGCTCCAATTCGAAAACATGTCATTCCAGGCGCTCCAGTACCAGCCCCCGACTCCTGTAGGAGGAGGCACCAGGCCGCTGCCCCGGAGGGTGTTTACCATGGTCGTCAACAGCGTGCCCACGGCCAACGTGGATCTCATTGGCAATCTCGCTCAGCCCTTTGACGAGATGCTCCTGATGTACGTCCAGCCGCACCCTGGAGACACTACCTCCTCGGGCATCACGTATGGAGATGTCATGATCATTAATGCGGAACTGGCCAAAGCCGGGAGAGTCCAGTTGCCGTACCAGATTACCAAGAAGACGTACGTAAACTCGGACGTCGTCTTGCCCATTGGCGCGCACTTTATCTTGGTGCTCAAGAACAGCACCGGGCAGCCACAGGTAGCCCTCGACTACGTCTTCTACACGCCTTCCATTCCGGTGACAACCAGGGTTCCGGGGGCACAGATTACACTCAAGAAAGATGAGACACCGGCCGTTGCCAGAACCCGGAGACCATTCCCAGAGCAGGTACCCCTATCTTCAGCGTCTCCTGGGACAGCCAAGGCGCCGTACTCCAAAAAGATTGGTCCTCTCACCATCAGCAATATGGGCTTCAAGTACACCAGCGACCCCGTGCCGACGGTGTCCATCATCATGGACGCGTCGGTTGAGCTTGGTCCCATCGGTCTGGCCTTGCTCGGCTTCAGCCTCGACTTGAAGTTCCCCGAGGGCACCACCTTGCACCAGATTCCCGTTCCCGACGTAGCGCTCGCCGGGTTGGCCGTCTCTTTCGACAGGCCGCCTGTGATCCTCGCGGGCCTGCTCGAGCACGTCGTCGTCAATAAGCCCGGGCCGCCGCCGGTCCATGAGGACTACTACCAGGGCGGCATCACCCTGAGCTTCCAGCCGTGGCTGTTCCAGGCGGACGGGTTCTACGGCACCATTACCACGGCTACAGGCTCGTTCAAGTCCGCGTTTGTCTACTTTATCCTGGGGGGCCCGCTGGTCACCATTGAGGTTGCAGAGATCACGGGCGTGACGGGTGGCTTTGGGTACAACAGCAACCTGCAGTTCCCGACCGTCACCAATGTCGTGCAGTTCCCCTTCTTGAGGCCTGCTACCAGCACGGATCCGAGCACGGCTCTGACCGGCCTCATGAACAGCGGCTGGTTTTCGCCGCAGGACGGTTCGTTCTGGCTTGCTGCCGGATTCAGCGTCATTGCCTTGGAGTTGCTACAGGCCTCGGTGGTGGCCGTGATCCAGTGGAACCCGGACATCTACCTTGGTCTCTTTGGAGTGGCCACGGCGGACATGCCGCCGGGCACCGGCAGCGCCAAGCTGCTGCATGTTGAGCTGGGGATTGTGGCTACGGTCGACTTCAGGCACGGTGTGCTAAAGATTGAGGGCCAGCTCGCTCCATCGTCGTTTGTGCTGGATCCGGCTTGCCATCTTACGGGTGGTTTTGCACTGTATCAGTGGTTTGGCGGCGGCACCAGCGCCACTGACCTGGCCCCGTCTGACGGTGACTTTGTCTTTACTGTGGGAGGCTACCACCGCGGATTCAACCCACCGGCGCAGTATCCTATTCCTCCGCGGCTGGCCATCAGCTGGTCACTCGACTCAGCCTTGTCCATCAAGGGCGAGTCCTACTTTGCCATCACCCCCAACGTGTGTATGGCTGGTGGCCGGCTCGACGCATCCCTCTCGCTGGGACCTCTCTCGGCATGGTTTGACGCATATGCCGACATGCTTATCAACTACAAGCCCTTCTTCTTCTCGGCCGACGGCGGCATCAGCGTAGGCGTGGGCTTTACTCTCGACCTGTGGATCTGCACCATCCACATCAGCTGCGAGATTTCCGCCAACCTTCACATTCAGGGCCCATCGTTGTCTGGGACCGTGTATGTCAACTTCTGGGTGTTTGGCTTCTCCATCGACTTTGGCAAGCAGGTGGACGGAAGCGACGACGCGTTGCTGCTCCCAGACTTCTACAAACTCGCCTTGCAAGCAGACCTGCCTCAGCAAACCCCCTCTCCCTCAACATTCCTTCTTCCAACCACACCCAAAAAGGAATCAAGCGACCCCCCTTTACCTCCGCCGCACGTCTACACTTGCAACGAGGGCCTGATCCCCTCTGGCGACGCCGCCTCAACCCCAAGCTCCCCCGACGCCCCCTGGAACGTCCGCGGCGCCGTCTTCCAGTTCACCGTCGGCTGCAAGTTCGCCATCGACACCGCCACTGTCATCACCGCGCAGTCCGACCCCAACGACCCTCCCATCCCGCCCTTCAACGTCCCCCTGACTGGCAGCCCCGTCTACGCCAAGCCAATGCACCTCACCACCACTCTCTCAAGCACCGTCACCGTCACCATCACCCCGCCCGCAGGCACCTCCCCCAAGCAACCCCGCTGGGTGACCTGCGCAGGCGTAGTCAAAGCAGTCCCCAAAGCCCTCTGGGGTCCCTGTACGCCCGTCTCCTTCCCCCCTTCCCCCCTCCCATACATGTACGTACTAACCCACCCGCCTCACCCCTCTCACCAGACTCCTCCGCAAACGACCCCCTCAGCCCCGCCAACCCGAACCCCGACCCTAACCGCGACCCGACCCTGCTCAGCCCGACCAACAACGCCAACCCGTCCCCGGACGCGCCCGGGGCGACGCTCACGGCCCTGACCATGGGCCTGACGCTGTCGTCGCCGCCGCCGCAGCTGTCGGTGGACTGTATCCCGCCGTTTGACTACCAGACGTATTTCATCAAGGACGCCGGCGAGGGCGAGACGTTTCATTTCCCCGAGGAGACGCAGAGGGGGGCGGATGGGGCGTGGTTGCCGAGGGGGGTGCCTGGTGATGAAGGGGAGGAGTGGTATGTTGTTGTGATTTCGTTTTTCGTTTTGAACTTGTTGTGATGTTTTGTGTCTTGATTGTTTGTTTAGATCTTACAAGGTTGTTTTGTTTACCCCAGTCCCTTGCCTTCTTTTCCACTGTTTTCTTTTTCCTCCTTTGGCACTTTTCGCTCTTGCTTGTCATCTGATCTAGACACGATAACGCTTGGGTCTTAATGAAAAGAGGGCAAGCAACGGCTGACTTGAATGACCGCGCCCAGGGAGATGGTCAGGAAACAATGGGTCGGCACGCCTGGGCTCGGCCAGGGGGCTGCAGCGCAGGCGGTCACGGTTTGGAGCCGGTTGAGCTTTGCGCAGTGGGCGCTTGGGGATCCGGCTGTTGTGGATGGGGGGGTGACGGGAGAGGCGCCCAGCGAGATCTTGCTGGTGGAGGGGGTGTTTGAGGGTGACTTTTTGGAGGCACCGAGGTTGGCGGCCGTGGCGGCGTAATGGCGTGACAATCTGTGTCCCTGCCAACTCGACCCAGAGTGAGAAAGCAACTGAAGAAAAAGTGCCTTGACGAAGGGGTGCAAAAAGTCAATATGGAGCAGGCTCATTTATCACTGTTAGGTTTTTGAATCGACAAGAAAATCTGGCGTCTTGGGACCAGTCGGCCTGGGTGAGACTCTTTTCTCTCGATTGAATACCGAGTCTTCTTTTCTTTGTTTTCTCACTTTATTG
Source organism: Staphylotrichum longicolle (assembly GCA_019096155.1). Lineage (NCBI taxonomy): Eukaryota > Fungi > Ascomycota > Sordariomycetes > Sordariales > Chaetomiaceae > Staphylotrichum > Staphylotrichum longicolle. Next base: position 1,942,007 of record JAHCVI010000003.1, read on the forward strand.
TTTGGCATACTGATTCTGTACGTAACTGTCAACTCTCTGGCTCCCTTACCAAGGCTCGCACCCTCAAGACAAATCCATCGCTTCACCCTCCCCCGCAGCCTGACTCTGCCCGCCTGGCGTCGCCACCACAACGCGCCGCACCCCATCGACCACCCTCGTCAAGAACTCAACCACATCATCTAACCCCTCATCCTCCTTGAACCAGTGCATCCCCCTCGGATACTCCTTCCACTCGACCTGCGCCCCAAACTCCCTCAGGATATCCCGCAACCCCCTCCCCTTCTCCACCAACACCAACGGATCGTCCGCATTATTCTCCAACAGCACCGGCGTGCGCCTCACCACCCCATCGTCCCGGGGCACCCCCTCCAGCCCCAGCACCTCCCTCATTCCGCCCAGCCCCCTCCCCGCAAACGGACACCGCGCGCAAAACGCCATCAGCGCCCCCAACCGGCCCCCGCCCGCCGCCGGCACGTCCAGGTTAAACAGCGTGTGCACGCTCGTCGCGGCGCCCATGCTGATGCCCGCCAGCACGACGCGGTCCCACCGGCCGCCCAACCTCTCGGCCTCGGCGCGGACGAGGTCCCGCGCCAGCGGCACCATCTCGCGCAAGCCCTCGGCCTGCAGCTCCTCGCGCTCGGAAAAGTCCCGCGGCGTCCACACGTCGAACCACTGCGGCCAGACCTGCTGGCGGAAGTCATCGGCCGTGCTGGCGACGGGGCGGAGGGGCGCCTGCGGGAAGACGAAGCGGAAGGTCGGGAGGGCGGTGAAGAGGGTTTGGCCCGGGGTGGAGTACCAGTTGTCTGGGTGGACGGGATGTTAGCTGCGCGCGTTGGGGTTGTCATCTGGTGGTTGAGGGGAATGAACTGGGTGGGGAAGGCCGTCTGGAAGGCATGGTGAGGTTTGAGACAATAAACAGTGACCATAGGAAATCAACTTTGACGTACGTAGAGCACGAATGAAGCTCTTAGTGTTGTCACCGGCCGTGGAGGAAGATGATGGTGTGGGTGTGGGGCGTCGGCGCGGACGGGTGAATGGTTGTGACCTCGAGGTGGGTTGAGGTCGACATTTTTGTTCTTGTTTCTGCGCTTGGGCGCGCGATGAACCCTGCTGATTCTGGACGTGGCGGGATCAAATAAATGGAGATTGGGCGCTGGTGCTAAGGTGAGAGGTGGAAGGGTTGGATCGTGGTCGGTTTAAAGTTGAGGTGATGTCTTGGCAGGGCGGCTATGGTTGAGAGTTGGTTGATGTTGTGGCAGTGACACTAGGCAACGTCCCCACTTGCCTTGCTGCGCAGCAACCGCGGGCTAGGCTCTCTCTGTCCGTTGTTGGCCGATTGTTCATGTTTGTGGGTGGCCTTGCTTACAGTAATGATGTTTGGAGCACGGCAGTTTCCAGGACGAATCAGCTGCCGCAACCCCAACAATGACCAGATCACGCAAAGAGGCCAAACAAACGGTAAAAGGGGTATCACATATCCATTCTCTTCCGCTTTCCTTACAACTCTCCGGCTGGGAGCTACACAAACTAAAATGCAAGCCCAATCTCCAACTAGCCCCACGTTCCACCGCCGCCACCCGACCTCCCCGCCCTCCGCTGCGCGCTGAGGCGCCAGTCATCCTCCCCAGCGTACTTGTTGTACAGCGGCTGGATCCTCTCAGCCTGCTTCCTCTTCGACAGTCGATCCGTCGGAGCGACCTTGAAGAACGTAGGGGCCGCCTCCACCAACCATTTCGGCTCAATAGTTGTCGTGAAATGCATGTACTCGCGCGTCGTGAGCACCAGCGTGTGGTAGATAACCCACTCAGCCTGTTTGCCAAACAGCGCCGAGCTGGGATGCAGGTAGACCGGGGTGCCCTCGGTCAGCGTCTTATAGCCCTCTTGCGGGTCCTTGCGGGCCGTGTTGCGGAAGAAGCCGCTGCAGAGGGACTGCCGGATCTTGTCGGTGTCACGGCCGCAGCTGACGATGGGATGTCGGTGCCGCACCATGATCTTGACGATCTGCTCGCGCACATCCTTGGCCCGGCGCATCGAGCGAGCCTGGATGAAGTTCTCAAAGCACCACGCGTTGGCGTAGCCGTTGTTCTTCCAAGAGTTGTAAACGTTCAGGAGGGTCAGGTGGTCGCCAGACGGATCGTGGAACTTGGCCTTTTTCTGGTCCGCTTGGTTCTGCTTCTCCTTTGGCCGGTAGAAAACCTGGAGGAGGTTGAGCATCGAGACGATGGTGACCATCTCGTCTGAACAGCCTTTGTCGACAGACGCAATCAAGACCTTGGAAAGCGATGGTTCCATGGGGAAATCGGCCATCTTTCGCCCCAGACGTGTCAACAAGCCTTCGTCATCGAGAGCTGCCAGCGCGTACAGCTCCTCGAGGGCCGTAAGCATAGTGTTGACCGGAGGCGGCTTAAACAGAGTCAGCAGCTTGAAGAGGTTCAGCAGACGGGACAACTTACATCCATAAAGTCGAAGCGCAGCAAGTCGTTGATTCCCATGGCCTTCAACATCAGAATCGTATTGCACAGGTTCTGCCGCTGGATCTCGGGAATTGTTGTCGGGAGCATTTCTGACTGGTATGCAGCCTCCGTGTACAGGCGAAAGCACTTTCCGGGCCCTGTCCGGCCGGCGCGGCCAGCACGTTGATTCGCCTGCGCCTGCGAAATCGGAGTAACGATCAGGGAGTCCATGCCCAGCTTCGGGTCGTACGCGTTTTGCTTCACGAAGCCAGGGTCGACAACGTAGTAGATGAAGTCAATCGTGATCGAAGTCTCGGCAATATTGGTGGCAACAACCACTTTACGGCTGCCAGGTGGTGCGGGCTCGAAAATCTTGCTCTGCATCTCGCTGGGAAGGGCAGAGTAAACCGGCAGGATGATGAGTTCCGGAACGCCTGGTCCTAGCGCCTTCATCCGTTCGTACAAGATCTCGCAGGCTGTGTCGATTTCTTCTTGGCCTGTTAAGAAGACTAGAATATCGCCCATCGGTTCGCTCAAGTGGATTTGCATCACCGTCGTCAACGCCGCGTCGAGGTAGTCCGATTCCCTATGAGAAGTCAGCCAAGTGAAGCATGGCACAAGCGTGGCATACGTACGGTTCTCGTGAGTAGAGGATCTCGACGGGGAACGTCCGTCCTGGAATGGTAAAGATGGGGCACGAGTTAAAGTACTCGCTGAACTTGTCTGCGTCCAAGGTAGCACTCGTGACGATGATCTTGAGGTCGTCTCGTTTCTTGATCGTTTTCTTGAGGAGGGCAAAGAGAACATCCGTGGCGATTGTCCGCTCGTGGGCTTCGTCCAACATGATGACCGAATACCGCTTGAGGTCTGGATCTATCAGGATTTCACGTTGCAACCTAGGACATGTCAGTAGCTCCAACTAAGAGCAGCGAGAAGTCTTCGCTTACATTCCGTCCGTCATGTACTTGATCTTGGTTGCCGGGCTGGTGACGTCCTCGAATCGGATTGTGTATCCCACCTCCTGGCCGAGTTGGCACCCCACCTCCTCCGACACACGCTTGGCAACTGAGACCGCAGCCACTCGCCGCGGCTGTGTGCACCCGATTATCCCGTTGTTTGTGAAGCCGGCCTCGGCAAGATACTGTGTGAGCTGAGTGGTCTTGCCAGACCCGGTTTCGCCCACCACGATCAGGATCTGGTTCTCTCTGACAGCCTTGATCAGCTGCTCTCGGAACGCAAACACTGGCAACGACTCCCGCTGCTCCTTGATGGTCATATTTGTCCGCCTTCCCAAAGACTGGTCCTTCGCAATAACCTTCTTCCACTCGGGCACCGCATCCGGAGCGGACTGTGACGCCTGAGCACGCTTCTTCAAGTCGCTGGCAAATTGACGACTTTCGGGGTTTGCCATGGGATCATGCCACTGCGAGGACAAGTCGACCTTGGTGTTGTTTTCCTGTGCTTCCGCCTCTTGCTGTCGCAACTCTTTTCTCTCCTTGGCAAGGCTTGCCCCAGCCATCGCAGACCGGTTAAGGGAGCCGTCAGGGGCTTTGACGACTCGGATAGGCGAGAGCTCCAGTGACTGTTTGGTCTGTCCAGCCAAGAAGGGCGGCTCCTCGTCTCGGATTTCGATATCGATATCCTCCTCTAACTCCATCTGGCCGTCTCCTCTGAGGGTAGCGTTGTAGTCCTCCTCAAGGTCCGGGTAATCCGAGGCTTTGACAATGCCGGCGGCAATCATCTGGCGAATTTCCCATCGTTCTGGAGAGGTCATCCGCTTCTTCTGGCTTCGGGCGACTGCAGACGCCTGAAACGAGCCGTTTGAGGGGTTGGGCATGCCGGCCGGCGCTCTCCCCCGGCCACCCAAGGCTTCCATATTGGCACCGGAACCCAACCTCATCTGCGGCGCCAGATCCATACCAGTCTGCTGATCAACGTCCTTCATCGAAAGCCCTATCCTGTTGCCCTCAATCTTGATAACCTTGACCTTCACATCCTGGCCCCTTGTGACAACGTCAGACGGATGATCGACGCGTTGCCCGAATGCCGAGATATGGACCAGCCCATCGATCTTGCCCCTGACACCATGCAAATTCACAAAAGCACCAAAGTCCTTGATGCCCGTGACGTGGCCGTCGTACACCTTGTACAGCTCCGGTGTATCGTCCAGCTCCTGTGGTGGGGGTCGGCGGAAATCGTCATCGTCATCGTATCGGCCGTTCTTTCGTCGTCCTCGCGGCGGTGACCTGGACCTCGATTGCGACCGCGACCTGGATCGGTATCTTTCCTTCCTCTTCCGCCTGTCGTCGTCTCGGTACCCGTCTGGGGTGCGGCTGCGTTTCCGGGGGCGTTCCTTGTCGGCACGCTTCGGCTCCAGACCCTCCAGCAATGCCATGGTGTCGTCGATCACCTCCACATCCTTGTCGGGAATGGCCAGCCCCTTGAACGTCTTGCTCTTTTGCTCCGATGACTGGGTCGGTTTCTCATCGTCCTCCGCAAAATGCGACCCATTCTGCTTTCCTTTGAACTGCGGGTGCATGGTCTGGACAAGGCGGTCGATGCTCTCTACCAAGCTGGGCGGAAATTCGGCTCCGACAGCAGCCAGCTTGGCCTTGAACTCCTTGAACGACGAGCATTCTATGCGCTGAGCGATGACAAACTCGGCCAGTGTCTTTTCGTTGATGCCAAGATGGTTCTGCAACTCCGACGTGACTTTCGACACGAGGGAAAGCAATTCGAGCGACTCCAAATCGTCCATGATGTCGGTTTGTCGTGTGAGATGTGGCGGTGGGATGTGGACGGAGAGGGAGGCCAAAAGGCCGAGGTGTAATGTTGCCGATTCTCCAGTCGAGATTCGAAGTAAGGTATGGAACAAGATCACAAGCGTCCAGCTGCAAGCTCCACGCGCCTTGCACGTTGCCAGTGGATGATCGGATTCTGCCACGAAATTCCCGACCGCTTTCTAAGACCCACCGAAACGCCTCCTTGCGCTGGTCTGCATAACCCTAACCCAGATCCCTATGCGGGGTGAGCCGGCTGTGGGCGAGAGTCGTAAGGCACCAGACTCAGACAGGCCAAGCGCAGCCTCCATTACGCAAGCCCCTGGCACCGCCACCCAATCCGACAGGCCGGCGTGACCCAGCAGGTCCATTGTTGCATCATGGTTCCACGGCCTCTCGAACACCCTTTCAACCTCCTCCAAACAACTCTTTTTGCAGAAACAATCATCGCTATCTCCTCTTTCCAGCTTGAGTTTTCAAGGTGATTCTGTAGCGATGTGCTCGACCGATATCTTTCTCGGCGTTTTGGCCGTTCTCTTCCCGCCGCTGCCTGGTGAGTGACCCCGCGTTTCCCTTGGCCCGTGGTTTGGCTTGTGGTCGATTCGATCGTGACGCTCACGACGCTGGGAGAGCTTCAAACTAACCATCCACCTCCGTCGCAGTCTGGGTCAAGCGCGGCATCTGCTCCGCAGACTCCATCCTCAACCTCCTCCTCTTCATCCTAGGCTATGTATGTTTCCATTCCAACCCCACCAACCTGCACCCCACCACTAACACACTCGCCCTTGCACCAGATCCCCGGCCTCCTCCACGCCTGGTACATCATCGCCAAATACCCCGAGCCGCCCTACGACTACGACTACCAGCGCCTCCCACAAGACGCCGAGCACGGACGCATCTACGTCTTCGTCCACGACGGCGGCCACGGCCAGCAACCCCAGGGCTACCAGCAGCAGCAGGGCGCCCAGGCCAAGCCGCAGGGTCACATCAACTACGGCACCGCCAACCACAACGGAGGTTCCTCCGCCGGCGCCGCACCCCACCAGCAGCACCAGCAGCACCAGCAACAACAACACCACCAGCCGCAGGAGCAGGGCACCACCAGCAATGCGGCCGGGCCGAGCGACGGTGCTGCGCCGCCGAGCTATGCCCAGGTTGTCGCCGGGGACCACAAGGTGCAGAACCACGACTAAATCCCGGGCCTGTGCTTGCGTGTGTGTTTCAAGACAAGACAGTGGAGGAACGGGAGGGATATGCCTTTCCTGACATGGGTAGAGATGCGTTGGTAGAGATACAGCGCGAGAGGTATTCACCTTTGGTGGTGATAGCGATCAGGGACTGTGGTTCAGTAAACGATGGGTATGTTATGTTTTGGGCCGCAAGGACTCTCGCTGGTCATGTCATGTCTATGGGAAATTCACGGGCTAAGGCGTTGGGTATGCTGGGAGGGCTCGGTGGGCTGGCTTTTTCCTTGGATGTTGATGGGTCATTGTCGTTGGAACTCGGTTCAATGGGCTAGCAACACCCCACTTCATGCCGATGACCTTTTGAGCGGTTCTTGTATTGGAATGGGATTATACTTGTTCTTCTGCGAGACTTGACGCCCGTGGGAACACATGTTGAACGGAACACATCGCACCTCCAACACGCAGGTCTGGCAAATCGTCGTTTTTTAAACTACGGAGAAGCTGTCTAAGTGCCTTCGTGGGTCACTGCGGCCTCAACAACACAACTCGTGGCTCTTGGAGCCTCCAAACGCCACGAAATGTCCCCAACCCCTAACATCCCAATCATCACCGAAACTGGTGACCCTTTCTCAAACCATTGGCCCCAGCAGAAAAACTCCAACCCTAATCGTCTCCCCCACCAACCGAACCCCCAACCCCGCCATCGTCCCCATCATCCCGGTCATGGACACTCCTCGCGGGGCGCTCATTCGGGACCGGCTCCTTGAAGTTGAACATGAGCTCCTGCGGCAGAAACACGTAATAGCTCGGCCGGATGGCCTTGACGTATTTGATGAACTGGAGCCCCATGCTGAGCGTGCACACGCCCACTGTGAGCTTCATGCCCACCGTCATGAGGCGCAGGATGTCCTCCTCCAGGATGAACTGACTCTCGACGTCGGCCTCGGGCGCAACAGTGGCCGTCGCGGTGTTGTCCCAGCCGTCGCGGAGGACGATGGGGCGGACTGTGATGGTGCCGCAGGGCTGGATGTCGGGATACTCGGTGAGATGCTCGTTGATGGAGCGGTATTTGGCACGGGCGGCGTCGGTGGGGAGGGCGATGGCGAGGATCTCGAAGGTGAGTTCCTCGGCGTTGAGGACGGACCACTCGGTGTTGGGAGGGATGGAGTTGGGGCCGAGCACAATGGAGATGGTGGCCGCGTGGCTGATTTTGGCGAGCTTAGGGTCAGAGATGGTCTCCATGAAGGTGTAGTCCGAGGAACCCTCGTCGTCCGTGCAGTGCAACATCCGCAGTGCAGTGTTGAAGTGGCCGGGAGCCATCTCTATCAGCTGTATGATGGCCGGGGTCTCCTCCAGAGCTCGCAGGCACACCTTTTGAGCGTTCTTGATGTCTTCGGCGTACTCCGGGCACACATCGTGGCGGTCGACATACTTGAGGAAGTTGAGAACGACCTCGACGCCCATCTGGAGCTCGGCCACGCTCGAGCCAACCATCTTAGGGAGATGCTCGGACCTGATCATGTCAGTGACTGAACGTTTGATAAGGATAGAGAGAAGCTTACACAAACCCCGATGCAACGCCAGTAAAGTCGACGTCCCAGTGCTCAGGTGTTTTGGTTGGAGAAGCGCGAGTTGCGGTTTCCGTCGCCGCCGCGCTGGATCACGTCGTCGGCTGTCATCTCGCGGACCGCACCCTTGGTCGCATCCTCAAGGATGCCATCTTCAATATTCCTGGTGCCTTGAAATTGCCGCACGGTGGCATCAATTCCACCCAAGACGAGGTATCTGGAGAACAGGACATCGCGCTCCGGGCCCAGCCGCCTACGGGCTCGGAATCGCTGGATGCACTCTTCAATGCGGTCAACAAAGGGGCGGTGCGCTGGGTAGATGACGTCTTGTTCTTCGTTGTACTCTGCCGGCGTCATCGGCGGGTCACAGTAGTACTCTGAAAAGTGTTGATATTAGACAGTTGGAACATTATTCTGGCCGCAGTAAAGCTGTCCGGTCAAGACTCACCCTCAAACCCCGTTCCTCGCTTCTTTGCCCCAGCACTGCGCTTGTTGGGCTTCCTTTTCTTCTGGCCGTCTTGGGGTTTGTCGGCTTCCACTCGAACTCTTCCATTCTCGTGGTGCTGGGACTGCCCATCAGCTGGTGTAGCCTTCTGCGGCTGGTCGAACTGAACAATGCTCGAGTCTGGGGTGGAAGCCATTGGATCAAGCCTTCGCTGCTGATGCAAGTGATGAAAGAAAGCAGAATCGCAAAGAACACTGCACGGTTCTGGAAGTCGATTGCAAGCTTCTTGCTGAAGAATGATGACCCTGCTGGCCGTGGAAAAGGGGAAGAACAGTGAAGGAACGGAAGAGGTTGCAGAAGAGGAGAACGTGATGAGTTGGCTAGCAAGAGAAAAGAAAAGGTAGGAGAATGGATGGAAACCAACGGCCGGAGATGTTGTTTGACTTCCAGATGTGGCGTACTTCCAGCTTGTTTGAAACATGTGCGGTCAGAAACGACAAACAAAATGGTTTGAAGTCCCAAGGGGGTGATGAGAGTTGCTGGAAAGAGCGGGAAGGGGCGACGGAATGCCAACACACAGAAACCTCAGTCAAATTGGCACCTGAGTCTCGGAGCTGACTCCATGAATGAACAATTTGAGGACGAAAGATGATCGTGTTTGCCGGTTTGCTCGACGGTTCCTCAGGCTCGTCATGACAAGCCTTGCTTTTGCGATTGTGGGAAGTGTTTTGTAGCCTCGGGGATGAAGCCAATCTTGAATCGTGGTTTCCATTTGCACGAACAGTCCCTGAAGCAATAACCATGGTCTGCGCAACATTCTGCTCTTGAACTTGTCGAAGAAATCTCTACGCCAAACCGCCGCTTGGTAGATCAAAGAGACTTGTCATCAACCCCGACCAAGCCCGTGAGTGCGATATTAAGTTCACGTTGTGCAACCCAAGATTAACAGTCTCTTCCTGCAGAGAGATGCCGGGTCAACAAGCCGAGAAATCAGAACCGAGTACCCATAACTCCCCACAACGATTGTGAGAGCCGGCAGTAATAGTGAGTGAAGCCATGGAGAGAGTGGACTGAGTCTTATAGTACAAACAGCAAGCCTCCGGCGGTTTCCTTGGGACCCATAGGGACGGATAAGTATTGCAAGGGGGGGATAAGAGACAGGGAACAGGACAGTTGGGTAACGACAGCAGTGGAACCCTTACATCACGGCGAGTGTTTAATTCCTCGACGCCTGGAAATGGAGCGTCAACCTCGGTGGGTACGAGGTGCTGGAGTTGTGATGCCTCTTCACAAGACACTGATAATGGGTCTCGGTATCTGCGTGGCATGTCAGCGAGGCGCGGCCATGCGCAAAACCAGATGCAGTGAGCCTGCATGGGACGGCGTCTCACTTCAGATGGCGAGGTTGATGCTGAAAGGGCCGCTGTGGTTGTGAAACAATGTTGTTTCTCGCTGGGTGTCACTGAGAAGGCAACCTCAAGAGCAGGTACACATCCTCCCCTTAACTCCGCCTTGCGACCCGGAAAGTGTTGTCCTCCAACTTGGAAGTCCGTCGCTCAGCCCGGTTGGATAACGTTAGCGCGCTGAGGCCACCAGCCCCTGGTCTGCTGGGGACCCTGCTGGCCCTTCCCGCAATGCTGCTGATTGGTGAGATATCGGGACCCGAGCATCTGGGGCGCTGGCGAAGCGACCCCATTTGCGAATGCGAATGACCCCTCCCAACCCCACCATCGTCAGGAGCGCGCTCCGCCCCGCTGGAGCGCCAACTCAATCTCATCTCCTCCTCGCGAAGCGATATCGTGGCGCTTCCGCATTGTTTAAAAAAAAATGCCGTCGCCTCCCAGTCAAGAAACACGTTGTTCTTCTGTTTCAGGTCTCAGTTGACACCTTCCCATCTTTGACGACCAAGTCAAGTCTTGTGGCTCCTACAAATGCAACAGTTGGCAACAATCCAACCCCCACCCCTCGCTATAAGAACCCTAGCAACCGCGGAGCGCTCAGGATTTTAAGCTCTCGTCCACACTTGCCTTTTGAAACGGTGACCGTGGCACGACACACTGCATTCCCCAGCCCCAACAGAGACCATGGCCGGCAACAAAGGACTTCCAAACCACGCTGATCTCCAGCCATACAACCACGCGGTTGCGGGACAGTAAGTCCACAGCCAGGCGACTGCTGAGGCTGCGCACAAGTGCTGACCGTTTCTGCAGCGATGGGACGCTTTCCGACCCCAATGGCGAGCTCTTCATCAAGCCCTGCGTGCAGCAGGAGATCGACTTCTACGAAAAGGCCAACCAGCACCATCCCGAGTTCGCGGCCCTGATGCCCGTCTACATCGGCACGCTCTCGCTGAATGACGTGACCGACGTCGATTCATTGAACGAGCAGCTGCCCGGGATTTCCGACCACATGAGCCAAGGTTTGAAAGAGGAAGCGGTGTTGCGCGCGAAGGAAGCAGCCATCGCTAAAGCAACTGCGGAAACGGCCGAGTCTCCAGTTGACATCGCATGGAAGCCAAACAAGACCCGCAAGATCCCAACCAACAGGTCGGTGGTTCTGCAGAATAGCACACACGGCTTCAAGAAGCCCAACATTCTCGACGCCAAACTCGGCCGCCGGCTGTGGGCCGACGACGCACCCATGGAGAAGCGGAAGCGTTTCGATGAGATCACCAAGGTTACCACCAACGGATCACACGGCTTCCGCATCGCGGGCATGCGCGTCTACAAGGGTTCTGACAACCCCGAAGAGCTCGACGCCGATGGGTACAGGGTGTACAACAAGGACTATGGCAGGTTCCAGGTCAACAAGGACAATGTCGTCCAGGAGATGCGCAAGTTCATCTTCAACAAGACGGCGGGCATCGACGCGGATTTGGGACGCGCGGTCGCCCAAGCCTTCCTCGAGGATCTCAAGCGGGTGGAGCATGTCCTCGCCAACTCCGAGACCCGCATGTACTCGGCCAGCGTTCTCTTCACGTTTGAGGGAGATGGCGAGGCGCTTCGGGCCGCCATTGAGGAGAACAACGCGCTTGTTGATGATGTTGAGCAAGGGACAAAGGAGCTGGTCAGCGACCTTGACCGGGCCCAGGAGAAGGCGCCCGAAATCGACGTCCAGGCGATCGCTGGCGCCATCGAAGGCGACGTCAAGGTGGTTGAGCTCATGGGCGATGTCGACTCTGAAAGGGACGAGGAGAACGAGGAGGAGTTGTCCAACATGCCACGCATTTACTCCCTCAAGCTCATCGATTTTGCCCACGCCGAGTGGGTACCCGGGCAGGGCCCCGATGAGAACAGCCTTTTCGGCGTTCGCAGTCTCATCAAGATCTTTGAGGAGTTTGCGCAGTAGGGCCTCGAGGTGGTTTCCCTTATGGCTCGGGATGTGGTGATTCCACTATAACGTTTCACTTAACGACCAGGAAAACGGAGGGTTCATGTGTTCATGACTTTTATGGCCATCAAGGAGGGTGCTAGATGGTGTGCGGCATTGTCTTTCTTCCTCAATACCCCCGTTGCTGTTTATGCTAGATTTCAGTAAATTTACGCAGAAGCTTGCGGCGCAATCAAGATGCATGTGATGAGGTTCCAATGCTTTTCGAGACAAAATCCATGAGACTGTTGTGCTGAGAACGGATGCATGTCCAAACATCCATGGGGCATCAAGTCTTCATGAACCTACTTGATCATGGTTGGCTTGTGTTCGCTGTTCACATGCTGGTGATCCTTGATGATAATATCGTATTTTACGTGCCCTTCCCAGCAAAAGTTGACGCGCCCCACTTGCCTGCCGCAACCGTCGCATGCAACACCAAGCTCCAAGCTCCAAGCTCAAGCTTCAAGCTCATCCACAACCCCAATTCTTGCTACCGCAAACACTCCATTCCACACTGAGCGGCACGCCCAATCTTGCGAAGAGCTCTTACTCCTCAAACCCAATTGTTAGCGTACCCATCAACCTCCGATCTACTAGCAACAACGAACCAAAGCATCGTTCAACTTCGGCACGATCCCTTCTGCGACATCTGACACTCGTGTAGATCGTCACAATGTCAATCCCAGGCCTAGGCCAGATTGCCCCGACGGTATGCCCTCATTCCAACTCGCCTTCCACACCAGCATCCTAATTTGTACGCCCCACTAACCCGCCTCCCGTCCCGCCCAACACAGCAACCCGCAACCTCCTCCACGACCCGCACCATCACCCTCCGCCCCTTCTGGGAGTGGCGCTTCGAGGTGCCGCGCAGCTCCCCGGCCAACAACGCGACGAACCCGGCCAGCGGCGGCGTGACGGTGCGCCTGCTGTCGGGCACCGCCGAGCGCGACGGCACCGAGCTCGCCCAGAACCACGTCTACACCTTCCCGCGCAACACGCGCTCCAAGCTGCTGACCTACAACGGCGCCACGCTCGAGGTCACGGGCGAGTGCGCCGTCGACCGCGTCGTCGAGTACGCGCGCCCGGAGGAGTCGCCCGAGCTGGTGGTGCTGAATCTGCATTTTGCGCTGCAGGACCTGCGGGCTGCTGCTGCTGCTGCTGCGGGGAGCCAGAGGGGGAATGCGAGGAACGGGGCGAGGGTGCCCGGGCCGAGGGTCATGGTTTGTGGGGAGAGCGGGGTGGGGAAGACGTCGGTTGTGAGGACGCTCGCGGCGCTGGCGACGAGGGGGGCCGGGCAGCCGCTGGTGGCGAGCGTGGATCCGAGGGAGGGCTTGCTCGCGCTGCCCGGGACGGTCAGTGCGGCGGTGTTTGGGACGGTGATGGATGTGGAGGACCCGGCAGGGGGGTTTGGGGTGAGTGGGACGCCGAGTAGCGGGCCGAGTGCGGTGCCTGTGAAGCTGCCGATGGTGTACTACTTTGGGAGGGAGAAGGTAGATGAAGACGTCCCGCTGTGGAAGGACTTGGTGGGGAAACTGGGCAGCTCGGTGAGAGCCAAGTTTGCCGCGGACGAGACGGTGAGGGAAGCGGGGTTGGTGCTGGACACGCCAGCGGCGACTATTGCAAAAGCGGACATGGATGTCTTGCTGCATGCCATCAACGAGTTTGCGAGTGAGTTGGATGAAAAACATACATGGTCCAAGAAAACTGCTGACTGTTGGCAGTTAATATTGTCGTCGTCCTTGGGTCGGCTGGCATCCACGCCGAGTTGCAGCGCCGGTTGGAGAACGAGAGGACAGCTCACGGAGAGATCATCACTCTTATCCCCGTGGATAAGGCGGAGGGCGTCGCAGAACGGGATAGGGACTTTATGAAGTTCACTCGGGAAGCGGCCATCAAGGAGTACTTCTTTGGGGACGCCAAGAGGACTCTGAGCCCATTCACGCAATCGGTCAGTTTCGACGACGTAGCCATCTTCAAGGCTCCTGACGGTACTACTCCCCATCCAGTCCAGTTGTGGCGAGTGACTAATGGCCCGCCAGATGGGGACTACTACGAGAACCAACCCGCCCTCGAACCTGCCGAAATCTCAGCCGAGATGTCGCATTGGACTCTCGCCGTCATGAACGCCTCGGTGAACGACCCGCCCGAGACAATCCGACAAGCGCCGGTTATGGGATTCGTGGCCATTGCTGATGTCGACGAGGACAGGCGGCGACTCAAGATCCTCTCCCCTGTGAGCGGCCGGCTGGGGAACAGGCCGATGGTTTGGGCACGGTGGCCTGAACCGTACATCAACTTGCTTGGTTGACTGGTTCCTGCGTGGGGTTGGCTGCATTTTCTGGGCATCGTTAATGCACTTTCAAGCGAGTTGGGCGTCACGGCACACATGGATTTTGTCCGGTGGGAGATACCCGGATTCGGAGCATCAATTGACATGTACAATTTTGGTTGAGCAAGATGTAATTCAACAGCTTCCTCTACCCTTGCCTCAGCCCCGACCCAGAGCATCCAGCTCACTCACACGGGGTGACACCGTCAACTCATGGATTGGCACCGAATCCGCCTCGGCAGCTTTGCCTTGCTGATGCTCTCCAGACGGCGTTGCGACCAACTGCATATCCGCCGGCACGAGCAGCCGAGGCCTGCCATCGGGTCCAGGGACTATATACAAATCAGTAGTCCCTGGCTGTCCAGCATTTACGACGGTTACAGTGACAGGATTGGTTTCATTCCGAACGTTCTTGACCTCGTCCGGTTTCTCGTCTTTCTTGACCTCCGAAACGGGAACGGGGACGATATCGCGGCTCTGCGCCACTATGGCACGAAGCCGGTGAGTCTCAACGCAAGCCCGGAGAAATAGTACGAAGTGAATGATGCTGTTGGAACTGGGTTAGCAAGTCTTAAAGTTTGGGCGAGCGTCGTTGAATGTATCTTGCAACCGGGAGAGAGAGGGGAGAAAGCGCAGCGTTCCTTACCCCATGCAGCAACCGAACACGCCCACCGTGACTTCCATCTCCGCGGAAACGCACTTCTTCCACTCTGCTGAATCGCAGCGAACTTCGGTCGGTATGGTGAGAATTCCAGAAGTTAGTTGACCGGCGGCGAGACCCATCTGCATGCCAACATGGGCGCCGGGATGGATGCCGCGATATCGGTTGGTGACTGGCCTGTTCCTGGCCAGGCGCTGTGTGACGAGCTCAGCTGAGCTCCAAATCACCGAGACTCCAGTCTGAAGCAGTCGTAAACAAAAGAACCGAAACACGTTAGCACAGATCTTGTATGTACAGCGTCAAGCGATTCGATGGAGGACGACTCAAGCTGTGGAACTTACCACGGGACCGATGATTGTCCAGTACGCAAGGCCCCAGCTTTTATCTTCTGCCGTTTGAACCGCCGTCAGAATGATTTGAATTACAGCGAAGAGGATGATGCAGTAATTAAGCCAGGTTTTGATTCGCCTCCATCGCGTGCGAATCTCGAGCTGCCGCGCTGTGGGCACTCGCGGGACGGGAGGTTCGTGGGCTGGCAGTTCCTGCATGTTCGCTGTTTGATTTGTCTCTCTCCAGCTTTAAGATTTAAACGGACGAGTCTTACTACTAGAATCGTCTCAAATCAGAAAAATGACGAGTCGGGAGGCAGAAATGGTGTAGTTGTCAGGAAGAGAACAACCGCGATAGCCTGAGGTTGGGGGGACAGTCGTAGCTCGAGAAGAAATGAACAAAGCTGAGAGAAGAGGCCAACTCATTTTAGACGCAGGAAGAGGCCTCTTATATTTCAGAAGCTGAAGTGGGTGGCTTGGAGCTACCGCATTTTGGGAAGGTTAAGTGTCGTGAGAGGCCGTGGCAAGGCTGAGTTGTGCTGCAGATCGTACCATAACATAATGATGCATGAACTCACATCTGGCAAGGCGCCAACTATTCCATTTACCTAGTCAGGAAGGATGCATTGACAAGCGAGTAGACACAAATTGTAGCTCGATCCGAGTCAACAACCTTAGGACGCAGAAACCAAACATCACTTCATGTACTACCTTACTGTTTGAACTGAAGTCCTGTTTGAAAGTCATCCGTCCCTGGTTTACTGACGGTGTCTTTCTTCTGAAGCAGTAACTGCGAGATTGTTTCCGTTCCTTCTAGGTAGCAGTCTAGAGAGGACGCTCGAAACACCCATTCAAGTCCACCGCGAGTAAGGGAGGAGGACGAAAGATGGGCGCGGGGCAATGGAGCCGAAACTCACCACCAAATTCATTCTCTCCCAAGGAAGACGTTTTTGCTCGTCTTTTCAGCCAATATTTTGCCAGGGTTGGTTACCTTAGGTGGCCTTGATTGCTGCCGAATGCACATTTCAAACCATCACAACCCAAAGTTTGTGATAACGTGCGTTATAAGCGAGTGTGCAATACAAGCGAGTGTGCAATGCTAACAAATTTTGGTGGAGCTGCACGCAAAAATTAGTTAAATAATTCATAAGGCCCACTAACAATTTTCTAACATTTTTGGCAACTGCAGCTCCACCAAAATTTGTTAGCATTGCACACTCGCTTGTATTGCACACTCGCTTATAAAGTACGTTATGCCAACACGCCATTGTTTTCTTGGGCTTTTGAAAGGTACCCAACAGTCACTACAGTGATTAAGTACATTTCAGTTTTATTAGACCCCCCCCCCCCCCCCACCTCCCCCCCAAATCCCGCCTGTCACCGAGACCATGCAGGAACTTTCCCAGCCCGCGCACGGCGCGGTGTTGCTGGGGGATCCTCATAAGTGTCCTGCTGCATCTGAGATTTCCAGGACCCCGGTGCCCCCCGTGTCTCGGTGAAACTTTGAGAGTCGTTGAAGGCTTGTTTCGTCTTCCACTGGGAAGGTTGTTGGCCGGTAAAGGACGGAGCAGCGCTCTCGCTGCCGCTGTCTGGGCTGCTTGTTCGTTTCCCAGCGAGACACCAGCCGCACAAGCCGGCGGCGATGAGGACGACCGCGCCCCCGACAGCGCCACCGACGATTGGGCCGATATTTGAGGAAGATGTCGTTTGCGTGTTTGCGTTGTTGGTAGGTGCTGGTGTCGGAAGGGCATTCGGGAACTTGCTCTCACTTGACGGAGATGGTGTTGAAGGGTCAGAGCCAGAGGAAATGGGAGAGGTCGTTGTGAGAGTGGAAACCGTCGTGCTCGTGGACGAAGGCGCTGTGCTAGGCGAGACGCCAATGGTCGTGATAGCAGATGGTGTCCCTAAAAACCATCAGATTCTCGGTGCAAGGTATGGCATGGGATATTTTGCAAACAACGTACCCGCAAAGGACAACACGTTCCTCTTCTCCTCACAGCTGGATCCCGTACCGACAAGCTTGTCGATGCATATGTATACATCCTCGGTCGTGTTTTCACATTTTCGGACCCCGTTCCCACCCTCCAAGAAGTCGACTCCCTGCCCAATGCAATAAAGGGGACAACCGGAGCTCTGCCACGTCTTGTCCGTACATGATCCTCGAGCATATTCGTTAACTCCGGGCTTCTTCAGCTCCTCAGCCGTGGCCTGGCAGAGGCCGTTGCTTAGGCAAACGTAGCCCTGTCCACAACATGGTGCGTGAGGTGTGTCGTTCCGGCAGGGAACATCACTGGGAGATTGACGGCCGCTGGGGTAGTAGCACGCAGCCTGCGCTGCCGACCAGACTGGGAACGACAAGAGAAGGAACGTAAGCGTCCCCAACCGATGAGGAAATGGCATGTTGTTAGCAAGTCATTGGCTTTGTTGATGGAAAGCGATCAACGCGAGAGCGCAAGAGGCCCAACGGTCGTCGCCGTTGGTGGCGCGTCGTGCCCTATATAAATATTGTCCATCTTTGACTTCAGCCTGCTGCCCTGCATGCGGTTGGGCCTCCTTGCGGCTGCGTCATGCAGGTACAGTAATTATTCTGGACGCGGTTCGATTCGTCTGGCGCGACACAATGCAAGCTTCAGGAGAGGCCCAAGCAACCTGGACGGTGGTGCCGAAAATCTCCAACCAACCTGAGCGGTTCCCAAGCCAATCCGCGCTGTGGTTCGCAACAGGGGTGGCGCCGGAGCCGACTTAACCGGCACGGCATCATCTATGATCATCTCTGGCGTGCATCAACCTCGTCCTCGGCACTCGAGTGTTTCGTTGCCTCGAATGTCGCCAGTTCACGCCTTTTCCACCGCCAATGATCCATACCTTTTCTTCTCGCAGCCATGCCTGTCGACCAAGTCCAAGGAAGGAGCACGGGTTAATTGTTCTGCTCTGTTGGCAGAAAAAAGCAACCCCCGCCCCGAGCACGTCCATTGTGGCGCTCCCGCAGAGGCCGCCAGCCCCAGGCAGCGACACGCCAACTGTTCGACCGCGGAGTTGCAGCTTGCTCCTCACCACACAATGAGGTTCGCTCACGCTGACTTTGATTTCCAGCGCGTGTCTTCCATTCTCGGTCGCATACTAAACCTGCGATGGCAGTGTGAAGACAGAGTCGCCGTGACAACTCCAGAGAACAGCACGGAGGCTGATAGCCTCAATTTTGGAGCCTTTTTGGAAGCCCCTTTCCCCTCCACCACCTGCCATGTCAGGTGGCTGAATGAGTCACTTCGGCGTATGAACGCGAACACAGGTCAACTCCCTGGATACACTCCGGATCATGATCTTGAAGACGGAGTTCGACGGCACCATCGGCCTCATCCGCACCGAGGTCGCGGAGCCAACGATTGAGACGAATAATATCCGGTATGGCGGCGGCTTCCTCTCAGCCGTTGACATGAGCGGATATGTTCGGTTGCTGTGGCAAGTGGTTAGAGCCCAAGATCGGGAATCCGGCGGCAGCATCTGGACGTACGAGGCGCTCCCACATGACATCATGCCCGAGGCCTTTTTTCTGGCTCGGGGCCGGATGGATGTGGGATGACAATGGGACGAAACGGCTTGGAAGCGGGACGCCCACCCAGGAAGCCGGGAGGACATGGGTGTCAACGGAAAGGCTCCCCAAGCCGAGGGCGATCATCAATGCGAACTGGTCCCGAAAGAGCTCACCTCGATCTCAAACCGACGTTACAACTTGCGGCCAGAGAGCATCGAAAGCGTCTTCGTGTTACCCATCGCGGGTTACCGGCTGTTCGGGCCTTCTCGAGTCAGCGCGGGGACGGGGCTCCCCGCCATCAACGGAACGACAAGCCCTGAGCACGCCAACTCGCCGGGGCCACACAGGCTCACGACGAAGTAGATACCGGAATCAGCTAACCCGGCGGCATCCTCCTGCGTGGGCGTGACGCTGAAGTATTTTCTCGTCGATTTCACAGGAGGCGTGACCCAAACGGTCAAGTGGTGGCCAAGAGTGGCAGGCAGGCGAGGCAGGTAACCTTAAATTCCGATGAGCTCGTATACAACAATACCTGATACGGAAGCGCACCCTCTCTGCTAGCTGGTGGGGAGCTCAGGGAGGTGGGTTCGTGGGTTAGCTCAAGATCTGGTGGGGGAAGGCTAGCGCATCCGTAAGGATGGCATTGTCTGCGAGATGCAGGGAATACGAGAGTCCTGCGTTTCTTGGCGGGGTCGAGGGAGGCAACGGCGGATATCGATCGAGTCCCTTGCGTCGAATGCCAACTGCCGAGCAGTGGGAATGTCCTTAATCCCATAGAAAAAATGCCCCGAGTTCTGTGACGATTTAGGGCCGTGATGCATGATGCGTTGGGGTGGGTGTGAAAAGATCGAGATCGATCGATCCAAGGCAGCTCTTTGGGGAAGCGGGTTGGTCCGGAATCTGGACCCAAAGACCCCTATCGGATCCAGCCGGCGCACAGACCTCACCAGTTCCTGCCAACCCTGTCACCATTTTCAGGACCAAAAATTCCCATCTCAGACAATGAATTGGCAATGATGCATCACAGCCGGGCTGGCGCACGGATGGTGACCAACCAATCCAGACCGTTGCGCGACGCCCCGCTGCGCCAAAATCGATACCCGAACCCAGCGAGCCGGGAGAGTGGAAGCGATGGGTCGGAAAGCGGATGCACAAGATGCACAAGATCGAGGCCCTCCAGGGCTGCGAAGCTCGAAGCGCTGTCCGACAACGGGTGATCGGCTGGGGGTGACTGACCCCGTCAGCTGGGCGACTCCTGCCTGCACTGAGCTGTGCTCCCCGCCGAGGCCTCTGGCGCGACTCGGAGCTGACAACAGCACAACTGGCATCTGACGAGGCGGCATGGTGTCATGGTGCTGGCGGCCCTCACGCGACCCGTCAGTCATCCTGCTTGCGGCCTGCTGGTTTTTCCACGTCGAGTGTGTTGTTGGCGGAAATATGCCGAGTAGGGCACAACTTGCATGCGCTCCTTCCAGGTTTATGCCCGGCTTGACATGCAGTTGCCTCGGCCAGTTTTGTGGCGGTCAGTCCTGCGGGCGACTGCGCAGCCGCAATCTCCCTCACTCAGCACCTCCACCCGAGGTGTGCTTTTTCCCTCCATTGGCGCCTGCATGACCCGTCAAAGCCCGTCACAGCCAACCGCGACTGTGACGTGGGCGAAGCCCCCATCCGAATCTCCCGCCCCCTCTCAACTGGGAAGTGCGCAACGTTTGCTTCTGAGGCGCCGACTTGGCTCTGATACTTTCGGATAGCCAATCCGACGCTGGGCATCCCACCCTCAACTGATCATGTCGATCCTCGTCAGGGCGGCCCAACGTCCCGGGCTCGCTTCTGCACGCAAGTTTTGGATCGGCTCCGCAGACCTCCTGCTCTTTATCTCGTGCCCTCGTCCCAGTTGGTTTCTCGGTTGGACATTCCAACGGTTCTGCTTGTTGTTGTTTCCTTTGACTGCTGCCTCTGTTCTCCACACCAGGTCCATTACCTGGTCTTCATCTCACATTGGGAAGACTTCTTCAGTTCTTACCTCAAGTTCTTTTTTTTCTTTTCCCTGCGATTTCCCCCACATTTGCAAGGCATTTCACCGCACTCTTTGGTCTTTCTCCCTGCTCGGCCAACTTACACACTTCCACCGAGAAGCCCTCGAAAGACACTTTCTGCTTGCTGCCTACCGTCATGCACCAAAGTCTGACGAGTAATACTTGGCATAGTAGGCTGGACTGATAGTCTCGCCATTTGGAGAAAGTCCAAGAGATACCGAAACTGCATGACACGGCTCCAATGGGCGTCTTGGGACATGCCTCTCACTCAACCCTCCCATGGAGCGGCCACATCCGGGATGCCCGCCCTCGCGGCTCGGCTCGTCACTCCCGTCGACAGCACACAGGACATAGTCCGTGTTTTGCTGATTCTCTCGCTCACTTTCGGCTCGATCAGTGTCTTGTCGACACTGGCTGCGTTGTACTGGTTCGTGAAGATGAGGCGGAGTTTCCGGCACGAGTAAGTCGCAACAACTTGCAGACCCCCTCACATTACTGGACCACTCCTTTGCTCACATCTTGCAGGTTAATCCTGCTGCTTATCCAAAGCGACTTTCTCAAATCCATGGCCTTTGTTGTCTTTGCGATCGCCAGTTTTGCCTGGGGCAACATCGAGTCTGATTCGGTCTTCTGTCAGCTCAGCGGCTTTGCCCTCGCCATCGGCATCGAGTCGTCCGACATTGCCGTTTTGTTGATCGCCCTCCATTCCGCCATGTACATCTTCCGTCCGCGCTCAGGACTGTACCCGTATCGCCAGATTGCGTACTCGGTGTTTTACCTCTACCCTGCCCTGGCCGCGTGCCTGGCATTCATCAAGGGCAATGGATACGAAAACATGGGCCACTACTGCTACTTGCGCACCGACAGGCGCTGGGCACGGTTGGCGCTCAGCTGGGTCCCTCGATATTTCATCTGCGTGAGCATTGTTGTCATTTACGTCTTCATTTATCTGTATATCCGGAGGAGGATGGGGGATTACGGGAGGCGACGTTCAGAGGCCATGCAACCGCAACCGGGCAAGGGACCCGCCAGTCCTCCCTTGAGCCCGCGTCTCTGCTACAATGGGCTGCTGCTCTCCGCAGCCAGCTCTCGACGATCATCGGCAACCGACACCATTACGGCGGCCAAGGACCCCCAGACACTAACATCGTCGATGGGTCTGAACCGACTCGGGAGCGCAAGGTCGAGCGCAGACGTTCCACAAGCGGGAGGCCCTGTCAAGTGGAACTGGCCAGGGTTCACACAGGCGTCGTCGTCATCCGGACACGCCCGGCCTTCAACAGACGACCTCTGCGACCCAATGTCCTTGGACTCCAGCCTCCTGTCGCCACCACCCCCAGCAGCACACCCACCACCACCACACCCAAACCCGCGGGCCGACGCTCTACCAGCAATCACCACCACCACCACGCCGTTCTCCTCCTTCTCCTCCTCCTCCGCGACCCCCGACATGCCCAGCCAGCAGAAGAAGACGGCGCGCCAGCTCCGCTCCCTCTTCACGTACCCGCTCGTCTACATCGTCATCTGGCTCTTCCCCTTCGTCTCGCACATCCTGGGCTACGACGACGACTCGCGCGCGCACGCGGCCACGCCCCCGCCGCACTGGCTCCTGATCGTCAGCATCATTAGCCTGTCGGTCCAGGGCGCCGCGGACTGCGTCGTGTTCCTGACGCGGGAGAAGCCCTGGCGGCACGCGGGCGGGCGCGGGTTCCTTGCGGCGCTGGGGAAGAGGTGGGTCTGGCGGTGGCGGCGGGGTGTGGGCGGCAAGGGGGGAGGGGTTGGGAGGACGAGGGAGGAGGTGCTTGTCGATGGGCGGCTGGCGAGGGAGAGGCGGGAGGGGGAGGTGGTGGATGAGAGGGGGAGGGGCAGATTGCCGATGGGAACGAGGGTGGGGAAGGGCGAGGTGAGGGAGTGGTGGGATGTGTACGGAGATGGGGATGTGGAAGAGGGTTGGATGATGAGTGGGGTCGTGAGGAGGGGGTGGTTGCGGTGAGGCGGAGGTTGTATGAGCGCTGGGTTCGGTTGGGGTGCATGCATACTACACGGCTCTGTTTTCTTTGTTTTGGGACTTGGATGATGTTTAAACTATACCCCTTGATTTGCATAGCTTTTTGGTTTGGTTGGTGGTCATGGCTGTACAGGAATACCACTTTGGGGGCGTTTTTGGGCACTTGAGGGGCCATGCATACTGAGTTCGGTACCATTTGTCATATTTTCTGCATTGGAGGCTGGCGCGAGCAAAATATGATGTGCATCGGATCAGATAAGATGATTCCTTTTCGGGATATAGAGAGCGAGATGCAAGGGCCTGTTGATCATTCTTCACAAGGTCGATAGTCTGGAGGAGGATTTGATCATCGCGGGTGATTGCCCGATGATCCCCTTGGCAGGGGCTTGTCACGCGGGGGGCGCTGAAGTTTGCCAGCAACCCTGCGGCTGTTGAATACTGTATTATGGTTCCTGAAGGAACTTGAGAAAGACCTGGGCCATCAGAATCCCGTCGTGATGATCCCCGTTCCGCGCCACGCCGCTCTGGTACACGTCGTCCGTGAGCAGGCCCGATTCATGCCGGAGTTCGAGTATCTCCCCCATGATGTCCTCGGTAAACTCTGGATGCCCTTGCACGGTGATGACCCGTTTGGGAATGATGAAGCCGTGATTCGGGCACTTCTCCGTCGACGCCAGCACTTCTGCCCCAGCAGGGACGCCAAACACCTGGTCACGGTGCATCTGCTGGATTTGCTGTTGCGGTGGTCAGTCACTGCACTGCATGCGCAAAACTCGGAAAATCAGTGAAAACTCACCAGCGTCTCCCTGCCCCCAAACACCTCCCTCCCCTTCTCCGTCAACCTCGTCTCCGTCACGCTCACCTCCCACCCGGCATCGCTGCGCGCGACCAGGGCCCCCAGCGCGCGCGCCACGATCTGGTGCCCGAAGCAGACGCCGACGACGCGCACGCGGTCGTGCAGCAGGGCCTTGCGCACGAACTCGACGAGGGTGGTGATCCAGTCGTCGTCGTCAAAGGCGTTGTGCTTGGACCCCGTGATGAGGATGGCGTCGACGTCGTCCAGCGAGGGGTAGGCCGAGGTCGGGTTGTGCACGACGTCGTGGCCGGTCAGGGCGAGGGCGGACTCGAGCGGTGCCGGGGCGACGGCGCGCGCGAGGAGGTGGGAGAAGACGCCGAAGTAGCCGTTGTAGCGGGCGTTGGCGGCGGGGACGGGGGTGTCGGCTTCGAGAATGGCGAGGCGGAGGGGGGCCATGGTGCTGATTTACTGTGCGGTTTTGTGAGAGCCACCCTGTTGAGTATGGTTGTGGTGTGTTCGTGTGTTGATGTCTTGGTGTGTGAGATAATGTGGTTGACGAATAGCAGCGCGGGGATGATGTGATTAGGGAGGGCGTGATTGGGAAGAGCGGTTCTCCGAGGTGTCACGCCAATGTTGTATGCTTCATGCACAAAGGGACCTAAGGTAGTTACACAGTAGATGTTGCCATGCAAGATGAGATGAGACGAAGACCGGTTTGGGGAGTCAGGGACGGACTCATCGAGACCCCTCAGCTCCGGGGCCGGTCCCCACGGGCTTAACTTGGTCGGGGATTGGGGGGTCCGGATCCGATAGGCCCACCGTTGAGTTCCACGTTGGGTCTGTATCCACTCGGCAGATGTCGGAGCAAGGCCAAGGTCGGCACCGGCCCGCAAATCAATGCCAAGAACCGTTGGGTTCCCTGCAGCAAGCCATGGGGGGTTCACGCCGAGTTCCCTGTTCTGATGCCAGTGACGGCGGCGTGCATGAGTCTGGACCCTCAACGCTTCGATCCATCGCATTGTACTACATTGTCTGTCTTTTTGGGAGAAGCACTCGACAAGAGACAATTCGGGAACCAACTGTAGAAATTTGACTTCGGGGATTTTTTTTTGGTGGCACCACAAGGGCAACTTCAACACAGCTCATTCCCATCTTCTTCCACTTTTGACATTGAAATATCTTGAAATCAGCAATCATGGCTCCGGCGCGGGCCTCGCTCAAGAGCTTCCTGGCAACCGCCAAGAAGGCGTTGCTGGCCCCTCCGTCCCAAAGACCGAATCCCTTGACTTTTGTTGTTGGGAATGAGTCGGCAGGTAAGCCATCCCACCAAGCCTTCTGCCCCTGACCTCACTAACACCCTTTCCAGACCTCGATTCCCTCTGCTCCGCGCTGCTCTTCGCCTACTTCCGCACCCACACGCCTCCTCACACCCTGCACATCCCCCTCTCCAACCTACCCCGCGCAGACTTGGCCCTCCGCCCAGAGCTCAATGCCGCCCTCAACCCAGCCGGCCTCAAGCCCGAAGACCTCGTCACCCTGTCCGACCTGCCCCGCGAGGGCCTCAACCCGCAAGACACCCGCTGGCTGCTCGTCGACCACAACGCCCTGACCGGCGACCTCGCCACGCCCTTCTCCAACCTCGTCATCGGCTGCATCGACCACCACGACGACGAGGGCGTCGTCCCGCACGACCTCCCCCCGGACCAGCCGCGCGTCTTTGCCAAGTGCGGCAGCTGCATGAGCCTGGTGCTCGAGCACTGCCAGCCCACCTGGGACCGCCTCGTCTCCGACGCCAGCCCCTGCGAGGACGGCACGCCCGCGGCGGCCTGCGACGCGCAGCTCGCCCGCGTCGCCCTCGCGCCCATCCTCATCGACACCACCAACCTGACGTCCAAGGACAAGACGACCGACCGGGACCGGCGCGCCGTCGAGCTGGCCGAGTCGCGGCTGGCCGCGCCCGACAGCAGCATTAGCAGCAGCAGCAGCAGCAGTGACAACAAGGAAGAAAAGTACGACCGCGCGGCGTACTACGACCGCGCGGCGTACTACGACCGCGCGGCGTACTACGACCGCCTCAGCGAGCTTAAGGAGCAGATCCTGGGGCTGTCGTACCGCGACGTCCTGCGCAAGGACTACAAGCGCTGGACGGAGGGGCCGCTGAGCGTGGGCATTTCGACCGTCGTGCGGGGTTCGCGTACACGCTCGCCGAGGTGGGGGACAAGGACCAGGACAAGTTCCTGGAGCGCTGAGGGGGTGGGCGGGCGAGCAGAGGCTGGACGTCGCCGCCGTGATGACAGTCTCGAAGCCCGACGGGGGTGTTTACGAGGGAGCTGCTTGTCTGGCCTGAATGAGGAAGGGGTCAAGGTGGTGAGGCAGGAGGAAGTTTAAGGGGACGCTTGGTTGGAGAGCTGGAGGGGGGGAAGTTGGACGGAGGGATGAGACGAAGGGGAGTGGAGGGTGTGCTGGCGGCAGACGAGGACGGAGCATAGCCGGAAACAGGTGGCGCCGATGATGAGGGAGGCTATGAAAGAGTCGTCGAGGTTGTAGATGATGAAATCTTGACTGATGTCCTCGAGCATTTTGGGGGTCGGGGGGCCTGCCAAGGCAGGATAATGAATGACGGCGCGTTTAATCCAAGTTTCCTGTAATATCGCGCGTTGAGAGTGCCCATTACCAACGTCGCATCATTCGCAACGCGGATGTATAATTCACAAGTACATGTACAATATTGTTACAAATGCGCATCGCCTCGCTCAACTGCATGTGGAATAACCAACCCTCAGCTCTGAGCGCTGGTTGTTCTGGCAACTGACGGGACATGCCTGCGGACCGGACCAGCACCGTCGTCGACGCCTTCAGGGCACTCGGCGGGTTCACTCCGAACCTCCCCGGTCTCCGCCGTTCGTCGGGCATCATGCACTCCGAGATTCCTGGCATGTTGGCTTCGAGATTGCGAGGCATTTCTCAGATTTTGCCATGCTGCCATCGCTCGTCGGACAAGTCAAGCCGGGGGACCATGAGTTCTGAGGGAGGAGCGCCTGGCTTTGACTGGAAACGCCGGGTTTCAAACCCAGCGTTTGAACCGTTCCTTGGCGCCACACTGCAAAACTCCGCGTGCCGTTGCGTCAAGAGCAGCGAGCACCATCAAAATGAGCTGCTCGGCTGCGCCGAACTGGGGGCGGTTGCTCGAGGAGCTCTGACGGCCTTCGCCGGCCGTTCTGCTTTCCTTAAACTCTCATCCAGCATGCTGGCCCACAAGGCCTCCAGATCTAGGTCTTGTCTCCGTGTTTCAGTCAGCATCTGGACGACAATGGTAGTGCCTGTCTGCGGCACACCAAACCCAGTTGACCTGCCCTGCTCATCCAGCACTTCCACCTCCTGATGTGAGCCACCCACCAAGCCGAGGTTGACACAAACCCACCCCGTGCTGATGCCGTCGTCTCCGCCCCGCGGGACGCCTGCATTGCCCAGCAGCTTCGCCTTGCGCGCAATGCGCCTCAGCTTGGTCTTCAGCTCGTTCCGCCCCAGCAGACCGTCCGCCGTGGCCGTGATGCCGCGCCCGCGCAGCCACCGGACCAAACGATCGGCCGAAACGTGAAGATGCCGCTCGCTGCGGGCCGTCCCAAACACCATCAGCAGGTTGGGGCCCAGGGCCGGGGGCGGTTCCATCTCGCGCAGGTCGAGCAGCGACAGCTCGTCCAGGCCCAACTCGTCGGCCACGTATTTGAGCAACGGCTCCATCAGCTTGGGGGACTCGTCCGGAATCTCTGGTAACGGCGCCGGCTCGTGCAGCAGGGTCGGGTGTCTTGGGGCTTCGACCTGGAGATACCAGGGCACATCTGAGCCACTGGCCTCTGTCGCCG
The DNA here is from genome assembly GCA_019096155.1 of Staphylotrichum longicolle. Taxonomy (NCBI): domain Eukaryota; kingdom Fungi; phylum Ascomycota; class Sordariomycetes; order Sordariales; family Chaetomiaceae; genus Staphylotrichum; species Staphylotrichum longicolle. The sequence continues at coordinate 1,969,366 of JAHCVI010000003.1, forward strand.
AAGCAGCATCGCCCTTGTCGTCCTTGAGGCCCTTGTCGTGCTGTTGCTCCGCTCGCTCGACAATCGCCGGGCTTTTCAGTCGCCGTGGGGTGGGCCGGAAGGTCGAAAAGGCGGCGGCGGTTGTTGATGGGGCAAGTCGGCTGCTTTTTGGGTTTGCCACTGACATGCGGACCTGGGACTGGGCTACATTGCCAATGAACAGTCGCAGTGCAGATAAACTGCAGGCCGAACAGCGCGCAGCTCGCAGCGTTGATGCGGGTGCCATTGCTATTGCTGACATGGTGCAAGCAGATGTTGGGGGACGTGACTTGGGATTTGGCGTTGGAGCTGTTCTGCGCTTGACGAACCCAAACTTTCCACTGCTAGCACAGGCACTCAGTCTCTCAATGGCTTGGCATGAAGCGAAAGGCCCAAGCTCGACCCACCCTCCCGGTGGAGCTGACGGCGACGGTCCAATCAGGCGCGCTCGCCACAGGATTTTTTTTCGTTCGAGAAGGACGCGAGGGACTGCTGCTGGTCCGCATTGCTGGAGGCCAATTTTCGACCCTCGATATCTTCCAGCTTCGAGTCCTCCGGCCGAAGCGCATTCCTCCATCCCCCGACATCCTGATTGTGCTGTCGTCCATCGTCGGCGACTTGACAGCGGCCTTCTTTTGTATTGGAGTCCGCCGACTCTCTTTTCTTGTTTTATTACAATTATTATCCTGTTTAATGAATTGATTACCCGCGCCTGGCTTCGCAGCAGATCTTGCTCTTCTGTTGAAGCCTGCCACATCTCTCCCTTTCCCTCCCAATCCGACGAGATAAGCGAGCCGGCACCGCTGCTGCTTGCTCTCCTTCTCCCTTTTCCTCAAGATGCTCGTCCGCTCCGGGGGCGTTGCACGACAGTCCCTCCCTTTGCGCCACCTTACCTCGACGACACCCTTACGCCTCTCCTCAAGATGCTCTGTCGCGGCACCCTCTCGCGCTCTGGCAGAGACCAGGCGGGTTCTCACCACAGGAACTGACGCCCGGCCGTGGAAGAAGAAGACATACCGTGCTCTCGTTGGCTTCGAGCGCAACTTGGCGACGGCGCTCGACGAACACCGCTTCGGCGACGATGTGCCCTTTGACGGGTTTCCCACCGGCCTGGCTTCCCAATACCGGCCGCAACCACAGGCACAGCCGCCATTGTACACGCTGCGTCCCTTCAACGTCAACGCCCCTCTCGTCTTCGACGAACAGAAAGAGTACCCTCGCCGACAACGCATCAACCCATACGGCATTCCCGGCGACCATGACGAGATGCTGTCGGTGTTCGAAGCCTGTGTCCAGGTCGGGAGACTGGATCGCGCCGCCCTGGTTCTCAAGCGCTTCGAGAAGCTGAAGCCGGCGGATCCCTACAAGACGATGGAGATGCACAACCGATATCTGGAAGGACGCGTTGCTCAGCTCGTCGCCGAGCCCCGGAAGGAGAGCGCCGAGGAAGTCCACAAGTGGTTTGAGCTCCACATCCGGGAACGCCTACCACTTACCCCCATCACTATCGCCTACATGCTGAAGACGACACTCCTCACCTCCCGAGGTGCGACGCGGAAAAACCGGGTCGACCGTTACATGAGCATGATGCCCCAGCAGAGTGCCACGGAGCCGCTGGATCTCGGGAACGTTCTTACCGACGAAGATCTGGCAGCCATTGCCGAGATATGCCCATCCTACTACGTACCAGAGGATCCCATTGTCAGCAATGAGGCCGAGGCGCCTGAAGCCGAAGCCAGCGAATCCGCGAATGCTGAGGACCTGGCCCCCGCGACAGCGACTTCGAGCGCACCGGAAGTCCTCAGTACGCCACAGAAGGGCATGGGCCTCAAGTTTTTGAAGTCAACCCTCTTGCTGTTTTCTGAGCTTCCAGATGGGTTGGACATTTCCTCCCTTTCCCACTCGCAACGAGTTGAGGTGCAAGCGAAGCTCGAGAGGACTTGCGTGGGGGCCGCCATGTCCAAGTGGCGAGAGGAAAACGAAGCCTTGATGAATATGGGTCTTAATACGCAGCTATCGTCCCCATCCCTCAACTCCAAGCTGTACGACTGGCACCAGGCCCTGGAGGCACGGCTAGCCCAGGAGCAAGCCAAGGTTGGAGCATCGGAGGCTGCCCCCAAGAAGTCGCAGGAAGATCTGGACCGTTGCATGTACGGGCCCCATTTGCTTCAGTCGCCTGCCAACCGTCTTGCTGCTGTTACGATCCTGAGCGCCCTCAGCATCGTCGCCATGCACGGCGCCGACAGGGGTGTTCCGGTCTCCAACATGGTACAGCAGCTTTCCAAGATCGCCGAGGAGGACATCCGCGCACAAACCGAAGCCAACAATCTCTCCACCCAGAAGTCAAAGTCGCGCAAGCAGCAGAGTGCCCGGCAGTTGATGCGGTTTCACGGTGCTGAGGCCGGCGAACCCGCGAAGACACAGGAAGCCTCGCCAACCGCCGCAGTCACGACACCTTCCATTGATCAACCCTCGCCGATCGAGGTTCGCTGGCCGTTGGCGATCAGGGCAAAGTTTGGCGCTGTGCTTCTCGGGGCACTGATCGATTCAGCCAAGGTCATTGTGGAACGCGAGCACCCAGAGACGAAAGAAAAGGTGACACAATCCCAGCCAGCCTTCACCCACACTGTTCAACTCAAGAAGGGCCGGAAAGTTGGTGTGATCCAGCTCAACCGCGCATTGGTGGAGCTGATGAAGCGTGAACCGAGGGGAGAAGCTTTGGCACGTCATTTGCCCATGGTGGTCGAGCCTGTGCCATGGTCAAAATTCGACAAGGGTGGCTACATTGGATCGCCAAACCCTCTTGTTCGTCTCAAGAACCACGAAAAGGACCAGCGCATTTACGCTGAGGCGGCCATCGAACGCGGGGACATGGAACAGATGATGAAAGGATTGGACGTGCTCGGAAAGACCGCTTGGAGGATCAACCGGCCGGTTTTCGACGTCATGTTGGAGGCTTGGAACACCGGCGACGAATTCGCCAACTTGCCCGCTCTCGACCCGAAGATTCCGATCCCGCCGGAGCCGGATTCCACCGACGATCCGATGAAGCGGCGGTTGTGGCTCAGGGCGATCAAGGCCGCCGAGAACGAGAAGTCGGGTCTGCATTCTGTTCGCTGCTTCATGAACTTCCAGCTCGAAATCGCCAGGGCTTTCAAGGACCAAACTTTCTACTTCCCTCACAACCTCGACTTCCGCGGGCGCGCTTATCCCCTGCCGACCTACCTGAACCATATGGGCGCCGATCACATGCGTGGATTGTTGCTTTTCGCCAAGGGCAAGCCTCTTGGGGAGGCGGGCCTGCGTTGGCTCAAGGTGCATCTCTCCAACGTGTTCGGTTTCGACAAGGCCAGCCTCAAGGAGCGCGAAGATTTTGCGACAGAGCACCTCGCAGACATTTACGACTCGGCTGAGAACCCCCTTACCGGAAAGCGGTGGTGGCTTGGGGCCGAAGATCCGTGGCAGTGCCTTGCTACGTGTTTCGAGCTCAAGGCAGCCCTGTCATCTCCCGACCCGGCCGCATTCGTCTCGCACCTGCCCATTCACCAGGACGGCACTTGCAACGGCCTGCAGCACTATGCCGCCCTCGGCGGCGACACCTGGGGCGCGCAGCAGGTGAACCTGCTGCCCGGCGAACGACCGGCGGACGTCTACTCGGCCGTTGCCAAGTTGGTCCAAGAAAACATCACGAAGGACAAGGCGAAGGGTGACGAGTTTGCCATCGCCGTGGACGGCAAGATTACCAGGAAAGTCGTCAAGCAGACGGTCATGACCAACGTCTACGGTGTTACCTTCATTGGCGCGAAGAAGCAGGTCCGCAAGCAGCTGGACTCGATTTATCCGGACCTCGAGAGGCAGACGGGTATCAGCGCGCAGATACTCGCCTCATACATTGCTGCCAAGGTCTTCGTGGCGCTGTCAACCATGTTCCGCGGCGCCCACGACATCCAGAACTGGCTTGGTGAGATTGGCGGCCGCGTGTGCCGAGCCATGACCCCGGAGCAGCTGGAACGGATTGCCGATCCTGATGCCGAGACCAAGACCAAGCAGAAGAAGTCCGACAAGAGCACGAAATCAGCTGAGGAGGAGTTGGCTGCCCAATTCCGGAACACTCTTGTCTGGACGACCCCTCTGCGGATGCCCGTGGTGCAGCCATACAGGAAGAGCGGCACCCGGTTGATCGCAACCTGTCTCCAGGACTTGATCTTGACGGCTGCTGAGCGGGACGACCCCGTGAACCGGCGGAAGCAGCTCCAGGCGTTCCCTCCCAACTTCATCCACTCGCTTGACGCCAGCCACATGATGCTTTCGGCCCTCGAGTGCGATGCCATTGGCCTGACCTTTGCCGCGGTCCACGACTCGTTCTGGACGCACGCCGCAGACGTGGATTCCATGAACGGTGTCATTCGTGACTCCTTCATCCGCATTCACCAGGAGGACGTCATCGGCCGCCTCAAGTCCGAGTTTGAGGCGAGATATCGGGGATCCATCTACAGGGCCCAGATTGATGGTGACTCGGAGGTGGCCAAGGCGATCGTGGCTCATCGGAGGAAGATTCGCCTGTCCGTCAAGGATGAACTGCTGCAAGAGAAGCGCCGCCAAGAACTCCTCCGTTCCACGAACCCAGAGGAGGTGAAGGAAGGAAAGGAGATGGTCACGCCCGCCAGCATCTTCGAGGCACTGGCAACACCAGACATGGTGGACTCTCAAATGGACGCGGAGGAGCTGGCTGCGGCGGAAGAGGAAGGTGACGCCAGCACTTTCGAAGCTGGCGATGTGGAGGAACCGGCCACGCGCGAGGCGGAGGCGCTCTCCCCCCAAGAGGCCAAAGACATCGCGAGCATGGAGAGCTTCGGAACGCACCTCAAAGGACTCCACGGCACCAACTACTTCGTCATGGAGATGACCAAGTCTGCCCGGAAGAAGGAGGTTACCAAGAAGGCGCCGAAAACCCCCCTGTGGCTGCCGCTGACGTTCCCCGACATCCCCAAGAAGGGGAACTTTGATGTGACCAAGCTCAGGGGAAGCAAGTACTTCTTCTCTTGAGCGGGCCCGCAAAGACGGAGGCGTCCTGTGTTTCTACTGTACCATTCAAAAAGTGCATTCTTCTGGCGGCGTTTATCTCGTTTGGTTTTTTCTGGGAGGGGGCATGGCTGGCGCGGCGTTTGCGATAAGAGAGAGGAGGTGTGTGGGTTTTTGGGATGCATGTACGTTATGTCGGTGATCAGATGGGCGGGTGGCGCCCGGATCTGTGTCTCTACTACTTCTAGACTTGTTGTATAGTCAGACGGGAGTCACGTATTTGAGAAGTAATTAGATATATCTTCTGTACACTCATTCTTTGCCCACCTCGCTTCCGACTTTGTGGTGAGACCTCTGACAGAAATTGGGGATAATCTGGGATCCGGGGTAAAGAATGACCCGCCGTTGAACAGAATTTGACGCCACGAGGAGACCCTGGATCCCCGCAATACCACATCACCACCCAGGTTGTCGATCTGCAGGCCGGGTCTTTTTGTCCTCGCTGCAAGGGACCCAGGCACGCCCGGAGCGGGTAAGCCTGGCGAGTGGAATTCAGCCGCTCTCTTAACGAGGTTAATAAGGGTCGAAGTGCTGGATGCAACGCTGGTGAGGCGACCAAGCTGCGGGCCGAGGGCTGACCCCGGCTCAGGATCGGGGGATGAAGGGCCGTTTCCAGCCTGAACCAGGTTGCCGGTCCGAGGTGATGCTATTTTTGTTCCTGGAGATATTACTTTGTCGTTACCCTTCTTTTCAGGGTCAATGTTGGGACAGCAAAGGCAATCCTTTAGTTGTGTGAAAGACTACTGTGTACGTACTGCGTGTTATTGATGTCACCCCCCGCAAGCGAGGACTGGCGGAGAAACACTACGTCGACTCCGAGGCGGAGGCTGGCACTCCTTCACCTTGCAGGACTCGGTCTAGGCCCAGCCCCTTTTCACTGGCTGCCGGCTGGGCCTTATCTGGGACTGCAACCACACCGACGTTGGACCTCTCCATGCCAAGGGTGTGAAGTGAGGAGAATTTCGGAGTGGTGCGCAAGTTGTGTCTGTTGTGGCAGATCAAGACCTTGGGAGTCGATTAGCCTGGTCAACTTCGATGTTGTAACCCAGCCATGTTGTAACCCAGCCCGGGATGGACTCAGGAGTGGACGGGGTATTTGAAGGCGGTTGGCCCTCCCTTTTGAGACAAACTCATAGAAAGAAGACTCAACCCAAACTTGACATTTTCTTTTTCACCTGTCCTCAACCCAGCTCGCTCTTGTTTGACTTACTGAACCCAAACATCAAGCCAAGATGCACTTCTCCACAACTAACAGCCTTGTCTTCCTGGGCGTGCTGGCAGGCGTCTGGTATGACGCTTACACAAGTTCCCACACTATCCCCGTTGCTAACACTCAACCCCCCCCTTCCACAGCTCAGCAGCGCCCGCGCCCGCAGAAGCCGACCCCGTCTTCTCCTTTATTGACCTGCCGCCGTCCTGCATCGGCTTCGCCAACGGCGCCATCAAGACGCCGTCGTGCTACACAGCCACCACGACCAAGACCGTTGTGCCCAGTAAGCCACGCCCCCCCAACGCGATCCCCACCCGTCGTCCATTAGGTTGTTGTTGGTCCCGTCTCAGAGGCTAACCACAAACCGTTTCCACAGCCTCCTGCCCCAAGATCAAGTGCGCCGTGCCGTCAGACCCCATCATGTGCCCCATGTACATCAAGGTGACGTCCGTTGCGGTGCCGTGCAGGTACAATTCTCCCCCCTTTCAACACACCCCTGAGATAGGGTTATGTGGTCTGAATCTTGTTTCTGATCCTCTCTTTGTAAAGCACCGACTGCTGCCCCAAGACGCCCACGGCAACCGTCACCAAGAAGGTGTGCCCGACGTGCACGACGGGCTGCGTGATCCCCACCGAGACATACACGGTCACGACCGGGTGCAAGACGACCAAGACGGCGGATCCCGGCCCCATCTTGACGCCGTCGGCGACGTTTATTGTGGGGTAGAGCGGAGGTGGAATGGGCAAAGGAAGGGGAAGGGGTAGAAGGGGAAAAGCTGGTTCAGTTTGCTTCGACAGCTTTGTAGAAATTTGTTCTATTTTATTTGTGTCACGTCCCGTTTTATTTGGCACTGGACATGCTGTTACCGCTGTGGTATCTCCTCCGTACATCTGCCACCGACACTTGAACACGCCTTTACCGCACCTGAGCCCCCTTCAGGGTGGGCACTTTGCAGATGCCGCCGCTCGCCGTCACCAGCTTGCCCAAGCCCGTCTTGCCCTCCAGTGCCTCAACCACCCCGGCGTCAAAGGCCACCTCGAGCGCGTCGGTGGTGGTGAAGCCGGGCTGGAAGGTCTCCCAGATCTTCTTCTTGGGGTTGAGCACCTTCTCGGGCTCGCCCTGCCACCCCTCAAAGTAGACGCGCTCGCCGGCCTTGGCATCCGCGGGCGGGTTGACGAGCTCGACGGGGCCCTTGTGGTCGTCGGCCTCGCCCTCCTTGATCTTGGGCGACGCGGCGAGCACCATGGCGGACGACTTGATGCCGCGCATCTTGACGGGCTTGAGGTTGCACACCACGACGACCTTGCGGCCCTGCATCTCCTCGAGCGGGACGAGCCCGTTCAGGCCCGAGCACACGGTCCGCACCACCTGGCCCTCGTACTCTGTCGTGTCGTCGGTGCCGGGCTTGTCGCCCATGGCGATGGTCGAGACGTAGAGCGAGTCGGCTTCGGGGTGCTTGATCGCCTTGAGGATGTGGCCCACGCGCAGGTCGATCAGGCAGGGGGACAGGACGGTCGGCGCCGGGGGAGGCGCGGGCTGCTTAGGTGCCCGCTCCTTCTTCTCCTTCTTCGGCTTCTGCTGCTTCGCGCCCTCGCCGGCAACGGCCTCGACGACCTTGTCCTTCACCTCGGTGGCCTTGCCCACTACGGCGCTGGCAGCCTCCTTTGTCCGGTCAACGAGGGTCTTGTCTCCACCGGCGGCCGCGCAAGCAGCAGCCTTTCTTCTTCTTCACTCCTTCTCAGCCTTCGGGGGGCTTGACGTAGAGAATAGGGGAGGCCGGATTGTTACGTTGAGGCCGAAGATGGGGCTGTTCTGGACAAAGTCGACAAGACGCACAAGGTTGGGGCGGCCCTGCTCGCCGCTCGTGCGCTGCTCCGGGGTCCAGGTCTTGACGAGCGGGGCGAGCGACTCGTACAGGGCGACGTCGGCCTTGCTGGGCTTGCTGCCGAGGGCGGTGGAGCGGGTCGCGAGGTCGGCGTTGAGGGTGTCGAGCAGGGCGTCCGAGGCACCAACCTTGAGAGCGGTGGCCTTGTCGAGCCAGGTCTGGATTTCAGACTCCTCGGCGGGAGTGTACTTTTGGGCGTCGAGGGCAGCCATGATGCGCAGGTTGGACAGCGAGATGGTGTTGATGTTGGTGTTGGTGTTGAGGGCCCGGGGAGCTGAGATTGGGCGGAGTGGAGAAACGCTTCGCAGGGCAGCTGCTGGGCGGGCGACGGCTCGGAGGGGAAACAGTTTGGCGGATTGAGGGGGAAACTCGTGGGGTTGTTGGTTTGGTGGTGATTCTCAGGAACCTGGGATGGTGGGGTGAATTCGACGAAACAATTTTGACCCGACCTGAAAATGCGGGGCAAATGCTTGACTCAAACTCGAGTCAAGACGAGGGGCAGCTTTGGTGCCTTGACCTTGAGGCAATGGCTGGCAGGGATTGAGCGCAATGTGGGGCGTGTCTATCAAATGGATTTTGTCCCTGGCTCGTGACCGCGCGCAGGTCTTTGACGCGTTTTCGATTGCGGTGGCAAGCCTCCGTCGCGTGGATCGCGCGCCCTTAATGGACAAGACCCACAGCCGCCCTCCCTCGCTCGCCATCTCCCCAAACTTTTGTCAATTTGGTCAGGAAAACTCCATCAATTTGTTGGATTGCTTTCTTGCAGTCAATTCAACGCTCAATGCTTCTGTAACTGTCCAGACCCTAATCTCAGTCTATCTTCCATACCCGCAATTCTCACGTGTGTGCACGCGATCACCGTCTCTTTTCGTGTCTTTCGCTGCCCTCTATTCCCTACCGTCCGACAATGCCTTACGCGCCGTCGTCCGATGGCGACTCTGCGAGCTCGCTCTCGCGGCTCCCAACGAGCGCTCCCTCATCGCCACCAGCGACTTCTCCTCCGAGTCCAGCGACCGACAAGCCCAAGATGAGCTACACCAAGTTGCGCGCGGAGCAGATTCTCGCTGCTGAAGAGGAGAAGGCGCGGGAAGAAAACGACAAAGCCGAGGCCAAGCGCAGAAAAAAGACAAAGAAGCGGGCCCTGAGCAAATGGGAACGCGAAGCAAAGGCAAAGGATCTGGACCAGCTCTTGGCCCAGAGCGCGGCCTTCAGCAGCATCCTCACCAACAAGACAAAAGCGCTGGGCCGTGTAGGCACTGGGCTAGACGGCAAGACGCTGGGTGAGCACGACTTGACCATGGCAAAGCAGCCGAAGTGCCTGGTGAATGGCACAATGAGGGACTACCAGCTCGAGGGCCTGACCTGGATGTACGAAATCTGTATCCAAGGCATGAGTGGGATTTTGGCGGATGAGATGGGACTGGGTATGTCGACCCCTCTTGAACGAGAGCCGCGTGTTCTGACAGACACCAGGGAAAACGGTACAGACAATATCCCTGATTGCGCTGCTTCGCGAGCAAGAAAACTACCTCGGGCCGCATCTCATTGTCGCCCCCTTGAGCACACTGTCAAACTGGTTGGACGAGTTCCATAAATGGGTCCCCTCAATTCCGGTCGTCATGTACCACGGCACGCCGCAGCAGCGCAACGACATTTTCAGGAACAAAATCATGCGCCATCTTCAAGGTGGGAGGCCAACAACGAAGTTTCCCGTGGTCTGCACGAGCTACGAGATGGTTCTCAAGGACCGCGCCGCGCTCTCCAAGATCAACTGGGAGTTCATTATTATTGATGAAGGCCATCGAATGAAGAACTTTGACTCGAAGCTGTTTCGCGAGCTCAAGTCTTTTACGTCGGCCACTCGTCTTCTCATCACCGGCACCCCTTTACAGAACAACCTCAAGGAGCTGTGGTCGCTGCTGAACTTTCTGCTGCCCAAGATCTTCCGCGACTGGGAGGCATTTGAGAGCTGGTTCGACTTCAGCGACCTGGAAGATGAAGAAGGAACCGAAGAGTTCATCGCCGACAAGACGAAACAGGAGCTCGTCAAGAAGATGCATGTTGTGCTCCAGCCCCTGCTTCTGCGCAGGGTAAAGGCAGATGTTGCCAAGTACCTTCCCAAGAAGCGCGAATACGTCTTGTACGCGCCCATGACAAAGGAGCAGACGGATCTGTACAATGCCATCAACGACAAAAATATTGACACCCGGGCGTATCTGGAAAACAAGGTCATCGAGCGTCTCACTGGGGCCACGAACAGCAAAGCAACGCCCGCAGCACTCGCTCTTCGAGGTCAAGCAGCGTCAAGCGGGAGCCCAAACTCGACACTGAGCCCGCTCCAACGAGGGGTAAACCTGTCGTCGTGAAATCGGAGGATAGCACACTACCCGCCAAAAATGCTTTCGGTTGATGATGGGCAAACCACGACCCCGAGGACGACCTCCCAAGGCTGCTGCCGCTGCCCAAGAGGAGGTCGAAGAGCCAACCCGCCGAAGCCAGCAAAGAAGGAGACCAAGAGGAAGAACCCACCAGCATCCGAATCACCAGCGCCCAAGAGTGCCAAATCGAGCAGACAATCCACTCCGGCGAGCACTCGCGGCCGGCCACGGAGGGGGAGGCAAGCATACAAAGAAGCCGACTCGGATGATGAGTTGCTGGACGATGACGAGTTTGAGGCCAAACTCGCCGAGGAGATGGCCGAGGAGGATGCTGAGACGGTTGAGGAGATCCTTGACGCAGTGGAGTTTGAGCGGGCCCAGACTCTGGAGGTTGCAAGTAGGTATCCCTTGACGCCCTGATGTCGACATCAACTAACCAGGTGCAGAACGAGAAATCGCGAACAAGAAGCTCGGCAACCCTCTCCTCCAGCTCCGGCTCGTCTGCAACAGCCCGCACAACTTCTACAACCCTTGGGCCAATGACAACGGCCTGCCCATCGACGAGAGCATCGTGACCGCCTCCGGAAAGATGCTCCTCCTCGACCGCCTGCTCCCCACCCTCTTCAAGCGCGGCCATAAGGTGCTCATCTTCTCCCAGTTCAAAACCCAGCTCGACATCCTCGAGGACTACTGCACCGAACTCCGCAAGTGGCGCGTCTGCCGCATCGACGGTGGTGTCGCCCAAGACGACCGGCGCGCCCAGATCCAAGAGTTTAACACCAACCCGAAACTCAAGATCTTCCTGCTTTCCACTCGCGCAGGCGGACAGGGCATCAACCTTGCTAGCGCTGACACCGTCATCCTGTTCGACAGCGATTGGAATCCGCAGCAAGACCTGCAGGCGCAGGACCGGGCGCACCGCATCGGCCAGACGCGGCCCGTCATCGTCTACCGCCTTGCGACGAAGGGAACGGTGGAGGAGGAGCTGCTCCTGAGCGCCGACGCCAAGCGCAGGCTGGAGAAGCTGGTCATCAAGAAGGGGGGGTTCAGGACGATGGGTCAGAAGATCGATATGCGGGAGGACTTGGACAGGGAAACGCTCAAGGCGTTGCTGTTGAAGGACGGGCAGGTGTACAAGTTCTCTGGGGATAAAGAGGTGCTGAGTGATCATGATCTCAGCGTCTTGTGCGATCGGAGTGATGAGGCGTATGAGAGGGCGGCCGAGGGCGAAGGGGACGCGGACGGGTACAAGGTCATCGAGACTGGGACTGACGGGATCACCGCCAAGGGGAAGGCGTAGGCTGTTGTTGGATACTATGGCGTCGGTTGGATTACGGCAACTGGTCAGCAGACGGCGTTCAGCAATTCTGCTTTTGGGGTCATGGGATGTGTACAGAGAATTCCGTAGTGATTCGGTGAGGTGGATTAATGCTCAAAAAACAGTTTGTCAAGAGACCAGCTCATTGCATCTATGCCGAACGCCAACTCATCCCCTCCTTCTAATACCCGCCACTGCCCTTCCCAGCATCCCTGAAAACATCCCCAGTCAGGTAAATCACCTCGGCACACATCAAGAAAACAGCCTTCACCGTCTTCTCCCAGACCTCCCCAAAGTCTACGCAGCTCATCATCCGGAAACTCGCCCACAGCGCCCAAGCAGCAAACATCACCCTCCAATGCCTTCCCACAACCCCTTTCGCCACCTCAACCATGACCTCCCAAACACCCACCCCCACATCCCAGAGAAACCAGAACACCGCCGCGCTCGTCCTGGATACCCATCTTACCGCCAGAGACACCAAACAGCTGCAAATACACCGCCCCCGTGATCCCAAACGTCCCATCAACCCAACCAGCACATCCCGACCGTCTCCTCCCGCACCCACGCCAGCACGAAAAACACCACCGCGTACGTCCCCGCCATCACTCGCCGCCGCCACGTTCCGGCGCAGCTCCCACTTCAGCGCGTGCAGCGTCGCCCAGTACGGCGAGACCAGCCCGTTGCGCAGGGGACGAACGCGGCGCGCTGCAGGCGGCGCGCCGCCGACCGGTGCAGGTCGGCCGGGACGACGGGGCGGAGCAGGCGCAGCGCCCAGTAGGCCGCGAGGCAGAGCAGGTCGCGGTGGGTGAGGAGGGTGAGGGCCACGGCGGCGAGGAGGAGATCGCGTGCCGCGGCGGGAGAGTGAGGGCGTTGAGGTAGGCGGCGGGGGGGTGGTGCCGGGAGAAGGGCGAGGTGGTGGTGGTGGTGCGGGGTTGGTAGTGGCGGGAGATGGACGTGTAGTAGGAGTCGGAGGCGGACGTGGTGTGGGAGTAGAAGTCTTCGTCTTGGTCGGGGATTAACTGCCTCAGAAGGGATTCGTAGTAGTCGGGAATGTCGTATAAATCCATCTTGTTTGTATGGTTGTGTTGTGTGAGTGTGTGCTGGCTTGGGGTGGATTTCAGTATGTTCAGATGGCCCCTGTGATTTTGGTCTAATAGACTGGTTCAATCAACGTCAGAGAGTTGTGAAAGATTGTGCTTGCAAGAAACGAAAGAGTTCTGTCAGAAATTCTGGTCTCGAGGTTTGTGGGATGAGAGACTCGGTGATTAGACGACGAAATGAGCACATGGGAACAAAGCCACCCGAGATACTTGAGGTAATCGACCTGGAACCATTGTTTAGTCTTTGTGCTAGCAGCTTGGGGTGGCAAGCCCAGTGGCCCAAAAGGGTCTTTTCGAAGGGGCTGTCTATGCTTAGATGGACACAATAGTCTTTGTCTCGGGAGGTCCTTTGCCGAACAATAGGAGACAACAGGACCAAGTTCCGTCTAGATCTACACTGACCGGGCGGTTTCCACAGCGAAAACTCGAGTCACAGAGAGCGAACATTAACGGGATGTGTCATTACCAGATTATTAGAAAAAGAGTCCGAAGGACTGTAATTAACATGCATATTGCAGGATATTGGCGACTCCCACACTCTTCGTGTGTATTTCATCGCGGTTTCTTCTTTGCTTTCCTCATTTGATTCTCTTTTCTCTCTTCTTTGCAAATCGGGTAACTTAACGTGCCTGCCTGTGGTAACAATTGGCGAAACCGTGCAACAGAGATAGATATAGAAGCATTGTCTAAAAGGTAAGGTATTGTTCACTGCTGAGAATGAGATCCTCTTTATTCAAAGAATTGCCCGGACAAGGTATTAAAAGGGGATGTCATTGTCGGTCGAGACAAAAACTTGTCTCCTGCTCACCCCCCTTGATCCATTCTCAATTTCATTCATTCCACCCCCAGACTTCTTCCGTGCCTCGATCGACTGCCTCGTTCAGAACACCAACACCAACAAAGTTGAGATTACCACCATATCAGAGAGAATCACCGACCAACACAATGTCAGCAAAGAGAAAGGACAATCCCATGGTGGCGACAGGACGGACCAACAAGCGCCGCCGGGAGTCGGCATCGTACCGTGGCCGCCGAACTGCCGACGCCAACTACCAACCTCGCCAGACGCGGTCCCGGGCTGCGATGCCCGGTGCTTCACCACTCGCGGTGCTGGCTGACAAGACCAGAGAAAGAAGGGACACCCAAGGCAAGCCGATTTTGGATTCCATTGAGCGTGATGAGCCCGTGAGCGCTGACCAGGCACCCCCAGCGTTGCGTCGTCTGAGCTCGTCTTTGGCCGAACCCACCGCTGAGCTTCCTCCTTTCGAGAGGGAAGGTGCTCCAAGTCCCGAACCGTCACCAAGCACAATCCACCCGCAGCAAGCCATTCCTACCCTAATTCTTTCCCCTCCCAGTCCCGGTAACGATTCAGAACGACTTCACGCCGCTGGCGGCGATAAACGGCCGAACCTCAACACAACTCACTTTGCAGCAGTTGAGGAGTGGGACGAATTAGGCTTCAGCACCACCGGTGTCGCCTACGAGCACGTTGTGCTTGCCTCATACCCAGAGAGCGTTTATCCCAACTGGTCCATGTTTCGTCCCGGCTTTTCGTTTGCGCCCCAGGCTGAGCCCAGCAACATGCCGCTGTCACCGCCTGACGAGCGCTCTTTTCCAGCAAGCAAGACCGGTGTTTGCAACATGTGCGGACAGGTCTGCGGGAGGCTTGACCACCGCCTACCTGGGTTCTGCAGTCTGGTTGAGACTCCGAGTCGGGATTCGAAAGCACCAGAAGCTGCACGTCTAAGCGAGCAGGTCTCCAGCTCTAAGAGGAAGCGAAGTACTAGTAATGGCAACATCTTAAGCGGATCAAATACGGCACCAGCTCAGAAGAGATCGAAGCTCGACACTTTCGAAGAATCGGATGCCAAAGTCTGGCATGTCCCGCAGTGCTCCGACTCCGACTCTTCCGACTCCATCGAGATTGACGCCTATCTTGACCTGAAGATGAAGGCTAGCAGAGGCGGCGCATACCAGGACGAGAACACGGGGACCTCACTTAACACACAGCACTTCGGACCTCCTTCCAACTCATCTTGCACCTCATACTCGGCGTATTCTGACGAAGAGAAGGCTGGATCCCTCTTCGAGTACGCCCCTGGAGATATGAGTCCCCCCACGTCGCCGCTAAGCGGTACAGCTTACTTCGCCGATGAGTATACCGGCAGATACTCACCGTCCTACACGGACAGTGACCCAGATCGACCGGAGAACGAAGACATCTACGATGACTCGGACGTGTCAGGCCTTCCAGACATTCAAAGTCAGAGTGGCGAGACGCAGGAAGATGCGGTCATCGACGCTATCATCGATGAACTTCTCTTTGCCGTGCAGGCAGAGGAGGATGGATACGACGGAGACTTTGATGAGGGAGATTCAGAGTCTGAGTGGGATATTTTCGGACTTGAAGCTTGAAGCAGAGTACTACCAAGGGCGGGATAGAAGAAGATAAGCCATTGGCGGTAGATGTAATGTAATGAAGTTCCATGAGCTGCATTTCGTCTTCCTTAATGTAGTGGGTATTCTGATCAGCAAACGCCACAATTTCTTGAACCGTACGAGGTATGATCCACCAGTGCGCAGTTCTGATACTTTCCACAATGACAAACATCTCCATGCCGGGCACTCAGCCCCCTCTCTCGCCCCGCCTCTCCCATCCAAACAGCCACCCCAACCCAACCCCTCTTCAAAGCCCCATCTCCTCATCACTCTCCCCCTCCTCCCCCCCCCTCTCCTCCTCCATCTCCCTCCTCGCCGCCTCAGCGCTCGCCCCGATCTTCCGCACCCCGTCCACCACCCCCAGCACGAACCCCCTGCTCTCCGCCAGCTCCATGGCGCCCACGCCGCGCAGCAGCATCAGCCCGCCGCCGAACCCTTCCAGCTGCGCCGTGCTGCTGCGCATCTTGGCGGCGCGCACCTCGACCAGGTCCCGCAGCAGGCCGCGCACCTCCCCGAGCGACGACGCCGCCAGCGACGCCACGTCGTCGCCCGCGTGCGCGAGCAGCGCCTCGGCCACCTCGAGCCAGTGGTACGGCAGGTAGCCCGCGGGCGCGTCTGCCGTGCAGGACGGGCGGAAGGGGGCCGACATGATTGGGCCGTCTTGTTCTTGTTCTTGTTGTCGTTGGTGCTGTTGGCCGCCCTGGCGGTGGGCGTAGCCCGGGTTTGCCGTGTCGGCCCTTGCGGGTGCGGGTGGTGGTTCGGAGAAGGCGAGCGGGGTTTCTTTGGTTTCGCGGTGGATGATTTCTGCGAGGGAGGAAGGGTGGAGCCAGCGCGGTGGGACGATGTTGGCGCGGCGTTGCTTTTTGAGGAGGAGGGCGAGCCAGAGGGGGAGGTCGGCGCGGTGTGGAGGGCGGAGGGCTGGGGTTTTCCCCTGTGAAAAGGGTCGGTTAATGTCTGGTTCCGAGGAGAGAAAGTAAGGCGAAGGAGGGGAGGCTTACGCCTAACAGGTCGATACTCTCTAGTCGTTGGCGCGGGACGACTGTAACGAGTTCCATTTCGGCAAGGAAAGAGACCTCGGCGTGGGTCAGGCCGGGTGGGAGAGGAAGCGCCATGGTGTCTTGATGATGGGAATTCGCGTCCGATGTCACCTCGTCATGTTATTCTCTGATTATGTGCGACTTGTCGCAAGCGAGCGGTGCGCAAGTCGAGATTGGTTGTGGAATGGTTCGCGGCGTTGGAAAACGCGGGGCAGAATCATGCGGGTTGAATTGGGAAACTGACGTCGCGCGTTTGGCTGACGGCTTGGCGTTTTACAGGGCTGAACTCACCAAGCCGCTAGCTTCAGCTGGAGAGTTGGTGGGGCCAGCACCCTGAATGCAACCACCACAACATCCCAGGGTGCGTTGGTCCTGGCATTGGCCATGAGATAATAAATGGTTTGAGAATCATTTTCTGAATACTCACACTGCTGAAAGAAACTTTCGGTCTCGAGAAATCAAGTCTTGCAGATGCACCAGCCAAGGCAAGTGGTGCGCAGCCGGGTTCTCGCCGGGAGCAGTGGGGCAGATCGCGGCTTCATGCACCCCGGACCGGTCCGCTTAAGTGGGGCGATCGGAGCTGGAGGTCTTTCACCGTCTTACATCAAGTAAGCATCCGCCACGGTACCAACTAGGCACCGCTAAAAGTGATGCAGGAAGGATCACCAAGGTCGTGGGACATGCCCGCGATACCGACTGCCTGGTTCAGGTGAAGCAAGAAATGTCTGCCTGTAATCCTGGGGCTCAGCCCCCTCTGGGCCAAGCAGTCTGCTTGGGTGCTTGGGTTGTTGGAACTTTTCTTGGTAAACAAGCCAAGGAACAACAAGATTGTGTCCGAACACGACATAAGGTTTGAGGCCTCCTGGTTTACATTGTTTGTGTACACTGAGCGTGGCGGACGAGATTCCCATGTCTGAAATCTGGCGTCAGCTCCATGATCCTGGAAGGCTGCAAGCAGAATCCCGGCGTCAGCAGTAACCAAACCATCAGGCAACTTCAGAGTGGTGATTTTTTCCCCTTCAAATCTTGGGGCGAACGGGACAGTGGTGAAGAAATCAATTGTCGTCATCAAGTCATCACCCTACCAACAAACGTAGCTCATGTATCAAAAATAACTTGTCAAAATCCCGAATCCTCAACCTGAGGGGTGATCCCCAGGTTGGAGACTCACACTGTCCACTTCCAACAAATCCCTATCCTGCAAAGACAAAGAGCAAGAGACAAATGAAATTGACGTCAAGTCGTGACACACTGTATGTCTTCCCAAAAACCTCGTGTTCAAGCCCAGTCTCAACCCCGACCTTCACTTTCAATGCCGTTTCTTCGTGGGCACCCGCCCATGTTTGTCGGTCAAGTGGCGTGTTAGACGATCCTTTCTTGTATACTTTTTGCCGCAATGCTTGCAGACATGTACCTCCAATAGCACGCCATGCTTGCCCGCAACGTCGGAATGCATAGCAGCGATGTGTTTTTTACGCTCACCAAGGTAATCAAAGCGCATTGGACATTCCGGACACTTTTCGGGCTTGATTTGTTTGCGCCATTTCCGCCTAAGTATGAATGTGTTTGTCAGTCTCCCGTATATGGATAAGCGGGTCGGTTATGGGAGAGAAACATACGCAGGCATGCCAGGTGGGCAGTTCTTTATGCTGGGCTGTCGGTGCGCTTGGATCCTCGGTGGTGACGGCTGGTAAACACGAAGCCCTGGGGCAATTGTGGGCGCCGCCCCAGAAATCGAAGCCTCTTCAATGTATGTGTTCGTGTTTAGCTGGGATGCGAAAGGCTCCGACATGGTGTTGATAATAGGGCTTTCCAGCGAGTCGGGCCAACCGAGTGGTGATTGTTTCTATGAGGGGATGAGAGACAGGCAAATGTCCGATATGGCTGGGGAGCCGACGGGGCCAAAGTCGCCAGACCCGGGGTCGAAGCCATGCCAACCGAAGTGTTTGGTGAGGTAATTCCCGTCTCGAGTAGAAATTCTGGAACAGCCATGGGCATGTTGAAGTCAATGGGCCCCTCAAGAGAACCCAAAAGCTGGTCAGGAAAGTTCGGGTCGCTGATGATTGGATTCGGGAGTGTAGCGGCGAGGAGTGATACCGGGTCATCAACAGGCCAACCGGTGGTATTGTAGTTGTCAGTAGTATTGTCAAAATCCCAAGTTTCGAGGCCTCCATCGATGGTTTCGCCTCCAACGAAGGACGACCAGGCGCCGAAGTTGTTGCTGAACGTCTCCATCTCAACTATCAAGTAGCGGGAGCTTTACATTCAGCACGCCAGTTGAGAGGCACTTCGTTAGAGTTGCTTTGATTGAGCGTTGATTTGCGAGCGCGGTGGTTTTTGGATTGGGGTTCTTTGCCGTCGTTGACGGGCTGAGCGGACCTTTTTTCTTCGTGGACGTGTACCAAGGTCCACGCAATCTACTATCACCGGCGGGACTGTCAGTCTGAGGAAGCGGACAGACTGAGCAGGAAGCAACTTACGTTGTGCCATGGAATAATCTTGCAACTCATCCAACGCCAACCCCTTTTCGCTGCCACCCACGACCAAGAGCTTCCGGGCTGCATTCGCGGCGTCGTGCCGTCCTCCATGCCCTACCAGAATAGACCGCACTGACAAGCACGTCAAGCACAAGGCTTCTAGCTGTCCGCCGAGACGGTCAACTTCCATTGCGCTATCATGCATCTCTGCTGGGCATCTGGACTGGGCAGTGAGGTACGGTGTGACGTGCGGAAGGCCCAAGCACTTGCGCAGCCGATTTGGTGGTCTGTCGGCAAAAGTTAGAATTGGGCAAAGCGCGACGTCAGAAATTGGAGCTTACGGTTGTGTCCAAGACGAGGAAGGAGGTCCCTTGACTGGAGAGAGTGAAGCCCGTGTTGTGTCCTCGAGATCAACAGTGCCCAGAAGCAGGGCTCGCGCCATCTGGTGTGGTCCCTGCAATATTCCACAAGGATTGTATGGTAACCAAGCAAACTGAATACAATCTTTGTGGAAGATTGCAAAGGGCGGAGCACTGCTTCTGGGCACTGATGAACCCCCCTGGTTCCGACTGGAGGAAAGTTGTGTGAAGAATTGGGATGGAAGGCCAAAACTGGGAGAGCAAGGGCGATGGCGCCGGAACTTAAAAGCTTGGGCGACCCCTCACGCAGACTCCAGAAAGACTCGCCAACAGACGTATCGGATAGGGCGTTGACAAGTATCACAGCAGTACTTGAACTGCATCCGTTGATTGGGCCTTTCAGGGGCAGACACAGGCACATTTGCAGGCTTTCGGCGATTTTCTATGGCTGTCTGCAACGACGGTTGAGCAACCGTGATTGGGTGCCCTGCTTCGCGTGTGGTGTTGGGGCAGACACACCAGCATGCACCCCGCCGAGAGAGGGACTGCCGTCTGCCATATCCGGCCAGTCTCTGACCGGAAATTTTTGGTCGTGTACCTTCACCGGCTTCCATTGATTGACATCATGTGAGTTTCATGACAACACAGATATCAAGAGTGGACAGGCTTGGAACTCTGTTGAAACTTGAACTCGACTGCGGAGTGGAGAGGTGGACCTGCTGTTTCTCTTTTATTTTGCACCCTCTTTTCGACTTTCCCTCCTCTGCTTTTCTTTCACTTTTTTCACTCTGCTTTGCTTATGTCTTCTTGTCTGACGCATAGGGTTGAGCTTCGCTCGCGCAGTCTGAACGCGCAGTCTGGACGCGCAGCCTGCCTTCCTGGATCTCATTGTGAAGTCGAACCGCTCGCTGAAAAGTTCCGAGGCTCAGCAGGCAAGATCATCTCAGCAATAGGGGTTGATTGTGGCTGGCCCGCTCATTTCAAGCCACACTCCTTGCCGCAAACGACTGGTGTGTACTCCATACGCCTAATTCCACTTGTCAGCACTATGATGAGACCAAAATGTTTCATCTTTCGTGGTTCCGCAGAGGTGGAGATGGGAGAACCACGCCGCGCCTGGTCATGATCCTGCAGGTGGGGTGTCACGAACCACCCAGGCGGGTTGGCCAGCCACAAGCCCACAACCCACTCGCCAAACCACGAAGGATGGAGCTTTCGCAAGCAGCAGCACAATGCACAATTTCACCGCAACACCGAGAACGCTGGGAAAATGGGATGCACTCCAGGCTACCCAAGCTCTACCATCATTCATTGTGAATAACCTTGACGACATTGGCGTTGTCGGACTCGGCAATACCCCTTTTGTCAGCTTGTGCGGGCCGGGCCGGCGCGGAGCTGCCAATAGGCCGAATTTCCGAACCGATTTGGTGGTGATTTGAGATTTCTCGGCACCGCAATTCATCTTCCGGCAACTTTATCCTCGTCCACCCAGAAATCACAAGGCGGACGTCATATCCGCCAGTGCGGATACCGATGCGGCACAGAAGCTTACTACATGGTGCTTTGCGCTGCGGTTAGGCATATCATTTGTTGGTTTCACGCGCTCTCGGTTCTGACCGAGGCGACGGGACGGGGTTAGGCTGTTAGCGAAGCCGTCATTCCCTCGCATAACTCACGTGCTCGGACTATGGCTCGCACTTTCCAGCTTCGCAAAGTGAATCATTCAAGCCCTGGAGGGCATGGACCGTGGCATGGCTGCGCAACGTAGACCGAATTTGCGGTGGTGGCCGTGCTTTGCACCGTGATAACCCGCCACATTCCCTTCCAGGTAGCCGATTATCCAACTTGACCACTGATCCACAGCCAGCGTGCCCAGTCTCTCTCCCCACACAGCGCACGACACAATCAATGACTGTTCCACCAGACAATTCCGAGCATTGTGTTCTCTCCCAGCCCTAGCCTAGCACAGCCAGGTACGCTCTTGCCCCATGACATCAGGGCGATGCTAGGCCCGCCAAGGAACACCAGTCCGACCAGGCAACTAACTCCGGCCCGATCCAAGACTCGCTGCGGGCCGTTACCAACTCCAACGAACGTCTCCGGATACATTGCGAACACTAGTATCTTGGCCGGCTCTTGGATATATAAGCCATGGCTCCCGAGCCCAGTCCTCCCCGAGGCTCACCATCACACCACAGCACTCTCAAACCAGTTCCAACAGCCGACACTTCAACACTCTCCTTCCACTTGCACAGACTCACTTCCTCCAACTCCACCAGTTCCAACAACCCTCATCCAGCTCACCCCAACATCCCGTCCACAATGTCTGGCACCTCGGGCAGCTCGTCTCGCGACTGGAACGACCTCCTTAAGCACGGCTCGGCCCTTAGCATTCTCAAGCCTGACGTTGCCTTCCCTCCGTATGGCGGCAGCTCCACCTCTGGGGGCAGTAGCTCCGGCACCTCTGGTGGCTCCTCCAGCAGCACCACGAACCCGTCCGGCGGTGTAAGTTGCGCCATTGATCCATTCCATTCCCGCATGTTGGGTCGCTAACATGATTGCTTCCTCACAGCAGAGCTCTGGCACTACTCGTTGACTGTGGATCCGCCATGATCAGCTTGTTGACTCTTCTTTCCTATCTAGGCTGTCAGAGCATGGCTTGGTGTTATTGGAGTTGGGACCCGTTCCTTCGTTCACAATTTATGCATCAGCGATGTTGAGTTTTGGGGTCCAGGATAGATGGGCTTGAGTTTTGTTTTGGTTGCTGCATCCATCGGCGTTCAGATCTGGCATTTGCATCAAGCGTTGGATTTTGCATTAGTTCACTTAGACAGTTGCTTCACGGCATCTCATCTCGCATTTACGCATTTGATTTCGCATTCCAATCCGTCTAAAAGGTGACTTTCTCGCGTCAAGACTCCCTTTTGCATCTCGTGGAGCAAGTTCTCTAGAAGTAAAACTGCCTGTCACACATTGTCATACTACTGCTAGTGGTCAAAGCATGCCAGTGCCAGACGCCCACCATGGAGAACCTGATCAACGGAAACGGAGGCGGACATAATCCCGTGTCCGACCTGCCACCAGAACCAGAATCGCGGCACAGCAGCCACGTGGAGACACAAGACAGATTATGCTGTGTTCCTCGGTGCGTTTGTTCAGTGGCCAAAATACGTTGCTGACCAACATACTACGCTGCCTAAAGTTCCAGGTTTGCGGCTACTTGGCGCCGCGGAAGGATTCATAATCTGTCACTTTCCCCTCCCAGGCACATACAAAGTTCAGCCCTATGGGCCCCATCGCGGCAGTGCTGCTCGGAAAGCTCACGTGGTTACACCGAGCCGTGGGCGGTAGGAGCCGACGTGCAGGATGCAGGCCTCTGACCCCTGGACGTCTCAGCTTCTCAGCTTGCATGCCTGGAAAAGAATGAGAACTGGGGGCGACCCGAGTCGGAGTTGCGTTGTTGCAAGTGCAACAACTCCGCCCAAAAGACAATTAGTTAAATTCCTCTTGAAACTTAGGAAATAAACTTCTGCGGTATTCACTTGTGAAAAGTAAATAACCTTGTGGTTGAAGCAAGCGAGGGTCGTATGTGTTTGTAGCAGGTCCTTGTGTCGGAGAGGAGCCCCTGACCGTGCACTTCGCCGATGTCTTTGACACAAACCACGAGGATTGCGCGCCACTCTCCCATCAACCACTGATCAACGCCGGGAGTTGGGTAATCCGGGGAATTGACTCCCAGGTAAGAATTGCCGACCTAACCCCTGCATCGAGGGGTCCTGGCCCAGATCGCCGGATCACGTTTCAATTGCCCCAAAAAAGGGGTCCGTGACAACCACCACCGTGACTTGGTGCTGCGAGCATGACAACTGTTTCCAGAGCGCATAAGTCACCTTGCAGCTCATGCGTTTAATCTGCCACTATGGCTCCATTTTTGGGCCTCGCCGTGGTAGTGGAGGGTGGACTGAGCGAGCGTACCTCCATATCTACGATGGCTCCCAACTTTTCGCGGGGACGATTCCTCGTTTCCTTCCTCTTCGCTCTCTGTAGAATCTTTGAGTAGTAGTTACATTCGGATTCAAGACCTCAAGTTTACTTCAGGGGTCTATCAAGTCACGCAACCCAGAACAGACACATCATAGCCTGCCCTACTCGGATCCCCAACATGTGCGACAACACTGCAGACTCACCGTTCTGCACTCCACAAGATGGAGCTCAACTCCAAACCGGAGAAACAGTCAACAGTCAGTCCGCCTCTCCCCAATCTCATACCACACTGACCCAACTGCTACCCTAGTAACCTGGAACCCCCTTTTCTTCACGGACTCCCCATCCGGATCGCCCCCCCAAATCTTTATCCAAGGCGACTTCTCCCTCACCAACAACGCCGTCCCCGAAACAGCCGGCTTCACCTCCTCCCCGCTCGACCCCAGCACGGGGTTCTTCCCCTGGCCCATCCTGACCTCTACCTCCCCGCCACCGCAAACACCACCACCGCCCTCCTCTCCATCGCGCGCCCCTCTCCCACGCCCCACAAACGCACCTTCATCCGCATCGGCGCGGGCACCATCCGCTTCCCCGGCCCCAGGTCCGCATCCTCCGCGCCGACACAGACCCCAACCCCAACACCAACACCAACAACCCCGCCCTGACCAACAGCAACAGCAACAACCCCACCCTCAACAACCTCACAAACCCGGCCCCATCCTCCCAATTGCAAAGCCAAGACCCCGGCCCCAACCCCCTCGCCATCGCCCTCCCCATCCTCTTCGGCCTGCTCACCGCCCTTGCCATGGCGAGCTACGCCCTCCTCAAGCGCCACAAGCCTGACGTCCTCCGCCGCCTCACACTCGCCGGGCCGCGCTTCTGGTGGTGGCGCCGCGGAGGCCCGCCGGCAGCAGCAGCGGGGTTGAGCGGGTATGGCGAGCGGAAGTGGGGGCAGGGCCGGGAGGGGCAGCAGAAGGTTAGGCTGCGCGGGCGGGACGTGGAGATCAAGGTTGTCAAGACGGATCTGGAGGGGTTGAGGGCGAATGCGGGGAGGATGGAGATGGAGATGGGGATGGGGATGGGGGTTGGGAGAGGGATGGGGGGGATAATGTGTTTCGGGAGGAGGTGGGGAGGCAGGAGATGGAGAGGGGGAGGTTTTAGGGAGGGACGGGAGAAGGAGGGGGATAATGGGGTGATTGGGAAAGTTTGTTTAGCGGGCGATCGGGAAATCTTGTTTATCGGGCGGTTGGGAAATCTTGTTTCGCGGGTGGTGTGGGCTTTGGTGGTTTTGGGAAGGATTGGTGGAATTGTGTACAGTGTGGAAAGACGGCATGTGTGATACTCCCCTTGGCGTTGTTGATCTTGTTGAGATGATCGATGAACTTGTGTCCACATCTTTGAGAGATATGTAATTACATCCAACAATAACCCCTGTGCAAGACAGGAAAAAAGCAAGTTGGACTGATCCCGTGAGCCCATTGATAATCTTAGTCCAGCTGACCCTGACTAAACAAACAATCTTAACCAACCCCTCTAACTCTTTTTGTCCAAGCATCAGTCGAGGGAGTAGTGAATGAATGAAGGGCGAGGTCCAGTCTGCAGATCTCGTCCCAAGTCATCCCAGTGACTTGAGCCCTGCGAGGCAGTGGACGATGGTGTCGCAGGCTCCATGCCATCGTCAGTGCTGTCCGCTTCTGAAAGCTCGTGCGAACGTCGTTGGTCATATCGAGGATCAGGCTCAACCACACGGATGTGAGTGGAACGATGTCTTCGAAGTCCGGTGCTGGCAGGAGGCGTCCTCATCGAGCCTACGTTACCGACGGTTCGCTTTGGGGGCCCTTCTTTCACACCAGGATTGCCAGGGTGCAGTCCAGGCGTGGAGTATCCAGCGTCTGATACAAAGCTCGAAATGTTTGAAGTCTCAGTGGCTAAGACAGACGGCAAAAGGCTCGGGTCCCCCGTTTTTGTTTTCTTCAGATGGTCTTGCCGATGTTTATCATCGAGGATAAAGCGCAGGATGGCCAAGTACACCATCATCTTGACTAGGGTCGCAATGTCACCGTCAAAGCTCTCAATGAACCGCCGGATGGCGTGCATGGGAGCCATGAACCATCTCCATGGGGGGAATATGTAGCCGTGGTCTTCATCCGCATCATGTTGGTCTTGAGTAGAGGGGCCCTGCGCACCTTGCTCGCGTGGGCCCTGCTCCCGTTGGTCTTGCTCGCCTTGACTCTGCTCGCCGTGATCCTGGCCGCCGTGATCCTGGCCGCCGTGATCCTGGCCGCCGTGATCCTGGCCGCCGTGGTCCTGGCCGCCGTGGTCCTGCTTGCCGTTGTCCTGCTCGCCCTGGTCCTGCTCGCCCTGGTCCTGCTTGCCGTTGTCCTGCTGGCCCTGGTCCTGCTCGCCCTGGTTCTGCTCGCCCCGGTTCTGCTCGCTCTGGTTCTGCTCGCCCTGGTTCTGCTCGCCATGGTCCTGCTCGCCCTGGTCCTGCTCGCCCTGGTCCTGCTTGCGCGGCTGCTGACTGTTGAGATCTTGATTTTGGTCATCCCGATTATCCCGGTCCTGACCCAGATGGGTTTGATTAATACCCCGATCCACACCTGCATCCTGTTGCTGTTCCTGGACAGTGTGAACCACCTGAACAGTCTGCTCTGGGCAAATGTGATCAAACTGACTCCGAAACGAACCGTCGAGGCCACAAAATCCCCTCTCGATGTATGTGTCTCGGAAGTGTTCATCGCCGGTATAGCAGACCTGGATTCCCTCCTTTGCAGGCACCAAGATAGGCCAGGCACGGAAGGTGCGACCCAGTCCACCGGGCCCGCCTATGGCGACAGGCTGGCAAAAGAGAGTGGGTAGAAGAGGCGGTCCCTGTATCCCCAAGGCGGCAAGATGATCAAGCAAAGGTATCATGATGGGGTCAATGTCAGGTTTGATGCGGGAATCGTGAGGATCGGGACGAAGTTTGACATGAGGTCGAGGATGTTCGTCGGGGTAGCGGGCAAGATTAGCCATCGGGCAGCGAGTAAGTAGAATGGACGGGGTCAGTGAGCATAAGTGTCATGAAGATGGAGACGGTGGGATACCTGACGCAATTGCCGGCAGCCTGGATCAGATGAGCATGTGTTTGGGGTCCGGGCAACTGGGCTCGGTCCTTCATCCCACACAGACCCTTCGATGTTCCTGAGGTGAGATTGGGAAAGTCCATCTGGAGCGCAACTACCTCAGATGTTCAATGAATTTTCAATGGCAACTGCAACAGAGAACCACGAGACATGGAAAGGCTGCCAGTGGCAACCTGAACCAGCCCCCTGGACCACGATGCCTTGCATCCAACAGCAGTGGTATTTATCGTTGCTGACCACCCAGCAGATCTTGATCGTTAATGTTATTGAACCCAAAGCAATACTTTGCGCCGAGATATTGTCAAAATGAAGATCCCAACCGCTGTCCTCTCGTTCACTTTTTCATGGGTACCGGCGTTTGCTGCTTCGGTAATGCTCCCCGGTGCTTGATCTGATGTTAGTTCCGCATCAGCAAGACTGACAATGGTGAGTTAGAACCTCCTGCTTGGCCAACTCCAAACCGAAGCCAGCTCAATCAAAGAACCACAACACAAACTTGCGACTCGCCCGGTCCCCCGAGGTGCTACTCGGAATGTCGCGCTCAAGACCCCAGCCTAGAACGCACACCCGATCAGCGACGTCAAGCCCTTTTTCGAAGGTCTTGGTCCCGTTCACCCAGCGCCAGTAAGCCGGATAACGCTGTGGGTAAGTTTTGCCTCTTAACCCAGGACGGACCGGGACTCGCTGTCACCTTTCAGGAGCCTCCAACTGACCAAACCCGCAAAACAGAGACCCGAGTGCGGCGACCACTTTGGAGACCGAGCCTTCGCCGAAACCATCCAAGGCCAGATCAAGACCCTGGGGAAAGCATCCAAAGACTGCCGTGTGGAAGCAAAGACGTGCACGAAGCTCGCCTGCGGCCTGGACGGCGGAATCAGTTGGTGCAACGAAGGTCCCATGCCCCTTGCTCGGCCCTGCAGGGACATCGCCAGAGATGCCATGCGCGTTGTGACACGATGTAAGCAGGGGCATAGAAGACATACAAAGAGCTGGGCACACGGAGAGGTTCGCGATTCGGAAAGCTCTCGGGTAGTTGTCAACCAGAGTGGCTGTTGAGAGACGGCGCTGGTTGTCCCAGTTCGGGGCGGTCGCTGTAGCTGGTTTGGAAGGGGAAAAAGAAGCATGTGCAGGCCGTTACACATTGTTCGAGTAGAGGACTAGGATAGAGAATAAACTTTTCACTTTGCCCTCAGAGTTGTCTGAATGAATACCACAAAGGATTTGGTGACACTGTCACCTGGTGGGCAGGTTAGCACTCCGTCGGGCGTTGTGTCCAATCTGATCATGTGGACGAGATGATGGGGAAATGACTCGCGTGTAATCAAACGTAGGGGCGTTACGTACTTGATGGGTGCCTAAGCAAGGCGAGGGCAGTGTTGGGACGTCACTTTGGCTCTGTCTCTCTTTGGCACTGCATGCCCCTCTTGATGTTCTCCATGAGCCAAGGCAGCGGCTGTGGCGCTCAGCCCCAAGCACAATCATTTGAAAGTGCTCTGCGACAGCTTTGGTGTAAACCTCAGCCCCAATACCCATCCTCCCACAGCTCCTTGCGATACCCCTCAGTCAAACGCTCGTCCGTCCCATACACCTCCTGCCACCCCACAAAACCCCGGTCGAGCACGTACACCTTTTGCGTCTTGGCCGGCTGACTCTCCTCGCCAATCTCCTTGCCCTCCTTGCCCTCCTCCCCGGCAGCATCACCCTTGTCGACCGCCTTCCTCGCTGCCAGCAACCGGTCCCGTTCCCGGATATACCTCAGAGCGGCCGCCGGCCCCCGCTGCTGCGACAGGGCGCAGTGGAACACGACCGTCTCCTTCCTGGAGCTGGCGCACCAGGGTCGGGAGCATGGCGTCGAGGGTGCGGGAGGGCACGTTTTGGGAGCCCTTGATGTGGCCGCCTATGTGGTCTGGGACGGGGATTCAGTGGGAAATCCCGGAAGCAGTGGCGGCTCCCGTGATGAGGGTTGGACCTACCGTCATCCCGCACGTCGATGATGGCGACTGTTGGGTCGCCTGCCGCAGCGGCGTTTTGAGCAAGGAGGATCTTGGAGAGGGATGCCGCTGTGACGCGCTCGAGGGTGCCGATTGTGGCCATTTCCGGTTGGGGAGGAGTCGGCTGGCTCCGAGGCCAAAATGTGGCTTGTTCGTCGACGGCGAGTTTGTTGTTGGCCTGTTTTCTTCTAGAAAGGGTCTATGGGGGAGGGGTCTTGAGCCTGGACTCGAGGACTGAACCTTGATGGGCAGCGGGGCAGGTCGGGCACGCGATGGTGGGGTTCTGTAGCCTTGATTTGTGGGGAGTCGTCTGCTGAGCCACAGCCGGCCGTCAGGTGTCAAGCGGGCCTAGCAGCCTGGAGATCCAAGGCTGCCACCCGTTGTCTGGATCTCTAGACACAATCCAACTTTATCTCGACTTCATCCTTTTTCTTTCCGCTCCGCGCCTGTATCCCGTAGATCTCGCACCCACTCGGTCCCTCACGCAGTCGCCAGCCCCATCCTTGCGCGTTGAGGGGAATAGCATCTCCTGACCTGGAAGCGACGTTTGTTTGGTGGTCACTGTTCGTCCGTGGAAACGTGGTCTGTTTCAACACGTGCGTGCGCCATGTGCTCCCCGAGTCATTGCGGCCGACCATACCGCCACCCGAGTGGTGCGAAATCGTGGTTGGGCATCCCAGCTAGGGATGCGCTCGGAGTGCGCGGTCACGGATCTGCCTCGACTTTGGAGGCCACGGCAGACGTCCGCGGGTGACGTCGAGGTCCGGTATCGCCGTCTGAGCAAAACCGTTGCCTCTTTGCGCCAAGAGACCATGATGCCAGCCAAGTGCGCAAGGACTTCGTCTCATTTTCTGGATTGTGACGATTTGCGCGTTGTTAGCAACTACGGAGCGAGCGCCCGATGTTTGTTTGTGTCTGACATAGACGGCCCACTGCCAGAGGCGAATGAGAACTTGAGATGGCCACTCGGGCCGGGTTGTCTCTCGCGCAATCCCGCGCGGCATGACGGGGCGCTGGACTGCTCTCTGTTTATTGAAGGCCGCGGACTCGGTGGAATGACCGATCATCCATTCTCGCTCAGGCTGGCTGCATCTTTGGACGATGCTGGCTGAGAGAGTCTTTGCAATGGTTTATTCATCCTGTCGCTGACGCCGTTATGTTGCCCAAGCTTCTCTGCCGGTACCTTTACTGTTAGATATTCGAGTCGCGAGTGCCGAAAGCCAACGCCTTGTTGATCCCCGCTGAGTACTTGATCAGCTATTCGCCTTTCTGGCACACTTCGCCGCAGCTGCCCTGGGTGACCTGGCCAGATTCCTGCTCTCCAGGGCACGTCAACAGCGGTCACGCTTGATCTGAGCTTTGCCACAGTGTTGTTGACACGGGTATAAGCTGTAAGTCGGCGGAGAGATGGCAAGGGGATGAGCCTCGACAGCCACGATTTTGCCCACGTTCGCGTACCGCACCATATGCCGGAGATAACTGAGAAACCCGCATTATCTTCGGCGGCCTTATACTTGATCCTGACCGCCAGTCTCGTGACTAGGACAGCTTCTTACAAAGTATCAAGGTATCCGCATGGCTCTTGCATCCAACTTCCCAAAGGTTTGTTTTTCTCCTACGAGGTCGTTGCATCTCCGGACGATTTTTGCATCGCCACCCCTGACATTCAGAAATCAGGATCCAGATCAGAGCGGCTGCGCAGGTCTCAGCTTTTGACACCATCTCGCCAACTTCGGTGTCAGCCGTGAGCACGTTCCCAACCGCGGCTCGCGCTGCATTTCATCATGTGAGCCTCAGCTTGGTCTCTTGTCATGTTCTTCATCTAACATCTAGCAGCGAAAATCGATAGCGAACGCTGGAATGAACGGCAAAATCTCAGTACCCCTGGCCATCATTGCCATCGTTGTCACCGCCGTTGGAACTTGCTTCGTATCGTTACTCGGATATTATCTGTTCATCCGCCGCCGCAGAGCAAAACACCAGGCGCACGAGGAGGA
Source organism: Staphylotrichum longicolle (assembly GCA_019096155.1). Classification (NCBI taxonomy): domain Eukaryota; kingdom Fungi; phylum Ascomycota; class Sordariomycetes; order Sordariales; family Chaetomiaceae; genus Staphylotrichum; species Staphylotrichum longicolle. The sequence continues at coordinate 1,999,770 of JAHCVI010000003.1, forward strand.
GAAGGAGGTCAACGCCGCCCTGGATCGGGCAATCGTGAGTTACATTGTCAAGGAGCACCCCAGCCCGCAGGAGGAAGTGGCACCAGGAGGGCCCTCACAACCCGAGCTTGCCATGACGACGGCCGTGGGCGCGACAATGGACGATGCACATGACGACGGGCTTGTAAGCCTACGCCAGTCACACTACGAGCCTCCAACGCCCACTGGGGACCAACGGCTGTTACTTCGAAGGACAGAAACGTCGGTTACGGAAGCGTCGAGGTCGCTGAGACAGACGGCATCTTCGCACTTCATGGACAGTGCCGAACGGGTCTATGCCAATATCCTGGCTCAACCACTCGAGCATATCAGGGTCCGGCCGCCACCGCAGATGGCGGAGCCGGCCCCGGCGCCGAGGGACGACGTCGGCTGGCCGCTGACTTCGAAGGAGAGTTGGTTATGACAAGGCATGTGGATGTGGATGGCACAAACCATCAAACATGGAGAGGGAATGGGAGTAAGGCGTTTGGAGTTAGGTGGAAACTGGTTTTAGTCTTGGGTTCATCAACGTTTGCACTGATTGATCAAGGAAGATGATGACCAAGAGAGTGAGATGGAGGTTTGCTACAACATTATCTCCAAAAACAAGCTCAAAATGGAGAATAGATTGTACCGTTCTAGCTGACCTGATTGGCCCGAGCTGGGAGATACCTCAGTCCCTGACACATGCACACCTCAAAGCGCGAAAAAAACAAAGTCAAACTTTTCGTTGCATGAGAACTGTAGACGAGGCGCTATTCCACATTGTGACAGTCTCAAAAACCCATTTCCAGACCATGATCGACCTTATCGACCTGTCTTGGTGTTGAGGCTTCGATTGCCGGATTGCGGCCCTTCCCGCCAAGACAATCCTGCTGTGGGGTGTGGAAGCAACAATCCGGCTGATGACGACAAGGTGTGACGACTGCACATGATAACCGAGCCCAGGCAGCTCTTTGTCGCCGAGGAAAGCTGTCAGGATCAGGGTCTATTAACTACGATAGCCGTTCTGGTTTTTCTCCCTGCTTCTATTCCATCACCATTGCTGGATTTAAAGCTTGCCAACGCCTTCACGAAGTCATCGATCGAATCCGACGACCCAGCGCTGACCGCCGAACAAGCGACGTCACACCCCTGCAGCTCCTCCACAGCTCCTCTGCAGCAGAGCTCCTGCCTGCGAGTTGGCAGTGACGCACCGACCATCATCAAATTCCCGACACAGAGGCACCACCTTTTTCCCTTTCCCAACCCCACACACAACTGAAGCCAGCCCCCTTCGCTCGCTCCTCTTCGACACCACGAACACCACGAACACTCCGAACACCGCACCAAAGCTCGCTCGACACCAGCATTGCCTTTTGTCAATCGACCGCATCGCATCGACTTAAAATGGCTCCGCCGCCGCCAGCTGACATGCCTCTGGCCCAGAGGGTGCAACGGGTAGCTTCCACCCTGCAGTGTACGTGTGCATTTGGTCCCCTCCAGCATCGCTTGGATCTGCCACGCTCTGGAGATCACATCGCTGACTTTTGATGCGTTTCACAGTTGCTTGGTTCAGTGGGTACGTCGAAACCGCTCCAATTCCCTGCCGACCACCTGCTTGCGCGGTCTGCAACTCGCACACGAGCTCGCGCAGGAAGAATTCGGATCGATGAGGCGCGGCGTAACTGTCCGATGTACCCCGGCTAACATTTTCCTGCACAGACATGCGGTCCTTCTTTTCTGCATCTTCCGCTACTCGCTTTCGTGGATACGCATGAACTATTATGGCGGCATGGCGCAGTTCTGCTACCGCCTGGCCTTCATCTCGGCCGCCGGCACCTACGGGATAGTCGTGTACAAGACCTGGCGCGCCCGCCAGAAGACTGGGGCTAAGCAGCCCGGCGGTCCTCTGGGCTATCTCGCTGACGAGAACGTTCAGTACCTCCGTACGCGTGCAATCCCCCATGCCCTCTCTCCATCTCACTAACCCGCTGGTTCTCAGTGATGGCTCTGGTTTGGCTTTTTATGCCCCAGAACCTGCTTGCCCTCCTCCCGTACGGCATCTACTCGGTCTTCCATGTCGCGACATACATTCGGGCGACCCTGATCCCGACTTTTGTCCCTCCCCAGAAGATCACCCCGTCTGGCGATGCCTCGCAGGCCGGCGGTAAGGTCCAGTACACGCAGCACCCGGCTTCGGATGCTATCGGATCTTTCGTCAAGCAGTACTACGACTCGTCCATGTCGGTGGTTGCGAGCCTCGAGATCCTGCTCTGGATTCGCCTTCTCCTGTCGGCCCTGCTTTTCCAGCGCCGGTCGTGGATCCTGATTGCCATCTACACTGCCTTCCTGCGCGCGCGCTTCGCCCAAAGCAGCCACGTGCAGGGCTCGTTTGCCCAGCTTGAGGCGCGCATCGACAACCTCATCGGCGCCCAGGGCACCCCGCCCGTCGCTCGCCAGGTCTGGGACGGCGTGAAGGGCTCCGCGAGACAGTTCCATGCCGCGACTGACGTCAACAAGTACGTCAGCGGCGCTGCTGCTCCCAAGAAGACATCTTAAGCGGCATCCCCAAACGGTATCGACCATACGACAAGCAAGCTTTCTGCACCTTGTGCGGCCTTAAGCCTTCGCCAGATCTAGGGCGAGAAAATCGGATGAGGAATCTGTTGCAAATTCGACGGGGTGCTGTTGTGTGAGCATAGAGGGGGCGCGGTGCGGTCGAGTCTTGACTTGCGAATACCGGGAAGGAAGGTTTGTTGGAGGGTTATGGGGTCTCATGGGGGTTCGACCTGGGTCGGCTTCGTGCTTCTCATTTTATCGGCTTTTTTGGTGGGCATGGGTGCCGGGTCTTGAGGAGTTCAGGCGATCCATGAGACAGAAGCGGATGGGTTTCCTGGTATTGGTCTTATTTATCGGTGTACCTCAATGTCTAACGTGTATCGATGGCCTTGGGGCAGTCTCGGTGATCAATCCTCCATTCGCAAGCGCATCGCCAGGAGATAAACAGGTGCTCGCTTGTTTCGCAGCTTCCAGGACACACAACAGTGGGAGCAGATAAACCAAACGATCCAGGCCCATGCCAAGCGATCGGGAGACCCACCAATAAGCTACCCTGCAGTGATGACGTCGCAGGAGGCCCAAGACACAGCCAACCGTTCCTGAGCCAAACACTTTTGGTTTGAGTCTCCCTACTCCAGACAAAAACATTTTCTGGTAAGGGTAGCCAGATTCGGCACGCAGATATTACTCGACAAATCTACTCCAGGAAATACACCCCCCATGCCATAGACGCCTTCAATCAACCCTACTATGGCTTCCCTCTTGCGCCAAATCGTCGCGGGACCCCGCGCAAAACACCAAGAAACGGGCCTCGACCTGTGCTACGTAACCTCCAACATCATCGCAACGTTTGTCATCCTTTCCCCTTGCACATTTTCCTCCTCCTCGTTCCTTTTTTCTCCCACACAACAGTAGGCCTGATTAAACTGACTGACCGAGAATGAGACAACCAGATCCGGCCCCTCCCAGACCTACCCGCAGCGCGCCTACCGCAACCCGCTCGACCGCCTGGTCGCCTTCCTCGACGCAAAACACAAGGACGGCTGGGCGATATGGGAGTTCCGCGCCGAGGGGACGGGGTACCCGGACGAGGCCGTCTACGGGCGCATCCGGCACTACCCGTGGCCGGACCACCACCCGCCGCCGTTCGGGCTGGTGCCGGGCATTGTTGGGGGGATGAGGAATTGGTTGCGGGGCGGGGATCTGAAGGCGGCGGCGGGGGATGGGAAAACTGATGGGGAGAGGGAAGCGGAGGGGCAGGGGGCGGGGAAGGATATGGATAAGGACGGGAGGGACAATGGGAGGGTGGTGGTGGTGCACTGCAAGGCGGGCAAGGGCAGGTCCGGGACGATGGCGTGCAGCTATCTGATTGCGGAGTGCGGGTGGACGCCGGAGGACGCGCTCGCCAGGTTTTCGGAGCGGAGGATGAGGCCCGGCTTCGGCGCGGGCGTGTCGATCCCGAGCCAGCTGCGGTGGGTGAGCTACGTGGACCGGTGGACGAAGGGCGGGAAGAAGTACGTCGATCGGCCGGTGGAGATCTTGGAGGTGCATGTCTGGGGGCTGAGGCACGGGGTGAAGGTTGCAGTCGAGGGGTTTGTGGAGGAGGGGAAGAAGATCAAGGTGTTTCATACCTTCAAGGGGGATGAGAGGATTGTGGTTGAGGCGGGTGCGCCAGGGGGTGCAGGCATGATGGATATGGTGCAGGACATGACTGGGTACGGGGTGAAGGCCGCAGTGGGGGACAAGGGCGAGGTTGTGGAGGACGCGGACTACGAGGCGATCAAGAAAGGGGGAACCGGCGACAACCACGGCAATGACAATCTGAAAACACCCTCCAGGAGCTCCTCGAAGAAGCTGAAGGGGTCACGAACGGCAGGACTGATGGAGAAGCTGTCAGGCCGGAAACACGGATCCTCACAGAGCCTCGACAAGCTAGGCGCCGACGGACCCCGGAGCAAGACCATCGCAATGCCGGAACCGTCGCAGGTATCGTCGAGCGGCACCTCACTCCCGGGTAAGGACGAATCCCGCTCCCAGTCGACCACCAGCCTGCAGAACAGTTTCTCCTTCGCCGATCCCTCCGAACCAGGTGGACAGGCCGTCATCTTCAAGCCCTCCAGCCCAATCCGCATTCCGAACAGCGACATCAATATCGCGGTGGAGAGGCGGAACCGCGCCCCTGCCGGCATGGGCTTGACCATGGTTACGGCTGTCGCGCATGTGTGGTTCAACACGTTTTTCGAGGGCAACGGGCCCGAGCAGGGCGGAGAGGCAGATGAAAGCGGCGTGTTTGAGATAGACTGGGACAAGATGGACGGCATCAAGGGGTCGAGTCAGAGGGGCACCAGGGCGCTGGATCGGCTGTCGGTGGTCTGGCGCGTGGCCGGCACTGGTGCGGTTCGGCAGGAGGGTGAAAAGGCGGCCTCGGGAGTGGTCATCAACGAGCCGGGCGTCGACAGCCCGGTGCCGCAGGTGCAGGCTGCGGACTGGAAGGGAGGCAATGCCGAGGACCCAGCGGCTGAGAAGCAGCTTGGCCTTAGAGTCGAAGACCCCGCGAGCGAGGGGGTGAGCAAGGCTAGCAGCATCAAGAGTCAGGAGATAGGGGAGAGCAGCAGTGCGGCCAAGGAGGAGACTGATGGGAATGACAGTGCCTCTTTGGAGGGGGTCAGGGTTAGTGGTCCGACCGGGGAGGAGGTGCTGGATGAGATGCCGGCCGCGGGCTCTCCCCCAAATGTGAAAGGGCGGGATAACGTCATCCTTTAAAGGCCTTGAGGAGGGAGATGTCACTGCAGAATTATTTTATACCCAGTCACCAATGTCTCTGCGAGGAAAGTAAAGAAGTGTTTTGGTTGTTGCAGTGAGAAGTCCAACCACACTGCCTTGCAGAGCAAGTCTGACAACCCCCAGAAAACGCCCGTAGCCGGCAGTACCCGTTGGGGAAACATTCGATGTTGGACTTTTGACCGCCACCCCCTGTCATGCCGAGACCCAGGTTCCGCTTACACAAGAGCGTCCCGCGAAGCCGGGTTGCGGCAGCAGCCCGGAAGCTGCAAGGAAGGTTGAGAAATGGGTCCGGAACATGCCTGGAAAATGCAACGGCCAAAGTCGTCAAGGCGGTCTGCAGGGGTGTTTTCAACGTCCAGGTTTGACTTGTCGAGGCTGGAAGGCTGGAACGCCGCTCTCATCAAAACACGAGGTTGAATGACGACACGGCGAGCAAAAAGTTTCAGACCCTCCACGGGGTCCTCTGGTCCTCCATGGGTTCACGTGCATTGCAACCCTTGCCCTCGCTCACCTTATCGATACGCCGGCGCGCAGGCATGTTAAACTCGGCTAGCGGGTACACCGACCAGGTACCTGGGGAAACGGCCTGGACCCATCTCCACTCGGTTTTCTTTCAACTTTTTCTGCCGGTATGGGCAAGTCAGCCTTTCCGATCGCCGACTGTGCGTTCTCCCGCCGCGAATTGAACTCGTAACATCATCGTCTGCCCTCCCAGCCCTCCGAACGACGGTCCAGGTCCCGCCCGCCGTGAGCTCACCTCGTACCCTTCCGACCCCCTGTACGCGCCACAGCCCATGTCACTGCCCCGCAGTCCGGTTCCCCGCTAACACCTGCAGGAAGAAGCAAAGGAGAAAACTTGGTGGTCCCGTCGTCCGGCCGTCGCCCGGAATTCTTTCTCGCCATGTCCGCCGAAATGGCAAACGAGATCAAGTTGATCAGCGGCCGCAGCCACCCCGAGCTGAGCGACAAGATCGCCAAGCGGTACGACCACCCTTCCCGACGCCATCGTGATTTCCAAATTGCGACCCGAGAAACCCTCCCACCGTTCGCTCGCTGACATCCCGCCCGATGACAGGCTCGGCATTGAAGTCGCTCGCACCATCTCCCTCAACTACTCGAACCAAGAGACCTCCTTCACAGTCGGCGAGTCCGTCCGCGACGAAGATGTCTTCATCGTCCAGTCCACCGCCACAGGCGACGTCAACGAGGGCCTGATGGAGCTGTTGATCATGATCTCAGCATGCCGAACTGCTAGGTATGGGTTGCGCACCGGTACTCCTGCCACTGCCAGATGCTGACTTGGGAAATAGTGCCAGAAGGATCACCGCCGTCATGTGAGCTCCCCTACGAGCTGCAGCCGACACCGCATTCATACACCGTTCGCCACTCGGATTTCGGATGCTGACTCTGGCAGCCCCAACTTCCCCTACGCTCGGCAGGACAAGAAGGACAAGGTACGGCGCAATACCGTGGCAGGAGGCGCATGGACGCCATGCTGACCCAGGCCCAGTCGAGAGCTCCCATCAGCGCCAGGCTGGTCGCAAATATGATGCAGACCGCCGGTGCCAACCGTATGCTCCCGCGTTATTCCTGCTGGGCCGGCCCTGCTAATACTCCGTACAGACATCGTGACCGTGGACCTCCATGCTTCTCAGGTGAGTTGAGGCTGCATGATTCTCAGAAGACATTGCTGACCATGTTTACAGATCCAAGGTATGCCACCAGCGAGCCCTGCGTTCAGCGCCACGGCGTTGGGTCTTTGTGATCTCATGCTGACTGACCCTTTACCCCAGGCTTCTTCAGCGTTCCAGGTACGTTACTATATCCGTGTTTTGAGAATCAGCGCTAACTTTGTGTAGTTGACAACCTGTACGCTGAGCCGTCCTTCCTCCGCTACATCAGGGAGAACTTCAGCACCGAGGACTGCGTCATTGTCTCGCCAGATGCCGGCGGCGCGAAGCGGTCAGTGTGCTGTACTCAAATCTCGGCTACTGCTACTGACAATGTCCAAGTGCGACCTCCATTGCCGATCACCTTAACACTGCGTTCGCCCTGATCCACAAGGAGCGCCCTCGGCCTAACGTTGTCGGCCGTATGGTAAGTATCGAAACACGAATCTAAACCTGGAGGCCGGCTCCTAACACCAAGTGTAGGTACTTGTCGGCAACGTCGAGGACAAGGTCGCCATTCTTGTTGGTAAGTGGCCCAGCAACCTGCCCTCTAACATTACCTCGAAAGGGAGGGTGGGCTGTTCTGACGAATCACAGACGACATGGCCGACACATGTGGCACCCTCGTCAAGGCGGCAGCTGTGCTCAAGGAGAACGGCGCCAAGTCGGTCCTGGCTCTTGTCACGCACGGCATCCTGTCCGGCAACGCCATTGAGACCCTGAACGGCAGCGTTCTCTCGGCGCTTGTTGTGACCAACACCGTTCCGCTTGGAGATAAGGTCGAGCGGGTATGTCAACTTCCACTCCTTCATACTCGGAACGGTCTGGAACATTGACTGACCTCGCCCAGTGCCCCAAGCTGCGCGTTATTGACATCAGCCCCACCATCGCCGAGGCCATTCGCCGCACTCACAACGGTAAGAACCAACCCGGCCTCTCCTGGATTGTGTTTGATGATACTGACCCGCATGCAGGCGAGTCGGTTTCGTACCTGTTCAACCACGCCCCGGTTTAAATGGCAAAATTGATAGCGGCAACGCCGGCCCGGAATCCACGGTGCAACTAGGCGTATATATGAGGTGATAGATGTGAGGATTTTTCTGCAATGAGGACTACAGGACGCATTTGGAGTGAAGGACTCTGCTAGGGTACGGAGTAGAGATGTGTGTATATCAGGGTCTGGGAGGAGGAGTTCAGTGTTTGCAAAATTTCGAAGGGCTCTAAAACTACTCGCATTTACATTAGACGCGCGTTGAATTCATTGCTTCTCAACCAGGGTGACTTGAAAACTAATGTTGCTCACGTTGCTGCGTTTGTCGCGTGAATTATGTTGATCTATTGCAGCCGGGGAGGCACTCTATTCAACCAAATTTAGGCTCCTGATTTGTTTTCATCTTTCTGCTTGATGCTGAAAAGATCATCGCTGGAATGAGGGTTCGAAGGACATCCATGATTATAGTGAAACGGTTTCCAGCGACAAAGGTCCCTGTCTCATTGGATGACAGAACAGTTCCCCTGTTTCGAGGTGGGATGCTGTTGGTTGCTCCCAGAACTAAAGACGATGCGCGCTCTTCCTCGAAAGTCGTCTATGGGCTATTGCGAATCTAGATCCTAAACATAATCTCTTCACATTGTCCTCCCCTTCCCCAAAAGCGCACAGCTTAACCGGCCTGGAATCATGGAGGAAAAAGGCCTCCCAAGGTATCGCATTCTCGGCTTCACCACGTCCAAACCTGAGGATGAGCAGCTGTGGTTCAGTCTTGACATCCCGCTCCACACCAGCCGTTCCAAAGTTTATGTTTCGCCGTCAAACTTTCGGGAACTCAATCGTCCGGTCCGACGAGTTTCAAAACTATCTTGCACTTCTGCTCTCTGAGCACGGCCAACACGACGACTCGTTCGATGAGACGGATGGAGAAGAAGCAGCTGGAGATGTACCCAACCGCCCGGATCTCTACGACTGCTTTGAGTGGGCAGTCACCCCCTGTTTGCTGCTTTTGAGATCCTCTCGCCTGCACCACCGCCACTCAACAGCGGACACCTTGCTCTAAGCCACTTTCTTGACGTTGCTTCTTTTGAGTGTGATCTCACTGCGACCGACGACGTCCTGGCTCTTGGGGATATTGAGCGTGTTGACTCCTACGAAGACCGCTGGCCCTCCCCAAGTTCTGAGGACGCTTGGACAACTTCCTTCCCGTCCTTCAGCCTCACTGAGATTGCAGTCATCTGCGACGACCCGGAAGATCCCTTTGACGCGAGTCCAACGCGGGTCCGCATCGGCCAGCAGCAGCTCTATTTCAAGAAGAGCTTCGACCCCGATGATGAAGTCACAAGGAGGGAAATCGAGACGTACGAAAGGATTGCCGCTGTGGTGGCCAATGCGCAAGCCCACCAGCTTCCTTTGGTGGGATTTTCCACCCACCACTGTTTATCAGTGACAATACACATCACATTGCTCACCGATTCACACCTCCAAGAGGTTATGAGCCCTCGCGCAGATTGCGCGTTCAATTTACCAATTACGGTACTTTTGAAGCTATTTCCACAAGCCAGGAAATAGACTTCCTTTGTTTTTTCCGGTGTTTTGCGACAGTCTCAGCAAATCGACCGATTTTTCGAGGTCCTGGCGACAAGGTCGACAAGGACCGACCAGCAGCCTCGAACAGAACAAAACCCCAAGAACAACCACAGGTTGACCCAAATGAGCCTCTGGCTTATTTTGGACGTGGTAATTGGGGTGGTATCACAAATCATCGCGAATTGGCTCACAGAGCTGATTTTCGGCACACATTGATCGCGTGGAAGTCCAGCGGTCCTCTCCTTTTCTGGGTGTTCAGTGACACATCACCAACACCAACACCACAGCCAGATCGAGCGATTTGGGTGGTTTCCTTTGTTCAATTGCGTTTTTGCAACAGTTTGAACAGTACGGCCGAAAATGGCTAATCAACTTCAACACCAGGAGGATCCTCCTCACCTGATCATTCCTGAGGACGATCCAGCCCACGATGAATTCGACTACTCGAAGATGACTATCCCGACCATCATCAAGCTGAAGGGCAAGGACAATTTTGCGGCATGGAAGGAAGCGGTGCGCAGCTGCTTCGTACTGTACCGCATCACCAGGTTCATCAACAATACAGCGACGATTCCAGGCGCAGAGACCACGACAGCAGTGCGCCTCAAGTTCCTGCGGGACCGAACAATGGCCCATCAAATCCTTCGCCAGTCGGTTGAACCAGTGATCGATATCCTGGAAAGCTACGGCTGGGAGGATGGCAAGGACAACCCACAAGGTCTTTACGACATAGTCATCAAGGCGGTCTCCCGAGTCACGGACGAATCGTGGTGCAATACAACCTGGGAACTCATGTCGTTGAACGCAACCAAGTTTGACAGCCTCCGCGCGTTCCTGATACACTACAACAAGTGTGTCAAGAAGCTTCGTGATGTGGACATTGAGTTCCCCGACAAGGCCAAGCAGGCGATCATTTTGAGGGCTCTGAAGGATTACGACGAGTCGTGGACCAGCGTCATGAAGTACCACCTTCAGACTGGGGACCTCACGTATGACAAACTCATGCAGTTGGTCACAGCCAAGGCCAACGAGCAGTCTTTCAACAACATGGCTGCGACTGTTCATCAGTGACAATACACATCACATTGCTCACCAATTCACACCTCCAAGAACAATCCCCTCACCTTTGCCGTGGGACCCGAGACCCCTGATGTCCTGAAGGATCGGTGGGCGCGGCAGATCCGGGATACGATAGATGCCTTGCACCAGGCCGGCATTACTTGGGGAGATGCTAAGCCCGACAATATTCTCATCGATGTCCATGGCGATGCCTGGATCATCGATTATGGGGGCGGCCGAACGATAGGATGGGTTGATTCCGACAAGGCGGGAACGGTGCCAGGCGATTTGCAAGGCCTGGAGCGAATACTGAGGTTCATTGCGACCGTTGGAGAAGATCAGTTCAACTGCTCGGAGGAATAACCGTTTGTATCGTGCCCAATTTGCATCATTGGGATATGTAGAACGAAGGTGGCTGGGTAGTTTCGGGTCCCTGTTTAACTCAGTTCTAGTATATTCAGCGTGTATGATTGCATCTGTCTATATCTCCTCTGTACCTTTGCTACAACCCATGCATAGGAGACTTGTCTAGGTCTCTGAACATCCCAGGTTCGACTACCGTCAGGCGCACGCTTCCCGGAGCCATCGCGCGCATGAGTGTAACCTCTTCATTCTCCTCCACCAGGCGAGTCACGACTATCCTTCTAATCACACCCTCGAATTAGCCCCAGACTCCAAAACCTTCCATCTTGCTAGACAACGCCGTCGACACACAATGGAGCACGAGACACTTACTCATCACCACCTCAAACCCGTCATCAATCTGCTGCGCAATCTGCCTCGCCAAGCTCTCGGGCGGGTTATACAACGCCGACGTCGCGTTCCCCACCAGCTCGTTCAGCACCTCCAGCAGCCCCGGCGGGGCGCTCACCACCATGGCCGACGCCACGTAGCCGAGCGTGTCGGACAGGTCGACGGGCTCGATGCCCCATGTGCTGGCACCTGCCGCTGGTCCCTCACCTCCGAGCGAAGTCGGCGGGATGGCGTGGGCGACGATGGCGCCGCCGTGCTGGCAGATTTGGGCGGCCGAGGCCGCGTTGCGGGAGACGAAGGGGAAGTTGAGGGGGTATTTGAGCGTGAAGGCGTAGCGGGTCCAGGTGGAGGGGGTCCTGGTCGGGGGGGGGCAGGCGATGGGCGGTTCGGTCTGGGCGGAGACGGGAGCCGTGGTGGTGGAGAGGAGTGTGAGGAGAGTGAAGGCGAGGTGGTCGTCGAGGCGCATTTTGGAGAGTAGAGGATGTTCGGGTGATGAGAGAGATAGTGGTAAAAGAGCCAGGGACCTTGATGAGTGGCTGAGAGAGGGTGAGGGGCTGGAAACGACAAGTTGTGAGATGAAAAGTAAAATTTATGAGGTTCGGGCCTTGTTTTCATGATCAGCGTTCACCCCCTGTCCCCATATCTGACGAAGTTCAGGGGTCGAGCCTCCAAGGCGCGGGTTCGGAAACAACGTCGCATTAGGCAACCCTTAAGATAAAAGCGACAAGCCCATTATATCAAGTCCGAGGTCTCCAGATGCGAAGCACCCAATCCCAGGCGTCGCTACTGGTCATTGGAAACCTTTTGCCCCAGAAACGGCTGCCTTAGTGTAGTAGACCCATTCGCGTCTGGCTCCTGCGGAAGTTGTGATGAGTGTCATCATGGTGCGGAACGACCTCAGTTCTTTTCCCATGATAGAGTGAAATTGCTAAACTAGCAGACCGAAAAGCAATCCAGACAAGTGCGAAGCCACCGCTTTGCCCTGAAAGATGAGGACTGCCTCCGGCTGCCCTTCGCCCCTCTTTCTCTCTGTGAGCGAGCACCCTTTCCCGAGTCATTGACGCATCAAACTTTACCCCTATGTCCACCCACGTGTACGTCCATGTGTTGGCCTTTTGGCGTTCTCTAACCATAAAACCGGGTGTTCCGTGGTTTGGACATGGCCGTCGGCACCGAGTGGCGGATCATGGTGGTGCTCTGGGTTGCCGTGAAAAACCGCCGCGGACTGAATGGCTTGGTCCAGTTGGGGCGGCAAAAGTTGCTGCAAACGTGCTGACTGAAGAAAGAGCTGATGCCATCGGAGCCGAGATCGGTGACCCCATACTCACGAGTGCGCGAGAGAACGACGGGATCGGACAGGACAAGTTCATGCCGGTAGATTCCGCCTTGGAGATCACATAGGACGTAATTCCCACCGGAGATATGGTAGCTGAAGTCTAACCAACGTTATCAGTTACGTTTCGTCTCAGTGAGTGGCCTGTAGAAGAGGACAATTAACCAGCAGAGCTGAACTCACGACTCAGAGCTTGCATCGCCTGTGCCCATGCATGTCTGTTGTCCTTCCACCCAGTGTTGCTGTTGAACTTGCGATAGTTTTGAATGAAGGGCTCGCAGAGAAACTTTTGCCCCGCCCAGCTGCCAGCATCATCCTCATCGTCTTCATCAAATGTCCACACAGCAGGCACATTGATCTTGACGGTCTTGTCCAGGATGTTCAACTGGTTGAAGCGGTTCACAATCTTCAAGGCCTTGTCAACGGCCTTGATGTCAAGGGCAAAGTAGTCTTCCTCAAATACCGCCCCCGTTTTGAACCATTTCGCAACGCAGGCCTGCCCCTTACGGGCGCCTCTGGTGTAGGTCCCCTTGGCAACCCAACGGAAGGCGCCCGATGCAAAGGGATACTCTAGCGCGTCGGAAGTGAACACGGCGTAGTTGGCGTGGTTGTAACGGCCGCTGTCGGCGTGTTGGGTCTGGGGATTGTCAGTGTAGTGGCCATGGACGCAACCCGCGCATCGTGACAAGCCCTGGCCCTTGGACCACTGGTTTGCCGTGTAGGATGTTTGGGGGAGATCGCGGTTGCAATCCGCACCAATGCGAGCCATGACGGACGCTGGTGGAAACTCAAAGGCGCACTGCGCTGGGACAAGGACCTGACACAAACGGCGTTGCCGCCTCTTGTTCCGCGATGAGGTTGGAATGAACTGAGGTCATGTGTGGAGGGAGGTGAGGGGTACAGGCAGTGCGTACTGTGGTACTTGGCGTGGCAGGTAGGGGGCCTCCTTTAAACAGCCCAGCAATCAAAACCGAGAAGAGAAGAAAAAGAAAGAGCAACCTAACCTTGACTAGGTACCTTAGGTAACGCTACGCTCTGAGTGGTCAACACTCTCACAGTTTGGACGCTGTCCATCAAAGAGAGAGGTAATGGGTCAAAGGAGGCACCTGCTGATGCCTGTGCAACGACAAGCGGAGAATCGAAACTTCAAGCCAGGTTTAGGGACTCGCTGCAGATTTAGCCTGCGGCCTGCGCGCCAACATTCCAATTCCTTCTATCATCTATCCGACGCGTCAATCAAAGCCAATACCCCTTCACAAAGTCAACGCCCTCCCTCACCCAATCGTCCTTCACCGTGTTCAAGCCATCGAACCCATGCCCGCCCGGCTGCACAGTGTACTTGACCATCGCCTTCGGCTTCTCCCTCGCAATCCTTTCCACCAACTCATCCGTCGCCGGTTTTGGAATGATGACATCCTCGGTCCCCTGCACCACCCACACCGGCGGCGGCACCTCCTCCGCCTTCTCGAGCGCGTACTTCAGCGTTAGCTTCCCCTCGGGATCCTCCCCAAGCAGCTCCCTCATCAACCCGTTCCCCAGCCCCGCAGAGAGCAGGTCGACCTTCTCCGGCCACGGTGTCGACACCCGCACCGTCCCGGGGTTCGCAGCCACGTCCTTCAGATAGTCAGCGACGAGCGCATCCCACGCCGGCACAGGCTCCGCAGCGCGCGGGCTGAACGCGGGCAGGTCGAGGTACATGGCCGGGTAGAGCGCGACGGCGGCGCGGAGCCGGGCCGCGCGGTTGAACAGGAAGGCGGACTGCAGCGTGAGGAAGCCGCCCGCGCTCTCGCCGACGGCCACGACGCGCGCGAGGTCCGGCGCGAGGTGCGGCCAGCGCTCCGCGACGGCCGCGGGGAGGTGCGCGTGCAGCCACGTCCAGAAGTCGGCGACGTCGTCGAGGATCTCGACGCCGCGCGCCTCCGGGGCGAGGCGGTAGCCTGGGGAGACGAAGATGGCGGGCGTGGAGTGGGCGAGGTCGCGCACCCTGCTGGGATGTTAGTGATATGACAACTGAGGGGTGTGCGGGGTACGAACCAGTCAGTAAGGAAGAACGGCTCAGGGTATGTGCCCATGAGCAGGGCGCCTCCGTGGAAGTGCACAAGAACGGGTACGGTTGTCGTTGTTGTTGATGCTGCTGCTGAGGAGATGGTTTTTGGGACAAAGATGGCGGTGTTAATTGCTGTGTTGTTCACCGTCTTGTACGGAACATCGACGCGGTCGAACCTGGCTTGCAGGTCTGCTACGACCTGCTCGCCGCGCTCAGGAGGAATGAGTGCCATGGTGGTGTTGTTGTTGTTTTTGTTGGGAAAGGGGGGATTGAAGTGCTTGTGCGGAGAAGAAGCTGAAGGCTGCTGGTTATGATGATGGTCACTGTTTCAAAGCTGCTGGGCGGACGCGTCAACTTATACAGAGCTGGAGCTGCCCAAGATGGTGGTTGGACGCCTCACTTATCAGCTGCCGTCTTACGCGAAATGGCATTGGACCGGATGGTGTCATCAATGCGGATTACCAAACACTCCGCTCCACGGCCGAATGCGCGACAAGCTTACAAATTTCTGACACGGGGGTGCACGCTCGGGTTTAACTGGTGATATCCGATCGCGAATCCTCGCGCAGCATCAATTTCGCTGCTATTGGACACACGGGAGTCTCGTAGGATTCAGGGGATCCTCAGACGTGGAGAGAGAGTTAGGGGTGCCGCTTAGCGGGACGGGATGACTCCACCAATCCCAAATCGAAGACGTGCGACGGCCCTAACTTTGGGAGTACTTGGTAGTTCTGGCCTAACGGGTTCCATGCCTTGGTACCTACTGTAGTACAGAATTCGGTGGACGTTGGAAGAAGGTACCAAGTGCTTGGCAAACGCTTCTTGAATAACCCGAATCACCCATCCACATTAACACACCGATATCTCAAACCCGGAGAGCGAGATACCAAGGCTGAAGCTGTCGAACCGCCGCATCTGGGGGGACTGGTTTGGGTTGCCCGCGGGTGCTCGGACATGTTCCTAATTGCGATGATCAGTCCAGTGTTTCAGGCGGTGCCGAGACCTTCCAAAACGATGGGAGCTCAAAAACACCAAGAGCTTGGTGTCGGATAGCAGACAAGTTGCCAGATTCGTATGGTTCTGAAGGAAAGCGTTTGATGGGTGGGCACTGCGCGGTGTTGGAGATTTAAGACTCTGCAAAGGTGGTCAAATGAATTGATGAAGGTACCTCTCCGTAACACAATACACTTCGCGAAGTCCAAGGGTGAGAGGGCATGTTGCCACAGCACAGAACTACCTGAACCACAAAGTGCACAGTCGCGATGATGGAAGGACGCCAAGTAGATTTGACAATTTTCTTGATTTTTTTGGGAGGTTTGCTCTTCCAAGCAAGAGTCCAGAAGCGAACTCTGCTAGTGGTAAGAGACGACTGATTACAGACATTAAACATTAACTCTCAGCCGACTAGAGTCTAACCCCCCCAACGCTGGCAAACAAAGCCAGGAAAGAAATTCCACCGAACAACTCAGCCAAACAATACTCGATACAAATGCAGCTGTCCACCCAGCAAAGTCCACCACCACATCAACGTTCCACCAGGGCGCTAGGCAGTCCATTTCTTTGCGACTGCTTGCATGGGTCTGCAGACGGTTTCGACCTTTCCGTACGCCACATGGGTCAGGGTGCCCGACGTGGGGAACGACACGGCTTCGCCATCAGCGACCACGGTCTGTGTGCCCGTCCAGCCGATGTTGAGTCTGCCCTCCCAGACCATGGCCGAACAAGAGACAGCGGGCACGTCTTTGTTGAGGTCGATGGTGGTGCTCCAGGACAGCTGTGCCGAGTGGGTGGATGACTGGTCGTGGGTTGAGGCAGCAGCACCAGTCCAGGAGCCCTGCACACCGGTCATGGCGATGCGGGGGATGTTGGCCGAGAACGTGGTTGTCGCACCCAGCGTGTTTGTCATGGACGAGGTGAAGGCTGTCGTCGCGTCCCTAGCCTCATTTCCGGAGAAGGTCCATGAGTAATCGGTCCCGTTGTAGACCGCCGACCCCTCCCGGAGCGTCACCAGACGCAGGCCCTCGTCATCACCCGTCTTCTCAAACACGATGTCGGTGACGGTGGATGACGACAGAGACTTGAGGAAGATTGGCGCGAGGTAGTCGAGATCGTCACCCGCGCGGCCCTGGAAACCAACCAGCACTCCCGAGCCAACGTTGACGCCCTTGCTGCTGAGCTTGGCCGTGTTGTCGACACCGTAGCCCCAGGACTGCTGGTTAGTGGTAATGTCGATTCGGGCGACACGAGAACCGGTGGCGTTGCTGAGCTGCCACAGAGTCAGCCCGGTGATGGCCTCCCCTGAAGCGAACTCGATGTCGGCAAACTGGTCCTTGCGGACCCCACCGCGCATCTCCGTGCCGTCCGAGAAGAAAACGACGATCCCGCGGAGGTAACCCATTTTGCCGTTGTTGCGGTAAACACGCAACCGGCGGACAGACGAACCAGCAGAGCCGAGGATGGTGAAGGGGTCACCCCCTCCGGAAGCCCCGAGACCAGTGGGCCTGACGCAGAGGTCAGGGCTCCACGACTCGGCCGAGGCAAAACCGGAGAGGGCGACGAGCAGCGTGGACACGTGGAGTACCACGTGCCGAAGACGACGGAAACCACCAGAGATTCCGGATGTCGCCGGGAAGGCGACGGCGACGAGAAGAAGAAAGGCCACGAGGGCCGCCGAGAGAGAGTCGACTGCCGCCTGGGCGACAGCGAAGAAGCCAGTGACCAGCCAGAAGCCGGCCACGGCGAGGAGAGCCGCGAGACTCGAGATGGAGATCATTTTTATTTTTACTGAAAAGAAAAAAGGGGTTAGTGCCATGAAGGCAGCAATGACGGAGGTCGAGAGCGAAGAGGGGCACAAGACAGCAAGTAGGTGTGGGCAAGGATGGAAGGGAAGAACAAAAGAGACAAACAAGACAAGAGGGAAGAGGGCAAAAAAAACAAGGACAGAAGGGAAGGGCAAAGGGGATAACGAAAGAGATGGAAGATACTTACAAGAGGGTGGTGGTCCTAAGGCTGAGACCGAGCCGCGATGGAAGATATAAAGCTTGATTTATCTTTTGAAAGCTGACTGCTCAAGATTGAGGAGACAGGTGAAGACAAGACAAGCTGATAATGGGAAAAGAAACTTGACAGGCTTGAGGGGGGAGGGGCGTTCAATATATACCCAAACCAGGTGGTCGGTGCACCAGCTCCTGCAAGAAAAACACACGATGTCATCTTCTGACTCTCGATGGAGGATTCGTTCCTGAATCGCCATGCACATTCTGTCTCGCGTCTCGTCGCCATGCACTGCTTGTCGTTTCAGAGAGGAGCTGTGAGGATGGCCTCGTGGCCGAGAAGGTGGATCCACCGAGAGACTTCTCGACTTCCGATCTTGAAGTTCCAGTTTTGGGGAGACACCAGCTACAGCAACTAAACACTCCCTTTCTTACTAGATGAGAAGGCATCTTAGGCAGCATGCTCGTCAGCGAAACACTCTTCAACAAGCCCCCTTCATAGTAATTCTCCATGAGACACGACAAGGCTACTGTATACATGTTCAGCAAACACCTATTTCCTAAAGCAATATATGGCATACCTATCTAACCCCGAGGGATACTGAAACTCAACCGGGATACCGCCGCCTGCTTTGCTCCGTTGGCTCCGCTGTCAACCTCAAAACTGCACATGGCGATTGTATGTGGCCACGAGTACACCTTCTCCTGCAATCAGTCGCGTTGTGAGAAACAGATATGAGCCGAACTGCTCGAATCGTCGCCGGGCTTGCGGACCGCTATGTTCTTCGTTGCGAAACATCCGAGTCGCCACTTACATGATTTGATGTTGCTTTCCTCATGCGGCAATGGGCGGGTTGCTGATTGGCGGGATTGTTGTCCGGTGGTGGGTCTAAGATCAACGGCCGTGTTCGCCACGTACAGCAGCATATTGACCTCGCCGTGTTCGCCGTGGACATGTTCTCAGTTTCATCTTTGGACGCAGACTGCTGAGGTCTTGCCAGGTGCAGCGGGATGTTGGACGATCCGTTCAATCGCCGTGTACATCCTGTCAGTTTCATTCTCACCTGCAAGGCCGTTGTTGTTTCGCCATGTGCAGGAGGATGTTGAACTTCACCGGCTGGTTGCCATGTGCAGCAAGATGTTGAACTCGTGGTCTAATCGTCGTGTGCATCTTGTCAGTTTCATCTTCAACTGCAAACTGCTGAGGGTTTGCCATGTGCATCGACACCAGGCCGCCCTGTACATCTCTTTAGTTTCATCTTCAGCAACAGCCCATCGAGGTTGTCTAGGAGCATAACCTCCATTATATCTTGTGTCCATATTTAGCATCTTTTTTTCCAGCGATCCCGGTGAACGGGAGCCGACAGAAATCCGTTTCCCGCGAGAATTGGAGTTGATGATCTCGCGTGTCTCCGGGGCAACCAGCGGACATCGATGCTCGGGAGTAAATAGCACTTCAAACTTAAGACCGCACCTGCATGTTTGATCATGTGGTCAAGACCCAATAAGAACGTGGAATCGCGGTCTGATTTGTTTGATTCGGGTATCAGGGGTTTGTTTATATTCGCGAACAAAGGACCCCTAAACGTCAAAGAACATATATTGACACAACTCGGTCGCGTCAACGCGTCAAGTTTTACCACGCCACCGCGCCACCGCCTAGGTATTGCTCCCCCTCTATCAGTGCTTCTTAGTGCCCTTGTTCTCTATCATTTGTCCATTGTGCCCGACCTATCGACCCTCCACTCGTCAGTCACTTGTATGCTGGTCTTGCCATGTCCGTGTGCGCGCCCCGACTCCAAGTCGCTCTGGCGCTTCTTGCACCCAGATCCTCGCCCACCAGCCCGGAGCTCAAAGCCGAGAATCTCCTCCTCACTTCCATTCCAACCCGCTCCACCGACGGCCGTGGCGTGGTTGAACGGACCGTTGATGCCCAGTCTGACCTCGCCAAACTCATCGCCATGTTTCCGGCCCTGTTTCTGGTCACCGTCGCTGTCACTGTGTTCCCCAATCTTCCCGACCATATGGACACGGGTGCCGTCAAGGGAATACCCTCGCCGCCAGCTCTTGCGCCTGCTCTCCGAGATAGCGTCGTTCGAGCTGTCCTCCCCGCCTGTCTGGGGCCGCCACTGGGACGCGCCCGGCATTGTGCCGCCGCCAAACGTGCGGAGGCCGTACCGCGGTCCATCACTCCCTTCTCCATTCTGGTCTTTGTGTTGCTGTCTCTGGTAGCCGGATGACGCCGTGCCTGACCTCGACCGGTATGTCGACAGCTTCTCGAGCCAGCGCTTGTACAGCGGGCGGCAAACGGGGATGCCGATGCAGATCATCGTGACGGCGATCTCGGCGGCGGACCAGACAATGAGACCTACTGTGTCGTCTGAATCGTTGTTAACACTCGGTCCCAAGGCCGGTGGCGCGCAAGCGGGATGGGAGACGAGGTCGGGGGTGCTCACTGAGGTAGTTTGAGCTGGAGAGGCTCGGCACTTCAATGGTTCGCTTGATACCGCATGCCCCGGCGCTACAGTGACGTTCGGTCAGACTAGCCATACGGCGATGGGTAACGGTGAGGGTTGGGAAGACGTACAACAAGCCCAAGCTCAGACTTGCGGCAATGACAATCTTCTCACGTTGGTTCATCTGCAGGTTCCAGAGAAACACCCAGGGAAACAGGGCAAAGACGAAGTCGGCAACGACGCAGAGAACTGTGACTTGATGTCAGCGATGGAGTCTTTGGCTCAGGGGAGCCAGCGGCCAGCCACGTACTGCAGAGGGTAAACGACACAGGAGTCGTGTTGATATGGCAATATCCTCCTGGTATCCGTCGGTCGTAGAGGTAGGCTGGCGGCGTGCACTGTAGCCAGAAGACGAAGCACACCGAGATTGAGGCAGCCATCAGGCTACCCATGGTTATCCAAATAATAACTTGGTGATACGTCTTGCTTACGAGACGGAGCAAGAACAATCCCAACGACCACTTCGCTACCGCCATACCCACAACGGCAAAAGTTTGCCCGATGGCTTCGAAGAGAATCGCGTGGACGAGGTCATCCACATCTGCAATATCCTGCATGTTGCGGCCGAAGCCGTATTGTGCAGCCACCGTCGTAGCGGCAGTGTAGCAAACGAGGAGAGCCTGGGGCGCAGTCAGCTGGCATTCTTGAGTGATGGTGGAGCTCCCGACGGACAAATGCAAAGTTGTAGACATGGTCGTCAATTCCAAACCTTTTCACCACAACGACGCGTGTATACACGCGAAGAACGACAAAAACGAGAGCCACAGCTGTCAAAATCCACATCACCGCTATCGCCCAAGGTCCCTGGCCGCCCATGGCCATCGTGATAGCGGTCGCGGACAAGATTGGCGTGCACACGTGTCGTGAAGCTCAAAGAACGCGGCTGCAAACGGACAGTGCGAGCCTGCGAACCCCAAGATTGGGACCGACGAACTGGCAATTGTCCCAGGGATGCTGAGTACTTAGTTATACGGCACACCGTCTCCGGCAGCAGCATCAAACAATCATTTCCCGGGGCGCCATGTTCACCGACTGCGATCTCTCTGTGATTGGGAGTCGCTGAAACCAAAGAAGCAGAGCAACCTCGACGGAAACTTTGCACCCGGCAACAAACTGTTGACTCGGGTCAGCCACATGTCCCAGGGGAAAGCGGAAAGGGTGAGACAATGACGCCTCTCCCAGATTGCCGGGCCATCGACGGCCTCAATGGCAAATAAGAACGAGGTTGGGTGTGAGAAGGTGAGGGTGAAGGTTACACGGTCACACAGCCAGGGTTGGGAACTCACATCTCGCTTCGTCCAGCCACAAGAAGCAAGGGACTGCCAAGTCCCAGAGTGCCAACGACGCCCATGTTTAAGTCTTCAAGCCCCAGCGCTGTCCCATGCAGTTGGTCACCCCGCCCTGGTCAAAAAACATCCTGGTTCTTGAAAAGGAACCGAGGGCAGCACTGTGTCGGCGGCATTCCGCTAGGGCTGACCGCCGGAGGGTTTCCTGCGTCGGAGGGTTTGGCGAATTGCTGCTATCGGGACAGAACAACCTGGAACCAAACTTGGAAGTGGTGTCGAGCAGAATATGCAACAAACCAAGTTTCTAGAAAAGGCCAGAAAGAAGATTGTGCAAAACCTGACACACGCGCACTAATTCATGATGCCTCCTTGTCATGGCCGTTGTATGCACAAAAAACGTGGGCATACACGCTAAGGGCGCGACCAAACCATCCCGCTGAGGAACTGCGTGGGATGTGAACGCCACATAATGTAATTCATGGCCTTGTCGTTCGCTGAAGAAGACGTACCGAAGGTGGGTATATTTTGTGGGAGGAAACTGAAGTTGGTGGATTGGGGGGAGTGGGGGAAAGCACCCACCTGCCGCACTCTCTGAAGTGGTGCTCCCGAGCCCTAAACTGATAAACTGAAGGAAGGCCCATAGTATCAGTCGCAACCCGGAACAAAAAGGATGTCCGGCCCGGCTTTGATGTTTGACAAATCAGGGCGGACGATATAGGGTATTACAAAAGGGATCAGTTCTTTTCTTCAATCGTTGTCGTACGCTGAGAATTCGTCGAGTCGTCGTGGCCGTGGGTGGGACTGGCAGCCATTTTCTCGCGCCAAACTCGGTATTTCTGTCATACGTGCATCCAAGGCCGCCTCCCGAGACCATAAATTTAGCCAATGGGACTCTGACACTGAAAAGTGGAAGAACGTTGCAGACATCGGCCAGATAGAAGGCCAACATTGCAGGTTGCTCATTGGCAGGGCTCCAGGAAACCTGGGTCGGGCAGAACCCCGCCCCCGCAGATTCGACAGCATTGAATCGCGATAACAACCTCAAACTGCAGGAACTCCTTGTGGGGCGAGGTCGGCCAAAGTAGGTAGTACCACAGGAACGTGCTCTCGAGGCTTTGGTTCCCTGCTGTCCTGGACACGCAAATGAGCCGCTCGAAAGACAGAGGACCAGTGACAACGTGGCAAGCTATGCGTTTATTGATCCATCACATTGCGTCAGGCAGCATGCACCAACCGCGGGTGTTCTTTCCCGTCCCGTTCCTTTCCAGACTCGGAGGGTTATCGAGTGGAAGGTGGGATTGCAGTTTTGATTTTCTCCATGAGGTGGGATTTCCTGTGCAGAACAACCACCACCAACTCACCATCCATGACCTCCAATCAATCAAGAGACAGAGCCCGCGCCATGGCAAACACGGCGAGCATCAGTCTGAGTCTCAGCTCGGCCAACTCTAGAGGCCTCTTCACTCCACTCACACTGGCCGTGACGTGTCCCAAGCCCCCAGTCCCATCCGTAGCATTACACCACTGCAACTCCAGACGACTCGGAACGGTTCCTGGATCCTCGTACGACCGTTGCAACCAGACCTGCAGCTCCCACAATCGGCAACCATAGAGAAAGAGAAGCTGCCCTCCCTCCTGCTCCGAGCTGAGGCCACCCATCCCCGCTCCCGGTGTTGATCTGCCCCGGGAACGCCTGACACTCACTTCCTCGGCACACGTCAAACTCGTCCATAATTTGAACGTTTTGATATCATCTGACCGGAGCTGTCGTCTCGGTGCCGGCGCTGCCAACAGCACCTCCCTAGTCCCGCCGAGTCACTATGGCCGCCCCGCCACCGAATCTGACATCAGAAGAAGGCTGCTTGGCGACCAGCTCCGACAGAAAATACTACCGCCGCGGCAACGCCTTTATCAAACGCTGTCTCCGGCCCCGCGAGTTCTTGGTTGGCCCCCAAGGCATCCACATCCCCCGGCTCAGAAAGGAGTCGCTCAAAAACGAAGCCGACAGCCTGCGCTTCGTGGGCCGCCATACCGGCATCCCCGTCCCGCTCTTGTTCTGCGACTTTGAAGACGACGATGCCTACTACCTCATAACCCAGTACGTCGAGGGCGTCAGCATGGCCGACCTGCCGGACCACCAGAAGGACGTCGTCATGGCCGAGCTCGAGGGCCACCTGGCCCAGCTCAAGACATTGAAGTCCAACCGCCTGGGCGGGCCAACAGGCATCGTGATCCCCCCGTACAGGGTCCTCACCGAGACGGCGCGCGACGATTGGTCCCAGCTCCGCCGGGCGAACCATGCCGACTATGTCTTTTGCCACAACGACCTTTCGCAGCATAATATAATAGTGAATCCGGACACGCTCAAGATTGCCGCCATTGTCGACTGGGAGTATGCGGGATTCTATCCGGAGTATTTTGAGTTCCCGTTCTACAAGCGCAAGGGGCCATCGGTGGCGTTGGGCGACGAGGAAGACGACACGTATACATTGCTTGGGTTTCTCAACTCGCAGTTGATGACTTGATGTGGGAGGTATGGATGCTAAAGGCTGTGTGATTGTTCCGGGGAAGACGCTGACGCCTTTGGCTCAGGTTCAAGGGCGATGGGGAGGAGCCTGCTGTCAACGCAGAGGCGTCTTATTCCACTTCTCTAACCGTGCTCCAAACTCATTCCAACTTTCTTGAGTTCACGAGAAATGTTGCCGAACATCTTGTTCTTGAGAACAGCCGTTTGATTCTTCTCGTCGTTGCTGTTCAACCTGCAACTCTCCCAGTTGCATGATTGCATCAGGACGCCGAATGCAACAAACCAGTGCCGGGGAAGCAGAAGGCTGTTCCGGGCGAAATGGCACACACTGTGTTGCCGGGCTGTGGATCTTGAGATTTCCTCTGCCCCTCCTCCGAATTGGTGCATTGTGGCGTTTAGTTACTTGGCTCTTTGGAGAGCTTTGCTCCGAATTCTTGCGGGACAGGGGCGTTCCGCCAGGGCTGCCATTCAGCTTCTGGGTGTTTCTTCTTCTCGTTCCATAGTTCTGCAGTCATCACTTCCTGTTTTTCTCGGATCACGAATAACCAGAAGTTCAACAAAAGCGTCTCGACAATGCAGGCCCATCTGCAGGGTCGTTGTTCCAAGTCGGAGCCACGAGTTGCTAGTCCTTACCACCGGCAAGCGCCAGACGCCCGCGGAACAGCACCCGGTTCCACCTCAGGCCTGTCTCTCAGTGAGAGCCAATGGTACTCGAGTTTATTTTGGCTGCCTGCATTGTTAGTGGCGGCAAGTGCATCTGGATCGATTCAGATCAGACGCAAGACGATGAAAAGAGACTGCATCAACCAGCCTCGGTCATGACAGCAAGGCAACGTTAGTAAGTCCCCAACTACAAGCTAAATCTATCTGGCGGGTGGAATCGGCCCCGTTGTGATTTTTTTCTTGATAAAATAATTTAGAGAGGTGCGCCCTTGCGTAAGGTACCCGGGCTCTCGGTCACTCCTGGAGTTTCCCCGGATGGTCGCCCTCGAATCAACCCAACAGGGGTAGGATTCGAAATGTGACAAGTCTCACGGCTCCCTGAACAACCTTCCAGCCACTCGTCATGGCTTGCTTTTTCCATTCACGCGACGCTGGGCGGTCAACACAACCATTGCGTCACCGACGGACAATGCAGAGAAGAAGCGTGATGGCGTAGTCCACCATCTTGTCGTCGACTCCCCTCCTCGAGGTCGAACCTCGGTCCTCAATAGCATTGGCGAGCGAAACCGGTCAGGCTCCCCTCTGATCGTGGTGAGACCTGCGAACAGGCGCCACACATCACACCCTCGGATCTGAATTCCGGCTGACTGCAGTTGCCTTTCGTCACCTGATTGGTAGGCAGTCTCTTTGCCCAGACTGTTGTCTTGACTTTAGCGGCGACTAGATGAAACGAGTAAGGACTGAGTTGAGCATGTGCCAGTTGCTGAAATGCTTTCGGTAAGTTGAGTGTCTGGCCTTAAGAAAGACCGATTTCTGAGATTGTTCAGGAGTATGCTTGAGTTGCTCTAATGTTCATTCCAATTTCATCACTGGCTGTACGGAGTGTCCCACACTCCATCGACCATGCCCTTCCCAAGAGGAATCGAGTTCCAGAATGGGGTGTCAACGCTGTACGGACTACTGTCCAAGTGGTGGGTGACTGCAATACTCACTGTTCCTCTTACTCTTCTCGGGTGGTTTACGCTTTCATGGGTGACGTCGCCTCTGCGAAAATATCCGGGCCCATTTCTTGCAGGTACATTCCAAATGCTCTCGTCCGTCAAGACTGCTAGTTTTGAGCCTCGCCCCTAACCGTCTTTCAAACCCAGGGTATACAAACTTTTGGAGATTTGCTCAGGCGCGCTCTGGTCGTTACAGCTTCATCATCAAGAAGCTCCATGACAAATACGGCCCTGTCGTCCGCATTGGACCTAATTTGCTGGACCTGGACCTTCCAGAGCTGGTCAAACAAATCTACACCACAGATGACAGATGGGTAAAAGTAAGTGCCGTCACCCAGTTACGAGGTACGGTTTGTTAACAAGGCGGGGACCAGACCGAATTCTACAAGAATAGTTCCAGCATTATCAACGGAAAACAAACCTACCATATCTTCAGCACGCTCGATCCAGCCGACCACGCCCGCATGAAGCGGCCCATCGCCAAGTACTTCTCCATCAGCCATGTGCTCGATCTCGAGCCGCACATGAACACGGTAATCGAGGACCTGATCAAGCACCTCGACAAGCAAGCAGATCCCCAAAAGCCTTGCGACCTCGGCAGCTGGATCGGCTTTTGTAAGCTCCCGGCCGTCTCCCCCCCTTTTGCACTTCTCACTCAATCAAATTCAATGCCAGATGCCTGGGACCTCATCACCTCGGCCACCTTCTCCCGCCGCTTCGGCTACATGGACGCGGGCCACGACTTTGACGGGAGCCTCGCCATGTCAGACAAGACGGCCGACTACTTCGGCTCGATCGGCCAGCTCCCCTGGCTCGACTACCTCCTCGAGAAGAACCCGATCGTCCGGATCGGCCCGCCCAACATGGACAACGTGACGCGCATCGCGCTCGAGTCCTTCGCGGCGCGCGTGCAGGGCCTGGACCCGCACTACGACCCGGCCACGCCCGACTACCTGCAGCACTTTCTCGACACCAAGGCGCGCCACCCGGAGTCGGTCGACGACGGCACCATCATGGGCTACCTGCTGGTGAACTTGCTCGCGGGCGCCGACACGACGGCCATCTAGATCCGCGCCGTCTTCTACTTTTGCCTGAAGCACCCGGCCGAGTACCGCCGCCTGGCGGCGGAGGTGCGGGCGGCGGGCTTCGACGCCGGCGCGCCCGTCCCGTACAGGGCCGCGCGCCAGCTGCCGTTCCTCGACGCCGTGGTGCGCGAGGCCATGCGGCTGCACCCGGCGGTGGGCATGGTGCTGGAGCGGTACGTGCCCGCGGGGGGGCTGACGCTGCCGGACGGGCGGTACGTGCCCGCGGGGACGGCGGTGGGGTTGAATCCGTACGTGGTGGGGAGGAATAGGGAGGTTTGGAGCGAGGACGCGGACGAGTTCCGGCCGAGCCGGTGGTTGCGGTCCGATGGCGAGACGGAGACGAAGCACAAGGCGAGACTGCAGAAGATGAACGGGGCAGATCTGGCGTTTGGTGCGGGGGCGAGGATTTGTATCGGACGCAATATCGCCTTGGTCGAGATTTACAAGGTCGTGGCGACGCTGGTTAACCGGTATGACTTTGAACTGCAGAACCCGGATCAAGAATGGCAAGTGGCCTACAGATGGTTCATGGCGCAAAAGGGCCTGGTTACCAAGATTAGTCTGAGAACGTGAAGAAGCGGGAATTGTTGGGGGAACGGCAAGTTATCGATCACTACTGTGTCTAAAAGCCTGCTTGCGATGCCAGTCCAGTATAGTACAGCATCAGCCAAGACAAGCACAGAAGGAACACACCACAGCGTTAACGTTGACCGAACTCATTGGTATAAGTCTAAGTTCTTGGCTGATTGTGACGGTTCCGGTGCACCGCACTGATGCTTTCTGAAGAAGAGAGGAAGAGGAAGAGGAAGAGGAAGAGGAAGAGGATGAAAGGGGATGAAAGGGGATGAAAGGGGATGAAAACGATGAAAGGAGAAAATGGGCAAGAAGAAAATAAAAATCAAATAAAGGTAGAAAAAAAAAAGAAGACAAGGAAAGAAATAAGCAAGTAAAGGGGGGGGCAAGAGGGAGGAAAACGGAAAGAAAAAATGAGAAGAAGTTACTTACGTACATAGAGAGACCGGTTGTTGTGTCACTTCCAGCACGGCCATATAGGATTCCCATACCTACGTATTCTTTTTTCAGATATAGGGGAGAAGAAGGAGAGCTGTATGACTACCCGATCTCAAGGCCCTAACTAGTTTTTTGCTCATTTGTCGTATTGTATCTATTCGATTTTTTGGGATCCAGGTTTGTACGGTCAACCCGCCTAGGCCTTGTTCCTTACTTGTCTTCCTTCTCCTCACTCTGGCGCATGTCTGATTTCTTCTCGGCCGTTCATTTCCATTCTTGCAAACGAAGTTCGAAGCATAGATGGTGCAATTTCGCGCCAGTCATGTCATTTCTCTGGCATCAGGAGACTGCTGAACAATGCTTGGTTAAGGCTAGCACCTACTAATGTAGCCTCGGTGTTGTCTTCTCCTTGCACCTGTGTCCTAAAGGGTGTAGTGTTACATGTTTTCCGAGCAGGAGGGCGGAGAAACACGGGATTGGTGGGTGAATTTGGTTTTGAGGACGAATCCCGGGTAGTTATGTACCCCAACAAGGCGGGGATGCTGCGTGGCAGCGAGCCGGCACGCCGATAGTGTTGTCTGCATCGAGTTGTGGAGAAGTGCATGAAACGCCCGATGGGGCCTTGGCATGTCACATCGTTCTAAATACTACCAAAGCAAATTGGAGGGCGATCGTCATCAGGTTACAGGGGCTCTGCGAGAGGCTTGGAATGTTTCCCAAGAGGATGTTGACCACTTGACCCCATTCAGGGGGCGGAGGGAAGTGCGCGTTGCAGTGGAGATTCTCCGTCGGAAGAAAGATGATGGCCTATGCCCACCAACATCCAGGATCCTAATCACAGTGTGGACTGAAGCATGCTGCATTGGCAGCAAGGCGAATTCTCATATAAAGCTGGATGGTCTCGGCCATGCTGAGGATGTTCGTTTGATGTCCTCCCAGTCGTCTTCCCATCCCCCGGCTCTGCCTTCTCGGTCCATATTACCCCTGTTTCTCAAGATTCAAGATGAAGGTCTTCGCTTTCGCGTCACTTCTGGCTCTGACAGCAGCCACGCCAACTCCTACGGAGCCAGAGTCTGGAACCGCTCGGTTGGTCAAGAGGGCGAGCATCTCAGACGCGGCCAATCTGGGATATGCCACGCTCAATGGAGGGTAAGCGTTCTTGGAAACCCCGAGAACATGTTCCTAATTCCGCTGGTATTCAGCACGAAGGGCGGCGCCGGCGGAACAGTTACGACCGTGAGCACTCTGCCTGAGTTTACGGCGGCTGTCAGCGAAAAGAATACTGCACCTGTGATCGTGGTCGTAAAGGGGATCATCACGGGGAACGAGAAGGTGCGGATTGGCAGCAACAAGAGCATCATCGGACTGCCTGGTTCAGGTAATTAGAACCCTAACCCTCACGATGTGAGCCAATAACATTGCGGCTCACCAAGTTTAGGTTTCAAGGGCGTTGGCCTCCATTTCAGGCGGCAGAGCAATCTCATCGTGCGCAACATTGTGTCCTCGTTTGTCGAGGCTGACAATGGGGATGGATTGAAGATTGAGGTACGTAAATCTTTTTTTGGGTTGAATGTTGTTGATCACTGGCATCTGCGGGAAGTGGGGTCGTGTGGCGCAGACCACTGCCCCACTTTGGTGGGCCCTTCCGCCACACTTCCAGACAGCCACATCCCCCCTGAGCCCCTTTTCCCTCACCACCAACGAATTATCACGAAGTTTGCCATCTCTCTGCTCCCACAGCATAACATACTGAGAAACTCCCAGGAGAGCACCAATGTCTGGGTTGACCATTGCGAGTTCTCCTCGGCACTCATCAATGACAAGGACTTCTACGACGGCCTCGTCGACTCGTCCCATGGCTCTGACTTTATCACCATCTCTCAGTGAGTATTTGTTCCCTGTGCCTGTCACATATGTCCGAGAGTACAACACTAACTGTCCAGTGTGTTCTTTCATAACCATTGGAAGGCCTCGTTGGTAGGGCACTCGGATTCCAATGCGGCCGACGACAAGGGCAAGCTTCGGATCACTTACGCGAACAATCGATGGAGGGACATAGGGTCCCGGGCTCCCCTTATTCGCTTCGGTACGGGGCATATCTACAATTCGTACTTTGAGAAGTGAGAGAGCCATCAGTGTGCCCGTGCGAAACACCAAGCAAGCATGCTAACAGCAGAAACCAGCGTAAACTCGGCCATTAATACTCGAATGGGGGCTCAGGTGCTCGTTCAGAGCAACGCTTTCAAGAACGTAACCCTTGGAATTACCAGCATGGACTCCAAGGAAGTTGGGCAAGTTCCGGCGCGCTCGGTGGCATCCTCAAGGGAGATCGGCAGCTAACCTGACGACTGATTGCAGGTACGCGACGTCCATTGATAACGCGCTAAACGGTGCCATAAACAACGCCCCTGTCGGCAACATGTCTCCCAGCTCTGTGCCCTATTCGTACACTCTTCTCGGATCGGGGGCTGTGGCGGCCAAGGTGCCGAGCGAGGCGGGCGCCATTCTGACCTTTTGAGTCGGGGAGCACGCAAGGGGGCGGTCTGGAGAAGGGACGAAATAATCCCTGGACTGTCCTGGACTGTGGGCAGGACTTGGAGTCCCTAAGTTAACAAAGGGAAGAAGAAACAGAGCAACCATAAAACAGAACCACTAATCCAAGTCCGAATGCCCCCAACCATGAAACCTGCTAGAACCTTCAATCTAGTTCATAGACAACCATGGGAGCAGACAGCTCCGGACAAGGGACGAGCGGAGTTAGCTCGGCAAGGAGAGCATGCACCCCACCTTCTCTCAAAATTTAAACATACACATGGCAAAAGGCTCCTCCATGCCCTCCAAGCCCATCGTGCGCTTCAAGGACCGGGATCACGTCGCCAATGAGCCACTTGAGATCGATTTTCCTGCTTGTGCTGGCCCCGCCGAGAGTCACCTGGGCATTGACGCGAGTGTCGGGGTCCTGCATCTGCCAAATCCACCAAAGCCGATCCAACATGGCGTGGTGGAAGTAGAAGATTGGATCTCCGGGCGAGACCATCGGGTCGCCGCCGGGGTCGCCGCCCGAGATGTAATGACCCGAGTTATGGATGCCCCAGTTGTAAGGATCGCTTCGATTCACGGGTGGCGTGAGTAAAGTGTTGTAGAAGGTGTTGATGTCCTTGGACAACGTGATGAGGTTGTAAGACTTCTCCGCCGTGGCACCGAGCGCCACCTCGGAGTTGACGTCGCGGCGCATGCAGCGCGGGTTGTACCCGCCCCCGCCTGCCACGGGGTTCTTTGGTACGTTGTTCATGACTGGGGAGCCGGGGCCGACGGTGGCCATGTAGCTATTGAGGAAGTTAATCACCTGGACAGATTTCTCAACCGGCTGATTTTGAACCACAAACTCTTTGAAGGGTCCTTGGGTGACGCATCCACCTCCGCCGGCAGACTTGATTGTGGCACTGCCCATGCGAAGACCGGTATACCTTGGATCCGGCTCACCGTTACCACCCATGCTCGTCGCATTACCATTGAACAGGGCTGAATTCTTTGCATCCTTGGTATAACGATCGTAATTCATATACTTTTACATGTCGTCATTAGCAAAATCTCTCCTAGGACGAGGGCTATTAAGGAGGTGAAGCGCACGGGGTGGTATCCTTTGTAACCACACTCGTTACGAAGTGCCGTCTCGTACGCAAGGACGAAGTACTTATGAGCAGGGAACAAGCCAATCGTATCATGCAGACTTCCGGCATTCGTCATGTGGTAGGCCATGAAATCGTGATAACGGCTCCGAACCCCCGGGAATTGATCCTTGGGTGCTTTGGGCGGTGCGTTCATCAAGCACAGCGTAGCGTTGATGAAGTCAGTCCGCTGCTCGATGGTCATGTCGCCCCTTCTCAGAAAAATCAGAGACTGAGGAGTAGAACGGTAGGATCATGAGGAGTATCAGATTTACCATTCCCTCCGTACACCTGCATTCTCCAGCGTGCAGCCGTTGTTCTTGCCAGCAGCAATCTTCTTGGCCATGTACGCCTCGACCTTGGTCATGGTCGCTTCCTCCAGCTTGTCGACGACATCCAATGGATAGAACCCGTTGCGTTGCCTGGCGTAATTTCCATGAGTCAACGCCGCTCAGATCGCTAGTCCGACACACTCACACTTTCACCTTGGTTCTCCAATCATCCTGCGCCACGACACCCGCGAGGAGCGAGGATAGCAGAAGGGAGGCACCCCAGATAGACCGCATGTTGGGCAGTCACTTTTGTCGTCGATGCTGTACACCTGTCCTGGCGGAGTAAAATGCTAGGGTCTCCATCAACAACGACGCAAACATTTCGGATCTAAAGGACTTTTTGTAGACCACGCACTACCCTTTTCGGATCAAGTGAGCGGCAATTGTGCCCCTCCCTCCGACAACACCCCCTCAGACTCAGATGGTCACATCAAGCTTGAAGCGATGAGTGGACTGACTATCCATGCTTCACTATTACTTGTTCGACTGCAATCTGAGAGGATATATGTTCGGTTCACTAAGAGTTCTGTGAGTGGTCTCGGCAGTTAAGTTCTACCGGGTGAGGTCTACCTAGATTACCCTCGTTTCAGAACTGGCGCCTGTCCTAGCCCATTGGTGTGACAATCCAATATGCACCTTGTTGGCTCGGGGATCGAGGACCTCAATCTGGGGGGTCTAAACTTGGATCAGATTGACCTCGTGTGCGCCGTAGACTTTAGCTTGTTCCTCAGTGCATTCCGTAGCCTCCAAGAACAAACCCACGAGGTCCGGGGATTTGCCCGCTTGTTGTTGGCCCACCACACCGCCTTGCGGCTGTGGTGGCCAGTGCGCAAGCCCACCAGCTTCTTGTGATGGGAATTTCCACCCACCACTGCTCAACAGTGACCAATACACATCACACATTGTCCACTGCTCGCGCACCTCCAAGACTTGTCCAGAGCCCCAGCGTCATTAGGTGGTAACCTGCCTCTGGCGAGCTTGGAACTGTGGGGTGTGGCAGAGGCAATCTATTGGTGATATCGCCTGTCTGGTGATGTGTGTGTGTGATGATGTTCTTGGTGAAGGAAAAGGCTGAGGCGGGCCTTCCCTTAGCGGGTGAGCAATCATTGCACAGACAGAGCGCAAGACATAGACATCATAATCATTCTAATCCAACCCTGTTAGATTGAATCATCTTTCCCTTCTCTGACGCGCGTTGCGTGTATTACAATAATTCCCGTTTAGCCGTGAGGCTCGGCAATCCCCTCTCGTGGTGAGAGAGTGCAGATCCTTGCGGGGTGACAGTCTGATATTTCATCCAGATATGAATCCATCGGTATATGAAGCAATCGTAATGCCCTAAACACACGCTGAAAGGCTTTGACTTGATGCTCGGTTCCAAGTTCGCGGACACGATGAGGCCAACCACTTCAAGTTCTCTCGTGGCCTTGCTCTGCGGAGTCAGCTTGGCTTATCAGGGTACAGTTGGCGTCAAACGCAATCTGGGCGGCCACTTGGTGCAAAATGCGCCCGACAACTGCACCGAAAGCTCCCAATCTCCTTCGTATTGGAGGATTGAGAACTTCGTCCTGAAGGTTTACAACTGGGAAAATGGCGGCTCCACGGGCACGTTTGGCTTCACATCCTATTTCTCGGCGACAAACACGACGGTAGACTGTATGGCGCAGGACGTCGACCTGGCGAAGCTGGCAGATGGACCGTGGTCCGAATGTAAATCTGCTGGGACCCAGTTTCGGTTCGACTTGACCGACATAAGCCTGACCATGAAAGAAACATGGACATGTTCGGGGTCTACGGGGTGAGTTACCTCCACCCAGACAGTAACCTTGTGCCTTGGAGTGCTAACAGGTCCACTCGCCAAACAGGAGGATATTCAGTGCAAATGCGACAGGGCGCATTATGTTGCACGGCTGCCTCGACAATGACACGGTGAAAGGTGTCGAGTCGGACTGCGATCTGATGGGGTTGGAAATGTCGGCCAACGCAACCTCATCAGCCATCATATAGTTGCTCTTGTTCACTTCACTCTAGTGGAGGAAGAAAACCACGTCCCCTTTTCCTAGAACGGGACAGCCCTCATACGTTGCTGCGGCTCTCTCGCAGGTTTTCATCCGCCCTTGCTGTCCTTAAAATGCCGCCCTGGGTTGGGTCGAGTAGTTGCGAACTTCCCGTTCCCGTCCATCACTTGTTCAAGATGCGAATCAGGGACGCAGCGGTTCTGTGCCGGCATCCTACTAAGAAGGCCACGATTGAGTCGACGCACGCCGGGCCTTCTTGGAACAGCCCAATCGAAACGATCCTTATCCGTTTTTGCATCAGCCAACAAAGCTTCCAGTCATAGATCTTGGAATTGCACCACCAGTTGGTTGGGAGCGGCAGTCAGGGTGTATGGGTCGTGATTTCAAGGGCCGCCTGGACACAACCAACAGGGGCCTCAGGCTCTTTTTTTGTCGTTGCCATTGCGACGCAGGGTCACGAACATCCCGGTAGTGCAGAGGGCAGCATTGGTGTAGGCGTCAATGACCTCGATACCCCAATCGGCTTGCAAAGCTCATTTACATTGCCGGAATGAACGATATCGACACGGAAAGCCGGCCGTGGCTCAATCTTTGGAGCTCACATTCATTTGGGGGTATGGCAATGATGGAGATGCTGAGAGCTTTGAGGGAGTGCCGGGACAGCCGCGGGGGACGGGCCATTGGAATGTCCAGCCAGGGCGAGAGAGTTGAGTTACTGACCCGGCTCATGGCCAGAGAGAGGACGATGGATGCTCACAAGGGACGACTGGACACATCGGTGTTGCGGGGCCTTTCCGCGGCGTTGTTCTTTGAGACGGCTTACCCAACACTACCCCCGAGCTGGCGTAACTGCCTTTGAGGAAGCACATGGAATGCACAAATGGTCTTCCTCACATTGTTTGCAAATGGTCTTACGATGCAGTATTAAAAGGAACAACGGTATACTCCCAAGAAAAGCTCTATTCCTGACTCGCTCGTGTTTCGCCAGCCGGGGCTTTTGCAACCGCCTCATACTTGGCCGTCCGACCCTTCCTCAGTCTCCTGATCTCAGCCCAAATGGCCACGCCCATCCACAAAGCCCACATAATGGCAGCCACAAATGGCAACGCCCGCTTGTAGTAATCCGAAGCATTCGAAAGGTAGAGCCCCAGGCCGCCGTTCACGATCCCCAGCGTTATCCCAACCCGCCCAATGGTTAGATGGACGTACGACCACACCTGCCGCTTCTGCACCTTCTTATACACCCTGTGGTGCACAAAGCCGACGATAGGTTGGATGATCAACAGCGCGAGCAGCACAAGACCAATGATGGGATGATACCGCGTCGACGGGTTTTGCAACTGCACCAGTCAGCATGCCCCCTCTCTTGAACCCCTCCCTCAACCATCGACAAGAGCCCAAAACTTACCAATCCACCCCCCGGAATCTGCACAACGCGCACGAGATAAATCCCCAGCGCCGCCGCCGCCACATACACGCCCCACGCCAGCACCTGAAACACGGCGTGCACCCAGACCGCGAACCGCCCCGGGATCACCCGCATGAGGATCGACCCGATCGGGAACAGGATCACAAACGCCACCGCGGCCAGGATGCCGTGGATCGTCCGGTAGTTGAGCGCCTTGTCGATGTCGAACCCGGCGCCCGCGCCATTCCTGCCGCCGCCGCCCCGGTATGCGCCCGAGCTGCTGCTGCTGCCGCCGAAACCGGAGCCGGAGCCGGACGACGTGCCATTGTTGGCGCTGCCCCCGGGACGGTAGGCCGGGCCGCCGGGCCAGAAGGCGCCTCCGCTGCTGGTGCCGCTGTGGTAGGTGTAGTCGGCGTCGTTTGTTTTGGCGCTGGTGGACCCACTCCCGGAACCGGAGCCGGAGCTGGAGGTGGAGCCCGAGCCCGAAGTGGAGCCTGAGCCGGAAGAGGTGGAGTCGACGTCGGTTCCGGTTCCTGAAGAGTGGGATCCGCTGCTGCTGCCGCTGCCATGTCCGCCGCCGTGCCCGCCGCCTCCGCCTCCGCCCTTAGCAGAAACTGTGAGGACTGTGTGGGGGTCAGTGCTTGAATGAAAGGTGAGCGGAAAGAGTGTGTGCAGCCATACCCAGGCATGCGAATGCTACGAAAAGTAACAAACGGCGGTAACTTAGTTGCCTGACCATTTTCCCGTTGGCAGCAGCCGACGTGTAGACTGGAAGATCTAAATGAAGATGGACAGGTTACGAAGGAGAGATTGGGGGCAGGAAGTCGGGTCTTTTCATGAGAATTTAACTCCAGCAAGGCCCCCTGGTCGCAGATGCAGAAATGCAACCCCGTGGCGCCGTTGGGTGCGCGAGCTGAGATTTGGCGCTTTTTCAGAAGCGGCCTCCTCTGCGCTTGTCCGCCTTGCCAAGACATCGCGCTGGGTCCCGGCGACACGCGCTCGGGACACCATCCTGCGCTGTCGTCTGTGATCCCAAAATCCGGCACTTTACTTCGGCCACTGATCGATCGTAGGAGCTGCCTGAGACACGCGTTCAGAGCGGCACGGCGGCAGGAATTGCCCGACAGAACGGGTCGGGACCGAGGCCAACTTGGCTGTAGCACCAATTCGCTCCGGGAGGCGTCGAGATTATGCAGCCAGCGCCGGACACGGGACGATGCAGGCAGCATGCAGCCCTGCCCAATTAGGAAAGGCTGAATTGCACATGTTCAAGCAACTTTGAAGGAAGCCTGAGTCGTGCAAGTTGCGAGAGAATGGCGACTGGAGGTTTTTGCCAGCAAGACCAGGGGACAGCATACAGATGGAGAACAGCGTCCATTAAAACGTATGTACTGCCAATGACCGAACATATGCGACCGAGACCGAACGGAAACAACCCGAGCCGGGGAAACGGTGAAATCAACGGCCCAAAACCATACCCAAGAACGTCAGAAATGCAAAGACCAGTGGTAGCCTGTATGTATATTAAGATCAAGTATCCAAGCCTTTCCCGACACCATTCCTAGCTCTACAAAGCAACGGCACCGACGAGGGTGAACAGCGCAACGATGCCCGAGACGATCAAGGGCGCATTGTTCAGAGCGGGAACGGTGCTCCGGATGGCGGCGCTGCTGCTCGAGGCCGTGCTGCTGCCACTGGAGGTGCCGGTAGCGGAGCCGCCCTCGCTGGTCGAGGCCTGGTCGCCGGCCCACTGCGAGCCGGAGCCCTTGAGGCCGGGACCCTTGCCGGCGCCCTCAGTGAAGTACTGCACTTCAGTTAGCAGCCATATTACCGCCATGAGCAAGACACACTGCACGTACCTTCTTGGCACCCTCAGGGATGGCGGGCAGAGCGGTGGTCTCGACGGCCCAGTGCTCGTCCTGAGGGGGGCACTCGGAAGCCTTGGTGGTCGAGGAGTAGCCGCCGTCGCCGGTCGGGGCGGGGAACTTCTTCAGCGCGCTGGCAAAGGCGGCGAACTCGGGCAGCTCCTTGCGTTCGCCGGTCTGGTCGACGCCGCCCTTATCCTGGCCGCCCTTGATCTCGACGATGCCGTACTTGTTGGGCTCCATGGTGTACTCGTACATGAGACCGCCCGAGTAGACGCCCGTCATGTTCTTGTGCATGAGCGACTCCATCTCGCCAAAGTTGCGCGTGTTGGTGTTGCAGCCGTACTCAGACAGGAAGATGGGGATGCCGTAGCCGGTGAACGCCTCGACCTTCTTGTTCCAGCCGGACGTAATGAAGTCGCTGCTGCACCACGAGTAATCGTTCTTCTCTGGGTTAGCGTCGAACGGGCAGCGCTGTCAAAGGTGACCGGCAAACTTACGAAAGCGAAGAAGTCGCTGCGCTCCTCGTCAGAGCCGCAGTTGAAGTAGGCGGCCGTCTGCATGCGGTTGTCGGTGACATCGGCGGCCGAGTAGCCGACCAGCATCTTGCGGTAGCCGCGGGCCTTGATGTAGGCACGCATGTCACGGTCCGTCGCCTTGACGTACTTGGCAGCCAGCGTCGTGTTCTTGTGGTCGTGGATGACCTCGTTGCCGGAGAAGAAAGCCATCGTGTTGCTGTACTTGGAAAAGGCGTCGATGGTGGCAAACACGCTCTGCAGGTAGACAGCGTTGTACGAGGGGTGGGGTCGTCGCGGTTGATCGAGTACAGCGGGTTGTTGGCATCGAGCACGACATAGATGCCGGCGTCGGCCCAGCGCGTTCATGCACTCATCGTGGCCCTTGGAGTTGTCGGTCGAGTAGACACGGATGACATTGATGCCGAGCGTCTTGAACTTCTCGATATCGGGCTTGCAGACCTTGGGGTCGGCGAGGGGGTCGATGTTGGCGCTGGCGCCGCCGGGCTGGTAGTCGATACCGCGGACGTAGAACCTCTCCTTGCCCTTGAAGAAGGCGTTGCCGGTGACGGTGATGGGCTCAAGCTCGGTTGCGCGCGGCTTCGACTTGACCGTGGTCGTCGGGGTGGCGTGCACGGCGGTCGCGGCCGCCAATGCGGACAAGAGAGCAGCGGACTTCATGGTGGTGTGAGATCGGATGGGAAATGCTGCAGAAGCGAGACGTCAAAGTGGGAGAAAAACAGGCCAAAATTATAAAGAAGCTGCAAGTCAAATGGCCATCAAACGAGCGAATTGGCCAGGCTGGAAGAACAGGAACAATCTGGGTGAGCGATTGACCAGAAAAAAAGAAGCGATGATGGTTGTGGTGAAAAGAGGACAGGAAAGTGAGATGGATCCTGTTTTCAGGCACGCTGACAGTTAAAACACGACTCGGTCAGCCCATCCCATCTCCATCGAACCCGAAACCCGACGAAAAGGGGTTGGCGGCATAGCCCCCTTCCAAGAAGGCTTGGCGGTCTTGGAATTGACAGTCCAACGGCGGCACTTGCGTCGGCCAAGATGGCGCTATCCCTTGGAACGAGGTGCCAAGCGCCCATTGATGAAGCCCAGGTCTCGGCAGGGCCAATCAGTGCTGGCTGCTGCCAAGTTCCTGTTTTGGCAGGACCAGCAATCCCGACTGCACAAACAGGATCACAACGGACGTTGGCATAACGCTCTTGATTGGCACCTGTGGACTGGGAGACGCTTGAAAATCTTTCTGACGTGACTTCAGGCCATCAAAATTCGTTGATATCGAGCTGCGGAGAGATTTGCAAAGCTCCCAAAAACGAGGGCACCGGATTGGCCAAGGCGCCGAAATTTACCAAGATCGGCCAAGAAGGTTTTCTCCACAGGCGCTCCTTGGTGCCGAGCCCAGAACGTCGAGTCCTCACTTCGTTCCAGGTCAACTCGAAACCCGCCCAAGACAACAGACTCGGACCAGTGTTCGGATGCGTCAAACCCTGAGGCTGTGGTTTCATCGTGTTATTTTGTTCAGAGATGCCCAGCCAGCTACTGGACTGGGCGAGAATCATGGGTGCAATTCCGGGTGTGCTGTGCCTCCCGTCAGTCTCGTGCCGCAATCAAGAGCAGATTTCACCCACTTTCCCCACAAGCACTGGAACCAACATGTTCAGCAAACTGCTCGGGGACCGGATATTCCATTGGATGTCACACTCCGTGTCCGCTGTGAGTTGGTCTTGACAACCACTTTTAACCTGATTGGCAATCGAGACCCAAGACACAAAGCTGGTGATCGGCGATCAACTTCCAGATTGGGCCCTGCTGGAGAGCCGAAATTTTGCCGCCATGCAACAACACTTCGTTGGCTTACACGCAACACGGAGTTGGCAGTCCATAGATCTGGGCGCTAATTAAAGTTGTCACTTGATGAGTCCTATACCAAACTAAGAAACCCCAAGGCGGATGATTGATGCCTGCTTGCTCTGCGGCATGGGAGTCACTGGGAGTCTGTTGCGCTGATGACACCATGTAGAAACAAATTTTGTGAAGTGATAAAGTCGAGTGGCTCGAAAGTGGCGGCAGTGTCATTTCACGCCAGAGTAGGCCAGACAACTTGCTTGTTTTGGCCTTTGTCACGGACTGAGAGTGCCTTGGATGAATGTCAGACAAACTCTTCAGCAGCCTTGGTGCGTGTCGCTGTGTTTGTACCAAACCTGTGACGACCCAGGCTCACCGGAGTTTCATGGAAGCGCAGAGAATCGCTCAGTCTTTGGTGTGATGATGACTGTTGGTTCTTCTAACAATGCACTTCGGGATGGGCTCAGAAATTATCGTACACTTCAGAAGATACCGGCAGGCAGCTCTAAGCCACGCTCGAACTACGCGAGGAGACAGAGGCTTCTCGATCGATATCCTTAGCTATGAATCCTCTTCTCTCTGCCTTGCTCACCCATGACACCTGGAGGAACGGTTAAAGCGATTGTGTGAAGGGGAAGGAGCAAAGTTCGGGGCACCAGTCAACAACGCAGTGGTGAAATACAAACTGGAGAGCCACAGCCAAATGCATTGTTGACTCACGTCGCTTCCTTTGACACCATTCCACCTTCAGCAAAATAATGCAAACTTTCTGGTTTACAAGTGACATAAGAGGAATATCAGTTGTGTCATTAGCCATTGTTTTATTTCTGCATCGTGTGGTTTATTAACAGATAAGGAACCGGGGGACTGTTGGGCCATGGTTGCTTGCCAGTCAAGATCCGTTACCTTTCATCCCAAGTCCGCGCAATGAACGGGAAATCCGTTTCCTGGCAACCCCGAGCAACGCAAAATATAGAATCACCTTTTCTCAAAAATTTCCAACTTCGCTCTCAGCTTTTCGCCTTTTCCCCATCAGAAAACTGCGCCAACTATCCAAGTCAGTTCCCTCACATTTGGCTATTGCCCTTAGAATTTTGCTAACAGATGGAGCACAGGACGTTTGCTCTTCCTCTTCAGTCAATACTCGCGACTACCCGAGCAAAATCGCGTTTCAACTCTTCCAAATCATTGAGTGAGTAGACATCCACCAACCGCCAGAAACCATCTGCTGGCACCCATCAGCGACCAGCGGCGCATCGGAAGGGCGAATTGCTGAATCCTATACCCCTCCAGCACTTGATTTGACCGATCAGTTCAGAACTAACAA
This sequence comes from Staphylotrichum longicolle, assembly GCA_019096155.1. Taxonomy (NCBI): domain Eukaryota; kingdom Fungi; phylum Ascomycota; class Sordariomycetes; order Sordariales; family Chaetomiaceae; genus Staphylotrichum; species Staphylotrichum longicolle. The sequence goes on from JAHCVI010000003.1 coordinate 2,040,628, forward strand.
CTGAGTTTTCAGAAAGTTCGCGATGCGCAATGTCCATACCTCCAAATAGAAGTGCTAGTTTGTCACCTATCAACATGACACCGCCTGAAACCCCGGTTCTCAGCAACGGCGAGATGCGCCGCACCGTCGAGGTCGCGCGTGGCGGAAGCCGCTGGTTTGGCCCAACCGGTTTGTCCGGCCCAGCAAGAACTGGTAAGTGTTTTGCGTCGTACCACACCAAGTGCAACAACTCGATGTCATGTGCTCCATCAATTTTGGGCTGGACCACACTTTCCTACCTCTTGAGTGCGACGGCGCCGGTTTTTTGACTGTTTTCAGATTCTGAGTGCTTAATGCTAACACGCTTGGCCTCTAGATGACAATTATACACAAGGCGAAACCGAAGATGCGTTCGAGGCGGCTGCTGCCCGGGCTTCGGCAAGCCTCACCAGGATTACTTGCGATGAGCCGGCACCGTCCGTTGCCCCTGGCTCCTCTGTCACCCCCGCCACTTCAAGCAATCCCCAAGGGGGCCCCCAAAATATAAATTGGCAACCGTCGTGGATGCAGCAAATCGCAAGTGGCCAGATTCCGTACGCGCCACGAGTCCCAATCCAACGCCATATCGAGCTCGGAGTCTCCCCAAAATATCGGGGAGACATCAACCTGACCAGAAACCTGTCGGCCAACATTCCGGACGAGCAAAACTGCAGCTTTTGGATTACAGACCTGCCGGCAAATACCACGGTGCACACCCTTCTTGGGGCCATTCGCAACATCGGACGCATTTACTGCTCCGTCATTTCGCCGCCCAACCCACAGCGCGGGCTGCCCTCAGCGGCAGCAAAAGTGGTATTTTTTGACCAAAACGCGGCCCAGCTTTTCTGGGACCGCTACGGACGTGGTGGTCGTCAGCAACTTCCATTCGTGGTGGACAACGTGGAGGCCATTGTTCATCGCAACCGAGTGAGAGTAGAGGCACAAAACTATCGCCGCTGCAGCAGGGTGCTCTGTGTTTCAGGCAGAGAGACGTTGATCGACGTCAACGCGCTGGTTCAGGAGTTCCAGGAGAGCTTTTGCTCGGAGATGGACCAGATCTTGGTTCGCCCTGCCGAGGGCCCAGACGGAATTCTGATCGTGGAGTTCCATTTTGGCAGTTTCCGCTGCCAATCCCAGACGGGCTACCGGTTGCTCCACGGCAGGGAGGGTTTTGACGTGTGGTTTGGCCGTGACCCGTGCGAGTAACGGCCAGACTCAGATCCAGGTATCAAGGATCAGGTGCTTGTTTGAGTTTCATTGTTCAAGTTTGTATTCTGCCATTAGCGATGAGCCGTGCAGCTTGGGATGAACGGGTCTTGGCCAGTTCGTGATCGACTCATCTGCCCAATGTAGTGAGCAGTGAGAATATCACCATGGCCCTCGTGGTCAATTCAGGTGTCTGACCTCAAGCTCTGCTCATGTAGTTCTCCATCCGTGCTTCATACTGTGCATAGTGAGAACAGCACTCCGAGAAGTTTGACGCCTCCTTCGCCTCCTTCGCCAGCAATACGCCTTCAGCAGACGTATGAAGTCCTGGTTCCTTCAAAACCAGCTTCTGGCATAAGTATAAACAAATGACTGTCAAAGATAATTAATCGTTTTCACACTCCATCTATCAGCGTTTTTTTTCTTTCTTCCTTTCGGGATTTTTTTTTTCTTTTCTTTTGGGTAAATGGGCGTGCAATCCTACTTTCCAGGTTTACTCCATTACAGGTCAACTGGATGATTTGGAGCGCTGCCATTTGCAACGTTATCTTCGGCCACATTTTGTATCTTCTCACAGCATCTCATTGTCTTGATTCATCATTCTTCTATCGACTTCGCTCGCTGGGTGCCTTAAAACTTCCGTTGTCATCTTGATTACTTGTCCTGTAGTTCTCAAGACTGAACCTCCAAGAAGTCACCAATTTCGACAGTAAACGGCCTAATATCTGCCTTCATTCTTTCCACCTTCTGAATTCAAGCCAAACGAGACCTTGGATTTTTCGTCGCGTCCCCTAGACGACGCACACTGGGGCCTGGCGTCTCTATCAATCACTGGGGAGACATCAAACCCCAGAAATTTTATCAACGGACTTTGGGGATGACATAAACTGCAGCTTCTAACTAGGGATTTACCGAGAAACACAACGGTCACTCACAGTGCTCGCTGTAGTCCGCAACATCGGCGCGTGTGCTGCACCGTGATCAGCCCAGCCAATCCGAAAGAGGGCCGAACAACCGGCAGCAAAGTTGGTCTTCTTTGAGGAAACTGCGGCGCAGCGCTTCTGGGAGCGGCATGGACGAGGTGGGAGGCTGCAATCTCCCTTTATCACCGACGGCCTCCAGGCGGTCGTGGAGCGGAACCGTGTCAAGGTTGCCCAATCGGGCCACCTACAACACTGTACGCGGGTGCTGTGTGTCGCGGGTACAAGAGGATTCCTGAACCACCACAATCTACTGGAAGAGTTCAGGGCAACTTTTGTGTTTCAATTGGACCGAGTTCTAGCCGGGGACTCAGAAAGGGACGTGGTGGAGTTCCACTTCGGCAGCTTCCGGTGCCAATCTGAGACAGCGTACCGACTGCTAAGACACAGGGAAGGGTTTGAGGTGTGGTTTGGTCGGGATCCCTGCGAGTGATCTCGATGGGGCAGATGCAAAACCTCGCCGCAATATCCAAAGGGGCGCTTCAAGAGGGCCGATGTATACAGAGACGGCAATGTATGGTTACCTCGGACTGTCAAGGAAGCCAAGGTTTAAAACACGTTGTTGACTCGCAATGAGAGTCATCTTGAGACTTTGTGAGAAATGGGTGCATGAGAGTTGACAAACTCTTGCTGTTACCCCGAGGGTGGTGGCAGAGCGCGGCAGCTCCGAGCACAAAGAAAACTTAGAAAAAGAGTGGTTAAGATTGGACAATGCAGACGGTAGCAAGGTGCTTCAATTTGCTTGTCTTGCGTAGGTATTGGGAATAAATGCCCATTTCGCCAATAAAAACATCTCTGGATGCTCGCTTCGAGACCGAGACCAATTGAGTGGGGAAGCCAACTGGGGCAAGCCTGAGCTCTGAGGAAGAAGAAGCTTAGAGGCACCCAAGCAAGCCAAGTTACCAACGTTGGACCCGAACCTTTCTGAGGTGGTTGCCACCACCGTCCAATCGCTGAGAATGCCGGGAATCCGGGTGTTCGCCCTGCTTCTCGGCCCCACTTGCCTTTGGACCCCTGTCATGGCATTGTTTACCTGCATCTGCAAGGCTGACCCTGCATGCTCGAGGGAGACAGGCGCCGAAAGCTGCGGGTCTGTGTGTGCAGGGGGAACCGTCCCTCGACCGCCTGCTGTTGATGCACAGCGGTCAATTGCGACCAGCACCCGCACTCCACCCCAACACCTTCAGCTGTTGGTCTTTGCCTAGCTAAGGTATCTTCGCAGACCGCAAGCTCAGACACCCAGACGACGAAAGCCTCGACGATGCTGCCATGGCGCACCTCAACGGAACCTCCTCCATCACTCGCACCAAGTCTCTCCGAGCGCCCGCAAACCTCAGCAAGCCGGTGCAAGTCTCGTCACGCACAAACACAGCTGGTGTAACCTCCTCGACGACTGCCGCTCCCCACCCGACCGTCTCCCCGACCGGCCCATCCAACATCTCCCTCTTCCTGACCAACCTTCGCCTGCTCGACCTCGACCTGCACCCCGACTGGCCCGACATCAATGCTCTCACATTCACCAGTAAAGATGCGGCGCAAGGGCAGAAGAAGCGAATCCAGTCCGTGGAGTGGACCCTCTACCATCTCTTCCGGCTCTGGGACCCGGACGAAGCCCGGAACAAGCTCCAGCCTTTCTTCCCGCCGCTCGACCAGGTCCAGTCGCTGAACCTGCGCGCCGCTCTGCTCAGGGGGTTGGAACAGGCAAAGAAGAACGGTGTCCTGGGTCGCGATGCGGTCGTGCGCAAGACGATGCTCGATGAGTGCAAGGGAGAGCGGTTGGAGGAGGTGCTGGCCGTCTTCTCGTCGGCTGTCCTGAAGAGGTTGGTTGCCGAGCAACAACTGAACGGAGGGGAATATCCCGCTCTGGCTCAGATTCTCGCGCTTGAGAACCGGGGCTATTCAAGCGAGCGCGCAGAGTTGACGGCACTGGTTCTCGCTCACAAGGCGTCGTTGCGCCGGATGCTGGACGACAAGAATGCGACGCGCGCACGGTTCAGGGAGTTCTCGGAGCTACTTGCGCTGAAGGAGAAGGCAATTGCTATAAGGCGGGAGGCGGTTGAGACTGCGAAACGGAATGGCCAGAGGCAGGCTCTTCCTGACGACCAGAAGCGTGAGGTGTGGCGGGCCGTGCACAACAACTGGACTGGGAGTGAGCGTTGGATGGAGGCGGTGATCTATGGTGACAGCAAGTCACACCAGGATGGCGTCCTTTCAACTCCGTATGACAGGGTTTGGAGACGGGTGCGATCCGGCCGGCTCGCGGAGCTCGAGGATACCTCGTCAGGGCTTTTGGAGCAGTTGGACGGCAGAGTTAGAGGCCAACGAGAAAGGTTAGCGAAGTGCAGGGGTTCCGGCAGCGGGATGTTTGGGAACACCGGGTCTGAACGGTGACTAAACAACCTTTACAGTCCAAGCAGAAGGGCATCGATCTCGGTTTCAGAGCGCACGAGAATCTGCGACTTGGCCGGACGAGCCCGAAGAAGCTTCCTCGTGCCGAGCTGAGCCAGCTTGACAGCCACTACGAGGCGCTGATCAGCACACTCAAGTCCGACTTGGCCAAGATCAGCCCAGCTACCCGAAGCATACCCTCGTTCTTCCAGAGACCGCGACAGCCAGAGAGAACACGGCCAATGGCGGAAGAGGCCAAAGCCGAACCTGAAGTCATATCGGATATCAGCGACATTGAAGACTCCCAGCCGACCATTCGGCCATCGCCCTCTCGCCGCGAACCGATCCGCGTGCGGGAAGAGCCTGCGTTTGAGCCCGTTCTCCGAAAAGCAAAGACCTTCGATGACGAGCACTACGACTACGCATATCCAAACCACGAACCTCTCACACCTTCACGACTCCGAAGGTCAGCAACAATCCAGTCCCACTCTCCATCTGTGAGACGACGGGCCATCCCCGGCTCTCCAACAAGGGGCCATGAGCGGCGCCCCAGCGCGACAGCAAAACCCACCGCACGCGCCCCATCCCCTCCCCGTGTGACCCGTTCCCCGCCGCGACTGGTCACCGCCTCCCCAGAACCGCCATCCCCACCGCTTCATCACCCTCTCTCCCCAACACAGGAGCTCGCAGAGCACATCCTCGCCTCCGTGAGCGCCGCCTCGCCCTCGCCCGTCAAGCGACCGCGGCACACGCTCTCCCTCGCCGAGCGCACCCGCCTGTCCATGGCGCGGCGCACGTCCCACACCAACCTCCGCGTGCCGACGGACGAGGACGCGTTCTTCGACAACGACGGCGACGAAAGGGAGGAGCCAGACAGCCATCCCCTCGCGGCCAAGCGGGCGCCCCTCACCGTGCCCATGGTCGCGGAGCGTCTATCCATAGAGAAGGACGAAGAAGCGAACGGCGAGGCGGCGGAGCACGAGGACCTGGTCGCCCGCACGAGGCGGAGCATGGTCGGGTTCGAGGCGGCGCGGCAGAAGGCGCAGCTGGACAGGCGGCGGTCGCTGCGGAAGGGGAAGCAGGGGCCGAGCCCGTCCACACCGGCGGCGGCGGCGGGTAAGACCAGTTACTTCCCTGCGGTGGACGAGGAGGAGGGGAACACGACGGTGTTGGCGGAGGAGCTGATGAATGGCGATCATCGGGATGATTACGAGGCTATTTTTATGAGTCGGCCAAAGTTGAAGACGAGTCCGATAGGGACGCCGGTGAGGGAACTCTGGGGGGAATGAGATACGAGGGCATGAAGGGAATGTCATGGGATACGTTGGGTCCTGGTCAGACGACCATCCCAGGGGTAATGATTCTGAGAGACAGTCTATTTTCTGTCAAGAACAAAGTATAAGTACAGATGACCATGAGCAGACCACATCTAGCACTATGGTAGCTATAGGTCTTTTTTGGGGCCCATTTCTGCTGCCACCAGTCTTTCCCGATCTATCTTACCCTCATGCATCCACTGCCCCTACCACCCCTGCGCCTTCAACTCGTACACCCTCTCCAAGCAACCCCGGAACCCCTGCTTAAACCGCCTCTGCCACCGCTCGCGCTTCTCCCGCTTGCGCTTCAGCGCGGGGCGCTCGTGAAACCTCTGGCGCGAGAAGTCTATCTTCATCCTGTTCCGCGTCACCAGCTTGCCGAGCAGGGCGAAGCCGCGCGCCAGGTCCACGTTGTTCTTGAGCTGCACGGTGCGGCCGGTCGACGGGCGCAGGCGCATCTCGGGCTCCGCCGGCCCGTAGTTCCTCGACAGGAACTCGTCGGCGTTCCAGCTGGCCAGGCCCGAGGTCGCCTGCTCCATGTCGGAGGTGATCTGCGAGAAGAGGTCCTGGCTCGGGGACGTGCCGGTCGGGGCCCGGCCGGTGAGGGTCGTACCGCGGGAGGGGTGGCTCTGGGCTGCGGCCCAGCTCCGGGTCTTGGTGGTTTTTGACGGGTCGAGAACATTGGGCTTGGGCACGAAGGGTGGCCGTGGGGGCGCCGTCCCGGAGGCTCCCTCCCGGGTCGAGGCTTGGACTTGGGCCATGCGATACAGCGGGGACTGGGCGAAGGGCGGGGTTTGTTGCTGCTGCTGGGCGGGAGCGGCGGCCGCCGCTTCGAGCTCCTTTTTGTTGTTTGTGGTGAAACGGCACTGTTGAAGGAGAATGGCTGACGGGGCCTGCCGTGCGCTGGCGAGCGATGGCCTCGTTGCTGCCGCTGCCGTGCGGCAGAGCGAGTGGGCGACCTGGCGGAACTCCATGATGCTGTCGGGCGGAATGGCTGCTATTAGCAATCGCGACGAGACTAAGGCAGCTCAGCGAGACGGATGGGCGGCGTACTCAATGGGTCATGGATGGGCCTCCCCTGGACTTGATTGACACCGTCCACTCCGTGCAACAGTCGAGTCGTGATTTTCTGAAGCCGCGCTTTCAAGTTCGGCTGCGCTAGCACGAATGGAGCCGCAGGGGCCAGGCTTGGCAGTCCGGGGTTGGAGCGGCAAATCTATGGCTCCGCTCCGACTTTGCCCGTGTCGGGTGCTCACTGAGTGTCTGGAAGCAATGTTTGTCCAACACTGTCATGAAACTGAAGAATTCCTGTCAAGATTTCATAGCATGCCGTTCGAGATGGTATAATCCGCTCGCTGCTTCTCCTTGCCTTTGCAGGTTGCAAACCCATGCTTGAAGTAGGTAAACGCAAAGTCAGGTCACGTGGTGATAAGTTCCACTAAGAGCAATCTTGCATGCCGGCGTTGCATCCAGCAGATGGACCGTGCACCCCAATCAGTGATCCAATCCTGTGAACTTTTGCTTGTTGCGATCGCGACAGTTCGCCATCTTCGACCCAGCGTCCACATCAGCAGCAAGACCACAATTAGAGGAGACCTCGATTCAGGCAGTGCATTCATTTGGCAACGCACACGTCTAGCAGCAGCTTCCCCTCGCCACATCGCTGCCGCCGTCATGGCGTACAATCCCTATGGAGGTCGGTCCAGCCTTGCCCTTTTCTCCTGCAGCCTTGCCCAGCGTATGTTGTTGGTGGTTTTAGGACTAACATGTCGCTGCTTTAGTGCCTCCTTACGGAGCGCCTCCGGCATACTCATCATATCCGGGCGCATCGCATGCCCCGGGCATGGCTCCGCCGCCAGGCTTAGGTATGTCACACGCCGTTCTGATCTCTGCTGCTGCCGGCCGGCTAACGCAGCTCCCTTCAGGTCCCCCTCCAGGCATGTCCTCTGCCCCTGGAATGGCACCGCCTCCCGGTGTCCAGCAGTCCAATAATCCCAACCAAGCTAATCGACCAAGCGGCCTACCTGCGTCCTTCCAGCCGCCGCCGAACTTGCCCAACATCAACTTTAATGCCCCCGTGATTCGTCTCGGCGCCAGCATGCCCCAAGCGAAACCTGGCTCATCCCTGATTGGCGACCGGAAAGACTCGCACACGCCCACCTCTGGCCGGCCGGGGCTGGGCTCAGACCGTGGCATGGACCAAGCACGCGCTCAGATGCGGGAGAACATGCAGTCTTTGGTTCCTCCCACCACAGAGGAGCGCCTGCGGACAATCTTCGTACACAAGATTCCTGACGGCGTCGGCGGCGAGGAACGGGTCCAGAAGCTGCTCAACACGGTCGGGAGGCTGCGCCGCTGGGATTCGGGACAATCGCACTTGTCAGACCACAAGGGAGCCCTGTTTGGGTTCGCACAGTACGAAGACCCCGAATCGCTAGCTGCTGCAGTCGAGTTACTCAAAGACATCGAGGTACCCGTGAAGAAGCAATCCCCGATCGAGAATCCGCCTGCCGACGACGATGACAAGTTCGAGGGTATCGAGAAGGAAACGCTGAAAGTCGAGGTCGACCCGAGCACGGTCAAGTACCTGGAGTCGTGGAAGGAGAGCAGGGCCGACGATTCAGCCGTCGAGGCGAGGTTGAGCGAAGCGAGGTTTGCCCTAAAGCAGTTCATCCGCGATCTTTTCTACCCACGTGTGTCCAGCGGCCGAGACGTGGATGGGGACACGACCATGGGCAATGGGACGAATGGTCTGGGGGACAACGTTGAGGTGATTAACATTCCTTTGGCCCCAGAAGACGAGCTGGCGGACATTCCCGCCGAAATGCGCGCGACGGTCGCTGCTGAGATCGCAGCCTTCAGAGATAGGAGCAACCGGAGGGATCTCGAGCGCCTTCGCCAAGAGGAGGAGTTTGAGGAGATGGAGCGCCAACGGAATGGCGCGCCCCGCAAGTCGCGGCTGGATTCGCCCCCGCCGAACAGCTCCAACACGGTTCCTTTGGGACCTCGCGGTGTTCCAAACGCGCCCTCCGGTCCTCGGGGTCAAAATCGGGGTCCCGAGTTTGTCAATGGCGGCACCACAAATGGCCAGCAGTTCCGGGACGAGGACGATACGGACGCAGACGACGACGAGCTGTACGGGAGGGAGCTGGCGAAACAGCGGGCAGAAGACGAGAAACTCTACTTGGAGGCGGAGCGTAAGTGGGCCAACCGCGAGCGTCAGCGCACAGCAGCACTGGAGAGAGAACGGGATCGCGAGAGGGCAGATACGGACGGCTTTGCGAGGAGGCGAGACGAGCAGCTCGAAAGGGACAAGAACTGGGACGACGACCGCGAGGCATCACGGAAGGGCCACCTCTACTACCGCGACCACGGCCAATGGATTCGCGAACGGACGGCGTTCCGGGCGGCGGAAGCGGCACGCGACGAGATGGACCGGCGCGCCGAAGAGGACGAGCTCCGCCGGGCCGAGGTCGAGATGGAACACGCCCGAGACATGGCCGACTCGTTCCTGGAGCGGCAGGCCGAAGAGATGGAGAGGCAGCCGGCAGCTCCGGCGGCGCCACAGCGCGTCACAATCTCGTTCGGTGCGGCGGCTCAAAAGGCGGCGCAGCGCACAGCGGCCACACGGCGCACCGTGGCCGAAGTCGAAGGCCTTCTGGACGACGAGGAGCAAGACCAGACCGCCAAGAGGCAGCTCATTCCCATCAAGTTCGAACCCATCACCGACACCAAGGCCATGTCCGAGGAGGATATCCAGAATGCCGTCCGCGCTCTCGCCCACGAGATCCCGGTCGACAGGGACGGGCTGTGGGCATGGGACGTCAAGTGGGACTACCTGGAGGAGTCGGTCATCCGGGAGAAGCTGCGGCCGTTTGTTGAGAAGAAGGTGGTCGAGTATCTGGGCGTGCAGGAGCAGTTCCTTGTGGATGTGGTCGAGGAACACCTGCGCAAGCATCAGAAGCCGGCCGAGCTGGTGGAGACGTTGAGCGAGGCGCTGGACGAGGACGCCGAGGACATGGTCAAGAAGCTGTGGCGCATGGTCATCTTCTTTACCGAGAGCGAGAAGCGCGGTTTACCAGCCTGAAGGGCTTGTTAGGAGTTGGCTAGTGGATTAATCAATCTGTGTATGTTCAAAGGAGTTCTGCTGCCACAGCTTGTTGGGTTCTGTTTTTGTGTACCAAGTATCGACCGCAGTGGCAAATGACGACAACCCGGCAGCATTTGGGCCAGACCACGCCCGTCTGCAGCACTTATAGGTACAATTCAATCTGGACAACATGGACTCCATATTGTTTCTGAAACGGAGAAGCCAATCTGAATAGGTTTGCCGCTGTTTTGACTTGACCACTGGGCTGAGGCGCTTCCAGCGGGCCGACGCCTAGATGAGGTCAACTTCCCTAATCAAGGCACAGAGCAAATCCCGACAGCACAACATAGTGACCATTTTACCCATAGAATTTCCGTGTCTGCTCAGAGCTCTCCAGAACTGGTAGTTATGAGGACAACAAACTGCACCCTTTGAACAACGACCAAGACCAGAAGCTGTCGCTTTTTCCAGGAGGGCGACAACGCAACTCGGAACTAGGGGGCTCACTCTTTCTCTTTTTTTCGGGGTCAATCGCTGACTTAGTAGACCCAAGGGGCTGTTCAAGAGGCCTAGCAATCTGTTCTCCCCGACGATCGCCTCGCCGACTGACGCACTGAGAGCTTTCTCAGATCACAACTTCTCCCTTTGAACCATGCCATATGTTCCCCGCGGGCGGGAATGTAAGTGAGTTCACATCATCAAGCGATGCTAAATGCCCGGTTCTTATTTGTTCAGATACTTGAGAGACCCTATCTAGTTTGGAGCAGGCATCAAGTGTCGGAATGAGAAAAGAAGAAGACCGCGTTGTGATAGAGGCATGAGTCTCAAGCCGATTCCTGAGCTGAGTCGAATTTTAGCTCCCTGAATACCTGGAACAAAAGCACAAGATGCAGAAAAAAGTTCATGCTCCGAGATTTGTGCAGGACTCTGTGAAGGTGGCAGCAGTTTGTCCCCCTGGTAGAAGATATCTTGGAGAATCAAAGACATCGTGACCAGATACTCTGACTGTCGAGTGTCACAGCTCAGTGGCGGATAATCTCATCCAGGGGCGGTGGTTGGCGCTTGGGGAACGTAGCTTCCCAAGCGCTTTGGGCCTGGATCAGAAGTGCCTCCTGGTGCGCCTTCGCAATGATCTGCATCCCGAATGGCCGTCCATTGAAGTCCAGGTAGCCCAGGGGCAGAGAGGCAACTGGGTAGCCTGTGCCGTCCTTGTCAGCATGTTTCTGCGCGCGGGTTCGAGCTTGCTGTTAGTACTAACCAGCTGTTCCGGAAATGGAAAACAGGGGACCATCCCCAGGACCCAGGATAATGTCAACGTCATTCTCCTCGAGAACCTTATCGATACCCCGTCTGCCACAGCGGTCGCGGGCAAAGTCGAGCAGGGCGTGGTACTCCTCGTCAGACATCTTGGCGTTCAGTGCCCTGATAAGGCCGGCCTGGTTGTCTGCGCCTAGAAGAAGCTGTTAGCATGATGAGGATCACTGTGTTTTGTTTAGACACATACTAGCTGGGAGCTCTTGCTCCGCGTGGTCCTCATTGAACTTGATGAGCTCCTCCAGGGTCCGCACCTTGGCGCCTTCGACGCTCGCGAAGTATTCTTCGAGGAGAATCTTCATCCTTGCGACTGAATGTCGGTCAGCTACCTAGTCGCTGGGATCTTGGGTGTAGTGTGGGAAAGTGGGGTCTCACAGAAAGCGTCGTTGATGTCCTTCTTCCCGCACTCTGTGGCCTCGTCTGGTGACAAGAGTGTGACAGGTTTCACGACCTTGACGACAGTCGCAAGCTTCTCGTGCGCTGCCTTCCACTCACGCGCCTGGAAACAGCTGTTACTCGCTTGAGACTAGGACACAGTGGTGAGGGAGAAACTGACCATCTGATCTGATGCCTCCTTCTCATACTTGACGATCTTGTGTGGGAACAGCCATTGTTCAGGCTCGACGAAGCCGATCCGGATATCGCCCCACTCCCCGGTGACGGCGCTCTGGTAACCGCCCTCTGGGATTGTTGTCTTGCTTGGGTCGACAATCGCGTCAAGGACGATGGCTAGGTCAAGGACCGACTTTGCCATAGGCCCAGCCATGTCTGCCTCCGGTGTGACGGGGATGATTCCAGCCTGTGAAACAATCTTGAGCGTGGGCTTGATGGTGTATAGGGCGGATCTGTCGCTCGGCATGATGAGTGAGCCTATGGTCTCTGTTCCGATCGAGACTGGAGAGAATCCCGCTGCAACAGACACAGCGGAGCCGGAGGAAGAGCCTCCTGGGTTCTGTGAGGCTATTAGCATACTGTCTGTACTGCAGGTTCATCAATAATTACGCTGTGGCCGCCACCAGAGTCGTCGTCCCGGAACCCGCCCCTGACGTATGCGGATTGAGTTTGACCCCCTACAGCAGACCATCCCGAGTCCGCAAAATCAGACCTGTACCATGCCCATTCCTGAAAGTAAGTATTAGCAATGAGGTTAAAAGACACGTAAAACGCAGTAAGAGGTGGAAAGCAGTTCCACGAGCCCACTCGCTATCCAGTTAGGGGAGCGGAACAATGCGCCCAATGAGTGGGGCCATGGTCTTTATTACGGGACTGGAACATGGCCTTGAACTGGAAGGAGCCAAGATCACATACCGACAAGTTGGCTTTGCCGAGAATGATTGCGCCGGCAGCGATAAGCTTCGGAACAAAAGGAGATGATCAGTGATTGTGTGGAACCAGAAGGAGGGCGCGCTCTGGCCAACCTACACGTTCGATCACGGCGGCATTCTTCTTCGGCTTTGAGCCGACAAGAGCAAGACTCCCACATGTTGTCGGCAAGCCAAGCTCAGGGTGTGTGTCAATGTTGTCCTGGATAAGGTAAGGTAATAACGTGATTAGCGGCCAGCTACAAGCATGTCAATGGGGCGCGTACTTTTATGAGGATTGGGATGCCGTGCAGAGGCCCGCGGACCTGTCCGTTGGAGCGCTCGTCGTCAAGTTCGGCGGCGGCTTTAGCCAAGAGTTCCTCAGGCGCAACGGCAATGACGGCTTTGAGGTAGCCGTTGTTCTTGGCAATCTGGTCCGTATAGAGGGTCACGAGCTGCTTGCTTGTAACAGAGCTGTTGGAAAGTCTGGCTTGCAGCTCAGAGATTGTTGCGGTCAAGAGGTTGATACTTCCCGCCATGTTGGAATGCGAATGCGATGAGAGGACGGTCTGCTGTCCACGAGCCGAAGCACTCCCAGATAACAGGGTCGAAAACCGCGAAAAGAAGATTGACAGGCGCCTGAACCGCATTTGGCTGACGCGCTGCTAGAATGGAGTGCGGCAGATGGCGCGGGACGATGCAGCGCCGGGGCGAGAGAGTTGAAGAGGGAGGTGGTGGAACGAGGCAGGGAATGTTGACCGGTGAGGCCCCCAGGGCTGTGAAGAGTGGGTCCCTCGGACCTGCCTTCTTGTGCTCCCTGCGCTGGTCGATTATTAGGCATCTTCCCTCGGGCTGTCGGGCATCCAGAAACGGTTGTCAAACCCTGTGACGTGGCGCCCGATCACAGATCCCGCCGAGCGTTTGGCCCTGTGCAGCGTCCTTGGCTCAGGAAGTTGCAGCCAGAGCCACCCCCGCATTCGTTTCCATGTACCCAGAGGTACAGTACCTCGCCCGAAGCATTTCCACACTTGGCCTGACATCGCCAGTGGTATTTTTCAAAGAACCACCTACCAGGTGTGAGGCGTCTTCCAGGAGGCGGCAAGAAGCTGATTTTGCTTGAAAGGTAGGCAGCCGCCATGCCCAGATTCAGTCTCATTGCAACTCCCTCCAGAAGTTCCGCCGGTGCCATTTTCGTAACGCCTGCCCCTACGCGTAGCAATTCCACGCGCGTCACATCAGACGACGATGAGCCTGCCGTTGCTCTCAGTTGCCATTTGCGGCGGGGGAGCATGTGGCTTAGCTGTTCTTGTCCACCTCCTGCGCGAGAACAAGGAGGCGAGACGGATCAGCCATGTCTACCTCTACGAGACGCGACCTCTTTTTGGGCCTGGTCTAGCATACTCCGAGACCTCAGCGACTGCCACTTTAAACATGGCAGCCGAGACGATGGGGCTTTTTGACGGCGACGCGCTACATTTCAACCGCTGGCTGGCATCCCATCATCCGCAGTTGCGGGGCGTCCGATACCCGCCGCGGCATATCTATGGCGCGTACCTCTCTTTGCTCTTCGAGAACGCTCGAGGTGATGCCGCAGCGCAAGGGGTTCATCAAGAAGTCATCCACAGAGAGGTCACCAGCATATCTCACTCAAATGGGCAGTTTACGCTCCTGGATGCCCACGGGCCAACTCTGACCGTGGATCGGGTGGTGTTCGCCGTCGGGAACTTCGCAGCTTGCACCCAGCCGCATCTCTCCAACCATCCCAACTACCTAGGCAACCCATGGCCTCTGCACCGCTTGGATGATTTTCCTCCCACCTCCTCCGTCTGCATTGTGGGAACAAGACTCAGCGGCATCGACGCCGCCCTGCATCTCGCGGCAAACAAACACACTGGTCCCATTTATCTCGTCTCAAGGGGAGGGCGACTCCCGACCGTGCAAGGGCGTCGAGCAGCACGGCCATATCAGAATCGCTATGCTCTTTATGTATTGGCCAGGGACCTCGAGGAGCTGCCCCAACCTCTGTCCATCCAGCGTTTGTCGGACAGGCTCAAGCCTTTCCTGGAGCAGCTGGGGGTGCAGGACTGGCAGGCCTTCCTGCAGAAAAAGGACCCGCTAGAGCAGTTGTCGCACGGCGTCCGGGCCGCCGAGCGGGATCTGGCTCATTGGAGGTTGCTTTCGGACTCTGCCGCTCCGATCTTTGAGAGGTACTGGCGCTGTCTTGAAACGAAAGACCAGGTAGAGTTCATGCGAGAGTGGAACAGCATCTGGTACGCGTTCGTTCACGCCATGCCGTACGACACCGCGCTCCAGCTGCAGAAAGTACTCCGGGAGGGAAAGGTGAAGGTGCTGGAGTTTACCAGCATTCACGAGACGAAGACTGGGTTCGAAATCTCGACAGCGGAACAGCAGCTCCACGCTGACTACCTTGTTGAAGCCACCGGGTTCGAGGTGGATATCTCAAAGATCCGGTCTTCGTTACTGGATTCCTCGATTCTATCGGGCCTCTTTCATCAACACAGCTTGGGAGGGCTCACTGTGGATCAATATACCTTGGAGTCCACCGCAACCGAGGGTATTTATGCCATCGGTTCCTTGACCACCGGCGTGCATTTCTACACTAACGGTATCGACCAAAACGTTGCACATGCATCGCGTATCGCCCGACACCTCGTCGGCAAGCGTGTCCATCCTCCGGCCCACGTCGCTCTCATCATTCCTGGGAACTCGGTGCTCTGGGCGAGCTTCCTCACTCTCGTCGTGCCAGCCATGATGGAGAAGCTTCTGATTCCATTCATCTATCTAGCACCCGATCCCAAGGTGCCGGGAGTGAGTTCTCAGGAAGAGTTGGCGGTGGAAGGCCTTGGTGCTGGGGAGAGGCTTGACTCGGGAATCCGAAGCGTGGCGGAAGAGCACGGCGTTCTCGTGTGGTCTCTGCGATGTCTCGACCAATCGGCGTTTGATGTAATGAGACAGCACCATATCGACGTAGGTGTGCAGTTTGCCAAGGTGAGTCAACCACAAGAAATTGAACCTGTCGTCCAGGGTCAAGTCATTTCCAAGGATCCTCTGGCGATTCTGTTTCGTGGCGTAGATAGGTTATTGGAGGGAAACTCCAGACGAAGGACTGATGACCGAGAGGAGATAAAGAATAAGGAGTATGAGCAAAAGGTTTCGAGGATCGTATTGGATGCCCTGGGAAGGTATCCGGAGACTAGGTAGCATCCATCATTGAGCCCATTTGCCCCATCAAGAGAGCTGTTAAACCTGCCTTTAGAGAGAATTCTTGCACGACGTGCCATTATGCTCCCAGCTGGCCTGGTGCGGGGTGTTACAGCCCAGACGAGGCTCGACCCCAAGAACTCTTTAAAGGCTACCTCCCAACCTTCTCGTGCCGTGTTCCTCCAACGCAGCGACGCTCATCGTCACTCCTTTCCCCACATGATACTCGCCCGGCATGGCGCTCCGCTCCGAGTTTCCATCGCTCCCCGAGTCACACATCAGTCTCAGCTTCCTAGAAGACCTTCCGGAATACGACGAGACCAAACCGTATTACTTCTCTGGCCCCCTGCCGGAAGAGCAGGAAGAGCTTCGCACGAACATTCGCTACCAGACCTTGAATCGGATACCCCTCCTAAATCTGCGCGGGCAGGAGCACAAACTCGACGTCGAGAAGCATGGCTTTGAGATCATCAAAGTACCAGAAAGCATTCTCCGCTTGGATGTGAGAGGGGCAGGGAGGGGAGAATACATGGAGAAAATGGCTGGAGCTGTAAAACGGCGCCTCAACGCCACATTTGTTGTGTGCTACAACTACAAGGTGAGGTTGGGTTCAAAATCTCCATGTTGCTGGTTGCTTTTGACGCGAGTGATTGTTGACATGCTGATCCTTGGAGTTTCGATCGAGCCACTCCGGCCGGCTTCTCGACCGTCAGGGCCTGGGAGGAAGCCCTGAGCAACCAGACGCTCCGGCCGAGGCAGCCCATATTGGTACAAGTATCGCCGACTTGGGTTGCGTTCACGTTACTAAAAGCGTTACAAGACCACACTCCGGACAGCGCCACCAAGCGGGCGAAACGACACCTGACCGAGGAAGAGGCCAATATCTATCTCAACGGAGGCTGGAGATTGCGAATTATCAAGTGGGTTGTGGATTCGGTCACTTCCATGTCTAGAACTAACGCGGCGGGTTCATAATTAGCGTCTGGAGGCCGCTCGGTGTTGTCCATGAATGCGACCTTCTCTACGGCGACTTCACTACAGTAGCGCCAACAGATCTCCACGCTGTTGACCGCGCCTCGAGCGAATATGTCGGCGAAGTCTACATGCTGAAACCGCGGTCGCATTATGATTGGTACTGGGTCGATCATCAGAGGCCTGATGAGGCATCCATCTTCATCAGCTTTGACAGCCACCCAGCCTCAGGAGCACCATGTAATGAAGCCAGAGGTATTCCATGATCAAAGAGATCAACAGCTAACCTAACGCTTTTGCAGACTGTCCACACACATCAAAGCCAAAGTTGGGCAGCAACACCACTTCGTCAGCGAGCCCCAGAGAGAGCATCGAGTTGAGGCTCATTGTCTTCTCGCCAGCGGCCTAAAAGGGGCGCCGAGGAATACGACTGGACACCACAAAAGACGATGCGCGGTTTTTTGTTCGTTCAAGTTTTCTTGTTCCCTTGTACCGATCCCATTGCTCGACTTTCCCCTCTTCTCATGGCGGTTCGCTGTGTGCACGAGGACCCAAGACATGCAGAGCGGCACAGCGCAGGACAAATAGTGCAGGAGTTCAATACCGCCTGGCGGCTTGGTCAAGCCGGAGAGAGCGATAACCAGCCTATCATTGAGCTTCCTGCGTGGCCCCCCGACGCAAGTTGGGCGGGGAAGATATGGTGGCCGTAAATAAATTATTGCTGCGATGTACGTCGACGTGGGCGGCAAGCTGATGAGTCGATGACCACTCAGTGGCGGGTTTGAAGGTTGCACATGTGACGATGATTGAGACCGGCCAAGACGCGGGTCCGCCTTCTTTTCTTTTCGTGCTCGGCTCGTACATACATGTACTTGCCCGACATCAAGAGCCGCGTGCAATGCGAGCCGGGCGCTGATCGGCGGCGTAAAAGGGGAAATGCGGTGACAGTTTGGGGGAGAACTTGAGAAGCCCGCGTTGGTCGATGTGTCTGCCCGGCAAACCCGGCACAGCCCGGGTATGCGGGAAGTGAGCCCGCACCTGGTTCGCAAGGCTGCAAGACGAGAAAGGAAATGCGGTGACCATCCGAGAACGGCCACATGCACGATTCACCGTTGCTCATTTGGTCCGTGACAGCTTGCATGCCCTGTGCGAGCAGGGGCATCCGCAAGCCGAGAGCCTTGCGCATCTCGGCGTTCCGTGATAGTTATTGCCTTATCTTGTGGCCGAGTGGACGCATCCCTCGTTCAATGTCCCATGCAGAGAATACGTAACTACCTTCATTACTGCTGGTTTGGTGTCATGAATCTCATGATCTGCTCGAGGCTGCTTTCCCCAGGCAACCCCACCCCGCGCCCAAATGCAGGGTCCATGGCAAAGATAGTCGCTCTGAGCTCTCGTTGGTCCAGCATATACCGTATGATCATGTTGTGTCACGACCAATTCAATCACGCAAAAAACCCAATGCGGCAAATGGGATGGGATTCATGCTCTGCGGAAAATGGCTTGAGATTATTTAGCATCCTCCTGCCATCTGGGGTTTCTGTGGACCCCGTTGCTCAGCAGTGACAACGCACAACACAGCCACGTTCGAGAACTGAACCAAAACAGAAGAAAGAACAAACAAAAAACACGTTGAGAACATTATCACGCTGGGAACATGGTAAACTGTCCTTCCCCAAGCTATGTCGCCACCTGACTGGCAGGGCGGTTGACCTTTCTTAGGATCGCATGATGGCAACGCCTGAGGCAGCATTGCCTGATGGCAGCCCAGCCAAAGCCCAGCCTTGGAAGAAGTTCCTGAAGGAACCCGAGATCCGTCCGTTCCCGGCCAACGAGAAGGCCGCCAAGTCCCTGATCCGCCTGAAGAGTGAGAAGGACGAACATGGCCTTGGTGGTTGAACAGACAGGCTATTGATGTAGTTATCTTGCCGTGCCGGGCTGCGGTCTAGCACTTGATACCTTAGTCATTTATTCCATCGTAGCAGGACAATGAAAGGGACAAATTTGTTTGAGATTTGGAGTGCACTTGATCATGCTCGTCATCAGATGTGAAGGCCACAACAGTGATAAATAGACTGCCATGCCCAGTTTCACTTCACACCACGCACTACATCTTCTTTCCCCACCCAATGCACCCTTCCGGAACATGATGGTGTCGGCAACCCTCCATTTCCTTTCAAACCTTGAGCGCTATGATAGCGAAAAGCCCTACTTCCTGAACATCGCGGGCAATGAATCCTCACCGGCCATCATCCAAAACAACCTTGAGTATGCTCCACAGGACGGAATCGAGCTCCTCGACATGCGAGAGCGGGGATTCGACGCCTTCTCCCTCGAAGACAACGGTTTCACGGTGCTCAAGTATGAAGCCGCCGCACGTCCCGAGGACAGCGATGCCGCCATGGAGTCTTACTGCGACGAGATTGTGCGCCTTGTCATGAAAGAATGCAATGCCGTCCACACAATCTGTTACGACTACAGAGTAAGCGCCCCCTCCCCCCTCCCCCCGAACTCCGAGTGCTTGGCCCCTCACACGCGCATCCCTCCTTCTATTTATGCATATAGCTCCGTAGAAGCGCCTTGAAGGTTCTCGACTACGAAGCAGGACAGGATACAGGGCGGAAAGCCGTCGCCCCGCCCGTATTCCCCGCCCACATTGATCACACGGTCGATGGAGGGCCCCGGCGAATCCGGAGACATCTGACCGAGGAGGAAGCAGAGACATACCTCAACGACAAGTTCAGGGCTCGCATCATCAAGTAAGACATCCTCTCTCTCTGTCATTTTCAACTCAACCAAAACCGGTGCCGTTAACATCTCCCTCCCTCGCAAAGCGTGTGGCGGCCGCTGAACGGCGTCGTTGAAGATTGTCCCATCGCCATCTGCGACCCGAGGAGCGTCGATGCGCAACGGGATCTCGTAGCTGCGGACCGCGTCACTCCCAATTTCGCCGTGGAGCTGTACTACCTCAGATACAACCCCAAGCAGACGTGGTATTGGGTACCAGACCAGACGCCCGACGAGCTCACTGTATTCGTCAATTATGATTCCAAGTGCCACATGAATGGGTCTCAGTGGATGAGTAAGTGCATGGCGCTGACGGTCATCACAGCGTATTGCTGATTCCGAGGAATAGCATGCCCTCACGCGGCGTTTTCGAACCCCCAAGCGCGAGAGGGAGCGCCATTTCGTGAGAGTATCGAGTTGCGTGTGGTCGTGTTCACACCTGCAGATGATTGACGCACTATTGGGGGTGGCTCCGTTGTTTGTTGCCCCGTGTAGGTGGCGAGACGGATCATTCTGTAAATTCTAAGCCATTTCGGCTGCCTTGTCACCATTCTTTGTTCAAAGCCATCACAGTACCTTATGCATGGATGGAGTGAAGAAACCTCGTCATAATGAGTGGGATACCTCCCGGCCACAATGAACGAACCCTTCCCGCAAAACAATCTCGCCAACTATTGGTACTTCGCAGTGATGAAGGCGTCAAAATCTGAAACCTTGGTGCATGGGGTAAAGTCCACTCTCCCGATGGATGCATAATACCGCTGCATGAGGCTTGCAACCATCTGCTCCGCTCTTGCCTCCTCGTCTGGCGTCTCAGGCCGACCGCCCTGGCGTAATGCTTGAACCAGCATGAACTGTGTCCGAGCGTGCTCTGCGGGAATCGCTGGGTAGAGTGATGATATCGCGATGGATTCACGGAAAAGTTTGCTAGGAAGTGTCAGCAACGCAAGTTTTCAGTATCAACTGGGAGGATGGTGCAACTCACGCAGCAGAGGTATAGTCGGCGAGCTCGTAGGCTACACAGCCAGATTTGTAGATCATCATGGCGACCGCTGGCTGTTTGCCCGCTCGACCAGGCGCCTGCAGCGTATGGGTGGCCTTTTGATAAGCCTTCGCCGCATCATCCCACCTCTTCAACACAAACATGAGATTGCCGAGGACCAGGTACGCACTGGGAAGTGAGATTAGCAACCCATGACACCAAAGGTGATTGGTGATTCTAAAAAACTCACTGTCCAGTCATCCACCAGCTAATGGTGCTCTCGAAAAAAGCCACGGTAGCCTGCAGGTCCTGGACCGAAGGGAAGTTGTCCACCTTGCCACTGTGGATCGCATTCCGCTGCAAGTTGTGCTTCACCATCGTCAAGGAAAGGTTCCGATCCTGGGTGGGCGCTCTGGCCATGTGGATTTGAAGAGCCTCCTTCCAGTGCCTCTCCGCGATGTCAAATTGATGCATCGAGCTGTAGAGCATGCCCATGTTGTTCAGCGTCGCGGCAATGTCGTCGTCGTTGCCAAGCTTTCGGCGCACCCTCAACGCCTCGTCCAAGGAGACCATTGCCTTGTCGAACATGCCCATGGATGTCTCCACCGTCCCGCCGTTGTAATTCAGCAAGCCCCACGCCGCCTCGTCGAAGGTTCCCGGAGGAACCCCCTTGTAGGCCTTTATCCCACCACTCTGGACTCGTTGGAAATTCTCAAAATCGGCAATCTCCCAGAGGTACCTTGTTGTGACGAGTTAGTGGTGACGATGGTAAGAACAAACGGTGGCGTCGTAGCAACAATGTTCACGTACCACGAGGCCCATCCCATGAGCGTGGCGAATTCCGACGGGGCCGACAGTGCTCCCCCCTCCTCGATGTAGTGCGTGTCGAGAATGATGACATGCTGAATGTACATGGCGCAATCATTCCATTTCCCAGTGAACCGCTGGCCAGTGTGAGTCTTCGGAAACACTTCATAAAGGAGCTTCGATGCTTGCTCAAAAGCAGTTTGTCGGGATGCCGGGTCCAGGTAGTGCTCAAACTGGTGGAAGTGAGTGACGTGCACCTACAACTGGGGTTTTATTTGATAATCACCTGGAGCTGTTCCAAACGATGGAGACTGAGCATCTCGGTGTCGGGGTCCTTGTCCACCAGAGCCAAGTCCATCAAAGCCTCTTCAATATCTAGGAAGCTACATGAGGTTAGCAGAGGGCCCCAGCAGCATTGAAAAGAAGCAAGTCAGACAGGTGCAAGGGATGGGAAAGCGGGGCCAGGGGAAAACGCAGGAAAACAATGGGTTGTACAGCGTACTCGTCAGCGTTATCGCAATAGGGAAGCAGCCCAGCCGTGCTGCGAGAGGTGTAGCCATCATCCCAATGGTTGAATAGGTCCTGGGGAATGGAATCGGAAGACAAGAAGCTCAAGATACCAAGGAGGGATCTGGCGTCTCCGTTGAGGGAATTGAACGTCATGGTCCAGTTGGTTCCAATCTCCGGCTTGGTGTTCGGGTAGATCCCCAGGGATTTGCCGGCAGGCTTGCTGTGGTATTTCACCTTGTTTCGCCGGTAGTCATTGAGAAACCTCTTGATGGGCGTTTTGCGGGCACGCATCAAGGCCGTCATGTGAACAATGCCCAACGCAAGGCCGCCCAGCTCACGGCTGAGTTCTTCTGCGGCTTCGGGGTCGGGATGGACGCCTCCAGGCCAAGTTGCTAGACTGAGAATGCACTTGCGCCCTTCTGCCGGCGTGAAAGGGGAGATGGCGATCTCGTCATCGGTCAAGTTGAAGCCGATTCCTGGGTGACGCGTCGTGACGATGATCTTTCCGTTTCCTCCCGGTGGCCAGAACTGGTCTAGATCCTCGCTCCGCTCCACGTTGTCGAAGATTACCAGCCACCGGAACGCTACGAGAGATTAGTATGATGTGCCATCAAAAGCACTCCAACGTCAACTGACCCGCCTGAGCCAGATGATCCCTCCATTTTTGCCTGATCTCGACACCCGGCTTCTCTGTCTCCCCGACCAACCCGAAGCGACTCAGGGCCTCGTGGCAGCTTTGATCCAGGCCGGCCGTGAGCTCGCTTCTCATCCACACAATGACGCTGTAGTCAGACAGCGACTGGTGAGCGAAGCGCAATGCGATCGAGGTTTTCCCCACTCCTGCGATTCCTCGTATCGTTACGGTGTTGTGTTCTGACAAACTCTGGGAAATGGACTCAAGTTCCCTGTCACGGCCATAAAAGCGAGCGGGTTGCTTCGGCAGCATGTAGACCGATGGCGTCGGCGGGGCTGTTTGGCCTGTTGGCGGGGGCGAGGAGGAGAGGTGAGGGGTGTTGGATTTCAGAATGTCAAAGAGGAAATGTTCGGATGCCTGCAGGTAGTCATTGCACTCGGCTTCGCGGCGTTGGATGGTCTTCCATCGGTCGTCATTCAGAGAGACTGCGATTGCGAGGTTAGCAATGTCGTCGTCAACGCCGTGGATTGCCGGGCGACAGACCGAGAGGGCCCTGATCAAACGAGTCGATGATGGCGCCGAGGAAGGCCAGTTGGAGGCGGTAGGCCTGGCTCAGTCGCTCGTTCGCATGTTGCTCAGAAATTCGACAGTCGGAGCATCTCGAAGCGAACAGGTTGCCCAGCTCACTGCAGCGGCGGAGTTTGTCGATGATGGCATGGAAACACTCCTCCGAGCGAGCGCTTTGCTCAGCTTGGCGGACCGCCCGATGGATGGCCATGTAGAGAAACCCGCCCAGTAGGCTGGTGAATGCAAGGCGTTGTTCGACGAGCTGCGACACCTCGAGAGTGCCCCCAAAACTTGCCCGGTTATCGCGAAGCTTGGCGCGGACAGCGGGACCGTTGATATCGTGGAGCAAGCCCTCAAACAACGTGGGGAAATCGTCGCGGGCGTAGTTTTGAATGTTCTGGCGGGTGAAATCATCGGCAAAAGTGGCGAGTGCAGAACCGTTGGCTTCGGAAAGGTCATCGCAATCCCTGTGGGGGAGTGCTCTCAACTGGGACTGCGAATGCATGGGCTTTGCGAGGTCGCGGGCTGGAGAAGTTGCATCGCAGCCAGGGAGGAATTAAGTGATCGGGTACTGTAACGGGTGGGGTTCGGACGGGGAGTGGGCATAATGGAAGGAGGGTTTTACGGAAGCACAACCTGAAGGCAGCGCATAAGAACCTCCTCGGTAGGCTGGCTCGGCTGGGTCAGGTGCTGACCCCCCGTGATTCCAGGGCAGACCTGAAGAATGGGAGCAGCGAGCTTTTGGACACATGCTTCATCAACTGCTCGCGGACCTTGTGTTCGGTCTGCCCTTGCGGACAGCCAATCTTATTTGAAGCAATGGGAACCACTGTGACACCGCATGAGGGATCGGTGGGCGCACCGGGGTCAATTCTGGGCCGGAAAATGATCCATCTTTTGCCCTTTTTGGCTGTGTCTGGAACCGCTGTTGAACCGCCTCGATTCGGCTGCCCATTTCCCTTTCGTAATTCATCTCTGCGGCGCATGTCATCGAATTTACCTTCTTTGGGCAGATAGTGGGCCCATTGTGCTAGGTACCTAGTTTTCCGCCCCCGTCAGGTTTGTATCACCAGCGGCCCAGGGGAGAATCGGGAAGAAAATGGCAATACACAGCGAGAGGAAGGAAAAGAGGTGGGGGAGGGGGAAAGGGCGACGGCGGGGTTTGGCACTGAAGAGAGGTCCAATGGTCAGCACCCCGGGCCGTAAATGCTTGGCCCTCTTGCATTTGCTGCACCGTTGTCATCCACCACGTTCTTCAAAATACCAGGCGCCAACCATCATGGTCATGGTCGACGAAGTTCCTTTTCTTGAGGGCCCACACCAGTGGTTTCAACGAGAAGGAAGGCGGTGAGGTTGGCACACAGATGCTTGGACGCGACCGATCATGGCACCCACAGGTACATACTGCACCATCTGGGGCTAATCAAGGAGAGTCTGCTCAGCCTTGTGAGTTTCTCGCGGTATCTGCGGTAGCGAAGAGCCACATGGTGCTGGGAGCCAAGGGCCCCACCACACTCCCGTTTCTGCATCTACTTTCGTATCCGGTCAATGCAATCGCGAGCTCAATACCTTATCCGACAAATGCTGCGGCGCACCAACCGAGCGACCGAGCCTTTGAGTGCGGAATATTTTTGTCAACGAGTGCGTTACAGGCCAAGCGGACTCGAACTGTGGGAGGAGGGATAGTAGCCTCCGGGCATTCAACTTTGTTGATCAATCTTTCTCCCCAGCGTAAGATACAATCTACGCTGTTTGCTGGGGGGCTTGAACAACAATCGCTGGGGGGAGCCTTGCCGTCAAGGAGACACGAAATCGGCACACTCCAAACACAGCCGCCGCCGCTGTGTCCCCAGCAGGTCTAACAGCCGATGCAGACCCAATGAGCAGCGAACACCCTTCTGCTGCCTGCCGCACTCGTCGTTCGCCTCAGCCCCTCCTCCCCCATCCTCAGCTCCCCATGACAATCTCGCCCCGTGATTGGCCCACGTCAACCTCAGACTGAAAACATGGCCGCCCTGTCTGGTTCGGGGGATCTGCGTTGCAGGACGCCTCGCGGCGGCTCGCGCCGCCATGAGATGTCCCCTCGAGGTCGCCTGCGAGCTTCGGCAAGGCGTTTAAACCCAAGCCTCCCCTCAATCTCAGGGAATCTTTAGAGTATTAGATAACAATCTCTTGCCGGGATTGTGTCGCCCACAGCAGCCATTTCCCTTCCTCCCGTCCAACAATATTCTAACGAAATCGCAAACTCTCGCGCGATGACTGCCGACCGTGAGGGTCTGAAAGCCCGGCTCCTCGCCAATGTCCCACCTGGACCTCAGACGGTCCCAGCTGACCACCTGGATCCGGTCCTCATACACATCGAGAAGGAGATGTGCCTCATGATTCGTGCTTTGTCGGCTGACGGCCCGGAGGGCCAGCTAGCACGCCCGATGAAGCCTTCGGATATCTACTCATTGTTATCCTCAACAATGAGCAGATTCCTTGAAGACTCGAACCACGAACCCCTCACCGTGAATAACCTCGCCGGCTTCTTGGCGAGCCACGCTGAGTTCGCCCACCTCAGCCCGTACATTTTGCAACAAACGGTCGTGGCGGCTCTTGGATGGATCACCCTTCTCTTCAGCTGGAACCACACTCCCTTGATCAACCACTGCTCTGTTCGGGTTGGACAGGCCGCCTCAGAACCGAAGAATCAGCACGTGGAAAACTACGAAAGATCTGTTGGCATGTTCATTCGCCAATTCGGATTGATCCCGCACGAATATCGCGAGGAACCACGAGCGGAGAATATACTGCACCTCTCCCTTCTCAACATTCATTCCCTCACCAACGTTGGACGGCTGCATATTGAATGGGTGCCTCATATCAGTCAACACCTTACCCTCGATATTCACACTCGGACTATCCGCGTCTTTCAGTATCCGTCTGTTTGTCTTCTGGCTCTTGCTGGTGGTGATTATCAGAAGCTATGCCGCAGGTTCGTTCTTCTTTTCCAAACCATCCCTCCACTCCCCTCCCCTCTCTTCCCAAACCCAAAGCATGCAACGTGAGGTCGAAGATCCATGTAGGTAACCGCTCCCAAGCACCATGGCCGGCGTCCACCCCGACCAGTACTGCCTGCATCGGGAAGTCCTGCTCTCCCTCAGGTTTGTTCTCGGGAGAACAAGACGGTCCAAGGCCCTGGCAAAGAAACTCGTGCTCCTCCTGCCCAGCGAAAACCGCGACCCAGCCCTCATCAGCATCCTGATGGGCGATCGAGACGCCATGCTGGTAGCATCGCCAAACGATGTTCCCAGCATCAAGCAAGACTTTCTCACGCCTTGGGTTGAGTTTCCGCTGCTGGGGGAAAGGCTGCTCCAGATTCAAAAGTACAATGAGCAGCAGAAGCCGTCCAGCACACGAGCGCAGTTCCGAGACACACGCAACCCGGCGCAATGGTACACCTTATGGGCGGTCTTGATCCTCGGCGCCTTGGGCATCATTCTTTCCTTCCTCCAGCTGGGGGTGGCGGTTGCGCAGCTTGTTTTCGCCGTGCCTCGTGCTGGTGGAGAGCCGTCCTCGCCCTCGGAACCGAAGATGATGTGAAAACCGAGGTCGCAGCCGCGATTCATCTTGCTTCTCTGCTCTAGAGCATACTTCTGGCATCTCTTCTGCCCACAACAATCTCTAAATCGCAGTTGGCGGTACCCTCGGTTCCCGAGTGCGCTTCACGCCGCTACGCCAGTGGGAGTGGAGATCAGAGCCAGCTCTGCAACCACAGTTCGCCTCAACAACGAAGTGCGACACCAAGGATTGCGGCACCTGCAGATGGATGTATCCTCATCTCTACTTCACGGCACGGGGCAGTAGCAGGAGAGTGGTGTCAGCGCTAGGTACATACAGAGAACTTAGTGCACCGGCTTTTTGTGGTAGGCATGTCAAGCAATCGTTCACGGCAACAGCGCGGAGTGGTTAGCCGGGAACATTACTCTGGGCAACGTGGAGTACGTGGTGATGCAAAGGTCTCCTGGTAGCTCGAAAGTCTGCATCCGCCGCATCGCACAACTTTCCAGATGTAATCGCACACTCAAGTCCTGGGAAGTGTATCTCTTCTAATCCAAGTCAGCACTTCGAGTCGACGAATGACCCCGTCGTTTGTTTGATACTGTTCAAAACCAAGAATTAGTTCTTTTGTTGAGGCAGCGTCGTCTCGGATTTGGGGATCCGGGGTGCCTCGGCCCCGCCACGCCGCGTCGGTTACCCCAACAAATGACGCCGGGGCCGCGGCACCGCCGGTGAGGGGAAGGCACCACATTACCCCTTTGGGAAAGTACCTAGGCCTGCAAACTGGACGGCGCCAGGAACAGGTTCGTCATTTTACCCGCAACATCTTTGGTGACGAGATCTCTCCAACCGCCATCCATTCAAACCGTCTCTTTGTGACTGCAGCATCCAATCACGTCGGCCGACTGAACCTCATTAATCATCCAAGACCGTGGGCAACTCAAGCGACGAACGACCAAACACCAACCGGCTTCCCAGCATTCAACTCACCCAACCCCTTTCGAAACAATTACCCAATCCATCCGCCAAACCACCAGCGAAACTCACCTCGCCGTGTCCTCACGTCCCTCCGCAAAAATGGCCGCCCTCTCCTCCCTCCCGCCTCCCCCGCAAGTCCCCAACATCACCCTCTCCCTCCCGTCCCCGCACGTCCTGGTCGTGACCCTCGCCCGCCCGGCCGCGCTCAACGCGATCCCGTCGGCGCAGCACTCGGCCATGGCGTCGCTGTGGGCGTGGTTCGACGCGCAGCCGCAGCTGCGGTGCGCCGTCATCACGGGCGGGGACGGGCGGGCCTTTTGCGCGGGCGCCGACCTGCGCGAGTGGGACGTCACCAACAACACGGCGGAGCAGGACAAGGACGGCGCCGGCGAGGCGGCGCGCTACCGGGAGCGGTGGCTCCAGGAGGGGTTCGGCGGCCTGTCGAACCGCGCCGGCAAGAAGCCCGTCATCGCGGCCGTCAACGGCCTGTGCTTCGGCGGCGGGATGGAGATGGTCATCAACTGCGACTTGGTGGTGGCGGACGGCAAGAGGGCGCGGTTCGGGCTGCCCGAGGTGGGCAAGGGCGTCATTGCCCTCGCCGGGGCGCTGCCGCGGCTGATCCGCACGGTCGGCAGGCAGAGGGCGGCCGAGATGGCGCTGCTGGGGAGGACGGGGTACACGGCGGAGCAGATGCGGGAGTGGGGGATTGTCAACTTTGTGGTGGGCGAGGGGGAGGCGTTGAGGGAAGCGATCAAGGTCGCAGAGGAGATGGCCGGCAACTCGCCGGATGCCGTGATTGCGTCGCGGGAGGGGCTGAGGCTGGGGTGGGAAGGGATCGGGCCGCAGCTGGGGACCGAGACGTTGGAGAGAGGCATGTACGGAAGGATCAACGGCGGAGACAACATGAAGGAGGGCGTGCGCAGTTTTGTGGAGAAGCGCAAGCCGGTGTGGAAGGACAGCAAGCTGTGAAACTGCCCGCTCTTGCCTTTGTTGCAGTGGAGAGGTCGATGTGACTGTGGAAAGAGGCAAACTTGCCTTTGGTACCTTCCTAGAAGGTCTAGTATCTTAATGGTATCAACAATCTCAGATCACACATTTCAAACAAACCGAGATATTTTCCCCCACCATATAATGGGAGGAACAGCGCGAACATGTTGGTATGGAAGTCGCTGTCCCCTCCCCTCTGTCGTTGACATCGCAGCATCCGTTGGCCAGCTCGCAGTGCTACAAACCCCCCTCAAGTTTTCCTCTGCATCACCGCATTCTTGCACCCGACAGGCTTACAGGTTCCAATTCAGTTGTGTGTTGTACGGCATTCTCGCACTTGGCAGCTTGGTGACATTCGACCTCTTCCCGATATTTTGTGATGATCTCTGCATCGTCTTGGGTGCCTGATTCGGAACTCCCTCACCACTGCCTCTAGACAGCTGCTTTCCCTTGGCTATGGAGCAGGACGGCGTTGGCATAAAGCATTCGACCGAGGTAGCTGCCCAGGCCTGGACATGCTCAGTTCTTCGCAACTTTCCCAAGATCTTAACGCAACAACACCCCGCGATCTCTCCCCAACTGCTCGATCTCAAGGCTCTCTCCACCTCATCTTCTCCGGGCATCCCCGCAAGAGCAAAATCTAGCACGGTGAAAAACCCTCAGGGAAGACCTGCCCAAGTTAGTGGGGGAAGAGTGCTGTCAGCAAGGGCTCCATATCAGACCCGTCAGAGTCATCTGAGCCATCTGAGTTCTCCGAGTCCTCTGAATCAGCCGAATCATGTTGACGAAAAGCTTGCTCATCGGGGATTAAGCTTCTGTAAATCTTGGTCGGCCTATACACATCATCATTTAGTAACACAACACCACCACAATATAACAAGCGAGACGACATACCTCGGCAACCCCTCCTCCACAAACCGCCTCACCTCCTCCTCCACGCCTTCCCCTTCCAACAACTCAGGGTACCACCGCCTCCCTTCGGGCCTCGCCAACATAGCAACCCTCAACATCATCCTCCCAAACCCCCGTGAATCCTCCAAAAACTCCTCCACCATCCCCCTCGCCTCCCCCTCGCCCAACACCTCCACCCACCTCCCCTGCCGCCCCGTCCCTCTCCTCGCCGCCATCACCCCCCTCACAGCCCGGTCCACCTCCTCCATACTCGCCATCGACCCCTTCACAGCCCTATCCACCTCCTCCAGCCTCGCCACCAACCCCCCGTCCACCTCACCACCCACCTCCTTCAAAAAGTCCCCCAGCCCACCCACAACCCTCACCCGGTCCTTCTTCCCTCCTCCCTCCAGGTCTCGTTGCAGTCCACTAACAAAAGCATACCCCACCCCGCCCTTATCCCCTCTCACATCCACCACCACGCTCCACTTCCCCTCCTCCAACCCCCTCACCAACGGCCAGCACTCGGCCCGATGCACCCTCCCCAGCGGCACGCCACACCCCACGGCCAAGAGCGGCACGGCGCGGTTCTCGCAGGGCAGGGGCGTGATTTCCACGCGGCTGGTGTACTGGCACTCGTCCTCCTCCTCTCCGGCGGTGGCACGGGCAAAGCGAAAATGAAAGGGATGCTCCAGCGCCGGCGGGGCGCAGCACATGGTGGATGCGAACAGGTCGCCCGCGCCGTGGTGGTCTGTGGTGGCGCCCGTGGCGAGGGCACGCAGGAGGGCGAGGAAGCCGGTGGCGAAGCGGGCCGGGGAGAGCGGGGTGGTGGCGAGGTGGTAGTTGTGGCCAGTAGGTGGTGGTTGGTAGTTCAGAGGGGGTGGGGGTGAAGTCATCGGCGTTTTCGCTGGGGTGGCGGATGAAGATGTGCTGGATGGGGAAGAGCGGGGAGGAGGCGGGCGGCGTGAAGGTGGAGGGGAGGAGGATGGCGCGGCGGAGGGCGCGGAGAAGAGGCCGGTTAGGAAGAGGCGGTGATGGTGCGGAGAGGAGGGGGTGGATGCCAGGCGGGTGAGGAGGGCGGCGCTGGGGTCGTCGGTTTGGCGGGTAGGGGTTTGGTGGAGGTAGAGGGAGGTCAGGGCGGGTTTGTGGGTGAGGGCCGAGACGAGCTCGGCGGGGGTGCTGTTAATTTGGTCGATACAGAGGCTGATGGAGCGGGCGTGAGCGAGGGAGGGGCTCGCGAGGGCGGCGCTGATTGTCGCGGGGGAGAGGTGGCTGAACGTGACCCAGTCGAGGTGTGACTGTCCGGAATAGGAGATCTGGAGCAACTCGGCGGCGAGCGGGGACTGGTGAAGTTTGTGGGCGTGGGAGAGCAGCTCCCTTCGCAGTAGATCCGGGAAGTTGGGGATGCTTTCCGCCGCGTCGAGGAGGGCATCGCCCAGGCCGACATCGTTGCGGTCGGGGGTGACTACCAGACGGCTGACCAACGCCGTGATAACTTGTTCACTCAGCGAGCACGGGCCAGACCTTCCAGCTCGAGCCGACGAACTAATACCTGAATCTTGCTCGTCCTTCTCGCGCCACACCACCTCCAACGTCTCGAGACTCACAAGAGGCGACTTGTCCAACTTGTCGAGACCCCGTTCCCGCGCGATAAGTCCCCCGGCCCCCGGACCTTGTCGAGGTACTCTCTCGCAGACAGCGGCCGCCTTGGTCGATCAGGCTCGAGTACCGACTCCGACTGGAACATGGACGCCTCCAACAACACCCCAAAGGTAACAAGCCCGTATCTGATGCGGTCAAGGTCGGAAATGTCCACCACCACCATGCCGTACTCGAGCGTCTCATCATTGTACACGCGTCCGAGCGGCTCTGCCGTGACTCGGGCGCCGCGCGTGTTGCACTCGCGCCCGGCGCTGACGACAAGGCACGTCATGACGAACGGGAACTCGACCATGGCGCGGTTCCACAACTGCCTTCCGAGCTCCCGATACCGCCACGACGACGACGGCAACCTGATCCGCGGATCCGTGCCCGCTGGGAGCTCGGAGCGCGGCGGGGCCAGGCCGTGGTGGGCGTAGGCGGCATCGGCGAGGGCCAGCTCGCCCTGGAGGGCGGTGCGGTTGGCCGTGTCCGAGAAGGCGGCGATGAGGCGCAGACAGGCGCGGAGCGGGGCCGTTGGGTCCATCCGCGCTAGGTCCGCATGCGGTGGTCGGTATTGAGCAACGGCCAACTGCCGGTACTGGCCGCTCAGCTTGGTGACGACGAAGAAGAGGAAGGATGACGGGTATTCCTTGTTAGGGGGCCGCGCGGGAAGGGCATCGTCAGGGGCGTCCATGGTGACCGTGATGTCCCTTGGGTGTCACCGAGGTGCGGCGCGAACGAGGCGCAGAGTCAGGCAGGTCGAGGGCAAGATTCAGGGAGAGGAAGCCGAGTGGTGTTGCAGTGCGGGGGAACAGGGCAGCCGGATTTGTTGGTTGCTGCTTGGTTGATGCTTGGTTGGTGCTTGGTTGGCGTGCTGTGGTGGGACGCCGGGCGGGAAGTTGGCCACCCGGATACTCCCGCTGTATGCACGGCCAGGTGTATTGACTCCTGGCTGTGAGTGATCCCCCTGCCAACGCAGGCGTTCTCGCACCTCACACCTCATCCTGAGGTTGGGCCAGGCGGCGGTGTACGCTATATAGGTAGGTACCTGTCTATTTGATTTGTTAAAGGAAGGAAGACGATAATGTAGTGATATACTATAGGAAGGTAGTGACCTAGTTATAGGGCAGGGGCACTAGGCAGCTACTAAGAAATTAAAGAGGACGTAGGTACCGGTATATGGTGATATGCTTACAAATACCAGTCTAGGTAGAAAGTGCCTAGTAGCCCCTTCCTAAGGGGGTATGTCAGAACTATGGGGTGAACGACCCCTAGTCGGGCGAAGAAGCGGGGTAACCACAGCCAGAAGGCTGCCTACGTTGGCCTCCCTAGAACAAGAAGAACAACCACAACAACAGAGCAATCAAGATAGCACTAAATTGAAGCTATCACCACTACTGCATCTCTGCTATCCTCTTCTGAACCCACTGTATTCATCAGTGCCTCTAGCGCTCCAAGACCACTGCGTTCCACTGTTCCAGACCATCCTGTCATCGCTGCTCCCACACAAACTTACCGTAGGTACCTTCTTCTTAGAAGGTCTCGTGTCGAATGAGATCAACAAAACCAGATCACATATTTCAAACAACCTAAACCGGGATCTTTTCCGCAAACATGGAATGGCAGGAATGGCGCTGAACATGGAATTTGGGACGGAGGTCATGTTTATCCCCTTCCCGTTCCATCGTCGTTTGCATCGCATCATCCGTTGACCGAATTCTCGTCCTTATAAACCCTCTCGGTATTCGAGTTTTCCTCCTGCATCATCGCATTTTTGCACGCGACAGGCTTACAGATTCCAATTTTGTTGTATGTTGTACCGGTTTCTTCCCGCACTTGGCGGTTTGGTGACATGCGATCTCTTCACGATCCTGTGTGATGATCTCTGCATCGTCCCGCGGCAATCGTGCCGCTCTGGTTGGTTCGCAACCCCATCATCACCCAGTAATGGCCACGGCACTTCATTTAGAGGAGCAGCACGTTACACAAGCATACAGCACATACTGACCCACAGCTCTTCGATATTAAGGCATGCATGAGGACTAACCTGAAGCAAAAGGTTGGTGTGGCTCACTCTGACCACCATTTCATCATTTCATCACCCAAGGTTGTCCTTCTGACCATATACTTTCTACCTTGATTATCTCGCTAGGTGTCGTTGAAGTTGCCACCTAGTTCTGTGCCTTATTTACTCTGCGGGAGACAGGAGTAATTAAGGTACGGGTTGGCTATCCAGATTCCAGACGACTAGAACCGACACTACAGCACCGCCTCTGGAATCTTGTTCCAGTCTCACCCTTTCCCAACTAGGTACCTCAAACGTTCGAGTCTTGATTCGCTCAATCATGGCGGGTACACCAGGTGTAAGCCCGGTCGTGCTGGGGGAATACCCGCCCGCAGCCGACTTGCGGACGAAAATGCGGGAGAGGCCCCTCCCGACCATCGCTCCGGAAACCGTCGACCCGGCGGTCATCTGTAGCGGCGAAGCCACAAGCCAAGCGCTTGCCGTGCTCGGCAGGCTCAATACCGCTCTCGCTTCTGACGACGCCGGTGCACTCGAGGACTGCTTCTTTCCCGGTCAAGCGTACTGGAAGGACGAGCTGGCGCTGACATGGCACTTGCGCACCTTCACCTCGCCCCCGGCAATTGCTGCGAGCTTGTTGCAGACAAAGGCGCTTCACAGTCTGGCTGGACCGCTTGTACTCGAGGGCACTCCTCAGTTTGTGCCGGCATCTCCTGTTCTGGTAGGCCATCGTCAGAGGAGGAAATCCTGGAGTTCAAGTTGGAGACTATGATCGAGAGCTGATTGCCTCCACTTAGCAATTCATTGACTGCAACCTGCGTTTCAAGACGAAATCCCCGGCTGCCATTTGCAACGGAAGGATGCTTCTGCTGCCTGTTGAAGTTGGTGGAGCAGTGGTATGGAGGATCTGGATTCTCAGCACCTGGCTGGAGAACCTCGAGTCGCATCCCGAGAACGAGGCCCTGTTGGGGTCTCCAGGCCGACAGCTCGACGGGGTTGAGCAGTTTGAAACCGACGTCTTTATCATAGGGGGCGGGAACGCGTGAGCTACCTGACTAGCCGTTGAATCCACTCCAAGGATGGAGCTGACCTTGCCTTTCAGCGGTGTCACTCTTGCAGCGCGCCTCAAAGCCCTGGGCGTTGACAGCGTCATGGGCGAACGAAACGCAGCGCCCGGCGACAATTGGGCGTCCCGTTATGACTGCATGCGGTTCCACGTTCCAACATCACTCTGCGAGTTGCCGTACATGCGTAAGCACAGCACAGGATAGACCGCTCTTGATCAGCGGCTGATGATTCGCGTCCCTAGGTTATGATAAACACCTTCAATCACCCCATTTTCTGTCCGCTGCCGAACTTGCTGAGCAGGTACGGCGATATGTCAAGGCCTTCAACCTGAACGTGATCACATCAGCCAAGATCCACTCCACAGTCTACGACCGCATAGCGAGACGCTGGATTGTGCAGTTTGAGTCCCCCTGTGGCCGCCAGACTGCCGTCGCGAAGCACCTTGTTCAAGCCACGGGGTTCGGCTCGCAGAAACCGTATCTTCCGCTGATGGCAGATGAAGACGTGTTCAAAGGCATCAGCATCCACTCGGCGCAGTACAAGAACGCCGTCTTGTTGAGGGAAAAGGGCGTCAAGGTGAACATCTCGTCGAAAAATGAACCCCTATCAATTTTCATACCTTTCAACTAACCTCTTTGCGTCCAAAGTCTGTCCTCATTATTGGTTCGGCAAACACCGCATTTGACATTGCCCAAGACTGCCATACCGCAGGCCTCCAGACAACAATTGTCGCCCGCTCTCCCACCTACATCTTCCCCGTCGAGGACGCCTGCGACAAACAATGCCTCGGCGCCTACGATTCTGACATTGGCGTCGAGGCAACCGACCGGCTGCTCATGACGATGCCGACATGGGTAGGCACCCACATGCTCTCGGGCTTCCTCGCGTCCAGGGCGTCGCAAGAGCCGGATCGCTACGCGGCGCTGGCCAGAGCCGGCTTCCCCGTCATCGACAGCGCCCATCCCGACGCCTCGCTGGGGCACCACCTGCTGGAACGCGCCGGAGGCCATTACGTGGATATGGGGGCCACCGCGCTCATCGCAGAGGGCAAGGTCGGCGTGAAGGCCGGGGTCGAGCCGACCGGTTACACACCGTCCGGGTTGCGCTTTGCAGATGGCACCACGGCGGACGCGGACGCGGTGGTGTGGTGCACGGGGTTTGCGGACAAGAACGCGCGAGACACTGCAGCGCAGATTCTAGGAGCAGGGATGAATGGCCATGGGGGAAGAGAGGGGCAAGGTGTTGGCGATGTCCTTGGGCCCGCCGAGATTGCTGATCGGCTTGATGCCACTTGGGGCGTCGACGAAGAGGGCGAGATCCGCGGCATGTGGAAGCGGCATCTGCGTGTCGACAACTACTGGATCATGGGTGGGCACACGCAGCAACACCGCTGGTATTCGCGGACGGTGGCGTTGCAGATCAAGGCGGAGCTCGAGGGGATACTGCCGCCGGCGTATCGGGAGACCGCCGAAGCAGAGAGAGATGGGGAAAAGGACCAAGCTTTATGAATTTGAATTATAAGTATATGTGCGCCAAAAAGAACTTGCCTCAACCTTGGACATGTACAAGACACCTTGAATATCCTTCACAACCCCAAGCCGTATACACTGAATTGAACATGCCGTCTAGGGTATCCTTTCACCGACTCTCAAGCAGATTCCAACAACTCTGTCCTCTTCTTTACAGAAGAGCGACGGCGCCAAGAACGCCAGCAATGGCCACGGCAGCGCCAGCGAGGCCAGTATCCCGGTGACCGGCGTTCTTGCCCGCGTTGCCGTTGCCGTTGCCGCTTCCACTGCTGCTACCGCTGCCGCTGCCGCTGCCGCTGCCGTTGCTGTTGCTGCTGCCAGTGGCCGCCGGGCCCGCGCCGGAGGTGGACCGGGAGCTGGCACCCGAGCCAGAGGTGGAGCCCGAGCCGGTCTCCTGGCTGTCGGACGAGTCGGTCGTCTTGGAGCCGCTGTTGCCGTTGCTGCCGCTGTTGCCGTTGCTGCCGCTGTTGCCGCTGTTGTTGACGGCGGTACAGCTCGACGCCGAGTCCAGGTCGCTGGTGAAGGCGTCCGAGTCGGGGCACTGGGCCAGCGCCGAGCTCCACTGGCTGCTGTGGGCCGTGTACCACGAGGTGATGGCGCTCTGGTAGCTCGAGTAGGCCGACTCGAGGGACTTGGGGACGGTGAAGGTGCACGGGTCCCCGGTGATCTCGACCGCGGGCGGGCGCGTCGGCATGGCGGTGATGAGGGACTGCATGGCGTCCAGGCAGGCCGACATGCCGGCCTCGTCGGTCTGGCGGGCCTCGAGGGCGCGCTTCACAATGTCGGGGCGAGGGGCCATGGCTGCGGCCGTGCCGGCGAGGGCAATGAGGAGGGTCTGGGAGAGCATTTTGGGCGGATTGACGTTTGCTTGTGGAAGAAAGGGGTCTGGGTGTTTGGAGGGGATGGCCGTCGAGTTGGAGGAATAACCGGAGTGACTGGGAAGTTGGAGATGGGGAAAACGAGGGAAACAGACAATGCCGATGGAGCGTTGACCGGATTTTAACTCCTGTCTCCCGTCTTGCTGAATCTCAGTTTCCTGGTAAAATTGGGCATCCAGCCCGTCTCAGTGCCAATGCCCCCGGCCTGGTTTCCATCCCTGGGGCTTGCAGTCCACTCTGCCTCCCGGAGGTGGAGCAGCACCCTCCTGATGCCGGGGCGAGACCAAACTGGGTCCGTCACACGGTTGGAACTGTCTTTGAACGCTTGCCCTAATGCGGCGTCAATCTCACATCTGATAGGCCAGGGCAGCCCCCGTGCGATCTGTGGCGCCAGCGGCTTGGTGAGCCAAGCTCGAGCCAAGGACTGGCTGAGTCCAATGTGCCTGGCTCACCCCTGACGGCTTCGCATTCGTGGCTGCTTTCGGGGCAGCATGTGGCTGCATCAACCCGTCATGTCGTGCTGCATGCCAAACGTGGGTTCGCCAGACCACCTCCTCGGGCTCTTGGCTTTCAATGCATATCGTGATATTTTTTGAGTGCACGCAGCCATCAGCGTCCCAAACGCTCTGCGCCATCCAGAGCACAACGTCCGCTGGCTGCCTCACAGCGGCCCCCACTTCGAACAAGCGAATTTCAAGTATTGGACTGCGGAGTGGTTCTCCCGGTCATCCCCACAGGCCCACAGCTCTATTGGTGTTTGTCGGGTGCAAACAAGCTTCTCAGGGGCCGGCAGGATCTGAATCCTTTCACCAAATTTGACCCCTTCTGCAAGGTCCCAGGATCCTCTCAACAGGAATTTGCTGTTCCACTCCCGCCAAATGGTGGGCTCGGCGTGTTTCCCCTGCCGGATGATCTCATGAAAGGCTGGTGCAGGATGGCCGCAAATTGCTGCCCGCAATGTCCGAGTGATCTCGGCTTGCTGCAAGGGAGCCACTCAGGAGATTCCGGCACCTGCATTGGCCGTCTGTCATGGGCGA
This sequence comes from Staphylotrichum longicolle, assembly GCA_019096155.1. Taxonomy (NCBI): domain Eukaryota; kingdom Fungi; phylum Ascomycota; class Sordariomycetes; order Sordariales; family Chaetomiaceae; genus Staphylotrichum; species Staphylotrichum longicolle. The sequence continues at coordinate 2,078,297 of JAHCVI010000003.1, forward strand.
GGTCCACTCTTCTTTGTTTCAGCGGAACCTTGCCATGCAGTCAACCGTCATGAATTCCCCATGAACCGGTCGACTCTCTCGAGTCTCTCAATGTACCATCCGTTGAGTTCTCGGGTTCAGGGTTCGGGTATGGCACGGGAACGCGCCACGCTGACCAACAGAGTTACAAATTCTTTTTCAGTCTCTTTGTGTCTTTGTTTTCACAGCAACTAAGTCCTCGGCAAGGCAATCTGGGGCACTTAGGGAAAACAAATTGAAAACAGAAGGATAAACTGTCTAAAACCGACGCCTTTCAGACGGGTCGTCCACGAAGAGGTTTGACGAAGCCAGAAACAAGAAGGTAATGTTTAGAACCAATAACATAAAACTCTCCAGCTCTGTGAATTCCAAACGTAGGTAGAAAGACTCATTCCGTTGGAGCAGCCACAGTTCATGTCATATCCGGATACCATGTAGAAAAGCGTCCAGTTATGTCTAGAGTGTGAAAACACCCTCCTGGGCCAAGTTAACGAAGGGCAGCGCGTGTTCCAGGAGGCGGTCTCGACGGGTGGTCCCGTTCCTGGCCCGATGTTCAAGGGGTTCCTAACCATGCACTGGGAACGATAACCTAACTTGTGCCGAAGCAGGTACCTCGGTATGGTTTCAAACAGAGCCCTGTTTGAGAGCAGTCTTGATAAAGAGACGGCCTCGTCTGAACCCCGTTTCAGGGGCAAACAAAGAACAATTCCAGGCCAACTATCCGTGGTCGGTATCCGAGTCTCGAGGTCAAGCAGTGGTGTGCCTCAACTTCCAGGTGGCCGGGCTGGCAACGCCGGGCTCCTGCTTGGTCTCGAACCAACACACCCAGGAAAAATAGAACTGCGCGGTTGGCTCCGCGCCTCCACCTTGCCTTGTTGTATGAATTTCCTCGTCTCTGCAACCCCACGTGGTACTGTCTGCGGAGGGCGTTGATCAGCGCATGAGCACGGTTTTGATGGCCTAGTAGGCCGCCGGTTGACAAGAAGTGGTTCGTTGTGTTGCATCCAGCTGAGTGGTCTCTCATCCTCTTTCAGCTCTTTATGGCTTGATGGCTTGAGATAACTTCAAGCTACCTAAATAGACAAAATACGGTCTGTAAGGTATGTGACTACCTTGAAAAGAATGAAGACATGATCGCTTCCCCTAGAGATTCCTCACTCCACTGGATCCAGCAGCTTCCCCGAGGCGAGCAAGTGATAGTCGCCCTGTAGCGTGCGCTGCAAAGGTCTCGTCCAGTCAGTTGTCATTTCGCCCCGCGCTTTAACACGCCACCGAGATTCATGGGGCCAACGTATCTCGTTGCGCAAACCGCCTTGCATGTCCCTGACCTCGGGCTCCAGCTTCTCAAGCAACGGCCAGTCGATATAGTGAGGCGCTTCCGTGTACATAGTCACCTGCACCCCCTGCTCCCGCCCTTTTACCCACGCGTTGAGCAGCGCGCGGTACTCGGAAACGGGGTGATCGAGTGTAACGTCGGGATGCAACACCCACTCAACATCCTGCACCGTTGAGAGGTCAAGCTCACGCCAATCCTGCTGTCTGAAGTGGAAGTCGCGCGTGATCAACTCGTAAATGGTGAAGATGACTGCCCTGACGTCGTCTCGAACATCCCTGAGCAGCATGTAAGCGGTGATTCGGGTCCTTGTCCGGGGATGATTTGCTCTCTCTGTCTGTACGTACATCCGTGCCCTCGGATGGCGACGGAGGAGGCAACGGGGCTGTTCGGTTGAGGATGGTGTTGGGGTTTCGGGGTTCGGGCAGTTGAGGCGCGGGTTATGGGGGCTAACGACTAAACTTACCAGTAATGAAGGAATCCGAGGCCACGGTCTCGGCCGATTTGCGCAGCGACGTTAAAGTCGTAGAGCATGATGTTGTCTGCGTCCTCATCGATCAACAGGTTGCGCGGGACGACATCCTGGTGGGAGATGCCGTAGCGTAAATTCAGGTCATCGACAACCTGCATGAGCTGTTTCGCCCACTTGAGTTTGAAGGGTCGGGAGGTATTGTCTTCGAGATTCCCTCCCGGAATGTAGGGTGTCGTGAAGCCGACAACGCCCCCTCGCACCTCGTCGAGCACGATGCGGTCAATCGGAACGATGTTGGGGTGACTGGGCAAGCGCACCCAGAGGTTCAACTCGTCCCACCGCTGCTCCATAAACTGCTCCTGCCAGTAATACTTGAAAACAGCCTTCTTCGTGGTCGGCGGCGTGGTGTCGGTCGACTGGTATGAGACAAGGTCGACATTGGTGATGAAGCGGTCCAGCTCCCGCAGGTCTGAGCGGAGGATGGTCTGCACGCCTTCGGGGGCCTGGACAAGGTTCAAGCTGGGATAGCACATGGTCAAAGTCGTGTCGTCCATTAGGTCGGTCGAAACCGAGACCACATCCCCATTCGGCGCCAGATGGATAAGCGTGATATCGGGCCCGAGACTCTCGACATGTCTTTTGAAGTATCCGAGGGCCACGTCTTCTGAATCTTGCTCCTCATCCATCCGAACGGTTATGACGCGTCGCTGGTCAACATCGCAGATTGCCCAGTCACTGGGGCCTCCGGGCTTGATAGCGCCTTGCGTGCACCAGAACCTGAAGCGATCCTCGATCGGCATCGTGAATGTGGACGTTGATAATAAGCAGGACGTGAAGAACAACAATAGTCCCAAACAGCAGTTGCAACTGTATCAAACTCAACAGCAGATTTTATCTGAAGCGAGTCCGGTCGTTGTTTTCGCCTCGGGGCTGATGGATGAGGAGCAATAAGGTGTTGGCAACACGGAAGCTGATGGACAGAATGCTTTAGCCGCCCGTTGGTAGCTAACTGCATGCGACCCACCCTCATGAACCAACAGTCCTGCTGTGTCTCAAATGCAGCAAAAATAGACATGGGCATGTCTTGCAGCCACGGACATGCATGGAAAGCCAGGGGTGTCACCAACCACGACGGCCTGGCCCACAAACAAGCAATATCAGGAACCCAATTCGGCTCACACTGATAAAAAGAACCTGGAGAGAGCGAGGGCCACGGGCACCTCTGGCATAAACTCAAAACGGTCTCGAGACCGCCAATCAAGGACAAAACCCACGCACGCGCTTTTCATTACGCCGCAAGGCCACCCCCTGAAAGCGCCTCCACGCCACATATAGGCCCATATCCAGCCTTCCTGACGCAAGGCTGGGAGGCCGCGGGACAACCCGAATGAAGGCATCCAGAACGCACGCGGGTCTCAGACTTGTCTCAGCTTCAAGTCTACGACCATGTTGGCCTTCGATCACCCACGAAAATAACTGTTCCCAGCCGGCAGAGCGGGAGGGAGGGAGGGGGCGTAACGACGGAGGGTTTGCTGAAATAAAGTTCTATATAATAGACCCTTTCGTCCCTCGTTTGCATTTCTTATCAGGAAAGATTCTCCGTCAATACTGAGTCAAACCGTGCTGCAGTTCGGCCTCCGGCAACAACACAACAGGAGCGCATCTTTTGCCAACCAACATTTGCCAGAGATTCGGACTACATTTCTGCCCCTATAAGCCGGGGGATCTCGAGCCCTTGAGTCAGACCTTGTTCAATTCTCTATTCTCTCTCCGAACCTTCCACGGTTACAATGGATCTGTTGCTCCCAAAACTTATTAGCCCAGGGGAGATTGATGGGAACAAAAAGAGCACTCGAATCCGCCACCCCGGAATCCACACCGATGCTATTGCGGCTGGTATGTTTGGAAGCGCGCGTGCGGCTGCAAGTACCAAAGAGTTGACTACAAATGCGGTGCAACGTGCACCTCGACAAAAACCGTCGCGTTCTGCAGGACACCCGCCCAACCAACGAAGTGACACTCTTCGTGGTAAATGATTTCTGTGGGGATCACCCGGAAGTCTTTGTTCCGTATGGCTAGCCCCTGCTTCCTCTTCTGCGAAGTAATCATTATTAACCAAGCAGTGGGACTTGGGCCTTCCGCTTCTTGACCCGCAATTCAACCTTTTCAGATCGCCGAGTCCTATGGCAGGTGCCAGCGCTCCCAGACAGACGCCGGACCCGAGTCGAACCGCAAGCCCGGCGCCAAACGGCTCTCGGCTCGGACCAAACCTGGTGGTAAAGGCAGAGTTCCCGCTGCACAGGGACACCACCGGGGACAAAGCGGCCGACCAGCTGGCCACGCCAATGGCAATCACAGCACCGTTTCCCTCGGCTCTACCCCAGGCAGTTCGCGGCAAGCAACACCCTCGGCCCACAAGCAGCAACAGGGTCCCGCGAGCGCTCAAAAGACTAAACCAGGCCAGGCGGTGAAGGTCCCTGGCAACGGCAACGGCAACGGCAGCGGACCTGGGAGTCGCCGTATGTGAAGCCGTGGCTGAAGTGGAAAGTCTCGCGGAATGCAATTTCGCGGTCCAGTGTACGTCAACTTGACAGAAGAGTTCGGTTTTGAGAGCGAGGGAAGACGAGAACGGGATGACCATACAGTCACGCGGGTCGAAACTTTGATTTTTGATTGTGTTTTGGCTCGATGTTGGGCGGCATCAAGTCGCGCCAACAAAGTAAGATTTGGGCAAAGGTACTAGATAATGATAGACACCGTGAGCATGCTTTTCGAAATTTCTATCCTTGTTCTGTCTTTTACCGTCTTCGCGTCCTCTCAGGTTGCCCGGCGCTGCTGTCGGATTCGTGCATTGGCGTCCCCGGGCTTCTTTGTCTGAGTCTATGTGTTTGCCCATGCCGATTGTGCGAGCATACGGGGCGTCCTGCGCCGGAAACGGTCATTGATCGGTCCGCCTCGGTACCAAGGTGCAGAGATACATTTGTCCGGTCTTAGATGCAGTTATCTTCTGAAATTTCTCAAAAACGATATGTAATAGCCTGACCATCCGGCGTCTTGTGCGAAAGCACCTCTCACAACATCCCAAGATTAAGTTGGGCTTGTGCTCGTTCATTGGACCGGATAGCAAAACAGAGACTGATATTGTTTCTCCTTTGTCTCCCCCGAGCCCTGACCGACCATTCAGGCAGACTGTCGGGCATCAAACGAACCCGGGTGTCCTCCTCAGCGCAGGCAGAACCGGGACAACACCTGGCACTCACCAAGACATATTCGTAGACTCGTCAAGCCCTTCACCACCATGTTGGGCCGGGCCCTCCACCGCCGCAGAAGCTACCCCTATTTCAGCGGTGCCAGCTCACGCAGGGCTGATCGAGGCCGCTGCAGACCTGTTGGTGCTCGGCTTGGGACGCGGTCACCCCGAGTACCCCTACTTGAGAAGCGCCGTGACGGTCTTCAACAAGATACGGGAGGACAACGCCGTGTACTGGGTCAGCTTCGTTCGCAACCACGCCTTGAAGTGGAGGCACCAAGCCTACACGTGGCTCCGCACTCTTGTGACGCACCTGGAGAGAACGGTCGAGAAGGGGGGAACGCGACGGCGCAGGACTAGAACTACGCCGGTGCACCCTAGCGTGAGATGGGGTTCCGAGTTCCGAGCTTCCAGCAACTGCTCGGACACGCACCGGGGCAGCAGTTGGGATCCAGCAGAGACCGGCAGCACCGGACTCAGACCCTGTCCCAACTGCTCGGCAGCCTCGGGTTATCGGACGATGCGCGTCAACAAGCCTTCGCTGTGACCCGGTCCGTCTCGCTCCCTAATCTTTTGGACGGCTCTTATCACGACTTGGGTCTCAGCATGGACACCGACGGTATTTGCACGACCCGGGCGCGCTTCTTCCTGAATGCACTGGCCGTCGGCGAGTGCAAGAATAACCAGACTACCATGGCGGTATGGGTTCCCCAAGAGATAACGTATCGTTTCCCACCAGGCAATTCCACCCCAGAGAACTACTTGGCTGCCATCAGGGCTGTCGTGTGCGATTCGGAAGAGCTCCTGTCGTCCCTGGCCGCCGCGGTCGAGCGGGTGAGGGGCCGTGTGAGGATCGCCGTTGAGGGACGGGGCGGCATCTCGCTGCGCGAACGAATCATTGGCCCGCAACTTCAAGGATGGTATCGCACGGCGAATGGCCACAGTCGATCGTGCCCTTGACGTCTTCTAAGGCCTCCGCTCGTCAATGGCGCTGCACCAGCAGATGCTGGCTACCCTGGCGACTAGAATGCAGCGCATCTGCAGTCTCCAGGACGAGGTGCGAGACCGTCTTCGTCTGCTGCCGTATGACCGGTCCGCCTGGTGGCAGCTCTATCGGGAGCGATGCGCAGCCAGGGAGGCCGTCGGGCTGGCCTTTGTCACCTTCCCCGCAGCCCAGGACACAGTGGCACATATCCGAGAGGCAATGGCACGGCTGGACGCGCAGACGGAGCCGCTGATGGACGAGCGGGGTTTCAGCGAGGCATACGGGCGGTTCCGAAGCGAGGCACTTGCCGGCTGGGAGCGGAGGCTTGGCTTGGATGGGGGACGTCAACAGTACGGGCACCCTGAAGAGCTCGAGACCACTGAGTCCAGAGAAACAGAGGAAAAGGGGGAAGAGAAGGCGAAAAGAGAAACAGCATAAGAAGAGAGATGGGAAAAAAGCTAAACCTGCTTTCCAAGTTCTATCCCACGGCGCTCCAAGAAGCAAGCAAACTGGTGAGACGGAACTTCGAGACGAGTCGTTGGTAACAAGACGCGAGACTGCACCGGCGTTGCCCATCCGGACTGTCAGGGGCTATCAGTGGTTGTTTTACGAACCCCCCAAAACAGGTCCGATGAAGGAGCTACTTTACTCACTAATAAACAAGCAACAACAACGCCAGTCCGATTACCATTTCTTTAGTAACACCCTCTGCGGCGATTGGACCGTCCCCCCACGGCTTGGCCTTCTTTTCCCATCTCCGGGGGCCGTGTTGTTGGGGTCATGGTTACGCAACACAAGCAGAGCCTCAACTCCCCGGCCCCCCGTCCCATCGCCTCTCCGGTTTCTTCATTCATGCCGGGCAGGGCCGGGTTCTCGATCGAGGTGGTATGAGGCACGCTGAGCCAATGGAGCCGGCAGCGGGCTGGTCCCGGAGCGTGGGGATTGGCCGCTGGCGGATGCAACACAGACCAGATGACCGCAAATTCCCCAATCAAGTTTGCCCTTGTTATCTGCACGTCTTTAGCCCCGCCATGTGCAATTTCAAACTCTCTGACCTGCTCGGGCCAGATTGAGGCTCTGCGGCATTACACGGTGCCGACGCCGACTGCTCACTGCTCCGGGGAGACACTGCTGGATTGAGGCTCTGCGCGTCGAGGAATATTTAACCCGTAAAGATTCTTGGGGGAGGGAGAATAGATTGTGGACCCTTAGACTACTACACAGCGCCTTCGCCAGGATTTGATCCAGCTCTGAGTACTCGCCTAACCTTTCGGTTGTCAAGCACCACTTACACCAGAACCACATACTTAACCCTAACCCAACCCCTGAATCTGCCCCTGTCTCTCTTTCCACAATGGCCTGTCCTCTGATCTCTAGCGAAACTGGCACTCTCCAGACAGCTAGGGAGGTCATCGATGAGGCCTCTAGACCCGACATCTCGTGGATTCCCTCGCTCAAAGTGTTCAAGGACCGAGTCGAGAGACCCAAGGCCCTCTACCCAGACCGCCGCACCACCGTTCCCACAGGATGGCCCGCCCAGATCAACGCAGCCCGGGCTTGGGCCGGCGCTGACTTCAAGTCAGAGGATGACTACGTCCTTTACTTTAGCGCCGAGGACGTGACGGAGATTGAAGCTGGCCTTGCTCACTTCAAAGGTTAGTGATGTTGCACCGCACCCGCCCCTGACTAACACCGCTGTGGACTAACGTGTATCCACCACAACTGAAGCCCTCCCCGGTAACCTCCGTCCTGACGATGTCAGTCCAACAACATTTCCGCTCCCAAACCTGGGCAGCCGGCTGGTTCAGGCCTCCGAGACCATCCACAATGGCCGCGGCTTCGTTGTGCTTCGCGGTCTGCAGCCCGACAGGTACTCCAACTTCGACAACATCCTCCTCTATCTTGGCGTCACGAGCTACATTGCAGAGAGACGCGGAATGCAGGACTTTGATGGACGAATGATTCGTGAGTCCAGCCCGCATAGCGGTGTTTGCAAGTGGCCTTTCTTAGGTACTCATGCTCACGGACATCTCTGCAGTGCACATCCAAGCCGTCCTCGAAGACGTCAAGAAGCACGGCGCCATGCCCAACTCGCCCTACGTCACCCGCGCCCAGCCCTTCCACACCGACCTTTGCGACGTTCTGTCCATGTACGCCCTCAACGTTGCCGCGTACGGCGGTGAATCCTTTCTCGCCTCGTCGGCCAAGATCTACAACGAGCTGGCCCAGACCCGCCCCGACATTATCGAAGTCCTCGCGAAGGACGACTGGGTCTTTGATGAGTGCGTTTGTTTCTTCGTCCTCGCCCTTTTCACTTGCCCCTCATATAAGCGTCTCCTAACCACAACCTTCGGCACAACACAGATTCTGGCAAGGCCAATACCACACGCGGCCCTCCTCTACAACTTCCCCTCGCACGGCCCGGGCTTCCAGTTCTCGCGCCGCCGCTGACGGGCGCGCACTTCTCGCCGCACCACCCGTCGGTGCCCGCCATGACGGAGCTTCAGGCCGAGGCGCTCGACGCCGTCTACTTCCTGGCCAAGCAGCACGCGGTCGAGGTGCGGCTGCGCAAGGGCGACATGCTGCTGTTCAACAACTTCGCCATGCTGCACGCGCGCAGCGGGTTCGCCGACGACGAGGCCCAAGGGCTCAAGCGGCACATGCTGCGGCTGTGGCTGCGCAACGAGCGGCGCATGTGGACGACGCCGCGCGAGCTGGAGCGCATCAGCTGGGAGTGCTACGGCGACCACAAGTGGCGCAAGGAGCTGAGCGTGTGGGACATTGAGAGGAGCCCGCCCGAGCTGAGGGTGAAGCATCGTCGCGCGAGCTGTGCTTGAGAATGATTTGTGTCTGGCAGGTTTGTTCCTGTTTCGTCTGCTTCCATGCCTTCTTGAACGCGCCTGTTTCTTGAACACTTCGCTCGTTGCTAGTCTCCGATTGTCACTCGAGATTACCTGACAGCTCGGGCCCTTCGAATTGTCTCTCCTTTTCTTCTTCTCTTGACACCATGTGTCCACAAGCTATTAGCATGCGGGGCAAGCTATAACTGCTTGCTTCAGCATTCGCACAATGGAATGAGTTTACGTTCGGCTGCTTGATCTCTACAAATGTCCATGGCCCCTTGATGTAATTCAGAACCAAATGATTCTGATACTTGCCCTACATTTCCCCAACTCCGCCGGCAAGCCCCATCAACGAATACAACAACAGCCACTTCGTACGAAAGACACTCTGTAACCATGATAACCGCAGCCGCTCGATTTGCGGCTGTGCCGGAGCTTATCATTTTGTGTCGTGCGCCATGGGTTTTACTCCGTCCTCTTGCAACATGTCCCTCTTGGCCGACTTGTGCGAGGGAAACAGGGCATCACTCCATCAAGCGGCGTTGACACACAGCACCATGATTGACTCGTCGTCAACACAACTTCATCGCCCACTCAAACCCCATTACACGATCTCGGTCATTCTCCCACGCAACAAGTAGTACCAATATCGATTAGTTATTATTACCCCACATCGTATAGATGGCCCAGGTCTGCCACATACGCCTCTAAATCGAACCCCATCATCTCTCGCACGTCCTTTTCCCAGCCCTTGTATGTCTAGATGACCATCCATGCAACGCCTTCAACAGGTCAGAACTGGACCAAAGAAAGCCCTACCACCCTCAAACTCCCAGACAAAGCCCAACTCAAACCAAACCAGCTACATTATTCGTACATGTCATCTCACACCCCAAGGAAAATTCCATCATTCCTCAGCAAGGACTACCCATGCCACTGGCAAACACTGGTATACTCTCTCCCCTTGGCCATCGATATCCCCTACTCTCCATCCTCATCGAGCTCTTCCACGACATGCACGGGTGACGTATCAAAATCCCCGTAGAAGAGTTGACCTGCCCAGTGCAGCGTCTTTCCGTATTTATGCGTGGCGCGCAGGTTGAGAACTTCCTCTTCTATTCGTCGAGTCAGCTCCCCGCTAGATCAAAGAAGATGTAAAACGGGACAGTACCTCTCGACGCAATCATTGCCTGCGTTCTCTTCATAAATTGGACTTGCTGCTGGTCGAGTTTGGCCATGGCCGCCACCTTGGGCGACGACCAATCCAGTCTCAGCGGCGCGGATCCGTTGCAGACAAAGTGGAAGCGGGCGAGGATGGACTTGGCGGTATGGAAAACCCCTTCGAGAAAGGGGATGTTGGAGTATTTGCCCTGTCAGGCAATATCAGTATACCGTGTTTGTGCAAGCAGGAAAACGTGCCAAGGCTTACCGGCATCGTGTGTGTCCTCGCATGGTCTGCTGAATGCTTTGCCAGATGCTCGATATGGCTGAGCAGGATGAAGGCCGACAGGTAGACCTCCCACCACGCCTCGGGTTTTGCAGGTGTGATCAGCTGCTCGAACTTTTCGACAACGACTGCACGTAAGGGGTTCAACATGTGCTGGATGACGATCTGATCCAGTTGCGTGTCCATAATAGGTGGAATGGGGACTTTTCCGTGGTGAGGGCTGGAGGTATCTTGGATCCGGGAAACACCAAGTGTGTCATCTCCGCACATTTCCCATGGAGTCTCGATGACGCGTGAGATGGCCCAGAGGTCGAGAGCGTCGGCGACCAGAGAATTCTGCGGTGAAAACGTCAGCTTCGGAAACGAAATAAAGACACCAGGAAAGCAAAGATACATACCGGGTTCGCCTTTGCATACCCCATCGCCGTGCTGACAGTCATCCACGCAAGCTCATCGTCCTTCTCAAGGGACCGTAGATATGACCACTTGGCTGCGGAGACGTACTGTCGGAGGTGTGCGTCGACTTTGGGGATGTTTGTTAAACAAAAGGTTGGCATGCTGAGCTCGTGGGACTGTCCTGTGCTATCGTGCCATGTGTACGAGGTGACATCATCAGGCAAGGGGTTGAACTCCGAGACGTAAACGGTCAACTGGTGGGACCCGATATGTTGTGTGAGTTTCAACGTTCTCACGGACACTTCCGGCTCGGATAGGTCTTGGAGATCGTAGACCAGACGTCGCTTCGTAAAGAAGGGCTCGTTAGACGCGGGACCTTGATGCCCATCAGCTGACGTGAACTTGGGAACGGAACAGGAAACCATGGGACGATCACCCGGTCGCAGGATAAGGATAGAGGTTACTCACCCGACCGAAAAAAGAGGATGTCCTCAAGCGTGGCCTTGAAACAGGGGAGTCGAGGGGCGTTCTTGTAGAGCTTGGTAGCGGCACAAAGGGTACAGCTGACGTAAAGACTCTGCTGGTGAGCGAGATCGCACTTGAGAAAGAAGTCAGCGCATGGATTTGTTGCCTGCCTGACGAGGGAATCGAACCTGTCTCTTTGATTTTTTGCATCTGGAACACACCCCCTCCCTCCTCGCCTGAGCCGTGCGCTGACGCTTTTCCTCGCTAAACACAGCCCTTGTCTTGACCCGGTTCCCAAAGGTCATCATGGTTCCCTTGACCTCTCCATGGTCATCGTGAACCAAGACCTTACGGAGCGTCTTGGAAGCCATCCCTTGGGGTGTGATATCGTCAAAAGCCGGTCGTTTCTTCGACGTCTTTGCCTCTGAGCCATCGCCCGGGTTATACTGGACGATGGCCAAGGGGCTTGACGAGCGTTTCGGTGTCCGCCCTGGAGGCCGTGATTTCGGTGGCGAGGGGTAAGGGCCAGCAGGATTGGGCACTGAAGGCAGTATCGAGACCCGTCGTTCATGCTCATCACTGGCGGCGGTTCGGCGCTCGTGTGGAGTCGGCGAGAGCGAGTGGTACGGCGCAGGCCATGACGGTACAGCGTAGTTGATCGGAGACGGCCGTGAGTCGTAGTCGCTGCGCTGGAATTTGAAGGAGTCAAACGTAGTGTCAAAATCACGCGGGCTTGGTGGAAAGAGAGCACCGGCACCAGGGTCGGTGTTGAGGCCGGTGGTGCCCGCTGCGGTCCATTGAGGATCGGCTGCCGAAGATGGCGGGAAAGGTTCAAACACCGTCTCGGGGGCGCCCAAGGCTGAAAGAAATCCTAAAGTTCTGGTGTTCCCCAGGGTTCGTTGCGCAGGATAGGGGCCATCTGGGGCTGAATCAACAGGAAGGCTACCCCAGTTCCCAGAGTCACCGAGGCCAGCACGACCAGCCCCATCAACGTCAGCCCGACGTTGGGAGGACAACGATGTCTTAGAGGATCTGGCTGGTGGGCGGGATGCGGCATTCGCTTCGAATAGCCGGGCGATTCTACTTAGGTCCGCCGGGGGAACAGGAGCGGCTATCTGGGCCGCGACCGGAGCAGGCCATCTCAGATCTGCAGCGGGAAGGGGGGTGGGCGTCGGGTTGATGCCGGCGCCGACCCGAGAGGCGGCGCGAGCAGCCTGCGATCCGCAAGTCGGCGGACTAACAATGGTGTGGCGGGTGCTCGGATTGGCGGGGGCGTTTCCGGCGTTGCGGTTCGAGTGGTGGTCCGGCTCTTGTTGGGAACTGAAGATGGACTCGAGGGAGAAGACACCAAACGCGGGGTCCCAGCTCGACTCGGCGACGGGATCTCCTTCGACTCTAAAGAGAAACGCGGCAGCGGAGTCTGCGCTGGGGTATTCCATGTCTCAAAACCACGCCGTTAACCGTTTCAGGGAACACAAGGAAACTTGAGACCACTGTCGCATTCGGATCCGTATCCAGGAGGCCGTCCATATGTTTGCGAGATGATTGCCAGAGTGCAGGAAGGGAGTGCGACCTCTTGGGTCGACTTCTGGATCACCGAGAAGCAGCATTGGAGGCCCGCGTTTGCATGCCCAATCACCGTGACCACCTTCCCCAGCACCGCATTGCCTGTTTGCCTCGCCGCATTTCCATCTTGGGGCTAGCGCGCTGCAGTCCAACTGTCAGGCTGACTCCCCTGGCTCTCGCAGAAAGCCCACTGCAGCTATTTCACCGACGGACCTTCCTGGGCGGCTGGGCTTTTTCAGCAGGCATTCTTCGCGCTGGGTGACGCCGGCTTGAGGACTTTCCTGAGTTCGGTACTGTACGCGCAACACGAGACCTTTTCCCGGGCACGGTCTTCCCAGGTTGACAGATTCACATTTGCGAATTTTGGGGGCGGCCAAGGTTCGTGGCTCTGTGCTGTGTGGGCATTCCGTTTGCACCTTCCTGAAGTGTCCCTACCACTGTTGGAAGATGAGATTGCGGCGAGCCCAAAGCGTTTTGCATCATGTCCGCATCGCGAGCTAACAACCGCCCTTAACCAATATTTCGAGCAACACGAGCAAAGGAGGGCCGTGATGGGCTTTCCGACCGCTCCGGCGGTCTTACTCATAAGGCACTCCTTCGTCCGCCCTGGGACCTAGGCCCGCCCTGCCTTTCCTTGCCAGATTTGCCTTTCCCGCCCTAGCAAGAACGCCTTGTTCCGGCGCGCGCGATGAAGCCCCGATTGGGTTTGCCCAGCGACGTCGAGGCCGTCACCAATGTCATCATCAACACCATGCCGCTTGACCCACAATGGGATTACCGGTTTCCATATCGGCATCAGTACCCTGAAGACCATTACAAATACACGAAGATGCTCTTCGAGTATTTTCTCGACCCGGGTTTTGATGACTGGTTGGTCATGGTGGTGGAAGACAGCCTTCAGCCGGGGGGGCCAACACAGGTGGTTTCGTTCAGCGTCTGGAACGTCTCATACATCAACAAGCGACGATTTGGCGCTGGCTACAAGCCACAGGATCGCAAGTCTTTTGTCCATACTACTGTGACGACACTGTTCGTGCTCTGTGGCACTTGCTGACACTGCACAGCCGTGACTGAGGTGAGAGAGCGAGGAGGCAAGACTCGTCTGGACGCAAACAACGAGCACTTTGAGGCGTTTTGGAAGGGGCAGATCAAGGTATTCAAGAAACTGTTTGCGCCAATTGGGCCTGAGCAGATCCAGCTCCAGATTTTAGCTACCCTTCCCGAGTTCCAGCGGCGAGGACACGGGTCTTCACTCTGCAGATGGGGCATGGAACTCGTCCGAAAAGATGATCTCCAGGACATGACCGTCATGGCCAGTCCCATGGGCTACAGACTCTACACGTGGCTCGGGTTTGAGAAGGCTGCGACATTCTACATCCAAGTCCCTGGCGAGGAGGAGAGTCTGGTGTTGCAAGCAATGATATACAGGCCAGCTAAGCTGCACGAGATTAAGATAGAGGATGTGGATGGCGGGTGTACGATGATTTAGAAAGCATCTGACGAAGTGTCGTTATGGCTTTACGAAGGTCGACAAGGTCAGAACCCGGCATAGAGGGATTACGGGCAACTCAGCAAAATCTCAATTCTTTTCCAAGCATGAGCTACGTTCGAAGACCTCTGAAAAGTACCAGGTATCGAGCAAAAGAGCAGGGGTCATACAGAGGTCCGTAAGCAGATAACTGCTGGCACCTTTCCAAGGCAACCATGTCAGCAGAAGAAGCAGGCCGGAGTTGGGGTAGAACCAGGGGCTCCTGTCTGCCTTGGGAGGCCAATTCTCTCATGGGATCTGCCGAGGCGTTTTCGGAGTTTCGTAAAAGTTCTTGCTACTTTCAATCCGAATACCATAAAACCAGCGGAGTGGTTTTCAAAGTCTCTCGACGTTGTTTGTTTGTTATTAAGTTGCTCTTCAGTTTGCGGGACACTCCCGTCCGCTGACTGCACAGTCGAAACACTTACTCATATGGTCCGTCGATGTCCAACGGTAACAACACCATCACGGCGCACATGACTGGACAAGAAAAACACGGCGAGCGGCTTCACAGTAACGTGTCTCTACAGGAGGGTGGTAAAACGAATGTCTTCACATAGATCGTACCGTGATTTTAGACAACTACAGAGTTTCTAGATACAATAAAAGAGCGTGATGCTGACCACCTGGTTGGGCCATTCGATGCCCGCTCGCATATCCACGTCTCCCCGCAAGCTCAAGTCCGAAACCTTACCAGCCCCAGGCAAGAGTCTTCCATTCGTTGACAGTCCTAGTCGGACCATAGAGAATCTCCTCAGTGCCGCTGCTGGGAACAAACTTGATCTTGACGTACTGACTTCCGCTGAAGAAGTAGGCCTGTCCGTCATGACCTGGGACGGGGAGCACGGCGTCGATGGTGTCGAACCCGGCCTGGTTCAGCATCTTCCACTCCTTGACAATGCTGACCGGGCCATAGGTGACCTCCTCGGTCGGGGTGCCGGGGACGAAGCTGATCTTGGCGTACTGGTTGCCGCTGAAAAAGTAGGCCTGGCCCTCGTGGCCCGGAACCGGGAGCACAGCGTCGACTGTGGCGAAGCCGGCCTTGGCGAGCGACTTCCACTCATCGGCAATGTTGGCGGGGCCAAAGACGATCCGCTCCTCCGAGGTGCCGGGGACGAACTTGATGCGGACGTAGCGGGTGCCGCTGAAAAAGTAGACCTCGCCCTCATGGCCGGGAACGGGGAGAGCGGCATCTACGGTGCTGAAGCCAGCCTGGGCGAGCGTCTTCCACTCGTGGGCAACGCTCGCTGGGCCGAAGACAATCTTCTCGTCGGGAGAGCTCGGGACGAACTTGATTTTGGCGTACTTGGCGCCATGGAAGAAGTAGGCCTCTCCACTAACGCCGGGGACTGGAAAGCAGGTTCTCATGGTGAAGGGCGTTTAGGGCGACGATGACAGCGCAAGACTGAATGCTCAGAAACTTGATAATGTTTGGATGAAAGTTTGTTGAATGCCTGATGGCGAGATTGGGAGAGAAGAGGGCTGGGAAAATGGGGATGTTATATACCCCAATGCCTGGGTAGTTCTTCGTGGAAGTGGTCGTGTCACTCTGGTGGGAGTCGAACTGAGTTGCGTCTTGAGGTTCTGGAGCGCATCACCAAGACTGCCATACCCGCCATTGCCGCCATTGTGGTGTTGTAGCGCCATTTGCTCTAAACTTGGGGAGACATCGTATTTACAAGGAAGCTGAACACGCACGGCAGCTCCACCCCTTTGCATACCCGAAACTAGCTGAAAACCCAATATTGTTGTCGACATAACACCTCCAGATGACCCCATTTGGCAGGGAGGATGGGGATCCGCGTACACAGTAGCATCAAGTTTAGCCACTCGTAGCCGCCAGGTGCGGCTCGGGTAACACGCAAGAGTTGCGAGGGATTTATGGTTGGCCAGGGGGTTCTCGCTTGAACATGCAATGAGCTGCAACGGAGACATCAGAGACCAAAACAGTTCTAGAAGATCTGCAAATGCAGGTTTTGTGGTAGCTGAGGATGGATTCGGATTTGAAGGAGGGTTGTGAAGTGCACATCTCAGCTCGCACATACCCTCATGAGTCTCGTTGGCTGACGTTGTCACAGTCGACTCAAGACAGGGACCTCGAGATTGCGCTTTACATGAAGTCCTTGGCATTGACAGTCTCCCAATAAAAATGCGATGCGAACTTGTGTCTTAAATTGTACTGTTGGCCTCGGCTGGTCGATGGGCCAAGGGCCGTGGGAAGGGCCATAGACTGTGTTATTGCTGGTTCGTTCTTGTTGCCGTCGACGCCTGTCTCTAGTGCTCCACCGAAGACTTGGTGTATTGGTCTCAGAAATGTCAGAATAGCGACTTGAAACACATGATTTTACTATCGTATAATCCTGATATGCGAACAAAAGCAGCGACTTGCCGAATCGGCACAGATGACGGAGCTGCGGTGGAGTCGGCACCGGATCGGTCTCCAGGCACGGACCCCACTAACAAGGAAGCACAACCCGGAAACAGGGGTCGTGGTTCCCGCACTTCGGCATGTGCCGGACGGAGATAAGCGGGACCAAGTGGGCCCTCCGGACCCCTCGAGATCTCTCCATTGCATCATCAGCTCGGTTTGTCGCCTCAGCGATACGACATTTGCTGCGAGCACTCCATTATTACGAACAGCGCAGCACCCGAAAGCAGGGCCCGTTAGAGTCTCCAGACACGACCGGGCGGGCACCGCGACGAGCTCTGATCCAAGTCCAAGACCTACGCAGTAGCTTTGCACAATCTTCATTTGCCGCCATCACGCGGTCTCGACGCTCGTCTCGCATCTCCGCACCTGGATAGCTCAACGTCTCGGATCCTGACCGCCCAACCGAGTCAGGCCCTGCACAGGAACCGCAAGCACGGCGACACCGCCCCGGCCCCTTCCGGCCACCTGCCTCCGAACAGAACATCTCCTGTTGTCCCCACCAGCAAGCACGAACAAGCAGCATTCGGGAGTCCAACTCGTGGTATATTTATATCATGGAATCTTCACTGAGATGAACCTCTCTCGGTGTTATTCCCCATCGAACATCGATTGACCAGTAGCTTCGACCTACTGTCATTAATTCATTAATCTCAACACCATTCTTTGATCTTTACCACACTCAACCTTACTATTCACAATGGACTCCCATCCCGATCTTGACTCCGTACCAAACGAGGTTCGTTTTAGCCCTAACCCTCTTCCTCCACCCAAGGACTCGTCACTGACAACCCCTCTGCCCAGCTCCTCATCTCGATCCTCTCCCAGCTTCCCACACCCTCCCTCCTCCCCCTCGTGACAGTCAGCCACCGCTTCTACGCAGCCACCCTGCAGGTGCTCAAGCTGCGCCTGCACCATGCCCTGGCCGAGCCGGACCACCGCCTGATGCTCGAGTGCTACCACCCGACGAGAAGCTCTACACGCCCTACCTCTACTGCAACTACCTCTACACCGACAGCTTCGCCGGCGTGGAAGCCGAGGCCGAGGGATCCCTCCCCGGGGCGCATGAAGCCGCCCACTCGGGCGGCCTGCGGGCGATCTACTCGCACTTCCGGCCGGTAGAGCACGACGACAACGCGCCCCAGCGGGCGCGAGTTTCTCGTCGGCGACAGAGCAGCATCGGCACCAGCGGCACCAGCGGCGGTGGGCAGCGGTCGGTGGTGGAGCGGCCGTCGATCGACGTCTACCTCGACGACGACGAGTCCTTCTCGCAGCTGTGCGCCACCACCAACCTGGTCCGGCTGGGCCCCAAGCCGGGCCTGTTCCGGAGCCACGTCAACGTGAGCGACGGGGTGGTGCGCGTGTGGCGCGAGTGGCTGGCCGCGCGGGCGAGCGAGAAGGCGGGGGAGGCGGCGACGGCGACGGACGAGGTTGTCCTGTGGGTGGACGCCGCCCGCGACGTCGGCGTGCGCTTCCGCGTCACGGAGAAGGACATCCGCGCGCAGCACCCCGTGCTCGTCGGGAACGACGAGCAGCTGCCCGTGGCGTACCGTCTCGAGTTTGAGGAGCTGCTGGTGCGGAGCAGCACGCTGCTTGTCATGGTGGAGAAGTCGGAGGTGCAGGAGGTGGTGGCCGAAGGTAAAGCTATTGTGCTTGCGTCGTTTTGATGTTTTTGACAAGAAGAGCCCGGCATGGTTCCCGCTATGCGATGAACGAAACGTGAGAGAAACGACTTGGATCGAACGATCCACGAGAGCGGTCCCTCAGGTTGTGGTGATCACGGTGCTGCGGCATGAGGCACGGAAACGTAACTGTTTCGGTGTCGTTTTGTCCCAGCCGCGCCCACTTCAGCCGTCGCCGTCCTACGAGGTTTCCCCCATTCGGATGTTTACCGAGGACAGTATCCCCGACACATCCCGTTCGACTCGTGGATCCAAACGGACGTCTAGTGGCCTTGGGGTCAACCCCCCACAAGCCCTCCTGGTCGCAGCTCGCCACCAACAGCGCACGATACGGCGCATATACCGTTGTGAAGGACAAATCACTCACAGTTTTCCTGGTTTAGGTCTTCTCTTTGAGCCCCAAGGTTCTGCCTCGGCTCCGGCCATGTTCTTTTTCCATCCCAACACTCCAGCCAGTTGGTTCAAGTCACCCTGGGCATCTAGTCTCGAAATGGCTGCCGGCGCCTGAAAACTCTCCGACAGCGATGCCGATGTTTGTGAACACCACGGCAGCCTAAGTACAGGATATCCTTGGCAGATCAAGCGTCTTGCTCGGGGCCTGGTTCACTCATGGGCATGGCAGGGGCGTGCCTTGGCGGTTGACGGTCAAAACGAATGCTGCCGGAAACAGGCGATGAGTCGTCATGGGCCTGGAGCCTTATGCGACGCAGATCGCATCTTACAAAAGCAACATACCTCAAGAAGGGGGCGAGAGACGGGCGGGACCAGTGACGTGGGAGACAGAGAGAAACGGGCTAATGATAGTTCGGAGGAGCTTACAAGAGACCAGCGCGAAGATGCCGAGAGCGGCGATAACTTGTCCTGGGAGACATGATCAAAGATACAAGGGTTCACACTGTCCATAGACTTGATTCAAGAGACGTCATGCGGCGAGAGACGTTCCCGGCTGCAGTGTTGCGTGATCGTCCATCGACCGGGTACCACCAGGCTTGATCACCATCATGCGTTTCTGGCCATGGCTCAAAACCCGGTTGCGTGCTAGCCGGAGCCGTCGGATAATAGATGCCATGCTTCCTTGGAGAAACATCAATGGAAACAATCGCCGGGCTACGATTCGTGCGTCAATTTCTCTCGGCAGCTCCGATCAGTGGGCCATCATGATCCAGACCTGCACCGACGTAGGGTCGGCCGGCGGTTTACTCAGCTCAGGGCTGTGCAGGCGGGGAAGCATCGAGACTCCTACACTGGTGGGTTTGTCAAAATTCCTCTGAGGGATTTCGGGGGGTAAAAAGAGACAAGTCGGAGAGCCCTCCGGTTTGGAGTGAGGAGTTGCCCAAGATTCCAGAAGGGGGGTTTGGTGTGTGGGAGACCCTCCTGAGTGCCTGTCACGCAGGGTCCGACCGTTGCACCCCAGCATTACAAGCCAAGTTCTCTGTGTCGTCTGCCGCATATGTGTGACACATCGAGAGGGCTGCCTCACGTTCTTGGGGCTTCTGTTTGTCTTCCCTGTGCGAATTCGTCCCAAGTCGCAAGATCGGATGACTGTCGGCAACGGTTCCTGCACGCGTGGGTTCCACGTTGCTCGTGTTGGTTTGCCGTGGGGATTTCAGGGACTCGATTCAGCCCCGATTGGTTGATACTGTTCCAACCGCGACTCTGCTGTCAGCAATGCTGCCCTCGGCAGTGAGGACGCGCTCCGGCGAGATGATAGTGGCGAGTCGCCAGTTGGCGCGGGAAGTGGATTGCAAAAATGGAGAGAGATGGAAGAAAGTTGAAGCATCGAAAACCTGGAAAACCCGCCGAAGCTGGACGAGCGCCAGAGTTCCAAGGTTGACATGCCCGAAAGATGCCGCTTGCAGCTTCTCTCCCCACCAACCCCTCCTTCCACGGGCAGCTCTCCCCTGCTTGGCAGGCCCACAGGTTCGGGCCAAGCTCCTTCCAAGTGTGTTCTCCCAGGCTTTCCTCAGCCCTAACACAACCCTGTGGCGTCGAAGGCAGGAACGCCTCAATCCGGGCAGGAGCACAGAACGAGACGACCCGAGAACAGGCACTGAAGTAAAAGACAACTTCCAATTCTTCCTGAGCCGTCAACTCTCGAGAGATTTTTCTCACTTGAGCACCGGATATACCGTCGCACAGTCCCCCCACAGAACATGAAGGAAAGCTCCCAGACCTGCCGCACGAGCCATCCAGCACTGTTCAGCATCCCCCTGGCTGTGTCGCCGGCAGTTTCAGCCTCTTGCTGGCCCCTGCGCTTCGCTTGCACCGCGTGCCTTGCGATCGAGTGTGCGCGTGGGTCAGAGCGGGCCTGATCACCTTACCATCCAACCGGGACATGGCCAGCAGTGGACAACGGCGGAGCCCTCGATGCAACCTCGATAACCGAACTTGGGCCCTGGCAGCCCCTCAGCGACCCCTCGACCTCCCCTCCACTCCCCTCGACCTCCCCCGATTGAGCTCGGCCGCATGAAGGAGGGGTGTGATGTCTTCCGGGTACACACGGATCCTGCCCCCCTCCTTCATGCTCAGGCCAGGAGGTTGAGCAGAGCCACCACGTTGTCAGCAACCACGTTTCTCGCCGACCATGCAGTGAGCACCGAATCCCTATCCCCACGCCGTCAAGGACGCCCACATCGTGCATCTGATCGGCCATGGCGTGCCCTCCCGGCAGAGAAGGGTTTTCTCCCCTCCTCCTTGGGACTGGTTCGGAGCCACGCATGCTTCTCTGTCCCCACTGCAGTCGATCTCGTATTCCACCGTTGTACCCCTCCAACATGTGAGATCGATGCTGGTCTGAGATCCTTTTAATGCCATTTCTCACCCCCGTCCCTGTTTCCGCGTCTCCTTGTCCGTCATTATAACTTCAACCGACCTTGGTCTCGTCTGCTGGGCAGCGACGACACATGACCTTCGTTTTCAGTTCCATCTCCTCCGTGAGTTGAGGTGCCTCCGATCGCTACCATGGGCTCCATGCGTGTTGGGATGAATTTGGAGCAAGAGTTGGGGATGGACCTCTCTCGGCCTGACGAAGCAGAAAGTTGGATGAACGATGTTGGACGGGGTCCAGTCATGACAGTCCCGCCAGAGCCTCCTGCAAAAGACCTGCCCGGGTGGCCGGCGCCTCTGAAGCTGGGGACCCCGACCCCCATCGGCAGCCCGTCACAACCGCCGAACAGACCGTTGCCACCGACTCCGGCAGCGAGGTCATCGGAAAGCCCCAGGATACCACAACCATCACGACCACCGCCGCTTAGGCCGCAAGGCCCTCTGTCCATGAATCCACCAACTCGCCCAGGAACAGCAGCAAGTCAAGCCTCAGCAGCAACTAGCCTCTTGAGGTTACCTGGTTCGACAAAGCAGCTCTCCTGGAATTCGATTGCTTCAAGACGACCCACCAAGTATGGTCAGGGGAAACACGGCCGCGTTGAGCTGGTACCGCAGCCGAGTGATGATCCTGATGACCCTCTTGTACGCCCAGTCTCAATCTCCCTGGTTCGAATCTGTGCTGATATCTCTTACAGAACTGGCCTGTATGGAGGAAAGAACTCAACTTTTGGTCCCTTATGATGATGATCGCCATGACCGGTGTAACGAAGACGATTTTTATGACTGTGAATGCTCAGCTCGCCGAGAGCTACGAAGTTTCCTATACAGCGATTGCCGCCTTGACGGGCGTCCCCCTTATTATTTCTGCTTTGACTGGATTCGGCTGTCTCGTCGCTTCGAGGATATGCGGCAAGAGGCCGCTATACTTGGCCTCGTTACTGCTAGTTTTTATCGGTACCGTTTGGAATACCAACGTTGCAACTAGCTATGGGCAGTGCATGGCCGCGAGGGTTTTTCAGGGGTTGGGATGGGGTGCCTTCGACACGCTTGTGCTGGGCTCGATCCAGGACACTTACTTTGTAAGCTGAGAACACCGGCAAGCATGGTTCTGCGCCCACTGACAAGCCCAGGAGCACGAGCGCAGCCGGCGTGTTGCAATCCAGTCGATCGTCGCCGTGACGACGACATGGGGGCCCCCTTTACTCGGTGGGGTCGCCTCGCAGGGCAAGGCCGGTGTCAGCCTCCAGTTTACGATTCTCAGCGCCTTCTTTGTCGTCGCGGTTCCAGCCATTGCGCTCGGCGCACCAGAAACGGCATTTGACCGGACCTTCAGCGTCGCTCAGACCCCCTCCACAGCTGCCAGCCAGCTCAAATCGTCCCTCCTCACCCCGCGCCGGGTCTTCTCCCTCGACACCTTCAACGACTACATCGTCAAGCTAAAGCCCTACGCTTACAACGGCGCTGCCGACGCCACCATCTTCCTTCAGGCCGCGCGCGCTTTCATCACGCCCACCACAACTCTCCTCGTCATCGTCTCCCTACTCCCCTACACCTCCCTTTGGGGCCTCACCGCCTCCCTCTCCCTCCTCTTTCACCCCCTACCCTTCAACCTCTCCCCTTCCATCATCGGCGCGCTCTTCACCGCCCCATTCCTCCTCTCCACCCTCTGCACCGCCATCCCAGCCCTCCTCCCGCGCTGGCAAAGCCGCTTCACGCCCAAGACGCACATTCTCGCCCTCACGGCCGGCGCCGCCCTCTCCTTCATCGGCCTCCTCACCTTTGGCCTGCACCTCGACGCCGCTATGACGCCGCCATCCTCAACGGACCAGCCAGAGGGCCCGGAAACGACGGTCTTCGCCCTCGAGTACCTCGCCCCGCGCGCCAACCTGCCCGCGCTGAGCTTCGTGCTCGGCCTGCTTGCGGCGGGAGCCGCGCTTTTGGACGCGACCGCGTCGCCGCTCATCAGGGCAAGTACGTCATTCACGGGGTCCAACTTTGCCGTGGCGACGCGGAACACGGCGGACATGGCTGCGGGCGTGGCGTGCTGGCGGGCCGCGACCGCCGGCGTGTTTGTCATGGCCGTGCCAAACGTGGTGTGGTGGTGGGATGGCTTGCGCGGGTTTTGTATCGGGATGGGGATCGCGACGGTCGGGGTGGCGGCGCTGGTTGCGACGGTGTGGTGGCTGTGCGGGGAGGGCATCATGAGGTGGGATGGGAGGGTGATGGGGTTGGTGGACTTGGAAGGGTTGAAGAGGACGGGGAGTTTCTTTGATTTGGATTGAGCATGGTGTTGTTTTGTCGTTGTTCCTGTGATGCGGGATGGGGGTAATGGGATGAAGGGTCGGGTCGTCGTCTCCTTGTAATGAAGAAATGAGAGGGCAACCACACGCTTGGGACATGGGTCGGTTTGGAATGGACGGGGTTGGGAGGCCAATTTCGTTCGCTTTTCGCCCAGGAGGGGGCCGGTATGAGACCACGAACATTCTTTTCCAGGGTAGTTTCTAGAGGACACAACGGAGTCCACCTTGCCAGCTGGGTGGCCATCTATATATCCTCAGCTTTTGTTCACCGGGGCTTCGTCGTTCCTTTTTGCCAAATTCCAGTTCACAGTAGTGTAGTGGCCATCGCCCTGTTCCGTTCAGCCTGTGCCTGGCACGCGTCACAGACCCTCGGCGGATAAAATGGAACAAGACAAAGTCTTCTGGAAGCCTGCTGGTTTTGGTGTGTACTCGACAACGAGTGCCGGACGGGGCCGCGCCGATCAAACCGGGGGCAATACTCGCAGGCTGAAGGAATGGGGTGGGAGTCGGTTGAGGGTTCACGATGAGAGGGGGCGCCTAACACTGGAGCTCTTCAATCTGGTGGTAATTTTGGCGAGCTACTCGCCGAATTGAAGACGAGGACTTCTTGGTGGTGATGTTTGTCACCCAGCTCGAAAGGAAGTTGAACATGCCGACCGGCGAACGGCTCCTTATGGAGGGCGGAAACACTCGGTTGGACCATTCCAGGAGCGGAGAATCAGGGGCACAGACTCACAGGCATATATTTCACTGTGACATTGTCTTCCGGTGTGTTCCACATCCAAGTTGCTCTCTTTTTCAATGTACGCCTACTCCGTCCACCCATAATTCAGGGGTTAACTACATACAGCTATTCCCTATGCCATAATCCAGTCGCATCCCGCTTGATAAACACCATAAAACCCACGCTGTGTGTGTACCCTGACAAAAAGCAAAGCCCACCCGCATTGTTAATCGCTTGTCCCCGAGACAACACAAAGACTATCGCTCAATTGACCAAATGCACGACCCAGTGCCCTAGAGCGGGAACGCTGCTAGCTCCGCTCCGTGACGGTCCACCGCCGCTTGGAGCCGCTGAGATCCCGGAGACGATCCGCATCGTCCGGGGGCCGGGGCGCGCCCCAGAGCCCGCCGGCGCCGGCACCGAGCTGCTCCGGCCCAGGCTTCGGTGACCGCTCGGTTGACAGGTCGGGGCCCCCGTTGGCCGATCGGTCGGCACCGCTGTTCCCGTTGCTGGCCAAGGTGTCCGTGTCGCGGCGCGGGTTCGGTGGCGGGGCGCTTGGGGCTTTCGCCGCCGCCGCCGCCGCTGGCTTCTCGAAACCAAAGTTGAGAACCGGGATCTCGTCGTCCTCTTCTTCATCCTCGAACCGCGTCGAAAGCGGCGACCACAGACCGATGCTCCCTGTGCGCGCCAGGTTTGAGGGTCGTGTGGCGGTGAAGGATGTCACACCGCTGCCGACCGTGATGCCGCCAGTGTTGAAGGAGAGCCGGGGGATTGTCGACTCGGCATTTGGGCTCCTTCGGAGACCGCTCAGTGCGGTGTTCGCGTTTGAGTTCCTGCCGGAGCTGTCGTTCCATGAGAAGCTGTTCATCGAAGTGGAGAATGATGAGTGACGCGACCGGATGCCGTTCAATGCGCCCGCCATGGAAGACTGTGAAGCACCTGGGGACAGCGAGGGGGACCGCAGGTGTTCGGTATTGGCGAAGAGCTTCAGATCGTACAGCTCGTGGATCGGAGGCGGGTTTCCGGATCCACCCGGGGCACTTTCCACACTCGGCTTGCGGACCGCCATCGTGAGGGAAGCCATGCTAACATCCATCAGCACGGGCTGATGGGTGATGGCTCCGATCAAGGCGTTGCAGCCGGCTCCGTGAGAGACGAGAATCACGACAGCTTCCGTCTCAATGTCATCATCGCCATCTGATGAGCCATCGGCAGGCTCGATGCTGGCAATCTTGGTGACCGGCCGGGTTGGGCTCTCTGCCGTTGAGTACCAGTCCACCAAGCTCTGCACACCGGCACGGAACCGCTTGTGCATCGATGCCCACTCTTCGGGGAACGTGCCGCCATCTCCCCAATCCAAGGTGCTCCGTGTGGACTGCCATTGATAGTCGATCATGACGCAGGCATCCCGCGCGTGCGAGACGTAGCCCATGGGAATGGCGTTGTTACTGACGGCGTAGTGGGGAACAGGTGCCACATAACCAGTGACGCCCGGCTGCGCTTGCTGATCACTCAGGTTGCCGGCGCTCGAAGGCAGCGTTGTGGCCAAGGTCCCCAGGGAACCCAACGCATTGGATTGCTCCTCGTTGGACGATGACCCGGAGGCCGAGCGGGATGTCGAACCCCAGAGCTGGCCCTGGGAGTTGGAGTGGGTATGCGAGGTGAAGTTCGGGTAGTGTGTGTAGTCCTCGCGGCGGAGCAGGTCGGCCTTGGCGCTAGCCAGCATCATAACTGACTCGGGCGGAGGCGTGATCAGCTCGAAATAGGTTGGGGAGAGCCATTCCCCAAGAAAGGCATCCAGACGCAAGATGGATTTTCGAATGTTGGCCGGCGAGACAGACGTAACGAGAGTCGGCCTAGGTCTCCCATCGGCGGTCGAGGTCTGCGTGGGCAGCGGAGCTCGCGAGCTGGAGGGCCCAAAGGGTGTTGAATCCTGGGCAAGACCAGCACTGATGGCGATCGAGGTCTGGATGCAGCGCAGAAACGGCGAGCTGTGCAAGACGACCTCATATCTCTTGCGTTTCCGCTTCGTTGAGGCATCTGTGCTGAGACCCGCGGCGAGTTCCTCCTCCTGAACCCTCTCGCGGAGGATTGAAGCTATCCTGGCGCCGAGGCTCTTGGCTTGCTGCCAGCCGTTGTAGGTCAAGGGGGGATCGTACGGGGTCGGGGATGAGAGATGCCATTGCTTGTCGGCGGCATCGAGTCTATATCCGTGTCTGTGGACTGGTTAGAACATGAAATGACGTCGCCGGAGAGCCGGGATGGCCTGGGAGAGGACACGAGAGCTGCTTACCTCACTACGAACAGGTACGCCGGAGGGCGCCCCATTTTGTCACTTTTCTCCTAAGCGTGCGGATTGGGAATTTGAGAGAAACGAGGAGAGAAGCCCTGTGATGGTTCCTAGAGTCCGCCAAATAAGCAATGACGGCTTGGGGCTGAAGTCGCACAAAGAGGTGGGGTGATCGAGGCGGCGACTTGAGTCCGGACAAAAGCGCGAGGAAGAGCGATGGAAGGACTACACAAGAGAGTTATGGCGAGCAGCGCTGTGAAAGGGAACCGAGAGGGCTTTTAAAAAATAAAAAAAACGGGGAACTTGAGTCGCGGCGGTCTCAAGGCTCTAGGAATTTATAATGCACGAAAATGCTAGCTCGATCGTGTGGTTGTGTCACGCGCAAACAGCTGCAAATCGACTTTGCTTTGGGGATCTTTAGCGTTTGGCTGGTGTTGGACGCGGGCGCGGGGGATGGCGGGGAAAGCTGATGCAGGCAGGGGTGAAGAGTGGCTCCACCTGCGGTCGCCAGCGTACCGGTAACGTACTGTACCTGCCTGAAACTGTCATTCATGACAGCCTCCTTGCTCATCGTGCTTTCTGTTGATGAATCTTCAGCGTTGTTTTGGGCTTTCTTTCTTGAACTGTTGCTGTATGATAAGACGTGGAGACGCTGTCATGGCGCATATTTGGCCCACACTACGCTTTTCCCACTGTTTCACCCCATGTACGAAGCCCAGCGCAGCTACCTTGCTGTCTCCCGATCGTTTCGGTTCCCCTCAGCCCAGAGTTTCCGTTTTCGTCCAGCGCAGAAATGAGGTGGGATCATGCGTCAACCGCCCTTCCAGGTTGGACGTCAGACGCCAGACGTGTGCATACCGGGTACATGGAATCAGAGTCAATCGTCTGGTCCAGCACACCGTCTGTATCCGGCATGTCTGCTTGTTCGAAGCAGCCCAGACGTCAGAAACCGAGCCCGAGGCTCGGCTGCTTCCAAAATTACCAAGTTAAAAACCAATTCAAGCGCCCCCCACTGCTGCGCATCGAAGGCGGTTTGTCACATGGCACATGTCACCCAAGTACCAGCAACAAGGATTGCGCGCTAGTGGAAGCCGGGCCGCCAAAAGAGGAGCCGGTGGTTGCGTCAGACAGGACCGTGGCCCGCCGCTCCAATTGCTGGGTATCCCTGGCCTGGACCAGTGGCTCCAGAGCCAGGGGCCGCTTAGGTAACACCCTTTACCTCAGCGCGTCGCCGTGAACCTTCAATTCGGTGCACCCATGACAAACCATCCCGCCATCGCCAAAACGAACTTTCCATTTTCCGTGCTCCAGCTCCACGGGACGGATGGATGCTGACAACAACAGGTGACGGCGTATATGTTTAACTGAGCAGATTGCCTGTCTCCTTGCGGTCCCCTCACCTCCTCGCGACAACCAAAATGAAGCTCTCGGGCGTCTTCGGTCTCCCAGCGCTGCTCGCGGCTGCAGTGCTGGCGCCTGCGTCGCTGGTGGCGGCAGAGCACACAAGCAACTGGGCTGTGCTGGTCTGCACATCGCGCTTCTGGTTCAACTACCGGCATCTGGCCAACGTGCTGTCCATGTACCGCACCGTCAAGAGGCTCGGCATCCCCGACTCGCAGATCATCCTCATGCTCCCCGACGACATGGCCTGCAACCCGCGCAATGCCTTCCCGGGCACCGTCTACTCCAACGCCGACCGCGCCGTCGATCTCTACGGAGACAACATCGAGGTGGACTACAGGGGATACGAGGTGACAGTGGAGAACTTCATCCGCCTGCTGACGGACCGCGTCGGAGAGGAGATGCCGCGCAGCAAGAGGTTGCTCACGGACGACCGTAGCAACATCCTGGTGTACATGACGGGGCATGGCGGAAACGAGTTTCTCAAGTTCCAGGACGCCGAAGAGATAGGAGCCTTCGACCTGGCCGACGCATTTGAGCAGATGTGGGAGAAGAAGAGGTGAGCCGTGGATTGAAACCTGCTTAAGAGTTGGTACTGACTAGCGGCCACAGATACAACGAGATTCTCTTCATGATCGACACCTGCCAGGCGAATACCATGTACAGCAAGCTCTACTCCCCCAACATCATCGCGACCGGCTCCTCCGAACTGGACCAGTCGTCGTACTCGCACCACGCCGACAACGACATCGGTGTGGCCGTTATCGACCGCTACACATACTACAACCTCGAGTTTCTCGAAAGCGAAGTCCGCGATCCCAGCAGCAAGAAGACGGTGGGCGACTTGTTTGACAGCTACACGTACGAGAAGATCCACTCCCACGCGGGTGTCCGCTACGACCTGTTCCGCGGCGGCGCAGAGGCGGCACGCAAGCGGCTGGTTACGGATTTCTTTGGCAACGTGCAGAACGTGGAGGTGGACGGGGCTAAGAACACCACGGCCCTGGAGGAGGATCTCTTGTCGCTCAGCCGGACGATCGCCGCGCTGCACCGGAAGGCGGATGAGGAGGAGGCAACAGCAAAGAAGAACTCGACAACAAATCCCGAGGAGGAGCCAGTCGCGAGGCAGAGGAATGTGCAGGTTGCAAAGCCGTTGACGGATGAGAACTGGTGGACCAAGAAGATCTTGGGAGCTGCAACAGTGGCAGGGTGCGCAGCACTGTGGGGATTGAGTTCATACTTGGAAGGGCCGGGAAGGTGACGGGCTGACTGTGCAAATTCAGTTTGCATTTCTTGAATTGTACATAAATTTACATTGCTTAACAGCGTTGGTTCAGGGGTTCAGATGTGTCGAGGAAGAGCAGATCCGAACAGTCGTCGAGGTGAATCTCGAGGTGAATCAGGGGTCTCCTCACCAGGGTTAGGGTCAGACTAGTGTATCGGTGTGTATCTGCAACTCGCAGCTGTTGTTAGAGTGGAACTCCATCATCCTTTTCTTTCATTCATCATTGCTGCCATTTGCAATGACGACCCAACATTATTGAGAAAAATGCACAGATTCCAGCACACTAAACCCCATACAACATCATTGCTGTTGCCCTGTAAAGATCCATCACCATGAGCGCTCCCGCTTCAAAACGGAACAAACAGAAGGTGAGTGTCTCTCTCAGTGTTTCATCAACCCCAGATTCCCCTTCACGGACTGACAGACGCCCACCAGTTTCTCCCTCTCCGGGAAATCACGCTCAATTCTCGGCCACTGGTCAAGCGGGCAATTCGGTTCTCATGCGATGGTGACTTGGCCGTGACGGCCGATGACTCTGTTCACGTCTTCGTCCCAGAGTTCCCCGACCTCTCCAAGCGCAGGGAGAGGCTGAAAGCCCAATTATATGCTCAGCAACATGGCAGTGGCAACAGCAAGACCTGGCAGGATTATGATGAATCTTCAGGCGAGGAGGATGACGAAGATGCAGCAAAGAATTACAACCACCAGGCTGTCCGCGCACAGTACTCCGAGGGCAGCAAGCACATGCCCGTATCCTTCCCGCCCCTCGACCCCCGCGTCAATCGAGAGCTCTTCCTAGCAGAGAAAATCCCGTTTCCCTACGAGGGCGCTGTGGATGCCGAAACCCAGGACGCCGATAGCAACGACGAGTCGGCTGGCTCCGACGCAGCCTTCGACTCGGAGGACGAGGACGGCGAAGGGGCTGGTTTGGGGTTCAATCGACCTTACGGCGCTGGCTATGGACCCATCACCGGGGTTGGTAGTAGCATGAACCACGTGGTCTCCATCGCCTGGTCGCCGTCTGGGCTGGGCGTCAACCGCCGGCCGATTCTCAGCGTGCTGACAGGCTCTGGAACGCTGACCATGTTCGGCGACGGCAGCGAGTTCGATAACATCCTCCCGCGCGCCAACGAGGGCATGCTGCAGCGCCGCGAGCTGAACTCGTGGGTTGTGCTGTGGGGCGTGGGCGAGCGGTTGCTCGTGCCAGGCCAGCAGACCGAGATCAGCGAGTACGTTCGCGGCTTCGCGTGGGCGCGTGAGATTGCGCCCGGGCAGGCCCTGCTGGCTACCATCAACGATGTCAAGGAGGTGGCGATAATCAGCGTGCAGTGTGTCTTTGTGGAGGACGAGAACAAGAGCAAGGGAGACTCGTCGTTCCGGGCTGAGCCGCGAGAGAACGTGGTTTGGCTCGTCCATGAAGTGGCCCGCTTCAAAGCCGAGGGACCTCATGAAGCATCCAATGTGAGTTGTTCACACGAAGCAAGATTTGTTTAACGGTCCTTACTGATGCTCTGCTTAGCCACTCGACCCAGATTGGGTCCCCTGCGGCACTTCGTTTGGACTCAACTGGGGCCCCTGGTTACAGACTGGCGACACCCGCACTTGCGTGCTCTCTTTTACCGACTGCAACTACGTTGGATTTCGGAGAATATCGGTCAATGGTCCTTGGAGTCGGGGCGAACTTCCGAGTGTCCAAGTGGAGAACGACGACATTCATGGGATGTGTGTTCACCTTTCAGCTGATGCGTTTGTCGAGTTTGAGGACGCCGTATGTTAAATTTGAGCCCCCTTGTCAATCTGTCAGAACCCACGCTAACGACTTGAAGACTTGGACCCAAGGCTCTGCTACCTCCTGTCGGGGCCTGATCGCAACTGGTTTTGACCTCAGACAGTTTGATGTTACTCTCACCGGAGACATAAGCTACCAAACAAAGAAACACCATGTTTGGGATTGCGGGACGGAGTACAGCGATAACTCGGAACATCGCTCGCAAAACCCCATTGTCGGTATGCCTTGCCCCATCGACTCTTTCCCACAACAACCCAAACTGACCCTCCAAGATCTTGTCATTCACCCCCCTGACCTGAGCAATCCAACATCAACTCCGCTCTACACGCTGATTCGGATGTCCGCTACTGCCACCACCCATGACTGGTACCAGACCAACGTCCCTCCTCCGGCCGATTTGACGGCCGATCCGCGCCCTCAGTGGGTCCGCACTATCGCGCAGAAACTGGAAGTCCTGGTCCCCCTCGACATGCACTTGACGCGCACATACGACGACAGCGGCTCAGAGGGCTCCGGCTCAGAATCCGAGGACAATGACAGCGACCTCGATCTGGACGGCGACCTTGACTCGCTCGGGGATGAAGAGAACGCAGACGGCAACGACGAGACAACAGTCCTCGAGATTCCCGAGATCCACCCGCACCGCTTCCGCCTCCACGGTCTAACACTGTCCCCCGGCGGCGGTGTAGCCGCCGTCCTCGCCAGCAGCCACAGCACGCAGCACCCGGAACGAGGCGGCTGGCACACGGTACGGTCGAGCGTGCTGTTCGGGCATAAACCGCGGCGCCAACGGCAGCCCCAACCAGCCACCCAACCCGCTGCCCAGTCCGACTATGGCGTCGTCCCCATCGACCCCCAAATGACCAACACCAACCCCGTTCCAATCATCACCACCCATTCCGCCCCGCTCACAACCGAAGCCCGCCTCTTCGAGAACCTCTACGGCGGCGGCCCCGAAGTCCCCGGCGTGCACTACCCCTCCTCCTCCCCATCCTCATCCTCCCCATCCTCCTCCCCATCCAACAACAACAACAACACCACCCCTTCCCTGCGCGCCCTCTTCGCGCCCGCCCTCGCCACGCAGACCTGCGACCTCTGCGGCGCGCCCATGGACGTGCGCAAGGGCGCGCTCAGCGGGTGCCGCAACGGGCACTTCTTCGGCACGTGCGCGACGTCCGGCCTGGCGGTGCAGACGCCCGGGGCGACGCGCAGCTGCGGCGCGTGCGGGCTGCGGACGATGCGGGCCGGGGTGCTCATGGCTAAGATGGGGGAGGCAGCAGAAGGAGGAGAAAAGAGGCGGGATGACGTGAGGAGGCTGGTTGGGGAAGGGCTGTGCGGGGCGTGCGGGGGCAAGTTTTTGAGTTGATTTTTGGTGTGGAGGAGGGGAATAGGGGGTGAGATGGAGATAGGGGTTGGGCGTTGGGGGATGGGTGTCGGTGTTGGGACGGCGATCCTGTTGCAGTCATTATTGTGTTATCAATTGATCATGCGTCGTTGCTTTCACATCGATATAACGCGGTCTCCTGGAGGTTGAGCTGTAGTCTGTGTCTAGAGGTATTTGAAGTCTATACGATAGCAGCAACAAACAATGGCTGTATAGTAGCAGAGCACCATCTCAAACACCAGGCAACAAAACACAAAGTAGACCAAAAAATGCTTCAAACTCTAAATGCTCAATGCGACGAACCCAAACTCCTCCGCTCTCTAGAGCAAGCAAGACCCGACGACTTTTGCACAACGAGGTATCCCATGACAGAAAAATGCCAACCCGCGTACCAGACAGAAAAAAAAAACCAAACCCATCAAGCGACAAACATGCAAGTCTATCTTATAACCAAACAAGACAAGCACGCCGGCACACCCACGCGTTACACAACCCATTCTCTAACACTCTAAAACATCTTGTTCATAGCCTGGTGCGCCAGCTCCACGCCCAAAAAGGTGGCGGCGTTGGCGGGCACGGCCCTGGCCAGCGCGGGCCCGAAGCCGGGGAAGAAGGCCTTGTAGCCGCCCTTGGCATACAGGCCCTTGACGACGCCGCCGATGGTGACGTTGCCCTCGGCGGTCTGCAGCCTGCTCTTGACGGTGTCGATGGGGAAGACGGGGATCCACATGGCGACGCCGGCGCCGGCGCCGGCGCAGGTGATGGCCATCAGGCTGAGCTTGCCGGTCGCCTCGCCGGTCACGGGGTCCTTGGGGGTCAGGGCCTTCTTGATGTACTCGTAGGCGGCGAAGTAGGCGGCGGAGCCGGGGCCGTCGCGGGCGAGGGTGGCGGCGGAGCCGCGGAAGACGGAGCGCACGCCGCCCTCCTTGTAGAGCTGGCGCACGACGTCGACGCCGCCCGCGTACTTGGGCTTCTCGCCGGGGGCGAGCTTCTTCTGGCCCTGGACCTGCAGGATGACCTTCACGCGCTCGAAGGGGGCGGTGATGGCGGTCATGGGGATGGCGGAGAAGAAGCCGGCGGCCGAGACCTGGGCGATGGAGAGGGAGCCGTCGGGGGCGACGGTGCTGGTGGCGCGCACGATGGACTTGCCGAGGTCGTAGCCCCAGAAGGAGACGGCGACTGAAACGGGGCGGTTTGGTTAGCTGGTTTTGCTAAGAATAGAGAGGAGGATGTGGGCGGCACATACACATGGGTGTGACGCCGACCAGCGGGCGGAAACACCGGCGTACAGACCCCGGCGCAGGCCGTCCTTGGCCACGCTCTTCTTGACAACGTCCATGGCGCTCGAGTAGACGCCCTTCTCGGCGGTTTGCAGGCGCACCTTGACCAGGTCAAAGGGGTGGCCGACGACGGCGCACACACCACCGAAACCGCCCGCGACAAAGGACCGCAGCTGGGCAAAGCCCGTGGACGCCGCAGCCTTGGCTTCGGCCTTGATCTCGGCCTTGAGCTCCTCTTTGCTCTCGGGGATGTGGGGGAGCTTCTGGGCGACCGCCGGAGGGAGGGCGGACTGCAGCTTTTGGTTGACCACCGCGGCGGCGGTCTCGGACTGGGAGTTTGTCGAGGTCATTGTGCTTGTGTCGGAGGGGTCGATGCCAGAGAGAAAACGCGGTAAACGGTTCGTCCCTTTACGCGCGCTTTCCTAGAGGGAGGCGCGTCGTCGAGTATCGAGTCGTGTGCGTCGACTTGGAATGCGTTCGGCAATTGTCCGCCGAGTGCGCGTTGCTAGGACACGGCAAGTATCGGAGGGAATGGCACGCGGGTCAAGACAGGCTTCCGTCGTAAGCTCAAGTGTCAAAAAAGAGGTGCCAATGAGTGAGAGCGGCTGCTTTTGGTTTTGGGTGTTGGGCGGTGGTCAGTGGGGTTTTGAGGTCTCTCGGCCCGTCGCAAGTTGTTCAGCCACGGACGTCACCCACCCGGACTTTGGGACCTCGGCAAAAGGGAATCCCAGCCCCGCCCTGGTTCGGGGTGGAATTCGGTCTCCGGCACCGAGCAACTGCACCAAGGGTGCTTGTTTTCTCAGCCTCAGCGCAGCCATCACTGGACAAAAGTTTATTCCGACATGGAAATTTGGTACACTCCGTTGATGTTCTTTTTTATCGATTCACCTGCTGCAACCCACGTCTCGGAACTACAACGTCTTGAGTGAAGACATGCTGCCAGAGCACAGCGAACCACATGCCTCGGGCGAAATTGAGCCACTATCTCGCTTCTCTGATCGTTCGACACTCCTTGCGACTCAGGCGGAAATCTTTTTGAATCTGTTCTGTTCGCGTGCCAACTGTCAAGTGGGACCCTAGCAACCTAGCTGCAGGCTGGCTCAGGCGGCTGGTCACCCCGTGGGACAGTGGATCCCTGGCCTCGTCCAAACGTGGGGTAAATTCAGACGACGGTCCTCGGCATCGCGGAGATACACAATTGGGAGACGAAAGATGGAGGGGCAGGTGGCCAAGTGGGCTGGAACACGCTCCCGCCGTCTCATTCCAATCGTCCGGACACGAGGCACGTCTGCATCGGACGGATGGGAGACGAGGCTGCGACGTCTCCCAGCCAATTGACAGCCGCTCCAGTTGATCGCTTCTGCCAAACCTGGGCGCATGATGCTGGAACCCCACGCAGGGTCGAAAATAAGGTGTGCGCGCCAAGACTGCGCTTGGCGATTTGCATGTGAATGAGCCATTTTGGGTCAAAGGAAAGACGGCATTTGCCACAAAGCATCAACAACGAATATGAGCCCTAACCCTGCTTCGCCCTTCAACCTCCACGACCATGTCAGGGGTCACACGAGAAGGGCTGAAACACACCTGGAGCAAGAAGCAGTAGGGCCTTGAATATCCTCTGTTCAAGAAGACAAATGAGAGAAAACACACAGTCCGCCGAACGTACCCAGGCCTGGGCCGTCAAACCGGTCGGTTGACTCGGTTGCTCCGGCTCTACTCATCATACGGGTGGTTCACCCGCTTCATTGTCATCAATCCGCCATGACCTGAGACGGCAGGTATTACGCGTACTTCGAGGTTGTCGCGTGGCACTGTTTAACATGGGACTGAACGTTCTGACCAGATGGGCTGCAGTTAGTCCACTGATGTGGTACTAATTTAAGTGAGATAGGGATTCCAAGATCCGAGAATGAAACCGTTCATAGGAAATTCGCCCTTCGCAAACAGAATCCTGTAGAGTCTGTTGCTGTCCTAAAACCTAGCAGGAGCTTCCTCGTACCATGACCGCCTTTCTGAGTACCTCAAGACTACTTCGAACCGCAAGCTGATACTCCTCCCAAGCTACCTCGTGAGATCCCACCCCCCCGCCTTCAAGCCCACCTTCGTGGTGACATCGTCAACAAATGTATTTTCCTTCCCTGCCAGCCGCGGCGACGAGGCCGCGCTCACCAGCAACGAGACCAGGACGCACCAGGGGACGACCCGGAGCAGCACGCCCGTTCCGTCAAGACCAGCCAGTCGGCCGACTAGGGCACCCGCTCCGGCAATGACGAAGATGAGCGGGTCCTGATACTTGTCCGATCGGTGGCGGTAATGGTACGCCGTCGTGGCTAGCGTCGTCACGGCGATGCTGGTGACGAGTGTGACGGGGGAGTCGAGCACGGCCTTGGGAATGAGGGGTTGGAGGAAGGTGAAGTCCGTCAGGGAGTAAACGTGGACGCTTGCCGCTGCCTGCGGGCTAACTGGGTTGAGTGTGGAGGCACTGATGGTAGAACCAAGCGTCCGGGTATCCGTGTTCCTGCTCTGGGCGCAATGGTCCATCATGGCGGCGCCTGCTACAGCGACAACGACGAGGCCGCGTTCAAGCCATCGGAGGAGTAGAGAACGGCTGTTGGTGTCCCTCGCCGCTCCTGCCCTGTCCTGCTGGGTATGGAGGTGTTCAAGATGACGGCGCAACGGTTGAAACCCGGTTCCTTGCCAGCGTTTTCCGGGCTGGCTGATCTTTTGACCTCCCTCCATCTCTCTCTCATCCGAGTCTCTGTCCCAAGCAAATTGCTCTAGCATCGACAGTGTCCGGAACCGCCACAATGCCTCGGATCTGCCTTCGTGGCCATTATCGCCAAAGTCCTCTATTCTTGGGCGAAACTCCGTCACGGTCGGGCTCTCGTGTTGATCTTTGTCTGCAACGATATCGACTGCACCGTTCGACTCCGCGTTTCTCGGGGACGATGTGATTGCCAGCTCAACAGCCTCGACTGTCGAGATGGGATCCATTGTTTACTGGCCTTTCCAAGTCGTTTGTCGATGTCCTTAGGTGGTCTGCAAAAGTGGTAGGTGATGTGTGCGAGGGTCGAAACAGGTTAACGTATCTCTGGTGCGGGTCAGTGTTGCTCGAGGGACATGAGTCCGACATGCTGCGACCCCAGAACTGGCTCGACGCCGTGAGAGGCGTCGCGGGGTTCAGCCGCAACCCCTCAGAGGCCGCCAACACTGCCACCGCTCCTGGTACGTATCAGGGCGGGCGAAGGCCAATGACAAGGGGTGAGCCAATGGCGAGATGGAGAGGGGGAGCTTCGTCGCCCGCCAGGACGACATTGTTACTGCCATCAACCGTTGTCCGAGATTTCCGCCAGGACTGCTGCCGTGGTGCAGTGAGGCTTCCCAAGTCCCCCAGCAAACATCCGAAATTCCGGCGGAGATCATTCCGACTTGCACAACAGCCCGCCGTTGCTATCAATCATCTCCCGGCTTGAACTTCTGGTCGTTCTCTCGCCTCAGCTTCCGGCACGCCGGTCAAACCAGCACCATGGCCGCGCGCTATTGGTGCGACTACAGCATCGACACGAGAGTCGACGAGAGTTTTGGCTTGCAACCCCTCGAGAAGATCACCAGGCACACTATCGACAGCGAGACGGTCCCGGCAGTCGTTACCGGTAGAGAGCTCTTAAAGTCTTCTCTCTGCCGCGACGACCGGAGCCATTGGTATACCCGACCTCTTCTTGACGCTGGTTCCGATGAGCGACCCGAAGTGTCTTATCCGACCTACAGCGAGGCGCTGTTGCGCAATGAAGGCCGTTGGGGCCATCGCCTCGCGGTCGAGACGCAGCCGCACGGTGATGCAGGAGAGGCCCAGAGCAAGGGCGAGCTTTCCGAGCTGGTCAGTCCCAAGAGCCTTGACGCCTTCTATACCCCCGACGATCTGGCAGGGCTCAAGAACGGCCTGCGCACCGACCACGATGTCTACATGCCTCGGCCGTCCTTGTCGCGATTCCGACAAGAGGTAACGGAGAGCCTCCAGCGCACCCAAGAAAACCTGAAGCTACTTGAGGACGCCTTGGAGAGCATCGCATCCTGCAACGCCCGGCTTGACGAACTCGCGAAGGACCTCTTGAAGTTGGACGGGAATCCAAACGATGGACCCTGGAAGAGCGTTCGGAATACGCTGTTCAACTACTACCGCGTTCCCGCGTTTATCGTCAACTCGAACCTCGCCGGTGTCGATGACCATGTTCCGGGCTGCGGTGGTGGTTCTGTGGAGGAAGCACTGAATGCACTGAACGCCATCTCCGAAAGCGGCTTGCACCATCAGAGCCTTGGTCAGGGGGATAGTAGCCCCGGCGGCCGTGGTTCTCTGGAGGATGTCCTGAAAGCCATCTTCGAAGACGGCTTGAATCGTCATGACAGTGACGGCCGAAGAAGCCCCGAACGTGAAGCTCATGGTCACCCTGTGACGGGACACTCCACGGCTGGCCGCCACAGCAGCCACGGTCGTCGTCTCTCGCCACTTCTGACAAAGCTCCTGTCGGGCTTATGCGTCATCTGGGGGCTCGGTGTGCCCGTCGCCCTCGCCTACCGCGTCCCGGACTGGCTGCTGCACGCCGTCGGCGGCATGACCGTCGCGGCGGGAGCGTGCATCCCAACGCTCCAGCAGGCCGAAGGCCAGAACGAGGCGTACAGGACTGGCGCCTACGTCGCTTGGGGGGTGATGTACGCCATCTTCATGGCCATTGAGCTGTACCAGCGCCGGGACCAACGCCGGCTGCTGCTGGGCCTGGTCGTCTTTTGCGGCGCCAACCTGCTCGGGTCCCTGGCCGAGGACGCCTCGACCACCATCGAAACCATCAAGAACTGGGGACCCATGGCTCTCAGCCTCAGCCTCTGGGTCGTGCCGGAATGGATCCAGTTTATGGGCGCCGGGAATGTGGTTGATGCGGTGGCGTGAACATGAGCGGACTGAGCGGTGTGTGAAGTGGCTACCTTTTAGGGTTTGCTTTTTTGTTCTTGAAATTAGGAAAAGGGAAAGGATTGCAGGAGCGCTGTGAAGCCGGCCGGGCTCTTCGAAGCCAACCGGGTTCTATATTCAGATATAGGACATGCCTCCCTTAGGGACTTACTTCTGTGGCAAAGAGACATATACAATTAGAAGTCGTCTTCGGCTTCTTTCACGCACCAACTCCCATTCTTCTAATGAGCTCCTCAATATTCGTAAGCGAACCCGCTGTTGCGAGAGTGATTTTCCCAAAGCTCGAACCAACATCTGCTCATTGATCTTCTTAGGAATCAGACATGGTACTACTACCTCTACACCCAAGCCCCTTAATGGAGCCATGGTTCACGGAGTGGCTCCCAGATAACCCTTCAATCGGGCTGCGGTGGTGGTTCTGTGGAGGAAGCACTGAATGCACTGAACGCCATCTCCGAACGCGAAAGCGGCTTGCACCATCAGAGCCTTGGTCAGGGGGATAGTAGCCCCGGCGGCCGTGGGGAGGACGATGCCGAGGGATTCGAAACCATGGGAATTGACACCACAAGAGGGGCCCGGGGAGAGGACATTGCTCCCGGGATTGGCATCCGCCCGAGCACCCCTCACCGTCCCGTGGAGACAGACCCGACGCCCTGGAGACGGAGGTGGATAATGTCGATGTGTGGCACAGGTGCAGAACCTTGACTAGGTACGGATCCAACTTTGCAGTGTGCCATGGTTCACGGAGTGGCTCCCAGATAACCCTTCAATACATGTATTTCCACAACGATAACCATCAAACCTGGCTCCTGATTACCCCTGAAAAATGCAGCCAGAACCTCGAGATAGTTACAAAGATGCCCAGCTTGAAACCACCCATATGGCGCATACAAACATCCAATGCCCTTCCCTTGCAAATCGTACAACCCTGGCCAACTCAGCATCACCTAGATGCCCTCAGAAGATACTCGTACTGTGCGTCACCCGAT
This sequence comes from Staphylotrichum longicolle, assembly GCA_019096155.1. Lineage (NCBI taxonomy): Eukaryota > Fungi > Ascomycota > Sordariomycetes > Sordariales > Chaetomiaceae > Staphylotrichum > Staphylotrichum longicolle. Next base: position 2,117,941 of record JAHCVI010000003.1, read on the forward strand.
GTGACGCCGACAGCGGGCTCCGTCCCACCCCACACCAGCAGCTCGTATCCCCCTCCCGCTCAACCTGGAGCGTGACATCAATATTATGCCCCAGCAGGTAATTCCTGACCCGGTCCCGCACATCCTCCATGTCCGCCCCCCTCGCGGCGACGACGTGCATCACGCCCAAAAGCTTGTTCGCCGGGGTCGCCTCGCCTGCGTTCCGATCGTCGATCCAGAACTTGGGCGCCGCGTAGCCGACGACGCCTCGCAGGCCCGTGATCCCCGACAGCGTGTTGCGCAGGTTGTACTCGATCTCTGGCGGGATGGTGAGGAGCAGCCGCCGCGCGGAGGACTTGACGAGCGGGAGGGAGGAGAGCAGGATCAAGACCGCAATGAGGAAGGAGGCGAGCGGGTCCCAACCGGACCACTTCCAGAAGTGGGTGAGGATCGTCGAGACGATGACTGCCGCACTGCCGAGGGTGTCGGCGAGGACGTGCAAGTAGATGCCGTGCATGTTTTCGTTGTCGTGAGAGTGCCCGTGGGAGTGCCCGCCGTGGCTGTGGTCGTGCTTTTCGTCGTGGCCGTGACCGTGTCCGTTGCAGCCATGAGAATGATCATGACCGCCATGAGAATGACCGTGATCATGGCCATGCCCGTGATGGTGGTGCCCAAACGCCATCATCCCCACCAAGTTGACCAGCAGCCCGAGTGTGCTGACCACAAACAGCTCTCCCAGCCTCTTGGTTTCCCTGCCCTCCCAAATCCGCTCGCACGCTTCGGTCATGATCTCCACGCTGATCAATATCAAAAACACGCCGTTGCCGAAGCCGCTCAGCGTCTCGATCTTGCCGAAACCGTACGGGAACCGCTCGCTCGGAGGCCATTTGCTTGCCACGGCGGCAAACAAGCCGACTGCCAGCGCCACGCAGTCGAAAAACATGTGTACACTGTCGCTGAGCAGACCGAGCGAGTCTGTCACATAGCCGTAAAACGCCTGAATCATCATGAACGTGAGATTTAAACTGTGCGCGCAAAGGTTAGCCAAGACTGTCTTACCCAGCCACCCGGGATTGGAATGACACAAACCTCATGAAGTAAAATATCCTCCGAGAGTCCTTCTCCGTCATGACTGCGTGCAACAGCGGCCACCTCGCGGTATACGAGAGCAAAAACAAAGTAAACTTTGACCGTTTCGCCGAGTGATCGTGGCCGCGGTGGCCGTGACCATGGTCGTGGTGATCGTGGTCATGGTGATGGTCGTGGTCGTGGCTGTGGTGGTGGTGGTGGTCGTGGTCATGGTCGTGGTTGTGAGAATGGGAATGGGAGTGGGAATGGGAGTGTGGTCGTGACGCAACCGGAGGCTCGTACAGTCCAGCAGCGTCAAAACTAGCAGACGTAGGGGACAAGAGTGACTTGCCCCCGGGCGTCGACTCCACCCTCCATTGTGTTGAAGGCGATGCCGGCGGCGGGACGTTTATCGGCATCGGAACATTCGAATTCGAGCGGTATTGAGAAAGGTTGCTGTCCCGCCGGTGGTTTCGGGTATGGGAGTGTAGGCCATTGGCGCGTGAATCGCGGCGACTCCGCGACGAACCCAGCGACGTCAGAGATGGTGCCGGGGAGGACGCATGGGAGTGAGAGTGGGAATGCGAGTGTGCGCAAGTGTCGTCCGATCCATGATGTTGGTGGGAGGAGAGAGCCGAAGCTGGCAGGACATAAGACGACGCCATTGTGTGCCTCTTTAGCGGGAGTTGTTCGCGGGTGTCGATGGTTTGGCTTGAACTGTAGGAGAGAGGAGCACTGGCGCTCCTAGAGTCACCGATCAAGGCGCATCGGAATTATGTGAGGGAGAGCAGCTCGGGTACTGGAAATGTTGAACGTCGCTCGTCGGTGGTGGTTCGGATGGGTTCCGTGTCCTGCAACCAAGGACAACACGCTTATCAGCACCGCATGTCCAATTGCTCGGTATCAGATAGAGAACAACAAGCACTAACCAAGCTGACAATCGCCAAATGCAATCCCAATGCGTGACCGTTGTCCGAGGTTTGTCAGATCTGTGCCAGGCGAGGTGCTCGGTGCGGTCGTTTCAAGTTGGGGGATAATAAAGCGGACAAGCAAGCAGTGACGACGCCAACTCCACCGCCGCCGGCACAGTTTCGTTGTTTGTCTGTCCCTCTTCCATGCCCCCTGCTTGCCGGTCGCGGGAGTCAGTCGCCGCTCTTCCCCATCGAGACCCCCTGAACCTGTGGGGAAAGGCTCTCAGGGTCGGCTGGGAGACTGCACTCCTGATTGGCCTGATCTGAACCCGCCGACTGCAGCGGACCCTCGTCACCCCGCCATCACCCACCCGGTCGGTCCTGCAGCTTGTTGCGGCCGAATCAGAGCTTGGACAACGAACACGGGGCGTGCTTTCGGTCAGGAGGACGGCTTCGAGAACGTGGGACGAGGCTGAGAGTATAAACCTCCTTCAATTGCAAGGCTGAGCTCGTTTCAGACATCTTTGAGCTTCGGCGTGCCTTGATGAAGGGTTTCTCGCCTCTCATCTACTCATTTCAGCGGTTCCGAGCGATTTCAGGAGTGCTGGACCCTCGAAGGATTCTGAATGCCACCTGTCAACAGCACTGCGTAAACCTGGCAATCGGGAACCTTCTCACAGAAGGGGCTGCAAAAATGCGAAGATGTTTATCTTGCTGATATCTTCTCTTCTTTTTTGCGTCATCGGCGCGGTAGCCGTTGCCGCCTATTTCATATTGAGTCTCACCCAGTATCATGGGCCTCCTGCAGGGTCGCCAGAAGGCGGCGTCTCTGTCCATATCCTCGTTCTCGGAGACGTTGGCCGCAGCCCCCGCATGACATACCATGCGCTGAGCATAGCCAAGCATGGCGGGAAGGTCAACTTGATTGGGTATCTTGGTAAGAGACTCCGTAGCAATCTCAGACTCGACTTCATTTGCTGACTTGCCATACAGAAACCCCTCCTCACCCAGATGTGGTCAACAGCCCCAACATCACTATCACACCGCTACCTACTCCACCTCGAAGACCGCCATCGATACCTTTCATTCTGTTTGCGCCATTCAAGGTTCTCTACCAGGTCTTCCATCTCACTCTTCTCCTAGCCCACACCCTTCCGCCAGCGCAATGGATCCTCGTTCAAAACCCTCCCTCCATCCCCACCCTCGCCATCGCCAGCCTCATCTGCCGCCTGCGCAACTCCAAGCTCATAATCGACTGGCACAACTACGGCTGGACCATCCTAGCCGGCACCCGCGGCCGTAACCACCCCCTCGTGGCCCTCTCTAAGCGCTACGAATGCTACTTCGGCCGCCTCGGCGACCTCCACCTCACCGTAACCCACGCCATGGCGCGCCAGCTGCGCAACCCGCCCTACGCCATCACCCAGCCCATGATCCCCCTCACGACCGACCCGCCGCCATCTTCCAACCAATCACATCCCCGGCGGCCCGCGAAGCGACCCTCCAACGCGTCCTCTCCGGACGCCGAACGCGCCCTCGTCCCCTCCATCCTCGCCGGCACCACCCGCCTCATCGTCAGCAGCACAAGCTGGACGCCCGACGAGGACTTTTCCCTGCTCCTCGACGCCCTCGTGCAGTACGCCACTGAAACCACCACCACCTCTTCTACCACCGTGCCGATCCTGGCAGTCATCACGGGCAAGGGCCCGCAAAAGGCGCACTACATGGCCCAGATCGCCCGGCTCGCCGCCGCGGGCCGCCTGCCCAACGTGCGGATCGCGACGGCCTTCCTGCCCTTCGCCGACTACGCGGCGCTGCTGGCGTGCGCCGACCTGGGCGTGTGCCTGCACATGAGCAGCTCGGGCGTGGACCTGCCCATGAAGGTCGTCGACATGTTCGGGACCGGCCTGCCGGTGGCGGCGTACTGCGGGTACGAGAGCTTCGGGGAGCTGGTGCGCGAGGGGGGGAACGGGACGGGGTTCGAGACTGCCGGGGAGCTGGCGGGGATTTTGGGGCGTCTTTTGGGGGAGCGGGGCAGGGCCGAGTTGGAGGGGTTGAGGAAGGGGGCTGTGAGAGAAGGGAGAAGACGGTGGGATGAGGAGTGGGATTCGAAGGTGCGGGTGGTCATGGGGTTGGTGTCTTGAATTATGTTGGGATTGAGGTTATTTGTGTGTATGGAGTACTATCAACAGTCCGCTGCCCCAACTAACGCCTGGGGCCGAATGTTGCAGACTTGCCAACCATTCTCGGGATATGGTCCTCACCATCCGACCAAGCCGAGGTGGGGATGGGTGCGACTGCCCGCCTTCCACTCAACGGCCAGACCATCGGGAACATTTGGACCGCGTCAACCCTCCAAACCTCGCTCTTCCCTGGCCTCCGTGTCGCTTATCTCGGCAATCTGTCAATCCTCCCCCAAACTATCCCTCACGCACCGCCGACACCGCCTCCTAAAGTCCTTGTTCTTCCCCTCCCTCTCCTCCCGCAGCAGGCGCGCCGCCTCTACATTCGCAGGGCTCTCGTCGTTAGGGTCCTCAAACAAACTGATAACGCTCAAGAGGATCGTCTCGGGTGTCTGCACGGGGCTCCACCGCTCGCTGGCGCCTCGTAGCCGTACTTGTCCTCCTCGGGCGGGTGCAGGATGCTGATGCAGAGCTCGCCGTTCGGGTAGATGTTTGGGTGGAAAGGGATTGGCGTCTGGAAGACCATCTTGGGGGCATCAGCGGGTACGTAGGGGGGAATGTGAGGTGCGCGCGGAAGTTTCCTCCTAGCCAAGGGGCGGGTTTGTTAGCTGTGTGTCGCGTGACATAGAGGATAGAGAGGAAGGAGGGTGGAAACAGGGCCTTACCCCCGTAGTATTTGCACTCGTCGCTGATCATGAGCATAACTTCCCACTCAAAGATGTTGCTGTCGTTGACCAGACCACACGAGATGCCCGGGAGGTCCTTGGCGGACTGCATCGCCTTCAGTTGGCGCTTCAGCAGCGCCCCCGCAGCCGCCGCGCTTGTCGACGAGCTGGCCATGTTTTGTTGACGATTCCTCCTCCGCTTGTTCCTCCGCAAAAGTCCTCGGGTATCTTTGTAAGGAGAAACGTAAGGTATGTACGAAGAAGAGCGTTAGGTTGCTTCGGTCGGCGTCGTGGACGGGCGAGAAAAGGGAGGAAACTCGCTGGGTGCCTGACATTCGGGTGGACGCAAAGCGAAGTCGATACCGCTGATGGTTCAGAGGGGTCTGGTGTAGGGAGCAGAAAATCGCAAAAGGTATTGCAGAGGTTTTGTTTGTGAAGGACAAGAGCCCGCGAGAAGGTCATCGAGAGGCCAAAGCGGGGCGGCCAAAGCGGGAGCAGCGGGGCAGCGCCCTTGCATCGGGTCGGTCCTGGTCGGGCCCGGAGGGTGGGGCCGGGCTTGATCCAGACAAAACGGCACGAGCGGCAAGGAGCATCTGCAACATGGATCACAGACAAGACCAGGCTCTGGTCTCGTGAGCACACGGTTGCCCACCGAACAAGACCAGCGCCTTGTATGCAGTCCACAAACATTACCTGGTAACGGCAAGCTATACCTACATGTAGAAACAGGTGATCCATTTACAAAGACATACAGCCCATGGTCTACCCGCTCCTCTCGGCGATTGATCCCTCATTAAACTCCAAACGCCAATCCATGTTGGTATCTTTCAGGATTTAAACAAGAAAAACGGGTTGTAAACCAGAAAGAAAACGACAAGGAGATGGTCAGGATCACTTCTTCGCGCCCCCGAAGCCAGTGAACCCCATGGCAGCCATCATGTCGTCCTCGTCGTGCTCGCCCTCGATCCGAACATCTTCGCCATACTCGGTCTTGATCTTGAGCGCAGCCTCTTTTTCCAGCCTCTTGCGCTCCTCCGCCTCTTTCCGTTTCCGCCTTTTCTCCTCTCTCTCCTTCTCCTCCTCCTCTTTGCGCACCTCCAGCCTCTCCTGCAGCGAGACGACCTCGTCCCTCTTGCGTTCTTGCTCCCTCTCCCACAGCGCCTCGATGCGCGCGTGCACCTCCTCGGCGGTGGCTTTGCGCACCTCGCCCGTCGCGCCGATGCTCCGCTGGTGCTGCATACTGTTCGTGTGTTCCACCCATTGCAGATTGTCCTTGAAGGTCAGGTCACACGCCTCGCAGTAGAACCCGGCGCCCTTGCCGCGCTTTCCCACGCCGGCCCCCGCCGGCACGAGCGTTGACGTCCCGACAAGCTTGCTAAAGTCCTGGGTCGCGTTGCGCGCCGTCGTGAGCGTCTCGCTCCCGTCCATCGGCTTGTAGTACTTCTTGCCCGCCATCTTGGCCTCCCATCGCGCCTTGCGTTCCTCCTTCTCGGCGGCCTCGCGGTCCTTGGCTTTGGCGGCATACTCGTCGAGATCGTACTTTTTGCGGACGTCGGTGTCGCCGGCCGCTTGCCCGTAGGCGGAGGCTCTGTTTGACATATTGATCGGATACTTTGGGTGTGGCCGCCACCGAAGTCAATTTTACGGCTTGACGGCGGTAATGAGGTGTTTTGCGTTGGTCAGGTTGTTGCGGGTAACTAAGGTCTGCTCGTCAAGGTTCTTGGTTTCGATTGTCGCAATGGACAGTTCAAGGTGATGATGGGGAGCATGGATTCCGATAACGATAAGCCTTCCCCTGCAAGTTCCTTGGAAATTTTGGCGGGGCACCTCAGCTTTGGCGGGGTAATTTTTGTGATACTCCCGTCCCTGCTTTTCCGTTTCTTGAATCTGCTGCACAACCTGAATCAATAGCCTTTCCAACCCCCAGCCGACAAAATGCTGTACCTGGTTGGCCTTGGTCTCTCCGACGAGACGGACATCACCGTCAAAGGTCTTGAGGTGGTAAAGAAGGCTTCTCGGGTTTACCTTGAGGCCTACACCAGCATCCTGCTCGTGGACCAGTCAGTCCTCGTACGTCTTTTGCCCGCCCCGATTATCTCCCTAATCCCAGGCTCAGCTAACGCTAATGCGCAGTAGGAATCTTACTATGGTCGTTCCATCGTAGTTGCCGACCGTGAGATGGTCGAGTCCGATAGCGACGAGATTCTGCGTGACGCCGCCAACGTCGACGTCGCCTTCCTGGTCGTCGGCGACCCCTTCGGCGCGACCACGCACACAGACCTGGTCCTCCGGGCGCGCGAGCTTGGAATCCCCGTGCGTACCGTCCCGAACGCGTCCATCATGTCGGGCATCGGCGCCGCGGGGCTTCAGCTCTACAACTTTGGGCAGACGGTCAGCATGGTCTTCTTCACTGAGACCTGGCGGCCCGCTAGTTTCTACGACCGGATCAAGGAGAACAGGGACATCGGCCTGCACACGCTCATCCTCTTGGACATCAAGGTCAAGGAGCAGAGCCTGGAGAACATGGCGCGTGGGAGGAGGATCTACGAGCCGCCGCGCTACATGACGGTCGGCACCTGCGCGCAGCAGATGCTCGAGATCGAGGAAGAGAAGGGCCAGGGTGTCTACGGACCCGACAGTCTCGCCATTGGTGCTGCACGTGTGGGTGGCAAGACGGAGAAGTTCGTCGCTGGTACGCTGAAGGAGCTCTGCGACGCAGACGAAGAGCTTGGGTCCCCGCTGCACAGCATGGTTCTCCTGGGGAGGAGGACACATGAGCTCGAGCACGAGTTCGTCCGCGAGTTTGCAGTCAACAAGGAGACGTGGGACAGGATATGGAAAGCGGATTATGAAGGCAAGCAATAAGTAAGTCGAACCTGCCTAACGATATCACTACAATCTCAGAAACGACTTGCAATCCTGTGCGCCATTCCCCAATGCCCATCCCCTAGGTAGCGTCCAATCTTGCACCCACTAGCGCAGCCCAAACATCACTCAGTGCGACGATCGCCACTGTGACACCTCAGCTTCGCTCAGCTCCCGCAACTTGTTGACCGCCGCCGGCTTCCCCGTAACGACCCCTTGAGCAATCTGGGCCATCTGCCCGATGATGGTCTTCTGAGAAATGGCATAATGCGCCGTCGTCATCTTGACGCGGATGATGCCGATGCGGGGATCATTCTCCCCTCCATCGTGTACCCCGTCGCCCAGATCTCCCAACCAGGCCTTGAGATGCGGCGCGTAGTGCTTCTTGACCAGGTCCCGGTCGGTCACGACATTGGCTTTACCGCTGACCGACGCCCACTCGCCGTGGCTGTTCAAGAAGCCGATGTTGATGTGCGAGTCGCTGGCGAGGTCGACCGTCTTGCCGGACTCGGTGTTGGTGTGGAAGAGGAGGTCAATGCCGCCCGTTTCCTGGTGGGATGTCAGCTTTAAGCGAGCCTGAGCGAGGGATAGGAGCTCTGGGTGCGCATACCTGAGCTGCTAGTGCCATGCACCTTGATACCAGATTTCCGGATTTGGCATCACGAGTGGTCATCATGCCATACTTGCAGTTGGTCATGAAAGCGCTGAGATCGTGAATCTTCTGCTCCGCCGACACCTCGGTCTCGAGGTTGGCCTCCTTGTAAGGGTCGGCGTGCTTTGGGGTCTGCTGAGCCATGTTGGATGTTGCTTTTTTTTTTGTTATGTGGTTGACTTGTTTGGTCTCGGAGTATTGACTTTCTAAGCTGCTAAAGCGCAATATAGGATACTGGCTATGGACAAGATGATGGACGTGTTCCTGAACATATATTCATCATTTAATGTGGAGAACCCGTGGGAGCTCGGGTCATGATGTAAACGTTTCACTGACTACTCGGCATGCCATCATCGAACCCAAGCCACAGATTGTTTGTATGGGTCACAGAGTTGGGGTAATTCTTTGAACGGAGTCGCGTTGACCAGCCATCGCGGAGCTCAAGGAGACCTAATACAGCACTGACGTCAGGGTTGAGACGTGGGGCAGCTCCGTTTGTGGCGATTCCCAGCCGGGAGCTAGAGGACGGAGATCGGACAACCTGAAGATCAACCGGCAATGCGGAGAGCCTCAAGTTTGAGGGATATACCGGCCGAGGCCGGAAGATGTTCTGCGTGCATCCAGGCCGAGCCAGGGAAATTGGACACCCAGCCTGCCAACTCAACTGCGATGTAACAAAGGGAGTATGATTCCTCCTGCGAGATGAGCGATCTGAGTGGTCCAGAAGCGGGCTTACAAGACAATACGTGTATTTACAGATGAACCAGAGGACTGTTCCCAAACTCAATCAGGGAAACCGAATCTCTGTCTCCTAGTTCTCACTGTTCGTCCTTTTGGGCCCAGTGTCACCGTCTTTGTTTTACTGCATTGAGCTCTTTCACAATGTTGTGCTTGTGCCTGTCTCATCCGAACCCAAGTTGGTTACCGACAGTCTCCGCCGCCAACTGTAATCTTCTCTCTTCTCAGCTTACTACACCATTGAGATGCCCAACGAAATGCAAACTGGATGTGTTGGTACTGGTTGGTTGAGTTCGCCCTGATGATGACGCTTTCAAGACAACGGACCTTACCTTACCAACTTCGCAGTTCATTGAGCTTGAGGGCTGGGAAGTTCGGGCTCTGACGGACCGCCGGTTTGCGGCTTGCTCAGGAAGGAGCCCACCCATATCCAGCGCAGCAGCTGCACCCTCCTCGTTTGTCTGCATGTTCCACAGGTGCCTAAAGAGGCGGCTCCTTCCCTCACGCATCGAATCGGCCTGACCGGTCGAATATGCGACTATTTCCGCCTCCTCCATCTGCATTTGAGCCCATCATCCCCTCCCAATCTCACAGTTTGACCTCTCAGAAAATTCCCCGGCCGTTGCTGAGCTCGGAGGTGCGGGCATTCTTTTTTCACCCCTCCTTGACTGTGTCAGCAATCAGCCGTTCGCATCGGCAAACCGACTTCCCTGCACCCGATCACTTTTCCCAACCGCAATCCACAAACGGCAACTTCCCAACAACACCTCCTTCATTGTCTCTCGCGCAACCCGGACCGCAGATCATTGGGACCGTCCAACGTTTAATCATTCGTCTGGCACTTCCTCAGCGATTTTTTTCATTTGGCTCCTCGCGCCTACGGCTTCAGCAAAAAATCGCGGCCGCCAAAAGGCTTGAGGACTCTCCCAGATTGACCTCGCCTGGTCGGGTTACCTCCCAGGCCCAATCACAAGACCGCGATGGAGTGGGATCCGGAGGATGTGAGTTGAGTTCAAAACCTGCTTAGAAGTCAAGCTAATATGTGTGCAGAATATCCTCCCAGATGAGGAGCGCGACCAGGAGGAGCTTGCAAAGGCTTGGTACGATGAGCCAACGCGAGCACTTAATCGGCAGTTGGTGGACGAAAATCTGCGACTCAAGAAGCTCCTTCGTGAGAACGGCATCTCTTGGAGTCCTCGGCTGACTCTGGATCCGAATGACCGCGCCCGAGGCACCTGGGCGTCATCGAGGAGAATGCAGACCCGCAAGTCTAGGGGAACAGCACCGCTTTGCCCTGACAATCATCACCTCCCTACACTGCCCGTGGAACTCCAGGTTCACATCTTGGAGTACGCCATGACCAGCGATTACCCGATTATCGACCCTCTCTGTAAGTCAAACAAAGAGACTTTGACTGCCGAGGAGAAGATGCGCGGTAACCAGATCGCTATTGGCTTCCTGGCAACATGCAAGGCCTACCAGGTTGAGGGCGCTCGCTTCCTATGGGGCAACAACACGTTCGTCTTTACCAGCCACCTTGCTCTGCGGAAGTTCGCCGATCTCAGCCTTGCTCGGCGTGCAAAGATCAAGCACGCGACTCTCCGAATCATCGCGCGTTACTACGATGACGAAGACCGGAGGCATCGTGCGCCGTACCCTTCGTCAGGCGAAGCGTTCTTCAGGGTCATCAACCTCAAGGCCATACCGCGGATCAAGGAGGACAATCTCGCCCGTAAAGGATTCCGCAGCTACACGTGGGACCAAGTGGTGGACTTCCTCGACGCACTCCGGCCGCCGTATGACCCTGATCACCCCAAGGGACAACCGCGCCCCCGTCTTCTCCCAAATCTCGAGAGCCTGAGGATGGATTTTGTCAACTTCCCGGACAGTTTCCTCAACCCGGGAGGCGGCCCATTTCTCCACAACATGGCGTCGCATGATCTCGGGTGTACTTTGAACGAACTCCAGCTCACTGGTCTTCCGCTTTGTGAATGGGGCCTCGAGATGTGTTCAGAGCTGACGGGAATGGTTAAGAATGACGGGCTCCTCTTGAAATCCGATTCGGCCTTCGTCTTCACTGGCAAGCAGCTCCGCTCAATGGTTTCCAGAGACACTTGGGAACCCATGTGGATGCCCAGGGTAGTGCGCTCATGGAAGTTTCTGGCGGATGAGTACGCACGCAGCCAAGGCAAGAAGCCAAATTCGCCAGCAGCTCATCCCCATCGCCATACCCACGCCGCCCAAAGCAGAATGCCGCCCGCTCCCCTCGAGGAAGGTCACCCTGAGTCTCTCTGGAAGCAACGGCGCACCGTGTGGAAGCGGGTACCTATTTCCCAAGAGGACGAAGAACGTATCTGGACCGAGTTTGACCGCCTCAGTGGCCAGCCACTTTGCGAGGACGAGTACGATTCTGACGAAGACGAGTATGATGTAACGGATTTGATCTGCCCACATTGCGATGTCATGCACGCTCCGTCGGGGGGTCACTGAACGACCGCCAGTCCTGTTTGGGCGATGGGGAGAGAGGGAAGTTACTGCTTGTTGGCAGCTCACTTTATCACGATGTTGGTTGGCGTCTATCCAACAGGCTTATTAACGACAGCAGCTTACTCGACGTTGCTGTTCACGAATTTATTCACGGACCATGTATTGCTTTTTTGCCCTGAAGGGTTGCGATGTCGGAGTTTTGAGAAGGGGGTATCCGAGCGGGCACAGGGCACCACAGCGTTTAGAAAGGGACATCAACAGGGAACGGCGTCAATGGTGGACAAGCTAGGGATTGCAACGCGCCTCATGTCGCGACACTGGCAGTTTATGTTTTGATACCCATAGATCCACCGCGCTTAATATTGCTTCTTTAACGGCCACGAGCGAGACACTGCTCTCAGAAACGCTGGTTGCCGGCGACTGCGCCGTTCGATATCAAGTTTGAGAAACGCTGTTATGAACACCAAACGGCCAGTGCCATGAAGACACGCTGAGCAAGGGGGCGCATACACAAACCGCTCACTCCCGCAACTTCTTCCCCCACTCCCCCAAGTGCGCCTTATAGTCTCCCCTCGCTCCCCTCCAAATTCCCGCCATGCCCCTCTTCACCGTCTCATTCCCCCCAAACCCTTCATACCTCCCCAAACTCGGAGGCAAATCCTCTATCCTCGTGCCCCACGTACTCTCATTCCGTCCCAGCGTCAGCACCAGCTCCTTGCCCTCAGTGAAGAAGCTGTGGTCCACCCAGCTCCGCGTATACACCTCCCCATCCAGCGTGGCGCTCTGTATGTACACATTACCGTACGACGGGTCGAACCCGACGTTCTGCACCCTCGCCGTCTTGCCCGTCAGCGGGTGCGTGATGTTGACCTCCTCAAAGTACGGCGGCGTGACGAGGTAGACGTCCTGGCCCGGGTTGGGGAACAGGCCCATCATGGCGAAGGCGAGGAAGGAGCCCATGGCGCCGCTGTCGTCGTTGCCCGGGAGGCCGGCCGGGGTCGGGGAGAAGGACGAGGGGATGTAGAAGTGGGAGCGCAGCGCGGAGAGGGCCGGGCGGCCGGCGTAGTGGTACTGGAAGACTGTGAGGAAGGCGGGTTCGTTGCCGATGTAGGTGATGGAGCGGTCGTGGAGGTAGTCGAGGCGGGAGACGAAGGAGGCGGGGCCGCCGTAGAGGGTTATGAGGGAGGCTTGGTCGTGGGGGACGAAACTGGGGTGGGAGTGTGGTTAGTTAAGATCTGTTATGGGAGGTGGGAAGAAGGGGGAGGGAGGGGGTGGGGGCGCTTACAAGCCGTATTCCCAGATGCTGCTTTCAAAGGTCTCGCGGCCGGTGTTTTGCAGGGAACAGACGCTTACGGAGTCGAGGTTGCTGCAGTTTAGGGGGTCTTGGAAGCCCCAGGTCTTGTTGAGATACCGGGGCTGGAAGAAACCTGTGAAGCCCGTGTCGGTGCCGTTCCACCAGGCCGAGAACTGATCTGCCTTGAAGAGATTCTGCCAGTTGCCGCTTGACTCGAGATACTTTTCCTTATCGCCGGTCTCGCCGAGAGAGGCGGCCATCTGGGCAATGCAAAAGTCATTGTAGGCGTATTCGAGCGTCCGAGAAATGCTCCTTGTCATGGTGCCAAATCCTTTGCAGTCAAAGTCTTGAACTGGAATGTACCCCAAAGACTTCCAACTGTCGAGCCCTCCTCGTCCCTCGCAGCACCAGTCATAAGGTTCGACTTCGGCGTCTTTGACCACCGCTGCATAGCCATCGTTCCACTTTCTAGGCGTCAGTACTCCTTGACATAACTGAGGAGCGCACACTTACGTCAATTCCACCCTTAAGGCCTTTGACATAGGCATCAGCCAACACAACATCCGCATTGGAGCCGCCCTGGCATCGATCAGCAATGACCGGGGGAAAGCACTTCCAGATTATTTTTGATCTACCTGGGTGTACCCCTTATTCAGACTCATCCGACAGTCGGGAAGCCAGCCCAAGTGACGGTAAGTATCAATCAGTGAGCGAACCATGTCAGTCACGGCAATTGGATCTGTAATGATAAGCAGAGGAAGCTGTGAACGGAATTGGTCCCAAATGCTACCCCGTATTAGCGCAAGTAACGAGAAGGGACAAGCGTCCCTACCAGTAAAAAGAGTCGAAGTATGGCTCGCTGCTGGACCACAAGGGATTCTCCCCGGTGTAATTCTGTGGGTTTATCATGGTCCGGTAGATGCCACTGTAGAAGTTGGTCACCATCGAGCCGTCCACCCCGTGGGTTGACACTCTGATGGGACTCATCTTCGCCCTCCATGCCTCAGCTGCCGCCTCTGACACGGTAGTGAAGTCGAACTCCGGAATCTCGTCCTCGGCATGCTCACATGCCCGCTGAGGGCTGATGAAGCTTGTGGCTGTGCGCACCAAAATTGGCTCGGCTCCGGAGTTGAACCTCACAAAAGCGCCCCCTGGCAGTGGATAGCCGTTGATGGACCTCGAGATCGTCAGGTCATGGACGTCGGTGCTGGCACGGCTGTTGACGAAGATTCCACTGTCTACAATATCGGCGCCGGAGAAGTCAGTGCAAAAGTGCAACACGTAGCTCCCAGTGCCAAAACTCGGCAAGAAGCGCGCGCTCCCGGTGATGCGGCCCGTCTTAGAGTCTACGCTCACGCTGGCGTTGTCCTGCCTGGAATCGGCCAAGTCCGTCAGGTCCTGCAGAATGAGGGGCTTTGCTGGCTCGCCGTCCCCTCCAACGCTTGGGAAGGTAAAGCTGAAGAGGGACGTGTGGTGTGTTGTGGTCATCTCGGCTCGGATGCCGGTGTGCAACGTGATGCCGAAAGTGCCAGGCTTCGCGGACACGGTGCTATTGCTGAAGTGCCCAAAGGCACTGCGGCCTTCTTTGGGAAAGACACAGCGGTTGATGTCCCCGTCTGGGCAGTTTGTGTAGGCGAACAGGGCAAAGTTGCCGAGACTCGGGCTCCCTCCCGTCCCACTGTCGTGCATCGTGCTGAAGCCGGTGACGGGCGATCCATCCAAAGTGAACCCGCCTTGTCTGCTGCCACTGTTTGTGTCAGCGACTGCCTTTGCCATGCCATAGGGCAACGAGGCACCGGGAAACACATTGCCACCGTTGCTGGCGCCGATCAAGGGGTCGACGTAGGCAAGGGGGTCGAAACTGTCTCGGGCAAGAACCAGAGCTGGGAGCGCGAGCCAGCAAGGTACGGAGAGTCGAACCATGGTCAGGGAATGGGTGGTGGAAGTGGATCTTGAGCCATCCAAGCGGAGAGTTTCCAAGGTTCTCCAGGCGCCGTTGATCGTCGGGCAGGTCCGTGTATATCAGGGCAGGCCACGGACTGCGACAGCACCGCCTCTCAACGAGCCCAGTGGAAGTCTGAGCACCTTCCTGCAGCAGTTCTGGATGCACATGCAGAAAGGTAGGCACCATGCGCCTACCTTACGGGCGCGTGGACAGCAGGTACCGACCGAGATTAACTTCCGTTTTTCCGTGCCCGTCTCGGTTGCACAAGACAACAACACAAGCCAAGAAATAAATGAATGTCTGAGACTCCCCATTCCTTTCCATGGGGCTCTCCAACACATGATCTGACCACTACCACATTACCTGACCTTGATGCATGTTGCTTCCTCTTTCCGCATGACTCCCACAAGTGGAAGGAGCCACGGCTGTCTCGTTTGCGCTCAGGAACTGACATTGGTTGAAGTCGATGAACGACATCCAAGACTGGGCGGGACTCTCTGACCACTCCCAGGGGTCACCTTCACTTGGCAGAAAGCATCCATGCCAGCCTCTACCCGGCGTTGACGGCAGACATTCACGCTTGGCCCTTTCCCACGTTCATCAACAGTGAGCACAAGGCGCGCGACTATTCACAATCCAACTGTCCAAGTCGACAAAGTCGAGTATCCCGGCCCTTCAAGTACTGTGTAGCAATTCAGCTTGGCCAAGGTAAACTTAGGTGTCGACACACACTCTTCCACCTCAGATCCCAGGTCCGGTTAGTTAAACGGCTTTTTTCTGATCGAAATCCACATTCGCGGCTGCCAAGAACGCCTTCTCCCACTGAGCTTGGATCAACAGGGGCGCGCTGCCGGGAGTGGGCCCTACTGCCGAAACCCGATCCCCGATCAAGCCCCACCGCCACTACTTTTGACCCCTTCCGTGAGCAGTTCGTGGCAAGCACTAAGGAGACGCAGACTCAAGGCATTGTGGGACGATGACTGAGGGGCAATCCAGACCAATTGGTTCTTGCTTGTCATACTCTGCTTTTTAAAAACTCTAGGATGGCTCACCATTGCAACTCCTCGGACCAAACGGTCGGACATGTCCAGAACACGAGACCAAAACAACTTTCCGACTGCGGGAGGCAGCGGCCAGCATCACGGCATGTCACAGTGACACCCAGTATGACAGCAGACGCAGGCACACGACCCGGCTGAGTGTCCCCCGTAATGAGACCTCGACTGTGCAGTCTTCACTGTCATGGTCTCTGGCTGAAACCCAGTTTTGGACCGATTCGGACCGGAGAGAGATTGAGAGTTTTGGTTATTCTCTCGCTGCAACCCGAATTGATACTTCTAAAGGTCGAGATGTCCTGAGCCACTTGCTCACAAACGGTGGTTCCGAGACATCCAATCACGATGCTCTCGGGGCATGTTGCAACCGACGAGATCCTCCTGCAGACAGCCGTCAATCAGATCCGCTCAATCTTGATACCTGAAAGGACGCGGACGGAGACACGAGCTGTCCTGCAACAGCCCGTCGCGAAATATCCGCCCGTGATCGAACCGCCAGTGAAGGAGTGAGCGTTGTTTGGCTCGGAGTAAACCACGTTTTCACCACGAGCTCCCGTTTGCAGCGGGATGCCACGAGCCAACAGGGCCCATCTCCTGTCCCATCTCATATTTCATGAATGCATGTACCGCTCTGGAAGCAACCGTGGCTGCTTGTGGTCAAACTGCCTGGTGAATTGGGCATTTCTGTCCCAACACAGCCACGGTTGGACATGGCCGCCCATTCTTCTCCACTTGTTCTTCGGACGGCGCCACATTCAACTTTCAGTGAGTTCGCGACCAGTCGGGACCCAGTGGGATGGGGCCCGTAGGGATGAGGTCGCCGTTTGGTCGCGTTTCCGAGTCATTGCTCGCCGGAGCAACTCGCCGGAGCACGTCCCGAATCACTTCGGATTGACCTCATCACGTCTTATTAATGTCCTTCTGTCCAGACTTTCGGGCTCCTCTCGTCCCCAAGCTAGCTGCCACATGGCGACCGCATCCTATTTTCTTGTTGGCCAAGCCTTGAAGTCTTTGCCAATTCCCTATGAGTCCCTGAGGACGCGCTCCACCCTGACATCATGATGCCCGCGAGGTCCGTTACGGCAGACTCGCTGCCGACCCTGAGAGATGATCTCAGCAAAATCGAGAGCAACAAGTCGAGCCCGAGGCTCGCGATGCCCTATCCATTCGAGCGGCAGTGCAGCAACCCTATCGTGACGGCGCTGTCACCACCTCCGCCCTCCAGAACAACGCAGTCACAGCACAAAAAGTCCCATCTCCGACTAAGAAGCGACTCGGGTCTGGCATTGCACTCAAACCAAGCTGCCTTCCGCCATTACACAGACTACAACTCGCATGGGCCGCTACCAATCCGGCCTTGCCGAGCTAGGGCGTTGAGCTTCGATGGGCACAGCAGCATAGAAGACTTCTCCCTCAGCCGGCAGCCGAGCAAAGAACTCAAGGGTTTCGTCTCCAATGGCAAAGTGCTTCCAGACTTTTTTGAACACGCCGTGATTGAGTTGGTCTTCTCCAACCCAGAAACGATAAAGAGGCTTCGCAAATTTGCCGAGACTCGACACGGTGAGTCCGACATTGACTTCCTCCTCAAGGTGGGCTCTTCCGTTTGCCTTTCCAGAACGGACTTCTCATGCTGATGAGAGCGCAGGTCGAGGAGTACTCACGTGCGCTGGAAAACGTCATTTCATCGATGAGCTATATCTCGTCGCACTTCACTGGCGCAACCGCAACATCACCACTCGGACTTCCACTGGACACCGCGAGTGCCCTCCGGTCCAACGTCAAGTTTTGCGCAAGAACAGCCCTCCCTGGTCTCGATAAGGTGTACCAGGAGGCCAAGGCCACAGCCAAGGAGCGCTTGTCCCATAACCTCTATCCCGAGTTTGTCAAACACCAGCTGTCTCAATGTCTGACTGCTTCCCTTGTGTCGAGTTGCACTCTGACCGGAGAGGCCAGGACACCCTATCCTGGGCTCGGCGATGCCTTCTGTCTCACTGACCCGTTCCGGCCCGATAATCCCATGGTCTTTGCCTCGGACGGGCTGGTGGCCATGTCAGGGTTTCGACGGAGAGAACTCGTGGGAAAGAACTGCCGCCTATTTCAGGGCAGCGCTACTGACCCCGAAGCGGCGTGCCGGCTCAGCCAGGCGCTCTTGGCTGGAAGGGAGGCCACCGAGTTGATTCTCAACTACCGTCCGGATGGGACGCCGTACTGGAACTTCCTGTTTATCTGTCCATTGATGGAGAACGGAGGCGTGCGCTACTATCTCGGTGCCCAGATCAACGTGTCGGAGCACATGGGAGCTGAATGTGACGACATCCTGGGCGTGTTGAACTTTGGTCCGGACCCTGAAGAGTCCCATCCATCCAGGATTCCGTCGCCCCCCGATCTGGGAGGCTGGTCAGCACGGCAGAGTTCTGAAAGCTTGGCCCCGGGCCATCCCGACGAACACCAACACGCCGAGAAGCATCATTCCCGGCGCCACCGCTTCCTCCGCCACTTCCACCGCAGAACGCCCTCGTCTCTAGCCTCCTCTCCCTCCCGGCCCAGCACCGCCTCCGAGGCTACCACAGGCGACGCTCCACCGCCGTCCTACCCATACCCCCCCCCACGCTCCCATCCACCCCCGCTCAGCCCCCTCCTCGGCAGCCCGCACTTTGAACACTTCCACCCCCAGCTCAACCAACACCTCGACGAGCACAGCACGCCCTACGCCCGCTTCCTCGTCATGCGCTACACCCCAACCCCGACCAGCACTCCGGCGCACAGCTACACAACCACGCCCCCTCCCCAACCCCCGCCCCGTCTCCAACCACCACCACAACCACCACCACCCCTTCCTCCTTTTCAGCCCCGTCCAACGCCCCGTCCCGGCCCCGGCCCCAGACCCGCCGCCTCACCCGCGCCCGCGACCACCCCCCGCCGCTGACCGTCGCCTTCGCCTCGACGTTCGCGCTGACCCTGCTCGGCCTGCGCCCGCACGAGGCGCACGAGCTGGTCGGGCGCGACGTCTTCTCCGTGCTGGCCGCGCAGCTCGCGTCGCCGAGCGTGAACCGCGCGTTCCGGGCCAACATGATGAGCAAGATGGCGAGGGGGGAGGCGGTGGGCGTCGAGTTGATGGCGACTGCTACTGCCGCGTCGGCAGCAGCGTCCGGTCAGGGTGCCGGTCAGGGTGCCGGTCTTGGGGAGGGCGGGGAGGGGTTGGGAGTGAGAATGGGTAGGCCGCATGTGAGGGGGGCCAAGAGTGCTGGTGCGGCGGTGGGGAGTGGGAGTGGGAGTGGGAGTAGTCTTGGGTTGGGCAGCGAGAGTGAGGAGGGTGGTGGTGGTGGTGGCAGGCCGAGGCTGGGTGGTGCGGTGGAGAAGGGGTCGGGGTTTTTTAGCCAGGTGTTGTTCACCGGGGCCAAGGGCCCGCTGAGGGGGGTGGTGAGTAATTGGGTGCCGCTGAGGGACGGGGAGGGGAAGGTTGGGTGGGTGGTGTTGGTGTTGACGCCTGTTGAGTGATAAGTTTGTCGGTTTGAAGAGTTGAGGGATGTTCTGCGGGACGGAACAGACATGTTCGGCATTGGGATGGTGTATTGAGGGGGAAGATAAAATTCTGGGGCTTATGACGAGATGCTTGTTATGATGTATCTATGGCTATGGACATAATGGTGATGGGAGACTAGTGTTAGAGTAATGGTATGTGTGCAGCATTCGGAAAGACACATTCGGGGAGACAGATACGGGTTGAGCATTCGCCGACATGTCCTTGACTCCTGCAACTGTTCAGATCGTCAGCTTCACGCCATCCTACCAGTGTGTCGAGGAACTTTACGCCATCGGCCCGCCCGTCGTTTGAGAGTCGCCTTGTGTAGAGCATGTCCCTGGCAAGCTGGAGGAGTGGAGCCCAGATGCGGTCAGGGATGGACAGGCTATGGGTGGTGGGGGCGCGGGATGTGCCGGCAGATCCTGTGGGGTTTGCCTCTCCGGAGCTCGCTCGGGTTTCAGAATGTCGTTACTGGGGCGTGTGGGAGGTTGGACCATGGTGGCGGGACCCATTCTGGGCTCTAGAACCGCCGTCCTGGCGTTTGGACCCTGAGCTTGGGCTGTTTCTCGTGGCGTCAGGGTGCTGGGGTGGGAGCGAGTCGAAGAAAACCAGGACCTACGCTCGACTGAGTCAGTCTGATTCATGCTTTGGCCGTGTGGTGTGTCAAGCTCAGTCTGGACAACAAACTGAACGGCGTGGGTCCACAACAAGTGTGGCTGGAGACTGGTATTCTTCGGCGCGGTAAGTTGCAGTGTATCTGGAGATGGGTATTGAACAGATTACATGAAGCTAGAAACAACCAAAGCGCTCAATCAGTGACATCTGAGAGAAAACTGCTGTCCGAGAAAATCCATGGCAGGAGCCTGTGACTCCCATAATGTTACTCCATACCAGCGCTCCTTCCCCCAACTGCGCACACGCTGGCCCCCAAAAAAGGTTTCTCCCTCCCCATTCATGTTCTATCCTCCTGCAAAGAACGGAAAGAGCATCAAAACTCGCGTGTCTCGCCCACGGCGCAGACATCAAAGACGCCCGTCTCGGGAATCCCACTTGTTTTCAGCGCCTCCTTCAGCATCTTCGGTGGCTCCTCGACCTCCTCGCTCGTCAAGACCCACGTTCCCCAGTGGATGCCCATGGCACGCTTGCACCGCGTCTCCTTGAAGATCTCGACCGAGTCGTACGGGTTTGCGTGCATCCAGCTGAACAGCCACCGCGGGCTGTAGGCGCCAATGGGGATCAGCCCGAGGTCGAACGGCCCACGCAGCTCGCCGATTTGCTTGAACTGTGGGCACCGCGGCAATGAGTCGTATTCGGGGCCGTAGTCGTCGACGTCGGCCCCGACCCTGGGAACCCGGCGATACCCTGTGTCGCCGCCGAACCAGACCGACTTGCCCCCCGATTTGACCGACCACGACGCCCAGAGTGTGGTGTCTCGGTCCGTCGCTGTCCGGCCGGATGAGTGTTGGCACGGCAAGCAAGTAATACGTGCCGAGATGGTGTCCGGCGCCGTCTTGTCGTCCTCGGCTTCGGAGCCCTTGGCTTTCTGCAGAACCAGGTCTGCGTCCTGCCACCAGTCCATCTCGGTGACCTTGGTGATCCCGCTGGCGTGGAACCACTTCTCCAGACCGAGCCCGACGAAGAATTGCGCCTCTGGATTCCGCTTTGCAAGCTCTTGCACGCTGGTGTGCGAGAGATGGTCGTAATGCGAGTGGGAGATCACCACGGCATCCACGGGAGGCAGCTCCGAGAGCGAACACGCCGGGGGCGAGTACCGCTTGGGGCCGGCCCATTGCACCGGCGTGCAGCGGTCCTCAAACACGGGGTCAAACAGCACGCGTAGGCCGCTGGGGAACTCGACAAAGTAGCAGGCGTGGCCGAGCCAAGTGGCACGCAACGCCGTTGAGCCTGTCCGCGACGTCAAGAGGTCGGGCTTGACGACGGGGATCTTGACATTGGAGAGGTCAGGGTCGGACATGTTGCCCGAGAGGCGTGCCCTGCAGCTGTTAGCACCTCTGGGGGCGACGATGAAGAATATTTCCTCCTCCTACCAGAGTATCTTGCCGAGCATCTGGAAGACAGTGGCTGTCGTGTCGCCGGCTGACGGATGCGGGTTTTTGAACTTGACGGTCTGCCCATGGCTCCCTTTGACATGGTGGGAGGCAAGACGGGCGTCTTCTGGAACATCTGCGGCCGTCTCCAACTTGGAGACAACACTGGAATATGTGACCATGGTTGCAGCGGCTGCAGCAACACCTGTGGCGGAAATGGAGGCGCGCAGGACGGTGCCTGTTGACGGTTTTGGCTTGAATGTAAAAAGCCGCCCGAATCTTGCTGCGAGTCGGTGCATCTTTCAGAACAGAGCCGTCGACCGAGACGTTGGGGTTAGGCGGGACGCGCTTGTTCATAAAGGTGCGCGAGGCGTCTGACAGCGTCCGGCAGCGCCAGTGGCTGGTTCTAGATCGTCACCTCACCAGAACTCGGGCTCGGCGGCAGTGAACCCGCAAATACGTTAACTCCACGCGGCAACAAGTGTCTCAGCTGTCAGCCCAAGACCGGGGACGACGTCATCCACATCCGACGCGTGTTGCTGATGCCTTCAGTGCATTCTTCTTGATTGGCATTTTCGCGAGGGATCTCGCATTCCCACGGGCCTAAAAGATCCCTTATCTCCGACGATCAGTTCGGGGCCTTTCAGTGGTGGGGATCGGCGTGTCTGTCCTCCCGTTGGCCGACCGTCTCCGGGGTTAGGGTACGACTCGGCCCCTGACGCCCTGGCCACGATGAATCTCAACCCCTGTCGTCAGTCGCTCCACTGCCCCTGAGCATCTGTTGACATTTCCATGGTCTCCTAGGTTACGCAGCTCAGGGGTTGGTCCCCCCTTGCCATTTCCAAAGTGCGGCCAGTTCGGAGACATTCTTTGAGAAAACACATGGGCTCAATCTGTCGCACAGCTCACAGGTGAAGCTCCAGGACACTTCTGCTGGGACTGTCTCGACAACCAGTTGCAATTGGGTTTATCCAAGAGCTAAGTTTCGGAATCCACGAAGAGCCGAGAGTCAAGTCGTAATCAATCGGGCTGAAGACAGGTCAGAACAGTTGTATTTGATGAGTGTTCGTGTCCAATCCAGGGGCAGTCAAGTCTGACGACTAATGCCATTCCTGCTTGTGATAGGTGCGAAAACTGGTAGATCAGTCTTTAGGAACATGAACGCTCCGCCTGCAGACAATCTATCCAGGTTGCATTGTCTTCTCGCGGAACGCCTCATCTACCGCTGCAAATGTGGCCTTTATCCCCGATGCACATGGCAATCTGCCGTGGCCACAAAAGACTCCCTCTCGGACATTTACCCGTTGCCCGCTACCCATTCCCTGGGCCAAGCTGTGGGGAATCCCAACCTTATCACAGCTCTTAACAATATGGACAACATGGAGCTCGAGCTATGATGGTATTTATTCTAGTGCCGGCCAGGGCTTCTGCGGCTCAATTCCAGGATGTCGCCTCAGGGAGGGGATCACGGACGACAGGAGTCTCTAGGTTCTTGGCGAACCCGGTATATATCCAGCTTCGCCAACCGTTCCGAGCCCGAAACATAGGATATGCTATTCAGTAGTAGCTGAGAAGCGGCCTGTAGTCGTGATCTATTGACAAGTGCTCCCGCAAGCACTCCAGTCTAGGGCAGCACACTGTGTCCTCTCGAACCAGAGAACTCATCTCGAGAGTCATCATGCATCCGCTCTTCGTAGCCCTCCTATGTGTGGGCGCCACCGTTGATGCCGTTGCTCCGGCTCAGCCAGCATTGCACCGTCGGACCCAGCCGCGCGGGAGTGGCCATGCCGCCAGAGCCCTCCAGCACCGGCAGTCCGGAACGACCATCACCGTCGACCTGACAAGACGTACCAGAAGATCGACGGCTTTGGAACTTCGCAAGCCTTTCAGCGTGCAGTACAGATGAGCAAGCTACCCGAGGCAGAACAACGGCGGGCCCTTGACCTGCTCTTCAGCACCACCAACGGCGCCGGCCTATCCATCCTGCGCAACGGCATCGGCTCCTCCCCGGACATGAGTTCTGACCACATGGTCTCGATTGCGCCCAAGAGCCCTGGCTCGCCCGAAAAGCCCCTGATCTACGCCTGGGACGGCTCCGACAACAAGCAGCTGTGGGTGTCGCAAGAAGCGGTGCACACGTATGGCGTCAAGACCATCTACGCCGACGCCTGGAGCGCGCCGGGGTACATGAAGACCAACGGCAACGACGCCAACGGCGGAACGCTGTGCGGTCTGAGCGGCGCAAAATGCTCCAGCGGAGACTGGAGACAAGCATACGCGGACTATCTCGTCAAGTCAGTTCTCCGTTCACCCTTAGATCAGAAAGACACGCGTTCCTGACCAGTCTCTCCAGATACGTCCAATTCTATCAGCAATCCAACATAACCATCACCCACCTCGGCTTCATCAACGAGCCCGAGCTAACGTAATAACCCCCGTCCTCACCCATCCCGCGCCCCCTGTACTAACCGTCTTTCCCCTGTCCTAACCCCCTCGAAAACAGAACAAGCTACGCCTCCATGCGCCTCTCGGCCTCCCAAGCCGCCGAGTTCATCCGCATCCTCCACCCGACCCTCGCCAAGGCGAACCTGAACTACACCCCGGCCATCGCCTGCTGCGACGCCGAGGGCTGGTCGAGCCAGTCGTCCATGCTCGGCGCCCTGCGCGCCGTCGACGCCATGCTCGGCCTCGTGACCGCGCACAGCTACACCTCGCAGCCCTCGTCGCCGATGAGCGCCCGCCAGCCCGTCTGGCAGACCGAGGCCGCCGACCTGCAGGGCGCGTGGACGTCGGCGTGGTACGCCCGCGGCGGCGCCGGCGAGGGCTGGACCTGGGCCAACAACGTGTACCAGGCCGTGGTCAACGCCAACGCGAGCGCGTACCTGTACTGGGTCGGCGTGCAGGCGGGCAACACCAACTCGCACATGGTGCACATCAACGGCGCCAAGGTCGAGGCGAGCAAGAGGCTGTGGGCGCTGGGCCAGTGGAGCCGGTTCGTGAGGCCCGGGGCCGTGCGGGTGGGTGTGTCGGGGGGAAGTGGCGGGCTGAAGACGGCTGCGTTTAGGAATGTGGACGGGTCGGTCGCTGTGGTGGTGATCAACAGCGGGAATGCGGCGAAGGTGGGTGTCAAGGTGCAGGGGAGGGTGTCGGCGAAGGCGTGGGTGACGGATAACACGAGGGAGATTGGGGAGCTGGTGGCGACGTTTGCTGATGGGGTAGCGAGTGTTGAGGTGCCGTCGAGGTCGATGGCGACGGTGGTGCTGTATCCGGAGACTGGGGGTACAGCCAACGTTCGGCTGCCGTGATGGGGTTTCTGGTTGATAACCGGGGGCCCGTCATGAGCTGAGTGCGGGTGCGTATAAGTACATAGTAGAATTAAGTATGATGAATACCATGTTTCTCTAATGTGTGCGAGCCCAAAATGTTCCTTGTCGTCCATTACCTATCTTATGTTGACTTCCTCCGGCCTCGTTGTTCCACAGTTGCCGGACCACAGAATTACCCCAGGCCGAGACAGCCTCCTAAATGTCCAGCAGCATCTTCTGCCTCAAGAGACGGCCGACGTCCGTTGAACCGTCAGTTGCAAGTGTAGTGCCCCGTATCTCCCCGTCACCGTCAAGTTCGGTCCAAGCTACAGGCGATCGGCAACGCTGGTTGTTGGGTGGGACAAAATGAATGTCTATTTTGATATATACGGCATCGCGTATTTACTCCGTCGTCTTCCATAGGTATCTTTCTCATAAGTATACTCAGGTTAGATCTTGGCTCCTTCGCGCGCAGCCCATCCGGCGAATTGTTGAAGAGGAAGGACCTCTAGGGGAGCAGCAAAGTTGCCCTCCTTCTTCTCGGTCTCGATGAGCCAGGCCAGCTTGGAGCCGGATTTGTGAACATTGACCGCAGCTTCGTCAGCATATCTATAAACAAATGTCAATCCTACACGTCGAAAGGGAATCGGATAGAGACGAAGGGCGTACACCTCCCAAACGACAATCCTAGGCTCCTCGGGAGTGCCAGTCTTGAACCATTGGTACTTGAGCACGCCAGGCTCGGTAGCCTCTACTCCGCTTGCTACCTCCTTTGCAAGTTGTTCTATCTATATTTCTCTGAGCTTAGTCACTGATCCGAGGTAGAATGGGGTTATATATAGCACTTACCCGGGCGACTCTATCGGGCTTGGGAGTGATGATGGCGAGAACGTGGATAGGAGCCATTTTGATGTTTCTAATATTGATGTGGCGTCTGAAGTTTGTGCTGATGAGTGTGCAGGTAAATAAATGGAGGAGATAATGTATCAGGTTCTGAACGAACCTTAAATAGAAATCAAACTGGGTTGCTTACCAAGTAGGTGAGCAGATGGCAACGCGGATACAGAGCCGTTTGATGGGGGGATGCCTTTGTACTTCGAGGCGGAGGAATTCAGGAACTACAGTGTAGTGCCACTCAACATGATCCACCTATTGTGATCCGAGCCGAGGCTGGGACTCCGTGACGATTCAATGTCCCATCGCCGAGACCCCACTTGCAGAAGCTTACAATTAGAACAGACGGCACATCACAGCAGCCAACAAAAAATCCCGTCGCCCTTCGCCCTTCGCGATATCAGCTACAACCGGCGACGCTGTCTCGCGTAGCGAGGAGAGTCGCGGCGGTTCCCCGTCATGCCCGGCATAATGCATCCCCAAATGCTCGCAGCGGCGTCGACTTGTCCATGTATTTAAGAATCTTAGTTGACAGTTAACTGTTGAACGAATTGGACGCTGGGCTTCTACCTCTGCACACGCGATGCTATTTCTTCTCGATACGTTTCCCGGGTACACCCAACTTCCTCTTCGTCTAGCTTCTTCTCCGGCTTTTGTCCCATCCGTTCCCGCAAGATGACGCTTCCGCAATACCAGGTGATCGTGACCGCGGACACCGAGGACAAGGAGCAAGCACGCAAGCGCCGCCTAATCTACACTCGCCCTTTCATCCTCTTCTGGCTCAACTCGCTTGCCGCAGAGATCTTCTTTCTCGCCGTCGCTACCCTGTTCTTTTCCGGTTTCCGAGAGATGCGCAACAAAGTGCTGTGGACTCTGGTCATCTGTCCGCTTGGAATGGGTGGCGCCATGGGCGGCATCACAAACTACTTCCTTGTGGATCACTACTATGGCCGGAAAGCAGTATGGTTCACCGCGCTTCTCACTCTCCTGGTTCTCGGAAGCTGCAACCATCTTTGCTTCAGCTTGGATCAGCACTTCGGCTACTTCGGCGCGCAATCTCATCCCCTCTGGTTCCATTTAAGATACCCGGCTATCTTTGGAGCGGGTTGGTTTTCTGGAACACTGCTTTTTACGGACGAGGGGCAGAAGAAGTTGGTCAGCATGGGCTTGTAATGCATGAACGGGTGGCATTACAAACAAGAGGGACAGGTAAGAGCACTGCTGTACTGCCGTATTGTATCTTCTGTCGGACTTTCACTTCCTGATACAATGCATATCTTACCTAGGATTGCTAACATTGTACTGTACAATAGTATCATGCGACAATTGTACGCTGCTTCTCCTCAGCATTGAGCATCTCGGTGAGTAGCAGGGGCGCGAGGGGATCGTAGTTGACGAGGAGTGGAAGGAAAATGAAAGGGCTTTTGTGGAAGAAAGGCAGAAAGGAGATGCGAAGAAGAGGCTGTGGCCTGGTTGGAGAGATCGGGAAGTGGGATTCAATCCGATATGCCGGCGAGCTGTTTGCACACAGGGGAAGGTACCATGTGCGTTCGTAGACAAATAGCGCTCGACAGCGTCTCAAGTATCATTGCTATATTTATTCCGCTTCGCCAACCCCTCCACTTTGAACTGGACGTATGTGGTGACAGCCGCGGAGACGGGCTCCTCATTCAGTTAAAGACACAGTGAGACTTTCTGCGTCGTCGCGTCAAAGATCCTTCTCGATGCTCGGCCAAAGACGTGGCTTGGGGCCGATCATCCCTCGACGCTGACTAGCATGGCTAGCTTAGAGTTGACTGAAGGTCGGTAGGAGGAGGCCAATGAGCTTTATAAGGATTCGGAAATGTATGCGAGGGCAGCGGGGTTCTGCTAGATGGTTTGAAGGATAGATCTTGACTGGAGTACCTGTGGTAGGTACCTGGCGATCACGCACAAGAGTGATCGGTTGTGGTGATCGTTTGTGTGATCTGTGTGCGCTTAGTGTCGTGCGAACTGAAACCAAGGGGGCGAGGGCTCGGATTAAATGGGTGCCATGCACTCACAGAACAACAAATAACCATTTCTCACAATCTAGCTTCATCACGGTACCATACACCTGCAGGTAATATCGTAGGATGGCCTCATGTTCTGGTGTTCGACAGGAGTTTTGCACAATGTCACCGACGCCACAATGCAGGAAACAACAATATCAGCAGCTCATGTACCAGAAAACGAGCACGACATAGCTTTGATCAAGGACCAGATATAAGGCAGCGAGGAATATGCATAGCAAAGGAACCTGTCGCCTCCCTCGCAAAGCATCATGCATGGCTCATCGAGAAATCCTCAATCCAGCCCTCTCCTAAAGCATCTTCTTTCCACCCCCGAGTCTCTGGCACCGTATCCATTCGCGTGCGTTGCCCCAAAGCGAAAGAGCAATGCCTGTCATGCCTAACGCCCGGCACCTGCAACAGTACTAGTAGAATCTTCACATCAGCACATTGCACCTTCAAGCTCACATTCCGCGCCGACGCACACCCACACATACCTCTGCAGTCGAAGCATAAAGCTAGCAAAACTGATCAATGGAACTCCACCCTTATGCATTGCATATCTCCCCATGCTCAAGGCGCAAGCCTCAACGGCAGTTCCACCGCGGCCAAGCCGACTTGCACCGGCAGCGGCAGACCCACCGCCACAACCGACGCCGGAGCCGGAGCAGGCGGCGGCGGCGGAGGCGGGGACGCGGCACACACCGCGACACCCCAGGGCAGCGCGGCAGTTGTGGTCGTCGTGGTCGTGACGGTCTGCATCCGGACGCCGAGGCAGATGGCAGGCGGTGGAGGCGGCGGCGGAGGAGGAGGAGGAGGCGGCGGAGGAGGGGGGGCGACCGTCGGATAGGTGATGTTGTTGGTTGGGAGGAGGATGCCCGTTGCCGGGGACATTTGGGCACTGGGCTGGGAGTCAATTTCCGGAATTGGACTTGGACGTGACGGTTGTGGGCCTTGGGGAAAGATGTAGAATTCGGCTTACCCAGCGTAGGTAGTCACTTGGGGGACGAAGACGTTCGCCGTCGCCACCGGCGGATAGACGATGTACGACGCCATTTCGCGATATCGATGGTCTGCCGGTCGAGTTGGGTGGTGATTGTAACGTCGAGTCGAACACTGCGAGCGATCGTAATCACCCGAAGTAATCGGAGTAGTTCTCGGCGCTGTGAGGTTGTGGTCGATAGATTGTTTGAAAATTGCTGGAGGGAGGCGCGGGATCAAGTTTTCAGTTTCTCTTGCCCACGCAATCTTCGTTGATGTGGGTGAAAGAACACGCTACCGGTTGTGTCAAAGAACGTTCACGCCGTTGTCACGCGGCTAGTTGTATCGCTCTTTTCTGCTGGAATTAGGGCCAGGTGATTTCAGACTGGTGGGAGTTTCTGTCTCGTGGGAGTCCGCAGGCCCCAGGGTGTGCGCAACTGATGTGGAAGGAAGGAACAAAGTGCAAGAGATGAACAAACGCATCACACTTTCTTGCAACGCTGGCAAGGGCAGGGTCGAAGAGCATATCGAGATACATCCACTGCCATCAAACACTCCATGAGATGCTACCATAGGCTCATCAGTTCGCTCCGAATATCATTAATTTTACAAACTGTCACGGAGGAGCACCATTTCTTTCATCTGAACCGCGTTGCGGATCAGAAACAGGATGCTGAGCGTTACTTTGCGTGCTCCTTGACCATCTTCGCCGCAGCTGATGCAAGATCCTTCAGAGCATCGCGACGCTTGTACTTGGCATCCTCAATAACTCCTAGGTGCAGTTAGTTTCGGGTTCTCATACCCGCACTCATCAGCAGTCCACATACCTAGGTCGGCGTCGCTCGCAAATTTGGAAGTCCAGCGGACAAAAGTGCTGTCCTCGAATTCGCCAGATGTGACGGGCCAGCAGCGGATCGTGCTCACAACGCCCGAGTATGTAAGCTCGGGCTCGCTTTCGATGACGCTGTAAGTGATGAAGTGGTCCAGGTTCTGGTGTCGCCCGTCATCAGTACCCAAGTCCCGTCTGAAGCCCCCCCTGGCAACGGTTGGAGAAGACTCACGCTGTGCTCATCCTGCTTAACCTCAACAACGCTGCCATCCCTGAAGGTCCACTTGACCACGTCCGTCTCAGTGCTGGTACCCTTGACATGCTCAGCCTCTTTGATGGCGGACCAGAACTTGTGGAACTCGGGCAGCTTGATGAAGTGCCAGACATGAGAGAGCGGAGCCCTGATGACGGCGCTCTCAATCACCTCGTTGGTGGTGGCAATGGGCTTTCCGCCGGTAGTGGCCATTTTCGTCGAGTCGATGTTCTCAGTTGGAGAGAGCTGTGTGATGGGTGAGTGTGTACTGGGGGTGTTCGATACAACTTGATCGAGGTGGTACCACGGTGGCAGAATCCAGATCGTAGATGTGCGGTATGATGGGAGATTCAAGTAGTTCTTGTCAATGCAATCGTGGAGTGGACATGTATCTCAAACACTGAAGTTGTTGTTTCTGTGTGGTCGTCGTTTCCACAAACGACGTACTTCCCTCCTCTACGTCATCTCGCAGTCATGACATCTGTGGGGTCTCCTTTTTCGGCGAAAGAGCAACTTCCTCTTTGGAACGACGATCTCCAAAATCACCACTCATCTCCTCAGGCATTTTGACAGTAGCACCGGCAAACTGGAGCAATTTGATAGTATCGTCCAGCCATTGGCCAGCTGGTTTCCTCGACTTTTCGCAATGCTGGCAATTGACGTTGTGTTTGTTACCCAATCAGAAACCCTTGGTCGAATTCATGGCCTTCAATGATGCATGTCGCCATGCTCATGGTGCAACATTGAGCCCACCTTGGACCTTGCAGCATACACACTCTGCATCAATGTCCCTCGGCGAGCTTCAGAAAGTGACGGAAAATCCTAGAAACTCTCTAAGGCTGGCCAAGTTAAAGCGCATCTGTATGAGCGACGTTTTAGGATCGAAGACGATCTTGATGGGGTTGAGCTTTCCTGCCTGCAGATATATCTCTGCAGCCAAGCCCCACGCGCAGCATCGCAGCCGTATGAACTTCTGTTTCTTGATCACCGCATTTTCATTTTCAAGTTGTCCAAGCTCTTGCCAAGAACAAATGTGCATTGGCTGCCTCGGAAAACGGGCCAGGTCAAAGCCACTTGAGTTGGTGATGACAGAAGGAGCGGTTTGGTGATCTTGATTCGCGAGAGACCGGACCCACAATTCCAGCTCTCGGCAGCACCAAAAATAGACAAGCCTCAACGATCAAGGTTGTGGGGCAGTTCACTATTGATTCCCGCGGGGGTCTGAGGAGCCATGGGTTGGCTGCTGCTTTTGGTGGCTGGGAGACAGCCATTCTCTGGCTTGCTCTTGCCATCCTGATCGTCATGGACTGCTACTGAACTCGATGGACTTAATTTCTACTCTGTCAAATTCGGTGCTGTCCTATGCAGGTCCGGAATGCAACCCCCCACATTGACGCAGCCATGCTGACAAGACGGCTTGGACAGTGTTTCAAGCCTCAAATTAGCAGTGGGGAAAACCCCGATTGATAAAGAAAGAGGAGCAAACAGAACCAGGTGTTGAGCCACGCTTGAATTGGAGGTGGGAGGCTCCAATTTGGGAAAGAACTTGGGGGGGAGGCATCAAGATTTAGCCCCTGCAAAGCACACACCTGCATGGTGCACCTGAAATTCGAGGGGCGGCAATGGAGTTGGGCTCGGGAAGTTCCCGCTGACAGCCACGAAGTGATCCCTGCACAGCAAGCATCGAGACTCGGGGTTGCCAGTTGGGACGGACCTGCGAGGCCAGGAGATGGCTGCTACTTTCTCACTTTCTAAGAAGGCCAATCTGCTCGACGGAATTAGCGTCGGGCTCGTAGTCTTTGGAGCTTTACAATTTCCAAGTAGATGCAGGTGCCCTGTTTCTAGCCCATGTTTGAGATCCAGTTTGTCATCCAGCGAACAAGGCTCGCGGTCCGATGTGGAAGATTGCGGGGGCTTGTGCGGAAAGATCACCAACAGATCAGCTCGGGCAGACCCACCACCGGGGCTCAGCCTCAGGGCGTCGGGGCGGGCAGACAGGGTCGCGGCGCCCCAGAATGGCTGTTTCCTTCTTTACAGCCCTCATCGACACATCGTGTGTTGGGGATCATCCCGGTCTTGCTGTTTTTCCTTCAACACTCTCTGAAATTGCACTTCATTTGTCCGACGACTTGCCTTCGCTCTTTTGCTTGCCACTGTCACGAGCCACGTCCACGAAGCTATCGACAACCTGAACTGCACCCGACACCGACTCTCGAATTTATCGGGTCATGTCGCAACAGTAATCCCCACGGGACCCGCCCAGAACGTACCTGAACGAACTTGCCGGACGAGCATCTCGAACTACGAACTTGGGCGCCATTGATCTTGCAATTGGAAAACGTGTAGCTGGCCACCGTCTTCGATCATGGTCGGCCTGAGGAGGATAGGGGTCCTCCCCGCAACCCTCGTCGCGCTCGTCCTTGTCTCGGCCGCGGCAGCACAAGCTGCCGATACCGTCGATTTCAGCTTCTATCCGGCAGGAGCCCGAGATTGCCTGTACAAAGCCTCCGATAGCTCCAAATGCAAGTCCGACACGGTGCCTGCGACCAACTCGTGCTTGTGCCGAAATGGGGGGAACTTCATCACAACCGCAGCCGCGTGCATCGGCAAAGCGTCCCAAGGCGACCTCAAAACGGTCTACCGAACAATGAGAGATGCATGCGACACCTCAAACACACCCATCACCGTCACTGAAGACGACTTCATGGAGGCTGCGAACGGCGGGACAACGTCGACGTCTTCGACAAGGTCAGCCACGAGTACCCGAACCTCAAGCAGAACCAGCGCAACCAGCGCAAGCGCGACGACTACCACGACCGGCACAACAGCTTCGACCACAGCCAGTGGCACGACCAGCGACACGACCAGCGGCACGGCCACGGCCACGACGACAGCGCCACCTGCTACATCAACAGCAGCCGATGAGCAGGGAGGACAGGCAAGCTCCGGTCTCTCGACAGCGGCCATGGCGGGAATCATTGTCGGCGCGATCGGGGGTGTCGCACTCCTCGGCGGGTTTGCGTACTTCTTCTTCCGGCGCCGGAGGAGCAATGGCGAGGAATCGCACCCGATGCTGCCACAACACGCTCGCTCCTCGGCCGTGCCATTGGGCCGCGAATCCACCGCATACTACGGCAGCCCGCCGGACACAGGCACGTGGCAGAAGAAGGATTGGGGCCCCTCGCCGGATCTGCGGAGCAGCGTCTTCAACTGGGAGTCGCCGTCGCACCTAGCATACTCCAACGGGGCGCTGGCTGCGTCGCCGCCGATGCCGATCCAGGAACTCGACGGGACGCAGCGGTTTCCCACGGGATCAAGTGCGGCACCAGCCGAGATGGGGGGGACGCCCGTCACGATGACGCCGCCACCGCCGGCGCCCGCGAATGCTCACTACCAAGCCTACAATCCTGCGCAACAGCAGCAGCATCCGGGGTATGGATGGAGTCAAACACAGAGGTAGCGCGGGGTTGCGGGAGAGAGGAGAAAAGAGGGGGAGAGTGAGGGGGGTGTTTGTTGAAGGGGCGGTGAGAGGATCGGACGGACGCTCTCTGGGCTTGGAGTCGGATATGGGTTGGGCATTTACGACGGTGGCAATGATTTTTGTATACATTCCTGGGAAGCCCGCATGGGGCGGTCAATCCCACGGGGCGTGTGGCTGACTTGGATTTTTCTTTTCTTGCAGGCGTGGGGTTTGTACTTTTGGTCACCTGGACACTGGCCTGGCGCTTGGGCGGAAACCCACCGGCGGGACGGATGGGGTCGGTACGAAGTAATGGGTTGCTTGCAGCACGCAGCACAAGCAGACAAGGATTGGGGAGTCTGTTTTTCGAATTGGAATACCCTGATTTGGCCATCACAACTCGCCGGCATGAGCGGGGTCTCCTCGTTCCAGTGGTTCAACAGCAACAGGTTTGGTCCAGGATAACTCCTGCAGCAGGCAATCTCGGCATCCGAGATGGGCAGATTCTGGCGCAGTTCCAAGCTTCACCGCACCTGGCGCAAGCAACGCCATCACACCGGGCTCGAGGGAGGTGCAGGTAGGTGGCTTCGAGGGGGGGGTTGCTCAGGCAGTTGCACGGCTTCTGTGCGTGACAGTGCGTCCTCAGGGCGGGCCGGCCCACCACGA
Organism: Staphylotrichum longicolle; assembly: GCA_019096155.1. NCBI lineage: Eukaryota > Fungi > Ascomycota > Sordariomycetes > Sordariales > Chaetomiaceae > Staphylotrichum > Staphylotrichum longicolle. The sequence continues at coordinate 2,151,772 of JAHCVI010000003.1, forward strand.
AGGTTCCAGGTTCCAAGAGTCCCAACCCTGCGGCGTGGGTGGAACCCCGTCTGCCACATGCCCCAGGGCTGTTGGTTACTGCTGGTTCGTCCGGGTATCGCTCCCGAAACACTGCATTTCCTCTTGCATTTCTGCATCTCTGTCTCGCTCCAACCCACAACCCAGACCTGGTCGAACCACACAACCTCCCTGGAACAATCTGCCGCCGTCTTCCACAACCAGTCCCTGCGCAAACAAACCAGGTCGATCTCGCGGCAGTGCCACCCTCGGCTTCTGCGGGTTGCACAGTACCCGCTATCCCTTTCTGTGGATGGTGTCCTTCGTGTCCAAGAGTCGGTGAAGGCGGAGGACTTTGGGTCATCGTGTCTCCGATCACGGCTTCTTATTCGACGTCTCGGCGCCTTCCGCTCTCCACATCTCCTCTTATACCCTTGTACATGTCTCTTGAATAGATTCTCCAGTTTCTTTTGTGTTTCCCGCCCCCAATTGATACCCGGACATATCTTTGTTCCAAGGGCACATATCAAGAAACACAGTCGCCAAAGATGGGGACGCTGTCGCCTTTCGACACCGGATGGCGGGGCAGCCTGTGGCCCTGTTACAGCTGCTGCCGGGAGATCTGGGTTAGTTCCCGTTACACCAGATCCGTCTCTGCGACCCCTCTGCTGACATGCGTCCCCTCAGATTCCTTCACTGGGGCAATTCAGTCCCCAGTGTCTGGGCGTCATCAGCCACGTCCCTCTTTGGGTTGCCGTTTCGATCGTGACGCTCCGCTACGCTGCCGGCCCCCTCTGGAGTGCGCGTCGCCCTATCTGGCTGCGCAAGTTCGCCGCCGAGGAAGATGCGCTCCCCCTCAACGCCCCTGACCAGGAGTCTGGCACAGGACAGGCATCTTCTCGCAAGTCGTGGACGGCCTGGACCCTTTCTCTTCTATTGTCGGCCATTGCTTCCGCTGCTCTGGGTGCCACTGGCGCCAGCGTCTGGCCAGAGCATGCCCAGCTGTATTTTACCTACGTTGTTCCGAATGTAAGTGGTAGCTCCAAGCAAAATCTGTTCTGAGAGATGCTGACCCGCTCTCGGCAGCTCATTTCAGGTCTCGTCATTGCAATTGAGCGCCCGAGGACTGTCCCGGGCGCCGTCTTTGTGATCACTAGCACTCTCCTTCTTGTCGACTCGGCATTACTTCTCCTCGTGCCGAATGCATCCTCCGGGATCTGGTCACGCATTCTGGCTTGGACTGCTGGGGTGTGCTTTCCTCTGGCATCCATCGTTCTGATGCTCAACATGCCCCTGAGGGACCCCCGCCTGGATGGCACTGGTATTGGAAAGCCGTTTGCAGAGCCAACCAACACCGTCCGAAGCCCCGAGGACATCATCACCCCGTGGCAGTGGATGACCGTTTCCTGGATGGCGCCTCTCATCAAGATCGGCTACGAGAGACAGCTCCACAATGAGGATGTCTGGTTCCTCGCCTACGAATTTCAACACAGTCGACTTCACATGCTGTTTCGAGAGGTCACTGGCACCGTGTTTGTTAGGCTCCTGAAGGCCAATGGCGTCGACCTCATTCTCACCACAGCCCTTGGGGTCCTCGAGACCTCGCTCGAGCTGGCGGAACCCGTCTTTCTCAAGCAACTTCTTGCCGCGCTGACCTCTGACCAGCCCGACATCCACACCGCCATGGTCTACGCCGGAATCACCCTGTTCGCGAGGCTGGTCAGGAGTCAGTCGGGGGTCTTCAGTCTTTGGTTCTCCCGGCGCAACTATGAGCGGTCTCGGGGCGAGATGATCACGATGATCCACGAGAAGACTCTAAGAAGGAAAGCGTTCACCTTCCCTAGCAGCCACGAGCCGCCTCAGGAGGAGCCAGATCAGGATGCAGATACCCCTACCCCTGGCATCTCCACCTCAACGACCCTCACCGACGACGAGGCCAGCAATTCCGACGACGACACGGCTTCCAACAGCACGGCGCCCTCCAACCTCCAAAAGTTCCGATCCCTCGTGCACCGCGGCTACACCAAAATTCATCCCCTAAAAACCCCGGCACCCACCGCCCCGCCCTCCCCTCAAGACCCCTCCCCGGCCTCGACCGGCAAGATTCTCAACCTCCTCCGCAACGACGCCTACGAAGTCGCCCAGCGCTTCTGGGAATTCCCCGGCATCACCACCAAGCCCTTCAAGTTCCTCCTCTCCCTCGCCCTGCTCTGGCGCATCCTCGGCCCGGCCTCGCTCTCGGGCGTCGTCCTCCTCCTCGCGGGCATGGCCGTCAACGTGCTGCTCATGCGCCTCCTCCTGCGCGTCGAGCGCGTCCGCCGCGATGTCACCGACACCAAGCTCCAGCGCACGAGCCAGTTCGTCGAGGCCATCCGCCACCTCCGCTGGTACGACTGGCAGGACGCCTGGCTGGCGACCATCATGGAGAGCCGCCGGGTGGAGCTGGGCAAGCGGGTGCAGAGCAACGTGGTCGTCAAGGGCATCGCGACGGTGAACGCGCTGGCCGCGTATCTGTTCCCCGTGGCGGGGTTCTGGGCGTACACGGTCGTCAGCGGGAGGGAGCTGACGGTGGACGTGGCGTTTCCGGCGCTCGATCTGTTTGGGGTGCTGCAGAACAGCCTGAGGGAGCTGCCGGATCTGGTGACGGTTTTGTTGAATGCGAGGGTCGCGATGGGGCGGATTGAGGCATTCATGCTGGAGCCGGAGAAGGAGGACCTGGAGGGAGATTTGACGGGGAGCGGCGGAGAAGCTGGACCGCCGGGGGCGTTGGAGATTGAGGTGCGGGAGGCCTCGTTTGCGTGGCCGGGAGCTGTGAAGAATGTGCTCAGGGACGTGTCGGTGGTGTGCAAGCCCGGTCTGACGGTCGTTTGTGGCAAGGTCGGCATCGGTAAGACGGCGCTCCTGCAGGCCATGCTGGGCGAGCTGGATCAGCACGGCGGTGAGAGGACTGTCCCGCGAGAAATGATTGGGTACTGCGCCCAGACGCCGTGGCTGGAGAGCATGAGCATCCGGGAGAACATTTTGTTCTCGGCGGTCTATGACAAGGCCCGGTTCGACCAGGTCATCAACGCGTGCTGCCTACGGGACGACCTCGACCGGTTCAGATGCAAAGACCTCACATTGATCGGCGAGAACGGCGTGGGGCTGTCGGGAGGTCAGAGAGCCCGAGTGGCTCTCGCCAGGGCCATCTACAGCCAGTCACGCGTCTTGCTCCTCGATGATCCCATCGCAGCCTTGGACCATCAGACAGCGACCAGCATCATGCGGAATCTTTTTGCGGACAAGAACTCGCCCTTGACGGCCGGCCGGCTTGTGATCTTTGTGACACACCGCGTCGACATCGTCACACCCTATGCCTATCAGATCATTGAGGTGGTAGACGGTGGCCGGGTGGAGACGTTCAACAGGCAGGAGCTGGAGAACAACGAGGAAGAGCTGGAACATCTGGCTGAGCTCGCCAACGCCACGGCTCCTCCGCCCGAAGACAACAACGCAACCGCCGCTGAAGACGATGAGCCGACCCCCGATAAGTTCATCGAGGACGAGCACCGCGTTCATGGAGGAGTCTTGGCCTCGGTATACTGGCAGTATGTCAAGGCGGGCCGGCTCCGCTGGTGGGCCACCATGATTGGTTTCTTCGTCCTCTTCCGGGTCGTGAGAATCGGTTACTTCTGGTTCCTCAAGGAATGGGGTGAGCAGTACAAGGACAGGTCCGAGGGAATCCACGGCCTTCATCACGTCCACCTTGGCGGCGTGGCGGAGGACCTGCCACATGCGGTTGCTGCACAAAACATATTCCGTGCGCAAGGGGAATCGGGCAGAAACTGGCTTGACCTGGGGCGATACCTGCCGCCCCCGAGTACCGACGTGAAGCCCTGGATCCTGGGATTTCTGGTCTTGTCACTTGTCCAAGTTCTCACTCAGGCTCTTTCGGACGCGGCGTTGGTCGTCATCATCTACAAGGCCGGCAAGAATCTCTTCGAGAGGGCCATGCAGCGAGTGGCCAACGCCACCTTCAGGTTCTACGATGTCACGCCGGCTGGACGGCTCATGAACCGGCTGACATCGGATATGGGCACTATCGATGGACAGATTGCCGCGCAGCTCATGTCAGTGGCGTGGTACTCGCTCGGCTGGTTGTCCTCGATGGCCGTGATTTCGACAGCGACCCCTTCATTTCTGGTCATCAGCATCGTCATGACGGCGCTCTTTGTCTTCATCTTTGACCGCTTCCTGCCAACCTCCCAATCTCTCCGTCGCCTCGAGACGGTGTCTCTCTCCCCGCTAATGTCAAACTTTGGCACGCTCGTCGAGGGCCTCACGACAGTGCGAGCTTTCCGTGCCGAGCCGCACTTCCAGAACCGCATCATTGCCAGCACCGACGCCTTCCAAAAGATGGATCACATCTACTGGTCATTGCAAGCCTGGCTACAGTATCGCTTTGACCTGCTCTCGGCTCTGAGCACCTTCACTCTGACGCTCACTGCCATCCTCTCGGGGCTGTCGAGCGGTACCGTTGGCTTCGTGTTAGCATCGGCCTCCAACTTTGTCGAGTCCACCCACATTCTCTGCCGCCGCTACGGCGAGATGCAGATGCAGTTTGTCAGCGTTGAGCGCGTCATCGAGCTCTTGGGCCTTGAACAAGAACCCCAGGGGGCCGTCAGCCCGCCGGCCTCCTGGCCCGTCTACGGCGACGACATCGTCTTCGACAACGTCACCCTCCGCTACGCACCCACTCTCGACACGGTCCTGACGAACGTGAGTTTCACCATTCCCGGCGGCGCCAACGTCGCGGTGACGGGCCGCACCGGCTCCGGGAAGAGCACGCTTGCGCTCAGCCTGCTCGGCACGCTGCACCCGGACCCGGGCACGGGCGGGAGCATCCGCATCGGCGCCGTCGACCTCGCCAGCGTCGACAAGCACGCCCTCCGCCGCAACATCACGTTCGTCGCGCAGGACCCGGTCTTGTTCCCCGGCACGCTGCGGGACAACCTCGACCCGCTCCACGAGCGCGACGAGTCGGAGCGCGCCGACGTGCTCGACCGCGTCCTGGGCGGGTCGGGCAGCTTCACGCTCGACAGCCGGGTGGACGGCGGGGGCAAGAACCTCTCGCAGGGCCAGCGGCAGCTGGTGGGGCTGGGCCGGGCGATGCTGCGACGCAGTCCGGTGGTCATCCTGGACGAGGCGACGGCGTCGATTGACGGCGAGACGGCCGCGTACATACAGAGACTGCTGAGGGAGGAGCTGAAGTACAGCACGGTGATCACGATCGCGCACAAGGCGGAGGCGGTGGAGGACGCGGACTTTGAGGTGGTGTTGGATAAGGGAAGGGTTGTGAGGGCTGGACCGAGGGGGGCGAGGGCTGCGTAGGGGTACTTCAGTATGTTTTTGCTGCATTTTATCTATACGGGATCTGATAAGATTCTCTGGTTAGATTAGGAACTGGATGGAAAGAATGGTTTGGGTCTGAATTGGTGGGAATCGGCATGAGGCTTCGTTTGAAGTTGAGGAAGTGGCTTTTGGTGCCCAGGAGTTCTGTCGGCGTTTTATTCGGATTCAAATGCATGGCTCTTCAATGACAGATTTCATCCGCCCTTGCAGGTCGCAGAAGAAACGCTCCGTTTCGAAGTTGCGATGAAGCAAATGCGTGGCGTCGTCGGCGGATTTGTCGTTTTCAAAGACGCAGGACTGAGGGAGGCAGAACTGATTTCCCATCGAGCCAATCTTACCTCTTCTCCCATAACCTTGCCCCCTTGCCCCTACATAAGATGCGACGAGTTCCCGGGTTTCCCATCCTTGCCACCCACCTCTGCCGACCGCTATCTTTTGAGTACGCACGCGGACACACCAACATCGCGCTGGGACAAGCTGACAGGGAGATAGATGTAAGAGAGCAGGCCGGAGAGTATGCTGCACGTCCGGATGATTTTTCGCAACTCGCTCCTGCGTAATTGCACTTTGCCCTGTAAATTTCGCCGAGGTGGTTATGTCCCAAGGTTGAGAAGGTAAGGATACGCAAATGTGAGATTCTGGCCGCTCATGTAGAACCGAGAAATTCTGCAGTGAGTAGCCGTATTGCTTGCCTGTTCTAGCATCCCCAGAATAGCTACGTACTGTGTAAATGCGTGTTCAGAGCGGACTCGAACATGATTGAAAGCCCTCTCGCTTCATCAGCATTCCTGGAGAGCCAACTGGGTTGGTGGAAGCGTCTTTCTTTGGTTCGCCAGGAATGGTCTGACGCTGGGAGAACCAACGGCCCGTTAACTAGCGCATTGTTTGCTGGCAAAGTTGACTAACGTGAGTGTCATGTGTCATGCGTCAGTGTCACGCTCTAGTAAGTGGCCCGTTTTCCCGCAAATGCTCGTCTGGGAAGCGAGCAGAATCCCCCGGGGCCAAATGCCGACTCGAGTTCGGCAACTCATCACGTTGCCTGGGTGAGCCGAACAACACGGGGGTTTGAGAAGGGTATTCACCGCGTTTCAGACATTCAAATGTGCATCGGTTAAACAAGCTTTTGGCTGTTGAGGACTCGATCTGAGGCTGACACTGGGACATTTCCTCCGTAATCGGGGGGAAAGCAACATCGAGAGCAACAGGTCGTCACCCGGAAAGGGACAAAAAACAACACGGGAACATGCGGCCAGACGCACGGGGAAACCAAACTGCATGCCGCTATCGTTTTTTTTGTTTCGCGTTGGGGGCGGTTGGGTGTGATTTGTTTCGCGCGCGAGAGCTCCCAACTCGCTCGTGCAGGAGAGGATCATGCCAGGCCGGTAGGCGCCGCCAGTCCCTCAGGGCGGCGCTTGTGGTAACCCGGGGTTGGGGACTTTGACCTTTCTCATTAATCTCAGACCCAGGACGAGGCAGGGCCTGTGTGTCACACTGCATTGTGTGGGATTTCGAAGGCAATTTCCACAGCCGGGCAGCTCTTTCTTCGCCTTTCTATTTTTGCGCATTTCGCGTTCCTTCCGGAAAAAGAGAGGGCAGGCAGCCGACGGCAGCCAGATGGAAAGACCGAGGAACACCGAGTTGTCGAAGGCTGACTGGAGCAAAACCTCGTATTGAGCGGGAATTTTTCAATAAAGCACCAGAGCACCCATGGCTAACCCCCATGCCGTCGCCTGTTTCCCGGTTTCCCATCACAAAAGCCACCAAAGGGAAGTTGCAGGGTCGCTGCAGGGTCCGGGCTAGGCGGGGTCGTCGAGCGAATCAGGCCCCGCCCAGACACACCATGACGGTGGTTGGATGCATGTGGTCGCCCTTGACTGGCCATGACTGGCCACTCAGATGCACCAGCGCCTTCCCCGTTTTGGGGCGTTGTCGAGAGGCAGGCACAGGCAGGCTGCAAGTGAGGCAGGTCGTGCTGAGGTCGCGGTCAGGCGGAAAGAAGCCGTGGGAGGGCGTGGCTGCTTCTTGTCCGCGATTCGACGGCTTGGCTGACAATCCAATCTTCTTTTGCAGCAGCAATGACTCGGAGTGAGACCCGTCGCCCAGCCATCGTCTGCGCCTTCATCTGCGCCCTCCTCTGTCATCCCAGGATTCCCGCCCCACATTGGCCCATCCCTCTTTGCTCTCTGATCTGGTTCCTGGCATCCCCCCTCCGTCCTGCATCCTCCTGCAGGGGCTCGCTCGGATCGAACGGCGCTGTGGTTGCACTTACACCAGGAATACACGCGCTCAGGTCGCTGGGAAAACGTCCCGAGGTTACCACCGCAATCTCCACGTTTCCATCGCTTGCATGGGTCGCCCCCGTCTGACAGGGGGCTCTTTTGGTCCGTCGTTGTCAACGGTCCCAACCCGTCTGGGGAAGCCGTTGCGTTGGACGCTCCGTCGTCCGTGTGGCCCGACCAGCGCCTGCGAAAAAAAAGCTGAACCCGGTATCTCCACCACATCGGGCATGGCGCGGATAACCAAGCGCCTCGGCGTCTTGTTCCCAGCGCTCGCCAGGGTCCGGCATCAGCCCATGGCTGACTGACAACCTGCCTCCCCCGAGACCCCAAACGGGGTGAATAAGACCCCCAGCATGCCCACCTCGATCTCCCATTCTCTCTGTTTTCCTCTCTCACCACAGTACACGGTTATATACACCTTAATACGCCTTCGGGTCCCGCAGTCGCTCGCTTTCCGCCTGCATTTTTCTGTAAACCATTCCGCTCGCTAGCAAACCCAAACCCAAACCGCCAACATGCGTACCTCCGTCCTGTCTCTCGGCGCCCTCGCCCTCGGCCTGGCCAGTGCCCACCAGTACCCCGACTGCGTGAGTGGACTCACCCCCTGAAATCAGCGCAACGTGACCAGTCGCTGACTACCAACAGGAGGCGGATAACTGCTACCGCAACCTGATCGACGCCAACTTCCACGACGAGGCCGTCGCTTGGTGCCCTCAGTTCCTCGCCGGCACCACCACCGCTGGCAGCGCCATCCCCACCAACTTTGGCAACTGCGGTGGTGACGTCCGTGCTGTGAGCTCGGCCTGCTCGTGCATCACCTACACGGCCACGGCCACGGCTACGCCCAGCTCGACTGCCGCTCCCACCAGCTCCCAGGCTCCTCCCCCCACTACCACCACCACCAAGGCCCCGGAGACCAGCAAGCCCGCCACCTCCACCTCCACCGAGGAGCCCGAGAGCTCGTCCGAGTGCGAGTCCGAGACTGAGGAGCCCGAGACCAGCACCTCGACCACCAAGTGGACCACCAGCACCCTGACCACCACCACCACCAAGACCTTCACCCAATGCCCCTCGCACGTCGCGGAGTGCCCTGGCCGCAGCACCACCATCACCACGGTCGAGACCATCGTCACCACCACCGTCTGCCCCGTGACTGAGCTGCCCAGCCAGCCCCCCGTCATCACCCCTACCTCTACCCGCATCGGCACCGTCACTGTTCCCACCACCACCAAGGGCCCCAAGCCCACCAGCTCGGTCGTCACCGGCGGTGCTGGCCGCGTCGTCCGCGGTGTTGAGGGTGTTGCCGCCGTTGCCGGTCTCTTCGCTGCCTTCCTTTAGAGGATGAGTTCGTGGATGGGGTTGGTTGGGGTGTGCTCCCTCTGCTCTCTTGGAAACTTGAGGTTGGAGTAGGAGATGGAGTGAATTCCGGGATATGATTGGGATATGAATGGAAAGCTGCGCTGATGTGGCGGATGTATCACGACTCGGATGTACTTAATGATGAAGGATGATACATACCCCCTTGCCTTCAATTCTGGTTGCACATATAGCAAGCGATATCTTTAATGAATGGTGGATGTCTGTTGTTTGTGAGAATTACGCCCTGGAATCTTGTTGTCCTTGTGTGACAGTACACCTCGCTGTGTGAATGATTGGAAAGCTGAGGTACTGCCGTCAAGTCTCTCTTTGATGCTGTTGTGTAGTGTAGGGAGCATGTTGCCGAGAGAGGTGAGTGATCTTTGCGACCCAAGTCTTGACGCCATGTTGTTCCGCGCGGTTCTGGGCCATGGAGGCCAACTTGGCGGGAACAACCTGTCTCCGCCGACCTGTAGCCGGTGTCGGCTCTGAGTACGGATTACTGCAATACGCAGCTGTGATTCCCAGGCAACCGCTGTCAACGACTGGACAAGCTATCATGGTAATAACAAGGACAAACCCTCATCGTGAATGACAAACGTTTGCTGCTGCCAGTTGGGTGGCAGCAGGTAGAGTGCGGTTGACTTGAAAGCGTTTATCAGCCCGGTGTACGTCTCATTGCTAGCCAGCTGGCTCGTATTTTGGCGTCGGTTGACCGCGGCTCGCGCGCGAGGAATGGATTTGTGCACGTTTGGATCCGCTTCCAGTCAGTTTGAAATCAGTTCCAGGTTCCGGGAACAGAATACTGCTTCGTGTATAGTAAGCAGGAGCCTGGCGCTTGTTGACCTTGGGATGCAAAGGGGGAAAGATTCTGGTGTAGTGAGCTTCGGCTACACGACAGCTTTTGTATCAGTTAAGGACGCGTGGGTGGCGAGGATTGCAAGTATAGTTATTAGCAAATTGCTATATATGCAGGGTGCGGTTCTGGGGAATAATCAAACCGACAAAGGAGTTTTGACCTTGACGTTTACAATCATAGACAAACAGTGATGCCCCTCGTCACAACGTCCGCATCTTGTTATTGTCGACATGGTTCATCTCTACATTCTTCAATACTTGTTGAAAGGCCGCATCACCCATAAACCGGGCTTCCAATACCTGAGCATTTTCCACTGATGTGCGTCACCACGAGTTGAACCCCACGTTCAACGGTTCTTGACACGGCAGTTCTCCCTGCCCATAACTGGGGATCCTAATCAACGTTTCAAAATGCCATTCACGACGGATTGATTAACCCTATCGAGGATCTCCCGATACTGGCCGAAATGAAACCGCGGCATGCGGCCAAGTCTGGGGAAACACAGCCGGGTAATTAACATGCGCATGCCATATGTGAGGCGTCGTCATGGGCGCGGAGCAAGCCCGGAAGACAGGCGTATAAGCCATTCGAGTATAACCACCCAGGCATTTCTCGTTGTCCTCGGTAGAGCCGCTGAGGCTCACTTCCGGCGCTGTCAACTCCAATGGCCAAACTACCAAGATGATGGCCTTCTTCAGCCTCCTCCTGCTTTCTCCAGCAGCATCTTCCTCACCACCGCCCTCCCCCTTGAAAGCGTCCACCAACTCATCCTCCAAGCCGACGCCGACGCCATCCGCTCCAACACCACCACCCCGCCCCGCTACTCCCCGCTCCCCCCCAGCCTCGACCCTTGGTACCGTGCGCCCCTGACCTACGACTGGACGCAGACCGATCCGGGACAGGTCCTCAAGATCCGGCAGGCCCCGCTCCTCAACCTGACGGTCGGCAACGCGCTGCTCGCCTACCAGCTCCTCTACCGCTCCACCGACAGCGGCTACAACCCGTCGTGGGACGTGACCACGCTGTTCATCCCGCGGTGGCAGGCGCGGTGCTCGGCCGCGGCGCCGTCCCTGTGCGCGCACGCGCTGCTCTCGTACCAGCTGCCCTACGACACGTGCAACGTGGACGCGAGCCCGTCGCTCGCCCTGCACTTTGGCGAGCCCTACGGCGAGATCGCCGACGCGCTCGGGCTGGGCTGGTTCGTCGCCGTGCCCGACTACGAGGGCCCGCTGGCCAGCTACGCGGCGGGCGTGCAGGCCGGGCACGCGACGCTCGACGGCGTGCGCGCGGTGCTGCAGGTGGCCGGCCACTTTGGGCTGCGGCTGGGCGCCGCCAAGGTCGCGCTGTGGGGGTACAGCGGCGGCGCGCTGGCGAGCGAGTGGGCGGCGGAGCTGGCCGGGCAGTACGCGCCCAAGATGCGGATCGCGGGGGTCGCGCTCGGGGGGCTGACGCCCAACGTGACGAGCGTGACCGAGTTCTTGAACGGGCGCGAGGGCGCCGGGCTGATCCCTCAGGGCTTGATGGGCATCGCGACGCAGCACCCGGATGCGTACGGGTGGATCGTGGCGAGGTTGAAGCCCGGGCTGAGGGAGTTGTTCTTGAGCGTGAGGCGGATGACGGCGGCGCAGGCGATCGCGACGTTTCGGTATCAGGACATCTATGGGTACTTTGTGGGGGGGTATCGGGATCTGCACACGAGGGTCATGCAGATGATGTACAATGTCGATGGGTACATGGGGTATCACGGGGTGCCGAGGATGCCCGTGTTCATCTACAACGCCATCCACGACGAGCTGAGCGACATCAAGGACGTGGACGAGCTGGTGGACAGGTTTTGCGGTGTAGGGGCCAACATCTTGTATCACCGGAACACCGCGGGGACTCACAACCAAGAGCTGATCAACGGGCGACAGAGGGCGTTTGCGTGGCTGCGGAGCGTGTTGGATGGGAGTTATGACCAGTGGTACTCGTCGTTGGGATGTTCGATACAGAATGTCACGTATGACCTGGCGCCCTGGGTTGGATGGGGATAGACTTGAGTTTAGGTTCATTCGAGATAAACTGCCCTGACTCCGTCTCGATTCGTCCCTCGGAAGTCGAGACTGGGCTCTCCTATCCAGGGCACTCCCATCCACCCAGCCCAACCCCCCTTTGAATTCCTTCACTGTCCTACTCACCCTTCCCCTTCCCTTTCTTCACCCCAACCCCGGCCACAACCAACATCCTCACAAGCATCGGCCAGACCGCCGAGGCGAACACGGCCCAGTCAAACGCGTTCCACCGGCCAAACTGCACAAACGCGTCCCACCCGCCGACGGCCTGCACGGAGCTGACGTGGTAGACGGCGTCGCTGACCAGCATGCCCGCGCAGAGCAGGCGCCACACGCGCAGGTCGTCGACCAGGCTCATGACGACGGCCTCGTTGAAGGCAAACATGAGCCAGGCGCCGCCGAGCTGGGTGTACAGGAACTGGTTGGCCGGGCTGTAGAGGGAGGAGTCGTGGGTGATTTTGGCGATGAAGTCGGCCGGCGTGCGGAAGGTCATGATGGCGCCGTTGAGGGCCGAGAGGGGCTCCAGGAGGAGGAGGGTGAGGCGGTAGGCTAGGGGGAGGGAGGTGGAGGCTTTGGTTGGCATCTTGGATTTCGAAGCGTGTTTTGGGTGATGGCTGGGGTGGATATGTGGTGCTTGTCGCGACTTTGGGGGAGAGCTGTAAACTGTTTGTGGGTGTGAGAGGATGAGCCAATCCCAGTGAGCTGACAGAGTGAGGTTGAGAACTCAAACGACTGAGCGGGGGCGCTGAGCTTTTAGAGCAGGGCATAGCTAGTTCATAGCTAACCATTGGACAGGGGTTGAGGTGGGCAGCGTTGAGCACTAGCCTCATTTCACCCTTGATGATTACTGAACTTTGCTGTTCTAGGAATGGATCTCTCAACAACGGGTGCCAGTCATGTCTGGTGATAAGAGCTGGTGGGCAGTTTGAGTCATCGTGTTGTTATTCTAAATTCCTTGTGCATAAACATGCTTCCATCAGATGGGAGGAAATGACATACGCAGCAAGTTTGCTTTGATAGAGAGATCGGGTTGAAATGTCTCGACATTTGCTGCAGACGCGATATATTAGGCTGCCGTTAAAGATCGTCATCGTCATCCGAAATGGGCAGGTCAGGCTGTTCCGTCGGCGACAGCGCTTCTCTGGGTGTTTCCTCGCCCATGGGGCGGGCTGGCTCGCTCAACGGCCACGTGCTATAGCAAAAGTCTACGCCACAGGCGGCGAATGCCTCTCTCACACCCATCTCTTCGAGTCCGTGTGTGGCCTGGACCGCATCGCACCTGACGCGCTGAAGTGCCTTGAACTGCTTCCTGGGACCGACTGACTTGGCGAGATAGCGCAGGGCGTGGCCTAACCGCGGCGTGAATTTGCCGAGATCTCCCGCTAGGCACAGCGAGGTGACGTTTGGAGGCAGCAGTTTGGTGAGGAGTACGCTGTCGTAGTTTGTGTAGGATGCCCTCCCGCGGAAGTTGCTTAACATGCTTGCGCTGAGGAACACATGCTTGAGGACTGTAAAGGCCTTCAGTGTCTCGGACAACGGGTGTGCGTCGCCGCCGTCTGTGTATGGGGCGTAGCCGCGGGCGCGGAGGTCTAGGTGTAGCGACTCTAGGGTTGCCTGGTGTCGTTTTAGGTGTTGAATGGCATCTGATGGCTGAAAATGGTCTCTGTCATCGGCTTTTTCAAGTTGAATATTAGCTACTGGTATTCTGTCATAGAAGTAGCATCGGTACATGCAACGAGGCGACTCTTGTTCAAACTTACGGAACCCAAGCCACTCCGATATGCAATTCGCCGGCGGATAGGTCGCCTCGTAAACGAAGGACTTGAGGCCCGGTGCTGCGCACGAGCTGAGCAGAGCTCCTAAGTTGGCAGCGCTGAGCCGGGTATTGGTAACCCGCAGAGTCCGGATGTTGCGTAGGCTGCCTCGCCCGGGCCCAACGCAGGTATGAAGGTTGAGCGTCGTTAGATTGCCTGTACGAGCCGTCACTTCTAGAATTCCCTTTGCGTGATAGTCGAGGCTACAACCTACGCCACGGTCGCAAATATCAAGAGTGTTCAGGTTCGCCAGCGGTCCTGACTTGGATAGGCTGCCCAACTCTGAGAGCGCCCGCGCTGGGATGTATGCGCTGGGCCCTTCAGTCTGAAGGCTAAGACGCTCTAATTTCGGAAGCAGCGCGAGGACCACCCCAACCAGCTTCACTCCGGCGATGTTGACCAAGCTCTGCATTCCCTGAAAACAGGCGAGGTAATCGTCGACTGCAGCGGCAGCGGCGGCCTCCAGCGTAGCCTCAGCCTCTTCGTCCTTGACGGGCCGGAGAGGGTAGACATGTACGTAGACACGCTTTACCAGGGCAGCCAGGTCTGGACGTGCCACGAGGGTCCGCAAAAACGAGGCGAGCCGGCCATCCCACGAGAACCTAGTCGAGCGCCACGCGTCGCCATAGCCAGGGACAAACTCATGGTACAGGACCGACTGGGCGACAGAGCGGAAGCGCCTCGAGACCAGGCACATGGAGTGGAGGGTCATACGGTAGCCGCGCGAGTACCACGACGGCTGATCGGGATGCTGTTGCTCCCCAGACTCAAAGCTGCGGAAGTAGCCATCTGGCGAGTCGTAACCGTGCGCCTTGGTGCAGTGCAGACAGAACTGGCTCAGAATCAGCGAGAGCGTCTCGATCGGCAAGTTGGCAAGGCTGGGCGCCATGGTTTAAAGTAGACTCTGGGTTAGGCTCCGCAGGTGCCACGCCCATTTGGAGATTGGAGGTGACAGATTTGGAAGTGACAGGCTCGCGCAGCAACGAGTGCCCTGTTCCAATTGCGCCTCTTGAACTCGGTGTAGTTATACAGTACGCCCAATTGCCATGTCCAATCTCGGCACTCGCAAACCGGATTGGTCCCGAGGCTTGGAGCTGCAAACAAGAACAAAAAGGGGCAGCTGGTGGTTGAGGGAAAGGAATGAGGGAACCTCGCTCCAATCGGCCAGAAGTGTCAACGGTCGGTGGGGTCGTCAGGGTTGGCAGAGGAGCAGAAGGCTGCCCACGTGAGGGCATGAGCACCAAAACAGGGGTTGATGGTGATCGCCCGGACCTGGGACCCCTCCTGCCCCTCTGCTGCCCCTTTCTTGCCCCTGCTGGGTCAACTTCCCCAAACCCGTGGGCTGACATGAAAAAGGGGATGGAATTTGCCATCGCCGAGGCTGTGCTATCGATGGTCTGCGTGGCTGAACTCAGCAAGTCGCCAATTCGCCAACCTGCGAGCCTGCCAACTCGCCTGCGTCTCAGCTTCGTGGAACACGAGGCGGGGCTAATGTTAATAACCTGATGCTTGGTAATGTTTAATGAGGCAGTCCCTTGAATATCTCTGAGAAATCACCAGAAATAGACACCCACGATGCAGGCACGTGAGAACTCGAAGTGTTTCCTGCCAAATGTACTTCGTAAGCTTCGACTTCGGCCATTCCGGATGCACCTCAATGCAAGTGCAGCGTAACATTGACACTGAGTATTGACACTCCCAACAAGTCTTCTTGTTGCCCTCCCCCCCCTTGCCTGGTGACCTTGCAGCGGGGCAGCGATCCCTGTGTCATCATCACCAATCTCTCTCTGGCCCTGCTGCGTTCCTCTTTGCCGTGTCTGTTGGTACAACTGCCCGGTTGTGTCAATCTCGTGCCAATCTGCGACTGGAAACACAGCCGCTGCTAATTTTGGCTGCCGCAAAAGACGGACAGTGCGTGTGCGCGCGCTTGCTGCACTTTTGCGCTTCATGCCCGCCCGAGTCTGGGTCTGGAGTGGTCTTAGATTCGAGCCCAGGTTTGGCGTTGCGCTTTACCAGGGAAGGGCTGTTTACTGTGGGACAGATTACAGTGGTGACCGCAGCTGCGGGGCTTCGGTTGCTCAGGTAAAGCCCCACGCCCGGCTCCCTGCTGGTCCACCACGGCGGTTTCGAAGTTAGCGCACCCAAGCCTGCCCTGTCTGTCTGCACTGCACCACAACGAACCCTCCCGCACTCCGCAGCCCGCCCGATCCGTCACCTCAACTTGGGAACTCGACCCGAACCAACTTGGGCGGCAATTCCCCCGCCACAACACCAACGCCATTTACTTTGCTATTTCCCTCTTACCCTCGCCCCAGCCCGCGCCCTCGGATTCTATTTTACCATTCTTCGGATCCTGGCCCGTGCCTTTTGCAACCACGCCCAGCGACTGCGACCACAAAGACGTCTCTGCCAGACCGAGGTGTCTCCATTCGCACAATGTCGTGGAAACTGACCAAGAGTACGTCAACAACGTCAGAACATCCCCCGCTCGGCCTTGCAGATTGCAGCTTGGACCGTCCCAGCGCAGCCCCGACCGCCCATTGTGGCCGCGTGTGCGCGACGACAACGTCACTGACAGCATCGTCTTCGTAGAACTCAAGGAGACCCATCTGGGTCCCCTGACGAGCACATTCTCCCGATCCCCCTCGACCTCGACCATTACAGAGAAGGACGACAAGAGCCAGGGCGCCATCTCTGGCACAGCGACCCCCACAAACGAGAGCACCATCGGTATGTTTTCGACTCGGACCCCGTGTCCTGGTTTCCATCGCCGTCCCCTCCTTTTTGCCCCTCTCCTGACTGTTTATCCCCAGCGGCGTCCGAAGGGCTCTCCCAAGCACCCGTCGTCAAGACTCCCAAGCCCGGCATTCTCGTTGTGACCCTCCACGAAGGCCAGGGCTTTTCACTCCCCGATCAGCATCGCAATGCCTTTACCCCGTCCCACTCCGGCAGCTCGCTGTCGACAGGAAATGCCCTCGGCATGGTGGGCTCCCAGCGCCCTTCGTCCTCGTCCCGGACGACCGCCGGCTTCATGGGCAATCGCCCACAGACCGCTGGGGGGTTCAGCGGCATCCCTACAAACCACGGCCGCATCTCCACAAAGTACATGCCTTACGCGCTGATCGACTTTGACAAGGTTCAGGTGTTTGTCAACTCGGTCGAGGGCAACCCCGAGAATCCCCTGTGGGCCGGTTCCAACACACAATACAAGTTCGATGTGTCGAGAGTGACGGAGCTTGTGGTACATCTGTACATCCGGAATCCCAATGCCCCGCCGGGATCCGGCCGGAGCCAGGATATCTTTCTCGGCGTGGTGCGCATCAACCCTAGGTTTGAGGAGAAGCAGCCTTACGTCGAGGACCCTAAGGCGAGCAAGAAGGACCGCGAGAAGGCCGCAGCCGAGCACGCCAGCCGGGAGCGCGCTCTGGGACACAGCGGCGTCGAGTGGGTCGACGTGCAATACGGCACGGGTAAGCTCAAGATCGGCGTCGAGTACGTCGAGAACCGGGCCGGCAAGCTCAAGATTGAGGACTTTGAGCTGCTCAAGGTGGTCGGCAAGGGCAGCTTCGGCAAGGTCATGCAGGTGCGGAAGAAGGACACGAACCGGATCTATGCCCTCAAGACGATTCGCAAGGCCCACATCATCTCGAGGTCAGAGGTGGCGCACACTCTGGCGGAGCGGTCGGTGCTGGCGCAGATCAACAACCCCTTCATCGTGCCGCTCAAGTTCACATTCCAGAGCCCCGAGAAGCTCTACTTTGTCCTGGCATTCGTCAACGGCGGAGAGCTCTTCCACCACCTCCAGAAGGAGCAGCGTTTTGATGTTAACCGCAGCCGCTTCTACACGGCCGAGCTTCTGTGCGCCCTCGAGTGCCTCCACGGGTTCAACGTCATCTACCGCGACCTGAAGCCCGAAAACATTCTCCTCGATTACCAGGGCCACATTGCGCTCTGCGACTTTGGTCTCTGCAAGCTCGACATGAAGGACGAGGACCGCACAAACACCTTCTGCGGCACGCCCGAGTATCTCGCGCCCGAGCTGCTGATGGGCAACGGCTACAACAAGACGGTCGACTGGTGGACGCTAGGCGTGCTGCTCTACGAGATGTTGACGGGCCTCCCGCCATTCTACGACGAGAACACCAACGAGATGTACCGCAAGATCCTCAGCGAGCCGCTGCACTTCCCCGGCCACGAGGTCGTGCCGCCGGCGGCTAAGGACCTCCTGACCAAGCTGCTCAACCGCGACCCGCAGCAGCGCCTGGGCGCCAACGGGTCCGCCGAGATCAAGGCGCACCCCTTCTTCCACGCCATCGACTGGCGCAAGCTGCTGCAGCGCAAGTACGAGCCTGCGTTTAAGCCTAGTGTGGTATGTGACAAGCATCCCACGTTGAGAGTAAAGTTGTGAAGCAGTCGACACTGACAAGATTGTTTTTTTTTTAGGCCGACGCGCTTGACACAGACAACTTTGATCCCGAGTTCACGCGGGAAACCCCCCAGGACTCGTACGTCGAAGGGCCGGTGCTCTCCGAGACGATGCAGAACCAGTTCACGGGCTTCAGCTACAACCGTCCGATCGCCGGTCTCGGAGATGCTGGCGGTAGCTTGAGGGACCCCTCGTTCGTGGGGAGCATCCAGGGCAGCATGAGATGAGGGGATTCGCCGCGGGGAGTCTCCTAGGGGCTGGCAGGGAGACAGACGGCTCGGTACTTGAGTGCGTGGCAGGGCGGGCGGCGGCCCGCCTCCCGCCTCATGAAAGTCGGAGCAATTCCAAGTTGGGTTGGGGTGGGGGACGTTTCGACATGAGATCCAGGTGAGGGATCTATGGGGGAAGGGTGGGGGAACAGTGGTAGCATGCCTTGAGCCAAGGTTTCCTGGACTGAGCGATTGCAGAACCGAGAGGGGGTGGAGAGAGAAAGCGTCAAACATTTTCAGATTTGTCTTTTTTTTTTCCTTTTTGTTTTTCCTCAACATTTTTGGGGGGTTGGGCATGGTCACCGGGTTTTCTGTTTGGTACAAGGACTTGTTTCTTCTTCGGCTGCCACCAGGTGCTTTCGGGCTCCAGAGAGTGTAGAATACGCTCAGCAACAGGCTTACTTGACGGTCCGAGCCAGGCAAAAACGAAAACTCTGAAGGAGACTTGGCGGTAGTGACATTGCATGTTGCACTTGGACGGCCCATGAGGCGACGGCATTGGATCGCATACCGACCTGGTCCGTCCGAAGTCGGTTCAGGGTTTCCAGGTGCATCTACTGCTGCCCCGACGGCAGGGGACCCGATGCTGTGTCAAACTCCCGCAGTGTCCCGGTACAATTTATCCCGTCTGGAACCCATCAGGCACCCCCGCGCTAGCCGTCTAAGGCTCTTATTCAGCGCGCCCAGCGAATTGGCTAAATCCGCGGTGGAGAGTCGGAGACGACTCAGACGAGGGGCTTGACACATTTGATACGGCAGGTGGGGCACAGAGATCGGAGATGTATGGTGACGTCCCTTGAGTCCCACCACAGGCAGATTCACTAACGCTCCTGCGGTAAAGTCGCGCTGCTTGATCGTCCTCAGGTCGACCGCGAAAAAAAAAGAAAGAAAAAAGAGTAAATTCTTTAAAAGGTTGGGTGACAACCCCAGTCTAGACCATCGCAGTCCCTCGTGATCTCTCTCCCAAATCAAACGTGTCATACGGTGTATTTCTGGTCAGTGTCGTGCCTCGCTCGTCTCTCCTTCCTGAAACCCAACACCCTTCCCTCACACGCCTTCCTGCTCGCTGCGCCGATACGTCAGTCAGCTCCCGCAGGTCCCGCATGCGGGCACTGAGCTCGTAACTAACACAGCATATCAACCACCCCACCTCGCCACTTTCCTCCCAAGAGCTCCTGATCGCAACATTCCACGCATTTCTGACCGATTCAGTGCAGCAGGTCGGAATAAATTGAGCTCTGGTCTGGGTCTTCCCGTCGAGAACAGGAAAATTCCAAAAGAACAAAAAACTGAAAAGGAGAAGAGAAAGGTCTCTCACGAATTCACGATGGCCCCCACCAACACACTCCCTGCGTGGGCTGACCTGCAGGCGCACCACGACAAGGTCGGCAAGTCCTTTGTCCTCAAGGACGCCTTCAAGGCCGACTCGAACCGCTTCAAGACCTTCTCGACCAAGTTCACTCTCCCCGCCGACATCTCGACCGAAGCCAATGGCACCGACCTGCTCTTCGACTTCAGCAAGAACCTCGTCACCGAGGAGACCCTGGACCTGCTCGTCAAGCTCGCCGAGCAGGCCGGCGTCGAGAAGAAGCGCGATGCCATGTTCGCCGGCGAGAAGATCAACTTCACCGAGGACCGCGCCGTTTACCACGCCGCCCTGCGCAATGTCAGCAACACCGAGATGAAGGTCGACGGCGTCGACGTCATGAACACCAAGGGCGGCGTCAACGACGTGCTCAACCACATGCGCGAGTTCTCGGAGCAGGTCCGCAGCGGCACCTGGAAGGGGTACACGGGGAAGAAGCTGACAACTATTGTCAATGTGGGCATTGGCGGCTCTGATCTGTGAGTTGCTGCGCTCCTTTTGCTCCACTCTCTAAGCGTCTACCATTGCTGACGTTGTGCAAACTAGCGGCCCCGTCATGGTCACCGAGGCCCTCAAGCACTACGGTGCCAAGGATATGACGCTGCACTTCGTCTCCAACATCGACGGCACCCACGTCGCCGAGGCCCTTGCCAACGCCGATCCCGAGACCACCCTCTTCCTGATCGCCTCCAAGACCTTCACCACCGCCGAGACCACCACCAACGCCAACACGGCCAAGTCGTGGTTCCTCGAGAAGACGGGCGGCAAGGGCGACATTGCCAAGCACTTCGTCGCCCTGTCCACCAACGAGGCCGAGGTGACCAAGTTTGGCATCGACGCCAGCAACATGTTCGGCTTCGAGAGCTGGGTCGGCGGCCGCTACTCGGTCTGGAGCGCCATCGGCCTGAGCGTCGCCCTGTACATCGGCTACGACAACTTCCACAAGTTCCTGGCCGGCGCCCACGCCATGGACAACCACTTCCGCAAGACGCCGCTGCGCCAGAACATCCCCGCCCTCGGCGGCCTGCTCTCGGTCTGGTACTCCAACTTCTTCAACGCCCAGACCCACCTCGTCGCCCCCTTCGACCAGTACCTGCACCGCTTCCCGGCCTACCTGCAGCAGCTCTCGATGGAGTCCAACGGCAAGACCATCACCTCGGACGGCTCCCCGGCCAAGTACACGACGGGCCCCATCCTGTTCGGCGAGCCGTGCACCAACGCCCAGCACTCCTTCTTCCAGCTCGTGCACCAGGGCACCAAGCTCATCCCCACCGACTTCATCCTCGCCGCCAAGTCGCACAACCCGGTCTCGGGCAACCTCCACCAGAAGATGCTCGCCTCCAACTACCTCGCCCAGGCCGAGGCCCTCATGGTCGGCAAGACGGCCGACGAGGTCCGCGCCGAGGGCAACGTCCCCGAGAACCTGGTGCCCCACAAGGTCTTCCTCGGCAACCGCCCCACCACCAGCGTCCTCGTCGGCGGCGCCATCGGGCCCGCCGAGCTCGGCGCCCTGATCGTCTACTACGAGCACGTCACCTTCACCGAGGGCGCCGTCTGGGACATCAACAGCTTCGACCAGTGGGGCGTCGAGCTGGGCAAGGTGCTCGCCAAGAAGATCCTCAAGGAGATTGACGAGCCCGGGGCCGGTAAGGGGCACGACGCTTCCACCGGCGGGTTGCTGGGCGCTTTCAAGGCGTATGCGAATCTGTGAAGCCGCGGGTTTTAAGGGGGGTGGGGGGGGGTTGGATACGACGATTGAAATGCCTCTTCTTGTTGTCAAGTAGTGTTTTAGACGGCCGCTCGAAATAACATGACTGCTGCTGCTGCTGTTGCTGCTGCTGATGTTGGCTTAGATGGGAGATGTCATCAACGCAATGCACAAGAACCGTTCTTGGTTTTGAACCTGTAGCTTGATCTTGAAAGCAATGCACACACAGTGCCATTCTATTCACCTCTCCGCCTCTCCCCACCCCCTTGCCGCAATACATAACTACCGTGTAAATGCTCTCTTGTGAGAGAGAGGCCAATCTGTGTTTGGCGCGCCAATCCATTATAGTTAATTTTCCTTTCCACTCCCTCACTCGTAGCGACTGGAAAAGCCCGCGTGTTTTAGGAGAAATTAAAGTCACCGCCTCCCTTCTCCGCCATTCGCTCACCTCCCTCCTGTCCCAAAACCATCAAAGCAAGAGAGCGAGAGAGAGAGAGAGCAAATCGTCATCCATCAACACACGTAGCAATCTGTCTCACCCAGGCCAGAGACGAACATGACACACGACAAACGCAGATCCATTTGAACCACCCGCCATCTGAAGATCGTACAAACATACAGAGAGAGGGTTAAGAGGGATATGAGGGGAGTAAGAGAAAGAGTCAAGAGTCAGAAAGAGCGGGGTGAGTGGGAGAAAGCTCATGAAAAATGCAGTCAAAGAATCAGCGAGAGCTCATCGACTCGAATTTCTTCGCCTATGGAGAGTGGGAAAAAGCAAACTTCCTTCCTTTGCTTTTTGCAATAAGGCGACCGACCAACCGACCGAACCGAACGTTGCCGAAACCCAGTTTGGAAAAAAAAGAATAATATCCGAGCCGGGCGTTCGTTCTGATTCCATTCCCGGTTTTTGATATCCTCCTCAATCAGAAACATTCTTCGTCTTTCTTCCTTTCTCCCTCCCCGCCCACTCTCCACGTACACAGTACAGTCCCTAGCAGTTGCCCGACTGACTCATCGGCGCCCGGGGACCATCTTTGCCATCCTCCTAGTGATAGTTGTTACCCCAGCCGCGAGGCGGGTTGCCATAGTAGCTGCCGGCAAACCCCTGGGCACCGTAGCCCGCGCCATAGCTGTTCTGCTGGTGGCTCTGGCCGCCGCTGGCGCTCATGCCGTAGCCGCCGGCGCCAGACTGGCTGCCGTGAAGGCCGTGACCCTGCTGCTGCATGTGGCTCGGGTAGCCCCCGTAGCCGCCCATGCCGAGGCCGCTCTGCTGGTTGGACTGCGCCGGGGGAAGACCGGTCTGCGACGGGCCGTTGTTCGCCGCCGAGCCGGGACGGGCGGCAGCGCCCAGCGAAGGGCTCGGTCCGCCAGCAGTCTTGGCATCGCCAAAGGGCTTCAGGTCGTCAGCGGCAGACGGGCCGGAGCCGGGCTGAGAGCCGGGAGCGTTGAATGCCTGTCCGCCCTGGGACTGGTACGTGGAGCCGCGCGGCCGAACGTGTCGTGCACGCCGCCGAAAACCGCTGCCAACAAGGCCCTGCTGGCCTGACTGAGTCGAACCGGTGCGACCATAGTCGCCTAGCCGCCGACGCCGCCATCACGATGCAGCGCAGACTGGCCGAATGCTCCGGCAGGACGAGTATCCATGGGGCCCCTGAGGAGAGACGCCGTACTGGCTGGGCTGGTAGTTAAGACCGCCCTTGCCGTACGGGGCTCCGTAAGCGCCCTGGTTGTAGCCGCCCTGGTAGCCCATGTAGGCGGAATAGTAGGGGTTCTGATAGTAGGGATGGCTGCTGTACGAGTAGTCGTGGGGTTGCTGGGCGTGCGACTGGGCCTGGGTGCTCGGGGCGTTCTGGGCCTGGCTGGTAGCCTGGCCGGGAGTGGGCGTGCCGCTAACCTGCGACTCGGCGGTGGTGCTACCACCGAAGCGCGACTGGCCGTGCTGGGCGCCGCTCTGGGGGTACTGGCTGAGGTTATCGCTCTGGGGCGCGTTATAGCCGCTGAACGAACGCTGGGGTTGCGAGGGCAGCGCGTCCTGCTGGCCCTGCGCACCCTGCTGCTGACCGAAACCCTGGTTGTAGTAGTTAAAGCGGTTCTGGGGGTCTGCGGTGTAGTACGACGAGTAGTCGTTGGGGGCAGAGCTAAAGGGACCGCCAGGCTGCTGCTGGCTCGGCGGCTGCGCCGCTTGTCCCTGACCTTGGAAGCCACCCTCAAACTGGTTCTGCGCGGCCGAAGCAACGGCGGGCTGCTGGCCGAACGGCTCGAACGGCTTGGTGGTGGGGAAACCAGAGGGCTCTTGGGCCGCAGGCTGGCCGAAGCGGCCAAACTGCTGGTTGTTCTGCGCGGCAGGCGGCTGGACGGTGGCTGGATGAGAAGCTATTAGCGAGCAGCTCACAAAGTGGTGCGGTAGGAGAAGAATGAAGCATACCCTGCGAGGTAGAAGGAGTGTTGGCCTGGGACGCGGAAGGCGCGGCGGCTAGAGATGGGTTAGTGGTGGAAGGCCAAGGCATCGCAGGCGGGTGAAAGCCCATACCAGCAGGTCCTGTGGGGACTTGAGAAGGCGTCGGCTTCTGGGCGGGGAAGGCATCGGGAACAGGGGTGGGCTGAACTGGAGGAAGAGACGTCCGGGGGTGGGCGACCGGGGAGTCCTCGGGAGGCTGGGGCCGGGTCTCGGGTTCCTCACGATCGCCATCAACATCCTCGTCAAGTGGGCCATTCAAGCTGAAAGCACCAAACTGGACCGCGGCGCGGTCGACTTGATCGCGGTTACCGGGCATGCGGACGGCTTCAAGCTGGTCAAGCATGCGACGAGGGTGGTGGAGGGGTGTGCGGGTCACAGGCTTCGCTGCGGCGGCGGCAGCGGCGCGGGCTGCGGTATGTTGATGTTGTGAAGCCGAAAGAGGGGTGGCTGTCGCGCTGGGAGCCACACCACGCGGGTCCCATGAATCAGCAGCTTCGCTGGCGGCGGTTTCTGTCTCGGGAGGGTGGGAGACATCGGCGATCTGGTCGAGGTTTCTCTCGGTAAGTTGATCCTTGGACGGGGCCAACGCAACCTCGGGTACGACAACGGTAGGAACGGCAGGGACGGCAGGGACGATCGGAATGACGGGGGCAACGTGCTCGGCGGGAGGAGCAGGGGCTGTCTCCTTCTCCGGCTCGGGGGCAGGTTCCTCAGCAGGGGCCGGGACCTGAGGCTCGGGCTCGGTCGGCTCCGCAACAGGCAGAGGTTCAATGGTAGGTTCGGGGGCCTTGGTAGGGGCCTCCTTCGGCTTCGGAGCCGGCTTCGGGACAGTTGATTGTCTCAACATGCTTGCCCACGTGGTCTTTACGCCTTCGATGATTGTGGCGGGTTTCGGAACGGCGGGTGTGGTGCTCGGAGCAGCCGTCGCGGGAGTAGGAGTCGTCTCTGTCGCGGCGGGTTCGCTCCCAGCAGCCGGCTCTTCGGTCGATTTGGTGTTCCACTCCGAGACTTCTTCGGTCGGGATTGAGAGAGGCTGGGTCTCCTTGGTCCGAGTTCCGTTGGTCGTGGCGTGGGTCGACTTGCCACGGGCACCGCCGCGACCGCCGCGCTCGGTGGCTCTGCCACGGCCACGACCGCTGTCGGCACCGCGGCCACCTCGGGCAGTTCGGGAAGCGCCGGCGGGGCCAGAATCGCCGGTGGTCGTCGTGAAGGTATCGGCCTTGGCCTTACGCTCCTTCTTCGGCTTGGAGACTTCGCCCCACTGTGAAATGGTTCCTGCGGGAGAGACGGGGAGGGTTAGCAGCGACATTCAGGACGTGTAATGGTGCGAGCCGCGTCTTGTTGGGGTAGCTCGAGGAAGGATCAAGGCGCCAATCCAAAGGGAAGAAGCGATGCGAATGGCTGCATCCGCACATGGCACACAAACAAAGGGAGACGTCAGCAGCTTACCCTCAGCAATGCGGGTGACAGTCAGGTTCTCGTCGCCGTCGGTCTCGCGCAGAGCGAAGAGAATGTCGACCTCAGACCAGTCGGGGAACATTTCTTTGATGACTTCGACCTTGGCGCCATACTGCTGCTTCAGTTGGCCAACCTCGCCCTCGTCCTCGAACGTCGGCAGGGATGAATCTGTGTCGTGCTTGGAATCGCCATTGGCAGCAGGCCGAGCACCGGCGCGACCTCCTCCCCGGGTTGCAAAGCCGCCGCGACCGCCGCGGCCCGAGCCTCGGCCGCGCGGGGCAGCTGGTCTGGACTGTACCTCAGACATGGCTGAGGTTGTGTGTAGTGTGTGGTGGATCAAAAGAAAATTGGCGACCTCGGAATCGCGTTTATCGGCGGCAGACCACAGAACAATGGCGGTGTGGAGAGAAATGGAATGGGAGACGAGGATGCCGAATTGCGAAGGGAGATGGGGTTTCGCGCAGGGCGAATCGAGTCGTGGTGCGATCCGTTGGATGGATCGATCCAGGTGGTGGTTGGAATGGGGGAGGAAGGAGTCAGGTGCAGGTGTGGAAAGACGAGGCAAGGAGGCGTTGAGTTTTTGCCTGGCGATTCAGAATTGGCCCGCCCAAAAAGGGCAGCAGAGGCCACCCAAGGTTTCAGTGCAGTGCTGCAGCTGCGACAGGGCGTTCCAGCCTCGCCCGATTAGCATGTGGGTCCTTGTTAGGCAGGTGTTCAGTGCATCACAGGGCTGCTCTGCGCCGCCATCTGAGACCTATGATTGTAGCCACGGTTGGTAGCTCCTCGTGCACTGCCTTAGCTACCTATTCACGTGGAATCGGTGTGCCATTCATCCCGATCGATCAATTCATCATTTGACGATTCAATTGAAACTTTCTATTGTGCACAACGTCTTGGTTTCTGCGCAAGTGTGAGCTTCGTGAGCATCGGTAGTGCGCGTGCGGTCTTGCCCCCCGGGCAGGGCATCAAGGTCTTGCCCCTCGCCCCATCCCGTGCCCAAGTTCCGCCCAAGTTCCACCCGCTAGAAGGCAATCCGAGGAAATCAACAACAGACAACCAGCCCAACATCAATGTCAAATCGGTTGGGCGGCATCAGCGGAGCGAAATCTCGGGTCACGCAGGCCTTGGCTTCGTGAGCCCCATTAAATAGAATTGGGTGCTGTTCCTGACCTCGAAAAGCCCAGCCAGCTGCACACGAAGAAGGCGTTGTGCCCCCGTTGTTTGCTGTCAAACAGAACCCAACGACGTCAGGGCTTTCCCCAGGCGCAGCTCCAAAGTGTGGGCATGGTTGCTGCGTGTGGAGACCCCGGATGGAAGGCCGGCTGGGGTCACGTGATGTGGTTGCTACATGGGAGGTGGCGAAACATGGCAAGAGCAACAATCCGTGCGTAACGGACTCATAGACGGCAAAGTAAAAAGGAGAGCCGAATGTGGTATGCAAGAGCTTTTGTACTGTTTGGACTATCTCTTGCTATTGTTGAGGTTCCCATGGATGTACTACGGTTGCATGAATGGCATCCATGATTTGGCGGGAGCTTTTCGTGGACCTTGCAAGCACATTGGACCGCGTAAGGCAAGTGCAGGGCAGAGGAAGGTCAATCAGGCGTTTGCTGGCAGCTGAAAAAGCCCCACTCGCACCAGGCAAGAAACAGACCCATTCCTGGGCCGAATGGGCTCACTCAGAGTCGGCCCACCAACTGGCTCCCGTCACTTTGGCCAATTCCAAGCTTGCAATCTGACCCCACACCCATCCAACTTCAACTTCCGTCACGACACGAGGGGAACAGGTCCACGTCACGACAATCCAAACGGGCCATTGTACCCTCAATTGCGCCCGTTCTGGGGATTGCTCTCTCTCCGACAACACCGACAACGACGAAGACGACGACGACGACGACAAGATGCAGAAATCAAAGGCGCTCAGTTCCCTCCGGAACATCTTCCCGCCAATCCACCAGCCACTGCCCATGAACAAGAACGACACGCAGCGGCTCCTCGACGCCATCAAGGCCTCATTCCGCACCCAGCTGGACGAAGAACACGGGTGGACTGTGCCAGATCGCATCAAGACCTTGTCGCCAACGAACTCCGATATCACCTACTTGCCCTCCCCAGCCGACCCGTTGGCAGCCAACCAGATACAAAGTCGTTCCCGCCTTGCCCCCGCCGCTGGCTCGCCAGCACTGCAGCAACAACGACATGGCACCAGACCGACCGACCGGCATATACACGCCATTGTTAACAACCCCCTCTTCAGCGCCGGGGAGTCAACCAAGATCTCCACGACATCTGCGGCCCCTTGGGAGGCGCACAAAGCCATTTTCGAGAAAGCCGTCGCACGCGGGCTCATGACCATCCCTAGGGCACAGGGCTTTCTGATGCTGGTCAAGTATGAGGTGAAGAAGTCGAAGTATTTACGGTTGGGCGACGGCTTGAAGGAGACAGGTGCAGGGCTGCTCGTCCTGCAATGGCTGCGGTCTTCTGGCCAGGAGCGCAGCCTTGAGTTTCTCTCAAACCAGGCCTTCAAACGCCTTCTCTTGCAATTCGTTGTTGCAGAAGGCCTCGAGGACGTAGCCTGGGGTTGGTTTGAAAGGCTGTTGAAGCAGGAACGCATTTCGGGAGAGGCGTTCAAACACGAAGCTGCGTCCGCGAGTCTCCTGGGAAGCCTTGTCCAGGCCCGAGTCGCAGGTCTGATGGAGCTGGAGGGAGCATATGCCACCTTGATGAGGGCAGAGACTATCGTCAAGGAGAACCACGCGATACCAGACGTTCTTTACCTGGCATGGACGTCACTCGCTTGGGAGACCACCCTGAACTCTAGCCATCGCCCAAAGCCTCCTGTCGACCTCTTCAACTCGTTCGTCGCCCTGGGGCAGACCATCCAGTCACGGCCGCTGGACAGGGCACATATCAACTTGCACCATCCACTTAGCCCCTCTGCGAAACGCGCTGTCGAGTTTCTCACGGGCCAGGATGCTTTTGCGCGTCTGCCGGCCAATGCAAGGCAGATGGCTTGGAAAGAGAATTGGGTCAGAAAGGCCTCCAAAGTCGAACGATATGTTCACCACCTGAGGTTCCTGGGCATCGACACCATCCACCACTTGTTGCAAGCCAATGAGAACGAGGAAGCGTCCCGGTTGTGGGAGCTTCTAGACAAGCATGTCGGCTTTATTCTCCCGCCCAAACTTATCGCCTGAGTTCGGAATGCGCTTGAGTTTGGCATTGATCGAGCGTCGCGAGCCACACTGCACACCAGGCGGTTCAAGTCCGCGCTCACCAATGGTTTCGATTTTCGGTGTCGGTGGGCCATTATGGCTAACCACGAATCTGCTGGCTTTCCATCTGCATATCTGAGCACGGCGTTGAGGGTGTTTTATGAGGTTCGGCAGTTATTATTATGGCTTGTGCTATGTCATGTATCTAAGTTCGAGGCGTACATTATGAGACAGAAAGGTATCTAAACACAACACCCAAACCCAACATTTCAATCATTCCGCGTTTCTGCATAACAAATTGCTTCAAACCCGAAGACATGCTACTCTCCACCGCTATCCCTGTCGCTTTCCAATCCATTCACAACTCTCAGCGCCCTCCTCGGGCCCAGTACAACACTAAAGAAACTCGGCTCCTGGCCCTCCAACAAACGCTCTGTCGACGAGGTGCTCCCTCCACTGATGCTCTCGCTGCGACGCAGAGGCCTTGTGGTACCCGTCCCCGGGGTCGTCCCGCTGCCGCTACCACTTCCAAACCCGCTGGCGCTCCCGGTACCGCCGCTCCCCGGGCTCGGCCGGTCCTCATCGAACAGGTACCGTGGCTCCGTAGGCGGCACCGCCCAACCCATGGACATGGAGTCGACCGTCGACATCGAAAACCGGCTCGGGGCGGACACAGGAACCGAGGCTCGCTGCTTCCCCTTGTCCGCTTCTCTCTCACCGCCCTTCTCCGAGACGACACCTTCGCCCCCCTCCTCCTGCGCCCTCCGGCTTCCCTTCCGCCCGACCCCAAGTCCGCCCGCCAACATCCCCGTCGAGGCGCCCGGCGCAGGACTGTACCGGTTCGCGACCGCCAAGTGGCTCCGATACGCCCGGACCTGTCTCCGGTACAGCCACGCGCAATACCCCAAATACCCGGCAGCAACCCCCGCCAAGCCCGCCAGCACACCGGCGATGATCAGCCCTGTATCATTCCTTCCCCCTCCCTGACCTCCACCACCCCCACCTCCTCCACCACCGCCGCCAGGATTCGACGCTCCCGTCGGCCACTGCGTCACCGTCACCGCCCCTCCCGACGCCGTGACCGTAAAAACAGGCGGCTTGCCCGTGGCAAAGGGCCCGCCCGTCGCGGGGCCGGCGGCGGGCGTCGTGGCCGTGGCGCCGCCCTCCGCGCCGCCGCCGATGGCCGAGGCGACGAGGTCGGGCACGCGGTAGCCGAACGAGCCCGCCAGCACCGAGTTGTCCGGGTGGTGGTCGGCCGGGTGGTCCAGCGCGGTGAAGTGGTCCTGGAAGCGGAGCGAGGTGGCGTTGAAGACGTGGATCTGCGAGGGCGGGGTCTGGCAGGTCGGGTGCCCGGCCGTGTAGCCGCCGAGGATGATGATCTGGCCGTCGCGGAGGGTGCAGGTGTGCCCGGCGCGGGCGGGCGGGGAGGAGGGCGGGGTGGGGACGCGGAGCCAGGTGAAGGAGGGGATGGTCAGGATGTAGATGTCGGAGTATTGGATTTGTTCTTTCTGTTTGGGGGGTTAGTTTGGCGGGATTGAGAGGGGACGAAAAGGGGGCCCGGCAGAAAGACGTACGTAGGGTTGGAGGTTCTGGCCGCCGTAGAGGTAGATTTGGAAGCTGGAGGCGTCGGGAGCGGAGGCTGTGACTGCGCAGGGGTTGACCCGACGGACGGGTGCTCGCCAGTGGTCTTTTGGTGATACCACTCCCGACGTGGCAATGTCGTACACGTCAAGCGTCGAGAAGTCGTCGATGAAGGTGTCGTTGCTGCCGCCGGCAAGGCCGATGAGCACGCCCTTCTCACCCCACCCCGGCACAAAAACCAGGACACCGTCTGCTCTCTCGGGGAATCCTTTGTCGGTCTGCAAGCCGCCTTGGGTTACGTTTCTGTATGCGCCGCCATCACCAGCTCCGGTTCCACCAGCAAGGGCGAACACACCGTCATTGGTGTAACCTGGATGGGTGAATTCAAGGAGGCTTCTCAAGTAGACTCGCGCAATCTGGTTGGACCAGCCCGGGGTGGTAGACTGGTCGAGGTGGCCTCCAAAGTACCAGCTCAGACCCAACTCAGGCACGGAAACGCCCGCCCCTTCTGCTGCTCGCTGCACCGGCTGATCCCCAGCATCCGAACTGTTTCCTGCTGAAGTTCGTAGCGCCGGGTACTCTATCCATTTCTGGTTGCGGATGGAGTACTTCCAAGTAGAGACCGGAGCTGGCTCCACAAACGGGTTGTCGGCGAACTGTCCACCGTAGAGATAGAGGTTGTTGTAGTCATTCCAGAGATACCCCAGTGAGACGGCTGGTGGGCCTGATGGCTTGGGAAGACCTCGAATCGCTGGCGAGCTCGTGTCCCAGGACTTGGTGAGGTCGAGAGCTAGAAAGTTGTTGTCTGCGAAGCTGTTAGCATGGAAACAGCAGCTAGCTTGGCTCGGTATAATTACTCCAGGTATCTGTCGTCTGGTCCTCAGACGCTGTTGCTTGACCACCATAGATGTACAGCGTCCCGTTAAGCTGTGCAGCTTTGTACAGAGTCAGCACCTTCTTTACATCTTTACCCACCACTGTTACACCGCTCACCTTGATGGGCCCACCTGTTGCACACATCTGTGGGACTGTCTGTTCTCATTTCAAGCACGGGGCCCGTCGGCCCTGGGGTGTGGATCACGCCGGCGTCGGCAACAGGAGGCGCAGCTTCTTCATGGCCCGTGTAATAACTAAAGCCGGGCAGCAGAACAGCAATGAGCAGCGCAATCGAAGAGAGTCTCGTCATGGTGGAGAGACTGGGAGGTGGCGCACTTGAGACAGTCTTGACCCTCGGGCGGCGCACCCGGGTCAGCTTCGCGTACCAGGGCCGCTGAGACGCCGACGGGGACGTGGGCGACTGGGGAAACGCGTCTCGCTCATCCTGCTCTTGCTGTGCCTGCTGTGTTTCCGTCTCGCTCTTTTCGTCGTCACTCGCGTTGTTGCTCCTCTCAGGGGCGTGAGCGCGGAGAGGTGAGGCCACCCCTGTGAGCTCGGCAAACTCATGCTCGCTCGAGTATGGCCCACTCGGTTCATCCGTCTCCAGCCCCAACTCCTTGAAGACGGACTTTCGTTCTTTGTTGGCTTTGCGCGACATGGAGAAGGATGGAGGCTTCCCCGAGCCTTCACGAATTCGATCCTCTGTGCATCTGTGGTGGAACCGGGGCCGCACAGGGTGACTTGGGGATATTTCAGGGTCCGAGGAGGACTTCGGCAGTTCGACGTACGGCATGATGGCAAGGCCGTCTCACTGCAAAGCCACCGACGACGATCGCCACAGGGTGGGCGGGGGTTGTTTGGATACGATAGGGTTGCCACGCGGTAGGGTGGGCAGCACGCGAGCCAGAAATAAGCAATGAGGTCACGGCACGGGGCGAACCATGTCTTGTTCTGTATGTAGGCCCTGCTGCAGGAAGAAGAGATGGGGAGGAATTGACTGCTAACTGAGGAAAGAGATGGTGGGAAATCGATGGAACTTATTTGGTGGACTTGACAAAACAATAGCAAGGAAGGCATCCAATATCCCATCTCCAAGTGTTTCTTGCCATCTCTTCCAACCTTCGACCTTGAATAAGATGATCAAGGTGAGCGGCCGGGTTTTCGAACGGTTTTGGGGCGGCCATCCCAACAGGACCAACGGTGTCCAAGGTGTGTGGAGAGAAAGTGGGCGAAACCAGGCAAAAGAGCCTACCAAGGGCCGCGCAGGAAGGAACGCTTTGGGGGCGACGACATCATCGCCAAACCAGGAAGGCAAGGGCAGCAAATGAGAGCCGTTCGAGAAGCAGCGCAGGTGAACATCACCTCGCTGGCATGTATCGACCCGCAAAAGTTGGCATGGTTGTTTCTGGGGGAAATGTGGTCCCTGGAACCTGGGGTTCATCGGATTCATTTGATTCATTGGGCCGGAGTGGGTTGGCCGAGCGGGAGAAGCTGCCTTGGTCGATTGTCGATGCCTGCCGTTCCAGGATTGGTCCGGGACAAGTCCATGACCTCATCTGCTCGATTTCCCATTCAACAGCAAGCATGTGCCGAATCTCGGCTCTTATCCTCCCTGGATAGAGACAAGCACATATCATGGTGCCTTTTTAGCACCTGTGCCTAAAATAACGCTGGATGCGCGGCTGGCAACTGGTAACGCTCCGATGGTGTTGAGGTTGGGATTGAGTTTGGTCAATGCTTGGCATGACTCCGCTTGACTGACCTTGACAGACGGGTTAGGGTTGATGCAGATGGGAGCGTTGCCAGGCTGGCAATACAAGCAAGGAGGTGCAGACGAAGTGAGTGTTCAAGCGGGCCATTCTCGGTTCCTCGGATCATTCAAGACTGTAAAAGGCAGGCTCTTGTCCTTTGAGGCCGTCCACACTGGGCGCCAACCATCAAGTCAGTGGTTTCAGAGGTAGGTTGTCGGACTTCGTCAAGGAACGAGATAATCTATGTTCGGCGTCCCACGGCCAGGGTCGCCGTCCCAGTATCTATTCTTAACCGAGCCATCGTAGCGGAAATGTGACCTAGGCACCGAAAACTTAAAGATAACAGGTCGTCAAGTCGTGTCAATCAAGCCTGAACCACACACCCCAAACGTTCTTCCAACACCTGGGACCAGGCACAACCCCACAAAACCAACGACAACAGCAACAATACCTCACCAGAACTCCCGCTCACACTCCCATTTTTAGTTCTTCTCCTCCTTCCCCTCATCCCCAACCGCCACCAGCTTGCCACCACAAGATACTTCTCCTCGAACCTCTCCTCCCAGCCCCTCATCGCCTCCATCTCGCCCGGCCCCAGATCGCTCAGTGTATCGAGCGGCCCATCCAAATCCTTGGTCAGCATCTCCTCGTCGAAGCTGCCGCACGCCAGACCGCGCGAGGCGTCCCGCCGGCAAAGTTGGCGTAGGGCCCGCCCGGGCCGTAGAAGTTGCGCCCGCGCGTGACGTCGAACACGCGGCCGCGCACGGCCAGGTACACGGGCATGTCGTTCTCGCCGTTGTAGGGGAGCAGGGTGCGCGGGTGAAGGTGCGGAAGACGACGGCGGGCTCTTCCTTGGGAATCTGCGGGGGCGGGACGGACGGAGGAGGAGGGTGTAGGCCGCGTAGAGGAGGACGGAGAGGAGGAGCGCGTTGAGCGGCGAGGGCACTGTGGTTGGGTCGTCAGTTAGGTTTGACTTCTATAGCGGTTGCCGGGGCAGGGAGGAAAGGGGAGGGGCACGCACTTGGTGGCTCCGTCAGTGTTGGAGCGGCTTGCGCCACGCGCTGCTGGACGTAGTCCATTGTGACAGTTGGGCTTTTTGTTTCTTCTCTTTGTTGATGAGCTGCCTGCGAGGCTGTCGAGTGCAGTGTTGCGAGAGGGATTGGTCTCGAGTTGCGCAGAGCCTTGCGGAAATGTGTCACCGGGTATCGAGAGGCGGATGGCCGGACAAGGCTGCGATAGCTTCCGGCTGCTTCGGTGTGTTGCTAGTCAGGGACCCCACAGCCCTCTTTCGTCCCATCCAGCAGAAAGTGGAGACCGGAGTCCGATCAGCATGGGCAGCAATCGCGATAAAGTGTGCGCACGAACCATGCCCCGCCCCACTGCTGCAGGGTC
This sequence comes from Staphylotrichum longicolle, assembly GCA_019096155.1. NCBI lineage: Eukaryota > Fungi > Ascomycota > Sordariomycetes > Sordariales > Chaetomiaceae > Staphylotrichum > Staphylotrichum longicolle. Next base: position 2,186,019 of record JAHCVI010000003.1, read on the forward strand.
TTGAGCAACCTTGTTGACCGCAACAGGTTGGCGGACCAAACATCATTGTGGGGCTGAGTTTCTTCAGTCGTTCTTTCCAAGGCGACTTTCACTCGAGACGCATTTCAACCATGTTGCAACAATCGGATGGCTTTTTCTGCAATGTTTCATTACGAGCGAGTGTTTTACCTCATTGACGATTCTCAGTTACATACACGGGACGCCCTCGAGCAGTGTGGCGCTGGGGCTGGGTTGGGACCGCTGGATGCGATTCCCTGATGAGCTGAGGTCATCCATTCCCCACGGAGGGGCCGAAGACTGCAAGCAGCGGGAAACCCACTTGGGACATCCACAAGAAGCCCCCTCATGCATCCCATCTCCCCTTTGTACTGTGTGACGCGCCTGATGGCACAGGCACTGCCCTGCGGCCAAGGTAATGAAGGGCGGCGCCAAGAACACGAGTTCCTGTCCATTGGCCCGCGTCATCATCACCCGAGCTGAGGTCTCACACATCTTTGACCAACCCAGCTGAGCTACCCCTCCACTGGCCCATTACCCCTCAACGGTTACCTATATAACGCTATCTCTGGCGATCTTGAAGTTTATTTCATTTTCCAGTCTAGCATTCAAGTGAACCCAACGTCAACCAAACAAACAAACTATTTCCCACCCAGTCTCACACTACTCCTTCTTCCTCGGTCTTCGTACCCGCACATCACAATGGACTTCATCAACAAATTCACCTCCGGCAACAACGCCGACAAGCCCCAGGATCCCGCCCAACCCGCCCAGAACACCCAAGCATCCGGCTCCAGCGGCTTCATGGACAAGCTGCACGGCATGGCCGGCGGCGGCCCAGAGAGCGAGAAGAAGGAGGACGCCCTCGACAAAGGTACTTACCTCCACTGTGTCACGACACAAACACCCCTCGTGTGCACGCGTCAAATTACGTCATTCCCTCGATGTGCACGAGCTGACACAAAACACCAGGCATCGACTGGGTGCAGGAGAACGTCTTGAAGCAGGGCCAGCAGAGCAACGAGAGCGCCGCCGAGCAGGCCAAGGACCGCTTCATCGCCGACCAGATCCGCGGCCAGTACCACAACGCCACAGGCAAGGACTTCCCCATCAAGGAGAAGGAGCAGAAGGAGGCCGAGGCCAAGAAGACGGGCGGATTCGGCGGTCTGTTTTAGGCCAATGAAGGATGGGGAACTGCTTAATACTTGCTGGCAGATAATGACTTTATGAGATTTCTTCACACAACCAGACTGTTGAGCATACTGTTGATGACCGCTCTCACGCTGTCACGAAGTGAGACTCCGTCAGCTGATGTACACTGGGAAGCGCGTACCCATCAAGTCGCTCTTTGGAACCTGCACATCACTTGGGTGGAAAGTGTGGAGATGCAGCCAGCACAGCATGCGTAGCATCAAGACGACCCAGACCGCCATCGCCCTGATGTCTTCGGCGCCGGCGCCTGCTCTAAGCCCTCTCGGTTGTATTCAACAATGTTCCATCCGCACCCTCTGAAGAACGACGCCATCGTAAAACTCCATAAACACACGACCTCAGGCACCAGATTGAGCGTCTGGATCTTGGCTTGGACTTGTACTCGGATCCTTCCGAGGTATGGAGGAGGATTGCTCTGGTGTTCCATGTCGCGCACAGTGGAAAGTCGGGCCAGCCACGTGGCCGAGTAGTCGGCGACCGCTGTCTTCTCGACCTGACCTCGGTCTTCCTCTGCTGATTTGGATTCTGGAAGATCCCAGTGAGCCATGTCATCAACGGCAGCGTTGAACAGGCCGGGGACTCCCGAGATGGAAGGCACCACGGAGATCTCGGGGCTTCGGAAGACGACCTCGAAGCGCAGCTCCCATGGATGGAACACAAGTTTGGTATGGCGGGCCCAAGGGCCCATGACTCTCTTTCCACAGTTCGAGTAGCCGACAGCCGTAGACAAGTACTGCTGGAGCACTTGAGCTGTTGTTCCGAAAAAGGCCACGAGCGCTACCACCAAGGCCACGGCGGCTACACCTAAGCTGGCAATCTCCGTCCTGTTGGTTCCACTGTCATCATCGCTCATACTTCTCAACGAGATCGTACTTGATTCAACACTTCATCGAGGATCAAAAGCAAAACAGAAATGCAAGAATAAAGAAGGTTGATGAAGCACGAGGTGGTGAGACAGTCGTACGAGGCGCTGGCGCTGGCGCAGCCAGCGTCAAACCAAAGCGACTTGCCTAATCAAGCATGCAGACAGCAGAGGCCCTTGCAACCTGATATTCTCTGGCCACAAAGGGGGTTAGATAAACCCTTGTCGAGATTAAAGGCGTTGCTATTCCCTTTTCGTGAGATTGAGATCCTGTGCTAGAAAGGATAGACAGGAAAATAGAAAAGGAAGAAATAGGGGGGAGAAGAGGAGGTCGAGGAGAAGGAGGAAGAGGAGGAAAAGGAGATAAAGGGATAAAGGGATGAAAATATGATAGCCCTGAATTTCACTGCGCTTTGATCAGTGGAGGACAAGTCGCGCTCTTCCTAACAACGAACGGCCTGCTCTGCCAAGGCTTTAATTGTGTGCAAAAAACCGTGCCAGACAGGAAAAAAAACTGCTGCTGCAGCCAAACGATCTCGCGGGTCAGTTATCTCTCAATGCCATGTCCTGATTTTGGCAAATGCTGCTGGTCTCCGGGGCAGCCCTTCAATCGCTCCGGACCGGAGCCCCACAAAACCCGAACGAGGGCCGGCGACAAGCACCGGCCTTCCCGAGGTCTTTTTGTCCCTTCCTCACCGAAGGCACAAACTTTCCAGTATACAGCATGATTGGCGATACAAACGCTATGCAACGAACTGCTTAATCCAAGATACCCTTTGTCAGCGTGAATTCGGAGTACTGGTGGCCGTCATTCCGTCGTGTCCTGCATAATCTCGATCGACTTGAGCACCTCGTAGAAACAACCAGCCAGGCCGAGCTCGTGCTCCGGATCCAGACCTCCATCCAACCGCAGCGCTAGAGCTAGATGGTTTTTGAACCGGTCCTTCCCCACGTACGCCAAGTGCTCCTCGAGGTAGTCGAGCGCTGACTTGCCCGCCCGGTCTCTCATGGTCGGGTCGACGCCGGCTTGGGAAAAGGCGGCGATACAGTCAATCCAGATTTTGACGGCATCCATTCTTGCTTGGGGACCGTACTCAACGGCAGGATTTCCAGGTCTCGAACAGATCTTTCCAACGTTGCGTACGAGGTGTGCAAGGGGGAGGTCGGCCTCGTGGGTGATGTCCGCTTCGTCAAACCGCATGCTGGGATGCTCGAGCAGGCAGGCAACCGTGGCCGGCTCGAGTAATGTGTACGCTTCCTTGAGATAAAAGTAGCGGAACCATGGGTCCACGGGCTCGGGGGAATACTTGAGCATCGTCCTGATGGCCGAGTGATCGCGCCGAAGTATGGCGAGTTTCATGGCATTGATGCATCCTTCCATTTCCAGCCAGTGAGGATGCTGCTGAAAGGTCCCATCGCCGTCCGTCTCGTTGTCTCTGATGTGCACCTTCCCACCGTGCTCGACTAAACTTTTGAGGATCCCCAGGTTGTCCACGTCGTCGATGAGATATAACAAAGCTTGCGGAGGGATTGCCTTAACGCCCAGCTCAAGCAACCCTTCGAGAATAGAAGTGGCTTCGTTTCTCACTGCCGCATCCAAGCACACTTCTCCTAGTTCGGCAAGGTCATCATCGTCATCCGCCCAAAAATGGTCGATGAAATAGGCCGCGCGCAGCTTCTCAGAAAACTGGCCGAGCTCCAGACCGAAGCCCCAACTTTCTTGCGCCAAATCGGGCCACCCGTGTTGGAGGGCTAAAGCCAGGCAAAAAGGGTCGCGAAACACGGCGCGGCGCCACTCGTCCGGGAGCCCTTTGATGAAATTCAGGGCTTCTTGTGTATCGTCATGGGTTTTCCCGGGATTATCTTCGAGCAGAAGGTGGATCATCCAGCGGGCGGTCTCCTGGCTGGGGGCCGCACCAGCTTCAAGGAGATGTCGGCAGGCGTCAAAGTCAGAATCCCAAAACGCGTGTTCCATCGCGTTCAAAGGCCAGCGGGGCGCCCTATACCTGGTACTACACATCGTCTTGTAGTGGGCAAGCCACTGCTTCGAGGAAGTCATCTCAGCCCAGGGTCCGCGCCGCGCTGGAGAAGCAAGGGAAGAATCCGAGACCTGTCCGCCTGGGAAATCCAAAGCGCTGGCTCACTTTCAAGGCCGATGAAGCGCCTGAAGTCTGGCGCGACGATGAGACGGCACAGTGGTGTGTTCACATCGGCGCCGGCAGGGTTCACCTCGGCGCCGCTCAGCAAGAGAAGGCTGACACAGGTCATTAGCTCCTGACAAGTTCCCTGGCGCGTTTCAACTCGGTCGAAAGTGAATCCCGGACGGCTACTTATTCTCGCAAGAAAATGTCTGGGTTCGGATTCCCAGGAATGGACCAAAGGATGCAAGGGACAAGCGCTGTCGCGGTAAGCAAAGGCTGCTGCGAGAGGCGAAACTCCGTCTCGATCTGCCAGGTTGACGGGCGCTCCATGCTTGATCAGCTCGCCGACAATATCGGAAAAGCTGTTGACGTGGTCAGCAGCCGTGATCAAGACGAACGATATCAGGCTCGCAGTGTGGCTGAGACTTACTGATTTGCTGAGGCAACCACCAGAGGCGGCGGGTGATCCCGGGGTCCCGGATTCGGGTCGGCACCGGCAGCGAGCAGCTTCGAGACAAGAGCAAGACGTCGGGCTGGTTCATTTTTGTCATATTTCCGCGCTCTGGGGTATCGGAGCTGCCCCGTTTGAGATGCTTCTCGCGGGACGAGTCCTGGAAATACTGCCCTGGAGCTCACAAGCTGTCTCCTGCAGCAGATGTCGATGGGTCGGGCACCGCTCTCTTGGAGCACTTTAATGACAGGGTCTTCGCGGATCCTATGCGGGGGTGCATAAAATTCAACGTTGACATTGGCACCTAAGTCTATCAGCTCGGCGGCGCCCACAAAACTGCGGCAGAGGCAGGCATCTATAAGCGGAGTGTATCCGTAGCCAATATCATCGTCAATGTCGGCCCCCCGGGCAATCAGCTCGGCGACAACGTCCCCTGAAAGAACACTTGTGGTCAGCACTGCCAGGACAGCTCAGCACGACGGGTAGTGCATGACACACATTGCTGGTGAAAGTAAGCGTGCCATATCGGAGACAGCTCTCTGCCGTCAAGCTCGTGGACATCTGCCATGTAGCCGCCGTCCAAGATGAACTTGACCATGTCCACTTGACCGAACCGTGCAGCGTCATGGAGAATAGTGGTCGAGGAGGTAATGTCCTGGAAAGAAGTTCTCGGAGGAGGCTTGAGGGTGGCTTCCGGCTCGCAGCCGTGTTCGAGCAACCACCTCGCTATATCCAGATGACCGTTGCACGCTGCGGTGTGCAGAGGTAGGCACCAGTCATAGTCGTTCCCCGTTTGTGACGGCCCACGCACGTCATCGGCCGAGCACTGGCACAGTCGACAGGACGGTCTTGTCATGGTCTCCGGGGCGGTCTTCACAAGGAGCTCAACCATTTCAACGCTACCGCTTAAGGCTGCGAGATGGATCGGAAACCAAAAGGACCATGGGGGTAAGATCTTTTTGGTCCTGCGAGGTCACGCAGGTCAGCTGCCACGACGATCCGCCTGCCTCGGAGAGTCAAGTAGCAAGCAGGGGTGGGATATACATGGTTATTTTGTGGTGTGCCACGTGCGCTCGAAACGACTGGTAAAGTTGACGAGGTGTTCGCTTGCTACAAAAGGCCTGGAAAACCATTCAGAGAGGGGCACCAGCGCATGGCTGCGTGGACTTGAGCGCCTTGTTCGAGAGCCGCTTCGCGGTAGAGACGCGGCCGAGCTGCGCCGCCCAGTGAAGGAGCGCTGGGTGTCTCTTCGCAGCGTCGTGATACAGGTGCGGCATGACGACGTTGTAAAAACGGCGGCACGTGCCGCCAGAGCCGCCAGGGTTCCCTCACAGTCATGGGCGGCCACGGCGCCCACAATGAGGTCAAACACCTCGAGAGGAAGGTCCTCGAGAGGGCCATGGTATGGGTGAAAAGCGGCCCGGATAGATCTATGAATCAAACTGACTGTATGGGACGAAGCGCCGAAAATGGAAACAGTGGGAACACAACAGAGCTTCGAGCTTCAACCTGGAAGTTGAGCATGTCGATTGCCCTGCACAAACGTCAAGAATCAAGCGTGCTGCTGCATGGGACGAGCTTGGAAACAACATCCTCAAGCAGAACGGAACAACGTGTGTGATTGGTCGCTTGACCACCCTCCAGGACCGGCAAGAAGGGGTTTGTGGCCGGACGCCGCCCCCATCAGGGTCCTATCGAGGGTGACTTTCAAGAACCGTCCGGTCTTCTGTCGCATATCCTCAGATGAAAAGATTTGGCTCAAAGTCTAGGGAAATCAGGATCCAGTGTGTGTGGAGAGGCCAAAGGTGATGGGATAATCCATTCCCGTCTCCAGGTTAGGTAAGCATGGGCAGACTTACCTAAGGGAAGGTAACTGCACTGGGAGAAGATGGATGTCAATGACGGGACCCCACCATCACCCAGAGACCCTGTAAACATGCGGGGTGCGGGCGCCTGAACACACCGCAGCAGCCCACCTTCTTGGCAGCTCAACAACAACGACAGCCTTGCCCACTTGCAAGACTTGAGCCCGTCAGCCCGTCGCCATCCACAACGAGAACAAGCTTGAATCGAGGTATTACTCCTTGTATCTGGTTTTACGAAAAGCTCTCCACCCCCACCACGCCTACGCTCACCATCCGATAAACCGAAATCGTCGCTCAGGCCATCAGTGCCACGCCCCAAAGCTTCGCATCCCAACTTCTCTCACATTACACTTCCGCACGGCCCTTGCATGTCTCCCCACGACCAAGAAGCCATCTCCCCTCGCTCGCCCGGCTCGAATGATGTGGCGTCGAACTCTGGCAGCGTCGATGTAGCGCCTACTTTACAAGAGGTGCGCGCGGTCGGGCAGGGAGGAGCGCCTATTGCCCCGCAGCCAGGGAGGGGCGAGGAGGAGGAGGAGGACCTGCTAGACTTCAACAATGGAGATGGCACAGAGGGGAACCAGAACCACTCAGGAGTAGCTTCCAGTTTGAGTCAAGCTGCAAGGCAGGGGAAGCTTCCTGAAGATGGCGATCTCATGTCCTCGTCGATCGCAACCTTGAAGCCGACAACCTTTCCTACGACGACAACTGCTACGCATTATCTGACGGCCGAATCTCAACCCTATGTCGATCCCACTCCACCCACTCCAACGGCTTCGCGGCCGCCCTCACGAGCGCCCTCGTCGGCTCCCCGGTCAAGGTCTGGCGATCCGTCACCCACGAGGTCCGATGCCGCCTACGACGATAAACGGTACACCAGCGAGGATGAGCAGGAGGGCGGGTCGAGATCTGAGATTCAGAGCATCATGGAGCAGTTCAGCGAGGAAGGAGGCGGCCCTGGTGCCGAGGAGGTCATGAGCCCGAGGCTGGAGATCGCCTCGCCGCTGCTAGGCAGTTCCATCCAGCACCCGCCGCGGAAATCAAGCCTGGAGCCCCTGGCGCCCAATATTGCGCAACAACTCCAAGAGATGCAAGGTCTTGGCCTGTCTACATCGTCGCCGGCGAGTACGGTATCAAAACAGGAGGCAGACGACTTTGGACCCCCGGTTCCCCCGAAGGATGATTCCGGGTATCCAGGACGCTTGCGCGACGATTCGCACGGCAGCATCGAGTCACCCATGTCGCCGATTACCTCGCTGCACCGTCCCCCTCCGCCTGAGCCAGAGCCCGAACCTACTCTGGCGTTTGACTTTCACAGATTCCTGGAGCAGCTGCGCAACAAGAAGGCCGATCCGGTTGCACGCTACCTCAAGTCATTCTTGTCCGAGTTTGGGAAGCGGCAGTGGATGGTGCACGAGCAGGTCAAGATCATCGGTGACTTTCTCGCCTTCATCGCGAACAAGATGGGCCAATGTGAAGTGTGGAGGGATGTGTCAGACGCCGAGTTTGACAATGCGCGCGAGGGGATGGAGAAGCTCGTGATGAACCGCCTATACACCCAGACGTTTTCTCCCGCAATCCCAGCACCCCAACCAATACCCGGAGCAAAGAAGAAAAGGAGCGGCGACCGTCAGATGGGTCCGGGGAGGCGGGGCCAGCATCAGGAAGACGTCGAGCGAGACGAGATCCTCGCGCAAAAGATCAATATCTACAGCTGGGTGAGAGAGGAGCATCTCGACATCCCGCCAGTGAGTGAGAGCGGGAAGCGGTTTTTGAAGCTCGCGCAGCAGGGTTGGTCTCTCGAGTTTTCCAGTATTGTCCCACGCTGACCTAGCTTAGAATTACTAAAGATCAAGTCTTACCGCGCCCCGCGAGATAAGATTATCTGCGTCTTGAACTGCTGCAAAGTTATCTTTGGTAAGTAACTGACAGCCTCGGGCTCGGTTATTCTTGCGCTGACTGTATATCAAGGCCTTCTGAAACATTCCAAGTCGGACTCATCCGCCGACTCCTTCATGCCAATGCTCATCTACGTCGTGCTTCATGCCAATCCGGAACATCTCGTCTCAAATGTCCAGTATATCCTGCGATTCCGAAATCAGGAGAAACTAGGCGGTGAGGCGGGCTATTATCTCTCATCACTCGTATGTCAAGAGTCTTCCATCTCAAAGTCTCGCTAACCATTTGCTGCAGATGGGTGCCATCCAGTTCATCGAGAACATGGACCGCACAACGCTAACGATCACCGACGATGAGTTTGAGCAAAACGTCGAGGCCGCTGTCTCGGCCATCGCGGAGAAACACCGCTCGCAGTCCCCGCCGCCACCGCCACCGCCTCCCAGTTCAGAGAAGCTGGCGGCCCTCAAAGTGCCAACCAAAGGAGATTCCGGGGCTTCCTCCGCCCGGGCCTCACTCGACATCGACCGCCCAACAAGCCCGCGGCGGTCTACTTCCTCCAACGATGCCCGCGACAGCGGCGAGTACAGCGGCAGTGATGAGAAAGCCGCCATCACGGGTTTGTTGCGGTCCATCCAAAAACCGCTCAGCACGATCGGGCGCATTTTCTCGGACGAGGGCGCCTCCTCGTCAACGGCGGCGGGTGCCAGTGCCAGCGTCGCCAGCCCGGCCCGCACGCCGCAGCCGGAGCGCGTCGACGGTGATTTGCGGGCGAGGCAGCGGCTGTCAGCCGAGGAGGCGGCCGCGCGGCAGGCGAGCGCCGAGGTCGCGGAGGCGCAGAGGCTGCATCGCGCGGAGCACGCGAATGTGGTGGAGACGCTGGCGGGCATGTTCCCGGATCTGGACCGCGAGATCATTAGTGATGTGGTGTATCAGAAGGAGGGGAGGTACGTTGACTATTGCTGCCCTGTGAATCTATTGCGGCTTGCTGACTGTTCGCAGGGTTGGGTTGGCTGTGGATGCGTGTCTTGCGCTGTCGTCGTGAAGACCAGTATCAGGGGATCAGGGTTGATGAGGGAAAGCATGGCAAGAAAGGGACTGGCTGGTTGACTGACTAAACGACTTTTATTCTTCTGCTTCGGAGCGAGCATTGCAGGGGAAGGGGGCGGTTATATCTTTGCATTTTATTTTGGTGTATCAGCATCACTTGGTCGGGTGCCAGGGCACTGAGACTATTCTCACGCCAGAGGGAAATTTGATATGGCAGATAGACGGGAGACTGCTATGGCTTCAACGCGACATCACCCAACTCATATCGATCAACCGTTCTTTGTTAGGTGTGCAGGTCAACCGTGGGGATCGTACGGGACAAGAGTTGTTACGGAAGATCCAAACATGGACACAGGAGAATGCTCCTTGGCTGGTCAAAGTGGGCAGAAGTCGAGCACGAGCAGACCAACGTGATGCTTTCAAGGCAGCAAGTCGTGAATACTGGTTCCTCTTGCTACTTTCCCCTGAACTTTTTTTTTTTTCGTATTGGCTTTTGGTTCCTCGCTCTTAGGTTTCTTTGTGGTGGAATCTGTTTCACCCAAGGTGTGGAGCCCGCATGGCGTTGTTAGGCCCAAAACTGCAGCCCCATTTTCAACAAGCAACAGCTGCGTGGCGCAGCGGAAGCGCGCCGGGCTCATAACCCGGAGGTCACTCGATCGAAACGAGTCGCAGCTACAATCTGCATTTCCTTTTGCATTTTTTGCCTTTGAATCCCACCCTCTAATTTCTCAGGCTTATTAACGTTTGTCTCGGTGCATGTCCTCACACTGTGATCTAAGTAAACTCTGCGCGTCTGGAGTCATGAAATATCATTTCTGCTGAGTCATCTACGAGTATCCTCAGCGATCGCATCGCCAAGCATTCTCAGCTCTTCAAACTTCAAAACTTCCAACTCGCGTTCCCTCCACAAACTCTCTCTCTCTCTCTCGCTTTGGCACCAATATCCCAACAGAAAAATGTGTGGCATCCACGCCCTCATCATCCCCACCCCCTCACCACCCCCCCTCCCACCAGACCTGCACCAGCGCCTGCTCGCCCGCGGACCCGATCACTTTGGCCAAGTCGACCGCCACCACCACCTCGCCGCCGACGACAACAACAACAACAACAACACCACCACCACCTGGTCCCTGCGCTTCACCTCCACCGTCCTCGCCCTGCGCGGCGACCACGTCGCCCGCCAGCCCCTCGTCGCCGACGTGAGCACCGACAGCAGCAGAAGCAGTGGATCGGTGCTCTGCTGGAACGGCGAGGCGTGGCGCGTCGGCGGGCAGCTCGTGCAGGGCAACGACGGCGAGGTCGTCTTCCAGCGGCTGGTGGCGGCTGCGCGCGGGCGCGGGCTGGAGGGCGTGCTGGACGTGCTGCGCGAGGTCGAGGGCCCGTTCGCGTTTGTCTACTACGATGCGCCGGCGGGGCGGTGGTGTTTGGGCGGGACCGGCTGGGGAGGCGGTCGCTTCTGATGGCGCCTGCGGAGGGAGGGGGCTGGCGCTGTGTAGTGTCGCTGGCGAGGCGGCGGAGGGGTGGAGGGAGGTGGAGGCGGACGGGGTGTACGTGGTGGAAGTGGGCGCGGGGGAAGCGCCGGTGCGGTGGGACTGGGTGGCGGGGGAGGGTGCGGGTGATTTTGTGAGTGCTGTTGCTTCTGCTGCTGCTGCTGGTCGTGGTGGTGGTTGCGTTTTGCGGGCATTTTTTAATGACGGTGGGCTGTCCTGTCGGACTTACTTTACTTCTTCTAGGTTTCCGGCATTGGCAGGTTCAACACGGCGCTGCCGGCCGGCAACTATCCGTTGACGGCGGATTCGCCCGCGGTGGAGATGCTGAAGCAGCAGTTGCTCGAGTCTCTGAGGTTACGAGTTCTCAATATCCCGCAGCCGCCGCGCTTGGATGCCTCCGGAAAAACGCGCGTCGCGGTCCTGTTTTCGGGCGGCCTTGACTGCACGGTGTTGGCTAGGCTGTGCCATGAGGTGCTCGACCCGGAACATGCGGTCGATCTGCTCAACGTCGCATTTGAGAACCCAAGGGTGGTTGCTCAGCTCCGAAAGGAGAGTGGCAGTCTGCCGGATTTCTACGAGGCTTGCCCGGACAGGGTCACGGGGAGGAGGTCGTTTGCAGAGTTGCAAAAGGTCTGTCCCGGGCGAGCCTTTCGGTTTGTAGCTGTAAGCTGCTCCCTGAGACTTCTCCCCTTTTCACCGGATGCTTACCAGCCAAGGTCAACATTCCGTACACAGAGACACAGGCACACCGCCAGCAAGTGATTTCCTTGATCCATCCTCACAACACTGAGATGGATCTTTCCATTGCGTACGCTCTCTATTTCGCGGCCCGTGGCCAAGGATTCTGCCCTATTGAGTCGAGCCCAGGACCCCAAGTACCATACACATCCCCGGCCCGGGTTCTGCTGTCCGGCTTAGGTGCTGACGAGCTGTTCGGCGGCTACTCCCGGCACCCCTCTGCGTTTGAGCGGAGCGGTTATCCCGGACTCATCGACGAGCTTCTCCTTGACGTCGGCCGCCTGGGCAAGCGTAACCTGGGCCGCGACGATCGAGCAATGGCTCATTGGGGTAAGGAGGTGAGGTTTCCATTTCTAGACGAGCGCCTGGTGAAATGGGCTATCGAGACCCCTGCCTGGGAAAAGTGCGATTTTGAGAATGGAGAGCAACTCAGTGGCCTTGATGCCGGGAAGAGGATACTCCGCCTGTTGGCAGCGAATCTGGGCATGAACAGTGTGGCCAAGGAGAAGAAACGCGCTGTGAGTGTTATGGTTCTTCTCGAGGTGCTCCTCATGCTGACTGTCACAGATCCAATTCGGCTCCAGAACTGCCAAGATGAGAGCGGGCGAGTCAAAGGGACCACACTGATCATAGTCACCACCACTAGACACATCCGGCAGATGATACATTACAGATACTTCTGAGTCACGGTCGCGATGGTAGAGACACAGGCGGTTAGTTTCTTGTGGTTTCCAACGAAGCCCTTGCGTGCCATCGACCAATATCTACCTCGTTCTATTGACAGTGAAGTTAAAAAATCTGAGCCACAGTGTCTTGATGGTGGTGGCTGCGGCATCCCAGGGTAAAGTCATCGCAGTGCCGCTTCAAGCAGCGCCTCTCGCCTAACATCTTTTTTTGGCAGCCTAGACATTGGCTCTGCCTGGATGTTCAAGGCATCTCGATATTAGAAGATGTTTCCCACCGTTTTTCCCCCTTTCGCCCACGCCGTCACTAGTCGTTTTGAATCTCCCCAGGGGTTGATTCCCTCCAAATGCATCACTCCTGGGACTCGTAAGCACATGATCCCTATTGTTTGCTCACATTCGTCCGTGACCGGCAAGTGCCAGTTCTAGAACCCAGAGGCTCGGATCAAAGAAACGGGAGTGGATATTCGCCAAGGGTCAGCCCCTGCTTCCCCAGATTGCTCCCCCAGGTTTGTTTCTTCGGTGGACCGATTGAGGCTGGACCCCTGAAAATCCTGGATGCACTCCTTCCGTCATCCCCCTGCTGCCGTTGGGATGGGCCCGGCTGGGCCCGGCCTCAACCGAGGCTTTTTGGGTCAAGTGCACAACCACATCGGCTAGGCTCGCCGATGGATGCAACGATGGCATCTTATCGGAGTGTTAAGCGCATTTCCCGCGTGCCAGTCGATTTTTTCTTTGCAAAAAGGAGCGTGGTTCCCTTGCGGTTTGCTTCGTGTTGAAGGGCGTTTTTGGTCCTTCTTCGTTTCCCTCTTCCCTTCAGCGTGGGTGTGACAGGCGCCTGAATCCTGGATTGTACGCAAGTTTGGACGTTCCTTTTCATCCAGGGCACCAGGCGTTGATTCACCTGTTTGCAGTGCCGCTGTTGGGTGATACGAGCAAAGCCCGCGCCTCGTTGGTTGCGCCGCACCAGGCCTCCAAACACGACACCAGCGACTTGACGATATTCCCCCAAAACAAGGAACTGAACCAAACTCACGCTGTTATGTCTGGCAGAGGCATTTCAACCCTGCCAGGTACGGTTCGGGTTGGTCTCGGGCCAGAAGGGCGAACCATTTTTTGAAACCCCCCTTCTCAACTCTGGCTTGGCTCTCTCATCCAACTCGAGATCTCATCCACGGACACGACCATCGTATCCAACTCCCCGGCCAAGTTTGGATATGATCGTGGGTCCCAGCACCCCCACCGAGTAGGCCACGTCGCTCGATAGCCATTCGTTTTCTCGTTTTCTCGATGCCGACGGGCCATATCATAACGACACAACCTCTCCGATTCGTTCACAAAACGCACACCATCATTGGATATCAACAAGCACCATGCCTGAACTTGTGTTTAAGGACCCGTGGTCCGGGACAGGTCCCAACTCCCCCTCAACACCAATCTCAGCATACACCCCTTCTCCTTTGACGCCAACCGGGACAAGACCGCGACTTGGCCCACGACGACAATCCCGGTTCACTGAGGACATGACGGATCGCACGCCAGTGGCCTCGATCTCGGATCAGTCCCTGGACAACTACTGGTACGGGCCGTCAGCAGAGAACGTCAACACAGATACCAACATTACCCACAGCCTCTCAGCACCAAACATGGATGCTACCCCAGCAAAGACGCCGAGAAACTGGAGAATGTGGCTGCGCTTGCTGAATGGGGTGTTCCATGTCGCGTTATGTGTAGCGCTGCTGGCATTCTTGGGATATGGTATGCGTGCGTTGAAAAAGGATCCGGGGAGTTATATGATGTGAGTGTGCTTGCGTGGTGTTCCCCTGAGAATCTCATAATGCTGACCTCGATACTTGTGCTCCAGCAAACAAGCCATTGTCCTCATATGCTTTCTTTCCTTGGATATCCTTCTTGACATCTTTACACTCATTCGTGTACAATACTCGTGGCCGCCGTGGGGGTTGGCCCTGAGGTCTCTCTGCGGCATATGCTACTTCACTTGCTTCCTTGTCTATATTGCCTTGGGCAGCGCGTTTCCCAACGGACAAACTTACTGGGGCCTCTCGCCCGACTCCGCAGCAGCACTGCTGTACATTCTCCTCTGCATACAAGGGTACGTCCGTTTCATCACCCGCCCTCCTCTTATCAACCTTCCCGGTTTCTAATCTTCCCCGGGCAGCCTCTGGAACCTCCTTCACATCCCTGTCTCCCGGTACCACCCTACCTCACCGTTCAAGAAGAACAACAAGAAGAACACCACAACCAAAACCTCGCCAATCTCGCGCAATACCACTACCGCCGCCGCCGCCGCCGCGGACACCATCAACAACACCAACAACAACAACAGAAGCACAACAACCTTCAACCTCCGCCTCTCCGTCGCGGGCACGGAACACTCGTCCATCAGCCTGACGTGGCGCAACTGGATCCGCACGCGCAGCAGCCGCAGCCGCGACGACCTCGCCGAGGCCGAGGCCGGGTTCTTCCACCGGCCGCCGTCGGCGGACCGCACGCTGCGCGGGGACGAGCGGCAGCAGCCCCGGAGAGAAAGGGAAGGAGAAAGAGGAAGACGAGGTCGGAGGGCGGCGGGGTTCGAGGGGGACGAGCAGTCATAGCTATGGGAGTCAGGGGGAGAAGATGGACGGGGAGGAGAAGTGGTTGGAGAGAGGAGGGGGGATGGAAGGGGGTGAACGTCGGGGCTGCGTGGTTGGTTGGGTAAGATAGATAGGTAGAGGAGATGCATGGCGTTTTTGGCGTAGGGATAAGGTCGGGGGTGGTGGGATACCCGTGGTGACTTGCTTGCTTGAGTGGTTTAGATACTGGTATCGAGGATGAAGGGAAAGATGTGATGATATCGTGGCACCCCTTGTAATCTAATGTCTTGTATGCACACTCAATGTTGCAAATGCATGCCTTCAAAAATCAGCTTCTCAGTGAAGTTTCTCCAACCCCATGTGCGACTGCCATTTTTACACTCAAGTCACCCGCTCCCTTCGCCTCAGCCAAGGACGCAAAGATGACCCGATTTGTGATTTGTGAGTGATGTCTCGTGAACTTTTGAGAGATTGGTTAGGCTTCAGACAGCAGTCCAATCAGTCAAGGCACTTTGACAGCCCAAAGTGCTGCCAACGCAGGCTGCGTTGTTCTCCGTCTTGGCTCACCGATGGCTTTGTTGCGTGTGGTGGCAGCAGTGGAACGGTCAAAGTTTGCAAGATAATCAACGGGAAAACGAGGCAGATCATTTATCCCGCGACCGACGGCTGACGGTAACCCAAGACCGCTTACTCTGCCAGTGTTGCATGCTGGACGTTGAATCGAGAGGCACAGCGTATCAGGGGGCCCGAAGAGAGCCAGTCGGCATGCGCCATTCTGCAGCCGCGCGCTGCGCCTCACCTGCGCCTGAACAGCCGTTTCTCGGAGGTTACGAAGATGGGACGCATTCCGCCGACACCTTGCGCAAGTTGCACAAGGACCGAATGGGAGGCCGTCTCGGCTCTTTGCGCTCTGGCAAGGCGGCTTGAAGACCACCCGGCGCAGGACGCCATTCTGTCCAATTATAGAAGTGGCTCTGCGCCGCAACTTCACAGCGGTCACCGGCCGTGTGTTGCGTGTGTGCCTCTCTCTTAATGAGGTAGGTGACAAGACGTGTGTCAAGTATAATACTGACCGCTCCCGTCCATTCCGAAGCCTAAAGGCTGCCTAGAGAAAGATGCATTCAAGTTGTTCTGCAAGACCCCCTCAGTGAAACCGTCACATCTTCTGTGTCTCAACTGAACTTCGTCCAAAGGGTCGCTAGGATGCCCGCTCTCAACCCCGGTAGCCAAAGTCCCATCCCGCAGCTCGAGACTGCCGGTCCAACAATAAACAACTCAGTGGTGTGGATTGTGGTGGTTGTTGTCGGAGGCATCATCTTCATCGGAGCGGCCGTCGCATGCGCCCTAATCTACTACACCAAGCGCCGCCGCGAACGTCACCCATACCTGATCGAGCATGGCATCATCAAGGAGAGGAAGGGGAGCGAGGGCCGTCTTTCGCGCAAGGACGAGGAGCGCAGGCAGCACATGATCCGCAAGTCGCTCGCCTCGCGGTCGACCGACTCTGCAGGCAGCAGCAGGCTCTCGGCCATGATGGAACAGATCGACCGGGAACTGCTGGAGATCGAACGGCAAGAACGGCAGGAGTCGACGAGGCTGAAGGACGACTGGAAGCAGTGGGAGGCCAGAGTGCGCCACGAACGATCCAAGTCAGGCGACCAACATCCCGCGACGGCCACGGCCTCGGCCAGCGTGCCCAGCGCGCCCACCGAAGTGCCCATTCTCGCAATCCCGTCGCCGGCGAAGCACCGGTCACATGGCCGGGTTTCTCCCCTTCGTCCGCCGACAACCCCGCCTGTGCCCGCTCGTCACCCCGGCCGATGCTCACCAAGCTGAACACGAACGAAGACCGAACCGGCGGGTCAGCAAACAACTGCCCGCCCGTTACGATGATGACCACAACAATAACAAGACGAGAAAGCGACCTCGTTTGTTCGGCGTCGCGGATCCCTGGCATGCTAGACTCTGCAACTGCTGTCAGTTGGCGACGGCGCGATCGAAGCGACAGCAACCATTGGGGGCCGATTCCGCGGGATGATTCCGTCAAGGTCCAAGTATTGAAGACCACCTGGACGACTGATATGGTCCATGGCGGAATCCCGACGGATGCGAGGCGAAAATGCGCCCGGTCCAGTGTGTGGAATGAATGTTGAGGGATGGCAGCCTGGCATAGCGAAATGCGTGGCGCAAGGCTGGTGACGCGAGGCTACCAGGGTGGAAGCGTCAGCATCAATGGGACGCTGCAGACTGCAGAAGCATCAGTGTCTCGATGATGCCGGATCTTAACTCCCAGGTTTGGTAGCTCTTGCCGGTGATGTGAATTAGGTTGATACCCGGAGGCGGACTTGCATGTCCTGGAGTATGCTGTAATGTTACCAATTACTTGTCCTGGGGAAGCATTGTCCTGGAGGAGCAGAGAGGATCGCGCTTCATGAGCTGTGCTCGTAATTACCGTTACACTCCAACCCTCGTCTGTTTGTTTGCGCGGAACCTCAATGAGTCGGCCCTGGTCAAGATCCATAATTAGCAGCACAACAATGTCTTGAGATGCAAGAGAAATGGCGAGACCTAAACCAAATCTCTTTCTTCCTTTGTGAAACGTGAATAATGGTTGTCGGGCTGGAAGTGTATCGAATTGAAATGAAAGTTGACAAATGACTGGTGACACGAGCACACGTGACAGGGCGAAACAGCGCCAGTTAACACACGGAAGCCCAGACCGTGCTTAGTCATGTGCGCAAGGCCCCAACATCCGACCGCAAACCAGGCTCTGACCTCAAGTTTGGCCGCAGGGTCGGCCAAAGGAAGGCAGCACTTTCTTCGACCTCCTCCAACCCTCTTTCTCTGGACGACTCTGTGTCCCAACCACCGCTCGCTGGCTTTTTCTTGAAGCCGTCCAGAACTTGTGCGGGCACTACCCAGGTGTATTTCGTGCTTGCGACAATCTTGCGCCGATCGATCCCTCTTGGTTTCGACTGTCGAGTCTTCGAGCGACGACCGGTCCCGACCGACAGTGGCTGTTCTTTGTTCTGAGAGGTGCAACCCGATTCCCCATCCGGAGCCATCTCGGACGCCTTCGCTGGTTCCCAGAACAGCCAGCTAGAGTGCCGTCGTGTACATAGTCGCAATCCGAAACTCTCGTACATTGATTGCATCCGATTCTTTGGGCCGCAGGAAAGAAGAGGGCGGCTGTGGTTCTCTCCATCGAACCAGATTCCTAAGGCTTCCAGAATCTGCACGCACCTTCTGGCAACTGCAGCACTTGCATTGCTTGCATCACCTGCCACCCGGCTTGCAGCAGGCTTGCGCAGGCCGAAGCACTTCTTCGGAACCCGGGAACCCGACAGACCTTCCCGTCTTTCTCTTCCCAAACCACGCTCACTCGATTGTTCTGCCCAAGATGGCGAGCGGTTTCGCTGCCTTTGAGGACGGCGGTGCGAAAGGCGGCGAGTTCAAGGAGGATCTCAACCGCATTCTTCTCTGCCCGGAATGCAAGGAGGACCCGCCGCACTTGGTCGAGGAGTACTCATCGGGCGACATGGTCTGCGCCTCGTGCGGCCTCGTTCTCGACCGCATCATTGATACTCGTTCTGAATGGCGTACTTTCTCAGGGGACGACAACGGCAACGATGATCCCTCGCGTGTCGGTGACGCTCCCAACCTCATGATCGATGGCGACCAGCTGCAGACGACGATTGCTTTCGATGGGAAGGGCGCTAGGAACTTGGCCCACCTCCAGAACAAGATCAACCAGGACAAGGGCACCAAGGTGCTCCTCCAAGCCTACCGGGACATTCAGGCCTTGACCGACAGCATCAACGCAGGCACACAGGTCGCCAACACTGCGAAGCACATCTTCAAGATGGTCGAGGACAACAAGGCGATGAAGGGCAAGTCACAAGAGGCCATTGTGGCTGGTTGCATCTTCATTGCGTGCCGTCAGACCAACGTGCCGCGAACATTCCGCGAGATCTACAGTCTGACCAACGTCACCAAGAAGGAGATTGGTCGCGTCTTCAAGCAGCTCGAAGCCTTCTTGCAGAAGATGGGCGGCGAGGACAAGGTGGCCAATGCTACCGGCTACAGCCAGCAATACCAGTCCACGGGGTCCACGAGAGCCGACCAGCTGACGGTCCGCTACTGCAGCGACCTCAGATTCCTCAACCCCGTCCGTGTGGAGAGCGTCACTCGTCGTCTGATCGAGGGAGCAAAGGAGGTGTCCGACCTGGCTGGTCGATCTCCCTTGTCGGTCGCTGCTGCCTGCATCTATATGGCGGCCCACCTTTGCGGAGAGCCGCGAAATACCAAGCAGGTCGCCAAGGTAACTAACGTTAGCGACGGCACCGTGAAAACGGCGTACAGGTACCTCTACGCGGCTCGGGATACGGTCTTGACCAAAGAGGCATTCCCGGAGGACATGTTTGCCGATATCCTCGCGAACGCTGACAAGGTGCCGGCCAACTAGTGCCCGGCCAGCCCGCTTGCACACCAAGTGCTGACAGGTTCCTTGGTGGTTGACATGGACACCACGTCCGAAGCCGCTACCCCCAGCAAGCATGCATAATCACTTCACGAGGGTTCGTCTCTCCGGGGCATGGCGGCGTCTCACAGAGGGGTTGCAACAGCACCATTTCGTGATTTCCCACAGCATGGATACAGCGTAACAGCAGACGGGCATCTGTGGCGGAATTTGGGCAGGACGTCTTTACTGGAAATGTATCGACAGCGAAAAGGCTCGACAGACTGGTGGCGGCCTCGCTTCTTGCCCTTCTTTGTTTTGGTCAGACTCACTCCCCCATCTATTTTCGGTGGTTGGACAGTCAGATTGCAGCCTCAATTCTTGGGCCATGGGATCATGGGGGATAGGGTCATATTTGGGGGGTCACACATAGACAGGACAGACTTCGCAGTACTGCTTTTTGAGAGCTGCTTGTGGCCAGCGGCATTGGTGTAACCATAATCAAGGACTTGGGTCCGACAAAACAGAATGAGCCTCATAGTTATATGGCCCGGTCGGGTGCAATGAGAACTGGACTGTGCAAGTTCCCTTTGGTATGCATCAGGACGAGATGCCCAAGACAGTGCGAGTCTGGGGAACAAGCAGTGAAATACACAGTGTTTTGGACAGTGTGATTGGACGAAATGCCTGGCGGCCCGAGCGTCGGCGGCCAACCGCCAAAATCCACGTCCTTGAAGCAATCGCGTCGCAACTCCAAACCCGCCCACTCTCGGCGAAGATAAAACCGACCACCAATTTGCGCCAACTCGCACAGCGCCTCGGCCACCAAAAAAAGGCGTCGCGTAACACCGCAACCAAGAACAGCTTGCACGATGCCTGCTCGACGAACCAGCCGCGCAGCTGCAAAGCGCGCCCAACAAGCACTCGGTACGTCCTGCCTTTGCATTGTTTCATCGCGATACCTTTGTTCTGCCCTGCATCCCGTCAACCCCTCCAGCACACATGGTCCGGCTGCATTCTGCGCATAACCCTGCCTGCATCCTGTGCTTCCGTTTGAGTCGGCGCAACGAGGTGTCCCTGTCAAACAACACGGCCTGAAGTCAAGCAACTGTCGGTTTCTTCATCGGACCTGAAGCGCAGGAACAGCTGAAGGAAGAGTGCCTCTGCTCTACCGTTCTTTTCCCCGATGAGCAATTGAACCCCTCGTTGCCCTTGGCAGACCACCCAAGTTCAACGGCCAGCTCGCATGGGACTTGAAGCGCTTGAGCCCTGCCTTTTTATCACAAATCGCATCACCAAACTCCTTCCCGCTAACACCATGCTTCTGCACACAGAGAGCACGCCCAAGACGTTCGACGGCATCGACGACGAAGATGAGCCCATGCCCGATGCTGCCGAGCAGGAGGAAGCGGAACCAGAGCAGGAAGGAGACGAGGAAGCTGAGAAAGACGATGGGTCTGCTGCCGAGGAAGAAGCCCCAGATGAGGATGAGGAATCTGCAAAGTCGCCGACCCCTCCGCCCGAGCCCGTCATCCGCCGCCGACGGTTAGGACGGCCGCCCAAGAACCGCCCACCGGATTGGGACACGCTGCCCATCGAGCCTCCCAATCCCGATGCTACACCGCGCCGTCGTGGCCGTGGTGGATGGCGAGGACGTGGTGGCCGCAAGGGCCAGCATTACCAGCCGACCCAACAGTCGATTGACAAGGACGGCACGGTGTTGGACATTGTGAATGATGAGGTCGACCTCCCTCAAGACCCCGAGGGCGAGAAGAAGGTCGACAAGCTGGGCAATCTGCAGGACGGCCGCGAATACCGCTGCCGCACCTTCACAGTGGTCGGCCGCGGCGACCGCCTCTACATGCTTTCCACCGAGCCCGCCCGCTGCGTCGGCTTCCGCGACTCGTACCTCTTCTTTACCAAGCACAAGAAGCTCTACAAGATCATTGTCAACGACGAGGAGAAGCGCGACATGATCGAGCGCGACATCATCCCTCACAGCTACAAGGGCCGTTCGATAGGAATCGTCACCGCCCGGTCAGTCTTCCGCGAGTTTGGCTCGCTCATCATTGTCGGCGGCCGCCGGATCATCGACGACTACGAGGTCGCCAAGGCACGCGAGGAAGGTGTGGTTGAGGGCGAGCTGGCAGATCCGACGGATGTGTACGACGCGGACAAGCCTTATAACAAGAACCAGTATGTTGCCTGGCATGGTGCCAGCGCAGTGTACCATTCTGGCGGCCCGTCCATTCCCCAGCAGAATGTCAAGGTCGACACCAAGAAACGGCGTGTTGCCGTCAACGATGTGAACTGGCAGTTGGAGCACGCACGAGAAGCGAGGTAAGTGCTCACCCAGACCGCACCCGAGCTATCGGCTTATACTGACTCTCCCGCAGTCAGTTCAACAGCATGCTCTCAGCCGTCCGCCGTGCCAACCTGAACGGCGTCTACGACATCCACACCAACCAAATGCACTACCCGTCCATCATGCAGCCCACGCACGCCCGGATCGAACAGATCGCGGACGGCAACGACGAGCCCGACGGCGACAGCGGCGACACCGACAAGCAGTCCAGCATCTTCCCGGCCGTCAAGCCATCCATCTCGCGCAACTTCCTCGTCATGGACACGCATCTCGAGACACCACCCGCGGGCGTCTCGGCGGCTGCCTACGACGTGCCCTTCCGCACGTCGCGCGTCGACCACGATGCCTCGGCCGGGGCCGACTTTTTATCCTCGTTCAGGGGCATGAGCGCCGTGCCCGACGACATCCGCGATCTGCTGCCGGAAGAGTGCCGGCGGGCGTTTGACAGCGCCCGGAGAAGGAGGAGACGTGGTTGGGAGGTGGGTGACGAGGCCCAGGTGACTTCAAGACGTGAGCCAGTCGTGGACAAGGCCATTGTGCCTTATTCGATGATGATTGCGTGATGTGTTTGATTTGGGGGGCGGGCTTTGGGAAAGGATCTGGTGTTTTGTTGACTTTTTTCTCCTTTGGCTGTGTTGGCTGTTTTTCTGCCAGGTTAGGTTCTGGTTTTCAGGTTCGCGATTGTTTTACTGGCGTTGAGCAAGGTATCCATCCGCCTCTGCCCGATGAGGAAAAGAATAACACTGGAGAAGAGGAGGACGACTGCTTGGGGAAGAGCCCGGCCCCGGTGTTGGCCAGTGCCATGGGGAGGACGCCTGGCAAGGGCGGTGGGAAGGGCCAGCAGCAATGGCATGCACAAAGCACATGATCACGCTCAAGGTCAAGCGTTTAGTCCAGTTACGCCTGCGCGTCGCAGGTTGGAGAGGGCCCAACAGCGACATTACTACCCAAGAGTCAAGCCCGCATTCATAAAGGATTGCGCCATAAAGCTCAAGCCAAGTGCGTTTTCGACTAGGACAGAATCTGTTCTGCCACTCTGTTGGTCAGGTTCAAGCGGGCCGAGTGCAACGTGGGAGTGAAGAGCAAGATTTTGGGGCAGTGGCAAAAGGGAAGGGCAAAGTCAAAATGGTAGCGAAGAGAAAGGGGTAGGTAGCTCATGAAGAGAAGGGATAAGAGATTCACTGACTGGGGCCAGGCGCAAGATGATGACGAGGGTTGCTGTAAGGTCAATCAAATGTACGATCCATACCCCTTCCCTTCCTCGGGACAGTTGCAGAGAGAGAGTTGGGGTACCTGGCTAGCCGTGGCGTTCCTGGCTGATGGGAGAAGGCCTTTGTTCTCCCTCCTTTTTTCTCTTTTATTTTATTTTATTTTTCTTTGAGTGTATGGGTTTAGGTCTGGGTCTGGGGTGGATTTGGCGTTTTAGGGGAAGGAGGGGTTGGCCAGAGCCAGGGGTTAGGGAGTGTAATATCGAGATGCCTGTTTGTTGAGGTTTTACTGGCAGTGATTAAGTGTTGGAAACGTTGAGCAGGGATAAAGGTGATTCATGCATGCTTGCGGGTGGGTTTGAGTACGGGACACTGACAGACAGACAGACGGACACGAGGACGATGATGTTGGATGGCGTGGAAGAGATGTAATGTCGGACTCTGGTGGGTGGCTCTTGTTGAGATAGTTGTGTGTCTGGTCTTGAACTTGAACTCTCTTGGTCGCTCTTCTCAACTCCATTGCATGTGTTGTGATGCTGGCGAGGGTGTTACTGGGCAAGTGTTGCAAACAAGGCCCCGCTCTTGTGTGATATCTAGACTTTGTGGTACTGATGTGCTCTCAAATACCGGTGGGTGACTTGTCCGCAGAAACAAAGCTCAATTGCTCGTTGTATGAAATCCGGTGTGGAAGTTACAAGTCTGAGAAATACTGAAAGTTGATAGAGAACCTTGAAAAACCTCTGGGCTTCGTAAAGTAAAGTTTTGGTTCACTAGCTGTTGTTAATAGAAGATAAAGAAGCTGACTAGTTTGATGTATACGGAGCACCCGGTCGAGCATGTGGTCCAAATGTAAAGACTGGGAGAGAAAGTGGAACAATACAAGCAAGTCGAGTTGTTGAGTTCCCCCCGATCTCGCGTTCCATCAACCTCAGGACTTGTCAGAAAGAGCCTGGAAGGCGTTCATAACTTACGAGTGCCTTTATAGTTGTCTACTGCTGACCTTGATGCCTGTTATTCCATGCGGTTGGTTACCATAGACATGTCTGGTGTATGGCAGCCCAGATGAGCCCGAGTAGCCCATGGTCTGGGGAGTTGGGCCCGCTCTGTCTCTCGCCGCCAAACTGGCACTCAAGGCTGCTTTGGCAAGCAGCTTCAGGTTTGCTTGTGGTAGATGTTGTTTTGAGTGTTTGTTAAAGGGCGAAAAGGAAGGTACTGCTCAGAGAAGGTGGCGGATGGGATGGAGAGCTGCTCGATCTTGAGTGATTCAACCGACAACACCTCACATCAGATGCTGTAAGTGGCTGGCCAACTTCCTTTGGGGTATGTACTTGTGACTCGTCAGGTATATTGCTCAAACCCATCCTCATAAACGATGTATCTAAGAAAATACAATCGTGGTACTTGGCTTGTGAAACGGTGATATCTCTCTCTTTGTGATGTCGTATCTTGCATCTGAGCTGTTGGCCACCAGCCTCGCATGCATCGGTGCCCGAACCCTTCTCATTAAACTGTCGCGGCGTGTATTGGACCATTGGAAGTTGGACGGCCCTGTTTTACTGGCCAAGCTATACTGGCCGGCAATGAGATGTCAGTGGCTTTTACCTCTGGTCGCCGATGCAATTTTACTTGCAGCATCTTTGTTTCTGACTTTGTCTTTCAGGGACAAACTTCAGATGGCAGGAAATCAGAGTTCTGAACAGAAAATCTCCATGGCAATCTACGACAAGGCCAAAGTCCAGCTCTCCCTTGCCTTCAGCAAGTCTTTCCTGTCCTAACGACTCCCCACTCAAGTCCTCATGTCTGATGTGCTTATTTTGACCCCTTATTCTTCCCTGACACCAAAGGGACCCCGAATTCCAAATTGCTCAACTGTGATGGCTCCGCCACTCTGGTAACCACCCGCGATGGATCTGTATCAAAGAACACATCAATATCAAATCCCTGTTGGGGACCATCCAACAGGCAACCGCAAATCCCAGCCATGGTTGACATCACATCTCAGAACAATACGACGGTTACAAGGCTGTTGCTCTTGGGCTGCCACGACACGCAAACCCAGACATGGAACCTTGAAATGGACACGCGCCGTTCCGCCCCTTTAGGGAAAATGTTTGCCTGCAACACCCGTTGGCGGGCATGTCAGACGGGATGAAGTCACAGAACGGAACATATCATGCCACGGCGACAATGAAAAGACCCCCGGCAGGCACCAGCATAATAATTGACGACGGCATGCCGATGCATGCCGTATGCGTCAGATGCCAGGGGCGAAATAGAGTCAGAAGAGAAAAAAAATCTCTTTCTTGACAAGTTCTAGTAAGGAAAGCCTAATGCACTGCCCTTTTTTGGCGTCGTGGTTGAGTACGAACCAGGCTTGCGCGTTAATGTACGTACAGTACACGGTGCGTTGC
The DNA here is from genome assembly GCA_019096155.1 of Staphylotrichum longicolle. Classification (NCBI taxonomy): domain Eukaryota; kingdom Fungi; phylum Ascomycota; class Sordariomycetes; order Sordariales; family Chaetomiaceae; genus Staphylotrichum; species Staphylotrichum longicolle. The sequence continues at coordinate 2,211,441 of JAHCVI010000003.1, forward strand.
AGTTCACACCACCAACGGCAAAGCTCGGAGTTCAAAAAACAGAGTGATCAGACGACGGCATGTGATCAGGGTTTTCTTACCCTTTGCAGAGCAACGGGCAATGACGGGGGTTGGGGGCTACCAATGACGGAGGGTGTGATGATGCGGCGGACTCCAGGCTGCATCATGACGGCTGTGACTGGATGGCAAAACGGGGGGACTGGGGGCGGGTGGTCGACGTCGTTCGATCCACGGGTTGGAGGTGCAGTGGGTGCCTTGGGCTTTTTGCCATCAGCATCAGCCCTTGAACTGCAGAGTGTTCCACCGATGTGGCGGCTCCGTTCTCTGTTCTCTGTGGGACCTGAAGATGGGGGTGCAGCGAAACGAACTGTTGGGGGGTTGGCGATGATCACGACCGGCTTTTTTCCCCTTGGGGTGCCACCAGGCAAAACCAATGAAGAACTGATGGGCGCTGGTAGAAACCGCAGGGTCTCGCCGGTTTCATCTCAGAACCTGTTCTGCTCGCCGTTCGATCGGTGCCGGAGAGTGACGGTTTGGCCCCACTCTGTGCCGAAGATTCGGTGGGGAGATTGCATCGACGATTTGATGTTTTGGAACAAGGACTCTGGTGTCTGTTTCGTGACGGCCGTTCAACGGTGGCTATCATTCCGTCCCGTCTTGCAACGAAAGCCTGATCGCCGAGCAAAGGACCGTAGTCTCGGCTGTCCTGGTGATACCAGTATACTTGGTATTTCTGCGAAGCAAGACCCTGAAATTTTAACATTGCCAACGACCGAAGCGCCGATACCACCCGGATATGGGGTTAGAGAGCCGTAACGAGGTTCCGATGCATCTCCAAGGGGAAGAAGAGACCCCCGCCTGGGGTTTTCCTCTCCGGGCCGGGCGCTGCCTCTGGCCAGAGATGCAATGCAACCCGAGTCTGGACTAGGTGCGCGCAACCCCCTCCATTTCCCTGGTCTTCATCCCGGGTTTGAATCGGAGCGCTACTGCTGCGCTGCTGCAGAGCGAGAGATTCTCTTGGAATGCTCACAAGGGGCAACCCCTCTTCGCCGGATCAAGCGGGCTGCGGGCCAAAGAAAACTCGTTCAGTGCATGCGGCCAAGCCCAGTTTTTTTTCTTCAACCCCCGAGCGAGTGCCGTTGATGTTGAGGGAGACAGGGATGGTCGCCAAGATGAATGCGACTGCGGTATATTTTTGCTGCCCACGTTTGAGTTCGACCCTGAGATTGAAGGGCTTGGACATGGAGAACCCCGCACAAAGGGAGCGTGGGTTGGCAGCAGGCTGCGCGGGACCGGCCTGTGTCCCTGCCCAACGCCGATTCTAGCCAGATCTTGAGCAAGCTCGCACCAGCGACCCAGCCGCCGAACAATCTCGAACAAGCCCACGGCCTGGGTCGCCATTGGCCCTGGCCGATTGACCGTTCGCCCACAGGTGGAGACGCTCAAGAGACGGCAGGGCCAACCAGTCGCGGAGGCATTTGTGGGCGCGCTCTGTGAGGAATCAGGGACATCTTGTGAGACGGGTGATGAAGTATTACACGGTCATTCATGCCCTGAGGCACGGCACTGCTTGGTATCTCCCGGTGTTCCCGGATGACGGATGACGAGGTCTAACGTTAGAGGCAGGCAGCCACAGCCAGCCGTGCTCGGTGCCTGCCTCCTCGGTGCAAGACTCACAGAGAACAGGGTGATGGTGAGGGGCACGTTGTTCCGGCGGTCCCAGGCACAGCTACGAGACTGCCCACGTCCGGTGGAGGTGGAATGACCCCAAAGTGGTATCGAGCGCATGCAGGTTCAACTTCTCTGGAGAGGATGATGACCGCATGAGGGGGCGAATCGTAACTCCGAGCTTGGTTTGTTCTTGTGTCTGCACGCTGCTGCAGTACGCACGTTGGACGCCACCGCAGACGATAATTCCCTGATCCGGAGCGCGGCATGCCGACCTGAGCAAAGGGAGCCATTTTGTTGCCGCCTTCCAGCGGGGCCTGCGATGCGTATCCCATGATTTCGCAGGCCGTTGAGGCGAGGCGGTTTGTCACTGGTCGCCTGCCCTGCTGCCCACACCGCCTGCGTCGCATGTTCCAGCAGCGGGGCCGGCTGTCCCCTTTCCGGGGGTGGGATGCTCACTTTCAACGCAATCTGGAGACTCACGATTAATCAGCGCCGGAAGTCGGCGACGACTCGGCGTGGTGAGGTCCTGGAGCGACCGGCTGCTGCACCTCATCTCGCATGGCTAAGTGAGCTAAGGTGCGGCCGGCTATGGGGGAGGCCAGTCTGGAATAGCAACTGGCGACCGGGTTGTGCCACCCTTCCTCAGGCCAATGCAGGCGCTCTGGTTGGTCGCCTTGAGCCGACCGACTCTTTGCTGGACCCAAAGTGTTCTGGTGAGCCTGGGAGAGGCTGGTTGCTGGGTTGGGGCTTTCGAGCGCCGTGTCCAATGAGTGAAATGAGAGATGCAAGGGGTGGAGACGCGCCGAGATGGCAGTGCTGAGTGAAGGAGGAGAGGCAGAACCGCGGGCTGATGAAGAGGATGGGGAAAGAGAAGCCCAAGTGCCACTGATTGCGCGGCCTTGACGTTATAGGACGGAGTCAGACGGCAATGTGCAATGAGGCACCCCGTGTAGACAAATTGGATGCTGCCCTTCCCGTGATGCTGGGGGTGGTGTCGAGGCGGCATGGCCCTGGACTCCCGTCCTGTGCTTCGAGGAATCTCTGTGACAACAACTGGAACCCCAGAAGCGCCCAAAACACCCAAACACACGCGCAGCAAATTGGGTGGGCCTCTGCGTGTGTAGGGGTGCCTGAGGTTGCAGAACTGCGACCAGGTCTCCCCAATTCCATTCCCGAAAGGGAAACCAACCAGAAGGGCAATCCGCAGTGCGCAGCGCGGGAGGACTTTGGTTCTGCGCAACAACCGAGACTCCGAGGGGTCGGGGTGCGTGAGTTTTCGAGATCTGCCTGCAGCTCCGCTGCGACATGTACTGTACTGTGTTAACTATGGCTGGTTTCGATGCTGATCTGAGTCAACGGCCGTCCGCTTGTCCGTCCGTCAGCGCCTGGAACAATTTGGGGCGGGTGCTGCTTGTTGTTCTTTTGGGGCCTCTCCCGGCACCATGGTTCCAGTTGGCCTTGACCGCCTCCCTCGGGAACTCTATGCACACACCGGAGTTTCTCTAGGGTGCAACAGTGACCGGCCCTGAGTCTCCGATAGGCTGTCCAGCAAGCAGCAACGGGATTGAAGCTGACCACTGAGCACTGCTCACGACGAGTAGGTCTCCTGAGCACACGGGAGGCGTGGTTGGGTATTCCACTCCGTATTGCTCTGACTCGCGCTCGAGTTTGGAGGAGCGCGGCGTGAGCGCTGGTTGGACCGGGGGGCTGTCTTTTGAATGGCTGGAGTTCCTGACAGTTCGTCCAGGTTCACACGCCTTGTTGTTTGCGGTCTCGCAACCGGATCCGTGCGCTGATTTGTGGTTTCGATCGGGGCGGTCGCGAGTGGAACCGCCCTCGAAGACGGTGGGTCTTCTCGTGGGAAACTTTTTTTCTCTTTCATTTGGATCGATCAGGCGGTGCTGCATGTGCTTCCAGATGTGCTGCCATCATTCTGGCGGCACTTCTGGAGACGTTGATCATCAACTTCTGGATCCGGTCAAGTTGGTGACGATTCCTTTCCAGGTTGGCCCCAGCCTGGTGGCGGGCACCCTCAAAGGCTGATCACGAGAAACACCACAGCTGCAACCTGCAGGATGCTGGAGGACTGCTGAGCCTTTGAGTGCGTCCCTCCGTCTTTTCAGCGCCAGGGCCCGGATCATAAACCCTAACCCTACATGGACCTGATGCGCTTTTGGGCTCCACGAGGCTGGTCGTCAAAACATCGGATCGGTGCATTCATCAGTGATCAAGGATTGGCTTCGTGGCCAGAAGCAGCGAGTCAGCGTGTTTCGTGCTCTCAAGAACGAGGAGACTGCCGTCTGCCATCATCCAGGAATAGCCGCCCAGTCCCCGAGACACGAGGCTGCCAGGCAGCCCAAAAGCCTGCCATTTCCCTTCTGGTTTGTAACGGACGTTGTTGGCCTTTGTCGCGCACCAGGTTTGTCCTCGGGATACGAAAACCACCGGCTTGTCAACAACAGCCCAGTGGGGTCGCTGGGGTGAACAATTGAAGGGCTGGTCTTTCTGCACACCCTTGACCCACTTCCCCTTCCTCGCTGTTTTTGGCTACCCGTCCACCTTGTGGGCCCCTTGGCTCACTCTCTTTTGACCGCTTGGCAGAAACTGGCCACCCTCGCGATTTTGGCGCAGCTTCGGCTGCGCGGTGGCCATGTCATTTCCGTCATCTCGTCCCGTCACCTGCCCGGCACCCCCAATTTGACGCAGGTCACTGCCGTTTCGGTTTGTAATACCATCCCGTATTGCACTTTTGCAGCGCGTCTGGGACATACACACAGAGACGCCTGAACGTTTGCGCAGAAACCGTTTTGTTAACGGTCTGGCTGCTCGACCCTCTTGGTAGAATCAACGTCGAATATCGTGAATCGAGCCTTGTGATTTTCTATCCTTGCCTTCGTTGCGTCTCTCTGTCTGTTGTTCGAGTGATCCATTTTTAATTCCCAGGTCTCACCATCCATCCTTCGATCAGGGCCCTGGTCGTTCTTCCTCGGGCCTGTGCCCGCTTGTGCCGGTCCACCCATGTGTGGGCCCGTCGTCATGTCCAGAGGCCACTAGCGAAAATCGACCAGGTTCCTCGCCCCATCCGCCGAGCACCGCTAACGCTCCGTTACCCACCCGCTCTGGGGCGCTCGCAGCCGGCCACTTTGATCGCTGCTCCGCCAGGCATTCTTTTTCCCTTCTTCCCTTTCCACCTCCCCCATCCTCCACGCCGTGCCCCCTTCTCCTCCCTCCTCGACCTTCGCCGAATCCGCCAAGCATCGACCGACCGACGAGCGGCCAAATTCACTTTTGCGTCGTTCACGAAAGGATTCGCGTGTCTGTCGACCTTCGTTGACTCGAACGGAGACGGAGACAGAGCAGTCGCCTGCACACAAGCAGTTTTCCCGGTCTGGGTGCTGTTGTGTCGTTGGGTCTCGCCATCAACACAACCTGGAGGACACCCATCCCTCGCCAGTACAAGGAATTGCCCGGCCACGGTCAATTCTCATACGGTTCGTATTTTCCGCCTTTGCTTCCCCCTGTGGTCGTTTTTTGTTTTCTGTCATTTTTTTGGGCCGGCTTCGCACGATTCAAACCGGGTGTGGCTCGTGTTGTTTTGGGTTTCCGACCTTCGCCCATCGACGCGATCTCGACACTTGACATAGGGGCCCAGTCTCACCACTCCCGAGTCTCGCACATCGCTCGTCTCCAGACTCTCGTCGGACAGCATCGGAGTGAGCTCGCGCTCTTGGGCAACCTTGTCCGCCTGGGTTCAGCACTAGCTGTCGGCTGCACTCGCGCTCTAGTGCCCCCCTCGTTCTCGACATCAACGCTCCGTCTCTTCCGCGATCGGTTTCTACGAACCCGGCCCTCCTTACGGATCTTTTGCATCGAAATCCAACGGGGACCCGTTCGGCTAACAATCCACGGCAGTGCTTCGACGTTCCTTTTCACCTTCTTCTAATATCACCGCTTCGGCTTCGTCGTCCTTCTGCGACCATACGTTGAGCCTACCAGTGCTATCTGGAACGGGCTTTTGTTTTCAGCACCCTACAAGGAACAAGCGGCGACCTCTTTGCTTGGTCTCGACAGTTTTGAACGTCTGCTCGAGTCGCCGAATTTTTCTGCCAAGTTTTCCTGGACAAACGGCGAAATCTACACCTTATGGCTCAGCTGTCATACTAGATTTCGTTTTCCCTCGTCCCTCGAGATCCTCCAACTCTTCAGCTCTGGAAGCATTGGTACGGCGCGGACTCATCCCCCTGCCCTCCGACTCTTTTTCCAGCTGCTTGGAGCAGTTCGACTCTCAACACCCTTTTTACCCGATTTCCAGACCCGACTCACCAACCGCGATCATGCCTGGCGGCGTTTGTGCGGTGCTCGACTATGAGGTCGAGCTGATGGCCGACTATGTCTCTGAGATGGCAACCCGCATTGTCATGCCTCAGCGCCAAGTCAACCCGGCGTTCCGCAAGTTCGTGTCGCAGATCTTGACCTCGACACGACTTCCGAGCACGACCATCCTCCTTGGCATGAACTACCTGGCGAAGCGTATCAACATGATGCATGCTGCGGGACAGAATAACCACACCGAGGGCCAGATCTGGCGCATGCTCACCATCTCGCTGCTTCTCGGCAGCAAGTTTTTGGATGACAACACGTTCCAGAACAAGTCTTGGTCGGAAGTGAGTGGCATCCCCGTCCAAGAGCTCAACACTCTGGAATACGAGTGGCTCGGCGCAATCCACTGGTGCCTCTACGTGAACCTGGACGGGAGCAAAGACTACCAGGCGTGGCTGTCCAACTGGAAGGAGTGGCAAGAGACGAAGAAGAGGCAGCAACAGGCCAACCGCGATCGTCTCGCCGGTCTCGTGTCGCCTGTTGAGCCCGATGTGTCGCGGTCTCGCGCTCAGCAGCTCTACTCGGCCTGGCACCAACAGCAGGTGGCCGAATACGAACGCTTGTCGAGCATGAAGCGCAGCCAGGCGCCTCAGACCGCTTCATTCCGTCACGACCCGTCACCGTGGGCGTACCCGCTCGCCGGCTGGTCGCAAACCGCTCCCCTCACGCCGCCGGATTCCGGGTACGGCACTCCCGAGTACGCCAACTCGACCGCCTTGGTCAACTCGAGCTACCAGGAATGGTTCAACAGTGCCCTTCTCGGCACCAACTCGGCGTCGCGGCACTATCAGCAATCTCAGCCCCATGGTGGCTTCCGTCAGGGCGGCCACTCGCGCAACGCAGTCAACTACGGCAATTATTACGGCTACGACCAAGGCATCTGGGAGCACCCAGGCGTTGCTGACTGCAACTGCGGCAGCTGCTCTGGCTTGCACACCAAGCCTGCCGGCTACTTTGGCGGCCACGTCGCCTATGGGCAGGCCGTTGTGGGGTGAAAGCACCTTCCCCCTGCTGTATTGTGGGCTCAACAACCCTTGCGGCGCATTCGGCGTTTCTTGCTGCCATCTTCGATTGGACTTCACTGTGGAGCGCGATTTTGCTCTCACTTGCATCGTCCGCTGGACGCGGCTTTCATTATGGGCACATCCGAGATTCGATACATTTTGCATTCAGATACCCCGAGCGACGACCGCGACATGATGCTCGCTTCGGCGCTGACGAGACGGCATGGTCACCGTCCCTGCATTCTCAACACCTGCTGCCCGTTTGAAGGTCACTCTCTTGTGTTTCGGACACGAGGCGGCCAACATGCTTTCAAGCAGCGGCACGATGCGGTGTTCCATGGGACATTCAGCGCCTTCTTCGACCCTCTGGTCTGGAGCCAGTCGTTCTCGACTAATGAGATTCCTCTTTTCGGTATACGGGTCCCCATTTTACTACATACACCGGCGTTTTTGGATTTCATACCACTGTGTTTTCGCTTCGGGTTTCATCGATAGATTTGGCGAAAACGGATCTTCTTCGGCATTTTCGATTTTTTTTTCTAACCTGCTCCACCTCTTCGACCTTGCAGCCGGGTGGACCCGACACTCGATGCGGGACATACACCAGTGGACAAGCCCGACGGTGTTCCAGAACCCAATGGTTTCTGTCCACCGCCGGGTTATGTCTGCCTGCCTCTAGCCAAAACGAGCAGGTTGTTCAGTGTCCACGCCTCGGCAGACAAGAGCGGCGCATTTCTGATACCAACATTCAACGGCACGATTTCCTTGGCCAGGCAGCACCCCAAGGCGTTTCTGGGACAGTCATACGACTCGGTGCTTACCGCTTTTCTTTCTTGCTCAAAAGTTTGCTGGATTCGCGAGTACATATCTGGTGTTATTTTCACGGAACACTAATTGCTTTTTCGGGATCGGATCATGAGGTGGAAAAGTTGGACTTGCGGTCACTTTCTTCAGTTGCATTTTTCTGGGGCCCTATTTTAGGAGGCGTGTTTCTTTGAGTTCATTCCCCTTGTCTTACTCTAATTCCCCTTTCTGCCTTCTACACCGGCCGAACTCCGTCTGGCGAGTTTGCCCGTCGGGGCAGTGGCGGCAGACCCGGAAAGCTTTGTCTTGCCAATCTGGCCGGTTTTCTTTTTCGCTTGTTTCACGGGGCGCGGCTAGAAGGTTCTCTTTAGGGGTTCATGGAATTCTCCAAGTAGAGGGGAGAGGGGAGACGGGGCGAGGTGGAACAGCGGACAGCCTTTTTTCATGTCGCTGGTTCCGGTTATTGAGGCTCTTGCCAAGAGGCAGAAATCGCCTGTGTTTCTTACTATCATCTGAGATTACGACTTGACGAGCTTTGGGGCAAAAGGAGATGGATGATCTGAGATTGGGACGCCGGGACAAGGATTTGCAGTTTGGGGTTTGGGAGGGAGAGTGAGAGGAACGAAGGGGTCGGCAAGCCATGATACGCTTGGGAGCAGATGCATAGTCACCGGGACGGGGCCTGATGAGGCGTCGGGGGTCTGGGACATGTGGTGTGTGGTGCTTTGTTCGGACAACTGGCCAGCACGGTACTGTGCTCGGTCTCGGTCATGGAACAGACCTTGATAAGAAAACAATAAAAAACCCAAACTTAATGTGAATCAACCAGTCTCGCGTTTTGAATCCTTGACTTGTTCCTCGGTGAAATTGATATTGGGGGCATGCTCGCGGAGGTGTGCTCTCACAACTGTTGACAGCTGTCAACAAGCCAATTCTCGGCTCTTCTTACTGTGTTGTTCCAAACTCGGACTTCACCTCTCTCAGTTCTCTCGAAGCGTTGGTCCACCACCACCGCTCGGCTAGTCCCTGGATATGCTACCCTAGCTCGCTTTCGCATCTGTGACAGCTCAGCGCCTTCCGGCCGCTGGCATTGTTTCCACCAGATTACACTTGTCGTTTGAGCACTTCTTGAGTCGACTCACATCCACCTCGAACAACCCCTTCACCTCATCCATCATCCATCCATCCAGTTACCACAACCGGCCCCCTTCCTTTCCAACCGCCCCCACTTTTCATACACCACCTTCAGAATCAAATCACTTGGAACCAAACCATGTCCTCCCGCTTCGTCTCCGCGGGCGCCATTGACGCCGCAACAGGCGAAGCCACCACCACCACCACAACAACATCCCCCCTTCCCTCTGCCCCATCATCATCATCAACGACGACAGCGAAACAGCAAGCCTGGGCCGACGCCACGGCCCAGCTCGAGGCGGACCGCCGCCGCAGGGAGGAGGCGCGCCAGGCCGCGAACCAGGGCGGCGAGCCGTCGCTGTACGAGACGCTGCAGGCCAACAAGGCCGCGAAGCAGGCGGCGTTTGAGGAGGCGCACCGGCTGCGGAACCAGTTCCGCGCGCTGGATGACGACGAGGTCGGGTTCTTGGATGAGGTGCGGGAGCGGGAGAGGTACGTGCTCACTTTCTGAGTCTTGTCGTTTTTTTTTTTTTTCGGTGTTTGGGACGGACGGGTTGGGTTGATGGAGGAGGGTGAGGAGAGAGGGGGGGGGGCGGGGGTGGGGAGTGTGGGGAGGATGTGAGGGGGTCGCAAAGGAAGGACTGAGCTGACGTTCAACTACGTGGAAATAGGAAAGCCGAAGAGGAGAAGAGGAGGGAGCTGGAGAAGGGGTTGGAGGCGTTCAAGGCCGCGCAGAAAGGCGGGCAGGGAGTAGAGGAGGAGCTGGAGGGCGAGGAGGAGGGTTGGGGTTTTGGTGGAGGGGATGGGAGGAGAAAGAGGAGACGGGGGGAGGCCGCGAGGGATAGGAAGAGAGTGAAGGGAGTTGGGGTGAGAAGGGTGTCGAGTGGGGATGGTGCCGGTGGTAGTGGGAAGGGAGAGGACGCCGGGAAAGAAGAGGTCGTCGGGGAAAAGGCGAAGGACCCCGAGTCTGCGGAGACGAAAGAAGGGGTTTCAAAACCAGGAGCGCCAGTACCAGCTTCGGCGCCAGCACCAACACCAGCGGCGACTCCAAGCACGGCAAAGCCTGGGGGTCTGCTCGTGGACTATGGCTCCGATGACGACGACGACGACTGAGACCGAGGCATCTGCCTCAAATACCTGAACTATCGCGTTTGATGTCAGTGATTGTTCAATCGAGCAGCAGGCAATCTCGGTTCTTTGAAGGGCTCGGCCTTGGAGTTTTGACAGCCTCAGCTCTAATAAGATCAAGGGGAGTCTCATTATGTTCACTGGCAGATGTTGCCCCGTCTACCCACCGCGCCGAATCTATCAGCTCAGTCCTACAATACAGGCCGCTGTGGCAAAGACAGCTATGCACCATGATACTCCAACAACAAAAACATACACCCAATACAGTTACACTTTGTACACCCTTATGCAGCAGCAACATGGACTCGCTAGGCTCCCTTTTCACGCAACATCGTCACCCACATTCGGGCCCTTCTTCTTCTCAAACGCCTTTTTCGCGCCCCAGCGATACAGCTGGCGCAGATTTCCCTTGATCCAGCCCTCGATCTCTTCCTCAGGCACCACGATCCTGCTCGCGCGCTCCTGCTCCTCGGGCGAGAGTTCGAAGCGGCGCATGCGCTCGGCAATGCGAGGGTCCATGACGATGGGCTTCGCGCGGACCTTCTCGGGGATCTCGGCGGCCGCGGCGTCCTTGGGGTCGTCCTCCTTCCAGACCGTCTTGATCCAGTCCTTCTCTTCCCACTGCAGCTCCTTTTGCTGCTCGTATTGTGGCGCGTCGCTGTCGGCGGTGGGGCTGGCGCTGTCGCTGGTGGCGGCGAGCTGTTGGTACTCGCGGTAGGTGCACAGGCACGCGGCGGCGACCTGGCGGCCGATCTCGTCGGCGAGCTTGTGGCGGTTGAAGAAGCGATACAGGCGGATCGGGGTGCTGAGGAAGCCGAGGAGATGGGGCTCGCGGATGGGGGCAGAGGGAGCGAACTCGTTGGGAGTGGAAGCGGGGAGGAATGATGTGGGATAGTCGGCGGTGGTGTTATGGGGACGTGGTTGAGGCGGCCGCTGAGGCTTCTTTTCCTCTTCTGCGGGCTTCTCCTCGGCGGGCTTGTCTTCTGTTGACCCCTCCGGAGCGGCAGCGACCGGGAGCGGTTCCGGCTCTCGCGGCGCGGCGAGGGAACCCAGCCAGCCCTCATGCAACCCCCTGAGGTATTCTTTCCATGTGTGCCGGCCGATGACGATGTCGCCTCTTACGCCGTCGTATTCCCTAATGCCCCGCGACTTGCGGAACTCGTCGACGATCTCATCCTTGGTAGGGACCTTTTCCGGGTCTGATTCCTCGCTGCCCTCTTCGCCGCGGCGGATACGCCGCACCCGTTCGGCCATGTACGCACGCACGTCGCCCTCCCGCCGGCCCTGCACGAATTCCCAGTCTAGCCCGCTGGCAGCCAGGATTGGCTTGACATATTCGGTGTAATGGTCTTGAGCCACACGGAGGTTGTCACCGGGTGGACTTGAGAGGAAGATGGTCAGCTTGCGCGGTTGGGCGAGGCCAAGGTTGTCGCCGATCGGCTCTTTGCTCAGATGCTCGACCGCATGGCACCATTTCGCAATGGCCCTCTTTTTCTCCCGCTTGTCGTAGATTATTCCTGCAGTAATGGCGCTCGATACGGTCCAGAAGATCATCCAGTTCCGGGAGGGTAGTTTACGCGGGAGAGCGGGGAGGCCGAGCATGCGCAGGGCCTGGTTCCGGGGTGGCGCCTTGGGGGCCTGTGGACACTGTTAGAAGGTAATCCTAAACCTCTATTACGGGGACCAAGTGAGGCATACCGCATTGGCAGCCGGCGGCGGAGGCGGTGCGGGCGTCGGGTCGGCCATGGCGGCTCCGAGAGAGTTGATGGAGTTGATGGGTTTCTTTCGGGGGAGATGCAGCGACACTACCAGCACATTGGGCTTGGTGCGGCCTCTGAGGCTGCTTCTGAGCTTGAGAGGGAGTTCGATGGGCTTGGCCACGTTTCGGGACAGGGAGCGCTGTCAATCGTGCTGGTATCGGTGTTTATTCCTATGGCATTTCTCATTGTTTCGACCTCGGTCGTCCCATTCGAATCATGAACGCAGCTCAAATTTCCAGGCCTCGTTATCGCGATAAGCAGCGTGCACGGGCCACGAACTTGAGCTCCATCCTCCCTATGCCTTCTGGCCAGTGCGTGCCAGTCTCCCTGCTGGCTGCTTGGCATGGACAAACTCATGGTGTTTTCGCAGTTGACCGTTTTTCTGGGGAGCTGCAGGGCATGGCAGTTTGCTCATTCCGGGTGGAGTTGGAGATATTCTTCTGCCTCAGCTATTCAAGGTCAACTACGGAGCAAGCTGTTCAAGTTCGTTGCTGTTTGTGGATACAATACAAGATGCCCTCCCTATCCTTGTAGCGGGATGCGACTTAAGTGCTGCGAATAAACTTTCACTTCCGGTTGTTTGGGTGAAGGAACCTGGCAGCACCCTGAGAGTGGCATTCTACCCCGCCTTTCAGGACCGCATAAGGTACCCAGAAACATTCAAATCCATTTGCATGAGAAACTCGTGAAAGTTGGTCACAGGGCAGGCGATTCTTGGGAGACAGCTCACTGCTCAGCCAGGGCAGGCACGGTTTACCCCTCTTCTGGTCTCCGCTGCCACTTATTAGCGGCTCTCGTTTGACCGTTGAACTCCCTGACACAACACAAGCACAACCACAGGGGAGGGTTTCTGCACAACGCTTTCTTCCTTTCCAAGGTTCCGCACTCTTTCCAGAACCCGCACTCCCAAAACCAAACCGGATCCCATTGTCACTGTCGCTTCACCAACAGTGGGTCGTCGATTGTCCACCACCTTACACAGCATTCAAATGCAGGCGGACTCGTGTTGCATTGCTGCCCCCTGCCCCACCTTCAAACAGTCCAAACAGTCTTAACAGGCGGGGCGGTGATCTGGGAGTTGACAGCGAGCCGCCACTGGTCTCGAACCTCCAACAAACACCCCGGTCCAAAATCCCAGGGTCCGGCCAATCTTCCCCCCCTTTCCACGCAACACCAGCCCGAAGCCCGACCTCGCCCATTGACACGTGCAGTCTGTTCCCGCGAGTCTGCAGCCCGCAGAACACCAGCAAGCCGTCAAGATGGACAACCAGGGCAACCGCCTGTACCTCAACTTTGGGAACAACAACGACCGCCTGGCTGCGACCGACCGCACCTATCCCACCACCCCCTCCACCTTCCCCCAGCCCGTCTTCCAAGGCCAGCCACCCGCCCAAGCCGCCGGCGGCGCCCAGCAGCAGCCACAGGCTTACCAGCAGGGCTACGCCTCGGCAGGCTACTTCCAGGGCGCCCAGAACCAGCAGTACGGCGGCGCTCAATACTCGGCCCAGCTCGGTGCCCAGGCGTCCGACTACAGCTCCGCCGGCCAGGGCTACGGTCAGGCCAGGTCGACCACTACTCCCAGCACCAACAATGATCCCAACACGGGGCTTGCCCACCAGTTCTCCCACCAGAACCTAGGCGGCGGTGGCGCAGCTGCCAGGGCATCCCCTTATGCCGCCCGTGGTCCGTCCCCGGGCCAGCGCCCTCGGACCGCCGGTGCCCAGGGCCAGCAGGCTGGCTACGGGAGCTACGGGAGTGCGCCGCCGATGCCGACACAGAACCCCCAGGAATATTTTGCCCCCGCTCCCGAGCGGAATCCGGACAAGTACGGCCTGAACGCCAACAACAACCAGAAGAAGTGCTCGCAGCTGGCCTCGGACTTCTTCAAGGACAGCGTTAAGCGGGCCCGCGAGCGGAACCAGAGGTAAAGCAGTGCCCCCTTCAAGTTTCCGGCCTACAATGCGCTGACTGTCGGCTGTGCAGACAGAGCGAGATGGAGCAGAAGCTGGGCGAGACCACCGACACGCGCCGCCGGGAACAAATCTGGGCCACGGGAGGCCGTAGAGAGGGCTCCTACCTGCGTTTCCTGCGTACCAAGGACAAGCCCGAGAACTACAACACCATCAAGATTATTGGCAAGGGCGCCTTCGGCGAGGTCAAGCTGGTGCAGAAGAAGGCCGACGGCAAGGTCTACGCCATGAAGTCGCTGATCAAGACGGAAATGTTCAAGAAGGACCAGCTCGCCCACGTCCGCGCTGAACGCGACATTCTGGCCGAGTCGGACAGCCCGTGGGTCGTCAAGCTGTACACGACCTTCCAGGACGCCAACTTTCTGTACATGTTGATGGAGTTCTTGCCGGGAGGAGATCTCATGACTATGTTGATCAAGTACGAGATCTTTTCGGAGGACATCACCCGGTTCTACATTGCCGAGATTGTCTTGGCCATTGAGGCAGTCCATAAGTTGGGCTTCATTCACCGGTGGGTGCTGAATACTGCAGATGTATATTGCCCGCACAGACTAACAACCAAATAGAGACATCAAGCCAGACAACATCCTCCTTGATCGGGGTGGCCATGTCAAGCTGACCGATTTTGGTCTCTCAACCGGCTTCCACAAGATGCACGACAACAACTACTACCAGCAGCTCCTGCAGGGCAAGTCGAGCAGGCCGCGCGACAACCGGAACTCGATCGCCATCGACCAGATCAACCTGACGGTCAGCAACCGGTCCCAGATCAACGACTGGAGGCGTTCGAGGCGGTTGATGGCCTACTCGACCGTCGGCACTCCCGACTACATCGCGCCTGAGATCTTCACCGGCCATGGCTACTCGTTCGACTGCGATTGGTGGTCGCTGGGCACCATCATGTTCGAGTGCCTGGTCGGCTGGCCGCCTTTCTGCGCCGAGGACAGCCACGACACCTACCGCAAGATCGTCAACTGGCGCCAATCACTCTACTTCCCCGACGACATTCAGCTCGGCGTCGAGGCCGAGAATCTGATTCGGAGGTACGCTCTTCCCCTTTCTCACCGCGTGTATTATTTCTTCATACTAACCTGGACATTTTATTCAGCCTCATCTGCAACTCGGAGAACCGTCTGGGCCGCGGCGGCGCCCACGAGCTCAAGAACCACTCCTTCTTCCGCGGCGTCGAGTTCGACAGCCTGCGCCGCATCCGCGCGCCGTTCGAGCCCCGCCTCACGTCCAACATCGACACGACCTACTTCCCCACCGACGAGATCGACCAGACGGACAATGCCACGCTGCTCAAGGCCGCGCAGGCGAGGAACGGCGCCGGCGCCGGCGGCGCGGCGCAGCAGGAGGAGAGCCCCGAGATGAGCTTGCCGTTCATCGGGTATACCTTCAAGCGGTTTGACAACAACTTCCGCTGATTCGGCGGGCTTGCTTGCGGTTCTTTGCTTGGGATTGGTTGCGTTTGGAAGAGCCAAACGTTGTGTGTGTGAGGGAGAAGGAAAGCTGGCTGGTGCTCTTCTGCTCTTTGCTTGCTCCCGGATACCGTACTTGATGTATTGGCTGGACTGGGAAGGGAATGTGAGAGACGAGCGTGGTATGGCAGGGCATTGTCGATATACAGTGAGCGTTCGTAGGGAGAGGCATAAAGGAGATGACATTGAGGAACAATCACAAATGCTATGCAAGTCCAGTGGCGTGTTCGTGAGAGGGCGACTTGACGTCGTCCCAGTGAAGTATGGCTCTGGGAAAACGATAGCTGGCCTGACGGCCTCTGGATAGGTATTGAAATGTCACGTTGGACGCGGTTGTGCCAGGGCCTCTGGTATTTGGCAACCATACGTGGTATTCAATCTTGTGACATCTAGCAGTTTCTACACCGTGGTAGTTGCGGTCTCGGCTCTAGTTGAGATGCTTACCACTGCCCGACAGTCAGCGATGTGATTGAGCTTGCTCGCTCTGTGGTAGCCTTACAGTTGCGTGCTTCGACTGAACCTCTCAGTGCGCTCGCTGTTTTGGGTCAATATGCTCCCGTCAGCTTCAGCACGCCCTGAGCCATGCACCGGGGAGGTCAGGGTTGTGCCTGTCCCGTTGGTGTATTTTTGGGGATTCCGCGTTCTGAAGGCCGATCGACCCTGGGTATCCTCCGTTTTGCGCCTGTTTCGCCCAACCGCCCTTGACCATTATTTTCCATATCCTCGGCCTGCACCTTTCGCCGCCCTTTACACCGCACATGCGAACCGTAGTTCGGCCCGCTGGGAGATGGGTTGTTGCCTCGTCCGTTGCTCCGTCGTTCTATCCCGCACTGTTCCGCCCTCTTACCGCCGCCCCGTCAGGCCCGGCGCCGCGTTGAACCGCTCCTCGCGCTCCGTCATGAACATGATCTGCACCCAGTACTCCTTGGCGTCGGGGTCCCAGTACTCGAACTGGCGGTCCTCGCGCTTGTCGAGCTCGCGCGCGGGGATCTTGAAGCCGCACGTCTCGTACGGCTCGGCGGCCACCAGCAGGTACTGGAAGTTGCGGTCGGGCTCCTCGACGCGCTGCGAGAAGGCGCTCATGACCTGCCACTTGGGCGCGACGCCCGTGCCGATGTCCGGGTACTGCAGCTGGAAGAGCAGGCCCTGCTGCCGCGTGATGGGGTCCCGCACCTTGGTGATCTTGTAGCCCGGGCGGCCGATCTTGACGACGTTCTTGCGCGGCCCGCCGGCGCCGAGGCCGAGGGCGGCGAACCCCGCGCCGACGACGCCGACGGGCAGGCCCGTGTGCGGGTCGACCTCGCCCTTGCCCTCCTTCTGCTCGCGGGCGGCGCGGCGGGCGAGGTTGGTCTGGTGCTTCTTGCCCTGGGTGTGGGCGAGGTAGGAGCCGTCGTTCTGGTGGACGGTCAGGCAGAGGCGGCACTCGAAGGAGCCGAGGTGGTTCTTGAAGATGTAGGGGTCCTTGTCGAGGTCGATTTGCTCGAGGGCGAGCTTGCGCAGGCGCTCGCGGCGGTCGGCGTTGGTGGCGCTGTGCGAGGCGACGCCGCCGCCGCCGAACTTGGAGCCGGCGCGGTTCTGGTAGTCCATGCGGTGTGGTTCGGTGTGTGATGAGTGGTCGGGCGAGTGTTGGGTGAAGACGGGATGGATTTGTTGCGCGTGGTGGTCGCGATCTGGATGTTGATGGTTGAACGAATCTTGGGTTTAAGGTGGCAGTGAATTGGCTGGAAAATAACCGCCAAGAAATTACTACGCCCACGCCACCTCCAGCTGTAACTCTTCCATTACCTTACAGTAACGGAGCACTGTCATTCACCACCACCCAACGAATGCCATCAACCCAGAAACACGGAAACACACAGGATCGGGTCCCCCTAAACTTCTTCACTTCATCGAGTCGCTTTGGCAATATTTACCTCAAGTTCCTCTGCTGGGCGGAATGGCTGCTATTCGTCAAACACGCTGAGTGGAGAACAGAAGCAATGGATCGCGCCGTCGATCAGCCCCAGTGTCCCTCGGCTTTCGGTGCCAAGGCGGGGGGCGGGTCACGGTAACGGCGCCCCGGTGCCCGGGGCTGTTACCTACTAAGTACTCTTTCACTCCCCTAACCTTCTGACGCTCAAGACAAACCGACAGTTTGACAACTGTTGCTCGCCATCATACATTGACGGTTTTGTCTTGTTTCGGTTGTGTGTATCTGTCATGTATGGCCGTGTGACTCGGCTGGCGCCGACGAGACGCATCCGGGGATGCATCCCGGCAGTCGTCCCCCGGCGTCGCGTGTTCTCCGTCTCGGCCGCGGCCTCGGCGCCCGGCTCACTTCCGCTCGAGGGTTATCGAGTGCTGGACATGACACGGGTTCTTGCAGGGGTGAGACTTGCCTGACATGCGGTGGAACCCCATACTGATCTGTCAAGCTGACACTCTCTCTTACATAGCCCTCTTGCACTCAAATCCTGGGCGACCTTGGGTAAGTGGCCAGGACCCTTCGAGATGCAGCAATATGGCTGAACATTACCCAGTGCAGAGGTCATCAAGATAGAGCACCCAGTAAGGGGAGATGATACACGCGCATGGGGCCCGCCGTATGCGCCATACAAGGCTGGTTCATCACAGCAAGGCCCCGGCGAGTCTGCATATTTCCTGGCGGTACGTACTCTCAGTCAAGAGAAAGGGCGCATGCACTCCGCTGACCTTTGACGTAGGTAAACCGCAACAAGAAATCGCTGGCCCTGTCGTACCAAGATCAGGCTGGGGTTGATATCCTCCACAAGCTCGCCGCCAAGTGCGACATTCTGGTTGAGAACTACATCCCCGGTGCACTCCAAAAGTACGGGCTCGACTTTGAGACCATGCACAAGATCAACCCGGCCCTGATCTACGCGTCCATTACAGGGTACGGCCAGACGGGGCCCTACTCGAAGCGAGCGGGCTACGATGTCATGGTGGAGGCCGAGTTTGGCCTGATGCACATCACGGGTAGCAGGGACGGCCCGCCGGTCAAGGTCGGCGTGGCGGTAACCGATCTGACGACGGGTCTGTACGCAAGCAACAGCATCATGGCCGCACTGCTTGCCCGCGCAAAGACCGGTAAGGGGCAGCACCTGGATGTGGCCCTGAGCGACTGCCAGACGGTGACGCTGGCCAATATTGCCAGCAGCTGTCTGATCAGCGGAGAGAAGGACACCGGGCGCTGGGGGACGGCCCATCGTAGGTTTCTCTTCTCCGATTGCCTCCTTGGATTGATTACTAACGTTTGCAGCCTCTATCGTCCCGTACCGGGCTTTCAAGACGAAAGACGGGGATGTGCTGTTTGGCGGAGGAAACGACCGGCTCTTTGGTATCCTCTGCGACGGGCTTGGTCGCCCCGAGTGGAAGGAGGACCCAAAGTTCAAGATCAACGGGTCGCGCGTAGCAAACCGCGACGAGCTGGAAGCCATGATTGAGGCCATCTCGGTGACCAAGACGACGCAGGAATGGCTCGACGTGTTCGAGGGCAAGGGCATGCCGTACGCTGCCATCAACGACGTTCAGGGGACGCTGACGCACGAGCACACCAAGGCGAGGAACATGGTTGTGGAGGTGGAGCACGCGGATTGCGGGCCCATCAAGATGGTCAACACGCCCGTCAAGTACTCGGAGAGCGAACCCAGGATCCGGACGCCGCCACCGACCCTGGGCCAGCACACGGAGGAGGTCCTGCGGGAGCACCTGGGGTTGGAGGACGCCCAGATACAGGAGTTGAGGAAGAAGGGTGTTGTTCGGTAGCATGACCTATTGCTCGAATAGACATTTCTCGTTTAAAGAACAAACAGAACGTCTGTACACGTCCCATCTCGCCATGATGGATCTGGGATGGGCTGATGGGTGGCTCAGAGGGATAGAGGGTTAGGGTCCAACACGTGATATTCACGTGAGCTTCAAAACAAATCCTCAACCTCGCAACACCGACCTCATCGAACCACCACTCGATTCTTGGAGCGCGAACAAAATCTCATGTGTAAGCCCCTAGTCTGTCAATATGTGGCCATCTCATTGCTCACTACAAGTACAGAACTCTTTCCCCTCAAACAGGGCATCCATTCATTGTTTTTCTGCACTCGAGTCGGAACTTGAAAGCGACGTGTGAAAATGGAAATGGAGATCGAAAGGGAACCAGCAGAGCCGAAAACACAAGACGCCAAGTCCGAAGAAAATGTGGCAGAGAACCTCCCGCCAGAGCCGGCCCCGAAGCCGGCTCCCAGTCCGGCTCCCAGTCCGGGGGCAGGACCCACATCGGCGCCGACTCCCACTCCTACTGCGTTCGCTCCCACTCGGCCACTCTACATCCCGCAGTTTACGGCAGCCACGCAGATGATTCTCAAGAGGATGAAAGGCGAGCCCAGCAGCCTCAGTGCCGCACTATCACAAGCCTCCAACTCGCCCACTATGTCACCTAGCGTCCCTTCAGCGACATATGAAGACGTCAAGAGGAGACTGGTCATGGGCATGAACACTTCGGCTCAGATGACCATGCAGATGCCCGCCGCGCCTCCCGTCCAGACTCAGCCTCCCGTCCGCCCAGCACCCGCTCAGGCAGCCCCGAAGCACACGAGCAGCACAGCGGGCATGAGTGCCATCCGAAAGGTCACCGCCGGCCTGACAGCCTCCTCCAGACCCACACCCATCAAGCCCGCAATCACCAAAGCAGCCCCCATTTCCATGAACCCAAGACGAAAAAGTCCAAACCAACCCCCGCCCAGCGAGCAACAAACGCAAACGCCCTCGTACCCAACACACGGGCGCGCCTCCGACTTCGACTCGGACGCAACCACCCCCTCCAGCGCCTCCACCCGCTCCACCCCGTCCTCCAGCGCCCAGCCAAACCCACTCCCAGAAACCACCACGGCCGCCGCCACCCTCCAATCCCACCGCCCGGTCCCGCTCACGATGACCAAGTCGGGCCGCCAGGTCCTCAAGCCGGCCGCCTACAACCCGGCTGCCATGGACGCCGCCAGCAAGCGCGCCCGCGGCCCGCACCACCACTACGGCAAGCGCACCGCCCGAGCAGGCCTCTGCCGCCGCTGCTCGCGCATGCACAGCCCGGCCGCCAACCAGATCGTGTTCTGCGACGGCTGCGACGGCGGCTGGCACCAGCTGTGCCACGAGCCGCGCGTGGCCGACGACGTGGTGCGGGACCAGAGGAGGGGTGGTTCTGCCGCGAGTGCGCGGCCAAGAGGGAGGGGCAGAGTAAAAAGCAGAGGGTGGATGGAGGAGGAGCAGGCGGTGTGGGAAGAAAGGACAGGGAGAAAGAGAGAGCCAGGGAGAGCTGGGCCGGCCGGCCTGCGCAGCAGAAACGCGCGTATCTGTCGACGCTCGCGCAGCAGGAGCTGGTCGGGCTTCTGATGGCGTGCTTGGAGGTCAATCCGGAATTGCCGATCTTCCCAGCTTCGGTCGGTGGTGGTGGTGGTGAGCAAACGGCGACAACAACAACGACACCGAGGTCGCTGTTTGCCGGGACCACGACCGAAGGTTTATTTACGCGTGCCGAGGCGCACCCGACGGGGCAGATCAATTTTGTGAGGAAGGGGGGGGGCAAGGGTGGGAAGGACAAGGGGCGGTCCGCGTCTGGGGGCAAGGGCAGCCAGAAGGAGGATAGCCAGGAGAGGATGGAGGCGGATGAGGACGAGTTTGACCCGCTCGCGGCGCTGTGGCCCAGGGTGGGGATGGGCATGTATGCGCGGCTGTTGCCGGATACGGAGGACGAGGTGCGGCTGGCGGATGCCGGGGATTATGAGGCGTTTAGTGTGATTGTGTATGATGATCGGGGGAGGAAGGTGGAGGAGAACGGGATGAAGGTCTGATGGGGGCCGACCTCAGGGGTTGCTTTGAGGGGTTGACGAGCTTAGTTTGTTCGCGCAGTCTGGCACCTATGCCTGAGTATGGCATGTTTTGCTGGCTGGCTTTCTGAAAGATTGGTCAACTTGAAGCTATGCTCGATCACGTGCTCAGAACGATCTGCTAACATCTCTTTGCCGTAAAATACCCAAGGTCGCTTCTTGTGTCACCCTTCTCAAGCCCTGGCCTGCATATCAGTGCCCGAAATTCCTCTACCAGCGTCTCCTTGTTCGCCTGGGCTACCGAGAAGTTGCCTGCCACTTGGTCGACAGCCGGGACAAGGCCCTTCTCGACGAGATAGCCTTCGTACCCGAGGGGATACTTGTTGAGCAGCTCTCGCATAGCCTCCTTTACGCTGCGTTTGCCAAATCAGCGTTCTCGATGTCGAATAAAAGAAGAAGAAGAAGAAGAAGAAGAAGAAGAACGAGAAAGAAAAGGAGAAAGAAAAGGAAAGAAAAAAGGAGAAAGAAAAGGAGAAAGAAAAGGAGAAAGAAAAGGAGAAAGAAGAAGAGGAGAAAGAAAAGGAGAAAGAAAAGGAGAAGGAGAAGGAGAAACCAACTACTCACAGGTTTCTCCAGCGAAGGTTTCCTTTATAGAGGGACGAGGCGTGAAGGTCGAAGCGGCTGGTACACTGTAAGTCTTGATGCGTGTGTTGCAAAGGTGCTCAACTCACATTGCATAGAGAGAGACCCGATCTTCAAACTCCTCGGTGGGCTGAGAGTTGCCGTGCCACGCTTTGTAGTATTCAGCGACATAGTCACGGGCCAACCGGTGGCGAGTAGGCCACCAAGGTCCCATCTCGTCTGGGGGTTAAGTACAGTGTAAGTGGTGGATTGGTCTCAATTCCAGGGGGTAGGCTGCTTACACTCGTGGTGCGCATAGAGAGGGGTCGCGTCGAAAATGATGGGCCGGCCAGTGGCCTTGTCAACAGCCACGTTGCCCTGCCACATGTCCCCATGAACGAGCGTGGGGATCACAGTTCTTCCTTCGGTCTCCAGCGGCCGCAGAAGCCGAGGAATGACTCTGGTCATGAGACCTTCACGGAGCTGCTGCATCTCTGCGTCCACTCCCTGTACTTTCTCCTCCATGTCAAAGATGTTGTCGAGGCCCTTTGAGAAGCACTCCTCCCACGTCTTGGAGACGGGGAATGTCTGGGGGTTTCGTCCGCCGTACATGGTGATGGGAAACCCGAACTCTCCTCCTGGCTTCGTTTCGCTGCGCCTGTGGAACTCGGCGACAAGCTCGGGGAAGCTCTTCAAGTCTGGGAGCTTGTTCACCTCAATGACCGTCTTCACGCCCTGGTCATCTTCTTCCTCCAGAAACTCTGTTGCAAATTGATAAAATCGGCAGAGAAAGAAGTACGTGTTGGGCGCTTCGGTATAAGCACCCCAGGCCACGGGCTCGACGATCAAGTCGGGCATGACGCTGTGAAGCAAGGACATGGCATAGTACTCAGCTGAAACCATATCTCTGCCTTGGTCAGACTGGAGAACCTGTTGAGACAAGTCAGACCAGGCAGGGTGAATGTTGCTGGGGTGTGTTACCTTCATAAGAACGGCGTCGGGTCACCGGCTGCGTCCGTGGCGTCAATCTTGGCGGTTCTTGCCCAGTACGAGGAGCCGCTCTGGCGGATGCCATGGACTTGTGTCCCGGGGGGAAGTTCTGCAATGGGTCTGTCTGTGAGTAACTTCTAGCTCATGGGACATTGACCAAGCAGGGGGTGTATGGGCGCCTCACTGTCACGAACTCCCTCGTCCACGTATTGGATCAGGGATTCAGGAACGGGAATCTCCTCGTTCCACACAGATTTGTCCGTCATGGTGACTGGAAGTCAATGGGTATCTTGTTCAACCGTTTTTGTTGAGCTGGCAGTGTTGCGGGATTCGGTCAAGGAACTCGCTCAGTCTGCGGATGTGGTGATCATGGATTCTCAGTTACCGTGCTTACAGAGACCAAGGCTGCCTGCGGCGCAGGCCATGCAATCACCCAGCAAGTAACCGCCAACAACCAACAAGCAGGTATGATTGGTTCCCTTAGGGTCTGTCGCAGCCTCGCCAATCTCCTACCCCTCACTTTACCATCACCCTTTGACACTCAACCAAAGCCGGTCAAGCTCTGGAGCCAACAGACACAGTTTGCTCGTCGCAGCCGCCGTTGTGCGGCTCGGTGCCAACCGCCCCCATGGACCCTTCCGCTGACAGAACCACCCCTGCCACCCCTCGCTCAGCGGCTAGATCATTCCTTTCCCACTCTTTCAGTTTGCAGAGAAAGAAAAGCGAGAACTTGGAGCCCAAGGGCCCACTGGGGCTCACCACCCTCTATGTCCCTGGACCAGAGCAGACAGTCGTGGCCGATCTTGTGTTTGTCCACGGTCTGAATGGCGGGTCGTTCAGCACCTGGAGCAAGGAGAGTGACCCTGGTTGCTACTGGCCTCGGGAATGGCTTCCGATGGAGGATGGATTTGGCGATGTGCGAATCCACGCTTTCGGATACCCAGCTGCGGCGACTCGAGAGTCGGTCCTTAACATTCGGGATATCGCTCGGTCTCTACTTGCTGCAGTCCAAGACTCGCCGTTGATGAATCAGGGTAATCAGGTAAGACACTATATTCAGACTCCCTTTCGGAACCGGTTTGTGGCTGACATTTAGATAGCCCCCTTTGATCTTTGTTGCCCACAGCATGGGAGGCCTTGTCGTCAAGCAGGCTTATCTCCTTGGACGTCGGGAGCCCGGATTTAGAACAGTTGCGGACCGCGTCTGCTCGATCTTCTTCTTGGCAACACCTCACCAAGGCGCCAGCATCGCGCAGGTCCTGTCCCGCCTGACGACTGTGATCGGAACCCGCCCCTTTGTCGAGGACCTCTTTCCACAATCCCCCCTGATCCAGTCCCTCAGCGAAGACTTTCCACAAATCTGCGCTGATCTCGAGCTCTTCTCTTTCTACGAGACGAGACCGATGTCGGTTGGAATCAACAAGATCCTCATCGTCGAAAAGTCGAGCGCAGTGATGAACCTGCCCAACGAGCGGCGGACCTTTCTCGAAGCGGACCATCGCAATGTGGCCATGTTTGCGATCCGAGAGGACCCCTCCTACGTGTCGGTGAGGAACGCTCTGGCCACTGTCGTTGCTTCCAAGAGACACCGTCGCCAGTCTCTGGAGCTTGCCAAAGGCGCAACAACATCGCGCGAAGATCGAAATTCCCTGAGTCGCTTCCTGGACGTGTACGGCGCCCCCGAGGATGATCTAATGACACAAGAGTCGTTGAAGCTTCCCGGCTCTTGCGAGTGGCTGATCAACCACGAATGTTATCAGTCATGGAAAACCTCCCCGGACCCTGCTTTTCTGTGGCTCCAAGGGCGGCCTGGGGCTGGGAAGAGCGTCTTGTCCAGCCACATTGTCGACGACCTGCGCAGCCAAGCGCTTGACTGTCGTTTCTTCTTTTTCCAGGCAAGAGATACGGTCAAGTCGACGGTAACTAGATGCTTGCAGTCAATGGCGTGGCAGATGGCAATGCTGCATCCTGAGATACTGGACAAGATGAGAGATATGATAACGGAGAGGAGAGACAACATGACGAACAGCTCCGAGTCCCGTTCTGTGTGGCAAAGGATATTTCTCGCTGGAATACTCAAGGTCAAACCGAGGAAACGCCAGTTCTGGGTCATCGACGCCATGGATGAGTGCACTGGTTCGAGCGACATGACGGTCTTTTTGACGCGGATTCAGGAGCATTGGCCTTTGTCGGTTCTCGTCACGTCCAGAGACGCTGCGGAGAATCACAAACGCGGCACGAGCCGCAAGATCACCATCGAAAGCCATGCAATCTCGGAACAAGACAGCCTGCAGGATATTTCTCTTCTGCTAGAGGCCGATCTCCCATACTTGCCATGTCTCGCGTCGGACAGGTGGCCCACCCCTGAGAAGCTCGCCTCCGAGATTCTCGAGAGGTCAGCAGGGTGTTTTTTGTGGGCATCTCTCGTATGCTAGGAGCTCAGCCAGGTGACGAGCGAGAGAGAAATCACAGAAGTCATGAACAGCATTCCGTCCGACATGGACGCGCTCTACTGCGATATTCTCGCCCGAATGGAGACGGCTCGCTTTGGCAAGGAGACGACAAAAGCCATCCTCGCGTGGGCAGCGTATGCATTCCGGCCACTCCATTTGGCCGAGATGCAGACCGCCATTGAGATGGACATCGAGGACAAGATCAGCGATGTTCAGCGCGTCATATCGAGGTGTTGCGGGAGTCTGCTGTACGTCGACAAGTACGACAAGGTCCAACTGGTTCACTTGACAGCTCGGGAGTTCTTGACTCGTGGAGGGACAGAGTCAGAATTTGTCCTCACAACTACGTGCGCACATGGTCGATTGGCCCTTGCTTGTCTCAATTTCTTGCTGCAAAACTCGAAGAAATCACCAGCTGGCAAGCCAAGAAGACTCGAGTCTCTCGTTGGGAACGCCAACACCCCGTTGCTCGACTACGCATCCAGGTTTCTCTTCCAGCACCTCGACCACGCTGACCCGAACGAAGAAGAGCTGCTTCTGGTACTCTTCAACTTTTTGCAAACCCCAAGTCTGCCCAACTGGATTGAGTACATGGCTGCCAACGGGGATCTTCGTACCGTCCACAACGCCGGCAACACGATCAAGACTCTGCTCAGCCGGAGATCACAGCACCCACAGCCTGCTGACCGAAGCATTGCACCAGGTCAACAAAAGCTGGAGATCCTACGGAAATGGGGCGATGACTTGACCCATGTGGTGCTCCGGTTTTCCGAGCGTCTGAGGCGGTTCCCGAAGATAATCCACCATCACATCGCCCCTTTCTGCCCCCCCGACTCGGCCATACGACAAGCGTTTGGTTGTTCCACGCGGGGCATCAGTGTGCACGGCTTGTCTCCCCATAGCTGGAATGACTGTTTGACTACGATTCGGTATGAAATGGATAGGAATCCGGAACTTGTGGCGGCGGCCCCAGGCTACATCGCTGTTACCATTGATAGTGAGGAGGGGCAAATTCGGATCCACGACGACGCCATATTTGAGGAAATGCACACCATACGCCATGTGGAATGGGTCCATCACATAGCTTTTGCAAAAAGTGGCAGGTATTTTGCCTCAGTGGGCAAGAACGCTGTCCGTGTCTGGTCTCCGTCCAACGGGTTGGAGTTGGTCTGTTTTCAGCTTCCGAGAATCGGCGCGAGCAAATGTGTGGCATTTGCGCAAGAGGATACCATCTTGCGCATTGCAACTGATTGGAACCAACTGATAGAGTGGGACATGGTATCCAACACCTTCATTCACGACGAGCCGGTGTCTTGGGAACTCGACCTGCCGAAGAGGATACGAGGGAGACAGCTGGAGGCGGCGTGGTTGAGCCCAGGCACAAATCTGCTGGCTGCGCTGTACACGGACCAGGGCCACGACATTGTCTTCTGGGACTGCGCCGAAAAGAGGTTTCACCACGTATACGAGCAAGACACAGAAGTAGTGCAGAGCTATGGCAGCACCCTTGGCGCCAGGGGCTGGCTGACGGTCTGCGCTGGCGTCCTCAGCCATGGGCCCGACAACCTCTTCGCAGCCACGTTCAGCAACGGACATCTCGTGGTGTTTGATCTCGACGCTGGCAAGCCCGTTGCCGTCAACATAGAGGAAATGTACAGCATAAAGTTGGCTTCGGCTCACGACGGCCGCACTCTCGTCGCCTTCGACACAGGGGAGCAGTTAACATTATACGAGTTCAAGACGCTCCGCCTGCTCTATCGTCGTTCTTTGGAGGCTACAGACATTTCGTATGGCTTTACCTTTACTGGCGACAACTTGCGCGTTGTCGAGATGTGCCTAAGGCAGTGGCGCGTCTGGGAGCCCCCTGTCCTTCGAACTGAGAGGAGTTCCGAGTGCAAGACTTTGCTTCCATTACCTGAACAAAGCAGGCTTGAGGACATAATCCAACCAACCGTGACGAAAAAGGCGCAGCAGATTATTGCCATGACCTGCAGCCACGAATCCAACTTGGTCTTCTGTGCTCTGGGAGATGGTTCCGTTGTGGGCTACGACATCTCTGGGCCAGAACCGCAGAAGGAGCTCCTCTTTGTCCATACAGTGCGTCCCAACCGTCCCAAATGGGAGACACAGGTCACTGTGCTGTCCTTCGACGACAGATCCAAGATCCTAGTGTGCGGCGACAGCTGGGATGGATTCACGGCCAGGACTGTCGTACGACGGCAGCAAAACCCTCAACGACCGGGCTTGGCGTGGAAGGTGGGCTCGCCTTTGGTCGACGTCCAAAGACGTCTAAATTACGAGCGCTTGTTGACACAGATCCTGCCGTCGTCAAACCATGAGAGGCTGCTCGTGGTCACAAAAGCTGACAGCACGCTCTGGGCGATGCCGCTCCTCGGTGAAGAAATGTCAGGGGGTTGGATCTCCCGGATAGAAACCGAGTGGATAGCTGGCAGCCATCGCTGGATATCCCGTGCTGGCACGGATTGTGGAGCAGAGGTTTTACTCAGAATCGGAGAGACAGGCAAGGACATTGGCGTATACGATTGGGCAACCCTCAGCCTGCTTCGCCTTATCCCTCTCTCCATCAGCGAGGACGTCAACCTCGTCCAGTTTGCCTGTTTGTCTCATCCCGACTATTTTGCAACAGACGCGGTCAATCTGTCGGGCGTTGAAAGTCCCTTCGGAGGATGGACACATCCAGTCTTGCTATGGGACGACGAGGACTTTGGAGGCCCCTCCTCCCAACCCATTTCCCCTCGCTGGGAGGTTATCAAGCTCATTCTGCCCTTCCGGATATCACACCTCATTGGTATATTTGGCCGACGTCTCGTATTCTACACCAGAGACTACTGGATTGTTTCGTTTGAGGTGACTCCCCTTGGCTCACCCGAGGGCACGACTGTTGATGATGGCTCATTTGCACGGCACTTCTTTCTGCCCAACGATTGGAATGCATCGTATCACCCCAGCGATTCGCAGATTGAGATTGGGAGAAACGGCGAGATTATTATGGGCTATGGAGACGAGTTGGCCGTGATCAAGAGGGCGTTGGAGATTACTATCGAAGATGGAGGGATGTGACAACCGCGGCAGTCCAGCAAGGTTGAAGCCTAATATGAGTCTGACGAGGAGACACTTACCTATCCTATGAGGTATTGTGTTCACGTCACATGCTCCCAGAGCAGTTCAATTCCGTCCAAGGTAACATACCTAACCCAACGTACATGTAACTCCTCCTTCAGGGGCAACAAACTGAACCCCATCATTTCTCAGGAAAGTAAGCAGTCTCCGGAATATCCTCCAGCTCTGTGACCACGGTCTCGCTGGCGTTCCAGGGCTTCACATCCAGGAACTGCAGTTCCTGGCCGGGCAAGAGAAGCGGGACCTGAGAATGGAGCTGCTCCAGCGCCTGCGACACACGTTCCATGGCTCCCCTCTGCCGCCGGAACTCCCTTGCGCGTTTGACCTTGTTGCCGATTCGCGACCCCAGCAGACCTGCCACTCGCTCGATCAAGGTGACTTCTGATGCGACCTCGAGCGACTTCTCCCGGATCTCACCGTTGCACTGGTCCAGCGCGTGCTTCATCTTCAGGAGCTGGCGGTTGTCGTCCGCCACGTTGGCAGTGGCTGACTGTGCATGGCGTTCCAGGACGTCGATCTCGCCCTTGACGTCCTCGGCCGCGACGATTTGCTGTTTGTACTCGGCGTTCTTGGACTTGCGGGTGGCGATCTCGGTCTCGTACTGTGTGATGCGGCTTTGGAGACTGCGCTTCTCGTCCTCCAGGTTGGCGACGTCTCTGACGCTCTGAGAGATCTGGTCATTCAAGTTGCTCACACTGGAGCGGATGGAGGTGATCTCGTCCTGGAGCTCGCTGACCCGGCCGAGCTTGTATCTAAGGCACACCAGATTAGTCTTCTATCAGCAACAGCTTCGCTTGCAACATTGGGTACCTACCCGGCAACACCAGCTCCGGCCGCAGTCAGGGCCAGAGACGCACCGCCCGTGAACGGGGCCGCAAGAACGCCAAAGATACTAAGACCCTGCGCGCAAAGAGAGATTGAGTGGTTAGCATTCAGCACTCCAGTTGGGGTTTCTCGTTGAGGCAGTATAACACTCTGGGGATCAACTCACCACACCAAGTGCAGCATCTTCCTTCTTGCTCTGCCGCAATCTCTGCGCATTGGCAATTTCCACTTCCTTCTGCGAGATTTGACTCTCGAGCTCGGTCTTCCTGCGCCGCTTCGCCGCCGCCTCGGTGCTCTTCTGCGCGATCTCGGCCTCCTTTTGCGTGATCTGCCGCTTCGCGTCCAGGAGCAGGTACTCGCTTGTCTCGAGGGCGCTGCTGGCCTGGTTGGCCAGCACGGTGGCCTCGCTCTGGCACTGGGAGAGCTTCCCCCTGCTCTGCTCGACCTCCTGGCCGACGTCGAGCACGCTGCACTGGTACGCCATGGTGCTCGTCAGCGCGCGGTCTGCCGCGCCCCGCGCGTCGACAAAGGACGAGGCGATGGACTGGAGAGAGTCTTGCAGCCAGGTCATCTGCGGCGCCAGATCGACGCTCGTCTCGGCGTTGGAGACATACTCGATCTGCTTGAGATACGAGCGCATTTGCAGGGCCGTGTGCTGGAGCTTGCTGTCGCTGGCCTTGAGGGCGGTGCGCACCTCGGAGACCTCGGAGCTCACGGACCGGCAAGCATTCTTCTCCAGCGTCGTGAGGCGCCGACGGGATGAGTCGAGGCTGACTTGGATGTCGGACACGGTACGGGACAGGTCCTCCATTGTATCCGTTAATCCTGCGAGGCTCAGCAGGCTCAATGCTAGAAGCTTTTGAAGGCGACGATTCAAACGTAACGCCGCTCACGGCGCGTGAAGAAACCGACAGCAAGCACTGTCTGTCTCAAGGACTTGCGGAAGTACAAGGGAGTCTCGGCTTGGTTGGATAACCGCGGTGTACCTAGCTATTATTCTGTGGGACGAGGGCACATTGAGATTAGGTTGGCAGCAAGGGATGGTGCATTGGAACTGCTCTCCCCTCCTCCTACGGCGAGCCATCAGCCATCGGCCATCCTTGAAGCACGCATCCAAGCCATCCGCTGAGACATTGCGGAACTGATATCGATTTGGGATGCGCTCGTCCAATCGCACGAGGCACCAAACCCCCCGAATCTCGACTGACCATCAAGGGCCAAGGATGCAGCTGAATGCTGAATGCATGTCAAGCGAGTGGTCTGGAACTTTGGGCTCAGAGCCCCGATCTTGCTTTTACTCGCAGCCTTGTGCTGTTTACGAGCACCTGCATGGAGTGGTTGAGCCAAGAGGAGGACATAGCCTGAGAACGTGTGGCATGCCCAGAATGCGGCTGAATGCATGTTCAACGAATGGCCACGACTGCACTCGCAGCCTTGCGTTCTTTGTCAGGCACTTGAGATGCGGGGGTTCAGCCACGAGGAGGACATGTCCGACGACCTGCGGCATGCCAAGAATGACGGTGAGTGGATGTTCAGAGTCAGGGATATATGTCTGGAACTTTGAGTCTTCACTTCCAGGCCTGATCTATTCAGAGCCTTGTGCCATATTGCAGAAAAGTGCACAACGGAGGTTGTCTAGGCGCCGTCTAAGCCCCGGGCAAGCACGACATATCCGACAACTCGCGTCACGCAAGCCGACTGGAGGTTCATGACCAATAAATCTTGGATCCGAGGCTGGCCTTCACCGGCTACCCGGAACACCACCTAGGCTGGGGGGGGGGTTTGGCAAACAAGTTCCGAATCGGATAGTTTGCGGCTGTGATTGGGGACTGGATTGAATCGGGTGGTGTTGCTTGTCACATCTCATGTTTCTGGTTTCAAGAGCCGGGAGGTACTTGTTCTGTTTAAGATCCAGTCCTCGAGCCTGATGTTGAAGCCCCTGTTGACATTTTCTCAGTACTATCAACGCCTACGTTTCATCCCTAGACCTCCCGTGTCCAACCTTTCACGGGCTTCTATTGCTTGTCCGTTTTACTCCCGCCAAGATGCATACTTACAAGTCGCCCGATGAGCATTTCCAGGATGTGCCGGACGAGGCTCCTCCATATTCTGAGGACGCAATCCTGAACCCACCAACAATGAGACCTCTGGCGGCGCAGCGCCTAACGCCGCACCGCGGACAGCAAGGCAAGCTACGCTCTGACGCTCCAGAGGGCATGCGCCAGCGCTCTGCGGCAGATGAAGAGCAATGAGATGATCGCCGACAGCACCTGGGCGGCCCCTCTAGCTGCGGCTCCCTTGGCCATTTCCACAATGGCCATTCTGCTCAAAGCGGCAGACATGGAGGCCGCCGCAGGCCTCGAAATCGAGACCCAAGAAATCTCGGATAAGACCGGCAAAGTTGCCGGCCGGCTACCGTGAGTGCATCTAGTTGCTTGCATCTCCCCTTGCTGTTGCCATCTGTACTCGGGTGGTCCCTGTTACTGTTGGGAAGCTCCTTTGAGGATGCCATTGAACTAAGAACTGACGTCCACGGAGATCGAAATACTTCCACACCAATCTCCAGCACTGCAGCGATGTGGGCAGGCTTGCCTTTCTTGATGCGCAAAGCGGCATGACCGCCATCCGTTCCATCGCCCTGCGCATGATCGAGCCAGAGGGCAGCATTGCGTACATACTCGAGCTTCTCAACGATCCCGAGGACGCCCAATACAACCTGAAGCCGGAAATCGCGGCCATCAAGAAGACGGCGCAGAAGTGCCTCGAGAATTCCCAGCAAATCAACCAGAAGTTCCGGTACTGGTACCTCGTCATCATGCATCTCAAGGAAACGTCCTTGTCCAAGAAAGGCGACATCGTCAAGGAGAAGGAGACAACAAACCTCAAACAAAAAGAAGAGGAGAGCAAAGAACAAAGGTTTGATAAAAAGAAGCAGGCTCTGAAGGAGCGGATCAGTCTCCTCAAAACGACACTTGACGAGATACAGCGCCGCGTTGACAAGAAGGAGGATGAGGTCCAGTGGTTGCGGCACGCACCTGTGCAGCCCGAGCCGTCAATCTTGGAGGATATCGAACTCGTGAGGCGCATGATCCCTCAGGTCGAGGCACCGACCATCAGTAAGATACAGACACCCCGTCGCGCTCCCTTGGGGCTGCCCCTGACGCTCACCACTCATAGATCGCGGCCGCGTTGTCGGGGTCAAGGACTTCTTCTTTGGCCAGTCCAATGCTCACCGTGAAGAGGACGAGGCCATTCTCAGAAAGCACGAGGCAAAGATTGAGCGCATGCGGCAGGAAGCCATGGATATGGCGAGAGCCCAGCGACGTGAGAAGCTGGAGAAAGCCGCCAGTGAGCTGAAGCAGGCGAAGGAGGAAGAAGCCGAGCTAGTGGAAGAGCTGAAGACCGCCCGGAAGGAGCTCTCAAACAGCACCGATCAGCTGGCCGAAGTGTCAGCAAACCTTGAAAGAGCCAAAAGCGAGTTTCAGCGGTTGAAAAAGAAGGATCTAGAGCTGGTTTGTTCCTGGCCTCTGACGTGGTCTTTGCTCCCCGAGTTGTGAATTGCAGCTGACTCATTCCTGTCCTACTTGACTATAGGAGGGCATCCTAGCCATCTTGGAGAATTCCAGCCGAGAGCTGGGCCATCTGAAAGAGAAAATCGAGAAACTGGTCGAGTTCTTCCAGCAAATGCTGGTGGAAATCCAGGATAACGTCGAGATTGGCCTTCAGGACTTCCTTCGGCCCATCGAGAACGGAATCAAGGAAGGGAAGACTCCTGAACAGGTCGAGGCCATCAAAGTGAGCGACAAGAGCAAGCGGGTACGTGAACCTTGGACACATTTTTCGAAGCGCATCAAGTTTGGGGCTAACCGTTGAACCAATTCAAGAAAATCATGTCGTCCGCCCTGCTGATGCAGGGACGCTTCTCGGCCATCATGGATATCTCGACGGCCTACATCGCCGTGTCGCGGGATTACATCCGCCCCGCCATCACCGAGATGGAGGACCTGTCGGCCATGAGCGAGTCGGAGTGGGCGGTGCAGAGCAAGCACTTCCTCACTAAGTGCAAGACATGGACAGAGGACATCGAGACGGTGACGAAAAAGGCGTCCGATCGCGTTGAGGTAAACGCGAAGATGCACATGAATGCGCTACAGGCTCGTGCTATTGAGGCTGCCGAAGAGGTTTGAAATCCGTTGTCACCGGGGGTTGATATGAGAGATGCCAATTTCCGAGTTTTGATTTGAAAGGGAGATGCTTCAGTTCCGTCGGCGTTTTCCCCTTTGTTCTATTGTGTCGAGCACTGAATCGTTGTCTCTGAGGTAGCCCAGAGCTCCGCTACGTGACTCTGGCAGACCATCTCCATTACTTAGGTTCCTATCAATTCGGCCACCTTTGGTTCGCCTCTTCACTGCTTGCCTCCAGACTGAAAGGATCTAATCAAGCGCCGTGTAATGACCCTTTTGCTGACCACCAGCCACTGAGTTCTGACACATAAAGTTGGTCATGAGGCTGACGTGAATCCTACTCCAGGACGGGCAAGTCCATAAACGCCCGCCCCTCGCATCTCTGACCGAAACCCTCGCATTTCTGTCCACCATGTCAGACCCAGCCTCGGGCGGTGCACTTGAATCTTTCTTCAGATTGCCGCCACATCTTTTTCACCGAACATATATATTTTCAAGATGACACCTCTCGTGGAGAAGTCAGTCAGAGGGAGAAGTGGCATCTCATCATGATGTCAGGCGCACGGAGCTCTTCCTCCAGTCAAAACGGCGAGGAAACACCACTCTTCGCACCAGCGATCGCCAACTACGGTCTAGTATCAACACCACTTAACGGCTTGAACGCAATGGCGGCACCGCAAGCATCTCTCCAGCCACGGCCAGACTCCCCAACCCAAGTCCATCCCGCGCAGTTGTCACCCCCAGCCCCTGAGCCCAGCGTCGGCGCCGGTTCCACAGTCATCGGCAGCGGCCCCGACGCCGATCACCCCGCTCAAGTCGGCCTTGGGTTGCGCGGGCCAGGCAATGTCTCTACAGAGCCCCCGCCATGGGCAACGCCGGCCGGCCTGCATATCCCGAAACACAACGACGAGAACCTCGTCATCTTCCGCCGCGCCGTCGGCATCAACAGCACGCTGGCCGGAGCAAAGGACCCCAGGTCGCTGGAGGAGGGGCGCAAGAAGGCGACGGGCATATATGCCACGGCGCTGGCCGAGGTGCGGCGGAAGAAGTGGATGTATCATGTGCTGGCGTGCCTGATCAATGTGTGCCACCTGGCTCAGATCATCATTGGTGCATCTCTGACGGCATTGTGAGTGACTTCTTCTAAATACCAAGATGCTGCAGAGTGGAACGTAGGGAACGGAATTCTGACGCTGCCGATGGACAGGGGCCCGAGCGCCGGCGACCATGTCCTTGCCATCACACTCCTCGGCGCCGCCAACACTGTCATTGCCGGCGTGCTGGCCTTGATCAAGGGCCAGGGGCTGCCGGACCGTTTGTATCACGACCGGGCCGAGTTCCGGAGGCTGCAGGATTGGTAGGGCTGGCCCTGACTTTGCGACTCGTGGGAACGGGTGCTGACAGGATCGAACAGGATCGAGCAAGCCGAGGCGCAGCTGTCCGTCGGCGTCATTGGACGAGACCGAACAGAGGTCGGCAGTTTGGTTCAGCTGGCGTTCAAAAAGTACAACGAAGCCAAGGAGTGCGAGGAGAGCAACTTGCCTGAGAACTATGTCCGCCCGCTTGAGAACGAACAGCTTGGGAAGCCAGGATCACGGGGGTCGCCGGGCCCGCACACGCCGCCGAGCCATAATGTGCGCTCACCGAGCCCGTTTCATTGATAGAGTGGAGGGTTGCTGTGGGAGACTTGACTTTAGAGGTCTACGGTCAAAGTTGACCTGCTGAGGTCACTAGGAGTCTGGCGGTGGGGGTGGCTTGGTTCAGATCGGTTTAGAGCTATCTACCTAGACGAGGAAAACTTCATTGATCCCCAAACATGTTTATAAAAACTCACTGCATTTAAGAAGGTTATGGTTTTCCAATGGAAGACAGTATCAAAACCCCTGAGTTTGTCGGAATGATAGCGATGCAAAACATACTACAGGTTCCACTCACTCCTCACCCCCGTCAACAACCCTGAACCCCTTCCCCTTGCCAGTCAACCCAATATCGTCCGTCACCCCCTTAATCTCATTCCCCACCCAACAATGCTCCCCACCGCAGCTCACCAACACCCTCCCGAACCCCTCCGCAGGCACCTCCCCACCGTCCTCCGCGCCCTCCCCAAACAGATAAAGCGGATCGATGCTGCCGATGGTCAGGCACACGTAGTCCTTGTCGCTGTGCTTCCAGTAGATCCACGAGCCGCACTCGCCGCAGATGACGCGCTCGGCCTTGGGGCTGGCGCGGACCGTCTTGAGTGCGGTGGTCGGGGATGTGAAGCGGAAGGCGGTGCTGGCGGGCGCGACGCGGTGGTAAATGAGGAAGAGCGAACCGGACTGCTTGCGGCATTGGGTGCATTGGCAGGTGCCGCACTTGATTGTATTACCTTAGTCAGTGCCCTGGGGATGGAAAGTCGGGAGAGGGGGAGGGAGGGTCTACCGAGGTTTCAAAGTTGTGGTCGGCGGGAAAGTCCACGTGGTAGCGGAGCTTGTTGCAGAGGCAGCCACCGGTAATGGACTTGGGCGTTGGGTAGGAAGGAGCCATGGTGGTGTGCAGGGTGGTGCTGTTCGTTGAGATGTCGAGAACGTTCGGGGTGAGATGGCAGCAGTTATTAGAGCCTGAGAGGTTAGGAATGAAAATGATTGGAAATGGTGCAGTACCTTATTCTGACTTTTAAGCTGCTACAGGAAAGATCCCACGTCCTCCTAGTTGGCCATTCCACCTTCCATTTTTGGATTACACGAGGCGCGCCTTTGGTTGACATCGCGGGGCAAGTCCAACCAGCTCGAGGAATCACAGGGCACCTCCTCTCACCGAGTGACGACTGCCAAGCCCACTGCCCGCATCGCACCTGTCGTTGGCAGTTTTTTTGTTAAAGGATTTCATTAGGTTACTGCTTTCTCGTTCTTTGTGCATTCAGTCAAGCTGGTTTCACCCATAAATACTAGGTAGGTAGACTGTAAACGCCTTTCCCAGAACGGATCATGATCACACCACCACGACAACACATTCCCCTCTCAGGCCCCTCCCGTCTCCTCCACCTCTTTGTACCTGTCCAAATAGTGCCTCTCCCTCAACCCATCCCGCTCCTCACCCGTAAACAGCCCATCGCCGCTCTTCTCCCCCAGCTTCCCCTGGGCCACATAATTCTTTTTCAGCCACTCCAACGCCTTCTCACTGCCCAACCCCGGCTTCCGCTCCAGGTTATGCTGCTCCACGCGCGCGACGGTGTCCAGCCCGACCTCGTCCATCCTCTCACACGGGCCCTTCTCGGCGTGGAAAAAGTCGCGGAACAGCGCGTCCACATCGGCCGGCTTGGCCACCCCCTCGGCCAGCACGGCCAGCGTCTCGCGCTTGCACGCCGCCCAGATGCGGTTGAAGACGAAGCCGCGCGACTGGATGTCGCGGGGCACGACGACGGGCGCGAAGCCGACCCGGCGCATGGCCTGCGCGAGGAAGGGGAAGATGGCGCCGTAGGTGGCGCCCGACGACATGAGCTCGACCATGCGGTTGCGCGGCGGGATGAAGTAGTGCGTGTTGAGCAGGCGGTGCGGGTACGAGAGCGGGCCCTCGGAGGCCATCTCGGCCGTCGTCAGGCTGCTGCTGTTGGAGGCGAGGATGCAGTCTGAGGGGAGCGAGCGCTCGAGCAGCGCCAGGACCGACGTCTTGAGGGGCAGGGACTCGGGGAGGCACTCGATGGCCAGCCAGGGGGCTTTGGTGTGTTCCTGGGCGGTGATGGTGCCGGCCGAGTCGCGCTCCGGGTGGTGTCCCGAGGTGCTGGTTGCCGTCTTGAGGTCGGTGGTGGTGCTGACGTGGCCCGGGTGGGTGCCGCGCTCGGCGCAGTAGGCGCCGAGGTTGTCGGTGATGTACTCGGTTGCCGAGTGCAGGGCGTCTGGGGAGATGTCGTAGATGGTCACCGGGCGGGCGTTGGAGGCCCAGACGAGGGCCACGCGCCGCCCGATGTTGCCTGCTCCCACGACGAGGACAGGTCGGTGCTTGAGGCTCTCCTCGGAGGGCGGCTGCCACTTGGGCAGGTGAGATTGCTTGCTGGCGCTGTCAGAGAGGTAAGATGAGGTAGTGAAAGGTGAGTATTGGAGTGCAGCTGAGCAACGGGAGAAGCTAAGACGTAAAGCAGACTGCGGCCTCTGACAAGTCCAAGCAGGCGAGCGTGAAGTGCAGATTGGCCGCAAAACCCTAGATCCCGTGGTCCTTCCCACCGCTGGCCGGCTTCTGACAGCCAGTCGTGACGGTCCACTCATCACACTGGCCTTTGTTGTTCTGGTTGCGAGTTGCAGTGCCTGGGACATATTGAACAGGTATTCGAAATTGTGTACAGCAACTGCAGCAATGAGCAAACCCTTACTTGGGCGCTGCCACTCGGTATTCTCGAGGTTAAAACCAAAAGGTGTGCCAAGGAAGTGATTGACGGTGGTCTGACAGTTGTGATGCCATTCCATCTGATAATCATTGCCTAATATACACAAGACGACCTTATCGGGTGGTCCCGCCGGTGCGGTGTTGTTTGTGGCGTGACGACTCTGTGACGACGTCGTATTGCCAGAATCGTTCGCTTCCGCGGGGTTCCTCTGGCTGGGGCTGTTTAAGCGGGCCGGGTGATCCAGGCTCTATCTGGACAGAAAACGGTGACTCAACAAAATCACTAAAACCTTGCGACATCTCCATTCCTGAGAAAGCCTGAATAGGTACCTTAGTTGATGAAGTAAAGTGAAATGGAATCAAAGATGATGAGATCCTTTTCTTCCCCTTTGTTCTTCCTCCTTTTCCTTAAGAACTTCTTCTTTCCTTCACTTCTTTTTCTTTCCCCTCTTGCCTTTCCTTCCATTTTCCCCTGTCTTTTCGTTCCTCTTTTTTTTTCTATATTTTCTTTTCTTTTTAACGACTTTCATTTGACATTGTTTTGGAATAAGATCTACCTTATCATAAGCTAAAGGCATCTTGACGTCTAAGTTCCGTTTGGTTTTACGGGTTTATTTGGCCACGAGGTGCGAGGGTGAGGAATGAGGAGCTGCGGGCAACGACCCCAACTCCATCCATCCTCTTTTCGGCTATCTTGGTGTACGGAGATGCCTATTTTGACCTCGCTGCTTCTTGTTCCAGGTTTCGAGGAGCCAGCCGAGGGGTGCTCTCCTAGGCCGAGTGCTGTGCTCTTTTTGACAGGAAATCAACGTGCCCTTTAACAAGGTGCTATCTGATTGTCGTGCCGGCTGTTTAGACACACCCAAGAAGAGAAGGTTGATGCCGAAGAGGCTCAAGTATCTGGTGCAGTAAAACTCCGACTGTGCGGTGAAAGAAGGGGTGCGTTTGGGGATGTTGCTGGAGTATTGAACAAGTGAAAAGTTTACAAATATGACCGTAGAACCTCCTGCGTGTGGTACCAAACCTTCCCCTGTGCCTTTTCCCGGAGAAGAGGGATCACCTTTGCGTTCGGGGTGCAGTCGCACCTGAAATTGGCGAGAAACAGGCCACCCTCCGACTTTCCTTGTGTATTCACACCCGACTTCCCCTTCCACGGCACGCCACGCCCGCCAAATGCGGCGCTCGTGCATTGAAACAGGTTTCTCTGGCCAGACTCGTCGTTGCTGAACCCAAACAAGCGAACGAGGGGCTCGATGACGAGCCAGACGAGCCAGTCCATGGCCGAGTTCGGCTCGTTGCCCCTTCTGGCATTTCCCGTGTTGACCCAACCAGGCCAGGAATGGATGAAGGTCACGTCGGGATTGTCGGCGGCCAGCTTGTCCAACGCGACCGTATTCATGGTTAGGTACTGGCCTTGCGCCTTGATGCCATTAAAGTTCCCTGGCTTCTTCAGGTCCAGGTCGTCCAAGTCGACCCCCGTCACACGCTCCAGCCCGCCGCCCAAGACGCTCACGACCCTGGGGACTTCCGAATTGTGGAGAAGGGGAAGGAGATGCAGGATGAACAGCATCCGTGAGTAGTACTCGAGACTCTGGGCGACTTCCAGGCCCTCGGCAGTCTCCGTGCGCGGGCCGAACGGCGCGTAGCCGGCGGTGAGGAACAAAAGATCGACTCTGGGCTCTTTGGATTTGATGACCTCGCAGACTCGCTTCGTATCGGCAAGGAGCGCAATTTCCCCTTCGGTCCAGATAACTTCGGCTTTGGGGTTGATGGTGTGCATCTCCTGGATGAAGGGGCGCATCCTCTCCTCGGAGCTCTGGCGCCCGACGAGATAGATCCGGATGCTCGTGCCGGCTGCAACTAAGGCCCTGAGCGTCAACTTGCCAATTCCCGAGGTGCCGCCAACGAAGACGGCGACGCGCGGGGCTGTGGCATCGTTGATGAGCGCGTTGGAGGCTTTGATCTCTTTGAAAGAAACCATTTTGTGGCTAGTGAGAGTTTCGGATCGCTGTCTATGAAGGAGGCGGGCGTGGTCAGGCAGAATCAAGAAGTTGAGTGGACGAACTTTTGACAAGCAGACTGTGAGATGGAGTTGTGCGAAGGCCGCGCAAGCTGGCAAAAGTCGCCGGCTTACCGCTTGCTGCGCTCGGGCTTCGGGGCAATCGGCTCCCAGCTGAGGGCAGACACATGCACCTCATCACGGAAACAATCTATATTGGTATGGCTAGCTGAGGGATGCGATTTCGAAAAACTCGCATCAGCTAGTGCCAAGTCAAACAATCCAGATTGGGCTCAATGTTTGTTTGATTTGAGTTAAGGTAGTTATTCGGAGCCTTGGTCTGGGTACCTTATCTTCCATCCTAGACACTTTTGAAATCCCAAATGGTCTCGACCCCCGCATTTTTGAAGTCCTCATCCTCAACCTTTCATTGTTACTGTCAACCACCAGCGCCCCCCCTGAGTGTACTCACGGTTGTTTTTACCGAGGAGTTTTGTGCAGTGTGCTCCGATGCTCGCGTCCATGCAGATGGAAGCCCGCCTTCATTCACTTCACATGGATTGGGGCTGAGCGATTCTGGATGCATTAGGCAGCCGCCAAAGTGGCAGCCGCCAAAGGCGTCAAGGAAGGCGTCAAGGGCTTAGCTTTTGGCGATGAACCCCTTCGCTCACCCGCTCTTTTTGTCCTTCTTCCCGCTCCTTGTGTACCACAACAACCATGACAAGCCCCGCATCTATCACGAATATCCCCTTGGAGCTGGTGCAGGCCATCGTCACGCGCTGTTGCCCCTACGACATCGCGCGTCTCGGAGCGACGTGCCGCCGCCTCCACCACATCTGCCATGATGCTTTCGTTTTCCAAGCGTCTTTCCTCTACCACGTCGACGAGCCGACTTCCAGCCACGTCGCAAACAAATCCGCACTGCGCGAGCTGCTGCTCCAGCATGTGCAGCCACGGCAAGCAACGAAGGTGTGGGCACGCCTTGCCACAGCCGCTTGTCAGCTGCCGATCCTCGTCGACGAGCTGTATGCTCGCCTCCTGCCCTACGAGTCAGTCCCCTGGGACAACTCCTCTCCCCACCCGGCACCTGCGGATCCAGCGCTCAAGAACATCATTGGGACGCTGAGCACTCTGGCTGTCTTAGGATGTAGGTGCCGACCCAGGCCCCTTCCCCTACTTGATCCCCCCCACCACCACTAACCAACTCCCCAGACCCCACAGTCAACGACTTCACCGTGGCCGCCTCCCTGACCGGTCTCGCGGCCCGCCTCATCGACCCCGTCTTCTGGCAAGCCTGGGTCCCGGACCGGCAGCCGCGCGTCACCCTCGCCTCGCAGCTCGCCTTCTGCCTCGCGACCGGCATGCTCGGCCACCGCGTGCTCAACAACATGCCTCTGTTGGCGAAGCGCGTTGCGGACTGGCTCGACCCCGCCAGCCCCGAATCCGCCGTCTTCCGCGACCTTTACGACCCCGCCAGCCCCGAATCCGCCGTCTTCCGCGACCTTTACGACGCCGGCTCCCTCGAAGGCGCCCAGGCCGCCGCCCTGCTGCTCGCCTCCGTTCTCCCCTGGCTGCTGCACGCCGACGTGGCTGTCCGCCACCGCGACGACCTGCCCCACCCCGCCAACCTCCCGCTCTTGCTCAGCACGGGCGGAGGTGCCCTCCCCCTTCCCCTCCCGGATGGCAACACCCTCAGCCACCCTGCCTCTGGCAGTGGCGGTGGCGACGCTGATGGCGACGCTGATGGTAACACTGGCAGTAGTGATCCCCACCCCAGCGTGCTGCTCGACGACACCGGCACCCCCATCCCCACCACGCGCGGCCTGTCTGCCTTTGCCACCGCTCCGTCGTGGTCGGCCTGGCTGCGAGGCACTGTCGACGCGCTGCTGGACGACCTTGCGAATGGCGAGTGGGTGGGGTATTACACGCTCTCGTTCACGCGGGAGAGCCAGGTGGATGCGCCGCTGCGCGGGATGCGGTTCACCGTGCACAACCACCACCGTCCGGGTAATGGGCAAGGGAATGATCCGGACGAGGTGAGGGTCACGGCGGACGGCGGGGTGGATGGGGTGGGCCCATTTAGGTTAGAGGGGACGGTGGACAGGCTGACGGGCAGGGTGAGGTTGATGAAGATGTATGAGGGGGCGCATGCGTGGTGTAACGAGGGGACGCTTACGCCGGTCGGGATTGTGGGCTGTTGGGGGCCGACGGCTCAGAGGCCCTTTGGGTTTATATGGATGTATAAGAGGGAGTGGGCGAGGAAGGGGGCGGGTTGTCCGTGATCGGTGTGAGGGCAGGACTGTGCTTGGAAACTAGTTGACTCACCTGAGTATTTATAGTATGAGGCCAAAGCTGACACTTGAGGGTTGGGATTTTGTTGTCTCTTCGTGGGGCGACATTGAAGACATGCCCTGCACTTAAAGGCCCCTGAAAATGGTAGCATGTATTTTTGACTATGTAATACGCCGGGCCGCGATGTGTCTGAATACACCCTCTGGATCCCCGGGCAACAGGTCGTTCTCCGGCCCCAGATCGATCACCTGGGTCGGGACAAACCGACCACAGAATCCAAGGCAGTGGCGGAACATCACCGCCGGCTCAAAGCGCGGCATCAGCGCCAGTTGCGTCTGGACCCACGGATGCTCCCTGTTGAGCTCTCGGCGATCCCAGCGGCAAAGCCAGCCGTGGGGAATGTGAGCATAACCCTCCTCCTCGTCCTCAACCATTGAGTCTGGCCAGATTTCCTGGTACGTCGCCAATGGCACTTGGAGCTCGCTACACTTTCCCCTCAACCATACCTTGTCTAGATATCCGCGCCACCGTTGGACTCGTGCGCACCATTCGTCAGTAGTGTCGACAGCGGTGGAGAAGAACTCGGCCACGTCCAGCTCCTCGT
Source organism: Staphylotrichum longicolle (assembly GCA_019096155.1). NCBI lineage: Eukaryota > Fungi > Ascomycota > Sordariomycetes > Sordariales > Chaetomiaceae > Staphylotrichum > Staphylotrichum longicolle. The sequence goes on from JAHCVI010000003.1 coordinate 2,254,057, forward strand.
CCGAAGGCGAGCCTGACTGGTGGCGTCTCCAGACGTCTCGAAACTTGGCGATCGTTCCCGCGTCCCGCGGGTCAACGAGCTGGATAGGTTCCTCGCCTAGGAGGCCAAACACGCCAGCCTGGGCAGCCTCCTCGGCCGAGATGTGAATCTCGACCATGGCCAAGACCACGTAGTAGACACGGTGGGGGCTGAAGTACCTCATCTCGTGCCTGTCGAACGTGGTTGAGGCGCTAGGATACCAATGGCTCGGCCGCTTGGGCTCGAACGGAAGCAATAAGCCGGCCGTGACTGAAGCTGCAGCAGCTTGGTTGGCCAGCCACTGGAAGGTTTCCCAGGGAAAGCCAGGGGGATTGCACATGTCGTAGCGCACATAGTCTTTGTGCCAATTGAGATGGACGATGTCGAAGCCCTTGCGAAACTGGACTGGCGCGTTGAGGCCCCAGTCACTCAGATATTCGGGACACGGCGTGCCGTTTTCGTCCGTCTTCCACACGTCGTATGTCACGTATTTGTGGTGGTTCAGGGCAACAAAGCGCGCCTCGCGACACACGCGAGACACCAGAGGAGGCCGGCCAGGCGGCGACGACCAGAGCTCTCGGGGAGGGGCGGCCGGAAGGGTGAGATGGTGGATTGACAGCGGATAGTCCATCTCGACGACTCGGGGGCTGGGGAGGCAGTACGACCAGATCTTAAGTCGCAGCTCCGTAGGCAGGTCTCGAAACCTAGGGAATGTGCGTGCAGACATGGTGCTTCTACTTGGTGGTGGTGTTGTTGGTGGTGGCGTCGGTGGTGGTATAACGTGTTGACGTTCGCGGTGGCGTTCTTTAAACGATCTTTGCGCAAGCAGCAAAAGAGAGGCTCGACAACGAAGAGAGGCAGCTGCGGCACGTTCAGTCTACTCGTGCCATGGCGTCTCCGTGCTTGGCAAGCCCCCGCTCATGGGCAAACCAGGGTTCCTCCCTCTCGCTAGCTCCCCAAGACCCTCCGTAGTCTCGAGCTAGTGAAAGCAAACCGCGGCGCAACCGGCAGAATATCCTGGGCTTGTTGAGCGCCCAGGGAACTTGTCCCGACAACCCAACCGACGCTTTTCAGCCTCAATCATGGTATGTATACCCCTACAAAATCGGGGCTCTACCCCGGGGGTATATCATCGCGGATGCTTGCCATACTTTATTCTCTCAACCCCCCTCACAGAGTTGTAGGCCTGTGCTAGAACTTTCTGTGTCGCTCCCCTTCTTTCTGGAAAACAAGCTTTATCTTTACAGGAAAGAAGGAACAAAAACAAATGGTTTCGGGGTCTTAAAATGGGTGCTTCTTTTCTTCTGTGCTGTCCGTATTAAGGAAAAGATGAACCCGGCTGGAATCGGTTAACACCCTAAATGGCGCGACGTACTCAACTGTGAAACTTTCAGATATGTTGCTGCAACCTGCTGTGGCGCCCATTCCGCTTTTCGGCTCATTTTTGTCGTGAAAGCTCTGACAAAGCGTTGCATCACAAGAGGGAAATTAACACAATGGGCCGGGTCGACACAGGGGTCTTCGATATCTTTATAATTGCGACTCTTAAAAAGACGCCGATTTAGGGTTCAGTTTGTACTCTGTGGCCTCCGTCAACTTTTCTAACCTCCTTGTTTCCTGTCAGCGTCAATTTCCTGGAGCTTTGGGATTTGACGTACGATGGTCAAGCGGACCCTTTTGCACACATATCAATTGGAAAATCTGCCTGTTAGGATCTGGCCTTTGAGGGTTACATACATGGTCGACAACAAGAGGCGTGGCCGAGCGAGCCAGGCCCCGTGAGCGAACGCAGCTCTCTCAGTCAGCCTCGGTCCTTGTCCCGTTTTGGTTTTGGATCCCCACTGATATCCCCTGGGCGACTGTCCGATTTCGAAACCTGCTCCATTCCGTCCCCGCGGCGGCCATGGCGGCGACGACACCACAGCACCAGCCAGGTAACTAGTAGCGCTACAACGATGATGGGCACGCCGACCATCGCGAACCAGAGCCCCCTCCCGTCGATATCGGGCCCGTGCTCTTCGCCGTTGGAGCATATATCTGCCTTTGAATCCGGTTTGGAACCGGGCACCCAAGAAGCTAGCGCTATGCCAGTGGCGCACCTGAGCTGCGGCGGAGCCGGGGTTAGGGAGGTGGCATCCGCGGACGCCCATGAGATCTGCCATGCGTTGTGGACGCGAACCTCGTCCACAAGCGATGAGGTGCTGGGAAACTGGTAGCACGCCTTGGGTGATATGTCTGCGACTTCAAACCAGCCCTGGTAATCGTATTTGAAGCCCCTAAATGGCGGAAGCCGGTGAGGTCAGTTGTCACGGATTTTGAGCAGTGGACGGCCAGGGAGCGAAAGGGATTACCTCGAGCAGCAGTAGGCTGTGGTAAAGGTCCTGTTGTGCGTAGTCGTAGGTTCTATAATGGCAGAAGTGGTACCGCCCACATGATATGCTGTCCAACCGCTCGGGCAGACAGCGGGACTGAACTGGAAACTCGGGCCCGCATTCCATCCTGAGGGCTGACAGCTTGCGAAGCGAGAGTCGGCCGGGCCTGACGCGAGAATGGTAGTGACCGCAGAGTTATAATACGTGGAAAAGTACGTTAGAAACTGATCCGCACAGCCTGGCGGTGCAACAAATGGTGTGGTGAGTGCTTGGAGCACCGCTGTCGTGGAGAGCGTTGTGGTTGTTGTCGAGGACGTTGTTGTTTCCGGTGTTATCGACATTGTCGCGAAGACGAGGATTGCCCTCAAAGTGAAGACGGAGAAAGAAAGCGCAAACAACAGTCGGGGAAGAAGGGGTCTTAAACCTGGACAAAGCGACGTTCGATGGCTCGTGACAGTGACTGGGGTGTTAAGGCAAAGTAACTTGTCATGCGGTATGCGGGACGGCCGCCAGGGTTTCAGGGGTTCGATCGACAAGGCCAGTCGCGTACCTATTATCGTTGCCTATGTCAATGTCAATCTTGTCGTTGAATCAAGCCTGGGAGCTGCCAGGGCGCACTGCACACTGTACCAACGTAACATGGGGGCCAAGCCAGGGCCAGTAGGACACAGTCAGCGTCCCACGTGCCGGTTTAGCCTTGCACGACTGGCCATCGAAACAAACCACGGACGGCGTGGGACGAGCAACTCGTTCGCTTTGAGTCAAGCCTCGCCTCGACTTCAAAGTTGCGCCGCCAACAGTTGCAGTGGACTTGCGGGAGTCCCGCTTTTCATCTTTGAGTTCATGGAACTCAGGGGCGCAAGGGTCAAGCCGCAACTTTTGGGAGGCAACACTTACGCAATGGTACTGTTGGTATCTGTGTGGTGACTTGGAGTTGAAGTCGCAAAGGCATGGGTGGTATTGAGGCCACTGGACCGCGGACGTTGACAAGATGAAGAGGGCAAGGAGGACGAGGGCCACGGACTTGTCCACCGGCTTACTTCCATTTCTTTCTTTGGATACTATAGAGAATAGATTCAGTCAACTGTCTAGTCTTGCTGGAACGTGTCAAGCAAGAAGTCATTGCACAGCAACGTCTTGTTATTATACTCAAGGTAAGATAGGTACTACTCAGTTCAGTCATGGACAGCCAGTTCAATTCTGGTCCAACCGTCCAGTTCATGGAGAGAAGAACGAGTAGGATTATTGCGAGTGCCCTATGATTGCTTGGAGGTTGGATTGCAGTTTGGTGCTGTCAAAATAGACAAACGATGTCGCATACCTATGTCAACCAGGAGTCCATAGGAGCAAAGGGAGCAAAGGGGAACAGGAAAAGAGGGCAGGCACACTTCGTCCGGGAAAATATGATAGCCGTCACTCCGATGCCGCGGGCAAGCGGCCCAATTGACCCCGTCGTTCATGTCTTACGACTTTCCGACGGAACGTTTCCGTCAGCAATCTCATTGGCTTCCCTCCCGGTTGTCTTTCCTGTAGTGCCAAGAAATGGGGAAAGCGAGGATCCTTTTAGCAGTATATTAAGGCGAACGAATGGTGATATTGAGTTAAAGTATACTTTTGGATGGTGATCGGCAGCTGGTGCTTACAGTGCATGGAATGAGTGTAACCAGTGGTGTTTCATTGCCGGAGGACGCCATTATAAGGCACCTAAAGTCCCTACAGCAGACCACAGCAGCTTTCGAATGAAGAAACCACAACCAAAACCCGTGTTGTAGCATCTTGCGCCGACAACTCTCTTTTAAGCATCGTACCAACTGAAAACATGTTCCGAGGCGCCTTACTAAAACCATGGTGTCTGGTGTGGCTCTTTCTTGCGGCTCTCGCGCACCAGACCGATGCAGGGAATGCCGGTCGCTGGAAGCCGAAGAAGCCCATCATGCTTCGCCAGTCCGGGGGTTTCACCATAGGCGGCAAGGTTATCACGCACCCCGCAAACCCCAACATGACGCTTTCGTGCGATCATGGATATGTCGAGTACTTTCACCCGTGGCGGCCGCGCAGGACGAGCATCGTCATGTGGCACAGCTCCAGCACGCAAACTTTCCAGAACCGCTGGGACGGCGGCGAAGGCTTCAAGGACAAGTTCCTGCGCCGCGACTATCCGGTCTATCTCTGGGAAGGGCCACGCGTGGGCCGGGCAAACTGGGCGTGCACCACCACCTACTACGCCCCCGACTACCGAGACCAGGGCAATTTTGTGGCCTGGAACTTTGGCCCGAAGTTCAAGGAGTGGTGGCCAGACGTGCAGTTTCCGACCGAAAGCGACTACGCCTGGCAGCAGGCCACGAGCTCCCGATACGTGGAATACGACTCGGAAGCAAGTGTGAACCTTGAGACGGACGCCGCGGCTATAGCCGCTGACTCGGGCAAGCTGGGCAAAGACATCATCTACCTCACCAACTCGGCGAGCGGGCTACGCGCTCAGATGACCGCGGTCAAGAGCAACACGACAAACATCAAGGGGATCGTCTGCTATGAGGGCTATGGCTACGTATTCCCGGACAATGCGGGCATCGAACCAGGGGCCGGGCTCAACCCCTTCGGGCCCATTCTCGTCCCTGAGGAAGACTTCAAGAAATTGGCCAAGATACCCTCAATCCAGTTTCTGTGGGGGGACCACAGGGACGAAAGCTTCACATTCCTCAACCAGTCAAGGCAGGCGGCCGCCTTGATCAACAAGTTCGGCGGCAACGCCGAGGTCATCTTGCTGGGAGAAGACAAGGGCCTCAAGGGTACCACCCACATTGCCTTCGCGGATCTGGACAACGACAAGGTTGCCGACCTTCTGGACGACTACCTGCGGGAAAACAAGCTGAATCGGTATGAATAGCATAGAGCCATCTTTTGCCCTCGAGCTGTCTTGTTTCCGTCCGCTTCGGATTTGGCTTTCCTCGTTCTCTTCGACTCATGGAGCCGAGATGAGTGGGTTGGCAATCTGAAGAGGTTCTGAGACGGCACAGGGAGTTTGTGCTCGTGCCAAGACTGGATGTCAAGGCTTTTTTGGGCTCTTCGCAAGGCAGCTGAACAAGGCCCTGTGGCTGTGCGGCATAGCATACATGTATTTGTGCGGGGTACATAATGAGCTGCTTCACGCCTGGGCTTGTTGAAGGGCAATGGCTCCTTGTTCTCTTTGCCCGTTTACCTCAACAGCTCTCTTGACTTCTCCTAAATGGAAGGCCTTCGCAAGCAGGCTCTCGTTGCATGTTCACAGATCAACTTTGCGCCAGCCCCCAACGAGCACGAGTTGATCACATTCGATCTGGCAGCCAACAAGGAACCGTGTCGCGTCAGGCTACCACTGCCCGACATCCTGCTTCGCACCCAACAGAGCTCAACTCCTCCTCCTACCTTCAGGCTCGCAAAACTCCACATAGTGCACCCACCCGTGGGAAGAACATGGGAAGCCCCTACACTCAACGCCTCCAAAGACGATGTCATCCGGCTATGGCACCTGTTCAATCTAGACCCAACGTTGCTGTCCCTCGTTGCCAAAGGCGTCCGGGGTTTCTGCCAACACCAGCCTGCTTTGTGGGATCCCAATGCTGAGTCTTACCACTTCATGGTCAGTTCGTATGCATACTGCGTCGTCTGGACCTTCTGTACACAATCTCAGACGACAAGCGGAGTCATCATCGTCCGGCCCGACCACCCTCGGCCGGACCCGTATGAGCAATGGTGGCAAGTTTTGACGACGCAGACCGGCTCTGTTAGGCACCCGCTTTGGCCTTTTCTGGTGTCTGCGTTACAATCCATGGAAGAGACGTACCGGAATACCGCGGAGTGTCAAGCCCACATCAACCAAGTTGAGTCGCTGACGAGGTTCAACCCCTGGACACAAGGCCGGCCACCCAGTAGTCCGCCTCCAATGGAGCTTGACGACCTCTCCAGGCTTTCAAGAAACATCGGATCTGTTATGATCTCATTGGAAGACTGCATGAGGCAAGTCAAATTGCTCCAACACACGACAGAGTCGTATCAACGGTCTGGGTTCGTCGACGAAGGCGTCAACATCACACCGGCAGTCCATATTCTCCAGCAACAGATGGACTCTTGGGGAATCCGTCTGCAATATCTCAGCGAGCGGGCTAAGAACCAGGTGTCCGTGGTAAGTCAATCTGACCACCAGCAAGAAGGCGATTCTCAATGCAAAAAGCTGATTGACTGTAAAAGATCTTCAATCTCATGTCACGCTATGATGCCTCATCCAGCATTGCAATTGCTCGGGCCGCCAAAAAGGACAGTGCATCCATGAAAGCCATCGCCGTCATGACCATGGGGTTCCTTCCGGGTACCTTTCTGGCAGCCCTCTTCGCGCTTCCGACACTCCAGTGGGATTCGAGTCTGGTGATCCAGGAGAACTTTTGGGTGTATTGGGCTTTTGCGATACCGTCTACGGTCTTGGTGTTTGGGGTGTGGTTCTGGCATTCAAGAAGAGAAAATGCTTGAGCTTCGTGTGCTCATTCAATGTCAAATCCTTTGGGCATCACACCTCGACGCCCCTCTCGCAAACTCCCCATTCCATGATCCCATAAACATGACAATACCAAGCACACGGATAACAACCCCACCTCCCGATGTCGCCGCCGGTCAACACGCGAGTCCTTCCAGACCTCCTTGATGACACAGACCGCATCCCCGCCTCGTACAGCAACCAGCACAAGCTCTATAAATCCCTTCACTTAACCAATTAACCAGCAACGACCTCCCCTTCGCGGCCCAATAAATATTAACCACAAAGAGCCGGTAGCACGGCCGCTTGCCTCTCACTCTTGTTCGGCGCCCAGCTGGATTGCCATTGACGAATGAATTATTTTGCGCGGTGGTACTTGAGCGTGGCGGCCCAGAGACTTGTCAGTAAGTTTGTTTGCGTGGGTTCGGTGATAGACGTCGAAGCGGGTAGGTTCTTGGGGCCTCAGGACTGGTGGCTGCGATGGTGTCGAAGAGGAGATTCCATAAGTGGAAGGTTTGCGTCGGCAGCTAAGTCCGGGTCGACGCCATTGTCACCTGGATTGAGAGCCGCGGCACGTTGTCTGATGAAGCGTAGGCTGTGTTTCCGAAGGGCTGAAGCCAAAAGCCGCGGTCCGGCGCCGGGCCTGACGGGGTTCAAGAGCTCATGTCCTTTCTACGCACATACGACACGCTTCTCTTCGAGATACTCGTATAATTAAAATTTGATCCGCTAGGCTGGGCACTGCCTTTGGGTGTTCGTTCTGCATTGTGCCGTATGATAAGCATTCTCGACAGAAGGATCGTAAGGACGGTCAAGCTACTTTATTAGCCACCACTTTTAGCTGACATTGTCGGGCTCACGATTGTACTATAGTAACCTGGCGTCGAAGTTTTGAAAGTAGGGCCGGTGAGAGGAGACCGAGAAGCTGTGTGCACAGGTAACGGAGACTCGCAAGACAAAGCTTGGGGATTTTTATTGATGAAACGGTCATTCCGCGCTTTGAGCACATTACCACTCCCGTGAGTGCAGTATGACAATTGTATCTTCTATCAATATACTGTCCAATTTCCTTAATAACGTTATTTGATGTCCTGATCTCGTCGAAGCCCATACAAAATTCATTCTAGTTCACGTTCTCTCTTGTACCATTTCTCTACGGATTCTCGTGGGCTAGTAGGGTTGTTAGTAGGCTGGCTTGAAGGCGATTCTCCAAGTGTTCAACGTCCTATCTTCGGCGGCTTAAGCAGTGCCTGCTGTCCGTGGCACGAGGTAAGGGGTGCGGGTTGGGTGTGTTGTAGTGGGTTGGGTGGTTTAGTCGGCCTGCGGTTGGTTCGTGTCAAGGCGCCCTGTGGCCATTGCGAACCGTATGGTTGCCCGAACGGCTGCCATGTTAGGAGTCCAGTCTTTCTTGTCCGATGGCCGATTTCCCTCCTAGGTAGAACGAAATGTTGCTTCTGTAGGTGTCTGTGCATTCGAGCATCTCCGTTCGGTATGCCGTCCAGTTTTTGCATCGGAAGAGGAGGTGGTCTACTGTTTCTGTTGCTTGCCCGCATGCGCACTGATCTGCCGATGCTGCTCCAACCCGATGGAGGTAACCGTTGAGTCTTGCCATGCCTGTTCTGAGCTGAGCGAGCATGCCAGCCTCCTTTCGTGACAGGTGGTCGTACAGCAGTAGAGTGTGTTTGCCAGGAGTTGGGCCGACGGAGACGGCGGGCAACGGATATACTGGCTCAAGGGCATGGCTGGCACGGGAAAGTTGACTATCGCGCTGACTATCGCCCGCGAATACAGCGCCAAAAAGCGGCTCGGCGCAAGCTTCTTCTTCTCGAGGGGCGGAGGCGATCTCGCATCGACAGGGAGGTTCGCCGCGACGGTCGCCGTCCAGCTTGCCGAGACATCGCCAGAGCTGTGCCAACACATTGCCGATGCGGCCGTCTCTAGTCACCGCATCCGAAGTTACTCGTGCTGCTTGTAGTCCACATAGCCGATTGACTGTCCGCGACGCATGCAACAACCTCGATTACATCCACTTGCGCACTCGGAGGGAGGGAGATAAACTCGAGGACCAACCAACCAAACGACACAACACGTCAATTAATTGTCTCTTCATCCGCCACTCACCCAAAGTTGTGCTGGAGCCAGTGACAAGACGAAGGGCAACCACTGCCACGAGGCGGATAGCCCGACCAACCCCTGGCCCCAGGGCTTGGAGATCGTCACGGAGGGCATGGATACTTCGCAGCTGTTGATAGCTTTGTTCGGTCAGGAATTCAGGGCGTCGTTCCTGTAAAGGATTAGATGTGGTCGTCCTCGGTCATGTCAGCAGGTCGTTTCGCTGAAGACCCCGGATTGGATCGTGTGGAACGAAAGGCACGCAGATAAATATGGTGATCTTTCGCTAATGGTGATGGTGGTAATGTGGGAGCAAGATGTGGGCAGAGGGCTGCCTGCAGAGGCAAAAGTGGTGTGGTGGGCCAGCGCACAGACCAGCCCACGCAATACTGCCAGCACCTTGCGCCACGGGCAAATCCTCTTCAGCCCCGCCCGCGGCGCTGTGCTTATCGACTTTGGGCTGAGCAGCGACAGCACGCGTGCTTCGGCAGCAGCAACGCAGGCGGCGGGAACGCCCTGGTACGTCCCGCCCAAATTCATGGACAATCCCCAAGTGCGGCGTGTGGCTGAAGCACGCAACGAGGAGCGCATGGAGAGGGAGCGGCAGTGCTGGCCAAGCGCCACAGTCCCACAATTTCCATCCAATGGACGGACCACAGTTCTTTCGACGCGACGGGCCCGAGAGAGCCCCCCCCTCAATTTCCACCACCAACCACATGGACCTGGAGCCCTACAGTCCCGCTGAAGGAGGAAAGTGCTCACCACAGCCAATGATTCGCATCAGGGACTGCAGACCTCGCACCTCATTCGGTGAGTCAAGGATGCCGGAAGTTGGTGGTTGGGGCGCGTCTGCTCCTCGTCTACGCCGGGACAATGGGCGGTTGAGTCGCGTGAGCTGGTGAGCTAGCAAGAGGTTCATTCAAAAAGTCAACGGCAGGTTCGACAGTGAGGTCCTCATCCGGAGATTAAGATTAGCTCTGTGGATAATGAAGGGGCGACGCAGAGTTAAGTTGTGGAGACTAGGCCGGCCCGAGCATGCGCATCACAATTCGAGGGCCGAAGAGATCATCGAGTTCGGAACCATCCGAGCAGAATGTCCTTCGACCAGCAATAGCCAAAGACTATCGGGGTTTGAGGTGGACTTGCGGCAATGGGCTTGGGAGGGTCGTCTACAGCTAATGTTACGGTTAGCGCTGAACACCGCAGTCGTTTCTGGTGCATAGTTAGCCACTCCCGATGGATACCTCGGCAGATGTCAAAGGGCTAAGGTAAATACCCACACGCCCACGTTGATGGCGCACGGCTACGCACGTTCGGCACGCGTGGGCTCCCGGTCGCCTCGTGGCAGCCAGAATGCCAGAAGCTTCGCGTGTCTGGAAAGAGTTGAAAGAAACGGGCGCCGCACCGTTGGACGCCCAGGCACATCCGGTCGTGCAGATCGACATTTCTAAGTGCGGATTGTTGCACAGACCGACATTTCTAAGTGCGGAACTGTCGCAAACCTGTCACACCGCTAGTGTTCGCGCTAACAAAGCTTTTTTTCTTGACATCCATGAGGTGGCACCTGGGTGGGGTTTTCAGACACAGGCCGTTGCCAAGCTACCAGGGTACTCTTCCTCCCTATCTCTGCGAATGTCTGGCTGGGGAGGCCAGAGCGGACTTTTTACAGAGCTCGAGCTTACCGTAAGGTATCCGTCTTACGCTACCGAATGCTCGTCTATCCTGTGGGCAGAGATATATATCCGTGACTTTGTTTGACACAGATCCGTCCTTATGGGGCGGTGCGGTATTTCATTGGAATGCTGCACATCATGCGCCCTCCACCAAGGAGACACAAGCAAAGCAGTGTTCGTCCTCCTGAGAATGGACTCTTGCATGGCGCTAGCCAGGCACGCGGTATCCAATCCGGCCTTTGTCCGGACCAAAGGTCGATGATCCATGACGCCAAAGGAACCGTGTCAACCCCAAATTCACGGGCGGAGGCTGATCCTCGGCTGGACCCATGTCGACTCTCCACGCCCAATGGGTAGCAGTCAAGTGCAACGTCCTTGATGAAACCACACCCCACCTACCGTCCTTGGATTGTTGCAGTTTAGAAACGAAATGCCCAGCTATTGAATTATTACTATATACGTTCATATATGTAATGCGTGGCCACTGAAGGCCCGAGGCGCTGTCCGTTGTCCTCTGGACTGATGCTGAACCCTTGGTGACCCGTGACGCCAACGCGAACCATCCCACGACGTCCAGATGTCGATCAACGGCAGCGGAAGCACATCGCACTTATAGAACGTCGGCCCAGTCGTGCTCGCCCCCGATTGCGCCTTCCATGGTCATCTGGGTCTCCAGTTCCGTCCGACAACGACTCCACCAGTGCTGAAGACATCTAAGCAAGGTGACGTGGATGTCAACAGCTGGTAGCCAGCTCAATAATTCAATCTACCGAAGAACACCAAACTAAGCGGGTAACAACATGGCGACTACTGGCGACAGCCGTGCCCTGCCACTCACCGCCGTCAACATCGCCGCCCTGGTTCTCGGCCTGACCGTCACGGCCCTCCGTTGCTTTGTCCGCATCCGCCTGCTCAAAGCCTTCGGGTCTGATGACTGGCTTATGGTCGCCGCCGCGGTATGCCGTTTTGCTCAAACCATTATGTTACTATTTACGACTGAGTTTGTGGTGTTTAGTGCTAACCTGTAACTGCATGTAGGTGTGTTTCAGCTTCTACTGCGCCTTCTCTCTCGCCGGCGTCGCCAACGGAACCGGCCACCATGTCGCCGACCTCAGCAAAGAAGCCAACGCAGAAGCTAAAAAGGCAAGCAATCCCATCAGCTAGATGGTAATGATTAGAGTCTGACAGGCAGCTTGTGAAGTGGTGGTATTGCTGCTATCCGACCTACGCCGTCACTATGGTGCTGGCTAAAATGTCCATCACCTTCTTCTTCCGCCGAGTCATGATCCAGCGGGTGCACAGGTGGATTCTCGCCTCGGCGGCGGCATTAACCCTCGTCAGCTGCACTATCTTCTTCTTTACCTGCATCTTCCAGTGCTGGCCAGTTAGCTACTTCTGGGACAAATACGGCCAGACCGGCACCTGCATCCCCGACCGCGTCATCATTGCCCTGGCCTTCTTATTCAGCGTCATTAACATCATCACTGACTTAACCTTTGCTCTTCTACCTGCTTGGCTTGTGTCGCATCTCCACTTGAGGCTCAAGACCAAGGTCGCCTTGTGTGCTCTGATGGGCCTTGGTTGTGTGTAAGTAGCTGCCCGCACGTTCCCTAGCTACTGATCACGTCGAAGCAAATACTTACAGAGTTTGCTCATAGCGCCAGCGCCGCTGTTGTTGTCCGGCTTCCCTACTTGCATTTCATTGCCAGTGGCGACTTCTTATTCGACACGGTCGACATCGCCATCTGGTCGACAGTGGAGCAGTGTCTGGCCATTACAGCAGCCGGCCTCGCCACACTACAGCCGCTGATCAAGCTGATCGGGTACAAGCTCGGATTCGCTTCCCACCCTACGCTGCCCTACCCGTCCGCGGGCACCAACAACATACACATGGGCGACGGGTCTATCGTGGTCAAACGATCCTTCGCCCGCAAAACCGAGGCCAGAACGTCTGCTCACAAAAACTTGAACTTTGACCAGACGGGTCTCAAGCTTCAGCCGGGAATTGGCGAGTTCTCGGCAGAGTGCTATAACACGAGCCAGGAATTTCTCACGTTATCATCGGAGGGATCGGACCCCAACAGGGATAAACAGAAGCGGTGAAAGAGTATGTATATATTGCCCGCGTGGTGCGCCCTGCAGCCCACGCGTGGTTGATTGCAGCCAGCCGGCTTTTTATCTCCTGGCCGCATTTTGGCCCTCTTTTCTAGCATAGCAGGCTAGACAGCCAGATCTTGAGCTTCTTCCTCGCGGCACATATAATGTCAGCAGAGTAATTATGTATCGTAGCGTATGACGGTACCAACACTCCCCGTTTCAGTCGAAGCCAGCGCCACTTTTCCAAACCTTTACCTCGACGCAAGGGCAACAAGCAACCGTTAACGACAACGACAAGGAGTTAGGATCCTGCCAGCTTGTACAACAGTAACGTAACGTATATCATAAGCGGGTGACCCAGACAAGCGAGTGACACACCTCCTCTCACCGACCCAGATTGCTGTATATCAACGCGAGGTTGTTCATGCTCGTCATCGTGTCTGGGTGGTCGAACCCAAGCTTGGGCTTGCTCGTCTCCATCACCTGTACCTCCAGCTCCTCGGCCTCCTCCCACCGGCCCCAGTTGCGGTGTGCCAACGCTAGGTTGTCCATGTTCATGTTGCCCAGCGTGCATGTTGCCCAGCGTGCATGTTGCCCAGCGTGCATGTTGCCCAGCGTGCATGTTGCCTAGCGTGTTGGGGTGATCAGCCCCGAGTCTCGCCTTGCTCGTCTCCTCACCAGCGCTTGGAGCTTCTCGGCCCCCGGAAATCACATGCACACTTCGCCGTTTCTTGTGCCCCTAACTGCATGCCTGTTACCCCACAATCGCGCTAACCTAGATAACGCGCCCTCGGAAATGACCTGCCCCTTCCGCCCTTTCTTGTGCCCCAGCATTCGTCGGCCAGTTTGTCGATCATGTCTCATGAAGTTTTCCCCGCTGCACTAGGCAGTCCTCAAATGTCTCTAAACTGGCCAACGGGCTTCCCAGCATCCGGCTCCTCAAGCCAAAGGGGCGACCCACATTTTACCTGGGAGGTCTTGGAATTGAGTTCCACAAACCCGCAACAAGTGTCAACTAAGGGGACGGTGTCAATTCCGCCTCTCGGGTTACCAAGTGAGCCATGTGGACGGCGCGGCAGAAGCCGGAGCATCCCCTCTATTTAATCGGACGCCATTGCCAGTCACCCTCGATCACTTGCCTGTTCCATTGGTTACCAAGGCGACTTCCCCGTAGCCTCTGCCATGTTTTTCGGCAAACTTCTTGGCCTCGGTGCCGTGTGCGCCACTGCCGTCCAGGCTGTTGAGCTCACCGGCTACGAGTACGTTATTGTCGGCTCTGGCGCCGGTGGCGGTCCCCTTGCCGCGCGTCTGGCTTTGGCCGGACACAAGACGCTCCTTATCGAAGCCGGCGACGACCAGGGCGCAAACACCAACTACACCGTGCCCACCTACAACGCCCGCGTGTCAGAGGATGAGCATATGTCATGGAACTTCTTCGTCCGCCACTACGCCAATGACACCCGCCAGGCGCGCGACTGGAAGACCAGCTACGACACCCCGGACGGCAGTATCTACACGGGCCTCCACCCCCCGCCCGGATCCAACATAAAGGGCACGCTATACCCTCGCGCAGGGACCCTCGGCGGGTGTACCGCACATAATGCCCTGGTGACCGTTTACCCGCAGCAGACCGACTTCCAGTACATGGCCAATTTGACTGGTGACAGCTCGTGGTCACCCGACAATATGCGCCAGTACTTTAAACGGCTGGAGAAGAAGCAGTACCTCAACGGCCTACCCCAAGGCCACGGCGAGGACGGCTGGCTCACGACTGAGCTTACTCCCCTAACCATTCCCCTTAAAGACCCACAGCTCCTTGCCACCCTTACCGGCGGCGCTCTTGCCCTCGGCGACCTTACCAACCAGGTGCTCAACGTTGGTACGCTACTGGCGGGCGACCTTAACGCCGATAGCAATAGCCGCGACCAGCAATCCAACTACTACGAGGTCCCCCTCAGCACCAACAACGGCGCCCGTACCGGCGCCCGGGAGTTTGTCGTTTCTGTCCGCGACGCCCTTAACAAGGACGGCAGCAAGAAGTACCCGCTAGATGTCCGTCTCAACTGCCACGTCACACGCGTTGTATTTGATACGACTATCTCCCCACCTCGTGCTACGGGCGTTGAATTTCTTGACGGCGCCCACCTCTACCACGCTAGTCCGCTCAGCAAGACCGCACCCGCAGGAATCCCCGGCTCTGCCACGGCCTCGCGTGAGGTTATCGTCTCGGGCGGCACCTACAACTCCCCGCAGATCCTCAAGCTCTCCGGCGTCGGGCCGGCCGCCGAGCTCGAGCAGTTCAATATCACCGTCATCGCCGACCTCCCCGGCGTAGGCACCAACTTGCAAGACCACCTCGAGATCTCCGTCACAGCCAAGGTCCCGAACAACTGGCTCGCCCTAAAGGGGTGCACCTTCCAATTCAACAATACGGCCGACCCCTGCCTCGACAAGTGGGAGAACCCAGGCCTGTTCAACGACCGCGGGACCTACGCCTCTAACGGCCTGCCTGTCTCGATGCTCTATAAAACCAGCGCCTCGGACGACGGCACCTTCGATGCTTTTGTGTTCGGCGGCCCTGTTAACTTCCACGGCTACTACCCAGGGTACTCGTACGACGCGACGGCCGAGCACGACTGGTGGACGTGGGCGATCCTCAAGTCGCACCCGCGGAATACCGCCGGCCAGGTGACGCTGCGCTCGGCAGACCCGTTGGACATGCCCGAAATTGTGTTCAACTACTTCGACACGGGCAGCGGCGAGTACAGCCAGGACCTCCAGGCTATGTACGAGGCCATCGAGCTCGCGCGCCGCGCGCTGAGGAGGCAGCCCATCCCGACGAGCGAGGTGCTGCCCGGGGCCAAGGTCACTACGCAGGAGCAGCTCAAGCAGTACGTCATGGATGGGGCCTGGGGCCATCATGCCAGCTCGACGTGTCCGATTGGGCCTGACGAAGATCCGATGGCGGTATTGGATAGCAAGTTTCGGGTGAGAGGGGTGCAGGGCCTAAGGGTCGTGGACGCGTCGGTGTATCCGCGGATCCCAGGTACGTTTACGGCATTATCGACCTACATGGTGGCTGAGAAGGCGGCGGATGACATTTTGGGGGGCCTGTCGTGAACAGCGGTTTTCAACCCTGCCGCCCGCCGCGTGGGCATCCAGGGCAACGGCAACCAGGACACGCAGAGCTGGTATCACAGCCAGGAGATCAACGTCATGGTGGACAGCGAGGAGGTGTGTGCCGCGTGGATTGCGGGGCTCAAGGGGAACCAGAACACGGAGCAGTTTGGCGCCGTGGACCCGGATGATGGGGTTTGGCGGGATCGGGAGACGGGGAAGGAGGTGGAGGCGGCGATGGGGTTCGACCCGGGCAAGTTCCCATGGCTGAAGGTGGTTAAGGGGGCGGTGCAGCGAGTTCGGGGGACGGGTGGGTTCTGAGGGGTCAGTGCCTACCTAGGCGAGGTTTGGGGGCGGGCGTGTTGGTAATTTAAATCTATTTTGTTTCTTGCATTTTACCACTCTTCTCGTTCTCCGTAACGGACTCAAATGTAATAATACCATTAACCCCCAACCTGTATGATCGTCTTGGGAAAGAACATGTCTTGGAGATGGTGTGGGATACGACCAACCGCTGCCCGCCCAGATCACGGCGAGTGGACCTTGCCTCTTGAAGGTGGTTAGATGATTTATGACAGCCCCGCCAAAACCGAAGCTACTCTAAACATGAGGCGAAACCATCAGTGAGCCGTGGTCAGTCTGTGATCTGGGGTCCGGGGAAGCGGGGATTTGCTTAGCCTTGCCACAGGCGTGCAATGCAATGTGAAGCGAATGATGCTTCGACATGCCACGGCAAGCATGGGCATGGTATTGGGTTCGTGTCAGCCCCTGAGTGTGGCAATCTATAACAGGGCCTGGATTGCGCGCCGCTAGGTTCTTCTGTTCTCAGTTCATTTTTGAGGAAGACATCGTCAACACTGCTGTTACCATCAAAGCTCAGCGCCCTCGCCCGGCATGGTCTGTTCGGGAGCGATCTGTCCGGGCTGTGATTTGTGCGCTGTGTTGTGTGCAATGCCGGGCCCGAGTCATTTCTCAGTCGAAGGTGCGACTTCCTGTGTTGGGGCCGGGGCTGGGCGTCCCTCCGGGTGGGCATGTGTTCGGGGCATCCGACCTTGCGGGTATCTTGAGACAATAACTACTACCACTGACCCGGCTGTTTTATGCCACCTTACCCCGACAAGTGGCTAGAGGCAAGAAGGGTGCTGTCCCGCTCAGCTGGGCGGGCCGGAGGGAGGGAACGATTGATGCAGTCCCAGCCGACCTCTCCGCAATCAAATGTGATCCGCTCGGGGCGACGGAAGCGGCAGGGGCCACATTGGCCGAACCAAAGTTCCAAGGTTGGGATCCTCCCGAGCTGGTTCTGCGCATGTGTAGGGATTTGTGCTCCTGGAGAAATCCATTGCTCATCCATTGCCTCTGGGAACATTCGACCAGCGGCACACGTAGAGTGGTGAACTTTGAGTCGAAGAACCCCCCACACCGTAACTGCGTTGCGAAGAGCATTGATGCAACAAGTGCTTAGGGGACTGAGCACCGTCTCCTTGGATCATATACTGCTCTGATAGACTTGCGGCTGAACGTAGTCCGAGTAACATAATCAACTCGATGCGTCACCAAACCTTCCCTACGTCAAATGCGCGGGGCCCAATGGCAACCTGGACCAGTCAAGCTTTGCTAGCAAAAGTCGCGCCACCAGCAGCGTGTTCAGACGAGTATGAATGATGTATACTTACCTTCGGGACTTCGATTATCGCCTTGGCTTCCACCTTGCCCCTGTGAGAGTTTAGTCTCAAGGCGCCATGTTATGATGTGACTGTCATTGCGAGAGGGGCTACAATGCGCAGTCGCGCCACTAGCAGCGTCTACAGAAGAGCATGAATGACATATGCTCACCTCCGGGACTTTCGGACATGGCCCTTTACCTTCAGCCTTACCCTTACGAGCCCCTAGATCCTAACATCTTGTGTTCCTGGACTCGCCTGGACCACGTTCTGGCCGCGGGATCTTTCAAACTTGGAGCAACGCTTACACCTACAGATCGACCTATCACGCCGGCACGCTCAAGCTATATGCACACCACGTCACGCCGCCAATCGTGCCGGAGGGGCGGCCCGAGTACCACATGACAAAGCTCAGAGGCTTCGACAAACCGGATAGTCGAGAGACGTTCGTTCAAGGAGCAACGGCATTCCGGAATGCACGGGATTCAGCGCAAAGACACCGCGACAGCTTCATCCAGGCGGCGAATGCAAGGGCACGCCAGTCCGACATGGAGGCGCCGCCTGAAGCAGAAATCACAGTTGCCGTGGCGGAGCAATACGAGGAGTCGACTGACGAATTTGTAGATTGCGAGGACTATCCCAGATCAGAAGCTGTCGGCACTGCGAACTTCGTTGTACCTGGGGACGTCGAGGAGGCGCCGGCTCTTCTACAGTACCTATATGCGGAGGACGAGGAACCTAGCCAGGAGTCCACATCTCTTAGTGCCAAACCGGTCATAAGCCTCGCCACGAGCTTCACGTCGAGCTTCAGCGCACCAAGCCAGACCAGTTCAAAGCGGACCAGAGGCCCCTACAGTCCCCCGTCAAATTCCCAGCCGCACAAGAAACACGTCTTAACGAGGAGGACACACCAGAGCGCATCTCGACGAGCGGTAGGGTCCTCTATACAGGCCTTGACGTCTACGGGATCTGCTGTACCGCCGCCGGCATTAACTGTAGAATACTAGACGTGGAGTGAGACGCAACACTCTTGGTACCATTTGAACAAGGATAGGAGTTGCATCTGGAACGATAGGAAGCAGTGCTGACGCTATAGACTTTTATTGGCTTGAATAATCTAGAGCTCGTGCTTACGGATTTGGATATGCGCTCTATGTGGCTTGATTGTTGTTTCCCTTTCCGATTGGCATCTCTATAGGCTTGGGAAGCTTCTATGACTCTAGTTGTCACATTGGTGCGTTTACAATCCATCACGTCTACTTAAGCACTGCTCCTCCGTCCTTTTCGCCCGGAATTTGGAATCACAACGAACCAACCAATACCCGCCCCAGCCTCCGCGCCATCCTTGTCCTCAGCCGCCGGGGCCTCCTCACCCTCTTTGAGTCCGCCATCCGCAACGCCCTCTACCTCTAGCTCGTCACCACCATCGTCGCCCTAGGCTCAACCTACGCCACCGCCTAGAGCGTCTTCAACACAATCCGCTAGGGACTAGTCATAGTGCCCGTGCAGGCGCTTGAGGCCACGAGTCTCGCCTTCGTGGGCCATCGCTAGGGCATATGGCGGCGCGAGATTGGAACTAACACACTCAAGCCCGGCCGCGTTACGTTCGGCACTATCCTCCGCATCGCAAAGCCCGCGCTCCTCGCCGTAGGCATCGTGGTAGCGGTCGAGGTTCCGGTCGCTATCGCCCTATCGCTCCAAGGCTCGAGGTCTTTTTTGCGCGGTATCTGAGCGATTCGGAGGAGGTTGCCGAGGATATAGCGGACGATCGATTGGTGCTATATATTTTATACGGCTTCGACGCCGCTAGCGAGCGTTGTACTAGCGACGAGACCGAAGTAGCATCTGTACCAGAGCCTGGCGAGTATTTTGCTATATGTTCTGCCAAGAAAATTGTATGCTAGGTTGGGGGTTTGGATGAGGGCAATGCGTGGACGTACCACAGTTTTGTTTTTGGTGGGAGTTTTGGTGTTTAGTGTTGTAGATATTGTAGTCGTGGATGCGTTGTGGGCGTGGGATTTAACGACGGGGAGGGCGAGGTTGGAGAGGTTCCGGGAAGGTTGAGTCATCAAGCGAACAGTTCATGGTCGTCAATCTGAGGCCTTTCTCTTCGTTACGCTCCTCTTCACCATCGACTTTGCTCCAAATCAAGCAGTCACGAGCCGATTTCCGGCATTTTCAGGGGGTTCAAGGATGGCGTCGTTGACCATCATGAACCAGATGCGCCAGGGACAAGCGATGTTGGGTGGGCACCTGTCTTTAAGGCGACGCAGCGGGATATACATCAATTGTACGGGCTCTGTGTGTGTACATGGCGGCCGCAGCGAGGGTGGCATGAAGAGGTGTATCGTGATCCGGGTTTTTATTATGGCGCAACATACTGGTTGTTATTTCGGCTTGCCGCGATGTCGCTGGAGGACGCCCTCCAACACTACGAAGGCTCGGGCAGTGGTTAGAGCGCTCGGAGGAAGACCAGAGGAGCACCTGGGAGACTGTTGGAGGGAAACCGGAGTCGTCGGGCCCGTAGGGCCGGCTTGAATACGGACCGGACTCCTCCCGCTGGAGCCCCACGCTGCCGGAGCGCAGCCTTTTCCCTCGAGCTGTCCCTTTGCCTGAGGGTTGGAATCAGGGTTGGGAAGGGGGAAGGGAGGGTTTTGGGAGTGAAGATTGGGTTGGGCTGATGGCTCGGGGTAGAGAATGTGTATCATTTCTCGGGAGTCGACTGACGTGGCCAGCTGGATTTGTCGCGAGGCACACCACAATTCCATACATTTTACCGCGTATAGTTGCCCCCTAGGAATGCGGGGGCCGTGCAAACTTCTTGATGATGGTTATCTCATCCAAACTGTATAGAATACCACCGAATACAAATCCAGCGGAAAAGGACGCAAATGGTTCCATCAACAAGCTCTTGGTTAAGGCCATCATCATTTTGTTACCCCAAAATAAAACCGACTACTCCTACGCTTATACGCTCTCCCCATCTACCTTCTCGACGTGCCCGACATCCCGCAGTAGAGGCACAAATTGAGAGACACGCCGCGGAAAGGGATTGATCCACGAAAAGTTCATCGTTGCACTTCTTGTCCAAACTACTCTATTGGACGCCTCAAAATGGACTTGAGGCGTAGTTCACGGCCTGAAAGGGTGGTCGGCGCCTATCGCCCAATGCAGGGGCTGTCAGGGAGAATCTGCTTTGTACTGGACATGTACCAACGCGCAGCCAGTGAGCTAGTCAGCCACCCGCCATCAGACGCAGGGCTGTTGCAACGTGATTACTTTGCTGAGGTTAGGTTCCCAGCTGAGTCGCCGTGCCCCTTCACAACATGAGGGCCTTGGTTCATCAACAGAAAACGGCGACATGGTTGGCTCACAACGAAGCGCTTTCAAGGCGCCACCTGTACGACTCTCCCTGACCCAGCCACCGCCCTCGCGCTTAATACTCCCTTGCTTGCTACACAGTCGGTTTCCAATCAGGCTTAGCGCAGACGCGCTGCGCCTGGTGAACCTCCTCCACAGTATTTATTACAGATGACAACCAGGCTGGCATACTGCTCCGCCCAGTTTCGACAGCTGCCATGTCTTCTAATCCGTTTCTTCACACCACCAGCCGATGCGGCCCGACTTCCATCATTATCTACTTATTGTCCATACACGTCCGTTCAATGAATCCGTAAATACCGTTCCAAGATGGAGAACCAGGCTCGGGACAATCCCTTTCGAAGCGACCAAAAGCCCGCATGGATGGATGTCTGGCGTTTCAGGAGGCGGCGGAGCGATTACACGATTGCCTGGATCTGCGCGAAGCCCGAGGAATTACGAGCGTCGGTTGCCATGTTGGACGACAAACACCGGCTGCTACGTATTGATGCCGGCGACGAAAATGCGTACGTGCTCGGACACATCGGTCGTCACAATGTTGTGATGGCATGCTTGAGCCACTACGGGACGCACAACGCCGCAACCGTGGCTACCAACTTGAAGCGAAGTTTTCCCAGCATCAGCGCTACTTTGATGGTTGGCATCGGCGGCGGAATACCCAGTCAGGCTGACTTGCGCCTAGGCGACGTTGTCGTCGGTATGCAGGTGATACAGTATGACATGGTCAAGGTGGTCAAGGATGGACATTTCCAAGTGACGGCCGAAGTAAAAACTCCGGCGAAGAGGCTGATCTCGGCTGCGAATGTACTTCAATCAGAGCATGGGCAGGACCAGTCTAGCAGTCAAATCACCAGCCTCGTGCGAGAAAGACTTCCGCGCCTCCCTCGTCCCAGTCAACCCGATCTCCTTTTCCAGGCTGGCTACGAACACTACCCTCCCAAGGCACCAACATGTGATGACTGCGACCTAGAGAAGCTGCAGCTACGAGCCGGTCGTCTCACAGACGAACCCAGAGTCCACTACGGAGTCATTGCTTCCGGCAACAGGGTCATGAAGCACGGGAATTCGCGGGATGACATCGCTCAGCGGCATGCAGCGTTGTGCTTTGAGATGGAGGCAGCCGGCATGATGGACACCCACCAGTGCTTGCCCATTCGTGGCATTTGCGACTACTCGGATTCCCACAAGAATAAAGCGTGGCAAGCCTACGCTGCTGCAACCGCAGCCGCATACGCGCGGGAGCTTCTAGGGGTGCTTCCGCCTGAAACCGGGCGGGGTCTTTCTTGCCTCAGAGGTGTCTGGGAGCGCCCACCACGGACCCGTTGGCTGATTGCCTTTTTCCTGGCATTGCTTGTCATGGCAGGCATCATTGGGCCCTGCGTAGGTTTCCTTCTCAAGAATGCTGAACCAAGGTACGTCAGACGGCTTATAGCTGACCTTGTGGTGCTGTATCGCTGATGATCTTTAGCGCCAGAAACAAACAAGATACGATATTACCCCAGGTACTTACCAGCGCAAAGCTCGACGGACAGACGTTCCTTTTTGGCCAGAGGAAACGACGGGTATCTTTCCTTCACAACCAGGGAGGGCGGTTCATGGACGCTGAGGTGGAACCGTACTGAGCAACAAACGCAGAGTCAGCCCGCTTCCATTGTTTGGGGGAACCCAAAACGATTGAGCGTGTTTTGCATCAGAGATGACAATATGGTCATGACAAGCACGTTCTATAACGGGGGGTGGGGGGATTGGGAAGCTCTTGGGGCCAAGGCCAGCAGTCCACCGGTTCTCTGTCAAGCGCGCGACAATACGGTCCATGTCTGGGCTCGGGAGGATGCCCAATCGAAGCTTATCCGTCACAATTATCGGGAACCTCTCTGGGACCAGTGGCATACCTTGTCATCAGACTGGGAGTCGAGCATCAACGAAGGGGTAGCCCGCGGCGCTAGCAGTGCACCGGCTGTGGTGTGTCGGAACAGCTCGATACCGAACGACGTCCTCATCTACGACAAAGACCTCGGCTTCCCACTGCACAGGCAATGGAACTCCACCCGCAATCGGTGGGAACCCTGGCAGACTCTTAACGGATCGTTTCTAGGCGAGCCGGTCTTGGTGTCTCCGACCGACGATCGTATCGACTTCTTCGGTATATCCAAGCGCAGCAAAAGTTTGATTCACATATCCTGGACCCTTGGTTTAGGTTACGCTAGCCCCCGTGACTTGGGGGGCTCGTGGAAAAGCGTTCCATCAGTTGCCGTAACCACGAGCGGTCGCCTGGATGTTTTTGTCCTGAGTGAGCACGGAACGGTCAATCACCGAGCTTTAATCGGCTCGACATGGATTTCCGACTGGACCGATTTGGGCATCTCATCAACCAGCGCGCCCCTGGCCATTCGTCTCGACACGACGCCACCACAAAGCATGCTGCTAGTGATTGGCACGGGGGGCGTCGTGTTGAGCTCAGAGTGGGAAGTGACAGATGATGGCGGTTTGAGGAATGCGGTTCCGATTATGCAAATCGGCGACGGTGTGAGTGCGGATTGGATGTCAGTGGATTGAATCAAGTGTTGGTCTTAAATGGTTTAGTCAAAGTTTCTTTTCATATCTTGTAGGCAACCCGTTACCGTAATGATGTACATCGGAGAGGAGTCCGATCTACCAAGGTTGAAACAAGGTGTTCGGCGGCTTCTGGTTTTGACCAGGTTGGTCCTTAATCGTAGGGGTCAACCCCTTGCCTCGGGGATGTTGTGGTTTGGTAGGGGCTACCCTAGCCATACAAAAAGCTGAAAGCGCAAGCTCGATGACCCCATGCCAAGTGCGTCACTCAACCCATCCCCATGAGTAGTTGCTGGGCAAATAATTACAGAATGCGAAGCTGTCTCCAAGCTGTGTGGCAGAAGAATTCGTCACTCCGTGGCCAACCGTACCCCCTGTGTCATGAAGCTCCGCGTCCCGTAACGAAGAGAGCGCTCGCTTGCCATTGTCCAGGTCAACAGACGGGGTATCCAGGGCATTCTCGCTGATGAAATTCATTGGGCCTGGGAAACAACCGTCGAGGATCCCGCAATGTAAACCTCCAAGAACACTGCAACCGAAGACATGCGTGTCTGGACCAGGAGATATGTTGTTCAGCGACACCTCCGTTGATGGAGACCCATTGTCTTTGCGTACCCCGAGTTAGCAATTTGAGATACACGGAGGACGTGAAAGAGAAGTGTTTGAACGAGACTTACCTGATAACATGGCCCCCTTTCCCTCGTTTCTGCCCGACAGCGATGACTTCTCACCACCTAGCGACGTGAGGATTGCCTTTTCCTTCCTGACTCTCATTGCGTAGACACTAGGGGTGACACCCATCAGATTCTTGAATATGCCATGAAAATATCTTGGTGACAGGCCGACGCAGCCCGCCAGGTTCTCGAGAGTGAGCCTCCCCCCTGCAGCGTCCATCAACTTGCAAGCCTTTCGGACCGCCTTGTCGTGCTGCGCCCTCTTGGTTTCGAAATCGCTTTGAGAGGGCTTGCAGCGCCGGCATGCTCGAAAGCCAGCGCACTCCGCATCCGTTGCCGAGTCAAAGAAAGTCACATTTGCCTCTCTTGCTAGCCGCGCGGGACACGTTGGGCGGCAGTATATTCCGGTGGTCTTGACCGCGTACACGAAAGCGGAGGCTGCAAGGGGGTTGCGAGTTTGGAGGGCTCGCCATTTGGACTTTTGAGTTTCGAACATGATCGGTTCCGTTTTCTGGTTGGCAGAGTTGGGTGGTCCTGGTTTTCTGAATTGGACCTCGACGGCTCGAGGGGAGAAAGCAGAAGGACAGGGCGAAGGATTGGCAACAAGACCCCGGCCGCTATCATGGCCTCTAAACTCACCAATCAAGCGCAACTGACAAATCAACGTCGCCGGAGCTGGTCGTCAAAGTGACCAACCAGACACAAGTATGCTCTCAAACTGGCCAACGAGACTCATGTTGACTCCATTCCAACCCAAGCTCATCACATGCACTGTAAAAAGGCGCATGTCAATCTTCGATAACCTCCTCCTCATGGCGTTGCCAGCAAGAGCCCAATTGGTCAGTTTGCCAACCAGCAATTTCTCCGATGCTGTTCGACCGGGGTATGCAAGACCTCCAGGCTTGATGACAGTCGATCAGAGACAGGGGCTCTGTGAGCCCGAGTCACGATCGCAAGGGCGTAACCAAAAGAGTAAAAGGGTGCAACGACTCCACGAATATTTGCGTTGCTGAAATGTGTGGTATATATAGGTCTTGTCCGCGAGGCAGATGAGAAGGGGGCAAGTCAGACAAGTCCTGCCCCGACCCGAGCACTCCACCACCAATACCGTGAAGATTCAGTCATGTCTCCCATCCACAACCCAGTTTTGCCACTGGGCTCCAGGGTCCTCGTGACCGGCGTCAATGGCTTTGTTGGTAGCCATGTCGCCGACCAGCTGCTCGCCCGAGGATACCTTGTTACTGGAACGACGCGCGACGCAGTCAAAAATGCTTGGCTTCAGTGTCTGTTCGACGGTAAATACGGCGAGGGCAAGTTCGGAATCGCTGAAGTCTCTTACATCGACCATGAACAAGCTTTCGACAACGTTCTTGATGGTAAAACCAGGACTCTCTAACGTCGTCCGCAGCCTGGAGCGGTTCTCGTTAACCAGACACTACCTTCACAGGCGTTTCCGGCATCGTCCACACCGCCTCGGACATGACGATGGACCCCGACCCCAACAAAGTTGTCACTCCCATGGTCGCTGGGACCCTCAACCTGCTGAATGCAGCGGCGAAGCAATCCACTGTGAAGCGTTTTGTTCTCACGTCGTCCTGCACAGCCGCCGCCAGCCAAAAACAGGGAGTCGGTCTGACCATCGACGCCGACTCTTGGAACGACGAAGTGGTTCGCGAAGCCTGGGCACCGCCACCTTATGGGGAAGAGCGCGGCTTTGTGGTGTACTCGGCGAGCAAGACGGAAGTGGAGAGAGAGGCCTGGAATTGGCACAAGGAACACAAGCCCCATTTTGTCCTCAACACAGGTTAGACGTTCTAGTCTCGTCGTCCGGACTCCTGCTAACAACGTGATTCACGTAGTTCTCCCTAGCATGAACACCGGCAAAAGCCTGGACCCGGCCTCCCAAGGACACCCTTCGACCTCGTTCCTGATACAGGCCCTGTTCGAGGGCAAGTTGGATATCGTCAGGGCCGCTTCACAATGTAAGTCGCTCTTCCGCACCTGCACAGAAAACTACGGTAGTGATACCCAACTGACTGAGCCGACGACTAGACTTCTATGTCGACGTCCAAGACGACGCGCGTCTTCACGTTGCGGCCCTCATCCATCCGGCTGTTGAGGGTGAGCGCATCTTCGCCTACGCCAGGCCGTTCACGTGGCGCGGTGTCCAGCGTGTCATTCAGCAGCTTTACCCCAGCAGGCCTTGCCCGGGAGATATTGAGGAGGCCGAGCTCGACAAAAGCGAGGTTGTTCGGGCCCCGCGGGCTGAGGCGCTGCTCAGGGAGATGGGGCGATCCGGATGGACGAGCCTGGAGGAAACTGTGCGGATGAACACGGAGGATCTTGTGTAAATCCCAAAGCTCAAGATGCGCCGAGATATGGGAACTACGCTAATTTGCAGGGAACGAAAGAGGAACTTGCAACACACTGTCATGGTCATGTTGAGAGGGTGTGTTGTCCCAGCTCTCAACAGCCTCATGCACTGTCAACAATCACAACAACCCTTCAGCTTGCAAAGTCACTTCCAAAAGGCTCAAACTCCATCTCAATTATAGTACTACTCCAAAAAAGGCAAGTACGCTCACAGAATAGAAAAAGATTATCATGTTGGTTCGAAGTCGTTGTCCGAATCATGTTCGGTCATCACACCCCCTCTACGCCCTCATCACTGCGCACCCCCATTCCCAGCACCAGGGCCCTCAATCGCCGGCGGCCCCGCCTCGACCGGCTGCGCATCCTCCAGCGAAGCCGACAGCGCCAGCGGCACGCACTGGCTGGCCTTGCCGCCCGTGAGGATGAACTTGACGTCCTCGCCACCCTCGGCCTCGCCCAGCGCGGCCTTGAGCTTGGCCTCGTCCTTCCACACCTCCTCGGTCACCAGGAAGAGCTTGTTGAGCTGGTTCTCGATGGCGCACATGACGGGGAACAGCGGGTTCTCGGCGTCGGCGGCGGTCGAGGGGACGCCCACGAGGACGTCCAGCTCCGCGCCGTCGACGGTCAGCGGGATGGGCACGAGGTTGACCAGCTTGGACGTCTTGGGCAGCTTGTCCCAGGACGCGAGGCGCAGGCGGGTCGCGCCGAGCGCGGCGACTTCCGCGGGGAAGTAGTGCAGGTAGCGGCCCGCGCCGTCGCCGGGCACGAGGTGGGTCGTGTCGGCGGAGATGGCCGAGAAGGCGCGGCCCGCGGGGGAGGTGAGGAGCAGGGGCGAGATGTCGGTCGCGCCGCTGCCGGAGGAGACGGCCGAGGCGAAGAGGTTGCCGTTGGCGCCGGGGAAGATCTCGAGCGCGCCGGTCGTGTCGCGGATGATGGCTTTGCTGACGAGGAGGTTGTCGGACGGGGAGGAGGTGGCAGTCGCGGTGGCGCTGGTGGTGGAGACGTCGGTGGCGGTCTCGGTAGCCGTGATAGAAGCGGTGTCGCTGGGCACGTCGGCGGCGCTGCTGGTGGTGGTGGCCGCATCGGCGGCGGCGACCGTGGTGGTGGTTGTCGGGTTGGCCGTGACTGCGATTTCGGCCGGGGGAGAGACCGTGCTCGAGGGAGGCACCGTGGTCGTCGGGGGGATGAAGCCACCTCCGCCGCCGCCTCCACCGCCCTCATTGATCAACCGCGCGCCGATCGTGCGGCCCTCCTCGATCGGGCTGGGGACTTGATCGCGCTTGGAGAAGGCGCCGTTGGAGCGCATCAGAGCGAGTTGGTTGCCCTCGACGCCAGAAACCATGTAGAGCGGGCCGTTGGGGCCGCTGCGGATGTCGCGGTACCAGACAACGGCGGTCTTGACAATGCCAACCCACGGGTCGTTCTGGAAATACTCGTTGGTGATGGGCCACCTGCTGTTGCCCTTGGCGCTGTTATACAAGCCGAACCACGCGCCCGCGGCGCGGTTCTGTACCGGGCCGTAGGTGACATCGACAATCTGGATCCAGTTGACGTCTCCGACGCGGGCAAACGACGAATCGGGCACCAGCATGTTGCTTCCGCCGGAAGCTGACGAGCCGACTGGCCCGGGGCGGATCCGGATGAGGCCCATATCCTGTCTAGAGGTCCACGAGCGAGTCTCGGCGCCGTAGCGGTACAGCATGGAGATGGACTTGGGAGTACCCCGCAGGCCGTCAAGACTAGGGTTCGCCGCGACGTAACGAGCGATGGCAGTGGTGTCGATATCAAGGCGGTTGCCGAGTTGCCAGTTCTGTACGGCGTAGTTGGTAAAGTCGCGCCCGCCGTAGACGACACTCAGGATCTCAAAAGGACTCATGAGCATCATCGAGTCGATGATTGGATTGTGCTGGATCGGACCAGCCCGGTCGTGAGCCCAGCACGACTTGCCCTGATAAAGCTCAGGCTTCGTGACCCACGACGTACCGATACAGTTGGGCATCGCCGCGCACCACGCCATGCATTCCTCACGGGTAGTGACGTTGGTCTGCGCGATATCGTAGTTGATGTAGTCGGAGCCGCAGCGGATCTGCCACTGGTTGCCCTTATCGTCGGTATAGGTGGTTCCGTCGGCGGCAGGGCACTTGATGCTGCCGTCGTCCTCGGGGAGCTCAGGAAGCTTGGGGGGTCCGTTGTCATCGTCACCGCCGCCCTCACCGTCACCGGGAAGCGCGCGGCCAATGCAGCCTTCGGCCAGGGTAGGACCGGCCCATTCGTGGAGCGTGAACTCCGGACCGTCGTCGATCTCCAGGGAGACCTCGTTGGTGATGCTGATGTCCCAGGCGATGCCCTGGCACTCGTCGTTGCCAACTGACGTATCCTCCGTGCCAACATTGACCTCAAACTCGGCCTTGGCGACCAGAGCCGGGGTGTCGACGAGAGCAGCGCCCTTCTTGAAAACACCGTTGAGCAGGTCAATGCCGAACCACAGCTTGACAGGCAGGCCAATACCAGCGGTGGCCTCAATGGCACCACGGACCTGGAAGGTGGTATCGACGACCGGCTTCCACCCGCCCTGAGACGACTTGGACGGGTTCGCGATGTCCAGAGTGGCATGGAAGTCGGGCCAAGTGAGCGAGCCGCCAGTCAGAAGTTGGCCCTCGGCCTCAGCGCCAATGAAGGTCTTGGCGCTCAGAATGAGCTTGGGGCCCAGCGTAACGATACCCGGGATCGACCACCCGGGCAGGCCCTTGGAGAAGATCTCCTTCTCCCACTCCTTCTCCCACTTGGTGAAGGCGTTGACGCCAAGGTAGAGACCAGCGTACATGTTGCCGCTGATACCGATCGAGGCCTCCTTCACACCGCTCAGGGGCGTGGCGTTGATCTTGCCGGTAGCCTTGACAGAGCCACGGATACCGCAGTTGACGCAGAAGATCTCGATACCGGGCTCGGGGTTCGGGGAACCAATGAACTCCTCGACGAGGTTATCAAGAACGGCCTGCGAGGCCTTGAACTTCTCGTTGTCCTTGCCCATCTTGAAGGTATAAACCTTGAACGCCTTGCCCCAGGGCGAGTCGACAAGAACGGTGGACGGGGGCCCCATGCTGATGGGAAGGGTGAGAGAGTTCTCGTACTTGCCGGTGACGGCGAAGGCGACGAGCTTGACGGCGTTGACGGCGAGAGCAACAGTCACCTTGGCCACGGCCACGGCGACGCTGACGACGACCTCGACGGCCTTCTTGACCACCTCAACGACCTTCTGGACAACGACGGCGACGACCTTGACGACGGCCTTGACCACGTTCACGACGGCCTTGAAGACGTTGAAGATGCCCCAGCGCTTCTGCAGGCCAGATTCCTCCTCGGAGGGACCAATAAGAGCCATGACGGCCTGGAAAGCTTGTTAGCAATGAAACCAAAAAAACTATTGAAAATGGTAGTCAAGGGGCCTCACCTGCTCATCGAGACCGCCCTCGCTATAGTAGCCGAGCGCAGCATCGAGGCTCGAGTCGAAGTTGGTACCGCAGGCAACAGCGGGGAGGCCACGCAGGGTGCCGGATGCGGGGGTGCCGCAGGTGTCGTCCTCCTCAACGTTCTCAGGGATATCAAGCTTGCCAAAGTCAATGTCCATCTCGGCGAAGATATCCTTAAGCTCGACGGGCTGTCCATTGGCCTCGAACGACAGGGAGTCGTCGTGGAAGGTGACAGTGTGCGCCAAGAAGAAGGCGGTACCGCCGGTCTCGGGGGCGCAGCTCTCGGCCGAGGTGATGAGGAGGAACTCCTCACCGACGGGCCAGGCGCCTTGGGCGAAGTAGTAGGGGTAGGAAATGTTGTACCGGCCGTGGAGCGAGCCAGCCTCGCAGACGATATCGCGGATGAAAACGGAGTGGTCAAGGACAATGGACGGGTAGTTGTACGTGATGCTGAGCTTGACGGTAGTGGGGTCAAGCACAGTACCGTCGCTGTCAGTCTGCTCGCCGTGGTACCACAGGGTCGCCTCGGGCTCAGGGGTCAAGACTCCAGTGCCGGCCATGTTGACGCCGGGGGGCGGGACGGGGCCGAGGGTGGCCATAGGGGCAGCAGGGAGCTCGATAGGCGCCTCGAAAAAGTCCTCCTCGGTGCCGGAGCCAATGTCCATCGGGGTGGCAGTGGGGAAGGCGAAGACCACCTTGGGGGACCGGAGCTGCTTCGCGGTCCAGACGTGGCCGACATGGGCGAGCTCGCCGACGGCCTTCTTCAGATAGCATGATGGGGCGACGAAGCTGACATCGACGCAGTCATGGTTGCGGTCGCAGGCGGCAATGCAGTCCTCGAAGGTTTCGGCCGTGGTGGCAGTGAGGTCGTTGCCGCCGTAGTCACCACCGCAGACGATCTCGTATAGACCGCCGCTAGGCCCGGTGTACTTGACGCCGTTGCTGGCGCCGTTGATGCAGCTCAGCGGGGCCTGGGTCTCGGCCGGCGTCGCGGTGGCGGTATCGGTCGACGCGCCAGAACCTGCGGTGCTGGTTGTGGTCGAGGGCTCGGTGGTGGGCTGAGCCTTGCGGACGGCACCCCAAACAGCAGGGGCATCGACGGCAGGGCGCTGCTCGCCCTTGAGGTAGCAAGCAGGGGCGACGAAGGCCACGTTGACGCAGGCAGGGTTGGCATCACAAGCCTCGATACACTGCTGGAAGGTGTCGACCCACAGGCCACTGAGGTCACCACCAGCATAGTCCTTGCCGCAAGTAATGTCGAAATCAGAGTGAGTGCCTTTGAAGACTTTACCGTTGCTCTTGTTGTCGACGCAGGAGAGTTCGTTGTTGGGGGCCGAACCACCAGGCGTCTCAACAACCTTGGCAGTCCAGACGTGGCCGCGCTCATTGGCCTCGCGGGTAGTCTTCTTCATGTAGCAGGCGCCGTTGACATAGCTGACATCGACGCAGCCCGAGGTGGAGTCGCAGGCGTCAACACACTCGCTAAAGGAGTCGGTGTGGGTTGCGGCCATGTCGTCACCAGCGTAGTCGATACCACAGAGAACCTGAAAGTTCTTGCCGCTGGGAGCCGTGTAGGTCTTCTTGTCGTCGGCGCCACCCTCGCAAGTCAGAGGAGCAGGGCCGTCATCGGAAGCTCCAGCGTCGGCGACGACTTTCTTGGCAGTCCAGACCCATTCAGCGCGGGAAGGTGTGTTGAGGCGGTCCTTGAGGTAGCAAGCCCCGTTGACGTAGCTGACATCGATACAGGTGGGGTGGGCATCACAGGCGTCGATGCAAAGGGCGACTGTCCAACAATGTTTAGCCATTGATCCGAGTTGGATAGCAGAAAGGGGCCCCGAGCCGGCCAGAGGACTGTGTAAACAACGAGGATCATGACCTACAGGTATCGGCGTGGGTGCCGGCGACGTCACCGCCGCCGTAGTCAGTGGCGCACAGGATCTGGTAGGTGTCACCGCTCGGGGCCGTGTAGACGGCCTGGTCGTCCTGGTTGCCAACGCAAGTTGGGTTTGTTGGGCCAGCGGCCACCAACGAGCCGGCAACGGCCGCGAGGGCCAGTGCCTGGCTGAGGAGGCGAGCCATCAAAAAGAGTGTGGTCCGTGGATGAATATCAACACGGCAGAGAAGGAGTGGACTGAGCCGGTAGGCTCAAAGTGGTGGCCCGTCTGAACGAGAGGACGCGATGGAGAGAACCAGCACAGGACTTGGTGAGAAAAATCAAAAGAAAGAAAAGGCGAGGCCCATCATCAGAAAATATTATATCCTCCATCGTCACCGCCGTCAACCGCGCAGCAGGGTCGTTGCTGGTTGGCGCTGAAGGAACAGAGCCCGATTCCGTCCCAGCTCGCCTTGGCATTCAGGGGGAAAACAGCTACTATTGACGCCGCGGTGGGTTTTCGTTCAGTTCTTGCAGGCCAGCTGAAGTGCATGAGCCGCCGCATGCACCATGTTCGGATGTTCCCACATATTCAGCGTTTGTTTCCCCGTGCTGGCGTGTGGAGGCCCTGTCTGTCTTGCCGAAAGCACCGAAAATAGGCAAGCTGGAATCGATTTTCACGGATCTTGGCAGAGAGAATTGTTTTGCTAGCGCCTGCCCCTGATCGATAACGCTTGGCAACCTTTCATGGATCTGGCGTCCAGATTTGGCTTGGGGCCCATTGAAAAACCCAGCTGAGCGTGCGCTTGGCAAATCTCAGGGACCGGGGAGCGGGGGCTTGAGGTGCGTCTGTGGTTCTGGAATGCAGGTACCCGATGCGATGGATCCGCCAAGAGAGTCCGTGTGGACATGGGGGGCTTGTTTGTGTGAAGCATTTCCGAGCATGTTCCGTTGAAGTCTAGGCTTTGACAGGTCGCCTGGGCGCACACTTGGCGGCCCCGAGGTTCGGCTCCCGGCTTCTTAGCTGCCAGTCTCGCCAGCCTGCCACTCCATGGCGCAGAAAGAAAGATGACCAAGCAGCAGTCAATTCAAACGTCCAGTCAAATGATAGTCACCTCCCTCTCCGGCGCCCCCGCAAAACACCCAGGCACCAGCATCCTGTTGATACCGACACGCTCATAGGCATCTGGCCGGGTTTGCGAACGGACAAGGACCAAGGCCGTGACCCAGCCCGGGTGTCCCTCAGTGGGCTTGTCTGTTCCCAGACCGAGACAAATAACATCCACTGGCGTCTGGCAAAGACCCGCCGGGGCACCCATTTCCGGGTGCATGGCTGTCGTATCGATTATGTCAGTAGCCGTGTTGCTGTTAGTCGTATCGCCGACGACCAGTTTTGAGGGCGAGCTGTGGTGACACCCGGTGATCTCGTCGTGTGGTTCTAGGTGTGGTACGCACGCCGATGTCTTTTTGAGGACGCCTTCGACGACTGCGCCCCGTAGAACAACTTCGGTTTCAGAAAGGGCTACAACTTGACACTGGGCCAAGGGCGGCCTCAGAAAGTCCTGGGAATCCTTCTCGTAAGCCACCATGCCATCGACAGAAGTCCATGACCATGATGGTGACCTCGGCTGTTTCGGCCTCACGTGGCTTGGCCTGAATTCTCCGTCTACACGGGCGATAGAAGGTTCCGAAGCCCAGGTCAATCCTACCAAGAAGTCCATCTCCCATAGTCCAGCGTAGCATCGGCCCATACCGGAAGCATGTAGTGCCTGGATGATGCCCGAAATGGCTGGAAGCTTGTCCGACTCCCGCGTCAGTCGTCGGAAAGAGTAGTTCTGGACGCACTCTGCCCAGAAATTCAGAAGGTCTCTTGCAGTGGCCGTGTCTACCTTGTCTCGCAGCGGCAGATGAACAGGTCGCACGTGGCGCATATTCCGGCCGTCAAGCAGAGCCGACTTCGTCAGGATAGACCGGGATTCGGTCGCGCGGCCTGCCCTGCAATGCCAGACCAGCTCGTCATCGACGTACTGGACGACGCGCCTGGACAGAATGTGCTCTTGGAGCGTCCATGCTCTTCTGTGCAACGGCTCACCGAACAGGTTGGAGCCCCAGCTCCATCTGGCGTAAATTTCTCCTTCGCGAAGAGAGTCCGCCTCCCTCGGTGACTGTCCGATCTCTATTGGCCATACGAGAATGTGACGTGCCGAGTCCGATCTGCTTGAGAAGATTCCGTCCTGGCAGTGATTGGAACTGGTGGCAGAAATCGTGATGTAGGCGTTTCCATAAACGGCTGCCATCTTGGTGGCCTCCGTTTTCCAGTCATCGTCGTCGTCTTGAATGATGCTCAGGGCATCAACCCAAAGGTAGCGAAGACCTAGGCGGTGGGTGATGGTCATGGCATCCTGTAATGTTTTTGGAATATCGGACCATGGAAGGCCAGACTTGAACGAGTCAAGCGCGGCTCTGGTTAGCCTCAGGGGTAAGGTGTCACCCCAGACATAGCTGAGTGCGGCGTATCGACCAAAGGCTGATCCGTCGGACTCAAGTATGTACGGTTCCAACCTGTCCGCAGTTGGATTCACATCCACGACACGACTCGGGAGCCGGACGGAGTCTGGTGTTTTACAGTCTTCGTGGCCAGCGTCACATTGCGCGACCCACTGCCTGATGGTATTGAAACACTGCGGTGAGTCCGAGTGCTTGGAAACGACGGATGCCGGCTTGAAATGAGAGAAGGGGCCTTCCAGGTCTGACACGGTCAGGAGCTCGATGGTAATTCCGGTATAAGAGTCATTCCAGCATTTGAGCGTCAGTGGAACATCAGGGGCCGATGAATGGGTGACATTCAGTTGGTGAAGCTCGGCGAGCGAGTCCCACCAGCTGGTTTCTTGGATAAAATGTTGCGCAGTCCTCAGTAGCAAGGAGCAGATGGTACATCCTGCCTTGGCGGCTTCGTGTGCTGCGTCGGGCGAGATGCATTGGTAGTAGCTCTTTCCAGAGAAATCGATTGCAAAACTTGTTGCCTCCGCCACATCGAGGTTTTTGCAAGATGGGCATACTTTCTCGACGGTATCCATGTCTTGAGAACTGGGTTGTGGAACTCGTCAAGGGCTCGTGTAAAGCATACTGTTGAGTTAGGGTATGTCTGCTCATGAGTCGGGAGGTTTCGCTGCAAAATCTGCCAAAATATCCAACTGGCTCACCGCACCTGCCTGCTTCGCGCTCGTCCACCAATGGGCTTAAACCTACGCGAGCTGTGTGAGCGGGGTTGGGCTTCTCCGTCTGCGGACATGTGGCACAGAAGTGGTGGTCGGCCCGTCGGCCAAGGCCGCTGATTCGGCCACTCCTTCGCTTCTTATTCTCAGACAGGGAACTTTTATGGGGGCAAAGTCAACCATATCGTCTAAGCAAAACCTCTCATCCACTCTCCAGCACCATGCTACACCCTTCTCAGCTCCCCCTACCCAATCTTGGTAAAAGTAACATCATCAATGTAGATGGTGTTCCCCACAGTGCCCTTGGTCGACAGATATGTGACAGAAAAGGTACCGAACGAAGTAGAGGGCGTCAGAGAGAACTTCTGTTGGACCCACTTCCCGGGCCCCTGGGCGGACATCTGGATCACCAGCGGAAGACTGGTGCCCGGATACTCGACCTTGAGCGACAGCGTGCCGCGCGACAGGTTGCTGAGGGAGTAGTACCAGAAGGAGAACTCGTATCTTGCGCCAGGCTCGAAGCGGACCTTGTGCTGCCAGGCGATGAAGTCGTCGGCGAGGTTGTTGAACTGCATCTTGAGGCTGTACTGCCCGCTGTGCGCCTGTTCCGTGCTGATGGACCCCACGAGGTTTCCGGGCGTGGCGGGGGGCACTTCGGTCCAGGAGCCCAAGGTTCCGGACTCAAAGCTGGGGTTGTCAAAGGGAGGGATGAGGGGAGTCGCAGTCGCGGCTGGGGCACAGGCCGAGGTCGCTTGGCAGTAGAGAGGGGCGCTCGAGATGCAGCTGTAGGCGCTGGTGGGGTTGAATGCGGCCTGACCAATGTTCTCAAAACAGCCAGAGACTCCAGGAGCGAGCTGGTTGTCGTAGACTCGCAGGGCGGCGTTGCAAGCGTTGATGTGAGCCGTCACCGACGGCGCAGCCAAGGTGGTGATGGTCATGCTGCTGCAACGGGCTGGCATGGATCGCCAGCACAGCTCCGGGGCCCATGTCGAGACGGTGGGCTCGCAAGGCGGGGTTGTTGATGTGACGACGGCTGCCGATGTTGATGTTGGTTCCTCGGAGGTGCTGGGGATGGACTCGGACGATGTCGAAGTTGGGACGGACTCGGAGGTGGAGGTTGGTGCCGGGAGTGACTCGGAAGTCGTAGTCGTTTCCGTGGACGTGGTTGTCTCCTCAAGCGCCGGGGTTGGAGTCTGGGTCGGAGTTGGGGTCGGAATAATCTCCTCAATTGATGACGTCGAAATGGTCAGCTCGGCTGTTGAGGTGCTGCTCTCAGACAGGACAGTAGAAGAGGTGTCTGACTCCGGCGCGGAAAGCGACTCGGACGTCGAAGTCGGAATGACAATGGTTTCGAAAGTTGAGCTTGAGGTCGAAGTCGCAAGGTCCGAAGTCACGGACAGGGAAGCGGATGAAACAGTATGTGATGGGCTGCACCTTCCCCGTCTCCTGTGCTGCCTAGGCGCGGCGCCACTGGCATCCCGTCGAGCTGAAACTTCACCAACGGCGAGAAAAGTGAAAAGAATGGCAGCCTTGAGGCTCAAACGAGTGGACGCCATTTTTGATGGCTGGCTGTAAGACTTGTGCTACAGATCCCCAAAAGGTGTGTAACAAGGGCCCCAGGACCAAGGGATGTGGGCTGCCGAGCCTGCTTTAATAGTGTATGTACGGAGTACACCCGTCTCTTTTCAGACGGCCCACCACCTCGCCCAGCTGAATTCTGGAGGACAAACTTGAGATCCAGATCCAGTTGTTTGCCCCGAAGGGGTCTGGAGAAAGGGACACAGTGAGTCTAGACTGGTGGATCCCATGTGGGCGCCGAAAGGAGGGATGGAGGAAACCTTGAGAATGCCAAGCCAATGGAAGCGATAGATCACCAAAAGGGGCTTGGTGTCAATCAATAAGAGCCCATAGCTCCACTGAGAGCCCCATATTGACAGTAGCGTGAGCTGAGCTGAATGCTCAGTTCCCTACCCCAGGAGCTCGGACTTCAAACACAAACATTTCGTTACTGTCGTGCACTCCCGTGTCAACCAGACGTCAATCGCCAGGTACGGAGTATCGTGATGGTGTTTGTTGCCTGAGTATTTGGTCGATGAATACAAAGTTCAAAACGTTGCGCCAAACTTGCCCAGATCCTGGGCGCTGAACTGCAGTGTACGTACACACAGTCCCGACCAAGAGTTACTTCGCCTCAGCAGTGCCCGTCCCAGTCGCCTTCGCACCCTCGCCCTCATCCTCATCTCCTGGCTGGGCAACCTTGCACCCGCCAAAGCCGGGGCACAGGTACGTCCAGTCGCATCGACAGTTGTTTTGACACCACTCGCTGTTGGACCAAACCTGCCCGTTTGCAGTGCATCCCGTGCCTAGCTCAAGGCAGGCACGGGTGGTGCCTTGAGCGCAGTCCGTGAGATTGAACTGCCGCTTCTTCAGCACCTGTCCCGGATTCTCAGATGTGTTCGACGGGGGAGTTGGCGCGGCTAGTGCGAGTTGAGCGCTCAGTCCGAGGCTGAGAAAGTTTTTGAGTGCCGTGGCCACCTGCAAAAAGTGAAGATGTCAACAACGCTATTCACACACCTAAGTTGCATTCCCGTGCGTGGTCTCGTCTCTTACTTTCATTGTGGGATTCCGAAGAGACAGCAAGAGCCTGACAAAGAGAGTCTTTGTGGCAGACAATGGTTTGACGGTTGACAGGTGTGAAGACAGAGGAGTGAGGGTTCTGAGTGTTGAGGTCTGCCTTGTGTTGACGAGGCACCGGGACAGTGAGCGACTTTATGCAGCTGAGTTGGTCCCCCATCGCATCACGACGGTCTACTCCGCGAGCTTTTTGGAGGCAATCTGAATCAGTGCAAAAATCCCCTCAGCCAATGTTGCGCCACCCGTTGGCGGTAAAGCCGGCGTGTTCCTCCTGCGGTCATGATTTGCTCAGCCTTCAAGTTTGGTGGCAGGTTGACTTGGCCACGACAGGAAGTGCAACATGTTGGTGATGGAATGAATGAAGTTGACGTTTGTAATAGGGGTTGATCCAAATCTTCAGGGGATATGTGCAAGGCAGCCGCCAGCCGGTGAAGGCCACGCCGCACGTTGGCGGCCAAGACCATACAACGAGGCTCTCTGTCGGCCGTGGGATGGCTCACCGGTTTCCTGATTTGCCAGCACAGGGAGGAGAAGGGCCTCGGTTTGATCCGGGTGAATCGGATGAATTAGGCCGAATACAACGACTGGTCCTGTCATGATGCCAGTTCTTCAACTGCATTGCCAACTCCCAGAATCCATCCTCAACTGAAAATCCCCGCCAACCCTTTCAAGCCGGAGTAGATCCCCTGACAAAAAGGTACCATGGATCCGACCAACACTGAGCGCACTGCCACTCCCAATTCTGTCAACGCACCTCCCGAACTCATGTCGCCAGAGCTTCAAGCCCAAATCGCCCCCTCACCGGCAGGGCCCGCCACCCTCCCACCCGCAATCCCTAACCCCAACCAACTCTCACAACCCACCCAAAGCTGGACCCTGTCAGGCTACCCCATAGTCGACAACAAGTACCACGACCTGTCCACCGGTGAAGTCAAAGCCCACAGCGGCCCCTCGACGGGCGGGCCGCCCTCGATATCCGTCTACTGGCAGAACAGGCTGGCCACAGGCCGTCGAGACCAGTTTCACGTCATCAGCAAGACCGTCGCCAGCACGACTAGTCTGAGCGAGTATCTCATCAGGGTGGGAGATCTGTTGCGGAAGGGACTGTGCAAAATCGATGCGATGAACGTGACGCGGTTTGATGTTTACGTCGTGGTGGAGTCGGAGTTGGGGCAGGAGGCGTTTCGGAAGGCTTTGGAAGACTGTGGACTTCTTTAGAAGTCTGAGTAAAATGGTTAGATGCAAAAGGTTCAGGCGCTTTGTTTACTGAGGTGGATGCTGAGATTGGCGAGTTGGAAATCAGT
Organism: Staphylotrichum longicolle; assembly: GCA_019096155.1. Classification (NCBI taxonomy): domain Eukaryota; kingdom Fungi; phylum Ascomycota; class Sordariomycetes; order Sordariales; family Chaetomiaceae; genus Staphylotrichum; species Staphylotrichum longicolle. The sequence goes on from JAHCVI010000003.1 coordinate 2,293,091, forward strand.
GAAACTTTAAATTCAGCTATTGCGTATGATTAGTCGTCAACTTCGTGAAAATGAGAGATTAGTAGGACAGAAATTTCGTGAACTCCGACCTAGATCCAAACCTATAGCGTCTGCGCCCAGAGGCAAAGTTGACTTGGAGAAAAGAGGCAAACGGATCCTCAAGAAAACACTCAATGAAAAGAAATCCACCGAGAGGCTCATGCTTCAGACCTCACCAGGTCCCGGCGCCCGTTTACGCAATGGCATCAGAGGAACGGAAACGGCTTTCATGTTGCGCCGTGCCCATTTCCCCGCTCGCGAAAGCCTGCTCCTTCCTGCGCCGCTTCCCTGCGAGTCGGCTGTGTCTGGTTCCGAGGCAGATTCAGGGGGAGCGGTGTTGGTCCATCTCTGTCCATGTTCCACCCTGCGCTGCTCCCACAATCTTTGCCTCTCCGCCTCAGCTTGCTGTGCCAATGCTTGTTCCGCAACTGGGAGCGCCGCAATTGCGTCGGCGATGGCATCGCGACGTGCAAGTTCTCGGTGAACCATCGGCGGACTGAACGCGTTCGGTGAGGCCACTAATACCCTGTCAGTCAAGTGTAGCTTCACTCCACAACAATCCACTTACTGTCAACAATGCCCTCCTCCTCTGCCTGCTCTTGCTTCTTACATTCCCCAATCAACCGAATGTTGCACAGCCGCAGCACGTCCAGCAACTCCCCGTAGCGCCGGATCGACTGCTCATGTCTCCCATACACATCGTGATCAAACACAAAATCACTGCTAAACACCACATCCACGGGCAGATCCTCCAACACATAAAAGTCGGACCTCACCTTCCCTCCCGCGCCCCCAAACTCCCACTCCAACCCGCTCACGACACCCTTCGTCCACGCCGCCGACCCATCCGCGAACTCCACCTCCACCCTCCTCTTCCTCCCCCGATCCACCTTCCACCCCCTCCGCCTCGCATACTCGGCCGAGACAGCCATGATATCCGACCCGGAATCCGGCAGCGCCGCGACCGCTTCCCCGTCCAGAGACCCCCACATCCGCCTCCTCTCGCTAATCGACTCGAGCCCAGAGCCCATGTAGTTCAGCCTCAGCAGCCTACTCCCCAGCGACCGCAGCGTCATGACGATCCTGGTCTTGAACTTCGTGAGTGTCTCCGTCGCCCGGAGGAACGCATCCCCCAGGATCAGGTCGTGCGCGCATTGCGGTAGGACGAGGCATGCCAGCTTGTGGACCTGGCTCTCGCCTTCAAATCGCCAGGGGATGAGCGCCATGGTCGTGGGGGTGACGGTTTTTCCCGACGCGAGTTGCACGGGAGGAGAGATGGGGACGTGGTACTCTAGAGACCAGATTGGGGCGTCCTTGTCATACCCCTCCTTTCCGTCAAGGTGGAGTTTGCGCAGAAAGGACTCGGAGATGAAGGAAGCTTCTGCGCCGGTGTCGGGGAGGGCGTCGATTCCGATGCCGTTGATCCTGCCTGGGACGCGGCGGTCTCGGATTGTGGTGGGGGGAAGGAGATTCGAAGCTGAGTGGTGGGCTCGCGCAAGCCCGCTGCAAACGCGTACGGGGAGGATCTTGGAGCGAGCGAGTCACCCTGATAATGGAGGTGGAAGCCGGCGCTGTCGCACGGTTGGCAACGAGGTTCTTGGTGTTGTCTTCACGAGGCGCCTTTGTTTCTGTTGGACTGCGAGCCCTGTCCCATACCACACGTTAGCAGGAACCTTCAAAGTGTTGACATGTGTGGAACTCGGGAAACACACATGTTGGTCTTCACAGCAGTGTTCCACAGCCTTCGGACCCACATCCGCCTCTCCATCCCTTCCGGGATTTCATTGAGCTTGAAATAGTGGCGAGTCTCGACGTGCGACCAGAATCTATAGAACAGAACCTTGCCTCGGGGTATGGATTGGCCGCAAAGTGGGCAGTTGAGACTCTTCTTTGCCGCTTCTTCCGGTTCAAGTGTCCTGTGGGCTCGCAAGTAACGCGCAGATCTGAACTTTGAATCGACGCGCTGTTCTTCTTGAGTTTTCTGCAAAATTCTTGGCGCGACTGCCCGTAAACTCGGTGAACTGTCCAATAGAGACTTATCCCGGCGCTCCCGCCGTTCATCGTTGTCCATCTTGGGAAACGCGTGTCAGGACAAGTGTCATCGAGAAGACGTGTCGAGTTGAGAGATGTTAGTGGAGTTGCTGTATTCTCCTGGTCCGTTGTCAAGTGTGACTGAGAAGAAAAGCAGAGGAGACACGGGAACCAGGAGAATGGGGAAAGGTAATGTTTCGGCATCATGTGGTGGCGGTGGCTGAGCTGCATGGTAATCGCCCTATTGGGTAGCGGTTGAGGAGGCCATTCAGGTCGCACAACACAGAGAGCTGGCTGGCTGATCAGCCCACCGCAAGGCATTCTTGGATCGGGCGGCTACGCATCTGGGGAGCGTTACAAATCAGCCATGATCAACTTGCCCAGGCGCCACTCTCATGCACATATGTTAACAGACTCCAAAACCTCAACATGAGCTCCTCAAGCGACGGCTTCGCAGCAGTCGCCGAATGGATCGCGCTCGATCCCGACAATGAGCCCTTCATCTTCCGCAAGTTCGACAGGCTCGCGGCTCGAAACCTCTTGTACCTGCAAGCACAGATAATAATGCTTGAGCAAGAACTAGAAAAACTGGATCAAGATGTCGCCCAAAGCGACGACATGTCCTTGAAAGACGCAGCACGACGATGGGAGCAACTCGTAAAACAAAATGCAGAAGGCCAAGAGCATGCCCAGCGGCAGGTGAAACTAATCGCTGAGATCAAGCACGCTCTCAAGGAATACTGTAAGTACCCCATCCCATGGCACTCGAGACTGGACGCGGCTGACCCAACGAGACGAAACCCTCATTCTCCAAAGCCAGGTCTCACACTTGCGCCGGCCCAGCCAAAGAGCACTGGCCGCCTTCAAAGAATGGTTCAACAACCCATTCCCCATTCTCGGCGGCCAGTCCAAACACTTTCTCGACGCCACAGACGGCCTCGTCGCTCTCACAGCACAGAGAGACTCGGACTCGATCTCAAACCTACTGAGGCGGTACTGGCCACCAAAAGAAGTAAGTGTACCAGAAAACAGCAAAACACCACGGAAGGAAAGCGACCAACCAACTTTTGACAATCACAGAAGATCCCCACGCGCGACGGCGAACTCCACATTGGCCGATTCGACGAAAAGTCCATCTCAACCGCCGCGAAGCTCATCACCATCCTGGTTGCAGCCAACCTGCTGGTCGGGTCGATATACGGCTTGTATTTTGCTGAAACTCCGCTCCAGAGGCTGGGCCTGATCCAGGTCTTCACCACCATCTTTGCGCTTTGCGCCGGCTTCATGACCAACGCCAGGCGCGCTGAGCTGTTTGCTGTGACTGCTGCGTAAGTGCTGTTGTTGCCTCCAACGGTAGATATGTGCCGTATAAATGTGATTGTCGCTGACGGGTACTGTGTAGATATGCCGCGGTTTTGGTGGTGTTTGTGGGCAGCGCGGAGTTTCCGGGGACAGGAAATAATGGAAAAGGCGGGAAAGAAGGGGCTTGATGCGGTCAAAGTCAGAGAATAGAAACAGAGGGGAGGAAGAAGGGAAAGGAGAAGAATGGTGGCGTCCCAGAGCCTCCGTGAGGATGCCCGAGGGTTCTCAGTCCTGGCCATACCTGTTGCACTTGGGGTCTGTCCCTTCTTGTCGTTGTTGTAGTCCACAGCCGTCCTCCTTCCCCTGCATGTCGCGCTGCTCTTAGGTGTTCTCCTCCTCGTGTTGGTTGTCCTCTTCCGTCTTACCACCTCGTTCACTCCCCCTGTCGCTCGCCTTTCCGGCATTCTTGATCATCATTCCTTGTTCAGTCAACATCTTCTGTCCACTCTGACCGGCCAGTTTAGGTCCGAGACCAAAAGCCCACTCCTCCGACGTGAACCATTCGTGCCGTAATATCTCCATTTCCCCGCGCTTGAATCCGGTTCTTCCGCGCAGCCATTTGAAGATGCTCTGAGTCGCCCTCTCAGAGAGTGTCTCAAGTTCATAATGCAGTCCACGGTAATCGACAGCAGGGAACTTGCGAGTTTCACTCCCATGAGCCGCCACATTGCTCGGATCGCGGTACACCTCCCATTCATCTGTGTTGACGAGCAACCTGTGCCCAACACAGTCCCACGTAAACCCCATGTACCGCAACCCGTGGCCGGCGCAGTCGGCGTGAAGCCGTACGTCAAAATCGACTTCCTCAAGTGGTGTGGAGCCAAACGGCGCCCAAGGGCAGCTCGGTGCCCGTACCCACCCTTCAGTCTGCGAGAGGTACAGGAGCCGACATTGGTCGGCGAGAGACACGGTTCCGTCGACCACCAGCGGTACTGAGGCGCGTTGATGGATAAAAGACTGGGGTTTCCCCGACCATTCTACGGAGAGATTGTTAGGAACCATTTTCCCGAGTTGCGCATCTCGCAAAATTTTCCCCTGCAGACCGAGAATAGTAGCGCCCACCCAGAGAATGGCGATGGCTGGGTTTCGATCCATGAGCATCCGGCCAATGACCAGCGGCCTTTTGTGCTTTGCGAGGGCGTGGAGTACTGTCATTGTGCCCTGAAGCCAGGGCGAGACCGCGTTGCATTCAATGGCTGGGTTGTAAAAGACGCCGAGGAGCATGGGGCGGATGCCGTTGACGAAGCAGCTCAGTGTCAAGAGTTTTTCAAGGTGGTTGGGTGTTTGGTACAGCCAGTCGTGTCGAACACCAGGTGTGGAAGCCTCTTTTTGTGGACCTGAAGATTTACTGTCAATCACCACAGCTGGCAGTTGCAGTCCTTCTATTCGGTCCCCAAGAGTTGGGAGGTGAAGGACAGCGGCGAGCGCGGCGTGGCTCTGGTCGATGATGTTGTGGCGGACGCAAAACTTGTCGAGAAAGGCGAGGGCCTCGAGGAATGATGGAGGCCTGCTAAAGCTTTCCTGGGTGGTTTCGTTGTCGCGCGGGATAATGAAACGCGGGCCTGATTGGACCCGAATGGACCAAGGAGACCAAAAGGTTTCCAGACCCACCACAAGAGTTTGCTTCCCAACCTCGGCCAGGGGCAAGAACGGAGGCCCACCATCGAACTTCCTCCCGACTTGCATTACCAACGTCCAAAGTAATGCTAGTTTGACCAGTTTTCTGTGCTCCTGGAGAACTGACATTGTCGGTAGGCTCAGGCATGAGCTCAGCCCAGCGAGCGGATAGGAGGTATGCCCAGGCCGGAATCAGAACCGAAAGATAGTTTGAACTCCCTCGACCGAACCATGACTCCTAGTTGAAAGCGTCATCGGGGCTCTCGGCGATGATCAACCGTTTTGGAACAGGATGGCGCGTTCCCAGCACAAACTGGACCCTGCGGCTGAGGCGAGTAAGTCCATGGTGGCACCCAAAGTTTGTTGATCCCCAACTTGAGAGACCGTTGGCGTAAATCGTGTGCTTGTCGCTCTTCAGGCGAAGGCCCCTCGGTAAGGCGGGCAGGTGGCGGAACGCAGTGTGGGCCGATAGGTAAGCGGTTGGAAGCGTTGGGTCATCGCCTGTCCCTGCCCAAAGCGCAGACCATGTCTTAAAACCATCCTCGTACGCTTCCCGGAATTTCTGCTGGCTCAGCCGCACTGGATCGCCCATGGCAAATGCTGCGGTGACTGAACTTGGAGGAAGATTGTCTTCGAGCGTGGGTTGGTGGGTGATTGTGGTTTGGGTCTCGGCGAGCTGTTGGTCGGCCGTGGTTCGAGAAAGTTCACCGCAGGTTCGAAAGTGCCGCTTTCATTCCTTTCTGGCTGTGGAACGACAGGAGGAAACATGCTTGAACTCGCCTTCTCTCAGTTGCTCCTGCCTGGCGGGACCGGGTTCGTTGCCCGGGGCTGCAGTGCCAAGATTTTAAAGTAAACAAAGCCCCTATATACCTTTTGCTTAACCAAAAGCTCGTTTCTGTTTCTAAAGTCTTCACCTGAACCCATTCTTGAGAGCTTCAATTCATACGCATATAACTAAAATGGAGATTTATATCAGTTTTGGGAGAATTGAAAAATTATGGCATGATCTTTCTGCTCATCAGTTCGTGCTGGGATCCGAGAGATACCACGCCATGTAGGGTAAGGAATCACACGAGAAAGGAAGGCAATACGTTGCGAATTCTTTCGTTAAAATCCGCCGACAGCTGAAAGCTGCATTGGAAATGAAACCCAAAGACCGCGTAAACGATGATAGTCGTGATTCCAGAATGATGTGTTCCTTACCACTAGCTTTTTTGAAGAGAAGATGCGAGAGGCAATTGTCGAAATTTCTGGTTCCATGAGTTTCATAGGTACCTTCCCAAGTCTCAAAAACAAAGATTGCTGGATTTCAAAATCGCTTCGCCCATGGACTTTCCCCCAAACATCTAACTACCTTACTTTCTTGCTTCCGCTTACTGTTCAACGGGCTCGGTATTTCCCGCCGAGCAACCCTCGCTGTTTGCTCTCCGTCCTCATTACAATCGCCGACTGGTACCGCCAACCAAAAGCACTTTGACCAACAACAGACTCTCTTCGCTGATATTGAAGATCGCAACCATGGCCGCCAACAACGGCGAGACCGGCAACACGGTTATTTTCGGGATCGACTTTGGGACGACCTATTCCGGTGTTGCTTCTAAAAGTTCTATGTCTGCTCAGAAGGGTCAAGAACAGGTAGCTTTGAGGACAAGAAACTGCACCTTCGGAACAACAACGAAGACTAGAAGCTGTCGTTATCATTGGGAGGGCGAGAACGTGTTTCTGGACCTGGTGGTTCTCTTTCTTTTTGGGTCGAACTGCTGACTCAGCAGAGCTTGTGTCACGTGCTGAAGACGTTGTCTGAGAATCAAAACGGTAGGGAACGCGTATGCGCTCAGTTTTCACTACTCCGTTTTTCAACTCCGGTTCCATCTGTGCTGGGGCGTGATTATATAATCGCCGTATGCCACAAGTTCCACCAACGCGTTGCAAATCTTATCCTTAGCCAACCAAACGCGTTTGCGCCCCTCCTGTGTACAACTTGGTAGAGTGCAAGGCGTAGTTGCTGAGTTGCCAACTGGGCCTACGGGCGATCAGGCCGCGGTGCTGGTGCCGCCAATTATGTCGGAGTAGTCGCGGGTTGGGCGGGGTGTTGGATCAGCTGCCAAGGGTTGGTGGGTCAGCTGATTTTCCGCAAACGCGCCCAAGAGCGGTGAGTTCTGGCAGAAATACGAATCCCACCCCACTGGACCTTCTTGATGTGGCCAGATCCGGCATAGACAAGCGACTGTTCTGTTAATCGCACGGTACCGCCCCGCTAATTTTGCGGGGGCAAGTGACAGAAGTGGGCGGAGACGCCGCACAGGTCGCCCTGTAGGGCAATGCTGTGGCAATCAATCCGCATGGTAAGTCGGTGTCTTCACTAGAAAAAAAAAAAAAAAAAAAAAAATCAATCTTCCCCCTCTGGCACATGGATGGCTCTCCTAGGGCCAGTAGTCCTGTCCGGCGAGGTGTCAACGCTGTCCCTAGCGGGTTGTGGCTGTGTTCTTTCGACGTAGTCAATGAGTGACCTAGCTCCGGTAGAGGAGTTGGGCATCGTCAGCCGGGACTGCTTCAACTCGATAGACTTGGCGTCGCGGAAAGTATTCCCCGTTTCAGCAGCCGTATCGTCTTGTTGATTTGTTGACAGGTCGTCCAGGGGAGCTCTTTCCGTCTTAGTGGGCATGATGTCGTGGCAGGGCTCCTTTACGTGCCCTGAATAGTCCTGGACCTGGTAGGGCATTGGTATAACGACTGTCCTTGTTGGTGTGATGTTGTATGAAGAGTCGGCATCCCCGAGCGGATTTGACGTCTCCCTGGATGCTGACTTATCATTGGCTTGCTCGGCAGGGATAACCTCAAGCTTGTTGTTTGAGGAGCTCGAGGCAGCCTCCGCCGGTGGAGATGGCAGGGCACCATGGCTGGCAGCCTCAAGAGTTTCAACCCCGTCGACGACTTCGATTGGAAAGTAGTTGGGTTTATCGGTGGGCGTCGCGGCTGGTATCGTTGCCCGGACAGCCACGACCCCGTGTCGCCTCGCTACGGCAAACCGCTGCTTAAAATTCTTCCTGTAATCTGTCATTCTCAACAGCCATTTACCCAGCACCTTGATGAGTTGCGTCTTATCGACGGGCTTGGCGATGTAGTCGTTCATTCCGTTCTCTAAGCACCGCTCCTTATCGCCCTTTAGCGTATAGGCCGTCATAGCGACAATAAGTATATAGATGCGGGCGGCTCGGATATCTCTAGACGCCGCGTGCCCATCTATGATGGGTATGTTGATATCTATGAGCACGGTATTGTATGTAGCGGGCTTTCCACGTACCATTTTGACGGCTTCCGTACCGTTGGAGGCCAGGCCGATATTTTTGAAGCCGATAGAGCATAGCATTCCTAGTACAACCTTTTGGTTGATCAAGTTGTCTTCTACTACAAGTAGGCTTTTGGTAGAGGACATAATCTTGAGCTCTTTCTATAGCTCTTCGACGTCGAGATCTGGATACGCAGTCGTCACTCTCTCCCTCTTAGGTTCGGGTTTCTTCTAGCCCTGCATCTCCCCTAAACTCTTGATCTTTTTGAACTGTGCTATAAACCAAAATACGCCTCTGACACGATCGGGATTAGGTCGGTAGCCGATCCTGCCACCTATCAATTCGGTGAGCGACTTCGCGATCGACAACCCTAGGCCGGTACCCTGGTATTTCTTGGTGGTAGTGGCGTCAAACTTTATAAACGCTATGAAGAGGCTGGCTGTAGCCTCTTCCGGAACCCCAATGCCCGTATCGATAACTTCGTTTAGGACTGTATAGCTGGTTTCGTCCTCGCTCTGTACTATAACCCTAACGCGGATGCTGCCTTTGTCGGTGAACTTGGCTACATTGCCTACGATATTCTATAGGATCTACCGGTATCGCAAGGGGTCGCCTTACATAGACTTGGGGAGTTCAGGGTCTAGGAAGAGTTCAAAGTGTACTATAGGTGGTAGAGTGGCCTAGGCGCTACGAACGACCGAAGTTACTATACTCGTGATGCCTACAATGTCGGAGTAGATCGAGAAGCTACCAGACGCTAGCTTCGAGTAGTCGAGAATATCGTTAATGACCTACAGCAGGACCTCTCCAGATTCGTTTATAATGTTGACGATGTCGCGCTACCTAGGGGAGAGCGGAATGTCGAGGAGCAGAGTATACGCTGACAGCATGCCGTGTATAGGTGTCCGAATTTCGTGGCTTATATTAGCCAGGAAGTCCGATTTGAGCTTGTCGCTCTCCTCGTAGGCGGCAATGAGACGGGACTCGACTGACTTGCGCTCCGTCAGATCGTACGTGACCTTTCTGAAGCCCACGTAAACGCTGTTCTTATAGACGGCGGTAATAACAACGTTGGCCCAAAAGCGGCTGCCGTCCTGCCTGTACCGCCAGCCCTCGTCCTCAACACGGCCCTTGCGTATACAGATGTCAAGTTCCATCTCAGGCTTTTTAATGTCGAGGTCGTCCTTGCTGTAGAAGATGGAAAAATACCTCCCAATGATCTATTCGCGCTTGTACCCTTTGAGCAGCTCGGCGCCCGTGTTCTAGCTGGCTATATAGCTATTGGTGTCGAGGAGGAAAATGGCATAGTCCTTCACGGCATATACGAGAATGCAGAATGCCTCGTCGGTCGAAAGACCAACTGTGACTAGCTCATCCTTGGTGGAATAAGGGCCCTCGTGCCACTCGAGGAGAACTGACAGCAGCTCGTCCCTATTGAAGACCGGAATTATGCGGGCGCGCCAGGAGATGCTATACCTTGTGTTGATGGGCTTGGTAATACGCTCGGAGCGGCTGGCGATGGCATCGTCTACCGAGGCTGTAAGCTGGGCGAGGTGTGCGGGCCGCGGTGGGTGAAGTTGCTTGTCCAGGAAAGGAACCAACTGCTGGCCGATGCAGTCGCCAGCGGACAGCCGCCATTCGGCGAGGAAGCGAGATGAAGCTTTGGTGATGCGCCATGCCGGCGAGAGGACGAGGAGGGCTAGTGGAGCAAGGTCAAGGATGAGGCTAAAATCGGGTCCGGCAGGTTGAGCGGAGCTGGCTTTTTGGGACATGGTTGGCGGCCTTATGTGTGCTTCCAGGCTATTGCTCCTGCGCTGGCGTCTCTGGTCTGCAGTCTCCGATGGGTCGGGCAACAGAGTCGAGGCCTATCCAATCCGGCAGCCGTGCGAGTCGGGCATCTGAGTCTAATGGCGTGTCGGTTTGTGTCGGCGTCGGAGAAACGAATCTGGCACAGGAAATATTGATGCGTGGTTTGTCTGCATCGCTGGGGGGTAGCAACAAATTGAGCCAGCATTGAAAATCTCGGTGCTGTCCGTTTCAGCCAAGTGCGGGGTCGCTGCTTCCATAAGTTTTGTCACCCGCAGAGAGGGTTCCATCGAGCGAGTCATGCTTTGCTGTTCTCGAAATCAACAGGCAACTACGAAGCTAACCCGAGCGTAGACAAGATCGCCCGCCAAAACCCCGGCCGACAACAATGAAATGCCAAGCTATCATATTAGCCACTGAGCAGTGACAGTGCGTTATCACCGGTGTAACAGGGATTATCTCTGATGAAAAAGAGGATGATATATCTAACGTTAGCGAATGCTAGTAATTTGGTACAAGGTTACTTAGCGAGAAGATTATTATACGTAAGTTACAGGTCTAGATGAGGAAGTCGCCCAAGGCTATATGACCAACATCTTGACTGAAGCCGCTCTAGTAATTGACCCTTAGTTTCACTCTAACCTTGCCGACCTTAGGCCGATGAATGTCGTGGCATTGGAGGATGGTGACGAGTCACTGAAACTATGAGATTGGAAACCCGCGGCGTATAATCTACGTTGCTACGTTGTGGGTAGTTACTAAGCCTGTGACTCCTGGGGCCTTTCGCTGATCGCCTATCTCGAAGCTTAGAATGGAATGTCCTCTTATGCTTCTGTTAGCCTAGACCGAAGTATTTGGTTTGGGTAGACCCTCAATCTATAGCAACTGGACCGAGGCGAGTAGGGTCCTAGTCTGTTTACCTAGTTCTTGCCACTGTAAGATTGGTATGACGAATCGTTCGTCCTGACCCACTTCTGAAAGGGTCCCGGAGGTATGTCCTGGTCAAGTATAGAGATTCGGTAGAGCCAAAAGGTCTACAACAAAATGCACTGATCTAGTCTCAATGAACTAGTGAAGTCCAAACTGTAATTGCTTACTGAGGAAGCTCCCAAGCTCTCTCAACGAGTGACTAACTATCTAGTGTATATATATATAATAGTTCCTTTAGATCACTATCTCCTTTATATAATCCTCTATATTGGCTTACTAGGATTACAAAGTGATCCCTGTAAGCCTTGGTGTTAGATTACGGTGCCAAGCCTATACCAAGTGTAATCCTTCCCTAATTAGTTGCTCGATGATTGGACGTTAGGGCGCCCCACGCCCCGACTACGGCCCCTCCCGGCCGTATATATAGTTAGTCTGTAATACAATGCCCCTCCTTCTAGGCTTTCGACCCGAAAGCCTTAAGGCTTGTTTTAAATACTGCCAATAACCTATACTTGTAAGTGTAGTGTTTTTCCCTTCCGTATCGTCGCCGCGATGTTGACATTATAATAGGTCGTATCTAAAAACGTCAATCTAAGAAAACCTAGGAGCGCGCTGTACTTGCTTCCTTTATCGATTCCTCGGGTATAGACGCTATACTTTGTTCTTGGTACTTTAAACGTAACCTAGCCTATTATATCTCGTAGGGTTTGTCCTAGTATAGCGAGTACGTCCGTCGTAGCCGTTCTTATAATAGGTCTAGCGTAGCTTCTGCCTATCGGTATTGCCCTTCCGTATACGTCGATGCCTTTGCTGACTTCTTTAGTGACGAAAGTTATATCTGAGTAGAAGCGGGTAGAGTAGGAGGAGGTAGATGCCGAAGAGGCCCTTTTCGTCTTCTAAACCCAACTTTAGATAGCCATAGGCTGCCTAGCTTGCCTTTGTCGTTAGAAGCGCTTCTTTAAGGAGCGTGGTTCCGAGCTATTCCATCGAGGAATATAGTCGTTAGATAAGATAGAAGAGGAGGATAGGAGGCTGTAGGCGTCCGAGGCCTTCGTGACTAGCGACGTACGATCGCTCGGCGCGGACATCCCGTTCGATTGGTCCTCTCTTGGCTTAGATCTATCGGACGCCGACCTAGCCGCTTTGTTAGAACCGGCCCCTATAGTCGATCCGGGTTCCTCCGGTAGAACTTCTCTAGTTTCTTTAGATAGTAGAGGTTTATAGCTAATTACTATAAATTGTCTTCTAGCCCGAAATCTAACCATTTCACCAAATATTGCAACTGCCCTTTTATAATCTATAAATCTAGGATTTCTTCGATATCTTATTCTTCTTCTTTATCCTCGACTTCTACGTTTGTAGTAAGCCGTACGTTCTTCGGTACTAGTTCTAAAAGGGAAATGTGAAAGATATATGTCCTAATACGTATTGTCGCTAGTAATGATAGTCGGTAGTTGGATATTGAAATTTTCTCCTCGATCTTAAATAGTCTAATCTTTTTGAAATCGAGTTTTCGACTTGGTTGCTTCGTATGAAGATTTCGTGAGATAAGGTAAACTTTATCTCCCCTCTCTAGGCAAGGACCCTTAAGCTTGTATTTATCGTAGTAATGCTTTATTCTTTGTCTAATAAACTCTAGTTCTTCTTTAAGTATTGTATAAAGCGTATATATCTAGTCCGCCTTAATAGCTACTTTAGGGACTGCAACCTCGGGTCCCTAGTATAGGTCTACTTTGTATCTAAAGTTCGCGAAGAACGGTATAACTTTCGTAGATTTGGTTAGTGCTATATTATATGCCAATTGCGTAACTAGCAACAATATAACCTAGTTATCTTGCTAGAAATTGATAAATGACCGAAGATATTGCTCTATAATCTAGTTAAGTCGTTCCGTCTGTCCGTCTATCTGTAGATGGTAAGCCGTCGAGAGTTTACTCTTCGTACCTAGGCGCGTTATTAACGCTTGCTAAAACCTGGATACGAATTTGGTGTCTCTATCTATGATCTATTCCTCCGGCCACCTATGGACTAAGGCCATATGCCGGTAGATTATATCTACGAGTTATTCTACTAACTATATCTCCTTATATAGGATAAAGTAGCTTTACTTAGTAAGTCGGTCTACCAAGATAAGGATACTATCGAACTCCGTTCCTATCGTTGTATCTTTGGAGAGTAGTAGCTTGGTGATGAAGTCTATCGTTATTAAGCTCTATAGCCGCTCTATAACTAGCAATGGTTGTAGGAGTCTATAAGGTTTGTAATGTGATGGTTTACTTTGGTAGTAGAGGTTATATTCCTTAAAGGTCTCCTTAACCTTCTTCCTAAGTCCTAGGAAGTCGTACCTTTGCTGCTTGATCCTTGTAATGGTTTTGGTGACTCCTATGTGTCCCTCGAGTCTAGACTCGTAGACTTCCTTGATAAGCTCTATCTATTTGTCTCTACCAATATAAGCTTTATCGTTTATACTAGAGCAAGTGCCTATCCTATCGGACTCCTTTGCTCGGCCCGTCGTAGGATTTGTCTTCTCCTAGCGACTAGTAATACTAGTATATCTGATCCTCTAATATTGCTTGGTACTTGTTGGTATTAGGTCTCTGTTCCCTGAAGACCGCGTTGTACTCTTTCTAGTAGTTCCTATACTATATATTGTTGTGCCTCCTTGTGGTTTGCGACCTGCCTCGATCTAGGTTGGTATAGGCGTAGTAGACTGGCTACTATAGTAGGTGATATATCGTCCTATCGGGTCGCCTTTGGAATAAGGGTGGCGATATTTCAGCTGTATTACCGAAGTGATCTAGTCTCCTACTTAAGGCGTCCGCTCTTGCGTTTTCGGACCCTTTCTTATAGATAATAACGAAGTTGAATTCTATAAGGAATTCTACCTATTGTATCTAGCGTTGGTTGAGTTCTTTAGTGCTAGTAAAGTATCGGAGGTTCTTGTGATCTATATATACCTATACTTGGTGTATTGTACTACTAAGGTAGGGTTTCTATTTACGAAAGGCCTTGATGATTGCCAATAGCTCTTTGTCGTATATTGGGTAGTTGAGCTATGGTCCTGCGAGCTTCTTCGAAAAGAATGCTATAGGGTGGAGCTTTCCTTGCTTATCCTATTAATTGAGTTGTCCTCCGATCGTATAGTCCGATGTATCGGTTTCTACCTTGAATGGTTTCCTAGGGTCTGGCAATAGGAGTATAGGGTCTGCGATAATAAGGTCGCGAATCCTCTAGAATACTTGCTCTTGCTCCTCTCCCTATTGGAACTCAACGTCCTTTTTCGTCAAGTGGTGTAGAGGTCTTGCGATATCGCCAAAGTTCCTGATAAATATCTGATAGAAGTTGGCGAATCCGATGAACTCTCTTACCTCTATTATGTTTTTAAGTATAGGCTATGTCTTGATAGCCTCAACCTTGGTTGGTTCTATATGTATCTATCCTGGCGAGATCTCAAAGCTTAGAAAGACTATCTTTGTAATATAGAACTTACTCTTGTTCTTATTGATAGAGAGTTTTTACATATAAAGTATATCTAGCACTTGCTTTATATACTTCTTATATTCCTCGAGTATCTTAGAGAAGATAAGAATGTTATCTAGGTAATAGACTACGAACTTATCGAGGAACGGTCGGATTATATAATCAACGACCTTCTAGAATATTACTAGCGTATTCGTCAGCCCGAAGGGCATGATATAGTATTCGAAGTATCTATAGCGAGTGCGAAAGGCTATCTTCTATTTATCCCTCTCTTTAATACGAATATAGGTATATACTATTGGAAGGTTAAAACGTATAAAGTATCGTATACCTACTAACTAATCTCGAAGTTGCGAGATGAGTAGCAAGGGGTAGCGGTCCTTTACTATCTACTTATTCAACTATCGGTAGTCTATATATATCCTGAGTTTTCCGTCCTTCTTAGGTATAAAAAGGATTGGGTACCCTGCTGGAGATATCGATGGTCTAATGTACCCTATCTTGAGGTTGGCCTTAAGATATCTCTTCAACTCGTTGTCCTGAAGTTCGTTTATATAGTATACTTTAAAGAACTTCAACTAAGTGCCTTCTTTGAGTTTAATCTTGTAATCCTAAGGTCTATATTCTAACAACCCTTTTATATATTTGGCTATAAATGCTAGGTATCCCTAGTATTCCACTAGGATCCTTCCTATATCGTCGTTCCCTTTCGCGCCTTGGTAGTATGTGAACTTGCCGCTGGCCGTGACCTCGGCTACTTCTATCTAAGTGACCTATTCTTAGAGTTAGAATCTAGTATTGTCGACTAAGATAATAGCAACCTCCTAGTTAGCCTACCTCTATATACATCGTCTCTACTAGTGACTACTGCCTTTTCCTAAGTCTGTAGTGGCCTATCTACTACTACCTATCCCTTATAGTAAGTCCTTAAAGTGTATATGCTTCTCTATACTACTTTTTTATAACTTGTTATCTACGCTTCCTATTGTATTGGTCGGATACAAGCCCGTTATACTTTAGGGTTATAGGTGGCTACCTCCCTTCTAACTAATGTCAGGGTTGTAAACTCTATACTATAGGCGGCCTAAGATTATATCCTTCTTGGTCCCTATATCTATAATGTCGAAAATGACCTTTTGTCACGGACTGACCATGCATGCGGCCGGGAGGGGCCGCAGTCGGGGCGCGGGGCGCCCTAACGTCCAATCATTGAACAACCAATCAGGGAAGGATCACGCTTAGCATGGGCTTAGCACCGTGATCCAACACCAAGGCTCACGGGGATCACTTTGTAATCCTGGTGAGCCAATATAGAGGATCACACAAAGGAGACAGTGATCCAAAGAAGTCATCATGTATATATACTAGCTAGTTAGTCACTCGTTGAGGGAGCTTGGAGCTTCCTTAGTAAGCAATTCACACTTGGACTTCACTAGTTCATTGAGACTAGATCAGTATATCTTGTTATAGACCTTTTAGCTCTACCGAATCTCTATACTTGACCAAGACATACCTCCGGGACCCTTTTAGAAGTGGGTTAGGACGAACGATTCGTTATACGTTGCTTACTCCCTTTGTTTCTGTCACGGTTCAGAACGGAGGTATCGAACACTATGGGTACCACCGCACCCACTATCGCCCAGCTCAACGAGCGCATCGCCGCGCTCGAGGCCGAGAACGCTCGCCTCAACACCGTGGCCAACCGAAGCAGGGTCAAGCTTGACCTGCCACCACGGTATAGAGGAGGAAAGGACGCCCTCTCAGGGTTCCTAACTCTCTCCAAGGCCTACTTGGGATATTATCCCGAGCTATTTCCTACGGAAGTAGACAAGGTTGGGTTTATCGCCTTATATCTGGAGGGTCAGGCCCTCCAGTAGTTCCAACCTACTATGGACGACGTGTTGAATAACGCCAACGAGGACGATAGAGAAGACTTTATAAATGAGGTCTTTAGTAGCTACGCCAAGTTCGAGGCTAAGCTATAGAAGGTATTCGGGGACTTGGACGAGAAGCGGTATATATAGGACCGCCTAATGCAACTCCGCTAGACCAAGTCAGTATCCGTGTATACCGCGCTGTTTCGACAAGACTCTATAAGGGCCGACCTTAACGAAGAAGGCCTTATATAGCTGTTCTACAATGGCCTTAAGGAAGAGGTTAAGGACGTGCTGTACGATAAGGATCGGCTAGATATACTCGACGAGTATATCGCCATAGCCATTAGGATCGACGATCGTTAGTATATATATAAGCAGTAATGTAAAGGTCGGAGTGGGACCCTGTAGACTTACCGGCCTAACGATAAGAAGAAGCGCCTATACCGCAGTATAGCGTATAGCATATACTCTAGTGCTATAGACGTTGATGCCAACTAATGCGCCGGCCTAGTCAAGATAAGTAAGGCCGACGTTACTTGCTATAGATATAGTAAGAAGGGATACTTTAGATGGGACTATTGTAGCTCGAAGAAGAAAGGCGACTGGAAGCTAGTCCCGGGTCGCGAGACGGCAACTATTGATGTAAAATTCCTAGTCAAGGAAGTAGCTATCATTGACTAGTACGACCAGGATAACCTCGAGGACGCCGTCGACTATACGACATAGTGTTACAAGGAAGGAAGTGACACTATAGATGAAGATTATAGCGATGGGGACAACCCGTACACTAGCGATGACGGCGTACCTAGCGCGTAGTTTGTCGAGCAATTCATTCGGGACAACGCCGACCCTAGAGCCCAACGCACGTTGGCAACGGGTATCCTGATATAGGGCATTAACCAGTCCTAGGAAAATCGACGACAAGTGGAGGACCAAATCGATAGTGTCACTACTGCTATTTCGAGGTGTATAACCACTACCCTTACGTAGGAGGTATTGGAGGATCAACACAGCAACTGGAGCGATCCTCCGACTAAGGAAGAAGATATGCCAAGCTAAGAAACCATCGAGAAGGTCATCGCTCATCTTGGTAAAAACAACGATAGTTTGCCTAATCCCTATAACCCCGAAGTACTTACAGCCCTGCTAGGGTAGGCTAGGGACGAGCTATAGTATCTCCAATAGCTAGTAGTAGAGTGGGGGCAAGAGCGGAAGGGGATTAGGGAGGAAACCGAGAAGATCGTAGCGGCCTACCGCGCCGTCGCGCGATAACTCGGTACGGTCGAGCGGCAGGCCGACAAGCTGAAAGAGGAAATCTTCTAGCTAAGAGAGGTATAAAAAGCCGACTAGGTCTAGTGGATAGGACTAGATAACGTAGACTACGAAGACCTACTAGAGGGGGAGATCTACGTTCCTAAGTTCTTATACTACTAGGAACGGGCCCGGCAGGAGGCCTAGAGGTAGTCACCCAAGAGCTGGGAGGACTATTGGGACTAACGAGGATACTATAGCTTTAGGAGGACCACTGACGATATACGATGCGAGGGTTATAGGTATAGATTCTAGTATACCGTAGAGAGGGAAACCACGCGTATTAACCTAGGAAGAAGCGACTACGTCCGCGTCCTATAGTTTTAGTATGTTATATACTCCTGCTGGTTCTACTATAAGGAGAAATTCGACTATAATCACTGGCCTATTAGAGAGGTAGGGGAGGGCGGATTATAGAAACCCGTTACCTGGACATTCGATTATGGGTATAGTCACGCCGACCTCTTGTAGACGTTCGATAGGGTGGACGAAGGATACCTCTATATCGTACCTAAGAGGGCGTAGCCTAAGAACTACCGAGATATAGAGGAAGTGGAGGGATATAGCGACTAGGCATGCCTCTACTACTTCAAGAGGAAGGTCTAGTAGCACTACCAGATTCCCTAGAGGATTATTAGGGCGTTCGACGACTACTAGATTATAATAGGCCGAGTCAAGATCAAGAAGGACCCCGGCATCAATAAGTGGCTTGAAAAGCTTGAAAACGGATATGATATTCCGTTCTAAGACGAACCTATCTCGGGGGTAGATCTGCCGACGAAAAAGGGCAAGAAGGCCGTACGAGATAGGAAGAGGGATACTTAGCAAATAGGGGACGACAACTAACCCGAGTCCTAGGGGGACGCCTCTCGGATTCAACAGGAGTTGGGAAACGACTCCGGGGCCTGCGATAGGCCCGAGCAAAAGTAATACCCTTACAACGACGATAGGCCCGCTAGTGCAGGAAGAACTAGGCGAAACGGAAGGCCTACGACGACTTCCTAGCGGACCTACAAGCGGTTACTAAACCGGTCAACATAGTGGCACGGAAGTGCACAAGGTGTAAAGGTACAACCGAGAGGTATAAAAACGCACAAGGTATATAAAAGGTGCAAAAAGTGCAAAAACGCACCAACGGCATAGGAGGCGCCGGACGTAAAAAGTATACAAGGTATACTAAGGACGTAAAAACGTAAGAGTATAAAAGTATAGTGACAAGGTGGATGGTACAGACGGCCCACCAGGAAGTGGCCACCGTGTAAAACGACCAACCGGACGACCGAATTTGGGTTATAGCGCACTAGAAGCAATACCAGGCACTTACGTTGGTAGATAGAGGATTATAGATCGACCTTATCTCGCCAGATTTCGTTAACCAACTCTAGATACTATAGAGGATGAAGAAGCAACTATATATAGTCAAGGGACCATTCCCGATATAGGTTGCGCGACGAGAAACGGAACCACTCGACATCACGGTCGAAGGGAAGACTATGAAGGTTATCTTCGATATTGTAGATATAGGGACCAAGAAGGATATGATCTTGGGTCGCTTATAGTATAGGACTTACAACCCTGACATTAGTTGGAAGGGAGGTGGCTACCTGCGACCCCGAAGTATAACGGGCTTGTATCTGACTAATACAATGGGAAGCGTAGACGACGAGTCGTGGCGAAATAGTATACCGAAGCAAATGCGTTTTACAGACTCACCGCAAGAGACGGAAAGTAGCAGGCAGACTACTATGGACTTAGGAAGAGGTGGCAGTCACTAGTAGAGACGACGTATATAGAGGTAGGCTAACTAGGAGGTTGCTGTCATCTTAGTTAACAACAACGGATTCTAGCTCCAAGAATGGGTCGCTTGGACGGAAGCGGCCGAAGTTACGACTAGCGGCAAGTTTATATACTATTAAGGTATAAAGGTAGACGATAAAATGGGGAAGATCCCGGCGGAGTATCAGGGATACCCGGCGTTTACAGCCAAGTATATAGAAGGGTTGCTAGAGTATGGACCTTAGGATTACGAGATCAAACTCAAGGAAGGCGCCTAGTTGAAGTTCTTCAAGGTATACTATACGAACGAACTTCAGGACAACGAGTTGAAGAGATATCTTGAGGCTAACCTTAAGATAGGGTATATTAGACCATCGATATCTCCGGCAGGGTACCCAATCCTTTTTATACCGAAGAAGGATGGAAAACTCAGGATATATGTGGACTACCGATAGTTGAACGAGTAGACGGTAAAGGACTGCTACCCCTTGCCATTTATCTCGTAGCTTCGAGATCAGCTAGTAAGCGTACGACACTTTATACGTCTTGACCTTCCGATAGTGTACGCCTATATTCGCATCAAGGAGGGGGATGAATGGAAGATAGCCTTTCGTACTCGCTACGGACACTTCGAATATTGTGTTATGCCCTTTGGGTTGACGAATACGCTAGTAATATTCTAGAAGGTCGTTGATTATACGATCCGACCGTTCCTCGATAAGTTCGTAGTCTATTACCTAGATGACATTCTTATCTTCTCTAAGATATTCGAAGAATATAAGAAGTACGTGAAGCAGGTGCTAGATGTACTTTACGTATAGAAACTCTCTGTCAACAAGGACAAGAGTGAGTTCTATATCACGAAGACGGTCTTCCTAGGCTTCGAAATCTCACTAGGATAGATACGTATAGAACTAACTAAGGTTAAGGCTATTAAAATATAGCCTATACCTAAGAATATAATAGAGGTGAGAGGGTTTATCGGATTTGCTAACTTCTATCGGATGTTTATTAGGAACTTTGGCGACCTTGCGAGACCTCTATACTACTTGACGAAGAAGGACGTTGAGTTCCAATAGGGAGAGGAGTAAGAGCAAGTATTCTAGAAGATTCGCGACCTTATTATCGCGGACCCTATACTCTTGTTGCTAGATCCTAGGAAGCTATTCGAGGTAGAAACTAATACGTTGGACTACGCGATCGGAGGGTAACTCAGCCAATGGGACGAGCAAGGGAAGCTTCACCCCGTTGTATTCTTTTCGAAAAAGCTTGTAGGACTATAGCTCAACTACCCTATTTACGATAAAGAGCTATTGGCGATTATCGAGGCCTTTAAAGAATGGAAACCCTACTTTAGCGGTACGATATACGAGGTATAAGTATATATAGACTATAAGAACCTCCGGTACTTCACTACTACGAAGGAACTTAACCAACGCTAGATACAATGGGCGGAATTCCTTGTAGAATTCAACTTTGTCATTATCTATAAGAAAGGGTCCGAAAACGTAAGAGCGGACGCCTTGAGTAGGAGACTGGATCACTTCGGCAATATAGCTAAAACATCGCTACCCTTGTTCTAAAGGCAACCCGATAGGACGATGTATTACCTACTATAGTAGCTAGTCTACTATACCTATACCGACCTAGATCGAGGTAGGTCGCAAACTATAAAGAGGTACGACGATATATAGTATAAGAACTACTAGAAAGAGTACAACGTAGTCTTCAGGGAATAGAGACCTAATACCAATAAGTACCAAGCAATATTGGAGGATTAGATGTACTAGTATCACTAGTCGCTAGGAGAAGATAAATCCTACGATGGGCCGAGCAAAGGAGTCCGATAGGACGGGTACTTGCTCTAGTATAATGATAAAGCCTATATCGGTAGAGACAAATAGACGGAGCTTATCAAGGAAGTCCATGAGTCTAGACTTGGGGGATATATAGGAGTTACCAAAACTATTGTAAGGATCAAGTAGCAAGGGTACGACTTCCCAGGACTTAGGAAGAAGGTTGAGGAGACCTTTAAGGAGTGTGACCTCTGCTACCGAAGCAAACCATTACGTTATAAACCTTATAGACTCCTACAACCATTGCTAGTTGTAGAGCGGCCATAGAGCTCGGTGACGATAGACTTTATCACCAAGCTACCACTCTCTAAAGATACAACGATAGGAATGGAGTTCGATAGTATCCTTGTCTTAGTAGACCGACTTACCAAGTAGAGCTACTTTATCCTATACAAGGAGATATAGTCGGCAGAATAACTCGTAGACGTAATCTACCGGTATATAGCCTTAGTCCATGGGTGGCCGGAGGAGTAGATTATAGATAGAGATACTAAGTTCGCATCTAGGTTTTGGCAAGTGTTGAGAATGCGCCTGGGCACGAAGAGTAAGCTCTTAATAGCTTACTACCCGTAGACGGACGGGCAGATGGAATGACTCAATCAGATCGTGGAACAATACCTTTGGTCATTCATCAACTTCTAGCAGGATAACTAGGTTATATTATTGCTAGTTGTACAATTGGTATATAACATAGTACTAATCGAATCCACGAAAGTTATACCGTTCTTCGCGAACTTTGGATATAAAGCAGACCTGCGCTAGGGACCCGAGGTTGCGGTTCCTAGGGTAGCTGTCAAGGTAGACTAAATATATGCGCTATATACAATGCTTAAGGAAGAACTAGAGTTTGTTAGACAAAGGATGAAGCACTACTACGACAAATATAGGCTCGAGGGTCCTTGCCTAGAGAGGGGAGACAAAGTTTACCTCATTTCACGGAATCTTCGTACGAAGCGACCAAGTTGGAAACTCGATTTCAAAAAGGTTAGACTATTCAAGATCGAGGAGAAAATTTCGACATCTAACTACCGACTATCATTACTAGCAACAATGCGTATTAGGACGTATATTTTTCACATTTCACTTTTAGAACTAGTACCAAAGAATGTACGACTAGCTATAGATATAGAAGTCGAAGACGAAGAAGAAGAATAGAATGTCGAAGAGATCCTGGATTTATAGATTACAAAGGGATAGTTGCAATATTTAGTGAAATAGTTGGATTTCGGGCTAGAAGACAATTTATAGTAACTAGCTACGAACCTCCACTGTCTAGAGAAACTGGAGGAGTTCTACTAGAGGAACCTGGATCGACTATAGGGGCCGGTTCTGACAAAGCGGCTAGGTCGGCATCCGATAGATCCAAGCCAAGAGAGGACTAATCGAACGGGACGTCCGCGCCAAGCGATCGCACGTCGTTAGTTACTAAGGCCTCGGATACCTATAGCCTCCTGTCCTCCTCTTCTATCTTATCTAACGATTGTATTCCTCGACGGAACAGCTCGGAACTACGCTCCTTGAGGAAGCGCTTCTAGCGACGAAGGCGAGCTAGGCGGCCTACGGCTGTCTAAAGTTGGGTTTGGAGGACGAAGAGGGCCTCCTCGGCATCTGCCTCCTCCTGCTCTACCCGCTTCTATTCAGACATGACTTTCGTCACTAAAGAAGTTAGCAAGGGCGTCGACGTATATGGAAGGGCGATACCGATAGGTAGAAGCTATACTAGACCTATCGCAAGAACGGCTACGACGGACGCACTCGCTATACCGGGACGAACCCTATGAGATACGATAGGCTAGGTTGCGTTTAAAGCACTAAGAATAAGGTATAGCATCTATACCCGAAGAATCGATAAAGGAAGCAAGTGTAGCGCGCTCCTGGGTTTTCTTGGATTGACGTTTTTGGATACGACCTGTCATGATGTCAATATCGTAGCGACGATGCGGAGGGGAAAAACGCTGTACTTACAAGCGTGGGTTGTTGGCGGTATTTAAAACAAGCCTCAAGGCTTTCGGGTCGAAAGCCTAGAAGGAGGGGCATCGTGTTACGGACTGACTATGTATGCGGCCAGGAGGGGCCGTAGTCGGGGCGCGGGGCGCCCTGACGTCCAATCATTGAACAACCAATTAGGGAAAGATTACGCTTGGCATGGGCTTGGCACCGTGATCTAATACCAAGGCTTATAGGGATCACTTTATAATCCTAGTGAGCCAATACAGAGGATCACACAAAGGAGATAGTGATCCAAAGAAGTCATTATATATATATACTAGCTAGTTAGTCACTCGTTGAGGGAGCTTAGAGCTTCCTTAGTAAGCAATTCACACTTGGACTTCACTAGTTCATTAAGACTAGATCAGTGTATCTTGTTATAGACCTTTTAGCTCTACCGAATCTCTATACTTGACCAAGACATACCTCTGGGACCCTTTCAGAAGTAGGTCAGGACGAACGATTCGTCACACCTGTCGTATCTCGTAGGGTTCGTCCTAGTACGGCGAGTGCGTCCATTGTAGCCGTTCTTATAATAGGTCTAGTGTAGCTTCTACTTGTTGGTATTGCCCTCTCGTACGCGTTGGTACCCCCTACTAACCTCTCTAGTGACGAAAGTCATATCTAAGTAGAAGCGGGTAGAGCAGGAGGAGGCGGACGCCGAAGAGGCCCTTTTCGTCCTCTAGACCTAACTCTAGATAGCTATAGGCCGTCTAGCTCGTCTCCGTCGTTAAAAACGCTTCCTCAAGGAGCGCAGCTCCGAGTTATTCCGTCGGGGAATACAGTCGTTAGATAAGATAGAAGAGGAGGATTGTCACGAACCAACTATAAAAGGCGGCCTAGTAGGGCATACAAGGCGCAGCGAGAACCAATAGGCAGCAACGAGGCTGCGGCGCCAAGAGACGGGTAGCCCAGGGGAGCTGGCTACCCCAGGTGATCATAGTAGACAAAGGTAGCCGCCTACCCAGGGCAATCAAAGGATAGCTCAGGGTAGCTAGCGAACACGGGCGAGCTAGGACAAAGGGGACTTAGGACAAAGAAGTCATCATATATATATACTAGCTAGTTAGTCACTCGTTAAGGGAGCTTAGAGCTTCCTCAGTAAGCAATTTACACTTGGACTTCACTAGTTCATTGAGACCAGATCAATACGTCTTATTATAGACCTTTTGGCTCTACCGAATCTCTATACTTGACCAAGACATACCTCCAGGACCCTTTCAGAAGTAGGTCAGGACGAACGATTCGTTATACATTGCTTACTCCCTTTGTTTCTATCACAGTTTAGAACGGAGGTATCGAACACTATAGGTACCACCGCACCTACTATCGCCCAGCTTAACGAGCGCATCGCTGCACTCGAGGCGGAGAACGCTCGTCTTAACACTATAGCCAATCGAAGCTGGGTCAAGCTTGACCTACCACTACGGTATAGAGGAGGGAAGGACGCCCTCTCGAGGTTCCTAACTCTCTCCAAGGCCTATTTGGGATATTATCCCAAGCTATTTCCCATGGAAGCAGACAAGGTCGGATTCATCGCCTTGCGTCTAGAGGGACAGGCCCTCCGGTGGTTTCAACCTACCATGGACGATATATTGAACAACGCCGACGAAGACGATAGAGAAGACTTTACAAACGAAGTATTCGGTAGCTACACCAGGTTTAAGGCCGAGCTATAGAAGGTATTCGGGGACTTGGACGAGAAGCGGCATGTATAGGACCGCCTAATGTAGCTCCACTAGACCAAGTCGGTATCCGCATATACCACGCTATTTCGATAAGACTCTATAAGGGCCAACCTCAACAAAAAAGGCCTTATATAGCTATTCTATAATAGCCTTAAGGAAGAGGTCAAGGATATACTATATAACAAGGATCGGCTAGACATACTCGACGAATATATCGCTATAGCCATTAGGATCGATGATCGTCAGTATATACGCAAATAGCAACGCAAAGGTCGGAGCGGGACCCTGTAGACCCACCGACCTAACGACAAGAAGAAGCGCCTATACCATAGCACGGCGTATAGCATACACTCCAGTGCCATAGACATTGACGCCAACCAATGCGCTAGCCCAGTCAAAACAGGCAAGGCTGACATTACTTACTATAGATATAGTAAGAAGGGATACTTTAGACAGGATTATCGTAGCTCGAAGAAGAAAGGCGACTAGAAGCCAGTTCCAGGTCGTAAGACAGTAACCATCGACGTAAGATTCCTAGTTAAGGAAGTAGCGGTCGTTGACCAGTACGACTAGGATAACCTTAAGGACGCTATCGACTATACAACGTAGTGTTACAAGGAGGGAAGTAACACCATAGATGAAGATTATAGCGACGGGGATAACCTATATACTAGCGACGACGGCGTACCTAACGCGTAGTTTGTCGAGCAATTCATTCGGGACAACGCCAACCCTAGGGCTCAATATATACTAGCGATGGGTATCCTAATATAGGGCATCAACCAGTCCTAGGAAAATCGACAATGGGTAGAGGACCAAATCGATAGCGTTACTACCGCCATTTCGAGGCATATAACCACCAGACTTACCCGGAGAACATCGGAGGATTAATATAGCAACTAGAGCGATTCTCCAGCGGAAGATATGCCAAGCCAGGAGACTATCGAAAAGGTTATCGCTCACCTCGGCAAGAACAATAACAGTCTACCTAATCCGTACGACCCCGAGGTACTCGTAGCCCTGCTAAAATAGGCCAGGGACGAGCTATAGCATCTCCAATAGCTAGTAGTAGAGCGGGGGCAAGAGTAGAAGGGGTTAGGGAGGAAACCGAGAAGATTATAGCGACCTACCGCGCTATCGCGCGATAACTCGGTATAGTCGAGCAGTAGGCCGACAAGCTAAAAGAGGAAATCTTCTAGCTAAGAGAGGTATAAAAAGCCGACCAGGTCTAGTAGACAGGACCAGACAACGCAGACTACGAAGACCCACTAGAGAGGGAGATCTACGTTCTCGAGTTCTTATACTACCAGGAATGGGCCTAGTAAGAGGCCTAGAGGCAGTTACCCAAGAACTAGGAGGACTATTAGGACCAACGAGGATACTATAGCTTAGGGAGGACCACTGACGATATACGACGCGAGGGTTATAGGTATAGATTCTAGTATACCGCGGAGAGGGAAACTACATATATTAACCTAGGAAGAAGCGACTATATCCGCGTCCTATAGTTTCAGTGTATCACGTACTCCTGCTAGTTCTACTATAAAGAGAAATTCGACTATAATCACTGGCCTATTAGAGAGGTAGGAGAGGACAGATTATAGAAACCCGTTACCTAGACGTTCGATCATAGATATAGTCACGCCGACCTCTTGTAGACGTTTGATAGGATAGACGAAGGGTACCTCTATATTATGCCTAAAAGGGCGTGGCCCGAGTACTACCGAGATATAGAAGAAGTAGAGGGATATAGCGACTATATATGCCTCTACTACTTCAAGAGAAAAGTCTAGTAGCACTATTAGATCCCTCGAAGGATCATTAGAGCACTCGATCTCCACTAGATTACAGACGGACGGGTCAAGCTGAAGAAGGACCTGGGCATTAACAAGTGGCTTGAAAAGCTTGAAAGTAGATATAATATTCCATTCCAAGACGAACCTATCTCGGGGGTAGATCTGCCGACAAAAAAGGGCAAGAAGGCTATACGAGATAGGAAGAGGGATATTTAGCAAATAGGGGACGATAACTAACCCAAGTCCTAGGGGGACGCCTCTCGGATTCAATAGGAGTTGGGAAACGACTCCAGGGCCTATAATAGGCCCGAGCAAAACTAACACCTTTACAACAACGATAGGCCCGCTAGTGCAGGAAGAACTAGACAAGATAGAAGGCCTATAATGACCTCCTAGTAGACCTACGAGTGGTCACTGAACCGGCCAATACAGTGGTATAGAAATGTATAAGGTGTAAAGGTATAACTAAAAGGTGCAAAAACGTACAAGGTATACAAAGGATACGAAAAGTGCAAAGATATACTAGCGGCGTAGGAGGCGCCGGATATAAAAAGTATATAAGGTGTACCAAGAATGTAAAAACGCAAAAGTGCAAAAGCGTAGTGATAAGGCGGATAGCACGGACGGCCTACCAGGAAGTGGCCGCTATACAAAACGACTAGCTAGACGATCGAATTTGGGTTACTCTATACTAGAAGCGATACTAGGCACTCGCATTAGTAGATAGAGAGTTGTAGATCGACCTCATCTTACCCGGTTTCGTTAACCAACTCTAGATACCATAGAGGATGAAGAAGCAACTATACGTAGTTAAAGGACCATTCCCAACATAGGTTGTACGACGAGAAATGGAACTACTCGACATCACGGTCAAAGGGAAGACCACGAAGGTCATTTTCGACATTGTAGATATAGGGACTAAGAAGGATATGATCTTGGGTCGCCTATGGTATAGGATTTATAACCCCGACATTAGTTGGAAGGGAGGTGGCTACCTACGACCCTAAAGTACAACGGGCTTGCATCCGACTAATACGATAGGAAGTATAGACGACGAGTCACGAAAAAGTAGTATAAAGAAGTACATATACTTTAAGGACTCACTATAAGAGACGGGTAGTAGTAGATAGGCCACTATAGACTTAGGAAGAGGCGGTAGTCACTAGTAGAAACGACGTATATAGAG
Organism: Staphylotrichum longicolle; assembly: GCA_019096155.1. Lineage (NCBI taxonomy): Eukaryota > Fungi > Ascomycota > Sordariomycetes > Sordariales > Chaetomiaceae > Staphylotrichum > Staphylotrichum longicolle. The sequence continues at coordinate 2,321,125 of JAHCVI010000003.1, forward strand.
ATAGACTAGCTAAGAGGTTGCTATCATTTTAGTCGACAATACTAGATTCCGACTCCAAGAATAGGTCACTTGGACGGAAGTAGCCGAAGTCACGGCTAGCGGTAAGTTCGCGTACTACCAAGGCGCGAAGATAGACGACGAAACGGGGAAGATCCTAGCGGAGTACTAGGGATACCTGGCATTTATAGCCAAGTATATAGAGGGGTTGCTAGAATATGGACCTTGGGACTATAAGATCAAACTCAAGGAAGGCACCTAGTTGAAGTTCTTCAAGGTATACTACACGAACGAACTTCAGGATAACGAGTTGAAGAGATATCTTGAGGCCAATCTCAAGATAGGGCACATTAGACTATCGACATCTCCGGCAGGGTACCCGATTCTTTTTGTACCTAAGAAGGATAGAAAACTTAAGATGTGCGTAGACTACCGACAGCTGAACGAGCAGACGGTGAAGGACCGCTACCCCTTGCCATTTATCTTGTAACTTCGAGATTAGTTAGTAGGTATATAATACTTTACGCGTCTTGACCTTCCAATAGTATACGCCTATATTCATATTAAGGAGGGGGATGAATAGAAGACAGCCTTTCGCATTCGTCACGGACACTTCGAATACTATGTTATGCCCTTCGGGCTGACGAATGTACTAGCGACATTCTAGAAGGTCGTTAATCACGCGATCCGACTATTCCTCGACAAGTTCGTAGTCTATTACCTAGATGACATTCTTATCTTCTCTAAGACACTTGAAGAATATAAGAAGCACGTGAAGCAGGTGCTGGACGTATTTTACGCGTAGAAACTCTCTGTTAACAAGGACAAGAGCGAGTTCTATATCATAAAGACAGTCTTCCTAGGCTTTGAGATTTCGCTAGGATAGATACGAATGGAACTAACCAAGGTCGAAGCTATCAAGATATGGCCTATACCAAAAATAACGATAGAAGTCCGAGTATTTATCGGATTCGCCAATTTCTATAGGATGTTCATTAGAAACTTTGGCGATATCGTACGACCTTTATACCACTTGACGAAGAAAGACGTCGAGTTCCAATAGGGGAAGGAGCAAGAACAGGCGTTTCAATAGATTTGTGACCTTATTATCGCGGACCCCGTGCTCTTATTGCTAGATCCTAGGAAGCCATTTAAAGTAGAGACCGACGTATCGGACTATACAATCGGAGGACAACTCAATCAACGGGACGAGCAAGGAAAGCTCTACCCCGTGGTATTCTTTTCGAAGAAGCTCGTAGGACTATAGCTTAACTACCCGATATACGATAAAGAGCTGTTGGCAATTATCGAAGCCTTTCGCGAATAGAAACCCTACCTCAGCGGCACAATATATCAAGTGTAGGTGTACACGGATCATAAGAACCTCCGATACTTCACTAGTACCAAGGAACTCAACTAGCGCTAGACACGATAAGTGGAGTTCCTCGTAGAATTTAACTTTGTTATTATCTATAAGAAAGGATCCGAGAATGTAAGAGCAGATGCCTTGAGTAGGAGACCGGATCACTTCGGCAATACAATAGAAGCATCGCTATCCTTGTTCCGAGAATAGCCCGATAGGACAATATATTACCTACTATAGCAGCTAGTCTACTATGCCTGTACTAACCCGGATCAAGGTAGGTCGCAAACTACGAGAAGGTACGACAATATATAGTGTAGGAACTGCTAGAAAGAGTGCAACGTAGTCTTCAGGGAATAGAGACCCAATACCAACAAGTACCAAGTAATGTTAGAGGATTAGATGCACTAGTATTACTAGTCGCTAGGAAAAGACAAATCCTATAACGGGCTAAGTAAAGGAGTCCGATAGGATAGGCACTTGCTCCGGTACAACGACAAAGCTTATATCGGTAGAGACAAGTAGACAGAGCTTATCAAGGAGGTCTACGAGTCTAGACTTGGGGGATATATAGGAGTCACCAAAACCATTACAAGGATTAAGCAGCAAGGGTATAACTTCCTAGGACTTAGGAAGAAGGTTAAGGAGACCCTTAAGGAATGTAACCTCTACTACCGAAGTAAACCGTTACATTATAAACCTTATAGACTCCTATAGCCATTGCTAGTTATAGAGCGGCTATAGAGCTCGGTGACGATGGACTTCATCACCAAGCTGCCACTCTCCAAAGACACAACGACGGGAACAGAGTTCGACAGTATCCTTGTCTTGGTAGACCGACTTATTAAATAGAGCTACTTCATCCTATATAAGGAAATATAGTTAGCGGAACAACTCGTAGACGTGATCTATCGGTATATAGCCTCAGTTCATAGTTGGCTAAAGGAATGGATCATAGATAGAGATACCAAGTTCGTATCTAGGTTCTAGCAAGCGTTGATAATGTACCTAGATACGAGGAGTAAGCTCTCAACGGCTTACCATCTATAGATAGACGGATAGATGGAACGACTCAATCAGATTGTAGAGCAATACCTTCAATCATTTATTAACTTCTAACAAAATGACTAGGTTATATTATTACTAGTCGCGCAATTGGTATATAACACGGTACTAACCGAATCTACAAAAGTTATACCGTTCTTCGTAAACTTTAGGTACGAAGTAGACCTACGCTAGGGACCCGAGGTTATAGTCCCTAGGGCAGCTATCAAGGTAGACTAGATATATACGCTTTACGTAATACTCAAGGAAGAACTAGAGTTTGTCAAGTAAAGGATAAAGCACTACTACGATAAATATAGGCTCGAGGGTCCTTGCCTAGAGAGGGGAGATAAAGTCTACCTTATTTCACGGAATCTTCGTATAAAGCGACCAAGTCGGAAACTTGATTTTAAAAAGATTGGACTATTCAAGATCGAGGAGAAAATTTCGACATCTAACTACCGACTATCATTACTAGCGACAATGCGCATTAGGATGTATATTTTTCACATTTCACTTTTAAAACCAGCACCCAAGAACGTACGACTTGCTATAAACGTAGAAGTTAAGGACGAAGAAGAAGAATAGGACGTCGAAGAAATCCTAGATTCACGGGTTACAAGGGGATAGCTACAATATTTGGTAAAATAATTAGATTTCGGGCTAGAAGATAACTTATAGCAACCAGCTATAAACCTCTACTATCTAGAGAAGCTTGAGGAGTTCTACTAGAGGAACCTAGATCGGCCAAGGGCTTAGGCGCCGAAAGCCAGGAAGGGTCTAGTAGACTTAGGGACTCCTAGTCGATTACTCCGAAGGCGCCTAACGTTTACGCCTACCTAACTAGTCCCTGCTTAACGGGTATAGGACCCTCCGATAGGGGAGAGTCAGGCTCTTCCGACTCCTCTAGACCCTATATCCTACGACGAAACACCTTAGTACCATAGTTATACAACTTCTACTACTGACTATGCAAACGAGATAAACGACTAAGCGTTTTAGATAATAACTCTTTAGTTTTGGCGATCTTAGCTGCTACCTTCTCCTAGGTAGACAAATTCGCAAGTACTATAACGTTAGCACTAAGGATACAAAGGACGAACTATAGGGGGTTTACAGATATCGGCCATGTTCGGGCCACTACACTTCTTGCCTATACAAGTGTAGTGTTGGCACTTGCCCTCCAACATCATATAACGCCTTCGAGGCCTCGCGTTCCAACAACGTTTGCAAAGTATAGAGGACTCGTTACTATAGCGCTCGATCTTAGCGGCAAGGACGGAATGTTTACATACAAGATTACAGGCAAGACGGGACTTGCTCGCTCGGTCAGCTATAGCGGTACGACATAGCGGAAAAAGGGAAGGAAAGAGGAAGGACTCACCAGGAACACCGGCAGGTATTGGCGCTACTTGAAACAATGAGTTGGTCTTTCGGGACGAAAGACGTCGAGGAGGGGCATCATATCACGAACCAACCATAAAAGGCGGCCTGGTAGGGCATACGAGGCGTAGCGAGAACCAATAGGCAGCAACGAGGCTACAGCGCTAAGAGACGGGTAGCCTAGGGGAGCTAGCTACCCTAGGTGATTATAGTAGATAAAGGTAGCCGCCTACCCGGGGCGATCAAAGGATAGCTCAAGGTAGCTGGCGAGCACGGGCAAGCCAGGACAAAGGGGATTTAGGACAAAGAAGTCATTATATATATATACTAGCTAGTTAGTCACTCGTTGAGGGAGCTTAGAGCTTCCTCAGTAAGCAATTCACACTTGGACTTCACCAGTTCATTGAGACCAGATCAGTGCGTCTTATTGTAGACCTTTTGGCTCTACCGAATCTCTATACTTGACCAAGACATACCTCCGGGACCCTTTCAGAAGTGGGTCAGGACGAACGATTCGTTACACATAGCTACTAAAGACCTCGTTCGTAAAGTCTTCTCGGTCGTCCTTGTCGGCGTTATTCAATACGTCGTCTATAGTAGGTTGGAACTACTAAAGGGCCTGACCCTCTAGATGTAAGGCGATAAACCCGACCTTATCTACTTCCGTCGGAAATAGCTCGGGATAATATCCCAAATAGGCCTTAGAGAGAGTTAGGAATCCCAAAAGGGTATCCTTCCCTCCTCTATACCGTAGTGGCAGGTCAAGCTTAACCCAGCTTCGAGTGGCTACGGTATTGAGGCGAGCGTTCTCAGCCTCGAGCGCGGCGATACGCTCGTTGAGCTAGGCGATAGTAGGTACGGTAGTACCTATAGTATTCGATACCTCCGTTCTAAACTATAATAGAAACAAAGGGAGTAAGCAACGTATGACGAATCGTTCGTCCTGACCCACTTCTAAAAGGGTCCCGGAGGTATATCTTAGTCAAGCATAGAGATTCGGTAGAGCCAAAGGTCTACAACAAGATGCACTAATCTAGTCTCAATAAACTAGTAAAGTCCAAATTGTAATTACTTACTAAGGAAGCTCCCAAGCTCCCTCAACGAATGACTAACTAGCTAGTATATATACATAATAATTCCTTTGGATCACTGTCGTCTTTGTATAATCCCTTGTATTAGCTCACCAGGATCACAAAGTGATCCTCGTAAGCCTTAGTATTGGATTACGATGCCAAGCCCATACCAAGCGTAATCCTTCTCTAATTGGTTGTTCAATCAACTGTGTCGTGCTAGTATGTTGTCGGCCTCGTATATAGTTCGTGCCTGAGTTTCCTGTAAGCCAGCCGAATACAATGCCCTTCTATGATTCTTATCATTTCTTGCAAACTTTCGACCTGTAGTTGGGGTTCGACTGGGGACCAGTTGGGTGTTCAAACCCCTGGCCTCTGTCAGCCCTAGGGTGTAGCGTCTGTCGAATTAGACACGGCGCATTGGTTCTGTTCTATATTCAGTCTGCATTCAGTCGGAGATAAGGAGACGAGCAATTTATTTCAAGACTTCCTTTTCCCGCTCCAACATGCTGCCTGTCGCCAACTGCGCCGCGCGTCTCCCGCTTCAATCTCATGCCGTGGTTCGGCAGAGAGAACACGATAAGGGGGTCACTCTCCCGGGGCCTCGTCCTCCCCCAACACCACGCCATCGGTTCTCGGAGGGCCGCTAGTACAAGCAACGGCAGACCCCTACGATAAGTCAAACGCAACCTGATAATGGACTGCAGTCATGCACATGAATTGCATGTCAGTGTTGGCGGGCGATGGCTCGGTGGATCTCTCTGGTGCCGCTACCGAGCTCCAATCGCTGTTGAGTCTGACAGACATCCCCTTACCAAATCACAGGCCACCAAACAAGCCTCGACTTGCGACGTGAGTTTTTCTCCCTCACGGCATCTTCTTGCCCGGTTCTCAGCCAACATGTTGGCACCAAACGACATACTGGTGTGGTGCCCTTCACTGACGCATCACCCCACGCCAACATCAGCTCCACGGCCTGCGTCGCGCCTCGCTGGCACAGTTCAAAGATCAGGGAATTCTCTGGCACCGCACGGATAAGGCGAAATTCAACTTCCACCCTTTTTCCACGGAGTAGTGAAGGCTGGCCTCGGTTCCGTAACCCAGCCCAAAACGCGACAGCCACGGAGCCGGATGCTTAAACCCTTGATCTATAAGTCTGCATATGCGAAGTGCATCTGCGGAATATGTGTTAAACGGACGCAAACACCAACTAGTATTCTATTACCCAAATGGAGAACTGGAAGACCTGATCGCTGATGTGGAAGGGCTATTCAACAAAGTCCGCTTGAGGGTCGGCCAAACTCTCCCTACAAAACCTAAAACAATTGCGCAGAGAGAGGAGCTACAAGATGTCGGAGCCTACGTTCTAGAAACGGAACATCTCAGTACACCGGAGGAGTTCTTTCGTCGCCGTAGACGACTGTGACAGGTACGACAACCAGGCAACCAACAGGCCCCGGGTGCTGCCGACTGCATTTAAGGGCACGAGTCGTTGCGGCAGAAAGCCGGCCTCCTTCGCCGAGACATCTCCATCGGTGATCTCATGGTAAGCAAGGACAACGGAGGATTTTGATCGACTTACATCTCGCCGTCAAGGAGCAACGTGTCAGTGCCTCTGGGGCCTAGGGAAGACCGGGACTGGTTCGTACGGTACTACGCCAGCACCTGCAAAGCCACCTTGTATATTCTTCTCTCTCATCGAGGCAAAGAAGGCCTCGCGGAAGGCACACCGAAACTCGAGCTTGCTCACGTGGGCATAAAGCAATTCCTCCGAGAAGCTTGCATAAGCTGGTCCCGCGGTGCCAAGCTCCTAGCAGCTCAGCAGCCACCCGCTGTGGCTGCGAAACAAATCCCATCTAAGCCCAACAAAGCAACAAAAACACTCTCGGTCCATGGTTCCTGGATTACGGCCTTCATCTTTTCAACTAGTCATTTGCCCACACGTAGTCAAGCACCATGTATTAGCACTCTTCCCCCCCACGCCCTAGGACGGTTCCTCCCCTGGCGCGCGGTTGCTTGTCCTCCAACGTATACGGCACCTTCCTCGACTTGGCCTTGGTGTGCTTCAGTACGGATGCGCGACAGCGTCCGTCGCCGTACTTGTATAGGGCTGAAAACCCCCGACAGATGATCACCCCTAGTCCAGAAGCCATTGTCCTGCAGCGCTGCCGGGATTCATCCCAACGCAGAGCCATTACGGCGAGTGGGCTAATGCGCAATCGCCAGAGAATTCCGACCGCATAGAGCGGCTGTGGCACGCGCCAGATGGCTGTGCAATTATGGGCAATACGAGAAGGGGCGTTGAGTCCGATGCCACTCGTCGAGGTTAAGAATCAGCTTATGGCACATCACATTGTACGACAGAGAGGTAGAAAACCGCCGACACTCGTACTCCCATCCTAACATCCTGCCGACAGAGCATGGCAAACCCCCTGATTTCGGCGCCACAAAACCTTCCTTCCCCTGGTATACTTCAACTGCGACGCAAGCGTCACCTACAAACGTCCTCAATCATGACCTTTTCTGAGTCTGTTCCGCAGAGGAGCACGTCGATTCCTGCCATGGCTCCGCCATCATTGCAATATCCGGGCGGACGTTCCCACGCCGTTACGCCATGGCATCAAGCGCCTCACAATCCAATTCCAGGCAACATGCATTATCCACGCGCGCCGTTGTCCATGGTGGGCGGCATGCCGGGGCTTTCAAGCTACGACCATCACACGTGGGCCTCTCCGCATCATTCGCACCGTCTCTACTTCCACCATTCGGGCGGTCCCCCCCCGCAGTCGGAACGCCCGTTCAAGTGCAACGAGTGCACACAAGCCTTCAACCGGAACCACGACTTGAAGCGACATCAGCGAATCCACTTGGCCATCAAGCCATTTGCCTGTGACGACTGCGAAAAGAGGTTTACGAGAACGGACGCGCTGAAGGTGAGTTGGGAGAGACGGGAGACCCACCTCCCACAGTATTTTGGACCATGGATCTTGCCCCCTTTACAAGTATGCTAACTTCTGTACCCAGCGTCACCGAGTCGTCAAGGGATGCGGCGGCAGCTGCACATCGCCGCCAGAGGGTGCCAATGCGGCAAACGATGGCAACGACGAGTCCGCCCCTAACGATGGCGGCGGCGGCGGCTGGAGGCAGCGACAGCGACGGCAGCCCCAGGTCGACAAAAAAGGACATCGACCGGGATTTCGGATCAGCCATCCACTCGGGAAACTGGTCTTTGAGCGCCGTCTCCCATTGAACCAGATCTGATTCCCGAACTACCTCAGATAAAGCATTCTCCTGGTCCTAGGACGGGTGAATCATCTATTCAAAATTCTGATACTTTTTTATGCACTTTTATAGACTCAACAGTATTCCGGCCCCGTGCTGGCGTCGTTTGACCCACGAAAACGGGCGACGAACCGTTCATTGCTTAGTTGGGCATTATTTGGATAACACAGCGAGGAAGAGAAATAGATCCGATTTATGCCCATCTTCCGACTCGAATCTGATTGACCGGTCGATTCTTAAGTCCGACTAAGGCAATGATGTCCTGACACTCGTTGATGTGCAAACCGTATCCAACTGGAACGAGTGTTGAACGCTGTTGCCTCAAGCGAAAAGACCAAAAGAGAGAGGAAATTGCGGTCCGCATAACTGTACGAGAGCAGGAACCAGCTCTAGACCATAACGTCACCAACAAGTACCCACACTCACCGTCCCCACTGCATTAAAAACACTCACACCACCCGCTCCCTTGATCCGTTACCCCCACCCGCTGCACCACAAACCCCAGCTCCCACATCCTCACACCCTGCTCCTCCCCTTGAGGCTGAGATTGCGGCAGTGGCTGCAGCACGACGCTCGCCCAGCAGCACAGCCTGCCCTGCGCCGACAGCTTCGGCCTCGTCCTCGCGGAAGCCGGTGAAGTCGGCCAGCAGGCAGCGCGAAGACCCAGTCGTCGGCGTCGTCAAAGTGTCGCTGGATGCGCATCCGCAGGAGTGGTTTGGGGGCAACGGAGGTGGAGACGGTTGTCTTTCGTTTCCTTTCGTCGCCGCTGCTGTACGCACTTAATGATGATGATGTTGGTGGTGGTGGTAGTGACGTCGCAGGCAGTGATGGTGGGGCAGGAAATGATGGTTGCTGGGTCTCTTCGAAGCGAGAGAGGAGAGTGCGCACGAGGACGCCTGGCAGGGCGATCTGTTCTATCTTTCCAGGTGATGATGCTAATGCGGTGCCGTCGTTCTGGGTGGACGGAATGTGAGTGATATCGAGTCGGCAGTGGGGGAAGTGCATGAGCGGGGACGGGGCCGGGGGGAGCGCTGCGGATGTGGGTTCTGCTCCTGTTGCTGCTGTTGCTGCTGTTGCTGCTGTTGCTGCTGTTGCTGCTGTTGCTGCTGTTGCTGCTGTTGCTGCTGTTGCTGCTGCTGCTGCTGCTGCTGCCGCTGCGAGTAGGCTTTGGTCTTGTGGCTGCTGTTGTGACTGCGACATTGATGGGAGGGCAAAACCGTTGATTACGAGTCCGTCTGGGCCTTTTGGTGGGACGGGCTGTCTTGCTGAGGAGTGCATGGCGGAAGTTGAGTCGTGTAGCGATCGGTGTGTGGTATGTGGGCACCAGATTGGTGTTTGCTGGCGTGTGCGGCGGGAAGAATGATGCTAGCGTGGTGGGACAATGCTGTGAATGTCTGTCTCTCTAGGTCTAATTCTCTGGTGGATGAGAGAAGGCGGGCAAGTGGGGTTGACACGGCGGCCACGAGCGTGGGTGGTGCGATGTTTTTACGTGATGCACGACGCAGAGAGGCATAGAAGGACAGATGCAGCACTGGGATAAGGAAGGTAGAGAATGACGGGTTCTTCCACCAGCTAGCTCCGAGACATTGAAGGCTTAATAACAAGCTCGGCACGGAAAGCTGGGAAAAGTACCTACGGAATCCATACGAACTAATGCACAAGTGAGACCAAGAGGCTTTCCTTGCTAGCCAGCCAAGGATGGCAAGCCTGGCGTTCCCCCAGCCCCATGAGGGAGGCGCACATACCAATAAGTCGCACTCAGGGGTGCACGTCTGGTTCTTTTGTTCTCCTGTCCGAGCTGCTGCTGCACTGCTCTCTCTCTTTGTGTGTGTATTGATCCCTACCGTCCAATTAGGGTCGTGTTCCCAAAAAGAAAACGGCACGCCGACGAAAGCTGAGCGCAGAGAAATCATGCATGTCTCAACATCACCGATCACAACCACCACCGACCAAGCTTGCCACCGACCACCTAACACAACCACCGGCCCACCGCGAGTCGGGTCCGATTGCCTTCACCTGCTCCGCTGGCGGCAACGATTGAGAAAATCCAGTTGAGGGGGGAGGAGCAGCGCCACGCACACAGTAACATAGACCGTCCTATTTAGGAATCCTTTCGTCGCAATTGGCATGGCTTATCGCCGGGTGGTTCTCTCTGCGAGGCCCCCAAGGGACAGCTGAAATGGGGGATGGGGTAAGCAGCAGGGCGACCGCGATCCCGGTCCCTGCCGTTCTTGTCTTTGCCTGGTTTGGACGAGCAACGCCGGCGATTGGGCGCTGCGAGGCGCACTTCGGAAGCATCCAGTTCATTTTCTCCCGCGGCTGATAATACGCATGCTGCCCCGATGCTGTCTCGCGCCCCATATGTCGAGACGTCATTGGGCATTTCAGGGAGATTCTCCGGCAGATGTGGCTGTCAGATCGACTTGTTCACGCTGGCCTCGAGTAGATTCCCAGGGAACAGACAGCCCGCAGCGAATTTGACCGGCTGTCGTGTGACAGCCCCGGCCAACGCCCCTCGCCCCTTCCAAAAGAGCTTGCCATGTTTGTAGCCCTGCATGGACCCGGGGACCCAGTGTGAGGGAGAGCCTGTTACTTGTTCTGCATCCCCTGGGAGAGATAGCCGGCTGACGATCAGTGGCGTCCAAGTCACCACTTCGTGTGTTCGGTGCCTGCGGCTGGAGATGTTGGCTGCAGTCCGAGCCTAAAACACTTGTATTGGTGGCTGGCCTGGGCACGAATCCAGCGGCGCGAAGAAAAGTATGGACAGGAGTGATTGCCAAAAATAGCAAAGCAGATCTGTCATCCCTGCGTCGATCTCCGGTAAGTGCCGCTTCCGAGATTGGAGCGCGTTGCCTTTTTGAATGAAACAGAATTGTGACCGGAAAAATGATTGGTCAAAACGGATTGTTGCTGGAGCGCCACTGATTTGCCCCAAAGCGCGGCGATCAGTCCAAATGCGTGAATCCGAATCCAGCTCGGAACAACTGTCATCTGCGGCATACCACCCTTAAACAACAGGGGTCGTCTGTGATCCAGCCGATCTGGGTCACCACCTGCAGACAGCCAGCCACACGTGACGGCGTGAGCTGAATATTGAGCGGAGGGTGGGGCGCAATTTAAGAAAACGCGCGATGACAAGAGAGTGTACCAGGTACCGCATGATTGTGAACCCTCGATCTCACTAATGATGCATGGCTCGTCATTCTCGGTGAGCCGAGGACCTGGCAATGCTAGCATTCAGTCAGAAGAAGCACTCCCACCCATCATCCAAGAACAGAGGAACAGTTACTGCTGATCGATAAATTTGCAAGAAGTTGAGATCGAGCCCCTGCCCAGAGAAAATCTTGAGGTCTGCGAATGGCCCTCCTAGGAGCCAGTTCCGGCTCCAGCAGAGGCAGCCATGCAACGGCCGTTTCTGGCTCGACCAAGATCGAATGGCGGATATGATCGCTGTAATGCTTACCCCTATCCGGATGTTCTCGTTGCGCACAGACATCAGCCGGGAGTTTGGCTGCGCACGAACAGTGGTCTTTGTCGGAGTTGGCTGTGGCGATGGGCTTGGCAAGCCTGCCTCGCCGAATCATCCCAAACCTGCTACGGTGCATCACAATCGTGGAACTGGATTCGGCCAATCAGACCCCTGGTCACCCTCAGCGGATCAGAAAAGATGGTTGAGGCTGCATCCACCCCCATGCTGCCCCGATCACCCTGAAGTTTAGGGCAAGCCAAGTGGGACAGCATCTCCTTGCCTCTGGCCACTTTTCGGGCTGAAGTGGCACAGTCGGCTTACTTGTGCCGACTCCGACGCGGCGTGCTGGGTTAGCCCAGCCCTTTTGTCCGGAAGGAGAGGCCACGGAGCTGTCGCTCAACTCCCGGCCTGATTGAACCTGATCGAACGCTGATCGAACGCCTTACTGGAACCTTCCCCTTGTGTCCGCTGATGGAAAACGGGGCCGTGCGCTATTTCCTCGGCGCACGCGTCAACGTGTTGGAGCACATAAAGAGCCGGATGCAAGGACAAACTGGGCGCACAGAACTTTCAGCCGGACACAGAAGAATTCCATCCCGCCTGGGTTCTAGCATCCCCAGCAGCACCGCCAGATTGGTCCGCGCGGCAGGGATCCAAAAAAATGGGTCTTGGCCCTAGCAGACGACCACCACGGTGAGAAACATCAGCCGTCGGCCGGTACATCGTCCACATTGGAGCACTACCTCAGAGATATGAATCGAGCTGGACCTTGGTGCGGGTCTGCCGACCACCGCACGGCATCCGCTACTATCTTGACCATCTCATTGAATTTGACCCGGAGTCGGTCCATCGAGTTCCGGAGGAAGGTACTCAAGACGTCTAAAAAGCTTAAAATAATCCAAGTTCCTTGGCGCAAGTCGAGCAGAACATTGCATGGCATTGTTTTTTTCTACCCTCTAAGCTGTTGGCGATGGCTGCGCCGCCACCACATTGCAGGTTTCAGCTTTTTACATTGAACATAAGACGTATCAACGCAAGTGAAAAGATACTGGCTTGACTGGAACCTGGAACAGTCTTGAATAGCATATCGGCGGTGCCTAAGAGAGAGTTTTGAGTCTTAGCCAATGAGCTGTGACGTCATGCTTCTCACAGCCCTTGGGCACGAGATTCGAGATCTGAGATTCGAAACAAGCTTTTTCCCCAGGATTCCTACCGGATTGACGTGTCTTGGCAATGATCTGCACCGATTTGGCCGCAGTGCTCCATCCCGGGCCCGCTAGCTCGATGGCCGGAGCGATCTCTGGTCGAGCTGCCTTCTGCGCTCCAGTTTCGCAAAGTGGAGGCCGCATGCGTTGCAGAGCGTTCTTGCGCCGTCGGGTCCACGCCTCCATTCCGGGGTGTCTACCCTGTTACAGCTGTTGCAACGTCCGGGAGGAGCCGCGCGCTAGGCAGAATGTTAGCGTCTTGTAGGTTGGGAGGCGGGGCGCACACGGGGTACAAGAAACTTACACCACGCCGCTTCCTGACCTCGTGTATCACATAAGCGGGCTTGATACCGTCACCGCACATCGGCACGTCCTCATCCTCGGCGTTGTGGCCACCGCTCTCGCGCGCACGCTCGTTCTGTATCGGGTTCTGCTGAACAATGTCCCGGACGTCCTCGAGCTGCTTTAGGGCGATAATAAGGCTGTTCAGCATCACGCTTATTTCGTGTTCGGTTGGCATCCTCGACGGAATTGGTGGGCCCTGCTGTTCTCGCGCCACAGCAACGTACGCCTCGGCAAAATTGTAGACTGTGCGGCAAGAGCTCATGATCTGTGTGGTGTATGTTAGTCATCACCCTTTGCGTGTCGCGTGCGCAGCTCGAATGCAAAACCTACTGCTTGTAGGACATTCTGGTAACCGTCTGTTTGGAGGTGCTTGTCAAAAGCAACCTTGTGATCGGCTTGGCGATGCGGCGAGTAGTCGCCTTCCTCTTCGTAGCTGGGCGGTCCCCGCGGCTCAAACCGCGAGAGAAAGTCGGGCCTGGTGTTCTGTTTCGGGGAGACGGGATAGGACGATAATGACAATTGCCAGGGGGCCCCCCTTGCCGTTCTCGCATGGAGACTGAAGAGCGGCTGTGGTCGGTGACCACCACTGAGGAATTGCGCTTCGGCATGCCTCTGCTCAGCCTCAAGCTGCTCGAGCTTGATGGGAGGCAATGAGCGATGTCGTGGGAAGGTGTCTAAGGGAGGAGATACAAGCCGGCTCTCCAGGGCAGGCAGGGCGGAATCCAAGCCTGGAGATGAGGGGTACAACGTCCTCGGCGACGAATTCTTGTCTGGGCTCCCAGTGTCTGCAAACGGACGCGGTGGCGGAGCCGAAGTGAATGGCAATGGCAAACTCGGAGCTGGAAAAATCGGCGCCAAAGCGGGCGGAGGTGCGTGACCTAGTACCTTTTTCTCGGAAAACACTTCCGAGGTGGACTGTCGGTGAGCATAGGCAATCTCGGAATCGTCAGAGAGCCTCCGGGGTTCGACTGGCGAGATCATGCCCGGTATTCTCGTGGCGGGTGCCGAGTGAGAATACCCCGAGCTAAACGAGTTGTAATGCTGGTGCTGGTTGTGATGGTAGTGGTAGTAAGGAGCGCTCGGGTTGATCAGTGTGCTAGCTGTGGTCGGTAGTTCTCTGTACGACGGCTTCATGCATTCTTGAGGACATGTGTGGTAGTGTTTGGCGCTGTCGGCAGTTGGAATCCCACCGCAGTCGTGCCGATAATCCGCACAGACGCCTACAAGGGTTTTTGTCTTCGGGGAACCAACCGACCTTTGCCGAGGTCCCGACTCGCCTGCTTCCATAACGTGCCTCATCCGCAACGTCGTCTACGTCCTCCAGCAGCTTGACCACGAATGATCACCTAACTCTAAGGGGCGCAAAGAGATGGGAAGCAAGAGGTGAGCACAAAACCCTTCGATTCGTAGGTGCGATGGCGGGTGGGAGGCGAGGAATGGGCGACTTCCGATTCCGATCTCGACTGTTTCCCCTCTCTACTGTGGCCGTGTTCCAGAGCGTTGGGTGACCAGACGAGGTTCGGTCATTGGAAGGGTACGGCAATCTACATAAAGCGATGGGCGGTAGGTAAGGTGGCAGATTGCAAGTGTGAAGACCGGGAAAGAACCTGCCTGACGGTGCAAGGGGGATGCAGCCGCTCGGGGTCCACTCCGGACAGTGGGTGTTGTGAGGATTAGGGTAAGCAGCGATCGAGATCAAGTGGGTCTGTCTACCCAGGTTCCGCGGAGATGGATGATGGGAATGTGCCATTCCAACGCATTCTTTCCTTGTCCAGTGGAGTCTGACCAGGCACCCTGGCCGGGCCACCCCAGCAGCCTTCACTCCCTTGTGATGCGTTGCCGGACCAGGAACCACATGGAGCATCTGGTCGGGCCCTCCGACAGGCTGGTTGCGTGGACAAGAAGAATAAGCTTCCACATGCCGACTAGGACGTGATGTTCCGACTCTGCTGCATGACCTTCAAGCATTCGGAAGGCAACATCCTCAATCCCAGGCAGTCCGCTAAAGATAACAAAGAGAAGCAAGGATTTAGGCATGAATTTGCGAGGAACATCCGGGAAGGGAGTTCTGTCCAGATGAAGACAGTCCTTCCTGGTGGAACACAGGGACTCGACCCGTGTAGCGGTGAAGATGCAGGAACGGATACACAGGGACAGGGCAGCAAGATCGAAGATGACGAGGGCGGATTCTTTCATTGCCGTTTTGCACTCAGCTATGTGACTCGCTCAGGTGTTGGCGAGAGCACTGTGGGAGGGGATCTCAGATTGCAACTTTAGTCATCGGCAGGGTCAGACAATGTACTTTAGGACTTCCAGGAACACTTTTCTGCCTCGACCTGCCCGTTGGCTCCATTCCCGTCTCCTGACACTCGTATACCTCTCGGCGTGGTCGTCAGCGCGACATCGTGTGTAGCTCGTCCTGACGTAGTAATCGCCCCCTCGAACGATTGTCTGCTTTCGCGGACTTCTCCGCGTCGGTTTGGGGCGCAGCTTGAACGCTTCGGTGAAGGTGGCTGGTCGTCTCGCCCACAATTGGGGGCTGCATCGCCGCCACCACCACCCCATCTCGGCGTTGTCCGGCAGGACGGTTCGTCCCTCCTACGCAACCAACCTATGAGGGGATAGTTGAGCCGATGGCGGACGCCCCGTGATCTCTTGAGGCGCCCCGAGGATGTGCCGAGACATTTCAATTTGAGTGTCCGCTACGTCGTGTGGTTGGCTGTGGAGTTGCTGGGCCCCGCATCCGCGTCGACCGCCAACCACGCACGGCGCTAGATGTCTGACGGTGGTGACAGGAAGTGAGGCGGCAATGTCAGGGATACAGCGCAGGTGACGAGAAATGTTTGGGGCCGAAGTGCCACACCCTACAAAAACCTTCCGAGGAAGTAGCAACTCAAGGAGCCGAGAGCGAATTCCAGAGATTAGAAAACTGTCTACCAACACACATACGCACACAAGAAACAGCAGCGGCATATAGCGCGTTGCCGAAGAGCCCGCCCTGCGCGTTGACGTCGGCGCCGTGCTCGAGCAGCTGCTGTACGATCTTACTGTGTCCCTCAACAGAAGCGGCCTGCAGCGCGTTGCCGTAGAGGCCGCCCTGCCCGTCGACGTCGGCGCCTGCTTCTGCTAGAACAAGCGTGATCAGCGGTTCGAAACCACGAAGCGATAACATGTAGAGGAGTCCTGTATCCACAGTATGCTTCAAGTAGGAATGCTCGCCGGAACTGTCGACAGTCGAAAGAAATGTCTTCCACCATCCAAACCCTACGTCTCTCATTTGCAGCCATCGTACAATCTCCTCTCGCATTGCCCCTCCGGATACCGCCTTCTCTGCATGATCGAAGACGTAGCTCACTGCATCCAGCAGAGATGGATAGTTGCCGCTCAAATCCCTCATATACCGCTCACTACTCGATGTAGTGTCTAGCCGCTTGATATTAGAACAGCAGCAATCCCACCAGCCCGTGGCTGGCACTGACCGGGTCTGGCTGGAGCCTCTGATCCAGCGTCTGCAGCCTCTGGTTCGAAACAGAATTAAAACACAGCCACGCACTAGCCACAAGACGTGGGAGGCGGTCCGGTTTCCTTCGCTCTTCTATACGGGATCAAGGTGGCGACCCCACCGACTGTTCTCGACGCTTAACCATAACGACTAGGCATGCAGTTGTCGATAGCGTTACCCACAGGGATAGTGGAGCCGCCACAGACGAGGACGACGAGGGGGTCGGCATAGGGGCATTCCTGCGGGAGGAGCACGGCAGGACCGTCGAGGGGATAGATGCAGCCGCCATTGTCGTCATGGATGGCGCCGGGGGCGTTGGGGAGCGTCTTGATCGTGGAAAAGGTGACTGGGTCGAGGATGCGGGCTTCGTTCCAGTACTGGACGGAGATACCGACGCTGGGCATGACGGCGAGGAAGGGATATAGGCTGCTAGGATGAGAACGGTCGAGCCAGTCCATATATAGCGGGGCCTGGCCAGTACAGCCGGGTGCTATAGGTGGCATCACTGGCCCAGCCACGGATATTAAGCTGACGGGCAGCCTTGTCGGGCAGAGTTACGCCGGCGGCGCAGAAGATGTCAGTCTTGATGTAGAGGGTGCGGAAAGTCGGGGTGGCGAGGTCAATCTCATAGGCGTTAGTCTCGTTGCCAAGCCCGTTAGCACCCTGGGATATGAACGAGCCTTGCTGGTGATAGCCTCCTGAGTGATAGGCGGGACGTTGACACCGTTGACTAGAAACTGGTACTGGCCGGCCTAGTAGTCTTGCATGAATTCACGAGTAGAACGGAGTACCGGTCTAGAAGTGGGTGGTAAGGCGGGAGAGACCACCGCAAATGGTGGACGTGTTGCCAGGGCAGGCGATACTGCACTCGGCTTTCGGGCGGAAGGTGGAGCCGTGGATGGCTATATTAGCGGGTAGCCGTAGTAGCATTCCTCACTATACTCGGGACCGCCAGCGTGGTAGCCGTACTGAGCGTAGCGGTCAAGGCCTATCTCGGGAACCATGGCGCCGGGAAGAGACCCGGCCATTACATCCATGCCCCCCGCACCGTGGTATTTCCGGTCGATTCCTTCTGCTCAGGATGGTATAGACCGGAGCAAATATGGTATTGCACCGAGGGCAGATTGCTTCCTCGTTCACACAGCAGCGTGATGAGGCCGACTATGCTGTAGAAGATGCTCATTGTAACCGCAGAGTTGCTCCCGCTCTGTTCCTCGTCGCTCGGCGGAGTGCTGGTCATGTTCATGCTGCCCTTAATCGTAGCGAACAAAATATCATCCGCTTTGACAGTGTTGTTGGCCATTTTTGTCGCGTTTTCGTTCGCCTTGGAACAGATATCTAGACAGAGCCAAGCCGTCTCCCATTCCTCCTACAGCCTTCTGAGCTGGCCGAGTCTTCGAGCGACGATAGATCTGTCTTGGACTTTGAATCATTGGCCTCGTTTGCTTCATCGAGGTGAATACGAACAGTGTGTGCCACATCAGGAAACAGTCCGATGTTACAACCAATCGTGCGTCCTAAACAGCCATCTGATACCCTACACATTACATCACACCAATCAATTTGAGAGTGTTTAACCATCATTTGACCAGCGGGGAGCGGAGCGCATGTTGCCGTCACGTTGCACGAGTAATCTCCTGAAGCCGCGCAATCCAGGTTTTCATGATGAGGTGCATCCGCGAGATGGTTCTCGCCGCCTTGGCAGGTGAACTGATACAATCTTTCTATCTCTAACTGCATACCGATGCTCACTAAGGCAGGTGCTAACACCGGGCGCAGGCTGCGCCAAGTCCAAGTTCACGGAACTAGCGCTCCTCAACTCCCGAGCAACGCCCGATGCCCCGAACGGGTACGCCCCGGCGAACGTCACCTGCCCTTCTCCGCTCCCGGTTATTAGACCAGCAGATGCCTTGTCATCCCAGGAACAGTCATGGTTGAACCGAAGCCAAAATGCCACAACCTCGGCCCTGATTTCCGTACTCGAGAGGGCCAACATTGAGGGCATGGATGTACAAGCTTACTTGACGGGTATTGCGAATAGTGGCGGCATGGTCCCGAGGATAGGAATCGCTCTGTCCGGTGGAGGATACCGCGCCCTGATGAACGGCGCTGGAGCTCTCGCCGCCTTTGACAACCGCACCACAGCTCGGGCCCGGTCAGCTAGGAGGCGTACTGCAGGCAAGTACCTACCTCAGCGGGCTCTCCGGAGGGAGCTGGTTGGTAGGAAGCCTCTACACGCTGAATTTCACCACGGTAGAATCAATAATTGACGCTGTCACGGGGTTCCTGAGCGAACTCTGGCAGTTCAACGAGACGATTATCGAAGGTTACTGATACCTGAAATTGCCCTTGGGCATGGATAGACATGGTTTTGGCTAACGCCCGAAATGCAGGCCCCGCTACGCTGTCCATTCGCGAGTATTTCCAGCAACTCACCGACGCCGTCGATGCCAAGGCCAACGCTGGATTCAACACAAGTATCACTGACTATTGGGGAAGGGCACTGTCATACCAGCTGTTCAATGCCACAGACGGGGCGCCGGGTACGTAGTAGCCAGCCCGCCAAGTTCTGAAGTTCCCAACACTGACCACTCACAATCGACGTGCAGCTTACACCTTCTCGTCCATCGCGGCCGACCCCAGCTTCGCCGAGGCTACCATTCCCATGCCCATCATTGTGGCCGTTGAAAGACCCGCAGGCCAGATCCAAATCTTGGAAAACTCAACAGTCTTCGAGTTTAACCTATGGGAAATGGGATCCTACGACCCGGGGAATCCTGCCTTCGCACCCCTCCGCTACGTCGGATCCGCCTTCACCAACGGCACCGTGGCTGGCGTCGACAATGTCGGCTTCGTCGTCGGCACCTCCTCCTCCCTCTTCAATCAAGCCTTCCTCCAGCTCGGGCGAACCTCACCCGACGTGCCCGACTTCTTCGTCCGCGCCCTCAACAACACGCTCGCCGGCTTCAGCGAGCAAAATTCCGATATTGCCCGCTGGCCCAACCCCTTTTTCGGCTACCAGCCCATAATAAACCGTAATGCCAACTCGTCAGAACTCGACCTCGTTGACGGCGGCGAAGACCTCCAAAACGTTCCGTTCCACCCCTTACTCTGGTCCCGCCGCGCCGTCGACATCATCATCGCCGTCGACAGCTCCGCCGACACCATCACGCACTGGCCTAACGGCACTTCCCTCGTGGCGACGTACCAGCGCTCCATCAGCAACTTCACCAGCCCAGAGGAAAGACGGTTTCCCTTGGTCCCCGACCAAAACACCATGATCAACCTCGGCCTCAACAAGCGACCGACCTTTTTTGGCTGCAGCCCCGAAAACAACACTAATCCGGGCCCACTTATTGTCTACATCCCCAATGCGCCGTACACAAACTACTCCAACATCACGACGTTCCAGCTGGAATACACCACCGAGCAGCGGCAGGAGATTATCCTCAACGGATACAACGTGGCGACAATGTCGAATGCGACTGTGGATGTGCAGTGGCCGGCGTGTTTGGGTTGTGCGATACTAGACCGCAGCTTGCGGAGGACGGGGACTCAGGTCCCCAGCGTCTGTGGCGACTGCTTTCAGAGGTATTGCTGGAACGGGACGGTGAACGACACGACGCCGGCGACGTATGAGCCGACCCAGATTGTGGCGCCTTCGAGTGAGCAGTCTTCGAGTGGGAGAGGCGAGGGACTTGCCCGTCGCGGTCGGATTCGTTGTGGGCGTTTTATATTTCGGGGCGTGGTGTATGGGGTGTATGTAGGTAGTCTCAGGTAGGGAAATGAATGTTTGTATGAAAGGACGGCGGCATTCTTGACGCGGGGACGTGTCAGGGTTGCAGATAGATTCGCTAACCCAATGACGGTAACTAATTTCGCAGAGAGCACGGGCATAAGACTCTCGCACCGAAACACACGGGAACGGCGGGTCTATTTCTGGGATGTTTTTTGAGCAAGCCGCTACTTAGATTTTCAGGCATAGTACATCGATAATACCTTCAGGAGGTCCTACATTATGTCTACGTGTAGCGGGCATGGAGAGCCACGTCTCACCAAGCACAGGGGCGGAATCTGCAGCCCATTTAAACTGTTTGCCGTTTCTCTTACCGCATCTCAGGCATCAGCGACCCACAAGGTGATCAGCCGCACTCGTCTCCACTGCACAGCCCACATCATGGCTGAGGAGCTTGGATGGTATGAGTCACAACTCCCGTCCTGATGGCGAACGACTTTTTAGCAGTCTATGAATTTGCAGATAGGAGGACTATCGAGGTAATATTTACCGATTCAGTAACTACCGACAGCAATTCCTGTAACCAACCCATGCTGTTGCAGATGACAACAAAAGTGATTCTGAGCGGCAAGGCGCTATCACTGATCTGTAAATAGTAAATGCAAAGCTGTACAACCTTGGAAATGACAGGCAACTTCCGCATCAACCGCGTCCCCCTCACCCCAAACCTCACCCCCGGGCTCCATTCTTCTCCTCAAGCCTGCTTTGTTCCGCATGTCCTGCAAAACCGGTCTACCATCTCACAGGCGTTACCACATGCCGGGCAGTACCGGATGTTGTGCGTGTCGCGGACCGGCACCGGTGCTGGCTGCACACCAGGGCCGCTGATATGCTGCGCCGCGTAAGAGGGTGGTGACGCAAGAGTCGGTGCACTAGGTGGATAAGAAGCAGCCTGAGCTATAACCGCTGCTTCGGCTGCCCGTTGGATCCGCGCATCTTCCTCCGCCTTTTGACGATTCCTCTGCTCAACTTCTCGCTGGACCTCCCGCTCTCGCTGCGCCTGCGCTTCCGCCTGCCGCTCTACTTCGTGTCTGGCCGAGGCACGAGACGCCCCAACGACGGCGGCGGCACCAACGACCGGATGCCGCCGTGGACCAAACATGGTGCAAAAGTTTCGAAACGGGTTAAGATTAGATTCTCGCCGTTTTCCGGGCCAAGAGACCTCACGAGCTAGTGGTGTAATAATCTGGCGTAGGAAGATTTTCAGCGCGCCGTTCTTAGATCCCGAAAGGAGATTCAAGCGTGATACGTTTATTGCCACCTTCGTATATTCGCTTATGGTGCGAATCATCAGACAATCATCGCGTGGAGAACACCGCATAGTTCTAGGGCACAAGCCACCTACGCAATCGCGATGCCATCATCCTATTTGGGTTGCCTTTACCTAAAAGCGTTGGATAGGGCTGGAGTGGGATGCCGGCGACAGACAAATCAAATGGAATGGAATGTCAAGGGTCTCCATCATCATCATCCTGCTGATTCGCTGCAATCTAAGCCCGATATCCCAGACAGCTAGAGGCGTGTTGGGTCAGGACAGGTGCTAGAGCGTACGTACAAATGGCTACCTCACCTCCAGAAGCATCACCCTTCCTATGCATGTCAAGCGCCATCCGTTCTACACGCGGAATGGCCCGGCACCCAAGGTCACAAACACCATCAGTAATAAGAGGGAAGTTGCTACGAACGGCCGGCTGATACTCTAACTGGTATACCGCGGAAAGCATAAAAAGAAGTCAGCGAGCCGCTTGATAATCACGACGAGGGTGCTCCGCGAAGTAGGTCTAGGAATCCTACGTAAGAATGACAGAACAGGGGATGAATGGGGCACAGATAGCCAATACCCGACTATGGTATTATGCAGAGATGAGAAACATGCATGCATGAGAGATAGCCCACGAGTGAGATCATGGATCTGCTGAACATTTCAGGCGTGGCCTCCGGAGGATAGTGCGGAGGCCTCCCTCTTGACCTATCTCCCTCCATTTCCCTCTGCTTTCCCGCGAGCAATCCTACTACAGTCCTTAGCCAAGATTACGTCCTCGATTGCGGTCTTTTTAACAGCCACGTCAACCAGGGACCCGTTTCGTTCGCGAAGCACTAATTGTCGCCAACAAAATGACAACCGTCACACTCCACCATCATGACCATGCTCCTGATCTCAGCCACTGCCTGAAGGACTCGAAATCCGAAACCCGAATTACAAAGATCCTTACCTGTCATGATACATAGCCCGCCGTACTCGAAGCTCCCTTCAAGTCCCGATCCCCTTCCACCCCTCCAAAGCCGTAGCAGTGCCTCACCATGGTGGATTGGATTTGCCGTCATTGGGGTTCTCGTAATACTACTCATCACCAGTTCCTTCTGCATCCTGATCATGTATGTTGACGAGAGTTGTCAAGTCCAATCTACAGTACTCACTCCTGACTCATAAGCCGTCGAATCAGTCACCGGAGAAGGGTGCATGCCGCCACGATTTGCGCGGAGCCCGAGTCCCCAGCACGAAATCTCAGAAATGAAATTCAACCCGACCGTCACCCTCACGCTTGTTTCATTGAACTAGGCCAGACTTACAAGCAGCTGCGGGCCGATGTCGACCGCCCAAAGATTGTACCCGACCAGTGCGGCCAGTTTGTTAAATGGCAAGTTCCCTTAACATCTTTCGGTCTCTTACGCCTTTTAAGACGCACTGGCTGGTATCTAATTACCTTGTTAAACCCACTGCAGCGTCATTTGCCTAGAGGGCTTCCAGGATGACAGCTTGGTTCGCACGCTGCCGTGCCACCATCTTTTTCACGCCGAGTGCATCGCAAAATGGTTCCTGAAGCACCACCATACCTGTCCGATATGCAAAGCTCAATGTGCAAGTAATCGACAGCAAGAAGGGTCTCTTCTTATGCAGCCGCCCAGGGCGATGTTAGCAGTCTGAATTTGCTCGTCTGTTACTTGTTATGAGAGTGGCCGAGATTGTGAGTTGGGCGTTAACGTTAGTTACAAACAATTCCGGTGACAACCATATGTTGGTGGTTTCACTTAGAACGCCGTGAATGCAGATTTCCAGTTTACATAAAGGTCTCATGGAAAGGTCCCAGGCGTAGCGGTACGTGATTCGGACAAGAAGAGGATGCCGTGTCATCCGAGACTCATCTTCCTCAGGAGCACGGGCTATTGACACTCTGCGCAGGGTGGTAGCGCCAAGCGACTAACTCACTGGACGATGGAGCTGTCACTCAAGATCGCCGACATTTTAAAGTGGACAGGCAAGGCTTATGTACAAGGAAGGGGCCAGAAATTTTATCACCCGCGAGGTATATCGAAATGGCCTTCTATAGTTAGAAGTTAGTGACTGCCTCCATGGGCCATTCCAGTGAGGCCGCTCCCACCTGGAAATAGACATCTAAGCAATCCATTGCCTCTCTCGCAGTAGCGCAGGTCATGGCCGGCTCATTGCGCACAGGTAAGAATGCAGCCAGCCGTGAGAGGTCATAATGCCCGTTCGGTTAGTGCGACTTCAAGTCATGAACCCCGAAGAACTCGCGTAGCACTTCCTCTGGATTCTTGTGGTTTCTCCCAAAAACGGACTTTCTAAACAGTCTCGGTAAAGTCATAATTATGGGCGATTGGGAAATCAGCCCTGATGAGGGAACAGGAGCTCCGTTGTCTTTGCCCCCATCTCTGACAGTAACTCTTTCATCGCGGGCTGAAAAATCCCCTGCTTCAGAGACCCTGGCGTGGAAGCTGCTGCTATGGGAACGTTGCCAAGGTCTACAAGTCGAAAGCAGCCCTCCAAGCTTTGTCAATATGCGTGCGGGCGATCGAGCCCTATAGCTGCGAATACTCTACCAACAAATGGCTACATACCCATCGGACTGAAAGTTCCAGGTAGTTTACGTTACGCGTCCTAGACATAAGGCTTTCAAGACGACTGATGAATTTGCCCGGGGTGATTGACTTTGGCCTGAGTGGTGCATCCCGCGACCTCTGGTCAAGTGGGGTATAGTTACAGGACAATACTTGGGAGCCAGCTGAATATCTCGAGCAATGTCTCGAGATTCTTTAACAGTTCCCCCACAGGAAGGAATTGCCCACAACCTCAAGTGTGAATTTGAGACTGAATTTAAGGGCGGTTGGCGCAGATGATCTGGAGCCTCGTTCGTGCATGATTTTGCAAGGTCGAGATCGACTTGTCCCTGAAGTTACGGGGGAAGCTTTCTGCCACCGAAGGATCTGGTCTGATCCGGCGTCATGACAGCATGTGGTTCGCTTGCGGCGCTAGCCAGAGATGAGGGAATTGGGCAGTTACAATCACGCGGGCACTGGTGATGTAATGCGTAGTGTATCAGATGGCTGCTTGCGGGTTGCTACTGGCCATGACTTCGGACTATTTCTGGGATGTGGCACCCATTGTTCGTATTCCCAAATCGTCCGCTGCTTTTGGGAAAGCGAAGACAAGGGCAAGATTGCTGGCCGCGGGCCGGAGGGAAATCGAAGCAAGATAAGGGGTCTCAAGCAGCACGATAAGAACTCGCCGCGGTGAACTCTTACCTTTTCCCAGGTCTCCAGACCACCAACTTAGAAGTCAGCGCGGCCTCGACGAGGCCATTCAGCGATACCCAAACTTACCCACACTTCACCACCACCTTATACACCAAATAGCCACAATGGGTGCCGGATCAAAAGTTGCACTGGTGGGCCTGCGTATCTGGGAGCTCATCTGCTCCGTCATCGTGCTCGGCATTCTCGGGTCGTTCCTGCACCGCCTCTCGGACGCCGGGGTCTCGCGCGATGGCCGGATCGTCTACGGCGTCGTGACCGCGTCCATCAGCACCCTCTTCTCCATCGTCTTTATCGCCCCCTTTCTCTATGCCTTCCTCGCGTTCCCTGGCGACTTTATCCTCTGGATCATGTGGCTTGTCGCCTTCTGCCTCCTAATCACGGTACGTTCCGGATTTTCATCGCTCCAAGGGTACTGGCTGACATTCTTTTCAGCGCACCGGCGGGAGCACATGCAGCGCGACATGGTATTGGAACTATTGGGGATATTACTGGGGCGGATGGTGGCGGCGACCGGCAGTCATCGTCACTGGGCCCGCCGACATTGGATATGCCGGATGCAGGGAGTGGCGGACCGTTCTGGCCTTTTCTTTCATGGCCATGTTTTCGTACTTCGTCAGCGCCATTCTAGTAAGTCGCTTTGGGGTTGGGACGGCTTCAATGGCCCGATCGCGCTCAGCTAACCACCCTCTCCAATAGGGCGCCTTCGTCGTGGCTAGGTACTGGAGGGAGAAAAAGAACAGGAAGGTCACAGAAAAGACTGGGTAAGTGACGACTCGAACTCATTTTTTGTCTTTCAATCTCCGCCACTGACTTCCATGTTCGCCTCCATTTCAGCACGTCTATGCCAGCCTCGCAGGTTGGCGGTCCTGCTCCTCCCCCTGCAACGGCTCCGGGAACTGGACAACCTACAAATGTATGAGCCCTTTGCGGATCCATTAGAGGTGTTTGAGGAGTGGAGTTTGGAGGAGCGGATTCAGTTACACGAAGGTGAAGACGGGAACGGACATGATTTCATTTGTAGTTCAAGAACCGGGTGATCGGGTATAATACCCTCGAGAGTAATCTGATAACTATCTGTTTTTTTCCGCTTCCAAGCCAGAACCTTTGAGATAACGGAGATGCAGAGAGAGGGAGCCGGACGCTTACCCATCTTAATTCTTGCAACGTTGGTTCAATTCTCTCCAAGGAAGTTCTGATAGACCCACAAGTATCTCTCATGAGTCCAGTGGTTTCCGAGGGATATAAATTTTGATACCTCCCCCCTATTGCTTTTCCTATAAGTTAAGTGTGATGGGGTTGCGATGGAGTCGCTATGGCGCCGTTGGCACGGGACAGGGAGTTAAGCTGGGAAGGGATGACCAGCGTGGGAGCTAAGTGGAGATGGAGAAGGGTGGAAAGGGGCAGAATTCAATGAACTCCCACTAAAAACAAAACTTTGATACGTCCACGCATTGACCTCATCCAAACTCTCCACCTGGCATACAATTGCCCACGGCAGAACATACAGCAAATTACTCGCCAGGCTCTGGTACAGATACCACTTCGGCCTCGTCGCCAGCACAACACTCGCCAGCTGCGTCGACGCCGCATAAAATATATAGCACCAATCGATCGTCCGCCACATGTACGCCGTGACCTTGGCAACCTCTTCCGAATCGCTCAGATACCGTGCAAAAGACCTCGCGCCCCGGAGCGCCAGGGCAACAGCGACCGGAACCTCGACCGCTAGCGCGATGACTACGGCGAGGAGCGCGGGCTTCACGATGCGGAGGATGGTGCCGAATGCAACGCGGCCGGGACTGAGTGTGTTCGTTCCGATCTCGCGCCGCCATGCGCCCCAGCGATGGCCCACAAAGGCGAGACTCGTGGCCTCGAGCGCCTGCACGGGCACCATGACCAGTCCCCAGCGGATTGTGTTGAAGACGCCCCAGGCGGTGGCGTAAGTTGAGCCGAGGGCGACGATGGTGGTGACGAGCCAGAGGTAGAGGGCGTTGCGGATGGCGGATTCAATGAGGGTGAGGGAGCCTAGGAGAGAGAGGAGGCAGGGCGGGAGGCCGGGGTGTTGATCTCACCGAGCGAGGAGGTCGCCATAAAGCTCACGTTCATTCGAGATAACCCCGAGGTGCTCCGAGGCGAGAAGGAGACATACGAGGCGCTAGACGGTGGGGTCGGTATCCCCCGAGTGCATTGGTTTGGGCAGGAGTGCGATTTCTACACGCTGGTCATTGACGCCCTTGGCCCGTCGCTCGAGGATCTGCTCAACTACTGCGGCCGAAGATTCTCGCTCAAGACTATCTTGTTCATTGCTGACCAGGCTATCTCGCGTATCCAATACATCCATTCGAAGGGCTTCCTTCATCGCGACATCAAACCGGATAACTTCCTGATGGGGGTCGGTAGGCGGGGAAATACACTGTATACGATTGATTTTGGCCTCGCCAAAGAGTTTTCCGATGCCGAGCGTCGTAAGAATGTGGAGGGTCTCCCGCTAGGTGGCACCAGACGGTATGCAAGCATCAACAACTACAACGGCCGTGGTAGGTGTTTTATCGCGATGCTAATCGTCCGTACGCTAACGCGTACGAAGAACAGTCTTGGGGGTACGACCTGGAGTCGCTTGGGTATGTTTTCGTGTATCTTACCCGGGGCTCGCTGCCATGGCAAGGCCTAAAGGTTGGTATAGACGACGAGAAGAGTGTAAGGATCAAGGAGATAAAGGAGAGCCTGTCGGCCGAGGCGCTCTACGATGGCTATCTCCCCGGAGAATTTGCCACATATATCAACTACACCCGGGACTTGGCTTTCGATGATAAGCCGGACTATTTGTACCTCCGCCGGCCTTTCTATCGTCGGTCTCGAGCGGAGGGTTTCACATATGACCACGTCTTCGACTGGACTGAGAAGTTGTTTAAGGAGATGCAAAGCCAAGCCAACCCCCCAGTGCCCTCTGACATGGAAGTCACAGAGACGCTATAAGGGAAAAATGTCCAAGAAAGGCCGACGACGGTGGGGTCGGGCAACTTCAAATCCGAAGAGGTCAAAGAGAGATGTACGATATGGAGGCCGGTGCAGCAGGACAATTGCTGGCGAATGGTAGTAAAAGTACTTCCTCTTCATTTGCGAGACGAAAGGCGCACAGTCGTTCAACAGTACTCGTGAACCCAGCGCACCTCGGATATATCGGGATCATCAGCGACATAGTCTTGTGATCAGGTGGAGCGACCCAGCCAAGGGAGCAAGCATGCCTTTTCCACCCCACTCTCCACTCTGGAGAGGCCCCATGCCACGGCCCGTCCGCACCATGCAAAGATGCACGACCTTGAACGTACACCATGCAAACATCCCCCCGCTCGCAAGAGCCGGGAGTTGGCGGAAGGATAGATAGGATTTCCATTCCATGAGGAATTTATTGCGTGAATACTGCCGCCTTGCGACCCGCTCTCGCCTTGCCATGCATGCCTGACCGCACCCCTCATTCGTATGCCCTCAAAACAACCATTCAGCTGTCTCTACGCGTTGCATTTAGTGGACCTGCAGAAACTGAAAGAATCTTGACTGGAGGAGGAGCTGTGCCACCAGCCCGTTTGCCAATGAGACGGCCCTCCATCTGCCCATGCGCCTACGCGTGTAGGAGCCAACAGGAAAAGACACCGACAAAGGAAATCCTGACTTTGACCGAGTCTGCCGCGTGAACAATGGATGCCTGGACAGATCAGGAATTTCTTGAGGCGGCCATGGTGGATGATCTCGAGCACGTGAGTATTTTGCCTCATGCCTGATGGGTTTTCCAACGGTTGGCCTCTAGGAGAAGGTGCCTACTCCCCTTGGGTTGTCTCTCTGACTACTGCAAGCCGCCTAAAACGATACCCGAGTAGTAATGCCTACAAGTCGCCCAAAGGTTGCTCAGGTAGTAATGCCAGCCCCTTATCTAGTACACCACCCAAGTCCTTCTCCGCAAGATGCCTGAAAAAGCGCTAATAGCAACGCAAAGTCGTTTCGTTACAGGAATCTCTCCTCTCTAGATATCCCAAGAACCTGGTCTCAT
This sequence comes from Staphylotrichum longicolle, assembly GCA_019096155.1. NCBI lineage: Eukaryota > Fungi > Ascomycota > Sordariomycetes > Sordariales > Chaetomiaceae > Staphylotrichum > Staphylotrichum longicolle. The sequence continues at coordinate 2,350,180 of JAHCVI010000003.1, forward strand.
ATTGTAAATAGTTCTTAAACCCTATCGCTAGATCGGAAATCGAGTTGTCGTCGTAGAAGACGGGGTACGAGTTGGAAGAAAACAGCAGGGTTGCAGAAATGGGATGCCAGGTGCAGCACGTTCTCGCCGCGTGCGTTGCGGTATCGCAGGTGCGCCTCGATGCCCTGTTGACCCGCCAAGTATTCCACGACATCGGCGTGGTTGGCCAGCACAGCGTCTGCGATCAGTCGACTTTCGGCCGGGGACCGATCCAGCAGTTCGTTCCTAAGGCCCGGCTGGTGCCGAGATCGCTCCATCAGACGCTGGATCACAGGCATGCAGTTCTCCCTAACAGCCATGGCCAGGAGCTCGTTGGCCCAGCGCTCCTTAACCATAGTGTCCAACACATCGTTGAGGAAGTCGAATACCACATCCCAGCCCGGGCGCCGCCGATCAGAGGCACTCCTTGACCATTGCCTGACGGCGATTCGGAAAAATTCTAGGTTCCAAATCCGACAGCCGAGCTTGATCCCCCAGATCAACCCGACCCGGGGCAGATCACCAACCTGAATAACAAGCCCCGCAGCTGCCATGACTGAGTTGGGAAGGAACCTCTCCGAGTCCACGTCCGAGTCTTCAAGGACCTGCAGCAGCATGGCTTCCGAGCCGTAGACAGCGGTGATGGTGAGAGGATCATGCACATCGCCAAAGTCAAATCTGGGCTTGGGTGCGCAGTCCGGACGGCAGTTCTGCGCAGTCCAATTCCCGAGTCGGATCGAGCCAGCACGACACAACTCCTCGATGTCGTCCAGTCTCGGTCGGAGAAGGTCGGTTGAGACGGCAGCGAAATATTGCAGTTTGAGATCCTGGTGTATCCAATCCCCTGGCTGGTCGACGGCTCCGGCTCCAAAAAGCACGCTCGAAAGAATGACGTCCTGGTTGATGTAGTCGTCCTCGGACAAGGCGTATCCGATCAGTTGGCAGAACTCGAGGACGTGGTCTCGCCAAAGGCGGTTGTCGAGGACAAGCTCGACGGCAAAGTCAGTGCGCCAACCGCTGGCGGCACTCACGACTGGGAATAGCGTGCCACGCTCAAGGCGCGCCACCGCCTTCTTTTCCTGCGGCGTGGCGGCCTGGTATGCCGTGCAACTGCGGGCGGCGAGGCGGAGACCGAAGGAACAGGGTAGTGCTCGCGCCCTCCGAGAGGTCGGGGGGCTGGGGGTAGTATAGCGGGTGTGGTCCACGTGTGGGAACATCTGAGGATCTTGCTTCGCCAGCGTCCATGTTGTTTTGCCGGTTAACGGTTTTGAGACGCCTGACGGGCATTGTGTCATTCTTTGAAATTTCCCCTTGCGCCGCAGGTTTTGCAGCATTCCCAAATCTGCAGCCATTCACTCCGTCCAGGAGGGAAGCTGGCCGTGGTTGTTTAAAGACAACGGAGTTGCCTGGTATGCAGCTGCCTGCCAGCATGGCCGGATCACATACAGCCTATGCAGGGACAACTAACCAAGGCTGAGTTCTTGCGGATGACTCGGAATGTTCGAGCTCTTGGAGGGGGTTGATAGTGCGGGGTTGCCTCGGCAGCCAACACGCTCTCCGTCAACGGAATGATTGGGTATATGGGATAAAGCTGAAGAAAGGCGGGAATGCCAAAAAATTAGCAAGAGCACAATCTCCATGCCGCCCAGCTTGTTGCCAGCTGTTCATGCGCCCGGTTGGAGAGGCGTGGGACTTGAGAGACGGACTGGCCAACAGGAAAGTCGTTCGCGCCAAGACCAAGACCACCACGGGACTAAGCGGTCAGTCCCGCGGTGGGTCTGCACGGCCCGAGTGTGGCGCGGAGACATTGAGGCGCTATTGTGAACTGAAACCAATCAATTACTTGGAGGATGTGCTTGGCCTGAGAGCCGAGAGTCTCGTTCGTGGCGGGCAGGGTGGGGTAGAGGCGCTGTAGAGTGGGCCAGGTTGGAGTTCGCCCGTTGGAGGACGCTAATCATGCCACGGATGGCAATCTTGGGGAAGGCGGGGCACTGGCGAGGTTCTTCCATCTTGCAAGCCCCTCCTAAGTTAAAAAATCGTGCGCATGCAGCAACGCTTCGGGCTCGTCGACTCCAAAACGTTGGCCACCTCCTGGCATTGCGCTCAGACCCCTTCCGGTGTGGTATTTCTGCGATGGGTCTGATTCGACGGTGCGGCGGCTAGCAGCTAAACCCTGGGAAAGCGTCTCAAGGAGGCGTGCTGGTCGGCAACCACGGTATCGGGAATGCGCGAGCGGCGCTTCGCCATCATCCCTCCGAGACTGAGCAAGATCGCCGCATTCATCGCATCCGACCGCCGAGCCAAAGCCCCGCTGCGCCGCCAATCCCGTAAGAACATCGCCAGATTTACAGAACCTCGCAAAATTGACTCCTCGACGAGGATGCCGGATTGAGACAACTCTTGAAGACGTGAGCAGCTTTATTACGACATCTCAGCTACGTTACTACAAAATACCACCTCACCTACCCCCGTCCCGGCCACGATCCGCAATGTCCGCACTTCGCTAGTCATTGCATCTGCCCGCGTTCTCAACGTGGACTTCTTCATATAATCGTGTGACCCTACCGCTTCCTCGGCCCCGCCCGATTCGAAGCCGTTTATGCCCTCCCATGCCAACAAAAATAAAAGCTGCCAAACACTATAAAGCACTGCTTCCTTAAACCGGCGCAGACCTAGCTCTCTGTCCTTGAGCGCTCAGGAGGTGCTGCTCTCTTGCATTCTTCACGCTGTCCAAGGCACTGTCAACACGACCTGGAGCGTACGAAAGCCAGGTGGACACTTACATCTGTTTGGGAGCATACGATAGATACTCTGCAATGTTGCTGTCGTTGCAGTGGGCATGTGTCAACAACTGGCATATGAGGGTAAGCTTCTCTGCCTTGAGCGCGCGTTCCTCGGCCACGAGGTAGGCGTGCAGGCCCTGCAGCCTCTTGGACGTCATCTCGATCTTTTCGTGGTCTTCCCTCTCCTTCTTCCGGTGTCTCATCTCTACCGCGCGGCGGCCTGCCCGCTTCATCTCCTGCTTCAGGAGTTGCCAATCGGGGAGCTCGGGGCTGTGGGCTTGTTTGGAGGCGCACAGGAAACTGGGTTTTTGGGTACACCCAATCGGTTCGCTCATCGAAGACGCCAGATGCGCACTTTGCGGCTGCGGGCTGAGAAGAGGCGGTTCCAACGAACTGGGAGCGAGGGGTTGTTGTGCAACCTGAGAACACGAGATTGCCACGTCCACTGCCAGTGTTTGAGGCCCGGCCAAAGACATTTTTGGCAAGCATAAAGCAGCATCCCACGGGCTCGTATCCTGCAGAACCATTTTCACCGGGGTCGCGGCTGTGGCAATCGGCCCAGGGCACTGGGCCCCTTGAATAACCTCCGTAGGCGTCTGCGGGAACAGTCGGTCTGCTGCCGTATAAGGGTTCCATCCTTCCAGTGTCGGGTTGGTTGAGGTAAGGAAGATATCTTGAGGTAAGTGCGGCGGCTGAGCCAAAATGTCGCCACTATCTCTGGTGCGGTCATCAAATAACTTGAGAAAGTCGGCGTCAACCAGATACTCCTTCTGGTCCCGGGCATAGAGGTTTCGGGGGGTGAAAAACCCTCCGCAGAAGCTTTCCCATACGTCAGAGGTGAAAGTGGTTAAGACGTAACGTATTTTATAAGCGAGCGGTGGGTATAAGCGAGCGGTGGCTTTCTTAGCGTACGCATCCTCCTTCAACCAAACATCATTTTTCCCCACAACTCAACATGTCTCCTCCTTCAAAGGAAGCCAGGGTAATCTTAGCCCTTGAAGCTCTTCAAAACGACAAATCCAAAGCTTGAAGCTATAGCCAGGCTCTATAACGTACCGGCTTCAACCCTCCGTCGTCGACGCGCCGGCCGCCCCGTACGACGCGATACTACGCCTAACTCGCGCCGGCTTACTGATTCCGAAGAGGAGGCTGTTGTTCAATATATCCTTGAGCTAGTTACGCGATCTTTTCCACCAAGACTACGTGGTGTAGAAGACATGGCTAACTAACTACTACGCGTACGCGACGCGCCCCCTGTCGGCAAGCTGTGGGCCCACAACTTCGTTAAACGCCAGCCAGAGCTCCGGACATACTAGACACGTCGGTACGACTACCAGAGGGCCAAGTGCGAAGATCCGAAGGTCATTACCAAGTGGTTTTCTCTTGTACGAAACGTCAAGGCTAAGTACGGTATCGTAGATGACGATATCTACAACTTCGACGAGACTAGGTTTATGATAGGCATTATCTTTGCGGGTATAGTAGTCACAACCTCGGACAGCCGTAGTAAGGCAAAGCTGGCCTAGCCTAGCAACCGCAAGTGGGCAACAGTGATATAGGGCGTCAATACCCTTGGCTAGGCTATCCCCCCTTTTATCATCTTAGCCGCGTAGTATCACCTTGCCAACTGGTATACCGAGTGCGACCTCCTAGCCGACTAGCGTATTGCAACTACCGACAATAGCTGGACGACAAATGCAGTAGGCCTAGATTGGATCAAACACTTCGACTTCTATACAGCACCTCGTACGAAAGGTAAATACCAGTTGTTAATCCTCGACGGCTACGAAAGCCACCACTCGACCGAATTCGAGCTCTATTGCCAGCAGAACAATATCACCACTCTCTACATGCCTCCGCATTCTTCGCACCTCCTCCAGCCACTCGATGTTGGCTGCTTTGGCCGTTGAAGCAGGCGTATAGTCGCCAGGTTGAGGACTTGATACGGATGCATATCAACCACACAAGCAAGCTCGAGTTCCTCTACGCCTTTCGCGCGGCCTTCTTCGCCTCTATCACCAAGATGAATATCTAGGGTAGCTTCGTAGGTGCTAGCCTTATGCCATACAATCTAGAGAGGGTGCTTTCTAAGCTAGATATCAAGCTTCGTACGCCAACTCCCCTGAACTCGCAGGCAGCTACCCCATAACCTTGGGTCTTCTAGACGCCATACAACCCTCGAAAAGCCGACTCGCAGTCAACGCTCATTAAGACTCGCATTACCAACTATCAAAATAGTTCCCCAACCTCGATGTTAGCTACTATAGACTAGCTCACCAAGGGTACGATGGCTGTGATGCACTAGGTGGCCCTCCTTCGGGCAGAGAACGCTTCGCTTCGTAAGGCCAACGAGGCACTAAGCAAGCGCCGGAGAGCTAAAAGAACATGCGTATAGCTTGGAGGGTCACTTGCTGTACAGGATGTATAAGATGTACTAGGTCAGGGGGCCGTGGGTGGGGAGGGAGTGTAGGAAATGCAGGCGGGTGGTAGTGGTACAAGGGGGGGTCATACGAAGGCTCGGTGCTGTGGTGTATGCGGCAAGCCTGGCCATAATGCGCGCACTTGCTAGGAGGCTGTAGAAGCATCTAATTCAGCTGTTTCTGATGTAATTATTGTTAGTTCTTAGTGTTGTTGTATTGCAATTAAGGATAGTTGTTGTTAGGTTGCAGAAAGGCCACCGCTCGCTTATACCCACCGCTCGCTTATAAAATACGTTAAGGTGGCTAGGATATCATTAGAAACTTATAAATTCCCAACGATTGGCAACAATACCTTAGTCATTCTCTGTTCTTGAGAATAGGAACCAACTGGCTCGGGGAAGGCTCGGGACATTGTCGGACATGACCTAGGTTCTGCAATTGCTGGTCTCGGTTTTGGTAGGCAGCCTGGTGTCACGGACTGACTATATATACGGCTGGGAGGGGCCGTAGTCGGGGCGCGGGGCGCCCTGACGTCCAATCATCGAGCAACCAATCAAGGAAAGATCACGCTTGGCATAGGCTTGGCACTATGATCCAATACCAAGGCTTATAGGGATCACTTTGTAATCCTGGTGAGCCAATATAGAGGATTATACAAAGGAGATAGTGATCTAAAGGAACCATTATATATATATACGCTAGATAGTTAGTCACTCGTTGAGGGAGCTTGGGAGCTTCCTTAGTAAGCAATTACAGTTTGGACTTCACTAGTTCATTGAGACTAGATTAATGCATTTTATTATAGACCTTTTGGCTCTACCGAATCTCTATACTTGACTAGGATATACCTCTAGGACCCTTTTAGAAGTAGGTTAGGACAAACGATTTGTTATACGTTGCTTACTCCATTTGTTTCTATCACGGTTTAGAACGGAGGTATCGAATACTATAGGTACTACCGTACCTACTATCGCCTAGCTTAACAAGCGTATCGCCGTACTTAAGGCGGAGAATGCTCGCCTTAATACTATGGTGTCACGAACCAACCATAAAAGGCGGCCTGGTGGGGCATGCGAGGCGCAGCGAGAACCAATAGGCAGCAACGAGGCTGCGGCGCCAAGAGACGGGTAGCCCAGGGGAGCTGGCTACCCTAGGTAATCATAGTAGACAAAGGTAGCCGCCTACCTAGGGCGATCAAAGGATAGCTCAAGGTAGCTGGCGAGCACGGGCGAGCTAGGACAAAGGGGACTCAGGACAAAGAAGTCATTATATATATATACTAGCTAGTTAGTCACTCGTTGAAGGAGCTTGGAGCTTCCTTAGTAAGCAATTTATACTTGGACTTCACTAGTTCATTGAGACTAGATTAGTACGTCTTGTTGTAGACCTTTTGGCTCTACCGAATCTCTATGCTTGACCAAGACATACCTCCGGGACCCTTTTAGAAGTAGGTCAGGACGAACGATTCGTCATACATTGCTTACTCCCTTTGTTTCTATCACGGTTTAGAACGGAGGTATCGAACACCATAGGTACCACCGCACCCACTATCGCCCAGCTCAACGAGCGCATCGCCGCACTCAAGGCGGAGAACGCTCGCCTCAACACTATAGCCAATCGAAGCCAGGTTAAGCTTGACCTACCACTATAGTATAGAGGAGGGAAGGACGCCCTCTCAGGGTTTCTAACTCTCTCCAAGGCCTACTTGGGATATTATCCCAAGCTATTTCCCACGGAAGTAGACAAGGTCGGATTTATCGCCTCGCGTCTAGAGGGATAGGCCCTCTAGTAGTTTCAACCTACTATAGACAATATATTGAACAACGCCGACGAAGACAATAGAGAAGACTTCACAAACGAAGTCTTCGGCAGCTATACTAGGTTTAAGGCCGAGCTATAGAAGGTATTTGGGGACTTGGACAAGAAGCGGTATATATAGGACTGCCTGATATAGCTTCGCTAGACCAAGTCGGCATCCGTATATACCGCGCTATTTCGACAAGACTCTATAAAGGCCGACCTCAACGAAGAAGGCCTTATATAGCTATTCTACAATAGCCTCAAGGAAGAGGTCAAAGACGTACTATACAACAAGGATCGGCCAGATATACTCGACGAATATATCGCCATAGCCATCAAGATCGATGATCGTCAGTATATACGTAAATAGCAATGCAAAGGTCGGAGCAGGACCTTATAGACCTACCAACCTAACAACAAGAAGAAGCGCCCATACCATAGCACGGCGTACAGCATATACTCCAGTGCTATAGACGTTGACGCTAACCAACGCGCTAGCCTAGTTAAAACAGGCAAGGCCGACGTTACTTGCTATAGATATAGCAAGAAGGGACACTTTAGACAGGACTATCGCAGCTCGAAGAAGAAAGGCAACTAGAAGCTAGTTCTAGGTCGTAAAACAGCAACCATCGATGTAAGATTCCTAGTCAAGGAAGTAGCAGTCGTTGACTAGTACGACCAGGATGACCTTAAGGACACTATCGACTATACGACGTAGTGTTACAAGGAAGGAAGTAACACTATAGATAAAGATTATAGCGACGGGGACAACCTATATACTAGCGACGACGGTATACCCAGTATATAGTTTGTCGAGCAATTTATTCGGGACAATGCCGACCCTAGGGCTCAACGCGTACTAGCGATAGGCATCCTGATATAGGGCATCAACCAGTCCTAGGAAAATCGATAACGGGTAGAGGACCAAATCGATAGCGTTACTACCGCCATTTCAAGGCGTATAACCACTAGACTTACCTAGAGAACATTAGAGGATTAACGTAGCAACTAGAGCGATTCTCCGGCGGAAGATACACCAAGCCGGGAGACCATCGAAAAGGTCATCGCTCACCTCGGCAAGAACGATAATAGTCTGCCTAATCTATACGACCCCAAGGTACTTATAGCCCTACTAGAATAGGCTAGGGACGAGCTATAGTATCTCCAATAGCTAGTAGTAGAGTAGGGGCAAAAGCGGAAGGGGATTAGGGAGGAAACCAAGAAGATCGTAGCAACCTACTACGCCATTACGCGACAACTCGGCACGGTCGAGCAGCAGGCCGACAAGCTAAAAGAGGAAATCTTCTAGCTAAGAGAGGTACAAAAAGCCGACTAGGTCTAGTAGATAGGACTAGACAATATAGACTATAAAGACCTACTAGAGGGGGAGATCTACATTCCCAAGTTCTTATACTACTAGGAACAGGCCCAGCAGAAGGCCTAGGGGCAGTTACCCAAGAACTAGGAGGACTATTAGGACTAACGAGGATACTATAGCTTAGGGAGGACCACTGATAATATATGATGTAAGGGTTATAGGTATAGATTCTAGTATACTATAGAGAGGGAAACCGCGTATATTAACCTAGGAAGAAGCGATTATATCCGCGTCCTATAGTTTTAGTATATTATATACTCCTGCTAGTTCTACTACAAGGAGAAATTCGACTATAATTACTAGCCTATTAGAGAGGTAGGGGAGGATAGATTATAGAAACCTATTACCTAGACATTCGATTATAGATATAGTTACGTCGACCTCTTATAGACGTTTAATAGGATGGACGAAGGGTACTTCTATATTATGCCCAAAAGGGCATAGCCCAAGTACTACCGAGATACGGAAGAAGTAGAGGGATATAGCGACTACGTATACCTCTACCACTTTAAGAGAAAAGTCCAATAGTACTATTAGATCCCTCGAAGGATCATTAGAGCATTCGATCTCTACTAGATTATAGACGGACAGGTCAAGCTGAAGAAGGACCTAGGCATTAACAAGTGGCTTGAAAAGCTTGAAAGTAGATATAATATTCCATTCTAAGATAAACCTATCTCGGGGGTAGATCTGCCGACGAAAAAGGGCAAGAAGGCTATACAAGATAGGAAGAGGGATATTTAGCAAATAGAGGACGATAACCAACCCGAGTCCTAGGGGGACGCCTCTTAGATTCAATAGGAGTTGGGAAACGACTCCAGGGCCTACAATAGGCCCGAGCAAAACTAATACCCTTACAACAACGATAGGCCCGCCAATGTAGGAAGAACTAGGCAAGATAGAAGGCCTATAATAACCTCCTAGTAGACCTACAAGTAGTCACTAAACCAGCCAATACAATGGTACGGAAATGTATAAGGTATAAAGGCACAACCAAAAGGTGCAAAAACATATAAGGTATATAAAGGATATGAAAAGTGCAAAGATATACTAATAGCGTAGGAGGCGCTAGACGCAAAAAGTACACAAGGTATACTAAGAATGTAAAAACGCAAAAGTGCAAAAGCATAGTGACAAAGTAGATAGTATAGACGGCCTACTAGGAAGTGGCCGCCACGTAAAACAACTAGCTAGACAATCGAATTTGGGTTACCACACACTAGAAGCGACACCAGGTACTCGCATTAGTAGATAGAGGGTCGTAGATCGACCTTATCTCACCTAGTTTCGTTGACCAACTCTAGATACTATAGAGGATAAAGAAGCAACTATATATAGTTAAAGGACCGTTCCCAACATAGGTTACACGACGAGAAACGGAACCACTCGATATTATAGTCGAAGGAAAGACTACAAAGGTCATTTTCGACATTGTAGATATAGGGACCAAGAAGGACATAATCTTAGGTCGCCTATAGCATAGGATTTATAACCCCAACATTAGTTGGAAGGGAGGTAGCCACCTACAACCCCAAAGCACAACGGGCTCGCATCCGACCAATACAATAGGAAGCGCAGACAACGAGTTACGAAAAAATAGCATAGAGAAGTATATATACTTTAAGGACTCACTACAAGAGACAAATAGTAGTAGATAGGCCACTACAGACTCAGAAAGAGGCGGCAGTCACTAGTAGAAACGATATATACGGAGATAGACTAGCCAAGAGGTTGCTATCATTTTAGTCGACAATACTAGATTCCAACTCTAAAAATAGGTCACTTGGACAGAAGTGGCCAAAGTCACAGCTAGCGGCAAGTTTACATACTACCAAGGCGCGAAGACGGACGACGAAATAGGGAAGATCCCGGCAGAGTACTAGGGATATCCGGCGTTTATAGCCAAGTATATAGAGGGGTTACTAGAATATAGACCTTAGGACTATAAGATCAAACTCAAGGAAGGCGCCTAGTTAAAGTTCTTCAAGGTATACTATACAAACGAACTTCAGGACAACAAGTTGAAGAGATATCTTGAGGCCAATCTCAAGATAGGGCATATTAGACCATCGACATCTCCAGCAGGGTACCCGATCCTTTTTATACCTAAGAAGGACAGAAAACTTAGGATATATATAGACTACCGACAGCTGAACGAACAGACGGTAAAGGACCGCTACCCCTTGCTACTTATCTCGCAACTTCGAGATTAGTTAGTAGGCATACAATACTTTACACGTCTTGACCTTCCAATAGTATACGCCTATATTCACATCAAGGAGGGGGATAAATAGAAGATAGCCTTTCGCACTCGTTACGGACACTTCGAATACTATATCATGCCCTTCGGGCTAACGAATACGCCAGCGACATTCTAGAAGGTCGTTGATCACACAATCCGACCATTCCTCGACAAGTTCGCAGTCTATTACCTAGATGACATTCTCATCTTCTCTAAGACACTCGAAGAACACAAGAAGCATATAAAGCAGGTACTGGACGCACTTCACACGTAGAAACTCTCTATCAACAAGGACAAGAGCAAGTTCTATATCACGAAGACAGTCTTCCTAGGCTTCGAGATTTCGCCAGGATAGATACAAATGGAACTAACCAAGGTCAAAGCCATCAAGACATAGCCTATACTAAAAACAACGATAGAAGTCCAAGGATTCATCGGATTCGCCAATTTCTATAGGATATTCATCAGAAACTTTAGCGACATCGCACGACCTTTACACCACTTGACAAAGAAAGACGTCGAGTTCCAATAGGGGAAGGAGCAAGAATAGGTATTTCAACGGATTCGTAACCTCATTATCGCGGACCCTATGCTCTTATTGCTAGATCCTAGGAAGCTATTTAAAGTGGAGACCGATACATCAGACTATACGATCGGAGGACAACTTAGTCAACGGGACAAGCAAGGAAAGCTCTACCCTATAACATTCTTTTCGAAGAAGCTCGTAGGACCACAGCTCAACTACCCGATATACAACAAAGAGCTATTGGCAATCATCAAGGCCTTTCGCGAATAGAAACCCTACCTTAGCAGTACAATATATCAAGTATAGGTGTACACAGATTACAAGAACCTCCAATACTTCACCAGCACCAAGGAACTCAACTAGCGCTAGATACAATAGGCGGAGTTCCTTATAGAATTTAACTTCGTCATTATCTATAAAAAAAGATCCGAGAATATAAGAGCGGATGCCTTAAATAGAAGACTAGATCACTTCGGCAATACAATAGAAGTATCGCCATCCTTATTCCAAGAACAGCCCGATAGGACGATACATCACCCACTATAGTAGCTAGTCTACTACGCCTATACCGACCCGGATCGAGGCAGGTCGCAAACTATAAAGAGGTACGACGATATATAGTATAGGAACTACTAGAAAGAGTACAACGTAGTCTTTAGGGAATAGAGACCCAATACCAACAAGTACCAAGTAATGTTAAAGGATTAGATATACTAGCATCACTAGTCGCTAGGAAAAGACAAATCCTATAACGGGCTAAGCAAAGGAGTCCGATAGGACGGGTACTTGCTCTAGTACAATGATAAAGTTTACATCGGTAGAGACAAGTAGATAGAGCTTATCAAGGAGGTCTACAAGTCTAGACTCGGGGGATATATAGGAGTTACCAAAACCATTGCAAGGATCAAATAGCAAGGGTACGACTTCCCAAGACTTAGGAAGAAGGTTGAGGAGACCCTTAAGGAATATAACCTCTACTACCAAAGCAAACCGTCACGTTATAAACCTTATAGACTCCTATAGCCATTGCTAGTTATAGAGTAGCTATAGAGCTCGGTAACGATAGACTTTATCACTAAGCTACTACTCTCCAAAGATATAACGATAGGAACGGAGTTCGACAGCATCCTTGTCTTGGTAGACCGACTTACTAAGTAGAGCTACTTTATCCTATATAAGGAAATATGTCACGAACCAACCATAAAAGGCGGCCTGGTGGGGCATACAAGGCGCAGCGGGAACCAATAGGCAGCAACGAGGCTGCGGCGCCAAGAGGCGGGTAGCCCAGGGGAGCTGGCTACCCCAGGTGATCATGGTAGACAAAGGTAGCCGCCTACCCGGGGCGACCAAAGGATAGCTCAGGGTAGCTAGCGAGCACGGGCGAGCCAGGACAAAGGGGACTCAGGACAAAGAAGTCATCATATATATATACTAGCTAGTTAGTCACTCGTTGAGGGAGCTTGGAGCTTCCTCAGTAAGCAATTCACACTTGGACTTCACCAAGTTCATTGAGACCAGATCAGTGTATCTTGTTGTAGACCTTTTGGCTCTACCGAATCTCTATACTTGACCAAAGACATACCTCCGGGACCCTTTCAGAAGTAGGTCAGGACGAACGATTCGTCACACGTTGCTTACTCCCTTTATTTCTATCACGGTTTAGAACGGAGGTATCGAACACTATAGGTACCACCGCACCTACTATCGCCCAGCTCAACGAGCGCATCGCCACACTCGAAGCGGAGAACGCTCGCCTCAACACCGTAGCCAACCGGAGCCGGGTCAAGCTTGACCTGCCACCACGGTATAGAGGAGGGAAGGACGCCCTCTCGGGGTTCCTAACTCTCTCCAAGGCCTACTTAGGATACTATCCCAAGCTATTTCCTACGGAAGTAGACAAGGTCGGGTTCATCGCCTCACGTCTAGAGGGTCAGGCCCTCCGGTAGTTTCAACCCACCATAGACAATATATTGAACAACGCCGACGAGGACGATAGAGAGGACTTCACGAACGAAGTCTTCGGCAGCTACGCCAGGTTCGAGGCCGAGCTACGGAAGGTGTTCGGGGACTTGGACGAGAAGCGGCACACACAGGACCGCCTAATGCAACTCCGCCAGACCAAGTCGGCATCCGTATATACCGCGCTATTTCGACAAGACTCCATAAGGGCCGACCTCAACGAAGAAGGCCTTATACAGCTGTTCTACAATAGCCTCAAGGAAGAGGTCAAGGACGTACTATACGACAAAGATCGGCCAGACACACTCGACGAGTACATCGCTATGGCCATTAGGATCGACGATCGTCAATACGCACACAAACAGCAACGCAAAGGTCGGAGCGGGACCCCGCAAACCCACCGACCCAACGACAAGAAGAAGCGTCCGTACCACAGCACGGCGTACGGCACGCACTCCGGTGCCATGGACGTTGACGCCAACTAACGCGCCGGCCCAGTCAAGACAGGCAAGGCCGACGTCACTTGCTATGGATATAGCAAGAAGGGACACTTCAGACGGGACTGTCGCAGCTCGAAGAAGAAAGGCGACTAGAAGCCAGTCCCGGGTCGCGAGACGGCAACCATCGACGTAGGATTCCCAGTCAAGGAGGCAGCGGTCGTTGACTAGTACGACTAGGATGACCTTGAGGACGCTATCGACTATGCAACGTAGTGTCATAAGGAGGAAAGCGACACTATAGATGAAGATCATAGTGATAGGGACAACCCGTATACTAGCGACGACGGTGTACCCAGCGCGTAGTTTGTCGAGCAATTCATTCGGGACAACGCCGACCCTAGAGCTCAACGCGTATTAGCAACGGGTATCCTAATATAGGGCATCAACCAGTCCTAGGAAAACCGACAACGGTTGGAGAACTAGATCGACAGCGTCACCACCGCCATTTCGAGGCGCATAACCACCACCCTCACACAGGAAGCGTCGGAGGATCAACGCAGCAACTAGAGCGATCCCCCGACCGAGGAAGGAGACACGCCAAGCCGAGAAACCATCGAGAAGGTCATCGCTCATCTCGGCAAAAACAACGACAGTTTGCCTAATCCCTATAACCCCGAAGCGCTTGCAGCCCTACCAGGGTAGGCCAGGGACGAGCTACAGCATCTCCAATGGCTAGCAGCAGAGCAGGGGCAAGAGCGGAAGGGGATCAGGGAGGAAACCGAGAAGATCGCAGCGGCCCACCGCGCCGTCGCGCGACAACTCGGCACGGTCGAGCGGCAGGCCGATAAGCTAAAAGAAGAAATCTTCCAGCTAAAAGAGGCACAAAAAGCCGACCAGGTCCAGTGGACAGGACCAGACAACACAGACCACGAAGACCTACCAGAAGGGGAGATCTACGTTCCCGAGTTCTTGTACTGCCAGGAACGGGCCCAGCAGGAGGCCCAGGGGCAGTCACCCGAAAGCTGGGAGGACTATTGGGACCAACGAGGATACTACAGCTTTAGGAGGACCACTGACGATATACAACGCGAGGGTTATAGGTACGGATTCCAGTATACCGCGGAGAGGGAAACCGCGCGCATTAACCCAGGAAGAAGCGATCACGTCCGCGTCCTATGGTTTCAATGTGTCACGCACTCCTGCTAGTTCCACTACAAGGAGAAATTCGACTATAATCACTGGCCTATCAGAGAGGTAGGGGAGGGCGGATCATAGAAACCCGTCACCTGGACATTCGATCATGGGTATAGTCACGCCGACCTCTTGTGGACGTTCGATGGGGTAGGCGAAGGATGCCTCCGCATCGTGCCCAAGAGGGCGTAGCCTGAGAACTACCAAGATACAGAGGAAGTGAAGGGATACAGCGACCAGGCATGCCTCTACCACTTCAAGAGGAAGGTCCAGCAGCACCACCAGATTCCCCGAAGGATCATCAGGGCGCTCGACGACCACCAGATCACAACAGGCCAAGTCAAGATCAAGAAGGACCCCGGCATTAACAAGTGGCTTGAAAAGCTTGAAAACGGACATAATGTTCCGTTCCAAGACGAACCCATCTCGGGGGTAGATCTACCGACGAAAAAGGGCAAGAAGGCCGCACGAGATAGGAAAAGGGATGCTCAGCAAATAGGGGACGACAACTAACCCGAGTCCCAGGGGGACGCCTCTCGGATTCAACAGAAGTTGGGAAACAACTCCGGGGCCTGCGACAGGCCCGAGCAAAACTAACACCCTCACAACGACGACAGGCCCGCCAGTACAGGAAGAACTAGGCGAAACGGAAGGCCCACGACGACCTCCTAGTGGACCCACGAGCGGTCACTGAACCGACCAACACAGTAGCACGGAAATGCACAAGGTACAAAGGTACAACCAAAAAGTACAAAAACGCACAAGGTACACGAAAGGTATAAAGAGTGCAAAAATGCACTAGCGGCGCAGAAGGCGCAGAACGCAAAAAGTGCACAAGGTGTACAAGGAACGCAAAAACGCAAAAGTGCAAAAGCGTAGTGACAAGGCAGATGGCATAGACGGCCCACCAGGAAGTGGCCGCCGCGCAAAACGACCAGCCGGACGACCGAATTTGGGTCACAACGTACTAGAGGCAACACCAGGTACTCGCGTTAGTAGATAGAGGATCACAGATCGACCTCATCTCGCCAGGTTTCATTAACCAACTCCGGATACTATAGAGGATAAAGAAGCAACTATACGTAGTCAAGGGACCATTCCCGACACAGGTTACACGACGAGAAACGGAACCACTCGACATCACGGTCGAAGGGAAGACCACGAAGGTCATTTTCGACATTGTAGACATAGGGACCAAGAAGGACATGATCTTGGGACGCCTATAGCATAGGATTTATAACCCCGACATCAATTGGAAGGGAGGTGGCCACCTACAACCCCGAAGTACAACGGGCTCGTATCCGACCAATACGATGGGAAGCGCAGACGACGAGTCACGAAAAAGTAGTACGGAGAAGCATATACACTTTAAGGACTCACCGCAAGAGACGGGCAGTGGCAGATAGGCCACTACAGACTTAGAAAGAGGCGGCAGTCACCAGCAGAGACGGCGCATATAGAGGCAAGCCAACCAGGAGGTTACTATCATCTCAGTCGACAACAACGGATTTCAGCTCCAAGAATGGGTCACTTGGACAGAAGTGGCCGAAGTCACAGCCAACAGCAAGTTCGCGTACTACCAAGGCGCAAAGGCGAACAACGAGACGGGGAAGATTCCGGCAGAATACCAGGGACACCCGGCGTTCACAGCAAAGCATATGGAAGGGTTGCCAGAATATGGACCTTGGGATTACAAGATCAAACTCAAGGAGGGCGCCCAGTTAAAGTTCTTCAAGGTATACCACACGAACGAACTTCAGGACAACGAGTTGAAGAGATATCTTAAGGCCAATCTCAAGATAGGGCACATCAGACCATCGATATCTCCGGCAGGGTATCCGATCCTTTTTATACCAAAGAAGGACGGAAAACTCAGGATGTATATAGACTACCGACAGCTGAACGAGCAGATGGTAAAGGACCGCTACCCCTTGCCACTTATCTCGCAACTTCGAGATCAATTGGCAGACGCACGACACTTCACGCGTCTTGACCTTCCAATAGTATACGCCTACATTCGCATCAAGGAGGGGGATGAATGGAAGACAGCCTTTCGTACTTGGCACGGACACTTCGAGTACTATATTATACCCTTCGGGCTGACGAATACGCCAGCGACATTCCAGAAGGTCGTTGATTATACGATCCGACCGTTCCTCGACAAGTTTACGGTCTATTACCTAGATAACATCCTCATCTTCTCCAAGACACTCGAAGAACATAGGAAGCACGTAAGGTAGATGCTAAACGCACTTCACGCATAGAAACTCTCTATCAATATAGACAAGAGTGAATTCCACGTCACGAAGACAGTCTTCCTAGGCTTTGAGATTTCGCCAGGACAGATACAGATGGAACCAACCAAGGTCGAGGCCATCAAGACATAGCCCATACCAAAAACGACAACAAAGGTCCGAGGATTCATCGGATTCGCCAATTTCTATCGGATATTCATTAGGAACTTTAGCGACATCGCGCGACCTCTACACCATTTGACGAAGAAGGACGTCGAGTTCCGATAGGGAGAGGAGCAAGAACAAGCGTTTCAACGGATTTGTAACCTCATCATCGCGGACCCCGTACTCTTATTGCCAGATCCCAGGAAGCCATTTGAGGTAGAGACCGACGTATCGGACTACGCGATCGGAGGACAACTCAGTCAACGAGACGAGCAGGGGAAACTCCACCCCGTAGCGTTCTTCTCAAAAAAGCTCGTAGGACCATAGCTCAACTACCCGATACACGACAAAGAGCTATTGGCAATCATCGAGGCCTTTCGCAAGTGGAAACCCTACCTCAGCGGCACGACACACCAAGTGCAGGTATACACAGATCACAAGAACCTCCGGTACTTTACCAGTACCAAGGAACTCAACCAACGCCAGACACGATAGGCGGAATTCCTCGCGGAATTCAACTTCGTCATCATCTACAAGAAAGGATCCGAGAACGCAAGAGCGGATGCCTTAAGTAGGAGACCGGATCACTTCGGCAACGCGACAGAAGCATCGCCACCCTTATTCCGAGAACAACCCGACGGGACAATGCATCACCCACTACAGCAGCCAGTCTACTACGCCTATACCGACCCGGATCGAGGCAGGTCGCAAACCACAAGGAGGCACGACGATGCGCAGTGTAGGAACTACCAGAAAGAGTGCAACGCAGTCTTCAGGGAACAGAGACCCAATACCAACAAGTACCAAGCGATATTAGAGGATCAGATGCACCAGCATCACTAGTCGCTAGGAGAAGACAAATCCTACAACGGGCCGAGCAAAGGAGTCCGACAGGACGGGCACTTGCTCCGGTACAACGACAAAGCTTACGTCGGTAGAGACAAGTAGACGGAGCTCATCAAGGAAGTCCACGAGTCTAGACTCGGGGGACACATAGGAGTCACCAAAACTATTGCAAGGATCAAGCAGCAAGGGTACGACTTCCCAGGACTCAGGAGGAAGGTTGAGGAGACCCTCAAGGAATATAACCTCTACCACCGAAGCAAACCGTCACGTCACAAACCTTACGGACTCCTACAACCACTACCAGTTGCAGAACGACCATGGAGCTCGGTGACGATAGACTTCATCACCAAGCTACCACTCTCCAAAGATACAACGACGGGAACGGAGTTCGATAGTATCCTTGTCTTGATAGATCGACTTACCAAGTAGAGCTACTTCATCCCATACAAGGAGACATAGTCGGCAGAACAACTCGCAGACGTGATCTACCGGCATATAGCCTCAGTCCACGGGTGGCCGGAGGAATGGATCACGGACAGAGACACCAAGTTCGCATCCAGGTTTTAGCAAGCGTTGATAACGCGCCTAGGCACGAAGAGTAAGCTCTCAACGGCTTACCACCCGCAGACAGACGGACAGACAGAACGACTCAATCAGATCGTAGAACAATACCTTCGGTCATTCATCAACTTCCAGCAGGATGACTAGGTCATGTTATTACCAGTTGCACAATTGGCATACAACACGGCACCAACCAAATCCACGAAAGTCACACCGTTTTTCGCGAACTTCGGGTACAAAGCAGACCTACGCCAGGGGCCCGAGGTTGCAGTCCCCAGAGCAGCTGTCAAAGCAGACCAGATACATGCGCTCCACGCGATACTCAAAGAAGAACTAGAGTTTGTCAGACAAAGGATAAAGCACTATTACGACAAACACAGGCTCGAGGGTCCTCGCCTAGAGAGGGGAGACAAAGTTTACCTCATTTCACGGAATCTTCGCACGAAGCGACCAAGTCGAAAACTCGATTTCAAAAAGATTGGACCATTCAGGATCGAGGAAAAAGTTTCGACATCCAACTACCAACTGTCATTACCAGCAACAATGCGCATCAGGACGCATGTTTTTCACATTTCACTTTTGGAACCAGCACCCAAGAACGCACGACTTGCCACAGACATAGAAGTTAAGGACGAGGAAGAAGAATAGGACGTCGAAGAAATCCTAGATTCACAGGTCACGAGGGGACAGTTGCAATATTTGGTAAAATGGTTGGATTTCGGCCCAGAAGACAACTCATAGCAACCAGCTACAAACCTCCACTATCCAGAGAAGCTTGAGGAGTTCCACCGGAGGAACCCGGATCGGCCAAAGGCTCAGGCGCCGAAAGCCAGGAAGGGTCTAGCAGACTCAGGGACTCCCAGTCGATCACTCCGAAGGCGCCCAACGCTTGCGCCTGCCCAACCAGTCCCTGCTCGACAGGCATAGGGCCCTCCGATAAGGGAGAGTCAGGCTCTTCCGACTCCTCCAGACCCTACATCCCACGACGAAACACCTCAGCACCGTGGTCACGCAACTTCTACTACTAACCACGCAAACGGGATAAACGACTAAGCATTTCAGACAACAACTCTTCAGTTTTAGCAATCTCGGCTGCCACCTTCTCCTAGGCAGACAAATTCGCAAGCACTATAACGTCAGCACCAAGACACGAAGGACGAACCATAGGAGCTCACGGGTATCGGCCACGTTCGGGCTACTATACTTCTTGCCCATACGAGTGCAGTGTTGGCACTTGCCCTCCAACATCACGCAACGCCTTCGGGGCCTCGCGTTCCAACAACGTTCGCAAGGCATAGAGGACTCGTTACCGTGACGCTCGATCTTGACGGCAAGGACGGAACGTTCGCGTACGAGATCACGGGCGAGACGGGACTTGCTCGCTCGGTCAGCCATAGCGGTGCGACATAGCGGAAAAAGGGAAGAAAAGAGGAAGGACTCACCAGGAACACCAGCGGGTATTGGCGCTACTTGAAACAATAAGTTGGTCTTTCGGGACGAAAGACGTCGAGGAGGGGCATCGTATCACGAACCAACCATAAAAGGCGGCCTAGTAGGGCATACAAGGCGCAGCGGGAACCAATAGGCAGCAACGAGGCTGCGGCGCCAAGAGGCGGGTAGCCCAGGGGAGCTGGCTACCCCAGGTGATCATGGTAGACAAAGGTAGCCGCCTACCCGGGGCGACCAAAGGATAGCTCAGGGTAGCTGGCGAGCACGGGCGAGCCAGGACAAAGGGGACTCAGGACAAAGAAGTCATTATATATATATACTAGCTAGTTAGTCACTCGTTGAGGGAGCTTGGAGCTTCCTCAGTAAGCAATTCACACTTGGACTTCACCAAGTTCATTGAGACCAGATCAGTGTATCTTGTTGTAGACCTTTTGGCTCTACCGAATCTCTGTGCTTGACCAAAGACATACCTCCGGGACCCTTTCAGAAGTGGGTCAGGACGAACGATTCGTCACAAAATATAGTTAGCGGAATAACTTGTAGATGTAATCTATCGGCATATAGCCTCAGTTTATAGTTGGCCAAAGGAATAGATTATAAATAGAGATACCAAGTTCGCATCTAGGTTCTAGCAAGCGTTGATAACGCGCCTAGGCACGAGGAATAAGCTTTCAATGGCTTACCATCTATAGATAGATAGATAGATAGAACGATTCAATTAGATTGTGGAGCAATACCTTCGGTCATTCATCAACTTCCAATAGGATAACTAGGTTATATTATTACTAGTCGCGCAATTGGCATATAATACGGCACCAACCAAATCTACAAAAGTTATACCATTCTTCGCGAACTTTGGGTATAAAGCAGACCTACGCCAGGGACCTAAGGTTATAGTCCCTAGGGTAGCTATCAAGGCGGACTAGATATATACGCTTTACACAATACTCAAGGAAGAACTAGAGTTTGTCAAGCAAAGGATAAAGTACTACTACGACAAATATAGGCTCGAGGGTCCTCGCCTAGAGAGGGGAGACAAAGTCTACTTTATTTCACGGAATCTTTATACGAAGCGACCAAGTCGGAAACTTGATTTCAAAAAGATTAGACTATTCAAGATCGAGGAGAAAATTTCGATATCTAACTACCGACTGTCATTACTAGCGACAATGTATATTAGGATATATATTTTTCACATTTCACTTTTAGAACTAGCACCTAAGAATGTACGACTTGCTATAGACGTAGAAGTTAAGGACGAGGAAGAAGAATAGGACGTCGAAGAAATCCTGGATTCATAGGTTATAAGGGGATAGCTATAATATTTAGTAAAATGGTTAGATTTCGGGCTAGAAGACAACTTATAGCAACTAGCTATAAACCTCTACTATCTAGAGAAGCTTGAGGAGTTCTACTAAAGGAACCTAGATCGGCTAAGGGCTTAGACGCTAAAAGCTAGGAAGGGTCTGGCAGACTTAGGGACTCCTAGTCGATTACTCTAAAGGCGCCTAATACTTACGCCTGCCTAACTAGTCCCTGCTTAACGGGTATAGGACCCTCTAATAGAGGAGAGTCAGGCTCTTCCGACTCCTCTAGACCCTATATCCCACGACGAAACACCTCAGCACCGTAGTTACGTAACTTCTACTACTAACTATGCAAACGAGATAAACGACTAAGCGTTTTAGATAATAACTCTTTAGTTTTGGCGATCTCGGCTGCTACCTTCTCCTAGGTAGATAAATTCGCAAGTACTATAACGTTAGTACTAAGGATACGAAGGACAAACCATAGGGGGCTTATAGGTATCGGCCATGTTCGGGCCACTATACTTCTTGCCTATACAAGTGTAGTGTTGGCACTTGCCCTCTAACATCATGCAATGCCTTCGGGGCCTCGCGTTCCAACAACGTTCGCAAGGCATAGAGGACTTGTTACTATAGCGCTCGATCTTAGCGGCAAGGACGGAACGTTCGTATGTAAGATCACGGGCGAGACGGGACTTGCTCGCTCGGTCAGCTATAGCGGTGCGATATAGCGGAAAAAGGGAAGGAAGGAGGAAGGACTCACTAGGAATACTAGCGGGTGTTGGCGCTACTTGAAATAATAAGTTGGTCTTTTGGGACGAAAGACGTCGAGGAGGGGCATCGTATCACGAACCAACTATAAAAGGCGGCCTGGTAGGGTATGCGAGGTGTAGCGAGAACCAATAGGCAGTAACGAGGCTATAGCGCCAAGAGACAGGTAGCCTAGGGGAGCTAGCTACCCTAGGTGATCATAGTAGATAAAGGTAGCCGCCTACCTAGGGCGATCAAAGGATAGCTTAGGGTAGCTGGCGAATACGGGCAAGCCAGGACAAAGGGGACTTAGGACAAAGAAGTCATCATATATATATACTAGCTAGTTAGTCATTCGTTGAAGGAGCTTAGAGCTTCCTTAGTAAGCAATTTACACTTGGACTTCACCAGTTCATTAAGACCAGATCAGTACGTCTTGTTGTAGACCTTTTAGCTCTACCGAATCTCTATGCTTGACCAAGACATACCTCTAGGACCCTTTCAGAAGTGGGTCAGGACGAACGATTCGTCACATATAGCCAACCGAAGCTAGGTCAAGCTTGACCTGCCACTATAGTATAGAGGAGGGAAGGACGCCCTCTTAGGGTTCCTAACTCTCTCCAAGGCCTACTTGGGATATTATCCCGAGCTATTTCCTACGGAAGTAGACAAGGTCGGATTCATCGCCTTACATCTAGAGGGTTAGGCCCTTTAGTGGTTTCAACCCACTATAGACGATATATTGAATAACGCCGACGAGGACGATAGAGAAGACTTTACGAACGAAGTCTTCGGTAGTTACGCCAGGTTCGAGGCCGAGCTACGGAAGGTGTTCGGGGACTTGGACGAGAAGCGGCATGTATAGGACCGCCTGATATAGCTCCGCTAGACCAAGTCGGCATCCGTGTATACCGCGCTGTTTCGACAAGACTCTATAAGGGCCGACCTTAACGAAGAAGGCCTTATATAGCTATTCTACAATAGCCTTAAGGAAGAGGTTAAGGACGTATTATACGATAAGGATTGGCTAGATATACTCGACGAGTATATCGCTATAGCTATTAGGATCGACGATTGTTAGTATATATGCAAGTAGTAACGTAAAGGTCGGAGCAGGACCCTATAGACCTACCGACCTAACGATAAGAAGAAGCGTCTGTACTATAGTATGGTGTATGGTATATACTCTGGTGCTATGGACGTTGACGCTAACTAACGCGCCGGCCTAGTCAAGATAGGCAAGGCCGACGTTACTTGCTATAGATGTAGCAAGAAGGGATACTTTAGACGAGACTGCTATAAAAAGGGTAGCTAGAAGCTAGTCCAAGGTCGCGAGATAGCGACTATTGATATAAGGTTTCCTATTAAGGAAGTAGCAGTCGTTGACTAGTATAACTAGGATGACCTTGAGAACGCTATCGACTATACGACGTAGTATTATAAGGAGGAAAGCGATACTATAGATGAAGATTATAGTGATAGGGATAACCTATATACTAGCGACGACGGTGTACCTAGTATATAGTTCGTCGAATAATTCATTTGGGATAACGCCGACCCTAGAGCTCAACGCGCGCTAGCAATAGGTATCCTGATATAGGGCATTAACTAGTCCTAGGAAAATCGACAATAGGTAGAAGACCAAATCGATAGCGTCACCACCGCCATTTCGAGGCGTATAACTACCACCCTTATATAGGAAGTATCGAAGGATTAATATAGCAACTAGAGCAATCCTCCGACCAAGGAAGAAGATATACCAAGCCGAGAAACTATCGAGAAGGTTATCGCTTACCTTGGTAAAAACAATAATAGTTTGCCTAATCCCTATAACCCCGAAGCATTTATAGCCCTGCTAGGGTAGGCTAGGGACGAGCTATAGTATCTCCAATAGCTAGTAGTAGAGTGGGGGCAAGAGCGGAAGGGGATTAGGGAGGAAACCGAGAAGATCGTAGCGGCCTACCGCGCCGTCGCGCGATAATTCGGTATGGTCGAGCGGCAGGCCGACAAGCTGAAAGAGGAAATCTTCTAGCTAAGAGAGGTATAAAAAGCCGACTAGGTCTAGTAGATAGGACTAGACAATATAGACTACGAAGACCTATTAGAGGGGGAGATCTATATTCCCGAGTTCTTGTACTACTAGGAACGGGCCCGGCAGGAGGCCTAGGGGTAGTTACCCGAGAGCTAGGAGGACTATTAGGACTAACGAGGATACTATAGCTTTGGGAAGACTACTGACGATATACGACGCGAGGGTTATAGGCATGGATTCTAGTATGCCGCGGAGAGGGAAACTACGCGTATTAACCTAGGAAGAAGCGACTACGTCCGCGTCCTATAGTTTCAATATATCATATACTCCTACTGGTTCTACTATAAGGAGAAATTCGACTATAATCACTAGCCTATTAGAGAGGTAGGGGAGGGCGGATTATAGAAACCTATCACCTAGATATTCGATTATAGGTATAGTTACGCCGACCTCTTGTAGACTTTCGATAGGGTAGACGAAGGATACCTCTACATTATGCCTAAGAGGGTGTAGCCTAAGAACTACCGAGATATAGAGGAAGTGCAGGGATGTAGCGACTAGGTATACCTCTACCACTTTAAGAGGAAGGTCTAGTAGTACTACTAGATTCCCCGGAGGATTATCAGGGCGCTCGACGACTACTAGATCACAATAGGCCGAGTCAAGATCAAGAAGGACCCTAGTATTAACAAGTGGCTTGAAAAGCTTGAAAGCGGATATAATATTCCGTTCTAAGACGAACCTATCTCGGGGGTAGATCTGCTAACGAAAAAGGGCAAGAAGGCTGTACGAGATAGGAAGAGGGATATTTAGTAAATAGGGGACGATAACTAACCCGAGTCCTAGGGGGACGCCTTTTGGATTTAACAAGAGTTGGGAAACGACTCTGGGGCCTGCGATAGGCCCGAGTAAAACTAATACCCTTACAACGACGATAGGCCCGCTAGTGTAGGAAGAACTAGGCGAGACGGAAGGCCTACGACGACCTCCGAGTAGACCTACAAATGGTCATTGAACCGGCCAATATAATGGTATAGGAATATATAAAGTGTAAAGGTATAACCGAAAGGTGCGAAAATATACAAGGCGTACAAGAGGTGTAAAAAGTGTAAAAACGTACTAATAGTGTAGGAAGCGCTAGACGTAAAAAGTGCATAAGGTATACTAAGAACGCAAAAACGTAAAGATATAAAAGCGTAGTGATAAGGCGGATGGCATAGACGGCCTACTAAGAAGTGGCCACTGTGTAGAGCGACCAACCGGACGACCGGATTTGGGTTATAGCGTACTAGAGGCAATACTAGGCACTCGCATTGGTAGATAGAGGATTACAGATCGACCTCATCTCGCTAGGTTTCGTTAACCAACTCCGAATACTATAGAGGATGAAGAAGCAACTATACATAGTCAAGGGACCATTCCCGATATAGGTTATACGACGAGAAACGGAACCACTCGATATTATAGTCGAAGGGAAGACTACGAAGGTCATTTTCGATATTATAGATATAGGGACTAAGAAGGATATAATCTTGGGCCACCTATAGTATAGAGTTTACGACCCTAACATTAGTTAGAAAGGAGATAGCTACCTATAACCCCGAAGTATAACGGGCTTATATCCGACTAATACGATGGGAAGTATAGATGACGAGTTATAAAAAAGTAGTACAGAGAAGTATATACACTTTAAGGACTTACCGCAAGGGACGGGCAATGGCAGATAGGCTATTACAGACTTAGGAAGAGGCGACAGTTACTAGTAGAGACGACGTATATAGAGGTAGGCTAACCAAAAGGTTGCTATTATCTTAGTCGATAATACTAGATTCCAACTCTAAGAATAGATCACTTAGACAGAAGTAGCCGAGGTCACGGCCAGCGGCAAGTTCGTATACTACCAAGGTACAAAGGGGAACGACGATATAGGAAGGATCCTAGCGGAATACTAGGGATACCCAGCGTTTATAGCCAAATATATAGAAGGGTTGCTAAAATATAGACCTTGGGATTACGAGATTAAACTCAAGGAAGGCACCTAGTTGAAGTTCTTCAAAGTATACTACACGAACGAACTTCAGGACAACAAATTGAAGAGATATCTTAAGGCCAACCTCAAGATAGGGTATATTAGACCGTCGATATCTCTAGTAGGGTACCCGATCCTTTTTATACCTAAGAAGGATAGAAAACTCAGGATATATATAGACTACCGACAGCTAAACGAGTAGATAGTAAAGGACCGCTACCCTTTGCCACTTATCTCGCAACTTCGAGATTAGTTAGTAGGTATATAATACTTTATATATCTTGACCTTCCGATAGTATACGCCTATATTCGTATTAAAGAGGAGGATAAATAGAAGATAGCCTTTCGTACTTACTATAGACACTTCGAATACTATATTATACCCTTTAGGCTGACGAATACGCTAGTAACATTCTAGAAGGTCGTTAATTATACAATCCGACCGTTCCTCGATAAGTTTATAGTCTATTACCTAGATGATATTCTTATCTTCTTTAAAATACTCGAGGAATATAAGAAGTATATAAAGTAGGTGCTGGATGCACTTTATATATAAAAACTCTCTATCAATAAGAATAAGAGTGAGTTCTATATTACAAAGATAGTCTTCCTATGCTTCGAGATCTCGCTAGGATAGATACGTATAGAACTAACCAAGGTTGAGGCTATCAAGATATAGCCTATACCTAAAAATACAATAGAGGTAAGAGGGTTTATCGGATTCGCCAACTTCTATCGGATATTCATTAGGAACTTTGGCGATATCACGAGACCTCTATACCACTTAACGAAAAAGGACGTTGAGTTCCAATAGGGAGAGGAGCAAGAGCAAGTATTCTAGAGGATTCGCGACCTTATTATCGCGGACCCTATGCTCCTATTGCTAGACCCTAGGAAACTATTCGAGGTAGAAACCGATGCGTCGGACTACACGATCGGAGGACAACTCAGTCAATAGGACGAATAAGGAAAGCTCTACCCTATAGTATTCTTTTCAAAGAAGCTCGCAGGACTATAGCTCAACTACCCGATATACGATAAAGAGCTATTGGCAATCATCGAGGCCTTTCGCGA
Source organism: Staphylotrichum longicolle (assembly GCA_019096155.1). Lineage (NCBI taxonomy): Eukaryota > Fungi > Ascomycota > Sordariomycetes > Sordariales > Chaetomiaceae > Staphylotrichum > Staphylotrichum longicolle. Next base: position 2,377,384 of record JAHCVI010000003.1, read on the forward strand.
ATGGAAACCCTACCTTAGTAGTACAATACACCAAGTGCAGGTGTACACGGATTACAAGAACCTCCGATACTTTACTAGCACTAAGGAACTCAACCAACGCTAGATACGATAGGTAGAATTCCTTGTAAAATTTAACTTTGTTATTATCTATAAGAAAGGGTCCGAAAATGTAAGAGCGGACGCCTTGAGTAGGAGACTAGATGACTTCGGCAATATAGCTAAAACATCGCTACCCTTGTTCCAAAGGCGACCCGATAGGACGATGCATTACCTACTATAATAGCTAGTCTACTATACCTATACCGACCTAGATCGAGGTAGGTCGCAAACTACAAGGAGGTATAACAATGTATAGTGTAGGAACTGCTAGAAAGAGTGCAACGCGGTCTTCAGGGAATAGAGACCTAATACTAATAAGTACTAAGTAATGTTAGAGGATTAGATATACTAGCATCACTGGTCGCTAGGAGAAGACAAATCCTACGATAGGCTAAGCAAAGGAGTCTAATAGGATAGTGTCACGAACCAACTATAAAAGGCGGCCTAGTGGGGCATGCAAGGCGCAGCGAGAACCAATAGGCAGCAACGAGGCTGCAGCGCCAAGAGACAGGTAGCCCAGGGGAGCTAGCTACCCCAGGTGATCATAGTAGACAAAGGTAGCCGCCTACCCGGGGCGATCAAAGGATAGCTTAGGGTAGCTAGCAAGCACGGACAAGCCAGGATAAAGGGGACTCAAGACAAAGAAGTCATCATATATATATACTAGCTAGTTAGTCACTCGTTGAGGGAGCTTGGAGCTTCCTCAGTAAGCAATTCACACTTGGACTTCACCAGTTCATTGAGACCAGATCAGTACGTCTTGTTATAGACCTTTTAGCTCTACCGAATCTCTATACTTGACCAAGACATACCTCCAGGACCCTTTCAGAAGTAGGTCAGGACGAACGATTCGTCACACGTTGCTTACTCCCTTTGTTTCTGTCATAGTTTAGAACAGAGGTATCGAACACTATAGGTACCACTATACCCACTGTCGCCTAGCTCAACAAGCGCATCGCCGCACTCGAGGCGGAGAACGCTCGCCTTAATACCATAGCCAATCGAAGCCGGGTCAAGCTTGACCTACTACCACAGTATAGAGGAGGGAAGGACGCCCTCTCGGGGTTCCTAACTCTCTCCAAGGCCTATTTAGGATATTATCCTAAGCTATTTCCTACGGAAGTAGACAAGGTCGGATTTATCGCCTCGCGTCTAGAGGGACAGGCCCTCCAGTAGTTTCAACCTACTATAGACGATATATTAAACAACGCCAACAAAGACAATAGAGAAGACTTCACAAACGAAGTCTTCGATAGCTACGCCAGGTTCGAGGCCAAGCTATAGAAGGTATTCGGGGACTTGGACGAGAAGCGGCATATATAGGACCGCCTGATACAGCTCCACTAGACCAAGTCGGCATCTGTATATACTACACTATTTCGACAAGACTCTATAAAGGCCGACCTCAACAAAGAAGGCCTTATATAGCTATTCTACAATAGCCTTAAGGAAGAGATCAAGGACGTGCTATACGACAAGGATCGGCCGGATATACTCGACGAATACATCGCTATAGCCATTAGGATCGATGATCGTCAGTATATACGCAAATAGCAACGCAAAGGTCGGAGCGGGACCCTATAGACCTACCGACCCAACGATAAGAAGAAGCGCCTATACTATAGTATAGTATATAGTACGCACTCCAGTGCTATAGATGTTAACACCAACCAACGCACTAGCCTAGTCAAAACGGGCAAGGCCGACGTCACTTGCTATAGATATAGCAAGAAGGGACACTTTAGACGGGACTATCGCAGCTTGAAGAAGAAAGGCGACTAGAAGCTAGTTCTAGGTCATAAGACGGCAACCATCGATATAAGATTCCTAGTCAAGGAAGTAGTAGTCGTTGACTAGTATAACTAGGATAACCTTGAGGACGCTATCGACTATGCGACGTAGTGTTACAAAGAGGGAAGTGACACTATAGATGAAGATTATAGCGACGGGGATAACCTATATACTAGCGACGACGGCGTATCTAACGTGTAGTTTGTCAAGCAATTCATTCGGGATAATGCCGACCCTAGGGCTCAACGCATACTAGCGACGGGCATCCTAATATAGGGCATTAACTAGTCCTAGGAAAATCGACAATAGGTAGAGGACTAAATCGATAGCGTTACTACTACTATTTCAAGGCGTATAACTACTAGACTTACCCGGAGAACATCGGAGGATCAACGCAGCAACTAGAACGATTCTCTAGCGGAAGATACGCCAAGCCGGGAGACTATCGAAAAGGTTATCGCTTACCTTAGCAAGAACGATAATAGTCTACCTGATCTATATAACCCCAAGGCATTTATAGCCCTGCTAGAATAGGCTAGGGACGAGCTATAGCATCTCCAATGGCTGGTAGTAGAGCAGGGCAAGAGCGGAAGGGGATTAGGGAGGAAACCGAGAAGATCGTAGCGACCTACCACGCTATCGCGCGACAACTCGGTATAGTCGAGCAGTAGGCCGACAAGCTAAAAGAAGAAATCTTCCAGCTAAGAGAGGTATAAAAAGCCGACTAGGTCCAGTAGATAGGACTAGACAACGTAGACCATAAAGACCTACTAGAGGGGGAGATCTACATTCCCGAGTTCTTATACTACTAGGAACGGGCCTGGTAGGAGGCCTAGAGGTAGTCACCCAAGAACTAGGAGGACTATTAGGACCAACAAAGATACTATAGCTTAGGGAGGACTACTGACAATATACAATGCGAGGGTTATAGGTATAGATTCCAGTATACTATAGAGAGGGAAACTATATATATTAACCCAGGAAGAAGCGACTATATCCGCGTCCTATAGTTTCAATATATCACGTACTCCTACTGGTTCTACTATAAGGAGAAATTCGACTATAATCACTAGCCTATTAGAGAGATAGGGGAGGATAGATTATAGAAACCTGTTACCTAGACGTTCGATCATGGATATAGTCACGCCGACCTCTTGTAGACGTTTGATAGGATAGACAAAGGGTACCTCCGTATCATGCCCAAGAGGGCGTAGCCCAAGTACTACCGAGATATGGAAGAAGTAGAGGGATATAGCGACTACACGTACCTCTACCACTTTAAGAGAAAAGTCCAATAGTACTATTAGATCCCTCGAAGGATCATTAGAGCACTCGATCTCTACTAGATTATAGACGGATAGGTCAAGCTGAAGAAGGACCCGGGCATCAATAAGTGGCTTGAAAAGCTTAAAAGTAGATATAATGTTCCGTTCCAAGACAAACCTATCTCGGGGGTAGATCTACCAACGAAAAAGGGCAAGAAGGCCGTATAAGATAGGAAGAGGGATACTTAGCAAATAGGGGACGACAACTAACCCAAGTCCTAGGGGGATACCTCTCGGATTCAATAGGAGTTGGGAAACAACTCTAGGGCCTGCGATAGGCCCGAGCAAAACTAACACCCTTATAACAACGATAGGCCCGCTAGTGTAGGAAGAACTAGGCAAGATAGAAGGCCTATAATAACCTCCTAGTAGACCTACGAGTAGTCACTAAACCGGCCAACACAGTGGTATGGAAATGTATAAGGTATAAAGGTACAACCGAAAGGTGTAAAAACACACAAGGTATATAAAGGATACGAAAAGTGCAAAGACATACTAGCGGCATAGGAGGCGCTAGACATAAAAAGTGCACAAGGTACACCAAGAATGCAAAAACGCAAAAGTACAAAAGTATAATGACAAGGTAGATGGCACGGATGGCCCACCAGGAAGTGGCCGCCATATAAAACGACTAGCTAGACAATCGAATTTGGGTCACCGTATACTAGAAGCGATACCAGGTACTTACATTGGTGGATAGAGGGTTGTAGATCGACCTTATCTTACCTAGTTTCGTTAACCAACTCCAGATACTATAGAGGATAAAGAAGCAACTATACGTAGTCAAAGGACCGTTCCTAACACAGGTTGTACGACAAGAAACGGAACTACTCGACATCACAGTCGAAGGGAAGACTACAAAGGTCATTTTCGACATTATAGATATAGGGACCAAGAAGGATATAATCTTAGGTCGCCTATAGCATAGGATTTATAACCCCGACATCAGTTGGAAGGGAGGTAGCTACCTATAACCCCAAAGTACAACGGGCTTGCATCCGATTAATACGATAGGAAGTGTAGACAACGAGTCACGAAAAAGTAGTACGGAGAAGCATATATACTTTGAGGACTCACTATAAGAGACGGGCAGTGGCAGATAGGCCACTATAGACTTAGGAAGAGGCGGCAGTCACTAGTAGAAACGACGTATATAGAGATAGACTAGCCAAGAGGTTGCTATCATCTTAGTCGATAATACCAGATTCCAACTCCAAGAATAGATCATTTGGATAGAAGTGGCTAAAGTCACGGCCAGCAGCAAGTTCGCGTACTACCAAAGCGCAAAGATAGACGACGAAACGGGGAAGATCCTAGCGGAGTACCAGGGACACCCGGCGTTTATAGCCAAGCATATAGAGGGGTTGCCAGAATATGGACCTTAGGACTATAAGATCAAACTCAAGGAAGGCACCTAGTTAAAGTTCTTCAAGGTATACTATACGAACGAACTTCAAGACAATAAGTTAAAGAGATATCTTGAGGCCAATCTCAAGATAGGGCATATTAGACTATCGATATCTCCAGCAGGGTACCCGATCCTTTTTATACCTAAGAAGGACGGAAAACTCAGGATATACATAGACTACCAATAGCTGAACGAATAGATAGTAAAGGACTACTACCCCTTGCTACTCATCTTGCAACTTCGAGATTAGTTGGCAGGCGTACGACACTTCACGCGTCTTAACCTTCTAATAGTATACGCCTACATTTACATTAAGGAGGGGGATGAATAGAAGACAGCCTTTCACACTCGTCACGGACACTTCGAATACTATATCATGCCCTTCGGGCTAACAAATACGCTAGCGATATTCTAGAAGGTCGTTGATCACGCGATCCGACCATTCCTCGACAAGTTCATAGTCTATTACCTAGATGACATTCTCATCTTCTTCAAGATACTCGAAGAACATAAGAAGCACGTGAAGTAGGTACTGGACGTACTTTACACGTAGAAACTCTCTATCAACAAAGACAAGAGCGAGTTCTATATCACAAAGACAGTCTTCCTAGGCTTCGAGATTTTGCCAGGACAGATACAAATGGAACTAACCAAAGTCGAAGCCATCAAGACGTAGCCTATACCAAAAACAACGACAGAAGTCCGAGGATTTATTGGATTTGCCAATTTCTATAGGATATTTATCAGAAACTTTGGCGATATCGTACAACCTCTACACCACTTGACGAAGAAAGACATCGAATTCTAATAGGGGAAGGAGCAAGAATAGGCGTTTCAACAGATTCGTAACCTTATTATCGCGGACCTCATACTCTTATTGCCAGATCTTAGGAAGCCATTTGAGGTAGAGACCAACGTATTGGACTATACAATTAGAGGATAACTTAGTCAACAGGACGAGCAAGGAAAGCTCCACCCTATAGCATTCTTTTCGAAGAAGCTCGCAGGACCATAGCTCAACTACCCGATATACGATAAAGAGCTATTGGCAATTATCGAGGCCTTTCGCGAATGGAAACCCTACCTTAGCGGCACAATATATCAAGTATAGGTATATATGGATCACAAGAACCTCCGATACTTTACTAGTACTAAAGAACTCAACTAGCGCTAGACACGATAGGCGGAGTTCCTTATAGAATTTAACTTCGTTATCATCTATAAGAAAGGATCCGAGAATACAAGAGCGGATGCCTTGAGTAGAAGACCGGATCACTTTGGCAATACAATAGAAGTATCGCTATCCTTATTCCGAGAATAGCCCGATAGGACGATACATTACCTACTATAGCAGCTAGTCTACTACGCCTATACCGACCTAGATCGAGGCAGGTCGTAAACTACAAGGAGGTACGACGATACGTAGTATAGGAACTACTAGAAAGAGTACAACACGGTCTTTAGGGAACAGAGACCCCAATACCAATAAGTACCAAGCAATATTAGAGGATCAGATGTACTCGTATTACTAGTCGCTAGGAAAAGACAAATCCTACAACGGGCCAAGCAAAGGAGTCCGACAGGACAGGCATTTGCTCTAGTACAACGACAAAGCTTATATCGGTAGAGACAAGTAGACGGAGCTTATCAAAGAGGTCTACAAGTCTAGACTCGGGGGATATATAGGAGTCACTAAAACTATTGCAAGGATCAAGCAGTAAGGGTACGACTTCCTAGGACTTAGGAAGAAGGTTGAGGAGACCCTTAAGGAATGTAACCTCTGCTACCAAAGCAAACCGTCACGTTACAAACCTTATAGACTCCTATAGCCATTGCCAGTTACAAAGCGGCCATAGAGCTTGGTAACGATAGACTTTATTACCAAGCTACTACTCTCCAAAGACATAACGATAGGAATAGAGTTCGATAATATCCTTGTCTTGGTAGACCAACTTACCAAGTGGAGCTACTTTATCCTATACAAGGAAATATAGTCAGTAGAACAACTTGTAGATATGATCTATCGGCACGTAGCCTTAGTTCACGGTTAGCCGAAGGAATAGATCATAGACAGAGACACTAAGTTCATATCCAGGTTCTAGCAAGCGTTGATAACGCGCCTAGGCATGAGGAGTAAGCTCTTAACGGCTTACTATCCGCAGACGGACGGATAGACAGAACGACTCAATCAGATTGTAAAGCAATACCTTCGATCATTTATCAACTTCCAACAGGATGACTAGGTTATATTATTGCTAGTCGCGCAATTGGTATACAATATAGTACCAACCGAATCTACAAAAGTCACACTATTCTTCGCGAACTTTAGGTATAAAGCAGACCTATACTAGGGACCCGAGGTTGCGGTCCCTAGGGCAGCTGTTAAGGTAGACTAGATATATACACTTCATACGATGCTCAAGGAAGAACTAGAGTTTGTCAAGCAAAGGATAAAGCACTACTACGATAAATACAGGCTCGAGGGTCCTTGCTTAGAGAGGGGAGATAAAGTCTACCTCATTTCACGGAATCTTCATACGAAGCGACCAAGTTGGAAACTCGATTTCAAAAAGATTGGACTATTCAAGATCGAGGAGAAAATTTCGACATCCAACTACCAACTGTCATTACTAGCGACAATGCACATCAGGACGTATGTTTTTCACATTTCACTTTTAAAACTAGCATCTAAGAACGTACGACTTGCTATAGACGTAGAAGTTAAGGACAAGGAAGAAGAATAAGACATCGAAGAAATCCTGGATTCATAGGTTACGAGGGGATAGCTACAATATTTGGTAAAATGGTTAGATTTTAGGCTAGAAGACAACTTATAGCAACCAGCTATAAACCTCCACTATCCAGAGAAGCTTAAGGAGTTCCACCAGAGGAACCTAGATCGGCTAAGGGCTTAGGCGCCGAAAGCCAGGAAGGGTCTAGCAGACTTAGAGACTCCTAGTCGATTACCCTAAAGGCGCCTAACGCTTACGCCTACCCAACCAATCCCTGCTCAACGGGTATAGGACCCTCCAATAGGGGAGAGTCAGGCTCTTCCAACTCCTCTAGACCTTATATCCCACGACAAAACACCTTAGTACCATAGTTATACAACTTCTACTACTAACTACGTAAATAAGATAAACGACTAAGCGTTTCAGACAACAACTCTTCAGTTTTAGCAATCTCGGCTACTACCTTCTCCTAGGTAGACAAATTCGCAAGCACTATAACGTCAGCACCAAGGACACGAAAGACAAACCATAGGGGGCTCACAGGTATCGGCCATATTCGGGCCACTACACTTCTTGCCCATACGAGTACAGTATTGGCACTTGCCCTCCAATATCACGCAACGCCTTCGGGGCCTCGCGTTCCAACAACGTTCGCAAGGTATAGAGGACTCGTTACTATAGCGCTCGATCTTGGCGGCAAGGACGGAACGTTCGCGTACAAGATCACGGGCGAGACGGGACTTGCTCGCTCGGTCAGCTATAGCGGTACGACATAGCGGAAAAAGGGAAGGAAGGAGGAAGGACTCACCAGGAACACCGGCGGGTGTTGGCGCTACTTGAAACAATGAGTTGGTCTTTCGGGACGAAAGACGTCGAGGAGGGGCATCGTGTCACGAACCAACCATAAAAGGCGGCCTGGTAGGGCATACGAGGCGCAGCGAGAACCAATAGGCAGCAACGAGGCTGCGGCGCCAAGAGACGGGTAGCCCAGGGGAGCTGGCTACCCCAGGTGATCATGGTAGACAAAGGTAGCCGCCTACCCGGGGCGACCAAAGGATAGCTCAGGGTAGCTAGCGAGCACGGGCGAGCCAGGACAAAGGGGACTCAGGACAAAGAAGTCATCATATATATATACTAGCTAGTTAGTCACTCGTTGAGGGAGCTTGGAGCTTCCTCAGTAAGCAATTCACACTTGGACTTCACCAGTTCATTGAGACCAGATCAGTGCGTCTTGTTGTAGACCTTTTGGCTCTACCGAATCTCTATACTTGACCAAGACATACCTCCGGGACCCTTTCAGAAGTGGGTCAGGACGAACGATTCGTCATAGATAGGCACTTGCTCTAGTACAACGATAAAGCTTACGTCGGTAGAGACAAGTAGACGGAGCTCATTAAGGAAGTCTACAAGTCTAGACTTGGGGGATATATAGGAGTTACCAAAACCATTGCAAGGATCAAGTAGCAAGGGTATAACTTCCTAGGACTTAGGAAGAAGGTTGAGGAGACCTTTAAGGAATATAACCTCTACTACCGAAGTAAACCGTCATATTACAAACCTTACGGACTCCTATAACTATTGCTAGTTATAGAGCAGCTATAGAGCTCGGTAATGATAGACTTTATTACTAAGCTACTACTCTCTAAAGATATAACAATAGGAACGGAGTTCGATAGTATCCTTATCTTAGTAGACTGACTTACTAAGTAGAGCTACTTTATCCTATATAAGGAGATATAGTCGGTAGAACAACTTGTAGACGTAATCTACCGGCACGTGGCCTTAGTCTACGGGTAGCCGGAGGAGTAGATTATAGATAGAGATACCAAGTTCGTATCTAGGTTTTAGCAAGCGTTGATAACGCGCCTAGGTACGAAGAGTAAGCTTTCGACGGCTTACTATCCATAGACGGATGGATAGATGGAATGACTCAACTAGATCGTAGAGCAATACCTTTAGTTATTTATCAATTTCTAGCAAGATAACTAGGTTATATTGTTGCTAGTTGCGCAATTAGCGTATAATACGGCACTAACCGAATCTACGAAAGTTATACCATTCCGCGAACTTTAGATACAAAGTAGACCTACGCTAGGGACCTAAGGTTACAGTCCCTAGAGCAGCTATTAAGGCGGACTAGATATGTACGCTTACGTAATACTAAAGGAAGAACTGGAGTTTATTAGACAAAGAATGAAGTATTACTACAATAAATATAGGCTCGAGGGTCCTCGCCTAGAGAGGGGAGATAAAGTTTACCTTATCTTACGAAATCTTTGTACGAAGCGACTAAGTCGAAAACTCGATTTTAAAAAGATTAGACCATTTAAAATCGAGGAGAAAATTTCGATATCTAACTACCGACTATCATTACTAGCGATAATACGTATTAGGACATATATCTTTTACATTTCACTTTTGGAACTAGTACCGAAGAACGTACGGCTTGCTACAAACGTAGAAGTCGAGGATAAAGAAGAAGAATAGGATATCGAAGAAATCCTAGATTTACAGATTATAAAAGGGTAGTTGCAATATTTGGTGAAATGGTTGGATTTCGGGCTAGAAGACAATTTATAGCAACTAGCTACAAACCTCTACTATCTAGAGAAACTAGAGGAGTTCCACTAGAGGAACCCGGATCGACTATAGGGGCCAGTTCTAATAAAGCAGCTAGGTCAGCGTCCAATAGATTTAAGCCAAGAGAGGACCAATCGAATAGGACGTCCGCGCCGAGCGATCGTACGTCGCTAGTCACGAAGGCCTCGGACGCCTATAGCCTCTTATCCTCCTCTTCTATCTCATTCAACGACTATATTCCTCGACGGAATAGCTTGGAACTACGCTCCTTGAGGAAGCGCTTCTAACGACGAAGGCGAGCTAGGCGGCCTACGACTATCTGAAGTTAGGTTTGGAGGACGAAAAAGGCCTCCTCAGCATCTACCTCCTCCTACTCTACCCGCTTCTACTTAGATATAACTTTCGTCACTAAAGAAGTCAGTAAAGGCGTCGACATATATAGAAGGGCGATACCAATAGGCAGAAGCTACACTAGACCTATCGTAAGAACGGCCACGACGGACGCACTTGCTATACTAGGATAAATCCTACGAGATACAATAGGCTAGATTGCGTTTAAAGTACCAAGAATAAGGTATAGCGTCTATACCCGAGGAATCGATAAAGGAAGCAAGCGTAGCGCGCTCTTAGGTTTTCTTGGATTAACGTTTTTAGATATAACCTATTATAATGTTAACATCGCGGCGACAATACGGAAGGGAAAAACGCTACACTTATAAGCATAGGTTGTTGGCGGTATTTGAAACAAGCCTTAAGGCTTTCGGGTCGAAAGCCTAGAAGGAGGGGCATTGTATCACAGACTGACTATATATATAGCTAGGAGGGGCTATAGTCGGGGCGTAAGGCGCCCTAACGTCCAATTATCGAGTAACTAATTAGGGAAGGATTACGCTTGGTATAGGCTTAGCACCGTGATCCAATACCAAGGCTTATAGGGATCACTTTGTAATCCTAGTAAGCCAATACAGAGGATTATACAAAGGAGATAGTAATCCAAAGGAACCATTATATATATATACGCTAGATAGTTAGTCACTCATTAAAGGAGCTTGGGAGCTTCCTTAGTAAGCAATTACAGTTTGGACTTCACTAGTTCATTAAGACCAGATCAGTGTATCTTGTTGTAGACCTTTTGGCTCTACCGAATCTCTCTGCTTGACCAGGATATACCTCCGGGACCCTTTCAGAAGTGGGTCAGGACGAACGATTCGTCACACCTGGCTGCGTGCGGAAAGTGACCGATGTAAGCAGGAAGTGGATTGGGGAAAGCAAAGATGCACGCAAGATAGATCGAATACGATGAGTCGACAGTGTTCTGTGAGAGACATCAGGCATTTTTGTTTCCCGATCTAAGCTGCAACATTATCCTCGTCCGTTTCTCTACCCATCCCCTGCATGCTGTCTGCAACCCAACTGAAAAGCAGGGGTCTGCAGTTGGAGGTGACAGGAGCAGTCGGTCAGGGTCCTTGCAATGCTTTTCCTAAGTTGGTCACCGGGAACGGTACGTTATTCCACCTTAAGGCTCAGAAATGCGGAGCAAAACATCCGCAAGGTTTGACCAGTCGCGGTTCCCCACCTTTTCACGTTCAGAAACACACCCACTCACCTCACCTTTCCTCAAAATCTGTTAAGAGACAATGGTGTTGCATTTGGCGATTATTCGGGTGGTGGCGGGTGCTCCAGACAGTGGGATTTAGAGCAAAAGAATTCGGAGCTGGTCTGGTTCGGTCTGCGACCCTCGGAAGCACGAGCCTTTGAGCGCAGTATTGGCTAACTCAAAATGGCTAGAATAGTGCGAAGTCGGGAGTCGGACAGGAGCACCTCGTGCAGGTGCAGATCTTATCTTGTGCAAACCTCGCCTCAACCAACTCGGGCAACCGCCGTATTTGGATGCTCTCATATGAAATATTGAAGGCTTGAATGGAAGCGTCTTGAAAGAAGTACACCTCTCGTCCCCGCGCACGATCATGGCGGCCGTTGCAAGAAACATGTCGTCGGATCGAGGTGAGAGAAAAATCCCACCACCAACCAGAAGTGGGATTGGATCAAGATGTGCGACCATAGGTGTTGTCGGAATTGTATCAAAGACTGTACGTCTGGCTGCTTGGGCACTGAACAATTGTCCACCATTCTTCAACTCCGGATTCTACATTCGAGGTCCTTTTTCCTGACATTAGAAAGGCAGGGCTTCGAAACCCTCCGTGTTGGAGGAGATTGAATCCCGCCCATGAGAGGGATCCGGCAGAAACTGGGGAAAAGGGCTCTTGCCGAGCGATCTGCCCGTAACACTGTCCGATGTCGGGCTCACGCGACTGGAATCATCAGAGCGACGTCGTCGAGATTGATGAAACCGGACAGCCCTAGCGTCTGATTGCAATTCTAGGGGGGGCTTGCAAGGGGTGCTGCGTGCTCTCATCTTGTGGCGAGCTCTCGGCCAGTCGCTGGCCTGCCCTGTTCATCCCAACGGCCTAGGCTGGGCCTGTCCCGTTCCCTGCAAGCCTCACGCTTCCAGGAACGGCCCTCTGCGTCTGCGGCGCGTTGAGGGGCAAGTTAGGTCTGTTGAACCCCCTTGAAGTCGCTAAACATTTCCCAATCGCTTGACGAGGCGGGGAGAGGGAAGACAAAACGGTCGGAACTTGGTCAAATTGTGTACATTAACTAGCGCCTGGGCGTGCTGAGGGTCAAAAACCCAAGAGGCATGCCCTACGCTCCCCGATTATGTTCGGGTACTGTTCCAGCACAAAACATCCGGTGTGCCAGAAGGCCAAGCCGTCTGGGGCAAGTGCGTCTGATTTGAAGCAGCTTCCCGAGACCAGACGGAAGAACCCCCGTTGCATATGCAAGGCGACTTGCAGCATGTACGTGTCCAAATTCGTACGATTTGATCCACCATTATCCCCTTCCCCTCCCCCCCCCTTCCCCCCGGGCTTGCTCGATGCCGCGTAGCGCGAATTGTGTTTGAAAGTCCTCCAGATTAGCGTCCCTCCTTCTGCCTAGCCGCCAGTTTTCCGGGTCGCTTTGCATGAGGCTTTCGAGGACCACATCGCTGATGCAACCATGCTGCGAGTGTCCTAGTCTGGCAGCGATTGATGCCGCCTGCACAACAAGGCTCCCGGTGAGAATGTGACATGTTATGCGCACTACAGCTCTCAAGGTGCCCTCCTCCTCCCACTCCTCGGTAGTCCTCTGTCCCATCGGGTGCCTCAGTGAATAAATCAAACGCCATTCCATCCTCCGCCTCATTTCCCATTGGCCATCCTCATTCCTTCCCGGAATCTCGTTCTCTTGCACACTCCATCCTCGTCGTCCGATGCAGTCCGTGGAGATATTGGTAACTTGGCCTTGGCTAGGACAGCCTGGTTCTGTGCCTGTCAAGGGCCCTTGGCCGCTCTCCAATCCCTTCCCTCCCCCCGTGGCCGGCTTCGGGTGCTGTACGCCGTCTGCCACCAGCTCTGGCCAGACCGACGCAAGTATCTCGGAGACAACGGAAGACGACGTCGATAGCTTGTCGTCTACGCTCGTAGATCGGATCCTACTCTCGGAGAACGGCATTGACTTGACAGATGATGAGTGCTGCGACGATGAGCACCACGTCTTGGAACCTGACGCGTAGGCTGCACCAATCTGCTTCGAATTTCAGGTGCCAGTTTTGATTGGCCTTGTGGCAGTTTCAGCGATACAACCTCTCTCGACGCTGACGCCAAAGAGTACCTTTGGATCTGCGAGAGGGCGTTCCCAAACCCAAAGTACGGCTGGAGCTGGTATGTTAGCTGATCCCTGCCCTACCCTACCCTGCGTTGGATTGAAAATGACACTGGCTGATGACGCTGACTAGGTGCGCCGTCGACGATGAATCTCTCGAGATAAGCGACAGGAGGTAAATAGGGATATCAACTGCCTATAAGGACATCGCTGACAATGGACTGTAGCCTTGACTTTGATTGTGATCGAGATAATTTTTGCCTCTATCGGGCGCCGATCGAGCCGACCAGTGTTCTGGATCTGAAGGCCGCGTCTGGCTATTGGGCAGAGTAGGTTCACTCCTCTGGCCATGGAACAACCGGACACTACTCAACTAGCGTCTGGCAGCAAGGTTGCCCGGGCCGCCGAATCGGCTACCGTCCTTGGGATCGACATCGCGCCTGTCCAGAGTGCTACCGAGCCGAACTGCTGGTTCGAGTTCGACAATGTCAACTGGGAATGGGCGAGAACGCCCCAGTCTTTTGATCTGATCTGGGGTAGCAAGCTCTTGGGGAATGTCAACAACTGGCCTCGAATGTTCCAGGGCGCCTACAAGGGCCTGATGCCCGGCGGCTTCTTAGAGCTATACGATACGCCATTCAGCTATCTGTCAGTAAGCGACCAAGAAGCGCCCTCGTGGAAGTCGGTCTCGCAGCAAGCCCACGAGCTCGGCAAGAAGACTAACTGCTCCTTTTCCATTGCCCCTGGTATGTACATGCGCCATATGGTGGCGGTGGGCTTTGTAGACATCAAGGAGACATGGGAGACGACCGAAGTGACACAATTCGTGCTGCACGATGTCGAAAACATGCTCCGCTTATCATGGCACCTGCAAGGTGTGGAGAACAAAGGAATTTGGGCGCGTCTGGCAGACTGGCGTGGCCGACTCGAGTCGGAAGCTGGCAATGTCAAAGTGCGACAGTATGTGCCCCTTTTTGCCCTAGGTTGCTTCAGGCAGACGTCGCCAGCTAACTTTTTTGTAGTGTAAGAGTATGGGGGCGAAAGCCGTTCGGCGGAGAGGCAATGTTCGCGTCAGACGGGCATGCTTTGGACGGGGCCCGGAGCGACGACGAGGTTGACCGGGACGGTTGTCCATGGAGATGAGCGGCGATATTATGCTATAAATGGTTTGGAGTGACCCTGTATGTGGGGCATCGTTTTATAGTGTGAGTGTAATATTCACGGGACTCGATTCGTTTTTCTGAAGTGAACTTTGCAACGGATCACTAGTGTTCGTATATACGAATCAGGGGAGTGGGGTACAAGATGGATCGTGTCACGTCGTCAACGCCACTCTGCCGGTTAACGTTCAAACGGCCCGCTCAATCATTCCAATCTGGAGAGTCGCCTGCAATGCTAGTGCAGAAGATCGGTCCCCGCACGTTTTGTCCGGGAAGCAAGGGACCTAGAGCACCGATCGAGCCCAATTGCTCCCATAGACAAATCAGAGGTGACAGCACGGCCCCACATTTGCTGGTCATTTCCCTACCACTAAGAGTAGCTTCAAGTCAGCTGCCACCGGCGCCCTCCACCGGGTACTAACCACGCCGAACCACGGCAAGGAATGGACCACCGGCAGGCACCTCAAGGCGGTCGATGCCGCCCTGCCTGGAAAACACGTAAGGCTTCTTTACGACACCCTATCGAGGACGGAGGCGCAAACACTGGCATAACTGCGAACTGGACATTCCAGACTTCGGAGCTTCCTCGCGACGATTGGAGCAATGGCAAGCGACCAGTGCGAATGTGGTCAAGGTAAGGAGGACACGCGCCATTTCCTTTTCCACTGTCTCAGGTACCAGCACCTACGCGGCGAAATGGTCAGGGAAGGCAAGGAGCGATACGGGGACCTGTCATACATGCTTGGAGGGAGATCCAGCCACAAAAAACCCGATGGATCAGACCTTGACAGACCAAGGGAGAAATGGAAGCCGAACGTGGCAGCGGTCAGGGCAACGATCAAGTTTGCCATGAAAACAGGGAGACTAAGTCCGCAAACCCTATCATCATCCCCCATAACATAACTCTCCCGCAGGCTGGGAGCCGAGAGGACCCAGAACAGCACAAGGAGTGCGAGGTGTATGGGCTATAGGATGAAGCTACGACCCCTGAATGGGTGGATTATATAACTATCGAGTATTAGCTAGGAGTGGGGCTACATGGGACCTGCGGTCCTGCACAGCCAATGGGAAGAAACGAAACGAAACGAAACGAAACGAAACGAAACGAAATGTGGGTCCTTGCTTGATGATATCGTTGGCCTGCCTTTCAGCACTTCGTCTTTCTTGCATGTCCGACTAATTGATCTGTTTGTGTTCAATTAGACTTACTGTTGAGGCGGCTTGGAACAGAACCTACGGGATTTCCTGTCCAATTCGAGGTTCGGTCTGTATGACTTAGACCGTGGTGAAAATGCAAGCACGCCCACAGCGGATTAGGGAGATGTTCTGGCGATGAGGATGATGAGGATGATGAGGATGACGAGGACGACGAGGACGATGAGGATGATTGAGGTTGATGAGGATGACGAGGACGATGAGGATGATGAGGATGATGAGGATTATGGCGTGGTGAGTGACGGGAGGAATACGCGTCGAGCGGAAAGCCAAACATTCCGACTGGGTGTCTCGGTTAAACCAGGTCCTGCCCTCTCGCTTCTTGAGAAGGATGGCCTTGGCAAAGTGGTTTCCTCCTCTGCCCGCTCAATCGCGCCTTGGAGGCTCGTCCTACGAGTGACGTCGTCTCTTGCTCCAGCATTCAGCAGCCCCCTCCATCGCAGCGTGACCTTCCTTGAAAAGCGGCTGCGCGTTGACAATTCAGCAAGCATGGCATCTCCCGTTATGGCGGTAGGCTGGAGGGTTGTGACTCCGCACTCGACTGCCGGATTCGCACTGGTGTTGGCGTCCCGGTCAAGAAGGGACCGCCGACGTCTTTCTTGCTTACTTTTGGCGTCGTGTCGCCTCTGACACCGCAGGCATGAACTGCTGTCCAGAAATTGCGGTCCCTTCTAGCGATTGTAGCCATTTTAGGGGTGAAGCGTAGTGGAACTAAGCGATGCGCGAAGCGATGGCAAGCACGGCTCGGCGCGTCCCGACCCTCTAGGACCGGGGCCGGGGACGCGATTATAATCGCGCTTAAAGGAGAAAAGAATAGTGTTTGCTCGCAGCGAGGTTTGCGAAAGCCGAGCGCAAATGCAAGAAAAAATTGAAAGGTCCAAGGTACACCCGATGCAGCACTCCTATCCTCAGGGAAGCAGATTGGAAGCGCCGCGCAAGGTGCAATCACCAACAACATGCAGGCGGGGACGAGCGGGAAGGGCAGGGAAGGGCACCGAGAACGAACATGCCACAATCCAGACACAACAAGAACAAATGAGCAAGCAAACATAACGGTGCGATTCTTGAAGTGGCATATCCAACAGTAGGCTATACCACGCGATTGATATCCTTAAGCGGCCTTTGGGGGCTCGCAAGTAGCCGAGTTGGTGAGCACGTTGACGGCAGCGTGCACAGTGAGATAGGCCTTCGAACCAGCCCCACAGGCCGGGTAGGTCAGGGCCGGAGTGAAAACCGTGACATCCGCCAGATCATCCTTTTCAGAGGTGTATGATCCAGGGGCGCACTTGCCGATGGGCAAGCAGTCGAGATCAACATGAACCTGTGAAATTCTGTACGGCGAGCCGGGAGTCATAGCGTATGTGACGGAGACCTTTCCAGCAGTATCTGACTTGGCAGTCCATATGCCCACATTAATGGCCTTGTTGATATCATTTAGACTGGCGCCGACAGACAACAGCCCGCTGATGCCGGTGGTGAGCTCCGCAAGGGTCGGCGCTTCATACCAGCCCCATCGGGTTGCAGCCCTTGCCGCTCTGTGTACTGAGGGTGACAGACCTTTGGGCGTTCTGATAACCAAACGCAGTGGCAAAGCCGCGCGATGAGGTCGGCAGCGGGCAGGTCGCGACGTTGCACTTGGTGCCGCAGTACGAGGTCGAGAAGTAGTCGTAGTCGGTGTTCCACTCGGTGCACTGGCGGTTGGTGTCCCTAGCGCCGGTCTTGCAAGGATAATGTTGCTTGAAGGAAATCTCGTCGGCGAATCCGGGAGTCAAGACGGTGCCTGAGAAGGCGAGGTAGAGGCCGAGGCCCTCCTTGTCGCCGCTGCACAGCTTGCTCTCGAGCACGCAGTAGAACTCCCTGGTCACGTCGCCTGACCAGTGCTGTTTGACAATTGCTTATGAAAGTGTTACTTTCGCAGCGTTCTGGGAACGTCCATAATCTTCCCGGCCCCACTCAACCACGGCCACGATCGTGGGTGGTGTGACCAGGTTCAACATTGCATCGTCTTCCACAAACCACGCCGTCTCCAGCGCAATCTTGCAACGCCGGTTCTTCGTGTTTGGGTCCACAGCCGAGTGCGAATGTAACAACTCTGCTACCTTAACATGGCCTTTCAAGGCAGCCCAGAGCAGAGGTGCGTTTCCTCGTTGTCAGCGCCATCCGGTTCGACACCCTCGGCAGTCAGTAGTAATCTCACTATCTCGGCGTAACCGCCCATTCCGCCCACCACAGCGGCGTGCGGCCCACGTCCTCTCTCGCGTGCACTTGGACGAGGGAGGTGGTGGCTGAGATGTCGGACGGCGGGTGTCAAATGAGGATAGAGGCTCGGCATCCGGCCCCTTGATTCGGTCGTAAGTGCACGTTGATATCGAAACCCAATGGGACATTTCCTCCGTGGCCGTCTTCTCGTCGTCCGACAGCGACAGCCATGTAGGTTTTCATCCTCTGCCCGGGACCCGCTTGGGCGGGAGCCAAGGGCTCTTGATTCTCCACCAGATACGGGGCGGCGGTCTGCAACCATGAGCCAGGGCGACAGGGTCTTGAGGGGAGTATGACCCTGATAATCCTTGCAGCCATGCTTGGATGTCCATTTGTACCTTGCTGCAGTGCTTGAAAAGGCAGCATCCGTATGTTATGCCCGAGTGATGATGACAACAGCCCCATCGTAATTCACGCAGTCCTAGGGTTGCCTTCATTTGCTTATCACGCTGGGAGCGGCAGAGCTATGCAAGGGCACCGGAAGAGAAGAAGCGAGCACGTGGTGGACTGGTTGACTGCACCTGGCGGTGTGTCGTGTCGACAGCTGCCCTGGTAAATGGGTTGCATCCGTAGTGGGGCGCTCTTACGGTGTACCTCGCGGCCAATCGCTGACCCCCGTGTTTACCCCAACGGTTCCCAAGGAGCGCCAGTCGCGCGATCGATCACCGATTAGCGCGATGTCTTGGCAAGGCGCACGCTTCCTGGGGCGGCTTTCTGCGACTTCAAGGTGTCGAGGGGTAATTTGGTTTTGTTTGAATACTGCTAAACTCGCTCAACGATCTCTGATTGCTAGAGAGCGCGAATTTTGGCGAGCAGGCGATAAAAGAAACTGTCCGTTGGGGCTTGTTCAAGTCGTACTCACTAATTTGAAGCCTGAACTTGCTGAAGCCAAGACGTCAGGTTGTTGAGCCGCTCTTGTTCCTGCATGTACATGGATACCTTACGTTTCCCGATTGTGCTTGGTGACTGCCAGTTGAATAGATTGGAGGTCCTCCTTTTGCGACGACAGTCCCTTCCCGTTGCGTTGCAATGCGGCTTGCAGCATGCACGTTGGCAGAGGTCGTAAGATTTGACGATCCATTACCCCACCTGGTTTGCGACGTGCAGCGCCGCTTTCATGGCGCTAGATCGCGTTCATGGCGTGCCTCTGATGCAGCCATGCTGCCTGTCCTATCCTAGCGGCGATGTGATGCCGCATATCAAGGCTAGCGGTGAGATATTTGTGATGATAACCCCACAGCTCCCACCTTATCCTGGTCCTTGAATCGGTCAGTTCAGTTTGGCCTATCAGCCCCTGCGGACAGCAGGGGACGTTAACCAGTTCGTGTTGGTTACCTAGAATGAGATTCACCCTACGCACCACCTCTCCCTGACCCATGGACCGGGTCGGTCCACTTCACGCCCTTCCAGTTCAACATTCGAGACAGCAGGGTACGTAAACCAGTTCGTGGTTCTGATTAGCATGATACCCGATGCTTGTCACCGCTAGAGAACGGACATCTCGAAGCTCAGAGGTCGGAGCAGGGCGTCCGTAGAGGTCCGGAGAACTAGTCAATCCCTATTATCCGGCGTCAAAAGTCCGTTTCCAGTCCTAGGAAAGCGCAGATGAACTACAGCAAAAGGAGGTAGCGACCTAGTGTGACGTCATGCGAACGGAGCGGTACTACAAAACCAAAATCGCAGGGCTGGGTTGCGCACTAAGGAAGGGAACTTGGTCATTTTGACCGTCCTTCTTGAAGTTGGTGCTGGGAAGTTAATTTGGGATCTGGGGAAAACAAGTGCAGGTAAATGATGCCCGAAGTCTCACTTCTCCCAGGGATCCAGGTCTGCTTCGGCCCCGTTTCCAGTCAATGCCATGCATCAGATGCCTAACACGCTGAGAGAGCAATATGTTCGGTGAATGCTGAATGTAACATTAGCCAGCACTACAGCTGAAGATGCAAGCACGGCTAATCCAATACATTGCACAGCCAGGACGTACATCACAAGTCGTCCCCTCAGCACGGACCACACGAAGTTGCATTAACTGCGCAGCCAATGACCAGTGTTAAATCCAGAGCCTCGAGCGCAGGAGCGAACGCACATACGAAGTACCCGTGTACATCAAACTGCAGGTGTTTGTCGGCCGGCGGCGCTTATCATCAAGGTGGGCTCCCGAATATTCGAGCAGGTTAGTCCTGCAGCTGCTTTGATCGGAAAGGCTACCACTTGATTGGCAATTCCGCCCGATGTTATCCACGTTATTTGCTTCCTGCATGCTGCCATCTCGCCCAAGCCGCTACCGTACCTTTCGTGCAAATCAGACCGTTGCAATGGACCTGACGGCGAACTGCCCAAAACTGCAGTTCACCAATCAGCTTAGGATTCACTATCAAACACCCCGGGTCGCTCACATGCATACGAAAACGCTTAAAAGTGGTTGCTTATGCATGAAGCCGCTGGGGGTCTTGCAGGTGCTGGACATGCAGGTGTTTTCGTACCTGACGGACTGAACTGATGAAGTTGCATTTCGGCCGCCAAGCGGTCTCCAGTGGCATCATATCCAAAATGTTTTGTCCCATTTCGCCCCGCGGACGTGTAGTCGGCGGAGCCTTGCGCCATCCGCACCATGTTCCAAGAGTTCCATGACCAACTTGGATCCTCCGGGACGCCAGTGCAAAACCGTCCTAAGCATTACAGGCCCCTCCGTTCCCCCTCATACCTCGAGCTCTAGTCGTGAAAGTTCCAGTCATCGCGAGTGTATCGCCGGGGTGCGCTGCATCTCGCTAGCATATTCCGGGCCTAGACAGGAAAGCCCAAGACACCCAATCCGCGATCCCGCGCCATGTTGTAGTGCAGTTCCGTGCCGTCTCAGATTGTCGGTCTTACAGCCGAGACAAGGACGTCCCTCACTTTCCCTTCCCGTTTGAGCAGCCATTTGCCAGGCACAGACTGCAGTGGACCGTTCCGACCCCATACCTGACAATTGTATGCGCCCCCCTCCACCACCCCTGCGCCCTCCCCCCCCCCCCACAAATACCTGGAACCAACAACACCCAACTTGGGGAATTATCGCTCGTTTGGCCTCCAAACACGACCACACTGGCCTCTCTGGAATCAAACGCGTCGAGTACCGGCCCCCACCTCTTCGCCTCTCTACCCCCTTCCCTCCTTCCTCCAGTCAGCGCTGCGTCTCAGCAGCACCAATATCTGTCCGCCCGCTCGGCAATCTCTCTCAAGTCCTCACCATCCCCGCTGCACGCATCGCTCAATCTTAGTCTCAATCTATTTGGCTGGCTGCGAAAAACCAAAGACATCGCCGGAAGTGCTACCTTGCGGACTTTTCGGTCGAGATTCGGTCTGTGGCCCCAAGCCAGCAGTCGACCGGCCTTCTCCTGCCTCCTTCTCAGCGTTTGCTGTAGCTCGCCGCCTCTCCGAGCTCTCCCATCGCCCTCGGCCAGGCTGCCTTGTCTTCTTCCCCCTCGTGTCAGACCCAGCCCGCAGTGGAACCTGCGGGGTTTGATATATCCGCTTGCAGGTGACGGCGGGATCTTTGTCTCACGCCACTTCGGTTTGGCCAAATACGCACGCAACCACCCACGTCAGGTCGGCTCCGTCGAGCCGTCCACCACAATCAGCCCCTCATGAGTCCGCGAAACCAGACTTTCATAACTATACATGGTAGGTCGAACCAGGCCTAGCTCACGGCTACCAACTGACTCTAACGTCCTCTAGACCTCACTCCCGAAGCCAATATCCTCTTTGCCTCCGACTCGCTTCTCGATATATTGGGTTATCAACTAGATGAGGTCAGGGGAAGGTCGGCTTTCGACTACTTCCATCCTGAAGAGGTGCTGTTTGCACATTCTGTTCATAGTAGAGGCGTTCTACTCGATAAGGCTGCCGTCCTTCACTATGCGCGCATCCTCTCCCGGTCATGCCAGTGGGTGAGCTGCGAATGCTGCTTCACCATTGTCCACAATGTGCTGGTCGCCTCAACTAGTATATACTCAAAGAGCGAATGGAGCGAGAGTATGACCCAAGCACCTTATATTACCCGCTTCTCGAGCTGACATGCACGTCTAGGGAGAGCAAGGGATGCACCACAGATCAGGCGGATATTCTCCAGCTCACCGCGGGACCCCCGGTACCGAATGCTCGAGCACTTGTCACCCAAGTTCAAGATGCCGCCTATGGAGAGGGAGCCGCGGGCCGCGCTCATCCTCAACCGCTTCACCAGAGACCTGACCATCATGTATGCGACAGATGCGGTTGCCCAAATTCTGGGTGTACGCTTCGACGAGCTTCTTGGGAAGCCATTTTACGAGTGCATCCAGTCAAATTGCCTTGATGAGGCTGAGAAATGTCTGGAGAGTGCCAAGACAAACGAGTCGATTGCTTACCTACGCTTCTGGTACAAGGACCCGCGGGCCGACCCTAACGATTCCGTCAACGAGATGGAGAAGAATAAAGCAGAGATGGAGGACGAAGGCGACGACAAGAGCAGCGCCAACGACAATGCAATGGGCGTCGAATACCATGCGCTGAAGGAAAAGTGCATATACATCGACGAAAAGACAGATCCCCGGGTTCAGACGCCCGACAATGGCAGCGGGGACGAGGGGCAAGTTCCATCAGGCGGTCCCCCTGTAGCAAGGACACGGAGACACCGTTTGCAAGCGCCTCGGACAATCGAACTCGAGGCTGTCGTCTCATGCACATCCGACGGGCTCGTCGTGGTGCTGCGGAGAGCGCGGCCCCCGATTCCCGACCTACAAACCCAGGTGATGCCGGCCGCCTTCGACTATGAGGACGGCCTCTTCGCGGCGCCGTGGGCACTGCAGCCCATCAAACCTCATATCTCACCAGACCTACTTTACACATTCCGGCCGCCTCTCCTACCACAGTACATGCCATTGCGCGAGTGCGTCAAAGCAGTTGGCGGGCCACCCTCCGACCGTATGTGCTTGCATATCCCCCGTCGCTTAATCTCTTTCCTAACCATGTTATAGAGCTGATGCGATCAATACGCGACGTGGCCGTCTTTGCCTGGGCGGTAACCGGCATCAATCCGAATCTCGCCCATTACGGCCACGGTCGACGCAGGATTGACGGACAGCCTGACGATGGCGTCGCCAGATGGGAACCCAACAACTCCCTCCCAAGCACATACCCGCCTGCAGAGGTCCGTCTCATAGACCGCAACTCCAATTTTCACAAGAAACCATCCACCGCCGCCATCGGCTCCTCCAGCCACTACGCCTCCGAGCCCCTGTTTCACTCCTGTCACACCCGACACGCCTCTCTGGACGAAGATGTGTATGAAGCCTCGAGCAGCAGCAGCAGCAGCAGCAGCAATCAACTGGCAAACTCGCCCCGTGCGCCATCCCTATTCTCGTCATCCACGTTCAAATTACCTTACTCCAATGGCTACGAACAAGCATATCATAACCACTACCAACACTACCACCGCAGACCGACCATCTGCCCGGCCATTTTCGATGACGAGCTGCACGGCTATGCACAACACCAACATCGCAGATCGTCCCTCTGCCCGACCATTTTCGATGACGAGCTGCACGGCCATGCACGATACGGGCAGCAGCAGCCGCGCCAACAGCATGGCTACATACCCGCCCCTTCACCCGCCACAGCGTCAGCCGCAAGGAGACGTAATTTCCGCGGTGAGCCTCGGGGAACCCGTCACTCGGTCAGGAGGCGAGACGAAGCCCTTGTGATGCGCCATGCCGGGGAGAGGACGAGGAGCCCGAGAACACGTGCGCGGCTCGGAAGTTCACTTACTACACAGGATGCAAAGTATCTAACTAACCAGAAAACTATGATTGGGGAGGCATTGCAAGAAACGCAGCTAGATGGTGGTGGTGTAAGGGGATTCTCCTTCGAAAGTTCGGTGCCGTAGAGTATGCGGCAAGCCTGTCCATAATGTACGCATTTGTCAGGAAGCTGCAAAAAGCGTCAATCCAGTTGCTTCCAATGTAATGATAGTGGTTTCTTAGTGTTGATGTAGCTAGTTACTGCAATTCATGATAAGTCGTTACTGCAATTCATGATAAGTCGTTACTTCAACTGCATCTTTGCCTATATGCAGAACTTCGGATTGCCATTCTTGTGGTTTGATCGGCACAGCGTGAAGCAGCGTGCGTGTAAGGTTACGTGTGACCACAAGAAGTGCAAAGACAAAAGAGCCATCCTCCAAACGATGGATCTGGTCTAAGGACTCAGTTGCCAGCCTGTCGCGTTGCTCGGTAGACCTATCAGCTTAGAGAATGAATTAGACCTCCTCTCGAGGATCCTTGAGCCATCTTAACTAACCCCTAGGTCATCATATACACCTTCCATTGGGAAACCCACGCCCGCCTACCCAAGCCCACCTCGACGCCAAAACGAACAAGATCATCATCCGAGAATCCCGAGTTTGACCTGTGAGGCAAGGAACCGCCTCCCAACGCCCTCCTCTTGCTATGATGGCTTCTCAAGTCGCCTGTGGGAGCGACGCAGTATAAGGACATTATTGAGGATGGGGACGACAAGCCGGTGGTCCGGGGTTGTTGTTGAGAGGGATAAGGTCATGGTGGAGCGCCCGAAGCAGGTCGAGGTGGAATCTGCTTAGGGGCTGGTTTACCTCTCTCTGAGTGCGGCAAGTGAAGAAGCAGGGAGGTCGTTGCCTCGAGGCTGAGACATGCATGGAGATCTGTGGCGCGGAGACTCTGATTTCCAAATGGGATGGCGAAACATCTTGCAGACGTATCTGTGGGCTGGCCTGGGGAGATAAACGGTGTTCGTCCCTTTTAACTGGCTGGCGATTGCGACTGCAGGCTTAGCCCTCTGGGGCAGGTGGGTCTGCACGTGTCAAAAAGTCGTACGATGTGACGCTGGTGGCAGTGCCGCGCGAATCGTGTCTCGAGTTCAAGCATTCCAAAGAGTCCGCTATCGAGGACGGCATCCCTGCTGCAGCCATGCTGCCGCTGTCCTATTCTGGATTCAATTGAGACTATCTCGAGGTCCCTTCCTGGCTCTACTCCCGGCCGCCTCTGTCCCGTCGGGCTGCCTTAGTAAAGCGGACGCCATTCCGTTTTCCGCCTCGCAGGCTCACCGTTATCCCCCGCTTAAATTATGCCCCATCGAGTTTATAAACTCTCTGGAACTCGTGGCCGCTGTGCCTCCGCTCGGTGGTGTGAGATCTTGGATAGGCTGCAAATGGGGCGCCGCCGGATGGGCCACCAAGTGCTGCTGGTAGCGTTCCCCCGCAGAAAAAAAGAAACGCTCAAAGGGGCAGCTTACAGACTGCACGCCCAGCCGCTCTGTAGGACTCCCGAAAAGGAAGTAAAACGTCCCGACAAGACGTGTTCCCTAACTCAAAGATCGCGGACGAGCCAATCACGACCTAGTGTCACATGTGAGCGATCAATGCCGCGATGCGATGGGATGTGCTAAGAGGTGTGTGAGCCATCACACCGGATTCGTGAACCCTGTCGAACCGGTGAAGGGGTGACTAATGTAGACGTGTGCTGTCCTACCATCCCTTTCGATCCCTGGAATGTGATTGCTCATATTCTATACCTTAAACGGCATTGGTGATTGGCATTCGCCAATCATTCGGGTGGTGGGGTTGTTGCTGACAACAGAACTCTGGAGGGAAGAAATTTCTGGTTCCTCCCCCTGAGGTCTGTGGCGCTCAGAAGCACCAGCGCCAGCACCAATGGAGGGAAAGAACCTCGGGTCTCCTTCATTCCGTTCAGCTCACGTCGTACCTACAAGCCTATGCCACTTACCGACCCGAAGACTCCCGACGTCCCCGGGAGCGTCTCAAAAGGAGGCGGAACCTAGCCCAACATTGTCATACGGTTTCACTACTTTCGCAACCTGTCTCAAGCCGCCACCGTACTAACCACACTTTGTTACCTGTCTAGCGCGGGAGCGGTTCGAAAAGATTCCAGGTTCATAAATACTTTCAACTGACATCTAATGCTTCGGGGACGACGTACAACCATTATCTGGAATCCAGTCGTCAGTCACGTCAGATACAGCCAACCATGTGCCACGGACATCCACATCCTCACTCTTGCGGTCACCAATCCGTGATATGGCACTACTGCTCGTCAGCACTCATGGACTTGGAGACGGGCTATGAAACGCCATGTTCTAAGATCACATTTGCCGCGCCACAGCCATCAAGCGCAAGCTGCCCATTAGCAAACTGTGACTTTCGCAATGCAGGAGGCGGTCAATGGACATGTTGCCAATGCAAGGGTCAGAATAACAGCGGGTGGTGCATGAACATGTCTCCCGATCCGAAATGGGAGAGAAAGTCTGTCACACATGAATGGGAGTGGGTCGATAAGTGCGATCACGGGTGCTGTCGGAGTTGCATCAAAGATTGTAAGTTTGACAACGAGGGCGAATTTAGCCCTTAGTTACCGTCCCTTTCCAGTCTGTGGTTGACAAAGTTTCTGACCTACCTGCAGCTTGGGTTAGCACTGGCCGTCAAGATGTGAACAAGGTTTTCAAGTCCGAGCTTCTCCAGCGCTCAAGGATTCCCACACGGACTGGTCGGTCAAGGAGTTGCGCTCGGTGTGCCTGGCCGTTTTTGCATCATGTCCATCAGCGATGTGCGTCTTCATCGACGGACTGGATGAGATCTTCGGGGAAGACGGGGATACGAAGATGACCAGCTTGTACACCAAACACTTCCAGGAAACCGTTCTCCCTCAAACCTTTGACATCTTCTGCAATTCACCAGCGAGCAGTGTTACAAGCAGCGAGATGGCAACAGTCTGCCTCGACAACCCGGTCTTTTACAGCCCCGCTGTGGCGGGCGGACCCAGCCCTGCCAGTCGTGGGCTTCTCGTTCTGGAGGGGGACCCTGCTCCTCTCCTTCCGCTGCCGCCGCAGCAGGATGCGCACGATTCTCGACATTGTGATGCCGGGAAGTCGCAACGCAATGCGATCCTAATCTCTGATAGTGAGCCCGATGACGATTTCGACGATGGCCGATCCGACACGTCTTTCGCGTCGCTTGACGAGCTCGTCGCGGCTGCATCCAAGAAGGTTAAATCCAGCGGTGTTGCTGGTGCAGGTATGTACCTCTAATCTCCCATCCCCGGGCAGGCGAGTGCGCTAACATGCCGACGCAGGCGAAACTCGCGACACTATTCCCGACGAGAGCGACGTGTCAGACCCTTCGGCCACCGGTGGGCCTGGCCCAGATGACGAGTTTGCGTTTACATGGTCAAAGAAGACCGAGCGCATTCAAGTCATCTCAAGCTGGGACTCTGAGTTTCAGTCCAGCTTCAACGAGAAGAAGGTCCCAACCGCCATCTCATTCGGGCGCAATAACAAGGTCACCTGGGGATACAACATCGCGTTCGACGCCGACCAGGCAAGATGGTTCAAGCTCCTGTTGATTGATGACGAGGATCTTCCGGAGGACGTCAGAAACTCGGCCAAGATCAATGAAGCTCGCCAGTACCTCAGCAAGCACAACAAGACGGCGACCGAAGTGGCTGCTCTTTTTCTGCGCCAGCTGTGGAATCACTCCATTCAGCGAATCACCGAGACGGCCAGCCGCAACGTTTTGAACTACTCCAAATTCCACATTGTGATCACATTGCCAGCCATCTGGCCAGCCTATGCCTGCACCCGGATGAAGGAGGTCGCCACGCTGGCCGGAATGCTCGCGAATCGAGGTGTTGGAGGCGACACTGAGCTAAGCTTCGTATCTGAACCTGAGGCTGCCGCGCTGGCGACGCTGTCAGATATGGAAGGCCGCTGCGATATCAAGGTGCGTATCACTTGTTCTCTTGCACAGCTATTGTTACTAAGGTCTACTTTTCAGGCTGGTGACAGTTTTGTGGTTGTCGACTGTGGTGGTGGCACCGTCGACCTCATCAGTTACGAGGTGGTAAGCCTTTCGCCTATGGTGGTGAAGGAATGCATAAAGGGCCAGGGTAAGTCATTGCGGTTTGTCAGATTCTTACTCCCGAGTGCCGGGCTAACTGCGCACTAGGCGGCCTTTGCGGTTCCGTATTCGTGGACGAAGCTTTGACGAGCATCTTGGAGCGCGAGTTCGGCAAGAAACAGTGGGCTAAAATGTCAACGGATTCTCGCAAGGATCTTCTGTATGAGAAATGGGAGCTCGGGATCAAGAGCAGCTTCGGTGGGGACGAGAAAATCTGGAAGTTCACCATGCCTTTTGAGTGCCTCGACAAAAAAGCACTGAAAGCAATCCAAGCACGTAACCCGCTCCCGAAGATCACAATCACAGACAATGACATCCGTGGTGCCTTCGACATGGTGCTTGGCAAGATACTTCAAATGCTTGACGAACAAGTGCAAGCCGTTCAGCGGAAGAATCTCAAGAACCCCAAGGTAATGTACTCCCATATATAATGAGAGTTTCTTCAACGGCTGACAAAAAGTCGCGTTTGCAGTACGTGATACTCGTCGGGGGCTTTGGCAGATGCAAATATCTTTTCACTGCCATTAAAAAGCACCTCGGAAATGACATTGAGGTTTTACAATCTCGGGATGAAGAACCGTGAGTCACTCGTCAGTTGTGGGATGCAGCCTCACCACAGTTCTTTAACACAAACTTGCTACAGGTGGACTGCGATCTGCCGCGGCGCGGTCATTCACGCAGCCAGCTTGAGGGGTCTCTCTGCGTTTTCTGTGGAAGTTCAGGCAAGAGTGGCTAGAATCAGCTGTGGAATCCGCGCGCATAAGCCGTGGTGCGCCCTGAAACATGACCCTGCGGACAAGTATTGGGACGAGACTCGGCAAAGCTGGAGAGCCTCGAACCAGATGTCTTGTTTCTTCAAGATCGTACGGTAAAACCCGAGCTCTGCATAGATGAGTGGGAACTGACAGAGGCAAAACAGGGAGATGACGTCTCACCAAACAAACCTGTCCGAATGGGGTTTGATAGGCTCTATGACACCGAGAAGGTCAATGAGTCTCAGATTGCCGAGGTCAAGATTCTGACCTCCACAGCTTTGCCAGTACCGACAAGACAGAACGCCAGCGTGCACGTCCTGTGCATAGTTAAGTGGGAGGCCAAAGTCGACTTCTCCACGCTTCCAACGTACACAAACCCGCTAGGAAAGGTTTTCTACCTTCTCGTTTTTGACGTCGAGATGACCTGCGCTGGTGGACTGCTTGACTTCGCTGTCTACCATGATGGGAAACGGCAGGGATCCAAACATGTGGCAGTCGATTATGCCGCCAGATCTTAGAACGCCAGAGTCGACACCGAGAACTTCAGTACTGGGAGGTTGACCCGTACCTTATTCTTGCACGACTACAGGCTGCTGGGGTTGTCATTCTGGGGTTCATGTTCTAGACATCTCAAAGATGCAAGCACGGGAAAATCTTCAAGACCGCAAGGTGCTTTCAGCATTCAATAAGTCCAGAAATCGCTTTCTTATGGTGTGCTATGATGTACTAAAACTCAAGCAACGAAACCTTTGGCTGCACATGGGTACGTGTCTCAAGTGTCTTTGTAGTCTCGCAAATGGACTGGTCCGTGTAACTTGCTTGTGGTGTAAGTACCTATCTCCGTGCTTATTTGAGATGTTGCTGTTCTTCTTTTCCAACGCTTATTATGAAGCCCGCCTAGAATGCGAAATTTGGTACCTAGAAGCCTTGATTCTTTCTCTGTGTTCACAGTCGCCCACTGCTGGAGCTCGTTTTTCTTACGCATTCCATAACTGCCAAATAACAAATGTGAGTACATACACCCAGGGCGCCAGCTTGAACTTCACGGGAACCCGGTTCCAGCCCAGTTTTTCCTTCCCAGTTTTCCGCAACTTGCAAACTTGATGTTTGCCGCCTCTTTCTGTCGACTTTGTGGCGGAACTGTTTTCCGGCACATACTGGCTCAGCGGGCAATTAACCTGCTACATAAAAGGAACAGCGGCCCTTCCTAACCTTCATTGTCGCCGTGGAGGAACGCTCCAAATGGAGAAGCATCCACGATGTTCTGGTAAGTCTCTCATCTTCAGTCATTTTCGGCGCTAACCTAACGACAGGAGACACAGCGAGGCTTGCGAAAATGCCGTCAGAGAGTTCAGAATTCCAGCGAAGCCCCACCGACCGGCGGGAAAGAGCAGTAACTGCCGATGCTGCTGAAACGTTCTCTCGAAAGAATAAAGAAGCTCGCCAGTCATATTCCACGGCCTCATTCCCAAGACATCAGTCACGCGGGAATCTTTGGTCAACATCAAGCCTTCGAAACGCTCACGCTCTGTATCCAAAGGAAAAGGAGATCGAAATGCCATGCGAGACTTCGATGCTCGTTCGCCCAAGGTCCCTTCCGAGCATCAGTTTTGGGAGCGAGAAACTGATGAGCTGAAGAAAAAACTCAAGGGACTCAGCGACGAGAATGCAAGGCTCCTGATGCAGAATGAATCACTTTGCCAGGACGTTCGTACCATCCAAGCAGAGAGACGTCGCTGGGAAGCGGGGTACAGTGCTTTGGAAGCCAAGCTTGCTGCTTTGGAGAAGAGCCGAGCACCTGTCACCCATGCGGAGCCGACGGCGTCTTGCTGGGGCTTGGCCAGCCTTTTCTCCCAGTCGCAGGCTGATCAGAAACCCCAAGAACAGGTGATTATGACGTTGCAAGCAGAGCTGTCTAGATCGAAGAAGCTTGCACAAAAGCTCCAGGTTATAAACGGCGACCTCGAGCACAAGACAGAATACTTGGAGAACCAGCTCCAGCTACAAACAGCTTCTTTCACCGAGGAGCTCGAGCTGATCAAGAGCCGGGATCACCTCAACATTCCCGATATTTCGGATAGTGAGATACAGCAGAGGTGGAAATCTCTCGCGTTCTCTGTCGAACAATTTGTTTCGATTCACCTCCCCGAGTCATTGGACCCTTCAACTGTCCAGCGCCTTGCGAATCTCTCGGACTTCAATTGGCTCCCCAAGATATCCAAGACGTCACAAACTCCCCTACTTTGTCCAGTGGTTTTCGAGTCCTGGATTTGGCATTTCCCCTGCTTCCGGGTATTCGATCCACATTCGGAGTTTTGGGCCGGCGCTCTTGGCAAAAGTTTCAGTGGGCTGTGCGACAAGCTTCAAGGTAAGGACACACAAGGACCCTCGTTATCCTGTCACTTCTTTCCCCAACAATCTAGTGTCCTCTTAGTTATCACTAACGCCAAACCTCCAATTCTAGGCGTTGCCTCTGCTGAGAAGTTCCACGAGTGGCGTGTCCGCACGACACACCTCATTCTCCAAGATGAATCCTGCGACCGGAACCGTCCAGCCAGATTTGCGGGTGATATGCTGCACTCGTTCAAGCAGCTGATGCCGCAAGGAGACGAGAATCGAGTCAGCCACAAGATGTATCAGGACGCCCTGGAGATGGTCCACAAGGCCGCAGAGCTCGATACCATCTTCAGATTGTCCAAGGCGCCATTTCACGTCTTTATCACCCGGATCAAAATGCCCTTGGTCGAGCCCCCGAAACTCGGCTTTGAGTTTGACCCAGATACCATGGAGCGAGTCAGGTCTGTTGGCGTTGAACATTGGCGCAACACCATCCCAATCGTCGACTTGGCTGTTTCTCCTGGCATCTTTAAGGTCGTCAACGCTCGTGGCTCCAACGGCCGCTCGGACCGTGTCTTGGTGAAGCTCCGGGCCCTTTGCAATCTTCAGGCAGCATTCACCTACCTCGGCATCGATGAAATCAAGGAAGAGCGAAATGAGGACCGGCAAGCGAAGGTCAAAGACGAAGAGGATTACGACGTAGACATGCTGGAGGTGGTGTAGCATGGCCCTCAAACAGGACCCGGCCTTGAATGGGTTGGGCTCAGGTGCGCTCAACCTCTTAGCAACCTGGCACTGCTCGAGGAGGTTCTACAGGGAACAGTTTTCGGTTTGGAGTTGGTTTGGGGAGTTTCCGGGTTTATCTGTCTTTTTGCTCTTCGATACCTGGGGAAAGTCCTTTTGCCTCGTTAGTATTCCTCCTCGACCTCAACCCCTGAATCGCAGGGCTTGTTGACCCGCTCCGCAGTCCTTACTCGTTGCCTAGGCAACCTGCACATCCTCGATGAAGCGCCACAAATGAGAACCGAATTACCAGTTCCCATGCGGTGTGATATTGGTGGCTTGATTTTTGACTTGAAGCTGGCTACGAGGCACCGTGAAGCCCCTTGTCTCAGAATGACGACGTTGAGGCGGAGGGATATCTCCGTGTCAGGGGTTGACGCCGCCAGGCACGATGGCTGACTCCATGTCATGACGTAATCCATTTTCCGGAACTCTTCCAAATCACGACCAATTGAACATCATGACTTCATGAGATAGAGCTTGTCAGTGAGAATTAGGGTGTCTGTTTCTGAAGTTGGTGTTTGCGCACTGACGGCCCTTCGTATAAACGTGCAGCAAACCTCGATTTTCTTTCATTCAACAATCGCGGGAATCCAAACTTCAATCCCCCCAATTCTCCACCACACTTACACAATCCAACCACACAACCCACCAAAATGACCCGCAACATCTGCATCACCTCCATCGAGGGCCAAACCGGCTTCCTGATCGCCGAGCTCCTCCTCACCGACGAGAAATTCAAATCCCAGCTCGACAGCGTCACAGGCCTGACCCTCGACCCGTCCTCCCCCAAGGCCAAGGAACTCGAGACGCTCGGCGCGACCGTCGTGGCGCACAAGCCCGGCCGCGAGCGCGACGTGGTGGCCGCCCTCAAGAAGACCGGGTGCGACACCATCTGCCTCGTGCCGCCCGCGCGCCGGGACAAGTTCGACATCGCCGCCGAGCTGACGACGGCGGCCAGGAAGGCCGGCGTGCAGAACGTGCTGCTGATCAGCGCGGCCGGGTGCGACTATGCAGAGCGGGACCGGCAGCCGCGGCTGAGGGAGTTTGTGGATCTGGAGGCGCTGGTGTTGGCGGAGAAGGGGAATCCGGAGAGTCCGTTGGGGCATTCGCCTTGTGTGATTCGGTGAGTTTTTACACCCACTGGGGTTGGGAATGAGGAAGTGAAGCTGACTGTTTCCAGGGCGGG
Source organism: Staphylotrichum longicolle (assembly GCA_019096155.1). Lineage (NCBI taxonomy): Eukaryota > Fungi > Ascomycota > Sordariomycetes > Sordariales > Chaetomiaceae > Staphylotrichum > Staphylotrichum longicolle. The sequence goes on from JAHCVI010000003.1 coordinate 2,410,677, forward strand.
GTTTTATGCCGGAAATCTGCTGCTATACTCGGAGCAGGCGCGGAACGAGGGCGTGTTGCCTCTTCCAATTGGGGAGAATCACAAGTTTGCGCCCGTCGCTCTCGGGGTGGGTTGACTCTTGGACGATGTTTTCACATTCCCGGCGCTGACAGTGTTTAGGACATCTCACTCGTGGCGGCCCACGTTCTTACGGACAAAGGCCCACATGGGTTCGACGACCGGCACCGTGGGCAGATGATGGTGCTCACCGGCCCCATGCTCTGCGCCGGCAAGGAGCTGGCCGAGTCCGCGAGCAAGGCCCTGGGCCAGACCATGGAGTTTGAGAACATCTCCGAGTATGTCCCCACTTTCTGTCCTTGTGTGTGTTGAACCATGCTGACCTGCCGCAGGCGCGAGGCCAAGCGTGTCCTCAAGTCGCAAACTGACCTGGATGACTCCGAGCAAGAATACATCCTGGAGTATTACAGCCTGGTGCGCGAGGGCAAGACAAACTACATCTCAACAACGGCGTTTCACGATGTCACTGGCCAGCACCCCACGGAACCGGATGAGTTCTTCCGGAACTATGCCGGCGAGCTGCGGCCCAAGAAGAAGCTGCGGAGCAGTTAGAGGGTATCTTGAACTCGGGGCATTTCAGGCGTTTGTTACAGTGTATGGATGAGATACTGTCCTGGAAGGGTAGTGGCTGGGCTTTTTCACAGCGCCGGCTGATGTTGAACGGTCATGTCTAACTCCAGATTATGGATCGAAGGTGCATGTAGAACCCAAAACATTGTTATCCCGCGGAAGACAATAATCCGCAACTCCATACTAATTGGAGACAAGCTCAAGGGTGGTCATCCCCTATGTGAGGTTCCTGGTCTTCTGCCTCCACTCAACTACCCGACAACAAGGCAACTGGTACCTTAATGGCGCCGGCATTCCCTTTTTGGTCCCCATGCATTCAGAATAGCCCAGTAAACCGACTTGGGCTTCTTGTCTGCATCGAACGGCAGAGCCGAACCGTAGCCTGTAAAGATGGCAGGGACCCACGAGTGATCGTCAGAATAGTCCCAGACCGTGATTCCCACGCAGCGAGCAGTGTTCTTGCAAGAGGCCACAATGTTGGCATAGTCCAACTCCTGTTGCGCGACGTCGGCGGCACTGACGGGCACCGGGATGCGGACGTCCAGCTCCGTGTAGGCAACCTCGAGGCCCAAACTTGTGAACCGCTCCAGATTGCTCTGCAGTGCGCTCGCAGACGGCACAAAACCCCCGATCAAGTGAGCTTGCAGACCAATGCCGTCAATCTTTGCACCGTAGTCCTGGACCATCTTGGCCAGTTCGACCGCCTTGTCGGTTTTAGCAGAAGCGAACTCGATGTTGAAGTCGTTGTAGTAGAGCTTGGCGTCCGGATCTGCTTCTGCAGCGGCTTTGAAGGCGATTGGGATATAGGCTGGACCGATGGTGTCGAGAAAAATGGAGGACCTGTAGCTGAGGCCATCATCGCTGATGGCTGTGGGCGGTGTCAGCAAGTCTTGTAAATTGAACTGATGGTTCGACATTTTCAACGAAAACAGTGCCCTACCTTCATTGACGACGTCCCACGAGTAGCACTGGCCCTTGTAATGGCCGACAACGTTCCGAATGTGACTCTCCAGAACCCGGATCAGCGTTGCATTGTCGAAGTTGCTATCCCTAACCCGAGCGGGCAGTTGGTTATGCCAGACAAGGGTGTGACACCGCACAAGCTGCTGGTTGGACTGCGCCAGCTGAACGATTTCGTCTCCGCCGGCATACGAGAAGTAGCCCTGCGCGGGCTCGGAGCTGTCCCACTGGAGTCCCCGTCAGCGACGCAATCTGGCTCGACGAGCGTTGAGATCATGACAAACCTTCTGCGCATTTCCGACTGTGATCTGCCCAAAGTCGGAAGTATTCTTGAGCTGTGCAACGTAGGGCACATCCGAAAGCTCTGGATTATCGGTGGCGGTCCCAAAGTAGAGCTTCCCGGCAGCTCTGGCTCGTAAATTCAAGCCATCACGGCCAGTGACTGAAGCCGTGCAAAGAGGAAGAGAGACAAGAAGACAAGACCACATTTCAGCTCGCGTGAAACCCAGGTTTGGTGACTTTTCGTTGTAAAAGCGAACTTGGCAGATATACACTCTTAATTTATAGACGTGCACTATGGACCCTACTTGACTGGCTTTACACCATCTTCACCGTAATCATTCCAAACCCCTCTCCATAGTTACTACCGCTTCGCAAATGGGTGCAAAAAGAATTTCCTTTTCGGGATGCCAAGGGGGAGACTCTGCCGAGAATTGGTGTTGGGTTTCAGGGGTACAGCGAATCTGTTGTCTTGAATCGATGACGGACTTGGTAGCTCCGCCCTAACATCTACCTGAGGTAGGGAGGTAGCTTCACTACACGGGGCGAGGCATTCCGTGTGTGCGAATTAGCAAAAATAATGTATCCTCGATGGTGAAAAAAGGTCCCGTACGGATATCAAGATCCATTCTGAGCCAAAAATACATTTTATAGACAAGTCGGAGAGATCCAAAGCGCACATTCGTTGTGTACGTTCCGAGTCTTTGAGGTGAACGCAACTCGGTTTAAGAACGAGGGTCAAGACCAACCCCTTCGCAACTGTAGATATCTCCACCTGGTCACCCTCATCAACTTTTGCGCCTCTTTGGTCCCCCCCTGGCTGCTTCGTCGAATCTCCTGTGTTCCAAGCACGGTAAGAGACCGAGCTCGCCTCTGATCCAGTGCTCAGTACAATGTAGCTAGTGTGATGGCCCATCAACTCTCCCTCTCCACCCCTGCAACCTCATGAATCAACTTCACAAACTGCTCCGGCTCATGCGCAAACCTGCCCAGGAACAACCCATCCACCTCTCCCCCCAACCTCCCCCAAAGCCCCGGCCCCGCCGCACCACCATACACAATCCTCGTCCTCCCCTTCCTCCCCTTCACAACCTCGCTCTCCCTCACCCTCCTCACCACGCCCCTCACATGCTCCGCCGACGCCGGCTCCGGCGCCCCAATCGCCCACACCGGCTCATACGCCAGCACCACGTCCGCCCCGTCCTCCAACCCCTCCAACACAGCCGCCACCTGCCTCACCACCTCCCCCGCCGCCCCGTCACCCGGGGCAACCTCCCCGACGCACACCAGCGGCACCATCCCGTTCCGCACCACCGCCGCCACCTTCCGCCTCACCACCTCATCCGTCTCGCCGAACAGCCGCCTCCGCTCGGCGTGCCCGACCTCGACGATCGCGCACCCGGCCTCCCGCAGCACCGCGGGCGACACCTCCCCCGTGAACGGCCCAAAGTCCTCCCCCGCGCAGTCCTGCGCGCCGACGAGCAGCGGCGGCGGCGCTGCTGTTGCCGCGGCGCGGATGGTCTGGACGACGGCGGGGAGGGCGATGAAGTCCGGGATGATGAAGGCGTCGAGGGCGTCGAGGGCCTGGGCGGTGGAAGGGGAGGAGGAGAGGAGGGTGAGGAGGGAGTCGAGGTAGGACGTGGTGCGGGCGAGGGAAAAGTACATTTTTGTTGAGACGCCGAGGAGGGGGCGGTGGCCGGAGAGGGGGGAGATTGTTGTTGCTGTTGTTGTTGTGGGAGGCATGGCGGTGGTGGGGTTGAGTAAGGAAAAGGAAAAGGGGGTGGGTTGTTTGTTTGGGGAGGACAGGGTTGTCTCGTTGGTGGTGTTTGTTGATGTGACGGGTTCACAAAGGGTGTTCGAGACAAGTGTTTGGTATCCCGGCGTCTCGGGCGTCTGCTGTGTAACAGCGGTCCACGTGTCAGTTGATCGTCAAAGGGACGTTGCTCATGACGTTGGTGGTTGTTGGGGGTTGTGTGCTTGCGATTCACGTGTTCGGCTATTTCCTTGCTTGTTCATTCCGGGGATATCAACCCTCAACCAGTTCCACCCCACCTGTGGATGTTGAACCCTGCGGGCCTCGTTCGCGGGCCGGCATGAAAGTTGGACAGGGAACCCATCAGATACGACCGGAAAATTAGAAAGTGGAGAGCTATGGAGCCCTGCCCCGGCCCAGGAGAACAAGAATCCTCAATGCTAAACTCGGGGTAGTGGACCCGAGCCCCGACGGCTTGGTTTGCCACAGGGCTCTCGGATTACCCTTTTGGGAATCTGGTCGGGAGAAGAACCCGGGGTCTTTCGCCATCCCACCTCAGGAAACCGCTGGCAACTGAGTTCCTCAGTGCTGGCGATGCAAACAACACATCGAAGCACAAGACAGTTTATTCATGATTACTCTAACTCGGTCCCATCAGCACCCGTTCACAGCTACTGCCTCCGCTTCCCCCGTCAACCCCCCCGGTGCGTCCTCATAGTGATGAATCGCAGCCACCTTGGCCGCACTGGGGCTGCTCTCGTCAAAGACATAGCCCAACCACTCCTTGGCCAGCCTCCTCGCCACCTCCAGTCCCACGACCCTCTCCCCCATGCACAGCACCTGCGCATTGTTGCTGAGTACCGCCCTCTCCACCGAGAAGCTGTCGTGTGCTGTCACCGCCCGAATCCCCTTGATCTTGTTGGCCGAGATGGCCACGCCCAGCCCCGTTCCACAGATGAGCAGTGCCCTGTCGCATTCTCCTGATGCGACCAGCTTTGCTGCCGCGGCTGCGATGTGTGGGTAGGCCGTGTTGTCATCGGTGCCGACGTCGACTACGGAGACGACCCGGTCGTCTGCCGCGAAGTCTGCTTTGATTTTGTTCTTGTAACCGACGCCCGCGTCCTGGCAGAAAAACGTTAGCAGGGCCAGCATTACTGGGCGCAGGATACTGACATCGCAACCGATGGCAATCCGCCACTTTGGTGAGCCCATGTTGATTTGTTTGTGGTTTGGGGTTGATTGTTGCAGACTGTGAGTCGACAAGAGCCGTTTGATGCACGCTGACGAAGTTAGAGCCGCCACGGAGCTAGCTTAAATGGCCTGGTGGGAATCGGCATTTATCCAATGCGCCTTTCCCCTCCTGGTATTCCGGCAGAACCGGGCCTCTTTGCAGGCTGCCGCCCGGGTGTAAGTGACACCCGGATCGGGATCCTGCTGCATTGCCCCTCCTCCCCTGTGCAACCACACACCGGCCCCGCCTCCCGGCAAGTGTGCCATTGGCGTTGCTTATAGGTGGCTGCGTCACAGGCCGGCCGTGATCTGCACTCGTCCTCGACATCGACCCAGTCAAGCCTGCCCTTGGGTTGACATTTTTGGAACTTATCCTCGCAGGTTCCTTGCTTCTCACCGTCGTTGGGCTGCCACTTCCACCACGTCCTCACCATGTCTGATCGACATCTCTTCTCCTCCCTCGAGGGGCTCGTCCCCAAAGCTCTCCGTGGCATCGTCGCCAGCAACCCCCGGCTCAACCTGGACGAAACCAACCGCGTCGTCTTTGACCCCGAGTCGCCTCGTTCGACTGTCAGCATCATCAGCGGGGGTGGCTCTGGCCACGAGCCAGCATGGTCTGGTTACGTCGGCAAGAACATGCTCGCGGCGTCTGTGGCGGGCGATGTCTTTGCTTCCCCAAGCACCAAACAGATCCTGGCCGGCGTCGACGCGGTCCCCTCAGACAAGGGCACACTACTAGTCATCACCAACTACACGGGCGACTGCCTTCATTTTGGCCTCGCTGCCGAGAAGACCAAGGCCAAGGGGAAAGCATGCCGGATGTTGATATGCGGCGACGACGTCTCCATTGGCAAGAAGGGCGGGTCGCTGGTTGGGCGGCGTGGCCTTGCCGGCCAAATCGGTGTGCTCAAGATTCTCGGTGCGGCCGCTGCTCAGGGGGCGTCCTTAGATGAGCTGTTCGATCTCGGAACCGCCGTCAACGGCCAGATTGTCAGCATCGCCGCGACTTTGGACCACTGCCATGTCCCCGGTCGTACCGAGCACGGAGCCCTTAACGAGGGCGTGGTCGAGATTGGCACCGGGCCGCACAACGAGCCGGGTTACAGGAAACTTTCGCCGGCACCATCTGCAGAAGGGCTCGTGAAACAGATCCTCACGTACTGCCTGGATGAGACGGACCCGGAAAGGGGTTACGTCAAGTTTAACCGCGGAGACGAGACAGCGCTCCTGGTCAGCAACTTTGGCGGTATGTCGAACCTCGAGCTTGGCGGTCTGGTCGATGAGCTCCTCCAACAGCTGCTGGCGGACTGGAATGTCGAGCCGGTCCGAGTGTATGCGGGCTGCCTCGAAACGTCCCTCAATGCGCCTGCCTTTTCAGTCTCAGTCATCAACATCTCGGGCATCGCACGCAACAGCTCGTACTCGGCAGAGCAGATCAAGGAGTTCTTCGACGTCAGGACCGACACTGCCTGGGAAGCCGTTGCCGGGGCGCAGAACTACACCCAACGGCGCAAGCGGGCGGAGCAGTTCGTCCAGCCGCCGCCCGAAGAGAAGAAGGTTATGGACAGCTCAAAGGACCTCAAGATCGACCCGACATTGTTAGAGAAGATGCTCCGGGGTGCCTGCGAAGCGCTGATCGCAGCGGAGCCCGATCTGACGAAATGGGACACCGTCATGGGAGATGGGGACTGTGGTCTCACCCTCGAAACTGGCGCCAAGGCGCTTCTGGAGGCCATCGACTCCAAGCAGATCACATCCAACGGCTCGGTCGTCGAGGTGCTCCTCGAGCTTGAAGACATCGTCGAGAGCAAGATGGGCGGCACGCTGGGCGGTATCCTGGGCATCTTCTTCGTGTCGCTCCGGACGGCTGTCACAGAGAACAGCGGGTTGGCTTCGACAGAAGGGCCGGTCTCGGTATGGTCAAGGTCTCTGGCATATGCGCTGCAACACCTGGAGCAGTACACTCCTGCCAAGGTGGGCGACCGCACCGTGATGGACACCCTGATTCCGTTCGCCGAGGCCATGCAAGCCAAGCAGAGCTTCCAGGAGGGTGTCGCTGCGGCTGTCCAGGGATCCGAGGCGACCAAGACGCTGAAGCCGAGACTGGGGAGAGCGACCTATGTCGGCGCGGGTGCCGAAGGGAAAGAGTTGCCGCCAGACCCGGGTGCTTGGGGCGCCATGGTTGCCATTCGGGGTCTGCAGACGGCCATGTAATCGAGTTGGAGTTGCGGGTGTATTCAAATACCAGAATTGCAGTTTTCTTTTCCAGTTGATAATATCAAAGCCAGTTATTTTTTCCATCCTCGTTTGGTCGCTGTTGCCTAATTGTCAGTGAAAACCTCTACTCAACATCGTAGTGGTGGAAGGAGGTGGGCTCCTGTCCACCTTCCTGACAGCCTCCAGCTGGCTCTGCAACTTCCATGACTGTCCTGTAGATCTCAACCCGAAGTTCACTCCAGCTTTTCAAACAGGAAGGTGCCTTTCGATTTCTCTCGTCCATTCAACCCCATCTCAATCACACACATTGCTTCTTCATGATCCTGAACTTGAAACATCAAACAGCTTTTTTAAAGAAACTAAAACTACATCTAGTCTCAATCAGGCCTTGCCGGCGCTCCCCAGCCAGTGCATGTACTGCTCAATGGCCTCCTGCATGGCGTTGGTGCCAGCCTCAATGACACTGGTCAGCGGCTTGCCCTTCATCTCGTCCTGCACGCGCGCGTAGTGCTTGTTCATGCCCTTGTTGATGTTGATCTTGGTCACGCCGCCTGCCATGCACTTCCTGAAGATCTCCTCGTCGAAGGGGTCCGCCCCGTGCAGGACCAGCCTGACCTTCTCCCCGACGCGCTCGTTGATGGCCTGCAGCCGCTCGTACTCGAGCTGGATGCCGCGCGGGCCATACTCGCCGTGCACGTTGCCAAACGCCGGCGCAAGCATGTCGATGCCCGTCGCGACGAACTCCTCGGCCTCCTCGGGCGTCGTCAGCAGGCCCTCCAGATCCGCCGTCTCGGCCACCCCGTCCTCCCCACCCTCGATCCTCCCGGGCTCCGCCTCGGCGGCGATCCCCCGCTCGTGGCAGTACTCCACCAGCTCGGCCGTCAGCCGCAGGTTCTCCTCCTTCTCGTAGTGGCTCATGTCGCACATGATGCTGTCGAACCCGTCGTCAATGTCGGCGGCGCGGCGCACCAGCTCGGGCGTCTGGCAGTGGTCGAGGTGCAGCGAGACGGGCACCGACGCCGAGTGCGCCGCCTCGGCCGCCGCCTTGACGAGCGCATCACCGGCGTACTGGATCGCCCAGGGGAAGAGCAGCACCATGGCCGGCGAGCGGGCGGCCTCGGCGGCCCGCACCGTCGCGATGATGGACTCGATGTTGTAGCAGCACATGGCGGGGACCGCGTAGCCGCCGGCTTTGGCGGCGTTGAGGATCGCCATGGAGCGGTTTTGGGCGAGGGCCGGGCGGGGCATTGTGGCGGTTGGCTGGTGGAGGGTGTTTGGTTTGCTTGTTGGGGGGTGTGGAAGATGGGACGTGGTTGGGGGAGCAAGGAAGGGTGAATGATCACTGAGAGTCCGTGATCCTGATGAGGGACGGTGATGAAGACGGGTGGTGGCTCGGTTCAGGGGAACTGCCAAGATGTGGATGGTATTCAAGTGTGGTAATATTCCCTGATCTGACGGGTTAATAGTACCTCAGTTCAGGAGTCGAGGTTTACTAAAAGTGTCCCGGCAGTTCATCAATCGGACGGTTGAAGGAGTTGCTCGGATTGCCTGATTGGGGTTAGGCGGCGTGGCGTGCCAAGGGGCGAGACTGGATGCCGCATGCATGAAGATATTAGCCGGGAAGCACCAGCGCCTTGTGGGGTGGTCAGATAACGTCATTATTGGCTGTCGACGGCAGAACGGGCATCGAGAAGTTGAGAAGTTTGGAAAGTGGTGAAAGCGGGGGATACGAAATGGGCTTTTCGCAGCTTGTTTAGCTGTGGATCACCCCGCCATCGACTTCATCCGGTCAGGGGTTCGGCCGGGGCTTCGGCATTGCATGGGGCGAGGTCGGCATGCCGCCGGCCACCACTCATCGTTCCCGACTAAGACACTGTTTGAGTGCCCGACATTGTTTCTTACGATACGATCTCCAGTCCATTCTGTTTGCCATCATCCATTGTTCACTCACTCTTCACGCATCTCAGCGGGGAGACTTACTGTTCGAGTCTAAATAACCCGAAGGCAACAACACCACACCCTCAACCGACACAACCCAAAAGACTTCACACATTCAATATGGCCAACACAAAACCTCCCGTCTCCTTCATCGGCCTTGGTGCCATGGGCTTCGGCATGGCCACCCACCTGATCAAGCAAGGCTACAGTGTCACAGGCTTCGACGTCTGGGCGCCGACCCTCGAGCGCTTCCGGGCCGCGGGCGGCCAGACCGCGACAACCCCCGCCGAGGCCGTCGCAAACAAGTCCTTCTGCGTCTGCATGGTAGCCACCGCGCAACAAGCCCAGTCCGTGCTCCTCGACGGACCCGACCCAGCCGTCCCCTCCCTCCCCAAGGGCGCGGCCCTCCTCCTCTGCTCCACCGTGCCCTGCGACTACGTCCAGTCGCTGGACCGCCAGCTCCGCAGCATCGGCCGGGACGACATCCTGCTGGTCGACAGCCCTGTTTCGGGCGGCGCGGCGCGCGCGGCGGACGGCACACTCTCCATCATGGCCGGCATGTCAGACGCGGCGCTGGAGGCGGCGCGCCCGCTGCTCGCGGAGATGGCGGACCCGGCCAAGCTGTACATCGTGCAGGGGGGTGTGGGCGCTGGGAGCAACATGAAAATGGTGCACCAGGTGCTGGCGGCGTGTCAGATTCTGGCGGCGAGCGAGGCGATGGGCTTCGCGGCGCGGCTGGGCTTGGATTTGGCTGTTGCGCAGAGGGCGGTGCTGGCGAGCGAGGCGTGGAACTGGATGTTTGAGCATCGCACGCCGAGGATGCTGACACAGTTCCAGCCCATCGCGAGCGCGGTGAATATCATTGTCAAGGACACGGGAATCATCACGGCCGAGGCAAAGAGGAGTTCGTTTCCGGTGCCAATGACGGGTACAGCCGAGTTGGCGTACCGCGAAGCAGTTGAAAAGGGGTACGGGCCGGATGACGACAGCAGCTTGCTGAGGCTGTACACTGAGTCGGGCGGCGAGGCGCAAGAGAGCTCTTTGAAGACGGACGATGAGAAGTTGGCCCTGGTGGTGGACCTTCTCAAGGCGATCAACCTGTGTGCTGCTGGAGAGTCCCTCTCGTTTGCCAGCGCCGTGGGTTTGGACCTCGACCAGGTACTCGACCTGTGTGTCAACGCGGCGGGAGCGAGCACAATGCTGAAGGAGTATGGGCCTTCGTTTATTGCTGCGCTTCGTGCGGGCACGGCGTCCAGGAGCTTCGAGGCCAAGGAGGGAGCTGCGAGCATCAGCGATGCTGCGCAGCGGCTGCAGAGGGTCATCGACGAGGCTGACCGGATAAAAGTGCCGGTCTACCTGGGCAGGCGGGCGTTGGAAATTCTCCAGGAGGCTTCCCAATTCGGGACCCAGGGACTTGCTGTCGATGCGGTTGTAAATGTGTGGGCGAAGTCGTCCTCGTAGTAGACGGGCGTCTTTCGGATTTTTGCTCAACATCTCAACATAATGTAAAGCTTTTGAATAGAACAGAAACAGTTTGGCCCTCTGCGAGACATGCTGAGGCACCACGAAGTCGAAGCTCTGCCTTGGTCTCGCCTTGGCCGCCTGCATCGGGTTGCACCGTGGTTGCGCAGCTTGGGACCGGCTTGAGGAAACTATCAAGGTCAGCTTTCAAGATATTTGACGTACATGACGGAAATGACTAAATTATGTTTCATGCCGTGAATAAGTGTGGGCGAAATGGTCAAGTTCGAGTTCCTAGAACATTGACACAACGTCCACTGCTTGAATCTGGAATATGAGACGAGCTGACCTGCACCATGTCGTCTGAGAATCCGAAGTTTGTAGCGCTCAAGTTCCATTTGTGGAACTTTCTCCATACCCGACAGTAAAACATGACGGCAAAAGGAAGACGACGCCAGAACGACGGGAGGAAGATGGAGCTGGAAAGAGGAAAGCAGAGGAAAGGGAGGATGGTGTGTGATGTGGAGACCCATATTTCTGGTTCAGCCATCGGCCCCGCTCATCGATTTCCATTCAAGACCCCTGTGCACAGCGCGCTCCTCAAACCGCGACGCGTCTTCTCTAAGGTCAGACCAAAACGCAGCCACCCACCATTTTGCCCTCTTCTTGGGCTTCTTGGGCGAATTTTTCAGCAAGATTGCGACATTATTGAGCACGGTTCACCAGTTCCAACTTGCAGGTGTCTCCAAGGGCCAGGTTTTACTGCCCCAAGTGTGATGGAGGCTTCAATCCGACCTCATTTCTTCAACCATGGGCGACCAGAGGTATGGTGGGTGAAGTCGACACCCGAGTCGAGTTCTTCATCTGACTTTTTCCCAGTCCGACCCGGAAGAGGAGAAGAACTGTCACTGGTGTCAGATTCGCTCTTTTGCGACGCATAAAAAGATCCCCATCACGATAGTGAACGACGAGGATGACCAGATTTTGAACCCCAATTTTCGCTTCATCGATCATTCCGTCACAGCCGATGACGTCCCAGTGGCAGAGGACTCCTTCCGGACAGGCTGCGACTGCGCCGACGACGAAGAGTGCATGTACAGTACATGCCAGTGCCTCGACGAGATGGCCCCCGACTCTGACGAGGACGAGGACGACTACGGTCAGTCACGGAAGAAGCGCTTCGCGTACCACGCCAGTGGGGCCAAGGCTGGCTTTCTGAGGAGTAGGATCCTCGAAAGCGGCGAGCCCATTTATGAGTGTCACGAAGGCTGCAACTGTTCCTTGCAGTGTCCAAATCGAGTGGTGGAGCGAGGCAGAACGGTGCCGCTGCAAATCTTCCGGACCGAGGATCGCGGATGGGGTGTCAGGTGTCCCGTCAACATCAAACAGGGTCAGTTTGTCGACAGGTATCTCGGCGAGATCATCACGAGCCAGGAGGCGGACAGGCGGCGAGCCGAGGCGACCATCTCGCAACGCAAGGACGTGTACCTCTTTGGGCTCGATAAATTCTCGGACCCAAACTCACTCGATCCGCTTCTGGCGGCAGCACCGCTCGAGGTCGACGGGGAGTGGATGAGTGGCCCGACACGCTTCATCAACCACAGCTGCGACCCAAACATGCGCATCTTTGCGCGGGTCGGCGACCACGCGGATAAGCATATCCACGATTTGGCGCTCTTTGCATTGCGTGACATCCCCGCAGGGGAGGAGTTGACGTTTGACTATCAGGGAAAACCAGGCGAGGTGGACAAGGACGAACTCGACAACGACGCACAGGATCCGTCCAAGATAAAGGACATGACCAAGTGCAAGTGCGGAGCCAAGAATTGCAGAGGGTTTCTGTGGTAAGCAAAGGCCTGCCTTCTCGAAGTTGCGGCGGAATCAGTTATGCTGTGGATTTTGCTGTCCTAATCTGTCGCCTAAAGACACAAGAGTGCATTCAAGCACTGCATCTCAGACGACGATACCGCAATTGGGCCTGCACTTAAAGTTTCTTTGGTGAATGTTGACAGGCGGGTTTGGTTGAAACATCAGTTGTCGAGAGCTGCTGGAACTCCCTTTCCCACCAAAAAGTCAGGATCCACCTCGCCCAACTTTGACATTGGAAGTGCATCAATGATCCCTGTCAGGTCCATGGCTTGGCGGTGCCCGGATTCGTGCTTCTGCATCCCTCCAACTTCAACGTCATTCCCTCGTGTCAGGCCACTTTTGGCGTCGTTGTGACGAGCGCGGTACTGGGGGCACAAATTCAATATTGGCGTGTAGTGAACCAGTATCTCATGGTTTGACACTTCCCTTCTAAACTCCCGAGATCGCGGGGCAGTTTCTTCTCGAAAACGGTTCTTTAGAGGGGACTGGAATCAGTCAGTTCGCTTGCGCTGGACCGGCATCGCCGTTCCGAGTGGGCCTGACCCCACAGCGACCGACCGTGACCCACAGCGGCCCAGCCAAGCGAGGCCAACCTGGAAGCAGGAGAAGGGTCGAGCCACGAGCCACGACCATCCACGAACGACCACTGGCACCTCCCCCGGTGGGGTCCTGCTCAGCGAGCCCACGAGAGACAAACAACACCGGCTCTCCTTCTCACACCTCACCTCCTGCGCCTGGTTTGCCTGCCGTGTTCCAGTTTGGGAGCTTATCGCGGAGCCAGGTGACACTGCACTTATCGGCGCCTTTCCCCTTTCAAAAAAGTCCCAAACTTTTGGCGCGGGGTTCTTTTTTTCTGGAAGGGATTAATCGAGCCCTTCAAGGTCCACGGATACAGCCCTCAGCCCAGCAGCAACCTTGGTCCCCTCTCAGAGGCTGCTGGCATCTGTGGCATCCGGCTCCTCAAGCAGCTTCCCACCCACTGCCGTCATGAACTAGTTACTCAGGCGGCTGGATCGAGCGGCCAAACGGGTGCGAAAACGATCAAGGAGTCGGCATCGCGAGGATCTGACCACCATGGTATGGCAACCCCCGAACCTCTTTTTCTCTTTGGCACTTTCCAGCTGCTTTTCCCGTTTTCGACTTCTGCCGATTTTTCTGTTGCAGCTGCTGCCACGGCGACTGCTGCTAGTGCGCCCACACCTTTGTTCTCAAGCACCCCTCTGGCTGGATACTCAATCGTTCACTCAATCTGACTGATATTGTGCCCAGGGTTGCTGTCTCTCTCGTGACGGGGGTCCGAATTCCCCCTACCCGGGCGGCGCCGCCACTGGCTCTGCCCGAGCAATCAACGAGGCCGCCCAAACGCCTGGCGCATCGGGTTCGCAAACCGGCATCGACGAACCTTCCCTCACCTCGAACTCGCGGCGCCGCCGTCGGCACTCGCATCAACCCTTGGCCCAGCACATCAACAAGCCCCTGCGACGTCACGAGTGGACTAGTCACGACCGGCAATGGACCCCTGCGGCTTTGCGTCGAGAGAGAACCGAGTTTTTCGACACTCGGGTCACTGGGAGACAGGAGATATGGCAGACTTTGCGCGCAGCTCTCGAAGTGCTCTGGCACGCGGACGAGGCCGCGCGCAATAGCCAGTTTCGCCGCATGAGCGAAGATGATGGGCCGAGCGAGGAAAACCCAGCGATAGCCCTGGCGACAGCGCAGAGTATCCTTGATGCTGCGGATATCACATTGCCTACCGGGGATCTCTACAACGGGGCATATGATGCCTTCGGCAACTACTATCAGATGCAGCACCAGATTGTAGCAGACCCGCAAAACTTACTATGGGCGCCGGGCTCGCCGACCGACGAGGGTCTTGATGATGTCAAGACTGGCTTGACAGCCGGCGAGGAGACAGAGCTCGGCGAAGATGAAGCCGAGCGCCGGCGTGAGGAGAAAGGCAAGGCTGTGGTCGATATCCGGGACCAAATCACGATCAGAGCGAGGCTCAGCGACGGCTCTAGGGATGTCAACGTGAAAGCGGACAAAGGAGATTCTATCCGGCGGATTGCGAGGCGTATTGCCGAGGAGGCCAAGGTGAGACGTCTCTTGCGGCGCATCTGAGGAGCACCTCACTGACAATTCCCGTAAAGCTCAATTCTACCAAGAAGATACGCATCGCCTACATGGGGAAGATACTCCAAGAGAGTACTTCGCTGACCTCCCAGGGCTGGAAGCAAGGGCACGTCGTCAACGCCTTGGTGTTTAACCGGTAGGACCGGAGTTCACCTCTGATGGAGGACGACGACCGATCACAATCTTGGGTCACCGCATCACAAGGGCCCTGGCGCTCTTCCGCCAACCGCGTAGTTGCTGACGACCTGGACGAAACTGCTTCCACAGAGATCGCGGCTTCTTTCACCACGACTCGCAGGAGCAACCGGGATCGACTTGGTTCCACCTTTCAACGCCTGGCCCGGTCCTTCACCCCGAACGAGACATCATCTTACATCCAAATCCCCGATGACGAGACCGCTGCTCTCCTCTCTCAGGACAACACCCAGCCAAACCTCCTCTCACGCTGCATCTCCACGATCAAAGCACGCCGCGAAGCGAAACTGACGCGCAGCTGGCGCCAGCACGCGGGCGACGAATGGGCCATCTACAGCAACAGCCACACTTGGTACCTCACCGGCCCGTACATGTAACGGGTTCCCTTGGTCATGGCTCTGCATCTGGGCCGGGTGACCTCGTCTAACCAGACCAAAGGGACACAACCGCACCATCTCCCTACCAATAATACCCATACCAATACCCCCACTGGTTTTTCTCTCATCCCCCATGTTTTCCCATCTTCACAAACCATACCCCGTTCTACCGGCGTTATATCTGCCTTGTTTCCATATTCGAGTCTCTACCCGGATGATATCTGCTTTTCTTGCTCTATATCCTGTCTTTTTCTGTTTGTTTGCTTATTGTTTTCGCAACCGCCGTTCGCTGGAGCTGATTGAGGTTGGGGGAGCATGCTGTCACACTGCACATCCTCATCCACCCAACCCCCCACCCCTCCAAGCTCGTCCCAAAGACAAGACTGATCCCCGAGGAGGAATGGAGGAATGGAGGAGTGGAGGAGGAAGAGGGACGGGACAACAACCTTGATGTGCGTGCGTTGCGCTTTTAAGTCTTCCGCGGGTGGGAGGAGGAGGCCCATTCAAGGAGCGGATACATAATCACAACATGGCATGGAATGAAAATACCCAAATGGTTCAACTGCGAGTTCACCTTACCTAGTTACGTACTCTTCATGATTGGAAGTCTCAAATGACCCTTCCCAAGATTATCTCACTTGCCATCTTATGCACTCCAAACAAAAAACAGATGAATCTCATTTCATGGGCTGTATAGTCTAAACATCCCTTCCTTCACCCCCACCCTCCCACTCCTTTTTCGCATCCTGCTCTTTTTAGGGGCCTGGACTCGACTCTTGACTTGACTTCATTTGACTTGACAATGCCCCTCCGCTCTCAACCAGCCAACCAAAAACTCCTACTCCCGATAAGCTTGCACGGACCCCTTTCATCGCCAGGACCCGGGAGCGCTCAAACTTTCCACCGCACAAGCACCGGGACCCAGAGCTAGCTAGGTCTTTCTGACGATGTGCCCCGTCCGCGGGCGTCCCCGACAACATATCAGCTTGCGCCGCTGCGTCCCTCAAGCAGCCGCCGAGCCGATCTTGTTGAGGCCCTTGAGCGAGCCGAGGCTGAGCGCCAGGCCCTGCGACCTGCTGCGTATCCTGAGGAAGCCCGTGATGGGCCCGTCGTCGCCCTCCTTCTCGATGCTCAGGTTGGCCAGGGCGTCCTCGCCTATTGTTTTGAACTTGTTAGTAAATAACGTTGAGGGGAAAGAAGGGGGATTGACGTACCGAATACGCTCCTCGCGTAGAGGTTGGCGCTCAAGAACTGGCAGTCGCCCTTGAGGCTGGCCTCGGGAGTGAGGCAATTCATGTTGGTGCAGGCCATGAGCTGGTCCAGGAATTCGCGCAGCGTCTTGGCCTTGCTGTTGATGTTGACCTTGTTCTCCCACTCGAACTCGGTCCACATGGTGCGGAACTGCGTCTCGGTGCACGTCGCCGGCTGGATGTAATCCATGATGTCGACGTGCAGGTCGTTGAGGATGACGACGTTGGTGTCGGTCGAGTGCGCGCCCTCGTACACGACATTGCCAAAGATGACGCCCGTGTCGGTCGACGAGACCTTGATGGTGCACTGCACGTTGTGGAAGTCGTGCGGGCCCAGGTTCTGGCTCGTTGGGCGCTCCACCACCTTGAGGTCGCCGAGCGTGGCGAACTCGACGGTGAGGTTCTGCAGAGTGTCGGTGGTCTGGTTGACCAGTAGTACGTCGAGGATGATGTCGAACTGGTGGACCTTGACATAGGCCTCGGCGTAGACGGGATCGGAGAAACCGGTGAGCTGGACAACGCGGCTGAGCTTGCCGGACAGGTCCTCGGCGGCGCTGCTATCACCGCCTGTTGCCCGCTCCAGGTCGAGTTCAATCGCGTCGGCACCGTCGGTGACGTTCTTCTTGGACAGTTGGCGGATGGAAACCACGTCATCGACCTGGACAGCCGTCTTGGCCTTCTCGAACGCCTCCTTCGCCTCGCGCTTCTTCTCCTCAACCTGCACCATGGCCCGGAACGCCTTCCTTGTGTCCTCAAGGTAGACCGTCTCCAGCTCCTTGTGCTCCTTGAACTCGGCGAGCGAGCGCACGCAGCTCATGATACGGTCGACAGAGTCTTCGTCAATGGGTGCCTTGACGAACTGCGACTGGCCAACGCGGATGATGGAGATGAGGATGAGCATGGCCTCTGCCCGCAGCGCGTTGGTGCGAGCGTCCTCCGACGAGATCTCGGAGTGGCGCATGACCAGCTTTGTGAGTGTCGCCGAGAGCACCGTCGCAAGGTAATAATCGCCATCCAGAATGAGTTGCCTGAGAGGAGGCTTTGATGATGCCTTGACGGCCTCCAGCTTAGCAGCTGCCGCGGACTGGCTTGTGAGAGCGGTCTCGGTCGCGTATGTCCCGTCGGCGAGCACCTTCCGAGACCCAGCGGGGGTTGCCTTGGAATGCCCATTAACCTGCTCCTGCTCCTTGTTCTCCTCGTCTTGATCCATGTTGTCCAGCAACCTCTGCTCTGACGCCAGGATGGGGATCTCGCCAAGGCTAGCCCTAATACCCTTCCAAGCATCCCGAATATCCTTCTCGTCAACCGAGTACTCGCCGATGATCCAAAGGATGCCGCGGTAGACCTTGCCCGCCCGGACCTCCCTCAGGGTATCGACGAGTCTCTTGGCAATTGCTGGCCGAAGGGCGGGGAACTTCTCGACGACCTCCTTCACAAAATTGATGACATCGACAGCGGAAGTGTTGTTGAAGTCGGCGATGAAATCCATGAGGAGCTCCACCACGCTGGCGGCAACCTCGGAGAACTTGACAGCGCACTGGTGGATGGAGTGGATGAGGAGCTGGCGGTACTCGCTGTTCTTCTCGTACTCCTGGTCGACCGTCTTGGACAGCTCCTTCTTGAGGAGGAGCACCACCTCCTCGACGTTCTTGCTAGACACCATCTCCAGCGCAATCTCCAGAGCCTTCTTCCGCACGTCGATATCGGGGCTTGACAGGACGCGCAGGATCTCCATGATCAGGTCGTCAAGGATGCCTTCGTTGTTCTGGCGGAGTTGGTCAACCCGGTCGAGCACGATAAGCTTGACATTGTTGTCAGCCTCCTTGATCGCGAGCTCAATAAACTTGCTCGCGGCGGCCTTGACAGCAACTGGGTTGTTGGTGAGCGCTGTCAGCGATGACGCCGCCTCGTACACGACTGTCGATGTGTTTGCCTCGAGGAGGTCAAAGATGAGGCGCAAGTACCGGGCCTTGTTTTGCGAGTTTTGGATGGCGTCTTTCCTGATAAACTCGAGCTCAACCAGCTGCAGAAGCTCCTCTGCGTTCGGAATGCCATCGAAAACGGTGCTGAGGTAGGCCAGGGCCTTGTCGTGGCTGATGCTGGACAGGGCAGCAAAACCATTGCGCTTGCATGTGGGGTCGCTCTCGCCTTCGAGGAATGTAGCAATGAGCTCCGCGGCGTCGGGAATCAGCGAGGGCGAGTGTTGGTAGATGGAGGCGACAGCAAACACGGCGTTCTTCCGCACGTAAGCGTGACGGTGCTCGAGGCAGGACCGTGCCGAGGAGAGGAGGGGCTCGAGGAGCTCGGGTTCGCGGAGCTTGCAGAGGAAGCGCAACGTGTTGCCTCGGATGTACTCGTTCGGATGTTGGAGGTCGTTCCGAATGCCGTTACTACAGAATAGTCAGAATATAACAAGGCCCTCCTCGGTGCAGTATCGGGCGCCCCCATACCATACTAGGATGAACTCTTGCTTGAGCTTCCCTTGGGCGTCGAGCTTGGGGCAGATCTCGTAGTAGAAATAAAGGAGCTTCTTCAGGGGCTTGGACTTGGACGGCATGACGAAGCGGATGATGTGCATGAGCAATTGGGGCATGGGGTCGCCGTTGAGCATGATGGTCAGGAGGCGCTTCATGGTCTCAACCTTGGACTCGTCGGTGCCCTTCTCGAGCTGGGTCCGCAGCTCCGCCAAGGTCGGCGTGCCCTCGGTGGCACTGTCCTTGACCAGGCTGTATGCATTGTCGAGGAACGACATGGTGGGCAACGGGTGGGAGCGAGTCGGTTGTGGCAGTCCTGGGTTGGTGCAGGGAAATCTGGCGGTGAATTTGGGTGTGGAACGGATGAGGTTCGAGATCGCGATGGGAATTGGCTGAGGGGCGGAGGGCTACGCTACTCCTGAGCTCTCGTTCAGTCGCGCCTTGGCTCGTGGTGCAAGCAGGAGCCGTTCCTGGGTTTCGGTAGGCGGATCAAGAGGTAGCCGCGCAGACGAGTTGTCGTTCGGTGGCCGCTGAGAGCGTGGGAGAGCGGAGCATCACCTGCGTGGTTGCGGTCGTGGTGAGGGAGCGCCAGCGGAGTGCACCTCCAATACGATTCAATCCGCCAATATCGAAGCGGACAGCAGGCATGCAGTGGTGCATGGGAGATGTGGCATTACTGCCCCTGTGGCAGCTGTGGCAGTCAGCTGCCAGGAGTGTCAGGATCACGTGCGGAGCCTCAGAGTTGTACAGGGGTCTGTTTTGGTGGGCTTTGGTGGGGTTCTGCCCCGCTGTTGCTCCCGGTCTTGCTCCCAGCCTTCCAGACAAATGCTTGTCTCCAAATCGGGCTCGCCAGCCGCGAGGGTTCCCAACTTCCGCCTTGTCGCAAACCATCACAGCTGCCCACCATGTCAAACTCGAACGAACCATTTTACATCCGATACTAGTATGCAGCGTCGGCCTTCTACTCGCCGGTCTTGCACGTGCTAATACTCAACCAGTTCGGGTCATCAAGGCCGCTTCGGACATGAGTTTCTCGGTGCGTCGTGCCACACTTGAAGCAATCGCCCTTTGGACAGGACTGACCGTGTTGTGCGATGCAGAGTTCGACTTTCGGGTAGTCGGCGACGGCCGTAGTGCGACCGCTCGCTATGCCAACAACTCAAACTACCGAAACGACAGCTTGATCCGGAAAGAGAGTACGATTGAGCTTTCCATCACCGATATTAAGACGACAGCGGGCTGACGTGGCTTGTTGATGGCAGTGTTTGTTAGCTCCCTCGTCGTTGACGAGATCAAGCGAATCGTCAAGGAGAGCGAGATTTTGAAGTACGTTGGGCAATGGACGCAGGGTTAGGGGATGCAAGGCTAATAGGGACTAGGGAAGATGATGCGAAGTGGCCTACCAAGAATAAGGACGGGAGGCAGGAGCTGGAAATCCGAGTCGGCAACGACCACATCTCGTTTGAGGTACGGAGGGCCCCATGTGCCCCCTTTTGCCCGGCCGGCTTGATTGCTGACCCTGCCCAGACTGCTAAGATAGGATCGATCAACGACGTGACCGAGTCTGCGGATCCAGAAGGCCTCAGAGTCTTCTACTATCTGGTGCAGGATCTCAAGGCGTTGGTTTTCAGCCTTATCGCCCTGCATTTCAAGATCAAGCCCATCTGATTCTCGGATGCACCTACGGACGCGCCCATGGTCTTCGCTCGACAGCTGAGCGAACTCTATCAAGGCCATGCCATTGCGAGAGAACGAGAGAAGGGACAGACTTACGACACTGGGTGGCTTCCCCAGTCTCACATGGGGCAGAAATTCGGGCAAACAGTCAACTAGGGCATTTTGCGCGCCATGGCCCTTGGCCTGGTGCTAGACGCTCAATGTCTCACAACACAACTTAGGATGGGAAGGAGACTGGGACACAATTCCCAGTTACGGATTTACGGTATACCTCACGGCCGCCAAACTGCAAGGAAGCAACCTGCACCACAGTCGGGTATGAGCAGGCGAATGACGGCCCGCCGCATGCTCCCAGATCTGGCAGCTCAACGGTTAGCGTTGATGCTGGCCGCTTTTAGAAACCAATCACTTGTTGACAGCTGTGTCACCAACTGCATCCGTGGTTCAGCAGCGTGGGGTGCTGATATGCCTCTCTAGCCCTGCAATGGGGTTGTTTGTCATGCGAGACCATTCACAGTCTCAGAATCCTGTGCTGGAATTGCTCCATGACAGGCTCTGGACACTGAATGTTGGCAGTGTGACTGAGGATGGAAGACCCTGCCTGAGAGAGAGTGGGTCTCCCTTCTGGAAGACAAGCTCTCAGCTTTCCACAAATGCCAAGGGATAGCCACCCAGCTGGCTCGGTTCCAGAAGCGGTCCCCTGGGACAAGGACATGCGACTGATCACCCAATTGCGACATCGTCATTGTTCAACCTTCGACTCGCATCTTTTCTGTCGCATGATAATACCCATTGACTCTTCACCCTAGCATCTCTTTTCTCGCCCATTTCTTACAGGTCAGACCAAAGCCCACGCTCAGTACCCATTGATTGCGCGATCGGCCCTCGGAGACAGACCGCCCGCATCTGGCCCCGCGAACAGGCCCATGGCGCTTGGCTGAACTCCACTGAGAGGGAACCACCCACGAGACCATCGCCGGCTCGTCCCCGGCCCGTTAAACAACACCCTGCCGCCCGGCCGTTTCCCGGCTGCTGTCCCCTTTCCACCCATCGCGCCCGTCGCGCAGTGGGTGTCAACACCCTTAAAAGTCTTCATCCCGTCCGCGGCACAAATCGCGCCCGAATCGCATCGTGCAGGCCTGCTTGGAGCCAGACCTCCCCCATCACTCGCAGCAGCGCGGTGACTCCACACTGACGGCATCCTCCCCCCCTGCGGCATCGCAGACACGCGCGCCCGCCCACCCGCCGATACCGCCTGCCATGCCAACGCCCTCGTCCAACGCCTCCGATCCGCCGTCGCCGCCACGCTCCCATCCCTTCTCGTCATGCCCCGACCCTGAGGAGGGCCCGCAGCAGCAGGCGTCCCAACAACCAGCCTCCAACGAATCCGCGTCAGGTTGGCGCACACGCTCGCCGCCCGTCTATCCCGCCGAGCGTGACGAAGGAGGGCGCACCAATTTGGCCGGGAGCCGCGATTCGCGATCCGTTACCATGTCGCCCGGGCCGCACTCTGACAGCGCCGCCCGCGAGCCGGAGGGGATGGTGGTTGTGAGGGGCGATGTGGCGGAGGGACAGAAACCGGCGGATACGGATGAGGATGTGAACTCCGTGGGCGATGAATTTATGCGCGGTGGCGGTGGTGGCGCTGGCAGGGCTGATGGAGTTGCGGCTGGGAGTCGCGAGGAGGCGAGGACAGCGCTGAGCGGAATGCAGGCTCGGAGGACATCAAGATCGGAGCAGCTTTCGCCGGTCGTCGGGGAACTACACGAGCCGGACGTTTGGGGGACGGTAGGGAACGGGCCGCGGTGGGTGGAAGACAGTGGGCTCGTGGGGCTGGGCCTGGAGTACTCCCATATGAGGGTGATACCAACGGCACCGTCGTTATACTTGCAACCTGGGAGCCAATTTGTCGGGACACAGCAGTCAGAGCGGCAGCAGTATGAGGTCGAGGTTGAGATCAAGCACGTGGATATGCGCGAGTCGTTCCTGTGCGGGTACCTGAAGATTCAAGGTCGGCTACCCTCCTCTGCAGCGACGCGCTTCCTGCGGCTAACTTCTGTGAACCAGGCCTGACCGACGACCACCCCACACTAACGACATACTTCGAGGGCGAGATCATTGGCTCAAAGTACGGCTTCATCACCCAACACCAGGGGTGGGGCGCGAGCGAAAAGATCGACATCTCCCACTGGTCCAAGTTCACTGCGTTCCGGCCATACCTCAAGCAGGCGCGGAAGGGCGGGCAGACGATCATCAAGGACGTGGACCAGCGGGAAAACATATTCATGCGCTGGAAGGAGCAGTTCCTCGTGCCCGACCACCGCGTTCGCACAATCAACGGTGCGAGCTTCGAGGGGTTCTACTACATTTGCTTCAACCAAGTGCGTGGAGAGGTGAGCGGTATCTATTTCCACAGCAAGAGTGAAAAGTAAGTTTCCCAGATTTCGAAACCTGGCGAGGGAAAATAGTCTAACCTCCACCCGCAGATTTCAACAACTAGAGCTGAAACACGTGGATAACATGGGGTGTTTTGGCGCCATGGAGTTCAGATAAGACCGGGTCCAGATATGAGCGGGATGGGCAGAACACATATCGTCCGAATTATGAGGGAGGCGCTGTCTTGGATTGGGAGGTTTTGAGCGTTGCATATCGTTTTTCTTTTTTGAAGATCATGGTCATAGGCACACACATGGGGGAAACAGGACACATGGCAGTTGGGGACGGCATTTCTCATTGAGCAGCGCGGAGGACTGGGAGGACACCGCTGGGCAAGAACGAGCGACGAGTGCTGGGATGGCGCAGACGTCGAGTTGGATGCGAAGGGTTTTCATTGTACATGCTTAATTGGAATGGGTATCTAAGACGCATCGTCGGAGCTTCCATCAGCGGTCTCGAACTTGTTGAAGTAGGCCTTGCGAAACGGGTTCAACTCATCAGCGCTTTTCCCGACGGGCGTCGCCACCTCCCGCGCCTTCATCGCTTCCGGGTCAACCTCTTTGTCGGGAATCCGCCGGTAGGTTATCAGTCGCCGGGACCCTATCGACTGTCAGAATGGGGAAACCAAAACAACCAAGAGTGGCAGGCAACATACATTTGTTAAAAACCTGTGTGCAGACGGATACGACCTCGAGATAGGGGTGTGTCGGTACGGCGATTTCCTGGTTCTCGTCGTTGGCCGTGGGCATCCAAAACGATAGCCTCCCGCCGTCGACAAGTGTCTGGGCCGAGAATTGCAGGATGTCGTCCAACATGGCCAGGAAACTGTAGGGTTTCCTTGGCGGAATGAAATCGGGGTCCCTGCGAGAAAAACAAGTCAGTTCTGCCCCCTTGTCCTTTTGCGTGCGGGTGCTCATGACACTCACTTGTACATCACTTTTCCCTTCGGTATCACCCACGGCGACTTCTCCGGGTCGCGCACCCCCAACACTCTCAACCCCTCCCTCACTCCATACGGCGGGTCACACACAATCCCGTCAAACAACCTCCCCGTGACCCCGTCCCCGTCATATCTCAGGTCCGCCCTCCGGATCGGCGAGTTCGTCAGATCCGCCGTGAACATCCCGCCCAAACCCCCGAGCAAGCCGTACTGCTCAAAATTCCCCCTCAGCGTCTTCCGCTTCTCGTCGCCCCTGATACTCCGCCCATCAATGTCGCTCCCAAACGTCACGGCCCCAAACTGCGCGCACGCAATCGGGAAGCTCCCCGTGCCCACAAACGGGTCGTACATGAGCTTGCCCGGCGCGGCCAGCGCGATGTTGGCCGTGACGAGCGCCAGCTCGGCGTCCATGGACGTGGTGCTGATGTACCGTCTCTTCTTGAGGTCCAGCACCTTGGGCAGGTCCCGCGCGCCGGAGCCCAGGTACCGCCCGAAGTAGTAATGCTTGGGGTCCGGGATGCCCAGCGGCGTCGAGTTGAACTCCCAGTCCTCGAAGAGCGTGAACTCCTCGTCCGGGTCGCGCATGCGGATCGGGCCCGCGAAGCCGAGGTAGGCGAACGAGTTGATGATGCGCACCTTGTCCTCGGCGGTACGCGACCCCTGGTACGAGTCGATGGTGAACTTGAAGGGGCAGGTCAGGTACTGCGCCCAGAGGTGCGGCGTGGTGGCGTGCACGGCGGCGTGGACGGCCGCGAGGTCCGGGCCGGAGCCCCAGAGCGCGTGGATGGACTGGACGAGGATGGAGCGCCGGATGAGGCGCTTGGCGGCGTCGTCCGAGGGGAGGTGAACGATGCAGAAGGGGGACTGTGAGAAAGGGTGAGTTGGTTAGTCAGGGGGGCTTTGTTGATGGTTGTTCAGGGGGGGGGGTATTGGGGGGGTTGCAAGGGAGGGGTGCTTGAGGGCTGTTGAAAATCCCCTGAAGGGTAAGTTGAGGTGGGAATGAAACTAACCTCAAGGCTGTTGAAATGACTTTCATCACGATTCCTTCGATCACAGCGAGGGACTCGAGTTCAGGGAGACGAAACGTCTCGTGAGACTGCGAGAAACGGACGAGGTAGTCCATTTGACGGCTTTCCACTGAATGCTCGTCCTTGGGGTTGCTTCTATTGCTGAAAAATAATAAAGATTTTTGCTTAAACAGTCATTCTTTTCTCAAAGCCTGGCAAGGTCAAAATTCGAGTAATAAAAACGCCCAACGCCTGCTTGACTCATGGTGCAAGCTGCAACTTTGAACTTTTGAAGTTTGTGAAACGGGGCAGGCATTGTGCCTGAACTAACCAGACGACAGGGTGGGTTTAAGCTCTAGCGGTTCCAATGCATTGCAGTGGCCAATGGCACCGAACGCTGCGTTCTGCACCAACGCCGAGCCGTGTCCGCAAGACGTCGAGATTTTGCCTGCAGCTTGTGGCCCACTCAGCTCTTGCAAGCAACTCGAGGTAGCAGACATCACAAGGACCCAAATCCCAGCCCTGGATACGGTACAAAATGTTGTCCTTCAACCAACCGGCCGTGTACCAGTCCTCAAAGTCCTATGTGACGCATGGCGTAATGGGCCATTTGGACCCCAAACAGGTTCCCTCAAAATCGAAGCCATGGGCGACACTTACAAGCCAAGATTTTGTCCACAGGGTGTGTATCTTTGATCCTCTTGCTAGTCGCTGGAAACATGAGAGAAAAGAGTCATTCTAACAATCGAGACAGGCTGACCTGATTCTTCCGGAAGAAGTCTTTACTGTGGTTCAAGAAAAACTCCTCAGTGACAAACCGGCGCCAGAGTTCAAGAAGGTCGAGCTCTCACTCCACGACATACTCTCAGGCGACTTTTTTACAGAGTACATCAAAAAAGGTCAGGAACCGACAGTTCTCGTAAACCATTGACACGGCCTAACGCAACGCAGGAAACGTTTTGATGCTCTCCAAGGGGAGGCGAGGAATCGACAATGTCCTTGCCTTGCGGAGCGGCACGCTCACCATGTTCCTGGACAAAGAGACATATGAGCGAGCAGGCTTGGTTGGCAAACCGCACGGTGTCAAAGGGCAAAGAGGGCTGAAGCCCCGCTGGGGTACGTCTCCGAGTACCAGGAGTATCTGTTGTGTCCCACTAACTTTCTTAGTCGTCGAGTTTGATCTCACCGCACCATCCATGTTTCCAGGAAAGAAGGGTTTCGACCGGCTGGTCTACGCAAGCAAAAACACGCTTGCAGAGCCGATGACTTGGTTGTTCTGCAACATCTTCTCAACAAGTAGGCTTCCCATAAACAACAACTCTGCATTCTTCTGCTGACCTTGACCAAGCTCCCAGCCCAGACCCCCTCGCACGGCACTGCCCTACCACCATCACCTCCAACCCCGAAATCCTACAAGGGATAGACGCCGTGATTCCGAAGCTCTCTCCCGACGCCAGTTTCCTCGCTCCAAGTGGCAAAGAAGACTTTGAAGACTTCTCAACTGGACTGTATGAATGGCTGTCTCTCGTCCGCCTCCAAAGCCCTCGCATAGAAGTCGGGGACCAGATAGACCCGTACCTCTCCCGGTACGAGGTTCCAGGAGCAGATCAGGAGGGTAAGATTTGCAAGATCAGCTGGCAAGGTTTCCTTGCACCATCTTGGTCCAGGCAGACATTGATCGACATCATCACCACCCTTCCGCGGCAAGCATGGTTCGCCTTCAGCACGACCACCTTCTCAAAGGGCCTTGCCGGTGACAACGCCGAATGCACGATCCTTCGGCCGCCAAACGCGTCAGGCGAGTATCTCATGTGGGAGGTCAAGGGACATGAATGAGAGATGCGTCGAGTACTTGGGCGACCCTCAATCCTGCCTCGGCCGAACACTCCTCTCCTCGCTGAACCCCTCCCCACCAATGGCCTCCGTCACCAACCGCCTCAACTCCGCCTGCCCTTCGGGCGTCTGAAAGTCCTCCCTGGCAGCAAGCTCCTCTATCCTCCTGCGGAATTCCGGGTCCACCTGCTGCTGGTCTCCCGCCTCGGCCTCGTTCATCGTCCCATCGTCACCGCAACCCCTCCGGCGGCGGCGGCAACTCCATCCCCGTCTCTTCCGCGCCGTTCACAGCCCCGTTCGCCGCCCCATTGCTCGCCGACGATGACGACGGCTCCGGCCCGCCCTCCTCCAGACTCAAAAGATACTCGGCCACCAGCGGCCAGTCCTCCTCGCTCTCAATCTTCTCCCGCGCCGTCTGGCCCTCCTCGTTCTGCAGCTTGGGATCCAGCCCGAGCTCCTCGACCAGCACGCGCGCGGCGTCGACCGTCTCGACCACGAACAGCGCCGTCTCGCCGTCCTCGTCGCGGAGGTCGACGGGGACCTTGAAGTCGCGGACCAGCGCGCGGAGCAGGGCCAGGTGGTTGTAGCTGGCGGCGGCGTGGACGAGGGAGTAGCCGTGCTCGTCCTGGCGCGGGGCGAGCGAGGGGTCTTCGACGAGGAGGGCGAGGAGACCTTGCGGGTCGTCGGCCGCGAGGAGGTAGGGGTTCGGTGCCATGTCGGATGGGGTCGGGTGGTTGTCTGGTCTCGGAAGGGTTTTTGGGGTCTTAGGTTGGAAGGTCGATGGTGCTTGAGGGATGTCTCTGCGGATGGTATGGCTCGGGTATCTTAAGCTTGCTGCAGCTCGTTGGTGGTCGCAGACAAAATTTTGGCGGGGTTCAACTGCATGGCGGGGTTGAATTGACGGCGTGACGCAGAGAGCTTGGGCCACCTGGTCCTCAGTGGAGGGGGACTTTCAATGTCATGGACAATAGCGACTGCATGTTCAGAAGTTAGAACTAAATGTGCTGGTTTGCATGAGCACCCTCTTCCTCCAGGGCTTCTTGGTTTTCTTCTCTTCCACTACAATCCACTTCGTGAACCTCTCCTTGCCCTCAGTAATCGTGCCTCAAGGTATGTGATTCGAGGCAGCCAAGCATGCACCACAGTACGTTGCACTGTGGCATACGCTCCCAGTTCGACCCGTGCAGGGGATATTTACGGATCCCGGGCGCTGTGCCCCTGGAAACGGCCGCTAGCTCAACACCAACAGCAAGGCGTGACTCCTCGGCGAGGTCAAGAAGTGCACAGCCAACCATCACGGGGGCCGCTTCCAAATGCCGTATTGTTTGGGGGAGGCATCTGCGACGCTTTCCACGTTTTTGCCCGAGTGAGGACGGTTATTGACTCATAATTTAACTTTTGGTTCCTGGAAGCGGCTGCCTCTTCTGGGGTCAGCGTCCTTGTGTGCTTTTATGTGCCTGCGCTTGCTTAAAAGGCCCAGAGCTCCAGCTTTCGGGACCAGCCTCAGGTCATTTTGTGTTCGACCCAAAGCAGCCCAACACAGGTCGGGTTTCATCTCCTCCCATCAACTGGCCCATTGCAATTGCAGAACGTCTGCACCGTTTCCTTTCGCATCGTCGTCCGCAGCCACTGGACGCCGTATCCACCAAAAAGCAAGCCTCACCCCTCACCCAACCATCGTCACTGCGCACAACCGCCCAATCTCCACCACAAAATCACTGCGCTCGCCCACCATGGAGGACGCCACCGAAACACTGGACCATGCGCTGTCTTCGAGGTACCAGGCCTCGACGGATTATGCCAAGGATGCCGTCGGAATGACAGCTCCCTATGTCAGCCAGGACCCCCAGCAGACCGCTGCCGTGATCCGGGGCCTGGATGAGAGCAGCAAGAAGGGAAAGAGCCGGGGCGGGTTTAATGCCAGGAAGACAAAGTATGCTGTTGCCAACTCGCCAACTGGCATCACCGTGGATTCGTGGCGATTCCAGGAGTTCGACTACAAGCGCCGGGATCTGCCCACCTATGCCCGCGGCCTGTTCACCACCAGGACCCAGGCCGGGGTCCCCGAGATTGCAACTCGTGGCTACGACAAGTTCTTCAATATCAACGAGGTCCGTGAGACCTCGTGGGACCACATCAAGGAGCGGACCCAAGGCCCTTACGAGCTCAGCCTGAAGGAGAACGGCTGCATCATCTTCATCAGCGGACTCGAGGACGGCACCCTCCTTGTTTGCAGCAAGCACTCGACCGGAGACCGGGCTGATGCCGCCGCCAGCCACGCCAGCGTAGGAGAGCGGCACATTGAGCGGCAGCTGGAGCGGCTCGGCAAGACCAAGGAGGACTTGGCTCGGGAGCTGAGAAGGCGAAATGCGACCGCCGTCGCCGAGCTCTGCGACGACAGCTTCGAGGAACACATTCTTGCGTACGGCCCAGATAAGGCCGGTCTGTATCTCCATGGCATCAACATCAATATTCCCGAGTTCATGACTTATCCGTCTCCGCTTGTCCAGAAGTTTGCAGAAGACTGGGGTTTCATCAAGACCGGCTTGATCATCATCAACGACATCGACGAGGTGAAGGCTTTCCTCGAGGAGGTAGCCGAGACAGGTGCCCACGACGGCCGTGATGTCGAGGGCTTTGTCATCCGGTGCAAGATGACCACCAACCCGGGTGTCGCGCCGTACCAGGATTGGTTCTTCAAGTACAAGTTCGAGGAGCCGTACTTGATGTACCGGCAGTGGCGAGAGGCCACCAAGTCCCTCATCTCCGGCAGGCAGTTCAAACTCAAGAAGCACGTCAAGATTACCGAAGAGTACCTGCTCTATGTCCGGAAACGCCTCGCTGCCGATCGGAACCTCGGCAAGCTGTACAACCAGAACCACGGCATTATCAAGCTGCGCAACGACTTCTTGGAGTTCAAGAATCTTAAGGGAAGCGATGCTGCCAACCTCGAAGAGATTGGTGGCAACTCGGCAGTGACCCGCGATGTCATTCTTGTGCCCATCGCAACCATCGGATGCGGCAAGACGACCATCGGCCTCGCACTTACCAGCTTATTTGGCTGGGGCCACATTCAAAACGACAACATCACCGGCCCCAAGCGGCCGCCGCGGTTCACAAAGGCGCTGTTGGACCAGCTCGATGAGTTCCCTGCTGTGTTTGCCGACCGGAACAACGCTCAGAGACACGAGAGGAAGCAGCTGCTCACAGATGTCAAGCTCCAGCACACCTCCGCCAGATTGGTCGCCCTGAACTTTGTGCACAACGACGTCGACACCATTCGGCAAGTCACCCAAGAGCGAGTGCTCGCCCGAGGCGACAACCACCAAACCATCCAGGCCGCCACGGACATGAACAAGGTTGTCGGTATCATGGAAGGCTTCATCCAGCGGTTCGAGCCATGCAACCCCGAGAGGGAGCCCGACGCTGGCTTCGACGCCGTGATCGACCTCGACCCGGCCGCAGGCAGCCGTGCGAACCTCGACACTGTGGTCAACGAGCTGCACCGCCTGTACCCCAACTTCCTTAAGGAGGTCCCCTCCCCGGAAGACATGGATGCCGCCATCACGGCCGCGCTCGACGGTTACAAGCCCGACCTGCGGCACATCATCCCGGACCGCTCCAAGAAGTCCGGCAACAAGCAGCAGCAGCAGCAAGACCAAACCGCCGACAAGCCCAAGAAGAAGAAGGCCCTTGAGTACATGTCGGTCGACCTCCCCACCAAGGACATCCTCGCGGCGCTCGAGAAGACCTTCGCCCCCGCTCCGGCCTCCCAGTCGCGCTTCTTCAAGCAGCTCCAGGGCACGCGGCGCGTGCAGGCCAAGTTCCACGTCACGCTCATGCACCGCGCCGGCGCAAAGGAGCACCCGGAGCTCTGGCAGCGCTACACCTTTTTGCACGACACGGACGGCGCGATCCACCCCGACGGCCGGCTGGGCGAGCTCGACGTGCAGCTCGAACGCGTCGTGCACGACGACCGCGTCATGGCCATCGTCGTGCGCCTCGTGCCCGCCAGCCAGGACGACGAGAACGTCAACGCGGGCAACCCGGCGCTGCCGGCCCGGCCCAAGTGGGAGTGCGTCAACCGCGTCGCGCACGTCACGGTCGGCACGCGCGACGACGGGGTCAAGCCCAAGGAGAGCAACGACCTGCTCGCGCGGTGGCTGGAGCAAGGCAGCGGCGAGGGCACGGGCATCGGCGAGCTGCTGATCGAGGGCAAACCGCTGGTCAGGGGCGTCGTCAGGGGTGTGCTTTCGAGATAGGACGCGGGAGGGCACCTCCCGGTGAAGAGAACAAAGAGAAACAGAAGGGCTTCGTGGAGGATCAGGAGGAGGGCGATGAGGGTTCAGCGCGCCAGGGGGGAAGACAGTGGGGTGGAGGTTTAGCAGGCGGCGGCTGGTGACGAGAGGTTGGTATTTTGGAGGCGTCCACTTTGTGTCCATTATATGGCTATCCCTACTCATTTTTGCCCCTAAAAGAAACGGAAACGAGTCTGTCCCGGTTTTGCGAGGTTTAGCTAGATCGGAAATAGCTGCATGGAATGAGCCCGGAAACTTTTTGATCTATGCCAGTTCAAGCAAACTCTTAAAACCAGGCAAGCATATCCTCTAGAGAACTCCCATCAGACCGAGTCTAGTAGTCAGTGAAACTATTCGTGACCTCGACGAACTTGTCCCACTGCCTCGCCGCCTCGCCGCTCTTGACCGCCCACCGCGCCCTCCGCACGCCCTCCTTCCAGCGGCCGCCTCCCGGCCCGCGCTCCTTGATCACAGCGCCATCGTCGCCATGGCCCATGTCGCTCGTGTCGGCATCGCACACGCCCGCCACGACGAACAGCGCGGCCGTGTTCATCAGCACAAAGTGCAAGATGGGATCGTCGTCGGCGACCTCGCCGTTCAGGATGCGCCGCAGGATCGCGGCGTTCTCCTCGGGCTCCTTGCCCGGCGAGACCTCGGACAGGGCGTGCGCGGGCAGGCCAAAGTCGCGCGGGTGCAGGCGGAAGTGCTCCTCGACCGTCTCGCCCGACGGGCCGGCCGACGGGTCGAGCGGGCTGATGCGCCAGCACAGCGTGTCGCCGGCGCAGCTGATCTCGTCGAGCTCCTCGTCGCCGCACACGACCATGGCCTTGCGCGCGCCGGCGAGGCGCAGGGCGTTGGCGAAGACGGGGCCGACGTCCTTGCGCGCCACGCCGATCATGCGCGCCTCAAGGAGCGGGTCGGC